>CAMTDV010000011.1:94127006-97055756 GCA_947069175.1 Scalesia atractyloides | reverse complement strand
TCAGCCAGCAGCTGCTCAGCACGAAGGTCCTTGGCTAAAATGCTTCGAACTATCTTATTCTCATCTTGCTCTTCCTCGAGCTCTCCAGTTTTACCAGTCAGCTGACGTATCAGCCAACCTTGTGCTTAGATAGTCTCTTGCATTCTCTCCTACTGTTTCCTTAGTACAGCTCTAAGTAGATCGTCCCCCACTCCGGAAGAGTTGACCGGTTTGACCGGTACACCAGTTGTTGGACGGGAGGATGATTCCCTCCTAGAGCAAGTCTTTTCCTGGCAGCTGAGCGTGTCTCCACGCCACGAGGTGGTGAGGGTTCGACTATGGGTGCCTTCCCTGGCGCACTTGATTGTCGAGAACTGTCGGATGATGATGACGACATAGCCTGCCGGGTTGGTGAAGTTAGTTACGAGCTGCGTATATAACAATATATATATATATATATATATATATCACATAGAACAATTGTAGTATAGCACATAACAAGATATCACAATTTGGTGCCAACTAAGTCTAGTGTCATGTAACAGCTATAGTTTAGGTCTACTTTAAATGCAAACCTGGTTCTCTATAGCTAGTGGCTCTGATACCAATCTGTCACACCCTCAATTTCCACTTGCGGAGTATTACCGCGAGGCGTGTGATCAAACCAGAATCTCAGACACTAGCAATGTCGAACAACTCTATATGATTTATTTAAACGTTTTCCAAAAACATTTATTGTAAACATGCATAGTCATTTTCAAAGTTCCAAAGTTTCAAAGTTTAGCGGAAGCATTAGAATAAAGTAACGGGCGCCAACATAAACGCCAAAACCAAAATCCCAAAAGTAATCGTTAATAAAGACTCGATAAAAATGTCTTGATCAAATGCAAAGTGGGTGCACCTAGCGCTCCTAGCGTCCTGAGAAACATGCAAAGAAACAAGTGTCAACATTAAAGAAGAGTGAGTTCACAGGTTGTATAAGTTCACATGTTCGGTTTAAAAGATTGGTTTCCCCCATTATCCCTAACCCGGAATAACGACATAGTTCCATTATTCCTAACCTGGAATAATAATGTTGGTTTGTAAATAAGTTCAATGTTAACATGTAGGTAGCGAGCCTAAAGTTACGTCACGTAAGAGTTCGCGATCGAAGCTGACGTTGTTGCTTCTGTGTTTCCAGGTCTATCACTGACCATGGCGAAAGTTAGGCCAAATTAATCACCCGTTGACCATTCCCGGTCGGCTAGCGCGACTAGCTCGGGTGGGGCTTGTCGGGCCCAATAGTACTACTATTATTTCCCCGCTATCTAACCCAATACTAACGATCCGAGAGTTGGTAGAGGACTTCCATGATAAAGCTACTTAGTGACCATAACAGACATTAACATTAACTTAGTTACCGAATAGTTAACGACGTTAATTTCGCATAACGTAAAAGATAGAGTTGTAGAGCGTATACATGTTTCACCCCCTGTTGTTCAAAAACCGGATAAAATAGGGGCCGTGAAGTCACCTTAAATTGCTCGTTTTGATAAACACAAAAGAAGTAAAGGATGGAACCGCTAATCGCGTCCTAACATGTCAACCGATTCAAAGTTAGTGTGTGAACACACTGACACAAAACCCTACGCATAACTAACACACAGTACGGCACACGTAATAACCAATTCGAAACCATAATCATGCATGCAAAGTATCACCATTCAAAATAACGACCAAATCAACTTGTCACAAACACAGGATAACTCATACAACACTTAGACACACACAAACGTAAGTTATCATGTCTCAGCTTGTACACTCATAACTGGGCTGTTTTCGAGAATTTTTATAAAATAGTTTCCATGTTCCACAAATTCCAATCTTTTCACAAAGGGTGCCAATTAGCCTGTAAAATTTAGTGTAAAATTTTCAAATCCTAAATCTTAACAATCATTTATAAAAATTTATATACTAGGTTGCAGTCAGATTCGTCGCTTTCTGACTGCAGTCCAAGAGAAAAATCATTTAAAAATCATCGTTCATCCGATTAACGAAATTCCAGTGGGACCAAATCAACTTGTCATAAACACAGGATAACTCATACAACACTTAGACACACACAAACGTAAGTTATCATGTCTCAGCTTGTACACTCATAACTGGGCTGTTTTCGAGAATTTTTATAAAATAGTTTCCATGTTCAAAAATTTCCAATCTTTTTACAAAGGGTGCCAATTAGCCTGTAAAATTTAGTGTAAAATTTTCAAATCCTAAATCTTAACAATTATTTATAAAAATTTATATACTAGGTTGCAGTCAGATTCGTCGCTTTCTGACTGCAGTCCAAGAGAAAAATCATTTAAAAATCATCGTTCATCCGATTAACGAAATTCCAGTGGAAGATTTTCGGAAACTCCCGTCTCCAGTTACTATACAGATTTCGCAACCTAACCCCATGCAGACTATGAGATCCGACTCGATAATCAGCATGCAATTTCTGCCGAAATTAGGCAGCTTTAGCTGCTGCACTAAATAGTCATTTAAAAATAGCAAACGACCTCAGAAAAATATGAATCCGGTGCCATTTGAAGCGTTTTTCAAAAATACACGTTTTAGGCTTTAGCAAATCCACTTTTCGATGAATAATGATCAGGTTACAGCCAACTAAAGTTGGCTGTAAGTGTCAATCAGCTTTCTGTTTTCGACTTTATTATATTAGAACATGTTTAAACGGCCATGACGCTTAGTTGCATTGATTTATAGCAGGTTATTGTATCAGATATCATTTAATATATCAGTATTCATGCAAACTCTAAGCATATATCATGATCTTTATAGATAAAACGCAGGCTACGATTTTAATACTCGAACATATCATCACAACCGCAAGGATTCGCATATTCATCGGAACCAACCATACACGATAACATTTTTCATAACAACAATCATACAAGCACATAATCACAATCAATTCTACAGAAGATTATCACATGAATTGTAACAAAATCGAAAACCCTAACCTTAAACGATGGAGACTAGCAAACCGGGACAAGGCTTGAATCGATACAAAAGTGCGGGGCTGTTTGCGCGACCAAGAGGGGGGGGGGGTGCTGCCGTCGCACACCACAAGGGGGAAAGGTTTTAGGGTTTGCTATTTTTTTTAACACCCCATGCATACATACGTATACATAAGGGGCCAACAGGGACGGTTTGGGCCATTCCTTGGGCCGCAAGGAGTGTGGGCCGCAAGGGGGTGTGGGTGGCGGGTTGGGTTTGCTTTGTCGCGAAGTCGAAATGTTTCACAGGCTCGGTTCGGTATGGCTTAGAAATAGAATTTACTAACCGATAATTATAACCTGATAAATAACTACACACGATACAACTCGACAATTATTCGCGACACGAAGTTTATAAAATATTAAATCACTTATTTGGAGTGTGACGCAATAGATTCACAAACGTCTAATAACACATAGCACGTAATTCAGATACGACCCGTTAAAACTCCCAAACATCATGTATTCCCGAATTACTAAAGTTAGTGTAGTTATTGAGAGCGCGTATTTAATTCTCCGAATTAAATTAGCGTAGGAATGAATAACAATAAAGTAGCGCGTTTAAAGTACCTGAAAAAAAAAATCCGGGATGTCACAGAAGGTCATATGTGAAGTAATTCAATACTCATTGATGTATGGGTCAAGTTTCAGGTATAAATGTGCATCGGCATCTTGTTCTTCATAGGTTATCTACTTGGATAAATAAAATAATATGGATAATAACGTTTTCCCGAGTTAATAATCACAGCTCCTACGTAATGACCTTTAATGGATTTCGATATAAGTTTCCCAAAGGTCTTAAGTACAGGTTTCCAAAACATTTAAAGTTTTGATTACTAAATGTAATTGTTTCGGGTACCATGCATGAAACACAATACTTGTGTATGTTTAAAAATCAGAATGTTGACTCACTGTTTCCGCAACGATAACTCGTCCGGAGGCTCGGTTTTCTTCATTTATACTCGTTTTTCTCCTTTCATCTTATTTTCTCTCCCGCGACATGCAAATCACAAATGACTCGATAATATACAAAATATAACTAAAAATACTACATTCTAGACTAGAAAAATAAACATGGAACTAGATGTATTTGCAATACATCACAGGTGTATACCTACACCCCACACTTAAAGGCCATTACAATATATGATTCGGACGCCTAGATACGGTACTATTAACCCCAAAAGCTTTATCTTAATCAAGCAATACGTATTAAGTTGGGGTTATCAATATTTTGAAAGCATTTTGGCCATTGTAATACCCGAACCCAGTGGTTTTGCACTATTTCCCAATTTTTATAATTAAAGTAGTTAAAAAGTATTTACTTGTACTAGCTGTGCACACAATGTATTTGGATCGCTGTACAGCCGAACTCAAAGTTTATTAGTCTGTGATGCGATTACTAGAGGGATTTATAGTCCATAGTGAATGAAATTATATATCCATTAGAATGTTTACAGGGTCATTATATATCCTTTGGATTTGACCGATTAACACGGAATTAAGACGGTTCCGCTAGATTAGTCGTTGACCGGATAGTATGTTTGGTTATAAGCATACGACGAGTGAGGAGTCTCATGTAATATGGTTGAATAAGCTTATATTTTTATTCAAAAGTGTTTTAAAAAGATTTTGACTCGTTACAACTTGTTTATATGGTTTTAACCATTTAACTATCCGTACGCGTAAATACGGGTTCGGACCGGAAACCGGGTTTGTGACAAGTCGAACATGATAAAATATAGTTTTGTTATGTGGTACAAACTGTTTTGATTAAAAATATTGCATCACATATGTTATAAATCATTTATATATTTTAAACAACGGTGCGTTTGACTTTTATGGAATTCAGATTTAACTTGTCATTTTGACCTACTTCGACGTGATGATCACGAAATGTAAATGAAGGGGTTTTCCCCTATATTATGAAAACTATTTGGGTAAATTTATTTTGAAAATAGTTGATCAAAGTGTTCAGAATCGAAAGTCAAATAGTATGGTCAAACTATTGACAATTCTTGACGTTCAAACAAAATTAAGCTATTAAACTAAATGCTAATTAAAGAGCTTACACAGAGAGACTCACCAAATTTAGATGGCGATTTCAGAAAACCAAGATTGTTTATAGTAAAGTGTGTTAATTTGAGTTCGAAGTGAAAAATATGAACTTATGGTTGCTATTTATAGCAAAGGAGAGGGCAGGAAGCTTTGATAAGTGTCCAAGGGTGTTTCAATGAAAGACTAGTGTCATCTTATGTGTCAACACTAGAATGAATGGGGCAAAAATCAAATTATGTGGCAAAATATGATGAAATCTTGTACAACGAGTTTGCTGCTGTCAGGTACCCTTTGTGGACCGCAAGGGGCCTTATACGTTTCGTAAGGCGTTCAAGAAAACAAAATTTTGGTTTTTGACACTTCAAGTCTTCTTTTTTTTTTTAATCCTTTGGCAATTCTAACCCCCCTCCCCAATTTAACTTAGTTAATTATGACGATTGTTTTAGGACACGTCTCACTTATATATTTGTCGAGAATATTCGGGTTGTTACAGAGATTTACGACAGATTCAAAAGGGAAAGCGGTGTGACACACGGCAAAATACCGGTAAATCCATATAGCCTAAACAACTATTACATTCTTTATTTTCGCATATTTTTGACTTGATTTTATTTAATTAAGTCTTAAAAGTCTAGGAATTACAAAATCATAACTTAGTATGATAACAAACCCGCCACAATTAGAAACAGTTTAAAACTATGTCCTAGACTGGCCGTATAAACGCGAACACACTATACATGTCACTACTAGTCGCAGTACACCATGGCATGGCAAAAACGTCAGCAACAAATATTACATGAAACATTAGTTCTAAATAATGTACAAATAATACTTTTCATAAAAAATTTATTAAAACACCAAATTGTCCAGTCCGCAGAAAAAAATAATAAAACTATTTACAGAGTGCAGGACACTCCGCAGAACAAAACAACCAATGTCCGAAATTCAAAAATAAATATTATTTATCACAAACAATATATAGGGTATTAAAAAAACACAAAACCCTTATTTAAACATTATTGTTTAAAGCTATACAGGTAGTTCGGTAACTACCCGACAACATTATTGTTTATTAGCCCAGGGAACTAAATTAATAAATTTGGACAATAAAAATATCACAAAGATAATTGTGTAAACGAATTTACATAAGTAATACAAAATGTCAGTATTCGACCCGGTACGAAACCTGAGCCGAATCCATCAAATGAACAACGAAACAATAAGTCTAGTGAGCTAGTTCGACATATTTTAACATCACTTTAGAGTGTCGAATCATTAAATTTTATAAAAAATAATACATAAAATATTCAAGATTCAAAGTTTATAAAATATAACAAGATTTTATTAAAAAAACCCAAACCACCCCCACTTGCTCACGGTTTTGGTGGGTCCCTGATCCACCTATTTTTTATTTCTTGATGTGTTGGATTATCTTAGATGATGATTAGTGTAGGTTAGGTGTAAGAAAAATCAAAACTAATACTCTTACACTCCACCATCATCTTCATTTCCAATATTCACCAAAAACCTTTCATCTCTTCCTTTCTCTCTCAAAAAAATCGGCCAATCCAAACACCCAACATCTTCATCTTTTTCAAATTCAATCTCTAGAATTTTAAGCAAGCATATGGGTGATTCAAGGCATTTGCAAGGATTGGAATCACACTTGAAGCACTTTCTCAACACTTGAAGCTTTGGAACTTCATCTTCATCATATTATCATCTTCATCTTGTTCTTCAAGCTAGTAGTAATCTTCATACTTTATTACTACATTTTCATGATTATGATTTAACAACAAATGTACAAGATCATCTTGAATCTTACTTAAATCTCATTTGAAAACATTAACAAGAATAAGCCAACTAGTATTATTATTTTACTTTCTTGATGATTTTGATGATCATGAAGTTGTCTATACGTAGTAAATGTGATCTTGCGCTTTCATGGTTAAAAATGAAGATTTAAACACGTACATGTTTAGATCTAGCAAGATCCATTAACAAAATGTTATGAACATGATTTCACACTTAAAAAATGGTCTTAAGCACTAAATAAAGTATAGATTTTTGTATATAAAACACCTAATCTAAGAATTTTGTGGAAAACACCAATAAAGTTTCTATTTTTGGAAAGCTTATGAACATGTCTTCCTTTTTGGAAGGGTTATGAACATGTCTTCACACTTAAAATGATTTTATGTGTTGTATAAAGTATAGATTTTTATATAAAATACATGATCTAGAAATTTTGTTAAAAAGTGTTAATAAAGTTTCCATTTTTGGAAGGTTTAAAGTTACTACAAGTTCATAACATTTCTTGTCAGAAGTTTATGATCTAGAAAATTTGCCATTAATATTTGATTATTATTTGAGTTGAAAAATGATTAAAAACATGTTTATTTAAACATGGGAAAGTTCCATAGTTTAAGGAAGACTAATGGCAAAAAATTTTTATAAAATTTATTATGATTAAAGTGTGGTTTAACTAAAGATTTTGTGATTAAAAATGACTAAGGATTTTAATCATGACTAAACAAAATTTGGATCAATAAGTTTAAGATAAAATTTCAAGAGTTTTCTTAAACTAATAATAGATAAATATATATTTTAGATATAACATATATTTTGATATGATCACGTATGTGTATAAATATTATGTATTTAGATCATTTAGGAATAAATACAAAAATATACAATTACACAAAAGTACAAGAATATATATAAACATTTGAAACATGACGAGTATAAAATGTATTTGTACAAACATGGATATAAACAAACAAATCGGAAAATAGGACAATTCAGACAAAGTGGAGAAAATGGACAATTCAGACAAAGTGGAGAAAATGGACAATTCAGACATGTCAAACAAATAAAACAAAAAAACACGGACGAAAAAACAACACGAACGAAACAAACGACATTGGCGAAACGAATAACGCGAACGAAACGGATGACGCAAACGCAACGGTCAAAACAAACAAACAAACCGTAAAACACTATACAAAAAGTGAAACATACTAGAATTTATAAATGATTTATATAAAATATTAGTAGCTTTACAAACTAATTTTTATAAATTATTACTAGTAAGTATTAGAAACATACATTAAGCGCAATTAAATAGCCATATGGGCTAGCCCACTTTTATAAACTAAATTGGGCTAGAGCCCATTTTTATAAACTAGATTGGGCTAGAATCCATTTTTATAAGATTAATTTGGGCTAAGCCCATTTCTATAAACTATTTTGGGATAGGCCCACTCTTGCATGATTAACTTGGGCTAGGCCCACTTTTACAAACCTATTTAGGCTTGACCCACTTTAAACAAATTCATTTGGGGTAGGCCCATACATATAAAACAAGTTGGGCTAGGCCCATACATATAAAATAAGTTGGGTTAGGCCCACACATATGAAATAAATTGGGCAAGGCCCACACATACAAAAACATAGTAATTGAATTCTTACACTTAACCTTTGGGCTAGGCCCATTCAAACACGAAAGATATGGCATATATATATATGAAGTGTATATATATATAAACTAAGAAAACAAACAAATACAAGTATAATTATGAATTCAAGATGAATACATGTGAGTTCATGTTTCACCTTTTATTTAATCATTTTATAGTTTTAAACGTTCGAGGAGAATGCATGTTTCAATTGATATGACTGTCTTAAAGAATAAAAATATTTAGATCACATGCAGATAAAATTAAATGAAGGGACCATTAATGTATAAACAAGTACGGAGGAACAAAAGTGATAGATCTATTGGGTTTTGGCAGCCTCCACTCTGAACGACAATAAAAACAGATCATTAAAGAGTGCTTTTGTATTTAAAACGAGTGTCTCAGACACAACTTATCATCAAGGTTTGGTTGCCTCCTATTCGGCATACATATTAGTGTCCTTGCAAAACATTAATGATCTTACAAGTTTCATTTATTCTTTACATACCAGATTAAATACTTCAAATATTTTAAAGAATTATTTGATGCAAACTAAATACATCAATTCACCAGCTTTTGTTGACGTTTTTTCAAAACTAACATGTATTACAGGTAACTAGTGGACAACTTTGGAAAAATATGTCCGTGTGTTGTGAAGTCAAGCTGTTAGATGTCATCCAGTTTTTAGTCATCATATTTATAGAACTTATGTTTTAAAGTTTGAACAATGTTGTTAAAGTTGTACTATGTTTTTGAAACAAGTAGTTGAATGTAAATTTTGTTTAAATAAAAAGTATTGATGAACATCTTATTATGTTTTACATTTGTCGTTTACTTGATTGAATGCAATGTTTGTCGTTCTGGCTACACCTCCCTGGCGCTTCCGAAACAACGAAAATCAGGTGTGACAGACCTAGTATCAGAGCTTCAATTGTAGTGAACTAAGACTGTTTGCAGTCTAGTCTTCAATTTCATAATGGTCTTTTTATAAAAGTCATTTATGAAATCGTATCAAGTGTTTTTCTTTGCATTATCACAAAACGTCCACTAGTACCAAACTATAATTCGAAACTATAATGCAAGGACATTATATGAGTTAGTCTTTGAGGATTAGACACGATAAGAATAAGATTGATCCAAACAATACATGAGATAACTTACAACGAAACCAAAATACCATTGCCCAAAATTTATTATAAGTAATAATTGTTTACACATAAGTTATACAAATTATTTTGCCAGGACCATGTCTTCCGACACTAGTTCCGACACCAATTCTACAGGATTTATCTCAGACGCTGATTACATACCACTAGACAACCACGTCCACCCATCATCATCATCATCATCTCCGATGACGATCTTTCAGACGCTGAATGGATGAACATTGACTTTTAGCCCTTTGCCCTTCCTGAGCCTGTTCCCGCAGATATTTCTTTAGAGGATGATGTACTAGCCGTACCATACTTTCATGAGATGATTATTTATAGTCACCCTGAGGATGAACACGTTGTTGCGTATATCCTCGTACCGCTTAATGTGGTAGGTCCATTGGATAATGATATCGATGAGGGCGACCACATCATTCCTCCTATTAACGATGATGATGACGATATCATCCCGGTCGTACATGTTGACCACCTTGAGGACGACCTTGGCATCGTGGAGGACATCGACATAGCCATGTTAGAGCTAGCTGAGCCTGAGGTCACGGTTATTAACATCTCATCTTCTTCACCTTCCACGCCTGAGACACCATCACCTATGCTTTCACCCGATACAGTTTTACCACCATCTTCAGATATCCTACCTGTACATGTTGATCCTGTTTTACCAGACACACTCCCACTGATCATCTATCTAAGTATGTACCACCACTACATTCATTGGGAGATATTACTCACCACACTAATCAGCCGATACATCACCCTTTTAGTGGACCGTCTCATTTTACTCTAGGCAGTACTTCTCAGCCTATTGATCATGTATCCCCTTATCCTCTCATTGGGTCATTTTCTACTACGTTTACACCGATTCTCAGTTCATATTAGGACCTCTTTGTTGTAGGGCCAACATATGTTCCACACAGTCATCCTTTGACTGAGTATCCTCTTTTTGTTCCAACCCCCAAAGTTGGAGATCCATCTCATCCCCCACCACATGAGCATAGTACTGTTACATGCCCCTCACCCTACTATGCTATTTAACGTGTTCAGCCACTTCCGGGCATGAGCCCATCTGATCTGTACCACCCGAATCACATGCCACTTACGACCACTGAGTATAGGATCACATCCACTGAGATACAACTCGGTATTTTGTTTAGTCGGTTTCATGAGCTTGGTGCTCAATTTTCTGCTATTTGAGCATTTCAGAGTGCTCCGTCATCATCATCCCAGCCACCACTACCCACATCATCACCTCCATCACCACCACCACCACTACCGACATCTCCACCTCCACCATCTCTATTAGTATCCTCACTTCCACCACCCCATGTTGCCTCTTCATCTCATGAGAGGTGTATCAGTGATATCAAGGAGGAGGTAGCATACTATCATGGTGTGGGTACGCGCATCTTCACCCCCACCCCTACCGTCTGTCTAGTTATGGTATGTGAGCATGTTTTGAGGGTAGTACACGTACCCGCTTAGTAAAAGATTGAAGATTTTGAGGATATATATAAATCAACTTGAAGACTTTGAAGAACAATGTGAAGAAAAATATCTACTTTGTTTTGTATTGTATATAACTTGTATATCGGAATGCAACTCCGAATTATTTTGGTTTCTTCACAAAAATGATGTATCAAGTTGACAATATATATATATATATATATATATATATATATATATATATATATATATATATATAAGTTGGTATGTTTTCTTTTATTATGCATTTCGTTATGTTCATGTTATGATGATTATTGTATGGATGCCTTATGTAAAGAGATGATTCAATTTATTCGACCTGTATACATTAGTATACCTTTTGATGACGTATTTATTCAATTTGAGTCCATGAATGACGATATTTGTTTAAATATTTGTCTAATCACTTCTTATGTTTATATATATGAAGATCATGGCACCAAAAAGAAGAAATATATGCCAACTTCAACAAACTCCTCTACCGGCATCACAAGCTGAATTAGATGCTCTAGTGAATCAGCAAATCGCCGAAGCGATCGCACAACACGAAACAAACCTTACCAATCAAGATAACGAAGCTAGGATTCAAACGCACCAAGAGTTCTAAATCTTGCTAACGGTTAGTTATTCATAACCTTACCAAAAGAATTTTCATTAATATTTTTTTGCAAAAAATATATATTTTTGACAATTTTTGAGAACAAACATTTCAGGGTGCACATACAAGCATTTTTTGAATTGCAAGCCACTAAACTTTGATAGCACTGGCGGTGCTGCGGTATTTGTTCGATGGACTGAAAAGACAGACTCTATGATCCGCATGAGCAATTGTTCTCCTAATTGTTCATTGACGAAGCTCTTTCGTGGTGTAATTTACAAGTGTACATGCTAGGAGATGCAGCCGCATATGCTATTACATGGGAAAGATTGAAGGACATGATGAGATAAAAATATTTTTCAAGAGCTAAATTACAGAAACTAGAAACGGAATTTTGGAACCTAATGATGATTGGATCTGACATTTATGGCTATACTCAACGCTTTCATGATCTCTCCCAGGTTGTTCTGTATATGGTAACTCCCAAATTCAAACGAACCGAACGTTATATCTGGGGATTAGCCCCGGAGATCCGGAGTATGGTTACATAGTCACATCCGGCAACTATCACTGAAGCTATAACAATCGTTGTAAGTCTTACCGAACAGGCGGTAAGAATGAATAAGCTTTCAAGAAGAGGTGTTGAGAAGAACCGGCTGACACATGTGGAGTCATCTTTACATGACAACAAGAGAAAATTTTCTCATTTCAAAAAGGGATCAAGACCGAGCAACAAAAAGAAGGTAACCCCTGCAACGAAAGGAGATAAAGCATTTGTGGCTACAATTGAAATTGGACCAAAAGGTTATGCGGGAAATGCACCAAAGTGTAACAGATGTGGATATCATCACTATGGTGGATGCCGAACCACCAAGTGTGATAAGTGTGGAAAGTTAGGACACCGCACTAAGAATTGTTGGGGAAATAACAAGGGAAGTAAGAACGGAGAGAAGAGAGAAAGCGCTAACGGGAATGGGAATGGGAAAGGAAAGAACCAAGGTTGTTATGGTTGCGGAGATTTGGGTCATTTTAAGAAAGATTGCCCAAAAGAAAACAAAGGCCACAGTCGAGCCTTTGTGATAGGAGCCCGAGAAGCACGCCAAAATCCTAATGTGATCACAGGTACGTTTCCTATCAACAATCACTTTGCATCTATTTTATTTGATACTGGCACAGACTATAGTTTTATATCTTTAGATTTCAAAGATATACTTAGATTAAATCTGCATAAATTAGATATTCCCTTCACTACCGAACTAGAGAATAGAAAAATAATTGAATCTGGTGAGATTGTTAAAGGATGCTTGGATAAAAATTTAACATCGACTTATTACCTATTCAATTAGGTAGTTTCGATATCGTAGTTGGTATGGATTGGTTATCCTATAACCAAGTTGAAGTCGTGTTGCGACAAGATCATTCGTATTCCTCTTCCTAATAAAGAAACACTTCTTGTTCATGGTGAGAAGAACGAAACGCAACTACGAGTTATCACTTGTATGAAATCTCAGAAGTGCTTACGGAAAGGATGCATAGCATTCTTAGCACAAGTAGTTGATAAGAAAGCTAAGGAGCCGAAACTTGGGGAGATCCCTATTGTGAAGGAATTCCCTGAAGTTTTCCCAAAAGACTTGCCACGAGTGCCACCACAACGACAAGTCAACTTTCGTATAGACTTAATTCGAGGAGCCACACCTGTGGCAAAATCCCCTTACTGACTAGCTCCTTCAGAAATGCAAGAGTTGTTCACACAACTTCAAGAATTGTTAGACAAAGGTTTCATTAGACCAAGCTTCTCACCCTTGGGAGCTCCAGTTTTATTCGTGAAAAAGAAGGATGGAAGTTTCAGGATGTGCATAAACTATCGGGAATTGAATAAGCTCACGATCAAGAATCGGTATAAATTACCGAGGATCGATGACTTGTTCGATCAACTTCAAGGAACGAGTTTCTATTCAAAGATTGACTTAAGGTCAGGATACCATCAACTTAGAGTTCAAGAAGAAAGTATTCCTAAGACGGCATTCTGAACTCGCTACGGTCATTACGAGTTCCTTGTTATGCCTTTTGGCTTAACAAATGCACCAGCAGTGTTCATGGACTTAATGAACCGTGTATGCAAGCCGTACCTTGATAAATTCGTGATAGTGTTTATCGATGACATATTGATATTTTCACGAGACAAGGATGAACACGTACATCATCTTAGAACTATTCTTGAATTGTTAAAGAAGGAGAAATTGTATGCAAAATTCTCTAAATGCGAGTTTTGGCTTCGCGAAGTTCAACAAGAAAGGCATACATGTCGATCCATCTAAAATAGAAGCCATTAAGAATTGGAACACACCTAAGACGCCAACCGAAGTACATCAATTCGCCGGTTATTATTGGAGATTCATTGAGAATTTTTCAAAGATTGCTCAACCTCTAACTTCCCTTACTCAAGAAGATAAGAAGTTTCATTAGGGAGAGAAAAAGAAGCATCTTTCCAACTGCTTAAGGACAAACTTTGTGATGCACCAATTCTATCACTTCTAGATGGCACGAACGACTTTGTAGTTTATTGTGATGCATCACATCAAGGGTTAGGATGCGTGTTAATGCAACAAGAGAAAGTTATTGCATACGTATCACGCCAATTAAAATTCACGAGAAGAACTATACCACACATGACCTATAGTTAGGTGCAGTGGCGTCATTATCTTTACAGCACTAAGTGCACAATTTTTACTGATCATAAAAGTCTTCAACATATATTTAACCAGAAAGAGTTAAATATGCACCAAAGGCATTGGCTTGAATTGTTGAATAACTATGATTGGGAAATCAAATATCATCCAGGCAAGGCGAATGTTGTCGTTGATGCCTTGAGCCGAAAAGAACGAGTAAAGCCCCTACGTGTATGATCATTAGGACCCACAATTCACAATAACCTCACTTCTTGAATTTATGACACTCAACAAGAAGCACTAAAGGAAGGAAATCTTAAAGTAGAAATGCTTAGAGGCATGGAAAAACATCTAGAACCAAAAGAAAACAGAGCCTTGTACTTTATGTGTAGAATTTGGGTTCCGCATTTTGGTGGTCTTCGAGATCTAATTCTAGATGAAGCTCATATATCTAATTACTCGATACATCCCGGAGCGGATAAAATATATCATGATCTTAGAGCATATTATTGGTGGCCTAAAGGTGATATGGCAACTTATGTTGGAAAGTGTCTAACATGTGCTAAAATTAAGGCTGAATACCAAAAACCTTCAGGATTGTTACAACAACCTGAAATTCCCACATGGAAATGGGAACAAATTTTCATATATTTCATAACTAAATTACCCAGGACCTCTCACGGTCATGAGATGATTTGGGTAATTATTAATCGATTAACCAAGTCAGCTCACTTCTTGCCAATATGCGAGAAAGATAAAACTAAGAAGTTAGCTGAACTCTATCTCAAGGAAATTTAGGCAAGGCAAGGAGTACCTATTTCAATAATATTTGACCGAGATGATCGTTTCGTGTCTAGAATTTGGCAATCTTTTCAAAAGGCTTTTGGATCTCGCTTAGATCTAAGTACGGCCTTTCATCCCTAAACTGACGGCCAAAGTGAACGCACAATTCAAACTTTAGAAGACATGTTGCGTGTTTGTGTAATGGACTTAGGCGGAAATTGGGACACTCACTTGCCTTTAGTAGAGTTCTCATACTACAACAGTTATCACACAAGCATTCAAGCCTCTCCATTCGAAGCATTGTATGGACGTAAGTGTCGATCTCTACTATGTTGGGCGGAGATAGGAGACAAACAGATGATAGGACCAGAGTTAGTCCAAGAGACTATTGATAAAATATTTAAAATTCGAGAATGTATTAAGGTGGCTCGGGATAGACAGAAAAGCTACGCAGATAAACGCCGCAAACCGTTATCTTTCGAGGTTGGAGACAAAGTGTTGTTAAAAGTCTCGCCTTGGAAAGGTGTAGCTAGATTTGGGAAGCAAGGAAAGCTTAGCCCAAGATACATAGGACCTTATGAGATTTTGGAAAAGGCTGGAACTATCGCATACAAATTAAGATTACTAGAAACACTTAGCAACGTCCATGACACTTTCCATGTGTCAAACCATAAAAAGTGTCTTTCGCACGAGTCACTTATTATTACAACGGATGAAATCCATATATACGGCAAACTTCATTTCACCGAAGAACCTATTGAGGTTTAATATTTGAAGGTTCAGAAAACGAGGAGGAGTCGTATCAAACTAGTCAAAGAACGTTGGAACTCGAAGCGCGGACTCGAGTTCACTTGGGATTGAGAAGATGAAATGAAAAGAAAGTACCCTCACCTGTTTGAGAAAGTCCCTACAATGGATAATGCAACTTAAATTTTGGAACGAAATTTTCTTGAACATGGGGAGAATGTGACACACGACAAAATATCGGTAAATCCGTACTGCCTAAACAACTATTACATTCTTTATTATCGCATATTTTCTACTTGATTTTATTTAATTGAGTCTCAAAAGTCTAGGAATTACAAAATCATAACTTAGTATGATAACAAACCTGCCACAATTAGAAACAGTTTAAAACTATGTCCTAGACTGGCGGGAGAAACGCGAACACACTATACATGTCATTACTAGTCGCAGTACAGCACGCCATAGCAAAAACGAGACGTGAAATATGTCAGCAACAAATATTACATGAAACATTAGTTCTAAATAATGTACAAATAATACTTTTCAGAAAAATTTATTAAAACACCAAATTGTCCAGTCCGCAGAAAAAATAATAAAACAATTTTACAGAGTGCACGACACTCCACAGAACAAAACAGCAAATGTCCGAAATTCAAAAATAAATATTATTTATCAAAAACAATATATAGGGTATTAAAAAAACACAAAACCCTTATTTAAACTTTTTTGTTTAAAGCTATACAGCTAGTTCGGTAACTACCCGACAACAAAGCCGGTACAGAAACTATGTCCAAAATAACAAATTTATTAGCCCGGAGAACTAAATTAATAAATTTGGACAATAAAAATATCGCAAAGATAATTGTGTAAACGAATTTACAAAGTAATACAAAATGTTAGTTTTCGACCCGGTACGATACCTGAGCCGAATCCATCAACCGAACAACGAAACAATAAGTCTAATGAGCTAGTTGGACATATTTTAACATCACTTTAGAGTGTCGAATCATTAAATTTGATAAAAAATAATATATAAAATATTCAAGATTCACAGTTTATAAAATATAACAAATTTTATAAAGAAAAACCCAAACCACCCCCCCTTGCTCACGGTTTTGGTGGGTCCCCAACCCACCCATTTTTCCTTTCTTATGTGTGGATTATCTTAGATGATGATTAGTGTAGGTTAGGTGTAAGAAACATAATCAAAACTAATACTCTTACACTCCACCATCATCTTCATTTCCAATACTCACCAAAAACCTTTCATCTCTTCCTTTCTCTCTCTAAAAAATCGGCCATCCCAAACACCCAACATCTTCATCTTTTTCAAATTCAAACTCAAGAATTTTAAGTAAGCATGGAGGTTCATGGGTGATTCAAGGCATTTGCAAGGATTGGAATCACACTTGAAGCACTTTCTCAAGAGTTAAGCTTTGGAACTTCATTTTTTTAGTCATCTTATTATCATCTTCATCTTGTTCTTCAAGCTAGTTGTATGCTTCATACTTTATTACTACATTTTCATGATTATGAGTTAACAAAAAATGTACAAGTTCATCTTGAATCTTACTTAAAAATCATTTGAAAACATTAACAAAAATAAGCCAACTAGTATTATTATTTAACTTTCTTGATGATTTTGATGATCTTGAAGTTGTCTTTATGTAGTAAATGTGATCTTGCGCTTTCATGGTTAAAAATAAAGATTTAAACACGTACATGTTTAGATCTAGCAAGATCCATTAACAAAATGTTATGAATATGATATCACACTTAAAAATTGTCTTAAGCACTAAATAAAGTATAGATTTTTGTATAAAACACCTAATCTAAGAATTTTGTGGAAAAGCACCGATTAAGTTTCCATTTTTAGAAAGCTTATGAACATGTCTTCCTTTTTGGAAGGGTTATGAACATGTCTTCACACTTAAAATGATTTTATGTCTTGTATAAAGTATAGATTTTTATACAAAAAACATGATCTAGAATTTTTGTTAAAAAGTGTTAATAAAGTTTCCATTTATGGAAGGTTTAAAGTTACTACAAGTTCATAACATTTCTTGTTAGAAATTTATGATATAGAAAATTTGTCACTAATATTTGATTATTATTTGAGTTGAAAAATAATTGAAAACATGTTTATTTAAACATGGGAAAGTCCATAGTTTAAGGGAAACTATGGCAAAATTTTTAAAAATTTATTATGATTAAAGTGTGGTTAAACTAAAGATTTTGTGATTAAAAATGACTAAGGACTTTAATCATGATTAAACAAAATTAGGATGCAAAATTTTAAGATAAAAATTCAAGAGTTTTCTTAAACTAATAATGGATAAATATATATATATTTAGATAAAATATATATTTAGATATGATCAAGTATGTGTATATACGTTGGTGTATTTATATTACGTATTTAGATCCTGTAGGAATAAATACAAAAATATACAATTACCCAAAAGTACAAGAATATATATAAATACTTGAAACATGATGAATATAAAATATATTTATCCAAACATGGACATAAACAAACAAATCGGACAATAGGACAATTCGTACATATCAAACAAATAAAACAAACGTCACGGACGAAACAAATGACACGGACAAAACGAATAACGCGAAAGAAACAAACCACACAAACGCAACGGTCAAAACAAACAAACGAACCATCACACACTATACTAAAAGTTATACATACTAGAATTTATAAAATGATTTATATAAAATATTAGTAGCTTTATAAACAAATTTTTATAAATTATTACTAGTAAGTATTAAAAATATAGATTAAGCCCAATTAAATAACCATATGGGCTAGCCCACTTTTATAAACTAAATTGGGCTAGAGCCCACTTTCAGAAACTAAATTGGGCTAGAGCCCATTTTACAATCTAGATTGGGCTAGAATCCACTTTTATAAGATTAACTTGGGCTAATCCCAGTTCTATAAACTATTTTGCGCTACGCCCACTCTTGCATGATTAGCTTGGGCTAGGACTGTGACAACCGGCGGTTTCCGGTCTTAATTAAGCGCTTAAGGAACAGTAATACCATTATAATTAGCGTAATTAGACGTAAATCAACTCGATCAAGCCTTTAGAAAGCCTAGGAACGTCTACTTGCTTTACATTACGCGATATGACGACAATCGAGAACAATAAACGTGAAATTAAACGTTAAGCGAACTGATGCCGAACAAATACTGACAACGTCTAAAAACACAAATTTTATACTTGTATTTATCATACATTTATAGTTCGGTAAATTTGGATCGTTGAACGTCGCAAAGCACAACGCGAAAGTTACGCAGAAAACTGAAATGCACCGACAATGGAACGGAAGCCATGGAGTAGAATTAAGTCTAAATATTAATATATTATGATATATTTGGCTTCTTTTTCGAATTTTAATGCTCACAGTTGAAATCGGATCAAAAAACGGACAAGAAACGACCATCGATTGGTTTTACACAACTTTAACGCAACCGACAAACAATCGCGTCAAAACCCGACCATCAATATAATTTTAAGCACTTTTGAGTCTAAACGAATAAATTTCGTTAAATAATGAAACTCGGGTTATGAAAACGGGCTTCGGATATGTATCGGGCTTGAACACGCACTAACGGTCCTTGGGCCCGACCCACTAGAGAAACCCTAACCATATATAAACAAACTTAACTCTAATCCCTTTCATTTCTTTGTAGAAACCCTAGCCCTTATACAAAACTTCTGCCCCTCTCTCCTCTCCGAAGTCCGGTCACCGGAATTCTAGTGACCACCGGTCATCTTCTCCGGCACCGCACCCCATACTGGCGAAACCCCCTTTCCCCTCTCATATACACACACACACACCGCATATATATATATATATATTATATATATATATATATATGTATATATTCACACGCGTTCAAACTGCGTAGAGAGAGTAACCGGGGAGAGAGAGACAATCGGCTGAAGTTCCGGCGGCAGCCGTCGCGCGTCAGAACAAAAACGCCGCAGGCGGCGGCGATGTTGACAGCAGCAGTGGCAACCGCGACGACGGCGGTAGGCCTTCGCGGCAGAAAAGACGACGAGAGAGAGAGTGGCGGCTGAGGTGTTATTTCAGTTTGGGAGGCGCAGAACGGCGTTCGCCGCCGGCGGTGGTTCATGGTGGCATGTCTACAGCGCAACATTCCGGCGGCAGAAACGGCGGCAGACCCGCGACTCCGGGGGTTCGGTGATACGGCGATGGTGGTGGGTATCATTCTAATTGAGTTTTGATTCAAAATCGGTTCAAATTGTTACGTTTTGTTAGATATTTTAGACTTGGTTCCGATTTGGGCCTAACAAAGTTCCAGTTTTGGTTTAGTCCATCTCCGGTTCAAGATTGGGTGTTTCGGTTCACTCGAGTCAACTCAGTCAAAACATCAGTCAACGGGTTTCCGGTTCAGTTTCGGTATTTCCGTTTCAATTTGAGTTTACATCGTTTCGCTTCTGATACATGTTTGTTTCAGGTTCAGTTTTGGTGTTCGGTTCGGTGCGGTCAACAAAAGTCAACGGGTCAAACCCGGTCAACACGGTCAAACCTGGTCAAACCCGGTCAATGAGTCAACCCGAGACTCGGTAAAAATTAATTACGACCCGAAAATTTAAATTATATTAGTTTATATATTAATATATTATATTTCGCGAAACCGAGCTTGACCCGACCTGTAAACGATTAGATATCGCCATAGAAAATAAATAATATATAACAATAAATCCGACTGCGTAACTCGTTTAAAAATTATTAGTTAAAAATCGGACCGGCGTTACTAAAATATATAAATTGGAAACAATGATTGGCGAAACGTTATATCTAATACAACGAAAAAGTATATATATATATTGCTTGTTTGCGACCTTGCAGGTTGTGTTTTGATAAATAAATCGGCAACTAGTATTGTCCGGATCGTCCAAAAACAGAGGAAACTCTGTCCGATTTTTGTAAAACCCGTATTACGAAACGTGTTATATTCTCAAAACTAAATATATCGGGACTCAAGTATTTTTATAAAATAAATATAAGTATATATTTATTTTGGCGTGTAACATCCGTCAAAAACGGATTTACCAAACCCGCTCCGTTTATCAACCGAACAGTCAGTTAAAATTTTCGTTGCGAATTAAATGCCCAAAATAATTTTAAACGATACGTAATCAATTATTATGCGGGGATATGTATTTAGTTTTTGAAAATCTGTCAAAAATAACAAAATAAAAATGTTTTACTCATGCCGGGTTTCGAACTCGGGTCTGTACCGGTTCAAACCAACAACTTATCACCTAGCCAAACAACCGCTCCGCCACTTTGATTTTCTGTTAACACAAGGAAACATTTAATTCAAATATTCAAGTTCCGAAGTTGAATTCAATCAATTTTTCCGCCCAATTAGCAGTCGTCGGAAATCCCGACGACTTCGCCGTTTAATTACATTTCCGCTCATAATAACCGAAGACTTAACTCCCTCGACGGTTATAACCGACGTATGAACCCGCGACATCAGCTGTAACCGCCGAAGAACGGCTGACTTCGAATTGAGACCGAATTCCCCATTCATCTCAATACTACCCTATAAATACACCCACAACTCGCCAGAAACCTTTCACACTCAAATCGCACCTTTTCTCGGCGAAAAATCACTCACCGGAAATATTTGATACATCACCGGAAAACCGTATTATTAGTCTCCGAGCTTTACTGAAACCCCTAAACTTTTACCGAAGTCACCCACAACCTTTGTAACCTTTCGGAAGACTCTCTGCTGCAAGACACTCGTCGCCGGAAAAAGATTGCTGTCGCCGGAGTTCTGCCGGAAAACAGAGGAGAAACAGCCGGTACTTTTCACGCCTAATTCCTTTCCTTTTTACTTTTATCTCGACTGTAATTGATCATAAAACGCTAAAGAAATTTGAATCAACATTTCGAATCAATCAGTCGTCACTTCCGGTGGAAACCAGTGAAGAAGACGACGTTTGTGTAATGGTTAAGTATAATTAAAATCAACTTATTAATCGGGTTAGACACACAGTCCAGCGGTGGACTGTGTGCACATATAACGCAAACGTCTCGAGTTCAATTCCGGTTTCACACACGCTGCCTTAATAAAAACCATTTTTTTTGTTTACTGAACCGGAGTCGCCTTAGATATATGTTAAGTATATTAATAATCGGAATAATAACCAAGTTAAACACACAGTCCAGCGGTGGACTGTGTGTATGTTTAATCGCACGTCACAAGTTCGAGTCCGGTCTCCTACCTCGACCCGGACAATTATTAACTTTTTAAATAGAGTCAGAACTGAAAGCAGATAATTTGTATTTAAGTATAATAAAAGTGGAAATATATAACATGTTAAACACACAGTCCAGCGGTGGACTGTGTGTTAGATTAAACCACAGGTCCCGGGTTCGAGACCTGTGGAGTGCATGTCCGAGTCGCTTAAACTGTTTTTAAAATAAAAATGATTTTCGGTTTAAACTAATTAATATATATATATAATTAAAATCAGATTTATAACGGGTTAGACACGTAGCTCAGTTGGTAGAGCTGCGTGCACGCGTACGGGAGGTCTCGGGTTCGAGCCTCACCCAGCGCACAATAATATGCCTTCCGAACCGGTCAACGTCAGTCAAAGTCAAACGGTCAAAGTCAACTGTAGCAAAAATAAAATATTTTTTTTATTATTTTTATTTAATTATTTTAATTAAAAATCAATTAAATATATTTAAAAATAACATTTTTAAGGTTAGAAAATAGCCTCAAACTCACAAAAATACACCCAACAATCCTACTAAAATAGATTAATAAAATCCGTTTACTTACCAAACCATAATGCGATTTATCTAGGTTAATTTCACTCGTGGTTAACACCATTTCGCGTGCATTCAATCTCATCAACCGAACGCACCCAATGTGAGTGAATTCTTACAAACTCCCCTTTTTATTCATGTTTTGGGGTGTATCATGTGTCGCTTAAACTAATTCTCTTATGCAAATTCGTGCTATACCATTTTATGAACTAAATTAGAATGTAACTATTATTGGTTGTGATGTATTACATATTGTCAAAGTTGTATGCAAATTATTTAGGCCCATCAGTTCCTCGTGGGAGACGAGAACAACGCGTGCCTTAAAACTCATTCATTAGGCCCATCAGTTCCTCGTGGGAGACGAGAACAACGCGTGCCTTAAAACTCATTCATTAGGCCCATCAGTTCGTAAGAACAACGCGTGCCTCAAAACTCATACATTAGGCCCATCAGTTCGTAAGAACAACGCGTGCCTCAAAACTCATTCATTAGGCCCATCAGTTCCTCGTGGGAGACGAAGTCGAACAACGCGTGCCTCAAAACAATTATTTGGTGTTTGTGTGTTCAATATTCAATATTATGTGTCGTGTGAATAAATTTACATCTACATTTACTCATATGTGGTATGCACCTTATTTATAATCAATTGGATAAACTTGTTCAAATGTTTTCCATAGGATTCACTCGCCAACATTATGTTGATAAAAAAAAAAACCTTTTTACACATGATACAGGTGAACAGGTTGAAGCAAGGAAAACATAGGATATGCCTTAGAAGAGAAGCAAGAAGCTTAGATTGATAGTTAGAACATGTTGTATCATTTATTGTAAATTTCCATTAAATTGTATTAATGAATATGAAACATATAATAAATGTCATGAGCTTTGATGATAACCCAATTATGCCCCGATCACCTTTTCCGCTGCGGGTCGGGGTGTGACATGGCGATACTATATAACTTACAAAAACGAATTTGTAACGCTTTGATAAACACAAGCTACAAGTTAACCGAACTTGAGGGTTTTTATAAAATAAATATAATTAGTTATATTTATATCAAACGACGGAATTCGGATATTATATTTCAAATGTTTAGCATTTGAAAATCATATAAAATGAATATAATTAATTATATTGAAACGTCGATATTTTTAGTACTTTTATAAAATGATATAATTGTTTATATCTACTTTAAATGTCTTGAATTCGAAGCTTCATTTACTTCAAACACCTAGTATTCGGCAAATATATAAAATAAGTATAATTATTTGTTTAAACATCTAGAATATGGACGTTATACAGAATAATTATAATGATTTATATTTAATTCGAAACGCCAAGATTTCCGAAACGCTTTTACAAGACCAATGCAAGGCGCGTATTATTTCAAACGAACGAATTCAGAAATCGTATAACACGAATATAATTATACATATTTGAACGTCCAGATTTCAATACTTTTATAGAATAAATATAGTTATATTTATTTCTAACGTCGACGACGCGGACACGTACGAATACTTTTGAATGATATTATAACAATAATATATTGTTTATATTCGATTTCAACGCCAAACGAAGTACGACGCAACTCCGCAAGACTATTGCGCGAATACGAAATGTATTATTTATATGGGCATATATAAGTATATATACATTATATCTTGCGAAAACTACGAAGACTCGTACTATTATCCTTCGACGTACATGGCGATTAAATAAGATTTCATGAAATATATTTAAGTTTATGAGTAAACATATATATCAAGTCGCTCGAAAACTAAGACAATTCTAAGAAAACCCTAGATTGGTTAACCGAGTTAAGTCAATAACACGAATTCATAGAATCGTATGAGTAACGATTCGGTAGAGCTCGGTATCACGTAGTATAGCTACTCCATTCTTAGAAACTTATAAGTTATTCTGTTTAGGAATGTTTTAGATTGCATGCTAGCGAGTCAAGTCGTGGAGTCAACGCTATGGAAAACACATTTAAGCTAGCTTTGCACTGGATTATCCAGCTGAGTTCATAACCCCATTTTTTACAGTTTTACATTTTTACAAATGTTTTCGGGGGTGGAAAGACATGCAAGTTTTGCAAAAGTACACAAGATATTGATGAACGAAAACTATACGTTTCTAAACCATGATACGAATGATCTCTAACAAACTCAAATGGTTTACAAAAGGTTATTTCTAAACCATGTTGCAAATGAATTTCAATAAACTCAAATGGTTTACGAAAGGTTTATGTTAAACATACCGGTTTTACAAAACACTCGCGTATTTTCGAAACGTGCATGAGTTTCATAACTAGTGACGGGAAGGTCCTAGTTACAACGGGACTGGTTTGTCCTGCATACAAATAAGGGGATGGTTAGTCCTGCTTACAGACTCAAATGGGCTAGGCCTATTCTCATTTGTGCGAGGCACAAAGACTCGAGTGGGTTAGACCCACCTATACTCATGTGAGGCACGAAGACACAAGGACTGGATTGTCCTCTACTCAACAATAAGGGCCGTATGGTCTCTTAAAACTGTACACTTAAGTCCTCGCTGCATATCAGAACTATAACCGCCTGCTAGTCTACTGTCTTGAGTAAACGGTTCGGCGAGGCACTTACTAGCTTGGGGTGGGTTATAGGCTCATGCGGGCATGTTGTCTTTGTCATACGCGGACATCGACGATTATTCAAATGTTACAAAAACAAGGTTTTCAATTGACATGCCGAGAAAAATGGTTTTATTACGCTTTCTCAACAACACTTCAATGTCGGTTTATTTACAGATACGATTGAAAACATTTTATCACCGGTTTATACACATAATAGTTATATGCATGGATTTGCAAACAACATGAGAAAACATTTCAATACTGTTATACAGACATAACATTTCAAACGCTCTGGGATACTATGATCCCACAAACCGGTTTTTCGAATGCAAGACTTTCAAATGTTTTATGATTTATTTGAAACAAAATCAGACAAACTATGAACTCGCCAATTTTATGTTGATTTTTCGCATGTTTCTTTCTCAGGTTATTTTCAAAGTATGGCACGGTTGGAGTAGGAGAACCCATGGGGATTCGAGTACTTAGCGGGCGTTCACTTTCTATAAGTCTTAGCATTTTCAAAACACTTCCGCAGTGCAATGAAGATACCAGTTTAGTTCACACCCAGCTCTAATTGTTTTATCGGAGTGTGACAGATTGGTATCAGAGCTATAGGTTTCAACGAATTAGGTATCAAACCTGGCTTTGATAACAGATAGGTTTCTGTGGAGATACCTAGGCTTTAACCTCACGTTCCGTTGGGGACATTAGATTAATAAGACTTGAATACATACAGAACGCCTAGTACTCGAATATGGGTTCCAACCGTGGCCGAAAACATTTAGTCAACATTATGATTTTAATCATACACTAGTGTTGTGTTTGGTACAAGGTACACGAAGACATTGCATACCGTAGGCAAAACTTTGAGAGTTTTGACAACATACATTTAGGACCTTTGGAAAAACTTATGACAGTATCCAATAAAGGTCGTCACATAGGAACTGCGATTATTAACTCGGGCAAACACAATACATATATTGTCGTAACTACCCGAGCAGGCATCCTACGCAAAACGAAAACGCTAGTGCGCAAATATACGTGAAACTTAAACGATGCGACAACGGATGTTGAAGTACATCACATACGACTTTCGAGGCGCGACCTTGAGGAATCATGACATTACGACAACGATGCTAGTCCCGTTAGCAGGAGAACTACCGACCAGAATGCGGCAAATTTGTCACGTGGTCCTGTAAGCGACACGAAACAACGTTGAGGTACGTCAAACGAGATATCACAACAGTCGGTACTTATTACAACGGTAAATCATAATTATTGGCGCTGTCAAAAGAAGTCACACGTCTTCGCATTCTCCTTACATTATTAATGACGAGTACGCTATATTCAACATTCGGTGGTAATGTCACGAAACAATAAGTCATCAAAGGAAATACTAGGTAAAGTCCTCGAATTCTGTTTGTTGAAAAATTTCAACTTTGCATATAATGAGTATGTTTGCATACCTCTACTCCTCATAACGGTCATTGTGTCATGGAAATTCTTTCTTGATTAGCGAACGCATATTGCATCATTTCTTGACAGATTTACATGATACGCATGCTTTGCTTGTTACGCATGTGGTTAACTTGATACGTGGAGACCATCAGGGTCTTCACCTCGAATAGTCATTTCATCAATAATTCAAAAGTCGGTTCGCTATATTCAAATTTTCGCTTTGTGATCTAGATGACCTGCATTATTGCAAGTATTGACTCCTTGATATCGAGTCAACGAATTTCTTGAAATTTCATTTCTTTCCAAGTTGCATACATGGGTTTTTCGTAGTAATCATATCAAAACTCCTTGGTCAAATCATGTATTATTTGTTGGATTGTGTCAAACCAAGTTCAATTGTTTGAACTTGCTCAAAGTATACAAAGTTCAATTCAAGAATTTCATATGACGGATTGAGGCCATCATATTCAAAGTAATATCGACAAGCAATTCATTTGTTTCAAACCATAGCAGACTCGTTCAGTCTGCACCCTTGTTAAGTCACTTATTGGTTACGACACCTTGTGGTGGCGTTACACTAGTTGAAGCTTGTGCTAATCTCACTTTCACAACTCATATACGGAGTTCATTACTTAATTATTTGTTCATTTTTAAATCCCCTTGTTGGATCATTTTCTTGAAACATTCTTAATACAATCGTATATTAAGAAGAAGGTACACAACTTTATGATCTATTTCAGTGTACCTCTTAACGGATTCTTTCAATATCGGTCGAAAACTTTGGGATATTTATTGTTCTTACACTAGCGACCGAAAATTATATTTATCTGTTCTTTCATTTCCAGTTGAAAATCCTATGGGATATATTTGGAACAAATATTCGGACTTACTTGATTGAACCTTTCATTTAGTTGTAAACACGGTGAATTTGTTCGATCACTGCTATTATTGAATTATTTCAATGGCTATGACGCTTTGTGGCGTTGGTATAAACTTGTTGCTTGGGCTAATCATTGAAAGTGGTCTTAATGCAACTATGTATTAAGACAATGATACCATAACTTCGGTTGTAATTTGGTGTATCCTTGCAATTCAATAGTGTTAACCTATGGTTCGAAAAGTTAACAGATCATCTTCATGTTTCTAATTCAGTTGAGCTTCTTGATTCAGAGGCTCACCAATCCAACAACCAACGCTAGTTTCCGTTGGTATAAATTTCTATTGTTTATGAAATTCAATTACAGATTGTGAACTTCTTAAAAATCTAACTGTTGAGATTCTCATATGTGTGACCCATGTAAACTCAGTCACATTGGTGACTATGTCATTACGTTTTGTTCACTTGGCAGCGATTCTGAAAACAGATTCAGTTGAACTAGTAGGTTCATGTTGTTGTAGTAAGTCATTGTATTCATATAATCCAGACAAGTCTCGATGCGATTACATGATCATTTACCTGGGTATTTTTAATACTTACCTACTTATGACAAAAATCTAAGGAGATAACACAACTTAAATTTCGAGGACGAAATTTTTATAACAAGGGGAGAATGTGACAACCGGCGGTTTCCGGTCTTAATTAAGCGCTTAACAAACAGTAATACCATTATAATTCGCGTAATTAGACGTAAATCAACTCGATCAGGCCTTTGGAAAGCCTAGGACGTCTACTTGCTTCACGTTACGCGATATGACGACAATCGAGAACAATAAACGCGAAATAAACGTTAAGAGAACTGATGCCGAACAAATACTGACAACGTCTAAAAACACAAATTTTATACTTGTATTTATCATACATTTATAGTTATGCGATAAATTTTGATCGTTGAACGTCGCAAAGCACAACGTGGAAGTTACGCGGAAAACTGAAACGCACCAACAATGGAACAGAAGCCACATACTAGAATTAAGTCTAAATATTAACATATTATGATATATTTGGTTTCGTTTTCGAATTTTAATGCTCATAGTCGAAATCGGATCGAAAAACGGACAAGAAACGACCATCGATTGGTTTTACACAACTTTAACGCAACCGACAAACAATCGCGTCAAAACCCGACCATCAATATAATTTTAAGCACTTTTGAGTCTAAACAAATTTCAGTAAATAATGAAACTCGGGTTATGAAAACGGGCTTCGGATATGTATCGGGCTTGAACACGCACTAACGGTCCTTGGGCCCGACCCACTAGAGAAACCCTAATCATATATAAACAAACTTAACTCTAATCCTTTTCATTTCTTTGTAGAAACCCTAGCCCTTATACAAAACTTCTGCCCCTCTCTCCTCTCCGAAGTTCGGTCATCGGAATTCCGGTGACCATCGGTCATCTTCTCCGGCACCGCACCCCACACCGGCGAAACCCCCTTTCCCCTCTCATACACACACACACACACACACACCGCATATATATATTCACACGCGTTTAAACAACGTAGAGAGAGAGTAACCGAGGAGAGAGAGAGAGACAATCGGCTGAGGTTCTGGCGGCAGCCGCCATCGCGTCGCAACAAAAACGCCGCAGGCGGCGGCGATGTTGACAACAGCGATGGCAACCGCGGCGGCGGCGATTGGCCTTCGCGGCAGAAAAGACGACGAGAGAGAGAGCGGCGGCTGAGGTGTTACTTCGGTTTGGGAGGCGTAGACCGGCGATCGCCACCGACGGTGGTTCGCGGTGGCATGTCTACAGCAACATTCCGGTGGCAGTAGCAGCGGCAGACCCGCGACTCCGGGGGTCGGTGATACGGCGATGGTGGTGGGTATCATTCTGTTTGAGTTTTGATTCAAACTCGGTTCAGATAGTTACGGTTCCGTTAGATATTTCAGACTTGATTCCGGTTTGGGCCTAACAAAGTTCCAGTTTAGGTTCAGTCCATCTCCGGTTCAAGATTGGGTGTTTCGGTTCACTTGAGTCAACTCAGTCAAAACAATAGTCAACGGGTTTCCGGTTCAGTTTTGGTATTTCCGTTTCGATTTGAGTTTACATCGTTTCGCTTCTGATGCATGTTTGTTTCAGGTTCAGTTTCGGTGTTCGGTTCGGTGCGGTCAACAAAAGTCAAACCCGGTCAATGAGTCAACCCGAGACTCGGTAAAAATTAATTACGACCCGAAATTTAAATTATATTAGTTTATATATATATATATATATATTATATATATTATATATATATATATATATATATATATTTCGTGAAACCGAGCTTGACCCGACCTGTAAACGATTAGATATCGCCATAGAAAATAAATAATATATAACAATAAATCCGACTGCGTAACTCGTTTAAAATTATTAGTTAAAAATCGGACCGGTATATATATATATATATATATATATATATATATATATATATATATATATATATATTTCGTGAAACCGAGCTTGACCCGACCTGTAAACGATTAGATATCGCCATAGAAAATAAATAATATATAACAATAAATCCGACTGCGTAACTCGTTTAAAAATTATTAGTTAAAAATCGGACCGGCGTTAGTAAAGGATATAAATCGGAAACAATGATTGGCGACATGTTATATTTAATACAACGAAAAAGTATATATATATTGCTTGTTTGCGACATTGCAGGTTGTGTTTTGATAAATAAATCGACAACTAGTATTGTCGGGATCGTCCAAAAACAGAGGAAACTCTGCCCGATTTTTGTAAAAATCCGTAATACGAAACGTGTTATATTCTCAAAACTAAATATATCGGGACTCAAGTATTTTTATAAAATAAATATAAGTATATATTTATTTTGGCGATACTATATAACTTACAAAAACGAATTTGTAAACACAAGCTAAAAGTTAACCGAACTTGAGGATTTTTATAAAATAAATATAATTAGTTATATTTATATCAAACAACGGAATTCGGATATTATATTTCAAATGTTTAGCATTCGAAAATCATATAAAATGAATATAATTAATTATATTCAAACGTCGATATTTTTAGTACTTTTATAAAATGACATAATTGTTTATATCTACTTTAAATGTCTTGAATTCGAAGCTTCATTTACTCCAAACGCCTAGTATTCGGCAAATATATAAAATAAGTATAATTATTTGTTTAAAACATCTAGAATACGGACGTTATACAAAATAATTATAATGATTTATATCTAATTCAACACGCCAAGATTTCCGATTACAAGACGAATACAAGGTGCGTATTATTTCAAACGAACGAATTTGGAAATCGTATAACACGAATATAATTATACATATTCGAACGTCCAGATTTCAAATACTTTTATAGAATAAATATAGTTATATTTATTTCTAACGTCGACGACGCGGACACGTAAGAATACTTTTGAATGATATTATAACAATAATATATTGTTTATATTCGATTTCAACGCCAAACGAAGTACGACGCAACTCCGCAAGACTATTGCGCGAATACGAAATGTATTATTTATGCGGGTATATATAAGTATATATACATTATATCTTGCGAAAACTACGAAGACTCGTACTATTATCCGTCGACGTACATGGCGACTAAATAAGATTTCATGAAATATAATTAAGTTTATGAGTAAACATATATATTAAGTCGCTCGAAAACTAAGACAATTCAAAGAAAACCCTAGATTGGTTAACCGAGTTAAGTCAATAACATGAATTCATTGAATTGTATGAGTAACGATTCGGTAGAGCTCAGTATCACGTAGTATAGCTACTCCATTCTTAGAAACTTATAAGTTATTCTGTTTTAGGAATGTTTTAGATTGCATGCTAGCGAGTCAAGTCATGGAGTCAACGCTATGGAAAACACATTTAAGCTAGCTTTGCACTGGATTATCCAGCTGAGTTCATAACCCCCATTTTTTACAGTTTTACATTTTTACAAATGTTTTCAGGGGTGGAAAGACATGCAAGTTTTGCAAAAGTACACAAGATATTGATGAACGAAAACTATACGTTTCTAAACCATGATACGAATGATCTCTAACAAACTCAAATGGTTTACAAAAGGTTATTTCTAAACCATGTTGCAAATGAATTTCAATAAACTCAAATGGTTTACGAAAGGTTTATGTTAAACATACCGGTTTTACAAAACACTCGCGTATTTTCGAAAAGTGCATGAGTTTCATAACTAGTGACGGGAAGGTCCTAGTTACAACGGGACTGGTTTGTCCTGCATACAAATAAGGGGACTTGTTAGTCCTGCTTACAGACTCAAATGGGCTAGGCCCATTCTCATTTGTGCGAGGCACAAAGACTCGAGTGGGTTAGACCCACCTATACTCGTGTGAGGCACGAAGACACAAGGACTGGATTGTCCTCTACTCAACAATAAGGGCCGTATGGTCGCTTAAAACTGTACAGTGAAGTCCTCGCTGCATATCGGAACTATAACCGCCTGCTAGTCTATCGTCTTGAGTAAACGGTTCGGCGAGGAACTTACTAGCTTGGTGTGGGTTATAGGCTCATGCGAGCATGTTGTCTTTGTCATACGCGGACATCGACGGTTATTCAATATTACAAAAACAAGGTTTTCAATTGACATGCAGAGAAATGGTTTTATTACGCTTTCTCAACAACACTTCAATGCCGGTTTATTTACAGATACGATTGAAAACATTTTATCACCGGTTTATAAACATAATAGTTATATGCATGGATTTGCAAACAACATGAGAAAACATTTCAATACTGTTATACAGACATAACATTTCAAACGCTCTGGGATACTATGATCCCACAAACCGGTTTTTCGAATGCAAGACTTTCAAATGTTTTATGATTTATTTGAAACAAAATCAGACAAACTATGAACTCGCCAACTTTATGTTGATTTTCGCATGTTTCTTTCTCAGGTTATATTTTCAAAGTATGGCAGGGTTGGAGTAGGAGAACCCATGGGGATTCGAGTACTTAGGGGGCGTTCACTTTCTAGATGTTTTAGCATTTCAAAACACTTCCGCAGTGCAATGAAGATACTAGTTTAGTTCACACCGAGCTCTGATGGTTTTATCGGGGTGTGACAAGGCCCACTTTTACAAACCCATTTGGGCTTGACCCATTTTAAACAAATTCATTTGGGCTAGGCCCACACATATAAAAGAGTTACGCTAGGCCCATACATATAAAACAAGTTGGGCTAGGCCCACACATATAAAATAAGTTGGGTTAGACCCACATATATGAAATCAATTGGGCTAGTCCCACGCATGTAAAAACATAGGAATTGAATTCTTACACTTAACCTTTGGGCTAGGCCCATTTAAACACAAAAGATATGGAATATATATATGAAGTATATATACACACACACACACACACACAAAAACTAAGAAAACAAACAAATACAAGTATAATTATAAATTCAAGATGAATACTTGTACGGAAACGATCATAAACCTAAGTGTCTAATGGGAGTAGAACACTTGTACGCAAATATGTGAGTTCATGTTTTCCCTTTTACCTAATTGTTTTATAGTTTTAAACATTCAGGGAGAATACATGTTTCAATTGGTATGAATATCTTAAAGAATGAAAATATTTAGATCACATGCGGATATAATTAAACAAAGGGACCATTAATGTATAAACAAGTACCAAGGAATAAAAGTGATAGATCTATTGGGTTTTGGCGGGCCCCACTCTGAACGGCAATAAAAACAGATCGTTAAAGAGTGCTTTTGTGTCTAAAATGAGTGTATCAAACACAACTTATCGTCAAGGTTTGGTTGCCTCCTATTAGGCATACATATTAGTGTTCTTGCAAAACATTAATGATCTTACAAGTTTCATTTATTCTTTACATACTAGATTAAATACTTCAAATATTTTAAAGAATTATTTGATGCAAACTAAATACATGAATTCACCAGCTTTTGTTGACGTTTTTTAAAACTAACATGTATTACAGGTAACTAGTGGACAGCTTTGGAAAAATATGTTTATGTGTTGTGAAGTTAAGCTGTTAGATGTCATCCAGTTTTTAGTTATCATGTTTATAGAACTTTTGTTTTAAAGTTTGAACAATGTTGTTAAAGTTATACTATGTTTTTGAAACAAGTGGTTGAATGTAAATTTGATTTAAATAAAAAGTATGGATAAACATCTTATTATGTTTTACATTTGTCGTTTACTTGATTGAATGCAACGTTTGCCGTTCTGGCCAACCTCGTTGGCGTTTCCGCAATAACTAAAATGGGGGTGTGACAAGAGGAGATAATGGACACAAGTTTTACTTGTGTCAAATATAGGTCTAGTTTGAGAAACATAACTCTGGATAATTGGCTTACTTTTGATACTTCTATATTATTGGTGTAACTAGCTGTGAATGTTTATGTTCTTTTTGGCGTTAAAATAATGGTTGGTTGGTTCACACATTTGTTTTAGTACCATGATCTTTTTATTTCAGGAAAAATACTTTTAAAAAACAAATATTTTTTCAAGGGAAGAATTTGACAGTTTCTAATGTGATTTTTTTTGGGGGGGGGGGGGGTTCCAAATACGACAACTCAAGGTTACCTCTTGTTTCATTACGGCAACTCAAGGTTATCTCTTCATTCATTACATGTCGTGTTCTTTGGTCTGTTAACCATTTGACCCGTTTTATTTAATTAATATCTAACGCACGCCTTTACTATTTATCGATCATGATTTATTTCCTTTTAATTCCGAGGATGCTATTAAGATTAGAAGCTCTTGATCTACAAAGGGGATTCAGTGTGATGGGCCTTAATGGATCGTGTAATTTATAGGTCCATTAAAAGCCTTGAAGGAGACTATTGGTATTTTCCCTAATTTTGGTTAGTAGACCATAGCTTATGAAAAATGTGCTTCAGCGAGTCGGATTCGCTAGAAAGTGCACAATCTTTCTACCATTGTCTTTTCCGTTCATGCATTCGGTTTGAACTTTAGTTGGGTCGTTCATTGAATTTGTTTGGGTTTAGAAACAAATTGTAAAATTAAAACGGGAACATACTAGCCTTTGGAATCGTAATTTTGGTTTAGTGCATAATTGAAATGGAGGAATATGCGAATTTGTATCACATGAAAACTAGAAAGAAGGTTAAAGCTGAAGATAAGAGCAAGGCAATTCAATTTTTTTACGAAATACCTCTACAGTTATGTACTAAAGAATAATTGCTATAGTCATGTGTTATATGACAACATGGTTGCGTATCACATTTTTTATACTTGGAATAACATTTTCCTCAATTATATAACAAATAAAACATGTGTTTTCTTGATGAATTCTAATCATAAACAGATCTACGCCTTTTAATTTGCTCGTTTTAAATTTACCATTTCTTTTTAATGCATGAAGTTTGAAAAACTAACTTTGTAAACATTTGAACACAATATAAAGGGAGATCTTCAACTTATTATTTAAGCAAATAAGTGTTTTTCTATCAACACTAGTAATCCTGACTCCGGAATGTTGTTATGCAACTAATGTAACGGTAATCAACCACCGCCAACGATTGCCAGAAAACCCGAACTCAAGGCGGGTGTTTGGGTATGAAATTAGTTTTAAATTTTTGCGAGTATGAGATGAGTATGGTATTTGGTCATGCCTAATCATATCACTATATATATAGGCTTCGGTTCAAATGAGAACCACCACGAGTTGTGAGAACCATAAGAACTCCTACTTCCCACGCGAATTGGGCCACAATTTTTTGCACACACAGAGATAAAAATATTAGAAACACATATGTAAAAAAACACAAAAAATTGTTGAGTCCGTAGTGTCACCTGATGTAAATTTTGTTTACGCGCTGATATATATGAAGATAACTATTTTTTTACAACTCATGTAAATGTGTGGATGCGGCATTAATTTTTTTTTGCTAAAACAAGTGGTTTTTTATGATTTTAGAGATTTTTTTTTTGGAAAAAACCTTTTAGATGGCCTAGTTCTTATGGTTCTCATATCTTAAGGTGGTTCTCATTTTAATCCATCCATATATTTTAACCCATCCATATATATATATATATATGGGTTAAAATGAGAACCACAGAACCATAAGAACTAGGCCATCCAAAAGGTTTTTCCAAAATTTCCATTCCTTAAAAGTCATAAAAAAATCACTCGTTTCAGCAAAAAATAAAAAAAAATATGATACATACCCACATTTACATGAGGCGTAAAAAATATTTATCTTAATGCAAAATTTACACCAGCGCGTAAAAAACTTGCATCAATCAAAACTACCGACTCGAAAAATTTTTTTATTTTTTTTACAGATGTGTTTGTAATATTTTCATCTTCATTTGAGCAAAAAAATTTAGGCCCAACTGGCGTGGGAACAAAAAGTTCTCACGGTTCTCGCAAATAATGGTGGTTCTCATTTGAACCGAGCCCTATATATGTGTGTGTGTGTGTGTATATATATATATATGGGAGAATTTAAATGAGAACATCTATCTTTTGTGAGAACCATGAGAACAATTCTCAGCTACTCTTATATGTTACCTAGTGTTTTAATGTAAAAGTTAAATTGGTAATTATACCAATCTCATATTTCTATTATTAGGTTGAAATCTTCAAGGTATTACAAACGATCATCAATTGTGATGATGTCTTCATTCGCTATTGAGTTCTTCAACTATTTCTCTACTCATAAATTCTTCAGTCAATTATGATTTCACTATTATCTTCAATGATTAATTTTCAGTGATCTTTAATGATTCATGAACTGATTTTCAGGTATCAACTATTATCTCATCAATTCAATTATTACCCTCAACGATTATCTATTTTGTTATATAAATTCCATGATTTCAGTTGGTCAATGTTGTTACATGTATTCTACGAATTCAACTGGTCAATTTTCCAATCAAAGAGTTTTTTGGGTCAATCGAAAGACCCTCTTGATCTCAACAAGTGTTATTTGCATCTCAATTCACTCCAATCTATAGAAGATGATGCTGTCAAGTCAGTAAATCGACTTGTTATATGAACGCCCACCAACTGTTTGTTAAAATGATTCATTGAGTTTAGCCATTTTTTTTTCAAATAACGTTGATTTTGGATTTGAATCATTGAATAGCATTCTTTTTACACTAATTGGCAACATATTTAGATCTATATTAGTTTTCAAGCATAAAGTTAATTCTTTTTTACTTTCCAATGCTCTATGATGGAGGGTTATGAAAAGTATATGTTTGTTAAGTCGTTTATATAGGCAAACTTTAAAGAAATTATGATGGGCGGTTTTGAAATTATAATTTGTAGGTGGTTGTTTTATGTTTGTGAGAATGTGATAACTTTATAAGTGTCCACCAAATGTTTGTGAGAATGCTTTGATAACATATGTTGGCTAATTAAGATTGGTGGTTTTTTGTAGATAAGCGGAGATAGATGTTGAAAGGATTGGTGTCGTTATTACTACTGAGGCTCAGAGCATCTTTCATACGTTGTCTAGAACATATGCGTCTTTTTATCTCTTTTTTTATTGTAAGGACTCATCTAGGACATTTGTTATATGCGTATGATTATGCTCTTAGTTGCAGTTTGCATGTTGCTAAAGTTATCACACGGAGATAGGCAAGTATAAAGGTCTCGTGATTCGTAGTACAGAAAAGCTATGAGGAAAGGAGGCAAAAAAAGCGTGCAAAACCTCTTTTTTAGAATTAAGCTTGGTACCATGAGTCTCGGAATAGTCCTGGAAAACAAAATCGAATTATTGAAAGTAGTCATTATGATCAAGAGAGTCATAGTGATGAAAATAGCGAGGGTGAATGTTTTTTTTATTTCTCTAGTTTTAATTTGATAAAGGTATTCATGTATTATGGATTTTAAAAGGTTAATATTTGGTTGAATTTGAACTTTTGTTTTGACATTGGATTTTACAATTTTATGTATTATTTTTCAATGTTCTAACATTGTTACGTGTTTGGGTTTGTTTTATTATTTGTTATAAAATTCTATTTGTGTAATTGTATGTGTTACACATGTGTAAGTGTCTATTTTACACATGTGTAAATTTCATGTATTCTTATGTAATATGTCTTACACATGTGCAATTTGTTTACTATCACTGATTTGCTTTGGTTTTACACATTTGCATATGAATTACGTATGTGTAAGTTGAATATTGTCACTTATTTCTTTTTAATTTACATATATTCAGCTATATTATACATGTGTAAATTGTTCACTGGCCACTTATTTGTTTTTGTTTGACATATTTGCATCTAAATTACACATGTGTAATTGTATGTTTTACACATGTGTAAATCTCATGTATTCTTATGTAATATGTCTTATATATGTGTAAATTATTCAGTGCCACTTATCAGTTTCTATTTTACACATATGCATATGAATTACACATGTGTAAATTGAATACTGTCACTTATTTCTTTCGAATTTACATATGTTCATTTGTATTACACATTTGTAAATTGTTCATTGTTACTTATTTGTTTATGTTTGACACATTTGCATATGAAGTACACTTACGTAAGTGTCTATTTTATACGTGTAAATATCATGTATTCTTATGTAATATGTCTTACACAAGTGTACATTATTTCTCGTCACTTATTTGTTTTCGTTTTACACATGTGCATACGAGTTACACATGTGTAAATTGAATATTGTCACTTATTTCTTTCTAATTTACCCATGTTCAGTTGTATTACACATGTCTAAATTATTCACAGTCACTTATTTATTTCTATGTTACACATTTGAATATCTATTACACATGTGTAAAGTTGAATATTATCACTTATTTCTTTCTAATTTACATTTGTTCAGCTACATTACACAGGTGTAAATTGCTGAGTGTCACTTATTTGTTTCTGTTTGACACATTTGCATCTAAATTACACATGTGTGAATTGTTTCTTGTCACTTATTTGTTTCTGTTTTACACATTTGTATATGACTTATACATGTGTAAATTGAACATTTTCACTTATTTCTTTCTAATTTACATATGTGCAATTGTATTACACATGTGTAAATTGTTCACTATCACTTTTGTTTATGTTTGACACTTTTGCATCTGAATTACACATATGTAAACTGTTTCTTATCACTTGTTTGTTTCTATTTTAAACATGTGCATTTGTGTTACACATATGTAAATTTTGTTTAGTGTCGTTTTTGTTCATGTTTTACACATTTGTGGCTGAAGTACACATGTGTAAACTGTGAAATAAACCAAGGTAGTATTATGCAAAAATCTTAAGTATTATATTGACCAACAAGTAGGATTTAAACCAAAATAGTATCATCCAAAAAATAAAAAAACATTAAATTGCCAAACAAGTCATAATTCTTAAAATATGGTAACCATGGTAACATAAAAACAAAAGTTACTATCATTTATATACAACCACGGTAGTATAGAAAAAAGTCATAATCCATAACATTATCTAGTGTTTTTTTTTCATTTTTCATTTTGGTCTTTCTCGGACACCAATGCTTTCTTCATCACAACTTCTCGGTGAATATCAACTTTCAAAAGTACAATCTTCGCAGTATATTCTGATCTTCTACAATTGAACTCTCAAAGTTCTGCTTGTCCTTTTCCCACCAACATTAGAACGTACCCATTTTTCAAAAATATTTATGGTTAAAGTGACTAAAGTACAAAACCTGCTGACTTACACGTGTAAATTGCTCACTTACACATGTGTATACCACTCACTTACACGCTTTTTAAGCTTCTAACAAACACATATTATTTGTAACCCATATATGAGAAATACCTCCAAGCTTGGCAAGTCCCATGTCTATCACCATCTTTCTTTACATTTTATTTAAAAAAAATATTTGTCATACCCAGTTGCTTTCCGATTTTAGCATCCATTTCTACTAATGTGTTTGATTAATCTATGCTCACTACTAATTCAGAATTTGTGACCAAATAATATTCAAGTGATTATATAACTTCAATAAATGCAAGTTTATGTTGTTACTTGCGTGTCGGTTCAATGGTTTCAGACTCGTCGATGTCAAGTCCAAGCAGATTTGATTTATCTTTTGAAAACTTCTCACTATTATCCTTGCTATTCTCTAACTTTTATGACTACAAATATAGTGTTTTAATACAGGATATATTAAGCTTACAAGCTACATCTGGAAAAATTCTAATATATAATAGACATTTCACCATACACCTCATTTACAACTACTCAAACGAAAATAATCCAAAAAAATCAACCCAATCAACACTTAGACCTTAAACCTTTTATCAAACACCACACATGCAACTACTAAAACATAAGTAATTCAACACAATCAACAAAATAGGCACTTATACCATTAATCAAACACCTCATCTGCAACTACTCAAACAGAAATAACCTAATAAAATCAACCCAACACATACTTAGACATTTAATCAAACACGTTATGTGCAACTACTCAAACCGAATTATCCCTCTTACATCCTCACATAACAATCAAATTCCAACAAGATCCAAACCAACATACATCAAACAAAACAAAACAGCACCAAATACCCTCAATCAACAACAAAAGATCCAACAGAACATCAATCAATTAACTTGCAGATTAAAATATGCAAGAATGGAAAATCAATTACATGTACCTTGTGATTTTTTAAGACGTGATTTGAATCATGAAGAAGAAGGTCTGATGCAATTTAAATCATTATTTCCATCGGGCTTTGGATTTTTAGAGCGATTTGATTTTGAAGATGACACTCTTTGTTGCTGGAGAATTGAAGATGTCAATTAAAGGTAGGTTTTAGGAACAAGGTTAATAGATTCGTTTTGACAAATTTGCCCTTTATGTTTTTTGAATGTGTTTTTCTTTGAAAACCCTTCTTTTGATCTTGACCTTTGACCAAAATAGATCAATGGTTGAAATTAGTTCTCATAGTTCTCATAAAAGCCCAAGTTCTCAAGATAAATATATATATATATATATATATAAGGTTAGGTTCATTAGTGAACAATCCCCTTACTTGTGAACACTAGTGAACTAATCCTAGGCCTTGATTATCAGTACACAAGTGTAAATCAATGGCTAAGATTTGATGATGAAAATACACTAGTGTATTTTACAATTTGATGATTTAAATCAATGGTAAGGATGTGTTCACTCAATTCACAAATACACTAGTGTTTACTCTACAACCCTACCGTATATGTATATATATATATCTATATATAAATTTTCACAAATAAGCATTTTTTTATTTTTTACTTTATAATTTATTTATTAAAAAGGCTTCTACATGTATTAATATGCAAAAACTTCGAAAATGTTTTTGAAATTTTTTTTAACATGTTAAATTGATTTTTATAATTTATTAATATGCAAAAAAATTATAATTAATTAAAAAGGCTTCTACATGTATTAATATGCAAAAAAAATTACTTGAATCATATATGTCCTATAAACTTTTTCTTTTTATTTCTTTTTGTTACTTGAACCATATGTCCTCTAAACGTTTTTCTTTTTATTGGTAATAGAGTAATCTCTTAATCTAAAATTAAATAGTAAGAAATATATAAGGAATGTAAATGATATAGCTTAACAGACAAACACGTATACCTGACACATACCTGACATGTATTTGGTTAGGTACTAGACATGTTTTACAATTGGGTATGAGGCTAAGATCATCAATATCATTCCCAATGTTATCACCCCCGCACCTCTGCCACCCTAGCCTACCAGGTGCCACCACTGGCACCTACACCAACCATCACCAGTGGGGATATGGTAGCAAAAGAGACGAGAGAAGTGTCTCAACTACGACGGTGTCGATAGGTTTGAACGGAATTTTTTAGATTGTGGATATCTAGCTCAATGATGGAGTCTTAAGAATCCAAACTATCACTTCTTTGATTGGCGAAGAGGTTTGAGAGACTTCTAGATGGTGGATAATAAGCCTTCTTTGGTGTTGTTGTCCATACCACTATAGGAATGTAGTTACTATCAAGTGAGCAATATTCTTACCAATAATGCTAAACTTTTGTCGTTCCTTTGTATCTCTAGTAGATGTAATGTCAATTTAAATTTAATGAATGAATGGATTAGTGACACAAGTTCATACCTATCCACTCTTTTATTCTGTTTTAAAAAAAAAATCAAAATACAAACACAAAACAAATAAACTGATTTCGCATGATCTTAGCAATTAGTTTTCACTTGGCTTGAAGTTTAGTAATTACTATTTTTTCAATTCAGATAATAGATACTGATTTTCTTAGCAATTAATTTTCTCATTCAGGTACTTACTATTTTCTAACTTGGCTTGAAGTTTTGTCACAGTAATTATCTTAACCATAAATGTGCTGTGAAGTTTAGTTTTTTATTGAATGCCAATTTCATTAAAAGACTAGCAATAAGCTACAAAAGTAAATCAGGTAAAGGTCGAAGAACTGCCACCACAAGTCCTGAACGGTGAACAACCATGGAAGGAAGAAGATCTTCAGAAAACTGAATGGGAGAAGACTATGATAGAATATTTCAATAATATTCGAGCGTTCACGCACCCTCCTATGATCGTCCTTCCAATAGCCCCCGGGAGAAAATCAGGATAGGTGGGGGGTATGGCTGATCTCTATAAGACCAGAGATAGGTGGGGGGGTATGACTGATCTATCTAAGACTAGTAAAAGACTGAGGGGGTGGACTAGAATGATAAACATAAAGACTTAAACAATAGACTCAAGGGTGTTAAACATAAAAGACTTAAACAAAAGACTCAAGGGTGTTAAACATAAAAGACTCAAGAGGACTCAAGAACTAGAGAGAGAAAGTAGAGAGAGGTAAGAGAGAAATATATAAGAGGAAGCCTTCCTTTTATAGACCAAGGAAAGACTTGATTACATCATCCATGACATCACACTTAATAATACATAAATAATATCTAGGAAATACAAAATACATGACATAAGCACTTACGTCACTTTAAGAGTAATTAAGCTTTATTTATCCTAAGCACACTATTAGCACACTTAATAATAGTACGAACATCTTTATTGTGGTTTTGCAGAGTCAAGGATCTCGATGGTAAACTGGGGCGGATTCTGGTGGAACGGGTCATCATTTGGTATGGGGTTAAATACTGATTTTCTCCTGGGGTTATTGGAAGGACGATCATAAGAGGGTGCGTGAGCGCTCGAATATTTTTGAAATATTCTATCATAGTCTTCTCCCATTCAATTGTCAGAGGATCTTCTTCCTTCCATGAGTTTTCACCGTTCAGGAATTGTGGTGGCAGTTCTTCGACCTTTACCTGATTTACTTTTGCGAGATTTATGTGGGTATTCATCCAAGCATCCTTGTAGTTGATTTTGTAGTAGTACCCTGGCGGGTTTAAGTCATACCAATAGTGTATGAAGGCTGGCGAAACTTAGAGTTTAAATCATACCCGCCTTAACTAGGTTTGCGGAACAGGACCATGCAATGTTTCTTGCGGGAGTCCCTCATGAGGTAGTCCCAATCAGAGATTGGGAGGAACCATTCGAGAACCCTGGCAAGGTTCTTCTTTTCTTCTGGTAGCGTCTCTAACTGGTAGTCCAAGAGGTAGGCTAACAGCTTGTTAGAACTAAAAGCCATGGCAATTGCAAGAGATTCCGTGAGGTACATAGGAAAGCCATACATTCTTTTGATAGTTTGTGCAAGTTTTTGAGCCTGAAAACATTTAAGAAAGGAAAATCTGGGAAGAATTTATCCCCATCTATTAACGGGCCCTATGTTTTGAAAGTGAGTGTAAGGAGGTTTTTGTAGTTTAAGAGGGATTCATCTGTAATTGCATCTTTGGTAACTACGTCGATGATTTCTGAAAGGACATTCTTGCCTTTCAGTTTTTGGATGAGGGTGCTTGTGTTTGGGGCGTTTAAGGTATTCATGAGTGCTTCTTTTGGCATGGGGAAGTTTGGGGTGTGGTGATCCTTGTTTTTGTTGGCCTTAAAATAGGCAATGCTATCCAGCAAGGAATCTTGGGGGATTTGTTGAGCAGTTGTGAAGGATTCTTGGGGATTATTCATTGCTTGTAATGATAGACCCTTCGGAAACTTTTCCTGTTTGTTCTTTGTTACTGGATCCTTGTGATTGGCATGGCCCCTGGGGGTTTTCTGTTTTCTTTTTGACCATAGGGCATTTTTTTCTTTTTCTTACTTTCTTCCGAGGTAAGCTTCCCTTGTGACCACATGTTATTATGTCTTCATGCGGGCCATGCTCTTTACTTTTGCTTTGTTGGCTGGTTGTGGCCGGAATCTGCAGGGTGGGGGTCACATCTTGTTTTTTTCTTTAGTTTAGTGACCTTTTTTGCTTTTCTAGGCTGAGCTGGAAGATTCTTTCGGGACGATAGGATCCCTGTGTTTTTGAACTGTTTTGTCAGGGAATCTATCACGTGGTCTTTGTCGCTGGGGCACTGTTTGTGCTTTTGGCTTTTCTTGTTAATTTTGGTGCCGGTGCATGTGACTGGAAACCAAGAGTATTTTGAGAAACGTCTTCCATCATGTAGAATTGCATTGGCTCATCTTTAGACTCAGATGTCTTGCTTGTTTCTGATTCATCACTAGAACTGTAGGATAAGGTGTAGATCATCCTTTTCCCTGGTTCATCATCTAGAGAATAAAGTGATTCTATGTCAGAAACATCTAGCGGTTCTACCTTGTTGATGGCTTCGAGAAGAGCTTGTGTTTTTCTTTTATCTTTGCAATCTTTTGCAAAATGACCTTTTCTGTTGCAGACGTAGCGTCTATTTGTGTTTTGGACTCTTGTTGATTTTTTGTTCAAGAATTTCCATTTCTTTCGGGATGTACCTTTTCCTGGTCGCGAGGAGTAGTAGTTACCTGACCTTTTGAACTGGACAAATCTTGATTTTTTGTGAGGTTTTGAGCAGTTGCATGACAATTCATCTTTACATTTGATCTTTAGGTGTTTGTCGTTGCATGCAGACCCGAGTCTTCTTCCTGTTTTTTCAAGCTCAACTAAGAACCATTTTTGGTTACATAGTTTGGTAGGGGATTCATGACTAGCTGGTAAAGTCCACCGAGGGAAGCCTGAGCAACTGTCATGTTTTTGGCTTCTAGGGCCCTGTATGCCTCATTCGAGAAGGACTCCGGAAAGGAGTTCAAGAAGACTTGTTTAAGGTTAATGTCACCAATACCGTGGAGACAATAAAACCTTTTAGACATTCTGTTGTAGTGCTTCTCAAGATCCTTTGGACGGAAAGAGTAGCATTTCATTTTTAAGAATTCTTTTGGAGATCCAGTTGTATGATCTAACGGATCCAAATGAATTCATAATAAATTGCATTTATGAACTCTTCTGGGTTTTTGTTTTTTAGGATGTTTGTTTGCCTTTATTCACCAAGGCTTACGTACCAATCCCGAAGTCATCCTTGGCATCTTGCTAGAAAGCGTCTGATGACCATGTCAATGCTGTAATACTTGAGCTCTGCTGTGCACCAGATAAGCATTTTAACGCTTCTATTATGAAATTTTGCTGGGGGAATGTCGTCAAAGGTGAATTGCTGTTTTGAATCCATGTTCTGTGGTGATGTTTGGGACGCTTCATCGTCAATGTCAGAATCATAGGCTCTTTCAGTTGCTTATGCCTCATTCATGAACAGATGTTCGAATTCATCTGTTGGGGGTAATTCTTCATAGAAGTGTGAGGTAGAGCTTTCTTCAGAGACAGATGATGTTTCGTCATGTGGGCTTATTACTGGAGCGATTACTTGTAGACCGTCTGTGTTGTCGTTCTCTGTTAAAGCTTGCAAGAACGATGAGATGCCATTTCCTTCTTTGGTAGGCAGTATGTTGGGAGCCTTTGAGGAGGTCATCATGATGCTGTCATCTATGTTTTTCCCACTTCTTGATGGTCCTTTTCCTCTGCTTGAGGAAGGGATTTTGTTATGACTTGCTTCTTGTCGGGGAAGCCTTTCTAGATTTGATTTTCGCTTGTTCTTTAGACCAGAGGTTTAGGGATGGAGAAGTTTGTGGGAACGGTGATGCTGGTAGTGGTTGGGGATCAAAGGTGTTCGCACAAACGGTGCCGATGGCAGTCTCCATGGATCATCAAAAAAGGTGGAGACTCTTTGTTGCTTATGTTGTATTTCCAGATATGTGAGCTGTGCTTTGAGGAATTTCATCTCAGCTTTCTTTTGTTGAAGTCCCTGTGGGCTTTGTGGCCCTGGGGAGTTGTGTACTAGCTGGAGAAGTTCATGATGTAGCTCAAGGATTTTGGCCTTAATCTCATATACGATTCCTTCTAGGCCTTGAACTCTGCTCGATAGATCTTCATGGACCTTTGTGAGATTGTTCTGTTGAGCTAGTATGGTGGTAAGAGCTTTGTTTTGTGCCACAACATTTTCGCTTTGCCAGTTTAGGGTAGCTTCAACAGCTAGCACTGATTCAGGAATACCATTTGCATTAAAGGTTGTTGGGTTCCTGATCTTCCAGCATTGTAGTTTTGGTTTTTGATCACCGTACATGACATAATAGTCAAACTTTCCTGATGGTTCTCCAAGAAGACCAACTTGTGGATCTCCAACTTTGTATCTTTTCTTTAGGGCGTTTTGGGATCCCTTTTTCTTCTTGGTTTTGGTTTCTTCTTCGTATTCCAGTTGGTATGCTTCATCCATGCATTCCTGGCAGTCACATACGTCGAACGGGAAATGTGGTTCTTCAACCGGTTGGATCATGCTAACCGTAGAGAAGACGTCTTCGGTCTTGTCTTGTAAACCGTACCTCAACTTAGTCATCCTGATGGTGGACAAAGTCAGGGGTCGTTGTTGTCTGAACAGGTGCTTGGGTGGATCTGTTCATAGTTAGTTATCCACTTCTCAGGTAGTAGCTTTGTAAGCTCTTCTCTAGATAACTGTTTGGGAACATATGTGCAGGTTGGTGTGGCATTGGAGTCGATGTCTATGAGTAGAGCATCGCCAGAGTTATCTTGTGATCCGGGAACCATGATGTCCAAAGAGTGATTTTGGACACGATATGCCATCTGATAATGAAAGGTGGACTGAAAAGTGTTGACCTGTGGCGTACCACCAATCTGAATCTAGGCTTTAAGGGCCGATAACAATGATGGATCATTGAGAGGCATATTAAAGTTTGGATAGAAAGTGAAAAAGACGGTTCCGACGTTTAACGTGGTTTGGATGGTACAGATGCAGGCGTGCTGGTACTCCATGAATCTAGTATCAACAAGGGCGATACGAGAGAACGCTCGTAATCCTTTTTTTCTATGGAAGGTTAGGGCTAGTCTTATGGCACCATAGTGGATATGGGTATATCCTTGGGATAGACAGATCTTTGGAAGATCTGAGGGGAGAGTGGGAGGGACAAGGTGTTCGGAGGTTATTGCTAGGAGCTGGTGGGAATCAAATTTGGAGGTTTGCACAAACTCTTTGACAACGGGGTTTGACGCCGAACTGACTAACTTTTTTACTTTTTGGAGAGGGAATTTTGGGGTTTTTTAAAAACACTATAAGGGTTAACTAAAGGCATACTAGTACTAGGGATTTTAGACTCATCAGATACATAAGATATCTCACATAACTGATCATTCTTTGACACAGACGACCGACGAAAACTAGAATTGGAACGAGAGAGGGGGTGTACTGGATTCATAACTGGGTTTAGACTTCTAAACACTCTTATATTAATCTTCAAGCTCGTACTTTGAGGATATTACCATGGACCCTTCCAACTTACGACTCACCTAACAAGCTACTTTTAGATACGGGATAAGAAACTAAGCGTGTCGGACCAGTTTGACAAAGGCCTTGTATGGTTTGTTTTCTGATGTGAGAGATCCGCAAAAGTCGGCAGTCACAGAGCATACTAATCACACCTTAGAAAGGGATGGTAGGAGCGCTATGGCTCTGATACCAGATAGGTGGGGGTATCAGAGCCTTAGTGCTCCTTCCATCCCTTTCTAAGGTGTGATTAGTATGCTTTGTGACTGCCGACTTGGTGGGATCTCTCACATAAGAAAACGAACCTTACAAGGCCTTTGTAAGACTGGTCCGACACGCTGAGTTTCTTATCCCTTATCTAAAAGTAACTTGTTAGGTGAGCCGTAAGTCGGAAGGGTCCGAGGTAATATCCTCAAAGTACGAGCTTGAAGATTAAGATAAGAGTCATTAGAAGTCTAAACCCAGTTATGAATCCAAAACACCCCTCCCTCGTTCCAATTCTAGTTTTCGTCAGTCGTCTGCGTCCAAGATTGATCAGTTATATCAGATATCTTATGTATCTGATGAGTCTAAAATCCCTAGTGCTAGTATGCCTTTAGTTAACCCTTATAGTATCTTTAAAAATCCCAAAATTCCCTCTCCAAAAAGGTAAAACAATTAGTCAGTTCGGCGTCAAACTCCGTTGTTAAAACGTTTGTGCAAACCTCCAAGTTTGATTCCCACCAACTCCCAGCAACAACCTCCAAACACCTCGTCCCTGTCACTCTCTCCTCAGTTCTTCCAAGGACATGTCTATCCCAAGGATATACCCATATCCACTTTGGTGACATAAGACTAGCCCTAACCTTCCACGGAAGAAAAGGATTACTAGCGTTCTCTCGTATCGCTCTTGTTGATACTAGATTCATGGAGTACCAGCACGCCTGCATCGGTACCATCCAAACCACGTTAAACGCCGAAACCGTCTTTGTCACTTTCTATCCAAACTTTAATATACCTCTCAATGATCCATCATTGTTATCGGACCTTAAAGCCCAGATTCAGATCGGTGGTACACCACGGGTCAACACTTTTCAGGCCACCTTTCATTATCAGATGTCATATCCCGTCTAAAATCACTCTTTGGACATCATGGTTCCTCGATCCCAGGATAAATCTGCCGATGCTCTACTCATAGACATCGACTCCAATGCCACACCAACCTGCACATATGTTCCCAAACAGTTATCTAGAGAAGAGCTTACCTGAGAAGTGGATAACTAACTATGAACAGATCCACCAAGCACTAGTTTAGAAAACAACAACCCCTGACTTTATCCGCCATCAGGATGGAAAGTTGAGGTACGGTTTCCAAGACAAGACCGAAGAGACGTCTTCTCTACGGTTAGTATGATCCAACCGGTTGAAGAACCACATTTCCCGTTCGACGTATGTGACTGCCAGGAATGCATGGACGAAGCATACCAACTGGAATACGAAGAAGAAACCAAAACCAAGAAGAAAACGGGATCCCAAAATGCCCTAAAGAAAAGATATGAAGCTGGAGATCCAGAAGTTGGTCTTCTTGGAGAACCATCAAGAAAGTTTGACTACTATGTCCTATAGGTGATCAAATACCAAAACCTAAACAGAAAAAACCATCTGTACCAAGACGTCCATCTACCCTGCTAGACGGATTGTTTATGCTCGGAGCAACACCTCCAACCCCCAGCTCTCAAGATTACCAGACTGAATTCCCACTTTTAACCTCAGTCGAGCATACCCAGCAAAAAACCAAACATTGCTGGAAGATCAGGAACCCAACAACCATTAATGCAAATGGTATTCCTGAATCAGTGACAGCTGCTGAAGCCACCCTAAACTGGCAAAGCGAAAATGTTGTGGCACAAAACAAAGCTCTTACCACCATACTAGCTCAACAGAACAATCTCACAAAGGTCCATGAAGATCTATCGAGAAGAGTTCAAGGCCTAGAAGGAATCATATATGAGATTAAGGCCAAAATCCTTGAGCTACATCATGAACTTCTCCAGCTAGTACACAACTCCCTAGGGCCACGAAGCCCACAGGGGCTTCAACAAAAGGAAGCTGAGATGAAATTCCTCAAAGCACAGCTCACAGATTTGGAAAGACAACAAAAGCAACAAAGAGTATCCACCTTTGTTGAAGATCCATGGAGACTGCCATCGACACCGTTTGTGTGAACGTCCTTTGATCCCGAACCACTACTAGCATCACCGTTCCCACAAACTTCTCCATCCCTAAACCTCTGGTTTAAAGAACAAACAAAAATCAAAGCTAGAAAGGCTTCCCCGACAAGAAGCATGACATCTGAAGGTATAAACAAAATCCCTTCCTCAAGCAAAGGAAAAGGACCATCAAAAAGTGGGAAAAACATAGATGACAGCATCATGATGACCTCCTCAAAGGCTCCCAACATACTGCCTACCAAAGAAGGAAATGGCATCTCATCGTTCTTGCAAGCTTTAACTGAGAACGACAACACAGACGGTCTGCAAGTAATCGCTCCAGTAATAAGCCCACATGACGAAACATCATCTGTCTCTGAAGAAAGCTCTACCTCACACTTCTATGAAGAATTACCCCCAACAGATGAATTCGAACATCTGTTCATGAACGAGGCATAATCAACTGAAAGAGCCTATGTTTCTGACATTGACGATGAAGCGTCCCAAACATCACCACAGACCAACGAGAAAGCTCCTCGAAACACGGATTCAAAACAACAATTCACCTTTGACGACATTCCCCCAGCAAAATGGCGTGATAGAAGCGTTGAAATGCAAACCTTGTGCAGAGTAGAGCTCCAGTATTATAGCATTGACATGGTCATCAAACGCTTTCTTGCTAGATGCCAAGGAAGACTTCAGGATTGGTACGTAAGCCTTGGTGAATATAGGCAAACAAACATCCTAAAAAGAAAAAACCCAGAAGAGTTCATAAATGCAATTTATTATGAATTCATTGGGAATCCGTTAGATAATACAATTCGAGCTCGAGAAGAATCCTTAAAAATGAAATGTTGTTCTTTCCGTCCAAAGGATCTTGAGAAGCACAACATCAGAATGTCTGAACGGTTTTATTATCTCCATGGTATTGATGACAAAAACCTTAAACAAGTCTTCTTGAACTCCTTTCCGGAGTCCCTCTCGAATGAGGCATATAGGGCCCTAAAACCAAAAACATGACAGTTGCTCAGGCTTCCCACAGTGGACTTTACCAACTAGTCATGAATGTCCTAACCAACTATGTAACCAAAAACGATTCTTAGTTGAGCTTGAAAAAACAGGATGAAGACTCAGGTCTGCATGCAACGACAAACACCTAAAGATCAAATGCAAAGATGAATCATCATGCAACTGCTCAAAACCTCACAAAAAATCAAGATTTGTCCAGTTCAAAAGGTCAGGTAACTACTACTCCTCGCGACCAAGAAAGGGTACATCCCGAAAGAAATGGAAATTCTTAAACAAAAAATCAACAAGAGTCCGAAACACAAATAGATGCTACGTCTGCAACAGAGAAGGTCATTTTGCAAAAGATTACAAAGATAAAATAAAAACACAAGCCCTTCTCGAAGCCATCAACAAGGTAGAACCGGTTGATGTTTCTAACATAGAATCAGTTTATTCTCTAGATGATGAACCAGGGAAAAGGATGATCTGCACCTTATCCTACAGTTCTAGTGATGAATCAGAAACAAGCAAGACATCTGAGTCTAAAGATGAGCCAATGCAATTCTACATGATGGAAGACGTTTCTCAAAATACTCATGGTTTCCAGTCACAGGCACTGGCACAAAAAATGAACAAGAAAAGCCAAAAGCACAAACAGTGCCCCAGTGACAAAGACCACGTGATAGATTCCCTGAAAAAACAGTTCAAAAACACAGGGATCCTATCGTCTCAAAAGAATCTTCCAGCTCAGCCTAGAAAAGCAAAAGAGGTCACTAAACTAAAGCAAAAAGAAGATGTGACCCCCACCCTACAGATTCCTGCCACAACCAGCCAACAAAGCAAAAGCAAAAGTAAAGAGCATGGCCCGCATGAAGACAGAATAACATGTGGTCACAAGGGAAGCTTACCTCGGAAGAAATTAAGAAAAAGAAAAATGCCCTATGGGTAAAAAAGAAAACAGAATACCCCCCAGGGCGCCATGCCAATCACAAGGAGCAAGTAACAAAGAACAAATAGGAAAACTTGCCGAAGGGTCTATCATTACAAGCGATGAATAATCCCAAAGAATCCTTCACAACTGCTCAACAAATCCCCTAAGATTCCTTGCCGGATTTCATTGCCTATTTAAAGGCCAGCAAAAACAAGGATTACCACCCCCCAAACTTCCTCATTCCAAAAGAAGCACTCATGAATACCTTAAACCCCCCAAACACAAGCACCCTCATACAAAAACTGAAAAGCAAGAATGTCCCTTCAGAAATCACCGACGTAGTTACCAAACATGCAATTATAGATGAACCCCTCTTAAACTACAAAAACCTCCTTACACTCACTTTCAAAACATAGGGCCCGTTAATGGATGGGGATAAATTCTTCCCAGATTATCCTTTCCTAAATGTTTTCAGGCGCAAAAACTTGCACAAACTATCAAAAGAACGTCTGGCTTTCCTATGGTGCCTCACAGAATCTTTTGCCATTGCCATGGCTTTTAATTCCAACAAGTTGTTAGCCTACCTCTTGGACTACCAGTTAGAGATGCTGCCAGAAGAAAAGAAGAACCTTGCCAGGGTTCTCGAATGGTTCCTCCCAATCTCTGATTGGGACTACCTCATGAGGGACTCCCGCAAGAAATATTGCATGGTACTGCTCCGCAAACCCAGTCAAGGCGGGTATGATTTAAACTCTAAGTTCCGCCAGCCTTCATACACTATTGGTATGACTTAAACCCCGCAGGGTACTACTACAAAATCAACTAAAGGATGCTTGGATGAATACCCGCATAAATCTCGCAAAAGTAAATCAGGTAAAGGTCGAAGAACTGCCACCACAAGTCCTGAACGGTGAACACTCATGGAAGGAAGAAGATCCTCAAACAATTGAACGGGAGAAGACTATGATAGAATATTTCAATAATATTCGAGCGCTCATGCACCCTCCTATGATTGTCCTTCCAACAGCCCCCAGGAGAAAATCAGTATTTGACCCATACCAAATGATGACCCGTTCCACCAGAATCCACCTAGTTTACCATCGAGATCCTTGACTCCTTAAAATCACAATAGAGATGTCCGTACTATTATTAAGTGTGCTAATAGTGTGCTTAGGATAAATAAAGCTTAATCACTCTTAAAGTGACGTAAGCGCTTATGTCATGTATTTTGTATTTTCCAAAATATTTTCTATGTATTATTAAGTGTGATGTCATTGATGATGTAATCAAGCCTTTCCTTAGTCTATAAAAGGAAGGCTTCCCCTCACTTGTAAATCATCATTGGAAAGAAATAAAATATTCTTATATATTTCTCTCTTACCTCTCTCTACTTTCTCTCTCTAGTTCTTGAGTCCTCTTGAGTCTTTTATGTTTAACACCCTTGAGTCTTTTGTTTAAGTCTTTTATGTTTAACACCCTTGAGTCTTTTGTTTAAGTCTTTGATGTTTATCATCCTGGTCTAGCCCCAGAGTCTTTTACTGGTCTTATATAGATCAGCCATACCCCCCCCCACCTATCTGGTGTGACAAATGGCAAATAACTGGTAATTCCGTACAATTTAATCGCTAATTTTATTTTATAATCTCCTGCATATTATCGTAGTTTAATTTCATAACTGAGTCGTAGGTCGCACTAAGCATTAGGGCAAGTAAATCTGATCATAACATATACTGGTTTCCGTTACGACGCGGAACAAACCAAAACAATGCCCTAAAAGTGTTGGGCGCACTTATTGCGGTGACACTAACTGTGTCGGTAAATCCTCTAAAACTAATCAGAACAAGGAATAATGGCATGTTAATGCCATACCTGAGTCCATATATAAATGAAAACAATTATTTGAGATCAACCATTACAATAATACATAACTTTCCAGTACAACGCCTAAATTGCAAAATTGTCCGTTTCGACGAAAAAGGCGACGGATGTCAATTTGTCTGCAACACTAATTCGGTGGATTCCGGATGTAAATAAAACAATGTTAATCATCCTAAAACGATGTGAGAATGGCAAGAATGCATAAAAGACATCGTTTCCACTCATGCGACGAACAGTGCACAATTCGACCGGAAGGCGACCGTTTGTCGAAACAACGAATATTTTAATTTCAGATAGCCTCATTTGGGCATCTAGCGAACTAGTTAAGCCACATTTGGAATTCGGAATTCATCCAACCAACATGAGGTCACGGAAACACAACTTTCAGAAAAGTTCAACGGCGGAACATAAAAGTGCGGATATCGATCGAACGATCGAACAAAAGACGTTTCGGCCATCCTAGCTCATCGTATATCCGTCTAGCGAACTAGTTATACATATTTTTAGGTCGGAAATGCACTAAGTAGACACCATAACAATTGTGGTGGTCGAAAATGAAAGCTTCCGGTACTAAATAAATAAGTTCGTTTAGTAGCGATTATTGTGTCGATGAGTGATCTAACGACATTTCCGCCATCCGAAACTTACATTGGAGGACTAAGTGGATTAATTACCATGTAATAACACACTAAACCCTGATCTTATGCTAAGGATGCAAGATCAAACCCTTAATCACATATACTTAGCATCATGGCCAAAATATATTTCATTTTAACATGCGTAAAAAATAATTACACTTTACCTCCACCCCCCCTCTTTTGACGGTTTCAAGTGGGCCCCATGCCCACTTGATTTTGTTAAAAATTGAAGATCTGAGGTATGGTGTTAAGAAGATTGGTCTTGAGAAATGATGAGATTATATATCATAATCTTTCACTTGAAATCTTATCATTTCCCTTACAAAAAAATTCAACCATCTCACCCTCACTCTCTCTCTAGCTCATGGCACCACCACCACCCTTACACCACCACCTAGCCACCATAACAACCACCTTTAGCACACTTTAAAAGCCTTTTAAGGCCATTCAAGAAGCTAGCAAGGGTGGAGGATCACTAAGACTTCTTTGGAGCTTCATATTCCTTCTAAGATCATCAAGAACTTGTGCACCCATTGTAAGGCAAACTCATCTATAATCTAGCTTATTTTTATGCTTAAATTAATAATGTACAAGTTGATAATCTTGAAAATGAAGAAAAGATAAACCAAAAACCCTAACTCACACCATAATAATAACACTAAATATTGTTTATTTTGTGTTGATTATGTGTTTATATGGTAGCTAGTTAGCATGTTAATGTTATTTATGTTAAAGTATGGTATAAAAGTTAGATGATCTTGTATGATCAAGTATAAAACTGAAGATTTAAACATGATAAGGTTTAAATCTAAACAAGATCATCAACTACATCATCCATGAAGATTACTACAACTTAAAGATAATTTTATCACTCATGAATGATTTTTATTAAGAATAATCATTATTATTTAGGATATAATCATCTTAAAATGTGTAGTAATCAAGAGGTTAAAGGTATGAACTTGATTAATGACATGACAAAAGTAGTAATTTGAAAGTGTTAATAAATATTGAAAACCATCTTGATTTAATAGGATTTTTAACACTAAAAAGTCATAGATGATGATGTATTAATGTTGTAAAATAAATATTAGGAAGATATATGATGGATTGTTGATATTGAGTTTGAGTTAAACAGGTTTAAATACGTTTTTGAAACGTGGAAAACGTCATACTTTAGGGGAAACTATGGCGAAATTTTCTAAAAGTCTAATCGCGATTAAGGCATGATTAATGGGGTGATTAGTGGGACTAAACGCGATTAGTAACTTGAATCGTCATTAAGTAGGTTTTAATGACAAGGGTTAAACCCTAAATACCCAAGTATTCAACAAAATTATATATATATATATATATATATATATATATATATATATATATATTTTCAAGTAAAAATAAACACTTTTTATAAATATATATATATATAATACTTACCTGGGAAATAAAAATAAGTATACACATTTGTCACCAAGCAATTTGTATGAATACATATGTGTATTGTATGTATATGTATTTAGAAGCTTAGGGATTCGCAATAAAATACCCAATCATATACAAACATACAAACACTTGAAAATAATACCAAGTGTTGGTGACATAACAAATATACTCTTGCAATGCGTCGAAACAATAATCGGACAAACGAAGCAATGCGAACCATAGGCGAACGTTCACGATTACACAGTTGCGTCGACAACAAACATGCGATTTTTTGTCGAAAACAAGCACTTAATAAACAGCGTCGACGACAAGTCAAAATATATATTTAAACGTTTAACATATATATATGTTAACGAAATCAAATCCGGAAAGTTCAAAATATAAAACGATAAAAATATTATAGCATAAGACTTATTAAAAATGGGCTTTGGTAAATAAGTTTGGGCTAGGCCCAATTTATAAAAGTCATGTGCAAGGCCCAATTTATAAAAGTCATTTGCAAGGCCCAATTCCAAAATATTTATAGACGAGTCCCAAAACGAATAAAAGCCAAAAAACATATAGAAACATGGACTAGGCCCAAAAATATATAAATTACATGGGCTAGGTCCAAAGACATAAATTACATGGGCTAGGCCCAATGACATGAAAACATGGACTAGGCCCAAAGACATAAATTACATGGGCTAGGCCCAATGACCTAAAAACATGGGCTAGCCCCAAAGACATAAATTACATGAGCTAGGCCCAATGACAAGAAAACATGGGCTAGGCCCAAAGACATATATAAGATGGGCTAGGCCCAATGACAAGAAAACATGGGCTAGGCCCAATGACATAGATGACATGGGCAAGGCCCAATGACACGCGTGCGAGGCATGAGGACATGTGAAGGGCAGGCCCAATTCACACACGACTTAAGAAGGATAACAATATATATATATATATATATATATATATATATATATATATATTGATAAATATATATAACAATATTAGTCGAACAAGCAAACTACCAACACTACAATAACATTAAAGGTTGTTCTATCATAACAAAGAGATATGTAACAAGAATTCAAGATGAACAACGAGTACAAGGTCCGTTGAGGCCTAGGTGTCTAATAAACTTCATACACATGTAGGTTATACACGTCTACGGACACCGACCAATACTAGTACGACTTACAGAAAGCAAAACTGTGAGTTCATGTCCCTCATTTCAACTATTTCAAAGTTTTGTTTTAAAACTATCGAGGGGAAATACATGTCATAACAAACAGTATGTTAGCTGTGGGTTTAGTTGATAACATGATCATTTGTGCGTAAGTAGGATGATGACAATAGTAACCATTAATCACTTAGTGGCCAAGGTGCAAAAGAAGTAGATCTATTGAGTTTGAGACCCCCTCCACTCCTGGTTGGTATACCCTTGGGAGTGCTTTTGTGATCCCAATGATGTCAAAGTTGTCTCGGTTTAGTTACTTACTTATGGCACATATATGTCAGGGTGCTCGCAACACACTAATAGATACTTAAAACTCATTGATACTAATAACATACTCGGATTTCAGTACAGGATTTCAAGGATGACATTTTGATACGAAAACATTTAACTAAATAAACTCTCCAACTTTGTGTTGACTTTTTTTTTTAAATTACATATATTTCAGGACGCAAGGCATGAGCTGGTACCATCTTTTGGAGGATTTGCCTTTTATATCCCAACTTCGTATGGGAATATAGAGGTCAAAGCCTCAATATGCATTTAGATGAAAACAATGTCTTATTTTGAAACTATGTATTGTAATGACAAGCTGAAACAGATAACAATCTGATTTCACTTTTGATGGTTGTAATTATGGAATTAAACTTATGAATGGCATGGGATCGTTGTTAATTTATATCGTTTACTAGATTGGATGCAATGATTATCTAATAGTCACACACTTGCACTTCCGCTACGACAAGGGTGTGACAGGTTGGTATCAGAGCTTCGATTGTAGTGAATCAGGGAAATACTTTTTATTAAAAGTTTGGTCTACAATCACTAGGGCTCACACATGAAAACAAAGTTTAAAACATGATAGAAATGCTTTGGAATTATAACAAGATAAAAAAAAGTTTTCATTGTGTCGCGATAACACTAGGATCTATCACACGAGCTCAACTATAAGTAATGAGTAGAGTCAATACATGATTAGTCAATAATGGATAGACACAAAACAGTAAGATTACGGGGAAAACAGAAGAGAACAAGTCGTGCATGAGAATTGGTGATTAATATAAAATATAGCGTAAGTAATATTAAATTACAAACATGAATATATATGCATTGTACGGATTATTTGCCAGGACTATGTCTTCCTCATCAAGTTATGAAGAGGACCCCGAGGAGTATGTATCTGATGATGGATACGACCCCGATGCTGAGGCCTACCCCTTGGGGTTGGAGCCGACCATGGAGGCTTTGAGGACCTTCAGCCGCTTGCCCTGATTGATCCTATGGAGGAGGATGCACCACCGGTAGACGACGTGCTAGTCGTTCCGCAGCCCCCGCACGATGTTACCGTTTATGGCCATCCAGAGGTCGAGCATGAGATTGTACACTTGGTTGTGCCTCTTGCTATAGTTCCTCCAGTTATTGATCTGGACGATGATGATGATGATGATGACAAACCAGTGTTCCATGTCGAGCATATGGATGATGGCCTTGGTGAAGGAGAGGTCTTTGATGACATAGCTATACTCGAGATCCCACCCGCTGTCATACCAATCGTTGACATCTCGTCATCCTCAAATGCTGCCCAGAGTGAGCATATGGCAGACGATGCCTCTTCTGCCGCCCCAGATACTCCAGTATCGATGTATTCACCCCCGTTCCATATGCTGGACCCGCTCACTACTCCGGACTCGCCCGATACTATTCACTGAGTGGTACTCCATGTGCCATAGAGCAGCCACCCCCATTTTTCTGTAGGAGGTCCACTTACCACGCTGTTTACAGCCCATCTGCAGCTGAACCTTCCCACATGGCAGGACCTTCTTTCTTTGATGGATCACCCCCCATGTATGCCCAACGTCCCATACCACCTCCAGCAAGTATGCCTACCCCGATACCCCCATCGGGCATGAGCCCTTCTGACCCTTATCACCTCACACTTCCCTCCGAATTCTGTGGAGGAGAGAGTGACTTCGCATGACCTACATCTCTCTTTGATCTTCCGAAGGATCTGGGAGTTAAAGACTCAGTGTACTGCACACGCCGCTGCCAGAGCCACACCCCGATTACCGTCATCACCACTACCACCCCCACCACCATCACCACCACCACTACCCCTATCACCACCACCGACCCCACTTTTCTACTGCCCATTTCACCACTCATCCTGTCCATCTGAGACACGAGTGCAGGAGTTAGAGCAGTTTCAGAATGATGCTACTAGGTGCATTTCTGGCCTAGAGGAGGAGGTGGCCTACCATCATAGCTTGCTCCCCCGATCACCATTCCATCACCCCTCCACCTCAGTAGCATGTTTGTGATTATCTTTTGGGGATCAGACTTTACTTTGGATGACTTAGCTTATGACGACATAGCCTTGAAGATCCCAGCTTTTGGAAGACAATTTGATAACGTGAAGAAGCAATGTAGAAGAAAATCTTACTTTTGTCATGTAAAAATTTGTAATGACTAGGGTTGTGTATCCCTAAGTCCTTTTTGGATCTTCACGAACAAAATGTAACAAGTTGTCATTGTATAAAAGTGTATTTTCTTTATTTTACATTGTATTTCTTTTATGTTATGGTTGAATGTGTCATGATATGGTGATATTATGGTTGATGCATTGTGTTGTGGTGATACTATGATTTTATTCTTATGATGTGGCGACTATGTATGCGATGACGATGGGTGTGCGCGTGGCATATACATATATATATATTCTTTTATTTATTTATTATGTACTGATGCGCTATTACATATATGTTTGATAAAAAATAAAAAAAATAAATATAATAATAATAATAATATGAAGTAGTAGCAATAATAAATATGTATTTATAATTATAATTCGGCTAATTGTGAGCGACATATCATATCAGAAGATGATGCCGCCCCGCCGAAGAAGTTCAAACAATAATGCTCTGCCGACAACACAAGAGGAGCTAAATGAACGCATATCCCAGGCAATTGTGCAGTACGAGGCTAACCGCTCCGAACATAGCTGTGACAACCGGCAGTTTCCGGTCTTAATTAAGCGCTTAACAAACAGAAATACCATTATAATCAATGTAATTAGATGTAAATTAACTCGATCAGGCCTTTGGAAAGCCTAGGAACGTCTACTTGCTTCACGTTACGCGATATGGCGACAATCGAGAACTTTAACGCGAATTCGAACGATAAGCGAACTGATGCCAAACAAATACTGACAACACCTAAAAACACGACTTTTATACTTGTATTTATCATACGGTTATGATTATGCAAAAAATTTGGATCGTTGAACGTCGCAAAACAACAACGCGGAAGTTACGCGGAAAACAGAACGCATCGACAACAAAACGGAAGCAACGGACCAGAAGGTGCGTCTAAATATTAATATATTACGATATATGTAGCTTTGTTTTTAGATTTTAACACTCACGATAGAAACCAGAACGAAAAATGGATCAGAAACGACAAACAGGGCAAATACGCAACTTTAACGCGACGAACGGGTTAACACGTCAAACATCGACCTCCGACAAAATTTTAAGTATTTTGAACGCTAAATAAACATGTTACAATATTTCACGAGGTTCGGGAGTAAAATCAGGCCGTAGAGACGTATTGGGCTTCAACACACGTTAACGGGCCTTGGGCCCAACCCGCTTCAAAACCCTAACTATAAATACAAATTAACTCTAAATCTCTCTCATCTCACAAATCAAACCCTAGCACACCAAAACACCCCTGCTCCCTCCTCTAGTTCGGTCACCGGAATCCGGCGAGGATCTCCGGCGACTCCGGTCGTCTCTTCCGGCAATCACACCCACACACCATCCTCACCTTCTCCGGCTACACACACACACCGGCATGCAGACATAGCACACATAGAGAGAGAGAGAAAGAGCGATTGAGACAGAGATCGGGTAGAGAGAGAGAGACCGGCGACAGTCAGACGGCGGCGATTTGGGCGGTGGAGGATTCGAAGGCGGCGGCTGTGGTGGTGTTCGGATCGGATGCTACCGGCTGTGAATACGCGGTAGCCGGCGGCGACAACGATAGCAGCTGGGTTGTTATCGGGTTTGGGGCTGTAGGGTTGGGTCAGGGTAGACGTCAGTGGCGACGGCAGTCGACGCATCTCAGCGGTCCACGACGGCGGCGGTGCAGCCGCAGGTTTTCCTGCTCGCCAGCGACGGCAGCTGCGGTGCTTTGGGTCACGGTTCAATCCAGTTCAACTACGGCTCGGGTTCAGTTCAGCTTCGGTTCACTCGGGTCGACTCAGTTTAACCCGGTTCAGTCTATATCTCCGATTCAAGTTTCAAGTTCAACTTGGTTCAAGCTCGACACAGTTTCGCTATTTGTTTCAATTTGAGTTTACATCGTTTCGGTTCTGATGCGTGTTTGTTTCAGGTTTAGTTTCAGTTTGATGTTCGGTTCGGTTCGGTCAACAAAAGTCAACGCGGTCAACTGGCCAAACCCAGTCAAACTCGGTCTATGAGTCAACGCGAGACTCGGTAAAAATTAATTACGACGCGAAAATTTAAATTATATTAGTTTATAATTATATATTAATATAATTATTGCGAAACCGAGCTCGACCCGACCCGTTAAACGATTACATGTCGCCACAATTAAAAGTATATAATCAAGCCGACATACACTAATCGCTATTAATTATTAGTTAAAACCTAATCGATACGACGTCGCAAACTATATATATATATATAAATCGGATGTATAATTGGCGAAAACTATATGAAACACGACGAGAAGTATCATATATTGTTTGTTATATTAATTATTGCGTTTTGACCATTAAATCGACAACTAGTATTGTCGGGGTCGTCCGAAAACAGAGGAAACTCTGCCCGATTTTCATAAAATACGCAATACAAAAACACGACACATTCTAAGATTAAACGTCCGATTTCAAATGGTTATTATAAAATAAATATAGGTATATATTTATTTGACGACGATATGAAAACTTTCAAAACTCGAGCTGACAACCTTCCATCGAGCGCGATTTCAAAATGACAAAATGATATTTATCTATGTTTAATTCAAAGCCGAATTCGGGAATTTGATTTCAAACCTCGATAAAATTATTCGAACAATGTTATAAAATAAGTATATTGTTATTATTTATTTCGAAACGCCAAATTTCCGAACGCATTTACAAGACGAATACAAAGTGCGTAGTATTTCAAACGACGAAATTCGAAAATCGTATATCAAAGACATCTCGAATTCTGCAATCGTATAACACAAATATAATTACATATATATACGAATGGCGAGACGTCAAATACTTTTATAGAATTAATATAGTTATATTTATTTCTAACGTCGACGATGCGGACACGTACGAATACTGTCGAATGATATTATAACAATAATATATTGTTTATATTCGATTTCAACGCCAAACGAAGTACGACGCAACTTCGCAAGACTATTGCACGAATACGAAACATATTATCTATACCGATATATTTTCGAGTATATATACATTATATCTTACGAAAACTACGAAGAGTCGTACTATTATCCGGCGACGTACATGACGACTAATACGATTTCATGAAATATAGTATTGTTTATATATAAACATATATTTCAAGTCACTCGAAAACTAAGACAATTCTAAGAAAATCATAGGTTGGTTAACCGAGTTAAGTCAATAACAATTTCATAGAATCGTATGAGTAACGATTCGGTAGAGCTCGGTATCACGTAGTATAGCTACGTTACATCTAGAAAGTTATAAGTTATTCCATTTTAGGAATACCTTAGATTGCATGCTAGCAAGTCAAGTTGTGGAAACAACACTATGGAAATCACATTTAGCTAGCTTTGCACTGGATTATCCAGGTGAGTTCATAACCCCCACTTTTTACCGTTTTACATTTTTATAAATGTTTTCGGGGGTGGAAAGACATGCAAGTTTTGCAAAAGTACACAATTTTTCGATGAATGAAAATCATACATTTCTAAACCATGTTACAAACAGATTTCAATGAACTCAAATGGTTTACGAAAGGTTTATGCTAAACTTACCGGTTTTCAACGCTAGACATAACTTTTTCGAAACATGCATGAGTTTTACGACTATTGACGGGATTGTCATAGTCACAACTAGGGGGCGAGGCCCCAAATTTTATTTATAACATGGGCTAGGCCCAATGACAAGAAACCATGGGCTAGGCTCAATGACAAGAAAACATGGGCTAGGCCCAATGACAAGAAAACATGGGCTAGGCCCAAAAACACAGATTTATAACAATTGGTATGTAGCTATGGGATTAGATTATAATAGATCACTGTGCGTAAGTAGGATGATGACAATAGTAACCATTAATCACGTAGTGACCAACGTGCAAAAGGTATAGATCTATCAAGTTTGAGACATGCTCCACTCCTGGTATGTTAACCGGTTAGGAGTGCTTTTGTGATCCCAATGATGTCAAAGTTGTCTCGGTTGGTTACTTACTTATGGCACATAGGTCAGTGTATTAGCTACACACTGACAGATCCTTAGATTCCATAGGAAAACTACATACTACGATTTCAATACCGGTTTACAAAGATAACATAAAACATTTCAATGCCAGTTGATTTACAGATACGATGAAAACATTTTATCACCGGTTTATAAACGTAACAGTTATATGCATGGATTTGCAAACAACATGGAAAACATTTTAATACTTTTATACAGATATCACATTTCAAACGCTTTGGGATATTATGATCCCACAAACCGGTTTATTAAATGCAAGACTTTCAAATGTTTTATGATTCATTTGAAACAAAAACAAACAAACTATGAACTCGCCAACTTTGTGTTGATTTTTCGCATGTTCTTTCTCAGGTTATGATTACAAGTATTGCACGGTTGGAATAGGAGAACCCATGGGGATTCGAGTACTTAGAGAGCGATCATTTACTAGAAACCTTAGCACTCACGCTTGCTTCTGCTGTGCGATGAAGATGCCATTCGGGTCACGCCCCGCTCTGATGCGAATGGATAACACGGGGTGTGACAATAGCGGTGGTACCGGAGGCTCAACCGGAGGCAATCCTCCAACTGGTAATACACGGTTACTCATAAAACCGCACTATACTCTCATCCATTCTATTCGTGCTATTTGGTTACTCATGCTTAAATGGTGTATCCAATGATTTCAGGTTGCACTTATAAGCAGTTCCTAGACTGCAAACCTTTGAATTTCGACGGTACCGGAGGTGCTGTAGCCTTCGTAAAGGACTGAGAAGACAGATTCAGTTATTCGGATGAGCAAGTGCCCTGCTGAACAAAGAGTCACTTATGTTACTAGACTCTTCGTGGATGGAGCTTTATCTTGGTGGAACCTCCAGGTCCAAACTAAGGGCGATGATGCTGCATACGCCCGACCTTGGAGGAACTTAAAGAAATGATGAGAAAGAAGTATTCCTCGAGATCAGAAATTCAAAAGTTGGAGACAGAATTCTGGAATCTAAAAATGATTGGTTCAGGCATTGTTGGGTACACACAGCGATTCCATGACTTATCTCGAGTGGTACGATACTTAGTGGAGCCTGATTTTAAGCGAATTGAGAGGTACATCTGGGGACTTGCCCCCGAGATTCTGAGTCTGGTTACCTCTTCAAAACTCACTGAGATTGGTGAAGCGATTGATTTAGCTGTCAGCCTTACTGAGGGTTCTGTACGTCAGGGGAGGTTGCCTAAATGTAGTGGGAACAAGAAAGAATCTATTGAGGAGACTACTGATTCCAACAAATGAAAAATTTCCCATTTCAAGAAAGGCTCTCGAGGTAATAATAACAGTAACAAGAAACAAGCCGCGAGAGAAGTCAAAGAAAGCAAGACATATGTTAACATTACCACAAACACTGTGGTTAAGAAATTTGATACTGGGAACGCACCAAAATGCCCCAAATGTCCTTTCCACCACTATGGGGAATGTCAAGGCCCCAAGTGTGGAAAATGTGGTAAATTTGGACATCGCACCGATGTGTGCTGGGAAGCTAATACTAGAGATCAAGGGTGCTTTGGATGCGGAGACAAAGGGCATTTCAAGAAAGATTGCCCTAAAGCAAACCAAGCATGGGGAAGAGCATTTGTAATTGGAGCTAAGGATGCTCTCCAGGACCTGAACGTGGTCACCGGTACGTTCCCTATCATTGATCACTTTGCATCTATTCTTTTTGATACCGGGGCAGATTTCAGTTTTATTTCTAAAGAGTTTAGAGATATACTTGGGGTAGCGTCGAGTAAATTAGAGGTTCCATACTCGATTGAGCTAGCTAACGAGATATTAGTAGAATCGGGAGAAATAATAAAGAAATGTACGTTAGAATTGGGTGAACGAAAGTTTGATATAGATCTATTACCAGTTTAACTGGGTAGTTTTAATGTCATTATTGGGATAGATTGGCTATCCAATAATCGAGCCAAGGTTATATGTCATGAGAAAATCATTTGCATCCCCTTATCCGATGGAGAACATTTGATGATTCACGGTGAGAAGCATGACGCGCCACTACGAATCATAAACTGCATGAAGGCTCAGAAATGTTTGAGGAAAGGATGCATCACCTTTCTTGCCCATGTGGTGGATAAGAAGGCCAATGAGCACACGATCGAGGACATACCGGTAGTGAGGGAATATCCCGAGGTCTTTCCAGAAGACTTGCCAGGACTACCTCCACCGCGCCAAGTCGAATTCCGTATTGATTTAGTGCCAGGAGCTGCACCTGTGGCAAAAGCTCCATATCGACTAGCGCCCTCGGAGATACAGGAATTATCTACGTAGTTGCAAGAGCTGCTTGACAAAGGTTTCATAAGACCGAGTTTCTCGCCTTGGGGAGCTCCGGTGCTGTTTGTGAAAAAGAAGGACGGAACATTCCGAATGTGCATCGACTATCGGGAACTAAACAAGTTAACTATCAAGAATTGGTACCCATTACCAAGAATCGATGATCTATTCGATCAGTTGCAAGGGTCGAGTTTTTACTCAAAAATTTATTTAAGATCCGGGCATCATCAGTTGAGAATCCAAGAGGAAAGTATTCCTAAGACGGCGTTTAGGACTCACTACGGTCATTACGAGTTCCTTGTTATGCCCTTTGGTCTAACAAACGCCCATGCAATATTCATGGATTTGATGAACCAGGTATGTAAGCCATACCTTGACAAGTTCGTGATCGTCTTCATAGATGATATACTGATATACTCACGAACCGAGAAGGAGCACGGGAAACAGTTGAGAACTATTTTGGAGTTGCTAAAGAAGGAGCAATTATATGCCAAGTTCTCGAAATGCAAATTTTGGATTCGCGAGGTACAATTTCTCGGTCACGTGGTGAATGAGAACGGAATACATGTTGACCCTTCGAAGATCGAGGCTATAAAGAACTGCTCCATGCCAAGAACCCCCACGGAAATACGACAATTCCTAGGATTAGCGGGATATGACAGGAATTTATTGAGAACTTCTCCAAGGTTGCTCAGCCGCTAACCTCGCTTACCCAGAAGGATAGAAAGTTTGATTGGGGAGAAAAGCAAGAATCGGCGTTCCAAGTATTGAAAGAGAAACTCTGTAAAGCACCGATTCTATCACTCCCGAACGGTACCGATGACTTTGTGGTGTACTGTGATGCATCGCATCAAGGCTTGGGTTGCGTGTTAATGCAACGTGAAAAAGTCATCGTGTACGTGTCACGTCAGTTGAAAATTCATGAAAGGGATTATACCACACATGACCTAAAATTAGGCGCAGTGGTATTTTCCTTGAAAATCTGGCGTCATTATTTATATGGCACTAAGTGTATCATATTCATGGATCATAAAAGTCTTCAACATATATTCAACCAAAAAATTGAATATGCGCCAACAAAGTTGGGTGGAACTGTTGAATGATTATGAATGTGAGATCAAGTATCACCCGGGCAAAGCAAATGTTGTAGCAGATGCTTTAAGCAGAAAAGAACGAGTCAAAACATTACGGTGCAAGCTTTAGAAATGACGATCCAGACGAACTGCGCAAAGCACAACAAGAAGCATTGAAACCAGAAAACATTCCAGCGGAATCACTACGGGGAATGGAAAAATAATTGGAACCGAACAAGGATGGAACTTTATATTTCATGGGAAGGATCTGGATTCCCTATTATGGTGAGTTGTGAGACTTGGTGCTGGATGAAGCACACAACTCTAAGTACTCGATACACCCAGGTTCGGATAAAATGTACCAGGATCTGAAGGAATATTATTGGTGGCCGAATCTCAAGGTAGATATTGCGACCGATGTTGGGAAATGCTTAACTTGTGCAAAGGTCAAGGCCGAATACCAAAAACCATCTGGGTTATTACAACAACCTGAGATCCCGGTTTGGATGTGGGAACATATATCAATGGATTTCATTACGAAATTACCCCGGACCTCTCGAGGTCATGACATGATCTGGGTTATCATTGATCGGTTAACCAAATCAGCTCACTTCTTACCCATCCGCGAGAAAGACAGTACGGATAAACTAGCTGAACTGTACCTGAAGGAAATCGTGGCACGTCATGGTGTGCCAATCATGATAATCTCTGATAGAGATGGCCGCTTTGTGTCACGGATATGGCAATCATTTCAAAATTCGTTTGGTTCTCACTTGGATTTAAGCACTGCTTTTCACCCGCAGACCGATGGTCAAAGCGAGCGAACCATCCAAACGATAGAAGATATGCTTCGGTCCTGTGTGATGGATTTAGGCAGAAACTGGGATACTCACTTACCGTTGGTAGAGTTTTCCTACAATAACAGTTATCACACCAATATCAAGCCCGCGCCATTCGAAGCACTATATGGACGAAAGTGCCGATCACCATTATGTTGGGCTCAAGTCGGTGACAGACAACTCATTGGTCCCGAACTAATACAAGGGACCACAGACAAGATATTCAAGAACCGTGAGCGTATCAAAGAGGCCCGAGATAGACAACAGAGCTACGCGGATCGGAGACGCAAACCATTATCCTTCGTGGTCGGAGACATAGTATTGTTAAAGGTCTCACCTTGGAAAGGTGTAGCTAGATTCGGGAAGCGTGGGAAGCTCAACCCGAGATATATTGGACCCTTTGAAATTCTGGCAAAGATTGGTACAGTGGCTTCAAGTTAAAACTGCCAGAGGAACTCAATAATGTACACGACACATTTCATGTGTCTAATCTGAAGAAAAGTCCGACTAATGACACAGTTATCATTCAAGCGGATGAGATTCATGTTGATGACAAATAACAATTTACCGAAGAACCAGTGGAAGTCATGGACTGGAAGGTCCAAAAGACAAGAAGAAGCCAAATCAAACTGGTGAAGGTTCGCTGGAATTCGCGTCACGGTCCCGAGTATACATGGGAGCGTGAAGATCAGATCAAGTAAAAATACCCCCACCTGTTCAAGAAGACTCCTTCAGTGGATGCCTCAAACTGAATCTCGGGACAAAATTCCTTTTAATAGGGGGAGTATGTGACAAATGGCAAATAACCGGTAATTCCGTACAATTTAATCACTAATTTTATTTTATAATCTCATGCATATTATCGTAGTTAATTTCGTAACTAAGTCGTACGTCGCACTCAACATTAGGGCAAGTAAATATGATCATAACATATACTGGCTTCTGTTATAATGCGGAACAAACCAAAACAATGCCCTAAAAGTGTTGGTAGAAAGTGTTGGGCGCACTAATTGCGGTGACACTAACTGTGTAGGTAAATCCGCTAAAACGAATCAGAACAAGGAATAACGGCATCTTAATGCCATACCTGAGTCCATATACAAATGTAAACACTTATTTGAGATTAACCATTACAATAATACATAACTTTCCGGTACAAATGTCAATTTGTCCGCAACACTAATTCGGTGGATTCTAGATGTAAGAATAAGAATAAAACAATGTTAATCATCCTAAAACAATGTGAGATTGGAAAGAATGCACAAAAGACATCGTTTCCGATCATTCGACGAACAGTGCACAATTCGACCGGAAGGCGACCGTTTGTCGAAATGACGAATATTTTAGTGGCCGATAGCCTCATTCGGGCATCTAGCGAACTAGTTAAGCCTCATTTGGAACTCAGAATCCATCAAACTAACATGAGGTCATGGAAACACAACTTTCGGAAAAGTTCGACGCAGGAACATAAAAGTGCCGATATCGATCGAACAAAAGACATTTCGGCCATCCTAGCTCAGCATATATTCGTCTAGCGAACTAGTTATACATATTTTTAGGTCGTAAATGCACTAACTAGACACCATAACAATTATGGTGGTCGAAAACGAAAGCTTCCGGTACTAAATAAATAAGTTCGTTTATTAGCGATTATTGCGTCGATGAGTGATCTAACGACATTTCCGCCATCCGAAACTTACATTGGAGACTAAGTGGATTAATTACCATGTAATAACACACTAAACCATAATCTTATGCTAAGGATGCAAGATCAAACCCTTAATCACATATACTTAGCATAATGGCCAAAATATCTTTCATTTTAAGATGTGTAAAAAAATAATTACACTTTACCCCCCTTCTTTTGACGGATTTAAGTGTGCCCCATGCCCACTTGATTTTGTTGAAAATTGAAGATTTGAGGTATGGTGTTAAGAAGATTGGTCTTGAGAAATGATGAGATTATATATCATAACCTTTCACTTGAAATCTTATCATTTCCCTTACAAAAAAATTCAACCATCTCACCCTCACTCTCTCTCTAGCTCATGGCACCACCACCACCCTTACACCACCATTTAGCCACCATAAACCACCACCTTAGCACACTTTAAAACCCTTTTAAGGCCATTCAATAAGCTAGCAAGGGTGGAGGATCACTAGACTTCTTTGGAGCTTCATATTCCTTCTAAGATCATCAAGAACCTGTGCACCCGTGGCAAACTCATCCATAATCTAGCTTATTTTTATGCTTAGATTAATAATGTACAAGTTGATCATCTTGAAAATGAAGATAAGATAAACCAAAAACCTTAACTCACACCATAATAATAACACTAAATATTGTTTATTTTGTGTTGATTATGTGTTTCTATGGTAGCTAATTAGCATGCTAATGTTATTTATGTTAAAGTATGGTACAAAAGTTAAATGATCTTGTATGATCAAGTATGAAAATGAAGATTTAAACATGATAAGGTTTAAATCTAAACAAGATCATCAACTACATCATCCATGAAGATTACTACAACTTAAAGATAATTTTATCACTTATGAATGATTTTTATAAGGAATAAACATTTATTATTTAAGATATTATCATCTTAAAAATGTGTAGTAATAAAGAGGTTAAAGGTATGAACTTGATTAATGACATGACAAAAGTAGTGATTTGAAAGTGTTAATAAATATTGAAAACCATCTTGATTTAAGAGGATTTTTAACACTAAAAAGTCATGGATGATGATGTATTAATGTTGTAAAATAAATATTAGGAAGATATGTGATGGATTGTTGATATTGAGTTTGAGCTTAAACAGGTTTAAATACGTTTTTGAAACGTGGAAAACGCCATAGTTTAGGGGAAACTATGGCGAAATTTTCTAAAAGTCTAATCGCGATCAAGGCATGATTAATGGGGTGATTAGTGGGACTAAACGCGATTAGTAACTTGAATCGTCATTAAGTAGGTTCTGATGACAAGGGTTAAACCCTAAATACCCAAGTGTTCAACAAAATTATATATACTTACTTGGGAAATAAAAATATGTATACACATTTGTCACCAAGTAATTTGTATAAATAATATGTGTATTGTATGTGTATGTATTTAGAAGCTTGGGGTATTCGCAATAAAATTCCCAATCATATACAAAAATACAAACACTTGAAAATAATACCAAGTGTTGGTGACATAACAAATATATTCTTGCAATGCGTCGAAACAATAATCGGACAAATGAAGCAATGCGAACGATAGGCGAACGTTCACGATTACACCGTCGCGTCGACGACCAACGGGCGATTTTCGTCGAAAACAAGCACTTAATAAACAGCGTCGACGACAAGTCAAAATATATATTTAAACGTTTAACATATATATATGTTATCGAAATCAAATCCGGTAAGTTAAAAATATAAAATGATAAAAATATTATAGCATAAGACTTATTAAAAATGGGCTTTGGTAAAGAAATTTGGGCTAGGCCCAATTTATAAAAATCATGGGCAAGGCCCAATTCCATAATATTTATGGACGTGGCTCAAAACGAATAAAAGCCCAAAAACATATAGAAACATGGGCTTGGCCCAAAAATATATAAATTACATGGGCTAGGCCCAAAGACATAAATTACATGGGCTTGGCCCAATGACCTAAAAACATGGACTAGGCCCAAAGACATAAATTACATGGGCTAGGCCTAATGACATGAAAACATCGGCTAGGCCCAAAGATATAAATTACATGGGCTAGGCCCAATGATAAGAAAACATGGGCTAGGCCCAAAGACATAGATAACATGGGCTGGGCCCAATGACAAGAAAACATGGGCTAGGCCCAATGATATAGATGACATGGGCAAGGCCTAATGACACGCGTGCAAGGCACGAGGACATGTGAAGGGCAAGGCCCAATTCACACACGACTTAAGAAGGATAACAATATATATATATATATTTTGAGAAATATATATAACAATAATAGTCGAACAAGAAAACTACCAACACTACAATAACATTAAAGGTTGTTCTATCATAACAAAGAGATACATAACAAGAATTCAAGATGAACAATGAGTACAAGGTCCGTTGAGGCCTAGGTGTCTAATAAACTTCATACACATGTAGCTTATACACGTCTACGGACACCGACCGATACTAATACGACTTACGAAAAGCAAAAGTGTGAGTTCATGTCCCTCATTTCAACTATTTCAATGTTATGTTTTAAAACTATCGAGATGAAATACATGTCATAACAAACAATATGTTAGCTGTGGGTTTAGTTGATAACACGATCATTTATGCGTAAGTAGGATGATGACAATAGTAACCATTAATCACTTAGTGACCAAGGTACAAAATAAGTAGATCTATTGAGTTTGAGACCCGCTCGACTCCTAGTTGGTATACCCTTGGGAGTGCTTTTGTGATCCCAATGATGTCAAATTTGTCTCGGTTTGGTTACTTACTTATGGCACATATATGTCAGGGTGCTCGCAACACACTGATAGATCCTTAAAAGTCATTGATGCTAATAACATACTCGGATTTCAAGGATGACATTTTGATACGAAAACATTTAACTACATGAACTCGCCAACTTTATGTATTTCAGGACGCAAGGCATGAGCTGGTGATAGGATTCGGGTATGGGAGATTGTCAAGACAACGATGTACCATCTTTTGGAGGGTTTGCCTTTTATATCCTAACTTCGTATGGGAATATAGAGGTCAAAGCCTCAATATGCATTTATGATGAAATTCATGTCTTATTTTTAAACTATGTATTGTAATGACAAGCTGAAACAGATAACAATGTGATTTCACTTTTGATGGCTATAATACGGAATGAAACTTTTGAATGGCATAGCATCGTTGTTAATTTATATCGTTTACTAGATTGGATGCAATGATTATCTAATAGTCACACACTTACGTTTCCACTACGACCAGGGTGTGACATCTGGTATCAAAGCCATAGCGCTCCTGCCATCCCTTTCTAAGGTGTGATTAGTATGCTCTGTGACTGCTGACTTTGTGCGGATCACTCACATCAGAAAACGAACCTTACAAGGCCTTTGTCAGACTGGTCCGACACGCTGAGTTTCTTATCCCGTTTCTAAAAGTAGCTTGTTAGGTGAGTCGTAAGTCGGAATGGTCCTCGGTAATATCCTCAAAGTACGAGCTTGAAGATTAAGATAAGAGTCGATAGAAGTCTAAACCCAGTTATGAATCCAGAACACCTCTCTCTCATTCTAGTTAACTTCGGTCATCTGCGTAAAAGATTGATCAGTTATATGAGATATGTTATGTATCCGACGAGTCTAAAATCCTTATTACTGGTATGCCCTTAGTTAAACCTTATAGTGTCTTTAAAAAACCCCAAAATTCCCTCTCCAAAAAAGTAAAAAATTAGTCAGTTCTGCATCAAACCATGTTGTCAAAGAGTTTGTGCAAACCTCCAAGTTTGATTCCCACCAACTCCCAGCAACAACCTCCGAACACCTCGTCCCTCTCACTCTCCCCTTATATCTTCCAAGGATCTGTATATCACAAGGATCTACCCATATCCACTTTGGTGCCATAAGACTAGCCCTAACCTTCCACGAAAGAAAAGGACTACCAACGTTCTCTCATATCGCCCTTGTTGATATAAGATTCGTGGAGAACCATCATGCTTGCATCGGTGCCATCCAAACCACATTAAACGCCGGAACCGTCTTTGTTACTTTCTACCCAAACTTTAATATGCCTCCCAATGGTCCGTCATTGTTATTGGATGGCATATCGCGTCCAAAATAACTCTTTGGACATCATGGTTCCCGGATTGCAGGATAACTCTGACGATGCTCTACTCATAGACATCGACTCCAATGCCACACCAACCTGCACATATGTTCCCAAACAGTTATCTAGAGAAGAGCTTACAAAGCTACTACCTGAGAAGTGGATAACTAACTATGAATAGATCCACCAAGCACCGGTTCAGACAACAACGACCCCTGACTTTGTCCGCCATCAGCATGGACAAGTTGAGGTACAGTTTGTAAGACAAGACCGAAGAGACGTCTTCTCTATGATTAGCATGATCCAACCGGTTAAAGAACCACACTTCCCGTTCGACGTCTGTAATTGCCAGGAATGCCTGGACGACGTATACCAACTAGAATACGAAGAAGAAACCAAAACCAAGAAGAAAAAGGGATCCCAGAACGCCCTAAAGAAAAAATACGAGCCGGAGATCCACAAGTTGGTCTTCTTAGAGAACCATCAGGAAAGTTTGACTATTATGTCTTGTACGGTGAGCAAAAACCAAAACTGACAAAACCATCTGTACCAAGACGTCCATCTACCCAGCTAGACGCATTGTATATGCTCGGAGCAACACCTCCAACCCCCAGCTCTTCGAATTACCAGGTTGAGTTCCCACCTTTAACCTCGTTCGAACATACCCATCAAAAAACTGAACATAGCTATAACCCAACGACCATTACTGCAAATGGTATTCCTGAATCAGTGACAGCTGCTGAAGCCACCCTAAACTTGTAGAGCGAAAATGTTGTGGCACAAAACAAAGCTCTTACCACCATACTAGCACAACAGAACATTCTCACAAAGGCCTATGAAGATCTAACGAGCAGAGTTCAAGGCCTAGAAGGAATCATATATGAAATCAAGGCCAATATCCTTGAGCTACATCATGAACTTCTCCAGCTAGTACACAACTCCCCAGGGCCACAAAGCCCACAAGGACTTCAACAAAAAGAAGTTGAGCTGAAATTTCCCAAAGCACGGCTCACAGATCTGGAAAGACAACATAAGCAACAAAGGGCGTGCACCCTTATTGATGACCCATGGAGGTTACCAACGCCCTTTGATCCTCAACCATTACCAACATCAACGCTCTTACAACCCTCCCCATACTTGAACCTCTAGTCAAAGGAACAGGCTGAATCAAAGCCAGAAAAATTTCTAGAAGCATGTTCTCACCGAGTGACAAGAGAATATCCTCCATAAAAACAAAACAAATTAAAGAACAGCAAAACCCTGATGATAGTCCTATCATGGCTTCCTCAAAAGCCCCAGAAATTTTGCCAATCAGAGAAGAAAATTTCACCTCTTCTCTTCTAGAATATCTGAGCTGAAAGAGTAAAACAAAAGAAGAAGAAATCTATGATAACGCGACATTCCTAGGGAAAAGAAGACGATCTGAGACAGAAAAGGTACAAAAGAAAAGAATTTGCTGCAAAGCTCTAAAAAAGAAAATAAAAATACCTAGACTACGGCCCAAGAGCAAAAAAATTTGCATGACAAGAGCTTTCTCATGTCGACAAAAATGCAAGAAGGCGCCCCTGCCGACTGCAATCAACTCACAAACACGTATGCAAAACCTATCCCAGTTATTGCATTTTTTAATACAGGATCAGCAGCCTCCATCCTAAACCTTTCCATTCTCCCGAAGGAATACTGGAAGCCTCACAGCCAACGGTTTTATACGACCAATGGTAAAACTTTTAAAATAAACAAAATAAGCGTCCCGATACACTTGAGGCTATTCCGATCTTGTATGGTTAAACACAGGTTCTTAGGATCAGACTCTCATGGGAAAGACCTGCTATTAAGATTTGATATCTTATATCGGTTAAGAGACTTAAGGTATGGAGAAGAAAGCCTTAGGTACAAAAAATTCACAAATCCATGGGTTTCCTTTCCATGACTCTACATGATCTCTCAAATATCAATGGTTACCCTAAAAGAACAAATAATTGAATCATCTAGTGCATCAAGCCATACAAATTTCCTCCCAAAGCACAAATCCCCATTATGGCTAAACCCATCATTTTTTATCTCATTGTCGTTTAAACAGAGTGAAGACATAAACCTGACAAAAGCCAGTCACCCAGGGATGAATCCAGATCATACCCAACTCGTTACCCAAAGCTGTCAAGAGTTAGTAAATCAAGGCTTAATCGAGCCAACAACATCCCAATGGGCATGTGAAGCATTTTATGTAAATAAGTGGAGTGAACAAGTCCGGGGAATGCTACGACTGGTGATAAATTATCAACCGCTGAATCAATTTTTACCTGATGATAAATTTCTCCTACCTCAAAAGAAATCTTTTTTATAGTCAGTAGTAAATGCCACGATCTTATCAAAATTTGATCTAAAGGCGGGGTTTTGGCAACTCGGGATCAAACCAGAAGACAGGAGAAAGCTAGCTTTCTGCATCCCAAACCACTATTACCAATGGAAAGTAATGCCCTTTGGTTTAAAAACGCTCCGTTTGTATTCCAAAAGGCAATGGTACGCATATTTGCACCTATCCTTGACAATGGCCTAATTTACATCGATGATATCCTCTTGTTCTCTGAACACGAGGATTCACATGTTGAGCTACTCGCAAAATTCAATTCCGTGGTAAACCAATATGGAATTACGCTCTCAGAAAAGGAGTCACATCCATTGATTTCTTGGGAATGAAGATCACCGACGGCATGTACTAACCACAACCACATATCTCCCAGGAATTGCATCAGTTCCCCAATAAGCTGACATCACAAAAGGAAGCAAAACAGTTCCTTGGCTTAGTCAATTAGATGGCTGACTTTCTGCCAAAGTTGTCATAACACACATTACATTTGTTCCCCATGTTAAAAAAGAATCCGCCAGTATGTTAGAAAAGCAGACGCAAGCTGTAGAAGAGATAAAGTAACTTGCTGATGTGATGCCCCTTTAAAGATTCCTGCAACAACCGACAAACGAATCTTACAAACGGATGCCAGCGATGAACATTGGGCAGCAGCACTGATTGCAGAAGATGATAACGGTGTCAGAACAATATGTGGATACAAAAGTGGCACGTTTAAAGAATCAGAAAAGCATTATCACTCCACGTACAAAGAAATCTTAGCTCTAAAGAAAGGAATCGAGAAATTCCAATTCCATCTAGTCGGCTACAGCTTCTTGATTGAAATGGGCATGTCCTCTTTCCTAAAGATGCTCGAATTCAAAAGAAAGGTACTCCCAGAATCACAATTATTACGATGGGCAAATTGGTACTCAGTATGGACTTTTACTAGTTAAACATATCAAAAGCAAGGACAATATCCATGTAGATTTTTTGTCCAGACCAAAGGCCTATAATTCAAAAGCTCTAACATGGTTCAACATTACCACCCCACCACCACGAAATCCTACCAGCAGTCTTCATGATGAATACAACTAACCCCCAGACTCCAAGAGAAGCTGTTTCACTCAACCAAGAATTCAAAGAAAAGGAAATACCAGAAGAAATTATTGAGGCAATAGCGGATCAAGCCCTGAAAGACCGATCGGTCCTAAGCTACAAGACATTTCTCACGGTCACCCTGAAAAACCATGGCCTATTTTTGAAGGATCTAGTCTTTCATCCGGACTATCCTTTCATGAATATCTTTCATATAAGAGATTTATACAAACTACAAAAAGAGATTTATACAATACTTCCAAATTACTGCAGTACCTAATAGAATGCCAGTTTGGACAGTTATCCAAAGAGCAAAGACATAGGCTAACCCTTCTCCAATGGTTCCTCCCACCCCACCAATGGACTGGACAAATGGCCTCATCCAGCAAAAAGTATTGCGTCGTTATGTTCAGAAGACCCAAATGCTACATTACACCTACATCTATCCCCCAGGACGGAATGGAAGCCATTTATCAGGCCCCTTTTTGCTACATCCATGCTTGGGTAAGCTATAAACCCTCAACCTTTTCCTTCAAAATGTTTCACGAACAAGAATGGATGAACATCCGAAAATGCCTAGCTGCTGCAAATGGTTTTAAACCCGAAGATATGCCCAAAGACGTTCTAGATGGTGTAAATGCGTGGCAGAATGAAGATCCACACTCAAAGGTTTGGGACAATGCCCACAAAGAATATATCCGAACGCATCTTACCAAAAGAGTCACCATGCTTACAAACGACGAACTAGATGTATGGGATTATGATAAAGAATTAGACCCAACAGTTGATCCGGACTCGGAATAAAAGAAAAAAAGCTATAAACGTCTTAAATTATGTGTGCTAATAGTGTGCTTTGGATAAATAAAGCTTTAATCACTCTTAAAGTAATGTAAGCGCTTATGTCATGTATATTGTATTTTCCTAGATATTTTCTATGTATTATTAAGCGTGATGTCATGGATGATGTAATCAAGCCTTTCCTTGGTCTATACAAGGATGGTTTCCCCTCACTTGTAAATCATCCTTGGAAAGAAATAAAATATTATATATTTCTCTCTTACCTCTCTCTACTTTCTCTCTCTAGTTCTTGAGTCCTCTTGAGTCTTTTATGTTTAACACCCTTGAGTCTTTTGTTTAAGTCTTTTATGTTTAACGCCCTTGAGTCTTTTGTTTTTGTCTTTTATGTTTATCATCCCAGTCCACCCCCTGAGTCTTTTACTGGTCTTAAACAAAAGATTCAAGGGTGGACTGGGATGATAAACAAAGAAGAAACATTACAGACTATGGAATTCACACTAGTTTTCTCAATTAAGGGAGTGCAACTTGAACCTATTCTTTATCCAGAAAAATCCATTGGCCTTGGTCTCTTGAATGATTCTGCTCAGATCCACTTTCTCATTGGAGAAGATTACCTCATTCCTGACTTTACATTTATCTTAGTTTGAACCATTTGATCCATTTTTAAGGGAGTGTTGTGAAGCTTAGTAATTACTATTTTCTTATTTTATCTTACTTATGATAGTACTGAAATAACTTTTAATGCATGTCCATAATAAAATAGTTAATAAGTTTTATTTTTGTAGACATACATGATATTATCCAGCTTTTTTAATATGAATTTATTATAATATTTCACCAAAAAACTTGCCGACCGAGTTACAATAAAACAGAAGGTAGATGGGCAACAAGCTGCGCCGCCACCCCCTTTCTGAATTGTAAACCCTAACCTTCCGAAGACAAACCCTGCCCCCTAGGGTTGAACAATTATTGTGGATGACCCATTGAACCTTGGTCAAGAAGTGGATAGCTTCTAGCGCTAGGGAGCAAAATGTTTCAAAGACATAAGGGACAAAGATATGCCGGTTCTTTATGCAAGCTTTAGCGTGCTTAACTACTTTCTTTGATTATGCTTTTCTTGCTGCTTGTCCAGCTACAAACCGTTTTTCCCTTAAACCAACCAAAGGGGAAACCCCCGTGAGGTCCACTAAATCATGTTTCCCCCAACCCAGCCAAAGACGAGCAGATCCACTGGTCACATGGTAGATCTCCCTTCCATAGGGCCCGTGAGAAAATTCACAGGGGCCTCTTTCTTAGCAGAGATCCCAGCTCTTCTCAGGATGTCCCACAAAACATCCCGCACCCAGTCATGCCGATATTTGAACCGAGAGAGCTCTTTACAACGAACTGGTGCTCTCCGTATTAACCCATACAAGCTTTATGACATATCAGGCAGGTTTCATCTTTTGGGTACATAGGGATCATCAACCGATATTTGAGAATGGCTCTGTATTCTACTACAGATATGCATTATCCCAACTTCCCAATTGAGATAACGGTCAAAAATCCCCTGAGCATAGGGACCATTCAGGCACTCAAACACCGCCTTTTGGCAGGAAGACAAATACAAAAATCTCCCGGGCTTTGAGCTATTTTGCTAAACAGAGCATTCGTCAAAGTTTTTGTGGCTTCGAGGGGGCGGTATCCTTATTAGAGAAATTGCCAATATTCAAGTCTGGAAGAGAGACATTTAAGCATTCAAACGCCTGCTGGTAGTCCAATTAAATAATGTTAAAATTACCCTGAATAATAAAATACTTCATGATTTCTGTGTTTTTCTTACATCTAGCAGCTTCCTAGTTTGCTTATATATAATATTCTCATTGGTCTCCATGGAGAGAAGACCAGGAGATGAAAGGAGGCAGGAGACCTTCGGTCATCAGAGGGAAGGAAGAAACTAGGAGGCAGAGAGAGAAGATGCACACCTAGGAAGAGGGAGAGCACAGGAAGGGAACATCACAAAATTTATTGTGTCCAATCTAACGAAGGGATGTACTCTGTGGAGCTTTCATCCTTTCTGGGAGTGTTCGGGGAGATTGCTGGAACCTACATTGCTAGGAAGACGGATAAATATGGGAACAAGTTCGGGTTCGTAAGTTTTAAGGATGTTAGAGATATGGTTAACCTAGAACGGAACCTACTCAACGTGAAAATGGGAGGTAATAAACTGATTATTAATGTGGCAAGGTTTGCAATGGAAAATGCTGAGTATCTCACTAACGCGACTCCAACGATGACAAGGAACGCCGGAAACGGTACACAACAACAACCTCAGAACGTTAGACAAGAGAGGGGACAGGCTTGGAGAAACGATGTATTGTACAAAGATATCGTAACCAAAGGGGCTGGTGGTACCAACAATGGGGGATTGTGTTACAAGCTGGAGAGGGTTCCCGAGGTTCCTATTGGGACCAATACTTTCAGTGAACTCCATGGGATGGCGTTGGTTGGTAGTGCAAGCCTGGATGATCTGGTGACTCTGAGAAAATTGCTCTGTGATTTCGATGTGGTTGTCTCATCAATCCATTACCTTGGGGGTCTCTCCATGCTTCTTGACTTTGGAGGCTCAAAGGAAGCAGGGGATTTTTTTGTGTAACCATGAAGCGTGGAAAGGTGTTATAATCATCTGGATGCTTGGCAGGATCAGTCTCTACCATATGAAAGGGTGGACTGGCTTAAGATCCTAGGGGTTCCACTTAATATGCTTGAAGAAGAGGTGTTAAGAAGTATTGACTAGGCTTTTGGTAAGGTTCTACATGTGACATGCTTAGGAATGGAGGATAAGGATCTTTCGGTGCGCCGGGTGGGTATTCTCGTCGGAGATTGGAGGAGAATAAACGGTGAAATGACTCTAGCATGGAACAAAATGAACTTCAAGGTATGGATCTCCTAGGAGGAGAATGATTAGATACCAGACTGTTTAATGACGGAAGAGGAGAGTGGCAGCTCTTCTAGTGACTCGTCAAGTGATGATGAAGTGTCTATCTGCGATACATCTGAATGTGAAGATAATTTGGCCGGAGATTCCCCAGAAGTCGAAACGAATCTGGTGGAAAACGTAGGGATTATCCATGCTAATGGTAATACCATGTACGAAGAGAGAGAAAAAGACGGCGCAGGAATTAAGGAGGCAGGTGTGGAGAAGCATAGGAATTTGGAGGGTATACCATTAGAATTGCCTTCTGAGGAACCCAATGTTGAAGTTAAGAAGGTGGGTCCCTCCAAAAGGTGTCTCACTTTTGCTCTAGGGATAAAGGTAAACGAGTTTTCTTTAAGCCCAAAGTGGGCACTTGTTCTCGAAAAGCCCAGTACCATATGACTAAAGGTGTATCCCCTGTGGATCAAAGGCCCAAGAAAAGATTCAGAACTCATTTTGAGGACCTAAAATCGGAATTTGAATTTTTGGGTTTTAAAATAGGGGTTAATTTGGTGAAAGGAGGATTGAGTATAGGAGAAGAAAGAGATAGTGGAAGGTTTTGATCTCTATATTAGGGCTGCCCTGGATCCTGTAATGTTAGCAGGGTGGAGGAAACGCAGGAGATCGGCACGGAGGGAGAAGGGCCTAACAATGCTAGCGAAGGAGTTAAGGGAGCTAGGTTCGAGAAGGAAATCGAGAGTACTATTTCGATTGAGGCTAAACTCGGAGTAGAGCTGCTCAATCACATTGAATTAATCAGGAATTCTATCAAAGCTGCAAGAAATAATGAGGTTCGATTATGAATTCCATGTTGGTTAATCTTAGAGGGATCTGCGGAGATAGAAAATCTGGATGGATCAAGGCGCTCAAGTTCGAGCATGGTATCAACTTCCTGGCTATCCAGAAGTCTAAGCAGAGTAATGTGTCTCGTGCTGGGTTGGCGAGGTTCTGGGGAAACGGTAATTTTGGGATAGACAGTATCGACTCTTCTGTCCAATCGGGTGGATTAGTGTGTGTGCGGGATGATAGTCTGTCCCATCATTCTTGGTCCATAAAGAATAGAAATTACTTACACATCAGGGGAAGATTAGTGGATTACGACGTGGCTGTTAATGTTTCCTCAGGGGGTTCTGGCGAAGAAAGAGCCATGAGATTCGCTTTTCGAGTTGATCAGTAGTAATGATGGGTACTAGGTTATTGCTTGCGATTTCAACACGGTTCGGTTTCGTGAAGAAAGGAGGAATTGTTTGTTTAAAAAGACATGTGTTAACAATTTCAACTCGTTCATCTTTGATTCTGAATTAATAGAATTCGATATGAGAGGCATGCAATTCACTTGGTGCTCCGAGAATGGGAATAAGCTAAGTAAGTTAGACCATTTTTGGTGACCTCAGAGTTTTTTAATGCTTGGCCGGAAGCTCATGTTTAGGCGCTTCCCAGACTACGGTCTGACCATTGCCCGATTATTTTGAACACTATTTCCACCAATTTTGGAGCGCGGTCGTTCCGGGTTTTCAACTCGTGGATGGGAAGACAAGGATTTGAAGAGGTGGTTGAGGAAGCTTGTAATAGCTTTAATGAGGCTGGTAGTCCTCCTGACGTGTATCTGATCGGGAAACTAATCTTCGATGTAGAATAAAAGAATGGAGGAACGATATGATTTGTAAAGAAGGTGAGGACATCAGTAATGCTAAAGAAGAATTGGAGGCTTTAGAAGCTATGCTTGATTTCAGGGACTTGTCTGAAGAAGAGGAATGGGTTTTCTAGGAAAACAAGAAAATCATCGCGGAGGCGGAGCTTGTGAAAGTGATGGATCTTAGACAAAGGTCTAGGATTAGATGGGCCAAGGATGGTGATGAAAATTCCACAAATTTTCATTCCATGATCAACTGTAGGAAGGCTAGTAACGTCATTCACAGGCTGGATATCGATGGTGATTGGGTCTTAAAACTGTCCCTGGTTAAGAAGGAGGGCTTCAAATTTTTTAGAGCTAAATTCGTGGAGGAGTGTGCGGATCGGTCGTCTTTGGTCTACCCTAACATTAAGATGATTTCGGGGTCTGATGCGACCTTCTTAGAAGCTCAGTTCTCCTTGAAAGAAATAAAAGCGGTTGTCTTTGAATGTGGGGATGACCGGGCTCCCGGTCCCGATGGCTTCAACTTTCGGTTTTTCAAGCGTTTTTGGAGGCTCTTCGAGGAGGATTTTGAGAGGGTCATGGCTGCCTTCCACTAGTCGGGGCAGATAAACACGGGATGTGGATCTTCATTCATTGCTCTTATCCCAAAAAAAAAGATCCGACAAGCTTAAATGAGTATCGGCCCATTAATCTTGTTGGGGTGGTCAATAAGGTAGTGTCTAAAATTCTTGCCAATATACTGAAGAAGGTGCTGGATTCGGTGATTTCTGTCTCCCAATCGGCGTTCTTAAGCGCTAAATATATTCTTCATGGCCCTTCAATAATTAGTGAGGTTTATTTGTGACTCAAAAAATGCAAAAAGAAGGCGTTTTTAATTAAAATAGATTTTGAGAAAGCCTATGATAATATTAGCTGGAGGTTTGTGGTGGATGTGCTTCACCAGATGGGTTTCAAGGCTAAGTGGTGTAGCTGGATATGGGGAATTCTCTATTCGGCTTGGGTGTCGGTGTTAGTTAACGGTTCTCCCACTTTCGAATTGAAGTGCAGTAAAGGGATGAGGCAAGGGGATCCTATTTCCCCGTTCCTATTTGTGGTTGTGATGGAAGCGTTGTCTTGTTTAATCGATAAGGCCTGTGAGGTTGGAGTCATGGAAGGTATTCGACTTCCAAATGAAGGACCCAGGTTGTCTCAATCTTTTTTATGTCGATGATGCCTTAATTATTGGTGGGCGGAATCTGGAGAACGTGTTGAATATTGTTTGAATTCGGAGGTGCTTCCACGCATGCTCGGGATTAAAAATAAACCTTGGGAAGTTGAACATATATGGTATTGGAGTCGAAAACGAGGAGGTGGAGGATATGGCGGAGATGATCGGGTGAAAATTGGATTCGGTTCAAGTACCTTGGTTTGACGGTAGGGGCGACATGAACCGCATTAATAACTGGAGACCGGTGTATGATATTTTGGAACCTTGGCTCGCTCGTTGGAAGTCGTCGATGTTGTCTATTGGTGGGAGGGTGACGTTTATTCATTCCGTCCTCTACAGTCTTCCGACGTATTACTTTTCGGTTAAAGTTGTTGCAGATTTAGAAGGTATTCAAAGACTCACTGGGTGGCTTGGGACCGTGTTGCCACGCCAAAGAAAGCTGGGGGGCTGGGTATCTGTAAGCTGAAGTATATCAACTTAGCTCTATTATGCAAATGGGGGTGGAGATACAAACGCGAGAAAGATAACTTGTGGGTGAAGGTTTTAGACGCGATTCATTCGGGCGGGTCGGGATGGTAGTTTATTCCGGTTCAGAAGTCTTTTGGAGGAGTGTGGCATAACATCGTTTCTGTGATTGACAAACCTTTTGCCGATAATTTCTCTCCGTAGTTTCTTTAAAGGTCTGGTGGGGAGAGGCGATAGCATTCTGTTCTGGCTAGTCCCGTGGCTGAAGGATGTGCCTCTAAAAGAGCTCTTTCTGAATTTATTCCATCTGGAAATTGTCAAGAACTGTTCGGTTCGAGAGTGGCTGGATGGAGTCTGGTTATGGAAACATGATTCAGACACGGATGCTGAGTCTAGGGAATTGGCCGTAGCAGGAGCATCGCGGTTGGAGATGGGTTATGCCCTCTTTGTAAGTTCGAGAACGAATCGGTCGATCATCTCTTTACTTCACGCTGGTGCCGTATTCCTAACATTTTCGCTTTCTCATTCAAAGATCTCTTGGAGACTCACAATTATAGTAACATTGGGGCATCAGAGAAGATAGCTATGCAAGGTCTCATTATTATTTCGTGTTGATGCTTGTGGAAGGCACGAAACAAGGCTGTGTTCTCGGTGGTTCAAGTCCAAGTGGAAGACGTTTTCAGGGAAGTGAGATCGGTGGGGTACCTATGGTTTAAGTATAGATATAAGCATAATTCAACTTCTTGAACCGATTGGTGTAAATTTGTAATTACGTAGTGTGTTTTATTGTGAGTTTTTGCCCGGCTTGATTTTCGGACTTGAGTGTTTTTAATGAAGTTTTGGTTTAAAAAAAAATATATAATATTCTCCGCATTAAGAAAACATATACACGTGTTATGTGAATTTTTGAAAATCTAATTAGTACATTCAATTCATCCATGAAATTACTTTACATTAAATCAAGAACCCTAGCTAATGGAAACACAATTCAATGGTAGACAATTAGAGATTTTTCAGATTTTGTCTGTCTCTTTCCAATAATGAATATGTTGAACTCAAACCTTATGCCTTGCAAATAAATAAAGAATCTCATTATTTGAAGATAAAAAAGCATATAATAATACTTCATTCTCTTATCTCTGCTAAGATACATCAACGTCGTTGCATATCTTTCACTACTATGAAGTCATAGTTAATCCCATACAACCTTAGTTATAAGAAAATGGACTTTAATATTACAGAATAAAATAAAATAGAGTCTCATCAGATTTATAATAAACCGATGTGTTACCGAAAGCGAGGTACCGAAAAACGAAAAAAATGTGTATCGGTATGGAGTCGGTGCCCTACCCATCATTTTCTGTATCGGTACCAATTTTTCGGTACCAGTATTAGTTTGATTCATCGGTAACTACCAATATCAGTACCATACCGGTTATATTTGATAGTGGTACCCAATTTTTCCGATTTCCGGTATTGGTACTTTCGGTACCGGTACCGGTACCGGTATTTGCTCATCCCTAGTGTAAAAGATATTTAAAAAAAATATTATTTTCATAAACAAAAATTGTTTACCTTTTTTAAATGTTTCTTAAGCATTTTTTTTATATCTTTGTTGTTTTTAATTTTTTTTTATTAAAATGACTTCTACATTTATTTATGTGCAAAAACTTTAAGTTTTCTTTTAAATTAAAATTTACATATTAGTTGATTTTTTTATGATATATTTCCTATGTTAAATACATGGTTACCATTTTTTTAAGGTTTTTCATTGAACTCACCCTGCATATAGGTTATGTATCAGTGTACCACAAGAGTTCATGTATGTAATATGTACAAGTCATATATATATATTAAAATAATAATAAAAAAAATTGCGTCACACATTAAATAATAAAAAATATTTTATTATTTCTGAGAAAAAACAATTAAAATTACATTCATAGAATTCATGCAAATAAAATACAAAGTGATCATAATTTTCTAAAGATTTCCTTGTATACACGTTTGTTATTTAATTTATAACTTTAACTTATTCATCTAATATTTGTAATTTTGTTGCCCCTCTACTCTTTACTCCTAAGGGTGCAGCATACAACTGGTCCTGAGAGGATACAAGTTTTAAAAACAAATCAACTTGAGATAGTAACTGTCATTGACTGTTGTTGATCGTCATTACAAAACATACATAAAGTGAAAAGATTGATAAATTTTAAATTTACCAAATTTAATACAATCATATTTGAAGTGCGAATTTTATAAATGCAAAAAATATTATTAACTAGTATTTAACCTATGCGTTGCGGCCGAGAAGGGGGGGTCGTAAAATATGCTATTTCGTAAGCAAATGACGACCCAAACCGAGAAAAATCATAAAATAAAAGCGAGAAATTATACCGTCAATTATGTTATATAGTAAGTAAACGACGACCAAAACCGGGAAGATCACAACTGTTAATTTATATCGTCAATTGACATAAAATGTAGATAAAGACAAATCCGCACTTATAGCACGAGTTGACATAAAATGCATGCAAACTCATAGAGAAAGCTTAACTTAAAAACAAAAATGAAAAAAAACCCAAAATTTGGATGTTTAAAAGTAAAGGATACAAAACGTGAGGTGCCAGGAATGTAAATCACACTAAAAGACAAAAAAAATAATAATCCCATTCTCCATGTGTTTTGTTTAGAGTGATTAGTGATGAGAAAATCTAATTTAAATTGTTGAATGACATTTACGTAATTATGTTGAAAAGATGGGCTTCTTAGGCTAATGTAGCCAAGAAGTATCCCTAAATCCTACATAATAAAGTTCATAATTAGGGGACATACGACATCTATCTAGGGCTTCAATTTTAGGTTTCCCGTCAAAAATTCCTAATTCCCTTTGGTGCATCCCGTTAGTACGGCCCGTTTTTGTAATAAGGGTTAACAATTGGTTTCCGTAAAAATACAATATAACCCGACTTATTCATCATTTTTCATCTCTCATTTAGGGTTTCTCCAAATTCTCTGCCGCTCTGCTCTTTACTGATCTTCATGTAATCGCTACGTATCAAGGTTAGATACTCAACATTTTCAATTAAACATCGTGATTATTATCTAATTTTCAGATTCAATCGGTTTTTGCTAGGGTTTCTTGCCAATCGACCTGTTTACTACTCCTAGAAATAAATGTCTTCTCCATCAAGGCAGATCGAGGTATGATTCCGATACTAGGATATTATTCAGTTTTTTTCTTCATGTAACAGATTTTTCCCTTATGTCGTAGAAATAATAAATCGATTGTTTTTTAATTAGGATTTCGAACATTCATGCCGTTTTAGATGTTTTTGTCTTTATATATTTCTTCAAGATCTGACTATTAGGTGTATTTTATAATTAGGGTTGCATTATTTCTCACGATTTTGGTAATGGGAGTATTATTGATTTCTAGATGTCCAAGATTTTGTTAGAGCTTTTATCTTTTTGCAACAGGTTATAATGCCATGTGGCAGAGCAAACGAAATAATAAGTTGTGAAATAACTCATAAAAATATTACGCGTTTAAAACACATTTCAGTATTTTTTGTTGCAATAGGTGAAATCTCGCGCTCGATTTATAAAAGTTCAGTGTTATCACTCTTCTCATTACATTTTTGTAGTCGGCTTCAAAGATCTTCAGCGTGATTCTAGCAAGTTTCAATTTTAGGGTTAATTGCTAATTAGGGTTAGTTAAATGTTTTGATTTTTATTCGTTTTCTGATGCATATACCTGATGAAAATGGGGTACCTAAAACTATATCAGCATTCTCACTTTTATAAAATTTTAATATCTAATAAAAGTTTGAGGAGTTATAAAAAGTGATTTTTCTATGTTCAATACAAACATGTTAAACGTAGTAATCCAAATGAGTGAATAATAAGATTATTTGAAATCAAAGTATGTTGTGAAATACCTGCTACTAGGAGTGTTCTTTGGGTTTTGAGGTTTTTGGGTCGGGTAGCTCGGTTTTTTTTTCAGGGAAAAAGTTACCCAATAATCAACCTTTAAAGTTCGGGCTATAAAATATACATACATATACACACACACACACACACACATATATATATATATGTATATATATAGGATTAGGATCATTTGTGAACAACTTCTTGATAGTGAACTGAGTGAATTAATCTTGTCCTTTGATATTTTTTAGAGTAAAAGGGTAAGATTGATATTAGTCAAGTAATTTTAATTAAAATCCCTTAATTTTCTTATCTCTTAACTCTCTCTCTCTCTCTCTCTCATTTTTAATTATTTCTCTATTATTTTAAGTATAAGAGATTATATGGCTAATGTTTATTTTTAAATAAACTCTTATGTTTTTTTTAAATTAAATATTAAACCTAATTAAATTATTTTTTTTACACATGTGTATACATAACATTATATACAAGACTTATACACTTGTGTATAATTACATCTTGTTCCCACAGGTCGGTATAAACTAGATTTATACACATGTGTATTATTCAAATACATATGTGTATAAACTAACAACTGTGTATCTTATATAAATTGATAGTTTGTAAGTCTCGTGTAACGGATCAAATAGGTATCGCTATCTTAATCAATCGCGAAAATAATGATCAGAATGAAGAAAAACTTGAATAACTTGAATATAATAACTTGCATACACCAGAGGATGTCTGATACAAGTTAGTAAACAAAACTCTCTCACCCTTAACAAGTTCCCTAACCCCTCTATTTATAGGCATAACAAAGCCCAAGTATACAACCCTAGGCCCACTTGGCACTAGGAAGCCCAAACTGCCTAAAAGTAACCCAAAAGCCCAAAAACAATATAAATGAATAAACTTTTAAGCTCCAAGCCCAACAATCTCCCCCTAGGTTTCTTCATTTATCCTTAGGCGCCGCATCCACTCCCAAACGACCAGCAATAATTCCTGCAACTGCAGCTGTCCAATCCTTGGCACACACCTCATATAGTTCAGCAGTACGTATCTGATGAGAAACTAAAACTTGTAAATCTTCATCATGGAAGCTGACCAAATCCACAACATCATTCACCCTGAAAGCCTTTTCTTTTGTCACTATCGCAACACTTCCGACCTTTGGATCATATAACCAAAAGTTAAAATTCTTCAAAATTCCTCTTGGAAAGGTAGGAGCAACCGGAATCACCAACTCTTTATCCGTGGGAGGCCATATCACAAATTTAAACCGTTTGCCTGTGTGTGCATCACGCACTCCTTTGGCTGCTCGCAGATACGGTTCGGCGGTCTTCATACCCTTAAACCCCGTTCTAACCTCCCGTTCAAGCCTTTTAAAGAACCTCCAACCCGGTCCATGCTCAGTCATATCGTCGTTAGTGTACGGAGCTCTTAACAAATCTGTCAGGGCAATCTTCGTCCAAGTCTCAAACTATGACTCCTTCAAATAATATTCTCTTGTTCCATCTTGACGTACAATGATCCACATGTTCTTGATATGGTCATACATCCAACTCAACACTTTGGACTTATTACCCACTTTGCTATAATAGCTCGACCCCAACTCCATGATGTATCTATCTGATTGGTTCGAAGGATCTTTCAGCTGAAAGTTTTCATCCAGAGGATTCACGTTCACGTTCTTCATCAATACCATATGTTTCTTTTTTCTCGGATCTGTAGCACGTTTCTGACTCGCTGTGAACTTCTTGCGCGGATCCTTCAAGTAATCATCAATGCCAGCTTGACGTTCGAATGCTAGTTGCTCGACCACCAACCTCTGCTCTTCTGTTTCCTCAGCCATCCGTTGTTGTGCCGCACGATGACGGGTTTCAACATTCATAGGATCGTCGATCGGATCGCTGAATTCTCTGCCAAACTTGTTCTATAACTTGCCCCTCAAATAAAAAACGATAGTCATCAGCATATCACATCTCCCTACAGCTGTTCGATAGTTTGATCTCGAACATCCAAACGATTCTGCAGGGAGGCAATCTGTGAATCCTTTAACATGGCTTACTGTTCCAGTACGACAACCCGTTTCTTTAACTCAACAACATCAACTTCAGTATCATCATCATCACTATCTAAACCCCCAAACTCAAACGCCCTCTTCTCATATCTGCGTATATAATCATCAACAATATCATCAGAATAACCAGCACCACTAGCACCCGCTTCTGAACCTCCTGCACTCGAAGAACTACCTCCAAATTCCATCATTTGTAAAACGCTGCGGAAGTAGGAATCGATACCACTGTAGACTGTGTAATGATAGGAACTGTGGGCTGTGTAGAAACAATAGGCGTATCAATCGTCAAATTACAAGCAACCAATTCTGTAACAATAACCTCAGCAACAGTGCTCTCTAAAGCAGTAGATGTAATCAACTCAGAAGTAGCAACTGTAACAGCAACTGGAACCTCAGATGTACTCGCTGGAATGCTCGGCTCAGTTTTGCGTCTCTTTATCAACGGAACTTCATTTTCTTCGTCATCATCGTCAGGCTGAACAGTAGAAGCAACAACAGACGGAATGTTAAGCGGCAGATCACCTTGTTTCTCTTGAATGTCCTTCAGCTGAGCAATCAAAGCAGCTAAATTCTCAGATGATAACTCAGGTAGAACAGGAGTTAATGTAGCGTTGAATGCATCCAGATCATCCAGAAAAGCCTGTCCAACGTCATCCTCATCGTCTGTAACCAAATCTTCGACTTCTATCTCTTTTTCCTTCACTGGTATATCGTGTTCCTCGGCTACAATTGCAGTTACCGGAGGAGGAGGAGAAGGAGGAGCATGCAAACCCACAACTTCTGAAAACTTACCAAACTTCTTCAGAGGGAACATACCCACAAATACCGTCTTCGAAGTAGAACGGTTCTTCTTCATAGTCGCAAAAATGGTAGGCCCCATTGGCTTCATATTCAGCAAATTCGCGTCTGAGGCATCCTTAGCCAAATCGGGGTAACGAGCATCGAGAATCAGTTGGATAAACCGTGGATACAGCAGAAACATCCTCTTCTTGGACTGCTCTAATATCTTCCTCATGTTTTCGAAAATATAACCGGAGTAGTTATATTTCCAATCCATAACCAATGAGACTATCGCCGAAGTCTGAGCCTGATTAGGCTGATCCAGTCCACCTTTATTCTCTGACACGCATTGCATAAACATGTGTATAAGCAGTCTCAAATACGCAGGAAACATCTTCTTTAGCAATGGCGGGTAAGAAACTTCGTAGCTCATCTCCATCAGTACCGGCAACACCTTCTCCTTGACATACGTGGTTGGGTCACTGTAAGTATCTGTTAGCTGCAACACTTCCCTCACACAAGACTTGTTAACTACAATTTCCTTCCCCTGAATCTGTGAGCGTATGAACGGTCTGCCATCTTCACCTCTTGGCTGTATTCGCGCTCTCTTCCAAAAAGAATGAACCAAATCTCTATAGATCACAGGATTTGCCCGAAGAGCGTAGGCAATCCGACAACTGTTAAGCCCCACAATCATTGACTAAAACTCCTGAAAATACTCAGCCGGTGGATCTGAAAGGTATCCAGCCTGATTGTGGAACTGTTCTTCTACCAGCATTACAGCATCGAAAGCTTCCTCCACCATGTCTGTCAAGAATTAACCAAGTTAAAAACCAACTAACAGAAGCAAACTGAGTATACTAATATAACTGAGTTAACCAAGTTAACTAGATTAACAGAGTTAACACTAACTGGACAGGTCAACAGAGGTCAAGGTTCAAATTAAAATCAGTTCAAATTAGTTAAGAGGTTCAACAACTCAAAGAGGTTCAACCTCAACGAAAGGGTTCAACAATTCAAAAAGGTCCAAACTTAGTGAAGAGGTTCAACAATTCAAAGGGTCCAAACATAGAATGAATCCGGAACACGTTTATCAATTTGGATTATGTATTCCGGATAAAAATGCATCCCAGATGAAGATTAATCCGAAATGAGATCTGAGTTCATCATTTCAGATGAATATCCATCCGGAATGAGCACAGTTATCAATCAGGAATGCATAATTCTTTGAAGATCAACCCAGAATGCGTAATTCTTTTGAAGATCAATCCGGAATGCATATGTACCTGATCCGGAATGGGTAGTCCGAAATATGCAGTTCGAGAGAGAGTCAGAGAGAATAACAGTAACTCGGATTTTGAATAATCCGGAATGAGAATAGGGATGACATTATAGTTTTCTGAAATGGGCTTGGGCCTGATATTTTGAGTCCGGATTGGGCTTGTGACAGGCCCAATCCGTAACATTAACACATTTGGGCCTGTCCAAAATGACTTAAATGGGCCATTTCGGACAGGTCCAATCCGGAACAGTAACCATGGCCCAATTGAGCCCAATTCGGAACAGTAACCTTAATTTTGATTTTAGACTTAAAAACCAATTTCATCAGGCTGGCTCAGATCCCAAAGCACACTACGCTAGTCCAATATCTCCTGACAGAAAACCATCCCACCAAAATTCATCAAGTAACCTAACTAAGCATCCAACCATCACAAGGAGAACTTATTAAAACATACATAACTAATTAACACAACATTGCTAAGGGATCAAATCGTTTCAAACACTGACCAAAGAACATTTTTCGATATGAACAAGTTCGGTTGGTCTAAGCGACTGTCAGTACACTTGTCCACTTAAATCTAAAGCTCAACCCTTGCAGATTAGACTTTATGATATATTTAGGGTAATTTTATACTAAGATCGTGTGTCCCATACCATGACATACCCCCGTGATCAAGGTAAGCGCAACGGTTCATCGTAGCAGGTGAGTATACCGAGGTCATCCTTTGTTTTACAACGTCAGGCTATTGGTGAACAGGTCAGCACTTCTGTACAGCAGAGAGACCAATAGTGACTGACGAGGGTTAGGCAAATACTTATGAGGTATGTATGTACTTGGAAAGAAACTTTTGTTCTTTTAGGTTTTGGTCTTTCCATTATGGCTCTTTTATAAAGATATCCTGATTGTGCCTAGGTCTGCAATCTGGATGCAACAGAAGGACAGTCAAGATATCCCCATACGACTCAGCAGCATAAAGACCCGAAACCTCAGATGTTGGCTATCTATCAACGCAAGATTTAAGACCATAAAATCATATATCTATAGTAAGTGACCCACTGAATACAAAGTTTGTTATGTTTATATCATTTGACTTTTCACATCCGATTGAGTTTTAGACCTACTGACACATCACTTTCGATCCAAATCTTTTCCGCTTCTATACCTTACATGTGTTAGTCAAGCATTTTATCACGAATATGCATTTCATTTCCCTATCATTGCAAATAATAGTAATAGTAATAGTAATAGTAATAGTAATAGTAATAGTAATAGTAATAGTAATAGTAATAGTAATAGTAATAGTAATAGTAATAATAATAATAATAATAATAATAATAATAATAATAATAATAGTTTTTTTAAACAGTAAATAAACACGAAGATAGTAGATGCTTAGGAAGAAAACCGAATCATTTTGAGAAGATCCACAAGCACTTGAAAACGTGCGTTGCTAACGGGTTTCGTGAACAAATCCGCCACATTTGCATCAGTGTGGATTTGTTCAAGCTTTACGAGACCCTTTTCATAGCAATCGCGTATAAAATGAACTTTAATGTTAATGTGCTTGGTTTTGGAGTGGAAAACAGGGTTTTTAACTATTTGGATTGCGGCATCATTATCACAATAAATCGTGGTGTTTAGATAAGTCAAACTGTAATCTGCAAGCTGATGTTGCATCCATAAAATCTGGGAGCAGCAAGTAGATGCTACGACATATTCTGCCTTTGCAGTGGAAAGTGAAACTGTCTGTTGCTTCTTGCATTGCCACGAAATAAGACGATCTCCCAGAAATTGGCAACCAGCCGACGTTGAGCGCATGTCCTATCTGTACCTCCTAGATTACTGTCAGAGAAAGCAAACAGTTCAAATTCAGAATTTTTAGGATACCAGAGGCCCAAATATGGAGCCCCTTTTAGGTACCTAAAAATTCGTTTAACAGCATGTAAATGTGAAAGTTTAGGAGTAGCCTGATAACGAGCACACTGGCAGACGGCAAACATGATATCTGGCCGGCTAGCAGTGAGATACATGAGTGAGCCAATCATAGAGCGATACATGGTAGGGTTAAGAGGTGTTCCTTCAGCATCTTCATTTAACAGTGGCCGTTCCGCTATAGGTGAAGCCATCGGCTTGGAATCTGTAAGCTTGAATTTGGCAAGAACGTCTTGTACGTATTTTCCTTGATGAATGAGTATACCCTGAGGGCTCTGACGAACTTGAAGTCCTAAAAACATGGTCATCTCTCCCAATGAACTCATCTCAAATTTCTTCTTCATGATTTCTTCGAACTCGCGGCACAAACCATCATTGGTGGAACCAAAAATAATATCATCAACGTAGATTTGGACAAGAACAATATCCTTATCAACGCTTTGATAAACAATGTTTGGTCAATAGTTCCACGTGTATAGTCATGAGCAAGCAGATGCTCTGTAAGAGTAGCGTACCATGTGCGAGGTGCTTGATGCAGCCCGTACGACGCTTTGTCTAATTTATAAGCATAATCTGGCTTGTCAGGATTAGTAAAGCCCGGTGGTTGTGCCACGTAAATTTCCTCTTTCACCTTGCCGTATAGAAACACAGTCTTGACGTCCATTTGATAGATAGTGAAGTCCATATAAGATGCGTATGCTAAGAAGATACGTATAGCTTCCAAACGTACGACAGGTGCATAAACCTCATCATAATCCAGTCCTTCAATCTGTCGAAACCCTTGGACCACCAATCTAGATTTATTTCGAACAATCACTCTAGTGTCATCCTGCTTGTTGCGGAAGACCCACCGAGTTCCAGGAGCGCGCTTTCCCTGAGGTAGTTTCACCAGTTGCCAAACACCAAGTTTTTCAAATTGAGTGAGTATTTCATGCAAGGCATCCACCCAACCTGGCTCTTGCAAGGCAACATCAATACTTTTAGGTTCAATTTGGGAAATAAAGCAAGAATAAAGACATGTATTGATATCCCCAGATTGACTGCGCGTGCGAACAACGGCGTTTACAGGACCAATGATATTCTCAATGGGATGGTCCCGCTGTAAACGTTGTGGTATTGGTGTAGCAGGAACCAAAACATTGTTGGCAAGTTGGTGACACCAGCTGAAACAACTCCAGATGCCTCCCCCACAACCGAGGCACCTGTAGAGGTGTGAGGTAGAGAATCCACTGAACAATCAAGGGGAGTAGGCTCGAGAAACAAGGAGGAACCCAAAACATCAGGAGGAAGTCCTTTATCTGCCGTAAGTGGCTCTGGAGGAGAACCTACATCCTCAGGAAGATTCGCCTGAACAGGTGAAGAAATGGATGGGACATGAGATGATGAAGCTGTGGAGGATGGTGAGACAGTGTCATTGAATCCAGGAGGATCTACACTTAGCTGCTTTAGAGTGTCATTTAGTGCGGCAGTGTCAGCGTCATCGTCGGAAGGAATGGGCACCGTTGGTGAGAAAGATGTCGAACTATCTCCTGCAGACATATTAGAAGACACATCAAAATGATTAAATAAGGTAGAGTAGTAATACAATCAATCAGGACCAATGCGTTTGTCCTTGGGATTTTCCTCCAGCCAACCCACATTGTAGATTTCAACTACCATCTTCTTGATCTTGTTATAAACGCGATACGACGTATTTTTAGAATAACCAACGAAGATACAAGGATCTTCATGTGCTTCGAACTTTCCTTTAGCATCCATGAGCAGGAGTACACAAGGACATCCAAATTTGCAGAAATGCTTGACCGAAGGTTTGCGACCTTCAACCACTTCGTATGGAGTCTACATGTGGCGTTTGTTGATCAGGACATGATTCTGAATATAGCATGCAGTGTTGATTTCTTCGGCCCAGAAGATGAGAGGTAGATCGGATTCAACAAGCATAGTTCGTGCCGCCTCGATGAGTGTGCGATTTTTACGTTCGGTAACCCCGTTTTGCTGTGAGGTTCTGGCTGCACTGAATTGTCTGTCAATTCCCTTGGAGGAGCACAAAGAGTTTAACGTGAGATTCTTAAACTCTGTCCCGTTGTCACACCGAATAGCCTTTACCTTCGAATCTGTCTGATTTTCCATAAGCGTGACAAATTGTTTGACTAACTCTGCGATTTCACTTTTATGTGTAAGAAAGAAAACCCAGGTGAATCGAGAGTAGTCATCAATAATAACCAGACAGCAAGCCTTCCCTCTAATGCTGCGAATGTCTGTTGGACCGAAGAGATCCATGTGGAGTAGTTCTAAGACCTGAGAAGTGGAGGATATGGCTTTGGTTTTATGCAGCTGACGGTGTTGCTTCCCACGAGCACATGATTCACATTTTTCGATTTGCATGAAGTCACGAACAGGCAGATCTCTGACCATACCACCTTTAGCAAGACGATTTAATTCTTCATATTGATGTGACCTAGTTTGTAATGCCATAACATGGCGTCATGTTCGGCTGTCGAGGAGAAAAGGCATGTGAGCTTGTCAGAAGGAGCCTGGTTCATATCAATGACGTAGGCGTTTCCTTTTCTTGCAGCTTTCAGGATAATCCAATCATCTGGAATGATCAAACTTGGTTTGAGCACGTGGCATCCTTTCTTTGTAAAGAGAACATCCAGATGATTGTCGTAGAGTTGCGACACACTCAACAGATTGTGCTTCAATTCTGGTACGTAGTTGACATTTTTAAAACTCAGGGCTCCATTGCAAACAGTTCCTTTCATCGTGATTTTCCCAGTTTCTCCACCTGCGAAGGAAACAAACCCGCCATCGAAAAACTAAATGTCATTCTACTGCGAGATGTCTCCTGTCATGTGCCTGGAACAGCCGCTATCAATATACCATAACCGAACAAGAGCGCGCCAGAGCTGTTCCTACACATTTCAACAGGTTTAGTTAGAAACGGGAACCCAGGCCATAGAAGATCTGGGTTTGCCTTTTGCATCAACATAAGTAACCTCACGAAAGATCAAGTTAGTTGAGGATGAGGTTGATGATGCCTTTGATTTATTATAGAAGGGGTTAGTAGACTGATTTTTGGCCACTGACTTAGGCCTCCAGGTCACCGAATCAGACCTCTGCACATTCCTAGGAGTGCTATAGGGATTCTTGGAAACCGAAGGTCTCAAGGGGTTAACCTTTTGTTTCTTGGCCAAGTTCCAATCTAGAGCAGAAGACTTAGCCACAAATCGAGCCTTATATTGGCGATTAGGCATAGCCTTCTGATGTTTGGAGTAAAAAGTATGGAAAGAGGTAAAGGTCCTTTGACAGTTTCGAGCAATGTGCTCGAGAGATCCACAGTTGAAACAGATCTGCCTCTTCTGGAAGAAAACAGTCCGTTCAGCTTGGGAAATTCTAGGCAATTTGTTGGTCAATTTCTTACTGGCGTTTACTGCCGGCTGTTGCACGGTCTTTGGCTTGGCGGTGTCCTGCGCACAACCATCAGCACACTTGTTAGATTTTTGATTTGAATTACGGGATTTTGAACATGAAGATTTTCAAAATAGATGAAACGGGCGACTACTGAGTTGATTCCTTAGTTTGACGAGAGGACTCAGCGGTTGCCTTTGCGTTGTTTGAAGACACTTCTTGGATTTTCTTCTTTTTAGATCTACGTGTTCTTTTCTTTTTCGGCTTATTTTTCAAATCACATTTGAAGACAGATTCTGTAGAGGACACGAGTGACCCAACAGGAGCATCTTGTTCAGAAATTTTGGCAGATGATGATGGAACCTCGCAGTTTTGAGATATATTAGATTTCGATTCACTACGGATTTAAAGGTTGCATTTGAATCAGATTTAGATTTATGTTCATCTGTTTCATTTCTGAATTAGTCCCTTGTATTAGGTCGCTCAAATCTTCTTGAATAATGTCACCATCAACATTGACAGAAACAGTTGGTTGGTCGTTGTTGACATTGTCATTCCTATGAAATGCATCAAAAGATGCGGCCTCTGAAGGTGAACATTTGATATCCTCTGCTGAAGATGAACTCTTTGCATCCTCAGCTGAAGATGAGCATTCGGTATCCTCAGCTGAAGCTGATGAGGCCGAGTCATCTGTTGATGTAGATCCTGCAGCTAAATTTATTTTCTCATCACACACATTGTCACAACTATCATCATTCAAAACATCAGTATCAGAAAACTATCTAAATGTTCAACACAACCAACACTGTTTGAGCATGTAAATTGTTCAGCAAGAAAGTGATTTAAAATGTCAAAGGCAGGTTTATAGAAAGCATAATCATCAGCTGAATTGTCTGAATGTATATTCAGACATTCTTCCTCATCATCCTGTGTGATATCCTCAACTAAATTTTCTTCTGCACATGAATTAGACACATTAGTATCGTTCACAAATTTGGTTTGAGCTTCAGAAGATTCCCTTTCTTTAGGTGTTGTAGAGGATGTGGAGGGTTCTGCCTCAGGTACTTCTGTCTCCATTTCCACTGTTCTCTCAGATGGATGATTACTAGTTTCACTAGGAGGTGGTGTAGAAGCCACAAACACATCATCCTTCTTGAGTTCAGTGGGTTTGGAGAACTTAGGATAATAGGCGTCCATGATTTAGATAAATAATCTGACGGTTTACCATACATCATTTTTCAGCATTTTTTATTTCTCCCTCAGTTTCAGGCATTCTAGTGTAATTATGACTATATGGTGGAGGTGCCCTATTGTACCCAAGACCCTTAGTGAAATTCTTTTGATAATTAAGCTAGAGGTCACATAAGTCCTTGACTAATTTGCTGGAAGTTTCAAATTTCTTAATATTAATTTCATTTTCATGAAGCTTCCCTGTCAAGGAATTTAGCTTGGCTAAGGCTGCTTGAAGCTCTACGTCTTTTTCAGCTAATTTTAGCTTGTAGTCGTAGACCCAACATTGCTGCTGGTTCAAGTCTAGCTTTAGCTAAGCCACATCTTGTTTCTGCGCTTCGACCTTCTCGATAAGAAGCTTGTTCTTATGTTTAAGGGCGATGTTCTGTGACGCAGCTTGTTGATACTCAGCTACAAGAATTGAGTTGTGGGCGCGCATTTGGGATAATTTAAAACGACAACTATTAGAACAAAGTATTCGATTTACCATTTCCGAAAGATCGGGTGTCTCAGTTGTCTGCGCCATCATGCAGTGGTTGCTGTTCTTGGATAGATTCAAGGTTTCCATTGAGTTGCAACATCTGCCCAGTTGAAGCCCTCATGCTGTTGTGCCACAAGTGCTATGGACTTCCCGCCTGAGCTGCCAGATGGACTCGTAGTTGACTTAGAAGGAGAGACGGGAACCAACTGTCTGTCACTGCTCTGTATGTCGGCGACCCTAGATGATACATACCCTGATGGTGGCTTCTTGCATTCCCTAGCGAATGTCCTGGTTCATGACATCGGTAGCACCTGAGTTTGTCTTTTGTGAGACCAGTCTTCAGGTTGGACAGAGGTTGCCTTCCATATTTTTTCTGAAATTTGTTGACCTGAAAGGCAGCCATTGCTAAGTTCCAGGAGACATCGATCTCATCCAGGTCTTCCTCCATGATTTGATCAACTTATGTTGGCAGAATAGATGGAGGAGTCAGATCGCCTGCCAGGAAGGCGTTTAAGCTCTTGATCATTGATGCAGCAATTGCCAGCTTCTCTTCATTCTCCTTAGTGAGAAAAGCAGAGTTGGGCGCGGGTTGTGCAGAACCAGGGACAGATGCGCCTGTTTGAGGAATAACACCTTGTTACACGGTTTGAGGAGTTGCAGGACTGAAAACCACATTAGGATTCTGAGCATGGAACTGTGTATGGACTTGAGCCGCTGAGACCGTCGTAGGATTGGGAGATTGAAACCCATACACATACTGAGTGTTTTGAGGCGTGACAACAGGACCGTACACCACATTTGATCCATCTAGTGCTTATGAAGTTCCTTGCAGAGGACTATAGACTAGATTCTGTGACATTAACGCTGTGTTCTACCAGTCATCCCTGCAGCCATCAGACTACACTGATGATTGATCTCCCTTTGTTTGTTGTCAATTTCACATGATTTGATAGTAGCTATCATCTCAGTGAGAGTGACGTCGTTCAGGTTCTTTGTCTTTTTGATCATGCCCACGTCTGCATCCCAGCTTTTAGGCAGTGAATTCAACAACTGTCGGTTCGTGGCGCTGTTGGTGAGGGTGATCTCGGCTGAAATCATCTGGGAAACCAGTTTGACATAGCGGCGTATCTGATTCTCGATGGTTTCCCCATATATATGATTGAATGAGCTAAATTGCTGATTCAGCTGGTTCATCCTACTTGCTTTCATGTCAGTGTTGCCTTCATAGAGATTTTGCAACTCACTCCAAACCTCTTTAGCATTTTTACAGTTTCTGACCGCGATAGAGATATCGGGTCCTAGAGCCATGGTTAGTGTTGCAGAAGCCTTATCATATTCCTCTAAGATTTTTACGTCCTCTGGAGTCCATAAGTGCATAGGCTTAGGAATTTTTGTTTCGGGATCTTGCTCTGTGCTATACACTATGGTTCTTGGACCATTCATGATGCATCTCCACACACCGGGCTCCTTTGCCTTGCAATATTGTTCGAAGCGAAACTTCCACTCATAATATTCATCACCATATAACAAACGCGACACTTTGGTGGAAGTACAAATCACCAGATCCAACTCTTGGTGGAGGGACAAAGTTTGTGATTGCAGGGCTGCCACTGTGGCATTGGCCAGGTCCTGTGCGGTCATGAATCCAGCCATTAAATTAATTAGAATTTACCAAATATGATTTAAAATATAATTAATTGAAGTGACACAAATGAACAATGTCCAATCCGAAACAGTCAAATCTGCAGTCAATACGGTCAACCGGAATGTTTTTCCGAAATGGCAATCCGAAAGTCAACGATGGTCAAACCAGATGAGATGTCCGAAATAAGCAATCCGGATAGAATCCGGAATGAGGAATCTAGATTTAAGAATCCGATTTGAAGATCCGAAAAGAAAAGTCCGAGATGAAATCCGAAACAAAATCCGAAAAGCAGATCCGAAATAGAGTCCGAGAAGCAGATTCGGAGTAAGGTCCGAAATGCAGAATCCGGAACTAACAATCCGAAATGCTTAGCTTATCTCCTATAAATCCGGAACAGTAACCAATCTATAACAGTGTCTTCGCCTTTTATGTAACCGAATTCTGGAATTCAAGGAATTCAAAGTCAACAACAGTAACCCGGATCACAATCCGGAATAGAACAACAGTCCGGGATCAATCCGGAATGGACGATCTCCTTCGTGTTCTTCGGAATCCAGAACAGTATCAAATACGAATTATGAAGACCTGCTTCATGTTCTTCGGGATCTGGAACAGTAACCAATCCGAAATCTGCAGAGCTTCTTCGAGTTCTTTGGAACAGTACCTCCATTGATGAACAGTGATCCGGAATGTGAGAAAATCGATCCGAACAGCAACAGCCAGCTTCAAAACTTCTTCAAACATCAATACCCGGAGCCTGTATTAGAACATCAGGCTCTGATACCAATTGTAAGTCCCGTGTAACGGATCAAACAGGTATCGGCATCCTAATCAATCGCGGAAATAATGATCAGAATGAAGAACAACTTGAATAACTTGAATATAATAACTTGCATACACTAGAGGATGTCAGATACAAGTTTAGTAAACAAAACTATCTCACCCTTAATAAGTTCCCTAATCCCTCTATTTATAGGCATAACAAAGCCCAAATATACAACCCTAGGCCCACTTGGCACTAGAAGCCCAATGCCTAAAAGTAACCCAAAAGACCAAAAAATAATCTAAATGAATAAACCTTTAAGCTCCAAGCCCAACATAGTTAGCGAGACCGTACACATGTGTATAAACAAAAATCTATATATCTTGTATAAACTAATACTATCGAGACTTTAGACATGTGTATACACTAACAACTGTGTATCATGTATATATGGAAACTAGCAAGATTTTAGGAATTTTGATTATCTTGTTTAATAAATTCAATTTACAAAAGATGCAAATACCATTCTGTCAATTAATTTAAAGGGAAGTTATAACATTATAATTACAATCTTGCCATTGTTTAAAAATCTCTAGATGATATAATCTAGTGGCTCAGATTAGTTCACACAGTTCACTCTCAACCTAGTGTTCACTCTAGAACCATACCCTATATATAATAAATGATCCTTATTTCGGTTTGGGTTGTTTGGTTTTTGGGTTTAGATGTAACATAAAATATACATACATATATATATATATATTACAAAATTTGATCATGCTATTAAAACACATATCATCAAAATATAAACATTATTTGACAATATAATATAATAATATTCAAAATTTCTACAATGTTTCAAATACCAAAGACTTTAAAACAAAACACATTTACAGAGAAAAAGGCATTAAATCTTTGACTTTTTATTCGGGTTATGAATTTCGGGTTGTTTGGGTTTTTTGCTGGGAAAAAGTGACTCAATAACCGACTCATTTACGTTTTGGGTTAGTCGAGTTTCGGATTTTTCGAGTATCCTCTAATTTGGATTTGAGTGGCTTTGAATGAATTTGAGTAAAATGGATGCATGTTTTCTTTGAAATCATCTTTAATGTAATGTGCTGATGACTTCAAAGTTTTAAAAGTCCATGTTTAAATTGGGTGGATTGGTTCAAAAACCTAAACATGAAAATGAAATTGTTTGTTTTCATTGGCTCTATCTTTGTTTGATAGTTGGTTTTATAATATCCCGTTGTTGGAATTTATTTTAAAGAAGCACTGGTTATAAGGATATGATTTATAGTTGGAATCTTTTTGACGCTTTAAATGATCGAAGTAAAAAAAGAAAGTGTTTTGTATGTGGCATATGATAACTTATGATTTTTTTGTCACTTATTTCACAACGTATTATTTTGTTTGCCTTGTGAAGTTTACGGGTATTATTTTAGATCAGGTCAGATTTGGAGTGGCTGCTATTGTTGGTAAGGACTGATTATACTTGGGTAGATTTGTTCATTTACCTATTACGGGTCGTATGCGTCAATTCTTGCGTTGATCAAGTAAATTTCCTTATAGAGATTGTATGAAACTTCAGCAGATTATTAAAACTTTAAGTTTGATTAACTTTTATGAATTTCATAGATTGAAAATGTTTAGATCATTCAATCATAAATTCATAATAAGGATCCGCTGTTGGTCCCAGACAAATAATGTTCTTTTTAACTTAATATGGCAAGTGATTTCAATAGGTATGAAAATAATGTGCAGAAATAGAAATCAAAGTTTCAAGAAACACAATTACAGAATATCACTTTGAAACAAAATGGTTTACAAGGTGGTTGTGAGGTTATTGACTATTACAGACGAATACTTTGATAATTCTGTGGTAAAAGGGTAACGGAGTTTTGTTGGATGTATTAAATGCTTAGCTTAACTCATTATTCTTCGGAGTTTTTACCCTCTATTTGTAGAGAGTCTTTAGCATGAATAAACATTTATTTATTCATGCACTTGCTCTGCATAAAGTAGCTTTTTGGCATATTAATTGAATTTATCAAAGTCAATTTACTACTTTACAAATATGACAGAGCATTATCTTTTAGACAAGTTGGCTCATCAGAAATTCTTATAACCAACCCCATCAGAAAATCTGTTGAACAGATCATCGATGATCAAAATTTACAAGATTCTGATGATATTCATCAGAAATATCATCAGATCCATCAGATTGGTCCTTTCTGATTGTATTCATTCACTTGTGATCTGTTTTTAATGAATGTTGAAGATGCATTTTCTTTTCTTCTTTTGTCCTGATTGTCTCGTATCTTTTTTCTGTTTGACCTTCATGACTTTATCTTCACCATAAGCTCAGATTGATCACATTTTTCTTCAATACTTATAAAAAGTTTCCTAACAATTTCCTGTGAATGGGGGTTCGGCCCTCCTCCAATGAGCACCGGATCGATCTGACTCAACTAACAGAGGCGGAATTCATTGTTAGTGAGGTTGAGAAACAAATAAGTGAGATATACTACTTAAATGCCTTTCATTGTATTGATATACGTGAACAAGTACAGTGCAAGTAAACAGTTCAGCAGGGCTTTGCCACACCAACAGGATTGCTAAGTTCTGACACAACACTCCTCTATTGATAAGTCGACTGACTCGCACATGAGAGTGTGTAACAGAGTGTGACTCGTGCGAGTGACTGCCTCGTACGAGTGACAGAGTGTCACTCATACAAGTCATATGACTTCACTTGTACGAGTCAGTTTCTAAACAAATAAAATATACATTAACATAAACAAACTAACGTTCTAAGCCCTATATACAAAATCAACATATCCTATACGTATGCAATAGACATTATGCACCAACAAACTCCCCCTTGGATGTGATCTGACATTTATTGACCAAAGAAACGCTTTGGCGGCTTGCGACGCTCCTCAAAAGCTATTGGCGTTTGATCTGTAGGAGGAGGTCGGTTAATTGTATTGCCAAACCAAAAAATTCTTAGCGACGCAATACGTGCTCGCTCCGTAATTCTTTTTTCCTTCTTATCTTTCTTACTTTGCTCAATCTCCTCCAGTTTCCTCCATATGAAGTGTTCCACGTCGTGCCGGAATGAACGTCGTTGGCAAAACAAACATTAACTATCTTCTAAAACTAGAGTGCTCGTTCTTTATCTCTCTCTTCAAAACTGATCTTGCTGTAGAACAAACATTCAATATCTTTCTTAGAACAATTCACTAGCCACATCAGGTCTAGTACTCGAATGCCACGCCACAGCCCATATATACGTTTGTGTGCTATGACGGCTTCGGTAAGCTCCTCTGTGATCTTTCAAGAATCATCATCTGGGTGCACACATATAACTGCTTCTCCTGTATTCGAATCGTAGTGCCACCATTGGGAGATCTTATAGAAGTCTTGTTCCATCTTTATAAGAGGCATATTCTTCAACACTTTCGGCCTCCTGAAGATTAAAGTCACGTCTTTCTCTTGTGTTACTGGGTCGACTTTAGTGATTCACTTAGGAAAATGTGGCTTCTAGTGTATAAAACCATGTGCAGCCTCAAGCTTTATTAGTTTCCACAGCCGTTGGTCGTGAAATCATATCTTCATATTTATCATCTTCGTTTGCACGAGCTCCTTAATATCCCAATATGGCAGGGTCTTGATATCGCTCAAGTTTCTGAAATATTGAATCATATACTCCCTTTTAACAACATAGACGTAAGCTCCTTGATCCAGCCCCAGCTAATAATATCCCCTTGAGACATATCCCCATTACACATAAAGAAAGCTAGAGGACGTTTAAATTTGCGCTCCGCTGGTGTTTCTTTAAACCATTTCTTCCTTATTTCAGCAATTTCAGCTCTAGACATCTATTGAGGAATCGTACCTTGTTTGGCATCTTCTTCGACTTTACGTTTCAAAAGATTATCACTTTCAGCTGCAAACAACTCACTAAAAGTTGGGGAGTCATCTGTACCCTTATCGGCAAGATCAGTAACATCTTCATCAGAATCATCCTCCACGACAACTCTATCATAATTATCCGCATCATTAACATGCTCGAAGACATAATCAACTGGCTCGAAAGTACTAATATCATTTAGTTCGTCTTCAAAATCAACACAAATTCTTCTTCGTTCATTCCCGACATTTCAGCTATCTCTTCTTTAGTGTAGCTATGAACGAACTCTCCTTCTTCAAAATCGTGCTCAAGATATAAAATCTTTGGCTTTGGCATGACAGGAATGGTAGATATATTGGTTACCGTGAGAATTCCTGCCTGCTGAGCACCTTTATATCCTTCTGATCTTCCCTAATCTCTATCTTCACTTACCGGATTTGCTGAATCATCCAAGTAAGCATAATAATCAATATCATCAGTCTCATCAGTTTCTGTTACCCAGACACCAGATCCTCCCATATCATCATCACCTCCATCATTATCATCATCATCGGACTTGTCTAAAAATAGATCATCAAAAGCATCTAAGTCCTCTTTCTCTTTTTAAGCATCCTCGTCAAACTCATCAACCTCGGCGTCAATCTATTTCTCTAACTTCTTCTTGATTAGCCATTCATGATGTCTTGCTGAAAGATTGGACATATCGATATCAGTATCTTTTGGCTTACCTACTAGTATAAACTTCTTCGTCATCGCATACACCACAATATCAGTAATAACTGGCGCAGATTCAGCTTCTGGCTCAGTTGTAACATTCACAAGATCATCACCGACTTTCGCTTTGCCTTTGCCTTGCGGCTCAGATAATTCTTTAGCAAGACGCTCACGCTCTGCAACCCGTTCTCGTGCTTCAGCTCGCTCAATCTCGTCAATTTCAGCATTGATATCAATTCCAAGCTTCTTAGTAAGTATCTTCTAAAATAAGTTCATCTTTCTTTGGCTCCTCAGACGTTCTTCTTCGTACTCGGCCATTCGAATCCTCAAACGCTCATTTTCAGATACAATACTAGCTAACATAGCTTCGAGCTGCTGTTTGTCTTCGTTTAAAACATTTAGCTGTTCCTGAAGTTCTGCAATCTTGACCGTGTTTAACATGACCTGCTTCTGTAATTCTTCAACACGTGGGTCGTTAAACATGTCAGCAGTAAAATCCTCACCCCCTGGTATGTCACCAAAGTCAAAGTCAAAACAAAATGGGGTTAAGAATGTGAGGGTTGTGGCGTCGGTTGTAGTGGTAGTTGTGGCGCTTGTTGTCGTGGTGGAGATGGTGGTGGCTGTGATGTTTTCTTGACGAGCCGATGATGGTGGTGTCGGTGGAATCGGCTTAGCATGCACTTCTTCTATAGTCTGTTCTCTTCACTTTTTCCTTTGATTTGTCTTTAGGAGAATCAGTGCTTCTCACTGCCGATCTTTTGATACGTCGTGATTTCTCTTAGCTGGTTGGCGCATAGGAGTATCGTAGTAAGAACCTAAAGGTATAGATGTCGAATCATCCTCTCCTGTCGCTTTTCGTCTCTTTTCTTCGGCTTTTCTCTGTAGTTCGGCTAAACGTTCTTTTTCTATATCTTTAGGTCTTTCTTTTTCTCCAGCAATCCTGTCTTCCGAATCCGTACTGGAAGAGGACGCTTCTTCAACTACTTTCTCTTTCTCTCCAAATGCATGTCTTTCAATATCAGCAGCCATATCTGCAATATTCTCCTCTGGCTCTTATTCGACAATTAGTCTTGAGCTTTCTGATGCTTTTTGTTTCTTCTGAGGGGTAGAAGAGGAAGATGTTGACGTTAGCTTTCTCTTGGTTCCCTTACCCCCTTCTTTTACAAACCAAGCACTTCGCTTCACAATAAAACCATCAAGCGTTGTAAGCTCTTCATTCACGTCACCACTATCTTCTTTTCTCCACTTTCCTAGTGCTGGAGAGATAATATTTGTCAATAATTGCTCCAAACACATGCTTTGCATTAGGAAATGTCTTGGGATGTAAATTCATTTTCTTCAGTGTCGAGACATCCATATGCTCTAATTTTAGCACATCATCCTTCTTTTTCTTCAGGTTGGGATGCAAATGGTCTAGCAGCATTTGGATAATTCATGGGTACTACAAAAACTTCTCTCGCTGTGTGCTCTGGACTATCTGCGAAAATATCACCTTCAAAAAGTTGAACGGTAGGTTCAAAACGAGTGCGGTGATCATGCACATCTGGTAATCAACTAAGTCGTCAAATCCTCCTTTTCGATGACTAAGTGCATGTATGACACAATGAGTGATGTATATGATTAGCGCACTTAGGTTTGCCTTCTTAAATGGAGCAGCATTTACGAACCCCGCATAACCTACGATAATAACATCCTTTCACCATATATTCAGAAATAACTGTAGGATCATCTTGGTGGTAGTTGAATTCCAGCACTTTTCTGATCAAGTCTTCGGTGATTTTAACCTGAATATCTTCATCTTTAATCTTCACAGCCGAAATAATCGCATTCTCTTCTGCATCATATTCTGCTGCATTCTAAAAATACTCAATATGTGAGCGATAAGCTACATGACGATCAGTAAGAGCCTTTGTAATCGGAATTTTGCCCAAAAAATATAGAACTTCCTGATAAACAACAATTTCTGGAATAGACTCATCCAGAAGACAACATATATTGTGGAACAAGAAGATATCTTGACCTGCAAGAATAGACATTTCAACACTTAGAATTTTTCTCAAAAAATTTCCAACTTAGATCCACTCGTACGAATAACCATTCGTACGAGTCAAACACTTAGACAATTTTCAATTTTGGATCCAAACATCACTCGTACGAGTCAGTACTTCGTACGAATGACCAAAATACTTAGAAAATTCTCAATAATTTTGACCAAACTACTTCGTACGAATGATGCCTTGTATGAATCATCAAGATATAACATTTAAGAATCCTACTTGTATGAATACTCATTCGTACGAGTCAATGTGATAAACATACTTTTGAAAAACTTGTTTGTACGAATGAATACTCGTACGAATTGTGGATCGTACCAAATAACACCTACTTAAACCGAACTTAAAATATGTTGATTTTAACAAATTGAAGGTGGATTTATAGGTTAACAGGGCCGATTTAACGTTTGTAATTTCAATTTTATGTTTCACCAGTCCAATTTCCCTAAATCTACGTTTTATGTCCGTTTGGTTCAAATTCGGCATTATAAGGGCTTAAAACGAGCATTAGTACCTTTCCCATTGCAAGAGGTGTGCGAATCAACCTCCCCAATGTATCGGTACGTAGTATAAGTCAAGAAAATGAAGTAAAAGAACTGGTTCACACAAAAGTTTCTCTCAACGCACAGAGTCAATAGTCTGATTCATGCGAATGAGTGATCCTTTTATACTTATTTAGTAGTCACTCGTACGAGCATTACCTCGTGGGAATGAATACTTATGTCACTCGTACGAGTCAGTGTCACTCGCACGAGTCAGTTCTGACACTTTGTTATCTTTTTGATTTTTTATGAATTTTTTATCTGTTTAATAACTCACTCAGTTAACCAAGTCCAAGTTAATGACCTTGGTTATCTGATTTTCCTACCAATCGAAGTTAATGGCCTTGGTTGACCATTGTTTGACCAAAAAAGATTTATTTAAAAATGTAAAGTTTCAAATTAATGAACTTTGTTGACGTTCAGGTAATCTCTTCTCATGATTAGCTCCCAACCCGTTGACTTCAACTTCCCTCTAGCAATCGTCGCTTTGACATGAACTAACGGTGTTTTCATCATCGGTAGACTTAAAATCTAAGATAAATTGTTAAAAGCTGAAATCTTTTTGGGATTTTTTTGAAAAGAAATAACAAGTAAAGATATATACAAACATATTTTTATGAGTTTTGTATTAAGAGGATCATATCAAGTATTTAAACAAATCACCAGTATCGTTGATCTTGGTAGTAACTTAAGTTTTAAAAAATTACTTAGATTGCCAGTATACTTATCCACTTAAACTTCTTCTTGTTTCTCAACTGTTCAAGATATGTTAGGTAATATTAAGGAACATGAAATAACTGTGTTTCCCATCTCAGAGTATACTCCCGTATCGAGATTCCTAGAATATCATTTCACAGGTGAATATATCCAACTGATATCTGTAAATGGGGTGAATTGTGAGACCTTGAGAGCTCAGGTTAGTATTTCCATACACACAAAGAGATGAAGGCTCGCCTTTAGGTGGTGTTTCATAAGGGAATCTTTTAAACTGCAGATTTCCCAAAGTTTATGACATAATCATTTTTATGCAGCTTTTGTAGCTGAAAAATGCGTAAAGTATTATACAAGTTCTAGGCCATTGCTGACGCAAAATCAGAGAACTCGGATAATTCCCCAGATATCGATTAAATATAAAAACCTAGTATCGCAGAATCTGGCATTCTCTCAAACGAAATTTCGGAGTACTAAGTCCATATATCCGAGAGATGTTAACCCACAAGTTAATCAGTTTTTCTTTTAGGTTTATATCTTGAAAAACAATTTACTGAATGAGTGAAGCCTATTGGCACATCCTTAGTAAGACTTGTTTAATTACTTGATTTAAACATTCCATATCTTTAGCATACTGTGATTGTCATATTGATGTAATATGATCTCTCTTTTGCACAAAAACTCTTTTTTTTTTACTTTTATAATGTTTTTGTATTTTCCCAAACTTCCTCCCCCTAAAATCAGAAACATATTTTTGGATTTTATAAGAAAAAGATGAACGGAAAAAAAATGTCATACCGATGAATCACGTCAAGTCCTCGTCATCCTCAAACTCAACCTCATGAATATCCCCTGATGCCAGATTTCTTAAACCATTTAGTTTTAAAAGATTTTTAAAGCTTGAACGATCAAATGCTTTGGTATAAAAATCTGCTTTTTGGTCATCAGTGTGGATTTTTTCAATTCTAACCAACTTTTTCTCGTAGCAGTCATGGATAAAGTGGTGCCGAATCTCAATATGTTTAGTACGTGAGTGTTGACATGAGTTTTTAGTGATATCAATAGCAGCCTAATTATCTACATATATGGGTGTGTTAAGAAATTGCAGTCCGAAGTCTCTCATCTGCTGTTGAATCCAGAGAATCTGGGAAGAAAAGCTGGATGCTGAAAGGTATTCAGCTTCACAGGTAGAGAGAGCGACCGCAGTTTGTTTCTTGCATTGCCACGTTACCAAACGAGATCCAAAGAACTGGCAACCAGTCATCGTAGATTTGGCGTTAAGTTTGTAGCAACCGAAATCAGAATCCGAGTAACCCACAAGATTGAATTCGTCGTGTCGAGGATACCACAAGCCGGTGCTTGGACATCCTTTCAAATTCTCATAATACGTTTGACGGCTAGCAAGTGCGAATCTCTTGGACTAGACTGAAAACGGGCGCACATGCATGTAGGATACATGATATCAGGTCGGGAAGCTGTTAAATACATCAAGGATCCGATCATGGAGCGATATAATGTTTCATCAACTTTGACTCCATGAATGTCTGGACAAATGCCGTGATTTGGAGCTAACGGGGTAGATGCTGGTTTAGTTCCCGTCATATCAAATTTCTCTAATATGTCATGAACATACTTCGTCTGATGGCAATTGATCAAGCTGAAGTCCTAAAAAGAACTTCATCTCCCCCATTGCACTCATTTCAAATTTGCGCTCTATGACTTCTTCGAAGTCTTTACACAACTTCATTTGTCGATCCAAAGATGATATCATCCAAATATATTTGCACGATAATCAAATGTCCATCCACTTCCTTGGTAAAGAGGGTAGAATCTACAGTTCCTCTAAGAAAGCCGTTGTCTAGAAGATGTCATGACAACGTTTCATACCAAGCTCTCGGGGCTTGATGAAGACCATATAAGACTTTGTTCAGAAGCTAGACTTTATCTTTGTGTATTGGATCGACAAACCCCGTTGGTTACCCGACATACACCTCCTCTTTAACTCTGCCGTAAAGAAAAGCAGATTTAACATCCAACTGGTACACCTTGAAACCTTTCCAAGAGGCAAAGACCAAGAATATGCGGATTGCTTCTAGACGAGTGACTTGGGCAGAGACTTCGGTGTAGTCTATCCCTTGGCTGATGAAAGCCTGTACCATGATTCGAGCTTTGTTTCACGTTTGCACTTGAAGACCCATCTAGTGTTTATCTTTTTGTGATGATTTAGTAGGTCAACAAGCTTCTAGACTCCTAACTTCTGGAATTGAAGCAATTCCTCATGCATTGCCTCCACCAAACTTTCTTCTTTTAAAGCGTCTCTCCAATTCCTAGGTTCAACCTGTGAAACAAAACAACTGTAAGAAATTCGGGTTTGTAATGGAGCAATACGGGTATAAAAACAGCTTAGATCCTTGTTGATTTGATTGCGAGTTTGCACTCCAGTTTGTAACCTGCCGATGATATTCTCTGATGGATGACATGAAAGTGTCCTCGGCCTCACTTCACTTGGAACATCCACTTGAGTTTGCAAATTCGTGATCACTTCATCAACAACCGGAGCAGCTGATGTTGCTTCATTCCTGATGTTTGAATAATCAGCTTGAGCATTCAAGAAGCTTTCAATATGTTCAGATCCTTCATCGAAACTAGATCCTCCATCATCAAAAGTTGGTTCTCGATCGGAGTCGGTATTGGGCGGTTGATGGGCAGATGATTCAGCAGTGTTTAAGATAGGTACAGAGACGGATTCTTGAAGAGTAGTGCTTGGACCTACATCAGAAGTGTTGACAGGAAGTGACTGTGAAATCACCAACGGTCTAGTAACTTGCTCTTGATTAAAGATTTAGTGTTGTTGAAAGAGCGTAACAAGTTCTTCTTCAGATGGCATGTTTGGTACGTCAAAAGAATTCCACAAACCTTCGTACTTGAACAGCCATGGATCCCCAGGTTTCTGCATAGGCGTAGTATATGGTTGACAATCAACATGCTGAGCAAGAATGACCTGGTGCAGACTCAGCAAGAAGAAATGTTTTGTGGAGTAGCATAACCAACGAAAAATCCTTCGAAGGATTTGGCTCCAAATTTACCATCCGAGTCAAATACAGTACACGGTGATCCAAAAGGCTCCAGAAACGCAAGGTTAGGCTTCCGATGGTTTAGCAGCTCAAAACAAGTCTTGTTGTGATGCATGACTGTTAACACATGATTGAGGGTGTAACACGCTGATGCGACTGCTTCGCTCCAGAAACTAATTGGCAGTTTCGAATCGGTGAGCATGGTTCTAGCATTCTCAATCAGTGTGCGATTCTTACGTTCAGAAACTCCATTTTGTTGATGAGTATATGGGGTGCCGAATTCGTGAAGAATCCCCTTTTCATTGCAGAATTCGAGCATCCTTTTGTTTTTGAACTCCGTACCATTGTCACTGCGAATTCTCTTGATTGGTAGATGATACAAGTTTTCAAGCTTCCTGAAGAGAATCATTAGACTTTCAAACGTTTAATCTTTGCTCTGCAGAAAGAAAACCCATGAGAATTTTTGAGAAATCATCTGTAACGACAAGGTAATATAGATCTCTAGAAATGCTTTTGACGTTTACTGGCCCAAACAGATCCATATGAAGCCTCTCTAGTGGTAGCTTGATAGAATTAATAAGCTTTCTTGGGTGTGATTTCTTATGTTGTTTCCCCTTCTTACAGCTTAGACAATCATCAGATAACTGAAAATTCTTCAGAGTAACACCCTCCACTAGGTTGTTGTGATAATTCATCTTTCTTAGATGAATATGCCCCATCTTCCTATGCCATAGAATAGACTCTTTCTCGATTGCTTTAGAAACAAAGCACTGAACCTTCTTTGATGTTGTTGATGCGATACTCATATCAAGGACACAAAGATCATTCTCTCTTGGAGCACGCATAAGAATCCACTCCTCAGGAATCTTAAATCCCGACTTTAGAATCAAGCATTCTTTGTTGTTGAAGTGAGTAGTAAACTTTTTGTCACAAATTTGCGAAATACTCTGCAGATTGTTCTCTAGCTCCGTAATGTAGTTCACTTTGTCAAACGAAACCACTCCATTGGTAAGAATACCTTCTCCAACGATTCTTTCACCTTGTGTTCCAGCGAAATCTACGTAACCTCCTCGGATAGCTTTGACGTCATGTAACAACGTAAGCATCCCAGTCATGTGTCGAGAAGCTCCACTATCCACAATCCATTTTGACATGATAGATCACGGGAGCCCCTACACACATGAGGAAGAAACTATTTAAACAAAGAAACCCAAGCCTGCTTGGTCTTGGTGGATTCAGAATATCAAATTTTGGACCAACTTTGTTTTTGACATTCTATTTAGGCTCGGTTTTGGTTGGAACAATTGGTTTCAGATCTACTTTAGATGGTTTCACTTTTGCAACCCATGTTTGTGTTTTCGAATTGGCCCTTTTTGAATAAAGCTTTGAATCCTTCTGACTTTGACGATTTTTGGCGGAAGTTTCACCAATTTCAAATTTAAAATTCAGTCGAATCATCAATTTAACATTTTTGTGAGATTGATTGTTTCTTTTCAAAATTTATTTTGGTACAACCATGGGTGCCTTTTGTTTCACATACTTGGTAGATTTGATGGAGTTAGAAATAGGTTTAGGATGTCTTTGTGAGCAATATCGTGCAATATACCCAACATTTTTACACTTGTAGCACGTCCTGCTGTCCTTTCGAACAGAGGAATCCAGAACTTGTTTTCTACTCTCTTTTTTTTGAATTCATCATTGGATTGTGTACCAATGATCTCCTTTTCCATTTATGTCGTTGTCCCAAAAACAAAATAGATTTTCTTTGTAAAGTTTAGCTTTTGGGACTTGTTCATTCTTCGCTTTTGAAAACCCAACCCAACCCTCCTGTTCTTAGAAAAATCTCTATTTCTTTGATGGTATGGTTTGTTAACACATTTTGATTTAGAGTAAAATGATACATCTTGTTTCTCTAAATAAGAATGGCTTACCTCAATAAGCTTGAACAACTTTTCGACAGATCCAGATGACATTCTGGATTGGGAAATCTTCATTAGAATATAGTTTATCAGATCCATACATTTTATAGACGATAACATTTGGATCAGTGTTTAAACTATTTTCGGATGTTTCAACATCCGATTCAGATTTCTCATATTCGCTCTTCAAAACACTTTCAACCACTGTTTTAACCACCTCAGAATCACATTCATTTTCAGATTTTGTGTAAGTTACATCAATGATCGTAGTCAGCTCGTTTGATTGTTCAGTTTTCAATTTTAAGTTGAGCGCCTTTTCCACCTAGTTGGTTTTTTAGCATAACTATTCCACATGGGTGATGGAACATGATCGTAACTTGCATTTTTGTTTTCATCATTTTTAGATTCTTCTTTGCTTCCGATCTTGGGTAGAATGTGATCAATGACGTATGAACTTGTAGAATAACTGATTAACAATTTGTTAACCCTTTTGGTTTCTCTCTTCATTTTATCAAGTTCACTTTTTAGCTCAGTGATTGTGTTTAAATGAATGTTAATGGCCATTTGTTTATCCATCACAATCGCTTTAAGCATAGAAAGTGTTTCTTTATTTTCTCTGAGCACTTTTTCATACTGTTTAACAGATATGCTTAATTTGTCATAAGCTTCTTTTGTTGCTTTATAGTCACATGACAAATTATCTATTAGACATTTGAGCTCATTGTATCGTGTGTCTTTTACAACACATTCACTGCATGGCTCTGTACATTTCAAACACGATTTTTCTATCACAGACTCACTTTCCGACACATTTACTTCGTTCATATTTGCCACGCAAGCTTTGTTGGTCTCATTTGTCGGTTTTTCCAACTCTTCATCAACTCTCTTGGCTTCAACTTCCGGCTTCTTCTTTTCTTCACAGGAAGATCAATTGTTTGGCTCAAAGTAACTTGCAAAAGTTTTCAAAATATCATTAGGCAAGAGATGTTTAAAAGCACTGTTTAACAACTCCTCTTCTTTTGACGATGTATGATAATAATATTCGGGAGATTCGTCAAAAGATGCCTCTGAATAATCTTCAGGTTCTTCGATGATTTTGCGACCAACGCAAAACTCTCATTCTTGGAGATGTACTTGTTCTAGTTAAAGCCTTCGTCTTCTTGAGTCGCGACAAGCACTTTGTCTTTGGATTCTGGCTGTTTATCTTCAATTTGCACCATTCTAGTTCTTGGCTGAGGACGATGATAGATGGCTTTCTTGTAGTAGTCGTCGGCAAACGGGTTTTGATTACCCTGAGCTTCTCTGTTCAAACTTCGCGTTTAAAATGCCCCTTTTCACGACACATGAAACATGTGACCTTTGATTTGTCGAAGCCAAGTTTTCCATCCAATCCTCCCAAGTTCTCTTTCCTGGTGATTTCCATGAAGCGTTGTGCTCGTCTAACGATAGATGCCATACGCAATTTGATGTCGATCAACTCCATCTTGACCGGATCAATCTGATCATAGTCTTCTCGGTCATCTCTAAATTTCCTATTTGCCCGCTACAAGACTGTCATAAGATTCAAGAACCGAAGCTAATAGTGACATATGTTGCTTTGTGGTCTTCTCGTCAAAGTTTTGTGCGTTTTGGAAATCAACAATGATATTGCACTGTAAAACTCTTTGCGTCGGATGAGATTGACTGTTCTGGTTAATCTAGGGATTGCTCGACCCATGTGATGACTGTGAGCTTGAAGACGTGTTCGGGTTGATCGTAGCAAATGATTGAAAACCACTGTGTTGACTTGACGCTGGACTTGGTGTGTTGTAAAAGCTGAAGGCAGTTTGGATCTTTGGAGACTGTATCTGAGCGGCAGAACTTCCTTTGTTATACAGATTAACATCTTGTTGCATTTGAGCGCCTTTGTTCTTCGCCATTTTCTTCATTTCAAGTTCATGTCCCTCCAATCTCTCAATGAATCGTGGTAATGAGAAATTACCATATTTGGTTCCATTCTTCAAAATGGTCAAATAGGTAGACCATTCACCTTGTAGTAAGGAGTCTACGAGTTTATCAACTAATTCTTCATTCCTCTTTATTATTCCCATTCGCTTCATTTGCACAACCAGATGCCAGTATCTTTCAATCAGTTGATTCTCTCCTTTGATCAAAGCAAAGATGTCAAATTCTTTACTTAACAACGCCCTTTTTCCCTTTTTAACTGTGCACTTCCTTGGAATTTCAAACAAAGAGCATTCCATAATGATTGTGCGCCATCATGTTGTACAACTCCAATATGTCTTCCTTGATGGCTTGTTGTAAAATGTTCATCATTTTCTTCTCATTTATGAACTTCTCTCTTTCAAACTCCGAAACTTGAGCCAATGTCTTTTCAAGACCTTTTGCTCCAACAGGAGATTGATACTTTTCTCCAGCAGGTAAAATGATTCGCCTGAACCCATTTCATGAAATGTTCACTCCAACTGTCAAAGTCCTCAAGGTTCATCAACTTTGGTGGCTTCGTCATCGTACCCATCTCATTCTCGAGGTTCATGTTTTGAGCTGCGGTAGTTGTGACCGCTGATGTAGCATATGCGTTATAAAACTCTTCTGCCATTTTTCTGCAAAGATTTTAGAAACACACTATCAAAAAACTGATTAGAATGATAAAAATTTCTTCGTGCGGATAACAGAACAATTCGTGCGACCAAGATTAGTTTGTATGACACAGAGATTCGTGCGAACAAGATGATTTGTACAAAGAATAAACTCGTGCAGACAAGATGTTCGTACGAGTGAAAATGTTTTCTTCGTACGAGTGAGTTGCTCGTACGAATGACTTCCTCGTGCGAATCACAGTTTCAACTTTCTAACTTGTAAATGTTAAGAAGTTATGTTTACTCGTTCATATGAATGACTTAAATTGTACGGACAGTTGTTCGTGCGAGTGGTCTCTCTACCCGTACGAAACAACTTAGGTCAGCAAACGAATAAATTTTACCAATTTTGAGATGATTAAGTTCGATTTTAGATTTGAAATTGTCAAGGATTGTTTAGAATTGATGTTAACGTGATATCCTAGAATTCTAGTCAATTTTATCCATGATTTCGTCCAATTCCAAGATCTGTATCGGAAAGTGTAGAAGTAGAAAGCTCCAATGGTGAATCTGAATCTGAAATTGTTGGTAGTATGCAGAAACTTGATGTTTGTCAGCAGATCAGGCCTCAAGGCTCTGATACCACTTGTGAATGGGGGATCGGCTCTCCTCCAATGAGCACCTGACCGATCTGACTCAACTATCAGAGGTGGAATTCAATGTTAGTGAGGCTAACAAACCAACAAGTGAGATCTACTGCTTAAATGCCTTTGATTGTATTGATATACATGAACAAGTATAGTGCAAGTAAACAGTTCAGCAGGGCTTCGCCACACCAACAGGATTACTAAGTTCTGACACAACACTCCTCTATTTATAGGTCGACATGACTCGCACAGGAGAGTGTGTAACAGAGTGTGACTCGTGCGAGTGACTGCCGCGTACGAGTGACAGAGTGTCACTCGTACAAGTCATATGACTTCACTAGTACGAGTCAGTTTCTAAACAAATAAAATATACATTAACATAAACAAACTGACGTTCTAAGCCCTATATACAATATCAACATATCCTAGACGTAGGCAATAGACATTATGCACCAACATTTCCCCCTAAGTATTGTAAGAAAAATAACAACTCATACCAAATGAAAAGAAATTTTCAAACAACTAAAATCCAAATTGCAAATACAAATTTGTTTAAAACATGAAGAATAACAAAGATAGATTGTTTTGTTTCAAGAACTTTTCAAATTAGATTTGTAGAGATCCTCCTTTCTTAGCTGTTCTTGAAATCAATGGACTTGCGATAGGCTTTGAACATATCTTTGTACCAACCTCTTGTAGTGATCCATTCATTTATGATATCTTTAATTTCTTTCCCTAGCTTCTCCTTGTTTCATCCCTTAGCCTTGAGTTGCTCCTGCTTCTTGTTCATGCGGTCTTTGATATAGTTGAGAAACTAGTTTGAATACCTGCATATTTCATCAACTCCGAAAAGTGCCTTTTTGTCATTGAGATCCCTGAAAACAACAGACATTGCATGTATTTAATAGATGACACCTGTTCTGGCTTTTGCTTCAAGTCTCGCTGGTGTGGATGTGTTTGGAGGAGGTAGATACACCTTCTTGCTGACCACATAGTCAAAGTTGATACACAAGGCAAAATCTGACAATGCTTTGAACAATTATACTCCAGCTTCTGACAGACTACGAAGGGCTCCTAAGATGAAATTTGTATTTCTCTTTTGTTCATCATAAATCATTTTCAGCTTGATTATGTCCAAGGGTTGAAGCTCATCTACTAAATCACCATCAAGAACCATCACTTCACTACCATCCATTTTAAGCAAGGTATACTTGTTCTGCTCATGAACACCTATCACACCATCTGGTATGGTCAGGGTATCTTCTCTAAGTACTCTTACCACTGATTTTTTAGCTCTTTGTTATAGCTGCCTTATCCTCATATGAGTCTCTCTTCTCTCCACATCCTACTTTTAGGGCTGAGAGGTTTATCCAGCTTCTCTTCATCAGTCCAATACAACTCTTAGAGATGATATCCTGGGAACATCATGACATCTTGATCAATTTCTTGTACCAGATAGTCTTTCCTTCTGAGTCCATTTTCTTTACAATCCTTGGCTTCTTTAATGAAGTTCCTGATTCTTACCATTTTATCTTCTCTACCAGATTCAAGGATTTGCTAAAAGTTGTTTCCCCTGATGAGGTTCTTTTTGGTTGTTCTGTTGTTTTCCTCTATCTGATGGAGAAGAACCGCTTATGTTAGAGATGACAAGAGGGCTAGCTTCAAGTCTCTTTATCATTTCAGACTTTGATACTGGTGGTGGGGGGCCCATTGGTGTAGGCCTTGATTGGCTGAGAGGGATAGCTGGTTTTGTTTGCTTGATGATTTCTGGTTCTTTCTGTTGTGAGGCTTCTTTGGGAATGGGAGTTCTCAGCTCATGGATGTCAATGTTTGCTAGTTTGGCAACATTGAATTTCAACTCTTAACAAGTGATTGTACATCACTTATGAGTTGAGCATTCTTCTTTTCTTCTTCATGCACCTTTTTAAGTCCTTCTAAATTTTGTTTTTTTTGTGCAGCCCATTAACTTACCAGTTTCTCAAGAGCATTTGTTAGGCTGTTGTTGATGGCTGTTTTTTTGTGCAGCCCACAACTTCCTTCATCTTTGCTTTGACATATTTTATTTCTTCAAACATCTTTTTGAAATCTAATGCAAGTCTGCTACTTTCTGGAGTTTTTTCTAATTGCTGCATGTTCTTTAGAGTTTCAGTGTTCTTTTCTGTTTAGTTTCTGATGGCTTCCACTAAATCTGATAGAACCTTCATATCTGATTTCTAACTCCATATTTCCTTTAGCAGCATATCCAGCTTAATTTCAACAAGAGAGTTTGTTGTATCTGCGCAGACTTTGATGACATTGTCTAGGTTGTTATCAAGATGTTTTTTTGAGATGAGTGGTGGTTCATTGGGTAAGGGTGGACCAACAGATGTTCCTTCTTTCAAACTAGCAGAAGACATACTTGCTGCTGTTGTTAAAGGGTTAAATTGGTCAAAAGACCAATCTTGTGCACCTTCACCAGATTTGTGGTACCTATTCACATCTGTAATTTCCACACATCCTTGAACCATTCCAGAGAATGTCCTCCATGAGTTGTTGAGAAAAGCTTGTTGTTCTCACCCAGGTTTCCTTGATCAGCAAGCTGGTCTCCAGCTGTTGCTATCTCACCCTCCTGCTTATTAAATGATTTAGAGACAGTGTAGGTCCCCTAGTCCTTATGGATCTTGACAGAATCGTCTATCTAATCTAGAGTGCGGAATCCCCTAGATCAGATTGCACAGAAATAAGAACACGAACAAGAAACAATTTCATTTAAACAGTCTTCTATTGATTATTCAACACAATGGTTTACAATCAATTCAAGTCTCTCTAGAAATCTCTCAGCCACTCTTTGTAGATTTCTTCCAACCAACTGTTTAACCAACTACCCTAAACCCTAATGCACAACATGTATGTATACTACATGTTTGCATACTAGGATTTCTACTGGGCTAGGCCATTCTCCAAGCGCATTACAACTCTAAACAAGCTAAACACAAATGCTAAGCCCAATACAAAATATCCAAAGACTAAACTATTAAACTATTAAGCTGTTGTCACAAATATGCACCAACAGACTCCCCCTTGACAATAACTTCATAGTGTAACTTTGTCTTCAAACATCTTGAGATCTTTTGGTCTTTGGATAACTTCAGCTACATGTGGATTCTGACAACAACAGACTCCCTCTAAGCTGATGATTCCAATCTCCAATACTTTCATTCGCTATAGATTTGCGAACTAGCATTCTCTGATTAAGCTCTTATCTCCAACTTCCTTTATATCACCTTTTGCAATGTAGTAGAAGGATCCTACCATGAACCTTCACACATTCTGCGCTTCACTCTTAATATGTACTGTACTTGTATTCTGCACTTCATTTTGATAACTGCATCAATCTGTTTAGAAACACAAGCAAGTAACTCGAAAAACCATTAGTCCTTTTCTACATTAAAGATAAACCAATATTTTATCTTATCATGCACAAACAAACAACTTATCATATCAAACTGGGAGACTTTAAAAACAAATCTTTTTGTATTTTGAGATTTTCTGAAAACAAATAACTAACAAGAAAATACACTCTATTTTTGTGAGAATCACCATTTAGAAGATCATATCAGCAACACCAAACTGTTTTCACACTATTCGATTATTCTATATGCAATTTTCATGAACAACAGTTCAAAACAATTACCAGTATTGTTTATCCACTTAAACAAAATACATGAACATTTCAAGTACCATTACCTCGTGAATAATTTAGATAATTCATACTGATATACTAGTGTGTCCCACTCCAGGACATACCCTCACGATCAAGGTATGCACAAAATTCATTGTAGTAGGTGAGTATAACGAAATTCATCCTTTTGAATTACAACGTTAGATAATTGGTGATCAGGTCAGTGCTTCCGTATAGCAAAGAGACCAATATCCAACGAGGGTTAGGACAAATACCAAATTTTGGTACGAGTAATGCAATTTTGCACATTTGAATGACTCTCTAGGAGAGCTTCTCCAATTTTTTGGGATATGGCATTTTAGCTCTTTTAAGATATCCTAGTTGTACCTAGGTCAGCATATATCTGGATGCAGCAGAAGGACAACCTTGATACCCGGATGAAATAACGATATAAAGACCTAAAACCTTAGATTTTGGCAATCGATGAACGCAAGAATTAAGGTTATAAAACCATACGCCACTGATATATTACCCACTCATACACCATTATATGTATCACAAAGGTAAGTTGATTATATCATGCCTTTTGCCTACTGGTAGATCATATGATGAAGCTGCTATCACACTTAAGCAATTTTCTTTTAATTTCAGTTTGACAGTTTAACTTGCTGATGTACTATCATTTCTTCCTATTCGAACCAGTGAAAACTCGTTTTTGATTTTCTTTTTTTTATGTTTTTTTATTTTTGAAAACACTTTAAAACTTTTCAACTTACTCCCCTAAACTCACGCACTAACTAACACTCTTTTTGGCTTAGGAAAATTTCTCCCCCTAATTATTGTTTTTATGGAGTAAGGTTTTAAAAACATAAATTTAAACACAAACAGACTTCCACTTTAACCTGACAAGTAGGTTTTTCACTTTTAGTAAACCAGTATCTAACACAGAAGTAAATAATTCGTTACCATGTGTAACCTACTATTCACCTCAGATGATGTACAAGAATAACCACTGTTGAACACATCAACAATCCTTCTTGGTCATCCTGCATACACTCAACAACTTAGTTAGACTAGGGGACCCAAGCCTTAAAGGTCTTGGGTCGTCCAAATTCATCAACCATTGGAACATCCATCCAATATCCATCACACCCTACAGGTGTCTTGGATGTCTTCCAAGTTGTTGAACAAGATTTATAATTTCCACAAGACCTTTGATCATGAGAATTCCAATAAACTCTCGGATTTTCGGACCTTTGGAAATTATTATCTCCAAACCTTCTTCTCCCATTATCATAAACTGATCGTTGAAAAATTTTTGGATTGTTTCGAATATTTGAGTTACAGAAACCCCTATATTCGTATCTTCTTTGAAAGTTTCGATTACCAGAAGTTTGGTATCGATTTTGATATCAAAAATTTTTGCTCTGAAAAGAATTTGATTGACCCTTATTGTGACATGATTTAGGAGAAGAGTTACTGGAACCAACAAATCTTCTTGATGTTGGAGGTTTAGGTTGAAATATCGGTTGATTTGTCTGAACACTTGATTAACATTTTTAGTTGAACCAACCTGATTCCCATCCTTAACCTCAACCTTAGTCTCCACTTGCTTACCCTTTTTAAAAGGACAACAACTAGCCACATGCCCTTTGTTGTGACATTTAAAACAGGATCTCTTCTTAAAAGTTTTCTTTGTGTTAGATCCCTTTTTAAATGATTTGACTATTTTGTCTTTAGTATCCTCATCCACTTTATGAGGTGTACTATTAGACCTAACAGATTCTTTCAAAGAGCCTGGACTATCAGGTATGTCAACTGTTATCGGATCCACTACAGCTCGTCTAGTAGGCACAAAATCTATTAGCTCTTCTTCATTTGGTAAAAAGGAGTAATCCTTATCCTCAGAAGATGGAGCTTTACTAAACCCCATTCTTGTTTTATCACTACTCCTTTTCAAACTTCTCTGAATTTGAGTCCTGACTAACGAGGATTCTCCAAATTTGTCTAACTTTCTATGAAGTTCAACAATTTTGGCCTGTGCACCAGCCAATTCTGTGCACTTTTCAGGAAGCTCATTGGTCTTATCCTTCACAGTTTCACGAGCCAAATCAATGATTTGTAAAAGTTCATTGACTTTGCTGGTCAAACTGATGATTTCTTGTTCATTTGAATTGAGTGTATTTAAGAAATTTGACTCCCGTTTACTCAAAAGAACATTTGATTCTTTCAGTTTTTCTAATTCCACTAACAGAATTTTGTTTTGCTCCGATAATTTGTCAACTTTACCCTGTAGTTCCGTGCAATTATAACAAGTATGACTTACAGATTGAAATTGTACCTGTATCGCTGCTGTAAGCTCATCTGTATCATCCATGCACACTGTAGCTTTTACATCCTTGACTTCCATTCTCTCCTTCTTAGCTTCCTTCTTCTCTTCTTTCTTAGCAACTTCTTCACCAATTTTAGCTGCAATCTCACTCACACACATACTTTGTCTTGAAGTACTCTGATAACGTTTTCTAAAGCTTCCCACAGCTCTCTAGACGATCCATACCTATTACAAATGTTTTTCATATCAAATGGCAAGGACATATTTATCGCTGCTAAAGTCTTCTTCTCAGCATCATATATACGTTTCTCAGAATCTTCCATCTTCTCATACGAGAGTACCATAATTCGTCCATTAGTTCGATGTGTGGGAGCAATGTACCCATCGATCATACAATTGCACATCTTAGTATCTTTACTTTGAACAATTGCCTCAAACTGCTTCTTCCATTCTACATACTGTTCAGCATTTAACAGCTTTGGCTAGTTTTTAACACCCTCACTTAGATTATTCAATTTGCCCATCTTTAACACGCAGCTAACAGTTTGAATGGATTTGGGTATACCTGTGTCAAAATCCAAATCTAACCCGCAGCTTATCGTAGCCAAACAGTTAAAAACATTCAGAAATTTGTCCGAAAAGTATGATTACCAAATTGTACCGTTAAACTCATCTCGACGATACGAATCCAAAGATGTATATTGTCTGATAGTGATGAAAATCCGGAACAGTGTCAATCTGAGATGAAAATCCGGAACAGTAATCTGAATTGCTAATCCGAAATGGTGATCCGGAATAGTGGTCCAAGATGAAATCCGGAATGCACTGTTCATATCCGAAATGGAAATCCGGAATAGACTTCTGATTCAAAATGGAATCCAGAATAGTTCTGATCCGGGATGGAATCCAAACTAGCTTCTGATCCGAAATTCAATCCGAAATGGAATCTGAAATGGTTTCTGATCCGAAATTCAAATGGCTTTTCTAATCCGAATTGCACTGTTTTCCTGATCTGAAATGCAGATTCTGGTCCGAAAATTCAAGTCTTCAATCCGAATTACTATGCTTTTTAATTGGGAATGCAAGTCTTCAATCCGGAATGCTTAGCTGTTAATTCGAAATACTACAGAAAATCCAAAATACCTGCAAAAACCCTAAAACAGCCGTCAAAACCCTAATTCGGCCGTCACAAACTTCAAGAACAGCCTCCAAAACACCCAAAAACCCAATTTTTCTGCTATCATGATTCTGAACCGAGCAATAATCAAGAGCCGAATGCTCTGATACCAATTGTAGGTCCCCTAGTCCTTATGGATCTTGACAGAATCGTCTATCTAATCTAGAGTGTGGAATCCCCTAGATCAGATTGCACAGAAACAAAAACACGAACAAGAACAATTTCGTTTAAAAAGTCTTCTATTGATTATCCAACACAATGGTTTACAATCAATTCAAGACTCTCTAGAAATCTCTCAACCACTCTCTGTAGATTTCTTCCAACCAACTGTCTAACCAACTACCCTAAACCCTAATGCACAACATGTATATATACTACATGTTTGCATACTAGGCTTTCTACTGGGCTAGGCCATTCTCTAAGCCCATTATAACTCTAAACAAGCTAAACACAAATGCTAAGCCCAATACAAAATATCCAAAGACTAAACTATTAAACTATTAAACCGTTGTCACAAATATGCACCAACAGACAGGATGTGTGGAACTTGTGATTTCTTCATTTACTGTTTTTGTTTTTCTAAACATCATTATATAACTTCCTCTTATGTATTTTTCTGAGTCAGAATCTGTTGAGTTTCTAACAGTAAATAAAGAAGAATGAGCACCAGATTCTACTATATGTGAATCAGAAGTATGTTGTTCTTCTGTTTCCAGGTTCTGCTGCATTTTAACATCAACCTCCATTGGTTCTAGTGAGATTCTTATGTCTTGGTGCTAAACGTCCTCTACTTCATCAACTTATGGTGCCACGGATCCTTGATCATCATTTCTAGTGAAGAGCTACTGTCGTATACTTCAGTGTGTTCCACTCTTCTATTCAGAATTTCTTCATGTAATAACCGGTATGGTGAATTTTCTGCTATCAGGCTCATCATGCTTTCTTGTAAGATAGGCACATCTTTGTTAGATTTCTAGCCTTATGTTACACACCAGGGTTTCATGACAGGTGATTTCCAAATGTTTTCTAATGAAGGAAGTTCAACATTCCTCTCTTCAAACGTTTTAGCAAATATGATTGACTAGTATCTAGGCTAGGATAGATGAGAAGCAATTCTACCAGATTTGGTCAACACAGATCTCTTCATCAGATTGAAGATCTCTATTCCATAATCAATGTCGTACCTAATAGGGAGTCCATACATTATTGGTAGAACAATTTGGTTTATCTGATCAGGTGCCTCCTATCTTTGAAGTTAGGCACTTGGTTAGGGTTTCCATCATAACTTTCTAGAAGGCGGGTAGCTCGTTCTTCTTGAATTCCCCAATCTTTGAAATTCTCTTCATGTATCCCGCTAGATCAGTAAGTTGTTCCATCAGATCCTCCTTCTTGGGTGCTTCAATATAGTTCCCATTGATTGGAAGTTCTAGACATTCCCTGATGTTTCGTGGAGTAATGGTGACGGAGATACGTCCCCAGAGATGAGCTGTGACTTCGTCTACACCAGTTTTTTCAAGTGTATTGACAAGCTGTTGCAGAATGCTCTCTGGTACCTCTTTGTTTTTGGTCATAACTTGAGCAATTAGACACTTTAGTAGGAATTCGACTAAAATTTGACATTTTTCATTGTATTCCTTGTGGTTGGGGTTCATCAACAAGTTTTTTTTCTTTCATCACTGTGAATTCACCATACCTGATGAATGGGACTGAATGTTCAACGGCTGGGATGTTGAGGTTGACGAGGTTTGGTGCGGCCATCGTGAATTCTGAAATGAATTTGGCTTTTCAAAAACTGAAAGGGTTTTTAGGGCTTTGTAGGATTTGAGGTTGCAGGTGAAGTTCTTATCCTTTTGAGTTGGGTATTTATAGGATTTGTGGGACAAAGATCGTGGGTTGGATCATGGGTGGTTAGTATTTAAGATGGTTAATGGCAAGTTAATGATGTTTTAACTTTATCAGAACCGTTATTAAAAACTTTTGATATATCCTCAATTTTTTATATATCTCCAATTTCTTTTGATATATGTTTTTAAAAAATTGAAGATATTTTTTTGATTGGTGGATACTAACGGTCATGTTGTAGCTTTTGCTTCTTGTGTAACCCTTTTAAGAAGGAAGGTCCAGTGATATTCTTTTCTAGAGACTAACATTCTTCCCCTTTTTGAAAGCAAAATTCAATCTGATGATATCATCAGAAATTATGTCAATTTTCTGTGTAGAAAAACTTGAAGTTCTGCACATATTTTTCATCAAAAAGTCATTAGAAATGAAAGTTCTCCCTGGATGGAGTGATTTTTTTAGATGAGAAAGAATGAGTAGGGCATCAGAAAAGATACTTACAGCTTGTGATCTTGTAGAGCTCCTTGCCTTTATTTTAAAAATATTTTGATTTGTTTAGAAAAGAAGGTTCGACCCTTGAATATCATCAGAAAAGTTTATGGGTTTTGACTCTTTGAAATAAGGAGCCATCAAAATGTTTTGTTGAAATTCATCAGATCAGAAGTATGTCTTATCGATTTCCTTTTATTTCTAAATTTTAGTCAAGATGTGTTCATCAGAAATTAAAAAATTTATTAGTTTTTCATCAGAATTGACATATTTTTACTAGATTTGATGGTGATGGTCCCTAATTCCTTGAGGATCTAACACTATTTGTTCCTTTTGATTTGCACATTCACACTTTCCCATCTTGTTTCCCCTCCTTTTCTGATAATAATTATGTAGATATATAGAATACTTACACATCTTGAAAGAAAGGAAAACTTACAGAAAAGAAAAAAAAACTAATCTACATTAAAGATATGTTTAGCAAAAATCCACAAAAAGGTCACAAGTCTGGAATGGTTAGAAGTTGGCATGAGCCTTACCTTGTGAAAGTTTTCTTGAAGAATAACCCGAGCTCTAGGTTTCCAGTTGGGAACTCCTCCGAAGTCTAGTTGATGAGTGATTACCCTCATTAAGAAACGAGGATATGTCATGAATGGTGCGTGAGAGTGCAAGTTGGTCATAAAATCTTTCATTAGATACTTAGAGAAGTTGTATGGGACCTCTTGCACTACTACATGTACAATTTCCATTAACCTGTATGAAACTTCATGAAAGTTCATGTACTTTTTTGAAAAACATACTCCAAGCTGGGTGACCAAAAACTGCCATGGTTGGATTAATCCAGATTTGCAGATCCCTCTTGCATGGTTCTCCATGTACTATCCCATGTCGCTTAGGGTGTTGTCTAGTATTGGCGAGTGAAGGTTGTGACGTCGTTGTCATCATTAAGGTGTAGAACCTCTCTGATGATTTCCTCGCTTAGGACAATGTCCCTTCCCATCACTTGACTCTTAATGCCGAGAAATATTTTAATGGAAGGTGGTGAATGCATTCAACCAAAACTCTTGCAATATATTTGGGTGGATCCAGATATATGCTAACAAAGCATATGGTAGGGAGCTGTTTAGCAATATGGTAAGAATGATACCACAACCTTCCCATGCTGGTCCGTCAAGATTCCTCCAAATCCTTATGTTGTGAGTTTGGTGGAGTGAAAATCGGAAGATGAAATATCAAGGTGAGCCAATGTTACGGTTTGGAAGGCGAAAAGGTTTTTAGGGTTTATGACCAAAAAGAAGAAGATGATAATGACATATGACATGAAGTTGATCTCGAAGTGGTAGTAATATATAAGTGAAAGTGATAGTTTCGCCATAAATAGCATTTACCAACTTAGATTTTTTATCTCATTGTCCTTTATTGCTTAAGATCCTTTGTCAGAGGCATAAGAATATCGTGAGATAAAAATTCCTCTACAATTATCATCTAAGCGACCATTTTCTGAGAAATTACCATCATTATCTGTCTAGGTGTCTTTTCTTTTCTCTCTAAGTATGGATGACTAAGCATTCAAGGTTATGAGAGAGTGTGGTTATGCATTATATTTTTGTTCAGAAATATAACTTTGTGACGCAATCAGAATTTTTGAAAAAAAAAATAAAACCAATGAAAAAGATTTTATAACATGAAAAAAATGTACTAATGTTGTGCTGTTGGTGTGCATGTATGGAGCAAATTAGAAAGAGAGAGCATAAATAACGAATCACATCAGATTTTCTAATGATTTTGACAAATATGATATATCACCAGAATTTCTGGTGCATTTATGTAGTTTCTGATGGAGCATCAGAATTTTTGTCAAAATTTTGATCATCTTCTAATGATTTACAAGGCGTAACGATCTGGGCACTGTCTCGGAGAGAGGCTCGGTGAAATAGACATGTCTGTGAAGTCCTTTTGTGACAGGGGTTTTTTTGTATTTTCTTCATTTCTCATATTGGCCATTCCTAGTATACTGACCAAAAAATTATGTCTCTTTTCATCAAAAGGTTTTGTAAAATGTCAGCAATTTGATTTTCTGTTGGAACAAAATACATTTTAATATTACCTTTTTCCACATGGTCTTTGATAAAGTGATATCTGACGTCAATGTGTTTAGTTCTTGAGTGATGTACTGGATTTTCTGTTATGGCAATTGCATTCTTCGAATCACATAAAATGGGAATCTTTGTTAGATTTACTCCATAGTCGTTTAGCTGAGTTTGCATTCATCGCACTTGTGAGCAACAACTTGCAGCTGCCACATATTCTGATTCAGCTGTAGATGTGGATACATAGTTCTGTTTCTTGCTTGCCCAACAACCAATTTATCTCTCAACATTTGACAGGCACCAAATGTGCATTTTCTGTTAATCTTGCATCCTGCATGATCTGCATCTATGTATGCTATTAGTTCTAAATTTGTATCTTTAGGATACCACAAGCCAAAATCTGATGTGCGTTTTAGATATTTGAAAACCCTTTTTACAATGTTTAAGTGAGATTCTTTAGGATTAAACTAATATCTTGCAAGAAAACATGTTGAAAACATTATGTATGGTCTACTTGTTGTTAAGTACAACAGTGATCCTATCATTCCCCTATAGGGTTTTATATCAACAATTTTTCCATCTGGATCAGAATCTAGTTTATTTCATGTGGCCATGGGAGTTTTGAGGAAGAGCAATTAATCCTTCTGTAACACCCCGACCGCTAAAACAACGAACCGTGGCAAAAACATCGGGTAGTCATGTCACGGAACTATTGTTTCACAACTCATGGAATCTAAAATTTTGTTTTATTAAGTTAAATGTTTACATTATCTTGGGATAAACAGAAACAACACATATATAAATTGTCCTTCATGTTTTAAGTCACTAAGGCCTGCATCCATTCCTACATGAAGTATGCATCATATTATCAAGCATTGTCTCCTGAACATATGTGAAAAGAGAGTTAGCATAAAAATGCCGGCGAGTACATAGGTTTTGTGAGTGTGTCAAATTCGTGGATTGGTGTACATATTGCAACACCTCGTCCAACTACAAGAGTCGTTAAGTGAAAACCTCGTATCAAAAGTTTGATATTGCAATACAGTTAACCAACTAAAAAAAGTTGGTTAGAGTTGTTAAAACCTTATAGCAATGAATCTTGACGAAAACGTTTCTTTTGTAAAAACCTTGCAATAGATTGATTCAAAAGAAAACTTCGTATGGTTTATATCTATAAGAGAAAATCATAGTGTGACATTGTTCAAAACCATTTGTCCGTGTTATAAACCATTTGTTCGTGTTATAATCCATTCGTCCGTGCTATAAATCAATTATCCGTGTCATAAAACAATTGTCCATGTCATAAACAAATCGTCCATGTTTTGGATTATGAAAACTTTTGATCGTTCTTTAATGAACACATTCAAACATGTGTTGACTATACCACCAAATGGTATCTTTAATAGACCACCAAAGGGTCTCTTTAACTAGACTAACAAATCAACAAATTATTTGTTAATCAGAAACAGTTCTGTCATTACCTAAACTTCCAACAAATCCAGTGAACAGTCCGATAATGGGATTGTCAGTCCTATGGTACCATAACATAGTCAGTTCTATGGTACCATACCATAACATACTACTGGTCGGCTCGACCAAAGCTAATGAATGTCATTCGTGTTATGGATAACGCATCAACAAGTTGTTCACATTATTGAAATCGTATTGTTTTATATATAAACCATAGACATTGTTTTTCAAAACATAAAAATGATTTAGCACATATGAGTCACCCCAAAACATTTGCAAAACATAAAAGAGGGGAACTATGTACTCACATAAGCCATGCGTAGTAAATATATAGATTTGAAAAGATAGTTTAGCACATATGAATCACCCCAAAACATTTAAAACGTAAAGAAGGGAACTATGTACACTCTTTGAAAATCATTTTGTATATATAAACCTTGTAAATTGTTTTTGAAATCTTGAAAATAATTATACGCACATATGAATCACCCCAAAACATTTAGAAAATGTTAAAGAGGGGAAATATGTACTCACTTTGAAAATCATTTTATATATATAAACCATGTATATTGTTTTGAAATCTTGAAAATAATTATAGGCACATATGAATCACCCTAAACACTTAGAAAATGTAAAAAAGGGGAACTATGTACTCACTTTGAAAATTATTTTGTATATATAAACCATGTATGTTGTTTTGAAATCTTGAAAATAATTATAGGCACATATGAATCACTATAAAACATTTAGAAAATGTAAAAGAGGGGAACTATGTACTCACATAAGCCTTGCGTAGTAAATACGTAGATTTGAAAAGATAGTTTAGCACATATGAATCACCCCAAAACATTTAAAATGTAAAAGAGGGGAACTGTGTACTCACATAAGCCTTGTGTAGTAAATATGTAGATTTGAAAAGATAGTTTAGCACATATGAATCACCCCTAAACATTTAAAACGTAAAAGAAGGGATCTTTGTACTCACAGAAGCCTTGCGTAGTAAATATGTAGATTTGAAAAGATAGTTTAGCACATATGAATCACCCAAAAACATTTAAAACGTAAGATAGGGGAACTATGTACTTTCTTGGGATTGCGAAAGTGTTGTTGATCAACGGAATAAACAAAGCTCAAACGTGTCCTAATGTGTCAGATAAATATGTTAGCGTGTCGAGACTACAAACGGGAGATCGGATAGAATGAAGTCTTATAAACCAAATGAGTGTTAGAACTCATGTGACATGGTTTAGCAAATTTAACATTCTGATTTGGAAAGGATCTTAGGTGCTTTTGACCCGTTATGACTCGTTAAGGTAGTTTTTGCTACTTTAACTTGTCACTAGCGTAAGCGTGATCGGATGGTTAAACATGTCCTATGATAAGTCTAAATGCCCAAACGTTTTTAAAAAGGTTATAACATCAGTTAACATGTCAAAAATTTGGTTACATGTGTTTAAAACGGATTTATGCGCAAAAGGGCATTTTGGTCATCATTTTTTTAAGAACATAGAAGTAACTTATCATAACACTAACCAAATAACTTGACCATAAGGTATAACCTTAGTAGGTAATTCCCTATACAACTATGGTCACAAATATGTGTTTTGTCAGATCTTAAGATTGACCAAACGGGTCGGATTCTAAACTCAAAGCGATGGTCAAGACCGCTCGACTTACGACCCTAAATAAGCATTAAACTAGAAGTGACGAGTTAGACATGTCAAAATGTGTCTAACTAAGTTTATCAAATTAATTTTGTATCAAAACTTGGTGTTTTGATACCCAAAAATAGTTTCGTCGTAAAATGCACATCATGCGCATTTTTGACAGAAAATTTGACTCCTCACTTTGACTAGTAAAGGTGGAAATCAGAAGGTGAAATCCCTAGGGATTATAACCTTCATGATTATGATCACGTTGCAAAGTTCAATTGAACTTTGACTTGACCAAATATGATCAGAACCAAAAGTCAATCAGGAAGCCAAACTGTTCGACTTTTAGCTCAAAATAGCTAAATAAAGAAAGAACTAGGAAGAGTACTTACTCGTGTTGAAGAACACTTTTGGAACTCAAGATAGGAGGCTTCCAAAGGCTGGAAACAAGCTCCAAGAAGGATAGAAAGAAGAACTTCACACTTTGCTCTGAAGTGTTTTAAAGTGGTGTGAAAAAAAATTGAAGAATCATGGGGTATTTATAGTATTTTAGGATTAAGGAGGTGATGACAAGTGTCCTCAAGGGTGGATTACGGTCCTAACATTTATCAACACCAAATTAATTGTGGAAAAATGAGTGCTAGGTGTCAAAAATTGAAGATAGGTGGCAAATTTGGTGAAGAAGCAAAAATCTTTATTATTTTTGACATTTTTGGCCCTTTGACTTATATTTTCACTTGTTTGCCAATTTTTGACCCCTTTTAACTTAATATTTAGGTTATATAAAGGTGTTAAGACATGTGTAAATTGATTTACGCCCGAAAATATCATGGTGATCGGTTTGTTCGGTTGTACGGTTACGCGTTTCGTAACACCTCGACCGCGTAAAACAACGAACTGCGGCGGAAACGTCGGGGAGTCATGTCACAGAACTATTGTTTCACGACACATGGAATCTAAATTTTGTTTTATTAAGTTAAATGTTTACATTATCTTGGGATAAATAGAAACAACACTTATATAAATTATCTTTCATGTTTTAAGTCACCAAGGCCTGCGTCCATTCCTACGTGAAGTATGCATCATATTATCAAGCATTGACTCCTGAACATATGTGAAAAGAGAGTCAGCATAAAAATGCCGGTGAGTACATAGGTTTTGTGAGTGTGTCAAATTCATGGCTTGGTGTACATATTGCAACACCTCGTCCGACTACAAGAGTCGTTAAGTGAAAACCTCGTATCAAATGTGTCTTATATTGCAATACAATTAACCAACTAAAACAAGTTGGTTAGAGTTGTAAAAACCTTATAGCCATGAATCTTGACTAAAACGTTTCTTTTGTAAAAACCATACAAGAGATTGATTCAAAAGAAAACGTCGTATGGTTTATATCTTTAAGTGAAAATCATTACGTGACATTGTTCAAAACCATTTGTCCGTGTTATAAACCATTCGTCCGTGTTATAAATCAATTGCTCGTGTCATAAACCAATTGTCTATGTCATAAACAAATCGTCCATGTTTTAGTTATGAGAAATTTGATCGTTCTTTAATGAACATATTCAAACCTGTGTTGGCTATACCACCAAAGGGTATCTTTAATAGACCACCAAAGGGTCTCTTTAACTAGACTAACAAATCAACAAATAATTTTTTAATCAGAAACATTTTCTGTCATTACCCAAACATCCACCAAATCCAGTGAACAGTCCGATAATGGGATTGTCAGTCCTATGGAACCATAACATACTACTGGTTGGCTCGGCCAAAGCTAATGAATGTCATTCGTGTTATGGATAATTCATCAACAAGTTGTTCACATTATTAAAATCGCATTGTTTGATATATAAACCATAGACATTGTTTTGAAATATTGAAAATAATTATAGGCACATATGAATCACCCCAAAACACTTGAGAACCTAAAAGAGGGGGCTATGTACTCACTTTGAAAATCATTTTGTATATATAAACCATGTATATTGTTTTGAAATCTTGAAAATAGTTATAGGCACATATGAATCACCCTAAAACATTTAGAAAATGTAAAAGAAGGGAACCATGTACTCAATTTGAAAATCATTTTGTATATATAAACTATGTATATTGTTTTGAAATCTTGAAAATAATTATAGGCACATATGAATCACCCTAAAACATTTAGAAAATATGAAAGAGGGAAACTATGTACTCACTTTGAAAATCATTTTGTATATATAAACCATGTATATTATTTTGAAATCTTGAAAATAATTATAGGCACATATGAATCACCCCAAAATATTTATAAAATGTGAAAGAGGGGAACCATGTACTCACTTGGGATTGCGAAAGTGTTCTTGATCAACGGAATAACAAAGCTCAAACGTGTCGTAATGTGTCTGATAAATATGTTAGCGTGTCGGGACTACAAACGAGAGATCGGATAGAATGAAGTCTTATAAAGCAAACGAGTGTTAGAACTCATGTGATATGGTTTAACAAATTTAACATTCTGATTTGGAAAGGATCCTAAGTGCTTTTGACCCATTATGACTCGTTAAGGTAGGTTATGCTACTTTAACTGGTCATTAGCGTAAACGTGTGATCGGATTGTTGGACATATCCTATGATAAGTCTTAAATGCCCAAACATGTTTGAAAATGTCATAACATCAGTTAACATGTCAAAAATTTGATTACATGTGTTTAAAATGGATTTATGTGCAAAAGAGCATTTTGGTCATCATTTTTTTAAGAACAATGAAGTAACTTATCATAACACTAACCAAACAACGTGACCATAAGGTATAACCTCAATAGGTTATTCCCTATACAACTATGGTCACAAATATGTGTTCTAAACTCAAAGCGGTGGTAAAGACCGCTCGACTTATGACCCTAAATAAGCACTAAACTAGAAGTGACGAGTTAGACATGTCAAAATATGTCTAACTATGTTTATCAAACTGATTTGGTATCAAAACTTAGTGTTTTGATTCCCAAAAATAGTTTCATCATAAAATGCACATCATGCGCATTTTGACCGAAACTTTGACTCGTCACTTTGACTAGTAAACGTGGTAATCAGAAGGTGAAATAGCTAGGGATTATAATCTTCGTGATTAAGATCACGTTGCAAAGTTCAATTGAACTTTGACTTGATCAAATACGGTGAGAACCAAAAGTCAATCAGGAAGCCAAACTGTTCGACTTTTAGCTCAAAATAGCTAAAATAAAGAAAGAACTAGGAAGAGTACTTACTCGTGTTGAAGAACACTTTCAGAACTCAAGATAGGAGGCTTCCAAAGGCTGGAAACAAGCTCCAAGAAGGATAGAAAGAGGAACTTCACACTTTGCTCTAAAGTGTTTTTAAGTGGTGTGAAAAAAAATTGAAGAATCATGGGGTATCTATAGTATTTTAGGATTAAGGAGGTGTTGACAAGTGTCCTCAAGTGTGAATTAGTGTCCTAACATGTATCACACCAAATTAATTGTGGCAAAATGAGTGCTAGGTGTCAAAAATTGGAGATAGGTGGCAAACTTGGTGAAGAAGCAAAAATCTTTATTATTTTTTTGACATTTTTGGCCCTTGGACTTGTATTTTCACTTGTTTTCCATTTTTAACCCCTTTAACCTAATATTTAGGTTATATAAAGGTGTTAAGTCATATGTAACTTGGATTACGCCCGAAAATTTCGTGGATGTCGGTTCGTTCGGTTGTACGGTTACGCGTTTCGCAAAAATACGTAAAACGCTTTAACGAACACGAAAATGATCGAAATTATGCAACGATTGACATTTTTGCATTATCATCAATAAAATACAAGATTTTATTGAATACTAGAATATTTGGATTGATACACATGGTTCGTATGTTGAATACGGACCAACAGACTTTCGCAGTTTAACGAAAATAGTCCCTAGACTTGTATAAGCGTGTTTTGTCATATCTAACCCTTTAAAATTTATATCTAAGTTATGTAAAGGGTATTTAGGGTATGTATATCTTATATCCTTTTTTGCTGAGTGTACGTCGCATTAAACTGACTGTGTTTGAGTGTCAGCTAACGATTACTTCGACAAAAATTTTGAGGGTTCGAAATCGTGCATGTAAGTCCCAATATCGGATCTAACAGGTATCACAAACCTAATCAGTAGCGGAAATAATGATTAGGAAGAAGAACAATCTCTTTGAATTAAGAACAACTTGCATACACTAGAGAAGTGTTATAAGTTTTGCAAATACAACTCTCTAACCCTTTAACCTTGACCTCAAGAACCAGCACCTAATCAAACTTCTCCGGATGATTCTCCTGAAGTTGAGGCATCTGACGCAGAGCTTCCTATGGAAAATGAAGGGTCTACTCCTCCCGATGTCTTGGGTTCATCTCTGTTTCCTGAGCCTACACCGCCAGATGTTATGTTGATTCATCAGCCAATACTCCTTCTGGTGCAACCAATGAGGGGGAGTCATCTGGAGTTGCTTTAGCAAGTGTTACCAACTAGTAAACGGATCTTCTTGTCCCTGCTACATCAATACCACAGCGTCTACAGCGTGATCATCCCATTGAAAATATTATTAGTCCTATTAATGCTGCTGTTCAAACCCGCAGCCAATCAGGGGATATCAATACTTGTCTCTACGCTTGCTTCATTTCACAAATTGAACTTAAAAGTGTTGATGTTGCTTTGCAGGAACCAGGTTGGGTGGATGCTATGCATGAAGAACTCAATCAATTTGAGAAGCTTGGTGTTTGGCAGTTGGTGAAGCTGCCTCAAGGAAAACGTGCTCTCGGAACTCACTGGGTTTTCCGTAACAAACAGGATGACACTAGAGTTATTGTTTGAAATAAAGCTCTACTGGTGGTTCAGGGTTTTCGTCAGATCAAAGGATTACACTACGATGAGGTCTACGTACTGGTCGCTCGTTTGGAGGCTATTCGCATTTTCTTGGCATATGCATCTTACATGGATTTCACCGTCTATCAAATGGATGTCAAGACTGCGTTTCTCTACGACACGGTGAAAGAGGAAATATATGTGGCACAACTACCGGGTTTTATTGATCCTGACAAGCTAGACTATATATACAAATTAGATAAAGCTTTGTATGGGTTGCATCAAGTGCCTCGCGCATGGTACGCAACTCTCAAAGAGCATTTGCTTGCTCATGGATACGCTCGGGGAACCATTGATCAAACCCTGTTCATCAAACGTGTTGACAAGGACATTATTCTTGTTCAAATTTACGTTGATGATATCATTTTTGGTTCTACAAATGATGCTTTGTGTCAAGAATTTGAAGAAATTATGAAGAAGAAATTTGAGATAAGCTCACTAGGGGAGATGACCATGTTTTTAGGACTTCAAGTTCGTCAGAGCCCGCAGGGAATCTTGATTAATCAAGGAAAATATGTCCATGACGTTCTTGCGAAATTCAAGCTTACAGATTCAAAGCCCATGGCTTCACCTATTGTAGAACGTCCTTTGCTAAATAAAGACGCTGAAGGAACACCTGTTAATCCGACTATGTATCGCTTAATGATTGGTTCACTCATGTATCTCACTGCAAGTCGGCCAGATATCATGTTTGTCGTCTGCCAGTGTGGTCGCTATCAGGCTACTCCTAAACTCTCTCATTTACATGCTGTTAAACGAATTTTTAGGTACCTAAAAGGGGCACCATCACTGGGCCTCTGGTATCCGAAAAATTCTGAATTTGAAATGTTTTCTTTCTCTGACAATAATCTGTATAGATAGGGATATGCGCTCAACTACAGCTGGCTGTCAATTTTTGGGAGATCGCTTAATCTCGTGGCAATGCAAGAAGCAACAGACGGTCTCGCTTTCTACTACGGAAGCAGAATATGTCGCAGCCTCTACTTGCTGCTCCCAGGTTTTATGGATGCAACACCAGCTTGCGGATAACGGTTTAACTTATCTAAACACCACAATTTACTGTGATAATGATGTCGCAATCCAAATCGTCAAAAACCCTGTTTTTCACTCCAAAACCAAGAACATAAATATTAAAGTTCATTTTATCCGTGATTGCTATGAAAAGGGTCTCGTGAAGCTTGAGTAAATCCACACTGATGCAAACGTGGCGGATTTGTTCACGAAACCCGTTAGCAACGCGTGTTTTCAAGTGCTTGTGGATCTTCTCAAAATGATTCGGTTTTCTACCTAGGCATCCTCTGTTCTTTTCATTTCATTTATTATCTTTCCTTTATTTTACTTTGCTTCGTAAATTTGTTCATGTATATGAACAAATTTAGGGGGGAAGTCTTAAAAAAATAGCTTTTGCAAGGATAGGGAAATTAAATACTTTTTCGTGATAAAATGTCTGACTAACAAATGTAAGGTGTTGAAGCGGGAAAAGGGTTGGATCGAAGGTGATATGTCGGTGGGTCTAAAACTCAACCAGATAGTGTTAGCCAAATGATACAAACATAAGGAACTATGTACTTAGTGGGTCACTTACTATAGGCATATGATTTCATGGTCTTAAATCCTGTGTTGATGGATACAACGGCTGAGGTTTCGGATCTTTATGCTGTTGAGTCATCCGGGGATATCTTGGTTGCCCTTCTGTTGCATCCAGATTATATGCAGACCTAGGCACAGTCGGGATATCTTTCTAAAAGAGCCAAAATAGAAGGGCCAAAACCTAAGAGAACGAAAGTTTCTTCATGAGAATATTCCACAAGTTCATACGTACCACGTAAGGTATTTACCAAACCCTCGTCAGACACTATTGGTCTCTCTGCTGTACGAAAGTACTGACCTGTTCACCAATAGCCTGACGTTGTAAAATCTAAAGGATGACCGCAGTATACTCACCTGCTATGATGAATTGTTGTGCTTACCTTGATCACGAGGGTATGTCATGGGATGGGAAACACGGGTATCATAGTATAATACTACCTTAAGCGTATCATAAAGCTTGAACTGGAAGGGTTGAGTTTTAGATTTAGACGGACAAGTATATTGACAATCGCTTAGAGTAGTTTGACCCTGCTCATACTGAAAAATGTTCTTTAGTCAATCTTTGAAATGATTTGATCCCTTAGCAAGGCGATGTTTACGTTTATGTGTATGCTAAAACGTCTTCTCTTTGTAGATTGGTAAAAGTTGGTTGGATGCTTGGTTAGTCAACTTGATGATTTTTTGTTAGAGGGTTTCTGTCAAGAGATATTGGACTGGCCTACAGAGTTTCAAATTTGGGCCAATCTAATAGAATTTCTGAAAGTATTAAAAATTGGAAATTTAGAATTCACATATTACTGTTCCGGATTGGGCTTTTACACCTGTTTCCGGACAGGCCCACTTAGACTTCACTGTTCCGGATTGGGCCTCACAAAAGCCCAATCCGGATTCTTTGGAATGTGAGGCCCAAGCCCATTCCGGAAAGTATATAAGTAATTCAGAAATGTTATTCCGGATTATTCACAAATTTCCGAAATCCCTGCTCTTCTCTGACTTTCTCTCTGTTACTGTTCATCTCGGATCTTATATTCGAACCTCATCTGGATTAGGTAAAATTGCTTAAAAACATAAAATCTGGATGATAATCTTCATGTTTAAAGCATTCCGGATAGCATCTCGGATTGATCTTCAAAGAAACATGCATTTCGGATCCCATTCCGGATGGATATTCATCCGAATTGATGAACTCGGATCTCATCTCGGATAATTTTCATCTGGATTGATGATTTATCCGAGATACTGTTGGCAATTCCATATTGTTGTTTTATCTGAAATACGAGTGACCTCTTGCTAATCCGAAATGATGTAAAAGTTCATCAGGATTAGTGTTGACTCAGATTCTGGGTTCTGAACCTTTGAACTCTTTAAAACTTTTTCAAATGCTTGAACCTTTCAAACTGATTTGAACTTTTCAATAATTGAACCTTCGAAATCTGTTTGAACTATTCAGTTAGTGTTGACCTTCATCCTGATAAACTCCGTAACTTTTGTTAGTTGTGATTTAACCTGGTTATTGTTTTGACATAAACGGTTGAAGAAGCTTTTGATGCGGTTATGTTGGTTGAGGAGCAGTTCCACAATCAGGCAGGATATCTTTCCGACCCACCCACTAAGTTTTATCAGGAGTTCCAGTCGATGATAGCAGGTTTGAACGCATGCACGATTGCTTATGCACTCTGGGCTAATCCAGTCATATACAGAGATCTCGTGCATTCATTCTAGAAGAGAGCTCGATTTCATCAAAGAGGCGCGAATGGGAGACCATATATCAGTTCTCAGATACAAGGGAATGAGATTTTGGTCAATGACGCTTGTGTTAGAGAGGTTCTACAGATTGCTGATTCTAATACTGACCCAACGGTATACGCGAAAGAAAAGGTTGTGCCGGTACTCGTGGAGATGGGTTATGAAGAGTCGTATCCGCCGTTACTTAAGAAGATGTTTCCTGCATACTGCGATTATTAGTACATATGTTTATGCAGTGCGTTTCAGAAAACAAAGGAGGTCTCGATCAGCCGAACCAAACCCAGACCTTTACTATTGTATCTCTTGTTATGGACTGGAAGTATAACTACTCTAGTTATATCTTCGAAAACATGAAGAAAATTTTGGAGCAGTCCAAGAAGAGAATGTTTCTATTGTATCCACGTTTCGTACAGTTGATTCTCGATGCTCGATATCCTGATCTGGCAAAAGATGCTTCAGATGCGAATTTGTTAAATATGAAGCCGATGGGACCAACCATTTTCAGCACAATGAAGAAGAATCTCTCGACGTCAAAAACTGTATTTGTTGGTCGCTATGCACTGAAGAAATTTGGAAAATTTGCTGAGGTTATTGGCTAGGACGTCCCAGCTCCTCCACCGGTAAATGCCATTGTTGAAGAAGAACATGATGCGCTTGTCAAAGAAAAGGAGATTGAGGTAGAAGATCTGGTTATTGATGAGGATACTGACACAGAACAAGCTTTCCTAGATGATCTTACAGAGTTCAATGCCAATTTAACTCCAGTTTTGCCAGAATTGTCCTAGAGAACTTGGAAGCCTTAATTGCTCATTTAAAGGAAATCCAAGAAAAACACGGTGATCCTCCACTGGTAATTCCATCTGTTACTGCTTCGGTTGGTATGGTTGAAGATGATGAAGAAGATGAAGAAGATGAAGAAGATGAAGAGGACGAAGTTCCACTGATCAAGAGGAGGCGAACAGATCCAAGTGTTCAGCCAAGTCAATCTGAAGCTTGTGTTATTAGTGCTACTGAAGAGTCTACTCTGGTGACGTCTACTGCTGTTTTATCTTCAGTTGTTGCATCTATTACAGACACTCCAATAGCTGACACTCCCATTTCATCTGAACCGACAACCACTCATGTTGCTACACATTCTACAGTTGTTTCGATTCTGATAGACTCAGTACTACAAATGATGGATTTTGGGGGAAGTTCGATGGTGCTGAAGGGTCTAGGGCAGGTGGAAGTGGTATAGGTCGTGGTGATGATGATTCTATAGAATATTTCCGAAGGTCGGAAAAGCGTGCGTTTGAATTTGGTGGGTTGGATAGTGATGACAAGGATATGGAAGTTGATGTTGTAGATCTGAAGAAAAGAGTGGTCGTTTTAGAGCAAGAGCTTATATTGAAGGATGCTCAAATCGCCTCGTTGCAAACACGATTGGATGTTAGAGACCAAACAATAAATCAACTGCAAGGAGATGTTACTATGCTAATGACCATGGTACTTGATTTGAAAGCCAAATTGGAGAACAAATTTGGAAGGGAATTTTCTGACCCTACGGATGATTCGATGAATATAGAGCACAGATACCAAGCTGCTCAACAACGAGCGGTAGAGGAAAGTGAGGCGGAAAGGTTAGTGGCAGAACAGTTGGCTTCTGAACGCCAAGCAATATTGGATGATTATCTGGGCGATCCACGAAAGAAATATACTGCAAGCCAGAAGCGTTCAGCGACTCAAAAGAAGAAACATATGGTATTGATGAAGAATGTTGATGTTAATCCTCTTGATGAAAACTTCCAGTTGGAAGATCCGAAAAATCAATCTGAATGATATGTGATGGAGCTTGGTTCTAGCTACTACAACAAGGTCGGGAATAAATCGAAGGTGTTGAGCTGGATGTATGATCATGTCAAGAAAATATGGATCATTGTTCGCCAGGATGGGACTCGAGAGTATTATTCTAAGGAATCTCAGTTCGAGACATGGACGAAAATAGCTCTTACTGATTTATTGCGAGCTCCGTATTCTGATGATGATACTACTAGCATGACCCAGGCTGGAGATTCTTCAAGAAACTGGAACATGAGGTGAAAAACGGGTTCAAGACGATGAAGACCGCCAAACCACACTTGCGAGCCGCAATGGGAGTCCGTGATGCGCGAACAGGGAGAAGGTTCAAGTCAGTGATGTGGCCGCCAACAGATAAGGAATTGGTTATACCGGTCGCTCCGACTTTTCCACGAGGGATTTTAAAGAACTTTAACTTCTTGCTGTATGATCCCAAGGTCGGTAGTGTCGAGATTGTAACAAAGGAAAAGGTGTTTAGGGTGAATGACGTGGTTGCCTTAGTAAGCTTTCACGTTGAAGACCTGCAGGTTCTTGCTTCTCATCAGATCCGAACTGCAGAGTTATATGAAGTGTGTTCGAATGATTGGACAGCCGCTGTGGCAGGTATAATTGTTGGAAGGCTAGGAGTGGATGCGCAACCGAAAGACTAGAATGCCTAATGTTGTAAACCTAGGGGAGATTGTTGGCTTATATTAACAAAGGTTTACACATTAGAGCTACATTTGGGCTTTAATAGGGTTTTTGGGCTCCTAGTGCCTTGTGGGCCTAGGGTTGTAAATGGTGGGCTTATTGACTAGTATAAATATATGTCTTAGGTCAAGGGTAAAGGGTTAGAGAGTTGTATTTGCAAAACTTGTATCAGACACTTTTCTAGTGTATGCAAGTTGTTCTTAATTCAAAGAGATTGTTATTCTTCGAGTTCTTCAGAATCCGTAACAGTAGCAGATCCGAAATCTTCAAATCGTCTTCGAGTTCTTCGGAATAGTAGCAATTCCGAAGAAAGCCAGTAATTCTTCGATTCTGAACGGTAATCCAGATGAACAGCAGCAACACCACTTCCAAACAGCTATTCAATCAGCGATACCTGGAGCCTATATTGAACTGCAGGCTCTGATACCAATTATAAGTCCCGATATCGGATCTAACAGGTATCACAAACCTAACTTGCATACACTAGAAAAGTGTCTGATACAATTTTTGGAAATACAACTTTTTAACCCTTTAACCTTGACCTAAGACATATATTTATACTAATCAATAAGCCCACCATTTACAACCCTAGGCCCACAAGGCACTAGGAAGCCCAAAAACCCTATTAAAGCCCAAATGTAGCTCTAACGTGTAAACCTTTGTTAATATAAGCCCAAAGTGCAAGAAATTGTAATTGTGCCCAGTACATACACTCTTGAATAAACTGCTTATCTCTCTATGCACTCTCAGTATTCTCTCTATGTGCTCTCCTTTGCTCACCTCTCTCTTGTGCCTTAGTGTCTCTTCTGAACTGTGAAATGTATGTCTGTATATATAGTACCAACACCCACAACAGTACGAAGAAGGTTGTTGTTCGTACGAAGTACTATAAACCACGAAGAACATTCAGAGATAGTTGCTCATACGAACAACTTATCCCTCATATGAATAAGTAGCTTATTCGTACGAACAAGCAAAGTTCTTGTTAACAGAGTCACTTGTACGATCATGAGAATCACTCATACGAACAGGTAATGGCTCGTACAAGCAAGCAACTAGCTCGTATGAAGTGCCTTCCATTCGAACGAATAAGTGTTCTTTGGAGAATTTGCTAACAAACATGCCGTACAGACAGCAAGATTAGAAACGCAAAACTTAAAAGTATGCACACATGCAACTGTTTTACAACACACACAACTAAACGTTGTACTAAATCAAGATGGGTGGATATCTTGATTTGGTCGACACAACCAAAACTTTACACACATAACAAACAAAGACCGTACAAATACTGACGTAATTAAGAACAAGCGACAAACACAAAAGTGTATCCACAAATTCCCCCTTGACTGTTGCTTGGTCTTCGGTCTTTATTTCTAATGGCATGCTTCGGACTATGAGCTTCCGGTGTGAATACCGAACTGAGTTGAACCGAAATGAACCAAACTGGGTCGTATCCACACAAATAAGCATCAATAGTTTCATTGAGTACGAAATTCTTTGTAATTGTACAATGATTGAAAAGGCACAAATGTCACAGTCTCACCTACTTTTGGAAATTTCGTCCTGAAATTTAATTAGAGGAAACTTTGTGAACATAGAATTGGATATTTCACTTTCATCTAATCCTCTCATTCCCAAGTAAATTCTGGGCCACATTTGGATTCCCAGCGAACTTTAACTATAGGTATATGTCTACGCATGGGTTTCTTGACTTCACGGTCCAATATCTCCATAGGTTTCTCGACAAAGTGCACAGTGTCATCAACGTGAATTTCGTTGAGGGGAATGTGGAAGTTTGTATCAGCTAAACACTTTTTCATATTGGACACGTGGAATGTTGGGTGAATATTCCCAAGTTCAGGAGGTAGCTTAAGTCGGTAGGGCACCTTTCCGATTCTCTCAACGAGCTTGAATGGTCTAATATATCGTGGTGCAAGTTTTCCTTTCTATCCAAATCTAATCACACCTTTCCAAGGGGATACCTTGACAAGGACGTGATCACTAACTTGGAATTCCAAGGGCTTGCGTTGTTTGTCCGCATAACTCTTTTGACGGCTTCTAGCTGTCAGAAGATTATCGCCAATTTTCTGGACTTTGTCTGTTGTGTCGTGAATGAGTTCAGGTCCAGTGAGCTGAGCTTCACCGACCTCATTCTAGCAGACAGGTGAATGACATTTTCGACCATATAGAGCTTCGAAAGGTGCCATATTGATGCTTGCGTGATAATTATTGTTGTAGGAGAATTCCACCAATGGTAGATGCAAATCCCAACTACCACCAAAGTCGATCACACATGCTCTAAGCATATCCTCCATTGTTTTAATTGTCCTTTTAGATTGTCCATCCATTTGAGAATGATAAGCAGTGCTGAGATTGAGTTTGGTTCCCATGGCAGATTGCATGGTCTTCCAAAAGTGAGATGAGAATGAGCATCTCGTTCGGATATGATGTTCAAAGGAACACCATGACAAGATACAATCTCATCAACGTAGATCTTGGCGAGTTTGTCAGCAGATAGATCCTCAAAAATTGTCAAGAAGTATGCTGACTTTGTTAGACGATCGATGATTACTCAAATGACATCATGACCTTTAGGTGTGCGCGGTATTTTAATGATGAGATACATCGCAATGTTATCCCACTTCCATACCGGTATTTCTGGTTGCTCAAGTAAACCAGATGGGCTTTGATGTTCTGCCTTAACTTTAAGACAAGTTAGGCATTTAGACACATACAAGGCAATGTCCTTCTTCATGCACCAAGATGGATGGAATAACGAGACTTATGAGCTTCGGCCATCAATAAGGTGCCGAGATTATCTTGACTATGAATTCATAAATGGTTTGTAGTAGAGTAATCCGTTGTCTTTTGTTTCAAGTTGAAGTTCGAGATTTTTGGCAGCTCATTTTTCAACAAGCTTTGGGTCACACATGTATGTTGTGCTTGAAGGATACGTGTATGGATATCAGATTAAACTCGAACACAATGAAGTTAAGCACATTCCTTATGACTAAGCACATCAACCACAACATTCACCTTACTAGGATGGTAGCGAATCTCGCAGTCGTAGTCGTTTAGGAGTTCGATCCAGCGTCGTTGTCTCATATTTAGCTCCTTTTGATTGAATATGTGTTGGAGACTTTTATGGTCAGTGAAAACCACACATTTCGACCTAAAGGTAGTGTCTCCAAATTTTGAGAGCAAAAACGATGGCTCCTAACTCAAGATCATGAGTTGTGTAGTTCTTCTCGTGGATTTTCAATTGTCTGGTCGCATAGGCTATGACTTTGTCTCTTTGCATGAAAACACAACCATGGTCTAGGTTTGATGCGTCAAAATAGACAACGAAATCGCCGTTGTCATATGGTAAAGATAAAACAGGAGCATCACGGAGTTTTTATTTCAGTGTTTGAAAGGCTTCCTTTTGTTTGGGTCCGCACTCGAAAGGTTTATTCTTCCGAGTCAAAGTGGTGAGGGGAACCGCGATCTTTGAAAAGTTCGCGATGAATCATCGATAGTATCCAGCAAGACCAAGAAATGAACAAACTTCGGTAGGAGTAGTAGGTGTACTCCAATCCCTAATTGCACTGATTTTGGCGGGATCTACATGTATACCATGTTCGTTAACAATGTGTCCCAAAAATTGAACTTCTTTTAGCCAAAATTCACACTTGGAGAATTTGGCACAAAGTTGTTCTTTCTTCAGGAGTTCCATCGTTAGACGGACATGTTGTTTGTGATCGGCTCGAGACTTAGAATAAATGAGGCTGTCGTCGATGAAAACAATGATGCACTTGTCAAAATAAGGTTTATAAACCCTATTCATTAAGTCCATGAAGACGGTAGGAGTATTCGTCAAACCAAAAGGCATGATAGTGAACTCGTAATGGGCGTATCGAGTGCGAAAAGCAGTCTTGCGAATATCTTCTTCGAGTACACGAAGTTGATGATACCCAGAACGCGGATCAATCTTTGAAAAGCAGGTCGCACCTTGTAGCTGATTGATTTTTTATTGTGAGTTTGTTGAGCTCACGATAATCTATACACATATGGAAGGATCCATCCTTCTTTTTCACGAATAGGACAGGAGCGCCCAAAGGTGAAAAGCTCAGACGAATGAATCCCTTGTCTGAAAGTTCTTGGAGTTGCTTTGACAAATCTTGCATTTCAGACGGTGCAAGACGTTAAGGAGATTTGGCAATTGGGTTGGCACCAGGTACAAGGTCAATTCAAAACACAACATGACGAATTGGGGGTAAACCAGGTAGCTCTTCAGGAAACACCTCTGGATATTCCCGAACAATGGGGATGTCTTGAACAGTTTTGCCCTTGCCTTTTTCCTCTATGATATGTGCCAAGAAGGCTACATAATTCTGTCGAAGGTATTTTTGGGCCTGGGTACAAGTCATGACTTTTAGGCTACTAGAGGGTTTCTCTCCATGAACTTCTAAGGTTTCGCCAGATGAAAGAGGTATACGAACAACCTTGTCAAAACAGGTCACCTCAACATGGTGTTTAGTTAACCAATCCATTCCTATGATGATGTCGAAACTCCCGAGTTGCATTGGTGTGAGGTCAATGGTAAAAAGGTGGTTATCCAGGTTCAATTGGCAACTACTAATGACATAGTTGAGCACAAGTGGTTCATCACTAGCTATTTCCACCATTAAGGGTTTTCCTAGTTTAGTCCTAGGCATCGAAAGCAAAGGTTCAAAGGCTAGTGATACAAAGCTTCTTTTGGCACCCGAATCGAAAAGAATAGAAGCAAGATGATTGTTAACAAGGAACGTACCATTAATGACTTTGTTATTAGAATTTATTTTTTATAATGCAATAATATGTTCTTCTAGAAGAAAACATGAGGGAAAATATGTGAGATTGACATTGGATAATAAGAGAGATGTTAAAAATATCGATGAAATATAAGGATGGTGGTCATTTGTTCGTTACTTAAAAACAAACAAACGACACACGGTGACTAATCAAAGTAAATAGGTCTTTATAATGTATCGTGAAGACATGCTTTAGCCTATAAGTGGACACTCACCCCAAGAGTTCCCAGGTAAGAGTGACTGGTCCGATAATGCGGATTTGTACGAACACTCTAGCCTTATACAGAAAACTCAGGGTACAGGCATCCACCCTTCCAGATTGCACGTGTTCACATTAATAAACCCAAACATTGATGGGATTTTGAATACATACAAGGATGTAAGACAAAACAAATCATCTAAGGATAGATGATTGATTTTCAAAACGAATTTGTAACTTGTGTATTTGTTTTGGTAGTCACCTATGGATAGGTGATGCTATTTTTTTAAGAATCTAAACGCAAGATAACTTGTGTTATGGTCCTAGGAAGGTTATAGTCTAGGTCAAAGCATAACTAATAACCTAATTCCCTATAACCATAAGCTCTGATACCAATCTTTCTGTAACACCCCGACCGCATAAAACCACGAACCACGGCAGAAACGTCGGGAGTCATGTCACAGAACTATTGTTTCACAACTCATGGAATTTAAAATTTTGTTTTATTAAGTTAAATGTTTACATTGTCTTGGGATAAACAGAAACAGCACATAAATAAATTGTCTTTCACGTTTTAAGTCACTAAGGCATGCGTCAATTCCTACGTGTACATATTGCAACACCTCGTCCGACTACAAGAGTCATTAAGTGAAAACCTCGTATCAAAAATATTTGATATTTCAATATAATTAACCAACTAAAACCAGTTGTTAGAGTTGGGAAAACCTTATAGCCATGAGTCTTGACCAAAACGTTTCTTTTGTAAAAACCTTGCAATAGATTGATTCAAAAGAAAACTTCGTATGGTTTATATCTTTAAGTTAAAATCATTGCGTGACATTATTCAAAACCATTTGTCCATGTTATAAACCATTCGTCTGTGTTATAAATCAATCATCCGTGTTATAAACCAATTGTCCATGACATAATGTTTTTACTTACGAAAACTTTTGATCGTTTTTTAATGAACACATTCAAACATGTGTTGACTACACCACCAAAGCGTATCTTTAATAGACAACAAAAGGGTCTCTTTAACTAGACTAACAAATCAACAAATGATTTATTAATCACAAACAGTTTCTGTCATTACCTAAACTTCCACCAAATATAGTGAACAGTCCGATAATGGGATTGTTAGTCCTATGGTACCATAACATACTACTGGTCGGCTCGGCCAAAGCTTATGAATGTCATTTGTGTTATGGATAATGCGTCAACAAGTTGTTCACATTATTGAAATCGTATTGTTTTATATATAAAGCATAGACATTGTTTTTGAAATCTTGAAAAAAATTATATGCACATATGAAAAACCACAAAACATTTGAAAATATAAAAGAGGGGGCTATGTACACATTTTGAAAATCATTTTGTATATATAAACCATGTATATTGTTTTGAAATCTTGAAAATAATTATAGGCACATATGAATAACCCAAAACATTTAGAAAATGTAAAAAGGGGAACCAAGTACTCACTTTGAAAATCATTTTGTATATATAAACCATGTATATTGTTTTGAGATTTTGAAAATAATTATAGGCACATATGAATAACCCCAAAACATTTAGAAAATGTGAAAGAGGGGAACTATGTACTCCCTTTGAAAATCATTTTGTATATATAAACCATGTATATTGTTTTGAAATCTTCAAAATAATTATAGGCACATATGAATCACCCTTTACATTTAGAAAATTTTGAAAGAGGGGAACTATGTACTCACTTGGGATTGCGAAAGTGTTCTTGATCAACGGAATAAACAAAGCTCAAACGCGTGCTATTGTGTCAGATAAGTATGTTAGCGTGTCGGGACTACAAACAGGAGATCGAATATAAAGAAGTCTTATAAACCAAACGAGTGTAATGGTTTAACGAATTTAACATTCTGATTTGGAGAGGATCCTAAGTGCTTTTGACCCATTATGACTCGTTAAGGTAGTTTATGCTACATTAACTGGTCATTAGCATAAACGCATGATCAAATGGTTAAACGTGTCCTATGATAAGTCTTAAATGCCCAAACGTGTTTGAAATTTTATAACATCAGTTAACACGTCAAAAATTTTGTTACATGTATTTAAAATGGATTTATGCGCAAAGGGTATTTTTGTCATCCTTTTTTTTAAGAACATAGAAGTAACTTATCGAAACAGTAACCAAACAGCGTGACCATAAGGTATAACCGCAGTAGGTTATTCCTTATACAACTATCGTCACAAATATGTGTTTGGTCAGATCCTAAGATCGACCAAACGGGTCGGATTCGAAATCAAAGCGGTGGTCAAGACCGCTAGACTTACGACCCTAAATAAGCACTAAACTAGAAGTGAAGAGATAGACATGTCAAAATATGTCTAACCAAGTTTATAAAACTGATTTGGTATCAAAACTTGGTGTTTTGATACCCAAAAATAGTTTCGTCGTAAAATGCACATCATGCGCATTTTTATAGAAACTTTGACTCATCACTTCGACTAGTAAACGTGGTAATCAGAAGGTGAAATCGCTAGGGATTATAACCTTCGTGATTATGATCAGATTGCAAAGTTCAATTGAACTTTGACTTGACAAAATATGGTCATAACAAAAAGTCAATCAGGAAGCCAAACTATTCGACTTTTAGCTCAAAATAGCTAAAATAATGAAAGAACTAGCAAGAGTACTTACTCGTGTTGAAGAACACTTTCGGATTTCAAGATAGGAGGCTTCCAAAGGCTGGAAACAAGCTCCAAGAAGGATACAAAGAAGAACTTAACACTTTTCATTGAAGTGTTTCGAAGTGGTGTGAAAAAAATGGAAGAATCATGGGGTATTTATAGTATTTTAGGGTTAGGGAGTTGATGACAAGTGTCCTCAAGTGTGGATTAGTGTCCTAACATGTGTCAACAATTAGTGTGGCAAAATGAGTGCTAGGTGTCAAAAATTGAAGATAGTTGGCAAACTTGGTGAAGAAGCAAAAATCTTTATTATTTTTTTGACATTTTGGCCCTTGGACTTGTATTTTAACTTGTTTGCCATTTTTAAGCCCTTTAACCTAATACTTAGGTTATATAGGTGTTAAGACATGTGTAACTTATATTACGCCCAAAAATTTCGTGGATGTCGGTTCGTTCGGTTGTAAGAAACGCGTAACCGTACAACCGAACGAACCGACATCCATGACATTTTCGGGCATAATCCAAGTTACACACGTCTTAACACCTTTAAATAACCTAAATATTAGGTTAAAGGGGTTAAAAATGGCAAACAAGTGAAAATACAAGTCTAAGGGCCAAAATGTAAAAAAATAATAAAGATTTTTGCTTCTTCACCAAGTTTGCCACCTATCTCCAATTTTTGACACCTAGCACTCATTTTGCCACACTTATTTTGGTGTTGACACATGTTAGGACACTAATACACACTTGAGGACACTTTTCATCACCTCCTTAATAATAAAATACTATAAATACCCCATGATTCTTCCATTTTTTTCAAACCACTTCAAAACACTTCAAAGAAAAGTGTGAAGTTCTTCTTTCTATCCGTCTTGGAGCTTGTTTCCAGCCTTTGGAAGCCTTCTATCTTGAGTTCCGAAAGTGTTTCTCAACACGAGTAAGTACTCTTCCTAGTTCTTTCATTATTTTAGCTATTTTGAGCAAAAAATCGAATAGCTTGGCTTCTTAATTGACTTTTGGTTCTGACCATATTTGGTCAAGTCAAAGTTCAATTGAACTTTGCAACGAGATCATAATCACGAAGGTTATAATCCCTAGCAATTTCACCTTCTGATTACCATGTTTACTAGTCGAAGTGACGAGTCAAAGTTTCGGTCAAAAATGCGCATGATGTGCATTTTACGACGAAACTATTTTTGGTTATCAAAACATCGGTTTTATGAACTTAGTTATACATATTTTGACATGTCTAACTCGTCACTTCTAGTTTAGTGCTTATTTAGGGTCGTAAGTCGAGCGGTCTTGACCACCCCTTAACATTCGAATCCGACCCGTTTGGTCGATCTTAGGATCTGACCAAACACATATTTGTGACCATAGTTGTATAGGGAATAACCTACTGAGGTTAAACCTTATGGTCACGTAGTTTGGTTATTGTTATGATAAGTTACTTCTATATTCTTAAAAAAACGATGACCAAAATGCCCTTTTGCGCATAAATCCATTTTAAACACATGTAACCAAATTTTTGACATGTTAACTGATATTATAACATTTTCAAACATGTGATTTAAGACATATCATAGAACATGTTTAACCATCCGATCACGCGTTTACGCTAATGACCAGTTAAAGTAGCATAAACTACCTTAACGAGTCATAATGGGTCAAAAGCACTTAGGATCCTTTCGAAATCAGAATGTTACATTTGTTAAACCATATCACATGAGTTCTACTCTTTTTTTTTATAAGACTTCATTCTATCCAATCTCCCTTTTGTAGTCCCGACACGCCAACATATTTATCTGACACATTAGGACGATTTTGAGCTTAGTTTATTCTGTTGATCAAGAACACTTTCTCAATCCTGAGTACATAGTTCCCCTTTTTTACGTTTTGGAAATGTTTTAGGGTGATTAATTATGCCTATAATTATTTTCAAGATTTTAAAACAATATACATGGTTTAGATATATAAATGATTTTCAAAGTGAGTACATAGCCCCCTTTTTTACATTTTCTAAATGTTTTGGGGTGATTCATATGTTCCTGTCATTATTTTCAAGATTTTAAAACAATTTACATGGTTTATATATACAAAATAATTTCAAAATGAGTACATAGTTCCCCTCTTTTATGTTTTGCAAATGTTTTGGGGTGACTCATATGTGCTAAATCATTTTCAAGTTTAAAAAAAATGTCTATGGTTTATATATAAAACAATACGATTTCAATAATGTGAACAACTTGTTGATACGTTATCCATAACACGAATGACATCCGTTAGCTTTGGCCGAGCCGACCAGCAGTATGTTATGGAACCATATGACTGACAATGCTATTATCGGACTATTCACTGGATTTGGTGAAAGTTTGGGTAATGAAAGAAACTGTTTCTGATTAACAAGTCATTTGTTGATTTGTTAGTCTAGTTAAAGAGAACCTTTGGTGGTCTATACAAAGCCACGAATTTGACACACTCACAAAACCTTTGTACTCGCCTGCATTTTATGCTGACTCTCTTTTCATATATGTTTCATTAGTCAAACAATTACAAACAAATCGCATGTGTATTATTTCCGAAATTTGTTTCAAAGATCGCGGTTCCCCTCACCACTTTGACTCAGAAGAATAAACGATCTTGAATAACAACCAAGGCCTAGGTTTGATGCATCACAATAGACAATGAAATCGTCGTTGCCGTCGATTAAAGATAAAACAGCAGCATCACAGAGTTTTTGTTTCAGTGTTTGAAAGGCTTCCTCTTATTTGGGTCCCCACTCGAAAGGTTTATCTTCTAAGTCAAAGTGGTGAGGGAACCGCGATCTTTGAAAAGTTCACGATGAATCGTTGATAATAACTAGCAAGACCAAGAAATGAACGAACTTCGATAGGACTAGTAGGTGTCCTCCAATCCATAGGTTTTGCGAGATCTACATGTATACCTTGTTCATTAACAATGTGTCCCAAAAATTGAACTTCTTTTAGCCAAAATTAACACTTTGAGAATTTGGCGTAAAGTTGTTCTTTCTTCAGGAGCTCCATCATTAGACGGAGATGTTGTTCATGATTGGCTCGAGACTTAAAATAAATGAGGATGTCGTCGATGAAAACGTTGATGAACTTGTCTAAATAAGGTTTACAAACCCTTTTCTTAAGTCCATGAAGACGGCAGGAGAATTCGTCAAACCAAAAGGCATGACAGTGAACTCGTAATGGCCGTATCGAGTGCGAAAAGCAGTCTAGGGAATATCTTCTTCGAGTACACGAAGTTGATGATAGCTAGAACGTAGATAAATATTTGAAAAGCAGGTCGCATCTTGTAGTTGATCAAAGAGATCATCAATGCGAGGTAGGGGATATCGATTTTTGATTGTGAGTTTGTGGAGCTCACGAATCGATACACATATGGAAGGATCCATCCTTCTTTTTCACGAATAGGACAGGAGCGCCACTATCCTATTTCAGGTTGTAGAATTCGTTCTCAAGTGTTCTTTGCTCGTGGCGTGGGTGAGAATTCCTTCATCATAAGAGCTCGAAGCTCTTCCCACGTCTGAGCTATTGCAACATCAGCCCACTATCTCTCACCAATGTGTTCCACCACGTGAGCGCCCTCTTTTGGAATACACTCGGAGCAAATTCTACTGTGCGCTCATTTGGACATTGAACATGATGAAATGTGCTCTCAAGACTCTTAAACCACTGTAGGAGCCCAGTAGTTCCCTCAGAACAAGTAAACTTGAGCGGTTTAGCCGAATTGAATTGTTTAAAGTTGCACGAAATAGGTGCATTGTTGTTGTTATTGTTGGCTTGGTTTAACTGAGTCACAAGATTTGGTAGCACAGTAGCTATCTGCCGAGCTATCATTGCCGCCATATCAACGTCCTGAGTAGCATTTCGGCAAGGAGTCATTCTAAAAGAGAAGGAAATATAAAAGAAAATGGCTGGGATTGATATTGGATAGTCAAAAGGAAACGTTAAAAATATCGACGAAAAAGTGTTGTATTTTATTGATTTTCTATCATCGTACGATTACAAACAATTTCGTATTCAATGAAACATTGTGTTTTATTTCCGAATTTTGTATAATTATCTAAGACATTTACACATTTCAATTTCTTGCACGATTTCGAACCCTCAAAAAAATTTTGTGGAAGTAATTCATTAACTGACACTCAAACACAGTTAGTTTAATGTGACGTACACTCCGAAAAAAAGGACATGAGCTATACATACCCTAAATACCCTTTACATAACTTAAATATAAGTTTTGAAGGGTTAGATATGACAAAAACACGCTTATACAAGTCCAGTGACTATTTTCGTCAAACTACGAAAGTCGGTTGGTCCGTATTCAAGATACGAACCATGTGTATCAATCCAAATATTCTTGTATTTTATTGATGAGAATGCAAAAATGTCAATCGTTGCACAATTTCGATCATTTTCGTGTTCGTTAAAGCGTTTTACGCATTTTTGCAAAACGCGTAACCATACAACCGAATGAAGCGACATCCATGATATTTTTGAGCTTAATCCAAGTTACACATGTCTTAACACCTTTATATAACCTAAATATTAGGTTAAAGGGGTTAAAAATGGTAAACAAGTGAAAATACAAGTCCAAGGGCCAAAAATGTCAAAAAAATAATAAAATATTTTGCTTCTTCACCAAGTTTGCTATCTATATTCAATTTTTGACACCTAGCACTCATTTTACCACACTTAATTTGATGTTGACACATGTTAGGATACTAATCCACACTTGAGGACACTTGTCATCACCTCCTTGATCCTAAAATACTATAAATACCTCATAATTCTTCTATTTTTTTTCACACCACTTCAAAACACTTCAAAGCAAAGTGTGAAGTTCTTCTTTCAATCCTTCTTGAAGCTTGTTTCCAGCCTTTGGAAGCATCCTGTCTTGAGTTCCGAAAGTGTTCTTCAACACGAGTAAGTATCTTCCTAGTTCTTTCATTATTTTAGCTATTTTGAGCTAAAAGTCCAACAGTTTGGCTTCTTGATTGACTTTTGGTTCTGGCCATATTTGGTCAAGTCAAAGTTTAATTGAAATTTGCAACGTGATCGTAAACACGAAGGTTATAATCCCTAGAGATTTCACCTTCTGATTACCATGTTTACTAGTCGAAGTGACGAGTCAAAGTTTCGATCAAAAATGCGCATGATGTGCATTTTACGACGAAACTATTTTCGAGTATCAAAACACCAATTTTTGATACCAAATCAGTTTTATAAACATAGCTAGACATATTTTGACATGTCTAACTTTTTACTTCTAGTTTAACGCTAATTTAGGGTCGTAAGTCAAGCGGTCATGACCACCACTTTGACTTTTGAATCCGACCCATTTGGTCGATCTTAGGATCCGACTAAACACATATTTGTGACCATAGTTGTATAGGGAATAACCTACTGAGGTTATACCTTATGGTCACGTCGTTTGGTTAGTGTTATGATAAGTTACTTCTATGTTTTTAAAAAAATAATGACAAAAATGCCCTTTTCTGCATAAATCCATTTTAAAAACATAATGTTTGACATATAAACTGATGATATAACATTTTCAAACATGTTTGGGCATTTAAGACTTATCATAGGACATGTTTAACCATCCGATTACGCGTTTACGCTAAATTAACAAGTCATAGTGGATCAAAAGCACTTAGGATCCTTTCCAAAGAAGAATATTAAGTTTGATAAACCATATCACATGAGTTCTGACACTCGTTTGGTTTATAAGACTTCGTTCTATCTGATCTCCCGCTTGTAGTCCCAACACGCTAACATATTTATCTGATACATTAGGACACGTTTGAGCTTTGTTTATTTCGTTGATCAAGAACACTTTCGCAATCCCAAGTGAGTACATAGTTCCCCTCTTTTACATTTTGTAAATGTTTTGGGGTGATTCATATGTGCCTATAACTATTTTTAAGATTTCAAAACAATATACATGGTTTATGTATACAAAATTATTTTCAAAGTGAATACATAGTTCCTCTCTTTACATTTTCTAAATGTCTTGGGGTGATTCATATGTGCCTTTAATTATTTTCAAGATTTCAAAACAATATACATGGTTTATGTATACAAAATGATTTTCAAAGTGAGTACATAGTTCCCCTATTTTACATTTTCTAAATATTTTAGGGTGATTCATATGTACCTATAATTATTTTCAAGATTTCAAAACAATATACATAGTTTATATATACAAAATGATTTTCAAAGTGAGTACATAGTTCCCCTCTTTTACGTTTTGGAAATGTTTTAGGGTGACTCATATGGGCTAAATCATTTTCAAGTTTTCAAAAACAATGTCTATGGTTTATATATAAAACAATATGATTTCAATAATGTGAACAACTTGTTGATGCGTTATCCATAACACGAATGACATTCATTAGCTTTGGCCGAGCCGATCAGTAGTATGTTATGGTACCATAGGACTGACAATCCCATTATCGGACTGTTCACTAGATTTGGTGGATGTCTGGGTAATGATAGAAACTGTTTGTGATTAACAAATCATTTGTTGATTTGTCAGTTTAGTTAAAGAGACCCTTTGGTGGTCTATAAAAGATACCCTTTGGTGGTATAGTCAACACAGGTTTGAATGTGTTCATTAAAGAACGTTCAGAAGTTTTCACAATTAAAAACACAGACGATTTGTTTATAACATGGACAATTGGTTTATGACACGGACGAATGGTTTATAACATGGACAAATGGTTTTGAACAATGTCACGCAATGATTTTCACTTAAAGATATAAACCTTAGGAAGTTTTCTTTTGAATCAATCTATTACAAGGTTTTTACAAATGAAACGTTTTGGTCAAGATTCATGGCTATAAGATTTTCACAACTCTAACCAACTTGTTTTAGTTGGTTAATTGTATTGCAATATCAAACACTTTTGATACGAGGTTTTATTTAACGACTCTTGTAGTCGGACGAGGTGTTGCATTATGTGAGTGTGTCAAATTCGTGGCTTTGTGTACATATTGCAACACCTCGTCCGACTACAAGAGTAGTTAAGTGAAAACCTCGTATAAAAAATGTTTGATATTTCAATACAATTAACCAACTAAAACAAGTTGGTTAGAGTTGTGAAAACCTTGTAGCCATGAATCTTACCAAAACGTTTCTTTTGTAAAAACCTTATAATAGATTGATTCAAAAGAAAACTTCGTATAGTTTATATCTTTAAGTGAAAATCATTGCATGACATTGTTCAAAACCATTTGTCCGTGTTATAAACCATTTGTTCGTGTTATAAACCATTCGTCCGTGTTATAAATCAATCTTCTGTGTCTTAAACCAATTGTCCATGTTATAAACAAATCGTCAGTTGTTTTAATTGTGAAAACTTTTGTCGTTCTTTAATGAACACATTCAAACGTGTGTTGACTATACCACCAAAGGGTATCTTTAATAGACCACCAAAGAGTCTCTTTAACTAGACTAACAAATCAACAAATGACAAATGATTTGTTAATCAGAAACAGTTTCTGTCACTACCCAAACTTCCACAAAATCCAGTGAACAGTCCAATAATGGGATTGTTAGTCCTATGGTACCATAGCATACTATGGGTCGGCTCGGCCAAAGCTAATGAATGCCATTCATGTTATGGATAACGCATCAACAAGTTGTTCAAATTATTGAAATCGTATTGTTTTATATATAAACCATAGTCATTGTTCTTTTTAAACTTGATAATGATTTAACACGTATGAGTCACCCCAAAACATTTGCAAAACGTATAAGAGGGGAACTATGTACTCACTATGAAAATCATTTTGTATATATAAACCATGTATATTGTTTCAAATCTTGAAAATAATTATAGGCACATATGAATCAACTCAAAACATTTAGAAAATGTAAAAGAGGGGAACTATGTACTCACTTTGAAAATCATTTTATATATAAACCATGTATATTGTTATAAAATCTTGAAAATAATTATAGGCACGTATGAATCACCCAAAAACATTTAGAAAATGTAAAAGCCGGGAACTATCTAGTCATATAAGTCTTGCGTAGTTAATATGTACATTTATAAAGATAGTTTAGCACCGCAAAACATTTGCAAAACGTAAAAGAGGGGAACTATGTACTCACGTTGAAAAATCATTTTGTATATATAAACCACATATATTGTTTTGAAATCTTGAAAATAATAATAGCCACATATGAATCACCTCAAAACATTTAGAAAACGTAAAAGAAGTGAACTATTTACTCACTTTGAAAATCATTTTATATATAAACCATGTATATTGTTTTGAAATCTTGAAAATAGTTATAGGCACATATGAATCACTCCAAAACATTTTGAAAATGTAAAAGAAGGGAACTATGTACTCACATAAGCCTTGCTTAGTAAATATGTAGATTTGAAAAGATAGTTTAGCACATATGAATCACCATAAAGCATTTGCAAAACGTAAAAGAGGGAACTATGTACTCATGTTGAAAAATCATTTGTATATATAAACCATATATATTTTTTTGAAATCTTGAAAATAATAATAGGCACATATGAATAACCCCAAAACATTTAGAAAACGTAAAAGAAGGGAACAATATACTCACTTTGAAATCAATTTGTATATACATAATGTATATTGTTTTGAAATGTAGAAATAATTATAGGCACATATGAATCACCCAAAACATATAGAAAATGTAAAAGAGGGGAACTAAGTACTCACATAAGCCTTGCGTAGTAAATATGTAGATTTGAAAAGATAGTTTAGCACATATGAATCACCCAAAAACATTTGCAAAACGTAAAATAGGGGAACTATGTTCTCACGTTGAAAAATAATTTTGTATATATAAACCATATATATTGTTTTGAAATCTTGAAAAAAAATAATTGGCACATATGAATCACCACAAAACATTTAGAAAACGTAAAAAAAGGGAACTATGTACTCACTTTGAAAATCATTTTATATATAAATCATGTCAAAATGTTTTGAAATCTTGAAAATAATTACAGGCACATATGAATCACACCAAAACATTTAGAAAATGTAAAATAGGTGAACTATATACTCACGTAAGCCTTGCGTAGTAAATATGTAGATCTGAAAAGATAGTTTAGCACATATGAATCACCTCAAAACATTTAAGAAACGTAAAAGAGGGGAACTATGTACCATGTTGAAAAATCATTTTGTATATATAAAACCATATATATTGTTTTGAAATCTTGAAAATATAGGCACATATGAATCACCCCAAAACATTTAGAAAACGTAAAAGAAGAGAAACTATGTACTCACTTTGAAAATTATTTTATATATAAACCATGTATACTGTTTTGAAATATGAAAATAGTTATAGGCACATATGAATCACCCAAAACATTTAGAAAATATAAAAGAGGGAAACTATGTACTCACCTAAGCCTTGCGTAATAAATATGTAGATTTGAAAAGATAGTTTAGCACATATGAATCACCCAAAAACATTTGCAAAACATAAAAGAGGGAAACTATGTACTCACGTTGAAAAATCATTTTGTATATATAAACCATATATATTGTTTTGAATCCTGAAAAAAATAATAGGCACATATGAATTACCACAAAACATTTAGAAAACGTAAAAGAAGGGAATTATTTACTCACTTTGAAAATCATTTTATATATGAATCATGTATGTTGTTTTGAAATCTTGAAAATAAGTATAGGCACATATGAATCACTCCAAAACATTTAGAAAATTTAAAAGAGGAGAACTATATACTCAAATAAGCCTTGCGTAGTAAATATGTAGATTTGAAAGGATAGTTTGGCACATATGAATCAACCAAGAACATTTGCAAAATGTAAAAGAGCGGAACTATGTACTCACGTTAAAAAATCATTTTGTATATATAAACCATATATATTGTTTTGAAATCTTGAAAAAAATAATAGGCACATATGAATCACCACAAAACATTTAGAAAACGTAAAAGAAGGGAACTATGTACTCACTTTGAAAATCATTTTATATATAAATCACGTCTAATGTTTTGAAATCTTGAAAATAATTACAGGCACAAATGAATCACCCCAAAACATTTAGAAAATATAAAAGAGTGAAACTATGTACTCACATAAGTCTTGCGTAGTAAATATGTAGATTTGAAAAGATAGTTTAGCACATATGAATCACCCAAAAACATTTGCAAAACATAAAAGAGGGGAACTATGTACTCACGTTGAAAAATCATTTTGTATATATAAACCATATATATTGTTTTGAATCCTGAAAAAAATAATAGGCACATATGAATTACCACAAAACATTTAGAAAACGTAAAAGAAGGGAATTATTTACTCACTTTGAAAATCATTTTATATATAAATCATGTATGTTGTTTTGAAATCTTGAAAATAAGTATAGGCACATATGAATCACTCCAAAACATTTAGAAAATTTAAAAGAGGAGAACTATATACTCAAATAAGCCTTGCGTAGTAAATATGTAGATTTGAAAGGATAGTTTAGCACATATGAATCAACCAAGAACATTTGCAAAATGTAAAAGAGGGGAACTATGTACTCACGTTAAAAAATCATTTTGTGTATATAAACCATATATATTGTTTTGAAATCTTGAAAAAAAATAATAGGCACATATGAATCACCACAAAACTTTAGAAAACGTAAAAGAAGGGAACTATGTACTCACTTTGAAAATCATTTTATATATAAATCACGTCTAATGTTTTGAAATCTTGAAAATAATTACAGGCACAAATGAATCACCCCAAAATATTTAGAAAATGTAAAATAGGTGAACTACATACTCACGTAAGCCTTGCGTAGTAAATATGTAGATCTGAAAAGATAGTTTAGCACATATGAATCACCTCAAAACATTTACAAAACGTAAAAAGAGGGAACTATGTACCATGTTGAAAAATCATTTTGTATATATAAACCATATATATTGTTTTGAAATCTTGAAAATAATAATAGGCACATATGAATCACCCCAAAACATTTAGAAAACGTAAAAGAAGAGAACTATGTACTCACTTTGAAAATTATTTTATATATAAACCATGTATATTGTTTTGAAATCTGAAAATAGTTATAGGCACATATGAATCACCCAAAACATTTAGAAAATATAAAAGAGGGAAACTAGGTACTCACATAAGTCTTGCGTAGTAAATATGTAGATTTGAAAAGATAGTTTAGCACATATGAATCACCCAAAAACATTTGCAAAACATAAAAGAGGGGAACTATGTACTCACGTTGAAAAATCATTTTGTATATATAAACCATATATATTGTTTTGAATCCTGAAAAAAATAATAGGCACATATGAATTACCACAAAACATTTGCAAAACGTAAAAGAGGGAACTATGTACTCACGTTGAAAAATTATTTTGTATATATAAACCACATATATTGTTTTGAAATCTTGAAAATAATAATAGCCACATATGAATCACCTCAATACATTTAGAAAACGTAAAAGAAGTGAACTATGTACTCACTTTGAAAATCATTTTATATATAAATCATGTATGTTGTTTTGAAATCTTGAAAATAATTATAGGCACATATGAATCACTCCAAAACATTTAGAAAATTTAAAAGAGGAGAACTATATACTCACATAAGCCTTGCGTAGTAAATATGTAGATTTGAAAGGATAGTTTAGCACATATGAATCAACCAAGAACATTTGCAAAACGTAAAAGAGGGGAACTATGTACTTACGTTGAAAAATCATTTTGTATATATAAACCATATATATTGTTTTGAAATCATGAAAATAATAATAGGCACATATGAATCACCACAAAACATTTAGAAAACATAAAAGAAGGGAATTATGTAATCACTCTGAGAATCATTTTATATATAAATCATGTATATTGTTTTGAAGTCTTGAAAATAATTATAGGCACATATGAATCACTCCAAAACATTTAGAAAATGTAAAAGAGGGGAACTATATACTCACATAAGCCTTGCGTAGTAAATATGTAGATTTCAAAAGATAGTTTAGCACATATGGATCACCCAAAAATATTTGCAAAATGTAAAAGAGGGGAACTACGTACTCACGTTGAAAAATCATTTTGTATATATAAACCATATATATTGTTTTGAAATCTTGCAAATAATAATAGGCACATATGAATCACCACAAAACATTTAGAAAATGTAAAAGAAGTGAACTATGTACTCACTATGAAAATCATTTTATATATAAACCATGTATATTGTTTTGAAATCTTAAAAATAATTATAGGCACATATGAATCAACTCAAAACATTTAGAAAATGTAAAAAGAGGGAACTATGTACTCACATAAGCCATGCGTAGTAAATATGTAGATTTGAATAGATAGTTTAGCACATATGAATCACCCAAAACATTTGCAAAACGTTAAAGAGGAGAACATGTATTCACGTTGAAAAATCATTTTTTATATAAACCATATATATTGTTTTGAAATCTTAAAAATAATAATAGGCACATATGAATCACCTCAAAACATTTAGAAAACGTAAACGAATGGAATTATGTACTCCCTTGGGATTGCGAAAGTATTCTTGATAAGCGGAATAAAAAAAACTCAAACGTGTCCTAGCGTGTCTTCATTCACTTATGATTTGTTTATTCATACATTTGCTCTGCATAAAGTAATTTTTTGACATATTTATTGAATCTATTAAAGTCAACTTAATACTTTACAAATATGACAGAGCCTTATCTTTTAGACAAGTTGGTTTATCAGAAATTCTGATAACCAACCGCATCAAAATCTGTTGAACGGATCATCAGAAATTTTGATGATCAGAGTTTACTAGATTGATGATATTCATCAGAAATATTATTAGATCCATCAGATTGGTCCATTCGAATTGTCTTCTTCACTTATGATCTGTTTCTGATTAATGTTGAAAATGTATTTTTTTTTCTTTTGTTCTGATTGTCTTGTGTCTTCTTTCTATTTGAACTTCATGAATTTATCAAAATCATATGATAAAATTGATTACATTTTTCTTCGGTAATTAAAAAAAAAATTTCTAACATCCACAAATTCCTTTACAAGAAAGTCTTTGTTTATAAATATAGTAAAAAGACCAACATGGGTCATTGGTAAAGAAATGAGGGCTTTTGATGGGTGTTGACGTGACTTAGATTTGTTAATATTTTATTATTTAGGTGTTTATTCTATTAAATCCTAAACATTTGAACTTCTTTGCTGTACAAATAAAAGATCTATACTGTATTTTGAAGTATTAATATAATAATTACTATATTTGAATTTTAGGTTACTACTTTATTACATAATAGATGTATAGAATTTTATATAATAGACGTATAGAATTTGATTCCTTAAAGCTTACTTTATAAACTTAATTAATAAAATTTTAAACAGAAGGGTCAAACAATACTATTGTTTAGTTGCAGGTTCAGCAGACAGCACTAGGTCACCTTCAGCAAAAGATGGTTTAACGATATGGGAATTTGGGAGATCTAGTATTTTGGATGCACTCTTGGGATACCGACTTCACTACGAGCAATTAATTGCGGCGTTTTCAAGAGTAAAAAGCATGCACAACTTAAAAGTTTTTAAAATACTCTATCTATTTGTTTATTTCACAATGTATTATTTATTCTATCTCGTGATAGTTTACGGTATTTGCTACTAAGAAGTAATTTAAATTTTTAAAATATTTTTATTTTATTTCAGAACGTATCATTTATTCTGCTTCGCAAAGTTCGCGATTATTAGCACTAGTGTTATTATATATATATATATATAAGAATGATCCGTTAGAAATCACCATTTATTGTGAAAACTGCAAGAACAAATGTGAACACAACCAAAACTACCTAAAACAATAAAAAAACACAGAAAATTTTTTATTTTTTTAATATTTTAAAAAAATCGTTATTTTTCGTTAATAAAAAAACCAAAAAAAATCGAGTAACAATTATCAATGCACATGTGCATATATATCATTTCTTTGACAAATTCCGTAATACATTACCAATATTAGACAATTTCACTTTTATTTACACTACCATCCATAATACACTAGTTTTTACGTTAACAATATTAGAAATGTGCATGTACATCTATATGTATGAACATGATATAACATGTTTTGGTATACTACTTTTAATACACTGTAACTTTCATCTATCATACCATCAATTATACACTACCATTACCTCCTACCATCCATAATATAATACCATTACCTTCTACCATCCATTATACACTACCATTACCTCCTACCATCCATAATATAATACCATTACCTCATACCATCCATAATACAATACCATTACAAATATTTCACTTTATTACATTTATATCAACATCATTTATACCATACAAACAACATATTACATCATAAAATGGCAAATAAAACCAAACCATCAACCACTAGATATAACGAACCAAAAAACATGTATATGGGTCAACTTCATCATTCAAAATCACTTTTTGTACCAAAACAAGTTATATCATTGTTATACATAATGATACACATGTGCATTTTTAATATTGGTAATGTAAAAAGTAGTATAGTACGGATGGTAGTGTAAATGAAAGTGAAATTATCTACTACTAGTAATGTATTACAGAATTTGTGCAAGAAATGATACGTATGTACATGTGCATCGATAATCGTTATTCGAATTTTTTTTGACGAAATATAGCGATTTTTATAAAAAAATATATTAAAAAATTTTGTGTGTTTTTTAGTTTTTTTAGGTATTTTTTTGTGTCCACATTGGTTTTCGCGATTCTCGCAATAAAGGGTGGTTGCTAACTGATACTTCTCTTTTACACACAGGAAAAGGGTAAAATGACAACCACTTTGAGTTGTGAGAATTATAAGAACTAGGTGTTCCAAAAGTTCTTTAAAAAAATTTCTCAATAATTTTTAAAAAAATCACTCCCTCAAGCAAAGAAATACAAAATAAAAAAATGTTGAATGCAAAAATTTACATTAGGTGTAAAAAATTTACATCATTATAAGGAAAATTTGCGTAAGGCGTAACTAAAACTTACCTTGTACGTAACTATCTACTCGACATTTTTTTTGTTTTTACAGATGTGTTTATAACGTTTTCATTTACGTTTGTGCAAAAAATGGTGGCCCAACTCGCGCAAGAAGTGATAGTTCTCATGATTCTCTTAGTTGAACTGAATCTTATATATGTGTATATATATATATATATATATATATATATATATATATATATAAGATGTTCATATAAGAAAATATAAAAGTGTGAGAAGGATAAGAAAGATTCTAGAGGTGACATATGTCCCTTTTTATTTTGGTAGTTTAAGGGTATAAGTGTAATTTAACTATTAAAATCTAATAATGGAATGGATATATTCAACATTTTCTGGAAGTTATTTTATGGTGTTATTTCATAAAAACAGAAATAACACCCTAAGTCAAAAAAACACCACAACATGTATATTGAAGGCATCCATCTTATAAAAAACAGAAACAACACCCTAACTCATAAAAACACCACATCGTGTATATTGAAGGCAAACGTGTTATAAAGAATAGAAATATAACAGAAACAACACCCTAACTCATAAAAACACCATAGCATGTATATTGAATGCATACGTCTTATAAAAGAACAAAAATAATACCCTAAATATATAAAAACAAAAATAACACCATAACTCTTTGAAGGCAACAAAAACCTGCTCAAGACACCAGAAACCACAGCAATGCAAGGACCTTTGTCCTCACATTAAATATAACAGGAATAACACTGTAACTCATAAAAACACCACAACATGTATATTGAAGGCATCCATCTTATAATAAACAGAAACAACACCCTAACTCATAAAAACACCACAACATGTATATTGAACGCATACGTCTTATAAAGAATAGAAATATAACAGAAACAACACCCTAACTCATAAAAACACCATAGCATGTATAATGAATGCATACGTCTTATAAAAGAATAGAAATAACACCCTAAATGTATAAAACAAAAATAACACCCTAACTCTTTGAAGGCAACGGAAACCTGCTGAAGACACCAGAAACCACAGCAATGCAAGGACCTTTGTCCTCACATTAAATAGAACATGAATAACACCCTAACTCATAAAAAACCACAACATGTATATTGAAGGCATACATCTTACGAAGAACAGAAACATAACAGAATTAGCACCCTACAATTAAGACACCATTGTATGAACATAGAAAACACACCATTGTGAACATAGAAAAAACACCATGGACAAAACATTCAAGCGAGACATAATTTTTTTCTCTTCATAAGTATATCAATATGGTACTCGTATTAAAGATAAAAAAACACTCGTTATTATGGTGTAATTTTTTTTAAAAAAGAGTTACGTATAATAAAAAGTTATTGACGTTTAAAAAAGAAGGTGAAAACTTGCATGTCCATTAATGTTAGTTTTCTTAATTTAAAAATGTTAAATTACCTTTATACGCTTAATCTAGAAATTAATTAGTTTAATAGTTAACACAATTTACAAGATTGCCATCAATCTCAACCATTATATTAAATATCTAATGTTTTAGATTCTTTCTTATCCTTCTCACACTTTTATATTTTCTTACAATAACCTCACCCTATATATATATATATATATATATATATGTATATATATATATATATATATGTGTATATGTTTATATATAGGGTAGGGTTCATGCGAGAACCACCTTTATTGTGAGAACCAATACTAACACAAAAATACCTAAAAATCTAAAAACACACAATTTTTTTAATATTTTTTTAAATCGCTGTATTTCGTTAACAAAAATAAATTTCCGAGTAACAATTATCGATGCACATGTGTATATATATATATCATTTATTGGACAAATTCTATAATACATTACCAGTAGTTCACAATTGCACTTTCATTTACACTACCATCCGTATTACACTACTTTATACATTACCAATATTAAAAATGCACATGTGCATCATTATGTATAACCATGATATAACGTGTTTTGGTACAAAAGTTAATGATTTTGAATAATGAAGTAGGCCCGTAGACATGTTCTTTAGTTAGTTATATCTAGTGGTTCATGGTTTGGTTTTATTTGTCACTTTATGATGTAATATATTGTTTGGATGGTATAAAGGGTGTTGACATACATGTAATAAAGTGAAATATTTGTAATGATATTGTATTATGAATTGTAGAAGGTAATGGTGTTGTATTGTGGATGGTAGGAGGTAATGTTAATGTATTATGGATGGTATGATGTGTGAAAGTAAGCGTGTATTCAAAGTAGTATACCAAAACACGTTATATCATGTTCATACATATAGATGCACATGCGTATTTCTAATATTGTTAATGTAAAAAGTAGTGCATTATGGATGGTAGTGTAAATGAAAATGCAATTGTTTAATATTGGTAATATATTACGGAATTTGTCAAAAAAATAATACATATGCACATGTGCATGGATAATTGTTACTCGATTTTTTTGTTTTTCTTAGTGACGAAAAATTGAACTTTTTTCAAAAGAATATTAAAAAAAAAAATTTTGTGTTTTTTTATTATTTTAGGTATTTTTGGTTATGTTCACATTGTTCTCGCGGTTCTCGCAATAAAGGATGGTTTCTAACGAATTCTTCTACTATATATATATATATATAATATTATTACGATACAGAACACTGGAATGAATTAAAATGATTTACTTTTATTTTAATAAAAATGATATATTAGGAAAAGTAAAATTATTAAAATGAGTTTAAATACTCTCAAACATAAGGTTACAAGGTTTATTTTTTAAACTTTCAAACAAAGTTACTAAAGTTTGTACCCTAATAATAAAGAATGTTTATTTTTTAAACAAATTTACCAAAGTTTGTACCCTAATAATAAACATTTGAATTTAAGAAATCTAAGGAAAAATAAATTAAGTTTGACATAGTTGTTTTAGTGTTTTATTAAAAATTTGGAAACAATCAGTAAAGTTCTTATTTTTTTAATAACAAATTTGGATCACTTACGAACCACTAGAGTATCACCGTGCCATCAGTGAAACCACTCGATCATATCCATCTCCACTAGACAATAATGTTTATACATCACTTCAGGAGAAAATCCAATAAATCTAGGAAAATCTGCTTGTGAAAATCGAACTCGAAACTTAATGATCCCTAGATGTTATCACACCTCTAAAATGGCATTAAGCAATAATTCCATGGGCTTATTTATAAATGAGTGTTGAATATTTTTCAAGAAAAAGTATCATATGGTAACCAGTTTTTTACTTTGATGGTATTCACAAATGGAAAAAGTCCTAACTAATGAAAGAGGTAAAGTCAAATCCTATAAAAGGTAACTATTCTTTAACTATATGTTAATTTTTTTAACAGTAAATGTAGATCACTAACGGACCACTAGAGTATCATTGTGTCACCAGCAAACCACCCGATAATATCTGTGACAATTGGCAAAATTCCGATAATTTTGTACAACTTGAACAACTAGTACATTGTCTATTTATCGTATAACATGACTTAATTTTTGATTTTAAGTCTTAAAAGTCCAGGAATTTAACCAAATCATAGTGGTATGATAATCGATACGTCATGATCACGAATATATAAAACCATATCCTAGACGAATGACAACGACGCGAACATGTATTAAATATCAGAACTAGTTTGGGTACAATCTAATATGATAGAATTAAGATATAAAATATTTCTGCACTATTATAACAAAAAAATTTATATAAAATACCAAATTGTCCAAGTCTGCAGCAAAATTCAGCACTCTGCAGTAAAATTCAGCAATTGTCCTAAAAGACAAAAATAAATATTTTTAGCTAAAGAATAATAATGGGTGTTAGAAATAGTATAAAACCCATATCTAATTCTTATTATTTAAAGCTAAACGGTTTGTTCAGTAAAAACCTGACAACAAAGCCGGTACCAGAACCAAACTCAAAATGACAAATTATTAGTCTGACGAGCTAGATTAATTAACGGGACAATAAAAATTTACTAGAATTATTATGAACATAAAATTTTATAAGTTACACAATATATCAGTATCCGGTAAAAGACATGAACCAACTTTATCAACCGAACAACAAAACAACAAGACTAATAAATTATTTTGGCCTACTATAACATCACTTTAAAGTGTTGGGCATTAGTTTTTATAAAAACTTATATATATAATTATAAAAGTATATATATATATATATATATATATATATATATATATATATATTAAAAAAAAGGAAAGAATATCACCAACTCACAGCTATAATGGTGTGATATTCCCATGCCACTTAACAATTTGATAATGTGTTATCTAGTTTTGAGCAAGGTTAGTGTATGGTGGTGTAAGAACATAATCACAACATTAAACCATTTCCATGCTTTCATTTTCTTGCATTCTCCAAACACCAAAACAACAACACACATCCTTCCCTTTAGCCCCCAAAATCGCCCAACACTACCATCATCTTCCACTTTTTAAAACCAAACTCTAGAAAATCAAGCTTGCATGAAGATCCAAGGAACTTGCAAGGATTAGAGCTCACTTTGGAAGCTTGGAACATTTGATCAATCCATTTTCTTCATCTCTTAAAGCATCCCTAGCCTTGTGCTAGTAGTAAGATCTTAAAACCTTATGTTATACTTTTTATTTTATAAAATTTCACAGGATCATCATAAAAGTTATATAAAAACCCACTTGAAAAACACTAATAAATGTAAGATCACTAACATCATGTGATTTTCTTGATAAATCTTGATGATCTTGAACTTGTTATGAACTAGTAAATTTGAATCTTGCAAAATTATTGAATAAAAAGTTGATCTAAACACATGCATGTTTAGATTAGCAAGATTCATTAACAAAATATGTCATGAACATAATCTCATATTTTAAATATGATTATACATGTATTAGATCATTAAATAAAAATTATGATTTACAAATTTTGTATAAAAGTTACAATAAAGTTTCCATATTAAGAAAGATTAAAAATTATAACAAGTTCATGACATTTTGTTAATACATTTATATAATAATTGTGCTTGATGATGATTTGAGTTAGTTTAGCTACTTAAAACATGTTTATAAAACATGGGAAACTTATATTTTTAAAGGAAACTATGACAAAATTTTTATAAAAATTAATCTTGATTAAGTTATGATTAAACTAAAGATTTGGTGGTTAAAAGTGATTAGGAAGGTTAATCTTGTTTAAATAAAGGTTTGGTGAAAAGGTTAAAAATATAATTACATAAGTTTTTCTTAAACTAAAAAGGAGATACATATATTTTTTGATAAAGATATATATATTTTGAAATCACCAAATATGTGTATAGATATATTTTTGTATAAAAATATGTATAAGTATTCAAATTTTGACAAAATATATATATCGGACAATTCGACAAACTTGGACAATTCGGAAAAAATAAAATATATGGTATAAACCAAACAAACGACAAAAATGAAATGAATAAAATAGTCGACGTGAATCTAACGGTCAAAACGAACAAATAAACCGATACACTTTATGTTTACTAGGATTTAAAAAATTTAACTTGTAACTAATAGTTTTTACAAATAAATTTTTATAAGTTATAAAAGTTTACTAGTAAGTATTTTAAATACTTGGATAAGCCCAACTAAACAATTATTAGACTAAGCCCATTTTTTATAAAAATTAATTTGGGCTAAACTTATTTTTATAAAGTATATGGACTAGCCCATTTATAAACTAATTGGTCTAAGGCCCAGTTTTATAAAATAAACTTGGGCTAAGCCCACTTTTATAAAATTTACAAGTGTTAGGCCTACTTGTATAAAAATCAAACTTGGGTTAAGGTCCACTAAACTTTGGGCTAAGCCCACTTTTAAAAAAGTTTACATGGGCTAGACCCATTTAAATAAAAGATAGTTTTGGGCCAAACCCACTTTTATAAAGAAATAAATTGGGCTAATCCATTTTATAAATACTAACTTTGGGCTAAAGCCCACCTTTACAAACCATTTGGGCTTAATTCATTTTAAAACAAAATTAAGTTGGGCTAGGACCACATACATGAAATAAATTGAGCTAGGCTTACATACATAAAACGAATTGGCCTAGGCCCACACAAAGTAAGCAAATTTGGGCTAGGCCCATAAGTAATAAATTATTATGGTGAGTTATTTACAATTTAATTATGGACTAGGTCCATTTACATATAACCAATCTAATATATATATATATATATATGTATGTATGAAAGAAATATATATATGTTATCAAATAAAGAAAAAACCAACAATTACAAGTATGAAATTCGAGATAAAATACTTGTACGAAAAACAAACGAAAGCCTAAGTGTCTAATAGACTAGAACACTTGTAAGTCGAAAAATAAACGAAGTATCAGGAATCAAATAGATATTTGTACGGAACGCAAATCAGTGAGTTCATGTTTCCCCTTTTATTTTAACGTTTTTATGGTTTTAAACGTGCGGGGATGTATACATGTTACAATTACTATAGTTGGGAAAATGAAAATATTTAGATCACATGTGAATAAGGCTCAAGCATTGGGGCCATTAATGAAAGACAAGTACCGAGGAACAAGGGGATAGATCTATTGGGTTTGGGCGAGCCCCACTCTAATACGGCAATAACGACAGATCGTGTTAGAGAGCTTTTGTGTCTAAAACGAGTGTCTCAGACACATAATAAATCGTCGAGGTTTGGTTGCCACCTTATTCGGCATACAGATTAGTGTCCTTGCAACACATTAATGATCTTACAAGCTTCATGAAGCTATATTAAACAAGTTTATTTCAAATGTTTTTGATAATTCATTTGATACAAAATTTATAACATGAATTCACCAGCTTTTGTTGACATTGTTTTCAAAACTAACATGTATTACAGGAAACTAGTGGATAGCCTTCGGGGAAAAATCTTGTTCGTTTGTTGTGAAGTCAAGATGTTATGTTTCATCCAGTCTTTGTTGTTATGTTTTTGTAAACTTATGTCTAAATTTTAAATAATGTTGTTAACCTTGTGGTTTGTTTTAAAGATAAAAGTTTATATGTGAATTATGGTCAAATAAAAAGTATGGATGCATGTTTCGTAATTTAATACAATTGTCCTTACTTGGTTGAATGCAACGATTGCCGCTCTGGCCACACCTTGCGACACGCTTCCGCTACATCGAAAATCGGTGTGTGACAGACCTAGTATCAGAGCTTCAATTGTAGGGAACTAAGATTCTTTTGAGTCTAGTCTACAATTTCAAAATGCTCTTTATAAATTTTTGTGAGTCGTTTACAAAAATTGAGATAAGAATAGTTTGTCATCCCAGGGAGAACTGTCCACTAGTATCAAATGTTTAAAACAAAAACAGTAGTTCAAGGTCATTATACAAAACTAGTCTATGAGGGATAGACACAATAACAGTAAGTTGAGTTGAACTTATGATTAGAAAAACTTACATTGAAACTTAGCGATTGCCCGATTATTTATCTTTAAACAAAAATTATTTATTAACAAAAATAAGTTGTACGGATTATGTTTGCAAGGACCATGTCTTCCGATAGTAGCCTTTCAGACACCGAGTCTATGAATTCTGACCCTGAGATAGATTATATACCACTAGACGATCTACTCCTACCAATCATTATCATTTTCAACGATGAGTCAGATCAGGATGATTCTGACGATGACTGGATGGATGCTGATTTCCAGCCTTTTGCCTTACCCTACCCTGTACCCGATCCCATTCCCGGGGATATTCCCGATGATGATGTTTTAGCTTTACCACTCTTTGACCACCAGATAGTTATCATTGGCCATCCCGAAGGTGAGCACATTGTGGAGCACCATGTTACACCACTTAACGTGGTAGATCTTTTGCTGTCGACATCGATGGAGATGACGATGTCATTCTTATTGTTCACGTATATCACCTTGAGGATGATCTAGGTATCGGAGATGATTTTGATCTCGCGCTACTGGAGGTAGCTCCACATGAGCCTGATGTCATTGATATTACCTCATCTGCTCCATCGTCTCTGAGATCACCCCCACCCGAGCCCTCACCTGATACTGCTCTACCACCACTTCTAGATACTTTTCCAACTGTTGATGATTCTATTACACCCACTTTTGTTGATCCCATACCATCTGATGCTATCACTACTGGTCACATCTACCCATCTGGATCATCTCAGTATTTATTTGGAGACGTTTCGTTTACTACTGATCGTTTTACTCTTAATCCTTTGTCTTGACCTTCACATTACTCTTTGGGAGGTACATCCTACTCATCTGAGCAGCCACCGTTTCACCATGTTGATGGATCATTAAATATACCGCGTATACCCATTCCAGATCCTTTTATCACATTTGATCCTTATGCATCTTCTTACACTGCAGGACCCTCCCGAGTTATGTTCCCTGAGTCTAGTCAGTATGCGAGTAGACACCATCCCTATTCACGACCACCCACTGTTGGAGGACCATCACACCTATCATCTCACCATACCTGTATTCACATTCGATCACCTCCACCTGGTATGAGCCTATTTGATCCTATCATGCCAGTCATTTGCCACCGACCACCACCGAGTTTCAAGTCACGTCTTCTGAGATACAAATTAGTATCTTATTTCGCTGTATCCGTGAGCTGCAGGCTCAGATTTCCACTTTGCGAGCATCTCAGAGTACTCCATGTTTGTCATCTTAGTTACCACCTTTACCCACTTCGACACCTCCGTGATACCATCTCTATCGACGACATCATCACCACCTTCGCCTGTTATACCACACCCACACTCTCTAGTGCAGAGTGTATTTCCATCCCATGAGGAGCGTATCCGTTTGCTCGAGGAGGAGGTCGCATACCTCCGGAGGATCATCCGTTCATCTCCACCTCCACCTCCACCGTCTGTTTAGTTGGTATATAGTCATACCTCTAGGGTAGGTACTCATACCCAGTTTTGCTGAAGATAGAAGTTTTTGAAGATATATATGTCGTCAACTTGAAGATTTTGAAGAACCATGTGAAGGAAAATATCTACTTTATAATGTATTGTGTATGACTTATCTATCGAAGTGTTATAACTCCGAGTTATTTTTGTATCTTCACAAAAATGATGTATCAAGTTGACAATATATATATATAATGGTTGATGTTTATCTTTTATTTATGCATTGTTGATTGTTCATTTTTATGTGTCTATTATGGTGCTTATAATATGGATACTATACATAAAAATTGAATTATATCAATATTATATACACTTATATTATATAATAATAATCCATGAAAGACAATATTTGTTTCAAATATACGTCTAATCACTTCTATATGTTTCATATATGAAGATCATGGCATCTAGAGGAAGAGGTAGACCTCGAGTTAGACCATCGCCATTACCTACAACCCAATTCGAGCTCGATGCTCTAGTGAATCAACGAATAACTAAAGCATTTGCGCATCACGAGCGCAATGCTGAGCCAAGGGTTCAAGAACCACCAAAAGTTCAGATGCCCGTAAATGGTTTGTTATTTATAAAATTACCAAAGTATGATCATTAATATTTATTTCTAACAATATATATTATTGATGATTCTTGAAATCTAACTATTTCAGGATGTACATACAAACAATTTTTAGATTGCAAACCCTTGAATTTTGATAGCACAGGCGGTGCAGTAGCCTTTGTGCGTTGGACAGAAAAGGCGGATTCCATGATTCGTATGAGTAACTATTCGACCAACCAGATTGTGCCATATGTATCAGGCTTATTTATGGATGAAGCATTGTCATGGTGGAATTTGCAAGTATAGAAGCTTGGAGAAGCAGTTGCTTATGCTATTACTTGGGATAGACTGAAGGATATGATGAGAGAGAAATATTGTTCTAGAGCCGAGTTACAGAAACTGGAAACCGAATTTTGGAACTTATCCATGATAGGACCCGATGTGTATGGTTATACACAGCGTTTCCATGATCTTTCGCGAGTCGTTCCATATATGGTAACCCCTGAATTCAAACGTATCGAACGATACATTTGGGATTATCTCCAGAAATTCGAAGTATGGTTACTTCGTCACATCCAGCAACCATCACTGAGGCAATTACGATTGTAGTAAGCCTTACCGAAGAAGCGGTGAGAATGAATAAGTTTTCGAGAAAGAATGCAGAGATGCCAAAGGAAACACATGTAGAATCAACCTCACATGGGAATAAGAGAAAGTTTACATACTTCAAGAAAGGTTCCCGACCAAGTAACAAGAAGAAAGAAACCCCCACAGCAAAAAGGAACAAAGTATTTGTGGCAGTAGTGGAGACAGAACCGAGAGGTTATACAGGAAATGCACCTAAGTGCAACAGGTGCAATTATCATCATTATGGTGGATGCCAAACCACCAAATGTGATAAGTGCGGGAAGTTGGGACACCGCACCGAAAACTGCTAGAGTAATAACAAAGGAGACAGGAATGAAGGCAAGAAAGAAGGAGGTTATGGAAATGGAAACGACCGAGGAAGAAATCAAAGTTGTTATGGTTGCGGTGAATTGGGCCACTTTAGGAAGAATTTCCCAAAAGAGAATAAAGGCCACGGGCGAGCCTTTGTAATAGGAGCTCATGAGGCACGTCAGGATCCGAATAGATCACCGGTACATTCCCTGTCAATAATCATTTCGCATCTATTTTATTTGATACTGGCACAAATTTTAGTTTCATATCTTTAGAGTTTAAAGATATACTTGAACTAAATTCAAATAAATTAGATATTCCATTCACTATCAAACTAGCGAATGGAAAGATAATTGAATCTGATGAAATTATTAAAGAATGTTCTTTAGAGTTAGGCGGACAAAAATTCAGCATTGATTTATTACCCATCCAGTTAGGTAGTTTTGATATTGTAATCGGTATGGATTGGTTATCCAATAATCAAGCCGAAGTCGTGTGTTGCGACAAAATTATTCGCATTCCACTTCCTAATAATGAAACACTTCTTATACATGGCGAGAAAAGTGAAACGCCATTGTGAATTATTTCTTGTATGAAAGCTCAAAAGTGCTTGAGAAAAGGATGTATAGCATTCTTAGCACACATTGTTGACAAGAAATCCAAGGAGCCAAAACTTGAGGAGATCCCTATTGTTAAGGAATTTCCTGAAGTCTTCCTAGAGGACTTGCCAGGAATACCACCCCAACGACAAGTCGAATTTCGCATAGACTTTATTCCAGGAGCTGCACCTGTAGCGAAATCCCCATACCGATTAGCTCCTTCAGAAATGCAGGAGTTGTCCACACAACTTCAAGAGTTGTTGGACAAAGGTTTTATTAGACCAAGCTTCTCTCCTTGGGGAGCTCCAGTTCTATTCGTAAAGCAGAAAGATGGAAGCTTTAGAATGTGCATAGATTATTGAGAATTGAACAAACTCACGATCAAGAATCGGTATCCGTTACAGAGGATCGATGATCTGTTCGATCAACTTCAAGGATCAAATTTTTACTCGAAGATTGACTTAAGGTCAGGATACCATCAGCTTAGAGTGCAGGATGAAAGTATTCCAAAGACAGCATTCCGAACCCGTTACGGTCACTACGAGTTCCTTGTTATGCCATTTGGTCCAACAAATGCACCCGCGGTGTTCATGGACTTAATGAACCGTGTGTGCAATCCTTATCTCCATAAATTTGTGATAGTATTCATTGATGACATATTGATATATTCATGAAATAAGAAAGATCACGAACACCATCTTAGGACCATTCTTGGGTTGTTAAAGAAGAAGAAACTGTATGCAAAATTCTCTAAGTGCGAATTTTGGCTTCGTGAAGTCCAATTTCTCGGACATGTAGTCAACGAAAAAGGCATACATGTCGATCCATCAAAAATAGAAGCCATTAAGAATTGGAACGCACCTAAGACACCCACCAAAGTACGCCAATTTTTAGGATTGGCGGGTTATTATCGGAGATTCATTGAGAATTTTTCAAAGATCGCTCAACCACTAGCCTCCCTAACTCAGAAAGATAAGAAGTTTGATGGGGAGAGAAACAAGAAGCAGCTTTCCAACTGCTAAAGGATAAACTTTGTGATGCACTGATTCTATCACTTCCGGACGGCATAGACGACTTTATAGTTATTGTGACGCTTCACATCAAGGTTTAGGATGCGTATTAATGCAACGAGAGAAAGTTATTGCATACGCATCACGCCAATTAAAAGTTCACGAAAAGAAACACACATGACCTAGAGCTAGGTGCAGTGGTATTTGCGTTAAAAATTTGGCGTCATTATCTTTATGGCACCAAGTGCATAATCTTTACCGATCACAAAAGTCTTCAACATATATTTAACCAGAAAGAGTTAAATATGTGCCAAAGACGTTGGCTTGAATTGTTGAATGACTATGATTGTGAAATTAAATACCATCCGGGCAAGGCGAACGTTGTCGCAGATGCTCTAAGTCGAAAGGAACGAATGAAGCCACTTCGTGTACGATCATTAAGACTCACCATTCACAATAACCTTACCTCTCGAATTCACGACACTCAACCGGAAGCCCTGAAGAACGGAAATTTTAAAGCAGAGATGCTTAGAGGTATGGAAAAACAATTAGAACCAAATGAGAACGAAACTTTGTATTTTGCAAACAGAATTTGGGTTCCTCTTTTTGGTAATCTGCGAAACTTAATCCTAGATGAAGCCCATACATCCAAATATTCGATACATCCCGGAGCGGATAATATGTATCACGATCTTAAAGAATTATATTGGTGGCCAAATCTCAAAAGAGATATTGCAACTTATGTTTGAAAATGTCTAACATGTGCAAAAATTAAGGCCGAATACCAAAAACCTTCAGGATTGTTACAACAACCTGAAATTCCCACTTGGAAATGGGAACAAATTTCTATGGATTTCATAACAAAATTACCCAGGACCTCTCACGGTCATGATATGATTTGGGTAATTGTTGACCGACTAACCAAATCAGCTCACTTCTTGCCGGTACGTGAGAAAGATTCCAAACTTTATCTTAAAGAGATTGTGGCAAGACATGGAGTGCCTGTTTCCATAATCTCTGAACGAGATGGTCGTTTCATATCAAGAATTTGGCAATCATTTCAAAAGGCTTTTGGATCTCGCTTAGATCTAAGTACGGCCTTTCATCCCCAAACAGATGGCCAAAGTGAACGCACCATTCAAACCTTAGAAGATATGCTTCGTGCTTGTGTAATTGACTTAGGCGGAAATTTGGATACTCACTTGCCTTTAGTGGAGTTCTCATATAACAATAGTTATCACACAAGTATCCAAGCTGCTCCATTTGAAGCATTATACGGACGTAAATGTCGATCTCCGATCTCCGTTATGTTGGGCGGAAATAGGCGACAAACAAATGATAGGCCCAAAATTAATTCAATAAACTATAGATAAATTATTTAAAATCCGAGTCCGTATTAAAGCCGCTCAGGATAGACAGAAAAGTTATGCGGATAAACGCTGCAAACCATTGTCCTTTGAGATTGGAGATAAAGTACTATTAAAGGTCTTGCCTTGGAAGGGCGTAGTTAGATTCGGGAAGCAAAGAAAACTTAGCCCGAGTATATAGGACCATATGAAATCTTGGAGAAGATTGGAACAGTCGCATATAAGTTGAAATTGCCTAAAACACTTAATAACATTCACAACACTTTTCAGACGAGTCACTTATTATCCCCACGGACGAAATTCATATAGACGACAAACTCCATTTCATAGAAGAACTTGTCGAAAAAAAGTTCAGAAAACAATGAGGAGTCGTATCAAATAGTCAAAGTCCATTGGAACTCAAAGCGCGGACCTAAGTTCACTTGGGAACGGGAAGACGAAATCAAAAGAAAGTATCCCCACTTGATTGAGAAATCCTACGCAAAGGATGACACGACTTAAATTTCGAGAAGAAATTTTCTTGAACAAGGGGAGAATGTGACAATTGGCAAAATTCCGGTAATTCTGTACAACTTGAACAACTAGTACATTGTCTATTTATGGTATAACATGACTTAATTTTTGATTTTAAGTCTTAAAAAGTCTAGGAATTTAACCAAATCATAGTGGTATGATAATCGATTCGTCAAGATCACGAATATATAAAACCATATCCTAGACGAATGACAACGACGCGCACATGTATTAAATATCAGAACTAGTTTGGGTACAATCTAATATGATAGAATTAAGATATAAAATATTTCTGCACTATTATATCATAAAAAACTTTATATAAAATACCAAATTGTCCAAGTCTGCAGCAAAATTCATCAATTGTCCGAAAAGCCAAAAATAAATATTTTTAGCTAAAGAATAAAAATGGGTGTTAGAAATAGTATAAACCCATATCTAAATATTATTATTTAAAGCTAAACGGTTTGTTCAGTAAAAACCTGACAACACAAATCCGGTGCCAGAACCGAACTAAAAATGACAAATTATTAGTCTGAAGAGCTAGATTAATTAATGGGACAATAAAAATTGTACTAGAATCATTATGAACATAAAATTTTATAAGTTACACAATATATCAGTATCCGGTACAAGACCTGAACCAACTTTATTAACCGAACAACAAAACAACAAGATTAATAAATTATTTTGGCCTACTATAACATCACTTTAAAGTGTTGGGCATTAGTTTTTATAAAAACTTATATATATATAATTATTAAAGTTTATAAAAGTATATAAATATATATATATATATATATATATATATTAAAAAAAAGAAATAACATCACCACCTCACGGCTATAATGGGGTGATATTCCCATGCCACTTAACAATTTGATAATGTGTTGTCTAGTTTTGAGCAAGGTTAGTGTATGGTGGTGTAAGAACATAATCATAACATTAAACCATTTCCATGCTTTGATTTTCTTGCATTCTCCAAACACCAAAACAGCAACACACTTCCTTCCTTTTTTTCCCCCAAAATCGCCCAACACTACCTTCATCTTCCACTTTTTAAAAACCAAACTCTAGAAAATCAAGCTTGCATAAGATCTAAGGAAGATCTAAGGAACTTGCAAGGATTAGAACTCACTTTGGAAGCTTGGAACTTTTGATCAATCCATTTTCTTCATCTCTTAAATCATCTCTAGCCTTGTGCTAGTAGTAAGATCTTAAAACCTTATGTTATACTTTTTATTTTATAAAATTTCACAAGATCATCATAAAAGTTATATAAAAACCCACTTGAAAAAAACTAATAAATCTAAGATCACTAACATAATCATGTGATTTCTTGATAAATCTTGATGATCTTGAACTTGTTATGAACTAGTAAACTTGAATCTTGCAAAATTATTGAATAAAAAGCTGATCTAAACACATGCATGTTTAGATTAGCAAGATTCATTAACAAAATATGTCGTGAACATAATCTCATATTTTAAATATGATTATACATGTATTAGATCATTAAATAAAAATTATGATTTAGAAATTTTGTATTAAAGTTATAATAAAGTTTCCGTATTAAGAAAGATTAAAAATTATAACAAGTCCATGACATTTTGTTAATACATTTATATAATAATTGTGCTTGATGATGATTTGAGTTAGTTTAGCTACTTAAAACATATTTATAAAAACATGGGAAACTTATATTTTTAAAGAAAACTATGGCAAAATTTTTATAAAAATTAATGTTGATTAAGATATGATTAAACTAAAGTTTTGGTGGTTAAAAGTGATTAGGAACTTTAATCTTGTTTAAATAAAGGTTTGGGGAAAAAGTTAAGAATATAATTACATAAGTTTTTCTTAAACTAAAAATGAGATAAATATATTTTTGATAAAGATATATATATTTTGAAATCACCAAATATGTGTAAGATATATTTTTGTATAAAAATATGTATAAGTATTCAAATTTTGACAAAATATATATATCGGGCAATTCAGACAAACTTGGACAATTCGGAAAAAATAAAATATATGGTATAAACGAAACAAACGACAAAAATGAAATGAATAAAATAGTCAACGCGAATATAACGGTCAAAACGAACAAATAAACTGATTTATAAAAATTTAACTTGTAACTAATATTTTTTACAAATAAAGTTTTATAAGTTATAAAAGTTTACTAGTAAGTATTTTAAAAACTTGGATAAGCCCAATAAAACAATTATTAGACTAGGTCCATTTTTTATAAAAATTAATTTGGGCTAAACTTATTTTTATAAAGAATATGGACTAGCCCATTTATATAAACTAGTTGTGCTAAGGCCCACTTTTATAATAAACTTGGGCTAAGCCCACTTTTATAAAATTTATAAGTGTTACGCCTAGTTGTATAAAAATCAAACTTGGGCTAAGGTCTACTTTTATAAAAATAACCTTTGGGCTAAGCCCACTTTTATAAAAGTTTACATGGGCTAGACCCATTTAAATAAAAGATAATTTTGGGCCAAGCCCACTTTTATAAAGAAATAAATTGGGCTAATCCATTTTATAAATACTAACTTTGGGCTAAAGCCCACTTTTATAAACTAAACTTGGGCTAATCTAATTTTTGTTGGGCTAGGCCCAATCTTTCATTTTAACTTGGGCTAGACCCATCTTTACAAACCATTTGGGCTTAATTTATTTTAAAACAAAATTAGGTTGGGGTAGACCCACATACATGAAATGAAACGGGCTAGCCCCACATACATAAAACAAATTGGGCTAGGCCCACACAAAGTAAGCAAATTTGAGCTAGGCCCATACTCACAAAAAAAAACTGTTTGGCTAGGCCCATAAGTAATAAATTATTATAGTGAGTTATTTACAATTAAATTATGGATTAGGTCCATTTACATATAACCAATCTAAAATACATATATATATATATATATATATATATATATATGAAGGAAGTATATATATGTTATCAAATAAAGAAAAACCAACAATTATAAGTATGAAATTCGAGATAAAATACTTGTACGAAAAACAAACGAAAGCCTAAGTGTCTAATAGACTAGAACACTTGTATGTCGAAAAACGAACCAAGTAAGGGAATCCAATATAGATTTGTACGGAACGCAAATCAGTGAGTTCATATTTCCCCTTTTATTTTAACCTTTTTATGGTTTTAAACGTGCGGGGATGTATACATGTTACAATTAATATAGCTGGGAAAATGAAAATATTTAGATCACATATGAATAAGGCTCAAGCATTGGGGCCATTAATGAAAGACAAGTACCGAGGAATAAGGGGATAGATCTATTGGGTTTGGGCGAGCCCCACTCTAAAACGGCAATAACAACATATCGTGTTAGAGTGCTTTTGTGTCTAAAACGAGTGTCTCAGACACATAATAAATCGTCGAGATTTGGTTGCTACCTTATTCGGCATACAGATTAGTGTCCTTGCAACACACTAATGATCTTACAAGTTTCATGAAGCTATATTAAACAAGTTTATTTCAAATGTTTTTGATAATTCATTTGATACAAAATTTATTACATGAATTCACCAGCTTTTGTTGACATTATTTTCAAAACTAACATGTATTACAGGAAACTAGTGGATGGCCTTCGGGGAAAAATCTTGTTCGTTTGTTGTGAAGTCAAGATGTTATGTTTCATCCAGTCTTTGTTGTTATGTTTTATAAACTTATGTCTAAATTTTAAATAATGTTGTTAAACTTGTGGTTTGTTTTAAATACAAAAGTTTATATGTGAATTATGGTCAATTAAAAAGTATGGATGAATGTTTCGTAATGTAATACAATTGTCGTTTACTTGGTTGAATGCAACGATTGCCGCTCTGCCAACACCTCGCGACACGCTTCCGCTACATCGAAAATCGGGGTGTGACAATATCCATATCCACTAGGCATAATGCCTATACACCAATTCTGTAGGAAACCCAATAAATATGGGAAAAACTCTATTTGTGGGAGTCGAACCCAGTACCTATTGATCACAAAGACTTATCTCACCTTTAAATGCCACTAGGCTATAAGTTAAATACCATTTCAATTACAATATTAAAAATAAATTACATAAAATTGTTATTCCTTTAACTGAGAATATCAATTTTATAATTCTTGTGAAGGCTAAAATTTCCATTTAATTTCACAAAACAATATTGTAAAGATGATGAAATATAATATAAATGGCGAAGTTGTTTAAGTTATATTTTATAGTTATATTGTGTAATCATTGTAAGTATATTTAGCTTTAAGTGAATAATACAAATGAAGTATCAACAAGAACATGTTTCGAATATGTTAGAATAACATTAATAACTCCATCGTAAATGAAGATTACTACTGAGGCATAAACATACCATCTAACTGCTTTGAGGAAGAAGCATAACTCTTGGAAACGACTAATCCAACTACATATTGATTAAAAGCAGTAATCATAAAAGTAGTTTGATTCAAGACATTGAGAGCAACATGATCCAAGATGTACAACACCAGATCCACAACAACTTTCGACAAACCCATTTGTGAAAACAACTTGACCATTTCCTTTGGACAGATTTACAGTCCAACATCTAGTATCACCAACTCGTATGATTACACACCCATACGGAACTTCATCAGAATAAAATCTTCTAAGAGCATTTACAATGGATTTTATATGTTTATGTATGTGTGTAGCATAATTATATTATAAGGAATATGTGTGTAGTATAATTATATTATAAGGAATGATTGTGAGGTTTTGAGTGGCTGTGAAAGAGAAAATGTTACTGTTTATCTGTAAATATACGATAACACTACTCACACCTTATAAATATTTTAATATTTTTGAAAGTGATTTTGAGTGCAGAAAAGAGAATAATAAAAATATAAAAAATATTATTTAATTGAAAAGAAAAGAGAAAAATTAGTGATTTTTATTATAATTATATGAATAATGAGAAGGAATGAATGTGAATGCTCTAACAAAAGCCAGTGACGACTAATAAAACAATAGTGTTGGATGATATAAGGTCAAATCCAGAGTACAAATATCCTATTTGTCAAGCAATTATGAGTAAGAAGCGTACCAAATGAGGAGAATCAGGAAACCCTTTGATCTTGAAGAATGATGGATACATCTCGAACAAAGAAACATATTTATGTCACAAATATTTATGAATTAAATCAACGGATGTGAAGTCCTATCAAAATTTTAGATATTAAATTTGTGATTAGCAAACGAATGATTACCCAAATGGACATTTAACGACCTGATATCATATAAAAAAACATATGCATTTAATAAACGAATCATTACCCGAAGTATAGATAATTGTACCTGTAGATTCTTCCGTTGGGAAGACTCATGGATGATGTGTGGCTTAATCTTCACACGGATAACAAAGTTAAAAAAAACCCTAAACATATAAGAATGATTGGTTAACATAAAATTGATGAAATAAAATCAAAATTTAGCAAGTTAAGATACAATCAGTGAACCATACTTCAAATTTAACATAAGATCGATGCAATCTTTGAAACAGTTGTATAAAAACATTGGATTTTACAAAAAAAAATGATCCAAGAAAGATGATTACCTGATGAAGACCATCGTCTTGGAAGAAAACAATGGCGTGTGTGAATAGATTTAGGTTTTTCTTGTTGAGTGAAAGAAATGACGTAGGTAAAAAGGAAACAACGTGGAATAGAAAAGGAAAGTGATGACTATGATTCGGGTGAATGTGATCCGGATTAATCAACGAGTGAGGAAAAAAACTAGTTAGTGGATGGAAGAATGGTAAAGAAAAAATAATTAGATGCTTTTAGGAATGGTCATGTCTCTCCTTGTTAGTTTTATTTACCAAGTATATTACATATGTAGGGTTGCTTCGATGAGAATACGACATGTGACGCATTAGATTTTTGTATGTAAGGGTAGTTGAGTCTATTTACTAGTTTGCATAATAAATTTAATCTTTCATAATTTTTGTACAATATTATTTTTTTAAATATACCATAAAATTGAGCATTTTTCCTCTTCAATATGAGTACACTATTGATATAATTTTATAACTAAAAAATATTTTCAAGTTACAAAAACTAAATCTAACATGGTTATTTGCGCAATTATCCATGAGTGTCACATATCAACACCGTATAAATGGTATAACAACAATTTACTAACTTTTAAGTATTTACTAAACTACCATTGAGTTAATCATAGACAGTAAAGTGATGTGATCAAGGGTCAATATCGTTTCCTATCTTTCTTAAGTTAAGAGTATGTATTTGATCCCACCTCTACACACACTCACACACACACACACATGGTTAGAGTCTCGTGTATTACACATGTTGAATGTTAGAACTGAGTTTGACACTCGTAAGAAAATATTGATGATAACCAATAGAATTCACAAGTAGAAAGTCATCATCAACAATTATTTTTCATTAATCATAAAAGATTCAAATGTTTTACAATTAATTGAATCTACAGACCCCCCTTTAGCCGATCAATTAACAAATCAGTTCGTACAAGAGAAAATATGCTATGTGTGATAAATAGATCACTAACAGGTGTGATCTATTTATACTAAGTACGAAAGCTCTATTTAGTGAATGGCCGAAATTACCAAGATAGTGACATCTAACATTCTTAACAAAAAAGATTCCACAGATGTTGCAAACAGTTGTGCAAATCCAATCATCTGTTCTAACTAGTCTAAACATTGCCATAAGATAAATACTGTTAAATTGGGAAACCTTTGTTTAAGCTATCCTCTGTAATAGTTATCCAAACATTTGTTTGGCCAAACAGATGTTTGGTCTTTTTCATTAGACCTTTGACTTCAACATACTTTAGCTTTCAACATATGTTGTTTCTTCTTGAACAGTGGTTCGAAGTCTTGAGCAGATGTTTGCTTTGCTCTTGAACAGATGTTCTGATTAGGTGTTCAAGATTCACTATATTTGAAGAGAGACTGGTTCAATCTTTTGTTTATTTCTTGATCAGTGAACCATATTTTGGCTTTTGAATATAATCTATTCTTTTATAGGTCGAACAATCTCCCCCTAGAACAAATGATGTCAAAATAGATGTTTATTAGATCAATTTTTATTTCTCTTCATCATACTTTTTTACTTGTGCTTTAAATTTCCTTTCAAATCTTTCAGACAATATGTCATCAGCATCCCTTTCGAGTTGCAGATAAAGTAGATCTTACAGATCTCCAAATTTTAAGCTCATCACACTGTTCATTGTAGTCTCTTTCACTTCCCCATTTGCCCAAACAATTGTCAATTCATGGCTGGCTTTCTTTGAGGACTACTTTAGAATTTTAGAGGTAACTGGGTTACTTGAGTGATGTTATTGGAAGAGGTCAGGGAACATGCATTCCGAAGACTTGCCCTAACAGTTTAGTAGGACTGGCATTAGGATGCCCATACATAATCACATTTTTTTATTCCTTCCTTTATGATATCATCTTCATATCTTTTGTATCTACTACTGACATATCCTTCTGTCTTTTGAAATGGCTTCTCACCAATGTAGAGACATGTTTTGTAGATGGAAGGTCAGATGTGACAGCCTTAGAACTAATAGGCAAATCTTCATAGTTAGGCTTTTTGGGGACTAAGGTATCTTTAGCTCTTAAAGCTTCTAATTTCTTGTAAGTCTTCCTGATTGTTGACTCATCCCATCTAGCCATGGATTGCATTGATCCATATTTTGCAGCAACCAACTCCTCCTTCATTTTGCTCAATTCAACTGCTTTTTGACCACCAAGTTATCTACCTGAAGCCTCGTTGCGAGTAGTGGGCTTAATAACTGGATTGAGTTTTAACATCTCAATCCTGGTGATTTGCTTGTTCTGTATGATGAAATCTAGATAGTCTTCCCTTAGTTACTTTTTAAGGTTAGGGTTACTAACTGGTCCTTGAGAAGCCTTTTGGCTGACATCTTTTGCAAAGTCTTCAAGTCTGTTTACTTTGGTAAATTCTGCAGACATGATTCGCTGAGCTTCCTTATCACTTTTCCCTTTGCTTTTTTAAGCAGCTATCTTTTCGCCCTGTTTGAGTTTCAAAATCCATGTACTCTTGTACATTTTTAGGCTTTTGATATTTTTATGGGATTGAAATGTAAGTTGGTTGATATCAGTTGTGGATTAAAAAGATTGAATCTCTTGTGATACATTTTCTAACGCCAGAAAGTTTGCTCGTCGCAAGAACCTTACCGGAGAAACCGAAGGTCGTCGTTCTTGGTATAACCTCACTTAAATCTTTTCTTTCCTTTTAATTTACGTTTTTCAGTAAGTAATGTGGGTTGTAAATTGAATAAATCAGGGTGGGTTATCAAGCAGAATATATGAAATGTGGAAGATGAAGTAGAAGCAGTATATAAATATAATTAAAACCGGTGTTTATACCGGGTTAGACACATAGTCCAGTGGTGTGTGCATTTTAACTAAATGGTCGCCGGTTCGAGTCTCACCCACGTTTCCGAATTCCTAAATAATCCAAACATTTTTATAACTAAAATATAAAACAACACATATAGTATATAAACTTAACTAAAACCCATATTCTCCGGGTTAGTCACACAGCCCAATTGTTCGGGCTGTGTATAACACGCAACCTTGGTCGCGGGTTCGAGTCCGGTCGGTTACATGTTTCTGAAATTATCAAACCTTTTTAAGTAATAAACAGAAAACGGTTGAACTCAGTAAGTGTATATATATAAATAAATTCGGATATATTCCAGGTTAGACACGTAGCTCAGTTGGTAGAGCTGCGTGCACGTAAACGAGAGGTCAGACGTTCGAGTCTCACACGCTGCATAAAAATGTCCGGTCCGACCCGGTTCGACCCGCTAAGGGTATATTTTTTTTAATTAACATTTTGTTAATTTTCTCCAAAAACTATAAAAATATATAATAAAATAAGTCCTTTTTAAGCATAAAAATTAGTAACAAATACTATGAAATTATCTAAAAAGTCTAATAAAATTCATTAAATAAAAAAGTGAATTTTAAGTAAAAGAAATATATTTACCGAATTATTACGTGAATATTTAGGTTAGCTTTTCTCGTTGATTGGTATCTAAAAATCGTGCGCGCTCGTTATCAAATCAAGAACGCACCCACTGTGAGTGAATTCCTACAAACTTCCCCGTTTTATTCATGTTTTTGGGGGTATCATGGGTTGTGTTATTCATATTACTTATTTAACTCTCGTGCTATTACCATTTTATGATCTAACGTGCTATGTGATATTTTTTGTTTGTTATTGTTATTCGTGGTTATACTTTCTCATTTTAGTCAAGCTTTCACATTAGGCCCATCAGTTCCCTGTTTCATACGGGTAGAGCATCGCGTTGCCTAATTAGATCGGCTCCGTTTGATTGAGCCTTGATCTCACAGCACATCGCTTATCGTGCTCACATGTACATTGCTAGATGATTATGTGGTTTGTGGATAGATTACATATACGTTTGCTCATATATGGTTTGTACACATTTTATTAAATTAATAAACATAACAATTCTTTCTAATGTTTAAACGGGATTCACTCGCCAACTTTTGTTGACCCAAACCTCTATTTTTACACACGATACAGGTGATCAGTTGAAGCAAGGAACACATAGGATCGGGCCTTAGAAGAAAAATAAAGCGTTACTTGAATGTCTGTTTTAGAACATTTTTTTTTGTGTTTGTATGGTTTATGATTGGTTGGAATATTTCTTTTTAATTTGAAATAATAAATACGAAACTTTTATAATAGTAAATGTCATGAACTTTGATTAAAACCCAATCATGCCCCGACTACCATATCCACTGCGGGTCAGGGTGTGATACCAATAGGCCAGGTGAAGGTTTTGTGGATAGTGATATAATGGTGAGTGCAATGTTAGTGGTGGTGGATGGTTGAGTTGTAGAACTGGTGATTGTGGTTTTGATAGGAGATACATCTGGAGTTTCTTCATCATCATCTTGGACAATAAATTTACTTTTCCTGGTTCTGGTTTTAGTGTGTGGGTGTTCTTGATGGTGGTTGTGGAGGTAGTGATGTTGGTTTTTTTTAATAAGTCCTTTGGGAGACTTGTGTATTGGTGGTGATGGTGGTGTTTGAGTAGTTGTAACCTTTGTTGTCACTTTTGTAGTGGCAACAAATGTTTGGATGATGGGAGCAGTGGTTTGAGTAGTGATAGGTGTAGTAGTGGTTTGGATAGGTACACTAGTACTTTTCGTAACCTCTGTTGGAACCTCTTTTAAAGAGCCTTGTTTATCTTGAATCTATTTTCTTTTAATAATTTCTTGCATTGTTATCTGTATGTTTGATTCCCTTGTATTACTTTTCTTTTGCATTTCAACCTCTTTGGCAATTTCTTCTTTTCTTGCCATGTTGAGTGCAGCAATGTCAGGCATTATTCCAGCCTTTTTGACCAAGGGTGGGAGCTTCCTCATGCAATCTTCCTCCCTCTTTTTGGCAGCATCTTCATACTTGGGGAGAGTTACAGCTTTATAAGTGTTTTCAAATATAAAGTCTTTGATGCTTTAACTTCTACCTGTGTATCTTGGTACTTGGCATCCACGTTTTCTCTTACTTGCTCTATTTACATGGAATATCTTTCTTCTGCAGCTTGCTTTTGAAGATGCAGGTATGGTTGAATGTGGGCCCACATTTCTTTTGCAATGTCTGCATTTGATGGTGGAGTTTTGGATCAAAATTTTCATCATGTCTTTGATCTCTCCAATAGATGTTTCCATCACATGAGTTGACATGATCATCTGATTTCCCACCTGATGTGGTTAAACTTAGTTTTAAACCAAGTGCCCCTTGTTCTTGGTACTGGGGACTTCTAACTGGTGAAGAGATTATCGTCTCAACAATTGTTGCCTTCAAAGACTTCTTAATAATGTAACTACTATCCAATTGTAAGACTGTTGTCTCTATAGTTGTAGTAGCTACCCCACTTGAATTACTTGCCTGTATCTCTTGAGACATAGGAGGTGACGCCTCCTTTACTTGTGGATATCAATGATCCTTGAGCTTGCCCTAGTCACTTGTAGAAGTGTAATCTCTGTGATTTGTTATTGTGGAAACTAGGTATATGCAAGTCAGTTGTACCAATTGCATCAAGCAATGTTTAAAAAGATGATGGATATTTGAAGTCGGTGGAGGTGTAGAAATTGAAGCAGCTTTGGGCGAGGGGCTTGAGTAGAGATATTCAAGTGAGATATCTCACTCTTAATTTGTGTCCCCTGTGCTTACAACACTCTTCTTTTGTAAGGATGAGTGAGGAGTTTGGATGGGTGAAGATGTTTATGTCTATTGTGAGTAAGCAACAACAAATGTTAGCAGCATTTGCGTTACAACAGGTATCTAGCATCTTATCCTCCAGAGATCCTTTCTTTTTGGTTTTCCTTTTGGATTTGGGAATGGAGATGAAAGTGGTTTGTAAGGAAATTTCTGGTGTGGGTTCCATAGTGTTGGGTTAGGACCATGGTCACTAGGAGCAGTGGACCCAGCAACAGATGTTTCGACATCAGTTGCTTTGTTTTAAAAACAGTTTTTATTACTACATTTTCTAAGCTTTTTGCCATCATGCATGTAAATGTTTCATTTAAAAGACTGTTACTTTCAAGTGCTTCACCTTGTTCAAATTTACCAATGTCTTAAAACATTTTTAAGGTAGAAGCTTAACAGTCTTGGATAGATAACAAAAGGACTGCCAGTTCCTCTCTTGATTGCCTTTATGTTTGCTACCAAATACAAAAACAGTGTCTGTGTGACAAACAACAAAATAACTAGTAATTTCGTACAACTTAATCACAATTTTAATACTTAATTATGTGTAGTAGACTTGATTTTTTGTATAATAGAGTCTTACAAAATCTAGCAAACCCAGGATATACATTTACATTTCATATCATATCGTCAAGCAATCCGATAATGAAACTAGTGCGGGTCTTAATATCCTAACATAATTTAAACTAGTCGAGTGAGCTAGTTAGCATGTTTTAACCTCCTAAACCAAGATTAGTACCCTAATTATCTACAATTAACATCATGGTATAAATATCTTTCAAAGTATTTACCACATGTGTTATTCATTTAAAAATTATCAACACCATGCTTCTATACACCCCCTCATCTAAAAGGCACAAGGTGGGCCCACCCCACCTTGCTTCATATTGATATTGATGATGAAAAAGCATGGTATGGAAAGATATGGTATGACTAAGGGACTTAGAGGATGATAAACATAACAACACTACATCATTCTCACATTAGACACTTTCAAAACTTCACAACAAAAACTCCCTTCTCTCCCCTCTAAAACCACGGCTCACCCTCTCTCCTATCTTCCTCAAATTTTCAAACTCTAACACATCAAACACAAGGATCCATGATGCATATGAAGGTGATCTAAGGCATACTCGAGTATTGGAAGCTTTCTAGGAGCATTTTCTCAAGTGTGGAAGCCTTCTCATCTTCAACATCTAGTTCATCCCTAGCCTAAGTGCTAGTAGTAAGCATCATCTACCATTTTTAAGCTTATTGATATGTGTAGTTTATAAAAGTACAAGAAACTCATGTTAAAGCTCACCTTTAAAATACAAGAAACTCTAAACAAAACAATATAATCTACTTAATATACTTATTGTTATGATGATGTTGTGGGAAATCTTAGTGTTAGTATTGTTGTAGATTAAGGTTTAATAAAGGATCTTGCAAGTTCATGGTTAAAAATAAGATCTAAACAAGTATATGTTTAGATCTAGCAAGATCCATAAACATGAAGCATCATGAACTTTAATATAGTCTTAAAATGTTTTATAAAGCTTATATTAAAACTAAAAACTCATGTTCATGGTTTTAATCTTGGAAAAGTATATAAAGTGGTTTATATAAACTTGGTAAAAAATGGATGAACATAAGAGAAAAAGTTGTTTTGAATGATCTCACATTTTAGGTATGAAAGTTCATGAATCTTGATGTTGAAAATATGTATAATTTCATGTTGGATGATCTGTGATGATTTTGGTTGAGTTTTGATGGTTATGTTAAGTTGGAAAATTGGTTTAAAATACGTTTTGAAAACGTAGAAAAGTCACTAATATAAGGGAAACTATGGCGAAATTTTCTAAAAATATATTCATGATTAAATTGTAATTAACAATAGGTTTACATGACTAAAAATGTGATTAGAGCACTTAATCATGATTATTTTGGGTGGAAAAGTTTAAGTTAAAAAATTACTAGTGTTTTCATAAACTAAATAGAACTTATATATATATATATACATATATATATGTATACATATATATATGTATATTTGTGTATATATATATATATATATATATATATATATATATATATACATAATATGCAAAATAACAGGAATTTGACAAAGTATTTAAAATATGCTTACATATATACACTTACCTATATATGGGGTACATGGACAAGTATACAAGGAAAGATATATACACTTATCATATCCTTAAACATATGAATCAGACGATCGGACGAAACAGACATTGGACACACATACATATACTAAACCAACAAGTTAAATTAAACTAAAACTGGACAAGAGATATATGTATTTTACCGACAATATATATATTTTACTGCCACGAAAACATATTCTCTCATGTACTATAGGTCAGACACGACCCCTTGTTGGTTTTGTAGAGAGTAGAAAAATTTGAGAAAAAGAAAAAAAAAACCTAAGAAGAAAAATTAGAAAAGCATAAAAATAATTAAGCCGCCAATTTTAAACTTACTTAAAATCCTTGTGTCCCCGGCAATGACGTCAAAAACTTGACGTGAGTAGAGCGTGTATGATTTTTAGATATATTTTTTGGTACTTTTCACTCGTTAATTCAAGTTTTAAATTCATAAAAACACGATATAACACTCTCATTCTCTACATCACGCTAGGGCAAGTGCACCCGTCGTTGGTGTAATATAGTGATGGCAAGATGCAAACGTCGTCCAAGTACACAAGAGCTTTTAATACTAGAATATCGTCGACGTCTAATATAATCAAATTTTGAGAAAAGATTTTAATAAGTAAAATAAAACAATAAAAGAAACATATAAACAAGATAGAGTCACATGGCTCCGACTCGTTTATGTATTCTTTGATGATTTCCGCAATTTAGGATTTTTAAGAGATTATCTTAGTTATAGTGGCATGTCCCTCTTTTGGAGGCAATGCTACCCTCAGCCATATTGGTCTGGGTTAGTAGGGATACAGTCCCGCAAGGCTGGAATATTGGAAGATAATTAAGTAAGTTATTAATGCAAAATGTGACATGTCCCTCTTTTGGAGGTAAGCGACTTTCGGCCATATTGGTCTTAGTCAGTAGGGATATAGTCCCGTAAGGCCGGTTTAAAGTTTTAATAGTTGTTTATTTATAAAGGATTCAAGCCGTTCTTACTTCCTCCAATTTGATGCTATCTACCTCAAAAAAAATCCTAATAAGTTTAATTCAAGTCCTCGTTGTTAGAGCATTTGAGATTGTTGGTACTTGGTTTTATTAGGTTTTGAATTGGTTTGTTATAGTTTAACAAGTTCTAGATAGTTCAGGGGTAAAATGTGTAAACTATAGGGAAATGTCCGTATGGCGGTGTATTTAAGAACCCAACCTACTTATTAAATACGCTGGGTAGTCAGATTATATATATATGTTAGTAATGGAAAAACCTATTCTAAGGTTCTTGGACAAGTTTTGGTGATTTCTCTTATGTTGTGATAATTGTTCTTGTGCTAAATCCAAACATCCAGGTGCTTTTAGTGATTATATCATTTGGGATTCCATAAACAACACTTGTTATTTGATCTATACAAGAATCTTCATCTTTTGGTTTTTCTTAAGTTTTACACATTCAAGCAACTAATCTATAGTTTTTGGGTGATAACAATTAAACCACTGTGATCCGAATATGTTTTGGGACTCACAATTTGGTATCAGAGCCTCTATGCTCTTGATTGTTAGATTTTGTTAAGATTTTTAGTTTTGAAGGTTTTTCAAAAGTTTTTAAAGTTTCAGGGTTTTTCAATTTTTTTGAGTTTTAGATGGCTTGATCTAGTATGTTTAATCATTAGGTAGTTGTTAATCAGTGTTTTGGTGAACATCTGGGTCATTTTGGTACAAAGAAATATGGATTTTAAGTCGTTTTGAGTGATTAGAGGGTTATTGTCCATACTTAAACCCTATTGGGCGTATTTAAATTTGAAGACAATGTAGATAAACTTGAATTTAGCGTATTTAGTTTGAAGATTGCATAATTAACGAATACGCCGGCAATATACCAGCGTATTTGTTGATTCTCAGCCAAATAGTGTCAGCGTGTTTCATCGAAGGTAACTTCGAAGTCAGTGATAAAGATCCCCAGCGATTTTATCACGGTGATCGCCGTATTTATTCAAACTCGTGTTTGTTTTATCTGTTCCAGCGGATTTAGTTTTTGTCGCCGGTCCAAGAGTCCAAGAATCACTAGCGTATTAAAACTCGTGTTTGTTTTATCTGTTCCAGCGGATTTAGTTTTTGTCGCCGGTCCAAGAGTCCAAGAATCACTGGCGTAATTACTAATCTCATTGTCTTTTCTCAGTGATCTCATCAATTTATCAACGTAATTGATCTTAACCAGCGTAATTAACCCCTGATCAGAAATTTGACTTAAAATCAAACCAAAAAGTCACTTAATCAACTGAATCCGATCGCTCAAGCCGAACTTGAAACAAGAACTGCAACTAGGCCTCCCAAATTGAAGGGATCCGAAGATTTCAGCAGCTGGGAAAACAGAATCAAGTCATTCTTTGAGTATACCGACTATACTCAATGGATGTCCGTCACTGTAGGACCCCATGTTCCTATGGTTATTCTGTACTATCAACGAAGATCCCTCAAACTTCACTGATGAAGATAAGATACTCATCCAACGTGACCGTCGGGCTCACGCTGCTCTAACTATGGCTCTATCAAAGGATGACAACAACTTGTTTGAGGAATACACCTCGGCTCACGAACTATGGTTGGCTCTTATCGATCACTACAAAAGCAACGAAGAACTGATGGAAACCAAGAGAGATATGACTAAAAAAGAATACGACATGTTTGGAAGTATTTGAGGTAAAAGTCTGTCAGATCACATTAGCCGCTTTCTGAATATGTTAACAAAAATAAAGAAAGTCGGTAATCCCGTTGCCAACTATGCTTCAATCAAGAAACTTTTGGACTCTCTTCAAAAGGAATGGAGCTTACAGTGCATGATGATCAAAAGAACCTTCCTAACTAGTACAACGCCAGTTACCCTTTCGGAATTGATCAACATTCTAAAGGATTTCAAAATGGACGTGCTCAAAAGAGAGATGAATCAAAAAAGTTACTCACAACAAAAATATGCTCAATCCACTGCTGTTATTATGCACAAGAACATGGCATTCGTTGCCCCCAAAGTCTCTGGGGGTTCAAGCTCTCAAAGTGCCGGTGCATCTTACTTCAACGCTTCTGCAAACTCTGCTAAGGCTTCATAGTCCAAGTAAAAAGCTACTGTGATCGGCGATGTTCAAGCACTAAAGATTTCCACTGAACATGTTGCACTATTTAACACCTTCATCAGCAGTTATGAGGCTCTTATGTCGGGTGAACTAAAACACTTTCTTTCAGCAGAAGACACGTACCAAGTTGATCAAGATGATATGGAAGAAATGGATATCAAATGGCAGATGGCTATGATCTTCTTAAGACTGAAGAAATTTCAAGATAAGACAGGAAAATGATTGTCTCTTGGAAAAGCCGGTTTCGACAAGTCAAAGTTGCGATGCTACAATTGCAAGAATTTGGGTCACTTCAAGAGAGATTTCCCGCTGATGAAGAAAGAAAATGTTGAGATTGCCCCAGTGAGAAGGCCCATCGCTATTGAGGGAAATGAGAATGCTGCTGATAACACCCAAAGGCACTGGTGGTAGAAGATTATGATTGGGCTGAAGAAATTGCTGAGGCAAAGGAATAAGTCAACAAGGCTCTTATGGCTAAAATCTCTACTGGATAAGTCTCATCTGCATCAAACTGTGTTGGGAAACAAGCTGCAAGAATTCCTAAGGGAGACAAAGTTATAGATAAAGGCTTAAAGAGCATAGTTTTTCCGACTGAACCGTAAACAAATAAGGAAAAGAAAGAAGCTGAGAAGCCTGAACCTAAGAAGAATACCCAAGAAGAATGAGAAAGCTGGAGCTCCTACAGCCACCATGAAAGTTGAATTGGCAAAGGAGAAAGAGGATAAGGATTTGGTAAACAATATACCGTATGAATTTAAAGCAAATCCCAACCTTGTTTGAACATCGTGGCATAGTATAAATCACTCAACCATGACCTGATTAGAGAAAAAGAAAAGATTTTGCAATTTAACAAGGAACTGAAAGAAAATGTAGCTACATATCAAAGAAAGTTGAATTGAACTTTAGCTGAAATGCAGACACTAAAAAGAATTCGTTTATAGAAAAGATTTTATCATAAATGATTTAACTGAAAGATTACAAATATCTCAAAATGAAAACAATAGACTGCAAATCATGATCGATAAATGGAAAATTAGCAAAAAGGCATTGGTTGACATTAAAAATCGCCAACGACCGACATACGTGAAGGATGGGATAAGCTCGGAAACGAAACAAAAATCTTTCCTCCTCTGCAGAGCAAAAACTATGTGTACCTATGCCATCTCCTCATCCTAATAATGATTTAATTGATATAAATGATCTTTTTTCTCAAAATGTCTCTTACGAAAATGACAAAAATACTAACATTTCTGCAAGTAATACAGATGTGTGTGATGAGGACGATGACTGTGGAGGGTCGAAAATAGGGATAAGATATTCGAGCGACAGTTATTCCGCCGTTAACGGGTTCGCCTGGAATTGTAATAAGAAAAATTGTACTTCTATTCGGGATGACTGTAATAGTTTGACTAGGATGGATGACTGTAATGGCCGTGTGCCTGAATTTAACATTCGGGATGACTGTAATGGCCATGTGCCTACATTAAGACCCACAACCATGAGAATGTAGTGGTTGAATGTCATGACTTAAATTCTGCTTTTTGTGATGAAAGAGTTGTGTGTGAACATCTTTTGTTTGTTCCTGAATTAAAACAAAACAGATTTGGGAAATTCCTCACCGAGGATATTCCAGAATTTGTTCCATCTCACACAGGTAAATCAGAGACAGATTTGGAAATCAGCGAAGATAGCAGCAGCAAGGACTCATTCAACTCAACTTCAGAAGATGATGGAGAAGATTTCAGCTCTTTTAATGATCTCAGTTCCAATGAATCAAGTAAAGAACAAGAATCCGATTTTTCATCAGACACCGTCAATGACGAAGATTGCTCAGATGATGAAAGCCGCATTGACAAGAAAATGAAGAAATCCAAAAGTTCAAGCTACATTGCATCAATAGACAACGCTTCAAGCAACTCAAGACTCTCATCACATACATCATCTTCACACGCGGCGTCTACCAAAATGAAAAGAGCAAATTGCAAACAATGTTTTCGCTGTGGTCATTTAGGACATACGGCGAAACATTGCAAGAGCAAGAAATTTTCTGAACCTAAACAAGATTTTGCCAAAAATTTCACCAAGCAATTTGATAATTTTAAGATCAGTAAAAAACATAGTCAATTCAACATGTTTTTGGAAAAGAAAAGAAGATATTCTCGTTCAAAATCATGATAGATTAAACTTGAAGCAAGTTTGGGTTCCGAAAACTAATTAACTTGTATATATTTTTGTTTGTTGTTGTATAATAGGATAAATTGCAAAAATGGCTTCGAATGCTCATGGAATACATTTGGCACGTGGACAGTGGATGCTCAAGGCATATGACCGGATTGAAGGAACTCCTGAAGAACTTTCGATTCATCGACGGCGACTTTGTATCTTTTTCAAGAGATGAAAAGGGAGGAAAGATTGTTGGAATGGGAGACGACGTATCTGAAGCACTTACATTGGAGAACGTCAATATGTACCAGAATTGTGTTACCAACGACGTGGAATGCCTATTTCTCAAGCCCGAATACTCTGTTCCTGCCAAAATGATTATGCTCACAGCTCCTCGTCAAAACAACACATACGTTCTCAATATGAAAAACGCAAAATCTAATGAGCATATGACGTGTCTCATCTCCAAAGCGTCTGAATTGGAATTGCTGCTTTGGCACAGGCGGTTGGGGCATGTGAACTTAAAAAATATGAATAAACTCTCTAAATTAAATCTAGTAAGAGATTTACCAATAAAAGAATTTCCTTTTTAAGAAAAATGTATCACATGCGCCCTAGGCAAGCAACACAAAAAGCCACACAAGCGAAGGCAGTGAATACGATAACCGCACCATTGCAATTGCTGCACATGGATCTTTTTGGCCCTATCAGTGTTAAAAGTTTAGCTAAAAGATCTTAATGCTTGGTGATTGCAGATGATTTTTCTCATTTCTCATGGGTTTACTTTCTTGAAGCAAAGAGCAAAACAACATCCATTCTTCAGACCTTCATTCCTATGATCGAGAACGTAATCGAAGGTCAAATCAGTCAGAAGTGATAATGGCTCTAAATTCAAAATCAGACGTTTATCTCATTCTGCTAAGAGAAGGGAATTCACCTTCAATACAAGGCAGCTAGAAGTCCTCAGCAAAACGGCATAGCAGAACGGAAGAATACAACACTCATTGAAGTTGCTCGAACTGTGCTCGTAGACTCCAAGCTTCCTATCATCTTCTGGGTAGAAGTAGTCAACACATAATGCTATGTTTTGAATCGAGTTCTCATTGTTAAACCTCATTGAAAAACTGCCTATGAACTTCTTTTCAAAGAAAGCCTTTGATAGATTTCTTTAGACCGTTTGGATGTTCTTGTACACTCCTCAGCACTGAAGACAATCTTATCAAGTTTGAAGTAGTTGGTGATGTGTGCTACTTCATGGGATATTCATCTACTCAAAATGCATATTCGGTTTATAACAAACGAACCAAGATGGTGCTTGAGTCATACTATGTCGATTTCAAGAAGGAAACTGCACCAACACTGGAAGTTCTCCATACTGGTTTTGTGATGCAGATGTTGTCTTCAACACCTTCGACATTCCGCAACCTATTCCTGAAACCCAACCCATTGAAACCACTAAGTGGAACCACTGTTTGATTCGTCAGACATTGGACTCACTCCTTTCATTGCCTTCCTGTGGATAAAACTAATGGGGACACTTTGGCTGAGAATGCATCTGAAAATGATGCTTCTTCCTCACAGACGAATGTGAATGAACCAAGACAGGAAGATAGAACACCCATCATCTATGTTGATGAACACTTCATCAATCTACCTCAACAAATTGAAACCGACAACAACGCAGGATACAAGGCAATCAGAATCACCCCCTTGAGAACGTAATTGGTTCCATGGAAGATGGTTTACGGACTCATGGCCAGACATACGTTATCAATAAAGGATTATATGCTGCTTTCCTTTTGTAGTCTGTGCCAAGTGACATCAAAGAAGCTATTCAGGACTCCAGCTGGGTGCAAGCGATGCATGAAGAACTATCTCAGTTCAGGAAAATTAAAGTATGGGAATTGGTTGACCTAATATAAGGGAAGTTCCCACTCGGAACAAAGTGGGTATTCGGTAACAAAATGGATGATCATGGGGTGGTTATAAGGAACAAGGCAAGATTGGTTGTTCAGGGTTTTCAACAAGAGGTAGGGATTGACTATGAAGAAGTTTTGATCCGGTAGCACGTTTGGAAGCTATTAGAATATTTTAGCATATCCTTTTTACAAAAACTTCAAGGCGTTCTAGATGGATGTGAAAAGTGCGTTTCTATACAGGAAGGTGAAAGAAGAAGTCTATGTTTGTCAGCCTTCTGCCTTTAAAGATCTACATTTCCCTTAACGATACTATAAGCTTGACAAAGCTCTCTATGGTCTTCATCAAGCTCCTCGTGACTGGTATGAAACTATGTCAACATATCTTTTGGAATTAGATACATAAGAGGTAAAATCGACATGACTCTCTTCACGAAAATGACCGGAGACAATGTGATGCTAATTCAGATTTATGTGGACGATATTATTTTTGGTTCAACCGATGAAGCAAGTCATGAGGCAATGTTCGAAATGAGCATGATGGGAGAGCTCACATTTTTTTGGGTTTGGAGGTGAAGCAACGAGAAGACGGGATCCTCATTCATCAAGAAAATACATCAGGGATATTCTTGCTAAGTATAATATGAATGACTGCAAAACTGCAAGCACTCCGTTCGCATCTCAAACCATGCTCACTCTTGATCCTCAAGGAAAGCCTGTGAAGAAGGCCTTCTACCGCTCAATGATAGGCTCGTTGATGTATCTAACCGCAAGTAGGCCTGACATTATGTGCGATGTCTGCATCTGTGCATGTTTTCAGACGAATCCGAAAGAATCTCAAGAGACGACAGTCAAAAGAATCTTCCACTATCTGAAAGGAACACCCAAGCTTGGGCTTTGGTATCCAAAAGATAGTAACTTTGATTTAATTGCTTATTATGATAGTGGCCATGTAGGTTGTAAAGTTGATCGGAAGTCAGTCTTAGGAGGTTGCCAATTCTTAGGAATCGTCTCATATCATGGCAAAGCAAGAAGCATACAACAATGTCCACCTTTACTACTCAAGCTGAATACACGGCTGTTGACAGCGCTCACAAGTTCTCTAGATAAAAAACCAGTTGCTGGATTATGGAATCAACATCATGAAGAATCCAATATTCATCGACAACGAAGCGTGTCTGGGAATTGTGAAGAATCCGATTCATCACTCAAGAACCAAACATATCGAAATTCACATTCACGCGATTCCAGATGCGTATGAGAAAGGATACATTCAAGTGGTACCAGTGGATACTACTCAACAGAAGCCGATATTTTTACGAAATCCTTTGACAAAACCCATTTCAACCAATTGGTAACCTTGTTGGAAATGATCAATTTCCTTGAGTGGAAATAAATTGCGTCTTCATAACCGCCCTGTACATATTAGAAAAAACCCCGCTTTTCACAATATATGAGTATTTTAAAACGGTGCCCACCAAAAAGATTTTTGCAAAATTAAAATTTCATTTTCAAGCAATGAACATTCGAAAATAAAATTTTAGGCGGGATGATATCCAGAAAATACTTTGATCTCCTGTTTAACACCTGTTGTTAAAGAAATTATAGAGAACTGCTAACACCTTGTCTTTTTGATTGAAACAAAAAAGAAAAGAAAATCAAGATACTAAGCAAGGAAAATAGGGGTACCAAGCAACGACTGTCAGTAGATTCAACAATACCATCGAGTAAACTGTGATTAGGCGACAAAAGTTAATGCTTACACAAGAATTCTGGATACCCACAATGTTGTGCAACTTGCGGGTAACACGTTGCGGCATATGGCCTAATGGTCTTAAATCTTGTGTTGATAGATTGCCAAAGTCTGAGATTTCGGGTCTTTATATTGACTAATCAATCGGGGATATCATAATTGCTCTTCTGCTGCATCCAGATATATGTTGACCTTGACACAATTACCTTTTCAAAAGAGCCAATGTGGCCAAAACCTTATACAGAAAAAGCTCTCATAGAGAGTCATTCAAATGCATAAATCGTACCGTCTGTGGTATTTGTCTTAGCTCTCATTAGACATTGGTCTCTCTGCTGTACGAATGTACTGGCTTGATGATCAATTGTCTATCATTGAAAAACAAAACGAATGAAGTCAATATATTCATCCGCTATGAGGAATCTTTGTGCATACCTTGATCACAGGGGTATGTCCTGACGTGGGACTCACGCGAACAACATTCTAACAGCCTAGCTTGAGTTGGGGCCATTGCAATTTTTGTCAATATTACTACAACATGATAAAAGCTCATCCAAAGCATGTTAAAAGAAGGATGCATGGAGTTAAGAGGACAAGCATACTGACAGTTTTTCTTGTGCCTCGATTATTGAAAATTGTTTTTAATAACAAACTGACAAGTCTCGAATGCAAGTTCGAGCAACAGGCGTATTTGACAAATACGCCGGTCACTCAGTGTAGATATATATCTACGCTGACTGTTGTCTCAGAATGAGACTTAAATACGCGACCAAAACTCAGCGTATTTGTCTATATAGCATTCATGTCTCAGCGTAAATAACCGGAGTAATTAACCTGACTCGTAAATATAATGACGCTTTTATCATTAGTTTGTTAGCGTAAATATTTTTTATTTTTGGCATATTAATCCTCTATTTAGCACTTTTATCAGCGTACTTATACTTTTTCTATTTATTTTTATTATTTTACTTTATTTTACATTTGTTTTTATTTGTTTTTATTTTAAAACTTTATTGTATATTTATTTTGTCAATATTTTTATATAGTTTTGCTAATATATATAAATACCCTGTATATATCCTAACCAAATAACAACTATGTTTTAAAACCTGGATCTCACTTGACTCATTTTCATGTCTCAGAATGGCTCAGCAATTAATATGGGATAGTACGAGAAAGCATAACCAGCCAATTCCTCTAGTTCCTCTAGAGGACGATTTCGAGGACGTAATGGATTGGCTATCAAGGAGCAAATTTAGTTATGCACTTCATGCAAACCCGAAGATCTACTGTATTCAAATAGAAGATTTCTAGAGAACAGCCAAGGTGAAGACTATCGAGAAAGTCAAAACAATCACAGCTACAATTCAGAAAAAAGAATTAAAAGTGACTGAAGCAAGAATCCGAAAGGTGCTAAGCCTCAGAGACAGTTCAAAAGACCCAATGAAGCTAAGCAAAGAAGAATTACTTAAAGGATTCCGGGGAATGAATTATGTCATGATTTTCGAGGAAAGAACCATATTAAAAGAAACGAGCTCACAAAAGATTGGAGATTTATTCTACACACATTCTGCATGAGCCTAGCTCACTAGAGTAGGAGGGTACGATGGTCTCAACTTGGAATGGTCTGCCGCAATGCTTAATCTGTGTACAAACCAGCCGTTCAACATTTCTTGTTTGATCTTCTATTGCATGGTGGACAACGTTAACAAGGTCCATGGGCTATGTACCCAAGATTCTTCCAACGATTCATCAACGATCAGCACAAGAACTTGCCACATGACAGAAATTTATACCAATTTCAGTTTCCCAAAGGAAGACAAATCACATTCTTGTTTCACACAACAAATATCGAGAGGGTGTAAGGCAAGCCCGAGAAAGACAAGAAAAACAAGCGGCTGAAGAGCAAGAGGTAGAAGTTGAAGACGAAACACCACTAATAAGCAAACGAAAAGATAAAGGGAAGAAAGTAGTTGAAGGAGAACCCTCGAAGAAGAAAAGCAAGAAAGACTCCTCAAACCTAGAGCGGATTGTGGGTGACAGCATTCGTGTAGGGTTAACAAGGGAGGAGATAGAAAGAATGCAAGCAATTCATGCTATTGAAGAGGCAGAAAAACGGGAGCAAAGGCTGAAAAGGAGAGAAATGACCGAGTAAGAGACACCCGTTGTTGTGACATCAGAGAGGAACAGTTAGATCAGTTTGTTGAAGGGTTGCTAACTAATCCCTCAAAGCCCACTCCAAGCAAGTCCCCTGCACACAAGAAACGAAAACCAAGAGAGGGATCGTCCAAGGATGTTCCACCCAAGCTAACCTCAACTGTTTAAGCTCCTCCTCAACGAGTTCCTGCAAGACCTCGACCTTTTCAAGATCTGTATGATCGTTTATCCAAAGAAATCGGGTTGTTTCCTGCTAAGGAATCTTGTTTGTTAAAGAATCAGGTCAGTGATACAAACGTGCTCAGGGAGAAGCTGAAAGAACAGAGAAAAAAGAACAAGGAATTACATTCCTACGTGTCCAAGCAATCTGAATTTGTAAAGTTTCAACAAGAAGGATTGAAGAAATTTCACGAGATGGTGTAATATCTGTACACTTCAGCCAATCGAAAACCAAAATACACAAGTGAAGATATCTTCAATTTTGACAGATTTAGAGAAGAGGAAGAAAAACAGAAAGCTGAGGTAGCTAAAAGGAAGAAAGAAAACTAGCATTTGCGGTTGATGTTAACATTGATGGAGAGAGTGATGAGGAGGAAGTTGATAGGATTGAAATGCCTCCTAGATTCATCGAATGGGGTCTAGAGGATGAAATTGTCTACGAAACTAATGGTGGAGATGAGTTTGCTTCGCAGCACCTTGAATAGTTCAAGAAGGAAAGAGCAAAAATGCCAGATTTCTATCAAGTCATAACGGTTGAGAAAACGAAAGCCACATACCGAATTGTCAACTGGAGTTCTGTAATCTAAGTGGGTGGTTTGTTGTAAAGCGAAGATGTAGGTCCCTATAACCGGATCTAATCGATATCACAATAACATACTTTGAGAAATAAGATGAAGATGGAAAGATTCAACTTGCATACAAATTGGAATTTGTCTAATACAAGTGAAGAATAATCAAAGAGCTACCATACCCTAATACATCAGTAACTATATATACACAAGGGTTGATGCTCCTAAACCCTAAACTCTTAGGCCCAAGGCCTTTCCCCAAGCCCATTACAATAAACAACCCAATTCCTAACTAATACTAATGCATAAACCTATTAGTGCCTTTACAATCTCCCCCTAGGTTTACTGCATTAGAACTAGCCTTACGCTTTAGGATTATCAATCATGTGCAAATAATTTGTTTTGAATCATTGTGGCCACCGCACTCGTTCAAGATTTCGCACATTCTTCATGTGTGTCACTTGCTTGAATTTGATGTGCACCCAGCATTAGAATGTCCGCCTCGTGAAAGCTAATTAAATCTAAAGTATCAGCCAACTAGAATGCCTTTTCTTTTGTAACAGTAACAGCTTCAGCCATTCTCGGATCATATGCGCAATAGTAGAGATTCTTCAGCACACCTTTTGGAAACTTTGGAGTAGCTGAAATGACCTTGTCCTTGTCAGTCGGTGGCAAGATAACGTTTTGAAGCCGTTTGTGAGTATGAGGGTCTCGAATGCCTGGGCTTTTCTTCAGATATAATTCAGCAGTTTTCATTGTTGGAAAGTTATAGGATGCTTCATGTTCAAGCTTTGAGTGAAATGCCCAACCAGGACCTCGTTGATTGAATCTGAGTCAGAGTAGTGAGCTCTCAATAGACTTTTCAAATCAATCTTAGTCCAGGATTCAAATTGTGTCTGTTTCGAATAGTATTCTCTTTGTCCACTCTCCCTCGTGACTATCCATAAGTTCCTGTCGTGATCATATCTCCAACATTTCACTTCAGACTTGTTTCCAACTTTATCATTGTGGCTTGATCCTATCACCATGACATATCGATCTGATACTTTGGAAGGATCCTTTGGCTGAAAATTTTCATCGAGGGGATTTAACATCTTGATTCTTCATTACAAGCATTTTCTTGCTGCTTGTACTCCCATTTTGCGGCTGCTTTCTCTTCTTTAATCTTTCAGCTGAAACATATGTGTTCAAACCCGCTTCATTCTCTTCATCAGCTGCAGCCTTTTCTTCTTCTATTCGTTCATGATGTGCAACGTTAATAGGATCATCACCTTTATCCGCAAATTCACTCCCAAAATTTTTCTGCAACTGAGCCTTCATCTCGTAAATCTCTCTCATCAGTAGGCTCACATCTCCTTAAAGTTGCTCAATCGCTTGGTCCTAATAGATATCTGATTTTGTAAGGATTCTATTTGAGCGTTTTTCAATTCATTTTCTTGTTCTAGCAGCACTACTCTTCGCAGTAGTTTGCCAACATCCACAGCTTCATCCTCATCGCTATCAGATTGCTCGATAAATTTCATCTTTTCCGCGGCCATTCTCATTGCGGCCTCTTCATACTCAGATAAACCACCACCAGAACTACCTGCCTCACCATGAGCACCACTAGAACTTTTTGGCTGTAAAATTGGATCAGGAATAGTGCTTGAGCTTGAGGGCTTGGGGAGATTAGGGGCATCAGATGCAAAGACATTCTCTTTTTCATCATCTTCAAACAACGTTTCAACGGAAGGAATGATACTAGGAGAAGGGATCCCAGAATCAGCCTTTTGAGATGCAAGTAAAGCTTCAAGGTTCTCAGAATAAATCAAATTCATTTCTCTCACAGTCTCCTCAACTATCTCTGATTCAGCCTGTGCTGCTTCTTCTTCTTTTTTTTTTCTTCTGAAACAAGATCTTCAACGGCAACTTCTGGTTGTCTTGGTCCTTTACAATCTGAGTATCATGCTCTTCAGCTACGAACGTTGTCACTGGTTTAGGAGCATATACAATTTCCTTGAATTTACCATGTTTAATAAGCTCATATCGACCCACAAACTTGATCTTAGCAGAGTCCCGCTGTTTGCATGTGGCTTTGAAACAACTTGGTCCTAGCAGCTTTAAGTTCAGGTGGTTTGTGCCTTTTATCAGCGCAGAATGCTTCTTGCCAATAATCATCTGCACAAATCTTGGATATAGCAGGAACACCTTCTTCTTTGTAGTCCCAGTCGTTCACTAATGCAACAAGTGTTGCAGTCTATGTCTGATTCAGTTGGTCCTGGCCGCCTTTGTTCTCTGAAATACACTGTAAAAATATGTGAGCAAGGCACCTCCAGTATGGTGGGAATAGATTCTTCAACACTGTTGGATATGCTCCTTCATAGCTCATTCGACGAAGACCTTCCATCACACTATCCTTGTCAAATGCAGTAGGATGACGTTCGCTGTCTCCAAATTGTAATGCGTCTCGTACGTCTGTCTCTGAAAACTTAACTTCTCTTTCTCCAATCTTGGTTTCAATGTAAGCACCTCCACCCTTGACTTTAGCGTTGATCCAGAAGTCCTGAATCATGTCTTTATCGATTACTAGATTCACTTTAGAGCATGAGTGAGTCGGTAGTTGCTCAGTCCAATAACCTGAGAATCAAATCTCTCCCTATATTCTGGCAGAGGATCAGACAAATAGAAGGCTTGGTTGTGAAAAGCTTTGACTTCCAGCTTGCGTTTATCCATCATTTTGCGCCATTTTCTGCACTTGAAACAGAGATGTCAATATTCAGAGCAAACATTAATTTCCTCTAAACTGTTATGATAGATTTACTTGGTTGACAAGTTAGGAGTTCAGAGGTGTAGGTCAGAGGGTCAAAGGAGAACTGAAGTTCAAAGGTTCACAGGTCAGATGAACTCGAATAATAAGGGTTCAAGTCAATGACACCTTATCATTCGATAGGGTTCATATAAGAGCATCCGGAATGCATCCGAGATGCACCCGAGATGCATCCGAGATGCACCCGAGATGCATCCGAGATGCACCCGAGATGCACCCGAGATGCATCCAAGATGCACCCGAGATGCATCCGAGATGAAGAAGAACTACCTCAAAGTCAGAGATGAGAGAGATCCGGATAAACAAGAATTCGAAATGATCCGAAAAGACTAGAGATGGGCTTTATATAGACTCGAAACATAGCCTCGCCCATCTCTGAACAATGAGTTTGAGATAACTAGGCTAGGTCCATCTCTTACCTAGTCCGTCTCGAAACAGTGATTAGAAACAAATGAGTGTATTCGAGATGAGTAGGCCCACTCTAAACTCTAAACGGAAATATTTAAACCTTTTCGGGCCCCTATCAATTTTAACCAGTCCTGAACAGCAACACCTTTTGTCAAACTCTGTGATCCAACTGACCAAGCAACCAGTCTTACAGGAAGAAAGAATATCAATAAGAATAGTAACCGTTAAGAGATAAGGGGAGAGTTTCCATGAGATCAAACCAGTTCTGAACTGATTAAGAACATTTTTCGGCATGAGCTTGGTCAACCGGAACCGTGTGATTGTTGATATATTTGTCCTTTTAAACTCATCGCATCAATCTTCAATTTTCAACCTTGTGACTTCATCAAGTGAGTTTGCAATAACATCCATGTGTTCCACATCAAGACATACCCCTGTAAAGGTAAGCAAAATAGTTCATTGTAACAAGTGAAAATACCGAGGTCATTCTTTCTTCTTACAATGTCCGATTTGTTGGTGAACAGGTCAGTAGAATGTACTGCAAAGAGACCAGACAATATCAGACGAAGGTTACAGGCACAATACCTTATACGGTATGTGTTGACTTTTGCAAGCACATGGGATTTTCTCGGGAGAGATTTCCCCCTTTTTAAGGTTTTGGCCCTTCCATTTAGGCTCTTTTTAAGGATATCCTGACTTAGCCTAGGTCTGCATGAATCTGGATGTAACAGAAGGGCAGTCTTGATATCACAGATGACTTATCGGCATAAAGACTTGAAACTTTAGACATTGGCTATCTATCAACACCAGATTTAAGACCATGAAATCATATGCCAATGATACGTTACCTGCAAGATGCATAGCTTGTCAGAGAGTTAGTTACTTGGTATCTTTTTGACTCTTGAGCGATAAGCCTATTAACACATCACAAGAATCCTCGCTTTTACAACATCAATACCTTACATGTGTTAACCAAGTACATTAGATTTGAGCAGCAAAGCAAATATTTCTCCCCTTAAATTTGTGCAGAAGTAGAAAACTTTATGCACAAATTTAGTTATTTTGCAATATATATATATATATATATATACGAAAAACTTATTTTAAGAAGTTGCTTAGTTGGTAAAACCCATTATTATCAAAAGGTCCACAAGCACTTTGAATCTCGAATTGCTGACAGGTTTTGTAAAAAGATCCACTGTATTAGCATCTGTGTGGATCTATTCAAGTTTAATTAAACCTCTGTCGAAGCAATCTCGTATCACAATAGATAGTAGTGTTAAGATATGTCAAACCGTAGTCCTCAAGCTGATGTTGCATCCAAATAACCTGGGAACAACATGCATATGTTGCAACATATTCTGCTTCTGCAGTTGACAAAGAAACTCTTTGTTGCTTCTTGCATTGCCATGACATAAGTCTGTCAACCAAGTATTGGCATCCAGTTGATATGGACTTCATAACCTTGTCTGTCCCTCCAAAGTTACTGTCAAAAAAGCAAACAGATCAAAATTCGAATCTCTAGGATACCAGAGGCCCAATTTTGGAGCACCCTTGAGGTATCTAAAGTTTAATGGCTGAAAACTGAGAAAGTTTAGGATTAGCTTGATATCTGGCACATTGGCAGACCGCAAAATAATGTCCGGTCGGCTCGCAGTTAAGTACATTAATGAACCAATCATAGACCGGTATGTCATTTGATTGACTGGATCACTTTCAGCATCCTCATTCAGCAATGGCCGTTCAGCAATAGGTGAGTCAATGGGCTTTGAGTTTGACATGATGAATTTTGTGAGAACGTCCTGAACATACTCTCCTTGATAGATCAAGAATCCTTGGTTGCTCTGATGAACTTGCAAACCTAGAAACATAATCATTTCACCTAGAGAGCTCATTTCAAACTTCTTCTTCATCAAGTCCTCAAATTCTTTGCACAGCTCTTCGTTGGTAGACCCAGAAATGATGTCGTCAACATAGATCTAAACAAGGATAAGATCCTCGCCAACGTGTTTAATGAACAATGTTTGATCTATCATTCCCCGTACATAACCATGAGCAAGCAGATGCTCTGTTAGAGTTGCATACCATGCACGAGGTGCTTGGTGCAAACCATACAAATCTTTATCTAATTTATACGCACATCCATGCTTCTTTGTATCTGTAAAACGACGGGGTTGAGCAACATAAATCTCCTCCTTGACCTTCCCGTACAAAAACACCGTCTTGACATCCATTAGATAAACCATGAAACCCATGTAGGATGCATATGCTAAGAAGATGCGTATGGCTTCTAGACAGGCTACGGGTGCATATACCTCATCATAGTCAAGGCCTTCGATCTGTCTGAATCCCTGCAAAACTAGCCGAGCTTTTTTCCGCACGATCACTCCAGTATCGTCTTGTTTATTTCTATACACCCAACGAGTACCAAGAGCTCGTTTTCCCTCTTGCAACTTCACCAATTTCCACACTCCCAGCTTTTCAAACTGATTGAGCTCTCCATGCATTGCATCGGCCCATCCAGTTTCTTACAAAGCAACATCAATGTTCTTAGGCTCAATTTGTGATATGAAACATGAATACAAACATGTGTTAATGGTTCTTGATCTACTGCATGTTTGAACACCGGTAGATACAGGACCAATAACATTTGCAATTGGATGATTTTTCTGAATGCGCTGGGGAATTGCCACATCTGGTGCCCACAAATTAGATTCTAAGTTAGAAGCACTTCCTGATACTATCCCAGATTGCTCCCCCTCATTTAATGCAGTAGTATGGGTTAGAGGAGGATCAACTGTGCAAGCTAACGGAATCGGCTCCGGAAATGGTGAAGCTCCTTGAACTGTATTTTGCTGTGTAGAGGATTTAATATTGCTGATAGTAGTAGGTTCGAGAACCACGTCTCGCATTTGTGAAGAAGGATGCACGTCCGTAGGGACTTCATGAAATCCTCGAGGATCCACGGTAAGTTTCTTAAAAGAATCTTGAAGCGGGACAACATCATCTTCAGCTATGATAGGAATGGGTATCACGGTTTTTGAGACATCTGCATCAACAATTAAATTAGGTAGAAATTAAAAGACTGAAACAAGGAAGAATAGTCATATAACCAATCAGGTCCAAGTCTAGCATCTTTCGTATTTTCTTCCACATAATATGTCTCCGTGATCTGTTTCTTGATTTTGTTGTAGACACGATATGCATGGATCTCCTTTTGCGTCAAATTTTCGTAGCTGACGAAATAGCATAGATCTCCTCTTGCATCAAATTTTCCCTTAGCATCCATGTTAAGTAGAACACAAGGATAGCCAAAAGTACGAAAATGTTGTACCGAGGGTTTCTGTCATTCAACTATTTGATAAGGTGTCTTCATGTGACGTTTGTTGATGAGAGCATGATTTTGTACATAGCAGGCTGTGTTCACTCCTTTTGCCCAAAATATCAATGGAAGACCGGAATCAATCAACATAGTACGAGCTGCTTCAATGAGAATTCTGTTTCGTCTTTCTGCGACTCCATTTTGTTGAGGAGTTCGAGCTGCACTGTATTGACGATCAATCTATTTTGATGCACAAAAATTGTTCAGCTTGACGTTCTTGAACTCCGTTCCATTATCACAACGCATAATCTTCACTCGCTCGTTCGTTTGGTTCTCCATGAGAGTGATAAATTTCTTTATTAGCCTTGCAGTTTCACTATTTTGTTCAAAGAAAAATGCCCAAGTGAAACGAGAATAGTCATCAGTGATAACCAGACAATAAGCTTTTCTTCCAATACTCAGCACATTGACAAGACCAACAAGATCCATGTGAAGCAGTTCCAGAACTTTGGATGTCTTGTGCACAAGCTTGGGCTTATGAGGCTTACGGTGTTGCTTCCCACGAGCACATGACTCACATTTTTTTAATTTGCATGAAATCCTTGATTGGTAAATTTCTGACCATACCTCCCTTTGCTAGTCGATTAAGATTCTTCATGTTAAGATGCCAAAGTCGTCGATGCCACAACATTGCATCATGTTCAGCAATTAAGAGAATAAGCAAGTAACTTGATCAGTGGGGGCTTTGTTCATGTTGATCACGTAAGCGTTACCCCGTCATTCTGCTTCAATCAAGTACCAATTCTCAGGTATGACAATTCCAGGCTTCAGGACCACGCATCCACCTTTTGTAAACAAAACCTCTAAACCATTGTCGCACATCTGAGAGATGCTGAGAAGACTGTGTTTGAGTTCAAGAACATAATTAACATCAGAGAAGTTGAGAACCCCGTTTCGGACTGTGCCTTTCATAGTAATTCTTCCCGTTTCTCCACCTGCAAAAGTGACAAATCCACCATCGAAGATTTTGATATCATTCAATTGGGAGATGTCCCCAATCATGTATCTGGAACATCCACTGTCGATAAACCAAACTCTAACTATAGCCCTCCAAAGCTGTTCCTGCACACAGAACAAGATTAGTGGGAGACGGGAACCCATATCTTTTTCAATCCGGGTTGGTTAGAAGATTTTGATGCTTGAGAAGATGATGAAATGAGATTTGGCAAGTGAGAGCACTCTGACTGAGATCTAGCAATCATTTTGGGTTTCCAAATCTTTAACTCTTTATTGTTTGAGAATACATGTGATGATTACGCGTTTAATTTCTTGTATGGATTTACGAAACCATATGAGTTTGAACAATTTTTATTGTTTTTCTTTGCTAGATTCCAGTCTCCATCAGAAGGCTTTTGATGACTTTGACTTCGATGATACAAAGCAGTCTGATGGTAGAAATTTTGGACGGATAAGACCCAAAAGGACGATGAACACAGTTTCTAGCTATGTGCCCTGGAATTCCACAATTGAAGCAAGTTTGCCTTTTTGATAAAAAAGACTCTTAATTCGACTTGTGTTATTCTGGGTAGCTGATTGGGTCTCTTCTTTCCACTAGGTGCTGATTTCTTGTGCGAATTTTTACTCTTAGGTGAAACCTGCTCACAACTATCAGCACAAGAGTGAGTATCGACAGCTTTACCCTTCAACCTTGATTCAATTGGTTTTTGAGTTGGGTTTTTCTTTTGATTAAAAACACTTGTGGGAAGTTTCTCCTGAATTTTCATTGTGTGTTATCTTATGGTTTTTCTAGATGGTCTTTTCTTTGCAGGAGTGGATTCTGTAGTCTTAGTTTCATTTAAAACCTTTTATTCCGAAACTAAAGTCTCAAAATCAACTGTTTCAGTTTCTTTAGAAGTGGATTCATTTGGAACTGAGCTTTCAGAATTAGATGATTCTTGGTCATCAGATGATGAGCAAGTTTTGTCAATATTTTGACTGTCGTAACTGTCTTGCCTATTATCTAATGAGTTAGAATCTTCGTCCAATTTCCAGAAATATCAGATGTCTCCTGTTCACAAACATTTACATTCAAACAGTCCATCACAACAATATTTTCAGTTTCACTAGATCTGGAGATATCTGAGGTATCCGTTGAGGTTTCAGAAGAACTAAAATAGTTTTATGAATCAGTCAAAACTGAAAACCTCAGACTCCTTTCGACTGTCAGTTAAATCATGGACTGAGTCAAAAACCATATCATTTGAAGTTTTAGTTTCAACAACATCGGAAAAACCCTAAGTCTCAAAAACCAACTGAACAAAATTCCAAACATAGTCATCATGTTTATCACATAAAGAAACATCATAGTCATCAGCAACAATTGGATGAGATTCATTATCCACTTTTGAATGCTCCTCATCTATCACTGACTCTGCACATTCACTAAAGCAGTTAAATCCCTTCTCAAAATCATAAGTAAAAATTGTTTTCACAAGTTCTTCAGATGGAGTTGTTGTTGACTCCTTTTCGCCTTTCAAATTTTCAACTGACTCATTCGAGCACTCTTTATTATTAACTTTTACAAAACTTATAGGCTTTTGAAAATCAGTTGATTGGGCATTCTTATGCTTGAAAGGTTCCCAAGGAACACAGTCACTTGGTTTGCCATACGCCATTTTATCATAATTTTCCAATTCTTGCTCAGTGAGCGGCATTCTTGAATAATTATGATTGTATGGTGGAGGGACTTGTGAATAACCCAACCCTTTTCCCTTGCTCTCTGTGTATGCCATTTGTATATTGCACAGATTGCGAACAATGTCACTGGAAGTATCATATTTCTTAATATTCAATTCATTTTGTTGAAAGTTTCCAGTGAGAAGTCCCAGCTCAACTCTTACCAAGTTGCATTCCAAAGTTTTTGAATCTATTTTTGTTTTATAATCATGAACCCAACATTTCTGTTGGTTACGTGTCGGGGGAGTTGAGGTATGTCCTTCTTTAGAGCATCAATCTTTTCGTAGAGAATTCTATTGTTCTCACGAAGACCAATGTACTTTGACATGGCACTGTTTTAATCATTAATGAGATTGAGATTATGAGCTCTCATTTGTGCCATTTTATGTTTACGATCTTCCAAGCATAGAAGAGAATTTATCATTTCGGAGAGAGATTTGGGCTCCTCAGTTTGTGCCATCAAGCATTTGAGATGATCTTCAACAACTTTGGCAATCTTCAGAGATTCCACTTGAGTTGCAGCATCAATCTAGCTGAAACCATGCTGCTCTTGTACCATTAGGGCCTTTCCTACTCCTGATCCTCCTTGGCTTGATGAGTTTGATGATGATGTCTGAGCTGAAGAAACTGGAACCATGGACCTTTCTGAATTCCTAGCAGCAGCTGCAGTTGCTTCATATCCCACGGATGTCTGTAGTCTCTAGTGAAGTGTCCAGGTTCATGACATGTGTAGCATCTCAGCTTATCATTGACTAACCTAGTGTCAATGTTTGACATTGGACGGCTCCCGTATTTTTTTTTAAACTTTTCTGCTTGAAAAGCAGCCCTGGCTAGATTCCACGAAGCATCCAGTTCTTCAATGTCTTCTTCAACCACTTGATTAAGCTTGGTAGCAAACACTGAAGGAGGCAAGAGATCTCTTGCTAGAAAAGCATTCAAACTGTTGAGCATTGAAGCTACAAGAGCTAACTTCTCTTCGTTTTGTTTGGTCAGAAATGCGAGATTTTCGGTGGGGGTGTAGATTGAACATTTTGAGGAGCTGAGAGATTAGTGGGACTATAGACAACGTTTGTGTGCTGAGGTAATTGCTGAGCAGTAACAGTAGTCGGAACAGCGGAGTTGGTTGGAAGAGACATGCCATAAACATAGTTAGTCTTTTGAGCTTGAAGTTGTGCTTGAGTCAAAGGACTGAAAACAACATTTGGATTGCTGTTTGTCATGGGGCTAAAGATAATATTAGGATAACTTTGAGACATTAAGGAAGTGTTAGAGCCAGTCATCCATGCAACCATCATAGAGTTCTTATGGTTCAGTTCTCTTTGATGATTGTCTATTTCACATGATTTCATGGTGGCGATTAGTTCAGTAAGAGCAACTTCATTCAAATTCTTGGTACGTTTGATCATTGAAACATCAGCATCCTAAGACTTTGGCAGAGAATTCATCAGTTGACGATTCATCCCACTATTAATGATCGAAATTCCAGCACTTTCCATCTGTGAAATAAGTTTGACGAATCTCCTGATTTGATTTTCCACAGTCTCTCCATAAATGTGATTAAAAGAACTGAACTGCTGGTTCAACATATTCACCCTACTAGCATTCATGTCAGTGTTTCCTTCATAAAGATTTTTTAGCACATCCCAGATTTCTTTTACACTTGTGCAGTTTCTGAAAACAATTGAGATGTCAGGACCAAGTGCCATGGTAAGATTTGCCATGGCCTTATCATCTTCATCCTTGATTTTTCGATCTTCATCAGACCACAAACTTTCTGGTTTTGGAATTCGAGTGTCTTGATCATCTGTACTTGCGTACATGATTGTGCGGGGACCATCACGAATGCACCTCCACATTCCGGGTTCCTATGCTTTACAATAGTGCTCAAAGCGCCAAGTCCATTCAAAGTAATCATATCCATACAACAATCTTGGGATTTTGGTAGATGTACCAATACTCTGGTCCAGTTCCTGATGCAATGCTAGAGTCTGAGACTGAATGGCTGTTAAGGTAGCATTGGTATGATCTACAGCTGTCAGAATGCTGTGTGGATTCATTGTTAAAGATGGTGAAAAGATATCAAACAGAGAAGTGAACAGTAATTAGAAACAGGACCCTGAACAGTGACTCTGAAAAGCAACTCTGAACAATAACTCGAACAGTAACTCTAATAGTAGATCCGAGATGGTAACAACTGATCTGAGATACTACAGTGAATCGGAACAATAACCTTTTAAGAGAGATGATACGAGATAATACTGAATTTGGTAGATGAAGACAACTAATGATCCGAGATGGAATCGAGATGCATGTTCATCAATCCGAGATGCAGATTTAGATGATTCGATATGCAAGCCATTGATTCGAGATAATCACAGTGATATGATTCTTGGATCTGAGATGTTCAAGAAGAAAATCCGAGATAGTCCAAGTTGGTCCGAGATATTCAAGCAGACTGCCCAAGATGGTCCGAGAATGATTAGAGATCTTCAAGCAGACTATCTGAGATGGTCTGAGAATGATTCGAGATCTGCAAGCAAAAACCGAAACAGAAGCAGATGCAATCAGAAATCCATGTGATATCATATCTGAGCCCTGAAACAGGTTCAAACAGGCTCTGATACCAAATGTAGGTCCCCATAACCGGATCTAATCAATATCACACTAACAAGCTTTGAGAAATAGGATGAAGATGGAAACATTCAACTTGTATAAAATTGGAATTTGTCTAATACAAGTGAAGAATAATCAAAGAGCTACCAAACCCTAATATATCAGTAACTATATATACTAGAGGGTTGGTGCTCCTAAACCCTAAACTCTTAGGCCCAAGGCCTTTCCCCAAGCCCATTACAATAAACAACCCAATTCCTAATTAATACTAATGCATAAACCTATTAATGCCTTTACAGAAGAGGAGGTGTAATCCAGTATTTTCGAAATGGAAATGACATACACAGTCTACTCACATGGGATATACGAGAATTGAGCAAATACGAAGTGATAAATCCTTCCAACAGTAGCATTGGCGGCGACTTTGAAAGACTAATTATTATAGAATGCGTGCGTGGATTCACGGTCTTCAAACCTCAACGCCCGAGAAGACGCGTATCAAAAACAACCAAAGACCCAATTACAGGAAAAAGGCAGAGTGAAGTGGGTAATCAATCCAGCCAAAGTGGTCACCAGGGTGAACTTCCTCCAGAAAAACCTGTGTCTCTCAACAATTTTAAGAAATGGTTCTATAATGGTAAAACAGGTGAAGTAGTCCTCAGATCCAACTCAAATAAAGATATCCACATTCTAGATCCAATGGACGTATTCATGTTCTGTCTATCTGATCTAAATACTCTTTATGGGAACAAGATACACATTGGCGCAGGAAACGAATACCTGGAGGAAGGCATGCTTTTTCAGCGAGTTGTCGAGCAAGCAAGAGCAAGAAAGAAAGAAATGATGGAGATTATGATCAAAATCAACAAACTAAAAGAAAAGGATGAATCTAGAAAGAAGTGAGCTACTGAGAAGTCCGCGGAGCCCAATCCTCCTCTCCTCAACCCAAAGATCCATCCTCCGAATCAGATGTTCAAGTTATTCCATCACCTTCAACTTCATCCACATATGAAGTCACGATGGAGGACCCAAAATAAAGTGAAGCTATTATTAATCAATCACCACCTGAATAGCCTGAAGATCAAGCTGCAACCAATCTAGAAACTGAAGCTCAAGAATGAAGATCAAATAAGTACGCAACGATCTACGGAGGATATTGTTAGAGCATTTGAGATCGTTGGTATTTAGTTTATTAGGTTTTGAATTGTTTTGTTACAGTTTAGCAAGTTCTAGAAAGTTAAGGGGTAAATGTGTAAACTATAGGGAAATGTCCCTATGGCGGCGTATTTAAGAACCCAGCATATTTATTAAATACGCTGGGTAGTCAGATTATATATATTTGATAGTAATGGAAAACCTTAGTCCAAGGTTCTTAGACAAGTTTTGATGATTTCTCTTGTGTTGTGATTATTATTTTTGTGCTAAATCCGAACATCCAGGTGCTTTTAGTGATTATATCTTTTGGGATTCCATATATAACACTTGTTGTTTGATCTATACAAGAATCTTCATCTTTTGGTTTTTCTTAACTTTTACACATTCAAGAAACTAATCTACAGTTGTTTGGATGATAACAATCAAAGCACTATGATCCGAATCTGTTTTGGGACTCACACTCATAGGATCTATACATTGAACAAGGTAAGAACTTTACCCGCACCACCTTTCTAACCCCCTTCCAGGCAATTAACACGGTTTATATAGACCCACACGAATGAGTGAATCAACAAAACATGAAGATATGCTAGTATAAAGTCCACTTTCAGTATAAAAAAACTAGTTATTAAAGTCATTACTACATACCCAATTAAAAAGTTAACAAAAGCTTGAAAATCAAAATTAATACATAAATAACTTGTCTTCATCAAGTGATGTAAGAGATTGGTCAAGCATGGCCTTTGTTTGAAAAAAACTCTTACGATCAATATTGGATCCGAGACTACTACACACACTCTAAAGATGGATGATCGATGAATGTGGTGGATGATGGTGGTATTGTGGTGGTGGAGTGGTGGTAGGTGTTAGAGAAGTGGTTTGCCAAGGAATGAGTTGGAATGAAACCAAGCACCCCTATTTTTAGCTGGAAACAGTGGCTTCACACGGCCCCGTGCCCTGTGGGCACGGCCTCGTGTCTTCTTTCCTTATATGTGCTTATGTTGGTTTTTGTCGTTAATTTGTTCCTTTTGTACATTTAAGGTCATTTAATCCTGAAAATCATAAGTATATAAAGAAACGCACGTTTTCCAACATTGGTACTAAAAAAGATCGATTTTATACCGTATTTTATACAATTTATATGTTACATTTGACGCATATCAAATACCCCCAAACTTGAATCTTTGCTTGTACTCAAGCAAAACTCTTTTAATATTGCTTACACACCCAAATGGAATTGATAGAGAAAAAGTTTTTTTTTTTTTTCTGGGTCTTGTTTGTAGAGTGTCGGGAATCCGAGTTATTTTTATTCTTATTTTTATTTTATTTACAATCCTATTCGACGTGATTTATTTAAAACACTTTTTAAGAAAAATAAATATTTTTGAGCATAACATGCCTTATAAAATTTCATTTAACTATATACAATTTCACACACCTCACTAGTGATTACTCAACACTCGACCGAATATGTATAAGTGAAACGATCGATACCGGTACAGAGCTTACTCTTACCATATGATTGACAAGTAATCAAACGTGCTCCTTTTCAACACAATCTTTGTAAATATCAAGAGGGCTATAAAATGGTAGGTTTTGGCTAGGGGTATGGTAGTTTTATTTGAAAAGTGGCTAAAAGCGTAAAATGTTGATTTTCTTTTGAAATTTTGCTTATAAGCAAGAATTTTGATTATTTTATTTAAGAAACTAGTGATTTTTTATATACAAAAGCTAACTAAGTCACTCCTTTTTATATAAATTTCAAAAGAACCACATTTTACTAAAACAAAGGGGTGTAAAATAAAAGATTGGTTTTGGGTGATGGGTGGTTTGTGTAGAATGGTATTTTACGGGTTTTGAAATGAAAAGTTTTAGGCTCAAAAGGGGTCACTAGGGGGAGTTTTTGTTTTTGGTGGGTGTAAATAGAAAATAAAGTTGAAAATGAAAAAGGGGTTTAAAATCCTAATGCCTCAATCATATACTTACTTGGATTAGTTGGTAAGGACCGAGAATCTATTGTTTTGTTAGGTTCTAGCTTCGTAAGAACCATAAGGCTATTCACACAATAAACGAAATGTGAGCATTTAGTATAGATATGAATTTGAATACTCGGTAAAGGCTCAAAACTCACAATTTTTATGGGAAAAAAGGGTAAAAGTGTGAAAAGATATATACAATCAAATGTTAAAAAGAATTTTCATGTCTTTTTATAAAATTTTCTTATATGGTTCTTTTATCACGACACTATCGGTTGTAAATTTCTAACCACTTAATTTTTTTTAGATCATGGTTTCTAACATAAACTATAAACAAGACAAAACAAATTAAAAAAATATTTTTGAAAAAGATTTGGGGTGTTTTAGCAGTTCTAAGTAGAGTTTTGTGTAAGGCTTGATTTAGGACAAACATATTCAAGTTAAGCTTTCCCCCACACTTAAATTACACATTATCCTCAATGTGTACGCAATTGGTTAAAATTGATTAAATATGTAAACTTGGGTTAAAAAACAAATTATTGAAAAACCAGACAGTGGACACGGGGGCGTGTTTAGAGGACACGACCTCGTATCAAAATTGCCAGTATTATTGTTTCTTGTGAAAATTTTTAGAAGGTAGAGATGGGAGCGTGCTTGGGGGACACGGCCCAGTGTCAGAAGTCCTAGTAACAAAAAAATTCCAGAAGCCAGGCACGAGGGCGTGTCTATGGGACACGTCCCCGTGTCAATATTTTAGAATCAAAATTGTTTTCTATAGACCTGAGGCACGGGGGCGTGTTTACCTCACACGACCTCTGCGGAACTTACTGCTTTGAAGATTTTTCTCCAGAAAGTGCCTGTTTACGTGCATGGGGTGTTGTTTAACGTCTCTAGCCATTCCCATCCTTCCTTTGAGTGTAGCTTATTACTACAAAGAGAAACCTTAAAAGAAAAACATTAAACTAAAGATTACACTAATATTTAAAGTACTTAACTATTGGTTAGTCCATGGAATGCCTCCACGGTGTGCGACATTTATAAGGGTCCTTGGCTAGATCAAAATTCGGTTAAATGTTACCCGGAGCTGGATGACTCGTATTGATTATAAAAGGTGGTTTCGTCTACTTTATGGGCACCTAGGGCTATTGATTTTGAACCCCTAGGGGTGTGCCATTAAAAACCACTTTGAGCAATTTCCTCAATTTGATTATAAATTTTCTCGGGTCGCCGATTCCCAAGGAGTCCCCCGGAGTTGAAGTCAAGGATTTACCTTGTTTGTGGTAAGAGTCCATTGTAGAAAATGGACACTTGTTGCCATCGTTCAAGACCATGATGCGGGCATTTCCGTAGTAATCCGTTAACTTTTCCCATGTTTCGTACAAAGATTCCCCATCGTGTTGAGAGTAGGAATTCATTTCGGTCATGAGTTTAGCGGTTTTAGCGGGAGGGAAGTATTTGTAGAGGAACTTTTGGGCAAGTTCATCCCAAGTGTGCACTGACCCATTTGGGAGGGTATATAGCCAAGCTTTTGCTCGGTCTTCGAGGGAAAAAAAGGGAACATACAGAGCTGGATAGCATCGTTGGAGGCTCCGTTTATCCTAAAGTTATCACATATTTCAACTAAGTTGGTAATATGTAAATGGGGATCTTCGTCGGGTAAGCCATGAAAAGTGGCGGAACTTTGGAGCACTTGGATGAGGTGCGGTCGGAGTTCAAAGTTATTGACATCGATATTAGGAGGGTTAATAGCGACTCCAAGATTACTGACCGTGGGCCGTAGGTAATCCATGAGAGTGCGTTGATCCGCCATAGGGTGGTTTTAAGTCGAGGCTTTTGTTTGTTTTAGCTTAAAGTATTTTTTGGAAAACGCGCTCGGGTTCTTCTAGTGGCACTTTTAGGTCTTTGTCGGAGGTGGAGGCCGTGCACCAGGTTGTATTTTTGGAGAATTATGCGAGATGACGTGACTTTTATGAAAAAACATAAAACATTGTTAATCAGATGAGTAGCATGGCCTCGAGTCTATGTGGCATGACCCTATGCTGTCAAGAAAAAGTTTTGCTTTTCAAGTTCCTTACATTGGTCTAAGTCAGCAGGGAAACAAAAATAAAACGTTAGTAAAATCAATAAATAATATAGAATCACTTGATTCTGACTCCTCTTTTACGTATCTTTTGATGATTCTGTACTTTGAGCTTTTTAAGAGATTATCTTAGTAATTGTGGCACGTCCCACTTTTGGAGGCAACGCTACCCTCAGCCATATTAGTCTGAATCAGCAGTGATACAGTCCCGCTAGGCCGGATTATTGAAAGATAATTAAGTAAGTTATTAATGCAAAATGTGGCATATCCCTCTTTTGGAGGCAACGCTATCCTCGACCATATTGGTCTGAGTCAGCAGGGATACAGTCCATCAAGGCTGGTTTAAAGTTTTAATAGCAGTAAGTCTTTCTTACTTTCCCAAATTTGATGCTATATGCCTCAAAGAAAGTCCTAATAAGCTTGAATCAACTCCTCGTAGGATCTATACACTGAATGATACAAGAACTTTACCCATACCACCCTTCTAACCCCTTCTAGGTAGTTAACGCGCTTTATATAGATCGTAAAGACACGAACGAGTGAATAAACAAGACATGAAGATATGATAGAAAAAAGTTCACTTTCAATATAAAAGAAACTAGTTATTAAAGTCATTAATGCATACCAAATTAAAAAGTTAACCAAAGCTTGGAAATCAAAAGTAATACATATATGACGTGGCTTCACCAAGTGATGTAAGAGATGAGCCAAGTATGGCCTTCATTTGACAAAAACTCTTAAGATCAATCTTGGATCTCAAGACTACTACACATACTCTAATGATGAATGATGGATGAATGTGGTGGATGATGGTGGTATTGTGGTGGCAGGTGTGAGAGAAGTGGTTTGCCAAGGGATGAGTGGAATGAAACCAAACACCCTATTTATAACCGGGAACAGTGGCTTCACACGGCCCCGTGTCTTCTTTCTTCTCTGTCTTCATTTAATGAGCTTGTCAGATCAGATGCCACACCGCCCAGTGTGACAATGACATGGCCTCGTGGTCATTGTACTATCCTAGATTCGCAAATCTATAAGTTGACCACCCCTCGTGTCCAAGGGACACGGTCCCGTGTATCTTGTCTGTATATGTTTGTCTTTTTCTTCTGGAATCTTGAAGGGGCACGACCCCGTGGTTGACTTCTGATTCGTTGTTTTTGGTGTTGGGGTGAAGCTCGGAGGGTTGGTATAGTGTGTCATCTTTCCTTCTTCTGTACTTATGCTGGTTTTTGTCGTTTATTTGTTACTTTTGTACATTTATGCTCTTTTAATCTTGAAAATCAATAGTATACATGGAAAGGAACTTTTTCCAACATTAGTACTAAAAAGGATCGACTGTATACCGTATCTGAAAAAACTTATATGTTACATTTGGCGCATAACAGTACAACAAAACACTTAGTAAAATACAAGAATTACAAGTGATATACACGTATAAACATATACGTACAAATACAACACAAATACCTAATTCAAAAGTATATAAGTATGCATAGATGGTATACGTATACGTATAAATACACAAGTACAAAAGATGGGATCTACACATACAAGATAATATTATACATGTATACATACAAAAGCTCGAGGATAAAAATATTTATTTTTAACAATATATCTGATTAAGATATATGTATACATAACAACTATATACACAAATGAACAAATACATAAACAAAGGAACAAATGATCACCATATATATATATATATATATATATATCGAAGAATATATATATGGATCATCACATCGAAACATCATACGAGACACGAACACATACAGAGGGCTAGGCTTCGGACAATACATGAACATGTACAACCACTCTTGCGAGGTACGAAGACATACAAGGGCTAGGCTCGTTCACAATCATGCGAGATACGAAGGCATACAAAGGCTAGACCCATTCATACATGACAAGAGTATATATATATATATATATATATTCACAACTTAACGAATAATCAACCTACCAACGTGTTCAAACAAACAAGGGTTCCAAACAGACAAAACAAATGCAAGTCCTAACAAACATTCAAGATGAGATACTTGTACATGGTCAAAACGTAGACCTAAGTGTCTAATGAGATTAGAACAGTTGTAGATTGTGATACATACACGGAACCCCGAGATTGCTAGCACAATTACTCGCACACAAACAGTGAGTTCATGTCCCCTCTTTTAAACGCTTTTTAGTTTTTAAACTATTGGAGAGATACATGTTACAAGTGGTATGAAAAGCTAAGGAATGAAACAAGATAGTTCATGTGCAAATAGGGTAGAACTTAAGTAACCATTTATTACACATACAAATCGAGGAACAAAAGGAGTAGATCTATTGGGTTTTGGTGAGCCCTACTCTTGGTCCACGAGACCTATTAGAGTGCTTTTGTGTCCCAGTCGATGGTTATCGACACAAAAATCGTCAAGGGTTGGTTGCTTCCCATGTCGGCACATATATTAATGTCTTTGTAAAATATTAATGATCAATGATTTCATAGACGCTTTACATACCGGATTTTCAATACAAGACTTTCAAATGTTTTAAAGATTCTTTTGATACAAGACAAAAACACATGAATTCACCAACATTATGTTGACTTTTCACCTTTAGCTTCCATCTATCTCAGTTATCAACATAACAATGATGAAATTCTTGATCAACAGATTCGATGAAGATATAGAGAAACAAGAAGATTATAATTAACAAATCAACGAAGATGTAAAAGAATGTTACTGGTGATCGACGACAATAGAAGAACCAAATTGAAACCAACATGATCGATGTTCAATTTGAAACTCAGGTGACTAAACATCAACATGATCCAAATCATTGTTTTTACCAACAACTCCAACAATGAACATCATTGGTAACTCACCATGGAGAAAGGTTTACTTCATTATTGATCTAGTGTTCAGAACAGGTACAATGAATATGTGATGAGTATAAAAAAGGATTTATTAAGGGTATTTTGTAATTTAAATCTCTTTAAATTCTCATTTTTTAAGTTTACCAACCATTCTTTGTAATGTTGCATTGCATGTTTATAACCGACCATCGTGTAAGAATTGAAATTACTAACAAGAAACTGCTTACTTAAAGTATCCTCTGCCATATGCTTTGCCTTAATACCTTAATCCTAGATAGTGCTGAGTAGATTATTATTATTATATTATTATTATTATTATTATTTATTATTTAAACCGGCTATATGGGATTTAGTAAAAAGAAAGAAACAGGCTTGGGGCCTTAACATGCAAAAAGAGATGGCCACTTATGTTTCCCCTCGTTGGTGGAATGGGTTGGCTTCAAAAAATAAAGTGCTTCTCTCTGTGTTGTTGTGGGAAAAGACATTGTAGCGATTGAAAATTTGATTTGTTACATGTCCTGTGTATGCATTTATTGGATTGATCTTCACCACCACTTTATTCAGATTGGGGAACCTTTAAAACCATACCGTCCCTCTCGAAGAAAGTCGTGTAATTTGAATATAAATGGTGTGGCTTTAACAATTTGATAGTGTACGGTTCAGTTAAGCCTAAACCTTTTGTAAAAACCGATCGAATCAGATCGTAAGCATCCCTAGCTAATTCAAAACTAATAACAACTAATCCAAAGATGGTTTTCTTAATAAAGTACTATAATATTAGCTACGTTAACATATATTTAAAGATTTAATGAGAAGGCAACCTAAAAAAATGATAGAATGATATGTGTTACTATTAGTTTCCTCTTATAATCGAGTTAATAATGTCATAACCTGCCCATGGCTTTATAGCCTAGTGGCATCCTGAAAATGAGATAAGGCTTTTGGACCAATAGGTCTTAGATTCACTTACCACAAGGGGTTTTTTTGCATATTTATTCTGTCAGTGATCCAAATTGTCGTTCAAAAAAAATAATAATGTCTTAACTCTTACATTTTGTTAAGTTTTTGTTTTAAAATTTTAGTAAAAGTTTTATCCAGGTTTCCTGGAATAATGGAAGTCAACAATGTTAATGAGGTTCATAAGTCATGATAGATGCATTGAGGCATTGAGCTATTACTATCTTTTATAACTTCGTTACTATTTTATATTATAACTTAACCGATTGATTCGTTAGTTGGTAGTGTTGTTTGACAAGTTGACTCAAGTCTTAGCGACGAATAAAATATTTTCTTTGTGGTATTTACATGGTTGTCCATTTACAAAGTTAAAGCCTTTAACGCATAGATTTAAAGGCTGGAAGTCTTGTGTTCATGTCCTATAGAACACAGGAAATAATTATGTTTTCATTGTTTTTTTCTATCATATTACACATGACAAAAAAGGGGAACGAGGGACGGGGCTTGAATACGAAACTTCATACACATAATAATATTTCAAAGTTTATGTTATTTTATCCAAAACAAATTGTTTTGTGTAATTTAATAAATAATTGATGTGACAAGTCTGTTCGCTAACCAAACAATCCCAAACAAAGTAAGCTTATTAGATTTATATGCCGACCCTCCTTTTTATACTCTATATTCGTTAATATTCAATAACTCAATAACTACTGAATAGATTAACGTGGCATGGTGGGCCTACGTTATAAGGACTGTAATTTTATCACATTGATGTATTTTTTATATGTAATATTGTAGCTTTTCTAACGATGATACCTATAGGAATGTTAATTATCACAATTTTTAACTAAACTAGTACCATTTGTCCAATTATTTTGCTAATCTTGCATGTTATCAACAAAAAAAATGTAGTTTAACTTCAATAAATTATTCAAATTTAGAATAAAAGGAGTTTTAGGATGTTCAAGTTTTTTAGCTATTAGTATGAGTTGAACTGGATGTATTATTTGATCGTACAGTATACATCATTTAAACTATAGTAGATTGCTAGCGTAAAAGAAATTTTAGACGTACAAAGATCAAAACATGGTGACACACACATATATCGAGAGGGAATCAGGAAAAAACAGGTTAAATATGCGAAAACTAAAAACTTATAAAAAAACTTAAAAACACACACAATTGTTTTAATATTTTTTATTGTAAATATAGCATTTTTAAGATAAAAAAGTTGAAAAAAAATAAATAAAAAACAATTAGTATTACATATGTGCAACCTATGTTATGTTGCACATGCAATTTAGCCTTAGGGTTTAAGTTTTCGGTGTTTAGTTTAGCTTTTAAGGTTAAGTTTTTTAGGGATTCAGTTTTTTAGTTTTTCTCATATATATATATATATATATATGTATATATATGTGTGTGTATATGTATATATATGTGTGTGTATATTTGAGGGAGCGTCAGATTTTTGGGAGGTAAGGTTAGAGGGTTTAGATTTTTCGTAGTGGTATAAATGTGTTATAGTAATTTTTTATTGCTTTTTCAATATTTCTTCTTGTATTTTAAAAAGAGTTAAATGATTGGTTGGTCCCTGTGGTTTGCGAAAAATAAAGACTTAGTCCTAGTGGTTCACTAATTACAAAGTTGGTCCTAATAGTTATAATTTTTGCACTTGGGTGGTCCTTACCAGGATGAGCGTTAAAATGTTCAGTTAAATGTGTATGAAATGTCCAAAATACCATTGTCCTTTTAATATACAATTAAACATACCTTTAACAAATATTTAAAATAAAACAAAATATCAATTACTACCCACCCTTTAAGGCCCCAACCGTATTTCTCTTTTAGCAACCACCACCATCCAACCACCACATTACCCCCTTTATCCTTTCAGCAACCACCCTTTAATTACCCCCATTTACCAAAAAAACCATAGTCAAACACCACCTCCAGGAACTAGCTAACCCACCCATCCCCACGGTACTACTAAAACTAAAGAATCAAGAAACACAAACCTATAGAGATACGGGGTCTTGGTTGGTGGGTGGAGGAGATTTTGGCAGATCCGGCGACAGCAGCACGCGGTGGTGGGTGGTTACTGGCGGCAGAAGGCGAGGAGGATGATGTTGCCGGAGATGGCAGCCATCGTCATCGCTAACACCATGCCATTTGAAGCAAAATTGAAGATGACGTCATCAAATTTTGTCAAATTCTTTAGTGATTTTATGGGAATTTGAAAGATTGATCAAATGGGTACGCAAAATTGAGAGAATTTAATGGTGGTTAAACCATCTGATTCATTTGGTAGATTTCGTACTAGAAAATGTGTGCGGTATAGAAAGATGATGGCTGATGGTATTGGTTCGCGGTGCTTCACAGTGGTGTTCGGAGGTGATTGTTGTGGTGGCCCAAAGATGATAGTTGATGGTGGTTATTGGTGTTTACGAGGGAGAGAGAGTGGGGTGAAGAAGAAGATGTGGGCCCATTTCCTTTTGTTTCTTATGTTTACTCTTATTTTTTTTAAGTTAAGGGTAATTTGGTTATTTAACATCAACTTAACTGAACATTTTAACAGAGGTTAGTGGTAAGGACCACCGAGTGCAAAAATTACAGCTATTAGAACCAACTTTGTAATTAGTGAACCATTAGAACCAAGTCTACAATTTTCAAAAACCACAGGGACCAACCAAGCATTTAACTCTTTTAAAAATGTAGAGCTCTTGCAAAAAAATGTTTAAAAATATTTTTTTGTGTGGTTTTTAAGTTTTAATTAGAGTTTTTTTAGTTTTTTTTTATTTAAATTCATGATCCTTGTATTAAGATAAGCTCTTTGTATTGAGATAATCAAGTAAGGTGAACCTTGTTAATAAACATAAGAAACTAGATAAGCTTGCCGTTGATAATCCTTATTAAAAGGCATATCTATATCAGTATTGGGTAGCCACTTAGTAGAGATAAATGCGGTGAGTTTTTACATATAAAAAAATAATAATGCAGCACCCAATCAATTAATAAACCATAGCCATTTATTATAAAATTTATGTATTCTAGACTTCATGACAGGTACTTCATATAATCGGTACACCACATATGTTTGTGTACACGTTAGATGCTAGTTTTCCTTTAAATTCCTAGGTTTAAGTGGCTAAGGATGACCTGGTCACCAAGGTTGACTAATGATATTACTTAATTATTGCTCTTTGACATTTACAGTTAGAAATTAAGTAAAACTGAAAATGATTTTTGCTTAGAATAAATAATGCATGTGTTGTTTGGATAAAAATGGATTAAGACGTGTTTTAGTAATAGCTAAGCTAAAACTTTATGGAGAACTTAAAAACGTTATAACAAATATAATTATAACCAATGGACTTATTTGTTTCAAATATAGTCAACCATATGTATGGTAAAGTTATGGAAAAAAAAAAGAAATGATTATTTCTTTTTGAACAAATGCGCCATTTCGTCAAAACAATTCAATATAATATATTGAACCATTTTTAAATCAGTAGAATTTGAATGTTGTTTACATGTGGTTGTTATACGATGAAATCCGTTGCTATCAAAAGAATAATATATTTACATTGCATGTGATCTTGCATGCCAATAATTGAGATTATAATCATTATCTGCAACATGTATAAAAATAAAATATTCATAAAAGCGACAACAAGGGCACCTACCATGAATTCTGTATTCGGTCAACTCTTCCACTCACCGCATTATATAATCCCATTTTAGGGTTTCTTAACAAGAAAATTTTAAGAGGGTCCACCTATAGATTTTGTGCCCATAAATTTGAGAATTAAAAATAAATTACGTCTTTTATGTACATAACTTATTGCATGTTAGGTTTTAGGAACTTTACCTAAGTGATTTATGACATCTTGTAATTTTAGATTAACAAATTAACTCTCTCTTAGTTAATCTTTGTGATTTATGAAACACTCGCACACGCATTCATATCGTATACATAGATTATAACACACGGAAACATGTGTATATACTGAAAAGTTAAATGATTAATTTTCGATAAAAGTTTCAAGGTTTGTAATTAGAGGGACTGGTTCTTCAAATACTATGTATGTCGAGCGTGGTGTAAATTTTACTAAATTTTTAGCAATTTTTACTCGTTTATCAAGATTTAAATTTATAAAACACGATACAATACAATCACTCCCTACAACACATTAGGACAAGTGCATCCATCGTTGGGGTAGTATAGCGATGCTAAGATCCCTAGGTCGTTCAAGGACACAAGAGCTTTTAATACCGGAATATCGTCAACGTCTAATCTAACCAAAATTTTTGAGAAAAGATGTTAGTTTAGTAAGAGAAAAATGAAACAAATATAAAATGTTAGTAAAATCAATAACCAATATAGAATCACTTGATTCCGACTCCTCTTTTACGTATCCTTTGATGATTTTCGTACATTGGGTTTTTTAAGAGATTATCTTAGTAATTGTGGTATGTCCCTCTTTTGGAGGCAACGCTACCCACAGCCATATTGGTCTAAGTCAGCAGGGATACAGTCCCGCTAGAGCGGATTATTAAAGATAATTAAGTAAGTTATTAATGCAAAATGTGGCATGTCCGTCTTTTGAAGGCAAAGGTACCCTCGAATATATTGGTCTTAGTTAACAGGGATACTTTCCTACATGGCCGGGTTAAAGTTTTAATAGTAGTTTATTTAAAAGGGATTCAAGCTGTTCTTACTTCCCCCGATTTGATGCTATCTGCCTAATAGAAGTCCTAATAAGCTTGAATCAAGTCCTCGAATGATTTATACACTGAGCAAGGCAAAAACTTTAACCTAACCACCCTTCTAACCCCTTCCAAGCAGTTTACAAGCTTTAAATAAACTGTAAAGACACGAATGAGTGAATCAACAAAACATGAAGAAATGATAGAATAAAGTTCACTTTCAATATAAAAAAATATTTTTTAAAGTCATGAATATAAACCCAAATAAAAGGTTGCCAAAACTTGGAAATCAAAAGTAATACATAAAAGATTTGTCTTCACCAAGTCATGTAAGAGATTAGCCAAACATGGCCTTTGATTGACAAGAACTGTTAAGATCAATCTTGGTTCCCGAGACTACTACACACACTCTAAAGGTGGATAATGGAGGAATGTGGTGGATGATGGTGTTGTAGTGGTGGTGGAATGGTGGCAAGTGGGAGGGAAGTGGTTTGTTAAGGGATGAATTGAAAGTGAGACAAGCCCCTCCATTTATAGATGAAATCAGTCTCCTCACACGTCCCCGTGCCCATGGGGCACGACCCAGTGTCCTTCTTTCTATGTCTTCATTTAATAATCAATATTAGTTTGTATGCACACACAGGCTAGTGTGACAGTAGGGAAAGTCCCGTGGTCAACTTTGTAGGGTCCATTGGGAGATTCTACATATCTGGGAGTTGACCACAGCCCCGTGTTCATGAGACACGGCCCAGCGTATCTCTTGTCTGCTTTGTTTGTCTTGATCTGCAAGGACTCTAAACACATTATGTAGTGGGACACGACCCTGTGCTTGTCTTATGGTATGTTGTTTTAGAATTGGGGTGCAGCTTGGAGGGTAGGCATGGTGTGTCAATTCCTCTTTCTTGTTTTTTGTGTTGGTTTTTGCCGTTAATTTGTTCTTTTGTAAGTTTTAACTCATTTAGTACTGAAAATCAAAAGTATACAAAGAAACACATTTTTTCCAACATTAGTACAAAAAAAGGGTTGATTTTATGCTTTGTTTGATATAATTTATATGTTGCATATTTTGCATATCAAATACACTAAATTTAATTTGGTTAACTTCTTATCCAAGCTTAAAGAACTTGAAACATGAGGGACTTGTTGTGTAAATTTAATTTATTAACAAAAAAATAAAATAAAAAAACAAAATCCTAAACCCTAACCTGCTCCATCACCCTTACGACACATACACACCTCTCGACCTCTCCCTCTTTGCGATCAACATCTCTCGGCACTCTCACTCTCACGCAATCTCTATCTTGTGCCTTCTCTCTAGGTAAACATCTATCTATATTTTTTAATAAGTATATGTGTACTCATGTGATATATCTTGTACTATCTTCATTCTTGTTCTTCAGGATAATTGGTAAATATATGTATACATGATCAAAGATGTGGTAGTGGATATTAGAGATTGAGAAAACATGACATTAGGGTTTATGATAAAACTGGATTGTATGAAGTTGGAGAATTTTGTGTAAACTTGATTTTGAAGGATGCCTGAAAACATGTTATATGCTTGATTAGGATGCCTGAAAACATGTTAAAAAGATCTTGCACACGTTTTTATTAAGAGCTGAAATATTTCTATTTTTGTCCTGATTTTTATGTCGAATTTTAAAGGTTGTATCTTGACAAAAACATGATGAAACAGAGTTGTTATCGCGTCTAGAGTCAAGTTCTAATAAAAAGCTTTCAAACCCCACTGGATTCGTATACCGACGAGTTTTGGTCAATCAAAAGATTTAAATGAAATTTTTACTGTAGATAAAACTAAGAGATTATGCGTTGCTCCAACTGGAATTTTGTTAAACGGAGCAACAAGGATATTTATATAAATTAAACCGTAAATTGTCATCAGAAGATGACACTTTTAACCTTTATGTGTTGCATGATTTTTGGTGGCATTTATGTGCACATTTAAGCATTGAGAAAAATATACAAGTTAAAGTGGACTAGTTGACATGTCTCATAAATTATTGGTAATTTTTCTGACCCGTTTGCGATTATTTATAAAATTCACAAATAAGCTTAAAAACTGATGCTAAGCTGGAAGTTGCTGAACTTTGTATTATCCTTTGTGAATGCATCTAATTTGTTACACAAAGTGTTCTTGGGGTGTTTAACATGAATAAATGTCGTCTAGCATGTACGTGTGTTTACGTGGTACGTGTATGCATGAATTTACCATGATCCTTGCTGTAGAATGTCTATATGATGGTATACGTGAAATCACTATGTGATGTCCAAATCACTTAACGAGTAACAATATGTAAACATATCATGACATGGTTAACGACAACACTTGGTAGTCATTTAATTCTTACTGAGCACTCTAATTTGAGTTCACGGCCCCAACTCTATTTTAAATTATTTAAACGCAAGCGGAGAAAACATGCACAACATTATGGTAAAGTAATGTACAGTTAAATTGTTCAATATCATTATGGTCACTAGTGTGAAATAATATCACAAGTTAAGCTTTACATTACCGGATTGTTAGTATTGGATAGCGAGGAAGGTTTGAGTAGTACTACTGGGTTTGACAAGTCCCACCCGGGTTGGTCGCGCTAACTCGACCGGTCAGGTTTGACCGGGTGTAAAATATGCCTAACCATCCATCATTGTCAGTGATAGGCATGGTACAAGGCAAACAACGCATAAAACAATAGCTTCATTGTCGAACAATTAGTGACATAATACCAACGTTAGCTACCTACAGATATGACAACAAACTGTTAATAACTATTATTAAGCACAAACAATGACACAAATATTATTTGATAAACCTGTGAACTCATTCACCGTTTTTAACACTTTTTCTTGCATGTGTTTCTCAGGTCGCTAAGGTATCTCTTACGGCTAGGTTGCACGCATGGATGCCAAAACCAATTTTATTTATTTACATGGTTTCATTTAATAAACTTGTTAGTTTATTTGGGCGTTGTTTTGCGCAGAGTTTTAGTTTACATTTACGTTACGCTTCTGCATTTTAATTAAGATTTTGAAAACATATTTTATTCATATAGAGGTTAATCTATATGGCTGGTATCTTATATCCTGGTTTGTCACACGCCTCGCGGTAAAACTCAGTAGGTGGAAATTGAGGGTGTGACTTGATACATCATCCATTTTTCCGCATTTCACTCTACCTCACTCCAAGGAAATGATTTAATCCCCTTAATTCCATCTAAACCTATTTTTAATGTTTTTTTTGTTTTATAAAAAAGAATAATTAATTCAATCCTTAACATCCTGTTAATATGTTAACAAGTAACCCCTTCAACGCCCCTTAACACAATGAGGGAGTGGTGTTCAATGTTGGTTAACATGTTATGTCACCGTTAACACCCCAAATGTTAGGGTACATCCCATGGCCTTATGCGACACCCGACCTTTTAGGGTCTATACCGTACTAGTGGGACAAGTGTTATCAATGAATAAAGGCAATATTTTATCTAATTCAATTTTAATTTATGGTACTTGATGTGTTGGCAACCCCAAACTTTACTTAAAATTATGTTTGCAAAAATAAGATATACGCTTATCGCGTAACGAACAAAATGTGAAACGAACGTTGGTGACCGTCCGATTAATGTTAAAATCCTACAAATATTTTGTTATGATTAAAATGTTGGCATTTTAATGGTATCCGTGAGGAAAATTTAAATAAAACGCTTAAAAACACTGTTTTGCGAATTTAAGCGCGTACTACGCAATACCGCACATATCTTACAAAATTTAAGTGACGAATCCAATCAAGGCAAATAAAATATTTGTTCAACAATATTATGCGATTAATTCTTATAGAATGATAAAAATAAATTAAAAGGCCTTTAAATATGAATAAAACATGAGATAAATACTTGTGGTAAGTTCAATACATGTTTTTGCTCAAATATACAATATATATATATATATATATGTATATGTATATGTGAGATATGTGTGTGTGTGCATGTGTGGTATTGGCTCCTTGGGTGCCCACCTCTTCTCCTTTGGCGAGTTTATGTGTTTTATTTGTATGAGATGAATCCATAAAATGCATGACGTGTTTGTAACAAAACCAGTATATAAAGCGTCAATGAAATCGTTGATCATTAATGTTTTGCAAGCACATTAATATGTGTACAACATAGGAATCAATCTAAACCTAGACGAGTTTACGTTGATTACCCTCGACCGGGACACAAATGCACTCTTTTGTGTGGGTCAATGACCAATAGCGGGGCTTGCCAAAACCCGATAGATCTAACCTTTTGTATCGGGGTCTAAACAATATTAATGGTGCTTAAGTACAACCCTATTCGCACATGATCTAAGTTGTTTCATTCCCTAGCTTATCATACTATTGTACATGTATTTCCCCCGATAGTTGTAAAATTGTAAAACGTTTAAGATGAAAAAGGGGACATGGACTCACTGATTTGCGTTCCGAATGCGTACTAAATTCGCCGAATGTACAAGTTGTCCATCTTGGACGTATATTAAGTGTTTGGATTCATCGTGTATCGACTCTGTCTTAGATGTATATGTTGTTAATATATATTTCACAAAAACATATATTCTTGTATACTTGTGAGTTGTATCAACAGGCCAAGCCCTTTATCTTCGTGCCTCGTACGAGTAAGCTGTACATGTTCAAGATATGTGTAGGGTCGTGCCCCTCTTGTTGTCGGGTCTCACCCGATTGTCATGATAAAGTCGTTAGCGAATATATTTTATATCTTAAAAATATATCTTCTTGTTGACGTGATTCTCAATCACCGTCTAAGTGTATGTGTGTGTGTATATATATATTCTCCAATAAATATAGATAATTCCCAAGTCTAATATGTTAGTTAAAATATTATATTGTAACTCGCATTATTTGTATGCACCATTTTATATATCATTTATAGTTACGATGGTTTTGTTAAAAATAATCTATTTTAAACAAGTCTTGATATATAGTTATTTATGTGCATGTACTTGTGGTATACATGACCAAATGTAATATTTATGAAGTATTGTACATGTGTGTATTCCCAAGTATGGGTATACTTGTATTATGAGTATTTGCGTATTTAAATAGGCATTCTCATGATTATGTACAATACTTGTATAATGATATTTTCACCAAGTGTTGGTGGTATATGTTGGCATGTATTTGTAGGTATAGGAATACCTAGATTCTTGTATTTATTTAAGTATTTCAATACTTTATATTGGCTTAGCTTTCTGGAATTATTATCCTTGCATATTTTATACACAATTTGTATCCTTAAAATATATATTTTAAGATGTGTCCACAGGAATATATATCTTATGCTTGGTAAGTGTATGTATTTTTATATATATCTTAAAAATAGTCTATTTTTAAGATTAAATATATATGATTAGGTTTCCACCAAAATAATATATTTTTAGGATGTTATGGATTATATATTTTTATACACTTTAAAATAATACATTTTTAAGATTTACAAAATATGATATATTTTATATACTTGTAAAAATATACATATTTTGTCACTAGTTTAGTTTTGAAAGTGTAACTTACCAAGCTTTTATATATTATATATTTTTAGCACGAAATGTTTATATAGTCCATCCAATGTCCAAGTGTCCGAATTGTCCATAAATTGTATCATATATATATATATATATATATATATATATATATATGTAATTCCTTATTTGCCAATTTTTATTGTATTTATTTGTATATGTTAGTTCAAGTCCCTAATTTATATATAACTAATACAAATAATATATACATAGCATATTCTTCTTGTGATCACTAAATATATATTTTCCCAAAATATATATTTATATCCATCTTTATTTTTTTTAGAAAACTATACCTTCTTAGTTTGCATTGCTATACAAAAATGTGAGAATTTTTAAATTTCTTATTTTTAAACAAGTTTTCTTGTAAGCACCTTGTTAAAATATATTTTTCTAACTGTGTAAATTTTATAAAAATTTCGCCATAGTTTCCCCTTAAAATATAGACTTCTCCATGTTATAAAAACATATCCTTTTCTTTTAAATCATCATCAAGTTCCCACAATATTTTCAACAAAAAGTTTATATAAGATCTATAACAAAATATAACAAGATGAACTCATGAATATGTAGGCTTTTAGTGTTATTTTTAAATATGTTTATTTGTTTAAAAATCATAATTTTCTTCTAATTTTGCCAAACTTTTATAAAAATCATCTTGTGAGTTTATTTTTATAAGTTTTCCATGAACTCATAATTTTTAATGTACATTTCATACACTTTTTAAAATTAAAGTTTCATGATCATCCATGTTCATAACAAGTTCATTATGGATCTTTTATAGATATTCTTGTACACTTGTTAGATTATTTTTTTAAATATCATCTAACAAGTCTACATATGATGTTCATCATTAATAACTCAAACAATCAACTAACAACTTCCATAACAAAATATAAACAACTTATTTCTTAAGAATACGAATATTAGTGGGTGGTTAATAGCTCCATAGAGAGGTCCTTGAGCTTCCAAGACGTGATACCCCCTTGAACACCCTTAGAATTGCATGAAGGTGAAAGAAAAATGGAGAAGAAGAGTTGATGTTGGTGGCCGTAGGTTTGGGGGAGAAGAAGGAGGTGAGAAGTTTGAATTTTGATGTAGGTGACAAGTGAAGATAAGTGTTGGGATAAGGTCTCTTATAATTGCCTTGTAATCCTTTCATCCTCTGAACCTTCCTTTTGTCCAACAAAATATCATCAAACAACATTAAAGACATGGGGACATGTGCATCCCCATGTTGGGTCGTCAATGTGTAGGGGGGGTTAATTGGCTTTGTTTGATAGTTTAAGGGTTTAAGTGTAATATGAAGGAGTAATTAAGTGTTAGATGGATTTAAGTGTTTTTAGATGTAATAAGATGATAAATGATCCATACTAGCTTTATAAAAATAAAAAAATGTTCACTAGTTCATATGATGTGTCTAGTTGTGTTCGGGTGTTCGTTTGGTTATCGGTTCGTTAAAATGTCAAGTTACAAGTCTTGTATGATATGATATGTTTTTGTGTTAAGATGCTAATTTCAACATCTTTTAAGTAGTTTATAATGTTTAACACTATTTCTGAATATTACATAAAGTAGTGGTTGCTGAATTATGTTGAATTGTGCTTATTTATGCTGAATTGTCGCTTATGATGTGTTTCGAACCGTTTTTAGTGTATGTATTGTTTCCGGAAAGTGTTATCATAAATACTTGTTTTCCCACATAGGATTTAACATATATTTTATGTTGGATTCCCATCTAAGTCCTAAATTTGCCGTTTAGCTAAGTAACGAAACCATGTTGACATAGCTAGTCTAGCCGGTAAGCCTACTAGTTGTTCCGGTGCATTGTCTAAACTGTTTCGAGTTGTGACCACTAAAATGAATAATATGCATAATAAAATGTATTATGTGAGTTCTCTAAATGTACGTCATGTAATCATGTTGTTCAGGTGTTCAAATCACATAATTGTATAACATAAAAGAGTGTTCAATTGTATGAAAATTACAAGAAAGTGGCAGTTGTCACATAGAAGGATTCTCAAACTCATGGATTCTTCACAACACTTGAAATATAAAAAAAATGGTTTTAAATCAAATACAAATGGAAGTATATGTGTGTGTATATGTTGTCGTGAGTGTGTGTAAATGTGAGTTATTGATTGTGTTTTGATTTTAAGTTGAGTTGAGTTGTGATTGACATGATCCTTGAAGGATGATTGCATGCATATAAAAAAGGGTTTGGGTGAAAGTTCATGTGATTAAATATGAATGAATGAAAAGTGAATCCTTGAAAGTATATAGATATATATATGTCATGTATATATACATATATGCATGAACATGTGGGTTTTGTTTGATAGTTTATAAATATGTTAGAAGTTACATGCAATGAAATCAAAAAGATTAGATGAATGATTTAATTGAAGTTGATGTTTTGGATTATTTGAAGATGTGATAAATGTATGTTGGATGCATTTAAATTGTTAGATGATGAAGATATGATGGCCATGCATTAAGTGCTTGTACATAAGTGTTAGTCATGATCAAATGATAAAATGAAGGTGAATTAGTAATGAAATGATATGAGAAAAGTAAATTTAATCAGATTATAAGCATGTTTAATGATGCTAAATAAGGTGTTTTGATAGTATAAAGTTATGTCACAAGTTTAGAAATAGGCACTCCATGACGTGCCAGTATTTCCCTAAGATACAGCTCGACTAACTTTTTGTGCTATCTTTTTCGCGAATGGGTAGAAATTGTGTGGACTTTGTCAGTGGATCCACTATTACCCAAATCATGTCGTGACCTCTTGAGGTTCTGGGTATCTTTGTAATAAAGTCATGGATATTTGTTCCCATTTCTACACGGGAATCTTGGGTTGTTGTAGCAATCCTGAAGGTTTTTGATACTCAGCCTTAACTGTCGCGCAAGTTAAGCACTTTCCAACAGAAGTTACGATGTCGCTCTTGAGGTTAGGCCACTAATAATATTCCTTCAAGTCTTGGTACATTTTGTCCGATCTTGATGGATCAAGTATTAGACTTGTGTGCTAAGTCCAACACTACTTCCCGAAGACCGCCAAAAAGTGGAACCCAAATTCAAACCATGAGATACAAGTTTCCATCACTAACTTTTTCTCCATACCTCTAAGTACTTTTGCTTGAATATGTTCTTCCTTGAGTGCTTCTAGTTGGCGTCATGAATATGTGTGGTAAGGTTCGTTTGAATTGTCATCTCTAGAGCTCGAACCCTTAAGTTTTAACTCACGCCTTGCGGCTTAAGGCATCCACCACAACGTTCGCCTTGCCCAGATGGTTTTTAATTTCACAATCATAGTCGTTCAACAATTCAACCCAACGTCGTTGATGCATATTTAAATCTTTTTGATTAAATATATGTTGAAGACTTTTGTGATCCGTGAATATAGTACATTGTGTACCATATAGATAATGTCGCAAAATTTTCAAAGCAAATGCTACCGTGCCTAGCTCGAGGTATCGCGTGGTATAGTTCTTCTCGTGAACTTTAGTTGGTGTGACGCATACGTTATGACTTTTTCCCGTTGCATAAGCACCCAACCTAAACCTTGATGCAAAGCATCATAGTATACCACGAAGTCATCGGTACCGTCGGGAACTGATAGAATCGATGCATCACATAATTTATCATTTAGGAGTTGAAATGCTTCTTCTTGTTTTTTCCCTAATCGAACTTCTTGTTTTTTTGCATGAGTGAGGTTAGCGGCTGAGAAACTTTAGAAAAGTTCTAAATAAATCTCCGATGAATGCCTCAGTTGGAGTCTTGGGCGCTTCCCAATTCTTAATTGCTTCAATCTTTGACGGGTCTACATGAATGCCTTTCTCGTTCACCACATGCCCGAGAAATTGTCCTTCACGCATCCAAAATTCGCACTTAGAAACTTTGCGTAAAGTTTCTCTTTATTTAGTAACTCCAAAATTGTTTCAAATGTTGTTCGTGCTCATCCTTTGATCGTGAATATATTAAGATATCATCATTAAATACTATCACAAATTTATTGAGGTACGACTTGCACACGCGATTCAATAAATCTATAAAGACTGCCGGTGCGTTTGTTAAACCGAAAAGCATAACAAGAAACTTGTAATGACCAAAACGAGTCCGAAAAGCCGTCTTTGGTATGATATCTTCTTGTTCTGCAACTGGTGTTATCTAACCTTAAGTCTATCTGGGAATAGAAGCTCGAACCTGTAGTTGGTCAAATAAGTCATCAATCCTCGGCAGTGGGTATCGATTCATGATAGTGAGCTTATTCAACTCTCGATAATCTATATACATTCTGAATGTCCCGTCCTTCTTCTTCACAAATAAAACTGGAGCTCCCCAGGGCGAGAAGCTTTGTTGAATGAATCCATTGTCCAATAACTCTTGAAGTTGTGTGGATAACTCTTGCATCTCCGAAGGTGCTAGACGATATGGAGACTTGGCTACAGGTGCGGTTCCCGGCACCAAGTCGATATGAAACTCAACTTGTCGTTGTGGTGGTAATCCCGACATGTCGTTGGGAAAGACTTTGGGGAATTCTTTCACAATTGAAATGTCTTCAAGCTTAGGCCCTTCGGCCTTCTTGCCGACCATGTGTGCTAGAAGGCTATACCATCTTTCCATAAGCACTTTTGGGCTTTCATGCAATTAAAAATCTGCAGAGGTGTGTCGGGCTTCTCTCCATGGATGACGAGGGTCTCCTCGTTCGGTAGTGGAATGTGAATAGTCTTCTAGTGACCCATAACTTCGGCTCGGTTATCAGATAGCCAATCCATGCCGACTACTATGTCGAACTACCCAACTGAACGGGTAAGAGATCGATATTGTATTTTCGCTTGCCAAGTTCCAAAGAACATCATTTAATGACTTCCCTCGTCTCAACAAGTTTATCGTTTGCCAATTCTATAGAATAGGGAAAATCTAGCTTACTTGATTCTACGCCAAGTATATTGTAAAATTCCATAGAAATAAAGCTAAAATCAGCCCGGTATCAAATAATATGGATGCAAAATGATTGTTGACAGGAAACGTACCAGTGACCATATTAGGGTCTTGGCGTGCATCTCTCGCTCCAATCACAAAAGTTCTCCCACGAGCTTGGTTCTGTTTAGGACAATCCTGCCTCAGTGGTTCTTACTTCCTCAACTATAACATCCTTCTTCGCGCCCGTTAATGGTCCCCCCTCCCCTTTCCGTTTCCGTTCCCATTCCTTTGCCATTTCCATTCCCATTCCTATTGCCATTCCCGTTTCCATAACCATTTCCTCCTCCTCCCGCCTCGGTACGGTGGCAATTCTTTCCACACTTATCACATTTAGTAACCCAGCAAGCACCCAAGTAGCGGTACTTGCATTTGTCACACTTGGGGTATGAGCCTTCATACTTCTTGGGGCCCGTGTTGTTTGTGGCTACAAATGCTTTTGCATCCTAGGCTAGCTAGCCTCTCTCCTTTTGTTGTTGTTATTGTTGTTGTTCTTGTTGCCGTAATTGTGGTTGTTGTTGTTGTTGTTAACATGAGTACCTTTCTTGAAGTTCGAGTACTTCCTTTTTCCATTATTCGAAGACTCAACATGTGATTCTTTGTTTTCCGATCCCTTCACAGACAACTTCTTCATGCTTACCGTGTCTTCAGTTAGACTAACAACTAAGGTTACAGCTTGAGTAATGGTGGTAGGATTTGCTGAAGTAACCATGCTACGAATCTCAGGGGCCAATCCCTAGTTATAGCGCTCAATATGCTTAAACTCGGGTGTAACAAGGTAGGGAATTACGCGAGAAAGGTCATGGAACCTTTGCGTGTATCCGACGATATCAGCTCCTACCATGGTGAGATTCTAGCATTCAGTCTCCATTTTTGTAGCTTAACCCTTGAACAATACTTTTCCCTCATCCTTTACTTCAGTTCATCCCAAGACATACCATATGTAGCATTGTCACCCAAGGTCTTCACTTGTGGATTCCACAAAGTTAGCGCCTCATCAACAAAAAGACCAGTAACAAAAGTAACTTGCTGATCAGCGGAGCACTTACTCATTCGAATAGTGGAGTTTGTTTTCTCAGTCCATCGCACAAATGCAACGGTATCGCTGGTGCCATCATAGTTCAGTGGCTTACAATCCAGAAACTGCTTGTACATGCACCCTGAAATTTGCATAAACGGATCATGATTGAGCAAATAATGAAACGCACGAATATATCATAAAGAGAATTGTTTAAGTTGTAACAAACAACTAAATGTTACCCAGGTCATTCTTTCCTCCAGAGAAACCGCCTTGTATTTGGCCGCCTGATCCGCCACAACTATTTTCGTTGCGGTTTTCCTCATAATGGGCTCTCGCTTGCGAAATCCTTTCTTCTAGCAATGAGTTTAATTCTACCTCCATCCTAGGCATTGGTAGAGGTGGTGGGGGTGGGTTTAGCGTCCGTCTTTGAACAGTTCTCCTCTTGGGTGCCATGATCTTCCAAGTTAATATAACAATAAAGATTAGGCGCTCATTAAATGGTAATATTCTACTAAGTATATACAAAAAAATTTATATATGTGTGTGTATATATATAAGTAACTAAGCGACCCATCATGCGAATAGTCCAACACATACAAGCAATAAGACATGTATAAACAATCAAATAAATGCGTAGTAAAGATAACACCAAGTTTTTCATATATCTAGACAACTTGTTACACAATCGCTTGTAGAGGAAACATAATGTACTCGGGCTACATCACCCGGTCATACAAGGTTAATACATAAAAGTGGTGAAAATCTTCCTTCGCATATGCAATCTTCGGTCTTTAGTTTGTCTTCAAAACTCGATCCATAGTCTTCACAAAAACGGGTATCAGCTCCTGTGTCAAAAGGTACCTGGAGATAAAAGCCTAATGTATGGGAGGGGATTGTGATGGGTCAGGGAAACTAGGCTATGAAGGTGGGCGACCTCCTCCTCAAGCTCGTAGACTCGACGAAGTAGAATGCCTACCTTCTGATCAAGTGTAAGTATGTGGGCAACAAGGTCGATTGGTGGCATAGGGGGGGGGGTGGTGGTGATGCTGGGGTGGTGGTGAAGCCGGTGGTGGGTAAGCTGGTGGAGGTGGAGGCATGGTGTCCACCTGCCTCTCCAAATCATAGACCCTCTTATGCAGGATATGTACCCGGTGCTCCAATGAGCGAACCCAGTCCTCCGTAAAGTATAGGGTTAAGTGAGAGGGATGGTAAGGATCAAACATTGGCATTATGTGAGGTGGGGAGTACTGAGTAAGGCGAGATAGCTCATGAGAAGGGCCCGCCTTGTGGTGAGGTGATGATGGTCGAGGAGATGGTCAGTAGGATGAGTAAGATGAAAACGAAGTGACTCGGGGGCAAGTGGCCGTATCTAGGCAGAATCGCCTACGGGCCTTAGGTGATGAGGGGTTTCCTCAGAAGATGAAGTAGAGGTATTGTTAGGTCCTAAAAGTGTGATACTGACGCATCAAATTAACACAACGTACTATGGTTACGAACTAGGATTAACTAGGTCAGTTTGTATTAGGTTTGGACATTGAATAGGTCACTTGGGCATGCCATAGGCCATGTGGGCAAGGCAAGCCCAAGGGAAGCCCATGAGGGGCATGGGTAAACCCTAGTTATAAATAGAATATTATGTCATTCCTAGGGTTAAGCCTTTAGAGAGAACTTTGGAAGCCACCACCATTCTAAAGAGAGACCGAGAGTTGTGAAGAACTTGTATTAGCTATTCGTAATCATTGAATCCTATGCAAGTTTGAAAGTGATTAGCATGTTATTCTCGTTCATCTCGTTTCTCTTATTTTCGGTTTTCTTGAATACCATCTGGTTTGGATTCCGCCAATCCTTGGTGATTGTTTGAAATCGTTGTTAGATCCGATTTCGGGACTTACAATTGGTATCAGAGCCTGTTGAACCTGTTTCTAGGCTCGGATTTGATATCAACATTCAAGAAAGTTGATTTTTTGGTGTTGCTTTAACTTTCTGCTCGTGTTTCGGACCTTTTACTTGCATTTCGAACTGAACTTCGGATAATCCTTTGCATCTCTGTAGATTTCGGATAAGAACTATTGAATTTCGGATTATATTTATGCATCTCAGATAGAATCAGACCATTTCGGATCATAGCAGCTTGCATTTCGGATTGACTTCTTTCATCTCGAACTCAACTCGAAACATCTCGGATACCATCTCGGATATCTGTTGAAGACTCGAATCATCTCGGATACCATCTTGGATCATCTGTTTAAGACTCGAATGATATCGGATACCATCTCGGATCATCTGTTGAAGACTCTAATCATCTCGTATACCATCTCGGAGCACCTGTTGAAGACTCAAATCATCTCGGATAATAATTAAGCATCTCGAATCATCTCAGATCTCTACTGTTGAAGTTTTCTTACATCTCGAATCATCAATCATCATCTCGGATCAAGGCAGGAAAATTCCAAAAAAAGTCTTTGACATTATATATCGTTGGATTCGTAATTTCGAGACAAGTCTAACGGTCTATTTTGGTAAAAAAAAACAGTTTTTGGACATTTTTAAAGTTTTTACCGGTATGGTTTGATTATCCGAAGATGTTTACAACCTAACCTCAGTACTCGAACATAGTCTTCAGCCAAGTATGTAATCCAAAACCGAATGCAAATCCGAACATTGTCTTTAGCCCAATGATTAAAGCATCTGTTAACAGCATTGCACCCTAGGCACAAAATCAAAACTCGAACTTGCGGGATCAAGTGAAGGAAAAGCTTAATGAGTTTATTGGAAACTATAATGTTGATCCTGTCGTAGAATATGTGATGCGCTTGCTTAAACATGGGAGGCTGAAAAAGGAAGTAAGGAATGAGATGAATTCCTTTTTGGGTAATGACAAAGACTCCTTTGTATCTTGGTTGTGGGAACATTTACACTCAAACCAAGAGCCATACGTACAATCAAAGTAATCTCATCCTAAAGAAGTGGCCGAACAGAAACCTCAAGCCCAGCAAGCAGCAGCCCAGCACCCCAAACTCTACCTTAAGCCCAAACTCAAGCTGACGAACCAAGATCGCTCATTGACACAGTCAACTAACTACCTTTTGTGCACTGAACCTTGCAGGAATAGGGTTGCTCAACTCAGGGCGCTTAATTCCAAAATGGCTAATGAATACAATAATGCAATGGCTAAGTGAACCGGCCTTCGACAAAGTAACAAGTTACTCACAGAAAAGGTTGAAGCACAAAAGAAAGACATAGCTCAGCTCCACTTGGACGTAAATCAACAGAAATTTTGGGTCCATGATTACAAAACTATATTACATTGGTAAGAGTTGAACTGGGACTTCTTGCTAGAAAATATCAACAAAACAAAGTTAATATAAAGAAGTTTGATACATCCAGCAAGCTAGTTTAAGATGTGTGCAATGTGTAGCTGGCATATAAGGAGAATAAGGGGAAGGGTTTGGGATTCAATCAGGTTTACCCCCCGCCCCGTATAATCACAACTAGACGACAATGCCTGAAACCGACAAAGAAATTGAGAGAGCACATCATATGGTGTACGGAAAACCCAGTGATTATACGTCCGACACACAAGAGCCATCGGGTGCTGTTGACTCTTCTAATGACTCAGCTGGAGTGTCTAGTCTTTCATCTGATGAACCAGGACTCTCCGATTTTATCAAAGCTGATGAAGAGAGAGCTGACGCAAACAAGGCTCCAAGTGCGCAAACTAAACAATCTGAACCTTGTTCTTTTATCAAATCGGAGATGAAGAAAGTAGAAGTCCAAACTTCAAGGACAGTCACGCTCTCCAAAATCCTCAATGAGCAGCAGTAGCCCTCAAAAGGCTAGTGATGTGAAAAATACTTTTGTTAAGCCGGTCATTCATGGAAAATGTGAAAAATATGCTTTTGACCGTGCTAGCAAAGCTTTTGGAAAGGTTGGGGAGATTTCTAAACAAGACTTGAAGTCTAAACAAAAAAAGAAGAATCAAAAGAAATCTCCACAACAGAAGAGGCCCTTGCAAAAGACAAGTATAGACATCCAAATTCATATTCGTCTGCAAGAAATGTGCAAGGAAATCAAGCACAAAAAGGATCAGTTCATCCTTTAGGGCCTACAAGAGCAAATCAAGCTGATCAGAATAGTTTTTATGTGAAGAGACAAACGTAGTTCAATTGCGACATTCCTTGTCACATTGCTTGGAACTGCACATATAGTCCCCATGTTCTGTATCATGCTCAAAATCAGAAGGTTACACCAAAGGATAACAATCATTCCAAGCCAATGAAGGTGTCATCACCTAAGGCAATGAAAAATTTGAATCCAAAGGTTAAACCATCTGATGGGGATTGGAACGCTGCTACAGCTAAAAAGGTACAACCTTTGAAATGTACAAAAGTCTTAAAAAATAACAAGGTTAAAAAGCCAACTGCTTTTTCAAAGGCATCTAAGAAATTAGAAACGCGTAAACAGATTTGGAAAGCAAAGCAAAAAGCAGCAAAATCGCCAATCCTCAAAACAAATGGGACTTGTGTTTAAAGAAAGTGTCTTATTTTGATGCTTAAGTGAAACCCAGGACCACGATGGCCTGGATCCTCTAACTAATCTCCTTATTTTTCAGGTTCAACCAAAGAGGAGCTGTTGACATCTGGAATGTTGATATCGGTTGTCCCTGGGACATATCGGATAACATCTCATTGTTGCAAAAAGTTCAAAAAAATTTTTACGAGTGCGATGTTTCCTTTGGAGGAGATGAGGTAAGAAAAGATCAGGAAAAAGGTACAAATTTACATTTCGTGCTTTAATTTTGAAATTGATTAGTCTTTAATCTAATGACGGAATGGTCAAGCAAAAACAATAAAAATATTTTCCATTTCTTTCGTTTAAAATTTTGTACACACGTTTTCTTTATTAAGTAAATTCGTGCATAAAGTGTGATGCACAAATTTAGGGGGGAAGAGGGAGATATATGTATATATGCGTTTTTGAGGGGGAGAAAATGAGAAAAATAAAAAAACGTTTGAAAAACATAAGATGGGAAATGAAATGAATATTCGTGATAAAGGGCGTGACTGACACATGTAAGGTGTTGTAACTGAAAAGACTATGATCTAATGTGATGTGTCGGTAGGCTCAAGGTTCAAAGTGATTAAAAGATACTAAGTGATATAAACATAACGAACTATGTATCTTGTGGGTAACATATCATCGGCGTATGATTCCATGGTCTTAAATCTTGCGTTGATAGATAGCCAACATCTGAAGTTTTGGGTCTTTATACTGGTGAGTCATCCGGGATATCAAGATTGTCCTTCTGTTGCATCAAGGTTATATGTAGACCTAGGCACAGTCAGGTATCTTAAAAGAGCCATAAAGAGGCCAAAAACCTTATCGGAAGAAAATCTCACATCGAGAGAACTCCGAGAGCTTTTAAAGCAAATTCGTACTGATAAGGTATTTGCCTAACCCTCGTCGGACATTCATTGGTTGCATTGTTGTACGAAAGTATTGACCTGTTCACCAATAGTCTGACATTGTAAAAGATAAAGGATGAACTCAGTATACTCACCTGCTATGATGAATCGTTGTGCTTACCTTGATCACGGGGGTATGTCATGGTATGGGACACACGGGTACTATATTATACTATTACCTTAAGCGTATCACGAAGTTGAAAAAATGAAAATTTGAGCGTTAAAGTTTAAGTGGACAAACATATTGGCAATCACTTGGACCAGTCTGAATAAGCTTGCACTGAAAAGTGTTCCTTGGTCTGCCTGAAAACAATTTTGATCCCATTGAAATTGTATAATTATAAATATTGAGTTAGTTTCTCTGTTTAGTTGCGTTGTTTATACTCTTATATTTAAAAATTAAAAAAATAGAAAATTCAAAAATCCAAAAATAGTGTCTTGTTTTAGAAAAATAAAAAAATAGAGTGTTTAATTTGTTTTTAAATTAAAATATTATTATTAACCGTTCATGAAGATTTGACTAATCATCAACAAATGAAAGAAATTTGAATTTTGATCCAAGTACAAGTACTTGGATGTACCAAGTGTTCATATGGTACTCTCCCTGTTGCATAAAAATGTCTGCTTATAAATTTCTGAGTGTGTGCAGAACTTGATTTAGATCAAGAAAGAAGGGTTGGTGAAAATTGAGACGCTGTTAGCTGCTGACAAAGCATGAAGCATCACAATAGCCAGATGTACCTGCGTTAGAAGAACCGGATACAAGTCATCGTGTGACAATGACAGTAAATTTGAAGTACTTGTGAACCTGTTTGCTTGAAATAAAAGGATTAAAGAAGAAAAGAGCTGCAGAGAATCCTCCTCTAACATTCTTTTCGACAAAGTCATTTTAAGGAAAGCTGAGCAAGATCTAATATGATGCTAACCACACGAGCTGAAGAAAGAGACCCAGTGCTGAGAGTTCATTGAAGTGTGAGGTCATAGAAGTGTAAGACTGACTTCCATAACTCTTACAGCATAGCAACCACCATAGACTCTGTTGAAGAAGTTGCTTAATTCATGCTATGAAGACAATTTGATGCATCAGTCTAGGGGGAGATTGTTAGGTCCAAAAAGTGTGAGACCGATGCATCAAATTAACACAATGGACTATGGTTGTGAACTGGGATTAACTGGGTTAGTTTGTATTAGGTTTGGACCTTCAATAGGTCACTTGGGCATGCCATAGGCCATGTGGGCCAGGCAAGCCTAAGGGAAGCCCATGAGGGGCATGGGCAAACCCAAGGTATAAATAGAATATTATGTCACTCCTAGAGTTAAGCCTTTAGAGAGAACTTTGGTAGCCTCCACTATTCTAGAGTGAGACCGAGAGGTGTGAAGAACTTGTATCAAACGGTTTTGCTATTCATAGTAATTTAGTCGTATGCAAGTTTGAAAGTGATTCGCGTGTTATTCTTGTTCATCTCGTTTCTCTTATTTTTGGCTTTCTTGAATATCGTCAAGTTTGGATTCCGCCGATCCTTGGTGATTGTTTGATATCATTGTTAGATAGCCAACCTATGAAGTGTGAGTGGGGGCATGAGCGAGTGTAGGTACGGGGGTAGCTGGATCAATAGAGGAGGCATCGTCCGCAGGGTATGCCTCTAGGCCAATGGCCCGAAGCGCAGATGAAGTCGCTGACTCCCTAGAGTCAGGCTCGGAGTTAGAAGAAATGTCAACAACGGAAATAACGGGTGATGCCACCTCTAAGATAGAAATGTCGAAGACCTCCCTGTCACCGAGGTCCTCATCCAGGTCATCCACGTGGAATACAGAGATGTCGTCATCGTTCTTGTCAAGGTCGATGACTGGCGGTACGACAACAATGGGGACATGTGCAAGACTGTGGTCGCCCTCAAGGTGACCGATGATAACATGATCGTGAGGCTGATGGGCTAAGGCTAAACATCATCCACCAGAGGGACATCTTCAACAGCACCATCAGCTAAGGCAAATGGTTGGAATAATCCATATCCTCATTGTTGGATATGAAGTTCGGATCTTCTTAAGGATCCGACTCGATGTCCGATGTGATCACCTCTACCTCTGGTCCATACTCATCATCGGAGATAAGCTCCATCGGGTCATACTCGTCATACAGATTACACTCAGAAGATGACATGATAATCCTCGAAAAATAATTTGTACAACATATATATTGATAATTAATTGTTACTTAATGTATATACACACGAAATGTAGGAATCACATAATGTCCATTTTAAGTTATCCTATTTGTTTTGTGTGGGTCAACTTAATGTTTCGTGTCTATTCCTTATAGACTAAGTCAATGTCCTTGCATTATTTTGTAAAATGAATTTGTGTAGTGGACCTTGCGAAATGTTTATGCAATGAAAATCTCTTGTTCTTGTAAAAATTGTTTTCATGAGAGGATCCTAGTGATTGTAGACTAGACTCAAGAGGGTTCACTACAATCGAAGCTCTGATACCAATCTGTCACATCGCTATTAGGCGGAAGCGTGTGGCATGATCTGATTGATTCTCATTGCATACAATATAAGTGAATATACTAAATGAATAAAATCAAGCTCCAAATGCCATTGCCAATATTTTTTCAAAATGCAACGTAAGTTGAGAACATTGTCTACAAACCACAAATGAAAATAAGTTTTCAAAGTGTTACACATCCAAAATGCAAGTTTTAAAATGATAAGGCTTTGACCCTTATATCACTGCAAAGAGGCGACATATAACATGCAAACCCTTCAAAAGTTGACATGGAGACCTGACACTTGCTTTCCTTGACTGATATCCCCGCATGGTCCACTAATTTCCTGAAATACATGTTAAGTTGATAATCAACAAAAGTTGGCGAGTTCATGTGTTTTAGTTGTATGAGATGAATCCATAAAATGCATGACGCATTTGTAACAAAACTAGTATGTAAAGCGTCAATGAAATCGTTGATCATTAATGTTTTGCAAGGACATAAATATGTGTGACAACATAGGAAACAATCCAAACAGAGACGATTTTACATTGATTACCCTCGACTGGGACACAAATGCACTTTTATGTGTGGGTCCATGACCAAGAGTGGGGCATGCAAAAACCCGATGGATCTAACCTTTTGTATCGTCGTCTAAACAAGATTAATGCTGCTTAAGTACAACCCTATTCACACATGATCTAAGTTGTTTCATTCCCTAGCTTATCATACCATTGTACATGTATTTTCCCCGATAGTTGTAAAACTGTAAAACGTTTAAGATGAAAAAGGGGACATGGATTCACTAATTTGCGTTCCGAATGCATACTAAATTCCCCGAAAGTTTTCTTGTCTTGCAACGTAACCTACAAGCGTCCTAATTCCCGTTAGACACTTTAGTCTACGTTTAGTTTATGTACAAGTTGTCCATCTTGGACATATATTAAGTTGTTTGGATTCATTGTGTATCGACTATGTCTTAGATGTATATGTTGTTAATACATATTTCACAAAAACATATATTCTTGTATACTTGTGAATTGTACCAACAGGTCTAGCCCTTTTGTTCGTGCCCTTTTGTAAAACTGTAAAACATATATGTTGGCATGTATTTGTACGTACAGGAATATGTAGGTTCTTGTATTTATTTAAGTATTTCAATACTTAATATTGGCTTAGCTATCTTGAATTATTATCCTTGCATATATTATACACAATTTTGTATCCTTAAACTATATATTTTAAGATGTGTCCACAGGAATATATATCTTATGCTTGGTAAGTGTATGTATTTTTTTTTATATATCTTAAAAATAGTCTATTTTTAAGATTAGTTCTAGAAAATATATATATGTTTAGGTTTCCACCAAAAATAATATGTTTTTAGGATGTCATGGAATATATATTTATATACACTTCAAAATAGTCTATTTTTAAGATTGACAAAATATGATATATTTTATATACTTGTAAATATATATATATATATATATATATATATATATATATATATACATTATATATATATATTGTCACTTGTTCGGTTTTGAAAGTGTAACTTGCCAAGCTTCGATATAATATATATTTTTAGCTCAAAATGTTTATATAGTCTGTCCAATGTCCAAATGTCTGAATTGTCCATAAATTGTATCCAAGGCATATATATACATATATATATATATATATATATTTGTAATTCTTAATTTGCCAATTTTTATTATATTTGTTTGTATATGTTATTTCAAGTCCCTAATTTATATATAACTAATACAAATAATATACACATAGTACATGCTTCTTGTGATCATTAAATATATATTTTTCCAAAATATATATTTATATCCATCTTTATTTTTTTTAGAAAACCATACCTTCTTAGCTGGCATTCTTATACAAAAATGTGGGAAAAACATACCATCTTTATTTGTTTTAGAAAACCATACCTTCTTATCTTGCATTTTCTTAGAATATCATACCTTCTTAGAAAACCATACCTTTTTCAAATTCAAGTTTCATGATCATCCATGTTCATAACAAGTTCATTATGGATCTTTTAAAGATCTTCATGTACATTTGTTATATTATGTTTTTAAACATCATCCAACAAGTCTACATATTATGTTCATCATTACTAACTCAAACAATCAACTAACAACTTCTATAACAAAACATAAACAACTTAATTCTTATGATTCTTAGTTTGATTTCATGTGTTTTCATCTTCATTTTGTAAGAGTCTTTGGATGTTAACTTGTACATATGTTACATATACTTAAACAACTAGCACAAGACTAGGGAAGTAACAAATAGACCATGAAGATGAAGATGAAGATAAGTTTGTGTTCAATAGCTCCTTAGAGAGGTCCTTGAGCTTCCAATGCTTGATACCTTCTTAATTATGCTTGATACCCCCTTGAACACCCTTGGAATTGCTTGAAGGTGAAAGAAAAATGGAGATGAAGAGTGGATGGTGGTGGTCGTAGGTTTGGGGGAGAAGAAGGGGTGAGAAATTTGAATTTTTGATGTAGGTGACAAGTGAAGATAAGTGTTGGGATAAGGTCTCTTATAATTGCCTTGTAAGCCCTTCATCCTCTAAACCTTCCTTTTGTCCAACAAGTTATCATCCAACAACATTAGAAACATAGGGACATGTGGGTAATCCATGTTGGGTTGTCCATGTGTAATGTGGGGGGGGGGGGGGGTAATTGGCTTTGTTTGATAGTTTAAGGTTTTAAGTGTAATATCAAGGAGTAATTAAGTGTTAGATGGATTTAAGTGTTTTCAGATGTAATAAGATGTTAAATGATCCATACTAGCTTTATGACATTAAAATATGTTAACTAGTTCATATGATGTGTCTAGTTGTGTTCGGGTGTTCGTTTCGTTATCGGTTCGTTAAAATGTCAAGTTACGAGTCTTGTAGGATATGATACGTTTTTGTGTCAAGATGATACTTTCAACATCTTTTAAGTAGTTTATGATGTTTAACATTATTTCTGAATATTACATAAACTAGTGGATGCTGAATTATGTTGAATTGTGCTGATGTATGCTGAATTGTCACTTATGATGTGTTTCAGACCGTTTTAGTGTATGTATTGTTTTCGGAAAGTGTTATCATAAATCCTTATTTTCCCACATAGGATTTAACATATATTTGATGTTAGACTCCCATTTAAGTCCTAAACCTGCCGTTTAGCTTGGTACAGGAACCGTGCTAACATAGCTAGTGTAGTCAGTAAGCCTATTAGTTGCTCCGGTGCATTGTTTTTGTCTCGATTTGGCCAATAAAATGAATAATATGCATCATAAAATGTATTTCTTGATTTCTCTAAATGTACGTCATGAAATCATGCAGTTCAGGTGTTAAAATCACATAATTGTATAATATAAAAGACTGTTCAATTGTAAGAAAATTACAAGAAAGTGGCAGTTGTCACATAGAAGGATTCTAAACTCATGGATTCTTCACAACACTTGACTCTAAAATAAAAATGGATTTAAATCAAATAAAAATGGAAGTATATGTGTGTGTATATGTTGTCGTGAGTGTGTGTATATGTGAGTTATTGATTGTGTTTTGATTTTAAGTTGAGTTGAGTTGTGGTTGACATGATTCTTGAAAGATGATTGCATGCATATAAAAAGGGTTTGGGTGAAAGTTCATATGATTAAAGATGAATGAATGAAAAGTGAAGTATATATATATATATATATGTCATGTATATATACGTATATGCATGAACATGTGGGTTTTGTTTGATAGTTTATCAATATGTAAAAATGTTACATGCAATGAAATATAGATGATTAGTTGATGTAAGTGAAGTTGATGTTTTGGATTATTTGAAGATGTGATAAATGTATGTTGGATGCATTTAAGTTGTTAAATGATGAAGATGTGATGGTCATGCATTAAGTTCTTGTACATAAGTGTTAGTCATGATCAAATGATGAAATGAAGGTGAACTTGTAATGAAATGAAATGATATGAGAAAAGTAAATTTAATCATATTATAAGCATGTTTAAATGATGTTAAATTAGGTGTTTTGATAGTATAAAGTTATGTCATAAGTTTAGTAGCTTTGCAAGTTGTACATGGCATTTAAAAAGTAGTAAAATTGGTGAAAATGCATGATTTATGTACTTACATTAAATATGAACTAATATGAATATTAGTATCATTTTATTCATTACATAATATGCATTGTGTTAAAATATGAAGTCCTGACGATTTGGGATGAATATAGTAAAGTTCGGTACAAGACGATGCGTTAAAAACAACAAAAATCGGATTTTAAAGTGATTTTTGCAAAACTAGTTTAGATCAGGTTATAAAATGATATTTTTATGATAAATATAAGTATTTAAACTTATATTAAGTATCCATGGTGTTTGGCTAGTTATATGTGACTTCCGACACTAAAAACGTCAACGAAACGTTAAAATACACATATTTTGACGTACGCGAAAAAGAATTGTTCAAGGGTGAACTTTGCATGTTGTGATATGATATGTGAATATGAGTATGTATACTATGGAATGATAAATGTTAACATGATAGTAGGAGGTAGGACTATACATGTGTACTTGTATGGTTAAAAACGATAATTTCATTAAAAAGACATATTAATATGCAAAATATTTGTCAAGCATGAAAATGATACATAGGTTAACTTGTTAAGTTATTTCATATAGAAATGCTATAAAAATGATGAAATATATAAGTTGACGGAATACGTGCACTATTATATTTGATGATATGTTAATGTTTGCATAAATATATAAGAAAACGCATATAGTAGATATATTGTACATAAACGGGTGTAATAACAGATATGACCTAATAAGGGTCACCAATAAAATCGTTAAAATCGTAAAAATCTTTATATATATATATATATATGTGTGTGTGTGCACACACATATATAAACTCCCCAACATAACCAAAATAAAGACTTTTTGAGAAAATCTCAAAGTTATGTGAAAATCTTAAGTATTGGAGAAACTTGGTGATTTATAGAATAATTGGTCACTAAATCGTTCCTACTTGAAAATTAGGACGTGTAGACCAATTTTGTGGAATTGTGCTTGTTGAAAACACAGCGAAAAGTGAGTATCACTATCCCTCTTTTACTGTTTTATATAATGTTTTAGGGGCAAGCATGCCTTAAAAATGATATAATATGTTTTTATATAAAACATGCTTTTGAATAAATTATTTATGTATTTTCAAGGAAAATATGGTTTGGAAATGATATGTTATGTTTTCAAGAAAAACATGGTTTCCGAAATGTGAGTGATATAAAATTGTTTTCGAGGAAAATGGGATTGGATTGAATATAATTGTTTCCGGTAGAAACGGGGAGGATTACAATATTTGGGGTAAAATGACTACATAGATTTAAAAATATTTAAATCTAAGTTGTGACGAATTTGCCTAATCTCAAGAGAGTAGGTATCGGAATAGGCCTACGTCTCGGTAGGGACTTATGGGAATTCATACAATGCAAAATATTAAATTTATCATTTTAGTAGAATATATATATTGTTCATGAGGCAGACACCATAAGTGACCTAATTTGAGAAACTTTGCGCGAATTAGCCGTTTAATCATTAATACCAGTATGTGTAGAATTGTTCATAGATCTATATGGTTGACCACCCCGTCGTGACCGGTAGCTCCGTATCAAGAGAAGTGACTAATTGATATACTGTGATTGTCTAGCATTGATTATAACCTTATTGTTAATATATAGCTCATAGGCCTTGCAACCCTGTGAAACTAAAAACTTGATACTAGAAATTTAATATAATAAAACCCTTAGTAAGATGATTTGTGTCGATGGTATTGGGAAAACGCTTGCGACCAGAGAACTGACCCTTGGATTTTAAATAAGGAAATTAACTCGACTTTCTTAAAATATATATGAATGTTTTGACATGAAATTCATAACAAGAAATATATATAAATACTATCATGGATTTGTCTAGATACGGCTTGCACACGTGGTTCATAAGATCCATAAATACCGTCAATGCGCTTATTAGGCCAAAAGGCATAACAAGAAACTTGTAATGACCGTAACGAGTTCGAAATGCCGTCTTCGGTATGCTTTCCACTTGTGTCCGTAGTTGGTGATAATTGGATCTTAAATCAATCTTGGAGTAGAAACTCAAACCTTTTAGTCGATCAAATAAATCGTCAATCCTTGGTAGTGGATACCGATTCTTAATGGTGAATTTGTTTAACTCTCTGTAATTTACGCACATCGAAAGCTTTCGTCCTTCTTCTTGACAAATAGCACTTGAGCTCCCCATGGTGAGAAACTCGGTCTAATGAGTCCCTTATCTAACAACTCTTGAAGTTGAATGGATGGTTCTTACATTTCTGACGAATCTAATCAATATGGAGACTTCGCCACTGGTGCGACTCCCGGCACCAAGTCGATGCGGAACTTGACTTGTCGTTGTGGTGGTAATCCTAGCAAGTCTTCAGGGAAGACTTCGTGGACTTCCTTCACAACGGGTATTTCCTCCAATTTTGGCTCTTCGGCTTTCTTGTCAACCACACGAGCTTGATACTACTGTGAATGGCAATGCCGTATCGTACATTGTAATCACAATTGCAATAACGATTGTACAATTTATCATAATTTCATTCCATATTCATGGATATTTGTAGTTTAATTTCATAACTGAGTCGTACGTCGTATAATAATAATTAGGGCAAGTAAATTTGATCATAACATATACTTGTTTCCGTTACGATGCGGAACAAACCAAAACAATGCCCTAAAAGTGTTGGTAGAGAGTGTTGGGCGCACTAATTGCGGTGACACTTACTATATCGGTAAATCCGCTAAAATGAAACAGAACAGGGAACAACGACATGTTAATGCCACACCTGAGTCTATATATAAATGAAAACACTTATTTGAGATCAACAAATACATAACTTTCCGGTACAACACCAAAATTGCAAAATTCTCCATTTCGACCAAAAAGGTGACAAATGTCAGTTTGTCCGCATCACTAATTCGGTGGATTCCGGATGTAAGAATATTAATAAAACAATCTTAATCATCCTAAAACAATGTGAGAATAGCAAGAATGCATAAAAGACATCGTTTCCGGTTATTCGGCAAACAGTGCACAATTCAACCGGAAAGCGATCGTTTGTCAAAACGACTAACATTTTGGTGGCCGATAGCCTTATTCATGCACCTAGTGAACTAGTTAAGCCTCATTTGAAACTCGGAATCTATTAAACTAACATTAGGTCACAGAAACATAACTTCCGGAAAAGTTTGACGACGGAATATAAAAGTGCCGATATCGAGCGCACGATCGAACGAAAGGCACTTGGCCATCCTAACTTACGGTATAGCTGTCTAGCGAACTAGTTATGCATATTTTTAGGTCGGAAATGCACTAAGTAGACACCATGACGACTGTGGTGGTCGAAAACAAAAGCTTCCGATACTAAATAAATAAGTTCGTTTATTAGCGATTATTGCGAAGATAAGCGATCTAACGACATTTTCATCATCCGAAACTTATATTGGAGGACTAAGTGGATTAATTACCATGTAATGACACCCTAAACCCTAATCTTATGCTAATGATGCAAGATTAAACCCCTAATCCCAAAAACTTAGCCTAATGACCAAAATATCTTTTATTTCAACATGTGTAAAATAAATAATTACACTTTACCCCCCCTCATTTTGACGGTTCAAGTGGGTCCCACACCCACTTGATTTGTGTTGAAAATGGTGGATTAGAGGTATGGTGTTTGATGTGATGAAGATTTTAAAAAGATCGCATGTTATATTTTATAAATTACAACATGTCTTCATCATTTCTATCCTAAAGTTTTTGCAAGCATCTCACCTTCTCTCTCACTCATATACATGGCTACACCACCACCCATAAGACCACCACTTAGCCACCATAAACCACCACCATAAGTCCACTTTAAAGCCTCATCAAGCCCATTCAAGAAGCTAGCAAGATCATTAGGTCTTCTTTGGAACTTCATTTTCCTTCTAAGATCATCATAAACTTGTGCACCCATTGTAGGACCTATTCTTTCATAATCTAGCTTATTTTTATGTCTAGATTAGTGATGTACAAATTGATCATCTTGAAAATGAAGAAAAGATACACCAAAAACCCAAACACACACCATAATAATAACATGAAATATTTTTTATTTTGTGTTGCTTATGTGTTTATATGGTATTTAGTTAGCATGTTGAAGTTGTTTATGTTAAAGTAGGGTATAAAAGTTGGATGATCTTGTATGATCAAGTATAAAAAAGAAGATTTAAACATGATAATGTTTAAATCTAAACAAAATCATAACCTACATCATCCATGAAGATTACTGCAATCTAAAAATAATTTTACTACACATGAATGATTTTTATAAGAAATGAGCATTATTATTTAAGTTGTAACCATCTTAAAAAACATAGAAATCAAGAGGTTGAAAGAAATGAACTTGATTTAAATAATAAGACAAAGGTGATACAAAAAGTGCTAATAAATATTGGAAATCTTGTCATGATTTAATAGAATTTTTAACACTAAAAAGTCCATGGATGATGATACTTTAACATTGTAAATAAGTATTAGGAAGGGTTGTGATGAATTGTTGATCTTGATCTTTAGCTTAAACATGTTTTAAATACGTTTTTGAAACGTGGAAAATGCCATAGTTTAGGGGAAACTACAGCAAAATTTTATAAAAATCTAAACGTGATTAAGACATGATTAATGGGGTAATTAGTTGGATTAAACACGATCAGTAACTTAAATCATCATTAAGAAAGTTATAATGTCAAGGGTTAAACCCTAAATACCAAAGTATTTAAAGAAGTACATATATATTTTTTACAAGTAAAAATAAGTAACTTTTGTAAATATATATATATATATATACTTGGGAAATAAAAATGTGTATACACATTTTGTCACCAAGGATTTTGTATAAATACATATTTGTATTGTATGTGTATGTATTTAGAAGCTTAGAGTATTCACAATAAAAATACCCAATCATATAAAAAAATACAAACACTTGAAATTTAAACAAGTACGTATATATTTTTTTACAAGTAAAAATAAGTAACTTTTGTAAATATATATATATATATATATATATATATATATATATATATATATACTTGGGAAATAAAAATGTGTATACACATTTTGTCACTAAGGATTTTGTATAAATACATATTTGTATTGTATGTGTATGTATTTAGAAGCTTAGAGTATTCACAATAAAAATACCCAATCATATACAAAAATACAAACACTTGAAAATAATACCAAGTGTTGGTGACATAAACAAATATATTCTTACAAAGCATCAAAACAAAAGTCGGACAGACGAAGCAATATGGACAATGGGCGAACGTTCACGAATACATCGGCGCGTCGACGACCAACGGGTGAATCGCCGACACGAAGAGTCATTACGACGACAAGAAAAAGCATAATAAACGACGCCGACGACGAGTCTAAAATATATATTTAGACGTTTAACATATATATGTTATCGAAACCAAAAGTCCGGAAAGTTAAAAATGATATAAATGTAAACTTATAAAAAAATGGACTCTTGTAAACAAATTTGGGCTAGGCCCAAATTTATAAAAGCATGGGCTAGGCCCAATTCCATAATAATATGGACAAAGCCCAAAATATATAAATAATATGGGCTAGGCGCAAAAGATATAAATAATATGGGCTAGGCCCAAAAGACATAAATAATATGGGCTAGGCCCAAAGACATAAATTACATGGGCTAGGCCCAATGATATGATACACATGATCAAAGAATATATATATATATATATATATATATATTCTTAAGAAAAATATATAACAATATTAATCGAACAAGCGAACTACAACCACTACAATAACACTAAAAGTTGTTCTATCATAACAAGGGAATACTTAACAAGGATTCAAGATGAACAACGAGTAAAAGGTCCATTGAGGCCTAGGTGTCTAATAAACTTAATACGTATGTAGGTTATACGCGTGTATGGGCATCGACCGTTACTAGTACGACTTTCAGAAAGCAAACATGTGAGTTCATGTCCCTCCTTTCAATTATTTCAAAGTTTTGATTTAAAAACTATCGAGGGGAAATACGTGTCATAAAAAACGGTATGTTAGCTATGGGGTTAGTTGATAACACGATCAATGTGCATGAGTGGATGATTACAAGAGTAACCATTAATCACTTAGTGACCAAGGTGCAAAAGGTGTAGATCTATAGAGCTGGAGGCATGCTCTAGTCCTGGTGTATTAACCGGTTAGGAGTGCTTTTGTGATCCCAAATGATGTCAAGAGTTGTCTTAGGTTGGTTACTTACTTATGGTACATATGTCAGGGTGCTAGCTACACACTGATAGATCCTTAAACTCCATGAATGCTAATAACATACTCGGATTTCATTACTGGATTTCAAGAATGACATTTTTATACGAAAACATTAACTACATTAACTCGCCAACTTTATGTTGACCTTTTAAAATTACAAGTAATTCAAGATGCAAGGCATGAGCTGGTGATATGATTCGGGTATGGGAAAAAGTAAAGACAACTATGTACCATCTTTTGGAGGTTTGCCTTTTATATCCCAACTTCGTCTGGGTATATAGGAGTCAAAACCTCATTATGCAATAATAATGAAAACAATGTCTTATTTTGGAAATGATGTATTTTGAATTGTGTTTTATGATGATAAGTTGAAACAGATAATAATATGATATCAGTTTTGGATGGTTGTAATTATGGAACGAAACTTATTAATGGCATGGACTCGTTGTTAAATTATATTGTTTATTAGATTGGAAGCAATGATTACCTAACAGTCACACACTTGCGCTTCCGCTACGACCAGGGTGTGACAAGTTGGTATCAGAGCTCCGATTGTAGTGAATTGGGGTAAAACTCTTATTAAAGTTTGGTCTACAATCACCAGGGACTCACACATGAAAACAAAGTTTAAAACATAATAGAAATGTTTTGGAATTATAACAAGTTAACAAAAAGGTTTTCATTGTGTCACGATAACATGAGGATCTATCACACGAGCTCAACTATAAGTAACGAGCAAGGATCAATACATGATTAGTCTACCGTGGATAGACACAAAACTGTAAGATTACATGTGAAAACAGAAGAGAACAAGTCGGGCATGAGAAGTGGTGATTAATATAAAATATATCATAAGTAGTATTAAATTACTAACATGAATATATATGCATTGTACGGATTATTTTCTAGGACTATGTCTTCCTCGTCGAGTTACGAAGAGGACCCTATGGAGTATGTATCTAATGATTGATACGACCCCGATGCTGAGGCCCTACCCCTTGGGGATGGAGACGACCATGGAGATCTTTATGACCTTTAGCCGGTTTCTCTTATTGATCCTATGGAGGACGATGCACCACCGGTAGACGACGTGCTAGCCATTCCGCAGCCCCCGCATGATGTTATCGTTAATGGCCATCCAGAGGGCGAGCATGCGATTGTACACTTGGCTATGCCTCTTGCTATGGTTCCTCCAGTTATTGATCTAAACGATGATGATGATGACATAACAGTGTTCCATGACGAGCATATGGAGGATGACCTTGGTGATGGAGCGGTCTTTGATGACATAGCTATACTCGAGATCCCACCCCTGTCATACCAGTTGTTGACATCTCGTCATCCTCAGATGCCACCCAGAGTGAGCATATGGCAGACGATGCCTCTTCTTCCGCCCCAGACACGCCTGCATCGATGTATTCACCCCCTGTAGCCTCACCGACCCGTGTCAGCTCATTTCCAGCTAATAGCCCGACCCATGGACCCGTTCCATACGCTGGACCCGCTCACTACTCTGGACCCGCCCGATATTATTCACTGAGCGGTACTCCACGCGCCTTAGAGCAGCCACCCCCATTTTTCTCTGGGAGGTCCACTTACCACCCTGTTTACAATCCATCTGCAGCTAGACCTTCGCACGTGCCAGGACCTTCTATCTCTAGTGGATCACCTCCCATATATGCCCCACGCCCCATACCACCTACTGCGGGTATGCCTACCCCGATACCCCCACCGGGTATGAGCCCTTCTGACCCCTACCACCCCTCACACTTCCCTCCGACTCCTGTGGAGGAGAGAGTGACTTCGCATGATCTTCAGCTTCCCTTGATCTTTCGCAGGATCTGGGAATTAGAGACCTAGCGCACTACTCAAGCCGCTGCAAGAGCCACACCCCCACCATAATCATCGCCACTACCACCCCCACCATCATACCCACCACCATCACCACCACCACTACCACTATCACCACCACCGACCCCACCTTATTACTGCCTGTTTCACCACTCGTCATGCCCATCTGAGGCGCGAGTGCAGGAGTTAGAGAAGTTCCAGACTAATGCTACTAGGCGCATTTCTGGCCTAGAGGAGGAGGTGGCTTACCATCGCGGTATGCTTCACCAAACACCATTTCCACCACCTCATCCACCTCAGTAGCATGTTTGTGATTATCTTTTGGGGATCAGATGTACTTTTGATGACTTAGGTCATGAAGACTCAGCTTTGAAGATCCCGGCTTTTGGAAGACAACTTGATGATGTGTAGAAGCAATGTAGAAGAAAATCTTACTTTTTGTAATGTAAAAACTTGTATTGACTAGGGTTGTGTATCTCTAAGTCCTTTTTGGATCTTCACGAACAAAATGTAACAAGTTGTCATTGTATAAAAGTGTATTTTCCTTATTTTACATTGTATTTCTTTTATGTTATGGTTGATAGTGTTATGATGTGGTGATATTGTGGTTGATGTATCTTGTCGTGGTGATTCTATGATTGACATCTTGTGATGTGGTGACTATCTATGCGATGAGTTATGTGTTTATGATGACGATGGGTGTGCGTATGGCGTATGCATATTTTCTTTTATTCATTATGTACCGATGTGTTTATACATATATGGTTGATATAAAAAATATATATAAGAATAATAATAATGAATAAATGAATAAATATAATAATAAATACGAATTTATTAATTAGTAATTCGGCTAATTATGAGCGACATATTATAACAGAAGACCATGCCGCTCTGCCGAAGGAGTTCCAACAATAATACATTGCCGACAACACAAGCAGAGTTAGATGAACGCATTTCACAAGCAATTGCTCAATACGAAGCTAACCGCTCTGAACACAGCGGAGGTACCAGAGGTTCAACCGGAGGAAATCCTCCAACTAGGCATACACGGTTATTCATAAAACCGCACGATACTCTCATTTATTCTTTCGTGCTATTTGGTTACTCATGCTTAAATGATGTATCCAATGATTTTAGGTTGCACTTACAAGCAGTTTCTAGACTACAAACCTCTGAATTTTGATGGTACCAGAGGTGCTATAGCCTTCGTACGTTGGACTGAGAAGACTGATTCAGTCATCCGTATGAGCAACTGCCCTTCTGAGCAAAGAGTCACTTATGTTACTTGACTCTTCATGGATGGAGCTTTATCTTGGTGGAACCTCCAGGTCCAAACTAAGGGCGATGATGCTGCATATGCCCTGACCTGGGAGGGACTTAAAGAAATGATGAGAAAGAAGTATTACTTTAGATCGGAAATTCAAAAGTTGGAGACGGAATTCTGGAATTTAAAGATGGTTGGTTCAGATATTGCTGGGTACACGCAACGATTTCATGACTTATCTTGTGTGGTGCCATACTAAGTGGAGCCTGAATTTAAGCAAATTGAGAGGTACATCTGGGGACTTACCCCCGAGATTCTGAGTCTGGTTACCTCTTCAAAGCCCACCGAGATTTGAGAAGCGATTGATCTAGCTGTCAGCCTTACTGAGGAGGCTGTACGTCAGGGAAGGTTGCCTAAATGTAGTATGAACAAGAAGGAAAACACTGAGGAGAATACGAACTCCAATAAACAGAAATTCTCTCATTTCAAGAAAGGCTCTCGAGGCAAAAATAACAGTAACTAAAAACAAGCCGCGAGAGAAGTCAAGGAAACCAAGGCATATGTTACCACTACCACAAACACTGCTGTTAAGAAATCTTATACTGGGGGAGCACCGAAATGCCCCAAATACCCTTTCCACCACTACGGGGAATGTCGAGGCCCCAAGTGTGGAAAATGTGGAAGATTTGGACATCGCACAGATGTGTGCCGGGGAACAAATACTAGAGAACAAGGTTGTTTTGGATGCGGAGACAAAGGGCACTTCAAGAAAGATTTCCCTAAGGAAAACCAAGCACGTGGAAGAGCATTTGTGATTGGAGCTTAGGATGCTCGCCAGGACCCAAATGTGGTCACCGATACGTTCCCTATCAATGATCACTTTGCATCTATTCTTTTTTATACCGGGGCAAATTTCAGTTTTATTTCTAAGGAGTTTAGAGATATACTTGTGGTAGAGTCGAGTAAATTAGATGTTCCGAACTCGATTGAACTAGCTAACGGGATATTGGTAGAGCCGGATGAAAAAAATAAAGAAATGTACAATAGAATTGGGTGAACGAAAGTTTAATATAGATTTATTACCAGTTCAACTGGGTAGTTTTGATGCCGTCATTAGGATGGATTGGCTATCCGAGAATCAAGCCGAAGTTATATGTCATGAGAAAATCATTCGCATCCCCTTGTCCGACAGAGAACATTTGATGATTCACGGTGAGAAGCATGACACGCCTCTACGAATCATAAACTGCATGAAAGCTCAAAATGTTTGAGGAATGGATGTCTTGCCTTTCTTGCTCATGTAGTGGATAAAATGGCCGAGGAGCGCAAGGTGGAGGACATACCAGTAGTGAGGGAATATCCTGAAGTTTTTCCGGAAGACTTGCAAGGACTACCTCCACAGCGACAAGTTGAATTCCGTATTGATTTAGTGCCAGGAGCTACACCTGTGGTGAAAGCCCCGTATCACTTAGCGCCCTCGGAGATGCAGGAATTATCTACGCAGTTGTAAGAGTTGCTTGACAAAGGTTTCACAAGACCGAGTTTCTTGCCTTGGGGAGCTCTGGTGCTGTTTGTGAAAAAGAAGGATGGAACCTTTCGCATGTGCATCGACTACCGGGAACTAAACAAGTTTACTATCAAAAACCGGTATCCATTACTAAGGATCGATGATCTATTCGACCAGTTGCAAGGGTCGGGTTTCTACTCAAAGATTGATTTAAGATCTGGGTATCATCAGTTAAGAATCCAAGAGGAAAGCATTCCTAAGACATCGTTTAGGACTCGTTACAGTCATTACGAGTTCCTTATTATGCCTTTTGGCCTAATGAACGCCCCTGTAGTGTTTATGGATTTGATGAACCAGGTATGTAAGCCATATCTCGACAAGTTCGTGATCATTTTCATAGATGACATATTGATATACTCGCGAATTGAGGAAGAACACGAACAACACTTGAGAACTATACTTGAATTGCTAAAGAAGGAGCAATTATATGCTAAGTTCTCAAAATGCGAATTTTGCATTCGCGAAGTGCAATTTCTCGGCCATGTGGTGAACGAGAATGGAATACGTGTTGAACCTTCGAAGATCGAGACTATAAAGAGCTGGACCACGCCAAGAACCCCCACGGAAATACGACAATTCCTAGGCCTAGCGGGATACTATAGAAGATTCATTGAGAACTTCTCAAAAGTTGCTCAGCCCGCTAACCTCGCTTACACAGAGGATTAGGAAGTTTGAGTGGGGAGAAAAGCAAAAACCGGTGTTTCAAGTATTAAAGGGGAAATTATGTAAAGCACCAATATTATCACTCCCAGACGGTATCGATGACGTTGTGGTACACTGTGATGCATCGCATCAAGGTTTGTGTTGCGTATTAATGCAATGCGAGAAAGTCATTGCGTACGCGTCACGTCAGTTGAAAGTTCATTAAAGGAATTATACCACGAATAACCTAGAATTAGGCACAGTGGTATTTGCTTTGAAGATCTGGCGTCATTATCTATATGGCACTAAGTGTACCATATTCATAGATCATAAACCTCTTCAACATATATTCAATCAAAAGGAACTGAATATGCACCAACGAGGTTGGGTGGAACTGTTGAATGATTATGACTATGAGTCAAGTATCACACGGGCAAGGCAAATGTTTTGGCAGATGCCTTGAGCCAGAAAGAACGAATCAAAACATTATGGGTACGAGCTTTAGAAATGACGATCCAGACAAACTTCACAACTCAGGTGCGTGAAGCATAACAAGAAGCATTGAAACCAGAAAACATTCCAGTGGAATCATTATGTGGAATGGAAAATCAATTGGAACCGAACAAGGATGGAACTTTATATTTCATGGGAAGGATCTGGATTCCCTATTATGACGAATTACGAGACTTGGTGCTGGATGAAGCACACAATTCCATGTACTCGATACACCCAGGATGGGGTAAAATGTACCAGGATCTTTAAGAATATTATTGGTGGCCGAATCTCAAGGGAGATTTTTGGTGCATATTTGTGACAACAGCTTAGATTTGGTCTTTGGATATCTTGTAATTAGTAAAATGATAAACGGTTAGCGCGTTTTGTTTTGTATTAGTGAATTAGAAGTAACTGGGCTGAACTAGACACTAAATAGTACATGGTAGGCGAATTGGGCGTTAGAGCCATTAGCAGTCCATGTAGGAAACCCTAACTCAGTTGCACAACATATCTCTATATATAGGGAGGTTTGCATTACGGTTTAGGTTGCTCAGTTAGTTGCTCAGTTGCTGGTGTTGTTGGTTTAGAGTGAGAGTCTTAAATTGATTGTAAAGACTTTGTGTTAGATAATAAATAGAAGACAGTTTGAAAGGAATTGTGTTCGTGTTCGTGTTCCTGTTTCGGTGAAATCTGATCTAGGGGATTCCGCACTCTAGATTAGATAGACAATTCTGTGAAGATCCATAAGGACTAGTGGACCTACAATTGGTATCAGAGCATTCCGCTCTTGATTTTGCTCTGTTCAGAATCATAACAACAAAAAAATTGGGTTTTTGGATGTTTTGGAGGCTGTTTTGAAGTTTGTGACTACTGAATTAGCGTTTCGGCGACTGTTTTAGGGTTTCTGTAGTGAATTCGGATTGAAGACTTGCATTATGGATCAAAAAGCATAGTGTTTCAGATTGTAGACTTAAATTTCGGATCAAAATCTGCATTTCTGATCATCAGACATGCAATTCGAATCTGGAAAACTTGCATTTCGGATCAGAAAAGTGCAATTTGTATCAGAAAAGCCATCTCGAATTCCATTTTGGATTGAGTTTCGAATCAGAAGTGTATTCCGGATTACATCTCGGAACAAAATAGTCTATTCCGGATTTCCATTTCGGATCAGAACAGTGCATTCCGGATTTCATCTCGGATCACTATTCCTGATAACCGTTTCGGATTAGCAATCTGGATTACTGTTTGGGGTTTCTATCTCGGATTGTAAATCCGAGTTACTGTTCCGGATTTGGTACTGTTCCGAGTTAGGATTAAGAAGGTGGAAAGTTAACCAGCTGACGTAACCAGAGTTAAACGTTTTCGGACATAGAATCTAATCCATAAACAATTTTGACAAGCCGGTTGCATTGTTAGGCTCGTGTGATTTTTAGGATAAAAATAAAATTGTTTGGTAATTACTCATTTTAGAGAAGTTTTAACGTTTTTAACGAGCCGGTTCGGTAAAAATGTCCAATATATCTAACCTAAATGAACTGTTAAGAATGGAACAAGACGCTGGTACCACAAACAAACCTCCAAAGATGCGGAAGGTAGAGAACTATCTTACTTGGAAGGATAGGTTTCAATCCTTTATTAAATATCAGAACACACGGATGTGGATCTGTATACAAGATAGGTACGCTAACCCAACGCATGATTTTGAGCGCATACAATGTGTTACGGCTTATGTAAACATGTCTGAAGCTGAAAAGAGGATGTATGAGTCTGAGAAGAAAGCCTTAGCTGCTATAAAGATGTCGTTACCAGATGGCATCAAACATACATTCAAGCGTTATACAACATCGAAGGAGATGTGGGATGCCCTAGAGAAGAGGTATGAGGGCAATACCGATGTGAAGAAAAACAAGGTTGATCTGCTAAAGAAACAGTTTGCTGTGTTCAAAAGAATGAGAAATGAATCCCTTGAAGATATTATCACGAGATATTATCATCTGATGTCAGAAATAGATAATTATGACATTGAGGGATACACGGATGTGGAGATAAACGACAAGTTGCTAGATGCTTTACCTGCAAAGTGGGATATCTATACTTTGATGATAAAAGGTGAAGCTGCTTATGAAAAGAAAGACTTGGAAGAGGTTATTGGGAAATTGATAGTTTATGAGCTCAATATGAAGAAGAAAGAGACTGGATATGATCAGGTTCAAGATCCGGGGATATATAAAGGTCTTACACCTTCATCTTCCAACAATGCTTTTAGTGATACGGCAACTACGTTTATCTCATGTAAGAATGAGCAGATCGTGACAAATGCTGAGGGTGAAGTATGTTCTATTGCTGCTTCAGGAGGCTCGACAGGGGCTAAGAGACAACAATCAAGTAATAATAATAGCAATAATAGGTCTATGCCTCTGAGTGTCAAAAGTGCTGAAGATCATCTAGCATTGCTTGCTTCTTTTGTTGCTTCCTATGAGAACTACATTCAGGGAAAAATATCTGATCCTGCTATGTTTGATGAGGATTATGATCAGATCGACCCTGATGACTTAGAGGAGATGGATTTGCAATGGCAGATGGCCATGATCTCTAGAAGGGTGAAGAGGTTCATGAACAGAACGGGCATGAAGTTCATTAGAAATAGTGTGGGTTTTGACAAGTCGAAAGTGAAGTGATACAATTGTCACAACTACGGACATTTCACTAGAGAGTGTCAAAGACCTAAGTCTGAATCTCGTTCTAGTTCATCCTTTCAAGAATCTCGTAGTCATGGTTCAAGCAACAGAAATGCGTCAACCAACACTGGATCAAAGGCCCTGATTTCTACTGCTAGAGAGGGTTCTTATGATTGGAGTGTTCATCTGGAGAGTCATAACAATGCCTCATAGGCATTCATGGCTGAGATAGCTCCAGTTGTTGATGAAGAAGTGAAATCTAATGCTGAGGGAGAGCAAGAGAAGGTAGCTAAAAAGCTGATGGAGAACAGAATGCTGCAGAGAAGACGATGGCTGCTGATTTGGCTGCTTTCATGGCTGATCTAAGCAAATCAGCAGGCGAGGTATGTTCTAACTCTGGTTGTTCTGTTTGCTTAAAATGTCGTGAACTACAAAGTGAAGTTGACACATTAACCAATCAAAACCAAAGTCTGGAAAATGACCTCTCGAACTTAGAAGAATCAAACTTTTTCGTAAAACAAAATGAGTCATTATACTTGAAGAAAATGAAAGGTTATGAAGAAGAAATCAATATTCTAACCTGTAAGCTTAATGAAAAACTTCAAGTTATTGATTTAGCTCATGATACGATGAGTGAGAAAACAAAAGAGGGTTCTAAAAAACGCAAAGAGTTGTCGGAAGCACAACTTAAAATTTGTGAACTTGAAAAGAAATTAAATCAATTCAGAGATTCATCTTTTGTCATGAAACACATGATGAATGGCTTGAAGAAGAGTAATGACAAGACATGTGTGGGCTTCAAAGGTTTAAATTAAGTTCCACCACCTCTTGGTCATGACTATTCTTTCTTGCCAGATGAAGAAGAGCTTACAGACTTTGTGTCAACTACACCTGGTAGTTCCACATCAGAGGATGTTGATGGATCTGAGAATGCCAAGAAGGATAATAACAGAGACACCGTTTTGAAAACAAAGAATACACACCCTAAAAAGCAAAACCATGTTTTTATTAAAAAGGTTGATTTTGTTCAAGGGAGTGATATGAATGAAGAGGTCCCTGTTATTACTAAAGAGTCTAATGTGCAGTTCGCTAAAAATAAAAACAAACAAAAATCAGAAGTTAAGCAAACTAAACAATATCCTTCGAAGGCGTCGTCATCATCATCATCCTCATCGCCTGATGAATCTAAGCAAGAAGCTTCAATTAAGAAGTCTTCGGCTAGAAAATCATGCTTCAAATGTCATGAAAAGGGACATGTAGCCAGTTGCTGTCCTAACAAGACGAGTGAAGCACAGGTAAGTGAGAGACAGAGAGAAAAATCACCAGAAAAATGTGGTGATGGTGAGAAGAAGGTTAACTCACCAAAGATATCTGCTGCCAGGCAACAGAATGTTGTTGTTGGTGTAGATAAGGTTGAAAAAAGAACTCACCAAGTTCCTCGCTTTCAAAGAAATCAACAAAGATTTCAGCCTGCATCTACATCAGGCAGATATGATAGACCCAGAAGTAGTTCACCAAGAATGAATAACTTTAATGGTCCATCAAATAATTTCAGAAGACAAGGTCAATATCAAAATCGATATCAGAATGTTGGTAGTCGAAATTTTTATAACGATGGCTTTAGAAATTATCATCATCAAAATTCATGGAACCAAAATCATAATTTCCAAAGGTCACAAAGTCCAAACATGGTAAGGAAACCTCAGGACCACAGACCTAGTGGAAATCAAAAACCATTTCCATCCACAGGTCTATGATCCAAGACAGTGATGGATATTGGATGGATGTTCCTGTGGTTGATGAATCTGGAAGACCCAAGACCATTAAGGCTTGGGTCCCACAATCTAACTAATTTTGTTGGTTTGTGCAGAAGCTGCTAAGGAGGATTATCAACTTGTGGGATTATCAACTTGTGGTATGCTGATAGTGGCTACTCCAGGCACATGACGGGGGATGCGAGGCTGTTGACTGAGTATGAGAATATAGATGGTGGATATGTGAATTTTGCAGGTGCTAAAGGAGGGCACATTACCGGTCGAGGTAAAGTGACTAACGGGAAGATCACTCTGGACAAAGTGAACTATGTTGAGCAGCTAAAGCACAATCTGATGAACGTGTCTCAAGTCTGCGACAAGGGTCACTCGGTCCACTTTACAAAGTCTGAAGCTTTGGTGTTGAAACTTGGTTTGGTGATACTGGATGATTGGATGGTGATGAGAGTGCCAAGGAGAAACGACACTTATGTCATGGACATGGGTGCTAAGGATTCTTCCACTGTGGTGGCGTGTCTACTATCAAAAGCATCTGAGGCTGAGTCATTGTTGTGGCACAGACGCATGGCCCACATCCACTACCAAAAAATGAATTATATTATTAAAAATGGTTTAGTGGAAGGGGTGCCAGTGCAGAGGTTTCACGTGGAAGATAAATGTCTTCCATGTCTAAAGGGAAAACAACATAAGAAACCGCACAAGTCTAAAATAGTAAATTCCATAGATGCCCCTTATGAATTACTTCTATGGATCTATTCGGTCTGGTGAACGTAAGGAGCATAGGTGGAAAGTACTATTGTTTAGTTGTCACAGATGATTACTCACTATATACATGGGTTTTCTTTTTAGATACAAAAGATGAGACAACAGAGATGCTGATAGATCTTTTACAAAATTGGAAAATGTCCATGATGCACGGATCAAGAGGAGAAGGAGTGATAATGGCACGGAGTTCAAGATCAGATTCTAGATCTCTATTGTCTTCGCAAGGGAATCGAACATCAATATTCTACTCATTATACACCTCAACAGAATGGAGTCGCTGAGAGGAAAAACAGGACGTTGATTGAAGCTGCAAGGACTATGCTATCTGATTCAAAGCTTCCAGTTCTCTTCTGGGGAGAAGCTGTGAACACAGCCGAAAACCAAACTTAAAAGGCTTTGAACCATTTGGATTACCCTGCACCATAGTGCGAAACAAAGATAAGAAAAAATTTGGTGAGGTAGCTGATGAGTGTTACTTTCTAGGCAATATGCCTGGAACACCGAATAAAAGGGTTTTTAATCTAAAAACTGGTAAAATTGAGATGGTGTTTAACATGGAAATCACTAGTTATTCACCTCAACAATCAACGAGTGGTCCTCCTATATTATATGATTATGACAGTGTTTTTAAATCATTTAATATTCCTGATTTTTCCAATGCAGATGAGTCTCAAGTGACTATACTGTGATCAGTGAAGATGGCGAGTGTGACTTCATGCCTAGATCGAGGGTATCGATGAGATGCCCCAGAAACTTCTTCCAATGCAGCTCCAGAGGACTCCAGCGATAGTGAGTCTAAACCTATTCAGGGGGAGGATTTCAATAATCCGTTTGCTAATGCTAACATTCAGGGGAGGTTGGATCTAATCTGGGAGATAACCTGGTTGTTGACACCATTGCTACCACACGTGTAAACAAAGATCATCCACTTGAAAATATCATTGGTGATGCTGTTGCAGGTGTTCAGACAAGAAGAGGTATGCTCGAAGGTTTTTGTTTGTTTACTTCGATTCAGAAGACTGAGTTGATTCATGAGTCTTTATATAGCTGCTTTATTGCCCAAGAGGAGCCGAAGAATGTTCATATGGCTCTAAAAGACAATTGTTGGGTTAAAGCTAGGCAAGAGGAGCTAGCTCAGTTCAAGAACTTGAAAGTTTGGGAGCTAGTTGACTTGCCTGAAGGAGAAAAAGAAATAGGCACCAAGTGGGTGTTTAAGTGCAAGAAAGATGACCGAGGGATCGTGATAAGGAATAAGGCTCGGTTGGTGGGGAAAGGGTTCAATCAGCAAGAAGGGATTGATTATAATGAAGTGTTTGCACTAGTAGCAAGGTTGGAAGCAATTCGTTTGTTCCTAGCTTTTGCTTCATTCAAGGGCTTCAAAGTTTACCAACTTGACGTGAAGAGTGCGTTTCTTTACGGGAAAGTCCAAGAAGTGGTGTATGGCTCACAACCAGATGGGTTTACTGATCCAGATTATCCAGATCGAGTCTATCAACTTGATAAGGCATTGTATGGATTGCATCAGGCACCTAGGGTGTGGTATGAGACACTGTCAGCACATTTGTTAAAGAACGGTTTTGAAAGAGGACAGATTGACAGTACACTTTTCATTAAAAGGAAGAAGGAAGACTTTCTGCTCGTACAGGTATACGTAGATGACATCATTTTTGGGTCATCAGATGAGAACGTGTGTCATGATTTCGAAGAGGTAATGAAGAGCAAGTTTGAGATGAGTGCGATGGTTGAACTATCTTACTTTCTGAGTTTACAAGTTGAACAGAAGAAGGATGGGATGTTTATTCATTAGATGAATTATGTGTATGACATTTTGTCTCGTTTCAACATGGAGGATTGCGCTACTTTTAATACACCTATCTGTGAGAATCACAATCTTGGTCCAGATCATTAGAGTGCGGAGGATGTTGATCCAACTCAATACAGGGCAATGATTGGTTGATGTAACTGACTGCTACAAGACTGGACATCAGTTTGCAGTGTGTCTTTGTGCTAGATATCAAGCGAATCCAAAAGAGTTCCACATGAAAGCGGTTGAAGCGGATTCTTCGTTACTTGAAGGGGAAACCTATACTTCGGTTATGGTATCCAGCTGCTAGTGATTTAAAGTTTGTTGCTTTTACTGATTCAGACTTTGGAGGATGCAAATCTACAAGGAAGTCTACCACAGGTGGTTGTCAGTTCTTAGGAGGGAGGCTCGTGTCATGGCAATGCAAGAAGCAGTCTTGCGTGTCCACCTCGACGTGTGAAGCTGAATATATTGCTGCGGGTAGCTGTTGCTCTCAGGTTCTCTGGATCCAACAGCAGATGCACGGTTACGGTTTGAATTTCACTCGTACTCCTATTATGATAGACAATAATGCCACTATATCAATCACCAACAATCCCGTAAAACACAGTTGCACAAAACATATTGACATTCGTCATCATTTTATATGGGATTGTGCTAAAAAGACATTAATTAAACTGCATCGAATCGACACATCTGATAACCTGGCAGATCTTTACACAAAAGCTTTTGACAGGGCTCGTTTTGAACATTTAGTCGAACTCAACGAGATGAGGAATCCTGAATAACCATTTTTCCATAAAAATTGTTTGTAAATAATTTTACTGCTTTTCAAAAATCAAAAATAAAAAAAAATAGAAAATCAACAATGAGTTTTCACTGTGTGAAAAAGAAGAAATGATAGTACATCAGCAAGTTAGACTATCACACTAATATTTAAAACTAAGTTGCTCAAGTGTGATAGCAGCTTCATCATATGATGTATCAGTAGGCAAAAGGCTTGAAATAATCAACTTACCTTGGTGATACAAATATAATAAACTGTGTATGAGGGGGTAACATATCAGTGGCGTATGGTTTTATAACCTTAAATCTTGTGTTGATAGATTGCTAAAATCTGAGGCTTTAGGTCTTTATATCGTTATTTCTCCGGGGTATCAAGGTTGTCCTTCTGCTGCATCCAGATATATGTTTACCTAGGCACAACCAGGATATCTTAAAAGAGCTAAAATGCCAAATCCCAAAAATTGAAGAAGCTCTCCTAGAGAGTCATTCAAATGTGCAAATTGCATTATTCGTACCAAAATTTGGTATTTGCCCTAACCCTCTTTGGATATTGGTCTCTTTGCTGTACGGAAGTACTAACCTGATCACCAATTATCTAATGTTGTAAATCAAAAAGGATGAATTTCAGTATACTCACCTACTACGATGAATTTTTGTTCATACCTTGATCGTGGGGGTATGTCCGGAATTGGGACACACTAGTATATCAGTATAAATTATCTAAACATATAGGTAATGGCACTTGAAATGTTCATGTATTTTGTTTAAGTGGATAAACGATACTAGTAATCGTCTTGAATTGCTTTTCATGAATATTGCATATAGAATTATAAAATAGTGTGAAAACAGTTTGATGTTGCTGATATGATCTTCTTAACGGTGATTCTCACAACAATAGAGTGTTTATTATTTTGTTATTTATTTGCTTTCAGAAAATATAAAAATCTAAAAAGATTTCATTTTCTTGTAAACTCTGAATGTACGGATATTGGTTGTTTACGGAGGAGTTCTTACCGATAGGGGGAGACGGTGTTAGAAGATGAGTTCAATTTTTTTTTACGATCTTGCATGCTCATGGTGTTTAAAAATTTGAGTATGTGATTTGAGTTGAGAAGTGCTTAATCTGTGATGCAGTTTTACTATCTCTTGAATAATAATAATTTGTTTAACTTGTGTTGAAAAATTCTTATGGTTTCTCGAGATGTTTGTTTTATAGTATAAAGATTGTAGCAGTATGTTGCTGGGAAGTTTGGTGAAGAGGAGTTTGCTTTGATGCATGGTAGAACCTCCTTTCTACATTGCAGACAAAGTTGAAGAGTTTTGAAGTTTGCTATGCAAGGACTAAATGGGAGTTTACTCAAACGCTAACGGTTAAGAAGATTTGGTGATTGGATACATCAGCTTATGGGGAGTCTGTTGCTGACAGAAGCTGTTAAAGCTGAAGCTATCCAAAGACCAACGTTTTTTCAAAGATGTTAAAGATTGCAAGAAGACTGAAGACTAAGTTATTTTATGAAGCTATTGTCAAGGGGGAGTTTGTAGGTGCATATTTGTGACAACAGCTTAGATTTGGTCTTTGGATATCTTGTAACTAGTAAAATGATAAATGGTTAGCTCGTTTAGTTTTGTATTTGTGAATTAGAAGTAATTGGGCTGAACTAGACACTAAATAGTGCATGGTAGGGGAATTGGGCTTTAGACCCATTAGCAGTCCACGTAGGAAACCCTAGCTCAGTTGCATAACCTATCTCTATATAAAGGGAGGTTAGCATTAGGATTTAGGTTGCTCAGTTGCTGGTGTTGTTTGTTTAGAAAGAGAGTCTTAAATTGATTGTCAACACTTTGTGTTGGATAATCAATAGAAGACAGTTTTAAAGGAATTGTGTTCGTGTTCGTGTTCTTTTTTCTGTGAAATCTGATCTAAGGGATTCTGCACTCTAGATTAGATAGACGATTCTGTGAAGATCCATAAGGACTAGGGGGCCTACAGAGATATTGCGACTATGTTGGAAAATGCCTAACTTGTGCAAAGGTTAAGGTCGAATACCAAAAACCATCTAGTTTATTACAACAACCTAAGATCCCAGTTTGGAATTGGGAACAGATATCAATAGATTTCATCACAAAATTACCACGGACCTCTCGAGGTCATGACATGATCTGGGTTATCATTGATCGGTTGACCAAATCAGCTCACTTCCTACCTATCCGTGAGAAAGACAGTACGGAGAAACTAGCTGGAGAAACTAGCTGAACTGTATCTGAAGGAAATCGTGGCACGGCATGGAGTGCCAATCTCGATAATTTCGGATAGAGATGGTCGCTTTGTGTCACGGATGTGGCAATCATTTCAAAATTCGTTTGGTTCTCGCTTAGATTTAAGCACAACTTTTCACCCGCAGAACGATGGTCAAAGCGAGCGAACTGTCCACACGTTGGAAGACATGCTTCGGCTTGTGTGATGGATTTAGGCGAAAACTGGGATACTCATTTACCGTTGGTAGAGTTTTCCTACAATAACAGTTATCACACCAGTATCAAGGTCGCGCCATTCGAAGCACTATATGGAGGAAAATGCCGATCGTCGTTATGTTGGGCGGAAGTCGATGACAGACAACTCATTGGTCCCGAATTAGTACAAGAGACCACATACAAGATATTTAAGATCCGTGAGGGTATCAAAACAGCCCGAGATAGACAAAAGAGCTACGCAGATCGGAGACACAAACCATTATCCTTCGAGGTTGGAGACAAAGTATTGTTAAAGGTCTCACCTTGGAAAGGCGTACTAGATTCAGGAAGTGCGGAAGCTCAACCCGAGATATATTGGACCTTTTAAAATTCTGGCAAAGATTGGTACAGTGGCTTACAAGTTGAAACTGCCAGAGGAACTCAATAATGTACACGAAACATTTCATGTGTCTAATCTGAAGAAAAGTCCAACTAATGACACAATTATCATTCCAGCGGAAGAGATTCATGTTGATGACAAATTACAATTTACCGAAGAACTAGTTGAAGTCATGGACTGGAAAGTCAAAAGACGAGAAGATGCCAAATCAAACTGGTGAAGGTTCGTTGGAATTCGTGTCACGGTCCTGATTACACGTGGGAGCGTGACTATCAGATCAAGTCAAAATACCCCCACCTGTTCAAGAAGAATCCTTCAGAGGATGCCTCAAACTGTATTTCGGGACGAAATTCCTTTTAACAGGGGGAGTATGTGACAAATGGCAAATAACCGGTAATTTCGTACAATTTAATCACTAATTTCATTCCATAATCTCGTGCATATTATCGTAGTTTAATTTCTTAACTGGGTCGTACGTCGTATAATAAGAATTAGGGCAAGTAAATTTGATCATAACATATACTGGTTTCCGTTACGACGCGGAGCAAACCAAAACAATGCCCTAAAAGGGTTGGTAGAAAGTGTTGGGCGCACTAATTGCGGTGACACTAACTATGTCGGTAAATCCGCTAAAACGAAATAGAACAAGGAACAACGGCATGTTAATCCCACACCTGAGTCTATATATAAATGAAAACACTTATTTGAGATTAACCATTTCAAAAATACATAACTTTCCGGTACAACGCCTAAATTGCAAAATTATCTGTTTCGACCAAAAAGGCGACAAATGTTAGTTTGTTCGCATCACAAATTCGGTGGATTCCGGATGTAAGTATATTAATAAAAAAATTTAACCATCCTAAAACAATATGAGAATAGCAAGAATGCACAAAAGACGTCGTTTCCGGTCATTCCGCAAAAAGTGCACAATTTGACCTGAAAGCGACCGTTTGTCGAAACGACGAACATTTTGGTGGCCGATAGCCTCATTCATGCACCTAGTGAACTAGTTAAGCCTCATTTGGAACTCGGAATCTATTCAACTAACATGAGGTCACGGAAACACAACTTTCGGAAAAGTTCGACGACGGAATATAAAAGTGCCGATATCGAGCGAACAATAACGAAAGGCATCTTGGCCATCCTAACTCATCGTATAACTGTCTAGCAAACTAGTTATGTATATTTTTAGGTAGAAAATGCACTAAGTAGACACCATGACAATTGTGGTGGTCGAAAACAAAAGTTTTCGGTACTAAATAAATAAGTTCTTTTATTAGCAATTATTGCGACAATGAGCGATCTAACGACATTTCCATCATCCGAGACTTATATTTGAGGACTAAGTGGATTAATTACCATGTAATGACACCCTAAACCCTAATCTTATGCTAAGGATGCAAGATTAAACCCCTAATCACAAATACTTAGCCTAATAACCAAAATATCTTTTATTTCAACATGTGTAAAAAATAATTACACTTTACCCCCCCTCATTTTGACAGTTCAAGTGGGTCCTACACCCACTTGATTTGTGTTGAAAATGGTAAGTATGGTGTTTGATGTGATGAAGATTTTGAAAAGATAGCATGTTATATTTTATAAATTACAACATGTCATCATCATTTCTATCCTAAAGTTTTTGCAACCATCTCACCTTCTCTATCACTCATATACACGGCTACACCACCACCCATAAGACCACCACTTAGCCACCATAAACCACCACCTTAAGTCCACTTTAAAGCCTCATCAAGCCCATTCAAGAAGCTAGCAAGGATGGAGGATCATTAGGTCTTCTTTGGAGCTTCATTTTCCTCCTAAGATCATCATAAACTTGTACACCCAATGTAAGACTTATTCTTTCATAATCTAGCTTATTTTTATGTCTAGATTAGTGATGTACAAGTTGATCATCTTGAAGAAAAGATACACCAAAAACCCTAATACAGACCTTAATAATACCACTAAATATTGTTTATTTTGTGTTGATTATGTGTTTATGTGGTATTTAGTTAGCATGTTGATGTTGCTTATGTTAAAGTAGGGCATAAAAGTTGGATGATCTTGTATGATCAAGTATAAAAATAAAGATTTAAACATGATAATGTTTAAATCTTAACAAAATCATCAACTACATCATCCATGAGGATTATTACAATCGAAAAATAATTTTACTACAGATGAATGATTTTTATAAGAAATGAGCATTATTATTTAAGTTGTAACCATCTTAAAAATATAGAAATCAAGAGGCTGAAAGAAATGAACTTGATTTAAATGATATGACAAAGTGGTGATACAAAAAGTGCTAATAAATATTGAAAATCTTGTCATGATTTAATAGAATTTTTAACACTAAAAAGGCCATGGATGATGATACTTTAACATTATAAATAAGTAATAGGAAGGGTTGTGATGAATTGTTGATCTTGATTTTGAGCTTAAATAGGTTTTAAATACGTTTTTGAAATGTGGAAAACGCCATAGTTTAGGGGAAACTATGGCAAAATTTTCTAAAAATCTAATCGCGATTAAGGCATGATTAATGGGGTAATTAGCCGGACTAAACGCGATTAGTAACTTAAATCGTCATTAAGAAAGTTCTAATGTAGAGGGTTAAACCCTAAAAACCCAAGTATTTAAACAAGTACATATAAATATTTTTACAAGTAAAAATAAGTAACTTTTGTAAATATATATATATATATATACACACTTGGGAACTAAAAATGTGTATATACATTTTGTCACCAAGGATTTTGTATAAATACATATGTGTATTGTATGCGTATCCATTTAGAAGCTTAGGGTATTAACAATAAAAATACTCAATCATATACAAAAATACAAACACTTGAAAATAATACCAAGTGTTGGTGACATAATCAAATATATTCTTACAAAGCATCAAAACAAAAGTCGGACAAACGAACCAATACGGACAATGGACGAACGTTCACGAATACATTGGCGCGTCGACGACCAACGGGTGAATCGCCGACCCGAAGAGTCATTATGACGACGGGCGATCATCAACAAGAAAAGCATAATAAACGATGCCGACGACGAGTCTAAAATATATATTTAGACGTTTAACATATATATGTTATCGAAACCAAAAGTCCGGAAAGTTAAAAATGATATAAGTTTAAACTTATAAAAATGGAATCTTGTAAATAAATTTGGGCTAGGCCCAAATTCCATAATATATATGGACAAAGCCCAAAAAGATATAAATAATATGGGCTAGGCCCAAAAGATATAAATAATATGGGCTAGGCCCAAAAGACATAAATAATATGGGCTAGGCCCAAAGACATAAATTACATGGGCTAGGCCCAATGACATGATATACATGATCAAAGAATGATAACAATTATATATATATATATATATTCTTGAGGAAAATATATAACAATTCTAATCGAACAAGCTAACTACCAACACTACAATAACACTAAAAGTTGTTCTATCATAACACGGGAATACTTAACAAGAATTCAAGATGAACAACGAGTACAAGGTCTATTGAGGCCTAGGTGTCTAATAAAGTTAATACGCATGTAGGTTATACGCGTGTACGGGCACCGACCGTTACTAGTACGATTTTCGGAAAGCAAAACTGTGAGTTCATGTCCCTCCTTTCAATTATTTCAAAGTTTTGTTTTAAAAACTATCGAGGGGAAATACATGTTATAACAAACGGTATGTTAGCTATGGGGTTAGTTGATAACACGATCAATGTGTGTAAGTAGGATGATGACAAGAGTAACCATTAATCACTTAGTGACCAAGGTGCAAAAGGTGTAGATCTATAGAGCTTGAGGCACGCTCCACTCCTGGTGTATTAACCGGTTAGGAGTGCTTTTGTGATCCCAAATGATGTCAAGAGTCGTCTCGGGTTGGTTACTTACTTATGGTACATATGTCAGGGTTCTAGCTACACACTGATAGATCCTTGAACTCCATGAATGCTAATAACATACTCGGATGACATTTTTAAGAATGACATTTTTATACGAAAACATTAACTACATGAGCTTACCAACTTTATGTTGACTTTTTAAAATTACGTGTATTTCAGGACGCAAGGCATGAGCTGGTGATATGATTCGGGTATGGGAAAAAAGTCAAGACAATGATGTACCATCTTTTGGAGGGTTTGCCTTTTATATCCCAACTTCGTCTGGGTATATAGGAGTCAAAACCTCATTATGCAATTAAATGAAAACAATGTCTTATTTTGGAAATGATGTATTTTGAATCGTGTTTTATGATGACAAGTTGAAACAGATAACAATATGATATCACTTTTGGATGGTTGTAATTATGGAAGAAAACTTATTAATGGCATGGCATCGTTGTTAAATTATATTGTTTACTAGATTGGATGCAATGATTACCTAATAGTCACACACTTGCGCTTCCGCTATGAACAGGGTGTGACATATACAACCTTTTAGTAGGCACTTCTGAGCCTTCATGCAATTGATGATCCATAATGGTGTTTCGAGCTTCTCTTCGTGAACTACGAGGGTTTCTTCATTAGGAAGGGGGTGCGGATAGTTTTCTCGTGACAAACAACTTCCGCCTGGTTGTCGGACAACCAATCCATGCCAACAACTACGTCGAAACTACCCAACTTAACTAGTAAAAGATCTATATTGAATTTCATTCTCCAAGTTCTAATGTGCATCCTTTTATCTTCTCCTAACTCGACTAATTTACTATTTGTCAATTTAATAGAATAAGGGATGTCTAACTTACCCTAGGCCAAGTTTATTTTTGAATTCTATATAGATGAAACTAAAATCATCACCTGTATCAAATAATTTGGATGCGAAATGTTGGTTGATGGGAAACGTACCAGTGACCACATTCAGGTCTTGGCGAGTGTCCTTGGCTCCGATTACAAAAGCTCTCCCTCGAGCTTGATTCTTCTTAGGACAATATTTCAGGAAATGACTCTTGTTGTCGCATCCATAGCAGCCTTGCCCCTTTCCATTCCTATTTATGTTTCCATTCATATTTTTTTCCATTTCCTCCTCCCATACAAGTAGCCCAATCGATTCTATGTGGTGTCCAATTTTTCCACACTTGTCGCATTTAACATCTCGACAAGCACCCAAGTGGTGGTAGTTGTACTTGTCGCACTTGGGCAAATTCCCGGCCTACCTCTTGGCACCGGTGTCATTAATGGCAATAAATGCCTTTTCCTCTTTGGGTTGGTTGGTTTCACTCCTCTTGTTACTATTCACCCTTGTATTTTTCTTGAAGCATGAAAACTTTGGTTTCCCGTCACTTGTAGACTCGACATGTGACTCTTTCTTTTTAGCTCCTTTCACCGTTAACTTCTTCATTCTTACCGCATCTTCAGTAAGACTAACGACTAAGGTTACCGCTTGCGTGATCGTGGTAGGGTTTGTAGATGTAACCGCGCTCCTAATTTCAAGAACCAAACCCCATGTATAGCGTTTAATTTGCTTGAGTTTAGGTGTTACGAGGTAGGGGAATACGCGAGATAAGTCGTGAAACCTTTGCATGTAACCCACAATATTAGCTCTAACCATAGTTAAGTTCCAAAATTTTGTTTCTAGTTTCTTGATAAGCCTGGGAATAGTATTTCTCCCTCATCAATTCCTTTAGTTCCTCCAACGTCATAGCATATGCCACTTCATCATCCAAAGTTTGCACTTGTAACTTCCACCAAGTAAGTGCCTCGTCCGCGAATAAACACAGTAACATACATGACTCTCTGATCAGGGGAATACTTGCTCATACGGATGGTAGAATATGTCTTCTCTATCCATCATACATAAGACATTCAGGGGCTTGCAATCTAGTAACTGCTTGTATGTGCTTCCCGAAACATTGTACACACGGATTGTGAATAAATACATGACAAATGCATGAATACATTATACAGGGAATTATTGAAGTTGTCATAGAAACAACTATTTATTACCGTTGGTAGTGTTTCCACCAAATGAGCCTCCTTGACCTTGGCTGCTGGAACAAGTTTAGTTTCACCTCCGTCGTGGGAAGTGAGTTCGGTGGGATGCGTCGTGTGTTTCTTCGCTTTAGTGCCATGATCTTCCAAAATATAACATAATGAATGGGGTTAGACAACACTTTAGTAATAAATATTGGCAACTAGAAATATATATATATATATATATATAATGAACCATTGTGCTAACAAGTGACTCATCCACAACAATAAGACATGCATAAGATAAATAACAATGTGTAATAAAGAAAATTCCGAGCTTTTATATATCTCGACAACGTGTTACATTGTTTTGTGAAAGAAACAAAAGAACTTGGGGCTACATCACTCCGGTCATACAATTTTACAATACATAAAAGGGTAAAAATTTCTTCCACATTGAACTATGTTCGGTCTTCAGTTGTCTTCAAGCTCGTTACGTAGTCTTCGTCACAAAAACGGGTATCTAATTCCCGTACCAAGAACCCGAGTGCCATGTATGGAGCAGGATGGGGTGGGGACATGAAGTGTAGACTATTAAGGTGTTTCACCTCATCCTCTAACTCATAAATTCTTTGTGTATTGGTAATAGTTCGCCTATCTAAGACTTGGAATCGCTGCTCCTGTGAAATGGGTGGATGGGGTATGGAGAGTAAGGGGATAGTGGTGGTGGTGATGGTGGTAGTGGATATGACGGTGGTGGTGGAGGCATGGCGCAACACGACTCTCCAAGTCCTAGACTCTCTTGTAGAGGATCTGTATCCGAAGCTCGAAGGATAGGACCCGATCATCAATCAAGTACGAAGTAAAGTGGTATGGATGGTAAGGATCGGATGTGGGCCTGTCATGAGGTGGGGATCGGAATGTGAGAGGGTCAGTGGGAAGTGAAGAGGGTTCAAAAGGTGGCTGGCGAGACGATCCTGACGCATGGTGTTGTGGTGGAATAGGTATGTCGGCGGGGCTGTGGGATCGGGGATCAGCGAGGTAATTGGGACTAGTGTCCAAGAACCTCAAAGGTCCGACTCATTGGATTTGCCCTCCAATAAGTGCGTCGTCTATGATAGGGGCACCATGTGAAGGTGCTCTCATAGCATAAGTATGGGTGTGTATAGTAGGGGGAGTAGGTGGAGCGGTGGGAGTAGGTGTGGGGATATCCATGACGGTATTAGGGCCGTCATCCGAGGCATGTGCACTAAGGCCAACGGCCCTAAGTGCAGATGAAGGTACCTGCTCATTAGAGTCCGAGGAGGCTAAGTCCACAATAGAAGAAACCGGTGAGGGATCTCTAGAATCGCTATTTCGAATACCTCACCTTCACCTAGATCGTCATCAAGATGGTCTACCTGGAAGACTGCTATCTCATCCTCATCATCAGAAATCTTGATCAATGGTGGTAGGACAGTGAGGGATGGTACGTCTAACATAAGGTCTCCATCCAGAAGACTAACCACTAAAACTCCATGGAATAGGGGATCGCCCAAAGCGAGTACTTCATCCATCAATACGTCATCCACATGAACCTCATCCTCGCTCATGTCGTGTGCCGTGTCGTCTGATACGTTATCCCGGTCCTCCTTTGGATGGGAGTCATCACTCGAATCTGTCCAAGATATCTACTATAGGCTCATCGTCGGATACAATCATCATGGGGTCAAAATCCTCATCGATGACTCTACTGGAGTCTACGAAAGAATGCATCGTGTCCTAGCAAAAATAAATTAATATGTAAGTTTATTGTAAGTTATCCTACTTGTTTTGTGTGGATCAACTTAATGTATCATGTCTATCCATTATCGACTATGTCACGTAATGTCCTTGCATTGTTGTTTTGAAATGAGTTTGTGTAGTGGACCTTCTGTAGTGTATGAAATGAAACCTTTTTTTTGTTATTGTAAAAATTGTTTTCATGAGAGGATCCTAGTGATTGTAGACTAGACTCGAGAAGGAATCCAGGTTCTACAATCGAGGCTCTGATACCAATTTGTCATAGCCACTCATGCAGAAGCGTGAGGTGTGATCGTGATTAGTTGCATTGCATTTGATTTAAGTAAACATGCTATATGAATAAATAAGTACAATGTCCATCCATACCGTTGATTTAAATAAGGTTACAAGCCATAAATTTTGTTCATCAAAGACAACCCAAAAGTTATATGTTTAACAAAGACTTGTTTACAAAATATTGTTTAACAAATCAAGGCTTTGCATTCCATATTTCGTGCGAGGGCAAAATACGTGAACCAGGCATCGGATTCTTAACTTTTGATCTTGTCTAGTTCCATGCAAGGTTCCACTAATTTGCTTAAATACATGTAAGTTTGAAAAGTCAACATAATGTTGGTGAATTCATGTGTATTTTGTCTTGTATCAAATGAATCTTTCAAAAACATTTGAAAGTCTTGTATTAAAAATCTGGTATGTAAAGCGTCTATGAAATCGTTGATCATTGATGTTTTGCAAGGACATTAATATGTTTGCTGACATAGGAAGCAACCAACCCGTGATGATTTTTGTGTTAATTACCCTCGACTGGGACACAAAAGAACTCCAACAGGTCTCATGGACTAAGAGCCCAACTCGCCAATACCCAATAGATATACCCCTTATGTTCCTCAGTTGGTATGTGTGATTAATGGTTACTTATGTTTCTACCCTATGCACAGATGATCTATGTTTGTTTCATTCCCGAGCTTTTCATTCCACTTGTACAAGTATCTCCCCTGAAAGTTTAAAAACTTAAAAGCGTTTAAAAAGGGGACATGAACTCACAGATCGCTATCCGTGCTAGTTGCTAACAATCACAGGGTTTAGTGTGCGTATCGTAACCTACAAGTGTTCTAACCTTCTTAGACACTTAGGTCTATGTTCGACATTGTATGAGTCTCTCATCTTGAATATTAGTTAGGAATTGTGTTTGTCTTGTTTGTTTGGAACCCTTGTTTGTTTTAGTGTCTTGGTAATTTTTTATCCGATTGTTGTTAATATTTATTTCTATATATATATTTGTATACTCTTGTCATGTGTGAACGGGCCTAGCCATTCATACGTCTCTACGCCTCACACGAGTATTTGTACATGTTCATGTATTGTCTCGGGGCCTAGCCCCTTATGTATGTTTGTGTCTCGCATGATGTCTTGCGGCAATGATCAATATATATATTCTACAACACATATTCATGCCTTGTATCATTCGTTCTCTTGTACAAGTTTTTGTTCCTTTGTATAAGTACTTGTTCCTTTGATTAGACATGTGTTCTTTATATATATTTGTTCTCAAATATATATAGGTATATCTTAATTAGATATATTGTTAAAAATATATATTTTTACAATCTTACTTGTGTATGTGTACATGCATAATGTTCTTTTATATGTGTACATCTTATCTTGTGTACTTGTTGTATTTATCCGTATCCATATACCTCTATATGTACACTTACATGTATACCTTAAATTAGGTATTTATGTTGTATTTTTACATATATGTACATACATGTATATTACTTGTAATTCTTTTCTTTTACTAACTATGTAGGTGTACGTATTTATACATATAAGTATACTTAAATACTTGAATTCTTACACTTAGTCATTTTTACATTTCTTTCTGGATTTATTATTTGGTAAATTTATATTTGTTGTGTCCTTGAAAAAAATAATCCATTTTAAGGACTTGTTGGTAAGTGTGTGTATATATATATATATATATAGGGGAGGGTTCATTTGGGAACACAAAAATAGTGGGGAACTACAGAACACTCTTAAAAATTCAATTTAATACGTTAAAAATCTATTTTTTCTATATTTTTCAACGCTTTTCCTTTAAAGTACATGTGAAAAAATTTTAATAAAAAATCAAAAACTAAAACACAATAAAATGTTTAAAAAATAGTGAAAAATATATCTTATAAAATAAACTTAATATATTAAAAACCAATTTTTTAAATTTTTTGAGCGCTTTTCTGGTGGGTTTATTTGGGAACACAAAAATAGTGGGGAACTACATAACACTCTTAAAAATTCAACTTAATACGTTAAAAATCTATTTTTTCTATATTTTTCAACGCTTTTTCTTATAAGTACATGTGTAAACATTTTTAATAAAAAATCAAAAACTAAAAAACACAATAAAATGTTAAAAAATAGTTAAAAATATATCTTATAAAATAAACTTAATATGTTAAAAATCAATTTTTTTAAATTTTTTGACCGCTTTTCGTTATAAATTTATATATATATATATATTTGCAAGCATATATTATATACTTTGCCATGTTTCAAGTATGTTATTGTGCTTTGTATATTTGTGTTGGCATTTAGATTAGCATGTATCATACATCTTCTAAATACAAACACTTAGCACATATATATACATACATGTAGTATGATCTAATTTCATATATTTGTGCCCAATATATATATAATATATATATATATATATATATATATATATATATATATATATATATATATATATATTCATCCTTTTTAGTTTATGAAAAGTATAGGAATTTTAACTTAAACTTACCACCCAAAACATGCATAATCATCATTAAGGTTGCTAATCACATTTTTAGCCATGTAAATCTCTTGTTAATTTCACCTTAATCTTGATTAGATTTTAGATAATTTTGTCATAGTTTCCTCTAAACTATAGACTTTTTTCATGTTTTCATAAACATGATTAAACCATTTTTGAACTCATCAAGTCATCAAGTTTCACAAGCACTTAATATAATAAACATTATGAACTTGTAAGTAAACTTAGATTTTTCAAAACAACATTTTAAACATGTTCAACTTTACTTTAAACTTAGATACTACTTTAAGATAAAAAGTTCCTACACGAGTTTTTAAATGAAATCGATACTTTAAATTTTTCATAAAACCATTTTAAGAATATATTCAACTTCATAATATTTCTTGTTGGTAGATCTTGCTAGATGTAAACTTATATATGTTTAGATCTTACTGTTAACCATAAACTTGTAAGATCTTTGTTAACTACACAAACTACAACTTATAAAAACAACAAGAACCACAAAATAACACATAAGTATGTTATTTCATCTTGTTTTAGTTATAGTTTCCATGTATTTTTAAGTTAGCTTCAAGATGATTAACTTGTACTTCCATGATTAACATGTAATAAGAAGTGTAAATACAAGTTTAAGGAACTCACTAATAGCTCTAGGCTAGGGATGAACTAGATGTCGAAGATGAGAAGATAAGAATGCTTCCAATACTTGAGTATGCCTTAGATCATCTTCAAAACCTTCATGGATACTTGTAATGTGGCTAGAGTTTTGAAGAAGATGGAGATGAGAAAGAGAGAGTTGGCTCGTAGGGTTAGAAGGGAGGAGAGTGGAGAAAAAAAGTTGTTGTTTGTTGTGTGTTATTATGTGTGAGGATAAGGATAGATATAAGGGTTTGTGGATTTCAAATAACTTATAAGTTACGATGAACTTTTCTAGTCAAGATCATATCTTCATGAGCCATGCTTCTCTATCATATTTCAACACAAATGGTGGATAAAGGGCCCCACCAAAACCGATCATGAGACCTCAGGGGTACAGGTCATGGTTGTTCGAATATAATAAGGTTTAGACATGTGCTTCTAATCTAAATGTTAGATATTTGTACCATTATGTTAATTGTAGACGGTTAGGGTACTAGTCATGGTTTAGGAGGCTAAACATGTTAAATCGTTCACTAGACTAATTTAAATTATGTTAGGATATTAAAACATGCACTAGTTTCATTATCGGTTAAATCACTGGCACTTTATGTTAATAAAAATGGCAATTTATACTTGTACATTGTTAAGGTGTATATATATATAATATATGTGATGTTGTTGATGATCATTAACATGATTTAATGGTCTTACAATGCCCTTGTGATTTTATATTTGTGTCTGATATATGTAATTTATAGTGTTTATGGATTGGATCAGACAATGTAGATGTTTATGCATTTTTCTGGACAGTTATAAATTACAAGTTGTTTCTCAAACTAGGGTTTTGTATAAGCATTACATTGGACATTCTTTTATATCCTATTTTTGTCGTTTCAAGAAGTACTAGGACTCTCCTAGCATGAATAGTGTGTTAGCATTGTCTACCAACGTTTTCGGACATAGTTTGTTTCGTTTCACGACGCGGCAAATACGATGATATGATATGTAATGTGATTGTATATCCTAAGCTTGCTAGACTTTATAAGACTCAATCATATATTTAAGTCTAATCCACTTAATTAAATATATAAACAGTGATTAAGTTGTACGGAATTACAGGTTGTTTTGTTGTTTGTCACATACTCACTCTATTAAAAAGAAACATTTACGTTGAGCTATCCCTTGTAGGGGTGTTCTCGAATAAGTGGGGGTACTTTTCCTTGATTTGGTCTTCCCATTCCCATGTATACTCGGGTCCGTACCGTCACGACAACAGCGTAAACGAAAAGCTAAAGCCAAGGAATAACAGAAAGTTGATGAAGTTGAAGAAGTTGTCTAATCTGCTAATTCATCTCGAGGTGAAGATGATTCTTCTGAAACACATGTAAATATAAAAGTTGGAACTTATTAAAAAAGGGTTGGTAGTATAAACTTGGAAAAGAAGATGCCAACTATTGATGCATAGTGTCTATTGCCTACGTCTTAGGGTTGTGTCTGTATTTTGTAATAGGGCAGAATGTTAGATTTCATATTGTTTGTATTTAACTTTGCACGAAGGTAGAGTCTACGTTCGTACGAAGGTAAACTATCTTCATGCGAAGATAAACTAAACGAAGGTACCATGCCTATATATAGATAGTATGAGCTGATAGTGGATAGACTTTAGCGACTAAGACGAGGAAGCTCTGTCGGATTTCCTGATCAGTTGTAGCTCTTAAACATTGAATGAAATCAGTTAATTGATGAAATAATCTTGTTAATTGTCACTAATTCATATGCATTCCGCGCATATGGACTAGATATTCAAACTAGGACCTTTGCTATTGGACAAAACGATCCTACAAGTGGTATCAGAGCTCAGGTTGCCTGATTTAAAGACACTTGTTCAAGATTCAGCCTAGAAGACTTCTTATTCTACTCATTCTTCACCTTTTAAAATGAATCCATGGTCAAAATGAACTGATTTTGAAGTAAATACGTAAAAACATGTTTAGATAAATCCTTGAGAAAATCAAAGCTGAAAGAAACGAATTCATGTTGAAAATTGCAAAAAATGTCAAGTTGTGAACCTACCTTCGCACGAACATAATTTTACCTTCGCACGAAGATAAAAATTTTTGTAAAGGTTTCAAATCTTTTACCTTTGCATGAAGATAAATCTATGTTCGTACGAAGATAGATCTATCTTTGCACGAAGATAGATCTATCTTTGCACGAAGATAAATCAAGTTTTAACATTTTTACTTTACTCGAACCGAAATCTTAATCGTTTTAGCATTTAACGTTGTTTTAGGCTAGTAAAATGGAGAACGAATTTTACAACGCATTTGCTATGTCAAATGTGAATGTATCAGCTGCAACCACACAGAATCTAAATTTGGAAAACGAAATGGGGACAATGGTGAAACCCTCAAAGTTGATGAATTTGGAGGATTATGACAGTTGGAGTGAACGGTTTGTTAACTAGGTGCAAGCGAACCATTTTAATTTCTGGTTTACTATAAAAGAAAAATATACCACACCAATTGGGGAAAATGAATTGGAGAAGACGTTGACTCTGTTCACACTGGCTGAAAAAGAGATATTCATCGACGAGAAGAAAATGATGAGCATACTACAACAATCAATCAAAGAGATAACTCACAATTATTATGGAATGCATTAAGGTTGAAGTTCCAGGGAAGTTCACAAATGAGGAAGAGCAAAAAGGCACTGCTTAGAAAAGAGTTCGATATTTTTACCTCTTGAAAGGCGAAACTATGAAGCAGCTGATTGAACGTTACTGTCATCTAGTTGTTCAAATGAAGAGGTTGGGAATTCAGAAAACAAAGGAGGAGTTGGTCGACAAGTTGGCAGATGCTTTACCTGAGGGATAGTGGACTACGTACTTGACGATACTGAAAATGGTGCAGAGTATAGTGGTTATAGCTTATCAAGTTCATAGAAAAACTTGAAGGTCATGAACTAGAAATGCACAAGATGGCCAAACCAAAAGGTGTTCAAATGCAACAAGATGCAAACCTTTACTTTAAAGGCAGATCTGTTGGTATTCAAAGTCTGAAAGAACAAACCGCCTTCAGTGCTGATAGTTCTACAAGTCCATCTTCTAATCAATCTAGTTTCCATTCATTTTCTAACTTTGAACCAAATTCACTGAAAACACCTCAGTCTTCACAAAGCTCAAATAGTTTCCAAAGTAAACAATCTGGTCAATCAAACTCAAACCAGGGGATTCTACAGTATAACATAGCTGTGAATCTCCAAAACACACAAGATTTTGATGAATATACCGCCAAGCAGCACGTGTCATTGCTTGTATCTGTTCTTGAATCTTACGTAAGTCTGGTTGCTGGGAAGATAGGAAATCCAGATATGACCAAGGAAGATTATGATCAGATAGATTCAGAAGAATTAGAGCTTATTGACATCAACTGGTGCATGGCTTCTATAGTTCGAAGAGCTCAGAAATTTATGGAGATTATTGGCAGAAATAGTTTGGGAGGGTTGGATGGGAAGTTTGGATTCGATAAATTATCCATTTTAGATGCAGAGAGAAAGGACATTTCAAACGATAATGTACTAACCAATAAGTCAACAGTAATCAAATCAAGGATGATTTAAATAGAAGACGGTTCATCTAATGCTAAAGACAAAGCTACGGTAGTCGCCCAAGAAGACGAAGGATTTAACGAGAGCAAGTATATTTCTAAAAATGAAAGCCTTGCACTTCTCACAGAGATAATCAAAGATCCTGAACCTGAACCTGAATAATATTCCGAAGCAGTATTCGATAAGGCTCTTGAGGAAGCTGTTATTGAAGGATATATTCATGAAAACGTGCTAAAGAAGAGTATATATTGCATAATGCTTTTAGAAATCTGACTCCACCTAATTTGTTTCCATCTTTTGCAGGATATTTTGATTCAAGTTATCAAGTTTAAGCAGAAAAGGAATCGAGGTCTGAATGCCGAGAATTTAACACAGGTTGCAAACAAAGCAATGATGGCAAATCTTAAAGAGGTAGTTTCTGATGAATTCAAGGAAGAATCAGTGACTGAATTTGTCAAAGAGTCGGTAAGGGGGGTTGTCAAAATTCAGGTTGTTGAGGTTGAAAAACCATGCAAGAGATGCCAAGAATCTTGCAAGGAATCTGCCGTGAATGATAAAAACTATTCTGACAGTTAATATATCAAGTGATTATAATGAAACTAAATAAAACTTATGACAAATTATCTAAAACAATTAAACAATATGAATATGTTAATAGTGAAGATAGTGCAACTTTGTCGTGCTTAAAGCAACTACTATGGACAAACAAATGGCAATTAACATTCATCTTAATAAAATTGCTGAACTGAAAAATGAGCTCAAAAAAATGAAAATTGAAACAGATAGGGTTAACAAATTATTAATTAGTTATTCCACCAGTTCATATGTCATTGATCATATTCTTCCAAAAATTAAAAAGGAAGAAAATGATAAGAATGGTAAGACCAAAAGTGATGGTTACAACCGTGTTCCATCTCCCATGTGGGAAACTTATGCTAAAAAGAAACCATCAGGGGTGGAAAAGGCGCTCAATCTAATTTAGAAAACTGAAAAGAAAAATGACTTGCCCGAGAACATTGATGTAACATACACTAAATCAGATAATGATTGTGAATCTGATATGGTTAAAACTGTTGTTGAAAACGTTTAGGGAAGTGAAAGTGATAGCACAGAGTATGAAAGTGTTGACTCAAACTTGGAGAAAACTAGTTATGTTCACCTTCTTAAAATGAGAAGAGCTTTCACAAGAATTATCTTGATAAATCAGATTCTAGTATGGATGATGATTCTACATTGGTTGCTTATACCATGAAAGGATCAGACAAACTATATTCTGATTCAGAATGTGAATCTTTAAAAGTGGAACAAGTGTTTAAGCTAACAGAAATCAATCTTTCTGAAGTGGAAAATTTGAATAAATCTTACTACTCTAAACCCAAAAGTTTATGGATAAATCATCACAAAGGTCAAAATTATCCTGAAAACAAACGTATAGGGTTGGGGTATGTTAAGAAGAAAAATGATAAGTTTCAAAAATCAAATTTTCAAAAGAAAGTAATTTTGTGTTTGGTTCAAGCACGGTAAGTGAAATAGAAAGGTTGGGAAAGGAACAATCAAACAACGAGTTTCATGCAGAAAAGAAACATCATGAGCAGAATTTGAGTTCATCTACTGATTGTGACAATAGAACATGTTGGAAATGTAAGAAAGTTGGCATCTTCATGGCATTGTACTCAAAGCAACTCAAAATCAGTTTACAACGCAAAGTTTTCCACAGAAGATGTGAGACAAAAGAAACCTGAGTTTGTTCCAAAACAGATCTTAAAAAGAAATAATGAATCCAACAAAATTGTGAAACCAATAATTCTAGGTGAAACTTCAACCAAAACCAAACAAAAGGATTCAAAATTTTACACGAAAAAGGCAATTCTAAAAACACAAACTTGGGTTGTTAAAACCAAAAAATCATCTGTAGAAATCAAAACACCTGTTAAATCTAAAGTTAAACAGGATGTTAATGGTAAAGTTCTAATGTTTGATATTCCAAACCCACCTAAGACCGAGAAGGCTTGGGTTTCACTGTTTAAATATTTACTTAATTACATGTGCAGGGACTCCCAAGGTTAATCATATCAAAATGGATAATGGACAGTGGAGCTTCTCGTCACATGACAAGAATGTTGGCCGTACTCTATGATGTTAAGTCAATTCGTGGAGGCTATGTAGGGTTCGCTGGAAATCAAGGTGGAAGGATTGCCGGAGAAGGAAAACTTTCTAATGGAGTGGTTTCGTTCGACAAAGTGAACTACATTGTGGAATTGGAGAACAATTTACTAAGCATTTCACAGATTTGTAATAAGAAGTTTACAACGCACTTCAATGATAGAGAATGCTTAATTCTGAAGTCGAGATTCAAAATTCCTGAGGAGTGGATTCTCATGCGCACACCCCGAGAGAATGATCTTTATGTTCTAGACATGACTGTCGCATCCACTACATCAAAGTCGACATAGTGTTTTGTGATGAAAGCAAATGAAAAAGAATCAATCTTATGACATCGAAAGACAGGGCATATCCATTTGAGAAAAATGAATTATCTGGTGCACAACAATCTAGTCAAGGGTGTTAATCTTAAAAGTTTCCATCTTAATGATGATTGTCTTAGTTTCAAAAAGGGGAAGCAACCTAAGAAATCACACCTGAGAAAACTTATGAACTCTATCAAAATACCATTAGGAAGGCTACATATGGATCTTTTCGGACCAGTAAACATCAAAAGTATATCTGGTGATCTATATTGCCTGGTTGTGACAGACGACTATTCGAGACTCTCTTGTACCACCTTCCAATCAGACAAATACGAAGTGATAATGCCACTGAGTTCAAAAATAATCGAATGCTCGAATTCCGTAAAGACAAAGGTATTCTTCATGAATTCAGTGCCCCCTATACTCCGCAACAAAATGGAGTAGCTGAACGTAAGAATCGAACTCTCATTGAAACTGCACGCACAATGCTCGCTGATTCAAAGTTACCTGTTAATTTCTAGAGTGAAGCTGTTGCCTCTGCATGTTACACGTTGAACCGGGTTTTAACAATCAAGGCACATAAAAAGACATGTTTCAAACTACTTAACCAACGAAAGCCGAACTTAGAGTTTTTGGAACCATTTGGATCTCCATGGTCATTGACCCGAATGGTAAATTTGGTGCCAGATCGCTGGAGGGATTTTTTGTAAGATATGCAAGTCCGTTAAGAAGAGTATATTTGCCAAGTCTAAATCATGTTATTCTTGCTCAACATGTTGATTGTTAGAAGTATACATTGCCTACTCAAAAGCCTGGTAAATTTTGGATGTTCAACTACGAGAGTTTATGGAATTCTTTCAATCTTCCAGACGAATCAAATGAAGAGGAACTTGTGTTGCTGTATCAACAACAACAATCGTCTATTCAAGAATAAGTTCCAAGACCGATAGTGGTTACTCAACCATTCATTGGCACAAATGATTCTAGAGCAAATCCGAGCATAATTTAAACAGAACCTGTCGTCGTACCAGTAGTGAATGCCACAAAATCCACTTTCGACCAATTTGACCATTCTGATTCAGATGCTGGGCCGACATATGATCATGATGGTAAATCCAGCCCCGATGAAGTTTCTGAGCAGATAACAAGTTTGTTTAATCAATCTGCATGTCCTAGCACTAAGAATGAAGCTTCAACCGGTTGTTGAAAAAAACATCATAAATTTGGAAGCGAAGTAAATGTTCCTAATGAAGTAATGCCGAGAAATTTGTCTTACCACCCATCGAAGAATATTATTGGAGAGCTGAAAGTTGGAGTTAAAACGCGCAATCAGATTAACAAGGATCTTAGTTGTTTTTATCAAAATTGCTTCAATTCAAGGTATGTTCTTACATCGTTATTTTATTTCGCAGATTGAGCCGAAATCGAATAAGGAAGTGCTTGCCGATGATAGGTGGATAAATGCAATGCAGGAGGAGCTGCAACAATTCAAAAAGCTTAGTGTCTGGAAGATTATTGACCTACCGGCTACTCACAAAGCTATTGCTACTAAATGGGTCTTCAAGTGCAAAAGAGATGATCGAGGGGTAATTATGCACATTAAAGCTCGACTGGTTGTCAAAGGTTTTCATTAGCAAGAAATCATTGGTAATACAGAGGTTTATGCTCCGATCGCAAGACTAGAAGCAATCCACATATTCCAGGTATTTGCGCCATGGAAGGTTTTAAGGTGTACCAGTTGGATGTCAAATCACCTTTCGTATACGGAAAATCAGCTTTCACAAGGTTTACTTACTCGATAAGGAGTTATACGGGTTGCATTAGGCCCGAGAGCCTGGTATGAGACACTATCTCAGCACCTATTAAACAATGACTTTACTAGATAGTGTCTCATACCAGGCTCTCAGGGCCTGCTGCAACCCGTGTGAAGAGTGTGCTATCAACGAGAGCCTGATTGTACAAATCTATGTGGATGACATCATCTTTGGCTCTACGAACGATGCACTGTGTAATTAATTTGAAGAAGTCATGAAAAAGAAATTTGAAATGAGTTCAATGGGAGAGATGAAGTTTTTCTTAGGGCTTCATGTCACACCCTGGTCGTAGCAGAAGTGAAATCGTGTGACTATGAGGTAATCATTGCATCCAATCGTGTAAAGAAGCGTAAATCAACAATGATGCCATACTTATGTTAATTTACAACCAAAGTTTACAAGTTTCCAAAAGTGAAATCATAAATTTCCAACAGTTTCACATTGTCATCAAAATCTAGTTTATGTTACATTACTCCATAACAAAAGATTGTTTTCATCATAAAAGCATGTTGAGGTTTTGACTCCTGTATACCCAGACGAGGTTAGGATATAAGAGGAAAATCCTTCATAAGGTAGCATTCGTTGTCATGTCATTCCCATTTCCCGAAGTGTTTCACCGGCTCAAATCTTGAGTCCTGAAATACAAGTAATTTTGAAAGGTCAACAAAAGTTGGCGAGTTCATGTAGTTTTTGTTTTCTTATAAAATGTAATGTTTGTAATCCAGTAATGAAATCGGAGTATGTTATTAGCATTCATGGAGTTTAAGGATCTATCAGTGTATCGCGAGCACCCTAACATATGTGCCATAAGTAAGCAACCAAACCGAGACAACTTTGACATCATGGGGATCGCAAAAGCACTCCTAAGGGTATACCAACCCGGAGTGGAGCGCGCCTCAAACTCGATAGATCTATGCCTTTGCACCTTGGTCACTAAGTGATTAATGATTACTATTGTCATCATCCTACTTACGCACATTTGATTGTGTTATCATTTGAACCCATAGCTAACATACCGTTTGTTATGACATGTATTTCCCCTCGATGGTTTTAAAAAACAGAACTTTGAATAATTGAAAGGATTGCGTTCCAAATATCGTACTAGTGAAATTCGAGTGTTCGTACACGTGTGTAACCTACATGTGTATTAACTTTATTAGACCCTTATGTCTCGTTGTTCAACTTGAATTCTTGTTATGCGTTTATTTATCTCTTTTGAACAACTTTATTGTTTTCATAGTGTTGGTAGTTCATTTGTTCTCTTATTATTTATATATATATATGTATATATATGTATATATATATGTATATATATATATATATGTATATATTGTTGTGTTCGAACGGGCCTTGCCCTTCATATGCCCTCGTGCCTTGTACGCGTGTCATTGGGCCTAGCCCATGCCTTTATGTGATTCGGCTTATCTCATGCCTTTATTTGATTGGGCCTAGACCATGTAATTATTTTTAGACGTGTTGTCGTAGTCATTTAAATATATATATATATATATATAAATTTATGCGTCTAAAGTCACCCAAGTGTTGTAGTAGCTCTTCATGATGGCGATATGTTCGTTGATCGATGGTGAAACAGTGTATTGTATAATTTCGACCATTATCCGCTCGTCCGATTATTTGTTTAAAGAATTGTGTAAAAGTACATGTGTTCATGTAATTTATACTTGGTAACTTTCAAGTATTTGGTGTGTTGCATTAGTTGGGTATTTTTGTATTAAACTTGTATACCTAATGATTCTAGATACATCCATATAAATACACATGTATTATACACATACACTTATGATGGTAACAAAGTATATACATATATTTTTTATTCCCAAAAATATATATGTAATAAATAATACTCACTTTTAACTTGTAAAAATATATATAAGTATTTATTAAATCCTTGGAAGGTTAGGGTTTAACCCTTGTCATTAAGACTTCCTTAATGACGGTTTAGGTCACTAATCGCATTTAGCCCCGCTAATCACACTTCAATCGCGAATTAGATTTTTTGGGAAAATTTTGCCATAGTTTCCCCTAAACTATGGCGTTTTCCACGTTCCAAAAACGTATTTAAACCATTTTTCAATTTTCCAAATAATCGTTAATTCATCAAGTTCATCAAAAATCATTTTTCCAAGTAATATGCACATAACTTTTCTTCAATATTTCATGAGCTTTTATACATGAGCTTCTATACAAGTTGTCCTTATATATATTTATACTTTAAAGCCTCTAAAAATTTCATATCCTTTAAGATTATCAAAACAACAAGATTTTCATGGACAACTTTTATAACCATTTTTATATAACTTGTGTTGTATAAAAATCAACTTTACTAGCTTTCAAGATCCAAGTTTCAAGTCTCATCATGTATCATACTTTTTAAGAACAACATCAAGACCACATATATATAAAGCTCATGAACTTGAAGATGATGATCTTACATGACCGAAACATATACTTGTTTAAATCACATTTTGAAGCTTAATATAGTAAGATCATCACTCTTGTAAAATACGACAACAAATAAACAACATGATCTCATAAATCACATATTTTTAGCTTGTTATTTCTTGTTATATTTTTAGAGTTTTTGAATGATTTCTTTCAAGATGTTCAAGATGAAGTTTACTTGTACTTTTGAAATCTACATATTTAAGAACTTGGAATCATAAACAAGTGAACTTACTACTAGCTCTTAGGTTATGGATGATTCTAGATTAAGATGATGGTGAGAAAATGAAGATCAAGATGATGAGAAAACTCTAAAGAAGGCCCTAATGATCCTCCATCCTTGCAACCTTCCTAAATGACCTTGTAATGGCTTGAAAGTGGGTATAAAGTGGTGTTTTAGGGTGTTGTATGGTGGTGTATGTGAGCAAAAAATGGGGGAGAGTGTAAAGGGTGTTTTGGTAGAATTTTTGAAGTGAAAATATTGACAGAAAAGATGGTCATAGGATGTTATAAACTCAAAAAGTCTTCAAGTACCTCATGTCCATACTCATATCTTCACATTTTCAACACAAATCAAGTGGGTGGGGGCCCACTTGAATCCGCCCTTTTGGAGGGGGGTAACATGTAAATTATTTTTATAACATGCATTAGTTTACAAGATATTTAGGGGTTTACTTAAGTATACAATTAGGGGTTGGTCTTGCATCATTAGGGAGTCATTAGGGTTTAGGATGTAAGTAATATTAATTAGTTCCCTTGATTAGTTGGTATTAGTTTTGGATGGTAAAATACCACTAGTTCGCTAATCGGTTCGATACCGGTTGATAGACGAAAGATATTATTTAGTACCGGAAGCGTTGGTTTTAATTTACCATAAGTACTATGGCGTTTATTTTGGATACTTACGACATCAAAATATGGTTAACTAGTTCGCTAGTCTAGTAGATGTTGAGTTTAAGTGGTAGAAACACTTTTCGTTTGGTTAATCATTCGATAATGACACTTTTATATTATACCGATGGATAATTCCGCAAGTTGAAATTCCGCAACCATGATACGTATGAAGGGGTTACGGATCCCAAATAAAGCTTAACTAGCTCTGTAGATTAATGTATGAGGCTATCGGGTATTGAAATCTTTGTTGATTCGATAATCGGTCTCTTTTCGGTCAAGTTGTGCACTACTTGTCGTACTACCGAAACGATGTCTTTTATGCGTTTTTGTTATCCTCATATTCTTTTAAGGTGCTTGTCATTATTCTTTTATAATTCTGGAGTCCCGGAAATGCTGACTTAGTGTTGCGAACGAATTGAAATTGTTACCTTTATAGCCAAAACGGACAATAGTTTGATTTGTTTCCCGTGAATAGTGTGCCCAACACTTTCTACCAACACTTTTAGGACATAGTTTGATTTGTTTCGCGTCGTGACCGAAACCAAGTATGCTATAGCATTTTCCACTTGTCCTAACACTTGTTATATGACGTACGACTCAGTTACGTAATTAAATTACGATTAAATGCATGAGATTATGTAATGAAAATGGTGATTAGATTGTATGGAATTGTCGGTTATTTGCCGTTTGTCACACTTCAGGTTGATCAGTTGCCTGATGGTATCCTCATTCATCAGACAAAGTACGTCCATGATATCTTGGAGAAATTTGATATGTCGGGACGTCACCATTATCTACCCCATTTGCAATTAATCATGGCATCTGTCAAGACGAAAATGGAGTCAAGATAGATGAAACCTTATATCGATGGATGATTGGATCATTGATGTATTTTACAGCATCAAGACCAGACATCATGTATCCAACATTCCTTTGCGCTAGATATCAATCGTGTCCTCGAGTGTCACATCTGATGATATTCAAGAGGATTTTCAGATATTTGAAAGGTTTCCCTAGCACCGGCTTCTGATATCCGCGAAATGACAACTTCGACCTCTCAGGATATTCAGACACAGATTTCAGATGCTGCAAACTTAATGCCAAATCTACAATGGCTAGTTGCTAGTTCTTCGGAACACGTTTAGTAACATGGCAATGCAAGAAGCAAACCACAGTCACTCTCTCTATTTGCGAGGCTAAATACATTTCGGCTTCCAGTTGTTGTTCCCAATTTTGTGGATATACAACAACAGATGAGAGACTTTGGATTGCAATTTCTTGATACGCCCATATATGTACATAACAAGGCTGCCATCCATATAACTAAACATCCGGTTCATCACTCTAAAACTAAACACATTGAAATTTGACATCACTTTATCCGTGATTGCCACGAGAAAAAGTTGATTCGGATAGAAAAGATCCACACTGATAAACAAAAGGCAGATTTTTATACAATACCATTTGATCAAACTAGATTTAAATATCTTTTGAGAATTAATGATTTGAAAAATTAACATCAGATGGGGAATTAGAGGTTAAATACGGATCAGATGATGAGTTTTTGTTTTCCTCATCATTAGTCACGTTTTAAAATTTTTAGAATTACTTTCTTTTAAAAACAAAAATTAAAAAATATATATACATGTTTTTTATTTTATGGGGAGAAATGTTGTAGAAAATACAAAAACTTTAAAAATGCAAAAATGTACAAAACATGAAAAAGACAAAAAGAGTTTTCGTGTGATAAGGGGAAATGATAGTACATCAGTGGACTATCACGGTAGGCTAAAGATTTGAAGTGTCAAAAAGTGTTTAAACAGGTCTCACTAATGATGTGCCAGTAGGCTTCGAACATTCAGTAAACTGTTTCTGAGATATAAACTTAAACAGAAAAACTTCTTAATTAGTAGTTTAACATCTCTTGGATATATGATCTTAGTACACTGAAATTTCATTTGAGAGATTGATGGATTTTGAGATACTAGGTCTTTAAAATAATTGATATCTGGGGTATTATACAAGTTCTTATAATTTTGCGTCAGCAATGGACTAGAACTTGTAGAATACTTTTTTGTTTTATACCCAAAAAGTGCAGCAAATTGTAAGTAATCGAAAGATCCAACAATTGTAGTAAAAGATTCCAATTGGAACACTACTTTCAACACGAGCCTTCATCTCTTTGCCGGTACGTTGGTACTAACATGAGCTCTCAAGGTTTCGCATACCCAGATATGGAGATATCAGTTAGATATGTTCACCTGTAAGATGAAATCTAGGGAATCTTGATACGGGAGTATATTCGGAGGTGGGAAACACGGTTAAGTCAAGTTCCTAAAATTACCTAAATGTATCTGAGAACAATTGAGAAATGTTTAGAGGTTTATGTGGATAAGTATACTGACAGTCTATGTGAATTTGTTTAGTACTTCAAGTCTTACAAAGGTCAATGTTACTAGTGATATGTCTCCTTACTGATATGATTCTCTAACACAAACTCACAAAAATATGTCTGTAAATATGTTTGTATATAGATTATTACATTTCATTTCTAGAAAACCCAAAAAGATTTTCAGTATGTTTTAGCAAAAATTTGGAAAAACCAAAAAAAATATTTCTATCCTTGTTTTGACTACCGATGACGGAAAATGAATCTTCATAATCCAGAGAAGACAAGGGGTTGGGAGCTTATCTGTGTTAATAAAAAGTTCCGAAAAGAATAAAAAGGTCATTAACTTGAAAGTTTACATTGCCTAAAAGAACATCAGTTTGATCACAAAGTGTTCAACCAAGGTCATTAACTTGGACTTGGAAGACAAATCAGTTAACCTGGGTCATTAACTTGTACTTGGTCAACTGAGTGGGTGGTTAAAACTAGTTAAAATGAACGAAATGGTAAAAATTAGTTTTATCTTTGCTCAAAGGAGTTATCATCGCACGAAGATAATACATAAGTTCATTGTACATTTGCTCTGAGTGAAGTTAAAATTTCTTGCAAACGAAGAAGTGCTACTCAAATTTTAGCTTGTAGTGGTTGATTGGCATACCCCCCTAACAATGCCTAAGGTAGTTTGAACCGAGTAGAACTCGAATTGAACTTAAAATCAAGTTTTCGGTAAAACAAACATAAAACATAGATCTAGGATAATCTAATGGGCCAAAATTAAATTTACGCATACCATTATGAAAATCGGCACTTTCAGGTTGTTTTAGTAACATCAATATCAAGAAAATCGAGGAAAAATTTTCAAATGTGTTTAAGGTTACCTTTGCACGAAGGTAAAACATATTTTTCCAGAAAAAAATTCTAAGTGTTTTCGTGCTTGTGTTTGTACAGTTAAAGAAATCGAACTTTGACAAGAAACACAAATATGTTGTGTTCTTGATGAAAGTATTCCAGAAATCGCTCCTTTCAAGTCTATTTTAAATTTTATGAGCGAGCTAACGATAGCTAAAGCACTTATAGACCCACATAAAGTTTATCGCTCGCACGTTGGGAGAATGCCAAGTATGTACTAGAGCTCAAAGCCATACGATCCTTTGTAAGAGCAAAGAACGAAGATAAAGAGGTACTGATAATGGAAGCGTTGATCCGTTGAGTGTTAGATTTTAAAGACAAGGACGATGATCCGATGATGTACACTGAACGTACGCTTTTACAAGATGGGATACAAAGGTCACGTCAACACACAGTTCAATAAAGCTTCTAGGAAGACCATACATATTCTTCGTTCATTCAGTGATTTCTTCACTAAGTCACAGGAAAGGGAGAGGTGATGCGATAGTTGATTTCAGATGTGCATAATCGCTGCACTCGCGCTAAACAAGCCTTACAACTTCACCAAAATAATATTCGAGCAGATGAAGATAAATAATGATAAAGAAAATTTTCTACAATACTCTAGATTTGTGCAGATGATGTTGGATGATCAATTTCCCAACTTAGCCAAAAACAAGAATGATGTGCTTCCGTTAGATCACACAGGGCTATCTTTGGTGAGATTGAATCAGTATCTTAAGCAGGCTACAGAGCCGGTGGCCAGAAAGTTCTTTGGAAGATTCAGAGGCAAGAGTTATGAAGCACATTCAAAGAATAAATAGAGAAATGAAGACAGTGATTCTGATGATGAGGCGGCTCAAATGGATGGTTATAAGCCTAAGAGAGGTGTGTGGTATGAAAAAGAAGATACTAAGAAACAGAGCACACCAAAAGCCAAAGCTCAGAAAAGAAGGAAAGAAACGGTCCTTAGAGATGAGACTACTGATGAGGAAGTAGAGATTGAGCCAGTTACTGAGCAACATATTAAAGCTGAAGAGAATGTTGAAGACGAGGTATTTTCTACTACCTCAGATAAAGAAAAGGAAGGTGCAGGTGGTGATAACAATGAAGATTCTACGGATACCTTTGACAGAGTTGAAAAGGCTGAAAGGTTGGCACATATTAAGAAGAAAAAAGTGGTTGGAGATGACGATGATATATATATTCCATCTGATATTGATTCTGAAGCTAAAAGGCCAGTAAAAAAAGCATAAAGAGTTAAAAGCAAGCTAGATATAAAGAAAAAGACTATTGGGTCTCTAGCTTTAAAGAAAGCCAGAAGAAAATATATGAGGAAAAAGACAGCTGAGATTGAAAGTGTTGAACAACTTTATACATCACCCATTCACATTTCCTCACCACAACAACCATCATCACCACCACCACAACATATCACACCTTCACATTGAACTCCTCCACAACATCAAACACCTCCACAAACTCAAACAACACCCAAACAACCAACACCTGAATTAGCTTCAAGACAATCAATGTCTGACATATTTCCTACTGATTTTGAAGATATTCCGTTACAGAAGGGCTTGATGAAAACTTTGATTCAGACATGTTCAATGACTACAAGATAGCAGAGCTGGAAAGGAAAATCAAAGCCTTAGAAGATAATAGGGAAGTATTGGAAGGCAGGGTGAAATTTCATGAGAATGATAGAGAATATATGTAAGCTGCGATTGAAAGTTTAGTGACTGATAATGAAAGATTGAGACGGGTGGTGAATGATTTTGAGGATGAATATGCTTGGAGTAATAGAAGATTTGATTTATTTCAAAATGTGTTAGCTAGCAAGTTGGGAATAGATTTTGATGCTGAATTTGACCGGTTAGAAGTTGAAGAAGCAAGACAAAAGGCAGTTGAACGAGCTAAGAAAGTAGAGGAAGATGCTAGAGCTTTGGGAAAAGGAAAAGAGAAAATTGATGAGGTTCCTATGATAGAACAATCTGCGCCAGAAGCTGAATCTGTGCCAGAAATTAATGTTGCTAGTGTTGATGATTGAAGAAAAAGTTGATATGGAAGTTGATTTTGTACTTGTTGGAACACCAGTAGATGTTTCTGTGAATCCTATGACTGAGAAGATTGCAGAGCATAGGAGATTGTATGCTGAGATAGATGCTGAGTTGGATGAATTTGATGATGAGGAAGAGGATGATGATAAAGAAAAAGATGATGAAAATGATAATAAAAAGGATGACGACGATAAGGGTGATGATTATGATGATACTCAGGGAGGTACTGGAGTGACGGTAGTTGAAACTGCAAAGATAAATGATTTTTTTGACTATGATGCTTATCTGAATGATTCTGCTAATCAGGAAGAAGATACGCAATGTCAGGGGGAGTAGAAAGAGCAAACTCATGACAAAGAACAGTCAGTAATTCTCACAGCAACTCTATTATAGTTGTTCATGATTATTATACACCCTGAATTTTGTATCTAGAACATAATGTTGAAGAAGGTGAGTTCGTGCACAATTATACAAAAGAAGAGATCGCTATTATGCTTGGAGTTGATGAAGATTCATTCAAATTTGATTTTGAAGAGGAACTGAATAATATCAGTACATTCGATCTGAATAATTATGTTTACAAGCATATGCTGGATGCTGATATATATGATAGCGTGATTACTGAAGATGCATCGGATAATGATGAAGCGATTAATTATTCTGGTGAATGAACTGATAACTTTCCAACTTTTGAAGAATTATTCAGTAAAGCAAACGATGATTTGTTAAAAAGAAGGATTGAAGAGATGGTTGTAGAGGGAAGTATTCCGAAATGTCTATCCAAAGAAGAGATTGGTGAGCCTAAAAAGATATGGTTTAAAGAGCTACCAAAAGAAAAAAAGTTCAGACGACCTTTAGTATTCTTCACACGTGATAAAGATAAATCTTTGGGTGATATTTTTAGCTGGGGGTGGATTACTAAGTTTGATGTCTATGCGATCAACGAGAATATGGTGTTCATTACTTCAGGTATTTGAATGATTTGAAGCCATTGCCATACTGGAATATCAGCTTGTACAGACAAAGAGTATTAACTTCCAAATGAAGTTACATGATCAAATATTATGGAAGTTAATCAAATATGAAGCAGCTCATGGTTTTAACAAGTGGAAACCGTTGATTCCTAAGAAAAGAATAAAGATTGACAAAGTTACAAAAAAAAGGATGTTACGTTGGTAATGAAACGACCATATGTGATGAAAAACATGCCGTTGATGAAGATTGAACAGGATTTCTATAAATACTTTCAGTGGTGGCAAGTGGATTCTGAAACAAGTGAAGCTGTGATTGTTTTGAAAGTTGATGAAACTTGGAATATTATTGAAGATTTGAATCCAGAAATTATAGTACGAAAGAGCATATGGTGATTGTGGAGAACTATCCGCATACTAGACCTGATGTAGCTAGTTAACTGTTCAAAAGAAGATATCAAATGCTTGTTCTCAACCAAGATTTCTTTTGATGCGAAGGAGAAGACACAAGCGATGAAATACTAGGGTATGATCAACGTATGCTATGCACATGGTATTAATTCTGGAAAGTTGTGGGATCGTCATGGACAAACTTAGAGAAAGAAGAATTTCTAAAAGAGGAGCAACGATTGGAAAATATCGAAGAAAAGTCAAAAGAAGCTCGTTTAAGAAGATCTCAGTTATGAAATGGGCTTCTACAACTGATCAAATGCCTACACCATCTAAAGAGCGTAGGAAGCCGCACAAGAACTTCTTTGGGCATTAAAGTCAAAACATTTGAAGATTTTGAAGACAGACCAAGACTACGACAACATCCAAGGGGGAGTTTGTTGATGCATAATGTCTATTGCCTACCTCTTAGAGTTGTATCTGTATTTTGTAATAGGGTGAAAATGTTAGATTTCATATTGTTCGTATTTAACTTTGCACGAAGGTAGAGTCTACCTTTGTGCGACGATAAACTACCCTCGCACGAAGGTAGCATGTCTATATATAGATAGTGTGAGGTGTTAGTGGGTAGACTTTAGCAACTGAGACGGCAAAGCTCTATCGGATTTCCTGATCATTTGTAACTGTTAAACATTGAATGAAATCAGTTAATTGATGAAATAATCTTGTTAATTCTTACTGATTCATATGAATTCTGCGCTTATGGACTAGATATTCAAATTAGGACCTTTGCTATTGGACAAAACGATCCTACACCATCAAAGGAAGAATTGAAAAAGGATTTTGTTCTTGAAGATGATGTTCCAAAGAAGAAAGTTGGTAAAAGAGTCAAACATACAACAAAAAGATCTAAAGGTAAAAAGAGATTATGAAAGGATACAGGTTTACATATGCATGATGAACTTGATGAAGACAAACATGTTTCTATTGCGAATTAAACAGTTCTTAATGAACTTGTCCAAGATACACTAGTTGGTGAAGAAGAGAATGTTAATGTTGAAAAATCTGCAAGTATACTAGTGTCTACGCCGATACCAAAGAAATTTCCACTAAAGAAAACCCAATTTACAACACCATTACCAGCAGATTGAGGATATGACTAAAGTTATAAGGATACACAATGGGTTATTTAAGAAGTTTGTTGATTTTAAGGTGTTATAGAACAAGATAAACATAAAGTTTGATGCCAAAGTTAAATTGCTTGAAGAATCTACAAAAAATTTCTTATGAAGCATGACCTTCTACTACTAATGCTTAAGATTCAAATCAAGTTGTTGTTGAAACTGAAGTTGTGATGAAGGAAACTGAAAAATTCTCTAACGTCAAATCCTGAAAAAAAGAAGGTTGAATCTTAACAACCTATTCAAGAGATTTCAATTGAAGATCAGAGAATGGTCAATGCGATATATGATCTAGATGTTGTAGTAGAGAAAGAAAAACAATTTGCAGCTGAAGATGATGAAGATGAAGAGGATGAGGATATTGAGGAAGGTGGTGATGCAGACTAAACGATATATGATGATGATGATGATATTTTTTTTATGATGATAGTGATGATGCTAAAGGTGGTAGTGGTGTTGCTAGAAAAATCAACAAAATGTTAGATATAGATGATATTGATAAAAGTGAACCACAGAAGGAAGTGGATAAACTTACTGGCGATCATTCCAAGTCTACAGATGTTGGTAGCTCATCTCGTGCTGAGGGGGAGTCTAGTATGCAGATAGAAATGTTTAAATGGTTTATTGATAATGGAATTCTAGTGGCAACTTATTTTTTTGAATATGATTATGAAATCATAGAATGTGAATTTATTCATATCATATCAAAGGAAGATGTTGCAAGTACTTTCAAGATAGATCTTGAAAAAAAGTGTTTTTAGTGAAGAACCTGTTCTTGCTAAAGATGACAAAGAGTATGAATATGTGTTTGAAGCTAACAATTATGATAGAGTTGAAGTGGAAGATGCATCAGTTGGTGAAGAAGTTTGTTACACTAACAAAAAAGGGGAAGCATTTCCTACTTTCATAGAGCTATTTGAAAAGGAAGCAAATAAATTGATCAATCGAAAAGTTGAAGAAAAACATATCTCAATTCCCAAACAAACCGAAGATGAATGAAAGCATAAACATGAAGAATGGTTTACATAGACAATCCAAATAAACATAAAATCTCTAAGGCAATTAATGTTCTTTATACAAGATAAAGGGATTTCACAAGGTGATATTATCAGTAGGGTATATTTTGAAAAGCTAAGATGCGTTGTTGTGAGGAGGTAATGGAGTACAATACTTATGTTTGATCAATAAGATCAAAAGTTTACCACATTGGGATGTTAAAACTTTGTACAGACTAAAGATGGCAGATTATGAGAAAGGCAGCTACAATTAGCATGTTTTAAGGCAAATTCATTATAAAAGCCATACTAAGTGGAAAGACTAGGAGCCAAAGTTTCTGAAGAGAATTCTGCCACATACCAAACTTGATGAAGACGGTAGACCTTGGTGATGTTAAAATATAAACTCCCAATGTCTATGAAGCACATACAATTTCGTGAGATGGAGCAAGACATATATGAATCGCTCAAATGGTGGTATTATAATGAAAGAACTAGTGAGGCAGTTATCATTATGTGAAGAAAAGAAGTGGATAATTGTTAGAACTGAGTTTGATATTTGCAAACAAATATTGATTATCACAATACAAATCACAAGCAGTAAGTCATCATGAATGATTGTTTATCATTAATCTCAAAGGATTCAGATGTTTTACAAATTGATTGAATCTACAGACTCCCCCTTAGATGATCACGTAACGAAACAGTTCATACAAGAGAAAAGGTGATGTGTGTGATAATAGATCATTACAGGTGTGATCTATTTATACTAAGTATGAAAGCTTTGTTCATCGATTGGCCGACATTACTCTGATAGTGACATCTAACATTCATAACACAGCCAGATTCACAGATGTTGCAAATATTTGTGCAAATCCTATCATCTATTCTAACTAGTCTAAACATTGTTACAAGATAGGTACTATTACATTGGGAAATCACTATCTAAGCTATCCGCTACTGTAGTTATCTAAACATCTGTTTGGCAATACAAATGTTTGGTCTTCTTAATCAGATCTTTAACTTCTTCACTACTTTGGTCTTCAATGATCTTTAGCCTTCAACAAATGTTGTTTCCTAATGAACAGCAGTTCCAAGACTTGACCAGATGTTTGCTTTGTAATTGAATAGATGTTGTTAGATTAGGTGTTCAAGATTCACTATCTTTGGGGAGAGACTGGTTCTATCTTATGCTTATTTCTTGATCAATGGATCATGTTTTCGCTTTTGAATATCATCTGTTCTCTTGCAAGTCCAACAATCTTCACCTAGAACAGATGATGCCAAAACAGACGTTCATTGAAGTGTTTTTCACTTCCCCATTTACCCTGACTATTGTAAATTCGCGGGTGGCTTTGTCTGAGGACCACTTTAGACTTTTAAAGGTAGCAAGGGTTGCTAAGAGTGATGTTATTAGAAGGGGTGAGGGAATATGCATTCCCAAGACTTGAGCTATCAAATCTGTTCGATTGGTATCAAGATGATCATACATTATAATGTTTTTGATCCCTTCCTTCAAAATATCATCTTCAAATCTTTTCACATTTTTTGTAGACATATCCTTCTGTGTTTTGAGATGGCTTCTTACCATTAAAGAGGCATAGCTTGCAGATGGAAGTTCATATATGATTGCCTTAGAACTGATAGGTAGGTCTTCATGGTTAGGCTTTTTTGAGACTAGAGGATCTTTTAGTTGTAGTGCTTCTAATTTCATGTAAGTTTCCTTGATTGTTGGCTTATCCCACCTAGCCATGGATTGCATTATTCTATATTTGGTAACAACTATCTCCTCCTTCATTCTTCTCAATTGAACTACCTTTTGACCAACAGTTTTCTACCTGCAACCCAATTAGGAGTAGTGGGCTTGATATTAGGATTGAGCTTTAGCATCTCAATCTAGGTGATTTCTTCTAAAAGGGCTTCTGCAGACCAACCAAAGAACTGAGCTTTTGAAGCTCTTTAAGGCTTGTTTGCATGATGAAATCCAGATAGTCTTCCGTCAATTCCTTTTTTAGGTCAGGGTTGCTACCTGGTCCTTTAGAAGCCTTTTGACTGGCATCTTTAGCAAATTCTTCAAGTCTATTCACCTTGGTGTGATTTGCTGAGCCTCCTTATCAGTAGTTCCCTTGATTTTGAAAGCAACTATCTTTTCAACCTGCACAAGTTTGAGCTCTATGTATTCTTGTACGTTTTTTGGGCTTCTGACATTTTCTGAGAGATGGAAGGTAAGTTGGCTGATGTTAGTTGTGGATAGAAAGATTGTATCTCCTTTGATACATTTTCTAATTCTAATGTGTCAAGATTAGTGGAAGGAAGATTTGTGGATTGATTTATGATAATGAGAGTTGTGGTTGTGGTGGTGGATAGTTAATATGATGTAGTGGTGATGGTTTTGATAGGAGATGCATCAGGAGTTCCATCATCGTCTGTGGCAACGAGTTTAGTTCTCCTAGTTCCTGTTTGATGTGTGGGGTGTTTTTTATGGTGGTTGGGAGGGTAGTGATGTTAGTTTTCTTTTGAGAAGTCCTTTTGGAGACTTGTGAGATGTTGGTGGTGGTAGTGTTTGAGTGGTTGTAATATCTGTTGTCATTTTTGTAGTGGAAATAAATGTTTTGACAATGTTGAGTAGTGGAGTTAGGAACAGTAGATTGAATGGTGATGGGTGTAGTAAGGGTTTGGATAGATGCAACAGTGCTTTGACTAACCTTTGGAACCTTTATTAAAGAACCTTGGTTATCTTGAATCTTTTTCTTTTCAATTTTCTACTACATTGTTATCTCCATATTTGCTTCCCGTCTATCCCTTTTCTTCTATTTCTCAACCTCTTTGGCAATTTCTTCTTTTCCAGCCTTTTTATGACCAAGGGTGGGAGCTTCCTCATGCAATTTTCCTCCCCCTTTTTGGAAGCATCTTCATACTTGGGGAAAGTTAGAGCTTTACCAGCATTTTCAAAGATAAAGTCTTTGATGCTTTAACTTTTGCTTGTGTATCTTGGTACTTGGCATCCACTGTTTGTCTTACTTGCTCTATTTGCATGGAATATCTTTCTTCTGCAGCTTGCTTTTGAAGATGTAGATATGGTTGAATGTGAGCCCACATTTCTTTTGCAACGTCTGCATTTGATGGTGGAGTTCTAGTGTTTTGGATCAAAATTTTCATCATGTCTTTGATCTCTCCAATAGATGTTTCCAATTTTATGACCCTATTCATCAATTCATGATAGTTTAATACATCACCTGAGTTAACATGATCATCTAAATTCCCACCTGATGTGGTTAAACTTGGTTTTAAACCAAGTGCCCATTGTCCTTGGTACTAGGGATTTCTAACTGGTGAAGAGACTATTGTCTTAACTGTCACACCCTCACCCGCAGCGGATATGGTAGTCGGGGCATGATTGGGTTTTTATCAAAGCTCATGACATTTACTATAATAAAGTTTCATATTTATTATTTCAAATTAAAAGGAGAAATCCTAACAAACACATAAACCATACAAGCACAAAATGTTCTAAACATGACATTCAAGTAACGCTTTAGTTTTCTACTAAGGCCCAATCCTATGTGTTCCTTGCTTCAACCTGTTCATCTGTATCATGTGTAAAAACAAGATTTGGTTCAACAAAAGTTGGCGAGTGGATCCCGTTTAAACATTTGAAAGAAATGATATGTTGATTAATTTAATAAAAATGTGCATAAACCAAATATGAGCAAACGTATATGTAAACTATCAACAAACCATATAATCATCTAGCAATGTACATGTGAGCACAATAAATGGTGTGCTGTGAGATCAAGGCTAAATCAAACGGAGCTGATCTAATTAGGCAACGTGATGCTCTACCCATATGAAACGGGGAACTGATGGGCCTAATGTGAAAGCTTGACTTAAATGAGAAAGTATAACCACAAATAACAATAAACCAAATATCACATAGCACGTTAGTTCATATAATGATAGAAGCACAAGTGTTTAAATAAATGATAAAAATAAACGACACATGATACACCCCAAAACATGAATAAAAAGGGGAAGTTTGTAGAAATTCACTCACAGTGGGTGTGCTCTTGATCTGATACGAGCGCGCACGATTTAAAGATTCCAACCGATGACATAACTAACCTAAATATTCACGTAATAATTCGCTAAATATATTTCTTGTACTTAAAATTAGTATTTTTATTTAACGAAATTTGCTAGGCTTTTTAGACAATTTTATAGTATTTATCACTAATTTTTATGTTTAAAAAGACTTATTTTATTATATATATTTATAGATTTTGAAGAAAAATAAAGAAAAAGGTTAATTAAAAAAATATACCCTTCCGCGGGTCGAATCGGTCGAATTCGGATTTATATATAGCATGTGGGACTCGAACGTGTGACCTCTCGTATACGTGTACGCAGCTCTACCAACTGAGCTACGTGTCTAACCCGGAATATATCTGTTTTTAATTACATATATACACATACTGAATTAAACCATTTTCTGTTTAGTATTTAAAAAGGTTTGATAATTTCTGGAACATGTAACGGACCGGACTTGAACCTACGACCATGGCTTCGTGTTGCACACAGCACGACCAAATGGGCTGTGTGACTAACCCGAAGGATATATGATTTTAATTAAAATTATATACTATCTGTGTGGTTTTATATTTTAGTTATAAAAAGGGTTGGTTTAATTAAGGAAATCAGTAACGTATTTGAGACTCGAACCCGAGACCATGAACTTCAAATGCACACAGTCCACTGCTGGACTGTGTGTCTAACCCGGTATATGTACCGATTTTAATTCTATTTATACACACAATCGACTTCATCTTCTTCATTTTATATACCTAGAACCATAACCCGACTGTTTAATCAGATAACTCTTATTGAGTTCATTGATTTATTAGATAATAATAATACATAAAACGAAAAAGGATTCAAGGATGAATATACCAAAACCGAGTGATCTCCGATGAAGTTCCGGCGACGAACGAATTTCCGGCGAAGTGTGAATTGAAGAGAAGAGTTTACAGGAAGTTTGTAGAAAGTATTTGCAGATGTGAGCGAGTTCTAAATGGATTCTAGGGTCACTATTTACAGACAAGAGCTGGCTTGGTTTTGGTTGTTGGTTTCAAAAGAGTTCGGTCAAAACTTTAAATGACACCATGATTACATAACCGAATTAACCTTGATTGAGCATTAACAAATGTTTGAAAAACAGTTTTTTCGGTTTAATTTGAAATTGAAACGGAAATTGATGGTGGATTTTAGAGTTACAGCCGTTTACAGGTGGTTGTTTTGAAATGGTTATAGAGTGTTGTTTCCATACAAGAGTTATTTGATTTAGGATTAATTCAGATATGTGTATGTAGTGTAGTGGTGTGTTCTGTGTGTTGGTTGGGTGGAGACCCGGGTTCTATACCCGCGGTCTTCACATTTTTTTCGTTATTTATTTTTATTATTTATATTTTTTAATAGTATTTATTATTTTACTTTATTATTTTTATTTATTATTAAATACTAATAACAATGTAACAAATTTGGGAACTTTTAACGTAAATGCGCAACAAACATCATACGTATATTTGAATTACAAAACGGAGCGGGTTTTGGAACCCGTTTTGTGACAAATGTTACAGTATCCCCTACTTTTAATTTAAGTAGTGGTAGGTTTGACTTGAAGAGGTGAGGGTGTACTTCGCACATTGAGCCTTCGCGTTCCCAAGTAAACTCAGGTCCTCGTTTTGACTCCCAACGCACCCTAACTATCGGAATTCGACTTCGTCTTAAACGTTTCTCACCGAAGTCCATGATTTCTACAGGTTGCTCTACGAAATGCATCGATTCATCAATCTGATATCTTCCAACGGTATATGAAGGTTTTCGTCGGCTAGGCACTTTTTCAAGTTGGATACATGGAACGTGGAATGAATTTTGTTGATTCTTCTGGTAAGTCAAGCTTGTAGGCTACAAGACCAATTCTCTCGAGTATTTTCAATGGCCCCACATAGCGAGGTGCTAGCTTGCCTTTTTTCCCAAAAACGGATAACTCCCTTCCATGGTGATACTTTCAAAAGTACTTGATCGCCAACACAAAACTCGAGTGGCTTTCGTCGTTTATCAACGTAACTCTTTTGACGACTCTGAGCTGCTAGAAGATTATTGCGGATTTGAAGAATCTTATCGGTTGTTTCTTGGATCAATTCAGGTCCAGTGATTTGTGTTTCCCCGATTTCGTGCTAACATACAGGGGATCAGCACTTATGACCGTATAGAGCTTCAAATGGAGCCATACCGATGTAAATGATAGTTATATATGAAAATTCCACTAATGGTAGGTGAGTATCCCAATTTCCCTTGAAGTCGATGACACATGCTCGCAACATGTCTTTAAGAGTCTGTATGGTGCGCTCAGATTGACCATCAGTTTGAGGATGAAAGGCGATGCTGATATCTAAGCGTGTGCCTAACGCTGACTGCACGGCTTGCAATGTTTGTGAAGTAAAACGTCCATCTCTATCCAAAATGATAATAAAAGGCACACCGTGTCGACTTACAATTTCATCTATGTAAATACGAGCTAACTTCTCGTTTTTATAGTCTTGGTAAGACAATTGACAATTGAGCTGATTTGGTAAGACAATTGACAATAACCCAAATCATGGCATGCCCACTTGAGGTGCGAGGTAACCCGATAATGAAATCCATGGTAATGTTTTCCCACTTCCAGATGGGTATTTCGGGTTGAACAAGTAATCCTGAGGGTCTTTTATGTTCGGCTTTAATCTTAGAACATGTGAGGCACTTGAAGACAAAAATGGCGATATCCTTCTTCATTCCAGGCCACCAGTAAGAGTATCGTAGATCTTGATACATCTTATCAGCACCCGGATGTATAGAGTACCGTGTTTTATGGGCCTCATTCATGAGAAATGTATGAAGATTTTCACGATCAGGTACCCAAATATGATTTAGATAGTAAAGGATACCATCGGACTTGGATTTTAACTTGGTTTCAGCTCCACAAGATAATTCATCTCGTACATCATTTTCTGTGACAGAAGTATGTTGAGCTGCGCGAATGTGGTTTTGAAGATCAGTTACGATTTGAGAACACAAAAGATGAATGGAGTTAGCATACTCTTTTCGACTAAGAGCATTAGCCACAACATTAGCATTACCAGGATGGTAACGGATTTCACAATTATAATCATTCAAGAGTTTGACCCACAGTCGTTGCCTCATGTTTAACTCTTTTTGATTGAAGATATATTGAAGGCTCTTGTGGTAAGTGTAAATCTCACACTTTGTACCATAGAGATAATGTCTCCATATCTATAGAGCGAACACGACTGCTCCGAATTCTAGGTCGTGAGTGGTGTAATTCATCTCGTGGACTTTGAGTTGCCTTGAGGCGTAGGCTATCACCTTTCCTCTTTGCATTAAGACAAACCCTAGTCCATGCCCTGATGCGTCACAATATACCACAAAGTCTTCACAACCGTCAGGGAGACTGAGAATAGGTGCATCACCAAGCTTTTGTTTCAAGGTTTGAAAAGCCTCTTCCTGCTTGGGCCCCCAAACGAAGGGCTTGCCCTTATGAGTCAAGGCTTTGAGTGGTAATGCAATACGAGGGAAGTTTGCGATAAAACATCGATAATAACGAGCTAAACCGAGGAATGATCTAACTTCGGTAGGAGTGCGTGGAGCTTGCCATTCTTGCACTACTTTAATTTTTGTAGGGTCGACATGAATTCCTTTGTCAATGACGACGTGACCAAATGAGCTTCTTTTAACCAGAATTCACAATTCGAAAACTTAGTGTAGAGCTTTTCGGTTTTCAAAAGTGTTAGGATGAGTCGAAGGTGTCGTTCATGATCTGATTTGGTCTTGGAATAAATATGAATATCATCGATAAAGACAATGACAAAACGATTGAGGTAGGTTTGCACACCCTATTCATCAAATCCATGAAAACTGCAGGAGCATTTGTCAAACCAAAAGGCTTGAACATGAATTCTTAGTGACCGTAGAGAGTTCGAAAGGCAATCTTTGGAATGTCCTCTTCACATACTCTAAGCTGATGATAACCAGAACGAAGATTGATTTTCGAGGAACAGGTGGCACCCTGAAGTTGATCTAGAAGATCATCGATGGGAGCTAAAGGATAGCGGTTCTTGATGGTCAGCTTGTTGAGCTCTTTATAGTCGATGCACATTCGAAAAGTTCCATCTTTGTTTTTGACGAAAAGAACTGGTGTACCCCAAGGTGATGAGCTAGGAAGTATGAATCCCTTGTCAGTAAGCTCTTGCAGCTCGCTAGCTAACTCTTGCATTTTAGATGGGGATAACCGATATGGAGATTTTGCAACTGGTGTAGCATCGGGTACAAGGTCGATTTGAAATTCGACTTCTCGCACAGGTGGAAGTCCTGAAACATCGTCAGGAAAAACTTGAGGAAATTCTTCAACTATCGGAATGTCTTCGATTTTCTTCTCCTTGCCCTCTTTCTTGACAATGTGCGCTAAGAATGCTTTGTAGTCTTTGCGAAGGTATCTTCGAGCTTTAAGGCATGACATCAACTTGAGTCCTTTGGATGGGATTTCACCAAAAATACGAAGAGTTTGACCGTCGGCGAGAGGAATTCGAATAAATTTTTCATAACAAACGACTTCAACGTGATGCTGACTAAGCCAGTCCATACCAATGATGACGTCGAAACTACCCAATTTCATAGGAATAAGATCAATTGGAAAATCATGATCGTTGAGAGTAAGAGTGTAATCGCGAATGATAGAATCTAACGTAATGGGTTCACCTTCTGCTACTTCCACTGTAAATAATTTGGCTAGACTAACGCGAGGTAAATCAAGAATAGATTCAAACTCTAAGGACACAAAACTCTTATCCGCGCTAGTGTCAAAAAGAATAGATGCATAACTACCATTAGTGAGAAACGTACCGTTAACCACGTTGTTATCCGCTCTAGCCTGGTTGGCGTTGATGTTAAAAGCTCTTCCTCTAGCTGGCGGATTGGCTTGGTTCACAGGGTTAGCTTGGGCTTGAGCATTAATGATGTTCACTAAACGTGGACATGTGTTGCGAAAATAGGTTGGATCACCTCAATTGAAACAAGCTCTGACGGGTGGCATCATAGTGTAGTTGGGTTGGTAGAAGGGTTGAGCCATTGGTTGTGGCAGGTGGTAATAGTAGAGGTTGTTGGTAGGGAGCTTGGCCCACTACTTGGTTGTTTGATTGGGCTTGAGGTTGGTTGTGGGCTGGTCTTTGAAGAGCGCAACAAGTTTGGATTGTATGACCTGCACGGCCATAACCTGTGCAGTGAAGACATTGGTTCTATAGAGGATGGTGATATTAACATCGGTTGCATTTTGGGTGAGGTCATGTATACTGTTTCTTGAATGGTGTGGTAGGGGGAGCAACTTGAGTGATTGGAGCGGCGGCAATGGGTTGGTTGGTTTAGGTTGGCTTATTTGTTTGAGTGACAGCAAAATTCTTCCATTTCGCTTTCTTTTGCCAGCAAATCGAGAAGAGGATCCAGTTTGGGTTGAGGTAGGGGTTTCAGCAGGTGTTTTATCTTTCTTCTTCTCGTCTTTGAAATCCCCGTTCCTGATGTGATTTTCAGTGAGCTCAGTAGCTAGCTCCATTGCTGCTTTCAAAGTTGCTGGCGTAGTACTCATCACAGAGTCTTGAATTTTCGAGGTAAAACCCAGAATATAGTGCTCGATCAAACGGTAAAGAGGAGTGAACAAATTAGGAACCATTTGATTCAACTCGAGGAAACTCTTGTTGTAGGTTATATGGTCTCCCTCTTTCTGTTTCAAGAAATAGAACTCATCTTCTAACTTCTTAATTTCACTTCTCGGACAGAAGCGTCTGGTCATGTGTTCTCTCAATTCTTCCCAAGTTAGGGCTACCGTGGCTTCGGCGACTCGTCTGCCTTTCTCAGCATTCCACCACGTGAGTGCTACCCCATATAGACGATTGGTTGCATAACGCACCTTACGATCGTTGGGACAATCACAATTGAGGAAAGTACTCTCCAGCTCTTCAAACCAACGAAGGAGAGCAGTGACCCCTTCAGTCCCTTCGTACTTTGGAGGGTCACATGAATTGAAGTGCTTGTAGGTGCACTTGGTGGTGTTTGTGGGAGGGTTGGCAACATTTTGACCCTCTTGATTGATTGGGTTGACAGGATTAGCGGCGAGAGCTTGTTGGACTGAATTACAATGTCGGGAATTACGGCGGCCATTTGTTAGGGTATTTGAACAGCCATGCCTCGCCGGATCTTCCTGATCTCCTACCTCCTCGAGAGTGCCTAGAAGACATCTACCAGAAATATTACGCGATTATGAGTTTGATGTTTTGGTGTCATGTGTCGCATTTAGAAATTAACATCCAAAAAACAAATGAGAAAAATAAATTCACTACATCTATAGGATGTCTTGGGCCTTGATCATGTTTGGGCCCCCATACTTGGCCTAGGTAGTCATGTGGGCCCCATGACTACTGGGCTTTGTAAGGTTCACATTGGTTTTGGCCTGTTAACACTTGCACCACCCGAATGAAAATCGTAAAACATGATTGCGAGGTATAAAGTCGGAGGGTGTCTAGGTGTAGACACAGTGATAAGTCAAAGTGGGGTTAGTTCACATGACATTTGATGTGGCATGATTTGGCCTAATAGGTCCTTTGTACTCTCATCGTTAGTCCCCAGGTAGGCAAACTGGTCCATTATATTGGATTTATACGAATGCCAATCCTAGACAGGACGTTTCGACTACCGGTACTTGTACCCTTCCTGTTACTACATGCTCATCGTAGAACTCACTTTGATGAGATTAGAAAATGAAAACGTCACAAAATTTTGAGAAGAGAAGCATGAAAATGTCAAAATATGTGGAAATTGAGATGTGTGTGATGCGTATATATGTAAGCATGTTATGTCAACAATATGTATATCACATTATGTATCACACAAAATCATACAGTAGTGGGAGTGCTTGTATGCATTTGTGTGTGAGATAAATGTAAAACAAGTAAATATCATGAGTTTGCATATAACTAATTAACATGTAAGCAATTAAAATCTAATCGACTATAGTATAGGCTCTAAGGGTCGAATAACCTATCCTATATCCCTATAGTCAAAAGCTCTGATACCAATCTATCACACCCTGACCCGCAGCGGATATGGTAGTCGGGGCATGATTGGGTTTTCATCAAAGCTCATGACATTTACTATAATAAAGTTTCATATTTATTAATTCAAATTAAAAGGAGAAATTCCAACAAACACATAAACCATACAAGCATAAAATATTCTAAACATGACATTCAAATAATGATTTATTTTTCTTCTAAGGCCCAATCCTATGTGTTCCTTGCTTCAATCTGTTCACCTGTATCATGTGTAAAAATAGAGATTTGGGTCAACAAAAGTTGCGAGTGAATCCCGTTTAAACATTTGAAAGAAATGATATGTTGATTAATTTAATAAAAATGTGCATAAACCAAATATGAGCAAACGTATATGTAAACTATCCACAAACCACATTATCATCTAGCAATGTACATGTGAGCACGTTAAACGATGTGCGGTGAGATCAAGGCTCAATCAAACGGAGCCGATCTAATTAGGCAACGCGATGCTCTACCCATATGAAATGGGGAACTAATGGGCCTAATGTGAAAACTTGACTGAAATGAGAAAGTATAAGCACAAATAACAATAAACCAAATATCACATAGCACATTAGTTCATATAATGGTAGAAACACAAGTGTTTGAATAAACGATCTAAATAAACGACACATGATACACCCCAAAACATGAATAAAAAGGGGAAGTTTATAGGAATTCACTCACAGTAAGTGTGTTCTTGATTTGATACGAGCGTGCACGATTTAAAGATTCCAACTAACGTGATAACTAACCCAAATATTCACGTAAAAATTCGGTAAATATATTTCTTTTACTTAAAATTAGTATTTTTATTTAATGAAATTTATTACGCTTTTTAGACAATTTTATAGTATTTATCACTAATTTTTATGTTTAAAAAGACTTATTTTATTATATATTTTTATGGATTTTGAAGAAAATAAAGAAAAAGGTTAATTAAAAAAATATACCCTTCAGCGGGTCAAACCGGTCGAATTCGAATTTATACGCAGCGTGTGGGACTCGAACTTGTGACCTCTCGTATATGTGCACGCAACTCTACCAACTGAGCTACGTGTCTAACCCGGAATATATCCGTTTTTAGTTACATATATGCACATACTGAATTAAACCATTTTCTGTTTAGTATTTAAAAAAGTTCGATAATTTCTGGAACATGTAACGGACTGACTCGAACCTACGACCATGGCTTCGTGTTGCACACAGCCCGACCAATTGGGCTGTGTGACTAACCCGAAGGATATGTGATTTTAATTAAATTCATATACTATATGTGTGGTTTTATATTTTAGTTATAAAAAGGGTTGGTTTAATTAAGGAATCAGTAACGTATCTGAGACTCGAAGCCGGGACCATGAACTTCAAATGCACACAGTCCACCGCTGGACTGTGTGTCTAACCTGGTATATTTACCGATTTTAATTCTATTTATACACACAATCGACTTCATCTTCTTCATTTTATATACCTAGAACCATAACCCGACTGTTTAATCAGATAACTCTTATGGAGTTCTTTGATTTACTAGATAATAATACTACATAAAACGAAAAAGGATTCGAGGATGAATATACCGAAACCGAGTGATCTCCGGTGAAGATCCGGCGATGAACGAATTTCCGGCGAAGTGTGAATTGAAGAGAAGAGTTTACAGGAAGTTTGTAGAAAGTATTTGCAGATGTGAGCGAGTTCTAAATGGATTCTATGGTCACTATTTATAGACAAGAGCTGGCTTGAGTTTTGGTTTTCGGTTTCAAAAGATTTCGATCAGAACTTTAAATGACACCATGATTACATAACCGAATTTACCTTGATTGAGTATTAACACATGATTGAAAAACAGTTTCTTTGGGTTAATTTGAAATTGAAACGGAAACTGATGGTGGATTTGGGAGTTACAGCTGTTTACAGGCGGTTGTTTTGAAATGGTTTTAGAGTGTTGTTTCGTAAAAGAGTTATTTGATTTAGGATTAATTCAGATATGTGTGTGTAGTGTAGTGGTGTGTTGTGTGTGTTGGTTGGGTGGAGACCCGGGTTCGATACCCGCGGTCTTCACTTTTTTTTTCTGTATTTATTTTTATTATTTATATTTTATATATAATATTTATTATTTTACTTTATTATTTTTATTTATTATTAAATACTAATAACAATATAACAAATTTTTGAACTTTTAACATAAATGCGCAACGAACATCATACGTATATTTAAATTATAAAACAGAGCGGGTTTTGGAACCCGTTTTGTGAGAAATTTTACATTAACAGTTGTTGCCTTCAAGTAGGTCTTAGTAATGTAACTACTGTCCAACTGTAAGATTGTTGCCTCTATAGTTATTGTAGCTACCCCACTTGAAATACCAACCCGTGTCTCTTTAGACACAAGAGGTGTTGCCTCCTCTACTTGTGGGATAGCAATGATCCCTGAGCTTGCCTTAGTCACTTGTTGAAGTGAACTCTCTTTGATTTGTTGTTAACAGGAACTAGGTATATGCAAGTCAGATGTTGTTAGAATATGAGTTTAAGGTTGTGACAGTTTAAAGATGAAAATCAATGGAAGATGATAAAACAAAGATGATAAATGCAGCGGAAATGTAAACTTGTAAATTATAACAAGAAGAGGATGTTTTTATCAACATGCTTTTATAAATTTGATTTACGTATGCATGAAAGAAATACAAACTCCCTCTCAGCCTGATCACTCTGATTTGTTCGTTTAAGAAATGTTAAAGAGAAATGATGAATATAACAGTACATGCATTGTTCTATTTATAGTACAAAGCAAACCACTATGGAATCTAAGCTGACGTCACCTTGATAATGACATTTGGAGACCTAACAACCTCTAACATCTACTAGGATAAAGACTGTTACATTGAAGTATAAACTTTATTGATCTAGCATCTGTTGAAGGAACCTCTGATAAGCTTTATCCTCTGTTAGTCCAGCAGACCTTTTGTTAGGTCCTAGAAGTGTGAGACCTGACGCATCACGCAGCGGTCTATGGTAGCTAACTGGGATTAATTGGGTAGTTTGTATTAGGTTTGGACCTTTATAGGTCACTTGGGCATGCCATAGGCCATGTGGGCCATGTAAGCCCGTGAGGGGTATGCCCTTACCCTAGGTATATAAGCTAAGCTTATGTCATTTCTAGGGTTAGACTTTTGGGATTTCTCTAGAGAGCCTCCATCTTGTACAAGACGGTTTTGCTTGTTCAAGTAATAGAATCATGTGCAAGTTGTTAAAGTTGATTCGTGTTGTTATTTCATCTTTTCGATATTTTCTTGAGTATCACTAAGTTTGGATTCCGCTCATCCTTGGTGATTGTGTGATATCGTTGTTAGATCCGGATTTTTAGGGACTTACAATTGGTATCAGAGCCTGTTGTTCGATACAGGCTCTCGGGGTCACGGACTGAAGAAGAACTGTTCAGAGCTCGAAGAACTGTTGCTGTTAGTCATCTCGGAATATCACTCTTGAAGAACTATTGAAGATTACTGCTGCTTTCTCATCTCGGACTGCTACTGTTCCTAGAAAACCGAAGGAGATTCAAGCAATTTGGATCTGGAATCGTCAAAGCTCCCGAAGAACACGAAGGAGTCATCCATCTCGGGTTGATCTTGGACAACTATTCATTGGCCTTCTCAACAACCTTATCCGAATTACTCGTATTCGGATAAGGATCACGGTTTAAATTATCTTGTGTTTATCTATTTGAAGGAATTTTGGAATACTGTTAAATTCAGATAAGGATATGTTATTTCAGATCAGGCTCTTATTTCGGATCACCTCTAATCTCGGATTGGCATTCATCTCGGATCTCTTGCAATTCGGCTCATTCTCTTTTTCGGATTTCATCTCCATTCCGGATTGACTTTCATCTCGGATCAAGACAGCATTTCGGATCTCCATTCCGGATAGACTTTTCATCTCGGATACCATCTCGGATCACTCTTCCGAATTACCATCTCGGATTAGCATCTAGGTTCACTGTTTCGAGATTCCATCTCGGATTGTTAATCCGAGTTACTGTTTCAAATTGAGTATTGCTCCGAATTGTACCCACAAAGGTGGAAAGTTAACCAGCTGACGTAACTGGAGTTAAACGTTTTCGTACGCAAAATTTGGTCCATAGACAATCTTGACGAACCGGTTGCATGGTTAGACTCGTGTGATTTTTAGGAAAACAGTTTGGTAAAAATAGTTTTCGGTCATTTTTTATCAAAAATTCCAAAATAGGTCTTTGACATTATATATCATTGGATTCGTATTGTCGAGACGAGTCTAACGGTACATTTTGGTAAAAACAGTTTTCGGTCATTTTTTTATCGTTTTTACCGGTACGGTTTCGATTATCCGAAGATGTTTACAACCCAAGCTCAGCACTCAAACATAGTTTTCAGCCCATTGTGTATTTCAAAATAGAATGCAATTCCAAACATTGTCGTTAGCCCACTGATCAAAGCATCCCTTAACAGTCCAGCACCCCAAACTCCATCTCAAACATAAATTCATGCTGACAAACCAAGATCTCTCATCGACACAGTCAACTACCTTTTGTGCACTGAACGTTGCAGGAATAGGGTTGCTCAACACAGGGCACTTAATTCCAAAATGGCTAATGATTACAACAATGCAATGGCTCAGTGCATCAGCCTTCGAGAAAGTAATAAGTTACAAAGAAAAGGTTGATGCACAAAAGAAATATATAGCTCAGCTCCACCTAGACGTAAATCAATAGAAATGTTGGGTCCATGATTACAAAACCAGATTAGATTCAAAAACCATGGAATGCGACTTGGTAAGAGTTGAGATGGGACTTCTTACTTGAAAATATCAACAAAACGAAGTTAATATAAAGAAGTTTGATACATCCAGCAAGCTCATTCAAGAAGTGTGCAACCTGCAGCTGGCATACAAGGAGAACAAGGGGAACGGTTTGGGATTCAATCAGGTTGCCCCACTGTGTAATCACAACTACACGACTATGCCTGAAACTGACGAGATATTGAGAGAGCACATCATATGGTGTACGGAAACCCAGTGATTATACATCAGACACACAAGAACCATCTGGTGTTGTTGACTCTTTTAATGAGCTGGAGTGTATGGTGTTTCATCTGATAACCAAGACTCTCAAATTTTATCAAAGCTGATGAAGAGAGAGCTGACGTGAACAAGACTCCAAGTGCGCAAACTGAACAATCTGAACCTTCTGCTTGTGATGAAAAGGTTTAGAGCAAGCTAAAAGAGCAAAAACTAGCAAATCGGAGATGAAGAAAGTAGAAGTCCAAACATGAAGGACAATCACGTTCTCCAAAATCCTCAATGGGTAGCAATAGCCCTCAAAAGGCTAGTGTTGTGAAAATGCTTTTGTTAAGCCGGTCATTAATGGCAAACGTGAAAAATATGCCTTTGACCGTCTAGCAAAGCTTTTGGAAAGGTTGGGGAGATTTCAGAACAAGACTTGCAGTCTAAACAAAAAAAGATGAATCAAAAGAAAGCTCCTTAACAGAAGAAGGCCCTTGCAAATGACAAGTATAGACATCCAAATTCATCTTCGTCTGCAAGAAATGTGCAAGGAAATCAAGCACAGAAAGGATCATTTCATCCTTCAAGGCCTACAAGAACAAATCAAGCTAATCAGGATGCTTTATACGTGAAAAGACAAACGTGCTTCAGTTGCGGCATTCCTGGTCACATTGCTCGGAATTGCACACATAGTCCCTATGTACCCTACTATGCTCAAAATCAGAAGGTTACACCTAAGGATAACAATCATTCGAAGCCGATGAAGGTATCATCACCTAAGGCAATGAATGTGAATCCCAAGGTTAAACCATCTGAGGGGGATTGATATGTTGCCAAAAATTAACGCAAGGCTGTTCAGAAACAAAAATCTGTTTCTAAAACGACTAAACCTGAATCAGCCAAAGTTGCTCAATCAAAGGCAACAACCGCGTTTGTTAAAATGAAACAGATTTTGACACCCAAATCCAAAGCGATAGCAACATCACCAATCCACAAAACAAAAGGGAACTTGTGTTTAAAGGAACTGTCTTATTTTGATGCTTCTGGGAAACCCAGGACCACGATGGCATGGGTCCACTGTCTTACTAATCTCCTTATTTTTCAGGAACAACCAAGGAGGAGTTGTTGACAATCTCTGGAGTGTTGATAGCGGTTGTTCCAGGGACATATCGGATAACATCTCACTGTTGCAAAAAGTTCAATTTTTTTTACGAGTGCGATGTTTCCTATGGAGGAGACGAGGTAAGAAAATATTAGCGAAAAGGTACAAATTTAAATTTCATGCTTTAATTTTCAAATTGATAGGTCTTTAATCTAATGACGGAGCGGTTAAGCAAAAACAACAAAAATATTTTCCTTTTCTTTCATTTAAAACTTAGTACATACGTTTTCTTTATTAGGTCATTTGTGCATAAAGTGTGATGCGCAAATTTAGGGGGGAAGAGGGAGATATATGTATATATGCATTGTTTGAGGGGGAGAAAGTCAGAAAAATACAAAAACATTTGAAAAACAGAAAAATACAAAAAAGTCTTGTTGCATCAAAAGGGAAATGAAATGAATATTCGTGATAAAGGGCGTGACTGACACATGTATGGTGTCATAGCTGAAAAGACTAGGATCAATGTGATATGTTGGTAGGCTTAACGCTCAAAGTGATTAAAAGATACTAAGTGATATAAACATAACAAACTATGTATCGTGTGGTAACATACCATCGGCGTATGATTTCATGGTCTTAAATCCTGCGTTGTTAGATAGCCAACGTATGAAGTTTCGGGTCTTTATGCTGATGAATCATCCAGGATATCAGGGTTGCTCTTCTGTTGCATCCAGGTACATGCAGACCTAGGCACATCAGGATATCCTTAAAAGAGCCAAAATAGAAGGGCCAAAACCTTAATAGAAAGGAAATCTCATCACGAGAAAATTCCATGTGATTGAAAAGTCAAACATACCATATAAGGTATTTGCCTAACCTTCATCAGCTATTATTGGTCACTTTGTTGTCCGAATGTACTGACCTGTTCACCAATAGTCTGTCGTTGTAAAAGATAAAGGATGATCTCAGTATACTCACCTTCTACGATGAATCATTGTGCTTACCTTGATCGCGGGGGTATGTCATTGTATGGGACGCACGGGTATTATAGTATAATTCTACCTTAAGCATATCTCGAAGTTGAAAAATGAAAGTTGAGCGTTAAAGTATAAGTGGACAAATATATTGGCAATCGCTTAGACCAGTCTGACCAAGCTCACACTTAAAAGTGTTCCCTAGTCTGCCTGAAAACGATTTGATCCCATAGCAAAACTGTATATACGTAGCATGTGGGACTCGAACGTGTGACCTCTCGTATACGTGTACGCAGCTCTACCAACTGAGCTACGTGTCTAACCCGGAATATATCCGTTTTTAGTTACATATATGCACATACTGAATTAAACCATTTTCTGTTTAGTATTTAAAAAAGTTTGATAATTTCTGGAACATGTAACAGACTGACTCGAACCTACGACCATGGCTTCGTGTTGCACACAGCCCGACCAATTGGGCTGTGTGACTAACCCGAAGGATATGTGATTTTAATTAAATTCATATACTATCTGTGTGGTTTTATATTTTAGTTATAAAAAGGGTTGGTTTAATTAAGGAAATCAGTAACGTATCTGACACTCGAACCCGGGACCATGAACTTCAAATGCACACAGTCCACCGCTGGACTGTGTGTCTAACCCGGTATATTTACCGATTTTAATTCTATTTATACACACAATCGACTTCATCTTCTTCATTTTATATACCTAGAACCATAACCCGACTTTTTAATCAGATAACTCTTATTGAGTTCTTTGATTTACTAGATAATAATACTACATAAAACGAAAAAGGATTCGAGCCGAAACCGAGTGATCTCCGGTGAAGATCCGGTGATGAACGAATTCCCGGCGAAGTGTGAATTGAAGAAAAGAGTTTACATGAAGTACATAGAAAGTATTTGCAAATGTGAGCGAGTTCTAAATGGATTCTAGGGTCAATATTTATAGACAAGAGCTGGCTTGAGTTTTGGTTTTCGGTTTCAAAAGATTTCGGTCAAAACTTTAAATGACACCATGATTACATAACCGAATTTACCTTGATTGAGTATTAACACATGTTTGAAAAACAGTTTCTTTGGGTTAATTTGAAATTTAAACGGAAACTGATGGTGGATTTGGGAGTTACAGCTGTTTACAGGGGTTGTTTTGAAATGGTTTTAGAGTATTGTTTCGTACAAGAGTTATTTGATTTAGGATTAATTCAGATATGTGTGTGTAGTGTAGTGGTGTGTTGTGTGTGTTGGTTGGGTGGAGACCCGGATTCGATACCCGCGGTCTTCACTTTTTTTTTCGGAATTTATTTTTATTATTTATATTTTATTTATAATATTTATTATTTTACTTTATAATTTTTATTTATTATTAAATACTAATAACAATATAACAAATTTTTGAACTTTTAACATAAATGCGCAACGAACATCATACGTATATTTGAATTATAAAACGGAGCGGGTTTTGGAACCCGTTTTGTGAGAAATTTTACATTAACAGTTGTTGCCTTCAAGTAGGTCTTAGTAATGTAACTACTGTCCAACTGTAAGATTGTTGCCACTATAGTTATTGTAGCTACCCCACTTGAAATACCAACCCGTGTCTCTTTAGACACAAGAGGTGTTGCCTCCTCTACTTGTGGGATAGCAATGATCCCTGAGCTTGCCTTAGTCACTTGTTGAAGTGAACTCTCTTTGATTTGTTGTTAACAGGAACTAGGTATATGCAAGTCAGATGTTGTTAGAATATGAGTTTAAGGTTGTGACAGTTTAAAGATGAAAATCAATGGAAGATGATAAAACAAAGATGATAAATGCAGCGGAAATGTAAACTTGTAAATTATAACAAGAAGAGGATGTTTTTATCAACATGCTTTTATAAATTTGATTTACGTATGCATGAAAGAAATACAAACTCCCTCTCAGCCTGATCACTCTGATTTGTTCGTTTAAGAAATGTTAAAGAGAAATGATGAATATAACAGTACATGCATTGTTCTATTTATAGTACAAAGCAAACCACTATGGAATCTAAGCTGACGTCACCTTGATAATGACATTTGGAGACCTAACAACCTCTAACATCTACTAGGATAAAGACTGTTACATTGAAGTATAAACTTTATTGATCTAGCATCTGTTGAAGGAACCTCTGATAAGCTTTATCCTCTGTTAGTCCAGCAGACCTTTTGTTAGGTCCTAGAAGTGTGAGACCTGACGCATCACGCAGCGGTCTATGGTAGCTAACTGGGATTAACTGGGTAGTTTGTATTAGGTTTGGACCTTTATAGGTCACTTGGGCATGCCATAGGCCATGTGGGCCATGTAAGCCCGTGAGGGGTATGCCCTTACCCTAGGTATATAAGCTAAGCTTATGTCATTTCTAGGGTTAGATTTTTTGGGATTTCTCTAGAGAGCCTCCATCTTGTACAAGACGGTTTTGCTTGTTCAAGTAATAGAATCATGTGCAAGTTGTTAAAGTTGATTCGTGTTGTTCTTTCATCTTTTCGATTTTCTTGAGTATCACCAAGTTTGGATTCCGCTCATCCTTGGTGATTGTGTGATATCGTTGTTAGATTCGGATTTTTAGGGACTTACAATTGGTATCAGAGCCTGTTGTTCGATACAGGCTCTCGGGGTCACGGACTGAAGAAGAACTGTTCAGAGCTCGAAGAACTATTGTTGTTAGTCATCTCGGAATATCACTCTTGAAGAACTATTGAAGATTACTGCTGCTTTTCATCTCGGCCTGCTACTGTTCCTAGAAAACCGAAGGAGATTCAAGCAATTTGGATCTGGAATCATCAAAGATCCCGAAGAACACGAAGGAGTCATCCATCTCGGGTTGATCTTGGACAACTATTCATTGGCCTTCTCAACAACCTTATCCGGATTACTCGTATTCGGATAAGGATCAATGTTTAAATATCTTGTGTTTATCTATTTGAAGGAATTTTGGAATACTGTTAAATTCAGATAAGTATCTGTTATTTCAGATCAGGCTCTTATTTCGGATCACCTCTCATCTCGGATTGGCATTCATCTCGGATCTCTTGCAATTCGGCTCATTCTCTTTTTCGGATTTCATCTCCATTCCGGATTGACTTTCATCTCGGATCAAGACAGCATTTCGGATCTCCATTCCGGATAGACTTTTCATCTCGGATACCATCTTGGATCACTATTCCGAATCACCATCTCGGATTAGCATCTAGGTTCACTGTTTCGAGATTCCATCTCGGATTGTTAATCCGAGTTACTGTTTCAAATTGAGTATTGCTCCGAATTGTACCCACAAAGGTGGAAAGTTAACCAGCTGACGTAACTGGAGTTAAACGTTTTCGTACGCAGAATTTAGCCATAGACAATCTTGACGAACCGGTTGCATGGTTAGACTCATGTGATTTTTAGGAAAACAGTTTGGTAAAAATAGTTTTCGGTCATTTTTTTATCAAAAATTCCAAAATAGGTCTTTGACATTATATATCATTGGATTCGTATTGTCGAGACGAGTCTAACGGTACATTTTGGTAAAACAGTTTTCGGTCATTTTTTTATCGTTTTTACCGTTACGGTTTCGATTATCCGAAGATGTTTACAACCCAAGCTCAGCACTCAAACGTAGTTTTCAGCCCATTATGTATTTCAAAATAGAATGCAAATCCAAACATTGTCGTTAGCCCACTGATCAAAGCATCCCTTAACAGTCCAGCACCCCAAACTCTATCTCAAACATAAATTCATGCTGACAAACCAAGATCTCTCATTGACACAGTCAACTACTTTTTGTGCACTGAACGTTGCAGGAATAGGGTTGCTCAACACAGGGCACTTAATTCCAAAATGGCTAATGATTACAACAATGCAATGGCTCAGTGCATCAGCCTTCGAGAAAGTAATAAGTTACAAAGAAAAGGTTGATGCACAAAAGAAATATATAGCTCAGCTCCACCTAGACGTAAATCAATAGAAATGTTTGGTCCATGATTACAAAACCAGATTAGATTCAAAACCATGGAATGCGACTTGGTAAGAGTTGAGATGGGACTTCTTACTTGAAAATATCAACAAAACGAAGTTAATATAAAGAAGTTTGATACATCCAACAAGCTCATTCAAGAAGTGTGCAATCTGCAGCTAGCATACAAGGAGAACAAGGGGAACGGTTTGGGATTCAATCAGGTTGCCCCAATGTATAATCACAACTACACGACAATGCTTGAAACTGACGATATATTGAGAGAGCACATCATATGGTGTACGGAAACCCAGTGATTATACATCAGACACACAAGAACCATCTGGTGTTGTTGACTCTTTTAATGAGCTGGTGTGTTTGGTGTTTCATCTGATAACCAAGACTCTCAAATTTTATCAAAGCTGATGAAGAGAGAGCTGACGTGAACAAGACTCCAAGTGCGCAAACTGAACAATCTGAACCTTCTGCTTGTGATGAAAAGGTTTAGAGCAAGCTAAAAGAGCAAAAACTAGCAAATCAGAGATGAAGAAAGCAGAAGTCCAAACGTGAAGGACAATCACGTTCTCCAAAATCCTCAATGGGTAGCAATAGCCCTCAAAAGGCTAGTGTTGTGAAAATGCTTTTGTTAAGCCGGTCATTAATGGCAAACGTGAAAAATATGCCTTTGACCGTCTAGCAAAGCTTTTGGAAAGGTTGGGGAGATTTCAGAACAAGACTTGCAGTCTAAACAAAAAAAGATGAATCAAAAGAAAGCTCCTCAACAGAAGAAGGCCCTTGCAAATGACAAGTATAGACATCCAAATTCATCTTCGTCGGCAAGAATTGTGCAAGGAAATCAAGCACAGAAAGGATCATTTCATCCTTCAAGGCCTGCAAGAATAAATCAAGCTAACCAGGATGCTTTATACGTGAAGAGACAAACGTGCTTCAGTTGCGGCATTCCTAGTCACATTGCTCGGAAATGCACACATAGTCCCTATGTACCCTACTATGCTCAAAATCAGAAGGTTACACCTAAGGATAACAATCATTCGAAGCCGACGAAGGTATCATCACCTAAGGCAATGAATGTGAATCCCAAGGTTAAACCATCTGAGGCGGATTGATATGTTGCCAAAAATTAACGCAAGGCTGTTCAGAAACAAAAATCTGTTTCTAAAACGACTAAACCTGAATCAGCCAAAGTTGCTCAATCAAAGGCAACAACCGCGTTTGTTAAAATGAAACAGATTTTGACACCCAAATCCAAAGCGGTAGCAACATCACCAATCCTCAAAACAAAAGGGAACTTGTGTTTAAAGGAACTGTCTTATTTTGATGCTTCTGGGAAACCCGGGACCACGATGGCCTGGGTCCACTGTCTTACTAATCTCCTTATTTTTCAGGAACAACCAAAGAGGCGTTGTTGACAATCTCTGGAGTGTTGATAGCGGTTGTTCCAGGGACATATCGGATAACATCTCACTGTTGCAAAAAGTTCAATTTTTTTTACTAGTGCGATGTTTCCTATGGAGGATACGAGGTAAGAAAATATCAGCGAAAAGGTACAAATTTAAATTTCATGCTTTAATTTTCAAATTGATAGGTCTTTGATCTAATGACGGAGCGGTTAAGCAAAAACAACAAAAATATTTTCCTTTTCTTTCATTTAAAACTTAGTACATACGTTTTCTTTATTAGGCCATTTGTGTATAAAGTGTGATGCATAAATTTAGGGGGGAAGAGGGAGATATATGTATATATGCATTGTTTGAGGGGGAGAAAGTCAGAAAAATACAAAAACATTTGAAAAACAGAAAAATACAAAAAAGTCTTGTTGCATCAAAAGGGAAATGAAATGAATATTCGTGATAAAGGGCGTGACAGACACATGTAAGGTGTCATAGCTGAAAAGACTAGGATCAATGTGATATGTTGGTAGGCTTAAGGCTTAAAGTGATTAAAAGATACTAAGTGATATAAACATAACAAACTATGTATCGTGTGGTAACATACCATCGGCATATGATTTGATGGTCTTAAATCCTGCGTTGTTAGATAGCCAACGTCTGAAGTTTCGGGTCTTTATGCTGATTAATCATCCAGGATATCAGGGTTGCTCTTCTGTTGCATCCAGGTACATGCAGACCTAGGCACATCAGGATATCCTTAAAAGAGCCAAAATAGAAGGGCCAAAACCTTAATAGAAAGGAAATCTCATCACGAGAAAATTCCATGTGATTAAAAAGTCAAACATACCATATAAGGTATTTGCCTAACACTCATCAGCTATTATTGGTCACTTTCTTGTCCGAATGTACTGACCTGTTCACCAATAGTATGTCGTTTTAAAAGATAAAGGATGATCTCAATATACTCACCTTCTACGATGAATCGTTGTGCTTACCTTGATCGCGGGGGTATGTCATTGTATGGGACGCACGGGTATTATAGTATAATTCTACCTTAAGCATATCTCAAAGTTGAAAAATGAAAGTTGAGCGTTAAAGTATAAGTGGACAAATATATTGGCAATCGCTTAGACCAGTCTGACCAAGCTCACACTTAAAAGTGTTCCCTAGTCTGCCTGAAAACGATTTGATCCCATAGCAAAACTATGTATATGTTGTATTGATTTTATTTAAATGCTTTTATTATTTATGTATATTTGGTAAAGTCTATTTTGTTGCTCGGTTAGTTAAACTGTTGGTTTTTTAATTAGATGATTTATGTCAAGGGGTATTAGACTGACCTATTGAGTTTTGGAATTGGGCTAATCAAATAGAATTTTGAAAATTTTGAAATTGAACAGTATTGGGCCCATTATAGTACTGTTCCAGATTGGGCCTTTTGGCCCATTCCGGATCGTCCCATTGACCGAATTGGGCCCCTCCTCCTTTGACCATTTTGGACTGACTACTGTTCTGGACTGGGCTTTCTGGTTTGGAATTGGGCCTCTTGAAATCTGTCCGGAATGGGACCAAATCAATTTGACCAAGCCTATTCCGACTTGTATCCGAATTGGAAACCGGATGATGTTCAGTTGGATCCGGATCGACTTGGGCCCAAATTCTCAGGCCCAAGCCCATTCCGGAATAGTATATCAGATTCTCATTGCTGCATTTCGGATCATTCACTAAAAAGTTTTCTCTGAACACTCTGATCATCATCCGAATTAGATTATCTTCACTTTTCATCTGAATTACATTAGAATTAGGTATAAAATTCTCATTAATCATCGAAATTAAATGTTAATCTTCATGTGATTAAGCATCTCGGATGAAACTTCAACAAATTGTGCATTCCGGACTCTATCCGGATGAGTTTTCAACCGAAATGGATGATCTCGGATTCCATTTCGGATTGCATTCATCTGAGATGATAAGGGGTTCATCCGAATTCCTGTTTGAACCCTTTTGATTCCGGATCTCAGTGTTTGAACTCTTCGAAATGGTTTCTGAACCTTCTGGATTGTTTCTGAACCTTGTTTTGAACTTTCCGGATTGCCTTTGACCCTTCCGCATTGAGTGTTGAACTTTATCTGAACCTTAAAACTGAACTTTTAAAATGAACCTTCAATTGAACCTTGAACCTGTCAAATTCACTAATGACCTTTTCTTGTGATTAGACTTGTTTTTTGACCCCTTTGTATTTGACCTGCTTATTGATCTACCAATCAGTTTTTGAACTAGTGTTTTATTGACCTCTTAGTTCAAAATTGGCCAGTTAACTTATGTTAACTTGGATATCTGGTTTGATTAGTAAATGTTTTGCTAAGTATGGTTTAATCTGTTGTTCTTCTGACAGAAATGGCTGAAGCAGGTTTTGTTGCTGTTTTATTAGTTGAAGAGCAGTTCCATAACCAGGCGGGTTATCTGTCGGATCCACCAGCGGATTTTTTCCAAGAATTCAAGTCTATGATGGTGGGTCTGAATGACTACCAGATCACGTATGCACTCCGAGCGAATCCTGTTATCTATCGTGATTTAGTGCACATGTTTTGGAAGCTGGCAAGATTTTATTTGAGGGGTGCTGAACGGGAAGCCCTATATTAGTTCATCTATTCAGGGGAAGGAGATTATCGTGAACGAAGCATGTATTCGGGAAGTGTTGAAGTTTACAGATGTAGCGAGCGATCTGACGTTATATGATAAGGATAAGGTGATGTCGGTGTTGACGGAGAGAGGTTATGAGGGAACATATCCACCGTTGTTGAAGAAGATGTTCCCGCCGTACTGGAGATTGTTTCACATGTACAAGCAGTGTGTATCGGAGAACAAGGGCGGGTTAGATCAGCCGAACCAAACGCAGACTTCAGCGATCGTATCTTTGGTGATGGATTGCAAATATAATTTTTCTAGTTATATTTTCGAGAATATGAAGAAGATTCTTGAGCAGTCGAAAAAGAAGATGTTTTTGTTGTATCCTCAATTCGTGCAGCTGATTCTGGATGCCCGTTATTCTGATTTAGCTAAGGATGATTCTTATACGAACTTTCTGAATATGAAGCCCATTGTTCGGCTATTTTTAGCATGATGAAGAAGAACAGATCGACATCGAAGACGGTTTTTGTTGGACGTATACCGTTGAAGAAGTTTGGGAAGTTTTCTGAGGTTATTGGTCATGATATCTCAGCACCTACGCCGATAAATGCCATGGTGGCTGAAGAGCATGACATACTGGTGGTAGAGAAAGAGATTGAGGTTGAAGATTTAGTTACTGATGAGGATACTGGTGATGAAGAAGCTCTTTTGGAATCTATTACAGAATCTGAAGTTCATCTGATTCCAGAGCTACAAGAGCTTACTGCTGAGAACTTAGCGGCTCTTATAGCGCATTTACAGGAGATTCAGGAGCAGCAAGGGAATCCTCCTCTCGTGTTGTCTCATTCTGATATCCCAGTTACTAGAGCTGATACAGCTGAAGATGTTAAAGAAGTGGAAGAACCATTATTGAAGAAGCGACGAATAGAAGCAACCGAAGAACCTGTTCATACTGATGAACCCATTCACACAGAAGTCCAGATACAAACTGAAGCTCGTATTGATGAAACTACTGAAGAACCGATCACTGTTACATCCTCGGTCACTGTATCTTTGACGGATCTTTCCACTGTTGAGCCTGTTACAGCTGAAGAACTGATAGTTCCTTTTGTTGCCACTCAGTCTACTGTCGTGTCCATTCCAGCTGAATCTGTATTCGAGATGATGGATTTTGGTGGTGTGATGGTAGTTCTGCAGGTGCTGGAGGCTCGGGAGCTGTAGTGGTCCCGGTGGTGGTCAGGATGAAGATATTGAGTATTTGAGGCGATCAGAAAAGAGAGCATTCAAATTTAGCAGGATTGATAGTGATCAGGAAGCCGTTGATGTAGTTGATCTGAAGAAGAGGCTGGTAGTACTTGAGTAGGAGGTTATTCTTAAGGATGCATAGATAGTTCCTCTACAGACTCGGTTAGACGCTCGTGATCATACGATAGACCAACTTCAGGGTGACGTTTCCTTATTGATGACTATGGTTTATGATCTGAAGAATAAGTTTGGACGTCAGATTTCTGATCCAATTGATGATCCTATGAATGTTGAACATCATCATCAAGCTGCAGAAAAGAGAGAAGCAGACAGAATAGCAGCTGAATAGCTTGCGGCCAACCGCCGCTGGTTTAGAAGATTATATGAACGCTCCAAAGAGGAAGTTTACTAGTACGAGTCAGTAGGCAAACTGCTCCAAAGAAGAAACAAATGGTTTTGATGAAGAACGTCGATGTAAATCCGCTGGACGAGAACTTTCAGTTGAAGGATCCTACTAATCAGTCTGATAGGTTTGTCATTGAACTTGGATCAAGCTATTACAGTAATGTTGGGAATAAGTCAAGTGTGGTGAGCTGGACTTATGATCATGTTAAGAAGATGTGGATGATTGTTCGACAGGACGGTACACGCGAATATTACTCCAAGGAGTCCCAGTTTGAGACATGGAAGAAAGTCGCTTTGACTGATCTTCTTAGGGCTCCGTATACCGATACTGATACGACTGAGCGTGGTCCATGATGGAGATTTTTTAAGAAGCCAGAGCAACAGGTGAAGAATGGTTTCAAAATGATGAAGACAGCTTAACCGCATCTACGGGCAGCTAAAGGTGTTAGAGATGCGTGAACTGGCAGAAGGTTTAAGTCTGTGATGTGGCCTCTGACTGATAAGGAACTAGTTGTACCGGTCGTTCCAACATTCCCCAAAGGCATTTTGAAGAATTTTAATTTTTGGAGTATGATCCGAAGGTCGGGAATGTAGCGATTGTGACTAAGTAGAAAGCCTTCCGTGTGAACAATGTGGTTGATTTAATAAGCTTTCACGATGAAGATCTGGAGGTTCTAGCAGCGAATAAGATCCAAATAGCAGAGGTGTACGAGCCGTGTGCTAAGAATTGGACAGCGGCGATTGCAGGGATCATAGCAGGCAGGATGGGAGTTGATGCACTACCAAAGGATTAGTAGCCTAATGTTCTAAACCTAGGGGTTGATTGTTGGGCCCCTAGCTAAAATGTTTACACATTAGAGTTGCATTTTGGGCTAAGGGTGTAGGAGTGGGCTTCCTAATGCCTTATGGGCCTAGGGTTGTAATTAGTGGGTTTTGGGATTAGTATAAATACATGTGTTGGGATTAGGGTTTAGGTTGCTTGTTAATTTGTTATTCACGCTAAAGCTAGGGCGATATCTTGTATCAGACACCATTCGGAATATGCAAGTTGATTAATCGGAAATTGTTCTTGTTATGTTCATCTAATCTTTCTTTCCTCAATCGATTAGTTGCTGTGATACCATGTACAGATCCAAAGTGATGTATATATGCATTGTTTGAGGGGGAGAAAATCAGAAATATACAAAAACATTTGAAAAACAGAAAAATACAAAAAAGTCTTTTTGCATCAAAAGGGAAATGTTAAATATTCGTGATAAAGGGCGTGACTGACACATGTAAGGTGTCGTAGCTGAAAAGACTAGGATCTAATGTGACATGTTGGTTCGCTTAACGCTCAAAGTGATTCAAAGATACTAAGTGATATAAACATAATGAACTATGTATCTTGTGGGTAACATACCATCGGCATATGATTTCATGGTCTTAAATCCTGCGTTGATGGATAGCCAACGTCTGAAGATTCGGGTCTTTATGCTGATGAGTCACCCGGGATATCAGGGCTGCCCTTCTTTTGCATCCAGATACATGAAGACCTAGGCACAGTCAGGATATCCTTAAATGAGCAAAAATAGAAGGGCCAAAACCTTAATAGAAAGGAAATCTCATCACGAGAAAATTCCATGTGATTGAAAAGTCAAACATACCATATAAGGTATTTGCCTAACCTCATCAGATATTATTAGTCACTCTGTTGCACGAATGTACTGACCTATTCACCAATGGTCTATCGTTATAAAAGATAAAGGATGATCTTAGTATACTCACATGCTACGATGAATCGTTGTGCTTACCTTGTTCGCGGGGTATGTCATGTTATGGGACGCACGGGTATTATAGTATAATTCTACGTTAAGCACATCACGAAGTTGAAAAATGAAAGTTGAGCGTTAAAGTTTAAGTGCACAAATATATTGGCAATCGCTTTAGACCAGTCTGACCAAGCTCACACTGAAAAGTGTTCCTTGGTCAGCTTGAAAATAATTATTGACCCCATTGCATTTGTATGGTTGTAACTACTGAGTTAGTTTCTTCGTTTATTTGCGTTTCTGTTTATATTCTTACATTCTAAAATTAAAAAAAATAGAAAATTTAAAAAATCCAAAAATAGAGTGCTTTCTTTGTTTTATTGAAAATTATTAACCGTTTTTGAAGATTTGACGAATCATCAAAAGATGAAAGATATTTGAATCTTTATCCGAGTACAAGTACTTGGATGTACCAATTGTTCATGCGGTACTCTCCTTGTTGCATAAGAATATTTGCTTATAAATTTCTGAGAATTGTGCAGATCTTGATTTAGATCAAGAAACATGGGTTGCTGAAAATTGAGATGTTGTTAGTTGCCGACAAAGCATGAAGCATCACAACAGCAAAGTGTACCTGAGTCAGAAGAACCAGATGCAAGTCATCGTCTGACAATGATAGTATATTTGAAAAAGTACTTGTGAACCTGCTTGCTTGAAAGAGAAATAATGAAGAAGAAAAGAGTTGTTGAGATTCCTCCTCTCACATTCTTTTTGACAAAGATGTTTCAAGCAAAGCTGATCAAGATCCTGATATGAAACTAACCACTAGAGCAGAAGAAAGAGATGCTGAGAGTTCGTTGAAGTGTGAGGTCCTAGAAGTGTGAGACTGAGTTCCACAACACTTATAGCATAGCGACAACCATAGACTCTGTTGAAGACGTTGCTAAATTTATGCTATGAAGACAATTTGATGCATCAGTCTAGGGGGAGATTGTTAGGTCCTAGAAGTGTGAGACTGACGCATCAAATATACGCAGCGGTCTATGGTAGCTAACTGGGATTAACTGGGTTAGTTTGTATTAGGTTTGGACCTTTATAGGTCATTTGGGCATGCCATAGGCCATGTGGGCCAGGCAAGCCCATGAGGGGCATGCCCTTACCCTAGGTATATAAGCTAAGCTTATGTCATTTCTAGGGTTAGACTTTTGGGATTTCTCTAGAGAGCCTCCATCTTGTACCAGACGGTTTTGCTTGTTCAAGTAATAGAATCGTGTGCAAGGTGTTAAAGTTTATTCATGTTGTTCTTTCATCTTTTAGATTTTCTTGAATATCACCAAGTTTGGATTCTGCCTATCCTTGATGATCATGTGATATTGTTGTTGGATCCGGATTTTTAAGGACTTACACCTTTGCTTCAGCAATCCTTATCTTCAATAGCAGAGTTTCACTTTAATCGACTTTAGACTTTGAGCATAGCTTGTCTTCAACAGTTCTTGTAAAACAGACTTTAGCTTAATAGACCTTTGAGTAGCAGATGTTGATGTCATTGCCTTTAGGGGAAGCAGTTCTTCTAAGCACTTTTATTGATGATTAGATGTAATAGATTATTTTGGCTTTCCAGTCATCTGTTCTTTTGTGGAATCCACTAGATCCAACAATATCCCCTAGAACCGATGATGCCAAAACTCTTCTTTATTGTTGATCTTTATTCCTTATCAATATTTACCTGATTTCCTTTGAATTTTAATTCAAAGTTCAGAGAAATCATGTCTTCAAAATCCCTTTGTAATTCAAGGTTCAACAGATTTTGGAGGCCATCTGCATTTAGACCATATGCATCCTCCATCTTTAGCTTTTGAATTCCACCATCTGAGCTGAGCAAGGTCAATTCGTGGGTGTCTAAGGATAACTTTCACTTTCGAATTTTTGAATTAGTTGGTTTTCCTAGGAGAAGATTTATTTCAGATGAGTTTGGTGAAAGTGGCCTGCTGACAAGATTTTTAAATGTTTCTCTAAGTTTGACACTTGTAGGATCTGTGTGAAAAAGATGTTGGTTTTTAATTCCCTCCTTTCTATATTCTTAATACAACTGATCATTAGTCACAGATATTTGCTTTTGCCTTTTTACTTGATTTAAGATAGTTGTGGATAATAGATGTTGTGAACTGCTTTTTAGGAGTATGAGTCTGTTGATCGATAACCACTTTTGGGTAAACTTGCTTTCTTGGAACTGTAGGATTCTTCTCTCTTAACTATTCTAGTCTTTTGTAGGTCTTAACAACCTTGCACTCACACCATCTAGCAAAAGCTCTAATTGTACCATACTTTGCAGCAACAAGCTCTCCTCTCAATCTCTTTAGCTTCAAAGCCTTGTTTTGATCATTTAATTTGCCTTCTTCCAAACTGGTTGAGTTGACTTGTGTAAAGGATCTTTGAGCATTTCTTGGATTCTTTCAATTTCTTCCTTGAGATCATCTGATGACGAGTCTTTGAATTGTGCTCTTGTTGCTTTGTATGGTTTATATTTCATAATGTGATCAAGGTAATCATGTTTCAGTTCTTCATCAAGCTTAGTATTTGTTGGCTTCTCAGACATGGACTTTCATAGGTACTTGGCAAAATCTTCTATCTTTCTTGTGAACGGGGATCGAGCTCCCGAAATGAGCAATCGACCTGATCTCGCTCAACTAGCAGAGGCGGAATTCATTGCTAGAGAGGTAGACAAGACAAACAAGATAGTACTTACTGTTTAACTGCTTCCGATGTATTAGTGACGTTCAAATACAGACGCAAGTAAACAAACTGGCAGAGCTTCACCGTACCAATTGACAAATCACTAACTAGCTCTAACACAACACTTCCCTATTTATAGGTCGACATGACTCGTACCGAAGTGCGTGCTACACAGACAACTATATTTTGTACGAGTATGTGTTTCGTACGAGTGAGTCACTTGTACGAAACATGTATACTTTCGCATGAAATATAGTGTTAAAACATATAAAACTTACTTTTTCACATTAAACATTAACGTGTAAACTTTATAAACATTACAGATACATCCTAGACGTAGGCAATAAACATTATGCACCAACAAACTCCCCCTTGGATGTTGCCGCAGTCTGGATAATCTTCAAAAAACTTCAATTAGATTTGACTCTAATGCCCAAAGAATCTCTTTACAGGCTTTCGACGCTCCTCAAAAGCAATTGGCGTTTGATCAGTCGGAGGAGGTCGTTTCAAAAACTGAAAGCTCCTCAAAGATGTTATTCTTGTACGTTCTATGATTCGAGCTTCTTTTTCTTCCGTTTTCTTTGACTCCTTCTTCTCAAGCTTCCTCCAAGTTGTTTTCCAATCCGATCCAGAATGAATAACATTTGCAAAGCACACATTAACGATCTTTTGAAATTGAAGCGCTTGTTTTTATCCTTCTCATCAAAACTTATCTTACTATAGAATAGACAATCTATATCTTTCTTTGAACAGTTGACTAGCCACATTGGGTCTAGTACTCGAATGCCTCGCCATAGACCCGCATATATTCGTTTGTGCGCTATGACGGCTTCGGTTAATTCATCAGTGATTTTTCAAGAGTCATCATCTAGATGCACACAAATAACAGCTTCTCTTGAACTCGAATCATAGTACCACCGTTTGAATATCTTGAAAAAATCTTGCTCCATTTTAATCAGAGGCATATTCTTCATCACCCGTGGTTTCTTCATAATCAAAGTAACATCTTTCACCTTCGTTACTGGATCAACTTTAATAATGCGACAAGGATAATGAGGTTTCCAATGTACAAAACCGTGTGTAGCTTCAAATTTAATCAATCTCCAAAGCCTTTGGTCATGAAACTTCATCTTTAGATTCATCATCTTTGTTTGAACAAGCTCCTTTATATCCCAATACGGCAATGTTTTGATATCGCTCAAATATCTAAAGTATTGGATACCAAATTCCCTCTTTATCGCCTACACATTAAGCTCTTCAATCCATCCCCAACTCAGAATGTCTCCTAGAGAAATATCAGCATCTCTGTTGAAGAATGCTAGGGGTCTTTTAAACTTACGCTCTGCTGAATTCACATGAAACCATTTCTTCTTTTGTTCACAATTTCAGCTTTAGACATTTTCTGAGGAATTGTTCCTTCTTTTGCAGCTTCAGATACTTTCCTTTGCAACATCTCAGAACTTTCTACTATAAATAAATCAGTAAACGTTGGGAAATCATCTGTACCCTGATTGGCATCATTAGCATCGTCATCAGAATCACTTTCCACGACAACATTATCATACATGTTTGCCTCTTCTATGTCTTCAAATACATAAGCATTCGGTTTAAAGACATCTATCTCATTAAGTTCGTCTTCAAATCAAACTTCTCTTCACTAATACCAAGCATTGCTACTATTTCTTCCTTCGAGTAACTATGACAAACTCCCCTTCTTCAACGTCATGCTCAAGATATAACACAAACAGCTTTGGCACGACAGGAACAGAAGATATAACATTTTTTGTGAAAATTCCTGCCTGCTGAGCATCCACTGACTCATCAGCTTTGTTCGTCTTTTCCTATTCAGTAGTTTGGTATGCAGAATCATCAAAGTACTCAGAAAGATCTACTAATTCATTAACATTCGAATCAATTACACGAATTCCAGACCCTCCAACATTGTCATCATCATTATCATCATCTGAACTACTATAATCTTTAACATCAACATCAGCATCATCAGCATCCTCTACTTCTGCTTCCTTTTCAGTTTCTTCAGCAATTTCTTTACTTTCTTTTGCCATCTTTTTCTTTATCAACCAATCTTGATGTCTTTGAGTAATATCAAGTGAAGCTATTTCCACATCAGTTGGCTTTCCTATCAGGATAAACTTTTTCGGTTCTTCATACACCACAATATCCCGACATGTTACTGGCTCAGACTCAGCTTCTGGCACAGTTCATCAATCACAGATTCCTCCACTATCTTTCCCTTTCCTTTCCCTTGTGCATCAGATTGTTGTTTAGATAACCGTTCTCTTTTCGCAACTCTCTCTCGCTTCTCCTCGTTCTATCTCATCTATTGCTGCAGAAATACTCAAACCCAACTTCTTTTCCAAAATCTTGTCAAACACATCCATTCGTCTATCGTTCCTCAAACGTTCTTCCATGTATTCTGCCATTCGTAAACACAATCTTTCATTTTTAGAAACAATACTTGCTAACATCGCTTCTAACTGTTTTTTGTCAACAATCAATCCTCCGATCCTCTCCGGCATTTCAAGCTTTTCAGCAGTCGACACATTTATTTGCTCTTGTAACTCAGCTATACATACCACATTCATCGTAACCTGTTTTTGCAAGTCGTCAACTCTTGGATCATCAAAACGAAATTCACCTCCTCCTGGTAAATCATCTAAACCAATCTCATCAAAAAATGATTGTGATTCAAACGGTTGATGTGTTGGATGAGACTGTTGCGCATGAGATGGTTGTGATTGTTGTGGAGCAGATTGTTGTTTCGGTGGTTGCTGAGCTAGCTCTGATTGTTGCGATTGTTGCTGAACTGGCTCCGATTGAGGTTGCTTCTGTGCTGGCTGTTGTTGATCTGGTTCTTGCTCAAGAATTGATTGTTGTTGAGGAGCTATCTCTGGTTCAGTTGTTGCTGAGCTGGTTCTAGCTACACATGTTGTGGTGGAGACAGAATATTCTGTGATGGTTCTTCCATATTTTCTTCAATAATAGATTCAGCACCAGTTTCCTTTTGAATGATACTCGGAGGTATTCTAGCTGCAGGACGCTTCATTCTTCTTTGTTTCTTCTTGGTTGGAGTTTGAAAAGCAGATTCAGTATCAGATTCAGATGGAACAAAAGTTGTGTCATCCTCTCCTGTTGCTTTTTGTTTGTGTTCCTCTACTTTGCATTTTAATTCAGCTTGTCGTTTCTTCTCCAATTTTTAAGCACTTTTCTTTTCACCAGCTCTTCTTTCTTCTGAATCAGTACTTGATCATAGTACTTCTTCAGCTACTTTGTCAGCTCTAAACGCTTGACGCTCAATTTCTTCAGCCATCTCTTCAACTGTTTCCTCAACTTCTGGGTAATCTCTTAACCCTGAACTTCCAGCTGCAGACGTAGTTTTTCCCTTTTTTTCTTTATATGTAGCTTTAGATTTCCCACCCTTTTCTCCAACCTTCACAAACCAAGGACTCCTTTTTGCAACAAACAACGATAATGCTTTAATCTCTTCTTCATCATCGCAACTTTCATCTTTTCTCCATTTTCCCGGTGCTGGTGATATGTAATCTTTGTCAAGAATCGCACCAAACATTGGTTTAGCTATAGGAGCAGACTTTAGATGCACATTCACCTTTCGTAATGTCGAAACATCCATATGTTGAAGCCTGAGGATATCATCTGTGATTTCTTCAGATCAGGATGCAAAAAATCCAACAACATCTGAATGAATCTTGGATACTGCAGAAACTTTTCCTTCTAAATATTCTGAATCATCTGATTGAATATAACCTTTGAAAAGTTGTATGGAAGATTCAACACTAATGCAGTAATCATACACATTTGATAATCAACCAAGTCATCAAAACCTCCCTTCATATGACTCAAACCATGAGCTATGACATGTGCAAGATATCTGAAAGGTGCGCTCAGGTTTCCTTTCTTGAATGGTGCAGCGTTAAAAAATCCTGTATACCCCATTCGATAAAAGCATCCTTTTACCATGTATTCAGAAAAACCAGTCGGATCGTCTTTGTTATATTTAAAATCTAACACCTTCCGAATTAAATCCTCAGTAATCTTTACTAGAATATCAACATCATCAATCTTTACAGCTGAAATAATGGCATTATCATCAATAATGTACTCAGCGGCATTCCAAAAATATTCCACATGCGAAAGATATGTTGTATGTCTATCCGTTAAAGCTTTAGTCACTCGAATCCGTGTAAGAAAATCCAAAATATCGTGATATGTTGCAATCTATGGAATTTTGGCATCTGTGATACAACATATATTGTGGACTGGAGAAAACACAGATTTCTTGGCCTATACATAAAAATAACAACCAACCGTTAGAAAATTTTAAACATTCAAAATTTCCTTCACATAGTCGTACAAAACATATGTTTTGTACGAAATACACTTAATCAAAAATTAAAAGTTTGAACTAACTTTTATTCATACGAATCACTATCTTCGTACGAAATACTTTGCACATTGAACATTTTGTATTCAATCTTTATTTCATACGAAACAACCCAATTCACTTTGAACAAACACTTTTCAAACTTCTCCGTATGAAATGATTGTTTCGTACGAAACTAACTCCAAATTACATAACAAAACTTTTCATGCGAAACAATTCCTTCGTACAAAAAATTCATCATCGTCCCAAAATGTCCAAGTATAATCCGAACTCAAAACTTGTTGATTTTAACAAATTGATAATCGATTTTCAGGTTATTAAAGCCGATTTTAATGATTTTGTGATCAATTTTAAGTTTTCCCGGTCCAATTTCCCTAGATCTAAGTTTTAGTCCGATTCGTACAAATTTTGGCATTATAACAACATGATTTGTCAAAATTATCTTTCCCATTGATAGAGGTGTGCCAATTAACCTCAACAATGTAAATCACAAGCACAAATATCCAAGAAATGAAGATTTTAGTATCATCTTGCACAAAAGTTCTCTGAATCGCTCAACAGTACAGAGAAAGTGGTAACCTCATTTCTGTGTGAAACAAAGACTATTTATACTACAAACTAGTTTCGTACGAATCAACTTGAATCGCACAAAAATTACTCTGTTTCGTACCGAAATGAAGATCACCGTATGAAATTTCCGTTTCGTGCGAATCTAAACTAAAAGTCTTTAAACTTTTCAATTTTATTTTTGTATTTTTCATTTTTTAGTAATTTTATCTGTTTCACAAATCCGCTTGACTAACCAAGTCCAAATTAATGACCCTGGTTGTCCAATTTGCCTTTCAAGTCCAAGTTAATGACTTTGGTTGACCATGTTTTACCAAACAGTTTTATTTTAACATGTAAAGTTTCAAATTAATGAACTTTCTTGACATTCAAGTAAATTTCTGCTAAAAATTAGCTCCCTACCCATGATTTCAAATTTTCCTCAGCAAGATGTAGCTATGAATCCAACCGTTAGTGTTTTTATCATCAGTAAACAAAAATAAGACTATTAAGCTAAGAAAACTGAAAATCTTTTTGAGTTTTATGATATTTTTCAAAAAATAACAACATTTTTATGAATTTTGCGTTTTTAGAGATCATTTCAAGCAAGAATATATATAAGTCATCAGTACCGTTATCTAGAAACATCATTTAAGCTTTTAAACAAATTTACCTAGATTGCAAATATATTTATCCATTTAAACCTCTTCTCGTTTCTCAGTTGTTTCAAGATATGTTAATGTATTGTTAGAAACATGAAATAACTGTGTTTCCCATCTTAGAATATACTCCCGTATTGAGATTCCCAGAATGTCATTTTACAGGTGAATATATCTAATTGATATCTGTATATAGGGTGAATGCGAGACCTTGAGAGCTCAGGTTAGTACTACCGTACAGACAGAGAGATGAAGGCTCGTCTTTTGGTGGTGTTCCATTAAGGAATCTTTTGAACTGCAAATGTCATAATTGCTTAAGACATAACCATTTTTCATGCAGTTTTTTGGGAAATAATGCGAAAATATTATAAGAATTCTTGGCCATTGCTTCCGCAAAATCAGAAGAACTCGAATAATACCCCAGATATCAATCAAATATAAAGACCTAGTATCGCCGAATCTGGCATTCTCTCAAACGAAATTTCAGAATACTAAGTCCATATATCTGAGAGATTTTAACCCACAAGTTAATCAGTTTTTTTTTAGGTTTATATCTTGAATACAATTTACTGAACGAGTGAAGTCTATTGGCATATCCATAGTAAGACTTGCTTAAGTACTTTTAAAAACAATACAATTCTTTAGGATACTGTGACTATCATTTTTTATTTACTATGATCACTCTTTTTACACAAAACTATTTTTGCCTTTTTTAAGGTTTTTGTATTTTCCTCAAACATTCTCCCCCAAAAATCAAAAACATATTTTTGGATTTTTTAAGAAGTTATAAGAAAGAATATACATAAAATGTTTAACCGATGACAAATTCACAATAACTCGTCATCATCCTCAAACTCAACCTCAAACACATCCCTGAGATCATATTTTTTAAACCATTTAGCTTTAACAAATTTATTAAACTTTGTTTTATCAAAAGCTTTGGTATAAAAATCTGCTTTTTGGTCATCAGTGTGGATTTTCTCAATTCGCACCAATTTTTTCTCCTAGCAATCACAGATAAAATGGTGTCGAATCTCGATATGTTGAGTACGTGAGTGTTGGCATGAGTTTTTAGTGATATCGATCGCGGCCTTATTATCTACATATATAGGCGTATCAAGAAATTGCAAACCGAAATCTCTCATCTGTTGTTGTATCCAGAGACTCTGAGCACAACAACTGGATGCCGAATTGTATTCAGCCTCTCAAGTAGAGAGAGCGACTGCGGTTTATTTCTTGCCACGTTACCAAACGAGTTCCGAAGAACTGGCAGCCGGCCGTTGTAGACTTTGTATTCAATCTGCAGCATCCGAAATCAGAATCCAAGTATCCTGCAAGATTAAAATCATCATGTCTAGGGTACCACAAGCCGGTGCTTGGAAAACCCTTAAGATATCTCATTATGCGTTTGACAGCAAGAAGGTGTGACTCTTTTGGATTAGACTGATAACGGGAGCACAGGCACGTTGGATACATGATATCTGGTTGAGAAGCTGTAAGATACATCAAGGATCCGATCATGGAGCGATATAATCTTTCATCAACTCGTTCTCCAATATGATCTGGACAAATGCCGTGATTTGGAGCTAACGGGGTAGATGCTGGTTTAGATCCTGTCATATTGAATTTATCCAATATGTCATGAACATATTTCATCTGATGAATAAAAATACCATCAGGCAACTGATCAACCTGAAGTCCTAGAAAGGACTTCATCTCCCCCATTGCACTCATTTCAAATTTGCGCTTCATGACTTCTTCAAAGTCTTTATACAGCTTATCATTTGTCGATCCAAAGATAATATCATCCACATATATTTGTACAATGATTAGATGCCCATCTACTTCCTTTGTGAAGAGGGTAGAATCTATTGTTCCCCTGATAAAGCCATTATCCAGAAGATGACTCGATAACGTTTCATACCAAGCTCTCGGGGCTTGATGAAGACCATATAAGGCTTTATTCAGAAGGTACACTTTATCTTTGTGCACTAGATCAACGAACCCTGGTGGTTGGCCGACGTACACCTCCTCTTTCACTTTTCTCTATAAGAAAGCAGATTTAACATCCAATTGGTACACCTTGAACCCTTTCCACAAGGCAAAGGCCAAGAATATGCGAATTGCTTCAAGACGAGCAACTGGGCGTAGACTTCAGTATAATCTATCCCTTCTTGCTGATGAAAACCTTGAACCACAAGTCGAGCTTTGTTGCGGACCACAACTCCTCGATCGTTTCTTTTGCACTTGAAGACCCATCTTGTGTTAATCTTTTTGTGATGATCTGGCAGGTCAATAAATGTCCAGACTCCAAGTTTCTAGAATTGGAGTAATCTCTCTTGCATTGCATCCACCCAACTTTCTTCTTTTAATGCGTCTTTCTAGCTTCCCGGTTCAACTTGAGAAACGAAACAACTATGAGAAAATCGAACTTGAAGTGGAGCAATACGAGTATAAAAACAGCTTAGATCTTTATTGATCTGATTGCGAGTTTGCACTCTAGATTGTAAGCTGCCTATGATGTTCTCTGATGGATGATATGAAAGTGTTGTTGGTATCACTTCGGTTGGAACATCTACTTGTGGTTGCAAATTTGTTAGAATTTCATCGACAACTAGTACAGATGTAGAAGCTTTATTCCTAGCATTAGACTGATCAGCCTGTTGTTTCAGAAAGCTTTCAATCTGTTCAGATCCTTCATCAGAACTGGATCCTCCATCATTGAAAGTTGGTACCCGATCAGAGTCAGCATCTACATTTGGCTGGGCAGTTGATTCAACAATATTGACATTTGGAACAAGAACCAGATTTTTAACAGAAGAGCTTTGACCGACATCAGACGTGCTGACTGGTAATGATGTAGAAATCACCAAAGGTCTAGGAACTTGTTCTTGATTAGATAACTGATGTTGTTGAAATAACATAACAAGTTCTTCTTCAGTTGGCACATCTGGTAGATCAAATGAATCCCACAATCCATCATAGTTAAACAGCCACGAATCCCCAGGTTTCTGCGTAGGCGTTGTATATCTTTGACAATCTACGTGCTGCGCTAGAACTACCTGGTTCAGAATCAGCAAGAAAACACGTTTTGAGGAGAAGCGCAACCAACAAAGAAACCTTCCAAAGATTTGGTTCCAAATTTACCAACCGGGTCCAAGACGTTACACGGTGATCCAAAAGGTTCCAAAATTCTAACTTAGGCTTTCTTTGATTCAGTAACTCGAAACATGTCTTTTTGTGAGGCTTAACTTTCAACAAACGATTCAGGGTATAGCATGCTGATGCTACTGCTTCACTCCAAAAACTGATCGGTAATTTCGAATCAGCTAACATTGTTCTAGCAGTTTCTATCAGCGTGCGATTCTTTCGTTCAGCTACTCCATTTTGTTGTGGAGTATAGGGGGCGCTGAATTCATGAAGAATCCCCTTTTCATTGCAGAACTCTTGCATCTTCTTGCGCTTAAACTCCGTTCCATTATCACTGCGAATTCTCTTAATTGGCAAATGATATAAATTTTTGAGTTTTCTGAAGAGGATCATAAGAGTTTCAAACGTTTCATCCTTACTCTCCAAAAAAACACCCATGAAAATCGATAATAGTCATCTGTAACGACAAGACAATATAGATCTCCATAAATCCTTTTGACATTGACTGGTCCAAAGAGATCCATGTGTAGTCTTTCTAGTGGTAGCTTTATCGAATTCAACAGCTTTCTCGGGTGTGATTTCTTATGCTGCTTCCCCTTTTTGCAGCTAAGACAATCATCTGATAGATGAAAACTTTTCAAATTGACACCCTCCACTAAGTCGTTATGCACAAGAAAATTCATCTTTCGAAGATGAATGTGCCCCATTTTTCTATGCCATAAAATTGACTCTTTCTCGGTAGCTTTGGAAACAAAGCATTGAACTTTCTTTGACGTGATAGAAGCGATGCTCATGTCAAGAACATATAAATCATTTTCTCTCGAAGCTCGCATCAAAATCCATTCTTCTGGAATCCTGAAACCGGGTTTTAAGATTAGACATTCTTTATCATCGAAATGTGTCGTGAACTACTTGTCACAAATTTGCGAGATACTAAGCAGATTGTTCTCAAGTTTAGCGATATAGTTCACTTTATCAAATGATACAACTCCGTTCGAGAGAATCCCTTCCTCGACAATTCTACCTCCCTGCGTTCCAGCAAATCCTACATATCCTCCACGAATAGCTTTAACATCATTAAGCAACGCAAGCATTCCTGTCATGTGGCGAGACGCTCCACTATCCATGATCCATTTTGACAATATTGAACGTTGGAGCCCCTACATGCATGATTAACAAAACTTATTTAAACAAAGAAACCCAAGCCTGTTTGGTTTTGGGTGGGTTTGGAATATCAAATTTTGGACCCACTTTGTTCTTTTCAATATTTTTAAGCTCAATTTTGTTTGGAACAGTAGGTTTGTGTTCAACCTTGGATGATTTGGTTTTGACGATTTTAGCAACCCATTTTTGTGTTTGTGGTTTAGCCCTTTTAACATAAAATTTTGAATCTATTTGTTGAATTTTGTGTGATGTTTCACCAATTTCAAGTTTAGATTGGAGTTGAATGGTTGGTTTAACATTTTGATGAGATTCCATAGGTCTTTTAAAAATTTGTTTCGGCATGAACATGGGTGCTTTTTGTTTTTCATCCTTGGTGAACTTTTTCGGATAAGAAACTGGTTTTGAACTTTCTTGTGAACAGTATCGTGCGATATGTCCAACTTTCTTGCATTTAAAGCATGTCCTGCTGTCCTTATGAACAGAGATATCCAAAACCTGTTTCTGTTTTTGTTTCTCTTTTTCTTTAAGAAAATCATCATTTGATTGAGTTCCGATGACCTCGTTTTCTTTCTCAGTTGTTGTCCCAAAAACAAAATTAATTTTCTTTGTAAAGTTCAATTTTTGGGACCTGTTGGTTTTATGTTGCTTCTGGAAACCCAACCCTGCTCGTTTGTTTTTCGTATAATCTCCATTTTTCGATAGTAGGGTCGGTTGTCAGTTTTTGATTTAGAATAGAAAGATGCATCATGTTTATCTAAATCATCATGACTTACCTCCATAAGCTTGAACATTTTATCTACACAATCCTTTTTCACATTCTTGATTGGAAAGTCCTCATCCGAAAATAGTTTATCAGATCCTTTCATTTTATAAACTATGACAGTGGGATCATTATTTAAACTAATTTATGATATATCATCAGACCTTGACTTCTCAGATTGTTCAAACTCAGACATTTCAGATTCATTTTTAACACTTTTTCAACCACATTATTTACCACTTTAGAGTCACATTCACCATCATTATTAGTGTAACTTACATCGATATCCACAGGCAGCTGTTCGGGTGTTTGCATGCATAACTGTTCCACATGGGTAGAGGAACTCGATCATAACTACCACTTTTTGTTATACCATTTTTAGATTCATCTGTATTTTTTATTTTTGGTAAAATGTGAACTATGACGTATGAGCTTGTGGAGTAACTAATTAACAATTTGTTAACTCGCTCAGTTTCAATTCTCATTTTCTCAAGCTCACTTTTGAGCTCAGCAATAGTGTTTAGATGAATATTAATTGCCATTTGTTTATCCATCATTGTTGCTTTAAGCATCATAAGTGTTGCGTCATTTTCTCTGAGTGCTTTATTATATTGTTTAACAGACGCACTCAATTTGTCATAAGCTTCCTTTGTGGATTTGTAATCTCTTGACAAATTGTCTGTTAAACTTTGCAATTCAGCAAATCTTATGTCCTTTACAAGACACTCACCACACGGTTCTTCACACTTTGAACAAGATTTTTCATTCTCAGATGACTTATTTACCTCATTGCCATTGGCCATGCATGCTTTAACGATGTCTTCTTTCAACAATTCCTTTTTCTCATCAAGTTTGACATCTTCAACCTGTTTCTTTTGCTCTTCATCTGTTGAATGTTGGCTAGGTGCAAAATATCCTGCAAAAGTTTTTAAAACATCATTAGGTAAAAGATGTTTGAATGGACCATTCAAAAGCTCCTCCTCCTCTAATGAAGTATGATAGTAATAATCGTCATCATCAAGTCCTTCATCAAACGAGGCTCCCAATTCTTCTTCCGGTTCCTTAATAATTTCAGCCACCAATACCAAACTTTCTCCTTTCAAAATAAACTTGTTCCAATTAAACCCTTCGTCTTCTTGTGTAACAACCAGTGCCTTATCTTTAGTTTCAGGTTGCTTATCTTCAATCGGCACGATTCTTGTTCTTGGTTGAGGTCTGTGGTAGATCGCTCTTTTGTAATAGTCATCGGCGAAAGGATTATGATTTCCTTTAACCTCTCGGTTTGAACATTCTCTTTTAAAGTGACCTTTCTCCCGACACTTGAAACAAGTAACTTTGGATTTATCAAATCCAAGTTTCCCATCCAATCCTACCAAATTTTCTTTACCAGTGATTTCCATAAATCTCTGTGAACGTTGAACGATTGAAGCCATACACCATTTTATATCTATCAGCTCCATTTCAACTGGATCAATTTGCTCGTAATCCTCACGTGTCATTTCAGAATTTCTGATCTTTCCAGCAACAAGACTGTCATATGACTCAAGAACTGAAGCAAGTAGAGACATATGTTGTTTTGCTGTCTTTTCGTCAAAATTTTGTGCGTTCTGAAAATCAACGGCAATATTGCATTGCAAAACTCTTTGATTTGCATTGGATGATCAAGTAGTTTGATTGTTGTGAGATTGATTTAATCCAAAAGAAGATTGTTGGCTTGAAGGTGTATTTGGATCAACTGTTGGGAATGATTGGAAACCACTTGTCTGAATTGGTGGTGTGCTTGGGAACTATATGCCCTGAAAGCAGTTTGAATTTTTGGCGCATGGATTTGAGCAGCAGAACTGTTTTTGAAATAAAGATTAACATCTTGTTGCACTTGAACAGTCTTGTTTTTTGCAATCTTTTGTATCTCTAATTCATGACCTTCCAACCTTTCGATAAAGTGAGGCAGCGAGAAATTGTTTTATTCAACTCCATTCTTTAAGATGGTTAAGTAAGTCGACCATTCACCTTGTGGTAGAGAATCAGCTAGTTTGTCAACAAGCTCTTCATTTGTCTTTACAATTCCCATTCTCTTCATATGGACCACTAGATGACAATATCGCTCAATCTGCTGCTTTACCGTTTCTCCTTTAATCAGTGTGAATACATCGAACTCTTTGCTTAATAATGCCCTTTTGCTTTTGCGAAGTTGAGCACTACTTTGAAATTTGAGTCGAAGAGCATTCCATACAGATTGTGCATCATCATCATGTTGCAGTAAAGCCAAGATGTCTTCTTTAATCGATTGCTGAAGAATATTCATCATTTTCTTTTCATTGAAAAACCTTTCTCGTTCAACATCAGAGAATTGAGCAAGGGTCTTTTCAAGCCCATTTTCACCAACTGGTGCGATATCTTTTGCTTCGATTGCAAACCAACAAGTAAAGTGGTTAGCTTGAACACAGTTCATAAACCTTTCACTCCAACTATATGTTTTGGGCTGCTACAGTGGTAACGACAGATGTGGCGAACGCATTGTAAAATTCCTCAGACATTTTTCCTGTGAAAAATTAAGAACACACTTCTCGAAAACAAAATGATTAGATTAATAAAATTTATGTGCGGACAAATTGTTTCGTACAAAACAAGTTTTTATACGATTGAGATTTTTTTCTCACAAAAACATCATTTCATACGAATCAAACCATTTTGTACGAGTATGTGTTTTTGTACGAGTAAGATATTTGTATGAATGAAATTTGGTACGAATTTGTTTGAAAATATGAAAAAAGTGTAAGATTCTGTGAAATTTTTTACACTTGTTCGTATGAATTTTTGAACTGGTTCGTACAAAAACTTAAATCAGTATTTCATGCGAAACTCGTACGAAATGATTCAATCTTCAATTGACAAATATTATCGATTTCAACATGATTTAGTTCAATTTTAAGTCCGACTTATGATATGGATGGATTAGATTGAAGATTAACTTGAATTACTAAAATCCTAGTCCATTTTGTCCATGAATTCGTTCGAAATTTGTCCAAAATCCAGCATAGGTCAGAAAAATGATGAAGATGAAGATATATCCAAGTCTGAACACTTAGTAACTTGTAACTACTTATTGTCTAGCTGTAGATCAAATCTCATGGCTCTGATACCACTTGTGAACGGGGATCAAGCTCTCGAAATAAGCAATCGACCTGATCTCGCTCAACTAACAGAGGCGGAATTCATTGCTAGAGAGGTAGACAAGACAAACAAGATAAAACTTATTGTTTAATTGCTTCCGATGTATTAGTGACGTTCAAATACATACGCAAGTAAACAAACTGGCAGGGCTTCGCCGTACCAATTGACAAATCACTAACTAGCCCTAACACAACACTTTCCTATGTTTAGGTCGACATGACTCGTACTGAAGTGCGTGCTATATAGAAAACTATATTTTGTACGAGTATGTGTTTACGTACGAGTGAGTCACTCATACAAAACATGTATACTTTCGTACGAAACATAGTGTTAAAACATATAAAACTTACTTTTTCACATTTAAACATTAACGTGTAAACTTTACAAACATTATAGATGCATCCTAGACGTATACAATAGACATTATGCACCAACATTTCTTACCTTGCCAAGTTCTAGTGATAAGATTCCTTACAGAGTCCTGTCATCCTTCCCTTTGCCCACGTCCATAGAAATATTCTCAGCTTGTCCTGCCTTTAGCTTCAAATATTCATCTACATTTCTAGGCTTTCGATAACCAAAGAGAGATGTAAAGGATCTTTGTGATGGATCCTCTATATTATAAAAAGATTCAATTTCTTCTTTATCAATCTCTAGAGGATATTTGGAGGCCAGTGGAATGTCAGATGATGGTTGATAGGGTGGAAGTGAAGTGGATTTAGATGGAAGTGATGAGATTGGTGTGGCTAGAATGGAGGCAGATGATAAAGGAATTGGTGATGGAATTTCCTCATCATCTTCTTGCACTACAAAAGTTCTCCTTTTGCGTGTAAATTAGAATTTTGGTGATGGTAGTCGTGTTGGTATTCTTGGTGGTGTGGATAATGATTGTCTTAGAGTAGGAAAAATGATCATGGCAGAGGTTTGGTTATCATCTATTGGTACATTTGTTGTACCAACATCTATTGGTTGATTTGGTGGTGGTGACGAAACATTAGTTGGCACATTTGTTGTACCAACACCTGTTGGTGGTGATTTTGGTGATGGTTTCCTTTTGAGTGATGGTTTGGTTTTGATTGGAGAAGAGGATACACTTTTCTAGTTGACTTTCTCCTTTTTGCAGGGTCAGTATCTTTTTTTATTTCCATATGCTTAGCCTATTCTTCTTCAGTCAGTTGGGAAGCCTTGCTTTCTAGTGTATCTTGCCATTTCTGCTTTTATAAGACAATTTCTTCTGCTAGGGTCTCATCAATCCCTTTTTTATGTTTTGAGCAGACCCTACTTTTTGTTGTTGCACCTTTGAATCTGGTTGCAACTTCCTTAGTTTATCACTTTCCCCCTTTTTGGCATCATCCTCTACTTCTTCTTGAAGGACTGTTGCAGGGGCAGAACCGGTGGTCTTTACCAAATGCTCTCTTCTGGCCTTAATATCAGCTTGAGTAACTTTATATCTGGCATCAACCATATTTCTGATAAGTTCCATGTGGGTGTTGTGGTTGATATCAGCCAAATTCCTTTGAGCTTGGATAATTGGTTACACTGATTTCCACAGCTCATTAGCAATTTGTTGGGTGAACGTTGACAAGCAGAGGTTTGTAACAGTTGTTTTATCATAGCTTTACGCTCATCTATAGAAGATTCCATAGAAATCATCGTCTCCGTCAATTCCTTATATCATAATTCATCACCTAATTTAATAGGATCATCTGAATCCCTACCAGCGGTAGTTGTATTTGAGCCCTTAATAGGAGAAGACTCCAAATTAATAGACTCAAATGCCCCTTTTTCTCGGTACTGGGGCTTCCAACTGGAGTAGAGGTTACAATTGTAGCCTCAACAGTTGTTGCCTTCAAGGAAGACTTATTGATGTAACCACTATCTAACTGAAACATTATTGTGTTATTACTTGTAGGGGCTGCTTCACTTGAACAACCACCAAGAGTTACTTGTAACTCATGGGGTGTAGCCTCCTCAATTGTTTATGGGTTAGAAACTAGATTTTTCGCAGACTCAGTCACTTGTGGGAGTGTGCTCTCTTTGATTGGTGATTGAGAGGAACTGATTTGTGTCTGAGTTTCATCAATTGCATGAAACAGATGTATAAATGTTGGTGGAATTGATGGAGATGGTTGTGGAGTAGAAAGAGAATTTTCCCTAGGAGAGGGGCTGTGAAACAAACTTTCAAGTGAAAGATCTGCCTCATAGTGTGGTGTCCTTATGCTTGCAACTTGATCCTTTTGTGAGGATACAAGAGGAACTTGGCTTTTGGGTGGAGATATTTCCAACTATTGTGAGAAAATAGCAACAGTGGTTTCAAGTGGCTTTTGTGTTATCACAAGGTTATCCTCTAGGATCTCATTTTCTAGAGGTGTCTTTTTATGTAACTTTGTTTTGGTGGGTTTTTGGGATTTGGGGAGAGGGGTTTCTTTTGGATTTTGCTGGTGTGGGTTTCACAACACCGGTTGTGGTCTCATGATTACAAGGAGCAGTAGGCTCAGCAGCAGAGGTTTGAGTAGTAGATGTGGACTCATCCAAAATAGGCTCATCCCTCTTTGCTTTTGTTTTGGAAATTTTTGACTCTTGATTTATCATTCTGGTAAAAGTTTCATTTGTGAGACTCTTCATTCTAAAGACTACACCTTGTTGAAATTTTTTTTCAGATACATGCCTTTGAAGGTAATAGCTTAAGAGTCTAGGATACAAAAGAAAAGCTTTATTTGTTTTTGTTTTATTGATATTTGCCACCATGTCCAAAAACAATGCATGAGATAGATTAAAATCTGATTTTGTCAAAATAGCATATCCCAAATTTTGAATGTTTTGTGGAATCTCATTAAATGCAGTGGTCTTGGTAGAAAGACTAATAAGCAAGGTATGGAAAAAATATCGCATTTCAGTAGAAAATTTTTGTTTATATATTGTAACACCTGTCAATTGACCTTATACCCGAGTTCAATGAACTATGTGTGAAGTTCTTGCTTTTCAAAAGAGATTTTACCTACTTGGTCGTCCAATGCAAATGTTGTGGATATAGAAGATGGGAATATTTAGACAAGAGTTTCTCCGATCTTTGAAGTTATAGCATATGGCTTTTTGTTTTGAGATTCAATTTTGGTGTTTGCCCAAATTTTGTCAGAGAGTATCCACATATATAGGTGCATCAGCAAGCATGATGGCTTTGTATTTGTATAATGTGAGAACATCAAATATTAAAGGAAGTATTTTTGTTGTTTTTCTCAAAAGTACGAAGGTAGTTATGAGGAATTTGATTTGCAGAGCCATGCTCGGAGAAGAAAAGTGAGGAATAGTGGAAAAGATGGTAATGGAAACATTTTTTATGAATTTTGAATCCAAGTCGGCAGTGAAAAGCTCTGTTTGGATGGAACAGGGATATATAAATGGAAAAGTGAATGCTGACGTGGCAGCGGTTTCAAAAGATCTGATGGCTAACATCTATCCACGTGGCAACCTCTATTGGATAATGGATGACAATTGTTGTGTAACCTCTGCTGGGTAGCAAAAGAGGTTGGGAACAATGTGTATGAAAAATGGTGATTTTACTCTATCAGATGATAGATATCAAAGCTTAGGACAAAACAGTGGTAAATGGGAACATATGATACCTTTTAGTAGTGGGTAGAATTTTAACCAATTAGAGGTTTTTAAAATAGTGGTTTAGAACATACGTTAAGGATTTATTGAAATTTTCAATTTTAAAACTATTTTTAAGGATGGAAAACAAAATGTTGCTTTTAATCCATATGTAGCATGCCAATCCTACATATCAGGCTTTCAATGGTAGATGTGTAGCGTTGGTTAAGATATCTGCCAGCTGATCCTTAGTTGGAACATGATGCAGAGAAATCAAACCTTTTCCATAGCAATCCCCTACAAAGTGATGTATGATGTCAATGTGCTTGGTTGTTGAATGTGAGACTGGATTTTAATGATGTTTTCAGCTTCTTGACTACTTAACATGAGAGGAGTTTTTAGAGCAGTTGCACCAAAATCCAACAATTGGTTTTGAAGCCACAGAAGTTGAGCAGTGCAACTTGCAGCAGCAATATACTCAGCCTCTGCTATTGATGTTTAAACTGCAACTTGCTTTTTGATTTGCCAAGAAACTAAGCAATTTCCTAGAAATTGACATCCTCCTGATGTAGACTTCCTTGTAGCATGGCAACCATGAAAGTCACTATCTGAATAACTTGAAATCTCAGTATTTCCATTAGCATGATACTATATACCAAGTGTAGGAGCACCTTTTATGTATCTTAATATTCTTTTCACAGCTATAAGTTTGGACTTTCTAGGTGCTGACTTGGATCGACACATACACATGTTGCAAACATGATGTCTGGCCTTGATGCAGTTAAGTACAATAAAGACCCAATCATGTTTCTGTAAAGTGTTTGATCAACCAAGTCATCTTTATCATCAATAATGACCAATTTTAAAGTGTCCATGGGTGTGCTACATGGTTTATAATCATTTATATCAAATTTTGTTAACAGTTTTTTGACATATTTGCTCTGATGAATGAATGTATCATTTTGCATCTACTTAACTTGGAGACCAAGAAAGCACTTAAGCTCACCCATGGCACTTATCTCAAACTCTACTGTCATGAGTTCCCTAACTCTTCAAACTTGGCATGCACGTGGATCCAAAAATGATGTTATCCTCATAAATTTGGACAGGCATCAAATCATTTCCTCTCCATTTTAAAAACAATGTTTTATCAATTTTAACTCTTGTGAAGCCCATGGATAAGAGAAAGGTGGATATAGTTTCATACCAGGCTCTAGGTGCTTGTTTCAAGCCATACAAAACTTTATTAAGCTTGTAGACATGATCTGGATAAAAGGCATCTTCAAAACCAGGAGGTTGGCATACATATACCTCTTCCTTGATCTTAGCATAAAGGAATGCACATTTGATATCCTTTTGATACACCATGATGTTGTGGTTGGCAGCAAAAGCTAAGAACAATCTGATGGCCTCTAGTCTTGCTAAAGGAACAAAAGTTTCATCATAATCAATGCCTTCTTCTTGTCTATATCCTTGAACCACAAGCCTAGCTTTATTTTTTATAACAATGCCCCTTTCAACTATTTTGTTCTTGAAGACCCATTTTGGGCCAATTGGACATACATCCTGAGACAATGGTACAAGTTCCCATACTTGTTGCCATTTGAAGTGTAGGAGCTCTTCTTACATAGCTTCTACCCAACTGTTGTCTCTTAGTGCCTCTTCGTACTTGACAGGTTGTGTGAGATACAGAACACCACCAAAAAGACAAATGTTTTGGGATTGACTTCTTGTGAGCACCTCTTCATTGATGTTGCAAGTAACTTGGTCTGGTGGATGATTTTTAAGGTAGATTATATCTCCCTTGTATTGCACAATGGCATTTTGAGGTGAAAGCTACGGTTGAGAATCATCTAAGCTTACATCTATTGGCAATTTTGAAGAGCCAACATCTATTTGGAATGGAGGTGGAGGTATAGGTGGGATAGGGGTAAACTGGGTTGAATTTTGTTCACATAAGATGAACTTTTGTCAACAGTTGTGTGATTTTATGAGCTGGCGGAGCTTTGAGGATCATTAACAGATGATGCTGTGGTGACAAAGTTTTCACATTTGTTAGTAACATCTGCTCCTTTGGTGGTGGAAGTGACTTTATATTTTGGGATCACAATGTCAAATACATAGTCTTGAGGAAGAGGCTGTGGTGTACCTGCATGGTTATTCCTGACATACACATCTTCAAACGTAAATTTATCTAAATCAAACAACTCAGTAGGATTTGCTAGGATTTTAATGAAGAAAGTTTATTGAACTTTAAATTAAAGGTCTCTTCTACACACCTAGTCCTTGTGTTAAACACTTTATATGCCTTGGCAGTAGTTGGGTATCACAGAAAATAACCACAATCTACTTTGGCTGCAAATTTTGAAATGAAATCTTTCAAGTTTAAAATGAAACATGGACAACTAAAGATTTGGAAATAAAAGATCAGTGGTTTGAATTTGTACAGAGTTTCATAAGCAGTCTTTTGAGGTCTGGGTTTATCAAAACTCTGTTTTGCACATAGCAAGCAGTGTTTACAGCCTCTACCCAAAAAGACAGTGGTAATCCTGAGTCTGTAAGCATAGTTTTGGCGGCTTCATTTAGAGTTATGTTCTTTCTTTCAACCACCCCATTTTGTTCTAGTGTCATTGGGATGCTATATTGCCTCACAATCCCTTTTGACACACAAAATTCATCCAACTCCTTATTTTTAAACTCTGTTCCATTGTCACTCCTAAAAATTTAACTAGTAAGTCAAATTGCTTTTCAACTTCTCTTACAAAGTCCTGCAAAATACTTGCAGTCTCATCTTTGGCGTGTAAAAAGTAAGTCCATGTAAACCTTGAAAAATCATCAAATATAACAAGACAATACCTCGTCTTTTTAATACTCATGATTTTAATAGGGCCAAACAAGTCCATGTGTAACAATTATAAACACTAACTTGTTTTGGACTTATCAATTGATTTGTATGAACTTTTATGTTGTTTACCTTTTAAACAGGAAACACAATGTTCATCACATGTGAATTGTTTTGATGGAAGACCTCTTACAAGACCTTGTTTAGAGAGTGTGGTGATAGTTTTGAGATTTGTTTGACCAAGTCTTCTATGCCATAGGCAACTGAGAACAGACAAGCGTTAGATATTGGATTATCTTTCAACATATCAATCACATACACATTGCCACTCGTTTGAGCAACAACTTGTGCTTTGCTCTCGGCTATGATTGTTTCAATCTTTTTAACCACTTCTGCCCTAACAATCTTACAAGTTTTCTTAGTGAAGAATGACCCATAGCCTTTATCACTCATTTGACACACTAAAAAGGTTAAATTTAATATTGGCAATAAGATTGACATTTTCAAACTTGAGTTTCCCTGCTTGAACTGTCCCTGACCCCAACACCTTACCTTTTGAGTTGTTACCAAAGGATATATCCCCCCCTCCATGTGCTAGAAAATCCTTGAGAAGGGCTCTATATCCTGTTATGTGCCTGGACCTCCACTATCAACATACCATAAAATATCATGGCTAGTAGAAGCTCCCTGGACATCAGTAACATGTTGGGATCACAATGTGTGAGTCCAAAGCTAAAATGGCTTTGGATGAGGTCACAAACATTCTAGCCTCAGGTCCAGGAGAATGGTTAGAGTTTTAGACAGTTTTTTGAAACATCTGTTATGAACCATTTCCTATCAGATGGTTAAATTGATGAGGATGCTTGTTTACTCTTGGTTTTGAAGGTCTTTTGTAGATCTAATATCCAAGAGGTACACTCTTATAAACTGGTCGGCCAGATCCTCTTGGAAGTTTGTTTGTTGATGGTGCATTTGTTACTTAAACTTCTCTTGGAATAGAGGTTATATTCAACTGTTTGGTAACAAATGTTTGGACTGGGACAAAAGTCTATTTGGACTTTTCTTTTCCAATTTTACCCTTTGAACTCTAAGTGTTTTTGTTTTATACTCATTTCTTTTGACATCAATTATTTTGAGATAAACACACTCTTGAGTTTATGATTCTTTCTTGCCACAGATGATATAGTGAGATGCATCAACTATCACACTTGTCTTGTTTGCGTCATATGCTTTTAAGAGAAAACAATCTTTGGTAATATGATTTTTTTTTCACAAAAGTCACAAAACAAGTTTGATATTTTCTCTCTCTCTTCTTCCCTTTTCCACCCTTTTTGTTAATAGATATTTTAACATTTGCTGGAAAGTCTTTTAAGGAAATGATCTTGACTTGAGGTGCTTTTACACCTTCAATGGTTGAGAAATCCATTGGCTTAAAGTTTTCAACAATGTCACACTCATCTGACCAGATAGGTTTAAATTGATATTTTTCAATTTTCTCAAAGTTGAGGACCCTTTTGGTTTTTCTAAAAATAATTTTCTTACCATTTGGTTAAGTGACTTTAATTTCTTGAGCAGCCAAGTTTGTTGGAATAATTTCAACCAAACCACAATCCTTTACAGCAGTGTTTTGAGAAACTTGGTCATTCTTTCGAAAACCTGCACAAATTTTACATTGCTTTTGATCTGTGATTCTAACATCAACTCATAACCTTTGTAGGATTTTACCCATTTCTCACATGTGATTTAGGTTGATTGGAGCTTCTTTTACAACTTTGATATTTTATCTATCATTGTTTGGAGTTAATCAGTTAGTGCCATAAAACCCTTCTAATATTGTTTCTAGTGCCACAAAACAAAAATTTTCATGTTTCTTTTCAACATTGGCAACTAAGGCAAAAGTTACATCAGTTAGTTCTTTAGGTAAGCTACTCCAATCAACAAAGTCTTGTGTAAAAAAGCTATGTTGACTTGTCCCTGCTGGAGCAGAGGTTTGTGTAGCTTGTGGTGAAGGTTGCACTTGAACCTAAGGAACTGAGGCTTGAACATATTGTATCTAAGGAACAGTGGCTTGGATATACTGTACTAGAACAGTGGTTGCAGGGTGTGCAAAGTGAGCAGTGTTTTGCATGTGTGGAGCAGGGGTATATTGGGAATAATGGATAGTGCTTTGAGTGTTTTGAGGTCTAGGACTTGGATGTGTCACAATAGGGCCACTTGTTTGGCTCCTGCACTCTCTAGCAAAATGACCTAGCCTATTACACTTGTAACGCTTTTAACCCTCCATGCAACCCTGGAAATTTCCTGCCAATTCTTTTATAAAATTGCTAGTTCTTACACTTAACAAAGCCAGTTGATGCAAGATGTCCATTTCTTCCAAATCAATAGGATCAAAATGTTGAAGATTATTTAACTCAAAAGATAAGTTGTCAAAAACTTGGTTTTCCCCATTAGCCGTAAAAGCATAATTGGCTGAGTAAGAATCAGAGTTAAAACCTCCACGGAGATGTTATGTTAACAAAATGATCATAACCCTGATCCTTACTTCCACCAGAGGTTTCCTCTTGACCAAAAAGTGTTGTACTACCAAAAGCATAGTTATCAGCAACTTTTCCTGACTCTTGAAGTTTTTTCTTTTGGTTAAGCTCTCTTTCATAAGTAAAGAGCCTACCGTGAAGCTGAGTCAAATTCATCTCTTTGAAACCAACAGAGTTTCTAGTTACAAAAGCAATAGTGTCCCATTTATCTGGTAATGATCTAAGAAATCAGCTATTGAAAGTTGAATTAGGATAACTAACATTTACCAGTTTTAATTCACTTATTAGACAACTAAACCTTTCAAAGTGTTGAGTTATGATTCTCCTTTAACATGATAAAATATTTCATACTATTGGTTTAAAACTTCATGATTTTTATCAATAACTTCCTCTGTCCCACTGAATTGCTCATTTAAAGCATCCCACAACTCCTTTGCACGATTGCAATGCAACAGGCCAGCATAGATATCATTTGGCAAAGCCATAGCTACAAGACTAAATGCCTTTGCATCTAGCTCGATTTTTTGAAAATCTTGCTCGGAGTAGTTTTCAGAATTCTTTGGAACTGGAACTTTAGGGTCTTCAGCACTCGGTACCATCGGAACATAAGGTCCGAAGATAACCGATTTCCAGCAACCTGTATTTTGTTGTGCAAGTATGTGACCCATCCGATGTTGCCAGATGTTATACTCCAATCTGACAAGCATCAAAGGTTTGTACATGGTGCCAGTGTTGTGTGGACCTTGTGGATTTTGAGACATTTCTGATTGTTTACAAACAGGTTTTTGTTTAGAAAGACTTTGAATGTAAATAAATTTTACTATGTTTTCAATACAACGAACAAAGGAATCCGTAGTGAGAGTTTATCTGTTTATATCAAATTAATTGTAAGATCGAATTTGATTGACCAAGCTCTGATACCAATTGTTAGGATCTGAGTTTAAATGTTGTGACAGTTTAAAGATGGAAATCAATGGAAGATAATAAACAAAGATGATAAATGCAGCAGAAATGTAAACTAGTGATCATAAAAATGAAGAGAATGTTTTCATCAAAATGCTTTTATAAATTTGATTTACATATGCTTGAAAGATATACAAACTCCCCCTCAGTCTGATCACTCTGATTTGTTCGTACAAGAAATGTTAAGGAGAAGTGATGAATAGAACAGTACATACACTGTTCATTTATACTACAAAGCAAACCACTATGGAATCTAAGCTGACATCACCTTGACAATGACATCTAAGGACCTAACAAACTCTAACATCTACTAGGCTAAAACACTGTTAGATTGAAAAGTATAAACTCTATTGATCCAGCATCTGTTGAAGGAACCTCTGATGAGCTTTATCCTCTTTTGGTCCAGCAGACCTTTGGTTCAGCAGACCATATCTTCGATAGCAGAATTTCTCTTTCATAGACTTTAGACTTTGAGCAGAGCTTATCTTCAACAGTTCTTGTAAAACAGACTTTAGCTTAACAGACTTTTGAGTACAGATGTTAATGTCATTGCCTTTGGGGGAAGCAGTTCTTCTAAGCACTATTATTGATGATCATATGTAATAGATTATTTTGGCTTTCCAATCATCTATTCTTTTGTGGGTCCACTCGATCTAACAGATGTGTCAATTACATCAAGCAATTTTTGTAAGGGTGATGGGAATGTTGAAGTGGGTGGAGGTGTGGAAAGAAAAAGAGCCTTGAGAGAAGCTTGAGTAGAGATATTCAAGTGAAATATCTCCCCCTTGATTTGTGTCCCCTGTGCTTACAACACTATCCTTTGGTGAGGATGAGTGAGGAGTTTGGATGGGTGGAGATGTTTTAATCTGTTGTGAGGAAGTAACAACAAATGTTTGTTATACTTGTGTTACAATAGGTATCTCTCGCATCTCAACCTCCAGAGATCCTTTCTTTTTTGTTTTTCTTTTAGATTGGTAATGAGAGTGGAAATGGTTTGTATGGAAGTGTCTGGTGTGGGTTCTACAGTGCTGGGTTGTGCACTATGGCCACTAGGAGTAATGGGCTCAACAATAGATGTTGTAAGATCTGTTGCTTGGTTTTCTAAAATATTTTCTTGTACAACATTTTCTTGACTTTTGGGCCATCATGCATGTAAAAGTTTCATTTGAAAGACTGTTATTTTCAAGTGCTTTATCTTGTTCAAAATTTTATTTTCTTAAAACATTTTTAAGGTAGAATCTTAACAGTCTTGGAAGATGAGAAAAGGATTGCAAGTTCCTCTCTTGATTGCCCTTAAGTTTGCTACCAAATCTAGAAACACTATTTGGGATAGCCTATGATTGAATTTCTCAAAATAGAATACCCAAATACTGAGTTTTTAGGGGTATTTCATTAAAAGCAGTCATTTTTGCAAACAAGCCGACCGAGAGAGTATGGAAAAGAATTTCATTTCAGGTGGGAACTTTGGTTTAAAAAGTGTTGCTCCCACCATGTGACCTTCATAGCCCCTTTCTATGAACTCATTATGTAAGTCATTTTGGGTTAAGATTACATACTTGTCAAATCCATTAATCAAAACATGGTAGAGATGGATTCTGCAGTGATTTCCACATATTCTTTATTGATAGTGGAGGTTATGAGAATGGGCTTTTTGTTGTGGTGTGAGCATTGCATTTGCACAAAATTCTCTAAGGATGGATAGATATATGTGGGCGTTTGCGGTCAGATGTAAAGATATTTTGATGAATTATGATGTCGATGATGGAGTCAAAATTTGTATTCTTGCTATGTTTTATAAGATACGGTAAGTAATTATGAGGGGTTTTCAATTCGAGAGCCATGAAGAACTTTAGTTCAAACCTTTAAAAATCTTTTATGCAAATAATCTTTTGACTGAAAGTAGAGTTTGATGGAAGCAAATTCGGAGTTTTTGCTTTTTTGAAATGCTTTTGTATTTTTAAATAAATAAGGATGGTAGTAAAATCTATTTATCATGATTTATATATGGTAAATGGAACAAGGATGCCAGCATGGACAAAAGTTACCTTTTAGTCCACGTGGTCAGTTGCTATTTGTTGTAGGAACCTTTATTTAAAAATTAGGTCCCAATAAGGAAACCCTTTGGAGAAGATATGAAAGATATGTTTTCAAAATAATTGTTCGAAACCTCTAATGTGCTCAACAGACCTTTAAGTAACAAAATAAAGTTTTTTGAAACATCCTTTTGACTTTTGGTCAACAAAGTTTTGATAACCTCTATTTGAAACCTTTTTTGGTTAAACAGTGTTTTGAGTGAGAACAGTGGTAGGTTTTGATAGAAGAGTGGTTCAATTTGACTTTTTGAGTCAAACAGTGGTTTTGGAAACAATGGTTCTTTTGCCTTAAACAGTGGTTACTCACAGTTAAACAGACTTTTGAATTACTGAAACAAATGACACATTCCTTTTGAACAAAGTTTTTATTTTTGGTGATCTTATCAATCTTTTCATAATTTAAAAAACATAGATTTTTAGATTTTCACATTTTTCAAAACAACATTTAACAACATAAAAACAATAAACATAAAATTTTAATGAATTTTCAAAACATTTTTCTTTCTTTTATTGGGATAGAGATAGATGCAAAGGTAACCTTTGTTAGCACTTTCAAAACATTATATGCTTTAGATTTGGTGTTGTCAACCACTGCAATGGTTCCCTGGGATTGGTCATTAGTCACAAGGAGTTTTTGTACAATCTCCAACAAGTGTTTTTGACCTTCTGCAAGTGCCTACACATTTGGGTCAACTGGAAGTTGACCATTCCCAATAAGATGTTGATACCCATGTGGATGTCTGTTTACCCTTAGCTTTTGGGGTTGTGGCACAGGTTCTACATACCTATAAGGTACCCTGTTGCATGGTGGTTGCCCATAGCCTCTGGGTAGTGGGTTTTGTGTTACAACAGAGGTTTGACCCATCCTATGTGGAGGATGTTGGTGCAAATTTTATGGGTGAGAAAAATGGTCTGACTCGACGCTTTTAGGAAGTGGATGGGAATTCCTATTTTCAGCTTCAATGGAACTTAGTGGCTTTTCAATAGTTATTTTCTTGCCATTAGGTTGAGTGATCTTTATTTCTTCCCCAGTTGATGTCGTTGGTATAACTTCAACCATCTCAGAGTTAATGCAAGCTTTGGTTTCTTGTTCTTGGTCATATTTTATAAAACTAACCCCGAACGACACATTTTTCTTTGTCTATTTACCAAAAGCATCTCATAACCTTGAGAGGATTCCACCCATCTTTCACAGGTGATATGTGTGGATTCCAACTACTTTTTACAGTTCTGATATTTTTCTATCATTGACTAGAGTTGGTCCTTGATTATAGATGCTTCATGTTTCAGACTGCTTAACTCGAGGTCTTTTTTAGCTGTTCTTGTTTTAAAATCTTTTTAAATTATTTTAAGAATAAGTTCACTGATTTGTACCTTTTCTCTAAGGTTTTCATTAACCTCTTTTATGTTAGCAAAAGCAATGATGCATTATTGGAACACAACTCCTTAAGAGTTTGAGGTGATAACTTTGAGGCAACCATTTCAACTTGATCCACACTGAAGCTATCAGTGGAACTTTTGGGATTGCTTTCATCCATCCTTCCTGCATACTCCTGGTCAACAGCAGATGCTTGACCTGAGCTTTCAGCAGGTTTACCAACAGCGGTTTGCACTGGATCTACATCACCAGAAACATGCTCAAAAGTCATAAAACAAAAGTTTTCATGTTTATCACGCTCATTTGTTATTAAAGCAAAATTTTAATCTGTTAATTTTCTAGCAAACTACTTTAGTCAACATAGCCTTGTGTAAAGAAGCTCTGTTGACTAGGCTCTACAGGTACAAGAGCAGGAGTAGCTGGATGTGCTTGAACATGAGCAATTGGCATTTGGACATACTGAACCTGGGCACTTGTGGTTCATGAACATAGTGTATAGGTATAGGATTCATGATCTATGCAAAGTAAGCTGTGTTTTGCACATTTGGTCTAGGGTATTTTGGGAATAAATCTGTTGTTGTGTATTAGGTGAGTTCATACATGAGCGTCATCTTTTGCTGCAAAATCATAACTCATAGAATGCTGATCAGAGTTGATTCCTGATGGTATATCAATAAAATGATCAAAACTCTAACCATTTCCCATTCCAGAAGATAATCATTCTGACTCAAGAGTGTTGTGTTACCAAAATTCTAACTATCCGACAGCTTTCCAGTTTCTTGGTGCTTTTTATTTTGTACAAGCTCCTCTCAAGGTTAGGAGCTTTCCATGAAGCTGGGTCAGGCTCATGCCCTTAAAATCTGGGGTTATTCTCATCACTATAGCAATAGTGTCCTATTTTTCAGGCAGAAATCTTAGAAATCGGTTACTTAAGGTTGATTTAGTAAATTGTTTGTTGACCAACTTAAGTTCAATGATTAAGCACGAAAATCCTTTAAACTATTGAGTCAGGATCTCCCATTTAACATGAGTGATGGTTTCCTATTGATGGTTAAGGATTTCACTAGGGTTCTCGAGAACATCCTCAATTCGACCAAATTGTTTCTTCAGTGCCTCCTACAATTTCTTGGCGCAATGACAATCTAACACCCTGTATTTTGTTGAGATAGCATATGCCCCATCCTACGTTGCCAGATATGATATTAGATCGGATAAGCATAGGTGATTTATTGCTAAAGTATGTGTTGTGGGGATCATTTTATTCCATTTTCTCAAGTTCTTTTTTCTGGAAACAGAGTATGTGAAAGACACTTAATTAGTTCTTCACTATACAACTCTGATCAAACAATGGAACAAATTTTTTAAAAAGTTTAGAAAAGTTTAGAAGACAACACAGAGAAAAGTATATCGGCATTGGAGAAAACACAACTAAAGACAAGACTCTGACGACATCTAAGAGGAAGTATGTTAGTACATAATGTCTATTTCCTACATCTTTAGTTTTTTGGGTCATTGTTTTTAGTGCAGAGTAATGTTTTGAAGTTGTAATTTTATGTTTGATTTTTGTATAGCGCATGAGCTATATGCAGTGCATGAATCATGCGCAACACATAAGTCTTGTGTTGTGGTCATGCGCAACATATGACTCTTGTGTTATGGTCATGCGCTAGGGTTATATTGTCTAAATATTTGTAGTGTGATGCACCATGTTTGGGAGTTGTCATTTGGAGCTTTGCCAAATCTTGTGTACACGCTATTACTATGTTGATTTTTTCTTGGAATACAAAGAAATATTTTGTACATGTTCTTGTGATAATCACACACTTTATTGATGAATTATGCATGTCAATTTGGTGGATAAGTAGATTGTTCGCGTTCTTCGATGTTTACGACCTAGAACAACATCCAAAACCGGACTTTCAGATGCCATAAATTCGATAGCAAAGATATATATTATCTAATAATATATAAGAATTAATAGAATTTAATGTGTAAAATCTTAGAAAATTACACAAACAAGATTACTATCGTAACAAGTGTAATTGCGTCAAATAACATGTCTTAGTTTAACATGGAGTATGTTAATTGAATTAGATTGTAAAATATAAAAATCCCCAATTTAGCTATGAACCCTAGAATTATGATTTCTGAATCAAGCTACAATTACCTTATATCATCAAAAATTGATAGAGGGCTTTTGTGGAGGATGAGAAACTAAGCAGCTTAGGCTCAAGAATTACCTTAATTGGACAAGAAACGAGTTCGAATTGGAGCATTGAAGTTCCGATCCCTAGTTCTTGAATCTTTGAAATTCTAAAAAATATAATGAAATTGGAAGTGTGTGTGTGTTTAGAGGATATCAAAATACAAGGCAGCGAGTTGATATGTTTGAATATCACTTGAATCTTATAAATTGATGATGGTTTGAATGTGATAATGGGTCTTGAAGATGATCTTTATTATGAGAGTTAAGGTGCAAGTTAATAATTGGAATCTAGTTACAAACATGGCTAGGTTCATGACCAACGATTTATAACTGATAATGGAGCCTAAAAATCAAGATTTGATGGTGATTAAGTGTGCGGATTGGCCTACAGACTCATAAACCAAATTGGTTGAACCAGCCGACCCATTGCACGTCGCGTGGGGACTAGGCTAGTCCTTCGCATGACATGAGGGCTAGTTTTTTCGGGTCAGACATTTTCTCGACGCGCGTAACGTGGGAACTAGCAACTTTCCCCGCGTGGCGTGGCCGAGCCAAATTTTCATAAAGTTAATTTTTGTCACCTTTAGTCCCCCAAGTTTATTTAACCACAAAAATGCCTTGTTTAGTCAATTTAATGAATGTATTAAGTATAATAAAACATGTAAGACTAAGGACTAAGGATTAGTGTGTGTAAAAAAAACAAATAAGATAACATAGAATTTCCAAAGTTTATCTCATTAATAACAATTCGGCTTTCATCGGATATGGAAACGAATTGCGTTATAAGTATGGGTAGTTGACGGATGTCACAAGCAGGACGAAACGGTATGGTCAAATGGGTCTAATTGTAGGTCTATTTGTTATTGGGGTAAACTGGTAATTTGTGCAAGTTAAATGGGTCAGATGGTTAGTATGCAGCCCAAATGCATCTGTGGGTTTGGTGATACAAGGGTAAAATGGTGAGAATTATTGGATGGCACTATTAGTCCTATTAGTCTTCAGAGCTAGTTCTTTAGTCTAACTGTTTCTAGCTAAATGAACTATTTAATGATGGAAACTACTAGAACATCTAATGATGATTAATTAACAATAGCAACACATTAGCTACCTTTTGCTTTTTGTTAGTTTTTAGATCAATTCACACTAAAACAAACACAAGGTAACAATGAAGTCATCATATATTTGTTTAATATAATTGGCAAATTCAAGTACAAATGATGTCTCCCCCTGAACATCTGATGCCAAAACTTCTCTTATTAGAACTTCTTTGTCTAGTTCCATATTTAGTGCATGGTCATCTCCTTCTTCCTCTTCTAATGGAAGATTAACCAATATCCTCAGGCCATCAACATTGTAGCCAAGGTATAATGTGCATCAACCTTGTCTTCAGCTTTGAAGCTTCTGTAGATGGTCACATTGGATGTTCTCTTGTCCACTTTCCATGTCACAATCTTTGCATCTAGATAGATTGGGGGTAGATCATGGACAACAATCGGGGGAGGTGATCCTATTCTTTCTGGAATCCTCACATCTTGCTGGGAAACTGCTATAACATCTGTTGCAGAGTATTCTATGATGTCGATAGTATATGTACCTCTTTCAATGTTTCACTACACTCGAAGTGCTGAGTCCAATATCTCATGGACACTACAATTAAGTACTTTTATTCAAAAGTATATTCATTAATCCAAGAAACAAACACTGTGTCTTCTTTCAGCTTTGCAAGATATTATTCAATAAGCCTTGGGTTACAGTGAAGGATAGATTGAGGATTAAAATGTGCTAATTCAGTATTAGCTTTCTCTTCCCTTCTGTCGGATAGTACTTGTTAGTCCTTGATTCAACAGTTTTTTTATAATTATCCACCAACTTCTGTTTTCTCCATCTAGTGACCTGATTTTTGCTTCCCATGTGTGCATCTATGAGTTCTTCCCTCGCAATCCATCTCTTGGGTTCTGTTTTAGAAGCGGTTAAGAACATTTACCATCTTGGCGCCAAGTAACTGCCAATAACGGTCATATGCCAGTCTACAATGTGACCATATTTTTATCTCTGCATAATCGAAAATAATCATAAGTTTAATATTCTAAATAATCACATATGCTCGTAAGATATATAAGTCTTATAATAAACCTAATCTCATGTTTATATATTCTAATAGAACGCTATTGACCTATAATGTTGGTAGTTTCCCTTCACCTTGAACCCTCCTACCACGTTGAATTGCTTGCATTGATAACTATATGCTCAATCCGTAACTTTAGTATAGAAGACTCCTTGCTACTTGACATGATATAACTTAGACGTAATTATCCTCAAAATGCTCCAACTACAAACAAACCAACTGACCCATCAATGACTCCCTATACAAGCTACTCCAAGATGATTAGAAAAGATTTAATTTGCTCAGCTATGGCTTTCTAGTCTTTTGAAAGCAGGGGCGGACCAACCTCATTGGTAGGGGTGGCCTCCGCTACCCCTTGGCGCTCCGACGGTAGTGTAAATTTTAGAAAAAATTGACAATTTTTCGATTTTGTTACCCCTTTCTTTTAAAACCTTATCCCTATGAAAGTTTTCTAGATCCGCCACTGTTTGAAAGTAAACATGGATTAGAGTTTTACTCCAATCTGTATTTAAAGAAACTACAACATGAAGCCCTAGAGGGCATACTCTAGATGAACTTGGACTTCAATGTCAAAATTATCATTGCGAATAGATATGTAATAATAAAAAGATTGCTCATTTTTTTGGAGAATGACTACATTTATGTGACTATATGTTGTCACTAATATACCAAAACATGTTCAACACACCTCATGTTGATTTATATGGTACATATTCATTCATGTAGCGACCAAACGATTTCTTTAGTAACATTCTTTCACCTAGGAATAACATTAGTGCCAAAGTAACCAAGAATGATGGGAACTTTTGTTTATGTGGGGTTGAAAAAGCACTAATCCGTAGTGATCCAAAAAAATATTGGGTGTGCCATTATTCTTTTTGATTTAGAGTTCACATAACTTTGAAAATAACATATATCATACATGATAAGGTTAGAAAAATTGTATGAACTGCAAACACATTTCAACAGAGATGCTTGACAGTACATGTTCTACAGTTCTGGATTATTCTTTCTACAGTCCTTCCACTAAACTTCAACATAACTTTAATTATTGTAATTTAGCGTCAGAATATTCCATTGCTAGTCCCCTCACAAATACCTCTGTGATACCTTTTTTCTTGTAGTAAAAAGCTAACTAGATGGGGTATCAAATAAGTGCTAAACAAATTGGTAGTTATAGTTACATAACATTTTTATAATATAGAAGAAGGTTTCAAGTTCAAATATTGATATGGAGTTCACACATAAACGTGTTGAGTCGAAAGCTTGAACAAACGGTATAGACGGGTTGACGAGTCTTTGGTTACAATTTCTTGGAGTTCCAGTTCTCTGGTTTGGAATTTAAAGATTTTTCCGCAAATATTTGTGCTTTTATTTTAATGTAACAAATGAATCGTGAATTTAATAAACATATATACATATATGATTTTATTTTTCCCTGATCATTTTAAGTTTTCCAAATAATGTCACGCATGTCAAATTAGTTTTTATGTATTTGTTATAGACGAGAGTTTAATATCTTCTTATTAAAATGAGCATTATTGTAGCTTTTATGTATCTAGTTAAAAAGAATCAGCCTCTTTAATTACATCGGAGTAGAAGTTAAACGGGCAACAAAGTGCGCCGTTATTTATTTTTAAATAAAACTATGTTTTTTAAAAACTATATTTATAGATTTCGAAGTAAAAACATAATGGCGTTTAAAAATATATTAATAATTCTTCGAATAATATTATATTTTTATTCCTCTATGAGTCTACTACCTTTTTATTTTTAAATACTATCCGATAGAATATAAAAAAGTTAATATTAAACAGAATACTAGAATAATATTATACGGTACGATGCGATAGGAGTAACCTTTACGAAATAAGATGATGATCTGTGACAAAAAGGCAATTGACTGTCACTAGAAGTTACAAGTTTTTGGCTATATAAGGAAGGGTCTTTTGTGAAGAAGAAGTAGGTTCTCTTTTTGGATTTCCAAAGTCTTTTAAGAACACTTTGGAGAAAGGAAAGATCATGGTTAGCATTTTTGGCTAACTATTTTACATGTAAACTTTCAATTTGGCGTTTTCTTTGGTTGCATAGCTTAAAGACTTTGTTTTATACGCGTTTCAGGAGGGTAAGGTGAGTCCAACCGTCGCTGATGCCTTAGATCACAAGGGTTTTCCAGCAGATAGAGCGAAAACCGGTGGTTGGGTGCCTGCTGCTCTCATCTTAGGTCAATTTATCTCCCTCTTTTGTCATGCATTTGGTAGTCTAAACTTATATATGATCTAAACTAATAATTGCAACGCCCATCATTTTTGCACACTCAAACATATAAATAAGTATCACTAATGGTCAAATGCGTTACAAATTTGTCGGTGATGCTTTGTTGGAAATAAGACCTTGGTTATCGGACAGATACCCCCGTGATATCTAGTGAGCACTAACGGATTCATGAGCGGTGAAAAACCAAAATGAAAAGAAGTTCATCAAACTTTAAGCGAATAACTAATTCAACTAAGAGCATTTACAATTGATTCTTCATATCTATCTATATAATTATACTAAAACTCATTGCCTTTACTCTCGTTTTTTCAACTAAATAATATTTTTTTATACTTTCATTATTATCTTTCTCTCTACTTCATTCACAATTACTTTTAAAAATATTTAAAATTATATGAACAATGTTTTCTCCAAATTTAGTAATGAAAATAACATTTTTTTTTCTTCTCCACTCACAACCACTCTATATAGATAAATCACTCACATAAATATGAAGGATCGAATGTGGATGCTCTAACACCGACAACTTTTAGAGTGTCGTCTACATATTAGGCTTTTCTTCTAACTTTTATACTTTTACTATGTAGACATAACCTGTTATCTAGTAACCTTTTTGGCATTATTGTTCAAGATTAGTGTTTACTGTTTTATGTAAATTATTGAACATGTCGATATCAATGATGAACCCACACACTATCTATATACTTTCTAGCTTTAGTAGTGATGTATGTTAGTGTTGTAACGTTGAATTAGACACGAAAGGGTTCGATATGACTGAAAAAATCATTCTTCCTTAGTTCTACAAATGCAATAGTAGATGATACATGAATATAGACATGTGTTATAATATTCAAATTATCTAATGATGTTTTTATGATTCCTAACGAATACATGAATCTGGGCATTTTTATCTTTTTGATAAAACAGGAATCGAAATATGTGAGAGGCTTTCAACAATGGGAATAGCAGTGAACCTCGTGACATATTTAGGTGGAACCATGCATCTGTCGAGCTCAGCTTCAGCCAATGTCGTCACTGATTTTATGGGCACTTCTTTCCTTTTGTGCCTTCTTGGAGGCTTTTTAGCTGACACTTTTCTTGGCAGATTCAAAACAATTGTCATTTTTGCCTCTATACAAACTCTGGTAAATTATATATGTACATCTGTATACAGACAATAACGGGCTCAGTTTTTTTCCTCAAGGATTAGCTTCTTTCGGTGCTCGGGTTTCTCTAGGATCCAAATTTTCCATTCGGTCGGGTCACATAAATAAAATAAGATGCTAAAAAAGAAACACGATAAATAAATAATAAAACAAGATGAAAAAAAGGTTATCTACAGTTTTTCGCTACTACTTTTCACCTTTTGAAAATGATTCTTTAAGTCTTGAAATAATTTATTTTTCAAAAACTCTTTTCCGATGTAACAAATTCAAGAATCGTTTCGACATTCATTACTCATCCGATTAAGAATTCCTGTCTTCACAAAATATTTGGGTCAATCGAAAAATGGTAATATGCCTAACATAAAAAATTATGTTGCTTGACCCGCACCATATAGACTAGGTCCGCGGCTTTATACATACACTTTGTTGTGTAGTACATGTAACATTGTCCGCGGCTAATATTGAATTTTGTATTACGCTTTCGCTTAGGGTACGTGCGCGTTGGCATTATCGACCAAGCTACCACAACTCAGGCCACCACCATGCCACTCATCTGAGAACTGTAAAGAAGCAAATGGTCTACAAATGGGAATCTTGTATCTTGCATTGTATTTGATCGCCATCGGGACAGGCGGCTTGAAATCGAGTGTGTCCGGATTCGGGACAGACCAATTCGATGAAAAGAACGAAGAAGAAAAGACACAAATGGCTTATTTCTTTAATAGGTTCTTCTTCTTCATAAGTTTGGGAACCTTAATGGCGTGCACTGTGCTAGTGTACATACAGGATGAAGTGGGTAGAAGTTGGGCTTATGGGATTTGTTCGGTCTCTATGTTCACTGCTATATTGGTGCTTTTGTATGGGACAAAACGGTACCGTTACAAAAAGAGTCAGGGAAGCCCAATTGTTCAAATCTTGCAAGTGATTGTTGGGGCGATAAAGAAGAGAAAGATGAATCTTCCATATGATTCTGGCTTGTTGTATGAGAATACTCCAGAGGGTTCAAGGATTCATCACACAAATCAGTTTCGGTATGGTACTCTGAACTTAATTTATATTAGATTAGAAATCGTTGTCCACCATAATATTAATCCCCAAACAATCGCTAATGAAAATAGGGTGATTTTGGTAACAAAAGTGGTGCTCCAGTCACTAATCTGATAGCAAATAAATCTTAATGCAGCGATGGGGTTGGTCACTCTTAAGAGTGTAAAGGAGCCGAGTGTAGCTGAGCCAGGTTGCGCTCAAGCTCGACTCGTTTACAAATTGGCTCGACTGTTAAACTTGACGATCTTAAATGTTAAACTCAACAGTTATTAATCTTGTTGTTGACTTTTAAACAAACTATCCACGATTTTAAAACAGCGAAAACTTTTTTCAAACGTTAATATCTAAAAACAAAACAATATCGTAAAAACGAGCATATTACTCTATTTAATTAAAGTATGGTGTTTCTATATTTGTGTGTGTATATATATATATATTTATATATATATATATATATATATATATATATATATATATATATATATATATATATATATATATATATATATATCTTTTTTAATTTAAAAAATTAACATCCTACATGATTGTCAGTATCTGTTTTCACTGTCACATCATGCGGATACTCTTTCAGTATGTGTGTGTATATATATCTATATAAACACAATATAATACTTATCTTATATAAATTATGTAAAAAATTTATAAACTACACATATATAAATTACACATATTAAAATTCGGGTAATAATTTGTATATCAGAAATTTGCTTTATCATAACGAGCCCATCGTTTACAAATCGAAGCTGAATTTTAACATTTTTCTGGAGCAAACTTCGAAGTTTGTCCGAGCCTGCTTTTATCTAGTAAACTTCTAGCCAGTCTTAAGCTTTTAAATAATACTAGTCTCCTTTTCCCGAAATCTATTTCATTATGCATCTCAAAGTTATAATAAGATGACCCGATAAAAAATACCAGAATCTTTACCAAATTATGGACCCTAATTAAAAATCTTGTATTTCCTTGTAGTTGCTTGGACAAGGCTGCAATAGTAGCCGTAGGCGACTTCGAGAAGAACAGTTCAAATGCTCATAACCCATGGAAGCTGTGCACATTAACAAGGGTCGAGGAAGTGAAGATGATGATTAGGCTGTTGCCAGTGTGGGCGACCACAATCCTCTTCTGGACAACTTACGCCCAAATGATCACCTTCTCCGTAGAACAAGCCGCCACGATGCACCGAACCGTTGCAGGCTTCCAAATCCCCGCCGGCTGCCTCACCGTCTTCTTCGTCCTCGCCATCTTACTCTCCTGCGCCTTCTACGACTGCCTGATCATTCCCCTATGGAAGAAATGGAAAGGCACACCCGGGTTCACTGATTTACAACGAATCGCGTTAGGCCTCGCGCTCTCGACGCTAGGAATGGCCGCGGCTGCAGTCTTTGAGGTTAAACGATTATCCGTAGCGAAACACCACCCTGTTTCCACTTCGGAGCCGCTGCCGATCAGTGTGTTCATCTTGATTCCACAGTTTTTTCTTGTGGGGTCTGGTGAGGCTTTTATTTACACTGGTCAGCTTGATTTTTTCATCACTCGGTCGCCAAAAGGGATGAAAACAATGAGCACTGGTTTGTTTTTAACCACGTTGTCATTAGGGTTTTTCATGAGCAGTTTGTTGGTGTCTATCGTTAAGACGGTTACCGGACACAATGGTGGAAGTGGGTGGCTTGCTAATAATATTAACAATGGAAGGCTTGATTTGTTCTATGGGTTGTTGACGGTTTTGTGCAGTATAAATTTTGTGGTTTATTTGGTGTGTGCAGCTTGGTGCAAGAAGGAGAAGGATCAATCATCAACTAAAATTGAAATGGAGAACTGTTAAAAGAGTTTGAATTTTTATAGTCATATTTTATAATTGTGTGATTTCCATTTCTCTTTATTTTTCTTGTTGATAATGTAAAAAGAATATAAATAAAAAGTGTGATTTTTAATACAAATTAAATTTGAGTTGTATTTGATGAGTTGTTTGAGTTTGAAAATGGCTTATTGATTCGAATAATATAATAAATCATTAAAACTCAATCCCAAAGAGCTACTAGTTAACATATATTTATATTTAATGATAAGAAAGTCTTGTGTTTCAATATAACCTTTAGTGGCTGTTTTATCGGTAAACATGATTCTACTTATTATTTAGAGTAAAGCATAATTTATGTTTTTATGGTTTACAATCGTTTATACATACAAACCTTATTTGAAAAACACGACCATTTTAATCCTTTTGATTTTAATTGAAATCAATCAAGTCTCTTAGTTGACTATGGCATATATGTTTTTTTAAGTTGATTTTGAAGAGTATTATTGTCTTTTCACTATTATTATAATAATAATAATAATAATTAATATTGTTATTATTATTATTATTATTATTATTATTATTAAATTGAGTTAAATATAATCATAATAATATATTTAAAACCAATTAATAAAACCCTTGTTCGGAGATCACTCATCATTAACCTCCCCACCACCACCGCACCTCCACAACCCCCACTGCACCACAATCGCACCTCCACCGCCCCAACTACACCAACACCGCACCTTCATCAAACCAGTCAACGATGAACGAAAGATTCACAAGACGAATAAAACCTTAACAATCCAAAATCAAGAACAACAACGAGTTCGGTTAGACCAGGCTAAAGAGAAGCGCATCGTGATAGTGTTTGCCAGCCAGGTAGCAATTTATTAGCTATAGGACACTGTTTATGTTCATGCTCGATATCTTGAGAGTGTTTGGGAACGGGGTTCATGGATTGACTTGATCCGGCCTATGGTGAATTTATTCTAACACACGAGGACATCAAGATATCGAAATCCGAAAGACTTCACTCTTTTAACGAAGGCAACTTCGATCTTTTTGATCCTAAGTTTCAGGTCCATTTGAGGAAACCTCGTGGGCCTGTTGGAAAACTGTATTATGTATGGTACATCGGGCGTGTTGTTGGTAAAATTCACAAAATGTTGCTTTATGGTGGCATATATTGAAACCCATATAATGTAAAGGCGAAAAATGGGAATTTGGAGCTATTGTACAATTGTGCGCCGATGAGTTAATTGGTAGAAGGTAGAACTAGCTGGAAAGAAAACTATTGATGGTGTCCAAAGGATTCTTGATATTATCCAAAACAGGTGCACTTATTTTCAAGTTAGATCAATTTTGACTTTATTTTGGTCAACCAAAGTATACTTTTATCTTGAAAATGTGTAATACTTTTGTTAATCAAGAGAATTTGTTTCTTAATTTTTGTTAACTTTTACAGAGGGGGTATCCTTTATGATTTTTATAAAAAATTGCTACCTGGCTTAAAATTTGTATATATTTTGTTCAATCATAAAATTTGTAGAACTTGAGTAATGTTCATTTTGGTCATGTAGTTCAACTCAATTTTTGACAAGATTCATTGAAATGCGAGTTAAAACCCTAGTGATACATTAAACAAAAGTTGGTCAATTAAAACAACCAAAGTCATAGTCGAGCCATTTGGAAAGTATCAGAACAATTCATCCCAATCGAAAGCTAGTTCAATCAGGGTTTGAAGTTGGACTAAAAAAGAAACAAAAACACTTTAGAGAATGCATATTTGATGGCTTAAAATGCTTTTTCCTTTCTTTTAAAATCATATATTTTCTCTAAATTTGTAATGATAGGTTATCATATAAAAACTTTTTCAAATCATATACCTTCTTGAAATTTATTATGATAGGTTATTATAAAATTTTTAACAATGTCCAGCAAAATTTATAATAATATATATTTTTCCATAACTAACCTAATTGCAAAACAAGTTTCACATTTCATAAGAGGAATTTCACCAATATCAAATTTATTTTTTTTAATTATCTATAATTGAACATATATATGGACCATTGGTAATTTGTTGAAAAATTCCATGAAATCATCTTGGAGTTGAAAAACTTCGTGGTTTTATGTTGCACGTTAAAATGTTGTATTATTTAGCAAAACTTGAAGAAAAAACAAGGAGTCAAGTTTACGTAAATATGAATCAATAATGTTACTCAAACAATCTAGTTGTATGGACCTCCTACGTATTATTGTATATTGATATCCACCCGGATCAACAATTTCCTTTTATCAAGGCGATTATAAGTCCGTACGAATTCGAAGATGGGCCTTCAACCAATACAAACCTAGAAGATGTTCCATTTTAGCAAACGGCTATTTAAGTACCGTGATAATAAAGAGGGCTTTGATATTTCTGATTGTTGTATCTTACAAAGTACTAACTAATTAAGATGCTAACGTCGCTCCATGATTATATGTATATGAAGGTGATGACGTCGATGGTGACGAATATGTAACTACAAACCAATATAATTTTCGGATTATACCAAAATTCTCCTATGAATAGGTGGAGATTAAGAATCCGTGAAGTTTTTGACTTTAAAGAAAATGATCACATGAAGATATGGAATGGAGAATAAAACAAAATTGTGGTTTATTTCGTGTGTGCAGCTTGGTGCAAGAAGGAGAAGGATCAATCATCAGCTAAAATTGAGATGGAGAAGTGTTAAAAGAGTTTGAATTTTGATAGTCATATTTTATAATTGTGTGATTTCCATTTCTCTTTGTTTTTCTAATTGATAATGTAAAAAGAATATAAATAATAACTGTGATTTTTAATACAAAATAAATTTGAGTTGTATTTGATGAGTGTGTTTGGTTTTAAAATGGCTTATTGACTCGAATAATATAATAAATCATTAAAACTCAATCCCAAACACCCACTAGTTATTATATATTAATATTTAATGATAAGAAAGTCTTGTGTTTCAATATAACCTTTAGTGGTTGTTTTATTGGTAAACATGATTCTACTTATTATTTAGAGTAAAGCATAATTTATGTCTTTATGGTTTACACTCGTTTTCACATACAAACCTTATTTGAAAAACACCACCATTTTAATCCTTTTGATTGTTAATTGGAATCAATCAAGTCTCTATTAACATTTGTTGTTAGTTGACTAAGGCATATATGCTTTTTTAAGTTGATTTTGAAGGGTGTTATTGTTTTTTCACTATAATAATACTAATACTAATGATAATAATAATTATTATTATTATTATTATTATTAAATTGAATTAAATATAATAACAATAAAATATTAAAAAACCAATTAATAAAACCCTTGTTCAGGGATCACTCATCATTCACCTCTCCACCTCCACAGCCCCCACTGCACCACAACCGCACCTCCACCGCCCCCACTACACCAACACCGCACCTTCATCAAACCAGTCAACGATGATCGAAAGATTCACAAGACAAATAAAACCTTAACAATCCAAAATAAAGAACAACTAATTATGTTTGACCAGCCTAAAGAGAAGTGCATCGTGATAGTGTTTGCCAGCCAGGTAGCAATTTATTAGCTACAGGACACTATTTATGTTCATGCTCGATGATTTTCACGATATCAGTTGGGAACGGGGTTCATGGATTGACACTTGATCCGGCCTATGGTGAATTTGTTCTAACACACGAGGACATCAAGATATCGAAATCCGGAAGAATTTACTCTTTTAACGAAGGCAACTTCGATCTTTTTGATCCTAAGTTTCAGGTCCATTTGAGGAAACCTGGTGGGCCTGTTGGAAAACTGTATTATGGGTGGTACATCGGGGGTGTTGTTGGTAAAATTTACAAAATGTTGCTTTATGGTGGCATATATTGAAACCCATGTAATGTAAAGGTGAAAAATGGGAATTTGGAGCTATTGTACAATTGTGCACCGATGAGTTAATTGGTAGAAGGTAGAACTAGCTGGAAAGAAAACTATAGATGGTGTCCAATGGATTCTTGATATTATCCAAAAACAGGTGCACTTATTTTCAAGTTTAAGATAAATTTTGACTTTGTTTTGGTCAACCAAAGTATACTTTTATCTTGAAAATGTGTAATGTATATCAATACTTTTGTTAATCAAGAGAATTTATTACTTAATTTTTGTTAACAACTTTTACAGAGGGGGCATCGATTATGATTTTTATAAAAAATTTGTAGCTGGCTTAAAATTTGTATATAATTTTGTTCAATCAAAAATTTGTAGAAGTAGAGTAATGTTCTTTTTGGTCATGTAGTTCAAGTCAATTTTTGACAAGATTCATTGAAATGCGAGTTAAAACCCTAGTGATACATTAAACAAAAGTTGGTCAATTAAAACAACCAAAGTCATAGTCGAGCCATTTGGAAAGTATCAGAACAATTCATCCCAATCAAAAGCTAGTTCAATCATGGTTTGAAGTTGAACTAAAAAAGAAACAAAAACACTTCAGAGAATGCATATTTGATGGCTTAAAATGCTTTTTCCTTTCTTTTAAAATCATATATTTTCTCTAAATTTGTAATCATAGGTCATCATATAAAAACTTTTTCAAATATACCTTCTTGAAATTTATTATGATAGGTTATTATAAATTTTTTTAACAATGTCCAGCAAAATTTATAATATAATATATATTTTTCCATAACTAACCTAATTGCAAAACAAGTTCCATATTTTATAAGAGGAATTTCACCAATATCCAATTTATTTTTTTAATAATCTATCATTGAACATATATATGGACCATTGGTAATTTGTTGAAAAATTCCATGACATCATCTTGGAGTTGAAAAACTCCGTGGTATTATGTTGCATGTTAAAATGTGGTATTAATTAGGAAACCTGAAGAAAAAACAAGGAGTCAAGTTGACGTAAATATGAATCAATAATGTTACTCAAACAATCTAGTTGTATGGACCTCGTACGTTTTATTGTATATAGATATCCACCCAGATCAACAATTTCCTTTCATCAAGGCGATATAAGTCCGTACGAATTCGAAGATGAGCCTTCAACCAATACAAACCTAGAAGATGTTCCATTTAGCAAACGGCTATTTAAGTACGGTAATAATAAAGAGGGATTTGATATTTCTGATTGTTGTATCTTACAAAGTACTAACTAATTAAGATGCTAACGTCGCTCCATGATTATATGTATATGAAGACGATGGTGATGACGTCGATGGTGACGAATATGTAACTACAACCCAATATAATTTTCGGATTATACCAAAATTCTCCCATGAATAGGTGAACTGTTATGATGATCCTAAGAGATTAAGAGTCTGTGAAGTTTTTGACTTTAAAGAAAACGATCACATGAATATATGGAATGGAGAATAAAACCAAATTGTGGTTTATTTGGTGTGTGCAGTTTGGTGCAAGAAGGAGAAGATCAATCATCAACTAAAATTGAAATGGAGAAGTGTTAAAAGAGTTTGAATTTAGATAATCATATTTTATAATTGTGTGATTTCCATTTCTCCTTTGTTTTTCTTGTTGATAATTTTAAAAAGAATATTAATAAAAAGTGTGATTTTTAATGCAAATTAAATTTGAGTTGCATTTGATTAGTGGGTTTGAGTTTGAAAATGGCTTATTGACTCTAATAATATATAAATCATTAAAACTCAATCCCAAACACCCACTAGTTAACATATATTGATATTTAATGATAAGAAAGTCTTGTGTTTCAATGTAACCTTTAATGGCTGTTTTATTGGTAAACATGATTCTACTTATTATTTAGAGTAAAGCATAATTTATGTTTTTATAGTTTACACTCGTTTTCACATACATACTTTATTTGAAAAACACGACCATTTTAATCCTTTTGATTTTTAATTGAAATCAATAGTCTCTATTAACCTTTGTTGGTAGTTGACTAGGGCATATATGTTTTTAATTTGATTTTGAAGGGTATTATTGTCTTTTCACTATAATAATAATAATAATAATAATAATAATTATTATTATTATTATTATTATTAAATTGAATTAAATATAATCACAATAAAATATTAAAAACCAATTAATAAAACCCTTGTTCAGAGATCACTCATCATTCACCAACCCACCACCACCGCACCTCCACAGCCCCCACTACACCACAACCACACCTCCACCGCCCCCACTACACCAACACCGCACCTTCATCAAACCAGTCAACGATGAACGAAAGATTGAACGAAAGATTCACAAGACGAATAAAACCTTAACAATCCAAAATCAAGAACAACAACGAGTTCTTTTAGACCAGGCTAAAGAGAATTGCATCGTGATAGTGTTTGCCAGCCAGGTAGCAATTTATTAGCTACAAGACACTGTTTATGTTCAAGCTCGATGATTTTCACGATATTTAAATTAGGAACGGGGTTCATGGATTGACACTTGATCCGGCCTATGGTGAGTTCTAACACACGAGGACATCAAGATATCGAAATCCAGAAGAATTTACTCTTTTAGCGAAGGCAACTTCGATCTTTTTGATCCTAAGTTTCAGGTCCATTTGAGGAAACCTGGTGGGCCTGCTGGAAAACTGTATTATGGGTGATACATTGGGCGTGCCGTTGGTAAAATTCATAAAATGTTGCTTTATGGTGTCATATATTGAAACCCATATAATGTAAAGGCGAAAAATGGGAATTTGGAGCTATTGTACAATTGTGCACCAATGAGTTAATTGGTAGAAGGTCGAACTAGCTGGAGAGAAAACTATAGATGGTGTCCAGAGGATTCTTGATATTATCCAAAACAGGTGCACTTATTTTCAAATTTAAGATCAATTTTGACTTTACTTTGGTCAACCAAAGTATACTTTTATCTTGAAAATGTGTGATGTGTATGAGTACTTATGTTAATCTAGAGAATTTGTTACTTAATTTTTGTTAACAACTCTTACAGAGGGGGTATCGTTTATGATTTTTATAAAAAATTGGTACCTGGCTTAAAATTTGTATATAATTTTGTTCAATCATAAAATTTGTAGGACTTGAGTAATGTTCATTTTGGTCATGTAGTTCAAGTCAATTTTTGACAAGATTCATTGAAATGCAAGTTAAAACCCTAGTGATACATTAATCACAAAGTTGGTCAATTAAAACAACCAAAGTCATAGTCGAGCCATTTGGAAAGTATCAGAACAATTCATCCCAATCGAAAGCTAGTTCAATCATGGTTTGAAGTTGAACTAAAAAAGAAACAAAAACACTTCAGAGAATGCATATTTGATGGCCTAAAATGTTTTTTTCTTTCTTTTAAAATCATATATTTTCTCTAAATATGTAATGATTGGTTATCATATAAAAACTTTTTCAAATCATATAGCTTCTTATGATAGGTTATTATAATTTTTTTTAACAATGTCCAGCAAAATTTATAATATAATATATATTTTTCCATAACTAACCTAATTGCAAAACAAGTTCCATATTTTATAAGAGGAATTTAACCAATATCAAATTTATTTTTTTAATTATCTATCATTGAACATATATATGGACCATTGGTAATTTGTTGAAAAATTCCATGAAATCATCTTGGAATTGAAAAACTCCGTGGTATAATTGTTGGTGCATAATGTCTATTGCCTATGTCTAGGATTTATCCGTAATGTTTATAAAGTTTACATGTTAATATTTAAATGAGAAAATGTAAATTTTATGTATTGATACACTGTGATTCGCACGAAACATAAGTGTGTTTCGTACGAGTGAGTCACTCGTACGAAATACTATTTGGTACGAAACACAGATGTTTGTTAGTGCACGCACTTCAGTACGAGTCATGTCGACCTATAAATAGGGAAGTGTTGTGTTAGAGCTCGGAACGGATTTGTCATTTCATACGGCGAAGCTCTGTCAGTTTGTTTACTTGCATCTGTAACTTGAACGTCATTAATAGATCAGAAGCATTTAAACAGTAAGTTCTATCTTGTTTGTCATGTCTACCTCTCTAGCAATGAATTCTACCTCTGCTAGTTGAGCGAGATCAGATCGACTGCTCATTTCAGGAGCTCGATCCCCGTTCACAAGTGGTATCAGAGCCATGAGATCTGATCCACAGATAGACAACAAGTAGTTACTGTTCAGACTTGAACATATCTTTATCTTCATCATTTTTCTGACCTTTGTTGGATTTTGGTCAAATTTCGGACGAATTCATGGAAAAAATGGACTAGGTTTTTAGTAATTCAAGTTATTCTTCAATCTAATCAATCCATACCATATTTTGGACATAAAATTGAACTAAATCATGTTGATATTGATAAAATTTGATTAGTTTGAAGTTTGAACCGCACGAAATACAGTTGTTTTGATTTTGGTACGAACCAGCAGCTTAAAATTTTCATACGGATCAGTTAAAATTTCATCAAATCTTAAATTTTTTTCAGAATTTCAAACTTGATTCGTACTAAATGATTTGATTCGTACTAAATTTCAATCGTACTAAATTTTACTGATTTAAAATACATGTTTCGTGTAAAAATGAACTAATTCGTACGAAATCGTAAGTTTTGTTAGAAAATTTGAATCGTACGAAAATATACTTCGTGCAAAATCTTTTTTTTTTTGGTTCGCACGAAATTTTTCGACCGCACAAAAGTTTTTATAATCTGATTTGTTTGTTTTCGAGAAGTGTGTTCTAACTTTTTACAGGAAAAATGTCTGAGGAATTTTATAATGCGTTCGCCACATCGGTTGTTAGCACTGCAGCAGCTCAAAACATAAATTTAGAGAATGAAATGAGGACAATGACGAAACCTCCAAAGCTTATGAATCTGGAAGACTTTGATAGTTGGATCGAGAGGTTTATGAACTGGGTGCAAGATAACCATTTTACTTGCTGGTTTGCAATCGAGGCAAAATACATCGCACCAGTTGGTGAAAATGGACTTGAAAAGACCCTCGCCCAATTCTTTGATGTTGAACGAGAAAGATTTATCAACGAAAAGAAAATGATGAACATTCTTCAGCAATTGATCAAAGAAGACATTTTGGCTTTACTGCAGCATGATGATGATGATGCGCAATCTTTATGGAATGCTCTTTGACTCAAATTTCAAGGCAGTACTCAACTTCGCAAAAGCAAAAGGGCATTATTTAGCAAAGAGTTTGATGTATTCACATTGATCAAATGAGAAACGGTTAAGCAGCTAATTGAGCGATACTGTCATCTAGTGGTTTATATGAAGAAAATGGGAATTGTGAAGACAAATGAAGAGCTTGTTGATAAGCTGGCTGATTCTCCGCCACAAGGTGAATGGTCGACTTTCTTAACCATTTTGAAGAATGGGGTTGAATACAGCAATTTCTCGTTGCCTCGCTTTATCGAGAGATTGGAAGGTCATGAATTAGAGATGCAAAAGATGGCCAAAAACAAGATTGTTCAAATGCAACAAGATGTTAATCTTTATTTCAAAAACAGTTCTGCTGCTCAAATCCAAGCGCCAAAGATTCAAACTGCATTCAGTGCATATAGTTCACCAAGCACACCTCCAACTCAGTTAAGTGGTTTTCAATCATATCAAACAGTTGATCCGAATACACCTTCTAGTCAACAATCTTCTTTTGGATCAAATCAATCTCAGAACAATCAAGCCACTCCATCATCCAATGCAAGTCAAAGAATTTTGCAATGCAACATTGCCGTTGACTTTCAGAACGCGCAAAATTTTGATGAAAAGACGACAAAGCAACATATGTCTCTACTTGCTTCAGTTCTTGAGTCATATGATAGTCTTGTTGCTGGAAAGATTGGAAATTCTGAGATGACACGTGAAGACTACGATCAAATTGATCAAGTTGAAATGGAGTTGATAGATATAAAATGGTGTATGGCTTCGATCGTTCGACGAGCACAGAGATTTATGGAAATCACTGGTAAAGAAAATTTGGGAGGTTTGGATGGGAAACTTGGATTTAATAAATCCAAAGTTATTTGTTTCAAGTGTCGGGAGAAAGGTCAGTTTAAAAGAGAATGTCTAAACCGAGAGGTTCAAGGGAATCAGAATCCTTCGCAGACGATTATTAACAAAAGAGTGATCTATCACCGACCACAACCAAGAACAAGAATCGTGCCGATTGAAGACAAGCAAACTGAAACTAAAGATAAGGCTTTGGTTGTTACACAAGAAGACGAAGGGTTTAATTGGAACAAGTTTATTTATAAAGGAGAAAGTTTGGCATTGGTGGCTGAGATTATTGAGGAACCGGAAGAAGAATCGGAGGCATCTTTTGATGAAGGACCTGAGGACGAGGATTATTATTATCATGCTTCATCAGAGGAAGAGGAGCTTTTGAATAGTCCATTCAAACATCTTTTTCCTAACGATGTTTTAAAAATTTTGCAGGATATTTCGCACCTACCCAACATTCAACAGATGAAGAGCAAAAGAAGCCGGTTGAAGTTGTCAAAGTGGATGAGAAAAAGGAATTGCTGAAAGAAGACATCATTAAAGCGTGCATGGCGAATGGAAATGAGGTAAACAAGTCATCTGAGAATGAAAAATCTTGTTCAAAGTGTGATGAACCATGTGGTGAGCGTCTTGTAAAAGACAAAAGATTTGCTGAATTGTAAAGTTTAACAGACAATTTGTCAAGCGATTACAAATCCACAAAAGAAGCTTATGACAAATTGAGTGCATCTGTTAAACAATATAATAAAGCACTCAGAGAAAATGATGCAACACTTATGATGCTTAAAGCAACAGTGATGGATAAACAAATGACAATTAATATTCATCTAAACACTATTGCTGAGCTCAAAAGTGAGCTTGAAAAAATGAGAATTGAAACCGAACGAGTTAACAAATTGTTAGTTAGTTATTCCACAAGCTCATATGTCATAGATCACATTTTACCAAAAATTGAAAATACTGAGGAATCTAAAAATGGTGAAACAAAGAGTGGAAGTTATGATCGAGTTCCTCCACCCATGTGGAACCGTTATGCTTGCAAAAATCCATCTGGGGTGGAAAAGGCGCTAAATCTGAAATTGAAAACCGAACAGCTGCATGAGGATATCGATGTAATTTACACTAAAAATGATGGTGAATGTGATTCTGAATTAGTAAAAGATGTGGTTGACAAAGTGTTAAAAAATGAATCTGAAGTGGCTGAGTCTAAAAAGTCTAAGAACTCAAAGTCTGATGATATATCAGAAAATAGTTTAAGTGATGATCCCAATGTCATAGTTTATAAAATGAAAGGATCTGATAAACTATTTTCAGATGAGGATTTTCCCATCAAGAATGTGAAAAGAGGTTGTGTTGATAAAATAATTTTCAAGCTAATGGAGGTAAGTCATAATGATTTAGATAAACATGATGCATCTTTCTATTCTAAATAAAAAATTGACAACCGACCCTACTTTTGGAAAAATGGAGGTTATCCGAAAAACAAGCGTGCAGGTTTGGGTTTTCAGAAACAACATAAAACCAACAGATCCCAAAAACTGAATTTCACAAAGAAAATTAATTTTGTATTTGGGACAACAACCGAGAAAGAAAAAGAGATCATCGTAACTTAATCAAATGATGATTTTCTTAAAGAAAAAGAGAAACAAAAAAAGAAACAGGTTTTGAATACCTCTGCCCATAAGGACAGCAGGACATGCTATAAATGCAAGAAAGTTGGACATATCGTACGATATTGTTCACAAGAAAGTTCAAAACCTGTTTCTTCTCTGGAAAAGTTCACTAAGGATGAAAAGCAAAAAGCACCCATGGTTATGCCAACACGAATTCTTTAAAGGAAAACTTAATCTAATAAAAAAATTAAACCAATTATTAAACCTCAATCTAAGTTTGAAATTGGTGAAACATCACACAAAGTTCAACAAAAAGATTAAAAATTTTATGTTAAACAGGCTAAACCACAAACACAAAAATGGGTTGCTAAAATGTTAAAATCAAATCATCCAAGGTTGAATTCAAACCTGATGTTCCAAACAAAATTGAGCTTAAAAAGATTGAAAAGAACAAAGTGGGTCCAAAGTTCGACATTCCAAACCCACCCAAGCCAAACAGGCTTGGGTCTCTTTGTTTAAATGAATTTTGTTGATCATGTGTGCAGGGGCTCCAACATTCGATATTGTCAAAATGGATCATGGATAGTGGAGCCTCTCGTCACATGACAGGAATGCTTGCGCTGCTCAATGATGTTAGAGCTATTCGAGAAGGATAGGTTGGATTTGCTGGAACACAAGGAGGGAGGATTGTCGGAGAAGGGATTCTCTCGAACGGAGTTGTATCTTTTGATAAAGTGAACTATATCGCCGAACTTGAGAACAATCTGCTTAGTATCTCGCAAATTTGTGACAAGAAGTTCACGACATATTTCAACGATAAAGAATGTCTTATTCTAAAACCCGGTTTCAAGATTCCAGAAGAATGGATTCTGATGCGAGCTCTGCGAGAAAATGATTTATATGTCCTTGACATGAGCATCGCTTCTACCACGTCAAAGAAAGTTCAATGCTTTGTTTCCAAAGCTACCGAGAAAGAGTCAATACTATGGCATAGAAAAATGGGGCACATTCATCTTCGAAAGATGAATTTTCTTGTGCATAACAACTTAGTGGAGGGTGTAAATTTGAAAAGTTTTCATCTATCAGATGATTGTCTTAGCTGCAAAAAGGGAAAGAAGCATAAGAAATGACACCCGAGAAAGCTGTTGAATTCGATAAAGCTACCACTAGAAAGACTGCACATGGATCTCTTTGGACTAGTGAATGTCGAAAGCATTTCCGGAGATTTATACTGTCTTGTCATTAAAGATGATTATTCTCGATTTTCATGGGTATTCTTTCTGGAAATTAAGGATGAAACGTGCGAAACTCTTATGATCCTTTTCAGAAAACTTGAGAATTTATATCATTTGCCCATTAAGAGAATTCGCAGTGATAATGGAACGAAGTTCAAGAACAAGAAGATGCAAGACTTCTGCAATGAAAAGGGGATTCTTCATGAATTCAGCGCCCCTATACTCCACAACAAAACGGAGTAGCTGAACCAAAGAATCGCACGTTGATAGAAACTGCTAGAACAATGTTGGCTTATTCAAAATTAGCGATCAGTTTTTGGAGTGAAGCAGTAGCATCAGCATGTTATACCCTAAATCGTGTGTTGACAGTTAAGCCTCACAAAAAGACATTTTTCAAGTTACTGAATCAACGAAAGCCTAACTTAGCATTTTTGGAACCTTTTGGTTCACCGTGTACCGTTTTGGACCCGGCTGGTAAATTTGGAGCCAAATCTTTAAAGGGTTTCTTTGTTGGCTATGCAACTCCTCAAAAACGTGTTTTCTTTCCGAGTCTGAACAAGGTAGTTCTAGCACAGCACGAAGATTGTTAAAGATATACAACGCCTATGCAGAAGCCTGGGGATCCGTGGCTGTTTAACTACGATGGATTATGGGATTCGTTTGATTTACCAGATGTACCAACCTAAGACAAACTTGTTATGTTATTTCAACAACATCAGTTATCTAATCAAGAACAAGTTCCTCGACCTTTGGTGATTTCTACATCTTTACCAGTTAACACGTCTGATGTTGATCAAAGCTCTTCTATTCTAAATCTGGTTCCTGCTTCAAATGTCAATGCTGCTAAACCTTCTGCCCAGCCAAATGAAGATGATGACTCTAATCGGGAACCAACTTTCGACGATGGAGGATCCAGTTCTGATGAGGGATCTGAACAGATTGAAAGCTTTCTGAAACAACAGGCTGATCAGTCTAATGCTAGGAATAAAGCTTCTTCATCTTTACCAGTTGTCGATGAAATTCTCACAAATTTGCAATCACAAGTAGATGTTCAAACTGAAGTGATGCCTAGGACACTTTCATATCATCCGCCAGAGAACATTATAGGCAGCTTACAATCGGGAGTGCAAACTCGCAATCAGATTAATAAAGATCTAAGTTGTTTCTATACTGGTATTGCTCCACTTCGAGTTTGCTTTTCTCACAGTTGTTTTGTTTCTCAGGTTGAACTGGGAAACTGGAAAGACGCATTGAAAGAAGAAAGTTGGGTGGATGCAATGCAAGAAGAGTTATTGGAATTCCAGAAACTTGGAGTCTGGACACTTGTTGACCTGCTAGATCATCACAAAAAGATTAATACAAGATGGGTCTTCAAGTATAAAAGAGATGATAGAGGAGTTATCATGCGCAACAAAGCTCGACTTGTGGTTCAAGGTTTTTATCAGCAAGAAGGGATAGATTATACTGAAGTCTATGCCCCAGTTGCACGTCTTGAAGCAATTCGCATATTCTTTGCCTTTGCATCGTGGAAAGGGTTCAAGGTGTACCAATTGGATGTTAAATCTGCTTTCCTTTACGGAAAAGTGAAAGTGGAGGTGTACGTCGGCCAACCACCGGGGTTCGTTGATCCAGTGCACAAAGATAAAGTCTATCTCTTGAATAAAGCCTTATATGGTCTTCATCAAGCCCCGAGAGCTTGGTATGAAACATTATCGAGTCATCTTCTGGACAATGGCTTTATCAGAGGAAAAGTAGATTCAACCTTCTTCACAAAGGAAGTCGATGGACATCTAATTATCGTACAGATATATGTGGATGATATTATCTTTGGATCGACAAATGACAAGCTGTGTAAATACTTTGAAGAAGTCATGAAGCGCAAATTCGAAATGAGCGCAATGGGGGAGATGAAATTCTTTCTAGGACTTCAGGTTGATCAGTTGCCTGATGGTATTTTCATTCATTAGATGAAATATGTTCATGACATATTGGAGAAATTCAATATGACAGGAGCTAAACCAGCATCGACCCCGTTAGCTCCAAATCACGGCATTTGTCCAGATCTAACAGGAGAAAAAGTTGACAAAACTTTATATCGATCCATGATCGGATCCTTGATGTATATGACTGCTTCTCGACCAGATATCATGTATCCAACGTGCCTGTGCTCCCGTTATCAGTCTAATCCAAAAGAGTCACACCTGCTTATCATAAACGCATAATGAGATATCTGAAGGGTTTTCCAAGCACCGGCTTGTGATACCCTAGACATGATGATTTTAATCTTGAAGGTTACTCGGATTCTGATTTCAGATGCTACAAACTGAATACAAAGTCTACAACGGCCGGCTGCTAGTTCTTCGGAACACGTTTGGTAACCTGGCAATGCAAGAAACAAAACGTGGTCACTCTCTCTACATGTGAGGCTGAATATGTTTCGGCTTCCAGTTGTTGTGCTTAGATTCTCTTAATACAGCAACAGATGAGAGATTTCGGTTTGCAATTTCTTGATACGCCTATATATGTAGATAATCAGGCCGTGATCGATATCACCAAAAACTCATGTCAACACTTACGTACTAAACATATCGAGATTCGACACCACTTTATATGTGATTGCTACGAGAAGAAGTTGGTACGAATTGAGAAAATCCACACTGATGACCAAAAAGTAGATTTTTATACCAAAGCTTTCGATAAAACAAAGTTTAAAAATTTGTTAAGGCTTAATTATTTAAAAAATATGATCTCAGGGGATATATTTGAGGTTGAGTTTGAGGATGATGACAACTTGATGTAAACGTTTTCTGTACATTTTTTCTTATAACTTCTTAAAAAATCCAAAAATATGTTTTTGATTTTAGGGGGAGAATGTTTGAGGAAAATACAAAAACATTAAAAAAGACAAAAAGAGTTTTGTTTAAAAAGAGTGATCATAGTAAATCAAAAAGATAGTCACAGTATGCTTAAGAATTGTATTGTTTCTAAAGTAATTAAGCAAGCCTTACTATGGATATGCTAATAGACTTCACTCGTTCAGTAGATTGTTATCAAGATATAAACCTAAAACACAAAAACAGATTAACTTGTGGGTTAACATCTCTCGGATATATGGACTTAATACTCCGAAATTTCGTTTGAAAGAATGCTAGATTCTGCGATACTAGGTCTTTATATTTGATTGATATCTGGGGTATTGTTCGAGTTCTTCTGATTTCGCGGAAGCAATGGCCTAGAACTTATATAATACTTTTGCATTATTTCCTGAAAGTTGCATGAAAAATGATTATGTCTTAAGCAATTATGACATTTTCAGTACAAAAGATTTTTTTTTAATGGAACACCACCTAAAGACGAGCCTTCATCTCTTTGTCTGTACGGTAGTACTAACCTGAGCTCTCAAGGTCTCGCATTCACCCTATATACATATATCAATTCAATATATTCACCTGTAATATGACATTCTGGGAGTCTCGATACGGGAGTATATTCTGAGATGGGAAACACAGTTATTTCATGTTTCTAATAATACCTTAACATATCTTGAAACAATTGAGAAACAAGAAGAGGTTTAGATGGACAAATATATTGGCAATCTAGGTAAATTTGTTTAAAAGCTTAAAAGGTGTGTCTAGACTAACGGTACTGATGACCTATATGAATGCTTGAAATGATCCTCTGAAAACACAAAATTCACAAAATTTTTATTCTTTGAAAAATTTCTTAAAAACCCAAAAAAGATTTTTTGTTTTCTTAGCTTGATAGTTTTATTTTTATTTACCGATGATAAAAACACTGATGGTTGGAATCATAGTAACATCTTGCTGAGGAAAGCTTGGAATCATGGGTTGGGAGCTGATTTTTAGCAACAAAGTTTACTCAAATGTTAAGAAAGTTCATTAATTTGAAACTTTACATGTTAAAATAAATCTGTTTGGTCAAATATGGTCAACCAAGGTCATTAACTTAGACTTGGAAGGCGAATTAGATAACTAGGGTCATTAACTTGGACTTGGTTAGTCAAGTGGATTTTTGAAACAGATAATTTTTTTTGCAAAAATGAATGAAAAAAATACAAAAAATAAAAATTGGAATTGAAAAAGTTTAAAGTTTTTAGATTTGATTCATACAAAATCAAGTTTCATGCTGTTAAGTCAGTTTTGCACGAAACAAAGGAATATATATTCACATGTTTTTGTACGAAATAGAGTAAGTATAAATATCCTTTGTCTCGCACAAAAATGAGATTTCTGTTCTTTGAACATTGTTGAGCGATTCAGAGAGATTTTGTGCGATTCATCTCTAAAACTTCATTTCTTGTTTCTTGTGCTTGCTATTCACATTGTTGAGGTTGATTTGCACACCTCTTACAATGGGCAAGGTAATTTCGTCACGATATCACTGTTATAAAGTCAAAATTTCATACTATTCGGACTAAAACTTAGATCTAGGGAAATTGGACCGGTAAAACTTAAAATTGACCACAAAATTGTTAATATCGGCTCTAATAACCTGAAAATCAACTACCAATTTGCTAAGAACAAGTTTTATGCTCGGATGACACTTGGAAAAATTGTGGGACGACGACGATTTGGTACGAGTGAAGTGTTACGCACGAAATAATATTTCAAAGCAAAATGATTAAGAATAGAATTTTGTGCGAAACAAGTGAACTGTATGAATAACATGAACTTCAACTTTCAAATGGTTTGATTACATGAAGGTTTCGTATGAAACATAATTTTTGTATGAAACAGAGAGAATAATATTAAAGACAAAGATAATGTTATGGATCCAACAACCTAGAGGGTTTATTAGAGATCAAGTTATGGAATGAGACTAAAGCCCATGGAAAAAAAGGTGTGGGAAGGAAACCTAACTTAGTTGGCTGGAGATCCCAAGATCTAAGTTCAATTGGACAGCGAATTCATATGCCTAAGGGTGGTCACAAGGGGGCATAGCTGATATGCATAAGCTAGTATATATGGTTACATATGCCCCCCTCCCTAAATAATAAAAGGGTGTTAAAATACGTCCTAGTTCATCCTATGAAATTCAGTGACAAATTGTGAGGCTAAACATATTATATGGTAAATGATTTTGTGTAATCATGGTAACCACGATGCTTTTAATAATTTAAGAAGAATAACCTATGTTAGAGAGAAGTGGAGTCGCTTCGAATGGAATTGGGGGTACAATTCCTAGAGCTTTCGCAGAACCAGTAAAGTGTTCCATAACCATTATTGGACATGACTATGAGGGGATGATCTGGCTAAGGAGAGTATTGTGTGAAGTGTATTGTCGTCTACACAAATGGGGGTTTGTTCAAAGACATCACATCTACACATCTCCAGGAGACTAAATATGTTTCACAACAGAAAGTTCAAAGGGAACACATACTTATCCGGCAATACTCAACTTTCGAGGTTCCATTGGAAACTTTGTGTGTTTTGAACGCTCTCTATTTGGAAATCCCGTTAATCCGGATCTATCAACGATATCACACAATCACCAAGGATGGGTGGAATCCAAACTTGGTGATCTTCAAGAAAACTGAAAAGATGAAGAACAACACAAATCAACTTTAACACCTTGCACACGATTCTATTACTTGAACAAGCAAAACCGTCTGGTACAAGATGGAGGCTCTCTCTAGAGAAATCCTAAAGTCTTTTTAAAGTTCTAACCCTACGAATTACATAATATTCTATTTATACCTAGGGTTTGCCCGTGCCACTCATGGGCTTCCCTTGGGCTTGCCTGGCCCACATGGCCTATGGCATGCCCAACTGACCTATTCAAGGTCCAAACCTGATACAAACTAACCCAGTTAATCCCAGTTAACCACCATAGACCATTGTGTATATTTCATGCTTCAGTCTCACACTTATAGGACCTAGCAATCTCCCCCTAGACTGATGCATCAAATTGTCTTCATAGCATAAGTTCAGCAACGTCTTCAACAAAGACTACGGTTGTCGCTATGTTGTAAGTGTTGTGGAAGTCAGTCTCAAACTTCTTGGACCTCACACTTCAACGAACTTTCAGCACTGGGTATCTTTCTTTATCTCTTTTGGTTAGCTTCATATCAGCTTTGCTTGAAACATCTTTGTCAAAAAGAATGCGAGTGGAGGAATCTCAGCAACTCTTTCCTTCCTCAATATTTCTCTTTCAAGCAAGTAGGTTCACAGATACTTCTTCAAATGTACTGTCATTGTCAGGTGATGACTGGCATCTAGTTCTTCTGACTCAGGTACACTTCGCTATTGTGATGATTCATGCATTGTCGGCAACTAACATCTTAATTTCAGCAACCCCTGTTTCTTGATCTAAATCTAGATCTACACAATTCTCATAAATTTATAAGCAAAACATTCTTATGCAACAGGGAGAGTACCACCTGAACAACTCGGATCAAAATTCAAATTTCTTTCATCTTTTGATGATTAGTTCAATCTTCAAGAACGGTTAATAATTTTTAATTAAACAAATAAAGCACTCTATTTTTTATTTTTGAATTTTCTATTTTTTTTAATTTTTAATTTTTTATTTTAAAAATAAGAATATAAACAGAAACACAAATAAACAAAGAAACTAACTCAATAGTTACAACTATACAATTGCAATGGGATCAAAATCATTTTCAGGCGGACCAAGGAACACTTTTCAGTGCGAACTTATTCAGACTGGTCTAAGTGACTTCCAATATGTTTGTCCACTTAAACTTTAACGCTCAACTTTCATTTTTCAACTTCGTGATATACTTAAGGTAGTATTATACCATAATATCCGTGCGTCCCATACCATGACATACACCCGCGATTAAGGTAAGCACAACGATTCATCGTAGCAGGTGAGTATACTGAGATCATCCTTTATCTTTTACAACGTCAGACTATTGGTGAACAGGTCAGTACTTTCGTACAGCAGAGTCACCAATAGTATCTGACGAGGGTAAGGCAAATACCTTATTTGGTATGTTTGAATTCATGAATTATCTCATAATGAGAATTCCTTTTTTTTACGATTTTGGCCTATCTATTTTGGCTCTTTTAAAGATATCCTGATTGTGCCTAGGTCTGCATATAATCTGGATGCAACAGAAGGGCAACCAAGATATCCCCGGATGACTCAACAGCATAAAGACCCGAAACCTCAGATGTTGGCTATCTATCAACACAGGATTTAAGACCATAAAATCATACGCCGATGGTATGTTACCCACAAGATACATAGTTCGTTATGTTTATATCACTTAGTATCTTTTAATCACTTTGAACTTAAGCCTACCGACATATCACCTTAGATCCTAGTCTTTTCAGCTACAACACCTTACATGTGTCAGTCATGCCCTTTATCACGAATATTCATTTCATTTCCCATGACTTTTTATTTTTGTATTTTTCTATTTTTCAAATAATGTTTTTGTATTTTTCTAATTTTCTTCCCCTCAAACAATACATATATACATATATCGCCCTCTTCCCCCTAAATTTATGCATCATACTTTATGCACAAATTTACCTAATAAAGAAAACATATGCACAAAGTTTTAAACAAAAGGAAAAGGAAAATGTTTTTGTTGTTTTTGCTTAATCGTTCCGTCATTAGATTAAAAACTAATCAAGTTCAAAATTAAAGCACGGAATTCAAATGTGTACCTTTTCGCTGATCTTTCTTACATCATCTCCTCCAAAGGAAACATCACAATCGTAAAAATTTGAACCTTTTTGCAACAGTGAGATGTTATCCTTCATGTCCCTGGAACAACCGCTACCAACATTCCAGAGATTGTCAACAGCTCTTCCTTGGTTGTTCCTGAAAAATAAGGAGATTAGTAAGACAGTGGGACCCAGGCCATCGTGGTCCTGGGTTTCCCTGAAGCATCAAAATAAGACACTTCTTTAAGACACAAGTCCCCTTTTGTTTTGAGGATTGGTGACGTTGCTATTGCCTTGGATTTGGCTTTCCAAATCTGCTTCGGTTTAACAAACGCAGTTGTTGCCTTTGATTGAGCAACTTTTGATGTTTCCGGTTTAGTCGTTTTAGAAAAAGATTTTTGTTTCTGAACAGCCTTGCGTTTGTTTTTGGCAACATTCCAATCCCCATCAGATGGTTTAACCTTGGGATTCACATTCTTCATTGCCTTAGGTGATGATACCTTCATCGGCTTGGAATGAATTTTACCCTTAAGTGTAACCTTCTAATTTTGAACATGATACGGAACATGGGAACTATGTGTGCAGTTTCGAGCGATGTGACCAGGAATGCCGCAAATGAAGCACGTTTGTCTCTTCACATGGAAAGCATTCGGATTAGCTTGATTTGCTCGTGCAGGCCTGGAAGGATGAACTGATCCCTTCTGTGCTTGATATCCTTGCACGTTTCTTGCAGACGAAGATGAATTTGGATGTCTGTACTTGTCGTTTGCAAAGGCCTTCTTCTGTTGTGGAGATTTCTTTTGATTTTTCTTGTTTTATTTTAGACTGTAAGTCTTGTGCAGAAATCTCCCCAACCTTTCCAAAAGCTTTGCTAGCATGGTCAAAAGCATATTTTTCACATTTTCTATTGAAGACCGGCTTAACAAAGGCAATTTTCACATCACTAGCCTGTTGAGGGCTATTGCTACCCACTGATGATTTTGGAGAGCGTGACTGTCCTTGATGTTTGGACTTCTGCTTTCTTCGTCTCCGATTTGCTCGTTTATGCTCTTTTAGCTTGCTCTGAACCTTTTCATCAAAGGCAGAAGGTTCAGATTGTTCAGTTTGCGCACTTTGAGCCTTGTTCATGTCAGCTCTCTCTTCATCAGCTGAATCATTTGAAGAGTTAACAGCACCAGATGGTTCCCGTGCGTCTTGCGTATAATCACTGGGTTTGTCGTACACCATATGATGTGCTTTCTCAATATCTTCGTCGGTTTCAGGCATTATTGTGTAGTTGTGATTATACGGTGGGGCAACCTGATTGAATCCCAAACCCTTCCCTTTGTTCCCCTTATATGCCAGCTGCACATTTCACACGTCTTGAACAAGCTTGCCGGATGTATCAAACTTCTTTATATTAACCTTGTTTTGTTGATATTTTCCAGTAAGAAGCCCCAGCTCAATTCTTACCAAGTCGCATTCCATGTTTTTTGAATCTAATCTGGTTTTGTAATCATGGACCCAACATTTCTGTTGATTTACATCCAGGTGGAGCTGAGCTATGTCTTTCTTTTGAGCTTCAACCTTTTCTTTGAGTAATTTTTACTTTCTAGAAGGCTGATGCACTGAGCCATTACATTGTTGTATTCATCGGTCATTTTGGAATTAAGAGCCCTGATTGAGCAACCCTATTCATGCAAGGTTCAGTGCACAAAAGATAGTTGACTGTGTCAATGGGCGAGCTTGATTTGTCAGCGTTAGTTTGGGCTTGAGGTCGAGTTTGAGGTGCTGGTCTGCTGATTGCTGGTTGCTGCTTGCTGGGCTTGAGGTTTCTACTCAGATACTTCTTCAGAAATAGACTTAGTTGACTTTGCATATAGATCTTTGAGATCTTGGTTTGATTGTAAATGATCCCACAACCAAGAAACAAAGGAGTCTTTATCATCACCCAAGAAGCTATCCATCGCATTTCTTACTTCCTCTTTATGCCTCCCACATTCAAGCAAACACATCACATAGTTAGCAACCGGATCAACATTGTAGTCTCCGATAAACTCATTCAGGTTTTCCTTCACTTCATCCCGCAAGCTCGGGTTTTGATTTTGTGCTGGACTGAGAGCTATGTTCGAGTGCTGAACTTGGGCTGACATCTCCGGATAATCGAAACCGAACCCGTAATCAAGATAAAAATGTCCGAAAATTGTTTTTACCAAAATGTACCATTAGACTCGTCTCCACAAAATGATTCCAATGATATATAATGTCCGATGGTGATTTTTGGAATTTTTATGCCTTTTTTTTGCCCTAAAAATCACCCAAGTCTAACCGTGCAACCGGTTTGTTAAGATTGTCTGTGGATCAAATTATGTGCACGAAAACGTTTACCTCCGGTTACGTCAGCTGGTTATCTTTTCACCTTTAAGGGTACAACTCGGAACAGTACCGAATTCGGAACAGTAACTCGGATTAACATCCGAAATGGAATACGGAAACAGTGATCCGAGATGGTGATTCGGAACAGTATCCGAGATGGAATCCGAGATGCACTGTTTCAGTTCGGAATGAGAATCCGGAATGCTATCAGATACACAGAAACAGTGAGAATCTAGAACAGGATTTTGGAATGCTATCAGATACACAACAATAGTGAGAATCCGGAACAGTAATCCGGAATGGATGATCTTCTTCGTGTTCTTCGTGATCTTCAACGAATTCGGATCCGAAATTCAACAGATTAATCCAAAATCAATCCGAAATTCAAGATTTTAATCCGAAATACAAAAGAATAATCCAAAATCAATCCAAAATGCAGCAGATTAATCCGAAATAAATCCGAAATGCAACCAGAAAATTCGAAATCCTTGAATGTTGATCTGAAATGCTTGAAATCTTCTTCGTGTTCTTCGTGTCTTTCAGCAGAAACCTAACAGAATCAGTGTGAATCAGATCTGAGCCTGGAAAACAGGTTCAAACAGGCTCTGATACCACTTGTAAATTCCGTTAATCCGGATCTATCAACGATATCACACAATCACCAAGGATGGGCGGAATCCAAACTTGGTGATCTTCAAGAAAACCGAAAAGATGAAGAACAACACGAATCAGCTTTAACACCTTGCACAGATTCTATTACTTGAACAAGCAAAACCGTCTGGTACAAGATGGAGGCTCTCTCTAGAGAAATCCCAAAGTATTTCTAAAGTTCTAACCCTAGGAATTACATAATATTCTATTTATACCTACGGTTTGCCCATGCCACTCATGCGCTTCCCTTGGGCTTGCCTGGCCCACATGGCCTTTGGCATGCTCAAGTGACCTATTCAAGGTCCAAACCTGATACAAACTAACCCAGTTAATCTCAGTTAACCAACATAGACCATTGTGTATATTTATGCTTCAGTCTCACACTTATAGGACCTAACACCATTCATGTGGGGGATTGTTGGAAATTTGGTGAATGGATATTTAGTGAATTCTAATTTAGTGAAATTATAATTATTAGTAAACTCTTCATATGGTGAACTAAAGACTAAACTCTTGAATAGAGTGTTTATGTCTTTTAATTTGAGTCTTTACGTCTCAAATTAAGTCTATAATTAAGTGGCTAATTAAGTGAGACTTTTTAATCATCCCCAACTCTTGTAAAAAATAGTAGGCTATGTGCCACATTTTTATAAAGAGAAGATGCTAGAAAAATACAAGAGAAGTGATACAAGAAAAATATATAAATATATGAAGAGTTCTTGGAAAGAAGAAATACTTGAAGACCTATGTGTTTGTACTTCAAGAGATATGTTTTCTCAATACGATTTCACTACTTTCGTAGCATCATTTTTTACAAGTTCTAACACTATAATTTTATCCAGTGTAACCTCGGGCGCGTGGCCATTTCGGCGGTACAGACTGCTTCGGCTGTTGTATCCTAGGAGACAGACGCGTCGTCTTTAATAGAGGCGCGAAAACTGTTTTAATGGAAGTGTGTTGAACACGTGCCTCAGCCACAACCATCAACATATGTTTGTTCTTTTTGTAGGAAATTATTGTACAAGAAAATGTGGTTCGGTCTCGTTGAAGCCTACACAACGGATTGTAAAAGAAGACGTGATCCAAGAATTCTTTAAGGACTACACAACGGATCATATAAGTAGATGCGGTTAGAGCTCTTGTTGAAGACTATAGTTTGAATCAATTTGATTGCATATGTTGTATTATAAGTTATTATCATTAGGATTTGTACATGATACGGTTATTATAATTTATCAAATATTTTTTCATATTACTCATATAACATTCTATCTTACATTTCTCATTCCGAAGATTTATTTGGAAGAGTTATCGAACGAGATGCGGAGAACGGAGATAAATCATATATAAAACAAACAAACAAAGATGAGGAGAGAGGCGAGTGGCTTTGGATGGCGTTCAACACAAGGGCACCAATCGGTGATGTCACCGTGGGTGGCGTGATGTTTCCTGTTGCGCCAATGGTTTACCACTACAACTAGTGGAGTGCGTAAGGGATATGTTAAGAGATATTTTGATTTTTGAATACATTCTAGCAGGTTTATATTTTATCTCTTAGTTCCTTTAGATTATTTATATGATTGAAAGGTTGTAAAATCAGAGTGAGCCATAAATTTAGAAAAGTATTGGATATGTAAATTATTATTGTATTTTTATAAATATGAACCTATTTCCTTCTTTTTTTTTTGAAATATTAAACATGCATCAAATTCTTCTTGTCCTTGTAAAACATATTGAAAACCAAATAAGAATTAATAGTGTGAGTGCCTAGTTGTTTCTAGTCCAACTAATAATACTCTATGGTCGGCGTAAAAGAATTTTATATTATAAGTTTTAGTGAACTTGGGTATAGTAAATAATAAAATGAGGAAAGTGAATACCGTGCTTTCACACATCTAAACTTAAATTTAAAACTTATTAAAATTACATCATTTTAATTAACAATCCCACAAATAAAAACTAAAATACATTTTTTGATGCTGATCATGCGTCTTCCCTTTTATCACCGTCCATGGAACTCGCATATATTTCACCACTTTGTGTAAAGCTAGTTAAAAAAAATATTCTATCCGGTATAGTAAATAATAAAATGAGGAAAGTGAATACCGTGCTTTCACACATCTAAACTTAAATTTAAAACTTATTAAAATTACACCATTTTAATTAACAACCCCACAAATAAAAACTAAAGTACATTTTTTTGATGCTGATCATGCGTCTTCCCTTTTATCACCATCCATGGAACTCGCATATATTCACCACTTTGATTAAAGCTAGTTAAAAAAATATTCTATCCGGTATTAAATTTTAAGTTGGTGTACGGGCAAAAACCTCAAATAGTCTGAGATTGGTGCCCTTGTTGTGTTGAATGCCATCCAAAGCAAGAACAATATGCAGCGAGATACATGGAAATCGACAAGAATCAAATTCGTAAATTAAAAAGATTTAATTTAACAGACTCCTTACACGATGCCGAAATTCCTTTATTTTCTTGTCTTTCGAATTGTAAGTTTCACTAATCGGTTCATTTGATATGTTCAGAGCGAAAATCAAAGGATTGAAAAGAAATCACGTTAAATCACTTTGATTGTTTAATTGGTTATTTTTACATTTTTAGGACCTTTTTTGTGAAACTGGGACTAACACCTTGAAAAAACAAAAATAAAATTATTAATAGGTCATATAGAAAGAGCAAATGAAACATTCAAATTTGAATAAAAACGAGAGGTGAAATATATGCGATTTCGATGGAGTGAAAATAATGAGAAGGAACATAAATGACAAGAAAAGGCGAAAAAAATGAGTTTTAGTTTTAATTTTTAAGGTTTTTAATCAAAATGATATAGTTTTAATAAGTTTATAGATATGTATTCACTATCCTCCTAATCAAAATACACAACATTAAAATATATAGTATTTCACATGTTTTAGTTTTAATAAAGTAAAAGTATGTTTTGCCATGAATTTGGAAAAGTGAATAACGAATAATTACGTCAGTAGCATTTCTTACAATGGCTTTACCAAAATCATACACACATCATTAACTGATCAAGAGTTCAATTTTAAGAACAAGATTCATCACTCACCTAAATGCTTATATTCACCACAATGGTTGGCATTTTCTTAGGTTCAATCTAGCAGTCTTTATATTTTATTATTTAATTCTATTATATTCTCCCTAAACTTTTAAAGTATTTCACAGATTTACAATATTTGTTTGAAACTCATTTTCTTTAGCAACTTGCATCGACTTGAATGATTTCCAAATAGAAATTATATTGAAATAGAACGTAATCGGGCAACGAGCTATCTCGCTACCCTTTTTAAATAGCAGATTTAGGTCTTTCAAAACATTATAGATCTCGGGGTCATAACACTACTATGCATGACTCTTTGGACTCGATTATGTAGGTCTATGACCTCTTGCACAAGGAAACCAAAAATAGTAAAAGAAAATGGGATAAACACGTGCTGATTGTCAAGGCATACTTTCTCGTGTTTGGTCACTGTGTCTGAAGCAGCTTTAAAAGCAGCCTACCCACTGTGAAAGCACTACCCACTAAGCCCATAAGGGGGAAACCCCAGTTAGATCCACACACGTGTGTTTTTCTTCTATCCATCTAAAGACCAAAATGTCGGTTGGTCCAAGAGTAGATCTTCCTTCCATTGGGCCATTTAAGAAATTCATTAGTGCCTCTCTTTTAGTAGAAATCTCGCACGCTTGAATATGTCAAAAATGACATCCCTAACCAAATCATGTCGTTACTTGAACCTAGGAGCTCTCTACCAATGAATTGCATGCTCCCAAAAGAGTCCAAACACGCCTTATGACAAATACGGAATATCCCATCAAACGCAAATAAAGGAATCATGAGGCAATACTTAAGGATAGCACGATACTCCATCGGCAACATATGCTGACCTAACCCATCCATATGTATAACGAGAAGATAATTTTACTAATATGTGGTGCTCGTAGACACTCAAAGCCTTGTCTAAGCAAGTACAAAATGTATCCCCATCTTCCAGACCAACCTGATAACCCACATCCTGGCAAACCTCGTAAGCCTTGTTAAGCCAGTCAAGGTACTCTTGGCTACTTAAAAGATAATCAAGAATCTATTAAAGCCTTTAGAGACCAACCAATGACTATCAGAGGCAAGCTTTTGATTATCCTCCTGCACCATCGTCATTTCAGCCTGCAAATCATCCAGATCCTAGGAAACATCCGAAGCAACGGTTTGATAATATTTGAGATCCTCCTCCAATTTCTTTGATTCTCCACAAAGTAACTGCGCACCTCCTCCCATCCTACCTCCTTTCCCTGCATTGACGCCTCCAGATGGCTTAAGGACTCCAATGCTTTGGACATCTCAAACTACAATAATTAAAAACAAAAAAAAGAAAGAAAGAATTAAAAGAAAAAGAAAAGGAGAGAGGAAAAGAGAAACAAACACGAAGTAGGGATGCAAAGGAAGGCAAAGAAAACAAATTGTTTTCTCTAAAAGCAATCTCTCAGCGTTCACGTTATGTGATTGAAGAGAAGTAGCAAGGGACTGGGAAGTGGCGAACCGAGCAATCAATTCCTCTTTTTCCCTCCCCAAAGCCTTAATATGACCAAACATCCCTACACCCTTAGTAAAGCTCTCACATAACGCCAAGCAATACTGATCCTCGAAGATTCGAGGGTCCATGACATAGTCCGTATACCTTTGAGCATCTGGGATAGAGTTAGCATGAAATCCCTAGCAATGTCCCCAGTGTTAATAATTGTAGTAGGAGTAATCGTCCAGTTAAGAACTAGGGGTGCAACATAACCCTCCCGGAACAAAGGGGCAGAAGCACCAACAGAGGGAGGACCAAGAGGCGTCTTGTTTTTACTTAAAAGCTCGAGAAGGGACGAACTGGTGACAACATCGCTAATGCCCGAACCTTTAACGCGTCTATCATCTTTCTTCTTAGAAACCATTAAAAAGGACGACACCGGAGCATCAGGGAAAATCTTGAACAAGTTTATCTAAAGGGAGGGGGAGAAAGAAGAAGAAAAATGTAAACATAATTGCACACATACGAGCAATAATAGAACGCAAAAAATAAGAATAACTCACAAAGACGGTTTTCAACACAAGACTAGGAGACGGTTTGGAAACCTTCAAGGGTGCTTGGAAAGGGAAACTTTATCGCTGACAAGAGGAGACTCTAAAGTAGTCCTTAAAGGAGGGTTCAACTTCTGGTTACTTGTACTACAAAGGCGTGGAGAAAATGTTCCGACCCATAGGAATTGGTTTTTCAACGTCAACAATAGCAACAGACTCAAGTCTCGGTTTATCGGACAAAGGAACCTCAGGCTCTTCCTCCTCACTGCTAACAGTCTCGACATAAGGGTAATTGTGAGAACCCTCAAAAGCTTGATGAACAAAATGCAAAGGGGAGGGGGTCCCACTATCCGAAACAACATTGACTTCGGGATCCTTGCCATGATCAACATCTCCATACGAAATGATCACACCTTTGGCATCCCCCTATAATAAGCTCCACAACGCCATCTCTACAAGGAACAAAGGGAAACACGCAAATACCTAGTCAACCCCTTACATAAAAAACCAAACAAGGAAAGTAAATATACACAAATCATAAGGGAAGGCCAAATTACCAACACCATCCAAAGTCCCCTCAGGCCGACAAGGCGAAAGAGGACTCACACCACCAATAGCTAAATCCCTTGAGGAAAATTAAATGCTCGGGTAGGGTTCTCACACACAACTTCCACAAAGGACTATCAGTGAGAAAACTGAGGGAGCACCATCCTCAATAACAGCCGTTGGATCTTGAGAAGCGAGGGCTTCCGACAACATGTTAGGGGAAACAAAAATGAACCTGTTTCCACTTCTTGGGATATGTAGAAGTTAGCATAAAAGAATAACTAGGGGTGAAACAATGTCTTTTTGTTTCTCAAATGTGAACCAATTAGCATCAGTACACAAACAGTAAAATCATCGGAACAAGGCAACCGACAGAGCCCCTTCGAAAGCAGCACATGTAAGCTGAAAGTGGACGGTCCTTAAAAAAGCCAAAGGTTGAACCTGTATGAAATGGATTTGGTAATGCTTGAATAGTTCGATCTCGAAGGATGACAAGGGATAAAGAACTCCTCATAAGTGAAAGAAGGAGTGTAGATCACCATGTGATGAAATGAACAAGTCGCCTTCTCCTTGGGACCAGGCAACCAGGGAGACAGTTCTAGCTGGATGCGCTAGGAAGTGATGAAGGCAAAGTGTCACACCCCAACCGATTGCGGAATCATCGAGGCGGACGTAGTAGATTGCTCGAGACCTCATAATGCTAATTTGTGACAAGTATTTAATGAAACAATATTTCATTTCATTTCTAGAATTCGAGTACATAGTTTGGAAGCAAAGTACAATATCAAATTTAAAGTACAACAAAAAATAAAAAATAATAAGTACAACATAAGTCTAATAGGTGGGTTTCTAGATCATCCTATTAGATTCCATGCATCCTCATCGGCATCATATTCCTTCAACGTATATTAAAGTATAGTGCAACACACAAGGCATTGGCAAGCATACAAGTTTCAATACTAGATAATGTAAAAGGTTAAACATCCGACATGGCAAAAACGTTACCTAAACTATCATATGATGTTAGTAATGCAACTATACATGTCAACCCAAGGTTTACCGCTAGCGTAATCTAATCGTAGCAATGACTAGACCGTTTTGTTTACTTAACATGACCTCACGAATACGGGTGGTGCATTAATCCTATAGCGCTATACTTGTTAAGGGAGGCTTGTACACAGTTAATGACCTAGTATAAAGCATTCGATTCTAGCATGAATAAGTTTGTAAGTATTCGGATTGAGCATGTATGATTGAATGTTTGAGTTGTGATTTAAGCATAAAGAATTGTGATTTAGTTGTTGATATAACATATAAGTTGCATCCCAAAAGTGTAAAGATTAAGAGCGGAGTCGAGTATACTCACAGTTTTGCAAGCTTTCCTAGCAATCCGGGGGCTGATGAGTTGAAGTGATGAACACTGAAATTACCCTACATGAGGGAAACAGAGGTGTGTGAACAATCTAAATTTGGAGAATGATTTAGACTTTGATTCAGAAAGTACGAAAAGAAAACGTAGGAAATGCCGCGCGAAGTGGGCTGACCACTTCTTGCGAAGTGACAGTTCTGAAATGATGTAGCTCGTTTAACACTCGTTTCTACACTGATTTCTGTGAACAAGGAGTTTAGGAACGATGTAGAACAATCCAGGGTCATAACACTTAATCAATATTCGATAGCATTATGATCCTGACCAATTTTACAAGAAATGTATGTCATATATATATATATGGGAATGTTTAAATGAGAATGCTAAAGATCATGAGAACCGTGAGAACGAATGAAAAAACCACTAGAATTCGGTCAAAAACAAATGAAATTCAAAATTTCTTTTCACACTTATTATTATTCAAATACAATTCTAGAAATTTTATTTACACATTTAAATCAAATGCTTTGATACATGTTTAATTTTTGGTGTTGAGCTTTCATATCAATTAAAATATAATATATACTATGTTGTCGAGTTATTTATTTGTTGTTTTTGGTTGTACTAGCGAGATTCAACCGCTACACATGATCGGTCTGTTGGTAAAAAGAAAGTAACAACCAAACAATTCCGAAACTCATAACGTACATGTTGTGGTGGGATATTAAAAGTAATTAGTAACGCTCGGTTTCTAGACTACACAAATAAGTTCATTTATAATTGTTTCACTAAACAAAAGTTGAATGTTGTAACCCAAAAAATACACCAAAAAATGTTGTCATGTTTCAAATCAAATTCTTCTACAACTATAAAAAAAAATTAATACTGGTTTCGGTGACAACTTTTTTTTTTAAATTACCGAAAGATGTAAAAGATGAAAATAGGACCATTTAAAAAGGATTGATGATTCGTTATGTAAATACTAGTTTAGGTAATCATAGCAAATACATTTTTATTTTTATTTTGTATAGCAAACCCTAACAGGGTTTTTATTAAGAAAGGGAAAGCAGGTACCGGTACTCAAGTTCCAAAATGCGAAAATGAAAACAAGTACAGGTTCTCTACCGTTGTAACGTTTATGGTTTCGTCGCAACGTGCGATGGAAGAAAAACCTAGTTTAAGTCAAAAGGTTATAATTGTGGAAAAATAACAAATATATTATCTCTTTTCACATTATTTATTTTCTATATAATTAATTACTAAACAATATTATATCCTACACAGATTTAAATTTATCCTACGTATATTAACAAATACATATACCGAAACAATATTATAAACCCACTCCACCACCACCCAAAACCTAAACACCCACCCCACCATAACCCAAAAACCTAAACACCCCCCACGAGTGACAACCGGTAATTTTCGATTTTTAATTACGCGAATAACAAACGCTAAGACAATCAAAAATAGTGTTTTAAGAACTGCGGGAATGGTGTTCTGCGGGAGAACTGCCAAACTTTAAACGGTAAACGAACTGAATGGTGAATGGTGTTCTGCGGGAGAACTACCAAACGCTAAACCATAAACGAACTGACACCAAACGAAATACTGACAACGCCAAAAAAAAATGAGTTTCATACGTATATTTTAAACATATGAATTGGTTTTGCTAAATTATCCTGCTTCCGAACGCAACAGAACGCGTACACGAATGAAAAATGCGATTGTAAGAACGTACCGACAATGAATCGGAAACAACACACACATGTATTCCCTTAAAACTAAAATATTATGATATAGTAGCTTTGTAATCGAATTCTAATATTCGCAGTCAAAATCAGATCGGAAAACGGATTAGAAACGACCACTGAAGCATTTTACGCAATTTTAACGCAACCGACGAACGAACGCATCAACCATCTACTTCCGACACTATTTTACATATTTTTTACCCTAAAATAATGTTGTACGACATTCCACGAAGTTCAGGTGCGAAAACGAGCCATGAAAATACATTTGAGCCGCACAAAACACTAGACACATGCTAATGGGCCCTGGCCCAACCCACCACAAACCCTAGTATAAAAACATCTCATTCCCCTCTTCCCTTCATTTACAACACCCTAGCCCCCAACACTCTCGACATCCTCTCTCTCTCTAAAGAATCCGGCAACCGGAGTCCGACCGACCACCAGCGGAGCACTGGCGGAGCCCGGCGGCGAGGTGGCGGCGCCACCGCTAGCGGTGGTGGTGGTCCGACGGTCCGCGACTTTTCCAGCGAAAACTTTGGACCAACACCCTATCCCCACTAATCGAACCTCCCGGACGCGATGGTGACGTTAGTTTTTCAAGATTCGAAGCCATCGGAGCTGTAGAGCAACTCCAGCAAAGCTCCGGCCAACTTTCCAGCAAACATATTTTCAAATTTTCTTTCCGTGCATGTTTAGATCGGGCTACTAGGGACCATTCTACAAGTTTTCATAAGATTTAATTTTCCAGCAACCTTATACTTCTTCTGTAAGTTCATTGTTCACCTTCTAAGTTCAACCTTGTCATGATCACCTTTATCTTAAGTTATCCATCGTTCTTTTTTTTGTGTTTGGAAGCTCCGGTAATAGCAGGCTCGGCGGTGGTGGTTGGTGTCGAGACGAGAATCACCGACGGTGTCAAGGATGAACAGAACCACCGCGCGACGGTGGTAGCCGGTCCGACGGTGATAGTTGGAGCTCGGCCGCGGCGGTAGTGGTGGCGTTGTTTTGGGTCTTGTTTTGTTGGGTTCAGGTTACAAGATAACAAGTGGTAAACACTGGTCAAACCGGTTAGATTTGATGTTGGGTTTGGGTTTGGGTTCGGGTTCGGGTCAGCAGTGGTAAAACTTGGTCAACGGGTCAATTTTGGTGTTTCAGGTCAAATCCGATCAACATGGTCAACTAGAGTTAAACTGGGTCAACGAGTCAACATGAGACTTGGTAAAATTTTAACGATGCGAAATATATTATATTGTTGATATAAATATTATTTTAACACGAAGCCTAGCACTAAACTGACCCGATTAGTGAAAACGATAAATATTTTATGAGCGAATTATTAGCTGCTTGGACTTGTACATTACATGCATTATATAACTCGTGTATATATTAGTTAAAACTGAACCGACGTATCGTGACATAAGATATATATATATATATATATATATATATATATATATATATATATATATATATAATATATATATATTCATACATACATACATATTTGACAAAAATCGACGTTTTAAACATATGACGGAAAATTATATATGTTATTGTTACATTGATTGTTGAGTTTTGAAAATTATCGACAACTAGTATTGTTGGGATTATCCTAAAAACCGAGGAAACTTTGTCCGTTTTTCGTAAAAATCCATATTTCGAAACATAGTTTATTCTAAAAACGAAACCCGTCGATATTCAAAGTATTTTATAAAAATAAGCATAAGTGTATATTAATTTTTGGCAACTCTTTAACTCACAAGAACAAGTTTACCCATTTCAACGATCGTGATTTACAAGATAACGGAACTCGGAAATTTATATAAAATAAATATAATTATATTTATTTTAAACGACTAAACGTAATACGACACGTCACCATACGATCTTAAAATATATTATTATCTGAAACATTTCGATAACAAACAAACGAAGTCGATCCTGACAAGCATATAACTATATAATTATTTTGATAATATACACGAGACACTAGATTATTATTTCGGCTACACGACGTTTATATACATATCTACATATATGTATGTATGTATGTATGTACGTCTACATCTTACAAAACTTTACGACGAGCGGTAATACTAGTAGTCAACGGATATGGAAACTATTCGGAAAAAACGCGTGAATACATTATACGAGTTTACATTTTCATATAAATATTCGTTACACACATGCGACCATTCAGGACGGTTAAAACGATTTTACAAATATATTTATATTTTTTTATAAATATATGTACCCTAAACCTCTTGGAAACTAAGTGTTCCCAAGATTTAGTAAATACCACCGGCTATAAATGGGAATAAACGAGTATAACATTGTCGTTTCCATAAATTTAACAACACTTTCCCGTCGAAACATTCGGTTAGCGATTCGGTAGAGTTCGGTGACATGTACTTTAGGTAAATTATAATAGAAACTTATAACTTTTTAACTTGATAGGAATATTATAGATTGCATGCTAGCGAGTTACGTTTTGTAAACAACATTTTGGATCATATTATGTTAGCTTTGCACTGGATATCGAGGTGAATTCATACTCCTCACTTTTTACAGTTTTACATTTTTATAAATGTTTTCGAGGGTGGAAAGACATGCAAGTTTTGCAAAAGTACACAAATTTCGATGAATGGAAACTATATATTTCTAAACCATGATACGAAGGAACTACAACAAACTCAAACGGTTTACGACAGGTTTATGCTAAACATATCGGTTTTAAAAAATATACACGTATTTCAAGAGATGCATGAGTTTCATGACTAGTAACGGGATTGTCCTGGTTACAATAGGACTGGGTTGTCCTACAAACAAATAAGGGGACTGGTTTGTCCTGCTTACGAACAACGGGACTGGTTTGTCTTGCATACAAATAAGGGGACTGGTTTGTCTTTCTTATGAACATCGGGACTTGTTTCTCCTGCATATAAATAAGGGGACTCATTTGTCTCTCCTCAGCTGTAAGAGCCGTAGGGTTCTAAAAACAGTATAATGAAGTCATCGACATATCGGAACTATAACCGCCTGCTAGTCTACCATCTTGAGTAAACGGCTCAGCAAGGCACTCTCTAGCACCGGGTTGGTTATAGGCTCATGCGGGCATGTTGTCTTTGTCGTACGCGGACATTGACGGTTATACAATTTTATAAACACAAGGTTTTCAATTGACATGCCCAAGAAAATGGTTTTACTATGTTTTTCAACAATACTTGAACCGGTTATTAAAAAGATTTATTTTGAATCTTTTCAAACAAACTATAAACTCGCCAACTCTATGTTGATTTTTTACATGTTCTTTCTCATGTTAAAATTTCAAATCCTGACACGATTGGAATAGGAGAACCCATGGGGATTCGAGTACTTAACGAGCATTCACTTTCTAGTAGTCTTAGCATTTTTATACTTACGCTGTGCAATGAAGATACCAGTCAGATTACACCAAACTCTTATTTTAGCGGGTGTGACACCACACCCCCAAAAACCTAAAACCCCACCCCCAAAAAATCTATACTGCCATTCACCCACACCACCAAAGTTAAATGCTAAAAACTAAACACTAAAGCTAAACCTCAAAAGTAAATGTTAAAAGGTTTTTTTAACAGTTAAATCGTGACTTTTTACAAAAATAAATAATTTAAAAATTATAAATAAAATGTTGCGATTTTTAACGAACAATTAAAAAATTGTGTTTTTAAGCTTTTTTAAGTAGTTTTGGTTGTGTTAACATCGATTCTCATAGTTATTGCAATAAAGGGTGGCTTTTAACGGATCCTTAACCTATATATATACACACACATACACACACTAATAGGAAGCCCGCACGATGCGATGGGGGACAACAATTCCTAACGCAGTACTCGATTTCTTTCATGATATATCGTATGGTATGACTCTTAATTTTCTTATTTGTAGTATCACTATGATCCATCTATTCATTAGCCTTACATATGTTAATTAAAATTAAAGTAGATGCCCAAACATTTACAATGCCAGTTGGTTTATAGTCCATTACCCTATACAAACAATTTATGCTTAACCTCAGCAAATATTGCTATTGGAACTGAATACTTTGGAAATAGATACTTGGATCAGAAAGCTGCTAAATCGCTTTATTAGAAAAAGAAAGTAAGCTTATTTTGGTAATAAAATGATATTTTTAATTATAAAACATAGATAATAAATTAGTTATGTCGTCACAAAAACGTTTGTGCGAAATCAGTTGGTCCTGACTCGTTAGTTAAGACGTCAACAATCAATAACTATTGGTTGAGATTATTTTAATCCAATACTCCTTATTTTTATTCCTATTAAATTTTCAAGTTAGTACCATTAGTGTAGTATATATATATTTTACAACCTTGCACATGTCAAGTAAGTGATAAACATTAAAATTAGCAACCACTTCTAAATCTATTATTGTATACACACTCTTGTTATTTCAATGTAATAAATTAAAATTAAACCGGATTATCAAGTGATAACGTTGATGTTATAGATGAAATGCATGGTCAGTTCGTCCGCCATATCCCTTCGTCATCTACTCATCTTTAATTGATAATCTAATTATATATATGTTACAATTACGGTTTATAAGTTTATTGCATGGAAATTAAAAATAAAATCATATTTTTTCTTTCTGTCTTTTTCTCTTCTTTGTATTGTTTTTATTTTTTCAATATTAATTAATATTACAAAACGTTTAAAAAGTACACTTTGATTAACATTAAAACTTTAAGCTATTATTTTGTGTCGTTCAAGATGAAAACATTAGTGGAAATAAAAAATTTAAGCTTACGAATTATTCGTTTGCAAAAATGGTTTGGTAGATGGTTTGTGTTTGGGTAAAGACGCCTCTTTCGGACAACTTCAGATCGGTTAATTAGATGCTTCAATTTAGTATGAATCTGGATGTGAGGGTTAAGAAAAGGTGATTTATGCTATATTTCTTTTGACGCTTTGGAAGATCTGGAATTGCCACGAAATAAATAAATAAATTGAGGGTTGTGTCAGCTATATCAGTGGTGGAGAGAGACTAAAGAGAACTAGTATTGGTGGGTGGTGAAAAGATCCAAAATCTCAGGTCTGGATATGGAGAAATGGTGCAGCTTTCTTGATAGACTCTTTTGACTTTGTGTAGTTGTGTTGGTTTTTTTTCCTCATCCTGTAAGTTTTCAGATTTTTGTGCCTGTATTGGCTGCTCTTAGCTCCTTGCTTTGGTCACATGTTCGTTTTGGGGTTTAATCAAATCTTGTTGGATGGCAAAAAAAAAAAAAACCGGTCACACTTAAAACTTCAATAAGCACAGACTTGACAGTGTGTATTAAACTTTTGTAGTCCGCCTTTCAAAATTTCAGTTGTAACAATACCATCTTTTAGAAAACATTTTCTTGACATCTTCAGCTTCTTTATTGAACAAAAAAAAACCCATCAAAATCATATCAGAAAAAAACTTGACATTCCACATACATGTTTAGTAAATCAACCCGGAGTGGTTCCCATTGTCCCCAATTAAGTACATGATTCACTACTACCAAAATTCATAACCAATCTAGCTAAATAATCATAAGTCCTCACACTAATAGAACAATTACCTCAGAAGATGAAAAGGTGGCTAAAATAGCTAGTGAAAACTCAGAAACTACAAGACCTCTCCGCAAAGTCAATCTCCACACAGTCAATCTCTGACCACCAACAAGATCAGCAAGTTGTTTACAGCAAATATCTTCAAACTGTAAAAAGAAATTGATTGGTCAAGTCCCATGTGACTCAATATCTTCAAACTGAAAAAAAGAAAAAAGTTGTTGCAACAAAAGATGATATATTATAAGATCATTAAATAGAATATGCATAGAACATGGACATAATTCAGTTAAATTTTTTAAAAAATATGAGTTTATAAATACCTTTGGATAATAACGTCGCCCTGTCCAGTTCTGTAGTATAGGATTATAACCAACACTTTGGATTGCTCGTCTACCAAACCGCATAGTGCTTGTTTAGAACCCAGCCATCTGAAAAATATAAATGTCTTTCATTGGGCCAGATATAGGGTCATTGAATTCAAAGCCAAAAACCTTATACAACAAACAAAAAGTGGAAACTTATAGAAGCAAAGTGAAGTTACATTGCCCAATTGTGTTGTTTGTCTTCTTCGTTAAGCATCCCGCGCTCATGCACTTCCGAATACCATCTGGATCCATTCCATCTGTAACATTATTTAAGGTTAAAAACCAAATTTTACACTCAACACCAAGGTATAAATATATCAAGAAATTATAAACGATAAAATCATCATAGAACAAAATTAAGAGCCCAAAGCAAAAGACACCTAATGTCATGGTGTTTTTAAAAAAATTAATCCTAATTTTGACTTTAATTAGGGTGCACCTTTTCTATTTGAAAATCAACACTAGTGGTTTGCAAACTGTGATGGCAAATCCAGCGTCATTTTTTCTTGCTTCAAGACATCTTCACGCCTTTCCATCCATTTCACTTCCTTAAACTACTCATAAACTTCATAGTCAAACCACCATCAAACCAATTGAATCAAAAAGAAAAACCTGATAGAATTACCTTAAACACAGATTGAACAACAACCCGATTAGCAGAAGCCCAACATTCCCTCAGGTGTTTCAAACGACGAAAACAAAATAGCTTTGGAACAACACCCACATTAAAAGTAAATGAGATATGCATGAAAAGTAAGACTCACCAGGATTTGATCAGAACCTCACCAGAACCCTTGCCTGGTCGCCGGAAATTTGAATCTACCGAAATCTCTCTGTTATCCTGTTACACCAATCTAGCCACCAACCAAGCCCTTTATCATCTTATTCGAGACAAAGTTTCTCTTTGTCAACCCTAAGTTTCCGAAATCTCTCTATTATCCTGTTACACCAATCTACCCAAATCTCCCTTTGTCAACCCAAAGTTTCCCGCTAGTGTAATCTTGTCTTAGCAACGACAAGACCATTTTGTTTAACTTAACATGACCTCAAGAATACGGGCGGTGCGTTAATCCTATGGCGCTATACATGTTAAAAGAGACTTGCACGAAGTTAATGACAAAGTATTGTGCAAGTAAGTTTCTAGCATATATGTATTTCTAAGTATAAACGTATAAATCATGTATGTTGGATACGATTACATGAATAAAGTGTTTGCGTATCAGTGCTTGTGTGAGCATTTGTATAATATATATTGCACCCAAAAGTGATAGAACAAAATGTGGTCATGTATACTCACGGTTTTGCTAAGCTTTCCGTTTAACCGCGAGTTGTTGAGTTGTTGAGAGTAGGGCGCCAAAGTTACTATGCGTTAAGGTACGAGGGTCTATGAGTATTCGGAGTTTTATAGAGAGTTCAGATTCGAAATTTAGTATAAAAGTATATACGTACATAGAAAATATATCTTGTCTAAATACTCGTTTGGACACTAAGTTTGTACGTGTTTTCATGGGTCTTAACTTACCCAGTAGAATCGCAAACGAGGAGTTTTAGAACTAAGATAATATAACCTAAGTCCTTAACATCTAACCATAATCCAGTTAGTATTAAGAATTTGGTTTAGGTTAGATATATATATATATATATATAGTATATTGTATAGTCCATCATATATTATCATGTATTGTCATATAAGCATGTAGGTATGATTAACCTTATTGTTTGATTCACCAAAGCACAAGGTCATCAAATTAGTTGATGACCCAGTTGGTCATGAATGATAATAAGAATTACAAACTAACTAGTTTTTCAAGTAGCCAAGTAAGATCAACCGGTGTGTTTCATGCCCATCATGTCAAATGTTGGAAATGTGGCGGGGTTGTGTTACTTTGAGTCTTGGAAGCTACTTGAATGAATATAATAAAAACAAGCAAGTGAAGTAGTGGAACTAGTTTGGAAAGTCAAGGCTCCCACGATTCACACTTTCATGAAAACACAGGTCTCACCAAATTTAAGATGGTGAGCTTCTATGGTCTTCCACACTTGTAGGTTGTCTAAAACCTTGTCAAAACAGAAATTTTAGGGAGTGGTTGCACTTCTAAACTCATAAGATTCAACCTTAATCAAGCTCTATAACCATAGGTTTTGTTCGCAGCAAGATGGGTGTAAGTTTCAATAAGTATGAATAGTTTATAAAGATTTACATAAAAGTTCTTCCAAAACAAAAGATTTGGACCTCAAAATGGTGACGTTCCAACTTAGTTTACCATGGTAAACTTGTGGAAACATTCCTAGAGGTGTTCCAAGCTTTCACGAACAAGAAAACATGATGAAATGTGAGATAGGTCCTCACTTTGGCACTTAGAAAATATGCCACAACTTGCAATATCAACTGATTTGGGAGTGTTTTGAGAGTGTAGGAGAGTTGGATTGTGCAAATGTAGTGATGTAGGCTTGGTTTTATAATGGGGGATTTGGATTTTGGGTTTAATGAGGTTTAAAGATGATTGGGGAAGAGATAGGTGTAGAAGAATTGGCCAACCCAAGAGCTGGAAACAACTTTATGCGGATTAAGCGGCTTGGCGTCCCGCCAAGCTAATAAAGGGAAGCTTCATGTAGCACCACGCCTCATTTAGCCAACAGTTTCTTTTATTTTGTTTTGCAATTAGGCCCCCGAACTTTCATTTGTTTATCATATTGTTCTATAACTTCATAATTTAACATGTTTTTGAGTATGAAACGCGTAAGTACGTATAAATTGCCTATCATGAATGTGTGGATGATGGTTTGAATGTATAAAAAGTATAGGTTTGCATGTAAACACGTAATTAACGATAGATTGCCCGTATAACACGTATATGGAATTTTATTACGATCAAAGTCTCGGATTTCAAAGTTGGAAACGAATACAAGTATAATACGATTACAAGTTTAAAAATATAGAATATGCTTTCTAAATAGGGAAAGTCTGAAAATGCTGAGCGTTCAGTCTCCCCTACTTTAGAAAATTTCGTACCTAAATTTATTCAAGAGGAAGACCTTGGATGAGATGATACATTGGTGATTCAATGCGAGTAATAGTCGGTTAAAATGTTTGACAAAGATTTTGAAAAACTTGAAGTTTAATGTTTATGCGGTGTTTATGTATAGGCGTGTTAAAATGCATGGTTCCAAAAGTTTCAGCTAAATTGTTAGTTTATGGTTGATTTGGCGTACGCAAATAAATTTCGAGTGATAAAAGGCAGGTTTGTAAAAGTAATTTGTTTGACTTAGTGAATTGAGAAATCAATTATAAGTAAGTGTAATAATAAGTAAAATGTATATGTATGTATTACGTTCCATGTTACAATACATAGTAGAACCTAGTATGGTTTTCATGCTCCTACCATTATAATCCTGTGTGTACTTGTGATTATCCTGGTCATTGCATGATCTGCATGGTCTATATTAGTAGTGTATGGGTCAAGGGTGAATTTTAGCATTACCGGAGGGCACGTGCGTGCAATAGCATATGCAAAATTAAGCATGTATATTGATTGTATTTAAGTATGCCCGTGTTTAACGTAGGCAAAACCACTCGGGTTGTGCCCATTTATAGATTTCACGTATGACTACGACGTAGTGAAAATGTATGTATTTGAGTATGATTGATGAAAAATACGTATAAGATTAGCATGCAATATCGAGCGTATAAGTTGAAGTATAAATGAGATAAAGCATATATAAGTCTAGCATATACTTTTGAGAGTGCAACTCAAAATGTGAATAATGGTATGTGTAAAATGGTCATGAAATATTGACTGCATAGGTTTAAACATGTATCATGATTTGCGTGTGTATACGTCGTAAGTTGTCCAATCTTATGAATTCGTTATGCCCACGTGTTTAGATTTAGAATTGCGTATTAACGGTTTTGAGAAAAGTTTTAAGCAGTGAGCTTGTTTCTTTTAAAGTATTTTGTGCCATAATGGGAAAAGTTGTGCTTGCTTTTTTCTTTTTTTTTTTGTGGAAAACTTGTCTTTCAAAAGTATTTTTAGCAAACTACACTTATAGATAGTACAACTTCGTTGGTATCGACGGGTATGCTTAGGGTTACTATTTTAAAGTATGTATGGGGAGTTCAGTTGGTTGGTGGAAATTGTTGTGGTAGGTTGATTGAATGGTAGTTTGATCGTAAAGTATTGGTTCTGACTCAATGTCTATATGTGCGACACTTGGTGTTTAGTGGTACGACGTATGAGTGAGTTACTGGTCATGGGTATTAGGAGGTTCCCTAGGTATGGTTCTTATTGATTTTCTTGGGTTGTGTGTGTAGGCGAGGTTCGTAAGGGCCTTGGATGTTTCACCCTCGTTCTAAGGCGTTGGTAGAATTTCTGGTAGGAGAACTAGTTCTAAGTTGGAGTCTATTGTTGTGAATCGAAGTTCCGAGGGTGTATGGATAGGCTATTTGTGTTCATCGGTTAGGTTGACTATGTGTTGATTATGTTTTAGCAACTAATGAGGTTAACTAAGCGACATTTATAAAAACTATACGTATGTGAAAGGGAATTTTCGGTTCCATATAGGGAACCAAGTGTTTTTATTATAGTAATAGAGTGTGAGTGGGTATTAGTGATTGAGTCAAATATGAAATTTGTGGGCATGAGATTCATTATAATCAATATTATAAGACTTTAGGAAATCAGGTAAGAAATTTTTTTAGGCATGAATGGGATTACTACGCATGTGATTTACGTAAATAGATTGTAGGGTTAAGATACGTTTGATAAAACAATGCGATTTGAGATTAATGCATAAGTAGAAAATTTGACATAATGATAAAAGGTTTAAGCATAAGACTTAATCCAGCGGTTATCATGAAGTTGGTCGAGTTGCAATGTAAATCTCTCTATTGAGATGTGGACATCACTCCTAACTTAAGGATAAGATTTCTTCAGGGAAGGAGAATTGGTATGATCATCGAGGTAAGGAGATCACTCCCTACTCGTTGGTGAAAATATCTATATATATTTTTGTATAAAAGAGAGGAAAACGGAGTTGATCGTCAAGGTAAGGGAATCACTCCTATCTTGATGGTAATACTCCCATATTTTGGAAAAGAGTATTGTCTTCCTTGCGAATGACGTTCTAAGATTCACACATGGATTGTATGGTAAAAATGGTCGAAACGGGTAAATAAAACAAGTATAAAACCATTGAAGAGTATATTTTGAATCTTTAAAAGGGGAAGATTAAATCGTGTTATGCATATAGTAGGTATTAGTATAGCAGTGGTTTGATTAAAACTTGGATTGTTTCGAAACGGAACTTTGACTAAACCAAAGTGATCGAAAGTTGTCACACCCCGGATTTCCTATCCAAATCCATACACCGGTGGCCCGAGTGGGGAGTATTGTGACGTCAGTTGATTACATCATTGTCAATTAAACATGGCACAGCGAAAGTCTTGGAGTAAAATTACTATTACAAACCAAATGTTCGAAATAAAATAATATACAGGCTCGTAATAGAAGATCCGCAGGCGGATCATTAAAATGTACAAGAAAGAATATAAAACAGACTTTAGGGCAGATCTAAGGATTTGCAAGATCCTCTTATTCACTACCGAGCAGCTTCCGGCCTATTTCGTATTGTACATGCAGATTAGCCTTTGGGTGATACGTCAGCTTACGCTGGTAAATACACCCAACTGACTCATCTTGGAAACTTTAAAATAGTTTTAAGTGCAAAACGACACAAAATATTTTATTAACTTGGGATAGTTGACCTTGCAACCTTGTATCAGATTCACATGTTTATCAATACATACAGTGCCTGGGACAGAAACCGAGACATATTGCATATGAGCATCAAAGAGTGTATGCCTACACCCTGTGCTAAGGTAGTGGCCAATAACTAATGTATTCAGCCGAAGATATCCAGGACACGTAATTTAACCCCCGATGTTTAAGTTATCAAACAAAACTGATTAAAACGAAATATGCGGGTTTACTAGCCACAAGCGGGCATTCGATTGGCCCCATTTTTTGGACCAAGCGGTAATAATTTAACGTATCCCAAGCCCATATAGGGAAAATAAGTCGAGAGTATTTACCTGAGCTAGTCTTCTTCTTTTATTTTTAAATATCTCAGCCGTATACAAAAGTACCAAGTGCAGATAGCATTTACCGGCAAGGCTCTAGTCTGGATTATGGCATAAGCTAGCCAATTAAATACTAACGGCCTTATAAACCGAATAGTGCACATGATCATTACGTATAACGCTTGATTAAACGATGATCGGATAGAATGTAGTTTAATCCCAACAAGTACCTTGACTTGTTTAATATGGGTAAACTATATACATTCTTGATTTTGAAACTTAATTGACAAGGTTAAACCCGTTTTGGTTAATTTCCGTAAAATAGTTACATATACGTAACTGTGCGCATATTAGCGATATCGGGTAAGAGGATAAGTTATGGACAAGTTCTATATGCCATTATATTTTAAATAAATTAAGATATCAGTAGGATATCAACTTGTATGCACGTTAAGGTTTTAAAACGAAACTATGTCTCATAAGGGCGTTTTGGTAATTTCATATCATATAAAAGGAACTTGAATATAATTTAATGTTATGATTATAAGTATTTATGATATAATATAAGTAGGATATTAATTATATGTGTATTTTACCTTTTATGACCAAACTATGCACCGAAGCGGCATTTTGGTCAATTTACACTTAGTTTATAAATTACTTGGGATTTTAAGTTTATAACATGTACCTACTATAAGCACGTTTAAAATAAGTTTTAAAATCAGTAGGTAACAAGTCTTGGTCCATTAATATGGTTCCAAACCGTACTATGCACCTAAACGGCGCTTATGTCGTAAAATGTCGTCCTTATATGATTTTCACGAAAACTGATGTTAAATTCAGATTAAAATATCTTAGATTTGTTATTTAATATAACATATTAGTAGGTAAATGATTTACCTTTAAAATATTTGATTAAAACCATTTTATGAGCCACAAGGGCTAAAATCGTCATTTATCGACATAGTTTAAGGACTTGCTTGAAAACTCAGTTTATAACTTCGTTTAATATCCCAAATAATCCTACTTATAATATTAGATCAGTAGAAACTCATTTTCAAGTTCATTACCATTTAAAACCTTATTTTATGCAAAAAGGACATTTTGGTCAAAGATGGCATAATTATGGAACTTGCGCATAAACTTGGATTCTGATTATGATCATGTAATATAACCTCAGAGGGTTATGCTACATAATATTATAATTATAATGCAACTTTACATCAGTATGTAACTAATCTAAATCGGGTCAGAATCGAAAGTCAAAGAAGAAGTCAAACTTTGCGACTTTCGATTGCAAACCGACCCTAGAACTGAAATTGACGAGCCGAACATGTTCTTATATATTCTAATAATAATTACCAACTTGTTGAAGTGTCAAAACAGGTTTCATAGCATATATAAGATCATTTTATGATTTTTTCAGAAAAACGGCCTGTTTGACTTTTTAATATCATAACTTTGACCCGTTAATTGGTCTAGCAAACGTGATCTTCAGGAGGTGCCCTTTATAAGGATTAACACCTACATTAATACGATCACTTAGCCATGTTCATTTTTAACAATGGCTGGACCATAATGGTCTTAGCCGAAAGTCAAAGCGAATTACGAAAATGCTTGACTTTTGGCTATAAAAGCCTATAAACGAAAATGCAAGAGCAAGGAACACTTACAAGAGGTTCCTACAATGCAAGAGAACTAAGTTGGATGCTCCTTTCAGCTAGGAACTTCCAGAGAAGGGAGAAGAGTGAATGAGAAAAGTGCAAGTTGAAATGGTGAACTTAAGCACCTATTTATAGTTGGAGAACTCAAATGAGGTGAAGCCAGGTATTTAGGGGTGTTAGAAGAAACTTACAAGTGACCCAAAATGTGGCATAGTAGTTTAGAAAAGCCATGGTTTCGAATTAATGGTTTTGTAGTTTTGCTTGGAGACCAAACAAAACTTTCTGCAGTAGAGGCTCTCTCGCGTCCCACGAGAGACACAGACCAAGTCTCTCGCGGCCCGCGACCGCCCTCTGTCCACTTTCAAACTTTGACACTTTAACCCCTTAACTGTAAAAAGCTTCTAAAAACCTTTTTAAACACCTTTTTGGTACTTTTAGCCCTCCGTAGCCAATACTTGGCATACCCGGGATTATGCCCGGACATTGTCAAGCTCTCGGTTCGTTAAAAGGTCACTCAGAGGTATAAATTGACATGTTGACACTTTTAATCCCTCCATTATCCAACTTTCACATGTTTACAAAATTGAACCCTCTCGTCCAACAAATGGCACGTATTAGAGTTATGACTTCACAAATGATCACTCAGAGGCCTATTATAAGCATGTTGATTCCGATGTCACTCAGAGACTGGGCATGTTGTTGTATCAGTCACTCAGAAGCCAAATTTCAAGCATGTTGACATATCAGTCACTCAGAGGCTATTGATTTAAGCATGTTGACATATCAGTCACCCAGAGGCTGTTATTTATGCATGTTGACATCAGACCGTCACTCAGAGGCTTAGTTTGAGCATGTTGATGCCTTTAGTCCTTATTGGTCTTTAACAGACTATATTTAAAATACAACACGTGTCACTATACTATTGGACACGATTTTACAGGGAGTTATTTTATTCAAAAAGATGAGGGTACTTTTGTCGCATAGTGGACTCAACCTCCCATGTATACTCGGGACCTCTAAAAGCATCCCATTTAACCTTTGCTATAGGTATCAATTTTCTTCGGAGCTTCTTAACCTGTCGATCCTCGATCGAAATTGATTTCTCAACGAACCTCAGGTTTTCATCAATTTGCACATCTTCGTGCGACATTGCTAGCGACTCATCGGCTAGACATTTCTTAAGATTATATATGGGGAATACATTATGAAATCCACTAAGCTCCTCTAGCAACCTGAGCTTATAAGCTATAGTGCCGACACATTCGATTATCTCGAAGGGTCCTACATATCTTGGGCTCAACTTGCCCTACTTTCCAAAACGCATCACACCCTTCCAGGGTGATACTTTCAACATGACTTTGTCCCCTACTTGGAACTTAAGAGGTTGATGCCTCTTATCAGCATAGCTCTTCTGCCTATCTCTGGCAGCTTTGAGACGATCACGGATTTGTATAATCTTTTCCGTGGTCTCTAGGACAATATCCGATCCTGATAGTTGGACTTCCCCAACTTCCGCCCAACACACGGGCGTTCTACATTTTCTCCCATACAAGGCGTCAAAAGGAGAAGCCTTGATGCTAGTATGATAGCTGTTATTGTAGGAGAATTCTATTAGGGGTAAGTTGTCATCCCAACTTCCACCTAGATCAATCACACATGCCTTGAGCATGTCTTCTATAGTCTGAATAGTACGCTCACTTTAACTATCAGTCTGTGGATGGTAAGCCGTACTGAAATTTAATCGTGTGCCTAAAGACTGTTGGAAACTTTTCCAAAAGTGAGATGTGTATCTAGTATCTCTGATACAATCAATACTGGTACACCATGTAGGGACACAATCTTGTCCACGTACAACTTAGCCAATTTATCTGAACTATAAGTCTCTTTAATTGGCAAGAAATGCGCTGACTTGGTCAATATATGAACAATGACCCAAATAGTGTCATTACCACATTTGGTCTTAGGTAACTTGGTAACCAAATCCATAGTTACCATTTCCCATTTCCAAGTGGGAATCTCAAGCTGTTGTAGAAGTCCTGATGGTTTTTGGTGTTCAGCCTTAACTTGTGAACACGTCAGACACTTAGCTACATAAGTGGCTATGGATTTCTTCAAACCCATCCACCAATAATTCTTCTTTAAACCTTGACACATCTTGTCACCACCTGGGTGAACTGAGTATCTTGAATTGTGCGCTACTTGGAGGATTAGATCTCTAAGTCCTCCAAAGACCGGAACCCAAATTCTATCATTAAATCTTAGGATTCCATCCTTTCCAGGCGTTAACTGATCAATAGTTCCGCCTAATCCTTCCTTAGGAATATTAGCCTCTAATAAGGCTTGCTTTTGCGCATCTAATAGCTTCTCATTTAAGCTATTTCTGAGCTCAATGATCTTTGCGTTAATCCTTTGCAACTTAAGGCGTCGGCAATGACATTTGCCTTGCCGGGATGGTAGCAAATCTCATAATCATAATCATTAAGTGTTTCCATCCATCAGCGTTGTCACATATTCAATTCCTTTTGATTGAACAGGTGTTGAAGACTTTTATGATCTGTGTATAATACATTTTGTGCCATACAAGTAATGTCTCCATAGTTTTAGTGCAAATACAACGGCACCCAGTTACAGATCGTGGGTGGTGTAATTCTTTTCATGCACCTTTAGTTGTCGTGATGCATAGGCAATTTCCTTGCCATTCTGCATTAGCACACAGCCCATGCCAGTGTGCGAAACATCACAATAGACAACAAAGTTCTCAATACCCTCGGGTAGATATAACACAGGAGCGTTGCTCAACTTGTGTTTTAGAATCTCAAAAGATTCTTGTTGCTTTGGACCCCAATTATACTTAACATTCTTATGGGTCAAGGTAGTTAGAGGAGTGGCTATCCTTGAAAAGTTCTCAATGAACCTTCTATAGTAACCAGCCAATCCCAAGAAACTACGAACCTCTGTTGGGGTCTTGGGCACTTCCCAATTTATTATGGCCTCAATTTTAGTGGGATCCACTTGGATACCACGCTCACTTACAACATGTCAAAGGAATTGGACTTCTCTAAGCTAAAACTCACACTTCGAGAATTTGGCATAAAGCTTATCTTGCCTTAACAGTTCTAAAATGCACGAAGATGTTTCTCGTGATCAGCTTGATTCTGAGAATAGATAAGTATGTCGTCTACGAAGATAATGACAAACTTATCCAAATACGGTTTGCAGACTCTATTCATGAGATCCATGAACGTTGCTGGTGCATTTGTGAGCCCAAAAGGCATCACTAAAAACTCAAAATGACCATAGCAGGTCCTGAAGGCAGTTTTAGGAACATCTTCATTTCTAACCTTCAGTTGGTGATATCCAGATCTCAGATCAATCTTAGAGAAGTAACTAGCCCCTTGAAGTTGGTCGAATAAATCATCGATCCTGGGCAGAGGATATCTATTCTTGATTGTTAATTTGTTTAGCTCCCGGTAGTCGATGCACATTCGCATCAAACCGTCTTTCTTCTTTACAAACAGAATAGGAGCTCCCCAAGGCGAGGAACTAGGCTGAATAATGCCTTTCTCCAAAAGTTTGTCGAGTTGCGTCCTCAATTCCTTCATCTCCGTTGGTGCTAGTCTATATGGAGTCCTAGCCACTGGTGCTGATCCAGGTAGGATATCAATTCTGAACTCCACTTGCCTATCCAGAGGTAGGCCTATTAATTCTTCAGGGAAAACATCGGGATACTCCGAGATAACTGGTTGATCTTCAAGGTTCGGCTTTGGTTCATTTATGGTGACTTGTGCCATGTAGATGACACAACCTTTTCTCAAACACTTGGATGCTTTAAATAATGACACCTTGTCTGGCAGTCCATAGTGTGAGTCTCCGGGGATGGTGATCGTTTCACCAGATGGAGTTTTAATTTCGATGAGCTTTTATCGCATGCAATACAGGCTTGGTTATGAGATAACCAATCCATGCCTAAGACAACATCGAACCCCGCCAATTTCATTGGCAAAAGAGAGATAGAGATGGAATGATTCTTAATGGATATAGAGCATCCATCAAGAATGGAAGAAGCAGTTTCTAAGGTTCCATCGGCAAGTTCTATCTCATAAGTTTTATCTAGAGTTCTTATGGGTAAATTTAACAGTTTACTAAACTTATGATCAACAAATGATTTATCCGCACCTGAATCAAAAAGAACTCTAGCATAGATATTATTAATAAGGAATGTACCTGTTATGACATTGTCATCATTAACAGCCTCTCTTGTAGTTATTTGAAAAGTGCGTGCATTCCCCTTCTTGGCCTCTTCAGGCTTTGGATTATTATTCTTAAGAAGCTTAGGGTAGTTAGTCTTTATATGCCCTTTTTCATTGCAGATGTAGCAAACGGGATCCTTAAGATCTTTACAATCTAGGGTCTTATGCCCTCTCCTTTTACAAAACCACAAGGCCTAGCTTGTGAATCAGGACTACACTGTCCCCAGTGTTTGCGGTTGCAAGTCTTACAAAATGGCATTACAGCCGACTTGCCTTGGTTCCCTTTGAACCCAAATCTCCCTTTATTTTCTTATTAAACTTATGGGAGTTTTCATGTTCCCTCTTTCTTTTCTAGTCAGTTTCAAACTTAACTGACTTTTGTTTCACTATATCAAGGGTGAGGGAGAGAGATAGGTCAACAGCAGACCTATAGGTATTAGGCTGAGCAGCCTTTACCATGCCCTTTATCTCGGGCGCTAACCCATTAACAAAACGCGCAATGCGTTTGGGCTCCGGGGTAATTAGATAGGAAACTAACCTAGATAGGGAATTGAAATCGGAAACACACTTCCGACAGTCTAGGTTTTTCATAGAAAGAGACAAGAAGTCGGTCTCTAATTTCTCCACCTCATGTGGTGGGCAGTAGGTTTCCTTAATAAAGTCCACAAACTTGGACCACCCCAGATTATATAGGTATACTTTACCTGTAGACTGAATCATGGCTTTCCACCAGATTAGGGCATCGCCCTTAAAGGACTGTGATACATACTTGACCACATCCTTATCAGTACAGTTGCTGATGTCTACAATTGTCTCCATCTCGTCAAGCCATTTTAAGGCTTCTACAGCTCCTTTCTCCCCGTTAAAGTCTCGGGGTTTACAGGAGACAAAGTACTTGTAGGTACATCCATCTTTAACAGAACGAGACCTTTCTGCAAAATCTATTGTCGTTGGTTCACTCTTTGCATTTGAAGAGTGAACGGAGCTCTCCTTATGAGCTGAAGATGGTGGAATAGATAAGGGTCTAGAGCAAGTAGCACTCGACTCTCTAAGTCTTTCGATGGCCTTTCCCATGGCCTTTTCTACAGCCGAATCAATGCGAGCTTGAAGGTCGTTATCATTTATGGCTACATTTTCAGTGTCCTTAGAGTTGACGTTCCATGGATACTTTGTGCCTCATTTGAATTAGCCATTCTTCAAAGCTTTGGTTCTATATGCCAAATAAAATTTCTCTTAGCCATGGTATAATAACCATATCGGCTTTTAAACATTGGATATAAGAAGATCCATTGCCTATACTAGTATGAATAACATCACAACTCTTAGGCATAATTCGAAATGAGAACAGGTTTGAAAAAGGATCTTAGAGTGTCTACGGTTGGGCATAACTATATAATTGGCCTAGGTCTTAATAGGACCATCATAGGCAAATTACAATCCGGACATTGTCCATTTATTACTAGATAGGGGATCGTAATGTCACAACTGTCATTGTCATATTTGACAATTTTGTAGCACATAGGCTTGTCATAAAGGACACTAAATATGGCACATAGGCCTGTCACAAATGGACATAAAATATGGCACATAGGCCTGTCAATAATGGACATAAAATATGGCACAAGGGCCTGTCACTAATGGACATAAAATATGGCACATAGGCACTACATCACTAATGGATATTTAGTCACCGCACTGGTGGTATTAGTCGGGATCAGAATAGATCACATAGGCTATATATAAAATTAATCATAGCCCGAAAGGGTAATACCTCACTAATGGATGTTTAATCACCGCACTGGTGATATTTAGTCGGGATCAAACAGATCACAAGGGCTATATAAAATACATCTCTAATGGATGTCTTATTCATCACCGCACTGGTGATATTTAGCCGGGATCAAACAGATCACAAGGGCTACATAAAATACATCTCTAATGGATGTCTTATTCATCACCACACTGGTGATATTTAGCCGAGATCAAACAGATCACAACGGTTATATAAAATACATCTCTAATGGATGTCTTATTCGTCACCGCACTAGCGATATTTAGCTGGGATCAAACAGATCATAAGGGCTATATAAAATACATCTCTAATGGATGTCTTATTCATCACCGCACTGGTGATATTTAGTCGGGATCAAACAGATCACAAGGGCTATATAAGGTTAGGACATAGTCCATTACCTTGAAGGCTAGTGTGATTCCTCAAGTCACACTACCAAGAATATGAACTTACTTAAATGTTAACATAAGAGGACCTTAATGGTTGATTAATAGTCCCGGTCGCATTAACCTTAATGACTTGGAGGCTTGAACCTAGTCCACCACCTCTAGATAGAAGGATAACTTCCCTAAACTATCATGATAGAAGACTCTTCCGTTCATAACTATCATTTACATATATTTGGCCAAATATGTGGTCTGTGCCACATGGCAAATCAAAACAATTAAGATCTTTTTGGAATTATATCGCAGAGCATAAATTTCGAGTAACAATCGAGACGCTCGCTTGAAGAGGATGAATACATATATATAATTCCAAATAATTCATAAATTTCCAATAGAAATTACTATACTATAAAGATGAAATAAACTTGTCCATGCAAGGACTTAAAGGAATAAAAATGTCCACACGGGGACTAAAAGAAATAACAATGTCCTCGCAGGGACTACATATATTTAGAAGCGACTTCACTCGTCCTTCTTTCCCTTGACCAATTTGGAGAGTTTCTTGAAGAACTTATTTGTCTTCTTCTTCGTTTTCTCGACATGTTGCTGCATTTCTTTCATTCTTTCCAAGGCCTCATTAATGGCCTCAAGTGGTGGCGGAGGTTGTGGCATAACCGGATACGGGTACCCATAAGTTGGATATCCAGTAGGTGGGAAAGGAGACGGGTAAAGTGCATTGTGCATGACTGCTTGCATGTATGGGTCTTGCGACCATGCTTGATAGTCTACCGGTGTAGACGGGTATAAGGATCATATCCAGACGTGTCTGGATATGTGGGGATTGGGTTAGTATAACCCGATAGTGGTGGTTGAACATTTGGTGCGGGTGTTGGTTCCACTATAGATGAAACATTAGAGGGTCCACCCATTTGTGGGTCCTCTAGGATTATGGGGTAAGAATTGGGCAAAGGTGGCATCGATCCCGACCTTTGTCCTGCACGTACCGACATACGTGCTCCACGCTTCCTTCTTGGTGGTTCAGGTGGTGGTTGAGGTTAGTCCACCGGTTCCATGTGGACATCTTCTTGAACAGGAGGTGGTTGAGAGTGGTGAGAAGGAGTGTGGGCGAAGGTAAATTGGTTCCAGTATTGGTCCCACTCATTAGGACCTTGGTAGGGTGATCCAGCATAAGAGTTTGAATCGCTCGAAATTTCAATGGGATGCATATTTGATCCCGACGGTGGCATCTCGGGGTCGGAGTCCTCGTCCATAGGGTATGGCTAGTCCAACTGATTTTGATCGGTTGGTGGTGTGTTAAAATAATGGTTAGGGTTAAATTCCTCATGGTAAGAGTGTGAATGGGAATGATGGGTATGGTGTGAATGATAAGAGTGTGAGAGTGGTAAGAGTTTTGGGAATGTGAGGGCGAGTGTCTATTAGAGACAGAATGTCTCGCTGGTTACCAAGGAGACGAATCTCCTGATTCTTGGTAAGCATCTAGATTATGAGGTTGAGGGGGTATGCGCCCTGATGTTCCTCCCCTCATTGGACCTTTTCCTCTTCCACTTTGTCCTCTTACACGTGGCGGCATTTTCCTATTAAAATCAATTCAAAAACATACTAATAACTTAATAATGAAATGAGTAAATCCTAGGTCAATGCCTGGACTCTGATGTCTAAGGAATGTGCTCGTGTAAGTTTGAGATTAAACACAAAAGGCTGGTGTTTAATTCTCTCAAATGTTGACTTTGATACCAACCTGTCACACCCCGGATTTCCTATCAAAATCTATACACCGGTGGGCCCGGGCGGGGAGTATTGTGACGTCAGTTGATGACATCATTGTCAATTAAACACGGCACAGCGGAAGTCTTGGAGTAAAATTACTATTACAAACCAAATATTCGAAATAAAATAATATACAGGCTCGTAATAGAAGATCCACAGGCGGATCATTAAAATGTACAAGAAAGAATATAAAACAGACTTTGGGGCAGATCTAAGGATTTGCAAGATCCTCTTATTCACTACCGAGCAGCTCCCGGGCTATTTCGTATTGTACCTGCAGATTAGCCTTTGGATGATATGTCAGCTACTGGTAAATACACCCAACTGACTCATTTTGAAAACTTTAAAATGGTTTTAAGTGCAAAACAGCACAAAATCTTTTATTAACTTGGAATAGTTGACCTTGCAACCTTGTATCAGATTCACATGTTTGTCAATACATACAGGGCCCGGGACAGAAACCGAGACATGATTAAATACACACCACTCAGGACTCACAAAGGAGTCATCCCGAACGTCTTGGGCATATTGCATAAGAGCATCAAAGAGTGTATGCCTACACCCTGTGCTAAGGTCGTGGCCAATAACTAATGTATTGAGCCGAGGATATCCAGGACACGGTAATTTAACCCCCGATGTTTAACTTATCAAACAAAACTGATTAAAACGAAATATACAGGTTTACTAGCCACAAGCGGGCATTCGATTGACCCCATTTTTTGGACCAAACGGTAATAATTTACCTTGTCCCAAGCCCATATAGGGAAAATAAGTTGAGAGTATTTACCTGAGCTAGTCTTCTTCTTTTATTTTTAAATATCTCAGCAGTATACAAAAGTACCAAGTGCAGATAGCATTTACCGGCAAGGCTCTAGTCTGGATTATGGCATAAGCTATCCAATTAAATACTAACGGCCTTATAATCCGAATAGTGTATATGATCATTACGTATAACGCTTGATTAAACGATGATCGGATAGAATGTAGTTTAATACCAACAAGTACCTTGACTTGTTTAATATGGGTAAACTATATACATTTTTTATTTTGAAACATAAATGACAAGGTTATACCCGTTTTGGTTAATTTCTGTAAAATAGTTACATATACGTAACTGTGCGCATATTAGCGATATCGGGTAACCGGATAAGTTTTGGACAAGTTCAATATGCCATTATATTTTAAATAAATTAAGATATCAGTAGGATATCAACTTGTATGCCCGTTAAGGTTTTAAAACGAAACTATGCCTCATAAAGGCGTTTTGGTAATTTCATATCATATAAAAGGAACTTGAATATAATTTAATGTTATGATTATAAGTATTCTGGAAAAATACTTTATTTATGATATAATATCAGTAGGATATCAATTATTGTGTATTTTACCTTTATGACCAAACTATGCACCGAATGGGCATTTTGGTCATTTTACACATAGTTTATAAATTACTTGGGATTATGAGTTTATAACATGTACCTACTGTAAACACGTTTAAAATAAGTTTTAAAATCAGTAGGTAACAAGTCTTGATCCATTAATATGGTTCAAAACCGTACTATGCGCCTAAACGGCGCTTATGTCGTAAAATGGCGTCCTATATGATTTTCACGAAAACTGATGTTAAGTTCAGATTAAAATGTCTTATATATGTTATCTAATATAACATATTAGTAGGTAAATGATTTACCTTGAAAAGATTTGATTAAAACCATTTTATAAGCCACAAGGGCTAAAATCGTCATTTATCGACATAGTTTAAGGACTTGCTTGAAAACTCAGTTTATAACTTTGTTTAACATCCTAAATAACCCTAGTTATAATATTACATCAATAGAAACTCATTTTCAAGTTCATTATCATTTAAAACCTTGTTTTATGCAAAAAGGACATTTCCGTCAAAGATGGCATAATTATGGAACTTGCGCATAAACTTGGATTCTGATTATGATCATGTAATATAACCTCAGAGGGTTATGCTACATAATATTATGATCATAATGCAACTTTAGATCAGTATCTAACTAATCTAAATCGGGTCAGAATCGAAAGTCAAAATAGAAGTCAAACTTTGCGACTTTCGGTTGCAAACCGACCCTAGAACTGAAATTGACGAGCCGACCATGTTCTTACATGTTCTAATAATAATTACCAACTTGTTTAAGTGTCAAAACATAACATATATAACATCATTTTATGATTTTTCCGAAAAATGGCATGTTGACTTTTTAATATCTTAACTTTGACCCGTTAATTGGTCTAGCAAACGTGATCTTCAGGAGGTGCCCTATATAGGATTAACACCTACATTAATACGATCACTTAGCCATGTTCATTTCGAACAATGGCTGGACCATAATGGTCTTAACCGAAAGTCAAAGCGTTTTACCAAAACGCTTGACTTTTGGTTATAAAAGCCTATAAACGAAAATGCAAGAGCAAGAAACACTTACAAGAGGTTCCTACAATGCAAGAGAACTAAGTTGGATGCTCCTTTCAGCTAGGAACTTCCAGAGGAGGGAGAAGAGTGAATGAGAAACGTGCAAGTTGAAATGGTGAACTTAAGCACCTATTTATAGTTGGAGAACTCAAAGGAGGTGAAGCCAGTTGTTTAAAGGTGTAAGAAGAAGCTTACAAGTGTCCCAAAACGTGGCATAGTAGTTTAGAGAAGCCATGGTTTTGAATTAATGGTTTTAGAGTTTTACTTGGAGACCAAACAAAACATTCTGCAGCAGAGGCTCTCTCGCGCCCTGCGAGAGACACAGACCAAGTCTCTCGCTGCCCATGACCGCCCCTGGCCACTTTCAAACTTTGACACTTTAACCCCTTAACTTTAAAAAGCTTCTAAAAACCTTTTTAAACACCTTTTTGGCACTTTTAGCCCTCCGTAGCCAATACTTGGCGTGCCCAGGATTATGCCCGGACATTATCGAGCTCTCGGTTCGTTAAAAGGTCACTCAGAGGTATAAATTGACATGTTGACACTTTTAATCCCTCCATTATCAAACTTTCACATGTTTACAAAATAGAACCCTCTCGTCCAACACGTATGAGAGTTAGAACTTCACAAAGTAAGCATGTTGATTCCGATGTCACTCAGAGGCTGGGCATGTTGTCATATCTGTCACTCAGAGGCCAAATTTCAAGCATGTTGACATATCAGTCACTCAGAGGCTATTGATTTAAGCATGTTGACATATCAGTCACTCGGAGGCTATTATTTATGCAAGTTGACATCAGACCGTCACTAAGAGGCTTAGTTTGAGCATGTTGACGCTTTTAGTCCTTATTGGTCTTTAACAGACTATATTTAAAATACAACACGTGTCACTATACTATTGGACACGATTTTACAGGGTGTTACAAAAGTTCTTTTGAGTTTGGGAAGCATGCTTTGGCCAATAGGTAGAATACACTCGTCAAAATTTCGGTTAACAGTATTCACCCTTCTGGTTACTAGATGCCCCTAGTCAATCGAAAGTTCGAGACTTGGCGAGATTGAAAATCGAGGAGTGAGGCTAGTTACCAAGATGCGGGTATCACCCCTAACTTGATAACATTGTTCCCTAAGTGTGGTTGGTACTTATCAAATGAGATAAGAACACATCTGTCTGTTGATACATAATGTCTATCGCCTATGTCTTCGGGTCATGTCCATGTCTGTAATAGGGCTTTAATGTTAGATTTTAAAGTTGTAATGTTCACTTTGTACGAAGTAAAAGTTCACTTTGTACGAAGGTAATCGGGTTATCTTCGAACGAAGATAAACCAATTTCATACGAAAGTAGATTCAAGATCGCACTAAGTGAATTGTCTATATATAGGTGGGCTAGGGTCTTGAGTCTGTAATCGCTTTGTTGACTGATAAGGCGAAGCCTTGTCAAATTTATCTCAGGCTGTAAACGTTGATCAGAATAAAGAAATATTGAGATTAAACAGTAAATCTTGAACTTATTACTAGTTTAAAATGAATTCCGCGCATGTTAAGCTAGGTTAAACAAATTAGGACTTGAGCTTATTGGATGAACAGATCCTCACACCGTCTCATAGGTAAGGGTCCACTAGAATGAGTATAGTGAAATTTTCCATCAAGGTAAGGATGTCACTTCTAACTTGATGTATGATTTCATGAAAATCGAGAATATGGATTGAGAGACTTTCACCAAAGTGTGGGTTTCACTCCTATTTTGGTGAAATCGTCTCGTTTGTATAGTACAAGTGTTTTCATGCCTTCACAAGGTCATGTAAATTTGCCTTAGGAAAAGAATACGTTTTGAAACAAAGGAATCAGATATGAGCACGTAGGAAGACTTTAAATTTTAGCCTAAATAATCAACAATGGTCAAATAAGGTACTTAACTATAGACTAGGTCAAAAAAATGGCAATTATCCCAATTCCCTCTAGTTATGACTCTAATACCAATCTGTCACACCCAACCGATGGCGGAAACATCGGGGCGGGACGAAATAGCTTGCAAGAGACTTCATAAAGACTAAACATGACAAGTATTTAAAAAGTAAATTTTCATTTAATTTATAACGGTTCAAGTACATGATTTGGATTCAAAAGTACAACAAGTAACGTATGACTAATCTAATAAACATAAATTAAAGTTTAGTGCGTTTCTAGTCCTTCTTACTTAATTCTTTTCAATGCGTCACGATCACTATCCTGCAATATATAGTAAGATAACATGTCAACATATAAAGTATTAGCGAGTATACAAGTTTGTGTGTACTAGCATAAGTAGAAAAGATTTTAATGAAATCCACATTGAAATAACGTATACTAAGGCATAACATAACATAATCTAGCATGCAACAAATACTTGTCAACCCAAAATTTCCTATTACCGTAATCTTGTCATAGCAATGACAAAACCATTTTGTTTAACTTAACATGACCTCAAGAATACGAGCGGTGCATTAATCTTATAGCACTATATATGTTAAGGGAGGCTTGTACGAAGTTAATGATAAAGTATTGTGCAAGTAAAGTTTCTAGCATGCATGTATTTCTAAGTATAAAAGTATAAAGCATGTATGTTGGATTCGATTATATGAATAAAGTGTTTGCGTATAAGTGTTTGTGTGAGTTTTTGTATAACGTATATATTGCACCCAAAAGTTTTGAAACAAAAAAGGGCTCATGTATATTCACGGTTTTGCTAAGCTTTCTATTTAACCGCGAGTTGATGAGTTGTTGAGAGTAGGGCGCTAAAGTTACTATGCGTTAGGGATACGAGGGTATATGTGTATTCGGAGTTTTGTAGAGAGTTCGGATTCGGAATTTAGTATAAAAGTATATATGTACATGAAAATATATCTTGTCTAAATACTCGTTTGGACACTAAATTTGTATGTGTTTTCATGGGTCCCAACTTACCCATTAGAATCACAAACGATGAGTTTTAGAACTAAGATAATATAACCTAAGTCCTTAACATCTAACCATAATCCGGTTAGTATTATATATATATATATATATATATATATTGTATATTATATTGTATAATCCATCATGTATTGTCATATAAGTCAAGCATGGAGGGAGATTAGCCTCATTGTATGATTCACCAAAGCATAAGGTTATCAACTTAGTTGATGACCCGGTTGGTCATAAATAACAATAAGAATTACAAACTAACCAGTTTTCCAAGTAGCTAAGTAAGATCAACTCGCGTTTTCCATACCCGTCGTGCAAATGTTGTAGGTGCAGCGGGGTTGTGTTACTTTGAGTATTGGAAGCTACTTGGATGAATATAACAAAAACAAGCAAGTGAGGTATTGGAACTAGTTTGGAAAGCCAAGGCTCCCACGGTTCACACTTTCACCAAAACACAAGTCTCACCATATTGAAGATGGTGAGCTTGGATGGTCTTCAACACTTGTAGGTTGTTTAAAACCTTGTCAAAACAGAAAGTTTAGAGAGTGTTTATACCTCTAAACTCATAAGATTCAACGCTTATCAAGCTCCATAATTATAGGTTTGGTTAGAAGGAAGATGGGTGTAAGTTTAAATAAGTATGAACAAGTTTATAAAGATTTACATAAAAGTTCTTTCAAAACGGAAAGTTTGTACCTCAAAATGGTGATGTTCCACCTTAGTTTACGATAGTAAACTTGTGAAAACAATCCTAGAGGTGTTCCAAGCTTTCAAGAAGAAGAAAATATTAAGAAAATGTTGGAATTGAACACCACAAAAGAACCGATGATAAAAAGCCAAAATATACTACAACCTCTGATCCAAATAATAATGTAACATCTGCCCAAGTCAAGCTATACTAAAGACTAAATGTTCAAAGTCTGCCATAGCTATACTCTGTTGAAGACAAAGCTCTGTTGAAGACTAAAGCTAAAAGGTCTGCCAAGACAAAGCTCTACTGAAGATCAAAGTTAAAGGCCTCTCAAGGCAAAGCTCTGTTGAAGACCAACAGAGATGTATCATCAGTGTTTTCTATTAGTCCTTGTAATGTTTAGTGCATAGAAGTGGTTAGCTTAGCAGATGTTATTAGTTTGTTATTTTTGTTAAGTGTAACTTTCATGCTGACATCATAATCAGATGCTCAGGGGTTAGGATTGTAGTATAAATAGAACAGTGCCTGTACTGTTCTATTTGATCACTTACATCTATTATCAATCCAACATATGTTCCTTACATTCTGTATGAACAAATCAGTGATCTTAGGCTGAGGTGGAGATTGTGAGTCGTGTGCAAGTAATCATAATTACGAAAGCATGATAGTGAAAACAATCTCTCAACTGCTATGAATTAAAGTTCTTCCATTCCGCTGCAAGTTCATCTGATTTATCTTCTTTCATTTACCATATTTAGAACTTTCATAAACAGTTTCAAACTCAGATCCTAACAATTGGTACCAGAGCTTGGTCAATCGAACTTGATTTAACAATCAATTTGATTAAAATACACCATCTCTCACTGCTAATTCAATTTTTTGTTTTTATTTTTTAATTTCATTCTAAAAAGTTTTTAAATAAAAACTGTTTTGTAAACAATCAGAATGTCACACACTTCACAAGATCCTCATAACACCGACACCATGTTTAAACCACAGATCCTTATCAGATCTGAGAATAATATCTGGCAAAGACGGATGGGTCATGTCCTTGCTCCGCAAAACACCGATTGCTGGAAGTCGGTCATCTTTGGATCTCATGTTCCAATGATACCGAGTACAGAGGACCCTAAAGTCCAAGTACCAAAGAATCCTGAAAATTGTTCCAAGCAAGATTTAAAAAATCGAGCTAGATGCAAAGGCATTTAGCATCGTGGCCTCTGCATTGCCAAACGATATCTATGCTGACCTGTTGCATTGCAACAATGCAAAGGAGTTATGCGATGCTTGGAAAGAGCAATTCCGTGGGACTGAGGAAGTGACTGAAAACAACAGAGAGGTTAAAAATCAGCAATATGAAATGTTGTCATGTCAAAGGAGAATCACTAACCCAACAGTTCGAAAGATTTAGTTGTCTCATTAGTGAACTCAAACTGGTGAATGTTACACTTGCAATTTCGACTCTAAATAGTCGTTTTCTTAGATCATTACCACACAAGTGGGACACTATAGCTTTCGTTACTAGAAATTCAGTCGGGTTCAAAGAAATGAGTCTTACTCAGCTTCATGGTAGGCTCTTCACTTATGAGAGAGAGCTGAACCAGAAAAAGAAGCTACAAGAGTCTGGAAAAGTGACTGATGACTATACATTTGGTAGTACAACTCTCCTTGGCCAAGAAGAGTCATTGGCAGTAGTAAGGATCAAAGTTATGATCATATCATTGATATAACGTATGGTTTCAATTCTGACCCTTACACACCCAATTACGCATTTGCTACTAATGGGGAAAGCCAAACTTCTAACAACTTATGCTTTGAGATGAGTGATCTTCAACATTTTGATCCATCAAAGAGATGGACATTTTGCACCAGTTGGCTTTGTTAAGTGTCACGGTTAACAAGTATTACAACAGAACTAGTAGGAAGATCCCAGGGTTGCATGGGGGACAAAAGTTGGGTTGGATAAATCAAAAATTAAATGTTATAAGTGTAATAGGCTAGGACACTTTGCTAGCGAATGTAGGTCTCAATCAACTGGACTAATAGTCACACATCCTAGCCCTAGACCTCAAAACACTGTCCATTATTCCCAATATACCCCTGATCCTCACATTCAAAACACTACTCACTTTGCACACCCTGCTACCACTGTTCCAGTGCAATATGTTCAAACCACTATTCTCAAATTCAGTATGTTCAAGCACCAGCACCTCAGGTTTAAATGCAACCTGCACAACAAGTTGCTCAAACCGATGCTCAGGCAAAGGTTAATCAACATAGATTCTTTACTCAGGACTTTTTTGATTAGAGTAGCTTACCTGAGGATCTAACTAATGAAAACTTTGCTCTAATTGAAGGCATTGAAAAGAAACAAAATGAATTTTGCTTTATTGCACTAGAATCTAAGGTTGAGGGTGTTGAATTTGAGGAGGTGGGATCTAAATCTGTTGAGTGTAATGTTCATTATGAAATAGTGGTTACAAAAGAAGGTGTTGATGAAGATGTTAAACCTCTGTCTGATCCATGGGAGGCTAGTGTTTGTGAAGGAGAATGTGATTGTGCCATGATGGCTGGTACTAAGGGAGCTTCTACTTGCCTTGATAGTTTATGGTATGTAGATAGTGGGGGCTCCAGGCATATGACAGGATGTAGAGCCCTTCTCAAAGACTTTATGGCTCATGGAGGGGGTGATATATCCTTTGGTAATAATTCAAAAGGAAAGGCACTTAGGTCTGGAAAAGTTCACGCTGGGAAGCTCAAATTCAAAAATGTCAATCTTATCGACAATCTTAAATTTAATCTTCTTAATGTTTCACAAATGAGTGATAGAGGCTATGGGTAATTCTTCACTAAGATAACTTGTCAGATTGTTAGGCTAGAAGTGGTTAAAAGGGTTGATCAAATCATAGCCGAGAGCAAAGAACAAACTGTTGCTCACAGGAGTGGCAATGTGTATGTGGTTGATATGTTGAAAGATAATTCAATGACTAATGCTTGTCTGTTCTCAGCTGCCTCTAACAAAGAGACATAACTATGCACAGAAGACTTGGACACACAAATCTGACAACTATCACCACACTCTCTAAACAAGGCCTTGTAAGAGGCTTACCACAAAAACTTTTCACAAAAGAAGAACATTGTGTTTCCTGTTTAAAAGCAAAACAACATAAAAGTTCTTACAAACCAGTTGGTGAGTCCAAAACAAGTCAGTGTTTACAATTACTACACATGGACTTGTTTGGCCCTGTAAAAATCGTGAGCCTCAGTAAAAAGAGATATTGTCTTGTAGTTGTTGATGATTTTCAAGGTTTACATAGACTTACTTTTTGCACTCTAAGGATGAAAATGCAAGCATCTTGCAAGGATTTATGAAACAAGTTGAAAAGCAATTTGACATGTCAGTAAAAGTCTTCAGGAGTGAGAATGGCACAGAGTTTAGAAATAAGGAGTTGGATGAGTTCTGTGTGTCAAAAAGAATTGGAAGGCAGTACAGCATTCCAAGAACACTAGAACAAAATGGGGTAGTTGAAAGGAAAAACAGGACTTTAATTGAAGCTGCTAGAACTATGCAAGCAGACTCTGGTTTACCCTATCCTTTTGGGCAGAGGCTGTAAACACTGCTTTCTATGTTCAAAACAGAGTTTTAATCAACCCCAGACATCAATCCACCGCTTATGAATATTTGTACAAGATCAAACCACTGATCTCTTATTTCAAAATCTTTGGCTGCCCATGCTTTATTTTGAACTTAAAAGATTCAATTTCAAAATTTGCAGCCAAAGTAGACTTTGGTTATTTTTGGGATACTCAACCACCGCTAAAGCCTACAGGGTCTTTAATTTAAGGAATAGGTGTGTGGAAGAGACTTTGAATGTGAAGTTCAATGAACTTTTTCATTAAAAATCCTAGCAAATCCTGCTAAACTTTTTGATTTAGACAAATTCACTTTTGAATCTGTGTCTGTTAAGGCTAACCATGCGGGTACACCATAGTCTCCACATCATGATTATGGATATGGCATTATGATTCCACAGTATAAAGCAACATCCACCATTAGAGGAACAGATGTTGTCAACAATTGTGAAAACTCTGCCACTGTTGGATCAACCACTGTTGATCCTCAATCCTCTACCATTTCATCAACTATAACCTCTGTTGATAAAAGTCCAACCACTGTGGATAAAAATCATCATGTTCTCACACCTATCTCACCAATACCTCCACTTCATACAGATGTTGGCTCTTCAAAATTACCAATAGATGTTAGCTCAAATGATTCACATCTGCAGCCTTCACCTCAAAATGGCATCATTCCATACAAGGGAGATCTAATCTACCTTAAAAATCATCCATCTAATCTTATCATTGGCAACATTAATGAAGGGGTGCTCACCAGAAGCCAATCCTAAAATTTTTTCTTTTTGTTGGTTTCCTATCACTCACACAACCTGTCAAGTACCAAGAGGCACTGAGACAACAGTTGGGTAGAAGTAATGCAGGAAGAGCTCCTCCAGTTTAAAAGACAACAAGTATGGGAACTTGTACCATTGCCAAAGGATGTATATCCAATTGGCACAAAATGGGTCTTCAAAAGCAAAACTGATAAGAGGGGTATTGTTGTCAAGAATAAAGCTAGGCTTGTGATTCAAGGGTACAAACAAGAAGAAGGCCTTGATTATGATAAAACCTCTGCTCCTGTAGCAAGATTAAAAGCCATCAGATTGTTCTTAGCCTTTGTTGCCAACTGCAACATCAAGGTGTTTCAAATGGATATAAAAAGTGCATTCTTGTATGGTAAAATCAAAGAAGAGGTATATGTTTGTCATCCCCCTGGCTTTGAAGATGCATTTTATCCTAATCATGTCTACAAGCTTAACAAAGCTTTGTATAGCTTGAAACAAGCACCTAGAGCCTGGTATGAAACTCTCTCCACCTTTCTCTTGTCCATTGGCTTTTCAAGGGGTAAAATTGACAAAACCTTATTTTTTAAATGGAAAGGAAAGAATTTGATGCCCGTCCAAATTTATGTGGATGACATCATTTTTGGATCCACATGCACTGTCATGTGTGAAGGGTTTCGAAAACTCATGGCAGCAGAGTTTGAAATGAGTGCAATGGGTGAGCTCCAATGTTTTCTTGGTCTCCAAGTAAAATAGTTGCAAAATGGTACATTCATTTATCAAAGTAAGTAAGCCAAAGAACTGCTTAAAAATTTTCATATGAATGATTGCAAACCATGTAGCACACCCATGGCAACCACAAAGCTTGTCACTGTTGAAGAAAGAGATGACTTGGTTGATTAAACTCTTTATTGAAGCATGATAGGTTCATTATTGTACCTAACTATATCAAGGACAGACATCATGTTTGCAACATGTGTTTGTTTTAGATCCCAGTCAGCACCTAGAAAGTCTAATGTCATTGCTGTAAAAAGGATATTCAGATACATAAAAGGTGCTCCTACACTTGGTATCTGGTATCCAGCTAATGCAAATATTGAGCTTTCAGGTTTCTCAGATAATGATTTTGTTGGATGTAAAACCACAAGGAAGTCTACTTCAGGAGGCTGTCAATTCCTAGGGAATTGCTCAGTGTCTTGGCAGAGCAAAAAACAGGTTGCAGTATCAACATCCACAACAGAGGTTGAGTATATTTCTGCTGGAAGCTGCACTGCTCAACTCCTGTGGCTTCAGAATCAGTTATTGGATTTTGGAATCAGTTATTGGATTTTGGTGTAACTTCTTTAAAGACTAATCTTATGTTAGATAGTCAAACAACTGAAAACATCATTAAAAATCCAGTATCTCATTCTACCACCAAACACATTGATATCAGACAACACTTTGCGGCAGATTACTATGAAAAAGGTTTGATTTCTCTTCATCATGTTCCAACTAAAGATCAACTGGCAGATGTTCTAATAAAAGCACTAGATACAACTACCTTTGAAAGTTTGATCTCTAGGCTTGGGATGCTAAACATGGAATAAAAACAAATTTTTGGGTTCCATGTGTCAAAAGCATTAAAAATGTGTTCAAAAAATCAACTTTCATCCTTAAAAATAGCTAAACTTGTATTTTCAATATATCTCTAAAGTCTGTTCACAACCACTGTTTCTCAAAACTTCTGCTTGGCATGAAAATCTATCAGTTGCTGAAAGTGTATCTATGTTCCTATTTCCACTGTTGGTGAAACCATTGATTTCCCAATCCACTAATACTCTATCCTCTGATAGTGTAATATCACCACTGATCATTCCACTATTTAGAACCACTGCTGGTCTCCAGCAAAGGTTACCAAGCAACTGTCATCAACTATCCAACAGAGTTTACACGTGCACAAATGATTGCCATCAGATCTTTTGGAAACCGCTGCTACGTCAGCATTCACTTTTTCCCTTTATAAACCCTGTTTCATCCAAACATATTTCCACTTGCCGTTTCAATTTCAAACACAAAAATCTCTCATTATTTTCTCCATTACTCTTCTTCCTCTCAAAACCCTAATCACTCACTTCTACACCATGAATCTCATTATCAAAACTCCCTATAACTACCTTCCAATTTTTGAAAAAAATAACATTAATACCGCAATTCACTCCATGATTGATGTTCTACAAACATCATCATACAAAGATGTGTTACTTGCGAAAGCTCCGATTTACATCGACAACCTCTGCCAGCTCTAGTCGAATGCTGAAGTTCAAGTTCAGAACAAAAAGCCTTTTTCCATCACATAAAAAATTGGACAGTCACTTATCCAAATCTCTCCTTCCACTATCTCCACCATTTTCAGTCTTAATGACCTTGATGCCCCCCACATCTTTCTTAAAGAAAGATTTACATGCAGAATTCATTGAGCAAGGATATGAAGATCAGTTATCTGGTATTACTATTTTCAAACCTAAAGTTCCTGCTGACATGAAATTCTTTTTCCACACCCTTTTACTTTGTTTGTTAGCCAAAACTACTACTTTCAACAAAATACCTTTAAATATTCAATACCCGGGTTATGCTATTTTACCCAAATCCAAATTTAACTTTTCTCAGGTATTGTTTTCTGATTTGGTTGCAAACATAATAATCTTAAAAAGGGAAAAACTTTTTTGATACACCCTAGGTTGTTGAATTTCTATTTACATAAACAATTTTCTGCTTCTGATTTTCAACAAGGTGCCATCTGTGAAGTTGGCAGCCTTAAACACGAAACTTTTACTTGACTCTCAACACAAAAACCTAAGGTGTTGAAAACCAAAGCAACGGTGATCTGTTACAAACACTACTCCTTCATCGGTTGCTGAGCCCACTGCTCCTAGTGACCACATCACTATAACCAGTGCTGTGCAACCCATACCAGCCATCCCCAAAAAGAAACCCACCAAACCCACCAAGCCCTCCAAACACCCAAAATGGTAGCTTTGGAAGATGAGATCCCAGATGTCTTACCGGTGATAGCACAAAAGTCTCTAACAACCACTGTTGCTACTTCTCACAGCAGTTGGTTCAAAGATCTCCACCAGCTCATGCTCCTCTTATTTCCTCACAAAAGGAACAAGCGATACTCATAGGGACACCACAATATGAGGCAGATGTTTCAATTGACACATCTGTTCTCCAACCCCTCTCCAAGGGCTATGTCTTTTTCTACTCCTTTACCCACTTATCTAATACCACCCATTTTCATACCCTTGCTTGAAGCAATACAGAAAACTCAGACACTGAGCAGTCTCTCTCACTCACACATTATAGATAGCCAACTTCCACAATTGACTGCGTCTGAGACAACTCTATCTGCTAGCCCACAAACATTGAGGAGGTTACACCCAGGAGTTACTTATAACTCTTGATAGTAGTTCAAGTGAAGCAGCTACTAGAACTACAGTCACAACAGTGGCTCAGTTGGACAGTGGTTACATCCATAAGACTTCCTTGAAGGCAACAACTGCTGAGGCTACAATGGTAACCTTTGAGCCAGTTGAAAGTCCCCAGTACCACGAACAAGGGGCATTTGGTGCTGATTTCCTTGAGACTCTTCATGATGATGAACCAAATACAACTACCTCTGGTAGGAATTTGGATGATCCTATTAACTTAGGTGACAAATTACAATATCAAGAATTGACGGAGAGGATCTCTTCCATTGAATCATTTGTTGATGATATCAAATCCATGATGATTCAATTGCTACAACTTTCTCAAAGTCAACCTTCTTCATCTATCTCTACTGCTGAGCTATGGAATGTCATGCAACCAACCTTTATTGCTCAAAGACAACTTTGTGATATACAACATGAGAACAACATGAAGTTGATGAGATCTATGGTCGATGCTCGTTATTTGGATACACAAGTTGATATTAGGGCTATCTAAGACCATTTAGTGCAGATTACTAGCTCTGCCCCGGTTGTCATTCTTAAAGAAGATGATGCCAAAAGGGGGAGAAAGATTCACTACGAAGGTTGCCTCCTGATGCAGCTGTCAAATCTAAGGTGCAACAACAGCCAGGTAACACTGCAGGTTCTGATGAGGCATCCAAAGCTTATTCTGGAAAAGGGATTGATGAGACTCTAAATTTGGAGGCCGAAAGGATTGCCCTTGAAAAGCAGAAGCGACAAGATACATTGGAAGCAAAGGCTCTTATGCTTATTGAAGAAGAAAAGGCTAAGCAGCTTGAAAAAGAAGATGTTGGCACTTCAAAAAGAAGGAAATCTGATAGAAAAGTAAGACAATCAACTTCCACTCCTTCTACAACAACTGCTGCAACTACTTCTTATGTATCCTATGTCATAACTATCCCAGCAGAGGTTGGTACCACTGCTGAGAAGGCAGATGTTGTAACAACAGATGTTGGGACAACAGCTGTTGGATTAGCAGATGTTATCTAAACCACTGCCATGATCACCTTCCCAACCACGACTGAACCATTGCTCACACCATCCTGAATTCCCATACATCCAACTTCACCCAAACTTAAATTCTAACGCAAAAGAAAAACTTTTGTGGTTGATGATGATAAAGACTACCAATCACCCCTTCCTATTTCTTCACATCCTATATTAAAACCATCCTCATCACCTCCACACTCGGAAACTCTATTTCCCCCATTTCCAGTAATGCACTTATCCTCCTCTTTACTTCCTATGGGTGCATTATACCCATTGGAAACTTTTGCAATAAAAGGTGAGATTGAATCTTTCTACAAATTACAAGATCCAGCAAAAAGAGACTTTCCTTCCTTGTTGGGGTATCGAAAGCCTAGGAATTTAGATGAGTATCTTAAACTAAAGGCTAGACAGGCTGAGCACATAGGAAAATACAAATCAAAAGACAAAGATGATAGGGCTTTACAACTCTCCTTACAGTATCAAATGAGCAAAGTAAGAAGCACTGAAGAACTTGCTATGGAGCTAAGTAAGTCTATGTCTGAACAGCCAACCACTGATGATCCAGAGCTGAAAGAAGATTATCTTGATCATGTCATGAAGCATAAGCCTTACAAAGCAACAAGTGCACATTTAAAGGTTAGTCGGCTAATGAGCTTAAAGAAGAAATTGAAAGAATTTATTCCATGCTCAAAGATCCTTCAAAGAAGCCTACTCCTCCTATTAGGAAAAATGCCAAAATTGAAAGCCAAGACCATGCTTTCAAAATTAAAAGAATGAAAGCCGAACTTGTTGATGCTTTATATGGAATAACAAGGCAGATTGCTAGATGGCCTGCATCTAAAGTGGTAGATACCTACAGAAGGTTGGAAGAATTAAAAGAAAAGGATCCTTCTATTACAAGAAAGCCAATCTATGATCAAACAACCTCTGCTCTTAAATAGACCCTTGCTCCTGAAAGATTAAATTCAACCATCAGCTTATCCATCATTGTCTTGAATCAAGCAATAAGGCAAAAGTAGGTAAGAGAAGAAGATCAAAGGATGCATGAAGAATTGAGAAAAGAGGGAATAAAAAATCAAATTTTGTTTCACACAGATGCTGCAAGTGACAAACTCAGAGCCTCACTGTCAACACTTGTAAGCAGACCTGCTTCACCAAACTCATCACAAATGGAAATCTAACAAATAACCCTACTCCCAAGAAAACCATCTGACTCAAAAATTCTAAAATGGAAGTCTAACAAAGACAACCATGAAGTGACATTGCTCAAGTTAGATGGTAGAGTTCAAAAATAAAGATGGAGGATGCGTATGGTCTGGATGCAGCTGATCTCCAAGGCTTGCTGAATCTTGAACTTGAAAGGGATGTAGAAGACATGATTGCCCTAGATTTTGAACTTCAATTGAAAGGCCAGATAAGGGAATCATTTATGAGAAATAAAGATTAGATATAAAGTTTAGTTTTGGCAACATCTGTTCTAGGGTGAGATTGTTGGAATTGAACCCTACAGATGATAAAAAGCTAAAATATACTACAACCTCTGATATAAATAATAATGTAACACCTTCCCAAGTCAAGCTCTGCTAAATACTAAATATTCAAGGTCTGTCATAGCTATACTCTGTTGAAGACAAAGCTCTGTTGAAGACTAAAGAAAAAACGTCTGCCAAGATAAAGCTCTGCTGAAGATTAAAGTTAAAGGTCTGTCATAGCAAAGCACTGCTGAAGACCAACAGAAGACGTATCATCAGTGTTTTCTATCAGTCCTTGTAATGTTTAGTGCATAGTAGTGGTTAGCTTAGCAGATGTTATTAGTTTGTTATTTTTGTTAAGTGTTACTTTCATGTTGACATCATAATAAGATGCTCAATGGTTAGGATTATAGTATAAATTGAACAATGTCTGTACTATTCTATTTGATCACTCATCTATTATCAATCTAACTTATCTTCCTCACATTCTGTATGAACAAATCAGTGATCTTAGGCTGAGCGGGAGGTTGTGAGTCATATGCAAGTAATCATAGTTACGAAAGCATGACAATGTAAACAATCTCTCAACTGTTATGAATTAAAGTTCTTCCATTCTGCTGCAAGTTCATTCTTATTTATCTTCTTTCATTTACCATATTTAGAACTTTGATAACCAGTTTCAAACTCAGATCCTAACAGACTACTTGAAGATATGTGAGATAGGTCCTCACTCGGCACTTAGAGAATTCTGCCACAACTTGTTATATCAACTGATTTGGGAGTGTTTTGAGAGTGTAGAATAGTTGGAAAAGTGCAAATGAGATGATGGAGGCTTGGTTTTATAATGGGGGATTAGTGTTTAATGAGGTTTATATATGATTGGGGAAGAGATATGTGAAAAAGAATTGTCCAACCCAAGATCTGGAAAAAACTTTCTGCGAATTAAGTGGCTTGGCGCCCTGCCAAGCTAAATAAGGGGAGGCTTCGCGTAGCGCCACGCCTTATTTAGCCAGCAGTTTCATTTTTTTGCAATTAGGCCCCCGAACTTTCATTTGTTTATCATATTGTGCTATAACTTTATAATTTAACATGTTTTTGAGTATGAAACGTGTAAGTATATATAAATTGCATATCGTGAACGTATGGATGACTATTTGAACGTAAAACAAGTATCAGTTTGCAAGTAAACATGTAATTAACGATTGATTGCCCGTATAACACGTATGTTAAAAGTATGGAATTCTATTACGATCGAAGTCTCAGATTTCAATGTTGGAAACGAATACAAGAAAACCCATGTTAGAGTGTGTGTTAGTGTATTTAGTATTTTTCATTATCACGCTATTATTGTTAGTTTATTACAGGCAATGTGGTTTCCAAATCTCAATATTGATTATTAGTTTGTGTGTAGTGGTAGGTTGTATCACGCCAAAGCAGGTTATAGCGCCCTGTGAAGCTGCAAGGGCTCCATACGGTGGATCGTGGCCATCCTCGGCGAAAATTATAACAGCGCTACACTACGGTTTCTCACACACACACACTCAAGTTACATAACCCCTCTTTCTTAATGCATTTGCCACGTGGCGTATAACCCCACATCACAAAGGGTTATGGGCGATTACCACTATGCATGGCCATAGAAGGAAAATTAACAAAGGTTATTATACAAAAGGAAGCTACCAAGAGACATGTATTTGCAACCCTAACAATCGTAAGCAAAACAAAGAATCCCAACCCACAAACTGTTGTTTATTAGATACATACAATCTAGAATTCACTTTATCATCACCATATTTTCCCCGGTATCCATCATTTGAATCCATTAGAACAATATCTTAATAACATAAAAGAGAGGATTTCTTACTAGAATCCAACTATTGCCATTTGTTTATTCAAAAGACTACTTAATAACAAACCAATAAAAAATCATCATAAAGTTCAAATCTACAAACACAAATATACAAAATCCAGCTAGCTAACAATAAATCATAAATAAATTCTTCAAAAAAAAATAACAATATAGTGACACTGGTCATAACATTGTTTCAAAGTTAGAAAAGAACTTCTGAAGCAAAGATTTAGTGGTGGCATTTTCTTGGGGATTGAGACCTAACCAAATCCATGAACCACAAAAACTCGAAACCAAATAGTCATACCACCACCAAACCAACTGAAACAAAAGGACAAATATGTTAAATTACCTTAAAAACAAATGGAACAGCAACCCGATTCACAGAATCTAAAGATTCCATCGGTATTTCACATGATGACAACATAGTTGCCTCGAAACAACGCCCCCATAAAAAGTAAATTTGATATGCATGATAAGCAGGACTCATCGGAATTTGATCAGAACCATCACCGGAACCATAGTCCAGGTCACCGAAAGTTTGGCTCTATCGAAATCTCTTTGTTATCTTGTTACATCTATCTGGCCACAAACCAAGCCCTTATCCGTCGTCTTCAAAACCCCATAAGACTCTAGATCTAAACCACCGCAATTGTCTACGTCCCCCCCCCCCCCCCCCCACAACAAAACATCCCCGACATCTTCCATCGTGGAGGTGGTCACCACCAATGTATTTGAGAAATAGAAAAACGTTTGGAAATATATGAGAATTGAGGTTAAATGAACGATTACAGAGCAGATCTAAGGGTTTTTTTTTGGAGAGGGAGGGGGTAGAAATATGGTCAGAGAAAACCGAATTTTTTTTTTGTGTTTGAATTTCAAATCCACGAATCAACTTTAGAAAGTTGCAGCATGTTTGTTAGGTTCTAAAAGTGTGAAACTAATGCATCAAATATACACAATGGGCTATAGTAGTGAACTGAGATTTAATCAGGTTAATTTGTATTATGTTTGGACCTTTATAGGTCATTTGGGACATACCTAAGGCCATGTGCGCCAGACAAGTCCAGGAGGAGCCCATGTGAGGATGGGCTAACCCTAGGTGTATAAGCTAATTTATGTCACTTCTATGGCAAACCTTTAGAGAGAGCATCCATGAGATAGAATTCCTAGAGGGATAGCGAGGTGAAGAACTTGCATCAGACGATTTTGCTATTTGATAGTAATAGAACCGTATGCAAGTTTGAAGTGATTCCTGTGTTATTCTGTTCATCTCGATCTTCTTACTTTTCGGTTTTCTGTGATATCACCAAATTTGGATTCCACCCATCCTTGGTGATTGTTTGATATCATTGTTAGATCCAGATTTTTCAGGACTTACAATTGGTATCAGAGCCTTCAGATCCAGTTTCTAGGCTCGGTTTGATATCAAACATTCAAGTTTTCTGGATTTTTTGGTTGGTGTTCTTCGTGTTCTTTATCGTGTTCGTCGGTTTTTCTAAAAAGATCGTATATTTTGCTACGTCGCTCAGTTGAAAACAATGTTAAAAGATTAAAATAAATTTTTTGTTTCCTAAAAAGGATTTGATAAAAATAACAATTTGCTTAAAAAATAATAATAAAAAAACACTTTTTTGTCAGACTTTCATTCGAATACTCATCATCATCAGTTTAAACATAATCTTTCTCATCCGAAATTCATCACTGTTCATCTGAAATACATTTTCTTTTTCGAACTCTTCATTCGAAACACATATTATCATTCATCATCTGAAATCTTCATCTCCATTCGAATTCATCATCATCTTCATCCGAAATCCATCATTCATCATCCGAACTCTATATCTGAATTCATCATCATCTACCTGCACCATCATCATCCTCATCTCCGGCCACGCAACAACCTTCATCTTTTTTAGTCATCACCATCGTTCACCGTGATTCCTCAATCATCTACGTCATCTTCATCACCACCGGTCGTCGTCATCACCATCACAGAACAGCACATAAACAAGTTTCCGAAACACATTCCAAAATACATTTTGAATCCTTCCAAAACAACCACTTTTCGAGTCTTTCCTAAACATTTTTCGAGTTAACACAGTTTCGAAACATTCGTTCGAAACAGATTTCTAGTTCTGTTTTAAGTCTCTTCTTAACCTCCGATCATCATCGTCAAACGTCCTCTGTCTTTCACCTTTAACCACCATAAGCCAACAACCTACAACTACAACCCTCGACACCATCTTCTCCGACACGACCTCCACCACCATCACTCGTCATCTCCACTCTTACATCTCTTCTCCGTCATCAACTGCAACTCCACTACACCACCATCTTCTTGTCGCTCTCCAACTCCTGATCACCGAACCACAACCATCATCTTCAACAAGGCTGTTCCATCGTTGATTCTCCGACCATAGTTAACTCCGACCAGCATCATCACCTTCGACCATCGTTCACCGTCAACCTCCATCTTTTCATTCACCACTTGATCACCTCCGTATACCCCGTCTCCCGTAAACGGACGTTCAACGTCAACAACTATTCAGCTCCGATCACGTTAAATCACCTCCATCTTCTCCGATCATCATTCCGTCATCATCCATCACCCATCGACCATCGTTGCTTTGAAAACAAAAAAGGGTATGGTATTGGCGGCTGTTTGTGTTTAATAGAGTTTTTTTTTTTAAATTGATTTGATGTTTAGGATTCTTTTTTTAAGGTTTATCTTAATTTTAATAATCATTACCTAATAATAATATAATTATAATTATAATATAATATTAATTAGATTTACTAATCATATATAATTACAAATATTCTTTTGGTATGTATTAGTTATATAATAATTATATTAAAAAAATTAACCTATTTTCTACTTAAAAAATTGGTTTTATAAAAAATTTTGGAAAGGGTTTTAAAGTGTGGTGAAGGTAGCGGTTTGTACGTTTGTGAAGTGTTTAAGCTAGCAAGTAAATTGGTTTTTCACTCCGGATTGTTTTTCTCGGCTTTTGATCACGGGCAAGGAACAAACTAGTAAAGGTTTTTGCAAGATGTCTACAACCCAAACTCAGTACCCAAACATTGTTTTTAGCCTAGCTCAAAATCAACACCCGAACGTAATGGATAGTGCTAATGATTTGCATTTTGAAATTATTCTTTCTAGAGATGGAACTGGAAGGTTGCAGGATCGAGTGAAGGAAAAGGTGAATGAGTTTATAGGGAACTACAATGTCAACCCTATTGTGAAATATGTGATGCGATTGCTTGAAAATGGGAGGTGAAAAGAGGGAGTAAGGAATGAGATGAATACTTTTTTGGGTGATGACAAAGACTTGTTTCTTGGTTATGGGATCATTTACAATCAAACCAAGATCTATACGCACAATCCTCATAATCTCATCCCAATGAAGTGACTAAATAGAAACCTCAAGCACAGTAAGCTGCAGTCAATAGCCCAGCAACCCAAGCCCAAACTCAGACTGGCGAACCAAGATCGCTCATTGACACAGTCAACTATATTTTGTATACTAAACATTGTAGGAACAAGGTTGCACAACTCAGCGCACTCAACTCTAAAATGGCTAATGATTACAACAGTGCAATGGCTCAGTGCATCAGCCTTAGACAAGGCAACAAGTTGCTTACTTAAAAGGTTGAAGCACAAAAGAAGGATATAGCTCAGCTTCACTTGGATCTCAATTAACAACAATGTTGGGTCCATGATTACAAGAACAAACTCAATGTGAAAACATGGAACTTGAGTCTGTGAGAGCTGAGTTAGGACTCCTGATTGGCAAGTATAAACAAATTGAAGTAAACATAAAGAAGTTTGATACATCCAGCAAGGTAGTTCAAGACGTGTGCAATGTGCAACTAGCGTACAAAGGGAACAAGGGGAAGGGTTTGCGACTCAATCAGGTTGCCCCTCCATATAATCACAATTACACGAGAATGCCTGACACCGAGGGAGAACTTGAAAATGCACAACATATGGTGTATGGCAAACCAAGTGATTATACATCAGACACACAGGGTTCTGTTAAACCTGCCAATGTTAAAATGAAGCAAAGATGTGTGAACAACACTGATGCTTCTACTTCATGGGTAGAAAAAGTGTCATGTGCAGAACCGTCTTTTGCTGATGACTCTTCTAATGATTTAGCTGAAGTATCTGGTCTGTCATCCGATAAACCAGGATTCTCCGATTCTATCAAAGCTGATGAAGTTAAGACTGACATGAATAAGTCTCCTAGTACGCAAACTGAATAATTTAAACCTTATGTTAGTGCTATAAAGGTTCATATCAAGCAACAGGAGACGAAACAAGCAGGTAAAGGACAAAGAAATCAAAACATCAAAGTCAATCACCCTCTCCTAAATCATCTACGGGCAACAATAGTCCGCAAAAGGCTCGTGATGTAAAAAATGCTTTTGATAAGCAAGTTAGTAATGGCAAATGTGAGAAATATGCATTTGACTGTGCTAATAAAGCTTTTAAAAAGACTAGTGAGATTTCTAAACAAGACTTGTAGTCTAAGCAACATAAGAAGAATCAAAAGAAATCCCCACAACATAAGGCCCCTACAAACAACAAGCATAGGCATCCAAATTCATCTTTGTTTGTGAGAAATGTGCAACAAAAACAAGCACAGAAAGGATCAGTTCATCTTTCAGGCCTTCAAGAGCAAACCAAGCTGATCAGAATGTTTTATACGTGAAGAGAAAAATATGCTTCAATTGCGGCATTTCTGTTCACATTGCTCGAAGCTGCACACATTGTCCCTATGTACACTAGTATGCTCAAAATCAGAGGGTTACACCAAAGGATAACTATCATTCCAAGCCAATGAAGGTATCATCACCTAGAGCAATGAAGAATATGAATCCCAAGGTTAAACCATCTGATGGGGATTGGAATGCTGCTAAAAACAAACACAACACTGTTCAGGAATAAAAATGTGTTTCTAAAACTAACAACCTGAAACAACTAAAGTTACTCAACCGACGACAACAAACGCGTTTATTAAGCCAAAACAAATTTGGAAATCCAAATGCAAAACGATAACATCTCCAATCCTTGAAACAAGGGGGACTTGTGTGTAAAAAATGTGTCTTATTTGATGCTTCAGGAAATCCCAGGACCACGATGGCCTGGGTACCAATGTCTTACTAATCTCCTTATTTTGATGCTTCAGGAAATCCCAGGACCACGAGGAACTGTTGACAATCTCTGGAATGTTGAAAGCAGTTGTTAACATCTCACTATTGAAAAAAGTTCATTTTTTACATATGATAAGTTTCCTTTGGAGGAGATGAGATTGGATAAGATCAGCGAAAAGGTACAATTTAAATTTCATGATTTAATTTTGATATAGTCTTCAATCTAATGACGGAATGGTTAAGCAAAAACAACAAAAACATTTTTCATTCCCTTTCGTTTATATCTTTGTACATACGTTTTCATTATTATGTAAATTTGTGCATAAAGTGTGATGCACAAATTTAGGGGGGAAGAGGGAGATATATATACATGTGCATTATTTGAGGGGGAGAAAATGAAAAATATACAAAAACATTTGAAAAACAGAAAAATTCAAAAACATTTGAAAAACAGAAAATCCAAAAAGATTTATTGCGTAAAATGGGAAATGAAATAAATGTTCTTGCTAAAGGGCTTGACTGACACATGTAAGGTGTCGTAGCTGAAAATACTAGGATCTAATGCGTTATGTCAATTAACTTGACGTTAAAAGTTATAAAAGATACTAAGTGATATAAACATAACGAACTATGCATCTTTTAGGTAACATACCATCGGCCTATGATTTTATAGTCTTAAATCTTGCGTTAATAGATAGCCAACATCTGAGGTTTCGGGTTTTTATACTGGTGAGTCATCCGGGATATTACGGCTGTCCTTCTGTTGCATCAAGATTATTTGCAGACCCAGGCACAGTCAGGATATCTTAAAAGAGCCAAAGAGACCAAAAACTTTAACGGAAGACAAACTTAATTGAGGGAATTCCATGTGCTTGAAAAGTCAAATATATATCGTATAAGGTATAATGCCTAACCCTCGTCTAATGTTGTTTGGTCACTTGCGGTACGACGTACTGACCTGTACACCAACACGTCTGACGTTGTAAAATCAAAGGATGATCTCAGTATACTCACCTGCTACGATGAATCGTTTTGCTTACCTTGATCACGGGGGTATGTCATGGTATGGGACACACGAGCATTATAGTATGATATTACTATAAGCATATCACAAAGTTGAAAAATGAAAATTGAGCGTTAAAGTTTAAGTGGACAAACAAATTGGCAATCACTTAGATCAGTCTAAATAAGCTCGCACTAAAAAGTGTTCCTTGGTCTGCCTGAAACCGATTTTGATCCCATTGCAATTGTATATTGTAATTATTGAGTTAGTTTCTTGTTTACTTGCATGCATTTCTGTATATATTCTTAGATTAAAAAAATTACAAAAATAGAGAATTCAAAATCCAAAAATAGTGTCTTGTTTTTGTTGAGCCCAAATAAACAATGCTCTTTTAACTTAATACGGCAAGGGATTTCAACAAATGCGAAAATAATGTGTGGAAATAGAAATCGAACTTTCAAGAAACACAACTTACAAAATTTTCAAGTTTATATCACTTTGAAACAAAATGGTTTACAAGATGAATGTGAGGTTATTGACTATTACAAACGAAAAGTTTGATAATTACGTGGTGAAAGGGTAATGGAGTTTTGTTGTATGTATTAAATGCTTGGCTTGACACACTATCCTTCGAGGATTTACTTCTCTATTTATAGAGAATTTTGAGCATGAACAAACATTTGTTTATTTATGCACTTGCCCTGCATAAAGTAGCTTTTTGGCATATTCATTGAATCTACTAAGGTCAACTTGCTACTTTAAAAATATGACAGAGCCTTATCTTTTAGACAAGTTAGCTCATCAGAAGTCTTGATGGCCAGCCCATCAGAAAATCTGTTGAACAGATCAACATATTTTCTGATGATCAAAGTTCATTAGATTCTGATGATATTCATTAGAAATATCATCAAATCCATCAGAATGATCTTTTCTGCTCGTCTTCTTTCTACTTGACTTTCATGACAATATCTTCAGCACATTATTAGTGTGATCATATTTTTCTTAAATACTTACACAGAAGTTTCCTAACAATCCCCCCCCCCCCCCAAGTATTGTAAGAAAAGTAACATCTCAAGACAAAGAACAAACTTAAAAAACTTCAAAGCATCAAAATTCAATTTACAGATAAACATTGTTTCAAACAAAACAGAATAACAGAAATAATTTTTTTTATACCAACCTCTTGCTGTGATCGATTCATTTATGATGTCTTCTATTTCTTTCCTCAGCCTCTCCTTGTTTCGTCATTTAGCCTTGAGTTCCTCCTGTTTCTTGCTCATGCAATCTTTAATATAGTTAAGGGTCTGGTTTGAATACCTGCATATATCATTAACTCTGAACAGTGCCTTTCTATCTTCATGATTCTGTAAAACAACAGATAATTCTGGTTTCTCAAAGATGACTCCTTTTTTGGCTTCTTGCTTAAGTTCTGCTGGAATGGATGTATCAGGAGGAGGTATTTGTACTTTCTTGCTTAACATAATCAAATGTAATGCAAAGATCAAAATCAGCTAGGGCTGCCTTTGTGAACATTTTCTTTCCTGCCTCTATCAGACTGTGAATAGCCCTTCTGATGATCTTTGTATTTCCTGTCTTTTAAACATAAATTTGCTTCAGCTTCATTAAATCCACCAGATGAAGTTCATTAGCAAGATCAGCATCCACCATAGTTGTTTCCCTGCCATTTAATCTGATCAAGGTATACTTATTTTGCTCATGAACACCCACTAATTTTTCTAGAGTGCTTTGGGTTTCTGTCTTGAGAAATTTTACTACCGGATTGGGTTTGAGGTTTGTGAAGGTTGGCTTCTCCTCTCTTTACTGTTTCTTCTTTCACCCTTTTGCTCATGGGACTTAGAAGTTTATCTAACTTGTCTCTTTCATCATTCCAGTAGAAATCTTTCAGATGAAATTCAGGAAACATCATGCTGTCTTGATCAATTTCCTGAACTATAAACTCCTTTTCTTTCCCTTAAGGATCCATTCTAGTCACAACCTTTGGCCTTTTTGAAGAAGTAGTAGAGTCTTGCCATTTTCTCTTTTCTGCTTGGTTCAACTATTTACTAAAGGATGTTTTCCCAGATCACGTCCTTTTAGGTTGTTCCTATTGTATACCCCTTGAAGAGATGTTGCTTAAATTGAAGACTGTGGCTGGAGTAACTTCAAATCTTTTGATCATTTATCTTCTTGAGATTGGAGGTGGAGGCCCTATTGGTGCAGGCCCTGTTTGACTGAGAGAGGTTGATGGTTTTGCTGGTTCTTTCGATTGTGGTGTTTTTTTGGGGATTGGAGTTCTAATTTCATGAACATCAATGTTTGCCAGTCTGGCAACATTGAACTACAGCTTCTTTACAAGTGATTGCACATCACCCAGAATTTGAGCATTCTTCCTTTCTTCTTCATGTACCTTTTTAAATTCTTCTACATTCTGTTTCATTTGTGTAGCCCATTCTCTTATCAGATTATCAAGAGCATCTGTTAGACTATTGTTGCTGGCTCTTAAACTGTTAATCTCCTCTAGAATTTTAGTAGTATTCATAGAATCTCTTGTTTCCACAGCTTCCTTCACCTTTGCCTTAACATCCTTTATTTCTTCATACATTTTATTGAAATCTGCTCTGAGTCTGCTGTTATCTGGTGCCTTTTCTAATTACTGTAAGTTCTTCAAGGCTTCAATATTCTTTTATGTTGGTTTCTAATTGCTTCAACTGATTCTTACAAAACTTCAATATCAGACTTCTTGCTTCTGATTTCTTCTATCAACACATCCAGCTATCCTTCAACTCGAGACTTATCTTCACAAACCTTAATGACATTGTCTAGCATATGATCAACTTGTTCTTTTAAGATAATTGGTGGTTCAGTGGGTAATGGGGAACAACAGATGTTCCCTCTTTCAAACCAGCAGAAGACACACTATCTGCTGTTGTTAAAGGGTCAGGTTAGTCAAAAGACCAATCTTGCACACCTTTACTAGAACTGTGAAACCTATTCACATCCTGGGTTTCTTCACTTCCTTGAACCATTGTCACACCCTGGATTTCCAACCCAAATCCATACACCGGTGGGCTCGGGTGGGGAGTATCGTGACGTCAGTTGATAATCATCATAGTCAATTAAACACGGCACAGCGGAAGTCTTGGAGTAAAATTACTATTACAAACCGATTGTTCGAAAATACAAAACAATATACAGGCTCATAATAGAAGATCCACAGGCAGATCATTAAAATGTACAAGAAAGAATACAAAACAGACTTTGGGCAGATTTATGATTTGCAAGATCCTCTGTCACTACCGAGCACCTCCGGCCTATTTTTGTATTGTACCTGCAGTTTAGTCTTTTGAAAATACGTTAGCTTTCGCTGGTAAATACACCCAACCGACTCATTTTGAAAACATTCCAAAAAACGTTTTAAGTGCGTATCAGCACAAAATATTTTTATAACTTGGGTTAATTGACCGTCCAACCTTGTTAACAGATTTACATGTTTGTCATACATACGAGGCTCGGTACGAAAACCCAGACACAATTAACGTACACACCACTTTCGACTCACGAAGGAGTCAATTCCTCCCAACCTTGTGGAAATGCATAATTGAGCGTCTATTGGGTGTATACCTACACCGCGCTAAGGTCATGGCCATTTCTATTGTAATGAGCCGAGGATATCTAGGACACGATAGTCAACCCCCGATGTTTAAATTATCAAACAAAACTGATTAAAACAGAATATGCGGATTTACTATCCCCGAACCGACATTCGATTGAATCCCATTTCCGACCAAACAGTAATAATTTACCATAACCCAAGCCCGTATAGGGGAAATAAGTCGAGAATATTTACCTGAGCTAGTCTTCTTTTAAATTTTTTTATAACTCAGCCGTACACAAAAGTACTAAGTGTAGATAGCATTTACCAGGAAGTCTCTAGTCTGGATTATGGCATAAACTAACCAATTAAATAATAATGGTCTTATTTAAGTCATAGACTTAGACCGACTAGCGTACATGATCAAAACATAAGACGCTAGATCAAACGATGATTGGATAGAATGTAGTTTAATCCCAACAAGTACATTGACTTGCATAATATGGGTAAATTCTGGATTTTGAGACTTAAATGACAAGGTTAAACCCGTTTCGGTAAATTTTTGTAAAATAGTTACATATACTTAACCGAGTGCATATTAGCAATATCGGGTAACCAGATAAGTCATGGACAAGTTCTATATGTCATTACACTTTAAATAAACCAAATATCAGTAGGATATTAACTTATATGCCCGTTAAGGTTTTAAAACGAAACTATGCCTCATAAGGGCGTTTTGGTAATTTCATACTGTATAAAGAAACTTGAACATATTTTTAGTTTATAACCATATGTACTGTGGAAGAATATTTTATTTATGATATATTATCAGTAAGATATCATTTATATGTGTACTTTACCTTTTAAGACCAAACTATGTACCGAAGGGGCATTTTGGTCATTTTACACATAGTTTTTAAATTATTTAGGATTCTGAGTTTTTAACATGTACCTACTGTAATTATGTTTAAAATAAGTTTAAAATCAGTAGATATCGAGTCTTGGTCAATAATATGGTTTAAAACCATACTATGTGCCGAAACGACGCTTATGTCGTAAAATGACGTCTTTAAGCGATGTTTATGAAAACTGATGTTAAAGTCATATAAAAATGTTTAAAATATGTTATTTAATATAACATATCATTAGGTAAATGATTTACTATGAAAAGATTTGGTTAAAACTATTTTATAAGCCACAAGGGCTAAAATCGTAAATTATCGACATAGTTTCAGGACCTGTTTGAAAACTCAATTTATAACCTATTTTAATATCCCATATAATCCTACTTATAATATTACATCATTAGAAAACTCATTTTCATGTTCATTACCATTTAAAACTTTGTTTTATGCAAAAAGAGTATTTTGGTCAAAGATGGCATAATTATGGAACTTGCGCATAAACTTGGATTCTGATTATGATCATGTAATATAACCTTAGAGGGTTATGCTACATCATATTAAGATCATAATGCAACTTTAGATCAGTAGGTAACTAATCTAAATCGGATCAGAATTGAAAGTCAAAGCAGAAGTCAAACTTTGCGACTTTCGGTTGCGAACCCACCATAGAACTGAAATTGACGAGCCGAAATGTTCTTACATGTTCTAATAATTAGTATCAACTTGTTTAAGTGTCAAAACAGGTTTTGTAACATATATAATATCAATTTATGATTTTTCCGAAAAATGGCCTGTTTGACTTTTTAATATCATAACTTTGACCCGTCAATTGGTCTAGCAAACGTGATCTTCAGGAGGTGCCCTTTATAAGGATTAACACCTACCTTATTACGATCACTTAGCCATGTTCATTTCGAACAATGGCTGGACCATAATGGTCTTAACCGAAAGTCAAAGCGTTTTCCGTAAAACGCTTGACTTTTGGCTATAAACGCCTATAAACGAAAATGCACATAGGAGGAACACTTACTAGTGATTCCTAAGGTGCAAAAGAACTATGTTCGATGCTCCTTTTAGCTAGGAACTTCCAGAGGAGGGAGAAGGGTGATTAAATGAGAAGGTGCAAGTTGAAATGGTGAACTTGATCACCTATTTATCGTTGGAGAACTCAAAGGAGCTGAAGCCAGGTGTTTAGGGGTGTAATAGGAAGCTTACAAGTGTCCCAAAACTTGGCATAGCAGTTTGGGAAGCCATGGTTTCGATTTTAATGGTTTTGGAACTTTGTGTGGCAGCCAAGAAAAACTTTCTACAGCAGACCCTTTCTCGCGCCCCGCGAGAGACCTAGGCCAGGTCTCTCGCAGCCCGCGATCGCCCATTGGCCAGTTTCAAAGTTTGACACTTTAGCCCCTTAACTTTAAAAAGCTTCTAAAAACCTACTAAAACACCTTTTTGGCACTTTTAGCCCTCCGTAGCCAATACTTGGCATGCCCCGGATTATGTCCAGACATTGTCGAGCTCTCGGTTCGTTAAAAGGTCACTCAGAGGTATAAATTAACATGCTAACACTTTTAATCCCTCCATCATTCAACTTTCACATATTTACAAAATTGAACCCTCTCGTCCAACAAATTGCACGTATGAGAGTTAAGACTTCGCAAAGGATCACTTAGAGGCTTATTATAAGCATGTTGATTCCGATGTCACTCAGAGGCTGGGCATGTTGACGTATCAATCACTCAGAGGCCAAACTTCAAGCATGTTGACATATCAGTCACTCAAAGGCTAATAATTTAAGCATGTTGACATATTAGTCACTTAGAGGCTCGTTATTTATGCATGTTGACATCGGACCGTCACTCAGAGGCTCAGTTTGAGCATGTTGACGCCTTTTGTCCTTATTGGTCTTTAACAGACTATATTTAAAATTACAACACGTATCACTATACTATTAGACACGATTTTACAGGGTGTTACAACCATTCCTGAGAATGACACTCCATGAATTTTTGAGAAAACCTCATTTTTCTCACAGAGGTTTCCTTGATCAGCAAGCTGATCTCCACCTGTTGGCATCTCAATATCCTCCTCATTTAATAATTTGGAGATTGGACCTTTGGAACTACTACTAATCTCTTCATTTGCTATTTTGTTTCTAAACATCATCACATAATCTCCTCTAACAGATTCCTCTGAATCAGAATCTGTTGAGTTTCTAACAGTAAATAAATCAGCATTAGTTTGAGCACTTGAATCATATGTGATGTTTTAGCATGATGTTGTTATGCTTCAGGGTTCTGCTGTACTGTTGATCAACCTCCATTGGTTCAGGTGAAAACATGATGTTCTAATGTTGAATATGCTCTGCTTCATCAGCTTATGGAGCCACATATTATTGTTCATTGTGTACTAGTGAAGAGCTGTTGTCATAAACTTCAACGTGTTCTATCCTTCTGTTCAAAATTGCTACATGTTGTATCATGTAGGGTGAATCTTCATATATCAGGCTCATCATACTTTCGGGTAGACCATGTACATCTTTGTTAGACTTCCAGGCTAATGTTGCACACCAGGGTTTCATGACAGATGATTTCTAGATATATTCTGATGCAGCGAGTTCAACAGTCCTTTCTTCAAATGTCTCAGCAATGATGATTGCCAGAATTTGGGGAAGGGCATATGAGAACCAATTCTACCAGATTTGGTCAACACGGACCTCTTTCATTAGATTGAAAATCTCTGTTCAATAATCAATGCTGAACCTAGTGAATAGTCTATACATGATTGTTAGAACAATGAAGTTAATTTGATCAGTACCCCCAATCTTTGAAGTTAGACACTTGGTCAAATTTTCCATCATCACTTGCCAAAAAGCAGGTAAGTTGTTCCTTTTAAAAACTCCCCAATCAAAGAAATCCTTTTTGCGTATCCCATCAATGTAGTAAGCTTCTCCATCAGATCTTCCTTCTTGGGTGCTTCAATGTACTCCCCATGAACTGGAAGTTCCAGATGCTCGCTGATTCTTTGTGGAGTAATGGTGACAGAGATATTTCCTTAGAGATGGGCTGTGACTTCATTCACACTAGTTTTGCTGGGTGTATTGACAAGTTGTTGCAAGAAGTTTTCCGCTACTTCTCAGGTTTTTGTCAAGGCTTGGGCAATAAGGCACATCAGAAGTAATTCAACCAGAATTTGACATTTTTTGTCGTATTCTTCGTGGTTGGTGTTTATCAGCAGGTTGTTTTCTTTCATTGGTAAGAAATCATCATCTTTGATGAATGGAACAGAGTGTTCAACAGCTGCGATGTTAGGTTGACGAGGTTTGGTGCAGCCATGGTGAGTTTGAATTTTGATTTTCAAAAACTAAAAAGGGTTTTAGGGCTTTGTGAGAGTGGAGGTTGGAGGTATGTTTCTCGTCCTTTTTGAGTTGGGTATATATATGGTTTGTGAGACAAAGATCATGGGTTTTTGATCGTGGGTGGTTAGTATTTAATTTGATTAATGACAAGTTAATGATGTTTTAACTTTATCCAAACCGTTTTTAGAAAACTTTTGATATATCCCCAATTTTGATATATCTCCAAAAAATTTGAAGATAATTTTGATTGGTGAATACTAATGACCAAACCTTTTACCTCCTATGGGACCCCTTTTGCAGAGAGAATTTCCAGTGATGCTCTCATCCTGGAAACTGACAATTCTTCCCCCTTTTTGAAAGCAAAATTCAATCTGATGACATCATTAGAAACTTGTAGAATTTTCTGATGAAAAGAATATTTTATTTTTTGATCATTGTTTTTATCATAAAGTAATCAAAAATAAGAGTTTACCCCTGGATAGAGTCCCCTTTCTTTATTAAGATGAGAGGGAATGAGTAGGGAATCAAAAAAATACTTACAGAGCATGATCTTGTAGAGTACCTTTTGCTTAGAACTTTAGCTTGTTTTTAGAAAAAAAGGTTTTGACCTTTTTTTAATGCAAACATAAAAAAATTCATGGATTTTGACTCTTTGAACTAGGAATCCATCAAATATTTTGGTGTCAAACTTTTATCAGGACCGAAGTAAAGTTTGTAGTTTTTATTAAGTGTCATACTTTAGTCAAGAAGTTTTCATCAGAATTTTTAATATTTTACCATATTTGCACCAGATTTGATTTATTTTTATCAGATACGAGATACGATGATGATCCTTAGTTCTAACAAATCTGACTTTGATTTCTTTTGTTGTTCTTTCCCTCATATTCACATAAAGGTGATATATATATATATACATATACATATGTATATGTATATACATATACATATGTATATGTATATACATATACATATGTATATGTATATAGATATGTATACATATATATATATACATATATATATATATACACACATATATAGGATATTTACAGCGATAACTAGAAAAGAAAACAATAATTACGAAAAAGAAAAAAAACTAATCTACATTAAAAATAAGTCCAACAAAAGTTCATAAAAAGGTCCTATATTTGGAATGGTTGGCAGTGGGTATCAGGCTAGCATTATGAATGTTTTCTTGAAGGACCACCTAAGCTCTAGGGTACTAGTTAGGATCTCTCCAGTTGATCAGTGATTATCATCATTAAGAAACAAGGATAGATCAGGAATGGTCTGGGAGAGTGCAAGTTAATCACAAAATCTTTCAATAGATACTGAGAGAAGTTGTATGGGACCTCTTGCACGACTGCATGTACAACCTCTATCAACTTATATGTGACTTCATGAAAGTTTGAATACTTTCAAGAGAAGCATACTCCAAGCTGGGTGACCAGAAACTGCCATGGTTGGATGAATCTGGACTTGCAGATCCCTCTTACATGGTTCTTCGTGTAGTATCCCATCTCGGTTAGGTTGGTGTCTACTACCTCGCGAGTGAATGTCTTGACATTGTTGTCATCATTGAGGCGAAGAACCTCTCCGATGATTTCTTCAGTTAGGATAATGTCTCTTCCCATCACTTGACTTCTGATGTCGGTACCTCTTTCGTCGAAGGTGGTGTAGGCATTCACCTAGAATTCTTGCAATAGATCTGGGTGGATCTAGATGTATGCTGACAACGCATATAAGAGAGGGCTATGCCTCAACATGGAAAGTATGACGTCACATCCTTCCCATGCTGGCCCATCAAAGATTTTTTCGGACCCTCATGTTGTGAGTGAGATGGTGTGGAAGTGGGAAAAGTGAAAAGTCAAGTTGAGCCATCGTTAGGGTTTGAAAGACAAGAAGGTTTTAGGGCTTCTGAACAAGGGAAGAAGAAGACAATGACAGATGAGATAAAGTTGATCTCTAAGTGGTAGTTATATATAAGTGAAAGTGATAGTTTCACTATAAATGGCATTTACCAACTTAGATTTCTTTTCCTCTATCTCCAATATCCTTTATTGCAAAAGATTTTTGTCAGAAGCAAAAAGAATAATGTGAGATAAAAATTTCTCCTCATTCAATATTTTGGTGGCTATTTTCAGAGAAATTATAATCATTATCTTTCCAGGTGTCTCCTCCTTTCTCTCTAAGCATGGATGAGTAAGCATTGAAGATTAGGAGAGAGTGTGTATTTGCATTGAATTTTTGTTCATAATATTTACATTGTGACGTGATCTACTGTAAGCCTAAGAAGTTTTAATGGATTTTTGAGCTATGTAAAAAAAGAAAATTTTTGAAATAAAATGGAATATGTACTAGTGTTGTGTCGTTGATGTGCATGTATAGATTTTAGTTGAAAGAAAATAGAAAACAAATGATGAAATACATCTGATTTTCTGCTGATAAATCACCAGAATTTCTAGTGAATTTACGTAGTTTCTGACGGATCATACTTTATGTCAAAATTCTGATCATCTTCTGATGATTCATCATATGTCCTTTGTGACAAAACTTTTTCCTTGTCAAATGCACTTCATATCTCATGTTGACCATACCTAATTTGCTGACTAGAAAGTTGTGTCTCTTTTCATCAAGAGGTTTTGTGAAAATATCAGCAACTTGGTTTTCTGTTTGAACAAAACACATTTCTATGTTACCTTTTTCCACATGGTCTTTGATGAAGTGATACCTGACATCAATGTGTTTAGTTCTTGAGGGATGCACTGGATTTTTTGTTATGGCAATTACACTCTTTGAATCACATAGAATAGGAATCCTTGTCAAATGCATTTCATAGTCTCTCAGCTGAGTTTGCATCCATAGCACTTGTGAACAACAGCTTGCTACTGCCATATAATATGATTCAGCTGTTGATGTGGATACACAATTTTGTTTCTTGCTAGCCTAACAACCCAATTTATCTCCTAGTAACTGACAAGCACCAGATGTACTTTTCCTGTCAATTTTACATCCTGGAAGATCTGCATCTGTGTATGCAATTAGTTCTAAACTCGTATCTTTAGGATACCATAAACCAAGGTCTGATGTGCCTTTTAGATATTTAAAAACCCTTTTGCAGCTTTTAGGTGAGACTCTTTAGGATTACATTGGTATCTTGCTAGAAAATATGTTGCAAACATAATATCATGTCTACTTAGTATTAAGTACAACAATGATCCTATCATTCCCCTATAGGTTTTTATATCAACACTTTTTCCATCTGGATCAGAATCTAGTTTTTTGCCTGCCATGGGAGTCTTTGAGATAGAGCAATTTTCAAGTGAATATTTTCTTAGATTTGTTTTGACATACTTAGATTGACTTAAAAATATGCCATCATTTCTTTGTTTAACTTGTAAGCCTACGAAAAAATGTTAATTCACCCATCATGCTCATCTCAAAATGGTTGGTCGTTAATTTTTCAAACTTTTTGCAAAATTTTCATTTGTTGGTTTGAAAATAATGTCATCAACATAGATTTGAACCAACAAAGTATGACCTTGTGTGTTTTGAGGAAGAGAGTTGTGTCAGTTGTACCTTTTATGAAGCCACAATTGGTTAAGAAGTTTGAAAGAGTTTCATACCATGCTCTAGGAGCTTGCTTCAATCCATATAAGGCTTAGTTTAATTTATAAACATGTTTTAGAAATTTAGAGTCAACAAAGCCTTCTGGTTGATGCACATATACTTCTTCTTCAATCTTACCATTTTAAGAATGTTGATTTGACATCCATCTGATAAACCTTGAAATCTTTTGATGCAGCATAAGCAAGGAATATTCTTGCTGCTTCTAACATGGCCACTGATGCAAAGGTTTATCATAGTCTATGCCTTCTTGTTGACAATAACCTTTTACCCCTAGCCTTGATTTGTTTCTTGTTATGGTACCATGTTCATCAAATTTGTTTCTAAATACCCATTTTGAACCAATGATAGATTTGTCAGTTGGTCTAGGTACCAGATTCCATACTTGACTATTTTCAAACTGATTAAGCTCTTCTTGCATTACTTGGATCCAATTTGAGTCATTGAGTGCTTCTTTGGTAGATTTTGGTTTCACCATGCTTAGAAAGCTAGCATATAAACATTCATATGTTGTGGCAGATCTTGTTCTAACACCTTCTTCTGGATTCCCAATTATGTCTGATTGAGAATGTCCCTTTATCCATCTGAGATTGTTGTGAGAAATGTTTTTCTGATGGTTGTGAAGCTTCACCCTGATTAGTTGCTTTATTTGTAGTGTGAGGATCAGAATTCTGATGTTCATACAGATTTTCTAATGTATTTCTAGAATTCTGATCATTTATCAAATTTTCTGAGGAGTCCTCCATATGTCCTGCTTTGTTAGTACATGATTAACTTTTGTTTTTTTTTCTGTGTTTAGGCAATCATACTCAAGAAGTTCTTCAGTTAAGGTGTTAAGAAGATGGTTAGGACTTCCTTGTTGATCAGAAAAGTTTATATCTTTCAGTATATCACCAGAAATCTCTGTTTCTGATGAGTCATCAAATAATACGTATAAACTTTCCCTTATTGTCCTTGTGTTTATAATGAAGACTCTATAAGCTTTTGAGGAAAATGAATAACCAAGAAAGATGCCTTTTTTCTGCTTTTCTGTCAAATATTTCAAGACTTTCAAAATCATAAAATACAAAACATCTACAAACAAATGTGTAAAAGTTTTATATTTGGTATTCTTCCATTTATGATGTTGTAGGGTGTTTTCTAATTTCTCTTGTTTATTATGGATCTATTTTTAGTAAAACAAGCATTTGCAATTTCTTCTGCCCAAAAGTAAGTGGCCAGTTTGGCATATGCAAGCATGGCTCTTGCTGCTTCAACTAAGGTTCTATTTCTTCTTTCTACAACTCCATTTTGTTGTGGAACTCTTGGAGCAAAAAATAATGAGAGATTCCTTTACTTGTGAGGAAGGTCTCAATTTTTGAATTTTTAAATTATGTTCCATTTGTTAGATCTAATGCTTCTAACAGGTGATTTTAAAAGATTCTCAATTTTTTTGATGAAATTTATGATCAGATCTCGTGTTTCACTTTTCTTTTTCAAAAATTCAACCAAAGTATATCTAGAATAGTCATCTAAAAAGACTAAAGATGTACCTTTTAGCAGAAAAACTTGTAGTCTTACTTGTCCACGAAAGTCCATATGCAAAAGTTCTAAGTTTTGAGTGATTGAAGATTCAGAAATTGTTTTATGTGAGCCTCTCTTTGATTTTCCCATTTCACAGGCTTCACATATTTTATCATTTTTGGAGGATATGAAAGGTAATCCTTTCACCAAACCTTTGCTTGCTAATTGGTTTAGATTTTTGAAGTTTAAGTGTGCTAATCTTTTGTGCCATAACTAGCTATTGCTTTTATTGTCTTTTGAAAATAAGCATAAATGAGGATGCTTAATTTATTCTTTGAAATCAAAGTAATAGATGGATTTTCTTATTCTTTTTCCACTTAAATATATTTTATTGTCAACTAAACCAACTAGCAGACATTTTCCAAGCAAAAAGATTGCCTGTAAACCTTTGTCACAAATTGATCACATCTTAGTAGATTGTAATTTAAACCTTCCACATAAGCTACTTTCTCAATGATCAAGGATCCATACTTAATGCAACCATAGCCCAACGTTCTCCCTTTTACTCCATTTCCAAAATTTACTAATTTACCCAACTTAGAGAAAAAATTGCTGAGTAAGCTCCTATTCCCAGTCATGTGCTTGGAGCTTCCTAAATCGCAGTACCAGATCTGCTTCACATATGGTTCTGAAATGGTAAAGTTAGAGAAATTTTGGTACCCAAACTTGCTTGAGTACTTTTTCTGATGAAAATTTGATTGAAATTTCTTCTTTTGATGAGGAATTTTCATTAGAAATTCTGTTAAATGCGGAGCCATTAACAGATGATTGGATTTTTGTTTGAAGATGTTGTTGAATAAGCTTCAGTACACATACAATCTTGTTCGTCAGGATTTTTTTGACTCAATTGATTGTGCTGAAGGGTTAGCAGTTTTTTGAAATTTTGGATGAATTCTTTTCGAATTTTCTAAAAATGTTTGCCTTAATTCATGCCTTTTTCCTTTTGTGTTACAATTTGATGGTTGAAAAAGATTGTCAGAACTCATGGAAGATTTTGATGTTAATCTATCAGAATTCTAGTAACTTGCTTTGACAAAGGTGGTAGGTTTCTGATGTCAGTTTTTACATATTCTAGAGCTTCCTTTGTTTTTCGGCGTTTTTTTCAATAAGTTTATGAAATCTTTAGCTTGTTGAAAACCTTTAACATTGATTTCTTTGTCACTAATTCTTTTGTGCAAATCTGTTCTCTCATTATCATAGAATTCAATTTTGCTTGCTTGTTCAGAGCTTCCTCAACGAGTAATTGGTTTTCAAGTTTTACTTTATTCAATAATTTTTGTAAATCCTCATATTTTTTGTTTCCACTTTTTGTTTTCTTGTAGATTCACAAAATCTGTCATAAGTTTGTTTAATTGGTTTTCAAGATCCATGTTGTTTGAACTAAACTTTTTTTCTAAAATTTCAGATTCTGCATCAGAAAGTTTTGCCATTAGGCAAAAGTTGGCCATCTCCTCTTCTTCTTCATGATAAGCGTTATCAGTTAGGTAAGTATCAGTTTCTACAATTAGACTAACTTCTTGTTGCTTCTTGGCTTCCTCAAGCTTTTCTCATAATATACAACATCTTTCAGTTTCTTATTCTTGCATTCTGATGCACAGTGTCCTTTTACCTTACACTTGTAACACACAATTCTCCTTTTTCTTTGTCCTTGGACTTCCCTTCTATCCTCCCCTGGTTAATCTTCTGGTTCTTATGGCTTCCACCTCTTAATCTTTGCTCAAATGTTTTGGTGAGCAATACAATTACCTCAGCAAATGTAGAAAAGACTAATGAGGTATCAGAATTTTCCATACTTTAGCAATAAGAGCTTTGTGGATCAGAATTGATTATTCTTTGAGACCTTGAAATGAGAGCAATAGGTCCCCTTCTTTGGTTTGAGTCATCATATATTTCTTCTTCTCTAGGAACAAGAATGTTGTATAGGTCATGCAGACTCATGTTTCCTAGCTCTAGAGTGGAGGCTGAAGTGATTGTTAGACTTCTCCATTCTCTTGGTAGAGCATCTAGGAATTTCACATTCCTTTCATCGTTTGATTTCTCAATACCAAAATTTTTTAGATCATTTAAAAGTTTGGCAAATCTGTTAAAAGTTTCACAAAGTTTTTCACTTGTTAAAGTTTCAAATCTCTCATAGGAGGAAACATAGTTTATACGTTTGTTTCTCTTCATTCTTTCTCCTCCTTCACAAAGATTTTCCAATTAATCCCATATCTCTTTAGCAAAAGCACATGCGTCGAGGTGTGAGAATATGTTGTTTGGAAGTGCCATAATCAAAAGTGATTTGGCCCTTTCATCAGCTTCCACTTTTGCCTTGTCTTCATTCCTCCAAAAGTTTTCTACTTTTGGAGTTCAAGATGTGGGCAATTATGGTGTTTGCTTAGTTGCTGGAACACCTGGTATTTCAACCATGGGTTTATGTGGGAACTCTCAATGGATTGAAATAGTGCTTGCTCATGTCCATTTAGGAAATTGATCATCCTGATTTTCCATTGGGGGTATTCCCCTTTGACGAAGGTCGGAGGCTTGGATATAGACCCAATATTGAAAGCATTGTTCCAAGTTTGGAATCTTTGCCATATTTGGATATAAAAAAATGAGCAATTTATCATTTGAAAATAGTTTATTCAATCTGCTCTGATACCAATTGTTGAGCCTAGATAAACAATGCTTTTTAACTTAATTTGGCAAGTTATTTCAACAAATGTGAAAATAATGTGTGGAAATAGAAATCGAACATTCAAGAAACACAACTTACAGAATTTTCAAGTTTATATCACTTTGAAACAAAATGGTTTACAAGATGATTGTGAGGTTATTAACTATTACAAACGAAAACTTTGATAATTGCGTGGTGAAAGGGTAATGGAGTTTTGTTGTATGTATTAAATGCTTGGCTTGACTCACTATCCTTCGATGAATTACTTCTCTATTTATAGAGAGTTTTGAGCATATAAACATTTGTTTATTCATGCATTTGCCCTACATAAAGTAGTTTTTTAGAATATTCATTGAATCTACTAAGGTCAACTTGCTACTTTAGAAATATGGATCAGGCTTATCTTTTAGACAAGCCAGCTCATCAGAAGTCTTGATGGCCAGCTCATTAGAAAATCTGTTCAAATAAATCACCAGATTTTCTAATGATCAAAGTTCATCAGATTCGGATGATATTCATCAGAAATATCATCAAATCCATCAGAATGATCTTTTCTGATTGTCTTCTTATGTTTGTGATCAATTTCTAACGAGTGTTGAAGATGTATATCCTTTTTTCTTTTGTCCTAATTGTCTTGTAGCTTCTTTCTGTTTGACCTTCATGACAATATCTTCAACACATGATTAGTTTGATCATATTTTCTTCAATACTTACATAAAAGTTTCCTAACAGTTTTTACAAAATCAAAAATCTAAAAGTAGAGTGTTTTATTCATTTTATTAAAATTTAACCATTCTTGAAGATTTGAATGATCATCAAAAGATGAAGAAATTTGAATTGTGAAGTCCGAGTACAAGTACTTGGATATAACAAGTGTTCATATGGTACTTTCCTCTGCTGTAAAGAAATGTTTTCTTATAAATTCCTACGAATTTTGCAGAAGTTGATTTAGATCAAGAAATAGGGGTTGCTAAAATTGAGATGTTATTAGTTGCTAATGAAACATGAAGCATGACAACAACAAAATATACCTGAGTCAAAAGAACCGGATACAAATTGTCGTCTGACAATGATAAGATAATGTTATGTCATTTCTAGGGCAAAACTTTAGAAAGAGCCGTCATGAGATAAAATTCCTAGAGAGAGAGAGAGAGAGCGTGGTGAAGAACTTGTATGAGACGGTTTTGCTATTTGATAGTAAAAGAATCGTATTCAAGTTTGAAGTGATTTGTGTGTTATTCTACTCATCTCGTTCTTCTTACTTTTTGGTTTTCTTAGATATCATCAAGTTTGGATTCCGCCCATCCTTGGTGATTATTTGATATCATTGTTAGATCCGGATTTTTCGGGACTTACAATGTTGATATTTTTTTGATTTTCCAAGTCCAGCCTATTTAACTCATTTTGGTCTGAAGCTTTCATTTTGAGCTTTCATTTTAAGCTTTCAGCCCATTTAACTCATTTTTGTCTTAAGCTTTGATGGATTGTACATTAAAAGTCATTCAATCCTTAAATTTTCAACATCACAACTTTCTCTCTCATATATACATTATATATAGTAATAGATAGGATCAAGATTAAGGGAAAACCCTTCCGAGTTGTGAGAACTTGGAGAACTCGGCATTCCTGGGAGAGTTTTGTCTCCATTTTTTCACACCCATAGATTAAATTGTTAGAAAAGACTACGGTAAAAAAATTAAAATTTCGAACTGGTGTTTCTCGACCCCTTACAGCAGCTGTAATAAGCTAATGACATAAGCATGATATCACTTTTTACAGCATTTACGGCTGCTGTAAATGAAAAAAAAACTACTTTTTAATCTCTTAATTTTTTTTGAAAAGTTGATTTTTTTTAGGATTTTTGGTAAAAAAATTTTAAAAAAACCTTTCATAAGGCCGAGTTCTCTAAGTTCTCATAACTTGTACGAGTTTTCATTTTACCCTAACCCGTAATATATATATATATATAGGGTTGTAAAGTGAACACTAGTGTATTTGTGAACTTAGTGAACAAATTCTGGCCATTGATTTACATCCTCAAATCGTAAAATAAACTAGTGTACACTAGTGTATTTTCATCATCAAATCCTAGCCATTGATTTACGCTTGTGTATTGATAATCAAGGGCTAGGATTAGTTCGCTAGTGTTCACAATCAAGGTATTGTTCACTAATGAACCCAACCCTATATATATATACATATATATATATATATATATATATATATAGGAGAGAGAGAGAGAGAGTCAACTCCTATAGTCTCAAGCTATAAATGAAAAAAGGTAAGGCTTTCCCGTCTTTACTCCCTGGGAAGCTAGACTTTCTTCTCTACTCATTTTGGAAGCTAATTTGACTTCCATCTCTTCTCAATTCTCTAGGGAAAGTAGTAATTACTTGAGCTTACTCATCACTTTATCATTCTATTTCCAGGGTATTCCTAAAGAGTAGAAGGAGTGCTTACTGATAGGCTAACTTCACTCCTTTCACATTTAAAGTAGCTACGGGCACCCGGCTTTTTGCTTTCTCACAAGATCTAAGTCACTAGTAATATAGCCAGTCCTCTAAGCAAAGGTTACCTAAATAGCTTCTTCTAACCACACCCCAGTTCTCTTTCATTGATTGATATGTGAATAGCAAGCAAACCCCTCCACTTCTATTTATTATAGGGAATCAGACTCTATAGCGCCACTTCTTTTTCTTTTCACTTCTTTTCTTTTATGCCTTTTCTCAACTTTAGTGTGAAACCTGCCTAAGGAAAGAAACTTGAGGTAAGAACATATATAAGAAAAGGATGCGAAAGCTACTGACGATAGAGAGTAATGATGCTTTAGCTACTTCCTATATATAGGAAAGTATGTGAAAGCTACTAATTTATATTAGAGTTTGCTTCCTTTAGCTGACTTATCAGCGATTGAGAGAATTGCCATAAAGTGAAGACAGAAACCACGCAAAGGTGTACTAGTATCAAAAGTGAGTAGACAAGAAGGCTGTCATTGGGGGACCCTGCTTTGAGACTCTATTACCTATAAGATATGAGTAAGACGTGATATGAGGACGTTAATGGAAAAGTAAAGCATAGTCCTTAGGTACAAGATCAGAGGAGTCAAAGAGGAGATGCCCTATCAGGGAGATGGTAGGCTATCATTAGAATATAGAAAGCATGCAAATGGGGGAATTCTCCTCCTTGGCTGGTACCAGACCCTTTTTTGCCGCACCTTTGCCTCACAGGTCGATCTCCCATATGGTAGGCGTTGGCCCCTCTGGCACTTTCAACGAAAGAAGTTCTCCACCCTTTTCTGGTGCTTCGTGCCTGCTATGATTGCTTGTCTCTTTGATTGTCGGACCTATCTTCGATCACTTCTTAACAAAGATCTACTTGATATCCCGCTATAACTTCATCAGAAGATGATCACCCATCTGGTATGATAGCCTCACTCCCCCTCCCCTCGATCTATTTACCGACTGAAGCAATGGCCCTTACCCTTACAATAGGCGAATGGTTCTACAATTGCAAGCACATGAACTCGCTCTCATAGATAGACTACAGGCTAAAGGGACGGAGACTCCACAGCACAGACCGAAGCAGACGTAAGATAAAAAGAAGTACTTGATGCGGGAGAGAATGTAGAAAGACTAGAGGAAATGGGAATGGCCCCTCCTGATACGATTCTAGGCTAATGCTGATAGACCCAGAAAGCATTCAATCACTACAAAAGCATATCATCTAAGCTTATCATAAGGAAAAAGCCTCGTGGATGGTTTCCACAAGACCAGGTCCTCACCCCGATACTCGACGCTACGGGAATGATGTTGAACCCTCTGACCAGACCACTTAAGGGACATCTCAATCTCCAAAGTTTAAGAAAACCTGGTATTTTTGGTATAACTCCCAATCTGCTTTTTCTCATCTTGAACCTCCACTCTAGGCTAAGGAGAAAGAGAGGCATTAGATTGCTTTTTCCTTCTTGAGGGGCAGTCTAATAGGGAAGCCCCGCTTTTAGGAAAATGCTCCTGGTCTGCTTTCGATGTGGTCAATTACGTCCTAGCTGTCTGGTCTGCTTGTCTGAAAAGGATTCAATTCCTAAAGAATGGTCCAATCGTGGAAGGTACTTCGAATCGAATAAAGGTGTGAGCGAGCGAGCTTATGTGCCGCATTTGACATTTGGTATGGCCATTTCCTTAACAGAATTTCAATTGTAGGTCCCCTCGTCTGGCTATCCCTTATGTCTAAGTCGAGTATTCGATTCCCTCTAGGCTATTCCTACGTAAAAATGACCTCTCGTGGTCCGCCGTCTGTGCTTCGAATGAGAGCCTCTACTTTCATGGAGAATGTAGAACTGCGTTTTTTTTCCGCGGGCAGACAACTTTTCTTTCTTTTTTTTGTTTTTTACTTGGTTCCAGCCTCGGTGGTCCTACAAGGGTTTACTTTAGCATACCATTTAGCATCTTTTTTCTTCGAACCTTTTACCTATCTCTGAAGTGTATCCGTTGCTCCCTGCCGGTATAGGTCTAAGGGTGTTTTGTCCTCTATCTCTCAATAGCTTGGAACAAAGATTTATGTTTTGGCGGTTTCGCCGCCTATTCTAAGGTAAATGGAGTCAGAGGAGAGGTAGTTAGTATGCATTTCTCCATTCTGCTAGGGTGGCTTTGCTTAACTGGCATAGTGTCCCCTTCTGTTTAAGGTGCACTTTCTTTTCGACTGGTCCTATAAGTAGTTGTGTGAGGGGTGCGTGCCTCTTTTTCTTCTTCCGGCTTGAGTTCTTAATGCCTGAAGGGAAAGACTCTTCGACCACATTAACGGCTTGAGCAAGAGCATTAGTGCTTACACGATGAAAGTAATTTGGCCAAGCTAGAGGATTTTCCATCGATCATGACTCAAGAACGTAAGGAACTGAAATCGCTCAAAAAGAGAAATCATTACTTGCAGGAGGTACCATAGTCTCACAAACGTAATTTCCTCCTTATCGTACAGAAAAAACTATCAGACCTACTACATATACGGGTTAAGATAGAGTTGGAATGATTGAGATGAAACCCTTAGGACTCAGGGAAAAGAAGATGAACCTTACTACTGCAAGACTCAAAAGATAGAATAGAAAAAGTACTCGCTCACTGAAGGTGCGAAACGAAAAAGAGGTTCTTTTGTCAAGTGAAGAGTTACCACAGTCTCAAGCCATATATATATAGGGTGTGACATGACTATAAAGTCCATTTTTCCTATAAAGTGTAGGAAGTGTTCTTATCGTGACATGTGGCATCTAGTGAATTTTAACAAAAGGGCATAAAGGAAATTGAATAATTAAGTTATTTTGGAAGATATTTTCTAAACAATAAAAGGAGATTTTTAAGAAAACTCTATGTCTTTTAACAATTCAAAAGTATTAGTTACATAGTTATGAATCACACATCATTCGATGATCATCCTTCACGGTTTTTTTGGTTTGTTTCAATTCAGTTCTATGGATCAAAATATGTCTAAAGTCTAATTCTTCACAAATTCTTGACATTGTGTTTTACCAATTATAGGTCCATTCACTTATAGTTTTCTTTTTTTGCATTTAAACAAATCCTTCATGAACCTTTTCTTAACGATGTGTTTTACTTATTACAATCCTTCATGAACAATTTCTTGACGATTTGTTTTATCAGTTTTAGGTTTCTTCACAACTAGCTTACGATCCGTGTATTACACGGGTTTGTTTTTAGACAAGGAGATCAATCTTTACATCAAATCATTAATAAGTACATAATTTTTTAACCATAATTGATAATCGACACAAATACGAAAAGCCATATGCTGAACATTATAAATTTGCTAACAAAATTACAAAGAGAAACATTAATCGATAAAAAAATACAAAATAAATACAGAGCATTTGCTCACAAGTTATTCATATGCCCACTACATTAAAAAGTGTTGAAAAAACAACAATTAGCAAATCTTGACTCATTATACTAACCGTTTGTAACATCTGTTAGAGATGTTCTAAGCCGACTGGAACCAGGTTCGTTAGGAGCTCCAGATCCACATAGGCCAATTGCACAAAAGAGCTTGTAGATGACGTTGATTGTTGTATATATATTGACAATAATTATATTGAAAAAAATAGAATGTTTTTGACGATTAGAAAAATGAAAACATACCATTTGTAGAGGACGTTGATTGTTTAACAGATATTACAAACTAGAATAACTTTTGTACAAATGCCAGACCTGCACAACCATATTTGTTGTATGATAGTAAATTAGAATAACTACCCCTCTAAAAACTTGTACAATCTAAACTTTTGTTTTGACATGTTCATTTAAAAGAAACAGCCCTTGGAGTCAATACATGTTCATCACTGTTTGTAACTCAAAATATGCATGTTCATTGTAGAAATTCATAATATGCATAAGTCCCCTAAATCATGCAAATCCCATATCAAGTTAGGGTCTTGATTATCACAGCCCTATGTATACAACCTATTGTGCAAAACAATATATGTTCAATCCTAAATCCCACAATTCCCTGATCCTACAAATCCCTGATCAATCCTATTTATAAGTAATAAATAAAACAACTATAGAAAGGTCAATAAGGCATTTCCCATCTATCTACCATTATAGATAAACATATACTAATAAAGAAGACAACTTCAACAATTAGTATGAGATGACTAACCCTAACTGATATAAACTGACTACCGTACCTGTAAACTGTAGTTCTCAGTAAATCTTCACTTATTTCACATCCCAGCTTGTGGTGATAGACTAACTGTTGTCAAGCAAAAAAATAACATCAGAGTTGGACGGACAGTAAGAAAAAAATTGCAAAAAAAAGAAGAAAAATAAAAATAAATAAATCAGGTGTAATCAAGAATGTTAGGTTAAATAAAGAAAATTAATCTTCTAAAGCTAGCATTATTAGGGAAAATAAATCAAAACAGTTTATCAAAGACCTAAGCGATCTTAATAAGTGAATGAAACAACAAAACCTACAATCAAAACCTACAACACCTACATTATAACAACATACCTATTGTGCATAACTACAATATCAATCAAGAATCAGTAACAGATTTTGTATTCACGATATTAATGAAGAATCACAAACAGTAAATGTTTAAAGTATAATAATAACTAAAACTAAACTACTAAAAGAAACATGTATCATCTTTAAAAATTTTACTAGTTAAAATAGTAACAGTTATATAGGAAAGTGAAAACTAATAAAACAATAAAAATCTAATAAAAGGAATTAAGAAATATTAACTTTAACTCCATCAAGTACTGAAGTTCTCAGTGTATATCCTTGATCTTTGTCATGAACTGCAAGTCTCTATCACCAAATTCAATGTTACTCGCAACACACAAATCACAAACTAAAGTGCTTGGCATTGCCATCAAATTTCTTGAAACATGGTCTTTTGTCAGCAATCCAAGTTGTAATCCATCAAAATACCTCTACAACTCTTAAAGAGTAGCCTTACTGCATATACTTGCTCCTCTATTTGTTTAAAAAATCTTTGCTTCAAATCATCAGATTGTATAGAGGTTTATGCCATAGTTGAATGTTTTGAAATGATACAGTAAATGAATCAGTGTATGATACAAAATCACATATGACAATGGTATTATATAGAGAAATAAAAAGTAAATATCTAACATTTCAAAGGTTCGAATTAATGCAAATGTTAAATTAAACTCAAACTGTAAAATGTAAAAAACAAAAACAAATTTCGAAATTAGTGTACATTTAATAACTCAGCCGCTAGAATTATTAATATATGCGTAAATTGTTTTTGAAAAATAAATTTTCATTGGAAAGCAAATAGAATTAAATAAATACTTCATAGAATGATTATTTACAAAACCAATGGATGAAATTTAAAGTTTAGAAAACGCATTATAATAATTATGGATTGTCTCTTCGTTTATCTTACTATACATTGTAAAAACTATAAAAAGGATGATTAGTTTAATACAAAACATTCATCTAAAACACAACCAACATTGTTAATGGCGAACAGAACATTTTACCATTAGGGGTACCAACGAAATTAAAAAAACCTTTTCAAGATGGTCACTTGAAGAACAGAGAAAAGACGAAGAAATAAAAAGAATAGTGGGTATTCTAAGGGAAAAATACTATCACCAAACCTGGAGCAGTATTGCTTCAGTTGATGAAGTTCTACATTCTGCTTAGTCAGAGTTCAAGAATAAGGCAAAGGAATTCATCACACAAGTCACAACTACTGAAACAGGATCAGAAGATATGTGACATGTTATTTAATCTTCAAAATAAAAGAGGAATGAAATTGAATTGAAGAAGGAAAGAGTGAAAGAAATCCTACAAGGTGTTCAATGGTAATAGTAATCGTTTTTTTAGAAAATCTAAGTTTTTTAATACTATTTAACATGAAATGAACAAAATTTGGAGTTTTTTTTTTGTTTTCTCACATAAAATCCCTGGCACTTTCAAAATTTTAATTTAGAATCCTCTTTGTAATGATCTAATCTAGGGATAATTTCACATCAACATATCAACAACAAAATAAACAAGCTTGATGAAGATAGTAAAAGAATAATAGATTTTACAATCAATGCAATAAAAAATTTCTATAAATCTACCTAGAATGCACTACAGAGTCTGTCCGATATTAGAATACCTGTTCTTCATCATCAATAGTGTTGCCGAAGCACAAAGCAAGCCTCATATCCTTCAAACTCAAGCCCATTAGAATGAAGGGGGCTGACACACTCTAAAACATTCAGATGGGATGTCCCAACAACATTTTTTGTTTTCTTTTTATTCACATATATTTATCTTATATATCAATTGCGAGTATACCAAATAATTGTAAAATGAAGTGCCAAATATGAAAAGTTATAATATTATAAATTAGAACAACCTTCCTGGAATCATGTTTACCACAAGTTTCATTGCATCTCCATTTCCAACACCTCCTGGGTAAAATGTTAACCTGAGGGAAACCATAACCATCATAAAAAAAAGCTACATTGTTCTTTAGCATTAAACACAATAAGTTATAGTTAATAATAGTAGTAATAATAAAAGTAAAACCATATTAGAATACCTGTTCTTCCTCATGAATATTCCGGCTAAACTTAGCAACCCTTAACATCAACTAGAACTCATCAGAATGTTTTTATAACCCTTAACTTAACAACCCTTGACATCAACTTGAACTCATCACGATGTTAATTATTAAGCTGTTATGGATATAGAAAACGAACATACCTAAAACAACACTGAATCCATCAATTTTTGCAATAATCTCACTCCATGAAATTTCCTGTGTTCCTACAAATCAGTTTAAGTTATCAATACGTTTCATAGGTTACTTTTGGTTTCATTTATACAAAGATTGGAGGGTATGGTCCCAAAAATCCTACACTTGCGCAAGGTACCATACCCTCATAATGATAACAGGTCACTGGAATAACCTTGCGCGCTACGCGCAACGGTACGCCAACCTTGAAACCAATAGGTTGCCTAACAAATCTTGCGCACCCTACGCAACGCTAAGTTATACCTGGAAGCGCAGGTCCCGGACCCTGCGCTGATTGAACAAACCTCTAGCCGCAAATTCCTAAAACCTTGCACAAGGCCAAGACTAGATGAGAGCAACTCATACTTAGTCTTGAGAACAAAAGGACTTGATCCCTACAAGTTACACTGGCCAAATAGCATGGGGAAAAGCGCAAGAGGCACTGATCAAGTACATGGGTATAAAGTTGCAGAGCTGTGACCCAATAACCGCTCGGCAGATTGTGCCAGACCACGTCGCATGATGAGCAGTCATGCAAAGGGCAGAAAGTACGTAAGGATGTACACGTGGCACCGACCAACTCACGCTCGCGATTGTCACACGATCTCCTCTGACAGCTAATGACAGGTACGACAACAAGGACAACTGCCAGGACACATGGCTCCATCCACCATGCGCCAAGCGCACCTCCTACCAGAGACCATTAACGGTCATTGCAGAGGAGGCAGAATAAATATTCCTCGTTGTCGGTTCCAGGCCCAAGGCCCATCAGCCCATCTCCTACACACCTCTCTTCGGCTATAAAATAAGGATCACACCTCAAGGTAAAACACATTGTTTTGAGCTCACTCACTAATTACTTGCTTATTCCTTTGCAATCCCCGATACTTATTCTCACGCTGAAGTGTGGTCACAGAGAAAACCCTCCCCCTTTTCTCCCGTGATGAGATTAACGGTGTTTCTAGTTTTGTAGTGAGCTTGAAGCAAGATCATTCCGACGAGCAAACGAGAGATAACCTTTTATGCAAAGACTTTGAAGCATAATACACCTAGCTTTAAAATATGCATCCACCTTTTGTGAAGAGAATTTCAATGTGTTTGAGCTGCAAGAAAACATTACCAATTGTAAGTCCCGAAAAAATCGGATCTCATGATATCACACGTATCTTGATTGGTGGCCGAATCACACAAACAAGCTATGGATCTAGATAGAAGAAATAAGATGAAATAGAATAGATGAAAGATTAACTTGTATACAAATATGGAAATTTGTCTAATACATGTTGTGAGAGAACCACTAAAAAGCCACTAATCCCTAAATATCATTTACTATTTATAGTAGGGGGATTAGTGCGCCATTACCTCAAACCCTAAGCTCAAATGCCTTCCCAAGCCCAACTATTACAAGCTACCCCAAACTACTAAAGTGACCAATGCATAAACCTAACAGGGCCTAACAGCAATAGCGTGTCAACATAAAGTTGGCGAGTTCATAGTTTTTGTAAATTATAAAGTAAGTTCACATGCTAAAGCATTAAAAACCAAGACTCAGGTAGCTAACCCTCATTAAGCAACTAAACCGCGTAGATATCAAAAAGTAGCGTAGTAAAATTTTGTGCCCTCCATCAATGTCTATCCGCATTGATGCAAAAGAAAAGGTTAATAGTTCACGCCCGGCTCCCAACACGGTGTGAGGTTTGTCGAACCTAATAGCTATCAACTAATACCCCGTCTACCAACCTAACAAGCTAATCAGTATAGTGTGTAAGGACTTTCATGATAGAGTTTGAGTTTAGTTAAGAGTATTATCCCAATCCAAGGATAATAGTGTTCCCAAACTAGGGAACTATGTGTGGTCGCAAAATAGGGATAATGTGTGGCCCTAACTAGGGGTGCATGCTTCTAGTAAAGAGTTGTGAACTCACCTTAGTTTTGCTCGGAAAGACTTAAATGCCTTATAAGTTGACGTGGTCAACCACCGCCTATTATGATACCCAGAGGGTTATTAGTGTGTTTAAGCTAAGCTCATAAGTTCTACATGTATCTAGCAATTAGCATGCTAACAAGTTGTCACATAATATCTCATCATTTGGTTTTCATGCATATGTTCATAAGATAACCTATGACATGTCATATATCATTTATACAATCTTTAAGCAAGTGCGGGCACTAAAAGTAGCAAGTTCGACTTTTGTTAAATTTTTAAGGCCTAACTCTTTACTGAAAATTAATTTAGAAATCCTCAATTACACGATTGACCCGATTCCACTTGGAGATTCGTACAAACACCTAAGACCATATACTTTATAAATTTCATTACCAAACCCCAAGTATTCACCGAGATATGACGTAAAACACAATACACAAAATCTACATAAAAATGCAGCTTTTATTACTGGAACAAAATAATTCGTTTAAAATAGTCACCGATATCCAAAAATTGTGATTCCAGTGCCATAAGAAGCGTATTTTGAAATACCATGTATGAGACTCAAGAAAATCCAGTTTTAATTTGGTTATGACCCGGTTACAGCCAACTGAAGTCGGCTGTAAACACCAAACATCTTTATGTTTTCAACTTTTAACCTCCTAACGCGAGTTCTAATGGTTCCGTTAACATGTTATTGCTATCCATACTCCTCGTTAATCAGATTTTTCACAAACCCATCCAAATATGTTAAACTATAACCGAAAACATAAACTCTAGTAATCCTAGTCACGTATAATGCTTCATACCCGTAATCAAACCCGTTTAATCCCACACTTATGATCAACTATAACATCAAAAATACTCTTTTTATCAACCCTATCCTACATGTGATCATCAAAACAACAAGTATTAACACCACCACAACAAAACACGGATATATATACGAATGATTAACAACCGAGTTCACATACAAACTAATAGAACGATGAATAGAACTCAATGTATGATTAGCTAGTGATCAAAGGGAGTTCGATTTAGCCAAGAAACTGATTGCTTGAAGCTCCTGTTGTGCGTCCACAGTGGCGACGGAGGGAAAGAGGCAAAGGTCGCATGTTAGGGTTTCGCAGGAGTTGAAAGTTTATGATTGTTACAAAAAAATGCATACGTACATAATATCAATAGAGTGGACCAAGCCAAAAACACAAGGAAGAAGAGGCAGTATCGATTTCTCGTTGCAAGCTTTAGTATATATATATATATATACATATATATATATGTGTGTGTATATATATATATACGTATATATATATATATACGTATATATATATATATATATACGTATATATATATATATATGTTAACCGACTAATTAAAAGAATAAAACTTATCATAAACTAATATTATAAATAATAATCAAGTTACGGTTCCACGCGAGTTATCCCACGGTTCGAACAGTTCGGTCGGTTCAATCACGATATAGATTTGGCTTCGAATACTGGTTTGAATAAAATAAATTAGATAAGTATATAAATAATTCGTCAATTAAAATTAGTGTATATATAAACTAATTTTTAAGTGTGAAACCAACAGTTTTTACCTCAAGATTTCGGGTTGTCACCGTTTTCTTTTTGTTGTCCGAAGACTGCTCCAACTGCATAATCGCTTGCATCACACATGATTTCAAATGTTAGTTTCCAGTCTAACGCAATCATGGTTGGTGCTTTGAGTAGCATATCCTTCAGGGCAAGAAATGTTGTCATGCAATCCTTGTGAAAGATGAATGGGCATCTTTTTCAAGTAGCTTAGTTAGAGGTCGAGAGATTTTTGAAAAGTCTTTGATAAATCGCCTATAGAATCCGACATGTCCTAGGAAACTTCAAATGGCTCGAACTGATGATGGAGAAGGAAGTCGAGAGATAGTATCAATTTTAGCGTGATCAACTACTATTTGGAGATTTTATGACCGAGTACTATCCCCTCAATGACTATGAAATGGCTTTTTTCCCAATTAAGGGCGAGGTTAGTCTACTCACATCTGGATAACATTCGTTCAAGGTTGTTGAGGCATTGGTCAAATGAATCATCAAAGATAGAAAAATCGTCCATGAATACTTCCATGGTTTTTTCTATCATATGTTGAAAATGGCTACCATGCATCGTTGGAATGTTGAAGGTGCGTTGCATAAACCAAATGGCATGCGTTGATATGCGAAGGTTCCATAGGGACAAGTGAAGGTAGTTTTTTCTTGGACTTTTGAGGAAACTCTCCATCCGGTGACGGTTCTTGTTGGCATGATTTCATTCTTTTCGTTGGTCACAACCGTCATTCCACCTTATTTGGCGTAGATAAGTCCGGCATCTAAGAGTTTTATTACTTCTTTTTTTACAACTTCTTGGACATTAGGATTAACTATTCTTTGTGGTTGGATAACCGCTTTGTAGTCGTCTTCCATAAAAATTTTGTGTGTACATATGGAAGGATTTATTCCTTTTATTTCCATCAATTTCCATGCAATTGTCATTTTATGTTTTTTAAGGAAATTAAGTAATTTTTCTTTTTCTTGAGAAGTGAGATACGAGGAAATGATAACGGGAAGTTTACCTTGTTTTTCTAAGAATGCGTATTCTAAACCTTTTGGAAGTTCTTTGAGTTCTAAAGAAGTCTGTTCTTCAATGCATGGCTTAGTTTTGGTTCGTCATCGGGGTTGATGGACGAAACGGTATGGTTGGTAGCGACTTCCTCTTCAACGAATTGGTCATTTTGTTCCTCCGTATCAGGTGACTCTACTTCATCTTCCAACAAGGGGTCGTCATTGCCGATTGGGTATTTCATTGATTTATTTATATCAAAACTTTGTTTGTCGGCCCCAAGTTTAGTTGGAAGATTTTGATGTTTTTGTTTGAACAAAGCTTGCTGGGTTTTGTGAAAAGGTTGTCCCAAAACGAGTGGAGCGTCATCTAAGATGACGAAGTCGGTTAGTACAATCGTTTGATTTGTTTGAATGAGAACGTCTTCAATCACTCCTGAAGCATGTTTGATTTTTCGATTAGTCAATAGGATAGGAATTTTGATCAGAAGAAAATCACCAATACCTAATCTTTCGAATACGTAGCTTGGCATTATGTTAACGCAAAGATCTTTGTCTATTGAGATGTTACTAATATAGGTGTTTTGAATAACATGTTACCGGTTTTATGTTTAATCCAATTTGTTCATCTTATATTAGCGAAGTTTGACCTTTAGTTAAGTTAGTGCTTGCTACTTCTTTGATGTTAGGATTAGCGGTTATTCTTTTAAAAACTTAAGAGTAAATTACATGTTTTGTCCTTTATGTTTACACCAAATTGCAGGCACTGTCCTTTAGCGCAAAAGTTGACAAGTTCTGTACTTAACGTTCCAAAATCTAGCACATTATGTCCTTTAGGCCAAAACGTGCAAGATTTTGGAGCATTAACTACAGAACTTGTCAACTTTTGTGCTAAAGGACAATGCCTTCAATTTGATGTAAACATAAAGGACAAAACTTGTAATTAACTCAAAAACTTAGCATGAGATGGAACCAAATTATGATTTTCAAAAGAAGGTTGTAAGATATGTATTTTCGAAATTTACCTTTAATAACTTACCTTCCGAATGCCTTGATTCGGGTTTCTCATCTTCATGTGTTGGTTTTTCTTCGAGTGGTTCCTCTTTTATCGGCTCTTGATGTTTTACCTCTTCTATGATCACCTCCTTGGTACAAATGATCTCTTCTTTTGCACGAGATTGCTTGATCAAGAATTTTATGTTCTTGAGACTTTGTGTGAGGCTTCCGGCTTTGGGTACAATTGTAGGTGGTGTCTCGTACGTTTCAAACGCTTGAGTGTCCCAATCAAAGCTTGATTTTGGAAGCTCAAACTTTGGTTCCTCATATGTTGAGTATGAGGTTGATGGTTGAAAAAGGTAACAACTTTGTGTCGAATGGGATTCACTTCATATGGTACAGTATGGTTCCTCATAATCATCGTAGTAGTAGTAGTCATAATCTCCAATGTAATAATCCATTGTTTGGATAGTACCGAGAAGATCACGGCTCTCGGAAACAGAAAATTTTTGTAATATAAAAGGTTTACACGGCCCCGTGCTAAAGTAACACTGCCCCGTGCTTAGGACTGTGATTTATTCGGTACTGGGCATTTTTACACGGCCCCGTATGAGCCTTCTGTGAAAAAAAATTGTTTGGTTTTTAGTTACTACAGATTAGGCACGGCCCCGTGTTAGTACAGCACAGCCCCGTGTTAGTACAACACGACCCCGTGTTAAGCTATTGTAACTGGAATTTTTGGAAAAACGAACAAAAATTTGAACAGAAATTTGAACAGAAAAACTAAAGAAAATTATTAGGCCACTGATTTAACCTTTCTTAAAATCCTTGTATCCCAGGCAACAGTGCCAAAAACTTGACGTGAGAGAGGGTGTATGGTTTTAGATCTATTTTAAGTACTTTTTCACTCGTTTCTTCAAGCTTTATATTTATAAACACGATCTAACACTATCACTCTCTACAACACGTTAGGGAAAGTGAACCCATCGTTTGCGTAATATAGTGATGGTAAGATACCAAGATCGTCTAAGGACACAAGAGCTTTTAATACCGGATTATTGTCAACGTCTAATTGACCCAAACTTTGATACAAGGTTTTAATAAGTAAACTGAAGAAGCAAACTAAAGTAATAAAAGAAACAAATAAACAAGATAGAATCATGTGATTTTGACTTATCTTTCTTGTATCCTTCGATGATTTCCGCACTTTGGGTTTTTTAAGAGATTATCTTGGTTATAGTGGCATGTCCCTCTTTTGGAGGCACGCTACCATCGGCCATATTGGTCTAAGTCAGCAGCGATACAGTCCAGTAGGGCCAGAATATTGAAAGATAATTAAGTCAGTTATTAATGCAAAATTTTACATGTCCCTCTTTTGGACGCAACGCTACCCTCGGCCATATTGGTCTTAGTCAGCAGGGATACAGTCCCGCAAGACGGTTTAAAGTTGTAATAATAATTTATTTATAAGGGATTTAAGTTGTTCTTACTTTCCCCTATTTGATGCTATCTGCCATAAAGGAAGTCCTAATAAGCTTGAACCAAGTTCTCGTAGGATTTATACACTAAATGAAGCAAGAGCTTTACCCAAACCACCCTTCTAACCCCTTTCCAGGCAGTTAACGTGCTTTATATAGACCTTAAAGACACGAATGAGTGAATCAACAAAACAGGAAGGAATGGTACAGTGAAGTTCACTTTCAATATAAAAAACTAGTTATTAAAGTCAAGAATACAAAGCCAATTAAAAAGTTAACTATAGGTAATACATAAAAGACTCTGTCTTCACCATGTGATGTAAGAGATTAGCCAAGCATGGCGATAGTTTAACAAAGGCTCTTACCATCAATCTTGGATCCTAAGACTACTACACACTCTTAACTCTAATGATTGTGGTGGTGGAGTGGTGGCAGAAATGAGAGAAATGGTTTGCCAAAGGATGAGTTGGAGTGAAACTAAGCACCCCTATTTATAGCTGGAAATAATAGCTTCACACGTCCCTGTGCCTGGTGGGCACGACCGCATGTCTTCCTCCTTCTCTGTCTTCAAATCAGATGCTACACGGTCCTGTGTCAACGGCACGGCCCCATGGCCATTGTATTGTTGTACTATCTAAGATTTGCATACCTAGAAGTTGACCATGACCCCGTATCTCTTGTCTGCTTCTACTTGTCTTCTTCTTTCTGGAATCTTGAAGGGGCACGGCCCCATGCCGACCAGGCACGGCCCCATGCTTGACTTCTGATTCGTTGTTTTTGGTCATGGGGTGAAGCTCGGAGGGTTGGTATAGTGTATCATCTTTCATTCTTCTGTACTTATGTTGGTTTTTGTCATTAATTTGTTCATTTTCTATATTAAATCTCTTTTAATATTGAAAATCGAAAGTATACAGGGAAACGCACTTTTTCAAACATTAGTACTAAAAGGGTTGATTTTATACCATATTTGATATAATTTATATCTTGAAATTGGCGCATATCAGTAATCAACATGGTTAATTGAACATGCCTAGAGTTAAAATTTAGGTTTAACTAGAAGGCTATATGGTGTGGCCATGTAACAACCCTCAAAAATATTCCCGACGATAACCCGTAATCAAAACCCCAAGTGCGTACGCCGAAACTTGTTATAATTCATAAGAAAACTTAGCGGTTAAGAAAACTTGGCTGCCGAAGAACCAATCTGTACAAAATTACCCTTGTTAAACTCACAACTAAAATCGAACCATTTGGGATCAAAACCCGAGCATACGCAATAGGAACTTGCATGAAAATCGAGAAAAATGTGCGATTGGACAAAAAAGGCGGCCGAGGACATGTGTCATGACTTCGTGCCACGTGTCAGACCTATGTTGGACATCTGGCAGCCTGAGCGAAGCCGACAGCCCTAGCGCCACGCGAGAGACACCCTGGTTTCTCCTTCAACGCGTGTCTGGGCTATATAAGGCTAGGTTTAGGAGAAGTTCAGTGCACCAGTTTTGATCGAAATCGATACTTCTTTCTCTCTCCTTCTGTCGTTCTAATGCCAGAACCCCTAAACCTCGAAACACTGCTCCGTAGAAAGTGTACTAAACCCTAATCACTAAGACGATACCCTGACCGATTGATTTGAAACAAATCAACGGATGTTTAAGTGCTGCTTGGATAAGGCTATACTTTGTCATCTACGTTGAGATTTTGATCTCATGATTATCGTTAAAGTTGAGTTGGGTTACACACTAATACAGATTAAACTCTGTGAAATTAGGGGATAGAATCAGAAGGCTTAAATTCACTGATAAAGTAGATGCTTAATTATCAGAAGGCTTGGAGCTATAAACTTACTGTTAATCAAGAGGCTTAGTATTAGGAGGCCTGTTAAATCAAAAACCCTAATTCTACAAAGTGAGTCATTCTCTTTTTCTCTAATGCTTTTACAAAACCCTAAATGTTTTATCAGTTGTATTTACAGTGATTAAGTCTTTGTATTCTGAAATTACTGCTAGTATTTGGGGTTTTGTATACATTACTTGTTATGCGTCACTATTGGATAACGAGTTAGCCAATTAGTGATATGACCACTAGTCAGCGAAATGGGCGAGTGACAAATACTATTAAAACTAATTTCTTTACTATTGGACAATGACGTAGCTAAGAGTAAGTAAACAATTGTAAAAACTCTTAATGATGTAAATATAAGAATGTATCATTTTGTACAAATTGAATGAACTCACCAGTATTTCTTGCTGATCAAATGTTTTAAACATGTTTAAGGTGATTACAATAGATCTGAATAAGAGTAGTGATACGGAACCAAAAGGCTTAAAGAAGTGGCTTATTTTGTCAATTAAATTAAGAAATGTTGTTTTATGAATTCGGGTTTATCCCCTATTAAAAGCTACCTTTGTAAAACATGGGTTTTTTTCCTGTTCGTTATAAATAAAAATTCAGGTGTTTCTAAACTCTGATATTTTTCCTAACTATGATCCTAATGAATTTTTCAGTTGCAATATTTTCAACATAACCACCGGTACCACTTGACTGCTCACGGCTCCCGTCCAGGGTATGGTCAGGGTTTGTGATAGAAGTTGTATTTGAGCCACTGCTTTAAGCAATTAGGTGTTGTAATAATACCTAAGCTTAAACAAATGAGTTAGGAAATTGATATTATCTACTAGCACCCAAGATAGTATTTAGACTTGAACATAAGAAAAATGCCTTAATATAAACTTCGAGATAAGCTAATTACTTGCATAGATATAGCGTGATGGGTATTGGTATGTCGTGAGGATGATTACTAGAACATTGCAAGTATGGTAATAAGCGTTAACACTTGGCCACTGTTATTTCTTGTTTATTGGTACTACTCGGTTCCGGAATATGATCCATCATGTGAATACTGATTTCCTTGTTTCTTGATTGAAAGCCTTAATAAAAGATGCACCATCAAAGTCATCCTTTGAGAAAATTCTATTTATGGGAAATACAATGATAACTAACTCTCCGACAAGATTGGGTATGGTGTGGTAGGCTCTCCAGCTTGTCCGAGTAAGATGGGGTTACCTCTTCGGTGAGGTCGGGTAAGATGGGGTATATGTTATGTTAAAAAGTTACAAAATGATACCATGACCTGATGTCTGACCTCTTTTTGGAAATATGAACCTGTTAGATACATTGACCTTATGAATGGTATGTATATTATAATATATGAGACATATGATTGTATAGATATGTATATCTATATATAAGAAAGTCCAAAGACCATAATGATTGACAATTTAGGATGAATTACAAGCATGTGGGCAATGATAATTATAGATTTCTTTATCCTAAACCTCTCGTATACATTCCGATATCGATCACTATTCCATTTGATCATCCGTCTCGTAACTCGTGCGATAAGATCAACGACAGGAATCCTTTAAGTTGGGACACCATCAAAAGTGTAAGAATTTCCCATTCGTCACCTTAGATTTACAACGCTAGCAGTAAACCTGTCACTAAAAGTTGTGCTAGGCACAAAACGTATAACTAAGACTTGCGCTAATGAAAGTTATTCTACTTTCACTAAGAACTCTTGAGAAGATGAGAGTAACCTCCGACTAGATGCACTTACTTCGCCTGTAATCCTTTGAAGATTGCAGTAATAAAGGAGTTGTTACGGCAATACATGGGCTGCAAAGGACTAAAGTTGTCCTAACTATTAGTAAATACGCTGAGAAGGATGATGTAATGTATGCTTCAAAAATAAGGTATTAAGATGGTGAGACTTAATCTTCTAAGCACAAGATCATGACATATGCCATGGAGTGGAAAGAAGTGAAAGAACTGACAGAAAGGAAATTATGTCTAAAAGGAACACATGGAAACAAAATTTCCTGAATCACCAAATTATTGGTGGAAATTGTCATAAGGATACGACAAAATTTCGCCAGAATCGATACTAATTTCTTATTTTATTTAGGACTAGTCAGTAAGATCTGTGATCTGATGAAGACGGTCAAACCATAAACCGTTAGCAATATGGACAAGTTAGAAAATACTTTGACCAAAGGGTTGATACCTTGACATAAGGAAGACGAACATGGAGAAAGAAGAGTCGTATATGTTTCCATTAGGGAAGCAAAATTCATCGTCGTCAAGATTGTCTAAAACTAACATAGACACCTGAAAATAGGAAAAAAAACCGAAGATCCCAAGAGGAATGCGAGAGCATTGTTCTCACAAATTAGGAGGCAACAATGATTCCTGAGGTGATTGTTGGTACATATCTTGTACATGATGTTGACACTAAAGTATTATTTAACTCTTGTGTAAACAAAAGTTTTATAAATACTAAGTTCTATCAAGCAATCAGTCAATCTTTAATCAAACGTAGGAAAGTCTGGAACCCCACCGATATTCCGGGAGTACTTCGGGAAGAAAAGATTAAATTGTTAGGATACAAACTTAGTGCTACTTTACTTTATATGAACCTCGTTGGATTCGAGATAGTATTAGAATAGGAATGGTTAGCATCCAATCATGCTCAAATCTTAAGTGATCCGAATTTTGTTAAGATTTGTAAGCCAACAGGAGAAGTGATCACAATCCAAGGAGACAAGACAACCAAGCTGACAAAGTTCATCTCTTCAAGGAAAGCTGCGTACGGAAGCAAGGTGTAGCATATATGATCTCTGAGATCATTTGCACAAAGGAAAAGGATTTGCAAGAAATTCCAGTAATATCATAATATCCTAACGTTTTCCTAGAGGATCTACCTAGGCTATTAACGATCTTGAGAAGGAACTCAAGAAATTTCTTAATACAAGAAACAACGCCGATTGTTAAATCACCCTATCGCTTAACCCTAATAAAAATACTCAAGCTGAAAAAGCAATTAGATGAATTGCTGAAAAAGATTTCATACAACATCTTTGTAGGTAAGCACCAATATCATTTGTTAAGAAAAAGTGAGGTGATGCATACATATATCAATTACCGGGAAATGAATAACGTTGCAATTAAGAACCGGTACCCAATACCGATAATTGAAGACTTATTCAACTTCAAGGAGCCTGAGTATTCAATCTACGCTTACGATACCATCAACTGAATATACAGGAAAAGGATATTCCTAAGATTTCTTTCCGAACTAGGTCCAATCATTACAATCATGTCCGTTGGTCTAACAAATACCCTAGTTACATTTATGGACATGATGAATAGGATATGTCGACGGTACTTGGATAAATTCGTAATCATTTTAATAGATGATAAACTCATTTATTCCAAAAATAATGAAGACATTCCAAACATCTTCATTTACTTCCAACACTGTTGAGAAAGAAAAGCTTCATGCTAAATTCTTTAAGTATGGATCTTGGCTACTAGAAGTACAATTTCTAGTATTCATGTGGACCCTGCTAAAATTGAAGCTATCATCATGCCCTAAAATCTCCTACGAAAATTTCCTAGGATTAGCAAGATATTATCAACAGGAGTTTTCCCGAATAGTAGATTCGTTAACTAAATTGACATAAGGAAACATAAAATTTCATAGTTATTGTGATGCATGATTTAGAATTAAGAGCAGTTAAAACGAGCATGTACTCTTAGGTTAAATCTTCAAATAGATTTAATGAAACAATTGAGAAGTACCTAGGAAATGAAAATTTTCTGATAAGACTAAGAGATTAAAAAGCATGGAGAAAGAATTGGAGAAGGATGTAAATGGAATTTGGAGATTCCATAAAAGGATAATTAGAAATGCCAATATGGAAATGGGATTGATCACAAATGGATGTTGTTACCCAAATTTCTCAAAATAAGAACTAGTAACGACACAATTTCAGTAATTGTGGATCGACTAGCTAAGTCAGCAAAATTTTTTACCCATGAAGGAAACCTTTAAATATGGAAAGATTAGCTAAGTTGTATGTGGACGGAATAGTTTCGTTACATAGAGTCCCGTTATCTATTGTATCAAATCAAGATAGTCATTTTGCTTTTCATTTCGGGAAAAACTTTTCACAGAGTCAAGGAAACTCGACCGAATTTGAGTACATCATATAATGAATAAGATGAAAGAACAATGTAAACATCGGAACAAATGCTAAATGCATAGATATTGGTAGAAGTAGAACAATCCCTTGCCACTCGTAAGAATTCTCCAATAAACAAATAGTTATCATACAAGTATTAATGTTGCCCCATTTGAAGCACGGTATGGATAAAGGTGTCACCTAGTATGTTGGGTAGGAATAGGAGAAAAGCAACTATCAGGCCATGAGATTAGCAAAACCGTTAGAATTTCAAATCAAAGAAAGAATGCTATTAAAAGTTTCTCCATGGAAAAGAATAATCTCATCCGGCAAGAAATGAAAGTTAAGTTCAAGGTTTGTTGGACTATTCAATATCATTAAGAAAATTGGACTAGTAGCTTATCAACTAAGATTACTAGAAGAAATGGTTGGTTTACATGATGTATTTCATGTAAGAAACCTAAAGACCTTTACAAGTCAAGGATGAGAATCTCAAAGCATAAGAGATAAGTTCTAGTCAATGTGAAGCAAGATTTTAAAACAAGGACTAGAATATACTTGGGAGCTAGAATCAGAGAAGAGATGGAAATACTAATTCTTGATTTAGCAAATCATAAGGACGAGATTTAAAACAAGGTGGGGAGGATGTAACAACCCTTAAAAATATTCCCGACGATAACCCGTAATCAAAACCCCAAGTGCATACGCCGAAACTTGTTATAATTAATAAGAAAAGTTAGCGGTTAAGAAAACCTGACAGCTGATGTACCAACTCGTAGAAAAGTACCCTTGTTAAACTCACAATTAAAAACCGAACCATTTGGGATCAAAAGCATATGTAATAGGAACCGGCACGAAAATCGAGAAAAAAGCGTGATTGGAAAAAAAAGGCGGACGAGGACACGTGTCATGACATCGCGCCACCTGTCAGACCTACGCTGGACATGTGGCAGCCTAAGCAAGGCCGATAGCCCTAGCGCCACGTGAGAGACACCCTGGTTTCTCCTGCGACGCGCGGCAGATGCCAGTCCGGGCTAAATAAGGCCAGGTCTGGGAGAAGTTCAGTGCACCAGTTTCGATAAAAAATGATACTACTCTCTCTCTCTCCTTCTATCGTTCTAATGCCAGAACCCCTAAACCTCGAAACTCTGCTCCATAGGAAGTGTACTAAACCCTGTACAATACCCTGTCCGATTGATCCGAAACAAATTAACGGATGCTTAAGTGCTGCTAGGATAAGGCTATACTTTGTCATCTACGTTGAGATTTTGATCTCGCGATTATCATTAAAGTTGAGTTGGGTTACACACTAATACAGATTACACTCTGTGAAATTTGGGGATAGAAACAGAAGGCTTAAATTCACTGATAAAGTACATGCTTAATTATCAGAAGACTTGGAGCTATAAACTTACTGTTAATCAAGAGGCTTAGTATTAGGAGGCCTGTTAAATCAAAACTCTAATTCTATAAAGTGAGTCATTCTCTTTTTCTCCAATGCTTTTACAAAACCCTAAATGTTTTATCAGTTGTATTTACAGTGATTAAGTCTTTGTATTCTGAAATTATTGCTAGTATGTGGGGTTTTGTATACATTACTTGTTATGCGTCACTATTGGATAACGAGTAAGCCAATTAGTGATATGACCACTAGTCAGCGAAATGGGCGAGTGACAAATACTATTAAAAGTAATTTCTTTACTATTGGACAATGAGGTAGCCAAGAGTAAGTAAAGAAATGTAAAAACTCTTAATGATGTAAATATAAGAATGTATCATTTTGTACAAATTGAATGAACTCACCAGTATTTCTTGCTGATCAAATGTTTTAAACATGTTTAAGGTGGTTACAATAGATCTGAATAAGAGTAGTGATACGGCACCAAAAGGCTTAAAGAATTGACGTATTTTGTCAATTAAATTAAGAAATGTTGTTTATGAATTCGGGTTTATCCCCTATTAAAAGCTACCTTTGTAAAACATGGGTTTTATTCCCGTTTGTTATAAATAAAAATTCCGGTGTTTCTAAACTCTGATATTTTTCCTAACTACGGTTCTGATGAATTTTTCCACTACAGTATTTTCAACATAACCACCGGTACCACTTGACTACTCATGGCTCCCGTCTAGGGTGTGGTCGGGGGTTTTGACATGTCATGACCCTCATGAACACTCTGATCCTTCACGTCAGTGCCATGTCACCCACCTCTAATCCACCATTTAAAATCACTACTGTAAGTGTGTGGTCATGACCCAAACCACTATCGTCTTATTTATTTTAATTTATCTTTTTCTAAAGAAAAAGGAAATTATTTTTGAAAAATGTAAAGGAGGACCATGGCTGCCATGGTTTAATCCATTCAAACCATGGTGGATTAAGGAAGGGGTGGTGCAATCTTCCGTTCATGTTCTTACGTGGCGAATCATGTTCCAACCATGACCCTCACACACTTTAGCCTAATATGGTAAATACAAAAATTATTTTATTTGTTACCTTGTGTATTAAAGGGTTAATGTAAACCATGTAAGTTTTAATCTAAACAACGGTAAAAATAAGCAAGTAACATGATTAAGTAAATACATCTAGAGTTAAAAGTTAATTTTAATTATGATAAGTTAATTAATAATATAAAACATGTAAAAGAACACATTCTTAAACTTTTAAACGCCATATGATAACTCTATTAAAGTTTGGGGGTCAAAACTTAAATTGTTTTTCAAAAAAAGAATTATTTTTAAACTTTCGTATGATACATCTATTAAAGTTGAGAAGTATACGTCAACCGTTTATAAAAAAAATCTATTAGAATTCAAGGATCATATAATAAATCTTTTATAGTTTAAGGTTAGAAATGTAAGTTAATTAAAAAACAATTATTTTATAGTTTTATAATTTTTAATTATTAAACTATTATAAAAAAATAAATAAATACCGTTCATGTTTCCTTTTGTTATTACATAGAACATAGAATAGAATATAGATAACGTTAGCTTGGGAATGTAAAGTACCTAAATAACAGGTACCAAAACTGAAAATAGTCCCCCCCTACGTACATTACTACAACCACCTTTCTTGCAACGCACGCCGCCTCGATCCTAACCACATCCGCCGGAATCATCATCTCCGGCGACATTTACAACCACAAAATGTCGTTAACCCGACTACCACAACCCGATTCTTCCGACTGCATGCTCCCGGGACCACCTTCTCGCAATAACAACGGATCCGCCGATCTCGTCTCCACCGGCCTCCTCGCTTACGCCGCCGGCAGCACCGTCCCTATCCTCGACACTCGCTCCATGCAACTCATCACCGTCCTCCCTATTCCTCCACCCTCCGCCACCTCCGCCTCCTCAATCTCCCCCTTCATTACCGCCGTACGGTGGTGCCCTACCACTCTCCGGCTAGATCTCCTCTCACACGATCCTACCTCATCTCACTCTCACCTCCTCCTAGCCGCCGGTGACCGTCAAGGCCGGATCTGCCTCCTCGATCTTCGCGCCAAAGCGCCAGACTCTGAATCTGAATCTGAATCATCTTCTCCTTCTATGTTTCTAGAAACCGACCAGGTTGCAAAATTAGGTATTCAGGACCTTAGCTGGATCCAATCCAGATCTGACACGTGGATAATAGCTGCTTTAACTGGACCCTCGGTGTTGTCTTTGTTTAATATCCACACCGGCCGGTGCTTCTTCAAATACGACGCCGTTCCGGAAATACTATCGTGTGTTAAACGTGATCCGTTTGATTCCCGTCATTTTTGTGTTGTAGGATTGAAAGGTTTTTTGTTGTCTGTTAAAGTGCATGGTAGTGTTTCTGAATCCGACGTCGTTTTGGAAGAGCTTAGGATTGCTAATGATGTGAGTGAATTGGTGAAGATGGAGAGGGAGAGTGGTGTGGTTAATAATAACTATGGTAATACCCCGGCGTCGGGTTTGTTTCCGAGTTATGTGGTGAAGATTGTGTTTTCGCCTCATTGGAAGCATATATTGTATGTGACTTTTCCGAGGGAGTTGGTGGTGTTTGATCTGCAGTATGAGATGGCTTTGTCGCGTGCTAAGTTGCCGAGGAGGTGTGGGAAGTTTCTTGATGTGTTGCCGGATCCGAGCATGGTGTTGGTTTATTGTGTTCATTTTGATGGGCGGCTTACAGCGTGGCGGCCTAAGGAGTGAGTAATGTTGTTGATTGTTTATGTTGGTTAACTAGATCGTGCTACATTGCTCCAAAAGTGTACACTAGCATGTTTGCCAGTTTGTACACTTCATACGGCAGTATGATTTAGATGCACACCCTATCATAAAACCCATCTTGGTTTCAAAAAGCGCGCATCAGGAGCGCGTTATGCGCAATGTGTTGTGATTCCATATTGAAAGGATAACGGGCTCATGATGCGCTTGCATGCATGCATATTTGAAATTGACCACCACATAGGCAAATTGACAATTGAGGAAGAAGGAGAAGGTTATGGAGAGGAACGATGGAGGGTTGGAGGCTTAGAGAAGAGCGAAAGAGATGGAGGCTGTTTAAATAAAAAAAAATAAAAAACCCTAAAAAACGACCTATTTACTGTTTTAGAGTATGCTTATAATCTTGTACAACGAGCTGAAGAAGTTGTTACGTGAGTGCCTTGTGTATAGACTACTCGTACACATTAGAGTTAAAGACTTATTTTGGTTATAGATAAAACTTCTTTGCTGGTACCAGAGCTTTTTTTTTTGTATTTATCTTAATTCCTAGTTTTTTAGTGTTTAAAAGTTAACAACTAAAATATTATCTATTAATATTTCTAATTATTTTTCTAATAACGCCTCACATAAGTGATGCGTGCACACCGCACATCGGCCTTTGAGATCAAAACGCATCGCGCATTTTAATACCAAGCAACCCATTAAATTTGTTGCCTCGTATGATGTCAAAATAAGCCTTATACAACTGCGTATAAGCCACCGTACGGGCTGTGTGACCCATATGGCCCATATGATGAGTCAATGGTGTTTTTTTAGCGGCAGAATATTATGTGCATATATTAGTGTTCTTCTTCTGATTTTAATATTACTACAGAGGAGAACAGGTACATGATATGTGTATGATGGAAGAGCTAGTGCCTTCAATTGGCATATCTGTACCTTCTCCCTCACTTCTTGCAGTTGTTATCTCCCAATCTGATTCCACACTGCAAAATATTAGCAAGCATTTTTCTGATGCGTACGGCACTTCATTTTCTGACAAGGAATCTAATATGGATTTTGATAACCCCCTTGATTTTCGTGATGAATCGAATGTCATTTGTAAAACACATTTGATATCGATTTCTGATGATGGAAAGATCTGGAATTGGCTTTTGACTTCTGAAGGCGCTCTGGATGATCCAAAAGATACATCAGATGCTGCAACTGTTACAGAAGCTAGTAAAGCGCCTGTTCCTGTTCAGGATCCAAAATCTGGTACACGAGTCTTGTCTTACAGTGATTCCATGAAAGGCAAGGGGCATCTTTCAGCCTCCACTGTAAGCCCGGACAAGCTAACACTAAAGGTTACATACCATACATAATTTCTCATGCACCCCATATTGCATTAGTTCTATGGTTGTTCAATATAAGGTTTATACTTGTAAGTTTTGGTTGTTGTCCTAGGCGAAGCTTTTAAGGGGCGGGAGGAGGGCCGACCCCCTGAACTTTTCGCTCATTAGTGGAGAGTATGTAGTTTTCGTATAGAAATTTTTGGGTATATACGTTTTCGACCCCCTGGTTTTATAGAAATTAATTTTTAGGTCCGGTGACTTCCGCTCCGCCCCCGGTCGAAAATCTCAAGCTTCGCCACTGGTTGTTGTCTTTAGTTATTTATACATATTGTTGATCAAATCTTGATGCAGATCAATCTTGTTGGTCAGCTTCATCTGCTTTCTTCAGCCGTGACTATGTTGGCTGTACCATCTCCTTCTTTGACGGCTACTTTGGCAAGTGAGTTATGTAAATTTGGTATAGTTCTTTGAACCAAATATGATGGTTCTTGTTGCAGTTTTTGCCATCGGGTGTTACATATGACATTTATCAGTGAGACATTATATATGAAGGTGGAGGAAACCATCCCGCAGTGGCTGTTCCACTGGTTGCTTTGGGAACTCAAAATGGCTCAATCGACATTATTGATGTATCCGCAAATGCTGTAGCCGCAAGTTTTTCTGTTCATGATGGCATTGTAAGAGGGTTAAGGTGGCTTGGAAATACTAGACTTGTCTCGTTCTCACACAGTCTGGTACTATATATATAATAAAACCGGTTGACCTTTTCTAATATTTTAAATTACTTGGTTAGACTTGTTTCCATGTCTGTTATAGTTCATGTATTTACTATATTGCCTAGATAATACACGAGTTCTACTACTAACCACATTCATTTGTAATCACATACGAGAATTGTGTGCTTAATTCAGGGAAATGAGAAATCTGGAGGCTTTGTCAATAAGCTTGTTGTTACATGCCTTCGCAGTGGTCATAATCGAACATTTAGGGTTCTACAAAAGCCTGAGCGTGCGCCAATTAGAGCTCTGCGGGTGTCGTCTTCTGGAAGGTTGTAGTAACACCTATTGTTTTTACTTATCATAAATACGAAATAAAAAGAATCTGCATGATGCAGTAACTTTTATTCACGCAACCTTGATGTATTATGTAGGTATCTTTTGATCTTGCTTCGTGATGCACCTGTGGAGGTTTGGGCGATGACAAAAACTCCAATCATGGTAGATTGGCTTATCTCATTTAAACAAACATCTCTAGATGAAATTATATTTTTACAGATTAATGCACCACGTCGTCAGTTGATAATCATTTCCTCATTACAAGAAACATGGGCTCATTCTGCTTGTTTGCTGCCTTCCACTATCTGAACTACGAGTTATATAAAGAATCAATTTTCTTAACGTTACATTAATTATTCTGTCTTATTCAAATGTCCTGTATGCATTTTTGAAAGTTATGAAGAAATTTTATATATGACTTTACCTTTTTTTTGCAGCTTAGGTCTTTAGCTCTTCCGTTCACAGTTTTGGAATGGACTCTTCCTGCCATTCCACGACCGAGTCAAAGCGGAGCATCTAAGCAATCTGTAGCTAGTTCCCAAGATCAGACTGCCGATGGGGCCACTACAGATTCTAGTCAGATTCTTTTCACTTGATTTATCCCTTGGTACTTTTTTCTTTGTGTCCTTAGAAGAAGTAAGGATTTCATTAACGCTTAAAAGTAACATGCAGATGGAGCTCAAGAGGACTTTACAGAAAGTTTTGCATTTGCTCTAGTAAATGGTGCACTTGGGGTGTTTGAGGTTCATGGACGAAGGATCCGAGATTTCAGGTACTACTCCTAATCGTTTGTAATTGCTTTATGGGGCTGACAATGGATATATCATGATGTGCAGACCAAAGTGGCCTGATGCATCGTTTATATCTTCTGAAGGACTGGTTACGGCAATGGCTTATCGTATTCCTCATGTGGTTAGTTTATTTTCTTATATATTTCCGTTACTCTATACGTATGTGTGTGCGATCTGAGAAGATTTTTGTGATGACTGGTTTGCATGACAGGTTATGGGGGATAGATTAGGGAATGTTCGGTGGTGGGATGTGACAACTGGGCAATCTTCCTCTTTCAGCACTCACAGGGAAGGCATTAGAAGAATCAAATTCTCCCCTGTTGTTCCTGGAGATCGTAGCCTTGGACGCATTGCTGTATTGTTTAATGACAATACATTTTCTGTGTTTGATCTTGTAAGTGAGAAAAGTGGCATTTTGCTTCTTTTCTTACTTGGTGTTTGTCAACATATTTTAGGTACATAATTAAGTTACCAACAAAAAAAAATCATTTTGGGATAGATATGCACCAACTTTAGAAAAGATATGGCAAACCATACAGAAGTTTCTTACTCGTTTGTCAATCATTCTAATAATATTTATTTATTAAACCAAACATAATTGAATTAAAATCTGTTTATTTCCAGGATTCACAAGATCCATTAGCAAATTCCTTATTGCAGACTCAGTATCCAGGAACCCTTGTACTGGAACTTGATTGGTTACCTGTGCGAACCGATAAAAATGATCCATTGATATTATGTATTGCTGGAGCCGACAGTAGCTTTCGCCTTATTCAGGTTAACATGTATGCATCACATGTCGCATGCTTTGAATTTCTGTCACATAGCTTTAAACATTATTGGAAATTTGCTGTAACATTTAAAATATTTCCGTTCAGTGACAAAAGAACTAGCAATGCAAGTCATCCTGGATGTGTGAAGGAACGATTTCGGCCAATGCCAATATGTTCTCCTGTATTGCTTCCTACACCATATGCCATGGTAATATTGACTTTTTACTCGTAACTCACAAAAAAAAAACATGTCAAAAACCACAAAAAATGTGATAAGATAGATGTTTACTTTATCCTTTCGTTCAGAACATTAAGAGAGTTCAATTGCATTTGATTGTAATTTGTTTGATATTTTTAGATGTAGATAATTCACAAATAAACTGATTAAACATAGTTTATTTTGCATAAAATGGAGTTAATTTTTTAACAACAGGCATTAAGACTGATCTTGCAATATGGGGTAAAGCCTTCATGGTTTGATACACATAGTGCGGTTCCAGATATTAAGGGTAATCCCCAAATATCAAGAAGTTCATCATCCGTTGGAGATCTTCGTAGTTATTTAGTTGACGTATCACCTGTTGGTGATTCTGTTGTCCCGGAATTGCTTCTTAAAGCATTAGACCCTTACCGAAGAGAAGGTAAGCTTTATAGTGTTCATTTCTGAGAAAAGTTCATTACATTTTGCCAATTAGTTCTTTCTTTTATCTTCGATTTTTATTCAGGTTGTATACTTGATGACGAAAGGGTGCGGCAATATGCAACAATAATCAATAAGGGTTCTGCTGCACGGTTTTCTTTTGCAGCTGCCATATTTGGAGAAACCTTAGAGGCTTACTTTTGGTTGCAATTACCTCGTGCACTAAAACACTTGTTGAACATGTTAGCTAATAAGTCTTTGAAAAGAGCACCTGTAAAATATCCGTCTACATCGATCGATGATACGTCTATACTAACTAGGATGTTTACCAAGGGGAGATCTGTAGCAGGGTCAACACACACAAGTTTAGTGGTAAGATCTATTGTTTTTTACATGTTGCAAACACAAACACAAATATATTTATTGGTATGTGTATTGGCAGAATGATGGTCAACTTAGGATGATGGCTTTTGACCAACACGAGTTGTGGGAAAATGCTAGTGAACGTATCGCATGGCATGAAAGATTGGATGGTGAACAATCTATTCAGAACTGTGTACATGAGTGAGTTTATCTCATTATCTGCTTTTGGTTGTTATATTCTTTTATTTTTTACATTGATAATGATGATTCCTAATAAGCTAATTGCATGTCCTGATTATATTTACGATAATATATCAGGCTTGTGACGGTTGGTAACTTGGATGCTGCTGTCAATTTACTGCTGTCTACTCCACCAGAAAGCTCATTTTTCTATCCAAATGCTTTGCGTGCTGTTGCTCTTTCATCTGCAGTTTCAAGATCTCTAAATGAACTGGCAGTTAAGGTAGGTAAAGGTTTTTTATTTCCTTTCCACTGGGAAACATGAAATGTGTCGTGAACTTTTGCCAAATTTGATCTGGTCACTTGATCTTTATGTCTAGGTAGTTGCAGCAAATATGGTGAGGACTGACAGGTCATTGTCTGGCACGCATCTACTCTGTGCAGTAGGGAGATACCAAGAAGCTTGTTCACAGGTCGTATTCTACTGCCGGAAACTATTTTTCTTGCAAAATATTTATTTTTTTCTTTTTGCATTATCACAAGAATGATGGTGTTTTTGCTTCACTGGTATAAGTTGATGGTTTAGGGTCAGTCATCACTTATGATGTTTTTGGTTTAACCTAACTCTAAATTGAATAGCAATCGGGATATCATTACTACAAGGAATGGTTACAGTCGACATCTACTGTGTATATGTTGGTCCTAGATGTCTTAATTGGATTAGTAGAGATCGTATGGAGAACTAGAGGAAGTGAGAATTTTTTTCAACATTTAATTCTATGATTCAAAGAATAAATGTTGTTTGGCAAAATCAAACAGATAATTTAATGACGAATAGATCTAATAACATACTCAGATCTACAACTAATAATCGTAAAACAAACATATTATGCTCACTTATGATAACTAATGTTGTTTTTAACAATGCTCAAGAGCTGCTCATCTCTTTGATGGAGATGCGTATATATAGTATGAATATTTGATTAAATAGTTTATCACATAAAACTGTAGAGTGATTTTGTGGGATCGCTTTGGTGTTCAATGATCCTCAAGATCTATTCAAAAATCAAATATCTTTGCTTCAAATCATTCAAGTGTTTGCGAAACATTTTTCAAATTTCACAAGCATTATCTTTCTACTTCGGCTAGTAATGTGGACAAGGACCCAACTAATATTCTTCTATGTAGGTGATTTCACGCTCACCGTATAGTTATAAGGTGAGCATCTTGCTATATGATGGCCACCTTAGACAGAAATATGTTGCTGTTTTCACTCTCTCCCTACAGTTATAAGGTGAGCTTGTAGCTATATGTTGGCCAACTAAGACAGAAAAATGTCTTGATTGTTTTCATCGCTATGTATCAGCCAACTTAGATAAAGCTTTGTGCTTATACACTGGCAATGTTGGTATCCTAGAGCAATGCCTCTTATGATGACATCACTTATGTCATATCACTTTGATCAGGTTAAAGAGGAGATTGAAGGATAGTCCTAGTTCCAAAGCGGTTCATTGTCCAGAACTCCATATTACTAGTCATATAGTGTTTGTGAAAGAAGTTTTGAAGCAAAAAATGATTTGACTTTTTGAATAGACGATCTTTAGGATTGCTAATGAGGAAATAGTCAAAGCAATCCTATAAATCACTTCACGGTTTCAAATTCTCGGTTATGGCATCAATTGTACAGTATATAAATGTCATCGTCATCAGAGAGATGAGATAAGCATTGTGAGGATAGATATTGTTTGTAAACGGTGTGTGTTTTCGGATTATTAGTTGTATATCTAAGTATGCTCTTAGATCTATTTGTCTTGTCAAATTATAATCTACAGTGTACAGTTGGTTTAGATTAATTATCTTTTACATAATTCTTGTAAGGAAGTTATAGTTTCTGATATACACCTAAAACATGATAATTCGATTAGACCTCTATTATTAAATCTTATAGGCGTGAGTTATGTTCATATATTTTCAGCTCCAAGATGCCGGATGTTGGACAGATGCTGCAACTTTGGCAGCAACACATTTGAAAGGAACTGATTATGCAAGGTTCAAATCTTCTATCTATAATATAGTGCCTTAACTGTATGCATCCATATTCACCTCCTAAAGTCACATTAAGAGAAGAAACGGTGCAAATATATATTTCCCGACAAGTTTTTTTCTATCTTCGCCTCTTATCTTGGTTTGAAAACACGGACCTCAAAGAGCATGTTTGCTTGGACCATACGTTTCCCCAACATTCCCTTCGTTTGTTATATTTTTGCAGGGTAATGCAAAGATGGGCAGGGCATGTCTTGAACGCTGAACACAACATCTGGAGGTATAATTCACTTGCAAATATTTGACCCGCCTGACAAGTTAACGTTATAAAAAATCAACCTGACTTCTGACTTGGCCCATTATAACAATATGGTGGATGAAGTTTACTGTTATGGAATGCAGGGCACTAATAATGTATGTGGCAGCTGGTTCATTGCAAGATGCATTAGCAGCACTGCATGAGGCTCAACAACCCGATACAGCTGCCATGTTTATCATTGCCTGCCGGGAAGTTCATGCTGAATATATAGAAAACCTAGATCCTAATGAAGAATCGATCAAGGATAAGTTGCTCATGTTACGTGGACTGAACCCACAAAATGAAGTAGTTATCGCAGTTGGTGAGTTATACACCAAGTACCAACAGAACCTAGTCCATCTTTGCATGGACTCGCCACCATTTTCTGAATGACTCAAGTTTTTCTATATCAAAGGTTAGCTAAGTAACACTGGAATCACACTACAAGAATGATATGATTGAAGGTTATACTTTTATGATACGTTAAAGCACCCTGTCAAGTGGCAGATATGGGTTGCAAAAAAAGTTGTTACAAAATAAGATAGATCTTGTCTTAATACAATTCAGATACGAGTTGAAACGTGTTTGGGTCAAAACAGGTCTAATAGGTTCCGGTCAAAAGAGGTTGGGTTAGATCTGGTTCACCAGTACATTCACTTAATGTATTTTTGTTAATATGTTTTCTATAGTTTTAGTTGAAATGGTTCATGCCATAAGGGTGTGAGGGGCGCTTTCGGGATGGGGAATTGGGTTCGTCGGGTTATTGGGTACACCACCGCATATCCATCGGGTTGTGAATTGGGATCAACTTTTTGGATCAGAAAAGTAGCCATTACTTTAAAGGATTTTTCAGGAAAAGTAAACAAATATATAAACCCTATATATCACAAAAAATAACCAATTTGCTATTAATTTTTGACCAATCCTTCTGCTATTCTACTCGTATTCTTGTTACTCTACAAACTCAACATAATAAAATGTGATATTATTCTTCCACCATCATCCGATCATAGGATGAGTACAAGTCATCCGATTCTAGTGGGTTCAAATTTCTTGCCAAAGTTGTTACCGCCGCATCTGAAGTTGAAGGCACCGCACAATAAAGAAAATATGTGTCACGTGATCGTGAAAACGCCCATGAGCTTCTACTTCTATGGAAGATTATTTTGTTGATAACCCAAAATATGATGAAGGTATGTTTCGAGCGACATCGTGTGCAAAGGATTATTTTTCTAAAATTGTAAGGGATATAAACGTCAATTTTGAATAGATTCAAGAAGGGTTAGACGGAAGAATGAAAAAGAATTTCACACCCTTACAGAAAATGCACATCAACGATAAAACAACTCGCAACTAGTAATGTTACTGATGTACACAATGATTTTTAGCTATGTCTGCTATTACCTCAAGAGAAAGCCTAAAATAATTCGATTATCATCTGATATGGTAAAGAGTTTTTGCGTGAACCAACTAGCCATGACATTTCACCTTTGTACAACACACATGAAGCTAGATTTGGCCTGTCGGGGATGCTTGGTAGCATCAACTGTACACATTGTGTATGGAGAATGTGTTCGACGAGTTTGTGATGCCAATTTATGAGAGGTGAATCAAATACCCAACGGTCATGCTTGAAGCGATGACGTCAAATGATTTATTGATTTGGCATGCGTACTATGGACCTACCGGTTTAAACAACGGCATCAATGTTCTCCATCAATCTCCATTATTCATTAACGAGATGCTTGGAACCGAGCCAAGGTGTCCATTTCATGTCAACGCCCAACATTACAAACGTGGCTACTATATTGTCAATGGGAAATACCCAACTTAGTCTACGATTGTGAAAGTGTTATCATATACGAATATGATAACACTTTCACAATCGTAGACTAAGTAGGGTAATTCCCATTGACAATATACGAATCGTATATTCAATTGACCCCAATGGAAATAAAGTTCAAGAAGGTACAAGAGTTAGCAAGAAAAGATGTGAAACGAGCTTTCGGTATTTTAAAATTTGAATTGTGTAAATTCAACGACACGATCGAGCGCATAGGCACGAGAAGTAAGGGTGTAAAGGAGCAGAGCCAGGGTTAGCTCGAGCTCGATAGCAATCGAGCCAGCTCGGCTTGGTTCGAAAGTTGAAAATGAGCTAGTTTTTTAGCTCGAGCTAGCTCGAGGCTCGACTAGCCGGCTGGAAAAATTTTTTTACATATTGATGTGACAGAAAAATATTATTTTGACATAGATACACCTAAAAAACCAAGTTCAATGTATTCTTTAAAAAAAACCAAGTTTAATCTATCTGTTAAAGAAAACCAATTCAATGTATCCGTTAAAAAAACCCAAATTCAATACATAAGTGCTTAACCAAGTTTAAAAAAGAAAATAATGTGGAACTGCTCTTCAAAACAACACGTCACTAGCACCGATACTAACACCAAAAATTAAGCCAATCATCATCCTACATTCCTTCAACAGCACTACATTCCTTCAACAGCACCTGCCCACAACCATGGCAATAAATTAAGCAACAATGTAATGTCAAAAACAAAGTCAATATATATGACAAAATCTAAGTTACAATGTGTTTTGCAATATGTTTTACACTCGAGATATATATATATATTTATGATAAAATAGTAATTAACTTACACTTTATGTCAACTAGATGCTCCATCACTCGTTAGGAATGGAATTTACAAATTTTCTTCTTCCTTTGCGGATTGCTCCATATAAAAAAAATACAAATGTTAGACATAAATTTAAAACTATATATATATATATTATATATATATATATATATATATATATTTCTAATGTTTTAATAACTTATTTTGATGCCGACTTTATCCAATTACCGCCACAAATAAGAAGCTCGACCATATCTTTAGAAAGAGAGCTTCTATAGTCATCCAATACACGTTCTCCGGCACTAAATGCCGATTCCGAGGCTAGCATTGTCATTGGAATGCAAAAAATGTCACGAGCCATTTTGCTTAGCACGGGGTACTTGCTAGAATTTTGACACTACCATTGTAACACATCAAACTTTATAGTCCTTGAAACCACAAAATTTGGCTCTTCTAAATACACATCAAGTTATGATTTTTGTGTACCTTCAACGGGTTTAGTTTCAAGATAAGCATAAAAATCATCGTCTCTGACATTAATACTTAGGCCCTTAGATGATGTTCATTTAGATTGTTATCGGCAGCCCTAGCCACTTGATATGCAATAGAGTATTTTTTTTCAAAAAGTGATTTTATCTTATTAATCACATCTTCAACCCGACCCTTAGATACAACTTCTTAAAAGTCCAAGAAATAGACTCCTTATTTAAACGCAAATCCAAAATAGAAGCAATTGACATAAGGATCCTAATTTCACCCCGATACTTCTCAAATTTTTCAAACATTAGCCTTCCCATATTTTTCAAGAAAGAATCATTTGATTTTACAGCATTAGTTATCTCTTTTTTTTACTTTAAAATTTTCAACAAGAAACAAATTTTGCAGTCGTATATAATGTACCCGAAAACAAATCTGTAGCATCCAAAAACGCCTCAAGTAGCTTGCATACCTTTTCAGCTCGATCCCACTCCTCATCCGTAAGAGACCACTCATAATTTCAATATCTCAATGCGTAACTTCAAAAGCAAGTTTATAGTGAACCATCGATTGAAGCATACGATGTGTTGAATTCCATCTAGTTTTTACATCAATACACAATGATCGACGTTTTTGGATACCAAGGGTGATAAACTTTCACCAAATCTCAAGAGCCGCTCACTTCTTCAAATATTTTACACCTTCTCTAATTTTGACAAGAGAACCATCAATTTTTTAAGCCCATCTTGTACAACCAGATTTAATATATGAGCAAAACATCTCACATGAAAAAACATACCCTCAAAGTGCAATTTTCACTTTCCTTGAAAAGTAGTCCTCAAAATTGCGGTTGCCCTATTATTATTTTATGCATTGCCTAGGGTTATTTTACCTATTTTATTCTTGTATACCCCATTTAATGAGACACTCTAAAATAGCGTTCGAAATTACCACACCACTATGGGGTCGCGCTAGCTCATTAGAACCAATTATGTACTTTTTTTATTTTCCAATCGGAGTCAATATAATTAGCTATCAAACACATATACCTTATTTGTAACATTTGCAAATTTCAAACGTTGTACACTTTCGATTGTTTCCATGTTTAATAAAATTTTATATTTTTTATGAAAATACATAAACATACGATTTAGCAAAATGATATTCACAATATTTTCTGAACAAAATTCAAGTTACACATGCCCTAATACCCTTTATATAACCTAAATATTAGCTTAGAGGGGTTAAAAATGGCAAAAATGTGATAATGCAAGTCCAGGGGCTGAAATTGTCAAAAAACAAAAATCTACCCGCTGGGGGCCTTGCGGACCGTAAGACCTGAGCCTTATGGTCCGTAAGGCATGCCTAATATGCAGAAACTTGTGGGCAGCAAGCCTTGTTCACCAAGTATGCCACCTTGCACCATTCTTGCCACCTTAATTCTGGTTTTGACACATGCTAGCACACTAAGCAACTCCTTATGAACCTTTTCAACACCTCCTTGATCCTAAATCACTATAAATACCCCTTTGATTCATCTGTTTTCTTCACACCAATTCAAAACACTACAAAGTTAAAGTGTGAAATTTCTTATTCTTATTCTCTTGGAGCTTGCTTCTGCTTTGAGGCCTCCTTTTCTTAGTTCTAAGCTTTCTTCCAAACACAAGTAAGTGTTTCTCCTAGTCTATTTTATTTCTTTTGGCTAGTTATGAGCCAAAAGTCAAACAAATTGACTTTTGCTTTGACTTTCGGTTCTGACCATTTTGGTCAACTCAAAGTTCAAAATGAACTTTGCTACGTGATCCTAATAATGAAGGTGTCAATCCCTTGCGATTATACCCTCTGATCATCACGTTTAGTAGGCGAAATGACCAGTCAAACTTTTACGAAATAAAAATAAAAAATGCATGAAATTGCATTTTACGACAAATGAGTTTTCAAATATTAAAATTTTATGTTTTCTCACCAAATCAGTTTATGTAACATTATTAGACATGTCATAACATGTCTAACTCGTCATTTCTAGTTTAGTGTTCGTTTCTTAGTCGAAAGTCAAGCTAGTTTGACTTCTGCTTTGACTTTCGAATCTGACCCATTTGGTCAATTTTAGGATCCAACCAAACCCAATTATATAACCATAGTAATAGGGAATAACCCTCTAAGGTTATACCTTAGGGTCATTCGGTTTGGTGAGTCACATGACTAGTCAACTATGATGCTTTTAAAACGTGAAAAATGCCCTTTTAGCATAAAATGCTTTTAAAACTACATGGTCTATATTCTAACTATAAGAACTGATCATATAAAATGAATAAACTTTTTTCGACTTATCGAACTCGTCATAGGACTCATTCGGCCATCTAGAATATTAGGTTTAACCGACCATGTTATATCGATGGCCTACCTGATCTTGTTTAAGATTTAGTCGCTAGTAGCAAGCCCGCTACTGTTAGGGAGGCTATCAAACTAGCCACAACCAAGTCAGACTCTCAAGTGAAGAAAAGAAACTCTTCCGGAAGGATGGAAAGAGACACTATGCTATAACTACCTAGGAGAAACCAGGAGAAACAAAAGCCGAACCCTCTAGAAATTCTAAGAAGCGTAAAGCTTAAAGGAATTTTGCTGTTGTTGCTCAAAACAATAAGGCTACTCCCAACCAACTAGCTCGACCTATTGCTAGGAAACCTTACGCTGGAACCTTTGTGCAATCGATGCAACGTCACCACCAAAATTAATTATCATGTCGTCAATGTACCCCATGTGGACGACTCGGTCATTTGGCCAATGATTGTCGATCTGTTCCGAACCAAACTATCCCAAATCCTGTTCAACCCTGATGTCCTTGTAGGTCCACTTAGAGGATCAAGATTAACCTACTTCATTATTTATATAACACACAAACGAGTGCAGAATCCACGTAAGTATGCAAACCAAAGCAAAGTAACAAACAAAAGATAACCAAAGATTCAATATCTTGATTAAATGAAGAGAGCTAGTACAAACACATACAAACAATACTCATACAGACTCAGGATATTCTCTCTGTGCTCGCTCTCTCTCTTATGCCTCAGTGTCTCTCTCTAGTGTCACTATGAACTGGGAAGTGCATATCTGTTTATATAGTACCAACACCCAGCAACAGTACGAAGAATGTTGCTGGTCGTACGAACCACTACAAGCCATGAAGAACATTCAGAAATGGTTGCTCGTACGAACAACCTATGGCTCGTACGAATAGAAATTGGTTCGTACGAACAAGCAAAATGCTTGTTAAAAGGGCCATTCGTACGATCATGTGAATGACTCATACGAACAAGATAATGGCTCGTACGAGCAAGCTACTTGCTCGTACGAAGCACCTTTCACTCGCACGAAGAAGTATTCTTCGGAGAACTTCCTAATAGACATGCCGTATACAAGACTTAACAGTATGCACACATGCAATTGTTTTACAACACAGACAAACTAAACGTTGTGCTAAATCAATATAGGAGGATATCTTGATTTGGTCGACACGACCAAACTATACAGACACAATAAACAAAGACCGTACAATTACTGACGAAACTAAGAACAAGCGACAGACACAAAAGTCCATCAACAAACTCCCCCTTGGTTGGTGCTTGGTCTTCGGTCTTCATTTCTAATGGACTGCTGCACCCACATTCACTGAACACTTTCAACCAACGTTGACTCAGAATCAAAGTCTTCAACATTCTCCCAAAACATCAACCCTTTCCTATTTCCTCTTGAGTACCACTAGAAGCAACTGGATCGGTCACGATCTGCTGTGCATTAGACTCTACCACTAGAGTTGCAGCAGAAACTTTTGGTTGTGTGGATGAAGCTGAAGCGTTAGGATTACTAGGGTTTTCACTAACGTGGCACGTTTACGCTGGATCTCTTGTGCTTTGCATCTTTCATTCCATAGAATGTTCACCTACTTTATGCTCATTTCAAATACGTCTTTAATACCATTAAAGCCTTCAACCAGTGTAGAATTACGAGAAGGATACCATTCTCCAAGTCATCATGTTTAGCAATTAATGTTTCGGCAGATCGTTGTACAGTCGCACTACGTTCTTTCAGCCTATTCAATTTAATCCCACGAGCGTTATTAGCTGCTCTCATTTGTTGTAGCTGAGCTGCCCTTTTAGTATCCGCAGCCCTCAACCGCTCATTCTCCTTTCTTAATTGCGCAATCTCAGTAACCTGTTTTCCAACAGTTTCCTTCAAAGAATTTATCTCCAACTGTTAGTTAAAACTGTATTCCGATTTGAAGAATAAACTCCTAGTGCTTGTTAATCTGAGTTGCCGCAACTTGTAGCTGAGAGAACAGAAAATCCACTTTCTCATCCTGTTCCATTTCAGAGAAAAACCGACTGCTTCATTTTGTACTTTGTTGATGAATTGCGGATGGGGATTGTTGAACTGAAGAAGTAGTGGGTTGTTGTTGAACTGGAGTAGTCTCAACTGAAGGTGTTTCAGCTGTTGTGGTAGCTACAATTTGTGGTTCAGAGGTTGTAGTGGGTTCCGATATTAGAGTTTCAGCCTCCTCCGATGTAAAGGCAGATTGAGCTTCTGCAATTGGTTCCAGTACGGTTTCTTGTTGCATGGTTGTAGGTTGTGTGATTTCAGGTTGAGCTGATGAGGTTTCCATAGACTTTTTGCTCTGTTTCTTTCTACGAACCACTTCTTTTTGCGAGCTCGTTCAATATCAGCATCAGACGGAACATAGTCAGCATCTGGATCTGTTGGAATCTTTCTAATCTGCCTAACCCCACGCTCATCAACATAGCGTTCATATCCAGGTTCAAGCGGATTGTCATCAGAATCCGATTCTTCATCCGGTTGTTTACCCTTATCACCACCTATAATACCTACACCACTTTCACCACCATCACCATTATCAACATTGTTATTATCATCACCTTTTCCCTTTTGACGACCAAACTTATCTTCGATCATCTTCTTCAAAATTGGTTCTTCATTATCTGACTGAATATCTTCATGGCACCACTTATCGTTTTCTGGTGCAACATATTCATCATTTGCCAGAAAATCAAACAACTTAAGAGGATGTATGCTTTCCTTGTAACGTTTAGCTGCTACCCCTCTAAATATCTTCAACGAATGTTCCATCATAACCTCAACTTTTAGAACATCGTTTTCGTTCTTCGGAAGATTCGGATGTTGTATATTCAAGATCATTTGGAGAAAACGAGGATACATCTAAAACTTGTTTCCACCATATCCGGTTCTTCTCAGGTTTTCCTTCATGTTTGCAAAAATATACTTTCAAACACTGAACGGTTTGTTCAATGTCAAAGCTATCATCATTCCAACTAAGTCATTATTAGCCATGTCATAACCACTTCGTCTGTTGCTTAAACACTGAATTAAAACATGTAGAAAGAACTTGTATCGGAGTAGTAGTCATGCTTTGTTTAGTTGTCCTGCGAGAAAATCTCCAACACATTTCATTCGAAGCAAACATCCACGTTGACACTTCAACGGAACTGAGTATGGAGCTTCACGATCATCGCCAAGCTACAATGTTGAGTTAATTACTTCAACGGAAACATTTACATCTAAGTCATTCACTTTTCCGTGGATAAATTCTTGTTGATTCACTTCAACAACTTTAGCTGAATCCCAAAATTCCTTGACCAATGTCTTGTATACTTTAGTTTTATGTGTGATAGCATAGTGTATCCTTGAGCTGTAACATCTGTGTAAATTGGGTTTCGAAAACCCGCCCCAAGTTATCAATCAAAGCGTATTTATTTATGTCAGTTGATTTTTAGCATTTTTGTTTATTGTTTTATATATTAGAATTTATACATATATATATATATAATAATAATAATAATAATTAATGTTTAAAATAACTTGAATAAAATAAAATAAATAATCAAATTAAATATTACATATTTATAATTAAGAAATGACTTAACCAAAAAAATAAAAAAATAAATAAATATAAAAACTCAAGAATGGGTGAACCGGGAATCGAACCTGGGTTCCCCGGGTAAAACACACACCACCAACACCACTATGCTGCACACACTAATTGTGCTATTTGTCGAACCTTAATTCTTCTATATTCACGATAAGAGGAACCTGCAACACCCGCAGATTTCCCTCGCCGGAAATCTCGGCAATCAACGCGTTTTCCTCTAGGAACACAACTGTCCGAGCCTATATTCGGTAAATTCCTTGATTGATCGCTGGCAATTAACTCGAAATCATAGTAACCGGAGCCTCAAACATCCCTATAAATACTGGTCGATTGTCCCTCAATCCGAACTCGCTCATTACCTCTGTTCACTCTCTAATTACCTCAGTCGTCGGAAAACTTGTTCCACCAGAGAACCACCGAGACGTAGGAACCCACTCACCGGAATCGTACCACCACCAGTACCGTCATACGGTAGTTTTCTTTTATTATCCTTTTAAGTTTTCCTAAATTAGCATCGTATACATTCGATTGTTAATAAAATCACAATGAATCGGGAATTGATTCAGGCGGGTAAGGTTTATTCAAATGAAAAAGACGAAGTCAATAACCATATTTGTGAAATAAAAACTTGTGTTTTAAACGGGTTAGACACACAGTCTAGCGGTAGACTGTGTGCATTTTATATACACGATACAGAGTTCGAATCCATGCCCAGTCACTGAACCGGTGATTTTTAAACATCTTTTTAAGAGATTACTGTCAGAACATCACTTGTATATAAGAGTAATAAATATCGGAGTCCCTAACGGTTAGATACCCAGCCCAACGGATGGGCTGGGTGCACATTAACCACGAGGTCTCGGGTTCGAGACTACACTGTCTCAGCCGATTCGATCAATTATAAATCTTTTTAAAATTATGATTTCCAAATGAACGGAATGTGTGTATAAAAATAATTAAAATCGGAAATATTTCGGGTTAGAGACATAGCTCAGTTGGAAGAGCTGCGTGCACGCAACCGAGAGGTCACGAGTTCGATTCTCACCACACGCATACAAATTCCACTGTTCGACCGGTCTGACAACCCCCTTGTCAGACTGACAAGTTTTTATTATTTTTTTTATTTTTTTTTTATTTTCCTGGTTTCTTTTTTTTATGGATTTATATTAAATTTTAATCTAAAAATCAATAAAAATATAGGGTTAAAATACCAATAAAAACCACAACAATAACTTAAAAATCTAAACAAATGTTTTAAACCAAAAAGTTAGTTTATTTTTTTATTGAGTTATCGCGTTATTATTTCTAGGTTAGTACCTTCTCGTCGATTAAATTTCCAACTCGTGCTCTCTCCTTACCACTCAAGAAATACGCACCCAATGTGAGTGAATCTCTACAAATTCACCATTTTAATAACGTTTTGGGGTGTATCATGTGTCGTACTATTCCTTTATTTTATCTATACACCTGTGCTTATATCATTTTGTGATCAAATGTGTATTGGTTGTTGTGTGATTTATATGTGGATTAAATTTATCATTTCAGTGCACACATTTCATTAGGCCCATCAGTTCCCCGTAGGATACGGGTTGAGCATCAGGTGCCTCATTAGATCGGCTCCGTTTGATTGAGCCTTGATCTCAAATACATCATCATTCATGTCATATATTCATTCAATGTGATTTGTGATTGTTTACATTTATATATTTGCTCACATGTGATTTATGCACGAATTTTCCTTAATAAATAAAACATGCAATTATGAAAAAGGTTTTATCAAGGTTCACTCGCCAACTTTTGTTGACCCAAAATCTCCCCTGTTTTACACATGATACAGGTGACCCAGTTGAGGAAAGAAACACTTAGGATGGCCTAGAAGAATAAACAAGTTATTGCGTTGGAATAAACATTTAGATTTGTTTTTCTTTGTATTTGTATGAATTTTGTTTATTGGATATTTAAGGTTGTAACTTGAATTTAATAAATATGAAACTTCTTAGTAAATATCATGAGCTTTGGTGATAACCCAATCATGCCCCGTAACTGGAAGGGTACGAGTACCGGTAGTCGGAACGTCCTGTCTAGGCTTGGCATTCGTATAAATCCAAAACAAAGGACCAGTTTGCCTACCTGGGGACTAACGATGAGAGTACGAAGGACCTATTAGGCCAAAGCATGCTATACCAAACGTCGTGTGAGCTAACCCCACTTTGAGTTGTCATTGTGTCTACACCTGGACACCCTCCGACCATACATCTCGCAATCATGTTTTACGATTTTCATTCGGGTGGTGCTAGTGTTAACCCGCCGACACCAATGTGAACCCTACCAAGCCCGATAGTCATGGGGGCCCACATGACTACACATGCAATGGTATGGGGGACATTTGGAGACCCAAACATGAGCAAACCCAAGACATCCTACGGATGTAGTTAAATTATTTTCAGTTATGTTGTTTTCATTCTTTTTACGACATATGACACCTAGGAAATTTTTAAACTCAAAATCTTCCTACATATGTTCCTGTAGATGTCGGCTAGGCAATTACGTGGAGGTAGAAAGTCAGGAAAGTCAAAAGAATGCTTGGCCACACAAATTGCTAAACAAATGGCCGCAGTGCTTCCTGACATCGTGCTACAAGTTCAACAAGCCCTCACCGCTAATCCCGTCAACCCTCCCAACCAAGAAGACCAAAGCGTCGCCAACCCTCCTCCCAAAACCTCCAAGTGCATCTACAAACACTTCAAATCCTGCGATCCCCCAAAATATGAAAGGACTGAAGGTGTCACCGCTCTCCTTCACTGGTTTAAGGAGATGGAAAACACTTTCCTCAATTGCGACTGTCCCGAAGACCGTAAGGTACGTTACGCGACTGGAAGACTGTTTGGGGTAGCCCTTACCTGGTGGAACACGGAAAAGAGTAAGAGAGGTGTTGAAGATGCCATGGCCTTAACATGGGAAGAGTTAAGGGAAATCATGACAAGACGTTTCTGTCCAAGAAGCGAAATCAAAAAGCTAGAAGACGAGTTTCACGCGTTGAAACAAAAGGAAGGAGACCACACTTCATACAATAAGAGATTTCTCGAATTGAACCAGATGATCCCCAATTTGTTCACCCCTTTATACCACTTAGTCGAACACTACATTCGAGGCCTCCCCTCAAAAATCCAAGATTCGGTTTTAAGCACTTCGCCTGCAACACTTGAAGCCGCAATGGAGTTAGCTACGGAACTCACTGAAATCGCAATGGAGTTAGCTACGGAACTCACTGAAATCGCATTCGAAACGGCAAGTTCAAAGATGAGAAGAAGAAAGCACCCATTGAGACCCAAACTCCAAATCACCCAGTCTCATCCTCGAAGTTTGCTAGTAAGAGGAAGCGAAATGGCAAGAATTTTGCTGTCACCCAAACCAACCCTCCCATCACTGCTGCACCAATCACCCAAGTTGCCCCTCTAGCCGCACCATTCATAAGGCCATACACTGGCCCACACCCAAAGTGTAACCGTTGTCAATACCATCATCCTCCCGAAAACCCCTGCCAACATTGCACGAGTTGTGGTCGTGCGGGTCACACCATCCAAACCTGCCGTACCCTTCAGCGAATGAACCGCAGTCAACCTCCAACCCAAACCCAAAATCAATTGGTGGGCCAAGCCCAACAACCCTTACTTCTACCACCTGCACAACACGCAGCCCAACCTTACTACCACCCAACTACACATGATGCAACCCCTGCGAGCCTGTTTCAATTGTGGGGACCCAAACCACTTCAGGAACACTTGTCCACGCCTAGTGAACATCATCCATGCAAGCTCAAGCGAACCCGGTAAACCAAGCCAACCAAGCTCCTCCACCTGCCAGAGGAATAGCTTTCAATATTAATGCCAACCAAGCCAGGGCTGACAACAATGTGGTCAACGGTACGTTTCTCATAAATGGTAGTTATGCATCCATATTATTCGATATTGGTGCGGATAAGAGCTTTGTGTCCTTAGAATTCGAATCTATCCTCGACCAACCTCGTGTTAATCTCATTGAATCTCTAACGGTGGAAGTTGCTGACGGAAAACCCACTTCATTAAATTCTATTATACGCGATTGTACCCTCACCCTAAACGATCACGATTTCCCAATTGACCTCATTCCTATGAAGTTGGGAAGTTTTGATGTTATAATCGGTATGGACTGGCTCAGCCAGCATCACGCTGAAGTGGTGTGCCACGAAAAATTCATTCGCATTCCTCTTGCAGACGGTCAGACACTACGTATTTTTGGGGAAACCCCTTCGAAAGGACTCAAATTGATGTCCTGCCTTCAAGCCCGAAGTTATCTCCGCAAGAACTACGTCGCATTTCTAACTCACGTCGTCAAGAAGGGAGGCAAGGAGAGGAAGCTCGAAGATATTCCAATTGTGAAGGAATTCCCACAAGTTTTTCCCGACGACGTTTCAGGACTTCCTCCTGTGAGAGAAGTCGAATTTTGCATCGATCTTGTGCCTGGCGCTACACCGGTCGCAAAGTCTCCTTATAGGTTAGCCCCATCCGAGATGCAAGAGTTGGCCAGTCAACTGCAAGAGTTGACTGACAAAGGATTCATACATCCTAGCTCATCGCCTTGGGGTGCACCTGTTCTTTTTGTGAAGAAGAAAGATGGAACGTTTCGCATGTGCATTGATTATAGAGAACTCAACAAGTTGACAGTTAAGAATCGTTATCCACTGCCTCGCATTGATGACCTCCTAGACCAACTTCATGGCACCACCTGCTTTTCCAAAATTGACCTTCGTTCTGGTTATCATCAGCTTAGAGTGCGCGAAGAAGATATCCCAAAAACCGCCTTCCGAACTCGTTATGGTCATTATGAGTTCATGGTTATGCCCTTCGGTTTAACCAATGCCCCGCTGTCTTCATGGATTTAATGAATAGAGTATGCAAACCCTACCTCGATCGTTTCGTCATAGTCTTCATCGACGACATCCTTATCTACTCCAAGTCTAAATCCGATCATGAGCGATACCTTCGACTCATTCTTACACTCTTAAGGACTGAAAAGCTTTACGCTAAGTTCTCAAAATGCGAATTATGGTTAGGAGAAGTACAATTCCTTGGTCATGTCGTCAATGACAAGGGGATTCATGTCGATCCTTCAAAAATCAAGGCAGTACAGGAATGGCAAGCGCCACGTACCCCTACCGAAGTTAGGTCATTTCTTGGTTTGGCTGGTTACTACCGATGCTTTATTGCCAATTTTTCCCGTATCGCCGTACCGCTCACGGCCTTGACTCACAAAGGAAAACCCTTCATTTGGGGGCCTAAGCAAGAGGAGGCCTTCCAAACTTTAAAGCAAAGGCTTTGTGACGCACCTATCCTTACACTCCCTGAGTGTTGCGATGACTTCGTGGTTTATTGCAACGCGTCAGGGCAAGGACTAGGCTGTGTATTGATGCAAAGAGGAAAAGTGATAGCCTATGCCTCTAGGCAACTCAAAGTTCATGAGAAGAATTACACCACCCACGACCTAGAACTTGGAGCCGTTGTGTTCGCTCTCAAGATATGGAGACATTACCTCTACGGTACCAAGTGTGAAATATACACTGACCATAAGAGTCTCCAACATATCTTCAACCAGAAAGAGTTGAATATGAGGCAACGAAGACTGTGAAATTCGGTACCATCCTTGCAAGGCAAACGTGGTGGCCGATGCACTCAGTCGAAAAGGATATGCGAACTCTATTCGTCTTCTATGTTCACAAATCATAACCGACATCAAAGATCGAATCCGGGCAGCTCAACATGTTTCTGTAACAGAAAACGACGTACGCGATGAGCTGTCATGTGGAGCTGAACTCAAAATTGAAACCAAATCCGACGGTATTCTATACTATTTAAACCGCATATGGATTCCTGATCGCGATAACCTTCGTGATTTCCTCATGAATGAGGCACACAAAACACGATACTCTGTACACCCAGGAGCCGATAAGATGTATCAAGACCTACGATACACCTACTGGTGGCATGGCATGAAAAAAGATATCGCTGTTTTTGTTTCCAAGTGCCTTACCTGTTCCAAAGTGAAAGCTGAACATCAAAGTCCTTCAGGACTTCTATTCCAACCCGAAATACCTGTATGGAAGTGGGAAAACATAACCATGGACTTCATTACCGGGTTACCTTGCACCTCCAGTGGGTATGACACCATATGGGTAATAATCGATCTTCTTACAAAATCATCTCATTTCATTCCGATTCGCGAGGACTTCAAAAACGAGAAGTTAGCTCGTATCTACATCAGCGAGATCGTAAGCCGTCATGGTGTACCACTAAGCATCATTTCAGACCGTGATGGTCGTTTCACTTCACGAACATGGCGAGCCGTACAAACTGCTTTGGGCACACGGTTAGACCTTAGTACCGCCTTTCACCCTCAAACTGATGGTCAATCTGAACGCACCATCCAAACCCTTGAAGACATGCTACGAGCATGTGTCATAGACTTCAAAGGGAACTGGACGCTCACTTACCGTTAGTTGAGTTTTCGTATAACAATAGCTATCATTCAAGTATCGGCATGGCTCCTTTTGAAGCTTTATATGGTCGTAAGTGCCGGTCTCCAGTATGTTGGCACGAAATTGGTGAAATGCAAATCACCGGACCTGAATTGATTCAAGAAACAATCGACAAAATCCTTCAAATTCGAAACAATCTTCTAGCGGCTCAAAGTCGTCAAAAGAGTTATGCTGACAAACGACGAAAGCCCTTGGAGTTTGACATTGGTGATCAAGTACTTTTAAAAGTATCACCGTGGAAGGGAGTGGTTCGTTTTGGCCAGAAGGGCAAGCTAGCACCACGCTACGTAGGATCTTTCAAGATACTCGAAAGAGTAGGTCCTGTAGCATACAAGCTTGACCTACCAGAAGAGCTTAACAGAATTCATCCCACGTTCCACGTATCAAACTTGAAAAAGTGCCTCGCCGATGAAAACCTCCATATTCCTCAAGAAGACATTCAAGTCGATGAATCGATGCACTTCATTGAAAGACCAGTGGAAATCATGGATTTCGGTGAGAAGCGTTTAAGGCGAAGTCGTATTCCAATCGTCAGGGTACGTTGGGAATCAAAATAAGGACCCGAGTTTACTTGGGAACGTGAGGACTCAATGCGCAAGAAATATCAGCATCTTTTTCTAGTTGCAACCACTACATAAATTTCGGGACGAAATTTCTAAAAGTAGGGGATACTGTAACATCTTTGTAAATTGGGTTTCGAAAACCCGCCCCAAGTTATCAATCAAAGCGTATTTATTTATGTCAGTTGATTTTTAGCATTTTTCTTTATTGTTTTATATATTAGAATTTATACATATATATATATATATATATATATAATAATAATAAATGTTTAAAATAACTTGAATAAAATAAAATAAATAATCAAATTAAATATTAAATATTTATAATTAATAAATGATTTAACCAAAAAAATAAATAAATAAATAAATATAAAAACTCATGAATGGGTGAACCGGGAATCGAACCTGGGTTCCCCGGGTAAAACACACACCACCAACACCACTACGCTTCACACACTAATTGTGCTATTTGTCGAACCTTAATTCTTCTATAATTTCACGATAAGAGGAACCTGCAACACCCGCAGATTTCCCTCGCCGGAAATCTCGGCAATCAACGCGTTTTCCTCTAGGAACACAACTGTCCGAGCCTATATTCGGTAAATTCCTTGATTGATCGCTGGCAATTAACTCGAAATCATAGTAACCGGAGCCTCAAACATCCCTATAAATACTGGTCGATTGTCCCTCAATCCGAACTCGCTCATTACCTCTGTTCACTCTCTAATTACCTCAGTCGTCGGAAAACTTGTTCCACCGGAGAACCACCGAGACGTCGGAACCCACTCACCGGAATCATACCACCACCAGTACCGTCATACGGTAGTTTTCTTTTATTATCCTTTTAAGTTTTCCTAAATTAGCATCGTATACATTCGATTGTTAATAAAATCACAATGAATCGGGAATTGATTCAGGCGGGTAAGGTTTATTCAAATGAAGAAGACGAAGTCAATAAGCATATTTGTGAAATAAAAACTTGTGTTTTAAACGGGTTAGACACACAGTCTAGCGGTAGACTGTGTGCATTTTATATACACGATACAGAGTTCGAATCCATGCCCAGTCACTGAACCGGTGATTTTTAAACATCTTTTTAAGAGATTACTGTCAGAACATCACTTGTATATAAGAGTAATAAATATCGGAGTCCCTAACGGGTTAGATACCCAGCCCAACGGATGGGCTGGGTGCACATTAACCACGAGGTCTCGGGTTCGAGACTGCACTGTCTCAGCCGGTTCGATCAATTATAAATCTTTAAAATTATGATTTCCAAATGAACGGAATGTGTGTATAAAAATAATTAAAATCGGAAATATTTGGGGTTAGACACGTAGCTCAGTTGGAAGAGCTGCGTGCACGCAACCGAGAGGTCACGAGTTCGAGTCTCACCACACGCATACAAATTCCACTGTTCGACTGGTCTGACAACCCCCTTGTCTGACGGACAAGTTTTTTTATTATTTTCCTGTTTTATTTTATTTATGGATTTATATTAATTTTAATCTAAAAATCAATAAAAATATAGGGTTAAAATACCAATAAAAACCACAACAATAACTTAAAAATCAAAACAAATGTTTAAACCAAAAAGTTAGTTTATTTATTTATTGAGTTATCGCGTTATTATTTCTAGTTTAGTACCTTCTCGTCGATTAAGTTTCCAACTCATGCGCTCTCCTTACCACTCAAGAAATACGCACCCAATGTGAGTGAATCTCTACAAATTCCTCGTTTTAATCACGTTTTGGTGTGTATCATGTGTCGTACTATTCCTTTATTTTATCTAAACACTTGTGCTTATATCATTTGGGATCAAATGTGTATTGGTTGTTGTGTGATTTATATGTGGATTAAATTTATCATTTCAGTGCACGCATTTCATTAGGCCCATCAGTTCCCCGTAGGATACGGGTTGAGCATCAGGTGCCTCATTAGATCGGCTCCGTTTGATTGAGCCGTGATCTCAAATACATTATCATTCATGTCATATATTCATTCATGTGATTTGTGATTGTTTACATTTATATATTTGCTCACATGTGATTTATGCACGAATTTTCCTTAATAAATAAAACATGCAATTATGAAAAAGGTTTTATCAAGGTTCACTCGCCAACTTTTGTTGACCCAAAATCTCCCTTGTTTTACACATGACACAGGTGACCCAGCTGAGGAAAGAAACACTTAGAATGGCCTAGAAGAAAACAAGTTATTGCGTTGGAATAAACATTTAGATTTGTTTTTCTTTGTATTTGTATGAATTTTGTTTATTGAATATTTAAGGTTGTAACTTAAATTTAATAAATATGAAACTTCTTAGTAAATATCATGAGCTTTGGTGATAACTCAATCATGCCCCGACTTTTATTCCGCTGCGGGTCGGGGTGTGACATGAGCCGCGCAAAAACTTCATTATACCGTTGTACTCAGTAAATTTATCTTCCGGATCTAAGTAGGCAACCATGTTGTGTCTTGGCTCTGACATAATTTCCACTTTTGACTTGTCAGTTCTCTTTATTGCGGGCTTTCTTTTATGTTCTTTTTGTGCCATCCTTTACACCAAAGATAACCAGAATAAGAAGAACATAAATACACTAGGGAACATACACAAAAAGTTTTTATTGTAAACTTTCTGTATGTATGTATTCCCTAGATGAAGAACTACCGACTCATACGAATAACAATTTATTCGTACGAAGAAAAACTGGCTTGTATAAATAACAACTGACTCGATCAAACAAGTGACTTACTCGTACGAGTAACTTGTTCGTACGGACGAAAGGTTACTCGTGCGAATAATAATTCACTCGTACGAAGCAAAGTTAACTTGTTCGCACAAAGAACTTCAAGTGAAGATATGCATAAAGAACTCGTTTTTTCGTCAACAGGTTCTTCGCTTAAAGTTTGTTGTTCGTGTCGGGCAATGTCATACAGTCAGGTAATGTTCAAACCGTTCATTTTCAAGGTATACCATTATTGTCAAACATACCTTAAAGATATCAGAAACAACTTAAAAAGGGTGAAAAGATGAAGTAAGAAAGGCGAAAGTAAAGTTGTACTAAAGAAACTTCATCACTCTTTATACCACATTCTTATACTCGCACGAAAAACACTTAGTTTGCACGAAGAACACCCAGTTCGTACGAAGGACTGTCTTGAACAACAAGTGAAGGGCTCATTTGTACGAAGCAAACACAGTCATACGAGTGATCTTGATTCATTCGTATGAAGAGCTATCATTCACACAGGTTTGAATGTGTTCATTAAAGAACGATAAAAAATTTTCACAATTAAAAACACGAACGATTTGTTTATGACATGGACAATTGGTTTATGACACGGATGATTGATCTATAACATGGACAAATGGTTTATAACATGGACAAATGGTTTTGAACAATGTCACGCAATGATTTTCACTTAAATATATAAACCATACGGAGTTTTCTTTTGAACCAATCTATTACAAGGTTTTTACAAAAGATACGTTTTGGTCAAGATTCATGGCTATAAGGTTTTCACAACTCTAACCAACTTGGTTTAGTTGGTTAATTGTAATGCAATATCAAACACTTTTGATACGAGGTTTTCACTTAACGACTCTTGTAGTCGGACGAGGTGTTGCAATATGTATACAAAGCCACGAATTTGACACACTCACAAAACCTATGTACTCACCGGTATTTTTATGCTGACTCTCTTTTCATAGATGTTTCAGGAGTCAATGCTTGATAATATGATGCATGCTTCACATAGGAATGGACGCGGGCCTTAGTGACTAAAAACATGAAAGACAATTTATTTATGTGTTGTTTCTGTTTATCTCAAGACAATGTAAACATTTAACTTAATAAAAAAAATTTAAATTCCATGAGTTGTGAAACAATAGTTCTGTGACATGACTCCCTGACGTTTCCATCGCGGTTCGTTGTTTTACGTGCTCGGGGTGTTACATTATGAGCTAAAAGTCAAGCAAATTGACTTTTACTTTGACTTTCGATTCTGACCATTTTGGTCAAGTCAAAGTTCAAAATGAACATTGCTACGTGATCGTAATAGTGAAGGTGTAAATCCCTTGCGATTACACCCTCTGATCATCACGTTTATTAGGCGAAATGCCGAGTCAAACTTTTACGAAATAAAAGTAAAAAATGCATAAAATTGTTAGACATGTCTTAACATGTCTAACTCGTCATTTTATATAATGTGTCTAACATGTCTTAAATTGTTAGACCAATGAGTTTTCAAGTATTAAAACATAAAGTTTTGACACCAAATCAGTTTATATAACATTATTAGACATGTCTAACTCGTCATTTCTAGTTTAGGATCTAACCAAGCCCAATTACATAACCACAGTAATATAGGGAATAACCCTATGAGGTTATACCTTATGGTCATTCCGTTTGGTGAGTCAAATGACGAGTCAACTATGATGCTTTTAAAATGTCAAAAATGCCCTTTTGGCATAAAATGCTTTTAAAACTATCTGGTCTATATTCTAACTGTAGAACTGATCATATAACATAAATAAACTTGTTTTGACATATCGGCCTCATCATAGGACTCATTTGACCATCTAGAATGTTAGGTTTAAGCAACCACGTTATATGAGATCACTTGCTCATTATAAACAACGTTCTGTTCACTCTGCCATCAAATCAGTAATATGAGCATTTAATAAACTTTCGATGGAAACTTCTTATTTGGACAGATTCTATGTTGTTACTTTAACAAACCATAACTTAGTAAAAACTTAACCAAACATAGAAAGCTCTTACATTTTGATTAAGTTCATTGAAATACCGTCTCAACAACAAATTATACATCAATAAACACCTCTGTTTGGACCCTCAAATGTCAAAAACCAAACAAAAGGTCAAACTGGACAATTTTGTAAAGATCAATGGTTTTGACCGTTTTCGGGTTCCAAACAGAAAAATGTTCTAAATGAAAGTTGTAGAGCACACTTTGAACTAGTAAGCTGGAATTTTTTATATTTATTGACAATATTAAAGTATTTTATAAAAACAACACTGAAGGCTGCCAAAACTCCTATCTTCTAAAACATCTAAACTTCTTCAAAGTTATGATGTTTCCATAACCCTCATTCTTCCATAAACATTATCACAATAGAACATTGATGAACGAATCATTAATAATAGGAAACACTTGAGCTTTGCGAGCACGATTAAGCACATCACCGACAATTCAAGTGAGTACATGGTTCCCCTTTTTCTTAAACCTTTGGGGTGATTCATATGTGCTAAACTATCTTTCAGATATACATATTTACTACGCATGGCTCATGTGAGTACATAGTCCCCACTTTAATGTTTTCAAATGTCTAGGGGTGCTTCATATGTGCCTACTAGTACGTTTCCCAAATTTACGAAATATTATTGTTTATATATATAACTATATGCTTTTTAATAATGTGTGAAACTTGGTAGTGCGTTATCCACAACACGAGTACATTAATTAACTTTGGCCAAGTCGACCTATAGTATGTTATGGTACCATATGACCGACAATCCTGTTTCTAAATTTCTCGTGGTTTGTGGGGAAGTTTGGGGAACAACATAAAATGTGCAATTGATAAACCCTCTGGTGGTTTGTTAGACTAGTCAACACAAGTTTGAATGTATTCACCACACTTGTTTACACAAAGACGGTTAAAACAAATTCGATTGGTTTATACCAAACAAGGATGATTGCTTTACACAAAACAATGATGATTGGTTTAGACAAAGTCACAAATGGTTTTCAATTAAAGATATATAAACCATACAAAGTTTTCTTTTAAATCGATTACTTACACAGTTTTAGAAAGGAAAAAGTTTTGTCAAAATTCATGGCTACAAGGTTCTCTTACTTACACCAACTTTAATAGTTGATTACACATATTGCAATACCAAACACATTTAATACAAGTTTGGTTACAAGGTCCTCACACATCGACTCTCGTAGTCGGACGAGTTATTGCAATTCAAAATCAAAGCCATGAATTCGACTACAAAACCTATGTTACTACCAACTTTATTGTTGATATTATTTTCACATATGTTTTAGGTGCAAATGTGTGATGATTATGAAAGCATACTACACGTAAGAACGAATCGGGCCTTAATTTTACCTTAAATATAAAGACAATTGTTTGTTTTTTTATATTCCAAAAGACAATGTAACTTAACTAATCAATGAAACAAAACTTTAGATACTATGTGTTTGAAACAATTTGAAACGTGACTCCTCGACGATGTCGGCCGGGTTGTTATGCGCGGTCGGGGTGTTACATTATTTTTTGTTATCCGCACTTTGAGTTTTTTAAGAGATTATATTAGTTATAATGGCATGTCCTCTTTTGGAGGCAACGCCTCACCCATATTGGTGTGAGTCAACAGGGATACAGTCTCGCAAGGCCGGAATATTAAAAGATAATTAAGTAAGTTATTAATCCAAAATGTGGCATGTCCCTCTTTTAGAGGCAACGCTACCCTTAGCCATTTGGGTCTAAGTCAGCAGGGATACAGTCCCACAAGGCCGGTTTGAAGTTTTATAGTAGTTTATTTATAAGGGATTCAAGTCGTTCTTAGTTCCCCGATTTGATGCTATCTACCTCAAAGGAAGTCCTAATAAGCTTGAATCAAGTCCTCGCAGGATCTATACACTAAACGAGGCAAGAACTTTACCCAAACCACCCTTCTAACCACCTTCTAGATAGTTAACGCGCTATATATAAACTATAAAGACATGAATGAGTGAATCAACAAAACATGAAGAGATGATAGAATAAAGTTCATTTTCAATATAAAATAACTAGTTATTAAAGTCATTAATATAAACCCAATTAAAAAGTTTACCAAAGCTTGGAGAGCAAAAGTAGTACATAAAAGACTTGTCTTCACCAAGTGATGCAAAAGATTAGCCAAGCATGGCCGTAGTTTAACAAAGGCTCTTACGATCAATCTTGGATCCCGAGACTACTACACACTCTAAACTCTAATGGTTGTGGTGGATGATGGTGTTGTAGCGATGAAGAAGTGGTGATGAAGTTAGAGAGGGCTACCAAGGGATGGATTGCAATTGAACCAAGTCTCTCCTTCTTCCCTGTCTTCATTAATGAGTTGCGTCAGTCCGTATGCTCACACGACCCCGTGTGTCAACGGCACGGTTCCATGGCCCTTGTACTTGTTATACTATCCAAAGTTTTGCTTAACTAGGAGTTGACCACGACCCGTGTCCATGGGACACGGCCCCGCGTCTCTTGTATGCTTCTGTTTGTCTTTTTCTCTTTGGAATCTAGAGTTGGGCACGACCCCATGCCTTGGTGGCACGACCTCGTGCTTATCTTCTGATTTGTTGTTTTTGGTCTTGGGGTGAAGCTCGGAGGGTCGGTTTGATGTATCAACTTCTCATCTTTTGTATTCATGTTGGTTTTTGCAATTAATTTGTTCCTTTTGTACATTTAAGGTCTTTTATCCTAAAAATCAAAAGTATACAAAGAAACGCACTTTTTCCAACATTGGTACACAAAAGGGTTGTTTTTATACCGTATTTGATATAATTTATATGTAGCATTTGGTGCATATTAAATACCTTCACATTTGAATCTTTGTTTGTCCTCAAGCAAAAGTCTTTAATGTTTCTTACATACCCAAATGGAATAGGTAGAGAATAAGTTTTTTGGTCTTGTTTTAGAGTGTTGGGGATTCAAGTTCTTTTTATTCTTGTATTTATTTTATTTACAATCCTATTCGACAGGATTTATTTAGAACTCTTTAAAAAAAATAATATTTTTAGGCATAACTTGCCTTTTAAAATTTCATTAAGCTATATACAAATTCACACACCTCGCAAGTGATCACTCAACACTCAGCCACAGATTCGGTCCCGGTATAGAATTTACTCCTACCATATGCTTGACAAGTGATCAAACCTCCTCCTTTACATAATCTTTGTAAATATCAAGAGGGCTTTAAAAAGGGTATGTTCTGGTTAGGGATAGGGTAATTTTCTTTTTTTGAAAAGTGGCTAAAGGCGTAAAATGTCAGTTTTCTTTTGAAAAATTGTTTATTTATGACTTAGGTATAAACTAAAGGGTTATAAGAAATAAATTTGCTTATTTTATTTCAAGCAACTATTTTTTTTTGATATAATATTCAAAAGAGAGAGTAAGTCGCATATTTTTCAAAAGAGCCGACTTTTACTAAAATAAAGGGTGTCAAAATAAAAAGGTTTCGGGTGATGGGTGATGTATGCAAAATTTGTATTTTGCGGGTTTTGAAACGAAAGATTTAAGCTCAAAGGGGTTAACTAAGGGATTTTTGTTGGCGGGGAGATAAAAAAAAGAAAATAAGATTGAAATGAAAAAGGGTTTATAGTCCTAATGCCTCAATGATTTACTTACTTGGATTAGTCGGTAAGGAGCGAATTACGATACTAGATAAATGCACAATAAAGAATAAGTGCGCGTTACCGAGTATCGATGATGTTTTGAACATCTACAAGGAGCGAGTTATGTTTCTAATATAAACTTACGATCCGGTTATCACCAAGTAAAAGTGAGACATGAAGACGTATCTAAAACAACTTTAAGGATAAGGTACAGTCACTATGAGTTCTTAATGATTCCATTTGGATAGACCAACACACCTATAGTAGTCTTGGATCTCATGAACTGAGTTGGTAAAGGAAAAAATGGTCGTGGATGTACCAAGTTAAAAAAAAAGAACCCAGTAAATAAGAATTCATACATCTAGAATTGATATTAAGATACACCTTTTAGACCAAATTAGAATTCGGAACAAGAAACCTTGATGGAAAACCACATTAAGAAGGAAATGATGATTGGTATACAAGAACTTTTAAAACTCGGAAATAATAGTATCTTAAGATTCAACAATCAAATACGGATTCCTAACGTTGGCGAATTGCAAGATACGGTATTAGAGGAAACTTGTAAGCTTAAATACTAGTGCACCCAAGTAACAATAAAATGTATAAGGAATTAAGAAACGACTACTGGTGGCCATGGATGAAAGAATCCATTAATAGATGTGTAGATAAGTATTTGACTTGTTTTCAAGTAAATAAATCGAACACCAGAAAGAGGGAGAGTGGTTACAACAACCTAAAATTCCCAAGTAGAGGTAGGAAATGATAACTATAGATTTTATCACCAAGCTCCTACGAAACAAATATTGGCACAATACTGTATGGGTAATAGTAGATCATTTTCTAAGTCCGCTCATTTCTTGCCAATATGAGAAGATCATAAGATAAATAAATTGGCAAGAAACTATGTTAAGGAAATTTTTAGTCGTCATGGGATATCCATCTATATCATTTCAGACTATGATAGTAAGTTTACATCTAAATCTTGCAAAGTTTCCAGAAGGAGCTAGGAACCAAGGAAAATCTAATAAATTTAAGCACGACTTTTCATCCACAGACAAATGGCCAAAGTGAAACGACAATACAAACCATAAAAGACATGCATATGGCATGTGTTATAGACTTTGGTGACAATAAGGATGGCTTTGATAGATTTTGCTTATAACAACAGTTATCATTCAAGCATCAAGGCTGCCTCTTTTGAGACATTATATAGAGGAAAATGCCGATAACCGGTCTGTTGGTCAGAGATCGGTAGAAACCCTTTATCGGGCCCTGAGAGATAATCAAAAGAATCGACCAAGTAGCTTATAAGTTAGAACTGCCAAAAAATTACAAGGAATTTATGACATATTACACGTGTCCAATCAAAGAAAATGCCAGCATATGAGTCACTCAAAATGCCCTGGCATGAGGTCCAGATCAGCGACAAGTTGAACTTCATAGAACATTCTATACAGATCATAGATCGACAAGTAAAGAAATTGAGGAACCGAGAGTTTCCTCTAGTAAGAGTTACATGGGACACAAGAAGAGGACCTGAAGAAACGTGGGAAAAAGAAGATGAGATGGGATAAGACGGAGATGCCCACACCTTTTTATCTGAATTTCGTGGACGATATTCTTATAAGGTGTGGAGAGTTGTAACACTTCGTTTTGTGAACAAATGAAATTTATTATATTTCACCCTACTCGGTTTTATATGAAACTTCGGTCAATACATAGAGAAAAATAAGCTCGTTCCAGTGACATATCTATAATTTTATAAAACTCTATATTTCACAAGTTACAAAAGAACACGAACGAATCAGCTGAATTAATTATAAAAAATATATTAATAATAATAGTTGTGCACGTGTGTGCATGTAGTGAAATGAGAAAGAAAAAAATTATTTTTAAAACTTCATATTGAAGTTTTTGACTTTAAAGTAAATACCGACCTAGTTGAAGTCGGTTAAAGTGTGGCACAGAATTTAGTATAAATAGAGGTCAATATCGCTCACGAAACGCATTCATAGCATTCTCCTCAATATAAGGTACGTAATTTCCTATTTATTATGTATTATATAATTATATAACATATAATATAATTTAAAATATAATATATAACACACAAAATAATTTAGTATATAATATATAATATAAGAAGAAAGGTTTAGGGTTATAGTTCAAGTAGTCGTTAGGTGACTTGACTTTAGTTTAGGGATGGACTGTGTATCCGTGCTTAGACTAGGTGGGTTGCCCCAAGCCGACCACAATAATAACTAGTTAGTACCGAATCATTATACAATCACCTAAGATTGTCTTAGTACCTGTTCAGGATTAAAAGTCTGATCAAGTAATAGCGTATCGCCTAAAGCTAAGGTGGTGAGTTTCATGAATGATTTCTAACGTGAGCATGCTTGTCCTGAACTGTAACTGTTACAAATATGTCAAACTCATGACTGGTTGTACGCATGTGATATATCATGGATAACTCCCAGGCATGCATACACATGTAGATATATGTGCTGCTATGGTGGGAATGATTGGTGAATTACACTAGTACGGTGTAGTTGAATCTGATTGTATGTGGGGCTAAACACCAATGGTCCCATAGTGATTTCCGATGTAGGGAAACATCGTGAATATTGCCTGGGCAAGTACAAGTCATGAATGTGTTAATGTGATTGTTATAAACTATTGATATTCGTGAATTCACCAGTATAAGCTAGTATAAGCTGATGTCTCTTAAGCATGTGTCACAAATAACGAGGCTTGAGGGCTAGTTACCATAAATTCCGAGCATGCGTTGCCAGAGGAAGTGTTGGACATCTATAGTTAGTCTGATATAATGTTGTATCGTTTAAGTTTCCAACTTTTTGTACCTTATAGTTGATGTTAATGAAATAAACGTTTTCGTTTAAGCGGGTATCAATTGTGAAGTTTTAATCCTTATCTGGGTGAGGTGTCATAAATGTTCCTCTCCGTGCCGCTGACTCGAGTCCTGGTGCTTTGCCCCAAGCTGAAGGCGTTTCGGGATACCTGAACGTTTCCTGCATGATGTTATATAAGTTATGCATATTTGGAAAGTCGTTTCCCCTTGGGAAGAAGATCCCTGAGTGTAACCGTAGGAGTAACATGGACGGTCAGGGATATCTTCAATTGCAAGGATTTAATCCGGATCATTAGGGCTCCAAATTTTTCCTTTGTTGTCTTTGAAGCATAAGAGCCTGTTGTTGAAGTCCGCGATGAGACTTAAACTTCAGCGTAGGCTGACGTCGACCCGGGTGAGGCCAACCCCTTTGGTGAAACTTCGCGGGGGGCATCCTACGTAGGCCTTGTAGACCCAAGAATCCATCAACCGAAGAAGATAGGCATCGGATGTGTGGCTTTAACATTTAAGGCCATGTTCTTTGATGTGCGTGAATTATACATATTTTCATAATTTAATTTTTCTTCACACAAATTTAGTTTTAAAATGATTTTCACCCAAGAACTAAACTACACACACAAAAGGGCAAGTGTACCCGTCGGATGGTAATATAGTTTATCGGTAAGAACCGGATATCAATCTGTGGACGTGGTGTCTTGATACTAAACTTTTGCTACTTTAAAGCCTTTTCAATTGATGGGTTGATTTTTGTTTCTAATTTATCATGCAAAAATAACAAACTACTAAGTAATCTAAGGAAGTACAATATCTAAAAAAAAGAGGTTGCCTAAACTAAGTATTCACTAATAAGCATGTGACAACAAATGGGAAAGACTAGTGGTGATGCAAGCTCTAAATTTAACTAAGTCCCTAATCAAGGCTTCCTAGCTTTATAAATCTTAGGAAAACTAAAATGAAATAACATTCTAATCACCAAAAATTTATTCTTTTAAGACCACTTGCTAAGTTAATGTTAATCTTTACTGATGAGTTATTTATTTATCAAAACTCCTGACTCTACAAGTTGGGGAAAACTACTATGAACAACATACTAATCACCCTAACTTGGTTTTAGATAAGCAATGCCTTCATCATGTTCTTGATATGAACCACAAGCATGGTCATGCTAGACAACAATCTTGGCCTAAATCATCACACTAACACAAACACAAACTATAGAAGTCATATAAACATTCTTTTGATCTTTCCAAACCTTAATGCAAGAATCAATAACATGTTCAAATCACCATTCAATTCATGTTAACAATTATCATTCCTAGTTTCATGCTATGAATCATACCAACAAGTTAACAAGATACAACAATCATAATCTCTACATTGGCTTTCCAACACAACATGTAAATATTTATGACTAAACATTCAAGAACAAAGACTTTAAACATGAACATGAACTCCAAGAACAAGAACAAGATTAAACATCACTATGAAAATTAACAAAAACAATCACCACATCTGCTTCCATGTTATCACATATTCATTAGTTGCAACACAAATGTTTAGCCCATAAGGCTCATAACTACCAAATCAAGTACAAGCAAACTCAAATTGTTCATAATGTAAATATTAAGCTAACCAAGTTAAAAGACAAGATTAAATAGTAAATGAGTGAATCTTCTAATGATTAAGTCTTCTTCAAGGCTCCTTCTTGGCTATAACAAGCTTCCAAGTCCATATTCTTGAGAGAAAACTTCACCAAAATGCTCCAACTCCCTTCCAAATGAGCTTGAAACTCGTATTTAAGCTACTGGGTGCTTGGCAAGACCATGACACCTTTTGGCATGACTGTGCTTGGTAAGTGTCAGAGTCGCTTTTCGTCTGTCGATCTTGTTTGCTACCATTTCTGGAAAAATCCCGCTCAAAGTTTCCTCTAGGTGGCACGACCATGCCAAACCATTGCATAACCATGCTTACCGATGAATTGACTGACTTGGACCAGGCATGGTCATACTTGGGGTGGCACGGTCATGCCAGTCATGGATTTTCCTGGTTTGCATTGTCAGTAGATAGTGCTGATGAGAGTACCGATGTTGGTTGGCTTGGCACGATTGTGCCTGGTGTTGGCACGGTGTGCCATATCTGGCAGTTTGCTGGAACATTCCGTTTTTGCTCCATTATTGGGGTGTTACAAGTCTACCCCCTTAAAGAGGTTTCATCCCCAAAACCTTTCTTTCGTAGTTCTTTGGTTTTGACCTGATGGACTTGGTTTCTTTTTCTTTTTACTTGAGTGTTCCTCATGTTTTAATTATTCAGTAATTTTACCAGGAAGATGTAACAATGTCCTTTGGACTCCCAAATGGTGTCCGACTCCTTTCATGCTCTTTTTTGTGATTGATATTAGGCATTCAATCTTTCAGTCAAAGGTTGTCATATGCCTTGCCACGTTCACCTTTCTTGTGTAAGGCCTTCTAGGCCATCAAATCCGATTGCATTCCTCTTCTTTATAATTTACTAGAGCGAGTCACCATCTAGCGACTCGGTCGTATGAGTCTGTCATCATATTTATTTCATGCTAATCATATAATGATAAGCATATTAAACAAGTTTTAAATTATAATTTAACCTTGAACAGTCTTGTCGGTTAGACTTATCAGTCACCGGTTACCTTATGCCTCATAGTTTGGTTACACTCATATTGCCTTCACAAGGCTTTTACAAGCTTTCGAGACCCCAATCCCATAGCTCGTGTTACAAGGTAATCATATACCAGGTTATTTTGTTATTGACTGTGATTGCATCATGTCATGTTTAAGTTTATATCAATCTTTTCGTTTTCGAAAATTTTCTTTTCAAATTAATCGTCTCGCACCTCATGGTGTCAAGACCTGTTTCCTTTAATATTAATCATTTTCCAATTCCTCTCATACTATTTATATATGTTAAAACGTTGTTTCTAACTAAAACTGAATTTTAGTTCAACATTTTCCCTTTGACTCATGTCAGTTACTCGCATCAAGAAATTGACCACCTAGCATTTCTTCATATTTTACGCGGAGAATCGTAACCGATTCCCTCGCTTTGTGTAAGTGACCTGTAACCCCTTTCACTTACCCTTGTAGGCTATTTCTTTTGGTTTTCACTTTTCTAAGGTGAGGCCTCTAAGGCTCATTCCTCTTGATTCGTGACACCAAGGTCGTTTTGACCTCATAGACCTTTACACGATTTATAACCCGGAGGTCATGGTGATCCTCAGATCATCCCTTTACCCGTGTCGTTCTTTAAATATATTTGGTGTCAACGCACCTCTTTTATATTTGAAAGAAAAATCATTTACATTGACTTTTATTTATCTGCCAATCATGGCTCTTTTTACCATGAAGGCTAATTTATTTTATTCCATTATGGCCCTCGGACCATGTTTGATCCAAGTTGGTATATTTTCGTCTTCTATGACTCTGCGAGTCATTTATGAGTCACATTCACTTGTCGGATCTATTAGTCGTTTCATGGTGATGATCACTTACGTCTATGCCTGGCGCAAAGTCTATTGGCATTGACCACTCGTCACCGCCGAGTCACAACTACCATCTTTAGTGGCAACCATAACATTTTGTGAATGTTTCCTAAAACACTTATTCAGATTAGACACTATCTGTTGGTATCTATGCGCGCCCATACGGTCGTAATCTATGAGTAGATCGTTTTCGGTTCGGACAATTCTTCCGACTCAATGACTTCATATGTCATTTATGCGTCGGTTTGTATCACGCTCACCGTTATCCGGTTTATGCCTATATTTCTTTACAACCGTTACCCAGGTTCTTTATCTTAATATTTTAACGATCCCCTTATTCGTTTTGCGTTTTCGTTTATATTCATTCACGACCCTTTACACGGGTTCATTAATATTTCGCGCTCCCATTATCCGGTTTGCATCTACATTTATATTTATTCTTGTCCCATTAGCCGGGCTCATTATTCTGTTGCTTTAACGCTCCCGTTACCCAGTTTGTGTTTATATTTAAATTCAATCACTATACTCCATTTGACTTGTTTGACTTGTCCATGTGAAATCCATCACTAATTAGCGATCAAAATTTATTCTTTATCTAACCCGTTTGACTTGTTCGTGTGAAATCCATCACCTATGAACAGTCAAAATTTATTCTTTATTTGACCCGTTTGACTTGTTCGTATGAAATCCATCACTTATGAACAGTCAAACTTTATTCTTTATTTAACTCGTTTGACTTGTTCGTGTTAAATCCATCACCTATGAAAAGTTAAACTTTATTCTTTATTAGACCCGTTTGACTTGTTCGTGTGAAATCCATCACTTATGAACAGTCAAACTTTATTCTTTATTTAACCCGTTTGACTTGTTCGTGTGAAATTCATCACACATGAACAGTTAAACCTTACTCTTTATTCATCCCGAATGATTCCTTTTTAACTTATCCCATTAGCCTCGTCTTTACTACATCGGACGTATATGCGTTTATTATAACAAGTTCATGGTATCATGTGTTTACTGATTACTTGGCCAGAGTAAGCGATCAACACATGATACGTGTGACCTTATTATAACTGGCAAACATGATCAAACACACAATACTTTTCCCTGCCCAATTTACCCTTGCCTTTATTTATTTACTTAGCCCACTAAAATAAAACAAAAGCAATTAAAGTTCTACGACGGAGGGGTGTACGGACAATGGAAAATGGCACACCCCTCAAACACAAAATAATAAAAATACAAGATAGATAACGGGACTAAGACCTGCCACCAGATCCGGAAGGACCGGTGACGTTCCGAAGATCGAACCTGGATCTCCGTGTGAAATGCGGAGGCGGCTGCGTGTAAGGTGCATTGAGCGAGTTCATGATATGCTGATACGAACCAAAAAGCTAGTCAAAGCTTCATCGGCTTTGCTCTTACATATCCTCCATGAAGTTCCCCTGCCTGTGTTGTTCTGCATGAATCAGATCCACATCTCATATTACTCCATGCTGGTCCAAGGCGAGTCCATCCATCTGCCTCTAGAGATCAACCGTTGATGACTCATACGGACCATAGGCACCATGCTCGAAATCACCACCACCATACCCGCCATACACTCTCCCCGTTTGGGCTCCCAAAACCATGACCCAAGTCACCAAGCTGCATGTGAGGGCCCGCTCCCCCAGCGGCCTCATCATGCCCGTGAACCGGGATATCCTACATATGGACGTCATCACTGCCATCACCACCATCATCATCATCACTCTCCATTTTGGGAAGCGGATCCCAAATCCTACCTAATCTGTTAACAAGCTTCGGGACTCTGTTCACCATGCAGATCATGTGCATGGAGGTCAGCTACGCTACGTCGAGCATACCATAACATTTGGCTAGTTTGGTGGCGAATGCGCCTTCGCAAATTTTCGACGCAGGCGTCAAACCAGTACCCCTCTGAATCGACTCGGCGACGCTGACCGCCACCTGGCAGTTTGACCCGGATATGATGTAGTAAAGATGAAACAGGTCACGGTTGGTGATGTTGTAGGTGCTGTCACCCCGACCTCCAATGACATGGAGATTGGCGCGCTCGATGATACGGTGTTGTGGATCAAGAATCCATGTCGCCTTAGCTCTTCTCGGGTCCCATATCCCGACCCAAAGCTGTGATCTCTGCCCAAAAGGCGGTTTTGTCCGCATCTGGATCCCATTCTTGCAAACTACCATGAAAGAGCTCTGAATCGATTACATCATCTACATATAATCCCAACACTTGACCAAACCGACTGATTGATTGATGGTGCCACTTCCGCCGTAGGCGATAGCTCACACCAACCCTTTTTTCGTACACGTCTGGGCAAGGAAATGTAAATCGGAAAGATGTAACTAGATAACTAGCTCCACGTATTGCGGCTCAGCTATGTAAAAAAGGTGGGCCCACGGCGGTGTCATAAGGTCCTCAAATCGCTCTGTTTGACCCAACAAGTCAAGATCAACCGTTTGCAACTTCCGCATTAGCTCAATCAAATGTCGTCTTACCCACAACTGTTCTACCTTTGCGATACAAGGCCCTTCCTTTGCATTGTTGCTGAACCATAAGTACGGATGATCCGTCTGCAAGAATGAGCAAGAAATCAATGTTGATACACTTTTGTGTTTGTCGCTTGTTCTTAGTTACATCTGTAATTATACGGTCTTTGTTTAATGTGTCTGTATAGTTTGGTCGTGTCGACCAAATCAAGATATCCTCCTATCTTGATTTAGTATGACGATTACTTTGTCTGTGTGTAAAAAGTTGCATATGTGCGTACTTTTAAGTCTTGTGTACGTCATGTCTATTGGCACGTTCATCGAAGAATACATCCAAGTACGATTGAGAGATGCTTCGTATGAGCAAGATGTTGCTCGTACGAGTCACATTCCATTCGTACGAGTGGCTCATGTAACAAACATCCTGCTTGATTCGTACGAGCCAGGTTGTATTCGTACGAAGCCATGGGTCATTTGTACGAGCATCTTTTGGAGAAGGTTCTTCGTGTCTTATGGTGTTTCGTATGATCAACAACATTCTTCGTACTATTGCTAGGTGTGGGCACTATATAAGCAGACATGCACTTCCCAGAGTTAGACGTGTGACATTAGAGAGACGTGAGACATCAGTGAACAAGCTAGAGAGAGACACAAGAACACAGAGAGTAATTCATGAGCCTGTAAGAACATTGTTTGTATGTGTTTGTACTAGTTCTCTTCTGTTAATCAAGATATTGAATCTTTGGTTATTCTGTGTTTCTTACTTTTCTTTGGTTTGCATACTTATGAGGATTTCACACTCGTATTTGTGTTGTATAAATAGGGAAGTAGGTTAATCTTGATCCTCCAAGTGGACCAACAAGTGGTATCAGAGCTTTGACTCTCATCCTTGCTTGAAACCAAGCTTAGTGTTGTGTCTAAGCTAGTTGTGAGGGTTTCTGGAAGTGTTCTCGAACATTCAATAGGAAACTTAAGTGTTCAAAAGATAACCAACTTAAAACTTAGTTAAAACTTATTGTATCCAGAAAATTTTCATAAAAAACTTGTTAGAATACATGGAGACATGTTAGGATCTGGTTTTTCTTAAAATTTTCTATCATATTTCAGTTGAACATATCTTCAGGTGAAGCACCTGCCGGAAAAACTCACCGGAATATTCTCGTAGGGTTGAACAAATCTCTGGACATTCTGACTTGACTTGATTGTTTTTAACCAAAATTGTGTAGGCAACTGACCACTTTCGAAAACCAGTCTGTGTTAGAAAAGGAAATTTCACCAACCAACCCTGTAATAAGATTCCTGTCTGCGAAAAACATCCGTGCGAATAACCCATCCGCACGAAGAACAAGAGTGTTCGTGCGAAAGATCAAGTCATCCGCACGAAGAACCTTGTTCGAACGAAGCACAAGTTTGCTCGCACGAAAGAGGATCTCTCGTACGAACAACTTGGTTCGTACGAAGCACCTGATTCATACGAAGGTCAATCATTCGCACAAATTTCTGATTCGTACAAAGAACAAACTTGATTTGTTTTTCGTGTTTCATTTTTTCAAAACTTGGTGGTTTTTAAAATAGTGAACTTTAAAAGGATATTGTTATTTTCAAAATTTGAATTTTTAAACCTTTTAATTTTCATAACCAAGAAAACATAATGAGTAATAATACTTGGGATTGGGGGAGTAGTTCAAGCACAAATCAAGACTCATCACAAAGCTCCACAACCTCATGGGTTAAATCATTAATGCCTCAACATACAGCCATGATTACTGCAAATCGATGGGCATGTGTCGCAAATCAAAATCAGAACATTCACACTCTTCTTATAAGCGAGAGTGAAACTGGGAGTAATAACCGTCCATCAAAACTGAATCATATGAACGATTATCCTTCGTGGAAAAGTCGTTTCCATACATATGTTCTCGAACAAAATACAGAATTATGGACATGTTTTACTACACCATATAAGGAATCTCTCGAAGAAGCAGGATCAAATCCAACTTCCATAGCCAATCTAGATGAAAGCGATAAAAAGGCTTATGATTTAGAGAAAAAGGCGTTTGCTATCCTTACACAAGCACTTCATAAAGATATTTATCATCAGTTTGTGTACTGTACCACCACTAAAAATATGTTGGATACTTTGGAAACAAGAGGAGAAGGAAATGTTGCAACCAGAAAAATACGACATGATCTGCTGAAGAAGGAGTTTGAAGGTTTCATGTTCATGGAGAATGAAACATTGAGCGACATGACAACACGTTTCTACCACCTGCTCAGTGAAATGTATTCCTACAAAGTATTAGCATCTCCACAGGAAATCGTGATGCGTTTTGCTGACGCCTTACCGCCAAAGTGGAGTCAAATTATTGACTTACTAAGGCATACAGGTGTTTTCGATGTGATCAGTATCTATGAATTCGTTCAGAAGCTGGAGAACAAAAATGAAGAAGAGATCCGGAAAGCAAAAAGGGTTTCTATTCCACAAAACCCTGAGATGTACTTTGGAGGAATTAACACATGTGTCAATACAATTCAGCAACCGACACTTCAAACCGCGTTTATGTCAAATGCTAACCCTTTTTACCACCACCAGTTAACGGATCAATCTGCCGGCTCAAGTACTCAAACCTATGGTCAAGTATTTGATCCTAAAGCCTTTCTACCACAACCTCAAGTTTTTACACCTCAAGCTCCACAACAAGCTTCTCAACAAGCTTTCTATGGTAACAACTTTCAACCTGAAACCCAATACAGTCAGACTTGACACGTCACATCTTTCCAAGGTCAGTGTAGAAGTTGCTCAGGAACATATGGAACTTCTAAGCACCATGGTTAGTGCTTATTGTGGATTAGTCGCTGGTCAAATTGGAAACATCAATTTGACTAATGAAGACTACCAACAAATAGACAGAGATGAGATGGAACTAATGGATATCAAATGGGCGTTTGCAAGTGCAGTCAGAAGAGCTAAGGATTATATGAGCAGAACTGGAAGAACGAGTTTGGAAAGCAAGAAAGATATGAAATATGGTTTTGATAAAGATGCTATTACTTGCTTTAACTATGGTGAAAAAGGCCACTTCAAACGTGAGTGCACTAGACCCAGCAAACAAGGAAATCACAACCCCTTCCGAAATCAATCACGTCGCTTCAAACGTGAGTGCACTAGACCCAGCAACCAAGGAAATCACAACCCCTTCTGAAATCAATCACAACCATCCAACACAGCTCATGTTAACAATGGTCAGAGAATAGTAGTTGTTAGCAACCCAAACAACACCAACCAGTCTGGATCTTCAAATAACACCAACGGAGCTCTAGTAGTTCAAGCAGATGAAGGATGCGATTGGTCAGTACAATTGGGTAACGAGTATCAAGGAGGAACTGCATGTTATGCCAAGATTATCAATCGAATTAAACATGTTCACAGCATTGACAATTCTGATGATGATGCATGGTATAATGGTAGTTATGATGAAGAATGCTCGAGTATAGGTGGTTATGGATCTGATTCAGATATCAGGGAAGGAAGTGATACCGAGGTCAATAAGTTGCTGAAAGAAGAAGAGGAGCTGAAAAGTTAGAAGGCTGGTTTGAGGAAGAAAGCAGAAGCTGCATCGAAGGAAACAGAAAAATTCTTTACAAATAGTGCATCCTTCCCTCATCATACTGCCTTCATGGCTAATGTTGCTGGTTCGACAAGTCAGGTTAAATCCGATTCTCCAGAGATATGCAGTGATTGTGCTGAATTAAAAATAAATTTTTAAACAATAAACAATCACAATCGAAACCTGGTGGTTGAACTGTCAAAATGTAAAGAGGCAAATCTGGCTTTAACTCGAAACGAAAAAGAATTCAAATCTGTAATAGAAACTCTTAAGACAAGCGTTTCTGAATTAACAAAGACAGTTTTGAATAAGCAAACAAGATTAATAACTACATTAATATCCTTGAAGAAACAAAGAAAGAGTTAGCTTGCCGAATGCGAACATAATGCGATCAAGCTAAAATTGGAGAGTTATTCTAACTCCCGACATGTGCTTGATCATATCATTGATGTCCAAAAGCTGAAAGGAGATGTCAAATGCATTGAGTATAATTCGTGTCCACCTCCGTTGAAACACAATTATACCAAATTGCCTAATGAAGAGAAAATGTCACGCTTTGAACCTACTGTACCTCTTAATCCTGAAGAGTTTGCAACAGGACTAGGGTTTAAGCTGGACAATTCAGCAGTTAAATCAAGAAAATCACAAAAATCATCATCTGTAGTTGATCAGTATCCTTCTACAATAGAAGAGGATGATTCATCAGATGATGAGTCAGAGAAAATTGATCAGGATCAATCTCTTAATGAGAAAAAAAGGGATAGAGATTTCTGTTATTCTTAATGAGAAAAATTTTGAGAATCAAGAGAATGATCCAATAAAATATGTCAAGACAAATGTGTCCAGAGATAAAAATGATAATGTGTTGTAAACTTTGATTGGGGACAAGAAAATTTATTCAAACAAAGACTTTCCGATAAAAATATAAATCCAACCTCTATTGATCAAATTTTTGAAAATACAACAACCAAGTTTTTGGAAAAGAAAAGTCTAATCAAGTCGCAACCCTTATTCAAATCAAAAGAAAAACAACAAGAAAAGCGAGCTGCAAAACCTAAGGTATCACAACCAAAGGATGAAGCTAAAGGCGCTCGCTACAAGAAGAAATTGAAGAATATTAAATTTGTGGGTTCAACTAGTACAGATAAAATCGAGACTTTTGAAAGCATGTCTAATGTTGAATTTAGAAAACAAGTCAAGATTTTAAAGCGTAATAGTCAAAACAATTACACTCAACATACAAATGGGTGTGAAGAAGAACCAAGTACCTCAAGACCGACAAGTTCAACATCAAGTCATAAAACAGGATCTCCTAAATTTGTTGAAAGGGCATGTTTTAAATGTGGAGAGTTTGGCCACATAATCAAAAATTCAACCACACAGCAAAACCCAGATTTGTTGAGAAAGCCCCTCCTGAACCAACTTGCCAACGTCAATATGTATCACCAAAACAAGACAAACGTATTGTTAAAGAACAAGAAGAAAAGCGGAGACGTAAACAAGTAAAAATAATTGAAAAAGCATTAAAACCGGATGTTTTAGAGAAGAAATCAAGTTCTTCAAATTTGTTAAAACCAAAAATTTTTAAAACCGTAAATAATAGTAATTCTGGTAAATTTCAACAATCTTGGAAACCTAAAACCGGTAATGCTTCAGGGAGAGGCACAAAGTTTCCAAATCATCAAGAAATAGAAATCACATTTCTTGATGATAAGGGTCGACCCAAGACCACTAAGGCTTGGGTCCCCATCTCAAACTGATCGGGTATTGAAATGCGCAGGGGGTTCCAAGAGGCTGCGAATAGTCATTGGATTGTTGGCAGTGGAGCATCGAGGCACATGACAGGCGACTTAAGGCTTCTTTATGATGTGAAAAGCATTCAAGGAGGCTATGTTGCTTTTGCTGTAGACAAGGGTAGATACATCACTAGAGAAGGAATGGTATCCAATGGTGTAGTCAGTTTTGATAAGATCAATTATGTTCGACAAATTGATCACAATCTTCTAAGTGTTTCTCAAATCTGCGACAAGAAGTTCACGGTTCATTTTGATGATATCGGATGTTATGTGGTGAAACCTGGTTTCAAGATTCTCAAAGAATGGATTCTCCTGTCGGCTGCAAGAATTAATGACTTGTATATTCTTCACATGAGCCAAGCTATTACCACGTCTGCACAACTCACATGTTTTGTCTCAAAAGCCAACGAAAAAGAATCAATCTCTTGGCACAGACGAATGGGACACATTCACTTGAGGAAAATGAACTATTTAGTGAAAAACAATCTTGTGAGTGGTGTACCAGTGAAGAAATTTCATTTACAAGACGTCTGTGTATCATGCCAAAAGGGACAGCAAGCTAGAAAATCTCATCCTGTGAAGAAGATTAACACGGTGAATATGCCAATGGAACGTCTTCGTATGGATCTCCTTGGACCTATGAAACACAAGACTACCTTTGGTGATTCTTAGTTACTGATGACTACTCAAGATTTTCATGGGTGAATATGTTGGCACACAAGAGTGAAGTTCCTAAAATCCTCAAGAATCTTCTGACGCTACTCGAAAATTTGTACAATTTGAAGATAAGGAGAATCAGAAGCGACAATGGCACCGAGTTCAAGAATCGTTTTATGGATGAGTTCTGTTCTTCTAAAGGCATTTTGCAAAGTACAGTTCTCGTTACACTCCACAACAAAATGGTGTTGCTGAGAAGAAAAATAGAACTCTGATTGAAACTGCGAGAACTATGTTAGTAGAATTAGAACTTCCTTTTCAATTCTAGGGGAGGCTGTGGCTACTGCATGTTATACGATGAATAGAGTTCTTACGGTGAAGAGGCATGGGAAAACATGTTTCGAGCTGCTACATAAAAGGAAACTGGATGTGTCTTTCTTAGAACCTTTTGGAGCTCCTTGCACTATGATTGATCCACATGGAAAGTTTGGACCAAAGGCTATCGAAGGTTTCTTTCTTGGATATGCTACTCCTAATTTCAGAGTGTGGAATTTGTCATCGAAAAAGATTGAAGAATGGGGTGAAGTTAAGGTTCAAAGATATACTGAATCAGTGAGAGCTCTGGGTGCTCCTTGGATGTTTGACTACAATGGGCTGTTTAAGTCCTTTAATCTGCCAACTTTTGATGATGCTTATGCAATTGCTCAAATGTTACTAGAAAGTGATATTGCAGTCGACTCGTCATTAGTACGACCAATTATTGTTAACCCTCAAGTGTCTACTTTTGTTAACAATCTTTTTCAAAATGAGGAATTCGAAGATGCTGCTGATTATAATGTTTCTTCAGAGGATGATGAGTTCCACGATGCAAATGAAGCTACTTCTGGTGGCAGTTCCTGGAATTTAAAATGTCACATAAAATGTATAAATTCAAGGGACGGCTGAAGGTCATGCTTCTACATCTTCATCAAATCCAACAAACGAATTAGGTGTTGATCTGAATATCAACAACTTGGGTATAAATTCTCAAGTTCTTGATGTTCCTGAAACTCGAATTCATAATACCCAACCTCAACAGAATATAAGTGATGTGCACACTCGTAATCAGCTAAGGAATAATCAGAATGCTGGTTTGTATTCGGTTATTAGGGAATCTGGGGAACAGAATGATTGGTCTTTTGCCTGCTATGTCTGCCAAGTAGAACCGAAATCTTGGGAGGCAATGAAAGAAGACTCATAGGTTGAAGCAATGCAAGAAGAACTTCAGCAGTTTCAGAAGTTAGGCATGTCGAAATTGGTTGACAGGCCTGACAACTACAAGAAGATTGGAACAAGATGGGTTTACAAATGTAAGAAGAATGACCGAGGTGTTGTTGTGAGAAACAAAGCAAGATTGTTTGTCCAGGGCTTTAATCAGGTAGAAGGCATTGATTACAATGAAGTATATGCACCTGTTGCACGACTTGAGGCCATAAGAATCTTTTTGGCTTATGCTTCCTACAAGAAGTTTATCGTTTATCAAATGGATGTGAAGAGTGCATTTTCATGGTGTGTTTGAAGTAGAAGTATATGTTGAGCAACCGCCGGGTTTTGAAGAGCCAATCCATCCTGACAAGGTTTGGCTTCTCAATAAGGCGCTGTATGGTCTTCATCAGGCTCCTCGGGCTTGGTATGAAATGTTGTCTTCCTATCTTCTGAAGAATGGTTTTCTACGTGGATTGATCGACTATACTCTCTTCATCAAGGAAGAAAATGAGGACTTATTGCTGGTACAAGTGTATGTTGATGATATTATTTTTGTGTCTACAAATGAGAGAATGTGCAAAGAATTTGAGCAGGTGATGCAAGAGAAGTTCGAGATGAGCGCAATGGGAGAAATGACTTTCTTTTTAGGTTTGCAGGTTCATCAATCTAAGGAAGGGATTTTCATCCATCAAACCAAGTACATCGGGGATATTCTCAAACGATTTCAAATGGAAGACTCAAAGCCTTTGGGAACTCCATTAGCTCAAAATCATGGGATTACTCCTGATGGAATGGGTGAATGTCACACCCCGACCCGCAGCGGAAATAAGAGACGGGGCATGATTGGGTTATCACCGAAGCTCATGATATTTACTAAGACGTTTCATATTTATTAAATTCAAATTACAAATTTAAATATCCAACCAAAAAATTCATACAAATACAAAAAAAATAATCTAAATGTTTAATTCAACGCAATAACTTATTTATTCTTCTAGGCCATCCTAAGTGTTTCTTTCCTCAACTTGATCACCTGTATCATGTGTAAAACAGAGGAGATTTTGGGTCAACAAAAGTTGGCGAGTGAACCTTGATAAAACATTTTAAATAATTGCTTGTTTTATTTATTAAAGAAAATTTGTGCATAAATCACATGTGAGCAAGTATATATATGTAAACAATCACAAACCACATTGAATGAATATATGACATGAATGATGATGTATTTGAGATCAAGGCTCAATCAAACGGAGCCGATCTAATGAGGCACCTGATGCTCAACCCGTATCCCACGAGGAACTGATGGGCCTAATGAAATGAGTGCACTGAAATGATAAATTTAATCCACATATAAATCACACAACAACCAATACACGTTTGATCACAAAATGATATAAGCACAAGTGTTTAAATAAAATAAGGAATGGTACGACACATGATACACCACAAAACGTGATTAAAACGGGGAATTTGTAGAGATTCACTCATAGTGGGTGCATAGTCTTGATTGATGACGAGTGCACACGAGTTGAGAAATTGGACCGACGAAAGAATACTAACCTAAAATACAACGCGATAACTTGATAAATAAATAAACTAACTTTTTGATTAAAAACCTTTGTTTAGATTTTTGAGTTTATTTTTGGTGATTTTTATTAATATTTAAGCCTTTTTATTTTAGGATTTTAAATAAACCTCTCTTTTAATCTAACTATGAAATTATAAATAAATAATAAATAGAATAATAAAAAGAAAAAAAGAAAAAAAATATAAAAGCTGTCAGTCTGACAATGTCTGTCAGACCAGCCGAGCAGCGGACTTGTATGCGGGGAAGAGACTCGAACCCGCGACCTCTAGTTCGTGTGCACTGGATCGAACCGCGACCTCTTCCAACTGAGCTACGTGTCTAACCCGTAAGATTCCGGATTTTAATTATTCTTATATACATCTTAGGTTCATTCAAATTTAATCAAGGTTTTAAAAAGGTTATACTGGATCGAATCGGACGCGCATCAAGGGTTTCGAACCCGGGACCTTGGTGGTGTTTTGCACACAGTCCACCGCTGGACTGTGTGTCTAAACCGGTTAAATCTTGGATTTTAATTACATTTGTATACATACTGCCACTCATATATTTCATTCAAAATAAAAACGGTTATGTGTATTGATGCGGTCATGAGCCGGATTTGAACCAGGGATGTGAAAGCTGTGTTTTGCACACAGTCCACCGCTGGACTGTGTGTCTAACCCGGTTAAATCTTGAATTTTAATTACATATAACCCGTAACCCACTTCGTCTCCTTCATTCAAACTCGTTTACCCAGAACATCTACCCGCCAAAAAAACCAGTCTCCAATTTCCCTTAAAGGATTTAAATGAGATAATTAAGATAATATTATATCAAAGTATCAAGAACTTTTACCGAATTGATTTAATCGCCGGTGACTGATTTCGGCTCCTGCTGTATTCTGGCGAACAGGACTTCCGGCGAACAGAGGGGAAAGTTATAGAGTGGAGGAAAAACAAATTGAAGAGTGAGCGAATTTGGATGGGGGGGCTGCATTCAGTATTTATAGAGTGGGGCTTGGGCTCGGTTTTAGGAAACCGCGTGCTAAGATTGTCGATTGCTTGCGGGAATGACAGCTACTCGATTGAAGTTGCCAAGAATAACTCGGCGCCAGTTGTCGGAAGGTTCAAATAGAAAAGGAAAGGCACGTGTGGTGATTTGGCGAAGATTTGCAGGTTTTCCCGCTCGCATATAAGTGAATATAAGTGATGGCGCGCGAGATTTGTTACAATGTGTGTGTGTGTGGTCTAGTGGTGTTGGTGGTGTGTGGGCAACTGGGCGACCCGGGTTCGATTCCCGGTTCACCTATTTTTTTGTTACACTTTTTAATTATCTATTAAGAATTAAATACTTATTATAAAATTGATTATTTATTATATTATTTTATTAAGTTATTTAAAACATTAATTATTTTATATAAGAAATTCTTAAGCAATAATGAAAATAACCGAAAGACAAGAATAAATGTACTTTGATTGATAATTTGGGACGGGCTTTCGAAACCCGATTTGTACAAATGTTATAGTATCCCCTACTTTTAGAAATTTCTTCCCGAAATTTAAGTAGTAGTTGTAACTGGAAAAGGATGTGGGTACTTTTCGCGCATTGAGTCTTCGCGTTCCCAAGTAAACTCGGGTCCTCGTTTTGACTCCCAATGCACCCTGACGATCGGAATACGACTTCGCCTTAAACACTTTTCACTGAAATCCATGATATCCACTTGTCTTTCAACGAAGTGCATTGATTCATCGACTTGAATGTCTTCTAAAGGGATATGGAGGTTTTCGTCGGCGAGGCACTTTTTCAAGTTTAATACGTGGAACGTGAGATGAATTCTGTTAAGCTCTTCTGCTAGGTCAAGCTTGTATGCTACAGGACCTACTCTTTCGAGTATCTTAAAAGGTCCTACGTAGCGTGGTGCCAGCTTGCCCTTCTGGCCAAAAAGAACCACTCCCTTCCACGGTGATACTTTTAAAAGTACTTGATCACCAATGTCAAACTCCAAGGGCTTTCGTCTTTTGTCAGCATAACTCTTTTGACAACTTTGAGCCGCTAGAAGATTGTTTCGTATTTGAAAGATTTTGTCAGTTGTTTCTTGAATCAATTCAGGTCCGGTGATTTGCGCTTCACCAATTTCGTGCTAACATACTGGAGATCGGCACTTACGACCATATAAAGCTTCGAAAGGAGCCATGCCGACACTTGAATGATAGCTATTGTTGTACGAAAACTCGACTAACGGTAGGTGAGCGTCCCAGTTCCCTTTGAAATCTATGACACATGCTCGAAGCATGTCTTCAAGGGTTTGGATGGTGCGTTCAGATTGACCATCAGTTTGAGGGTGAAAGGCGGTACTGAGATCTAACCGTGTACCCAAAGCGGTTTGTACGACTCGCCATGTTCGTGAAGTGAAACGACCATCACGGTCTGAAATGATGCTTAACGGTACACCATGACGGCTTACGATCTCGCTGATGTAGATACGAGCTAACTTCTCGTTCTTGAAGTCCTCGCGAATCGGAATGAAATGAGATGATTTTGTAAGACGATCGATTATTACCCATATGGTGTCATACCCACTGGAGGTGCGAGGTAACCCGGTAATGAAGTCCATGGTTATGTTTTCCCACTTCCATACAGGTATTTCGGGTTGGACTAGAAGTCCTGAAGGTCTTTGATGTTCAGCTTTTACTTTGGAACAGGTAAGGCACTTGGAAACAAAAACAGCGATATCCTTTTTCATGCCAGGCCACCAGTAGGTGTATTGTAGGTCTTGATACATCTTATCGGCTCCTGGGTGTACAGAGTATCGTGTTTTGTGTGCCTCATTCATGAGGAAATCACGAAGGTTGTCGCGATCAGGAATCCATATGCGGTTTAAATAGTAGAGAATACCGTCGGATTTGGTTTCAATTTTGAGTTCAGCTCCACATGACAGCTCATCGCGTACGTCATTTTCCATCACAGAAACATGTTGAGCTGCCCAGATTCGATCTTTGATGTCGGTTATGATTTGTGAACATAGAAGACGAATAGAGTTCGCATATCCTTTTCGACTGAGCGCATTGGCAACCACGTTTGCCTTGCCAGGATGGTACAGAATTTCACAGTCGTAATTGTTGAGAAGCTCGACCCATCTTCGTTGCCTCATATTCAACTCTTTCTGGTTGATAATATGTTGGAGACTCTCGTGGTCAGTGTATATTTCACACTTGGTACCGTAGAGGTAATGTCTCCATATCTTGAGAGCGAACACAACGGCTCCAAGTTCTAGGTCGTGGGTGGTGTAATTCTTCTCATGAACTTTGAGTTGCCTAGAGGCATAGGCTATCACTTTTCCTCTTTGCATCAATACACAGCCTAGTCCTTGCCCTGATGCGTCGAAATAAACCACAAAGTCATCGCAACCCTCTGGGAGTGTAAGGATAGGTGCGTCACAAAGCCTTTGCTTTAAGGTTTGGAAGGCCTCCTCTTGCTCAGGTCCCCAAATGAAGGGTTTTCCTTTGTGAGTCAAGGCCGTGAGCGGTACGGCGATACGGGAAAAATTGGCAATGAAGCGTCGGTAATAACCAGCCAAACCAAGAAATAACCTAACTTCGGTAGGGGTACAAGGCGCTTGCCATTCCTGTACTGCCTTGATTTTTGTAGGATCGACATGAATCCCTTTGTCATTAACGACATGACCAAGGAATTGTACTTCTCCTAACCAGAATTCGCATTTTGAGAACTTAGCGTAAAGCTTTTTAGTCCTTAAGAGTGTAAGAATGAGTCGAAGGTGTCGCTCATGATCGGATTTTGACTTGGAGTAGATAAGAATGTCGTCGATGAAGACTATGACGAAACTGTTGAGGTAGGGTTTGCATACCCTATTCATTAAATCCATGAAGACAGCGGGAGCGTTGGTTAAACCGAAGGGCATAACCATGAACTCATAATGACCATAGCGAGTTCGGAAGGCGGTTTTTGGGATATCTTCTTCGCGCACTCTAAGCTGATGATAACCAGAACGAAGGTCGATTTTGGAAAAACAGGTGGCGCCTTGAAGTTGGTCTAGAAGGTCATCAATGCGATGCAGTGGATAGCGATTCTTAACCGTCAACTTGTTGAGTTCTCTATAATCAATGCACATGCGAAATGTTCCATCTTTCTTCTTCACAGAAAGAACAGGTGCACCCCAAGGTGATGAGCTAGGACGTATGAATCCTTTGTTAGTCAACTCTTGCAGTTGACTGGCCAACTCTTGCATCTCGGATGGGGCTAACCTATAAGGAGATTTTGCGACCGGTGTAGCCCAGGCACAAGATCAATTCGAAATTCGACTTCTCTCACAGGAGGAAGCCCTGAAACGTCGTCGGGAAAAACTTGCGGGAATTCTTTCACAATTGGAATATCTTCAAGCTTCCTCTCCTTGCCTCCCTTCTTGATGACGTGAGCTAGAAATGCGACGTAGTTCTTGCGAAGATAACTTTGTGCTTGAAGGCAGGACATCAATTTGAGTCCTTTCGAAGGGGTTTCCCCAAAGATACGTAGTTTCTGACCGTCGACGAGAGGAATACGAATGAATTTTTCGTGGCACACCACTTCAGCGTGATGCTGGCTGAGCCAGTCCATGCCGATGATAACATCGAAACTTCCCAATTTCAAAGAAATGAGATCAATTGGGAAATCGTGATCATTTAGGGTGAGAGTACAATCGCGTATAATAGAATTTAATGAAGTGGGTTTTCCGTCAGCAACTTCCACCGTCAGAGATTCAACGAGATTATCACAAGGTTGGTCGAGGATAGATTCGAATTCAAAAGACACAAAGCTCTTATCCGCACCGGTATCGAATAATATGGATGCATAACTACCATTTATGGGAAACGTACCATAGACCACATTGTTGTCAGCCTTGGCTTGGTTGGCATTGATATTGAAAGCTCTCCCTCTAGCAGGTGGAGGAGCTTGGTTAGCTTGGTTTACCGGGTTCGCTTTAGCCTGGGTATGGATGATGTTCAGTAGGCATGGGCAAGTGTTCCTGAAGTGGTTTGGGTCCCCACAATTGAAACAGGCTCGCATGGGTTGCATCATGGGGTAGTTGGGTTGGTAGTAAGGTTGGGCTGCGAGTTGTGCAGGTGGTAGAAGTAAGGGTTGTTGGGCTTGGCCCACCATTTGATTTTGGGTTAAGGTTGGAGGTTGACTGCGGTTCATTCGCTGAAGAGTACGGCAGGTTTGGATGGTGTGACCCGCACGGCCACAACTTGTGCAATGTTTGCAGGGGTTTTCGGGAGGGTGATGGTATTGACAACGGTTACACTTTGGGTGTGGGCCAGTGTATGGCCTTTGTATGGCGCGGCTGGAGGGGCAACTTGGGTGATTGGGGCAGCAGTGATGGGAGGGTTGGTTTGGGTGACGGCGAAGTTCTTGCCATTTCGCTTCCTATTACCAGCAAAATTCGAAGATGAACCTGGGTGGTTTGGAATTGGGGGCTCAATGGGTGTTTTCTTCTTCTCATCTTTGAATTCGCCGTTTCGAATGCGATTTTCAGTGAGTTCCATAGCTAACTCCATTGCGGCTTCAAGTGTTGCAGGCGAAGTGCTTAAAACTGAATCTTGGATTTTCGAGGGGAGGCCTTGAATGTAGTGTTCGACTAAGCGGTATAAGGGGTGAACAGATTGGGGATCATCTGGTTCAACTCGAGAAATCTCTTATTGTATGAAGTGTGGTATCCTTCCTTTTGTTTCAATGCGTGAAACTCGTCTTCTAGCTTTTTGATTTTGCTTCTTGGGCAGAAGCGTCTCGTCATGATTTCCCTTAACTCTTCCCATGTTAAGGCCATGGCATCTTCAACGCCTCGCTTACCCTTTTCTGTGTTCCACCAGGTAAGGGCTACCCCAAACAACCTTCCAGTCGCGTAACGTACCTTACGGTCCTCGGGACAGTCGCAATTGAGGAAAGTGTTTTCCATCTCCTCAAACCAATGAAGGAGAGCGGTGACACCTTCAGTCCCTTCATATTTTGGGGATCGCAAGATTTGAAGTGTTTGTAGGTGTATTTGGGGGTTTTGGGAGGAGGGTTGGCGACGCTTTGGTCTTCTTGGTTGGGAGGGTTGATGGGATTAGCGTTGAGGGCTTGTTGAACTTGTAGCACGATGTCAGGAAGTACTGCGGCCATTTGTTTAGCAATTTGCGTGGCCAAGCGTTCGTTTGACTTTCCTGACCTTCTACCTCCACGTAATTGCCTAGCCGACATCTACAGGAACATATGTAGGAAGATTGTGAGTTCAAGAATTTCCTAGGTGTCATGTGTCGTAAAAAAAAATGAAAACAACATAACTGAAAATAATTTAACTACATCCATAGGATGTCTTGGGTTTGCTCATGTTTGGGCCTCCAAAGGTCCCCTATATCATTGCCTGTGTAGTCATGTGGGTCCTATGACTATTGGGCTTGGTAGGATTCACATTGGTGTCGGCGGGTTAACACTCGCACAACCCGAATGAAAATCGTAAAAACATGATTGCGAGTTGTATGGTTGGAGGGTGTCCAGGTGTAGACACAATGACAACTCAAAGTGGGATTAGCTCACACGACGTTTGGTATAGCATGCTTTGGCCTAATAGGTCCTTCGTACTCTCATCGTTAGTCCCCAGGTAGGCAAACTGGTCCTTTATTTTGGATTTATACGAATGCCAAGCCTAGACAGGACGTTCCGACTACCGGTACTCGTACCCTTCCAGTTACTACATGCCCGTTCGTGAAAACTTACTTTGATGTGATTTGAAAACATGGCAAAAATCATGGAAATCGTGAGGTGTGTGCTTTCATATGTATGATATGTTATGAGGATATGAACTATGATGAGCATTGCATATTAACATGTACTTGTGAGAGTGCTTGCATACTATTGGGTGTGAAAATAAACATGAAACATATAAACATCATGAATTTTGCATGTAACATATAAACAATTAAAATTTACTCAACTATAGTATAGGCTCTAAGGGTCTAATAACCTATCCTATATCCCTATAGTCACAGGCTCTGATACAAATCTGTCACACCCCGACCCGCAACGGAAATTAGAGACGGGGCATGATTGGGTTATCACCAAAGCTCATGATATTTACTAAGAAGTTTCATATTTATTAAATTCAAATTACAAATTTAAATATCCAACCAAAAAAATTCATACAAATACAAAAAAATAATCTAAATGTTTATTCCAACGCAATAACTTGTTTATTCTTCTAGGCCATCCTAAGTGTTTCTTTCCTCAACTTGATCACCTGTATCATGTGTAAAACAGAGGACATTTTGGGTCAACAACAGTTGGCGAGTGAACCTTGATAAAACATTTTAAATAATTGCTTGTTTTATTTATTAAAGAAAATTTGTGCATAAATCACATGTGAGCAAGTATATATATGTAAACAATCACAAACCACATTGAATGAATATATGACATGAATGATGATGTATTTGAGATCAAGGCTCAATCAAACGGAGCCGATCTAATGAGGCACCTGATGCTCAACCCGTATCCCACGAGTAACTAATGGGCCTAATAAAATGAGTGCACTGAAATGATAAATTTAATCCACATATAAATCACACAACAACCAATACACGTTTGATCACAAAATGATATAAGCACAAGTGTTTAAATAAAATAAGGAATGGTACGACACATGATACACCCCAAAACGTGATTAAAACGTGGAATTTGTAGAGATTCACTCACAGTGGGTGCGTAGTCTTGATTGATGACGAGTGCACACGAGTTGAGAAATTGGACCGACGAAAGAATACTAACCTAAAATACAACGCGATAACTTGATAAATAAATAAACTAACTTTTTGATTAAAAACCTTTGTTTAGATTTTTGAGTTTATTTTTGGTGATTTTTATTAATATTTAAGCCTTTGTATTTTAGGTATTTTAAATAAACTTCTCTTTTAATCTAACTATGAAATAATAAATAAATAATAAATAGAATAATAAAAAGAAAAAAAGAAAAAAAAATATAAGCTGTCAGTCTGACAATGTCTGTCAGACCGGCCGAGCAGCGGACTTGTATGCGGGAAAGAGACTCGAACCCGCGACATCTAGTTCGTGTGCACGCAGCTCTTCCAACTGAGCTACGTGTCTAACCCGTAAGATTCCGGATTTTAATTATTCCTATATACATCTTAGGTTCATTCAAACTTAATCAAGGTTTTAAAAAGGTTATACTGGATTGAACCGGACGCGCATCAAGGGTTTCGAACCCGGGACCTTGGTGGTGTTTTACACACAGTCCACCACTGGACTGTGTGTCTAACCCGGTTAAGTCTTGGATTTTAATTACATTTGTATACATACTGCCACTGATATATTTCATTCAAAATAAAAACGGTTATGTGTATTGATGCGGTCATGAGCCGGATTCGAACCAGGGATGTGAAAGTTGTGTTTTGCACACAGTCCACTGCTGGACTGTGTGTCTAACCCGGTTAAATCTTGAATTTTAATTACATATAACCCGTAACCCACTTCGTCTCCTTCATTCAAACTCGTTTACCCAGAACATCCACCCACCTAAAAAACCAGTCTCCAATTTCCCTTAAAGGATTTAAATGAGATAATTAAGATAATACTATATCAAAGTATCAAGAACTTTTACCAAATTGATTTAATCGGCGGTGACTGTTTTCGGCTCCTACTGTATTCCGGCGAACAGGGCTTCCGGCGAACAGAGTTGAAAGTTATAGAGTGGAGGAAAAACAAATTGAAGACTGAGCGAATTTGGATGGGGGGCTACATTCAGTATTTATAGAGTGGGGCTTGGGCTCGGTTTTAGGAAACCGCGTGCTAAGATTGTCGATTGCTTGCGGGAATGACAGCTACTCGATTGAAGTTGCCAAGAATAACTCGGCGCCAGTTGTCGGAAGGTTCAAACAGAAAAGGAAAGGCGCGTGTGGTGATTTGGCGATGATTTGCAGGTTTTCCCGCTCGCATATAGGTGAATATAAGTGATGGCGCGCGAGATTTGTTACAATGTGTGTGCATGGTCTAGTGGTGTTGGTGGTGTGTGGGCAACTGGGCGACCCGGGTTCGATTCCCGGTTCACCTATTTTTTTGTTACACTTTTTAATTATCTATTAAGAATTAAATATTTATTATATAATTGATTAATTATTATATTATTTTATTAAGCTTATTTAAAACATTAATTATTTTATATAAGAAATGCTTAAGCAATAATGAAAATAACCGAAAGATAATAATAAATGCACTTTGATTGATAATTTGGGGCGGGCTTTCGAAACCCGATTTGTACAAATGTTACAGTGAACATGTGGAACCATCTCTTTATCGTGCTATGATCGGATCTCTTATGTATCTTACTGCTTCAAGACCTGATATAATGTACCCAACATGTCTTTTAGCTCTCTACTAGTCAAGTCCAAAGGTTTCTCATTTGATGCTGTGAAAAGAATCTTCCTTATTTGAAGGGTCACCTGGACACTGGTCTCTGGTACCCTAAGGATGATAAGTTTGATTTGACAGCATTCAGTAATTCTGATCATGGTGGCTGCAAGGTCGATGCAAAATTAACATCAGCAGGATGTCAGTTCTTGGGAAATCGCCTAGTCATGTTGCAGTGCAAAAAGCAGACTTGTGTAGCTACGTCAACCTGTGAGGCTGAGTATATTTCAGCTTCTAGTTGCTGCTCTCAGGTTCTATGGATCCAACAGCAAATGCGCGACTACGGTTTTGAATTTCTAACTGCTCCTATTTTTGTTGATAACGAAGCTGCTTTACAGATCACTCGTAGTCTTGTACAGCACTCAAAAACAAACACATTGAGATTAAGTATCATTTCATACGAGATTGTTATGAAAAGAAACTTATCAATGTTGTTAAAATCCAGACCGATCACCAACGTGCCGACCTGTTTACAAAAGCTTTTGATAAATCTCGTTTTGATTATCTACTTTTGGTCAATGGCATCAAGGTGAAACCCGAGTAAATCATCCTTAGCTAATCATTTTTCGTAAATATTTTCTTAAAATCTAAAACGACAAAAATATTTTCCATTTCTCTTAGTTTTATATTTTAGGGGGAGAATATTTCAAGAAAATACAAAAACATGAGAAAATACAAAAAATACATAAATATGTCTTTTATTTATTTACCTTCTTTATTTAAGGGGGAGAAAATTTTAGAAAAATACAAAAACACTAGAAAATAAAAAATCAAAAATGAGTTTCTTGGAAATATAAGAGAAGATGATGATACACACCGATGATCTGTCAAAAACGATCAAAAGCATAAAACGAGAATTGATAAGTAGCTTTACTAATGATGTATTGGTAGGCTCACAATCAGATTAAAATGTGCAGGTTGATATAAATATAATGGACTGCAAGCCAGGTGGGAACCATTCATTGGCATATGGTCTTGGTACCGAAATTTCGTTTGATAGGATGCCGAGGATCTGAGATATGCGGTCTTTATGCTAACTTATCATATGGGTATCATGGTTGAATCTTTTACCGAAAATAACGGTGACGCAAGTCTAGAACTTCCATGATACCATATATACATGTAAATACTGCATACGACCTTCAATAAGTGATAAAAATATAACATTCACCCAAAAATAAGTGATAATATATCACAACTTTATGTGGGAGCTAAGCTCGTCTTTGTCGGTACGATGGTACTAACTTGTTCACGGACTTACTCCTGTGCCCTGCATGCATCTGAAAATCAAGTTCCTCATCAATCAGTGATTTAATCACATAGGGCTTGTTTTCAATCAAAATGAGTGAGTTCTCACATCATATATGTCAAAACAGATGATAAGCAGTATACTCACTGGTAAGATTTTCTCTCGTGCATATCTTGATACGGGAATGTGTTGTGAAGTGGTTGAACACCGGCTAGAAAGTATAAATCATACATTAATCATATCTCTTAATCATGATTACATCTGATAACTTGAGCTTACATGGACAACAATACCGATAATCATAGCAGAACACTTATTCATTCAATTTGATGTTTTAAACAAAACTCGTTTTTGGCAAGATTAAAAGCTGGTATGATTCTCTTACCTTGAAACTCTAAAAAAGAATTGTCTAGTAAATATACAGTTTATACTTATCTTTTAGTAGTTATTTAATTTTATTTTAGTTTACTCTGTTGTTAAATTAAGTTCCTTTTGATTTAGCCAAAGAAGGAAACTCAAAAGGTTTTTCTACCAAGATACGCCCTGAAAATCATTTGTCTTGCTATCATAACATCATAAAGTACTTTCTTACAACAGGTAAACTCATTCCAAAGAACAAAATCTGTTTAACGAGCACTTTTCCTAACATAACTTGTGATTAGTGTGGATATGTGCAAAGTTATAAACAGGTCAACCAAAAACCTAAGGTCCTCAAAGAACTAAAAGTCCATTTTTGAAAGACTTGGACTCGTACGAATCAGAGATCACTCATACGAGTGATTGTGCCTCGTACAAATGACCACTATTGTCTTGTACAAATGGAAGTTCTTCGTACGAGCTAAGGTTCTTTGTACGAGTAGCTTGATGTGGTATAAAGGTGATGAAGTTCTTTGGTGGGACTTTACTTTCACCTTGCTCACGTCATTCTTTCACCTCTCCTTAAGTTGTTTTTTTATATTTTTAAGGTATACTTGATAATATTGGCATACTTTGAAGATGAATAACTTGTACATTATCTGACTATATGACTTTGACTGACATGAACAACAAACTTTAAGCGAAGAATCTTTAACGAAAAACAAGTTCTTCAAGAATAATCTTCTCTTGAAGTAGTTTGGACGAACAAGATGCTGATGATTCGTACGAGTGATATATCACTCGCACGAGTAACATGTCGCTCGTACGAGCCAGTTACTCGTACAAGTATATCACCTATTTGGCTAAGTCAGTTGTTCGTAAAAATCAGTTGTTCTTCGTACGAATAAATTGTTATTTCGTATGAGTCAGTAATTCTTCGTCCAGGGAATACATTAATACAGAAAGTTGGAAATAAAACTTTTTGTGTATATTCCCTAATGAATTTATGTTCTTATCTTGTTGTCTTATATGTACAGAATGGAACAAAAGGAACATAAAAGAAAACCCGCAACAAAGAGAACTGACAAGTCAGAAGTGGAAATTATGTTAGAACCAAGACATAACATGGTGGCCTACTTAGATCCGGAAGACAAATTTGTTGAGTACAATGGTATAATGAAGTTTTTGCGCGACTCAAGGATACATTATGCTATCACGCACAAGACTACAGTATATAAGACATTGATCAAGGAATTTTTGGGATTCAGCTAAAGTTATTGAAGTAAATGGACAAGAACTTATCTGCGGGAGAGTAAATGACTTGAACGTAGATGTCTCTATTGAAATCATTAACATAGTATTACAGCTTGGCGATGATTCTAAAGCTCCTTCCTCAGTATCATTGAAGTGTCAACATGGATGTTTGCTTCGAATGAAATGTGTTGGAGATTTTCTTGTAGGACAACAAAACAAAACATGGTTGCCACTCCGATACAAGTTCTTTCTACATGTCTTAATTCAGTGTTTGAGCAACAGACGAAGTGGTTATGACATGGCGAATAACGACTTGGTTGGAATGATGATAGCTTTGACATTGAACAAACCGTTTAGTGTTTCAAAGTATATTTTTGTAAACATGAACGAAAAACTGAGAAGAACCAAATATGGTGGAAACAAGTTTTGGATATATCCTCGTTTTCTCCAAATGGTCTTAAATATGCAACATCCGAATCTTCCTAAGAACCACAACGATGTTTTAAAAGTTGAGATCATGATGGAACATTCGTTGAAGATCTTCAGAGGTGTAGCAACAAAACATTACAAGGAAAACACACCTCCTCGTAAATTGATTGATTTTTTGGCAAATGATAAATATGTTGCACAAGAAAATGATAAGTGGCGTCATGATGACAGTGAGTCAGATAATGAAGAACCAATTCTGAAAAAGATGATCGAAAATAAGTTTGGTCGTCAAAAGGGAAAAGGTCATGATGATGGCGGTGATAATGATGGTAATGGTGGTGCAAGTGATGTAGGTGCTACAGGTGGTGATAAGGAAAGAAAGAACAAAACAGAAAGACTATGGAACATCGTCAGCATAACCTGAAATCACACAACATATAGCCTTACATCAAGAAACTGTACTAGAACCAGTTGCAGATGTCCAGTCTACCTTTATAATGGAGGAGACCGAACCTGTAATGACGGAACCCAATACAACCTCTGAACCACACCCATCAAATACCATAGCAGCTGAAACACCTTCGGCTAAAGATACTCCAGTTCAGTCACAACCTACTACTTCATCAGTTCAACAATCCGAGTCCACAACTCATCAACAAAATACAAAACGAGGCATTCATTTATTCTCTGAAATGGAACAGGATGAGAAAGTGGATTTTCTGTTCTCTCGGTTGCAAGCTGCGGCAATTCAGATTAACAAGCATTCAGAGTTTATGTCTTCAAATCGGAACACAATTTTCAAACAACGGTTGTAGATAAATTCTTTGAAAGAGACTGTTAGAAAACAGGAGTCTGAAATTGCACAGTTAAGAAAAGAAAATGAGCGACTGAAGGCTGCAGATGCTGAAAGGGAAACACATCTACAACAAATGAGAGCAGTTGATAACTCTCGGGGGATTGAGATAAATAGGGTGAAAGAACGTAGTGCGGCTGTTCAACGATCTTCCGAAACATTAACTGTAAAGCATAATGACTTCAGAGAATGGTATCATTCTCGTAATGCTACACTGGTTGAAGGATTTAATGGTATTAAAGACGTGTTTGAAATGAGCAGAAAGCGAGTGAACATTCTGTGGAATGAATGATGCAAAGCACGGGAGATTAAACGTAAACGTGATCAGGATAGTGAAGACCCTGGAAATCCTGATGCTTCAGCTTCATCCTCGCAACCAAAATTTTCTGCTTCAACTCTAGTGGTAGAGTCTAATGTACAGCAGATCGTGACCGATTCAGTTACCTCCAGTGACACTCAAGAGGAAATAGGAAAGGTTTGAAGTTTCTAGAAAAGTTTGAAAACCTGATTATCAATCAACGTTGGATCGAAGATTTTCAGGGGAAAGTTTGTTGATCCAACAGGCAATTCGGAATGAAGACCGAAGACCAAGCAACAACGAAGGGGGAGTGTGTTGATACACTTTTGTGTCTGTCGCTTGTTCTTAGTTACGTCTGTAATTGTACGGTCTTTGTTTAATGTGTCTGTATAGTTTGGTTGTGTCGACCAAATCAAGATATCCTCATATCTTGATTTAGTACGAAGATTAGTTTGTCTGTGTGTAAAACAGTTGCATATGTGCATACTGTTAAGTCTTGTGTACGTCATGTCTGTTGGCACGTTCACCGAAGAACACATCCAAGTACGATTGAGAGATGCTTTGTACGAGCAAGATGTTGCTCGTACGAGTCACATTCCATTCGTACGAGTGGCTCATGTAACAAACATCCTGCTTGATTCGTATGAACCTGGTTGTGTTCATACGAAGCCATGGGTCTTCGTACGAGCATCTTTTGGAGAAGGTTCTTCGTGTCTTATGGTGTTTCGTATGACCAACAACATTCTTCATATGATTGCAAGGTGTGGGCACTATATAAGCAGACATGCACTTCTTAGAGTTAGACGTGTGACATTAGAGAGACGTGATACATCAGTGAACAAGCTAGAGATAGAGACACAAGAACACAGAGAGTAATTCATGAGTCAGTATGAACATTCTTTGTATGTGTTTGTACTAGTTCTCTTCTATTAATCAAGATATTGAATCTTTGTTTATTCTGTGTTTCTTACTTTGCTTTGGTTTGCATACTTACGAGGATTCCGCACTTGTATTAGTGTTGTATAAACAGGAAAGTAGGTTAATCTTGATCCTCCAATTGGACCTACAATCAGCAACCAAAACTGGTTTCTGGACGAGTTGGCACGATCGTGCCAGCATATGACATGGTCATACGTTCCTGGTTTTTCAGCAGGTTTTATGAAATTTTTGGAAATTATGAAGTTCTGGGTTTTTATTCCCCAATTGGCACGATCGTGCCACCCTTTGGCACCCACGTGCCTAACCAATTCTGAGTGCAGATTTGAAGATCTGAAAATTTTTCTGAAGAGCACGATCGTGCTTGTACCTGGCAACCTCGTGCGTGATGAATTTCTAGGCAGGTTTATGAAGATCCGACACTTTTTATGAATGGCACGATCCTGCCAAGCCTTGGCACGACCGTGCGTAACGGAATCCAGCATCGCGACAGCCTCCAAATCGCACCCAAAACCCCATTTTTTCACAATTTCACTTAGAGGTTTTGCAAATCGGTCAATTGTGGTTCATAACAACACAAAAAACACGAAAAACGGGCTTGAATTGGGTGATTTAGACCAAGCCCTTAAAAACTTAAAAGAAACTAACTATAAAGAACATAACCCTAAAACACAAAAACTAACAAAGAAGAAGAAGAATTCGTACCTGGAATACTTGTTGGGAGGAAAGAATGCAAGAATTTCTTGGAGGATGCAAGAAGATGCAGAGAATTCGTGAGTGCCTTAAATGGGTTCAAGTGAGTAAGATGAAGATAAAAGAAAGAAGTGGTTGAGTTTATTGATGTTGGTTCTATTATTGGTTCTGCAAGGCTGACACTATCAAGTCTGGTGGTGCCAGAATTTTGTGTGACAGTGCTCAATTTTCGGTTTTTTTGTACCCTAACTTAATTACTACAATTTTAAAATTTTACTAAAATGACTACAAATAAAATTCTAAATTTTAAATTAGAAAATAAAAGGTGAAGAAGAAGAAAAGTAAAAATAGAAATAAGGATGAAGATAAGAATAAGGTAAAAACTCCTTGAACCCGGGGCACTCATGAATCATCTCCTACCAAGAAATGAACCGAACTAACATAGCTGAAAGCCGACAACAAGCTCTAACATCCCTCGCGAACCAGAACAAACCAAAACTGAAAAAGAAATAAACAACCAAAAAATAATATAAACAAAAACATGCTAAGTTTATTTACGAGTCTTTAGCTAGACTCACCACCCTGAATTCATTTGTTCCTGGGGTGGAGGGTAATAACCTCCTCACTCTGGTCAACGGGCCCTCCAACATAAGCCTTTAGCCTATGCCCGTTGACTTTAAACAACCGACCATCCTCATGGCCTATCTCCACGGTCCCACTGCTCGTACAATGTAAGGACCCGACCACCGAAACTTCATCTTACTAGGAAACAACTTAAGACGTGAGTTGTATAACAACACACGATCACCCACTCGGAATTCCTTCTTGTCTTTCAAGCGGGTATGATGAAGTGTCTTAGTGAGTTCCTTGTACAGCTTAGAGCTTTCATACACATCATTCCTAAGCTCCTCAATCTCGTGAATCTACACAAACCTGTTCTCACCCACAGCCGCCATATCAAGATTAACTATCTTCAAAGCCCAATATGCTTTATGCTCGAGCTCCACAGGTAGATAGTAAGACTTTCCGTAAACCAATTTAAATGTGTGGTGCCTATAGTAGTCTTGTAGGCTGTCCGGAAATCCCATATTGCATCATCCATTTCTCAGACCAATTATTACGGCTAGAATTAACCGTTTTCTCCAAAATCCGCTTAATACCCCGATTAGTAACCTCAACCTGTCCACTCGTTTGTGGATGATAACGTGTAGAGAATCGGTGTTGCACACCAAATCGAGACAATTCTATCTCAAGTTGTACATCACAGAAATGCGTCCCACGGTCAATAATCAATGCCTTTGGGGCACCAAAGCGAGCAAACAACTTCTTCAAAAACCTCACCACTACCCTAGCATCATTAGTGGGTAAAGCATGTGCTTTAGCCCACTTTGACACATAATCAATGGCAACTAGGATGTAGCCGTTACCAAAAGAGGTCGGGAAAGGACCCATGAAGTCTAGTCCCCATACATCAAAGACCTCACAAACTTGAATGTCGTTTTGTGGCATCTCATTGCGTGCTGAAATGTTGCTTGCTCTCTAGCAAGCATCACAAGACCTCACCCACTCATGGGCATCACGGAAGATAGTAGGCCAAAAGAATCCAGAGTCAAACACTTTCTTCTTCATGATGTTCACTCCATGGTGGCCTCCCGTGGGTCCCTCGTGACAGTGGTGCAAAATATCTCTCACCTCATCACCATACACGAATCGTCGGATCATCTGATCCGCTCCTACCCTAAACAAGTAAGGGTCATCCCAAAAGTAATACATGACATCCACAAAGAACTTTCGCTTTTGCTGATGGGTCATCCCCTTGATCAAGATACCACTAGCTAAGTAATTTGCAAAGTCAGCAAACCATGGGGAATCATCATTAGTCTCGATCCTCATAAGAAACTCGTGGGGGAAATTGTCATTGATGTTAGGCCCACGGATTTCCTTTCCCTCGGAATGCTCAAGTAGAGACAAATGATCGGCTGCCAAATTTTCAACCCCTTTCTTATCACGGATTTCAATATCAAACTGCTGCAACAAAAGGATCCAACGTATCAATGTCGGTTTAGTATCTTGCTTGCTAAAAAGATACCGAAGGGCTGCATGATGCGTGTACACAATGGTCATGGAAAGGATGAGATAAGATCGAAACTTATCAAAGGCAAAGACCACAGCTAGGAGCTCTTTCTCTATCGTGGTAAAATGCTCCTGAGCGTCATTCAAGGTCTTACTCGCATAGTAAATTGGGTGAAAGTGCTTATCTCTCCTTTGACCCAAGACGGCCCCGACTACAAAATCACTCGCATCACACATCAACTCAAATGGTAGTTCCCAGTCGGGAGCTACCATGATAGGGCATTCACCAACTTCTCTTTCAACAACTCAAATGCTCGAAGGCATTCATCGGATAAAATAAACTGGGCATCCTTCTCGAGGAGCTGAGTCATGGGACGGGCGATTTTGGAAAAATCCTTTATGAATCGTCGGTAAAACCTGCATGACCAAGAAAGCTCCTAATAGATTTCATGGATGTGGGAGGCGGGAGCTTAGAAATAGTCTCAACTTTGGCTCGATCAACCTCGAGCCCGCCTGTGAAATCTTGTGCCCAAGCACAATGCCCTTCTTCACCATGAAATGGCATTTCTCCCCGTTCAATACAAGGTTGGCTTCTTCACACCTATCCAACATCCTTTTCTGATTCCCGAGACACTAATCGAAGGAACTCCCAAACACAGAATAATCATCCATGAAAACCTCCAATAGAATCCTCAATCATGTTATGAAAAATGGCCATCATATACCTCTGAAATATGGCCGGAGCATTACACAGTCCAAAGGGCATCAGCCGATAGGCAAATGTGCCACAGGAACATGTGAATGTCGTCTTCTACTGATCCTCAAGAGAGATGGAAATCTGAAAGTAGCCAAAAAAGTCATCAAGGAAACAGTAGAACATCCTAGCCGACAACCTCTCCAACATTTGATCAATGAAAGGGAGTGGGAAATGATCCTTCCTCATGGCATCATTGAGTTTGCGATAATCAATGCAAACTCTCCATCTGGTGATAGTATGAGTGGGAATCAACTCATTTTTCTCATTAGTCACCACTGTCATCCCTCCTTTTTCGAGACTTCCTTTACAGGGCTAACCCAAGAAGAATCAGAGATCGGATATATCAAACTTGCATCAAGTAGTTTGATGACCTCTTTCTTCACAACCTCCTGCATATTCGGGTTCAAGCGCCTCTAATGTTGTACCATAGGTTTAAAGTCCTCCTCCATCAATATCTTATGGGTACAAAAGGATGCATTAATACCTTTTGTATCCATGATCTTCAACGCGATCGCCTTTTTGTGCTGCTTCAAGACTTCAAGCAATCGATCCTTCTCCTCTCCCGACAATCTAGCAGAAATGATAACGGGCAAATGAGTCTCACCATCGAAGAAAGCATACTCCAAATGAACTGGAAGCTCCTTAAGCTCAACTGAAGGTGGATCCTCAACAGAAGGGCGTGCTTTAGGCTCAGCAACAAGATCCACAATATCAAAAACCTCGGGACACGAGGGAGACGCATGACCTATCAGACAGGCCATCTGCTCGACTAGTTGGTCCATAGCAGGTGTACCAAAAGTCTCCCCTCCAAGCAGCTGTGTGTCCATAATATCCTCCTCAAATGTGTCACAAAGATGATCACTCACATATGTATCAATAGTCTCAATGAAATAGAGTGTATCATCCTGACTCTATGGATGCTGCATGGATCTCCCATGATCAAAAGTCACATCCTTATCATCAACCCTAAGAGTAAGTCTGTCAGTGCAAACATCAATCAAGGCTCTCGCAGTGGCTAGGAATGGTCGACTTAAGAAAAGAGGAACAGTTTTGACCTCATCCATGTCCAAAATCACAAAATTGACAGGAAAGACAAACTTGTCGATTTTCACTTGTATATTCTCAACTATGCCTTGAGGATACTTCACTGAACGATCGGCTAGCTAAATGCTCATATGAGTGGGTTTGGGCTCTCCCACATCTAGCTTAGCAAAAACCGCATATGGTATGAGGTTGATGCTAGCTCCCAGATCAGCCAATGCATAAATGACTAACAAACTAACAATCAAGCACGGGATAGTGAAACTCCCGGGATCATTCATTTTCTTGGGTAGTTTGTTCTGAAGAACCGCCGAGCACTCCTCATTCAAGGTCACATGAGGAAGCTCCTCAAGTTTCTTTTTGTTAGATAAAATATCTTTCAGAAACTTGGCATACTTAGGCATGTGAGCAATTGCTTTGAAAATTGGTAAATTTATGAAGTTGCTTAAAAAGCTCAAGAAATTTACCATAGTGTTCTTCCATTTTCTGCTTCAACCTCTCCGAATATGGAATGGGAGGGACATGCTCTCTCACTTGCTCCTTAGGTCGTGCTATACTTGTTGGGACTTGCCTCATTTGCACCTCACCCGGAGACTCAGTCTCGATATCCTCAATAATCTCATCATCAATAGGCATTGCTGGAGCAGCCGAAGTGATGGGCTCAGCAGTCTTACCGCTTCTCAATGTGATGGCCTTCGTAGTAGACTTAGGATTAGGCTTCGTATTGCTTGGAAGGCCCCCCTATTGTCTCTCGGTCAACATCTTGGCAATCTGGCCAACTTGGTTCTTAATGGTCTGGCTTCTCAACTCACTCTCGTGCCTCGTGAAATGACCGTCATACTCTCTAAAACACTTCTCATATTCGAGATTTTGAGAGTTTTGACCCACTAAGAACTGACTCAATATATCTTGCACACTAGGTTCACTAGTGGAAGATATCTGTTGAGGCTAAGGTGCACCATGCTCTAGGAGCCGTGGGACGTGGAGCAAATCCGGGTGGATGCTGACTAGAAGCGTTAGGTTTCCAACTGAAATTTAGGTGATTCTTCTGTGAAAAAATTTTGCTGATTTTCAGTCACTGCAAGTTAGGCACGACCCCGTGTCAGTGTGACACAGCCCCGTGTAAAACTTCTATAACTGAGAAATTTTGAAGAAACGAAGAAAATTTTGGACAGAAAAACTAAAAAAAGATGAGTAGGCCATCGATTTTAAACTTTCTTAAAATCCTTGTGTACCCGGCAACGGCGCCAAAAACTTGACGTGGGTGGAGGGTGTATGATTTTAATATATTTTAAGAACTTTTTCTACTTGTTTATCAACCTTTAAATTTATAAAACACGATATCACACTATCACTCTCTACAACACGCTAGGGCAAGTGCACCCATCATTGGCGTAGCATAGTGATTGTAAGATACCGAGGTCGTCAAGGGAAACAAGAGCTTTCAATACTAGAATATCGTCAACGTCTAAGCTAACCAAATTCGGAGAAAAGAATTTAGTATCTAAAATTAATGAAAGAAACTAAAGTAATAAAAGACACAAATAGACAAGAAAGAATCACTTGGTTCCGACTCAGCTTTTACGTATCCTTTGATGATTTCCGCACTTTGATTTTTTAAAGAGATTATCTTCGTTATAGTGGCATGTCTCTCTTTTAGAGGCAACGCTACCCTCAGCCATATTAGTCTGATTCAGAAGGGATACAATTCCGTAAGGCCGGAATATCGAAAGATACTTAAATAAGTTATTAATGCAAAATGTGGCATGTGCCTCTTTTGGAGACAATGCTACCCTCGACCATACTGGTATGAGTCAGCAGGGATACAGTCCCTCATGGCCAGTTTGAAGTTTAATAGTAGTTTATTTATAAGGGATTCAAGTCGTTCTTAGTTCCCCCGATTTCATACTATCTACCTCAAAGGAAGTCCAAATAAGCTTGAATCAAGTCCTCGCAGAATCTATAAACTGAACGAGGCAAGAACTTTACCCAAACCACCATTCTAACCCCCCCCTCCATGCAGTTAACGCACTTTATATAGACCGTAACGACACGAATGAGTGAATCAACAAAACATGAAAAGATGATAGAATAAAGTTCACTTTTAATAAAAAAAACCTAGTTATTTTAGTCATTAATACAAACCCAATTAAAAAGTTTACCAAAACTTGGAATCAAAAGTAAGACATAAAAGACTTGTCTTCACCAAGTGATGTAAAACAATAGCCAAGCATCGTCATAGTTTGACAAAATGATCTTACGATCAATCTTGGATCCCGAGATTACTACACACTCTAAACTCTAATGGTTGTGGTGGATGATGGTGTTAGAGTGATGTTCTAAAAGTAGTTAATTAAAAACAACTCAAATTATACTCTAGACTCCTAAACTATACTAAACTACTAACCGGCAAGTGGACCGATCAATTGTAGAATAGAATTAAGCAAGTCTGGATTATCGAACCCACAGGACTCTCTAATTACTATGACTACTAATTTAGACTCAATTACACACTATGTATATTTTAAAGAGGGGGTTTTGCCAATAAATCTAAATTATCAATTTAACTAAAACTACTAAATTGGAATGACCAAACTATGAACTTCTAGGGTATTTTGGATTTTAATCAAGAAATAATGAACTAGTTACCTAGGTTGGATTTTTAGACTACTACCCTTTAATTTAATAATAATTAATCAGGTTGAATATTTTACCGGGATCTTAACATATTAAAGTTTAGGTTTACCAAACAGGACCATCGACCCTTCTCACGAAGACACCTACGATAACCTATCCTTTTTATTCGTTTACCGGGTCTAAATATTCTTTTCAGTTATCTTTTTAAATCAGTATAGTGTCTAATTATTAAACACCTCTCAATAATTAACCTAGACCAACTACAATTTCTAGTTTAGATTAACTGATTCAATTATAACAAGGAAACTAGATTTAGGATTTCTCAAAACCCTAACCTAACAATTTACCAAATTAATTCAGCCAACTAATTGTTATTTCTCAATAAACAAGTTAGGTATAATGACAAGTTTGATTTCATAATTTACTCAATTGTTTCCCCGGTTTTATTGGCCAATTTTACCGACAACTTTAAGAATTCCTAAGAACACGAAAAGTAACATAAACCTATTCTATGGAAGACATCCATCTAAGTTCATGCAAAACAATCAAACAATCATAAAACAAGCAAAATCACGCAAATACTCTAAACTAGATAATTAAAGTTGTGACCTTTACCAATTAAACATTCAAACCATAAATTAAATTAAATCAAATCAAAGTTTCATAAAATCCATCATCCAAAACCTAGGCGACTGAATAAGATCTAGCCTAAAAACATGTTTGAAAAGCAAAGTAAACAAAGTTTATAACAAGGTAGCATGATCAAGCAAAACAAGGAAATCAAAGGTGAAGATTGGTATGATAAAACCGTGACAAACTCCTGCCTTGAACTCCCTTGATCACCCACACAATCCTTGCAGCTTAGATCCTCTTCTTCTAGCTCCAAATCTCTAGAAAAGTGCTCCTAATCAGCCCTAGTTCGTCCAAGTTTGTTCCAATGTGAGTTTAACTTCAATAATGAGTCTTTTAATAACAAACAAGTCCACTTTCAATCAGGTTTCGAAACTTTCTAGATAATAAGCCCTCTCGCCGGCCGCGGAGAGGGTTGAAGCATGTCGGTTGCGCCCCGCGACCGAGTTGAAGTCCGGATGATGACTATGACTCTCTCGCAGGCCGCGAGAGAGTTGAGGTGTGCCGGTCGCGCCCCGCGACCGGGTTGTAAATCCTGTTTCGCGTTTCGTTTTCTTGTTTCTGATCCACTCACATCCCGGCTCGGTTCTTTTCACCATTTCCGCTCGTTTTTCCCATCCTTCCAACCGTTTTCACGAACCAAGACCTGCAAAACGCGTTTGGATTAAAAGTAGATAAATTCTTGACAAACCGAAACGAAAACGTGCTAAAACTATACAAACTCTACAAGATAAATGGATGTATTATTCAATACATCAAATATCCCCACACTTGCTCTTTTTTCGCCATCGAAAAAGAATTGTGCATAAACGGAATCATAACCAAACAATTATTCGATTTCAAAAATTATGATTATTTTCATTTGGGAACAAGATTTATGTTACCCGCGATTGCAAGTATTGGATCCGCTTAAAATCAAATTTCGGTTCAAACATCTTATCATGTAAATTTAATTCAATTGCGGTCAATCCACCTAGGGTCTCACACTAGAGTCCACAGTATCCCTACTCCCACCTCAAGCTTATGAAACAAAAGGAACGAATTATTTAAACACTTTCCTAACCGTTTTATACCAAAATATAGAGAATTTAAAATTAATCAATTTTCTTTTTCTCTTTTTTTTTCATTTGAGCATTTGATTTCTTTTTGCGTATCTAACCTAGAGGCTGTCTCACCAGAGTCACCATCACCGAGAGCGACAACGTGGGCGTCGATAATTAAAATTTCAACTAATCCTAGAGGGATTCTTGATCAGAGTCACCATCCCCAGGGGAGATTCCATAGGCCTCGTTTACTTTTCAATCAAGCTCATTTTTCTATTTTTTTCTTCTTTTTACATGATTAAAAATTCTAGATATTTTAGCTTATAACGGCATTCCTTATACTATTTTTGGCGGTTTCAGTTTCCCATTTCTCCTAAGTGAGTACCCACTAGCAGACCGACAATTAAGGTATATTAAGCTCAAAGAAAATAAGAACCGAATCGAGCCTACTCACATATCCCAAGTTAGACACAAACTCACCCTTTTTTTCTCATATTATTATTATTTGAAACCGAATAAAAATTCAATTTTTCTATCATTTTCCGTTTAAATTCATGCAAACTTCTTTTTCAAAAGATATTTTCGGATTTTTTTTACTACGCTACTCATGCTATCTCATCCCCACACTTAAAGTTTTGCATTGTCCCCAATGCAAGGACAAGACAACCTACTACTCAAAATAAGACAAAACCATTTAAAGAAAGAAAAACAATATACAAAAGGGAGGCGACTTAGCTGGTAGTCCAAGACTGTCGATGTGCCAGTCAAACCACTCGTGCTCTCCAAACCGAACGCGCTTAATGTACCACTCTCAAAGCTCTTATGCGAACGGAACAGCATACAACACCGACCTAGCATCATGCACTTACAAAACATAATAATGATAAAGCAAGAAAAATAAATTGTTTTGCAAGATTGTTCAACACATACCCGAACCAACCAACACCAACCCCAAAGTAAATTGTGTAAAAGTACAGACCATCAATAAATTAAAACAGCAGAAAAGAAAAAAGAAAGATAAAGATCCTCGGCTGCTTCAATCATCCTCTTCAGACTCTTCAGACGCCTCAAATACCTGGTACGGCTGCACGTCCTCCATCCCCGCAAACTGACTTGAACCTGCCTGACCGCCTGGATGCTGAAAGTAAGATGGGATTCCCATATTCAGATTTTGCATCATGTATCTCATCCCATCTTCTAGCCTCCTCTGGCTAGCCTCGTGCATGCGCCTACTCTTTAACATGGTCTTGCGAACTCCACCGAACTGCTGGTCCACATAGCCCCGCAAATCCCCGAACCCAGTCTCCATCATGTCATAAAGAAAATCTAAAGTCAGTGGGTTCGGGTGAGGCTCTCGAAGAGGATACCGTCGTCCTGGCAGTTCCTGGCGCGTAACCGGCCGCTGATATCGAGTGGGGATGCCCGCCTGCATAGAAGATGCAGCTTCGGATCCAGGAGGCGGTTGCACTTGAGGTCCTTGGCGGACTGGTATCCAACTAACAGGCTCTTGGGTCGTCAGAATTCCGGCAGCCTGGAGATCTCTGATGCACATGACACAGGGGGCGGGGCATTCTCTCATTTTGTCCTAGGGGTATCTGTCGAACACCCCTAGGCTCTCGGCCAAGCACGTAATCAAGGGCCCGCAATAAACCTTTGCCCCGAGGCCCCCCTCTACAGTCGCTTCATCGACCATGCAAATATTGTGGCCAGGTTTGCCGGCCGTCCCTCCACCATACACATCAGACAAAACAAACTCACCTGGTTGACCTTGTTGTCCCCATGCCCTCTTCCAACCAGCGTAGCGGCAAGAATCTTATGGAGAAACAGCGGTTTTTGGGTCAGTAATATCACTCGCCACCATGTTGTTTGAGTACGGGGCAGAAGAGATTGTACCCCAAAATCTGGTGAGCTCGTCTGTCTGGACACTATGTGGATGCCTCCTTTTGAAGACCCCCTGAAGGCTCATGGCGAAGTCCGGTGCCTGAACCTCTTCTTCCGAGTATATTTGCGAGGCCACCGCAAACTGTGGGATTGTCATCTCAAAAACTTGCCTCCCCAAGGCAAACGAGACAGCATCATTCTCGTTGAACTTAACCTGTTGGTATTCGAATGTGGAGTGAAACTCATAAGTGATCACTTTGTATTGTCTCGCTCCGCAGTTTAGCACCCTTCGGAACTTATCCCCTAACAACTGCTCAATAACGGTTGACGATCTTCAAATAGGATTTTTAGTAACAAAGTTAGCCAACCCTCATCCCCACACTCAATGTTGGACCGTACCAAACCCGCCAAGGAAAACCCTGCTTATACTTGATCTACCCACAAAATGTAACAAGTATCTTCATCAAATCTCAAGTCAAACCCAGTTTAACCCAACCCGCAATTTAACCGAACAAGCAACTAGCATAGTATCAAACATCAAAATAAACGAAACAACGAGATATATGATGAAGAATGTAAGCATAAAAGTTGCGAGAAATCTTACCTTGGTGTAGATCTGTAGGAACTAGTAAACAAAAATGGAAAAATTGAAACACCGGTGAAATGCACGGTTGAAAGGGGAAAACCGGATGGAATCACTTAAAGATGAGTGAGGATTGATGTTATGAAGAAAAGGTGGAAGATTTCAGTGAATTTGGGCTAGAAATGGCGATTTTTGGTGAAATAGGGGTTGGATCCTTAATGGAAATGGTGAAGAAAGTGGGAAAATGTGTGTAAAATGGAGTCTAGGGTTTCTATGTGCAGATAAGGTCTCTCGCGGGCCGCGAGAGAGACTGCTAAGTCTCTCGCGCCCAGCGAGCGAGGTGGGATTCCGGAGATTGATGGCCTCTCGCGGGCCGCGACCGAGAGGCTTGTGCCTCTCGCGCCCCGTGAGAGGCTTGTTTTCACAGAGAGTTTCTTAGTTTTTCCAGTTTCTTGCCTTAGAAAAATTTATGAAATCTTAATGTTGACAGTTTAGCTTACGGAATCACCCTCGTTTTACCGGATTTATCAAATGTACCTGCAATTTTCCACTCTCCATAAATGATGTGTGATATGACCTGCAAAAACCAACTAAACTGACCCACACACAAACACACACAAATACGAAACATGAATTAAATAAAAACACGAAATGCAATTAACTACCAACCTGTACATACTCTACACTCGAGCCGAAACCCAAGAACCTACGCGGTATGAGGTGGAACTTCGAGAGGAGTTTCCTCCGTCTCGGTGGGATCAAGCGGTCCTCCTAATTAATGTTTCAAGCGATGCCCGTTGACCTTCCATATCCCTTCGTCAGCTTCGTCTTTCAGCTTGATGGTTCCATACGGGAATACCTCATTGACCACATACGGGCCGGACCATTTTGATTTCAGTTTGCCCGCAAACAGTTTCAATCGTGAATTATATAAGAGCAATTTGTCGCCGATTTGAAACTCTTTCACATTCTTCAATCTCCTATCATGCAGCGCCTTGGTTTTCTCCTTCAAGCTCCATGACCGCTCATACGCCGCGTCCCGAAGTGCCTCCAACTCGTGAATTTGAAAGAATCGTCGCTTGGCCGCTTCGGTGAGGTCCAAATTCACGGTCTTCAATGCCCATAGTGCCCTATGCTCTAATTCGACCGGGAGATGGCAGGCTTTACCATAAACGATCATGAAGGGCATGGTGCCTAGCGGTGTCTTATAGGCGGTGCAAAACGCCCATAAAGCATCATCCAACTTGCCGGACCAGTCCTTCCGACTTTTGCCTACCGTCTACTCAAGAATCCGTTTACCCCTGTTCGCGTTCTCCACTTGGCCGCTCTTCTGAGGATGATAAGCGGTGGAGAGGCGGTGAGTGACACCGTAGCGTGCCAATGCCTTTTTCATGACGGCATTGCAGAAGTGCATGCCACGGTCACTAATAATAGCTTGTGGGGTACCAAAACGGGTGAACAATTTCTTCAAGAATCTCACCACCACTCGGGCATCATTTGTAGGTAAAACTTGAGCTTCAACCTACTTGGATACATAATCAATAGCCACGAGTATGTACCGGTTCCTGCTAGAGACAGGAAACGGTCCCATGAAGTCAATCCCCCAAACATCAAAAACTTCAAGAATCTGGGTCGGATGTTGGGGCATCTCATCCTTGGATGAGATGTTGCCGGTGCGTTGGCAACTATCACACGTCTTCACAAACTCTAGAGCATCTTTCACAACTGATGGCCAATAAAAACCGCAATCGAAAACCTTCTGTGCGGTGATGTGCGGACCATGATGACCTCCTATCAGTCCCCCGTGCACGTGCCTCAAAATCTCCGCCCCTTCTTCTCTACTAACGCAGTGCCTCAGAATTATGTCTCCCCCTACCCGAAATAGAAACGGGTCGTCCCAAATGTAACGCCTGACATCGCGAAAGAATTTCTTCTTCTGCTGCATGGTCATCCCCTGCAGTACCACTCCATTCGCTAGATAATTCACGAAGTCGGAAAACCACGGCATTCCCTCCTTCTCCGCTGTCACAAACTCTACTGACGCGTGGGGAAATCTATCACCGATCTCTTCTTACCTAATTTCTTCTCTACTAGGATCCTCTAATCGAATAGATGGTAGCGGCCACATTCTCTGCTCCTTTCTTATCTCTAATCTCTATGTCGAACTCGGAAAGCAAGAGAATCCACCGAATGAGACGAGGCTTTGCGTCCTTCTTTTGGAAAAGGAAGCGCAGAGCCGCATGGTCCGTAAAGACGATGGTCTTGGACAGGACAAGGTAGGAGCGTAATTTATCAAATGTGAATACCACTGCTAAAAGCTCCTTCTCTGAAGTGGTGTAGTTCTCATGTGCGTCATTGATGGTTTTACTAGCGTAGTAAATAGGGTGAAAATGTTTGTCACGTCGCTGACCCAAAACGGCGCCTACAGCATAATCGCTCGCATCACACATGAGCACAAAGGGCAAACTCCAGTCGGGTGAGACGAGGATAGGAGCACTCACCAGTTTCTCCTTAAGGATCGTGAAAGCTTTCAAGCAGTCTCATCGAAAACGAAGGGTACATCTTTCTCGAGAAGTCGAGTCATGGGGCGGGTAATCTTTGAAAAATCTCTAATAAACCGTCAGTAGAAGCCCGCATGACCGAGAAAGCTGTGGATAGACTTGACGCTAGTCGGTGGAGGGAGTCTGCTGATAGTATCTATTTTCGCCCGATCGACCTCTATACCTGCTCGCGAGATCTTATGCCCTAGCACTATGCCTCTGTCACCAAAAAGTGACATTTCTCCCAGTTGAGCATCAGTCTCGTCTCGACACACCGTTTCATCATCGCATCTAAGTGAGTAAGACATTGATCGAAGGTGTTTCCATAGACAGGGAAGTCGTCCATGAAAACCTCAATGGAGGTCTCGATCATGTCCTGGAAGATAGCGACCATGCATCGCTGGAAAGTAGTCGGAGCGTTACATAACCCGAACGGCATGCGGCGATACGCATAAGTACCATACCGGCATGTGATGGTTGTCTTTTCTTGATCCTTGGGAGCAATCGGGATCTGAAAGTAACCTTAGAATCCGTCAAGAAAGCAATAAAATTTCTGTCCCGAGAGTCGCTCCAACATCTGATCGATGAACGGGAGAGGGAAGTGGTCCTTGCGGGTGGCGTTGTTTAATTTACGATAGTCTATGCACACCCGCCAACCTGTGACTGTTCACGATGGGATAAGCTCCTTCTTCTTGTTCATAACCACTGTCATTCCCCCTTCTTAGGAACGACATGAATGGGGCTTACCCATGCGGAATCGGAGATCGGATACATGAGACCAGCCTCCATCAGCTTAAGCACCTCTTTCTTTACAACTTCTTGCATATTCGGGTTCAGACGGCGCTGTGGCTGCACTACTGGCTTAAAGACGTCCTCCATGAGGATCCTATGAGTACAGAAGGTAGGGCTAATCCCCTTGATATCAGACAGTTTCCATGTGATGGCCTCCTTATTTGACTTTAGGACCTCGATTAAACGCTCCTTCTTCTCCGTTGACAATTTCGAAGAAATGATCACAGGTAAGCTCGAATTGTCACCTACGAATGCGTATTCTAAGTGAGATGGGAGGACCTTAAGCTCTACGGATGTTGGTGTCGACAATGGTGTACTCTCGGTAGCTGCACTCACCTCACAGAAGTCTAGGGTCTCGGGAATCTCTAAGAAATCGTCCCCTATATCCTCACTATCACTCTCCTCGGTTACTAAACTGCATTCACTAAGTCGGCTCCGCTAATATAGTCTAAACAGTGATCAATGCACGGAATGAATGAGTTCAGGAAGTATACAGAGTGACAAGGGCCACTATCGCTGTCGCCACCAGTCGGGTGTTGCATCGACCTTGCGATTTCGAACGTGACGTTCTCGTCCCTGACTCAGAGGGTGATTTTTCCATCATGGACATAGATGAGCGCTTTCGCGGTGCGCAAAAACGGGCGACCTAAGATGATGGGAACCTTCTCGTCGGCCTCCATATCGAGGATGATGAAATCTACAGGAAAGACAAATCTATCAACTTTAACCAACAAATTCTCTACGATTCCCCTCGGGTACTTAACAGACCTATCGGCTAACGACAAAGACATACGGGTAGGGGTGAGCTCCCCTAAACCTAATCGCTCATACAGTGAGAAAGGCATCAGATTTATGCTCGCCCCGAGATCGGCTAGAGCATGAGCTGGAGCAATGGAGCCGCCGAATAGGCATGGAATCGTAAAGATACCCGGATCAGTCGGTTTCTCAGGCAACTTGTTTAAAACCACGGCGGAACATCCTCCAGTCAACGAGACGTTCGAAAGCTCCACCAGCCTTTCTTTACATTTTAAAAGATCTTTTAAAAACTTAGCATATTTGGGCATATGCTGGAGGGCCTCGATAAACGGGAGATTGATTTTTAACTAAGTAAACATGTCAAGGAAATTCCCGTATTCCTAGGCATATTTTTGCTATTTCAAACGTGATAGGTAGGGTAGGCGTGAAGTGTCTACGATCGGTGATGGCCTAACCTCTACCGGTTTTCTCTCTCCCCTCTCAACTGAAGGTCCACTGGCTGGTGGGGTACTTGCTGGGTCTAACCTGGTGTGCACCCTAGATGGAGCCTCCATCTCGATTTCCTCATCTACCTCTTCATCTCGCTCCTCTACCTCTACCTCTACACCCCCTCTCCCACCTCCTTCAGAGTCCTACCACTGCGCGTAGTAATCACTTTCGCGTGTTGGTTCACGGGGTTGGGTTGGGTATTGCCCGCGAACTGACCGTGCGGCTGCTCTTGCAGCTGCTTAGCGATACTACCGACCGACCTCTGCAGATCTAAGAGCGCAGACTGTTGATTTTCAAGAGAAGATCATGTTCTACGGGAGTTTTCTGAGTAGCCTGATCTTTGACAACTAATTGAGATAAAAACTTCTATCATATCTAGACTACCTCCTGACCCTCCACTCCTAGTCTGACCCTCCTGATTTGAACCCCCTCCACTAAACTGACTGGTGTGACCTGACCTTCCACTATTGTAGTGACCCTGCCCCCTGTTCTAATAAGAGCCTGATTGGAAACTAGGGGGGTTACCGGAAGATTGATAATTATTATTATTATTATTATTATTATTATTATTATTATTATTATTATTATTATTATTATTATTATTATTATTATTATTATTATTTTGCCAGTTTGGGCTACAATTGGAAGTATTATTATTAAATGGATTCGTAGGACCTCGGCTCGGACCGGTGATAAATTCGACTTGCTCGATAGTGAGCGTGGGACACTCTAACGTGTCATGACCCCCTCTACACAACTCACACCTATCTACCTTCTTCTTCAGTTCCTGTATCTCCTTCGTGACATCCCTCTTGAAGCTATCTAGAGCAGCAGCTACCGTAGTTTCCAAGCTAACTTGGTGTAGACCCCGGTTAACCGGAGGTGTACGAGAAACAGGAATTGAATTCCTGCCAGCAGTGCTCTCGAAAAGGTCATTGCACTCGGCTACTGTTTTCTTTCCCATCAGGTGGCCACCAGCAGAGGTGTCGAATCGAGCACGGGTCTCAGGGGTGAGACCGTCGTAGAATTTCTCTACAAGCGCCCAGTCTGATAGACAATGTTGGGAGCAACGGGATACTAGAGTTTGGAACCGCTCCCAGGCTAGATAGTAGGGCTCGTCAGGCTCCATTCAGAACGAATGGATCTAATCACGAAGGCGGGATGCTTTAGCGGGTGGAAAGTATTTCTTAAGGAAAGCATCCCGTAGAGAAGCCCAAGTAGAAAACGTACCGGGTGGTTGAGAGTCAAGCCAGATGGCGGCTCGACCCCCAAGAGAGAACGGAAAGATTTGGAGAAAACGGGCATCATTGCCCGCACCCTCCATATTGAATGCATGACATAGACGGGTAAGTGGTTGATATGTGCGGGCGCATCCTCATCATCACGACCGTGGAATTGGCAAAAGTTGGTGATGGCGGTCATGATGTAGGAAGGGATTTGCCATGCTTGGTCACTGTTCATGGGGGATAAGGTAATGGGTGAGTTTGCACCGGTGAAGTCGGTGGTGGCCTGTTGGTATACGGTCTAATCATTATTATTATTAGCCATGTGGAAGTTAGGCGGTGGCGGTGGTGAGCTTACGTTTCTATGGACTACACGGGTGATGGGGAACCGGGTGGTGAAGGTTTAGGTGTAAAATCAAAGTCGGGCGGTACAAAGGAACGGGATAAACTTGAAAAAGTTGAGGAAGAAGCACTTACCTTTGGTGCGGGAGAGATGGCGTGTCCGCCAGCGGCTTAGGCGGAGGTCCTTGCGAACGCGTGTGGGCCATCCACTAAACCGAAAACACGACAAACACGAGAAGTTAGCACAAATAATTCAAATATATATAAAAATAAATATTAAACTAATTAAATAACTTAGACTCCTACGACACAAACGAATACAAAATAAACACAAGTGTAAAAGAAAAGCCTAAATCGAGTAGTCAACGCAATTGCTAATGAGAGAGTCCCCGGCAACGGCGCCAAAAACATGATGTTCTAAAAGTAGTTAATTAAAAACAACTCAAATTATCCTAATTCTAGACTCGAATTGTACTCTAGACTTCTAAACTATACTAAACTACTAACCGGCAAGTGGACCGATCAATTGTAGAATAGCATTAAGCAAGTCCTGATTATCGAACCCACAGGACTCTCTAATTACTATGACTACTAATTTAGACTCAATTACACACTATGTATATTTTAAAGAGGGGGTTTTGCTAATAAATCTAAATTACCAATTTAACTAAAACTACTAAATTGGAATGACCAAACTAAGAACTTCTAGGGAATTTTGGATTTTAATCAAGAAATAATGAACTAGTTACCTAGGTTAGATTTTTAGACTACTACTCCTTTAATTTAATAATAATTAATCAGGTTGAATATTTTACCGGGATCTTAACATATTAAAGTTTAGGTTTACCAAACAGGACCCATGACCCTTCTCACGAAGACACCTACGATAACCTATCCTTTTTATTTGTTTACCGGGTCTAAAGATTTCTTTTCAGTTATCTTTTTAAATCAGTAAAGTGTCTAATTATTAATCACCTCTTAATAATTAACCTAGACGAACTACAATTTCTAGTTTAGATTAACTGATTCAATTATGACAAGGAAACTAGATTTGGGAATTTCTCAAAACCCTAACCTAACAATTTACCAAATTAATTCAGCCAACTAATTGTTATTTCTCAATAAATAAGTTAGGTCTAATGACAAGTTTGATTTCATAATTTACTCAATTGTTTCCCCGGTTTTATTGGCCAATTTTACCGACAACTTTATGAATTCCTAAGAACACGAAAAGTAACATAAACCTATTCTATGGAAGACATCCATCTAAGTTCATGCAAAACAATCAAACAATCATAAAACAAGCAAAATCATGCAAATACTCTAAACTAGATAATTAAAGTTGTGAGCTTTAAACTAAACATTAAAACCATAAATTAAATTAAATCAAATCAAAGTTTCATAAAATCCATCATCCAAAACCTAGGCAATTGAATAAGATCTAGCCTAAAAACATGTTTGAAAAGCAAAGTAAATAAAGTTTATAGCAAGGTAGCATGATCAAGCAAAACAAGGAAATCAAAGGTGAAGATTGGTATGATAAAACCGTGACAAACTCCTGCCTTGAACTCCCTTGATCATCCACACAATCCTTGCAGCTTAGATCCTCTTCTTCTAGCTCCAAATCTCCAGAAAAGTGCTCCTAATCAGCCCTAGTTCGTCCAAGTTTGTTCCAATGTGAGTTTAACTTCAATAATGAGTCTTTTAATAAAAAAAAGTCCACTTTCAATCAGGTTTCGAAAATTTTGGATAAAAGGCCCTCTCGTCGGCCACGAGAGGGTTGAAGCATGTCGGTCGCGCCCCGCGGCCTAGTTGAAGTCCGGATGATGGCTATGACTCTCTCGCGGGCCACGAGAGAGTTGAGGTGTGCCGGTCGCACCCCGCGACCGGGTTGTAAATCCTGTTTCGCGTTTCGTTTTCTCGTTTCTGATCCACTCACATCTCGGCTCGGTTCTTTTCACCATTTCCGCTCGTTTTTTCCATCCTTCCAACCGTTTTCACGAACCCCTGCAAAACGCGTTTGAATTAAAAGTAGATATATTCTTGACAAACCGAAACGAAAACGCCTAAAACTATATAAACTCTACAAGATAAATGGATGTATTATTCAATACATCATGGAGTGATAAAGAAGTGGTGATGAAGTGAGAGAGAGGGCTGCCAAGGGATGGATTGCAATTGAACCAAGCACCCCTATTTATAGCTGGAAACAGATTGTTCACACGGCCCCGTACCCGGAGGGCACGGCCCTGTGTCTCCTTCTTCTTTGTATTCATTTAATAAGTTGTGTCAACGGCACCGCCTCGTGGCCCTTGTACTTGATGTACTATCCAAGATTTTGCATATCTGGGAGTTGACTACGACCCGTGTCCATGTGACCCGTGTCTCTTGTCTACTTCTGTTTGTCTTTTTCTCCTTGGAATCTAGAGTGGGGCACGGCCCCATGCCTTGGTGGCACGGCCCTATGCTTTTTGTTGTTTTTGGTCTTGGGGTGAAGTTTTAAGTGTTGGTATGATGTATCAACTTTTCTTCTTTTGTATTGATGTTGGTTTTTGTCTTTAATTTGTTCCTTTATACATTTAAGCTCTTTTAATCTTGAAAATCAAAAGTATACAAAGAAACGTACTTTTCGAATATTAGTATACAAAATAGTTATTTTTATAGCGTATTTGATATAATTTATATGTTGCATTTTACGTATATTACAAAATACTTGAATCCACATGCTCACCTTGGGTGTTTTTTGATGCAAGTGATTCTTTGAGTGGAGACATCCTACAAAATGAGACACCCAAAAATATATTTTAACAATGATAATTACAACATACCTTTACACCCCTAGAAATATTCGCTAACATGATTACAATAGTTGTCTGATGTGAAAGTTTACAATAGTTGTCTGATGTGAAAGTGTGAACCAAACAATGAATATTTTACATTATACATTTATTCTTGTTTTTTATTGAAACTCTTTTTGTTACTAGTTTGGTGAATATAGTAATTTTTTTAATTATATGTTAGATCAAGCAACTAGTGTTCATATATTGCAAGTCAATATTGTAACACCTTTTGTTTATGTGATTTGATTTTATTTGATTTATTGTTTTTAGTAGTAGCACATGTTTTTTTCAACTAATTTTAAGATCAATGAGTGATTTGCTTCTGTCCTTTTTGTGATTTGCTTTTCTTTTTCAACTGATTGGTGTGTGTTTTTCAGATATGCATATGTAATTTGCTTTTTATTTTGTGATTTAATGATATCATTATTAAAGGAACAATCATGTTTGATTTAAATAGCAGAATCATGAGACTCGGTAAGATCTTTGCTTATAATTATATCAGGTCCATCTCCGAAAATATTAAAAAAACATTTCGGTCCTAGGCGAGATGAAAAAAAACGAGCCCTACATGCTACATCGATTGGTATATAATATTTAATTTGGCTTTGGTTGTTTGAAATTTTGGTCTTTTAGATTTAAAATTTAGTTTGAGTTGGCTATTTCACCATTAGTTATTTAATTTAGATTTAAAATTTTAGACCTTTTAATATGGTTGTAACTTTAAGTATCAAAATAAATTGACTTAATTTAAAATATATATAGATTTTTTTTGACATATATACTCACATTGATGGAACCATAACCTTTAAGAGGGGTCCATATTGATTTTCCTTTACATTTGAAAAATCATGAACTTATGTTGGCTAGTTTTATTTAATGATTAACACGCTATAAACACGAGAAGATTGTTGATTTCATTTAACATTTTTATAAATTATATTTGTATAATCTAATTTAAAGATTGTTTATTATTTATTGTATTTTTGAGTAACATATCTCTATATTATAAAGAATGTTATTTAAATATAAAAAAGCACAAATCTATATAATAGAAAAATGTTATTCAAATATAAAAAAAAACACAAAATATTTGATAATAAACTACTTCAGGGATAAGTAATGAATTTAAAAAAGTAATGAAACAAAAAATCTAAAATCTTTTTATATAAACTTAAATAAATTAATAAGGAAAAATATATAAATAATGGAAATCATTTCTTTTCACTAAATATATATAAGTTCGTTTTTGGAGTCTGCGACTAACAATTTGATTTTAGAGTTTCTTTTCCTTTTACTTTTAAATGTGATGCTAGGACATTACTTAGTTATGACTACTATATATTGGGTGGGCTGCAATTATTAACGCCCAGTACATCTTTTATTAAATAAGTCATCTTCTTCATCATCGTGTACATTAGGTCTTCTTTTATTCAGACTTTCAGAGCCGCCGGTGACATTCTTTTGCCTCGACTAGAAAAAATTTCCGATTAACTCAATTTCAACCTTCTCTTCTCAGCTGAACTAAAATCCCTCTCTCGTTCCACCGATATATATATATATATATGATAATAAATAAAAGTTTTACGGCCCCTGGGGGTTTTGGGACGCGAGATGTCGCCCACCCGCACATGCTCAGCCGGCCCTGTGTTTGATATAAGATGATTTCGTTCAGTTTATTTTTTAATGGTCTGATTTCGGTTTACAATAATTAAAAACCGTCAATAACGGTCTGGCTCCCAAAAACCGTCAAAACCGGAATGTAAACACGTTAAGCGCAAGTGAGCAACTTTATCTCATACATGATAAAAACAAATGAAACAAGCGGTTAGTTAAAGCTATTTTTCTCATAACAAAAGAATTATCAATTGCCATTCATACTACATACGGTTACAATATGAAGATATTATATACCACCAACTAATATCTACCAAGCATGTCACCTATACGTAAATTAACATGTATTTCGAGATAAAACAGTTAGGGAAGATTGTAATTAAGAACTTACTGTAGATAGAGATGAATCTTTACCTTGAATCAAGATAGATGAATAGTGGCGTCGGCGCGGTGGCTTCTGCACAATTGCGGTGGGGATTAATCAGGGCGCGGCGGCGGTGGGGACTCTAGGGATGAATCGCGGCGTTGAGTTGCATGAGAGAAATCAAAGAATTTGGAGATGAAATAGATTAATAACGTGAAGTCGTGACTGCATATGGAAATTGGATGTATTTTATGGTAATATGGAAAACTGTTTTAGCGGAATATCTCAAAATTTCAAACATATTTATTTTATTAATTAAAAGATACGTTCTACTTATATTTTGAGATGTCTTTAAATTAAAAGATATGTTTACAGAGGGGTAATATTGACGGTATATTTTATTAATTTAATATTTTTTATTTTTTTATTATTATTATTATATTAATATTAATTATGTAAAACATATCTTTATCAAGCCAAGAGCCAAGCTATCGAGCTGAGCCAATGAGCCGAGCCAGGAGCTGAGCAACCTAGATCGAGCTCGGCTCAATTACAAATCGAATCAGCTCGGCTCGATAGTAAAACGAGCTTTACGAGTCGAGCATTTTTCGAGCGAGTTTGGAGTGAGCCACGAGGAGCGAGCCGCGAGCATTTTGTACACCTCTAGCGAGAAGATAAGGAATTTGATGTAAGAGTGCATTATATTACACAATATGATTTTAAAAGATAACTTGAATTCAATATCATTGGTGTACATAATGGATCTTAGAGTTTCTTTGAGCCAAAGTACAGATCTTGTTAAATAACTCGTTGGTGCCTTTTAACTCATAACTAACTGGTTTTGCAATAGATGTCTTAACTTACTTAAAATACACGCTAAGACAACTAAGCATACGCTGGTGGGTTCTAGGTTTGAAGTTTGTGTATGACATGGGTCACAAATTATAACAAAATTATATATATAAATATATAATTGTAAAGATACTGTCTTTACATAATTTTTGGAAATTGTAGTACCCATACCGTGTACAAATCCATACAAAATTAAATATGAAATACAACATATCTTAATAAATCGATTCAAATCGTTCTTTTCGAGAGCTTGAGACGCATCTTCTTGTACAATTTCCGCTACGAGAACTTGAAACGCGTCTCCTTGTGTGATCCTTCTTGGCTGCAAAAAAATAAATAAACTGATGTTGACGGTTGTGGCTGAGGCACGTGTTCAACATGCTTCCCTTAAAACAGATTTCGCGTCTCTACTAAAGACGACACGTCTGTTTTCCATGGTACAATAGCCGAAGCAGTATATACTGCCGAAGATGGCTCACGCACCCGATGTTACACCGGATAAAATTATAGTGTTAGAACTTGTGAAAAATATTATACTGAAGGTGATGAAATCGTATATAGAAAACATATTTCTCTAAGTACCCAATACATGGGTCTTCATGTATTTTTTTTCTTTCCAAGAACTCTCCATACATTTATTTATTGTATCCCTTGCTCTTGTATTTCTAGCCTTTTTTTCTTTTTTTTCAAAATGAGGCACATAGCCTACTATTACTACAAGAGTTGAGAATAAGTGAAAAGTCTCACTTAATTAGTTATTTTATTAGAGACATAAACTCTAATAATAACAAATAAATTGACATAAAAACTCTACTTAAGAGTTTATCATCCATATGAAGAGTCTAATAATAATTGTAATTTTACTAAATTATAATTTCACTAAATTAATATCCATTCACATTACATAAATTTCCTAACAGTTTGGAATTGACATTAATATAATAATAACATTTTAAGCAAAACTTAGAAATGAACATGTTATTACAATTGTGATTGTGTGCTCATGCAAAGTGTTTTGGCCAGATTATATTGTGTTATATTTTTTTGTTTTTCTAAACACTCTTGTTTTCAAGCTTCCATCGATGACTATAGTACGAACTAGTTTTGTTTAGAGAAAATGTGTTTTGTGTATATATCATATTGCTAAACTAGCGAGGGTTGTGTTTTCCGATATGGAAACATATAGCCCACATATATAAATGTACAATTGTTTGTTTCACAGAATTTTTAAGCATGCACCTCAGTTTTAAAATAGTTTAAATGAATTCACAAGGTTAGCCAATTAAGGCGTTTAATACTTGTTTGCTTTTAAAATGTTTACTTGCATGTATTCTTGGCAGAGTAAAAAAACTCACCTTAGCCTATGCTAAGCACTTGGCTTGTCTACTCCCACACCCACGTTATTCTGGTGTTCTATAACCAAGACACCCAATTAGGGTTTGAATTTTGTACATTGATGATCTCTTCAATGATTTTGTAGAAAACTAGAGAGGAATGAATAAATTTTCTTAAAATTTCTTTGTTAAACACTTATTAACTAATTTATACACTTGTCAAGAACCCAAGAATATACTTGTAAACAACAAACAATAATATATGCAAGTATCAAAGAGTTAAGAGAAAGAATGACAAAATTGGTCTAAGAGATTTGAAAGATATTAACTAATCCCACTACATCCTCTCCCCGATCCTCCACTTGATAGTCTCTCTACCAGTCATTTCCCTTAATCTGATAGAGATACCGTTACACAATCATCTCACTAGGCTAAGGTAGTGATGGCCTTGTACAAACGTCCCACTCTTCTAAAGGAAGTAATTTTCTTCTACGTCTAACTATCTTAACTGGTAATGATCGCCACTTTCTTTAATCACTAAAAACAACTTAGTCATTCCCTTTTCATATGTGTCAACAACATCAAACAATTTCACAATACATTGCTCATATACTATAATGAATAAAGGTTTAGTTGTGGAACAACTCTTCTTTTGGCTCATAATGATCTTGAATCTCTCTTGGATTTGGAGTTTGAATCTCAAGGGAATTAAAGAGATTTATGTTAGAGTGATATTTTAGAAAGTTTAAAGCAAAAGGGTGAGTGAAGAGGTTGGGGTAACTTGTATTTATAGTTAATGCTCAACAAACAAGAAAAAGCATCAGACAGGTCGAAAGCCGATGCCATGCCACAGTCAAAGGTATTGTAACATCCGTCGAAAAACGGGTTTCCAAACCCGCTTCGTTTATTAATCGAATATCAAGTTATAAAATTTCGTTGCGTATTTATGATTTACTTTAATTTTAAACAATACATAATTAATAAACAATTTAGAATTTAAAAACTATAATTGATAAAAAGTGAAAATAAAGTAAATAAAAAAGAAAACCGGCTGCCGGGTTTCGAACCCGGGTCAGCCGGAAGACACAACTAACACCTATCTCACCACTCCGCCACTTGAGTTGTTTGTTGATATAACGAAACAATTAATACATATAATGAAACTCGAAATCAAATTCGGTCATCAGCGCGCCCAAATCGCTCTCGCCGGAAATTCCGACGATTTCGCCAATTATCGACGGTTTCCTTTGACTTAACGTATGTATTAACATCGACATCGGTTATAACCGATGTCTAATCCCGCGACATCAGTCATAACCGCCGGAGAAAGGCTGACCACGAATCAAGACTAAAATCTGACCCAATTCATCGTGATTCTTCCCTATAAATACACACCCAAGTCTCTGGAAATCATTTCGCTCAAAATCGCACCATTTCTCGAATCAATTTCACTCGCCGGAGATATTCTGCAATCGCCGGACTTTCGCCGGAAAACCGAGACTTACATCAAAACGGTAAGTACCTCGACTCTTTCGGTTTCAATCCATTGTTAGACTATTACTAACTTCAATCCATCAACCAGAATCAATCCAGACGACGTTGCCGGATATTCTGCACTCGCCGGAAAACATCTGGAATTTCCAAAATCACGCTGTGAATCGGTATAATCATTTAAACCTTCTGATAATCCTTGTTTAGTAACTCAATTTCACAACTAATCGATCAAAACTGTTAATTGATTCAATCAGACGGAATACACAAATCAGAGCCGACGACCATTGCCGGAATTCTGAGAAATACAGTCTGATCGGTACATTCGATTCCTTAACTCATTTTATTCATTACATTTCAATCCATAATATGTTCGACGAACGATTCAAACAAGAACAGTCGAGTATCGGTCGACTGAGTCTTTGAATGAAGAAGACGAAGTCGACGATGGTTATAAGAATAATTAAAACAAGATATTAAACCGGGTTAGACACACAGTCCAGCGGTGGACTGTGTGCAAACACTTAGCGCACGTCACGAGTTCGAATCCTTATAAACGCACCGACTTTCTGAATTAAAACCAATTTTTTTGTTAAACAAAATCAGAACAGCTTCCAGTTTGTTTATAAGATTAATATAAATCGTAAATTAAACAGATAAGACACACAGCCCAACTGGTTGGGCTGTGCGCTTACAAACCAAAGAACCCGAGTTCGATCCGGCTTCCTGACACCGGTTCGACCATTTTAAACCATTTTAATATAAACCAAATATATTAACATTTAATCACTATATAAATATAATTAAAACATAGAATATTACGGGTTAGACACGTAGCTCAGTTGGTAGAGTTGCGTGCACGCGTACGAGAGGTCCCGGGTTCGAACCTCACTCAGTGCACCTCAGACCACAGTCCGACCGGTCAACGGTCAACAAAGTCAACATTTTTTTTAAAATTTTTATTTTTTTTTATTTTATTTAATTTAAAAATCAATTAAAAATACTTAAAAATAATATTTTTAAAATTAGAAAATGACCTTAAACTCACAAAAATAAATCTAAAAATTTCATTAAAATTGTTACTAAAATCCACTTATTTACCGAACCATTTCGTTATTATTTTAGGTTAGTTTTTCCTCGTCGATCAAATCCCAAAACTCGTGCGCATCCAACATCATCAAGAGAACGCACCCAATGTGAGTGAATCTCTACAAATTCCCCGTTTTAATCACATTTTGGGGTGTATCATGTGTCTTATTTTTATTACATTTTAACACTTGTGCATCCATCATATTCATGATCAAATGTGTATCAAATATGTATCAATTATTTTTGTGGTTAATGTTTAGATTAAATTTATTATTTTCAGTACATACATTATCACAGGCTCGTCTGTTCCCCATTACCTATGAGCGGAACCGTTCCCCATTACCTATGAGCGGAACGTGGCGTTGCCAACATATGATCGGCTCCGTTTGATTGAGCCTTGATCACACATACATCATCATAGGCCGTCCGTTCCCCATTACCTATGAGCGGAACGTGACGTTGCCAACATATACATTATCATTCATGTCATATACTCATGCAAGGTGGTTTGTTATTGTTTGTTTACATACGTTTGCTTCATATGATTATTGCACAATTTTTCCATATTAAATACAACAAGAAATCAATAACAAATGTTTTTAACAAGGTTCACTCGCCAACTTTTGTTGACCCAAAATTCCTCATTTTTACACATGATACAGGTGATCCAGTTGAAGAAACATATAGGACGGCCTACAAGAATTAATCAGTTTAGACTTTGGATTGTTTTACTTTGTTTCATTTCCTTGTATTTGTATGAATTTGGTTTGAACATTAAGTTGTAATTTGAATTTAATAAATATGAAACATTTAGTAAACATCATGAGCTTTGGTGATAACCCAATTAAGCCCCAACTCTTATTTCGCTGCGGGTCGGGGTGTGACAGATTGGTATCAGAGCCATGACTATAGGGATATAGGATAGATTATTAGACCCTTAGAGCCTATACTATAGTTGATTAGAATTTTTAAATTGTTTGTGTGTTACATGCAAAATTCATGATGTTTATATGCTTTATGTTTATTGTTACATTCAATGTCATAAAAGCATGTTCATAAGTACATACTATTATACAATGCTCATCATGAATCATATCCTCATAACATACCATATCCACGAGAGCACACACCTCACAATTCCTATGATTTTTACAACGATTTTTGCATTTTCAAATCACATCAAAGTGAGTTCTCATGACGGGCATGTAGTAACTGGAAGGGTACGAGTACCGGTAGTCGGAACGTCCTGTCTAGGCTTGGCATTCGTATAAATCCAAAATAAAGGACCAGTTTGCCTACCTGGGGACTAACGATGAGAGTACGAAGGACCTATTAGGCCAAAGCATGCTATACCAAACGTTGTGTGAACTAACCCACTTTGAGTTGTCATTGTGTCTATACCTGGACACCCTCCGACCATACTTCTCGCGAACATATTTCATGGTTTTCCTTCGGGTGACGCGAGTGTTAAACCGCCAACACCAATGTGAATCCTACTAAGCCAATATCCGTGGGGGCCCACATGACTATACAGGCGATGGTATGGGGGACATTGGAGGCCCAAACATGAGCAAACCCAAGACATCCTATGGATGTAGTTGCATTATTGATGATTATGTTATTTTATTACTTTTAACGACACATGACACCTAAACACTTCTTAACCTCACAATCTTCCTATGTATGTTCATGTAGATGTCGGCTAGGCAGCTACGTGGAGGTCGAAAGTCAGGAAGGTCAAACGAACGCTTGGCCACCCAAATTGCAAAACAAATGGCCGCAGTGCTTCCTGACATCGTTATTCAAGTCCAACAAGCTCTCACCGCGAATCCCATCAACCCTCCCAACCAAGAAGACCAGAACGTCGACAACCCTCCCTCCAAAAAGTGCTCCTACAAACACTTCAAGTCTTGCGATCCCCTAAAGTATGAAGGGACCGAAGGTGTCACTGCTCTCCTCCACTGGTTTGAGGAAATAGAGAACACCTTCCTCAATTGCGATTGTCCCGAGGATCGCAAGGTACGTTACGCAACCGGGAGACTATTTGGGGTAGCCCTGACCTGGTGGAACACAGAGAAGGGCAAGAGAGGAGTGGAAGACGCCATGGCCTTAACCTGGGAAGAGTTAAGGGAAATAATGACAAGACGCTTCTGCCCAAGAAGCGAAATCAAGAAGTTGGAAGATGAATTCCACTCGCTAAAGCAAAAGGAAGGAGATCATACTTCCTACAACAAAAGATTTCTTGAGCTGAATCAGATGGTTCCTAACTTGTTCACCCCAGTGTACCGCTTGGTTGAACACTATATTCGAGGCATCCCCTCGAATATTCAAGACTCAGTTCTAAGCACTTCACCTGCAACACTTGAAGCTGCAATGGAACTAGCTACCGAACTTACCGAAAATCGCATCCGTAACGGAAAATTCAAGGGGGAGAAAAAGAAAGCCGCCATTGAGGCTCAAACTACAAACCACTCTGCCTCCTCTTCGAAGTTTGCTGGCAAGAGGAAGCGAAACAACAAGAACTTTGCTGTCACACAAACAAACCCCCCCAATCACTGCTGCACCCATCACCCAAATTGCCCCCTCATCTGCACCATACAAAAGGGCATACTTCGGCCCATACCCAAAATGCACTCGTTGCCAATACCATCACTTTCCCGAACACCCCTGCCAATATTGCACCAGCTGTGGCCGTGCAGGTCACACCATTCAAACCTGTCGCACACTTCAACGAATGAACCGCAACCAACCCTCAACCCAAACCCACCATCAGATAGTGGGTCAAGCCCAACAACCCTTACTACTCCCACCTACACAAAATACGGCCCAAACCTACTACCAACCCAACTATCCCATGATGCAACCCATGCGGGCTTGTTACAACTGTGGAGACCCAAACCACTATAGAAACACTTGTCCACGCTTGGTGAACATCATACATGCTCAAGCTCAAGCAAATCCAGTGAATCAAGCTAACCAAGCTCCTCCACCTGCTAGAGGAAGAGCTATCAACATCAACGCCAATCAAGCTAGGGCCGACAACAACGCGGTTAACGGTACGTTTCTCATCAATGGTAGTTATGCATCCATGTTATTTGATACTGGAGCGGATAAGAGTTTTGTGTCCTTAGAATTTGAACCCATCCTCAACCAAACCCGTGATAAACTCATGGAATCCATAACAGTGGAAGTTGCTGACGGAAAACCGGTCTCATTAAACTCCATTATCCGAAACTGTACTCTCACTCTAAACGATCACGATTTTCCAGTTGACCTCATTCCTATGAAGTTGGGAAGTTTCGACTTATAATCGGCATGGACTGGCTCAGCCAACATCATGCTGAAGTAGTATGCCGCGAAAAGTTCATTCGCATCCCTCTTGCAGACCGTCAGATCCTACGATTTTTTGGAGAAACCCCTTCGAAAGGACTCAAACTGATGTCCTGTCTTCAAGCCCGAAAATATCTCCGCAGAACTATGTCGCATACCTAACTCACGTCGTCAAGAAGAGAAACAAGGAGAAGAAACTCGAAGATATACCTGTAGTGAAAGAATTCCCACAAGTCTTTCCCGACGACATCTCAGGACTTCCTCCCATGAGAGAAGTCGAATTCCGCATTGATCTTGTACCTGGCGCTACACCCGTCGCAAAATCTCCTTATAGGTTAGCCCCATCCGAAATGCAAGAGCTGGCCAGTCAACTGCAAGAACTGACCGACAAAGGATTCATACGTCCTAGCTCATCGCCTTGGGGTGCACCTGTTCTGTTTGTGAAGAAGAAGGATGGAACGTTTCGCATGTGTATCGATTACAGAGAACTCAACAAATTAACGGTCAAAAACCGCTATCCATTACCTCGCATTGATGATCTACTAGACCAACTCCAGGGTGCCACCTGTTTTTCAAAGATCGACTTTCGTTCTGGCTATCATCAACTCAGAGTACATGAAGAAGACGTCCCAAAGACCGCCTTCCGAACTCGTTATGGTCATTACGAATTCATGGTCATGCCATTTGGATTAACCAACGCCCCAGCTGTATTCATGGATCTAATGAATAGGGTATGCAAACCCTATCTCGACCGCTTTGTTATAGTCTTCATCGACGACATCCTCATCTACTCAAAGTCTAAATCTGATCATGAACGACACCTTCGACTCATCCTCACACTCTTAAGAACCGAAAAGCTCTACGCTAAATTCTCCAAATGTGAATTCTGGTTAAGAGAAGTACAATTCCTTGGACATGTCGTCAATGACAAGGGAATACATGTCGACCCCTCAAAGATCAAAGAAGTACAGGAATGGCAAGCGCCACGTACCCCTACCGAAGTAAGATCATTTCTTGGTTTGGCGGGTTACTATCACCGTTTCATTGCAAATTTCTCCCGTATTGCTGTACCACTCACGGCTTTGACTCATAAAGGAAAACCCTTCATATGGGGACCTAAACAAGAAGAAGCCTTCCAAACCCTTAAGCAAAAGCTTTGTGACGCACCTATCCTCACACTCCCGGAAGGTTGCGATGACCTTGTAGTATATTGCGACGCATCAGGACAAGGATTAGGCTGTGTATTAATGCAAAGGGGAAAAGTGATAGCCTACGCTTCTAGACAACTCAAAGTTCATGAGAAGAACTACACAACCCACGACCTGGAACTTGGAGCCGTTGTGTTCGCTCTTAAGATATGGGGACATTACCTCTACGGTACCAAGTGTGAAATATACACTGACCACAAGATCCTCCAACATATCTTTAATTAAAAGGAGTTGAATATGAGACAACGAAGATGGGTCGAACTTCTTAATGACTACGACTGTGAAATTCGGTATCATCCTGGCAAGGCAAATGTGGTGGCCGATGCACTCAGTCGAAAGGGTTATGCGAACTCCATTCGTCTTCTATGTTCGCAAATCATAACCGACATCAAAGATCAAATCCGAGAAGCTCAACATGTTTCTATAACAGAAAACGACGTACGCAACAAGCTATCTTGTGGAGCAGAATTAAACTCGAAACAAAATCCGACGGTATTCTGTATTATCTAGATCGCATATGGATTCCCGATCACAATAACCTTCGTGATTTCCTTATGAAAGAGGCGCACAAAACACGATACTCTGTACACCCAGGAGCCGACAAGATGTATCAAGACCTTCGATACACCTACTGGTGGCCTGGCATGAAAAAGGATATTGCTGTTTTTGTTTCCAAGTGCCTTACCTGTTCTAAAGTAAAAGCTGAACATCAAAGACCTTCAGGACTTCTAACCCAACCTGAAATACCTGTATGGAAGTGGGAAAACATAACCATGGACTTCATTACCGGGTTACCTCGCACCTCCAGTGGGTATGACACTATATGGGTAATCATTGATCGTCTCACAAAATCAGCTCACTTCATTCCGATTCGCGAGGACTTCAAGAACGAGAAGTTAGCTCGTATCTACATCTACCGAGATCGTAAGCCGTCATGGTGTAACTTTAAGCATCATTTCAGACCGTGATGGTCGTTTCACTTCACGAACATGGCAAGCCGTACAAGCCGCCTTGGGTACACGATTAGACCTCAGTACCGCTTTTCATCCTCAAACTGATGGACAATCTGAACGCACCATCCAAACTCTTGAAGACATGCTTCGAGCATGTGTCATGGACTTCAAAGGGAATTGGGACACTCATCTACCATTAGTTGAATTTTCGTACAACAACAGCTATCATTCAAGTATCGGCATGGCACCTTTCGAAGCTTTATATGGTCGTAAGTGACGATCACCAATAAATGTTGGCACGAAATTGGAGAAGCTCAAATCACCGGTCCAGAATTAATTCAAGAAACAACAGACAAGATCCATCAAATTCGAAACAATCTTCTAGCGGCACAAAGTCGTCAAAAGAGTTATGCAGACAAACGACGAAAGCCCTTGGAGTTTAACATTGGTGACCAAGTACTTTTAAAAGTATCACCGTCGAAGGGTGTGGTTCGTTTTGGCCAAAAAGGCAAGCTAGCACCACGCTACGTAGGACCTTTCAAGATACTCGAAAGAGTAGGACCTGTAGCATACAAGCTTGACCTACCAGAAGAACTCAACAGAATTCATCCCACATTCCACGTATCGAACTTGAAGAAGTGCCTCGCCAATGAAAATCTCCATATTCCTCTAGAAGACATTCAAGTCGATGAATCTATGCATTTCATTGAAAGACCAGTAGAAATTATGGACTTCGGAGAGAAGCGATTAAGACGAAGCCGTATTCCAATCGTTAGGGTACGCTGGGAGTCAAAACGAGGACCTGAGTTTACTTGGGAACGTGAAGACTCAATGCGCGAGAAATACCCACATCTTTTTCCTGTCACCATTACTACTTAAATTTCGGGATGAAATATCCAAAAGTAGGGGATACTGTAACATCCGTCGAAAAACCGGTTTCCAAACCCGCTTCGTTTATCAAGTTATAAAATTTCGATGCGTATTTATGATTTACTTTAATTTTAAACAATACATAATTAATAAACAATTTAGAATTTAAAAACTATAATTGATAAAAAGTGAAAATAAGTAAATAAAAAGAAAACCGGCTGCCGGGTTTCGAACCCGGGTCAGCCGGAAGACACAACTAACACCTATCTCACCACTCCGCCACTTGAGTTGTTTGTTGATATAACGAAACAATTAATACATATAATGAAACTCGAAATCAAATTCGGTCATCAGCGCGCCCAAATCGCTCTCGCCGGAAATTCCGACGATTTCGCCAATTATCGACGGTTTCCTTTGACTTAACGTATGTATTAACATCGACATCGGTTATAACCGATGTCTAATCCCACGACATCAGTCATAACCGCCGGAGAAAGGCTGACCACGAATCAAGACTAAAATCTGACCCAATTCATCGTGATTCTTCCCTATAAATACACACCCAAGTCTCTGGAAATCATTTCGCTCAAAATCGCACCATTTCTCGAATCAATTTCACTCGTCGGAGATATTCTGAAATCGCCGGACTTTCGCCGGAAAACCGAGACTTACATCAAAACGGTAAATACCTCGACTCTTTCGGTTTCAATCCATTGTTAGACTATTACTAACTTCAATCCATCAACCAGAATCAATCCCAGACGACGTTGCCGGATATTCTGCACTCGCCGGAAAACCTCTGGAATTTCCAAAATCACGCTGTGAATCGGTATAATCATTTAAACCTTCTAATAATCCTTGTTTAGTAACTCAATTTCACAACTAATCGATCAAAACTGTTAATTGATTCAATCAGACGGAATACACAAATCAGAGCCGACGACCATTGCCGGAATTCTGAGAAATACAGTCTGATCGGTACATTCGATTCCTTAACTCATTTTATTCATTACATTTCAATCCATAATATGTTCGACGAACGATTCAAACAAACAGTCGAGTATCGGTCAACTGAGTCTTTGAATGAAGAAGACAAAGTCGACGATGGTTATAAGAATAATTAAAACAAGATATTAAACCCGGTTAGACACACAGTCCAGCGGTGGACTGTGTGCAAACACTTAGCGCACGTCACGAGTTCGAATCCTTATAAACGCACCGACTTTCCGAATTAAAACCAATTTTTTTGTTAAACAGAATCAGAACAGGTTCCAGTTTGTTTATAAGATTAATATAAATCGTAAATTAAACAGATAAGACACACAGCCCAACTGGTTGGGCTGTGCGTTTACAAACCAAAGAACCCGTGTTCGATCCGGCTTCCTGACACCGGTTCGACCATTTTAAACCATTTTAATATAAACCAAATATATTAACATTTAATCAATATATAAATATAATTAAAACATAGAATATTACGGGTTAGACACGTAGCTCAGTTGGTAGAGCTGCGTGCATGCGTACGAGAGGTCCCGGGTTCGAACCTCACTCAGTGCACCTCAGACCACAGTCCGACCGGTCAACGGTCAACGGTCAACAAAGTCAACATTTTTTTTTAATTTTTATTTTTTTAATTTTTATTTAATTTAAAAATCAGTTAAAAATACTTAAAAATAATATTTTTAAAATTAGAAAATGACCTTAAACTCACAAAAATAAATTTAAAAATTTCATTAAAATTGTTACTAAAATCCACTTATTTACCGAACCATTTCGTTATTATTTTAGGTTAGTTTTTCCTCGTCGATCAAATCCCAAAACTCGTGCGCATCCAACATCATCAAGAGAACGCACCCAATGTGAGTGAATCTCTACAAATTCCCCGTTTTAATCACATTTTGGGGTGTATCATGTGTCTTATTTTTATTACATTTTAACACTTGTGCATCCATCATATTCATGATCAAATGTGTATCAAATATGTATCAATTATTTGTGTTGTTAATGTTTAGATTAAATTTATTATTTTCAGTACATACATTATCACATGCTCGTCTGTTCCCCATTACCTATGAGCGGAACCGTTCCCCATTACCTATGAGCGGAACGTGGCGTTGCCAACATATGATCGGCTCCGTTTGATTGAGCCTTGATCACACATACATCATCATAGGCCGTCCGTTCCCCATTACCTATGAGCGGAACGTGACGTTGCCAACATATACATTATCATTCATGTCATATACTCATGCAAGGTGGTTTGTTATTGTTTGTTTACATACGTTTGCTTCATATGATTATTGCACAATTTTTCCATATTAAATACAACAAGAAATCAATAACAAATGTTTTTAACAAGGTTCACTCGCCAACTTTTGTTGACCCAAAATTACTCATTTTTACACATGATACAGGTGATCCAGTTGAAGAAACATATAGGACGGCCTACAAGAATAAATCAGTTTAGACTTTGGATTGTTTTACTTTGTTTCATTTCCTTTTATTTGTATGAATTTGGTTTGAACATTAAGTTGTAATTTGAATTTAATAAATATGAAACATTTAGTAAACATGAGCTTTGGTGATAACCCAATTAAGCCCCGACTCTTATTCCGCTGTGGGTCGGGGTGTGACAGGTATCAACCGTGGACCAACTGTCTTGTGTTTTTGCTTGTTTTCAACTCTTAAACATTCTACAACGACTATAAACGGCTATCAACACCTTTTTTCACACCTATACATCTAATTTTGACTTTTCAAATCAACAATTACACATTTATCAATATACATGTTTTCTTTTTAAGCATGGTTAGTGAGTTGGTAAAGAAAGATTGCTTTCATTCCTTTTTTAGTAACTCTTTGTCCCCAACCATCATTACACACCTTAATTGAAAAGAAACCAACCAAACTCTTCCATTTTCGAATTTCAAAATCCCTCCGATTGATAACCAACTTGTTTAGTTCAATTGAAATTTTTACTTGTAAGAAAATTGATTTGTTATATTTTATTTGTTATTCTCTCTAATTCCCATTCAAATTTCTTGATAATTTCATCTTTGTAGATTATCTTTCATTCTTGAACTTAGCATCTTTAAATCTTCATCAAATGTTGTTGCTTTGATATTTCGCCTTTGAATATGACAATATGTTGCACTTGATGGTTCACTTTGATTAATGTTGCATTTGATCATGTAAGACCCTATTTTTATAAACTAATTGTAATAAGAGTTTTGCATTTATATATTTAAATATGCCATTACATGTCCATACTTTTAATGATCTAGTCAACCTTCATAAGTATTCAAAATATTACTATATGTTAACTTTGTTTGATTACATGGGACTATTAAACAAAACACGGAAAACTTGGTCTTAGATTGTGTTGGGTTCTTCGTTTTGAGTTTGACCATCATCTGAGACTTCTTCACGACTAACTAGAATATTAAGAATCATTGAAAACATTAAATTTATGATGTTTAGAACGTATCCAAACGGACTAGTTTGCCCGAAACAAACAAACAAAAACTTTTAGGAGTTTAGCCTCCTCGCGGCCCGCGAGGAGATGAGCCATTTGGCTCACAGGTGGCGAGCCCTCTCACAGCCCGCGAGGAATTATACCTCTCGGCTCGTGGGTGGCGAGGAGACGTTTTTCCCAGAACAATTCGCAGCTGGTGCTGCACATTCCCAGCTAACCAATATTGCACTTAAAATTTTATAACTTCACCAAAACCAATCTGTTTTACCTCAAACTTGTTTCTAATTGATTGTAATTCAATTACTTATAAGTTTAAGTACAAATCTATGATTCATATTATTGTTTTTGAAAAATTTGCACTACCGTTTCTGGTTTATGCACTTTATTATTTGACCTGTTAATCAAATTTAAGCATCTAGCTTATTTGTTGAACATCTTTTGACATGAATCTATTCCCTATTATTTTACCCATTCCCCGGGCTCATTATTTCGTTGTTTGCGTGCCCGTTACCCGGTTTACGCTTATTCGACCCGTTTGATTTGTCCGTGTGAAATCCATCACTTGTGAACAACCAAAATTTATACATGCTTTATTCGACCTATTTGGTTGGTTCGTGTGAAATCCATCACTTATGAACAACCGAACTTAATACATTCTTTACTTGACCCGTTTGGTTCGTTCGTGTGAAGTCCATCACCTGTGAACAACAAACTCATTATCCTTGTTATTTAGTTCATCTGGTCCGTTCGTGTGAAGTGTATCACTAATGAACGAATCGAAGTTTATGAACATATCTTTCTCATTCAACATTTACAAACAACCATACCAATCTAACAAAATAATTACGAAGCACGAAGCCATGTACCTTAAAGCTTTCCCTTCAAACGTGTGTCTGCACCGGCTTGAGTTCCATCATTCTCACTTGATTTGCCTATATAGTACAACCAATTTATCATTAGGATTCCGTAGCTCATTTCATGATATATAAACTTGCCATTACTTAATCACAAGATTTTTATCTTAGTTTACAAACACTTAGCTTTCACTTAAGAATGTTCTAAAACATCTTGTGGGCATGGATTTTACACCAATTTCAATAAATCCTTAATTCTACAATTAACCATGTTTGCATGCATCATCAAGTCAATATGACTAGTTTGTTCAATTAAAATCTAGGGCTCGTTATATTAACATCAAATGCTAAAATTTCACTATCACAATTGATATGTTCATCATATTTATCAAAACTTACTTAACACAAGCATTGTTAATCAATCAAACACTTAAATCATATTATTTAATCCCTAATTTTCATCAAAGGTCTGTTCCTAGACACATGCACATCTCATATCTTGCTATAGAATCTACAATTCATACTTGAATTGAAACTTTTGGTGTTCATCTAGTTTCATAACATCACCGAACATCAAATTTTACATATCTTATGATCCCTTAATCTAGGTGATTGTTAATTTAGGTTCATGCACAAATTTGAAGCCCGAATTGTTCCTCAATTTGATGATTTCAGATTGAATAAGGGTTTGTCCTTGTTCTTTTCCTCTAGTCGATGCACACACATGTGTGTGTTGTGTTTTATTTTTGTTATTAAAAACCAAGGTTTCATTTTTCCCCTTTTTGGCCCCTCAAGTTTGTGATTCTATTTATAAAGGGCTTCTATATGGAAATCTATTTTTTAACTGCACATGTTAACTAGGTTAAACCATTCTAGTTACATGCTTATATAATTACTATCTATTATTTTTGGGGTGTTACAAGTCTACCCTCCTTAAAAACGGTTTCGTCCCCGAAACATGTATACATACCAAAAAGAGAAGGATATAGTCTCCTTATTTCTTCCTTGGACTCCCAAATGGTGTCGGATCCTTTTCGGTGTTCCCATTTGACCTTCACTTGGTTAACTTCTTTGTTCCTTAATCCTTTGACTCCTTAACCCCTTGACCTTTCGGTCAAGAATATCGATAGGCTTAGCCACATAATTGAGTTTATCGTCCACTTCTATATCATCAAAAGGAACGTAGGCCGTTCATCGGCGAAACACTTTCGGAGATGTGAGACGTGGAACATGTTATGTATTCCACTCAATTCTTCTGGTAGTTTCAGTCGATAAGCCACCTTACTCACTCAATCAATAATCTTGAAAGGCCTAATAAACCGAGGGCTCAATTTTCCTCTCTTTCTAAATCGAATGATCCCCTTCCACGGAGATACTTTAAGCATTACCCTATCACCAATTTGAAACTCGATAGGTCTTCGCATTCTATTAACATAAGACTTTTGCCGATCTTGAGCCGCCTTCAAATGGGCCCGGACCATGTCAATCTTTTCGTTTGTAACTCTAACCATATCTTTGTGGGCGAGTTCACACGGGCTCACTTCACCCCAATATACCGGGGTTCGGCATTTTCGACCATAAAGCATTTCATACGGGACTCTTCCAATACTCGAGTGGTAACTGTTGTTGTACGAAAGTTCGACTAATGGTAGGCAAGCATCCCAACTACCGCCAAAGTCTATTATACATGCCCGGAGCATATATTCCAATGTTTGAATCATTCTTTCACTTTTCACGACCGTTTGCGGGTGATAAGCCATGCTAATCAATAACTTTGTACCCATCTGTTATTGAAATTCCCGCCAAAATTTTGAAGTGAATCGGGTATCTCTATCGGACACGATTGATACCGGCACCCCATGGGGCGCTATGATCTCGTTCATATACACCTCCAACATCTTTTTGGAAGTATAAGTTTCACGGACAGGATTAAAATGAGAACTTTTCGTCAACCTATCCACAACTACCCATATGGCATCAAATCCCCGTGCCGTCCTTGGTAACTTGGTTAGTAGAGCCATAGTGATATGTTCCCATTTCCAAACCAGTATATCTAGTGGTTGGAGCTGGCCATAAGGCCTTTGATGCTCTACTTTGACTTGTAAACAAGTCATACACTTCTCCACATATTTAGCCACATCTCTTTTCAATCTGGGCCACCAATAATTTGTTTCTAATCTCTATACATTTTGGTTGCTCCTGGGTGAATCGAATAACACGACTTATGAGCTTCATCGAGTAGGAGGTCCTTAACACCACAAGTGGAACCCAGTTCCTACTGAACTGGGATTTCACCTGTTAATGCCTTCCACAATATCTTTCACCAAACCCTTCACACGTTCTTTTCTCCAGTTTTCTTCTTTTACTTCTTTAATCTAGGCTTCTCAAATTCATTTAAGTAATCCTGAAGTTACTATAAATTGCATTGACCGTACTCGAATAGGAGCGTATCCTTCCTTTCGGCTAAGAGCATCTGCCACTATGTTGGCCTTTCTAGTGTGATAATGGATTTCGCAATCATAGCCTTTCACCGTTTCTAGCCAACGTCTTTGTCTCACATTCAACTCCTTTTGGTCAAAGAAGTACTTTAAACTTTTATGGTCGGTGAAAATAGTACACTTCACCCCATACAAATAATACCTCCAAATTTTCAAGGCAAATACTTCGGTCGCCAACTCGAGGTCATGAATCGGGTATTTTGTCTTATGTGGCTTCAGTTGTCTCGAGGCATAAGCGGTTAACTTGCCTCTTCGCATGAGTACGCATCCGAGACCTAGATGTGACGCATCCAAATATACCACCATGTCATCGGTGCCATCCGGTAAAATCATAAGTGGTTCATGAGTTAACCTTTCTTTAAGCATTTGAAACGCTTTTTCTTGATCATTCTTCCAAACGAATTTCTCATTCTTGTGGGTTAACTTGGTCAAAAGGTGACGCGATTTTGGAGAAATCTTGAATAAATATCCTATAGTAACTCGCTAGTCCCAAGAAGCTTCTAATCTCCGACGGATTCTTCGGAGGGTTCCACTTTGACACGGCTTCAATCTTGGAAGGATCCACTAATATTCCTTCAGCACCTATGATGCGCCCAAGGAATTGTACTTCTTGAAGCCAAAAGGCACATTTCAAGAACTTAGCATAAAGCCTTTCCCGTCTTAATGTCTTTAATACTTCTCGCAAATGACAAGCGTGATCTGCCTCGCTTTTTGAGTAAACAAGGATGTCGTCGATAAACACTATTACCGACTTATCAAGCATTGGCTTGCAAACCCCGTTCATGAGATCCATGAAAGCCACGGGTGCATTCGCTAGTCCGAAAGACATCACGAGAAACTCATAATGTCTGTATCGCGTACGGAAAGCTGTCTTAGGCATATCTTATTCTTTCACCCTTAACTGATGGTAACCTGACCTCAAGTCAATTTATCGCGTCTTGTAGTTGGTCGAACAAGTCATCGATCCTTGGAAGTGGATATCGATTCTTTCGCGTACGCTTGTTTAGCTCGCGGTAACCTATGCACATGCGCATACTTCCGTCTTTCTTTTTCACAAACAACACCGGCGCTCCCCAAGGGGAGACACTTGGCTGTATAAACCCCTTGTCAAGCAAGTCTTGCAATTGGTATATTAGTTCTTGAAGTTCCGATGGTGCTAGCTATACAGTGTCTTAGCAATAGGTTTCGCACCCAGGATTAATTCAATCCCAAACTCTACCTCGCGCTCGGGTGGTATCCCCGGTAAGTCTTCCAAGAACACGTCTTCAAATTCACGTACGACCGGTATGTCTTTAATCTTTGGTGACTCTTTCTCCAAGTTGCTCACATAAGTTAAGAAAGCCATGCATCCATGTTGAATAAGCTTACTAGCCTCCATCATCGAACACATTATGGGGTTGCAACTCTTTTCCCCATAAATGATGACACGCCTTCCCTTAGGGATGTTAGATGTATCTCCTTACAGAAACATATCACATTGGCGTGGAAGCGGGACAACCAATCCATCTCAGCCACTACTTGGAACTCCCCCATTGCCATGGGTTATCAAATCAACCAAATAATCCTCGTCATCAACGTTTAATTTGCAATCCTGACATATATCACAAACAATGAAACTTTTATTATTACCTACTTCTACTTCCATGGGCATAGGTAATTTGTTAATGTAAACGAAGGATGTTGAATAAATCCATGTGAAACAAAAGATTTATTTGTACCCATGTCAAATAAAATATGTGTGGGAATAGAATTTACGGTAAACGTACCTGAAACCTATTGGTCCTAGACAAACAATGCTCTTTTTAACTTAATATGGAAAGTGATTTCAACAAGTATGAAAATAATGGCCGGAAATAGAAATCAAACTTTCAAGAAACACAACTACAAAATTTTCAAGTTTATATCACTTTGAAACAAAATGGTTTACAAGGTGATTGCGAGGTTATTGACTATTACAAATGAATACATTGATAATTTTGTGGTGAAAGGGTAATAGAGTTTTGTTGTATGTATTAAATGTTTGGCTTAACTCATTATCCTTCGGAGTTTTACTCTCTATTTATAGAGAGTCTTAGCATGAGTAAACATTTGTTTATTCATGCACTTGCCCTGCATGAAGTAGCTTTTTGGCATATTCATTGAATCTATCAAGGTCAACTTACTATTTTACAAATATCAGAGCCTTATCTTTTAGACAAGTTAGCTCATCAGAAATTCTAATAACCAATCCCATCAGAAAATCTACTGAACAAATCATCAGAAATTCTGATGATCAGAATTTACCTGATTCTGATCATATTCATCAGAAATATCATCAGATCCATCAGATTGGTCCTTTCTGATTGCCTTCATTCACTTGTGATCTATTTCTGATGAATGTTGAAGATGTATTTTCTTTTCTTCTTTTGTCCAGACTGTCTTGTGCCTTCTTTCTATTTGACCTTTATGACTTTATCTTCATCATATGATCAACTTGGTCACATTTTCTTCAATACTTATAAAAAGTTTGCTAACAAACCACATCGGGTTCAATTTTTGCTTTTACTGCGATTATTTGGAAAGATCTTGCCCGTGTCTTTGGGGCTTCATTCTTCACATTAGTTGCGTCCTTCTTTCCTACTAGCTCCTGGCATTCGGATTTCTTATGACCTAGTTGATAACATTTAAAGCATACTGAAACTTTGGAAGGGCAATTTGAGGGTGCATGTCCCATCTTTCCACACATGACGCATGATTTGTTTTTGTAGAAGTACTTGCCCTGATGGGAGCGTCCGCAAATCTTGTAGCTCGGTGACCCTCCTTTTATATTTCCTTTCTTTGGAGATTCGTTTACCTTTTGTTTTTCTGTGGGACTTGGATTTGCATCCAATGCTCTCCTTTCTCCTCTTTTTACTTGCTTTTTCAGCTCAAGTTCGCGTTCTCGTGTAGCGTTTATGATCTCGGTGAGATTCCCATAATTTGAGGGAGTCATGAACTCCCTATATTCGGCACATAACATATTATGGTAGTAGTATATGTTTTGCTCCTCCATTCGGACCAACTCACCACAAAATCTCAACTTGTCTAAGAAAGTTTTCGTGATCTTATCAATAGTTTCGCCTTTTTGCCTGAGCAGCATGAATTATTCCTTGATTTTGTTAATCACTTTTTTGCGAATATGATGTTTTAGGAAGGATTCTTTAAACTCCTCCAAGTCATAGTCCGTGTAGCTTCAATCCCTTATTCGTTCTTGAGGTTATCCTACCAATCTTTTGCTTGACCCCTCAATTGGCCGGTTCCATAGGCCACGAAATCATTTACATCACAATGGGTTCGTTCAAAGACACCTTCCATGTCGCTTATTCACCTTTGACAAGCGATCGGATCTACATCTCCATTATAGATAGGGGGTTTACATGCCATAAACTTGTGATATGGACACGTTGTCTTTTCTTTAGCCTTATTTTTTCTTGTATAAGGCTTTATTTTAGCTCATTCATTGTTTTCTTAACCGATAGAATTGTAGTTTGTAGCCTATCCATAAATTGGGGTAGACTAGTCTCTAGGGCCTTTCCAACCTACTCGGAAATCTTTTCTTGTATCTCCTTTGTCATGAGGGATACCATATCATCTCTGGTTCCTCCTGACAGCTCTTTAGCTGAAATGTCCATAATAATTTGGTAAACAACTTGTTTAATCATTCCCATATTATTATATGGAAATTTATCCTCATCACTTGATATTACACGTGATGTATCTTTCTTTTTCTTTCTTTCTTTTTTTTGTTTGGCCAATGTTTGCCTTAACCGTTTATGCTTTGTGCATCTCCCGGGTTCGAGTGTATTAATACACCCATCCCATACACTTTCAATCATTATATTTTCTAGTACTTCCAATTGAAATTCATTTCATAATTAATTCTTACCGGATCTTGATCAAGTCTCAAACCAAGAAGCTCTGATACGGACTTGTAAGACCCTATTTTCATAAAATAATTATAATAAGAGTTTTGCATTTATATATTTAAATGTGGCATTACATGTCGATACTTTTAACGATCTAGTCAAACTTCATAAGTATTCAAAATATTACTACGTGTTAACTTTGTTTGATTATATGGGAATATTAAACAAAACGCGGAAAACTTGGTCTTAGATTGTGTGCAGTTCTTTGTTTTGAGCTTTACCATCATCCGAGACTTCTTGACGACTACCTAGAATATTAAGAATCATTGCGGTAAATTTATGATGTTTAGAACGTATCCTAACGAACCCGTTTGCCCAAAACAAACAAACAAAAACTTTCAGGAATTTAGCCTCCTCGCGGCCCACGGGGAGATGAGCCATTGGGCTAGCGGGTGGCGAGCCCTCTCGTCGCCCGCGAGGAATTATACGTCCCGACTCGCGGGCGGCTAGGTGACGTTTTTCACATAACAATTCGCAGTTGGTGCTACACATTCCCAACTAACCAATATTACACTTAAAATTTCATAACTTCACCAAAACCAATCCATTTTACCTCAAACATGTTTCTGATTGATCGTAATTCATATAAGTTTTCATATATGTTGGCCAATCAAAAGTTGACACTTGGCAAAGAGTATATGTATGTGTGGGCAATCGTACGACATAATGGGTGAATCGTGGGCGAAACCACAACTAAAGCTATGTTTTATGTGAAAAGTTGTCATGCTACTCGTATTGTTGCCATACGGCCTATAAGTCCATTTATTTAAGGTAGTTTGATAATTTTAGCAAATAAACTTTTAACGATCATTTTGAGTATTTTGACCCCGTCATGTACATTTATTAACATCATTTATATACATTTTCGGAATATAAATAACTTTGAACTTCTTTATTAAATTCCCGAACATAGAGTATAACATTTAGTCATATTATTGATTTGTTTTTATCCATTTGTGCTTTGTATCTGTTTTTCTTTATTTGTTTTTTTGTTTTTAATCCCTACACTTTTCATCTTTTATAAATTTGTAACAAAATATATTTTATTTTTAATTCTAATATTTTTTCACTTTCAACATTGATCTCATATACTTTTCATACTTAATAAATTTTTTATTTTATGTTTTGGTCTAAATTTTCTGAGTCAACACGCTGCAAAGTACGTGTGTGGTTCAACGTTTTTACGTGTTTTTCCCGTTTAACGGCCCTGTTGTAACGCGCTGGTCCTAGATCGACTTAGTTATTCTTTTTTTTTTGTTTTACGTTTCGATCTATTTTCGTGCACTAACCGCAACGGACATGCATGTGTCTACTTTTTGTTCGCTTTTATTTTCATTTTTTATTTCTTTTGTTTTACGACATTTCCAGTGTTGGTGGTTGCTAACAATGGTGTGACATTGGTAATACATGCCATAATTTTACACTCAACTCAGCCTTTAATAGTTGTGTTCTCTGTTACATCATGCTGGCACATTTCTAGGATACACATAAAGTAAAACTAACGAACGAGGTTAATACTAGTTGATATTAAGTGTCATTTTCTCTATGGTTTATCTATTTTTGTAATTTCAGACCAAAATTTCGAAAGTGTATTATTTTTCCACTCTAGATTTTTTATTTTTTAACTTCTTCTATTATTATTATAATATTATTATTATTACTACTACTATTACACACAGAGTCTCTTTCACATTTCTCCTCTACATCAGCACCACCACAGCCGCCGCCGTCACCTCCATATTAGTTTTCTTCGGCTCTCACTCTCTCTCTATATGTCCAGTTTTCTTCGTCCCTCACTCTCTCTCATCCTCTCTCTAACACTACATCATCACCACAACACATCACTCTGACAACCACCCTTACCATCTCTAGTCGCTCCCACCATCACAATAACCACCACTGAAGACATACACAACCACAGAAACCTTGCATCGTCGCCTCCCCCGCTCACCACTCGAACCCCTGCGCTGCCATCCCCTACTGGGTCTAACACCAACACCGCACATCGCCACCCACCACATGAAAACCATTTATTAGATTTGTTGCAGGCTCCAAGGGTGTTGGACAAACATAAATCTCCACGATCTATTGGGATTTGAGCATGATTCATATGTGTAACATTTGTAAAAATCGGGTCTCCAAAACCCGCTCCGTTTTGTAATCTTGTATCAAGTTATGAAATTTCATTAATTATTTATGATTATTTTGGGTTTAAACATTACATAATTAATAAATAAACTAAACCATAAAAATTATATTTGATAAAAAGTTAAAATAAAATAAATAAAAAACATTTGTAGCTGCCGGGACTCGAACCCGGGTCAGCTGTGGCACTCCAACAACTTATCATTCCGTCCCCAAACCACTCCGCCACCAAGTGTTTTCTGTTAACCTTAGGAAAACAATTGGATCTTATACGCGAACACGAATCAACCGTTAATGCCATCTGAATAACGGAAATCGGTAAACCGATCGCCAAATCAGTTCAAATTCGTCTGGCTAGCTTATAACCGATGAATATCGGTTTCTAATTAAGTCCAAATTGAATGAACTTAAAGTTTCGGTTTTTGAAACCGAAAAGTTATCAAACTTCGATTAATTCAAGTTCCAATCATTTGTGCGATTCAGAACTGTCACAACAACACTCCATTTCCTTTTCGTCGCGTTTTCAAATCATTTGAGCACCTAAAACTGTTCGCCGGAATTCTCTGCAGAACTTGCCGGAAAACCGTGTTCAACACAAACCGGTAAGATATTCTTTCTTTGCGATTTCAATCTATTGTTAGAGCTTTACTAACATTAATCCATCACTCAAAATCAGCCACAGACGACTTTTCTGGATTTTTTTGTGTTCGCCGGAGAAATTCTGGAATTTGCCGGAAACTCGCTAGTTAACGGTAAACACATTCAAACGTACTAATAATCAATGCACCCTGGTTCAATTTCAAATCTAATTCCTTAATTCTGTTGTTAGACCCTCTCAGTCGAAGGTTCGAAAACAGAGCTGTCTGTTTCTCGCCGGACTCCCTAAGGAAGACGACCTGTCCGGTATTTTCTTTCCCCAAACTGTTCGGTTTTGTACATTCAAGCTAGTCGTCATGTTTATTAATTAGTTAAATCATGAACCAGTTGTTTGAGTAAAGTCGGTAATTGTAATGAAGAAGACGAACTTAAAAACGGGATAAGAGTAATTAAAATTCGGATAATAAGCGGGTTAGACACACAGTCCAGCGGTGGACTGTGTGCAAAGTTCATATACATGTCCCGAGTTCGATCCTTACTACACACACGCTTTACGTAATAACATTTCTTTTTATTCATGAACTAACCGGGTTAGAGCGAGTAGTTGTTAAGTATAATATAAATCAAGAATATAACCGGGTTAGACACACAGTCCAGCGGTGGACTGTGTGCAAGATAAACTTCATAACGCGCGTTCGAACCCTGTCCCAAGCACCGGTCAATTGAATTAAAACGTTTTTGTAAATAAAGGTATTTTCGGTTAAGTCGAATAAGTATATAAATATAATTAAAACTGAGTTTCTAACGGGTTAGTCACGTAGCTCAGTTGGTAGAGCTACGTGCACGTGAACTGAAGGTCACCGGTTCGAATCCCGCTTGGCGCAAACATTTACCGCTGACCGAACCGGTCAACGGTCAAACAGTAAAAAAATAATATTTTTTAAATATTTATTTGTTTATTTTAATTTAAAAATCAATTAAAAATACTTAAAAATAACATTTTTAAAGATAGAAAATAGCCATAAACTCACAAAAATATATCTAAAAATCCTATTAAAATCCTTAATAAAATCTATCCATTTAATATATCTTTCCATTATTATCTAGGTTAGTATTCCTCGTCGACTCGCTCGTCTAAATCGTGCGCATCTCACCATCTCCAATCCAACGCACCCAATGTGAGTGAACCTTTCAAATTCCCCGTTTTAATCACGATTTTGGGGTGTATCATGTGTCTTTGTTTATTTACATATTATAACGAAATTATTGTGCATACATCATAACATGACATGTGTATTAGTTTATTGCTGTTAAGTAGTCATTATTAGATGCAAGTTATTATTTCAGTACATGCAATTGCCGTGGCCGCAGCTCGCCATCCATCGAGGTTGAGCTTGATCCCCATTTTATTATGCGGTTGATCTTGGCGTGCCCGCACGATCGGCTCTGTTTGATTGAGCCTTGATCGGTCATTTCATTTTACATTTCAATACATGCAATACGCTCGGCTCCGTTTGATTGAGCCTTGAGTGCACAGTTCAATTTACATTTCCAGTTCATGCAATACGTTCGGCTCCGTTTGATTGAGCCTTGAGCGCACAGTTCAATTTACATTTCCAGTTCATGCAATACGATCGGCTCCGTTTGATTGAGCCTTGATCGCACAGTTCATTTATGTTAGTTATCATATGATATTGGTATGTTCATGTATGCTATCAAATGTTAATGTATGTTATAATTGTATCTGATATTTGCCAATGTGTGATTACATACATGTGCTCTTTTATGATTATGCATAATATTTTATTGATAAACTAACCATAAATCATTATCAAATGTTTATCTATAAGGTTCACTCGCCAACTTATGTTGACCCAAAAACCTCCCATTTTACACATGATACAGGTGAACCAGCAGCAGCTAGGAACACATAGGACCTGGATTAGAAGAAATAACACGATTTAGTTTTTGGGTTATTATGTTTGGTTATTTTCCCTTGTAATGAATGAACATGTTTGGATGTTTGAGAAATGTAACTTTGACTTCATTTAATTATGAAACATAATAGTAAATGTCATGTGCTTTGGTGATAACCCAATTATGCCCCGACTCTTATTTCCGCTGCGGGTCGGGGTGTGACAGATTGGTATCAGAGCCATGACTATAGGGATATAGGATAGGTTATTAGACCCTTAGAGCCTATACTATAGTCGATTAGAAACTTATAAGAATTTTGTGTGTTATATGCCAAATTTCATGATGTTTATATGTTTATGTTAAATGTTACATTTGATATTGTTCAAGCATGTTCATAAGTATGTATTATCAAATAATGCCTATCATGAAATCGTATGATCATAACATATCACATCCATGCAAGCACACACCACATCATGATTGATTTTACAATGATTTTCGTGTTTTAAATCTCATCAAAGTGAGTTCTCGTGACGGGCATGTAGTAACTGGAAGGGTACTAGTACCGGTAGTCGGAACGTCCTGTCTAGGCTGGCATTCGTATAAATCCAAAATAAAGGACCAGTTTGCCTACCTGGGGACTAACGATGAGAGTACGAAATACCTATTAGGCCAAAGCATGCTATACCAAACGTCGTGAGAGCTAATCCCACTTTGAGTTGTCATTGTGTCTACACCTGGACACGTTCCGACCAAACATCTCATGAACATATTTTGTGGTTTGCATTCGGGGGATGCGAGTGTTAAATTGCCAATACTAATGTGAATCCTACCAAGCCAATAGCCATGGGGGCCCACATGACTATGGACATTTGAGGCCCAACATGAGCGAACCCAAGACATCCTTTGGATGTAGTTGCATTATTGATATTTATGTTATTTTCATTTTCTTAAAGACACATGACACCTAAAAAGATACCATAAACTCACAATCTTCTCATTTTATGATCCTGTAGATGTCGTCTAGACCGCATCGAAGAGGTAGGAAATCGGAAAAGTCTCGGGAACGTTTGGCCACTCATATCGCGAATCAAATGGCCACGATTTTGCCTGACATCGTAGTACAAGTACAACAAGCCCTTGCTGCAAATCCTACTAACCCTCCTCAACAACAGGACCAGATCATCAACAACCCTCCTACCATCAAATGCTCTTACAAACATTTTAAGTCCTGTGATCCTCCAAAATTCGAAGGGACTGAGGGAGTCACTGCTCTCCTACATTGGTTCGAGGAGATGGAAAACGTTTTCTTAAACTGCGATTGTCCTGAGGATCGCAAAGTTCGTTATGCCACCGGGAGACTACTTGGGGTAGCTCTCACTTGGTGGAATACTGAGAAAGGAAAGAGGGGAACGGATGATGCGATGGCCTTAACTTGGGAGGAGTTAAGGGAAATCATGACTAGGCGATTCTGTCCTAGAAGTGAAATTAAGAAATTGGAAGATGAATTTCATGCCTTGAAGCAAAAAGAGGGTGATTACTCTACTTTCAACAAAAGGTTCTTGGAGTTGAACCAAATGGTTCCAAACTTATTCACTCCAACCTACCGTCTGATCGAACATTACATTCGAGGACTTCCCTCGAAAATCCAAGATTCGGTCCTCAGCGTTTCACCGGTAACACTCGAAGCTGCCATAGAGTTGGCAACAGAACTGACCGAAAACCGAATTCGCAATGGAAAGTTCAAAGAGGAAAAGAAGAAAACCCCTGCTGAGGGACAAACCTCAAACCACCACACTCCTTCCTCTAAATTTGCTAACAAGAGGAAGCGTAACACCAAGAACTTTGCAGTCACCCAAACCAACACCCCTGTTCCTGCTGCACCCATCACTCAAGCCACTCCTCCACCCGCGCCATACAGAAAACCATACACAGGGCCACTACCAAAATGTAACCGTTGTCAGTATCACCACTCCCCTGACTATCCTTGCCAATACTGTACCGGCTGCGGTCGCGCCGGACACACTGTTCAAAACTGCCGCACGCTTCAACGAACAAACCGCCACCAACCTATAATCCAAACCCACCAACAGTTAATGGGTCAAGCCCAACAACAACAACCATTTCCACCCACTCAACATTTAGCCCAAACATACTATCAACCCAATTACCCTATGGGCCAACCTATGCGGGCTTGTTTCAATTGCGGCGATCCAAGTCATTTCAGAAACACATGTCCAAGGCTGGTCAATATTATTCATGCTCAGGCCCAAGCCAACCCTGTGATCAAGCAAACCAAGCTCCTCCACCTGCTAGAGGAAGGGCTTTCAATATTAACGCAAACCAGGCCAGAGCTGACGGCAATGTGGTCAACGGTACGTTTCTTATAAATGGTAGATATGCCTCTATGTTATTTGATACTGGTGCGGATAGAAGTTTCGTGTCATTAGAATTTGAACCTATCTTAAGCAAAAATCGGGATAAGCTCGCGGAATCCATAACGGTGGAAGTTGCGGACGGAAAACCAGTTTCGTTAGACTCTATTTTATGCAACTGTACGCTCACCCTAAACGACCACGATTTCTCAGTCGATCTTATTCCTATGAAGCTGGGAAGTTTCGACATCATAATCGGAATGGATTGGCTCAGTCAGCATCATGCGGAAGTTGTATGTCGTGAGAAATTTATTCGTATTCCTCTTTCAAACGGTCGGACTCTTCGAATCATTGGAGAAACCTCGGCGAAAGGGCTCAACTTAATGTCTTGTCTTCAAGCTCAAAAATACCTTCGTAAGAATTATGTCGCGTTTTTAGCCCATATCATCAAGAAGGGGACCTCAGAAAAGAAACTTGAAGATATTCCTGTTGTAAAAGATTTTCCACAAGTTTTTCCTGACGACATTTCAGGACTTCCTCCAATCAGAGATGTCGAATTCCGTATCGATCTTATACCTGGTGCTACACCAGTGGCAAAATCTCCATATAGGTTAGCCCCCTCTGAAATGCAAGAGCTAGCCAGTCAATTGCAAGAGTTGACTGACAAGGGATTTATACGCCCCAGCTCATCGCCTTGGGGTGCACCTGTACTTTTTGTAAAGAAGAAGGATGGATCTTTTCGCATGTGCATGGACTACAGAGAGCTCAACAAGTTAACTATCAAAAATCGATATCCCTTGCCTCGCATAGATGATCTTCTTGACCAACTACAAGGTGCCAGTTGCTTTTCGAAAATCGACATTCGATCTGGCTATCATCAGCTTAGAGTGCATGAAGAAGACGTCCCTAAAACTGCTTTTCGAACTCGATATGGTCACTATGAATTCATGGTTATGCCGTTTGGATTAACCAACGCACCAGCTGTTTTCATGGACCTAATGAATAGAGTCTGCAAAACTTACCTTGATCGATTTGTTATTGTATTCATCGACGATATTCTTATCTTTTCAAAATCTAAAGCTGATCATGAGCGTCATCTGCGACTTGTTCTTGCACTTCTAGAAAAGGAAAAGCTTTATGCCAAGTTCTCTAAATGTGAGGTCTGGTTAAAAGAGGTGCAATTTCTCGGGCATGTAGTCAATGACAAAGGAATACATGTGGACCCATCAAAGATCAAAGCAGTTCAAGAATGGCAAGCTCCACGAACACCAACTGAAGTAAGGTCTTTTCTTGGACTAGCTGGCTATTATCGTCGGTTCATTTCAAACTTCTCTCGCATTGCGGTGCCACTCACGGCTTTAACGCATAAGGGAAAACCATTCGTATGGGGACCCAAGCAAGAAGAAGCTTTTCAAACTCTTAAGCAAAAACTTTGTGATGCACCGATCCTCACACTTCCTGAAGGTTGTGATGATTTTGTAGTCTATTGCGACGCGTCAGGGCAATGATTAGGTTGCGTTCTCATGCTAAGAGGAAAAGTCATAGCTTATGCCTCAAGGCAACTCAAGACACACAAAAAGAACTACACCACTCATGACCTTGAACTTGGAGCCGTTGTATTCGCTCTTAAGATATGGAGACATTATCTTTATGGTACGAAGTGTGAAATATACACTGACCACAAGAGTCTTCAACATATCTTCAATCAGAAAGAGTTAAATATGAGGCAACGAAGATGGGTCGAACTCCTAAATGATTACGACTGTGAAATCAGATACCACCCTGGTAAAGCAAATGTGGTGGCTGATGCACTTAGTCGAAAGGGTTATGCGAACTCCATTCATCTTCTATGTTCGCAAATTATAACCAATATTAAGGATCAAATTCGAGAAGCTCAACACGTTTCAATAACAGAGGAAGATGTACAAAAAGAGATGTCCTGTGGAGCCGAGCTAAAACTTGAAACTAAATCTGATGGTATTTTGTATTACCTAGATCGTATATGGATTCCTAACCACATCAATCTTCGTGAAACACTCATGCATGAAGCTCATAAGACGCGATATTCTATACACCCAGGAGCCGATAAGATGTATCAAGACCTACGGTACACCTATTGGTGGCCTGGAATGAAGAAAGATATTGCCGTTTTTGTTTCCAATTGTCTCACATGTTCTAAAGTAAAGGCTAAACACCAAAGTCCCTCAGGACTTCTAGTCCAACCGGAAATACCTGTATGGAAGTGGGAAAATATAACCATGGATTTCATTACCGGGTTACCTCGCACTTCTAGTGGGTATGACACTATATGGGTGATTATAGACCGACTTACAAAATCAGCTCACTTTATTCCTATTCGAGAAGATTTCAAGAACGAAAAGCTTGTTCGTATTTATATCAACGAAATCGTCAGCCGACATGGAGTTCCGTTAAGTATTATTTCTGATCGTGATGGCCGTTTCACCTCACGAACATGGCAAGCAGTACAATCCGCTATGGGCACTCGACTAGATCTCAGTACCGCCTATCATCCTCAAACTGATGGACAGTCTGAGCGCACCATTCAAACCCTTGAGGACATGCTTAGAGCATGTGTCATAGACTTCAAGGGAAATTGGGACGCCCACCTACCGTTAGTCGAATTTTCGTACAACAACAGCTATCATTCTAGCATCGGCATGGCACCTTTTGAAGCTTTATATGGTCGAAAGTGTCGATCTCCTGTTTGTTGGCACGAAATTCGGGAAGCACAAATTACTGGTCCAGAATTGATCCAAGAAACCACAGATAAGATTCATCAAATCCGAAACAATCTTCTAGCGGCTCAAAGTCGTCAAAAGAGTTACGCAGATAAACGACGGAAGCCCTTGGAGTTTAGCGTTGGTGATCATGTGCTTTTAAAAGTATCACCGTGGAAGGGAGTAGTTCGTTTTGGTCAAAAGGGAAAGCTAGCACCACGTTACGTAGGACCTTTCAAGATACTCGAAAGAGTAGGTCCTGTAGCATACAAGCTTGACCTACCGGAAGAACTCGATAGGATTCATCCCACATTCCACGTGTCGAACTTGAAGAAGTGCCTCGCTGATGAGAATCTTCATATTCCACTGGAGGATATTCAGATTGATGAATCCATGCATTTTATTGAAAGACCAGTGGAGATTATGGACTATGGAGAAATGCGTCTACGACGAAGTCGCATTCCTATTGTTAGGGTACGTTGGGAGTCGAAACGGGGACCTGAGTTTACTTGGGAACGTGAAGACTCAATGCGTGAAAAATACCCTCATCTTTTCCCCACTACTTCAACTGTTTAAATTTCGGGACGAAATTCCTAAAAGTAGGGGATACTGTAACATTTGTAAAAATCGGGTCTTCAAAACCCGCTCCGTTTTGTAATCTTGTATCAAGTTATGAAATTTCATTAATTATTTATGATTATTTTGGGTTTAAACATTACATAATTAATAAATAAACTAAACCATAAAAATTATATTTGATAAAAAGTTAAAATAAAATAAATAAAAAACATTTGTAGCTGCCGGGACTCGAACCCGGGTCAGCTGTGGCACTCCAACAACTTATCATTCCGTCCCCAAACCACTCCGCCACCAAGTGTTTTCTGTTAACCTTAGGAAAACAATTGGATCTTATACGCAAACACGAATCAACCGTTAATGCCATCTGAATAACGGAAATCGGTAAACCGATCGCCAAATCAGTTTAAATTCGTCTGGCTAGCTTATAACCGATGAATATCGGTTTCTAATTAAGTCCAAATTGAATGAACTTAAAGTTTCGGTTTTTGAAACCGAAAAGTTATCAAACTTCGATTAATTCAAGTTCCAATCATTTGTGCGATTCAGAACTGTCACAACAACACTCCATTTCCTTTTCGTCGCGTTTTCAAATCATTTGAGCACCTAAAACTGTTCGCCGGAATTCTCTGCAGAACTTGCCGGAAAACCGTGTTCAACACAAACCGGTAAGATATTCTTTCTTTGCGATTTCAATCTATTGTTAGAGCTTTACTAACATTAATCCATCACTCAAAATAAGCCACAGACGACTTTTCTGGATTTTTTTGTGTTCGCCGGAGAAATTCTGGAATTTGCCGGAAACTCGCTAGTTAACGGTAAACACATTCAAACGTACTAATAATCAATGCACCCTGGTTCAATTTCAAATCTAATTCCTTAATTCTGTTGTTAGACCCTCTCAGTCTAAGGTTCAAAAACAGAGCTGTCTGTTTCTCGCCGGACTCCCTAAGGAAGACGACCTGTCCGGTATTTTCTTTCCCCAAACTGTTCGGTTTTGTACATTCAAGCTAGTCGTCATGTTTATTAATTAGTTAAATCATGAACCAGTTGTTTGAGTAAAGTCGGTAATTGTAATGAAGAAGACGAACTTAAAAACGGGATAAGAGTAATTAAAATTCGGATAATAAGCGGGTTAGACACACAGAGCGGTGGACTGTGTGCAAAGTTCATATACATGTCCCGAGTTCGATCCTTACTACACACACGCTTTACGTAATAACATTTCTTTTTATTCATGAACTAACCGGGTTAGAGCGAGTAGTTGTTAAGTATAATATAAATCAAGAATATAACCGGGTTAGACACACAGTCCAGCGGTGGACTGTGTGCAAGATAAACTTCATAACGCGCGTTCGAACCCTGTCCCAAGCACCGGTCAATTGAATTAAAACGTTTTTGTAAATAAAGGTATTTTCGGTTAAGTCGAATAAGTATATAAATATAATTAAAACTGAGTTTCTAACGGGTTAGTCACGTAGCTCAGTTGGTAGAGCTACGTGCACGTGAACTGAAGGTCACCGGTTTGAATCCCGCTTGGCGCAAACATTTACCACTGACCGAACCGGTCAACGGTCAAACAGTAAAAAAATAATATTTTTTAAATATTTATTTGTTTATTTTAATTTAAAAATCAATTAAAAATACTTAAAAATAACATTTTTAAACTCACAAAAATATATCTAAAAATCCTATTAAAATCCTTAATAAAATCTATCCATTTAATATATCTTTCCATTATTATCTAGGTTAGTATTCCTCGTCGACTCGCTCGTCTAAATCGTGCGCATCTCACCATCTCCAATCCAACGCACCCAATGTGAGTGAACCTTTCAAATTCCCCGTTTTAATCACGATTTTGAGGTGTATCATGTGTCTTTGTTTATTTACATATTATAACGAAATTATTGTGCATACATCATAACATGACATGTGTATTAGTTTGTTGCTGTTAAGTAGTCATTATTAGATGCAATTTATTATTTCAGTACATGCAATTGCCGAGGCCGCAGCTCCCCATCCATCGAGGTTGACCTTGATCCCCATTTTATTATGCGGTTGATCTTGGCGTGCCCGCACGATCGCCTCCGTTTGATTGAGCCTTGATCGGTCATTTCATTTTACATTTCAATACATGCAATACGCTCGGCTCCGTTTGATTGAGCCTTGAGTGCACAGTTCAATTTACATTTCCAGTTCATGCAATACGTTCGGCTCCGTTTGATTGAGCCTTGAGCGCACAGTTCAATTTACATTTCCAGTTCATGCAATACGATCGGCTCCGTTTGATTGAGCCTTGATCGCACAGTTCATTTATGTTAGTTATCATATGATATTGGTATGTTCATGTATGCTATCAAATGTTAATGTATGTTATAATTGTATCTGATATTTGCCAATGTGTGATTACATACATGTGCTCTTTTATGATTATGCACAATATTTTATTGATAAACTAACCATAAAATCATTATCAAATGTTTATCTATAAGGTTCACTCGCCAACTTATGTTGACCCAAAAACCTCCCATTTTACACATGATACAGGTGAACCAGCAGCAGCTAGGAACACATAGGACCTGGATTAGAAGAAATAAAACGATTTAGTTTTTGGGTTATTATGTTTGGTTATTTTCCCTTGTAATGAATGAACATGTTTGGATGTTTGAGAAATGTAACTTTGACTTCATTTAATTATGAAACATAATAGTAAATGTCATGTGCTTTGGTGATAACCCAATTATGCCCGACTCTTATTTCCGCTGCGGGTCGGGGTGTGACAATATGTTCTATGGCGGTGGTTGTTTAGACGACTATTAAGGGTTCTATACAGTGAATACACATGGCTGACTCTAATGTTTATGTTTCAAAACATGTTACAGGTGGTGGATGTTGGTTATTATAGGTGGTGGTTATCTAATGGTGGTGATGTAGGGGAGGGGAATGGAAGAGACTGTGTGTGTATATAATAATAATAATAATAATAACAATAATAAAAAAAATAATAATAAAAGAGTTTTAAAAAAAAATCTAGAGTAAAAGGCCATTTTCTTCCTTGAGCTAACTGAGTAATTAGTTTTTTAACTAGGGTAAGTTTTTTTTCGATTGAAATGACACATTTCAAGAATGTTAGAGATGAAAATAATACGATTTTAAAATTTAGCCTAAAATAATAAAAATGGACAAACCACAGGGACATACATTACACTTCACTCTTATTTAAATATTGACGTGTGGTGTTTTTCAAAGGCCATGTTCAACAAAAACCCAAATAACAAAACAAGTAGGACTGCAAATGAAGTAATCGTTCGTCGAACAGTTAGTGACCCATACTGCAGGAAGTTCGTTTGTTTAATAAATGAACGAACACGAAAAAATCCTGTTTGTTTAGTTAAACGAACGAACTTGAACAGATGTCATGTTCGTTTATTTATGTTTGTGAACATTCAGTAAAATGTTCGTTTGAGTTTGATAGTTCATTAGGGTTTTAACTTTTATTTTTTTATTCAAATACTTCAAATTCCCGTTGATAAATTACTATATATAACATTTCACGTAGGAGGTTCTTATCTACGGTAACACCAACATGTCTCTTTTTGATTGGTACACAACAAAATAGCACAAGGTACATCATAAGGATGCACAACAAAATATGTGAATGGCGGACAACTAAGGCAGCAAAAAAGATAAAACTGGTGACAAAGTACAAGAATGGAAAGAGTAAGTTGGAGATACCGGAAAGCGTGGAATATGATTTATTTCGGCTTCACCACCACCGGAAATCAAATCTGAAAATCACTACCCCACTGGAAAACGACTATAATCGCCAAAATACCATAACCGGAAAATAGATTCATCATTGCATGTCGTCCAAATCACCGCTGTTGTCTTCTGTTCTCATAAAAGCACTAAAATCGGCTAAGAAGCTGGCTCCCTATCCGTTTCCCCCACCTCTAATTTCATATCTAAACCCTAAACGTTGGTGATAAGGTCCGGAAACGTTGGTGACGAACACTAAAATCATGGTAAACCAGAGGGTACCTTGAACCTTCCGGTGAGGAAAATTCCGTTAATATGAGTATATAGCTTCATCACCTTTTTTTACTTTGACCCCCTCTATATAATGTAGACAGAGAGTGGTTGAGATGAGAGGAGATAAGATGCGAGAAGTTTAAGGTTGAAAACTTAAAATATTTGATTTTCCGGTTGACACGCGGCTCCGGCGTGGCTAGCAGAGAAGCGAGTCATCTATGAAGAGTAAGATTTAAGAAGATATGACCTAATACTATTGGGCTTCTTACAAAGTTAACCCCAACCCACTGTCTAATTAACTTGTTGTCTTTAGACCATGTGTACTGAGGCTTGAAGTTCAAGCCCCTCTCTTTGGTATTATTCGACATGTAAAACCTAATCAGTAAAGAGGCATTATGAGTCTTGAAGTTAAAAAGGGGTGTAGTGATATGATGTCTCAATAATAATTAACCAATTATTATTTTTTTAGAAAATTAAAAAAAACAAACAATTCTATTAGCTAAACCAAAATTATCCGGCGTTTCAACAAACATGTCATTCGAAATTCTGGATGAATCACGCTCACAGAGACGGTATACATGACGTATTGGGGCTTGAAGTGATAAAAACATTCACATTACAACTACACATATTGTCAATGTGAAATTGTGAACTATAGCCGTAGGGTCAGATAGATGTTTGTTTCTTTTACTCATGTGTTCATCACATATCTATTTCTTTTAATTTATTTAGCTTAAAAATATTTTTTTTTCTTTCTTTCAACTTTATGCAATAGTTTGTAACATGTGGATTTCATATGGCTTAACTTTCCTTTTTAATATCTTTAATACTAAATTAGTTTATCTTAATTGCATTGTAAAAATAAATTAGTTGGTGTTTATTTCTATCAAAATTTCAAGATCTCAAAATGTTATAAATTCGTTTTTAATGTAAACATGGGTTTACGTCCAATATAAAACCAAAATCACGTCACGTAATATGAGAGGAAAATGATAAAACTCTCGTTAAGTTTGTGTTTGTAAATAGCGAGGTGATATAAATGCACAATCTCTCTTTGCAAAAGTGAGTACACGTATCTATGGTAAAGTAAGCCCCCTTTTTGTCTTTTCTTTAACTTTCAATTACACTGCATTCGTTAATTATATCGATTATCGGTATTGTACTTTTGGAGTTTTTCCATTCGATTAGTATACTAAATTTTGATACTGTATCGATACCATAACGAACTAAACCGATATCAACTGGATTTCCGCGCAACGCACGATAAAATTTTCTAGTTATTTAATACATTTAGTCTAATTCATATTAGTATTACTTCACATATTATAATTAAATAATATTTTGGATGGATTATATGAAGAATTCAAGTTTAATATATTAATTTAATTTTCTTTTGAGACATTATTTTATGGTAATTATGTGATCAAGATATGTCAAGTATGTATCTTGTGAAGATCTGCGTAATGTCTGTGATGAAAGATGCTGATTTTATTCGAAGTTTAATATATGTTCGTTTGTGTCCATTGCTATTCATGAAAGCTTATTTGTATTTGTTTGCGTTCATTTGTGTTTGAACATTCGCTTGTGTTAATGAATGTTCGTTTGTGTTAGTTTACACCGGTATCTAAAATTAACAAATACATACAAACGAACATGAACAAATTCATTTTCTTAATGAACAATACGAACAAAAAATCTTATTCAGTAATTATTCATAAGCGGTTGGTAAACACATTATATTCTTAAAGCTGAAGGGTGTTGTGGGCATAGGTTGGGTCGTCAATCCCCACGTAGGACTATTAATGAATTGCTACACCATTTAATTCCTTATCCACTATGATTATGGTTTGCGTAGATTAAACCATATCAACAATGCACCTGCTTTCATTTTTTTAATATTTCATTTTCTCTTTTTATAAAAATAAATTAAAATAATAAAATAATAATTTGAATCATTACCGAGCTTTTAAAATAATGATTTTAAATAATGAATTAGAAATGAATGAGATGACAGATCATGACCACACCCACCTTCGTTATCGTTAAGTTCTCGTTTGCAGCCCAAAAAATAAGGATCCAAATTGCAAATACTCTATCTAGAGCCTCTTCTTTGACCCATCAAACGCATTGCAGGAGCTCACCATTCGTCTGCTATTTTCTCTATATCATTCGTTCCCATCAAATTAGGCTTCTTGAATCTCTGTTACGCTTAGATAATTCCGCATCAAATCCACCGGATCTACTAATCATTCTTCGATCCATTCCACACGGAGTAAGGTTAATCACATATTTCTTTTGTATTATTCTTAATTATCATTCGTTATCGTTAAGTAAGTGTCGAATCTTCCAGATTAATCACCGTTTTATCATTCGTATCATTTAGTTGACGATTAGATTTTAAATCAGTTCACTGTTTAATGTTTAAGTTAATCACGTACTTCTACTCATGAGTATCATTCGGTATTGTCAAGTAAGTATCGAATCTTCTCGATTAATCACCGTCTTATCATTCCTATCTTCTAGTTTACGATTTATATCATTTCACTATTTATTGTTTAGGTTAATCAGTTATGTCCGTTATCACGCCTGCCGGTGTGCGCATATAATGTATATATGTGGGGCCTTGGGGCAAAAGTGAAATTGCACTAATTTTAACGTCATTTTACTAATATCGTGAAAAAAATCGTTAAAAGCGGTAGACACTTAATCATGCATCATGTGGTGGTCTTGATAGCCGAAAGACAAGGGGTACATGCACTAATCGGCCTTTGTGCCAAGTGTAGTGTGCCTTATGTCCAAGGCTTGATGCAAAACTACTATCGAGCCGGGGTCTCGCTGGAAGCAGTCTCTATTTCTACGGGGTAGGGTTATGGCTGTCTACATCTTACCCTCCTTAGACCCTACCTTAGCTTTGCTTTTGGTGGGATTTTCTGTGTATGATGATGATGAGTTATGTCCGTTATATACTTATATTATTCATGATTATTATTTGTTATTGTTGCGCAAGTATCGAATCTTCCAGATTAATCGTCGTTCGTATCTTCTAATTGACGATTTGATTTTAAATAATCTCAATGTTTATTGTTAGTTGATTAGTTTTGTAACTAGTAGCGTGTTATTCAACAATTGAAACGTATAATTGTAATTAGGTTTTTATTGATTAATAATGAAGAATACAAGGCCCTATATATAGATAAACTAATTACAACTTGGTACCCTTAATAATAATAAACTTGTCTAATTTAAATAACTTAGTCTAACATCCCCCCGCAAGTTGAGGGCGGGGAACGACCTGCAACTTGGACCGTAGAAACTCAAATCTTTGTGAAGGTAGAGCCTTTGTAAACACATCAGCAATTTGATCATCAGTGGAGATGAACTTGACATTCAGCTTCCCTTGAGTAACTGGTTCACGAACAAAGTGATAGTCTATTTCAACATGTTTTGTACGAGCATGAAATACTGGATTAGCAGAGAGATAGGTTGCACTAAGATTATCACACCAAAGCGTTGGTGCCTTGCTAAACAGACCGAGTTCATGAAGAAGAGATTTCAGCCAAATCAGTTCTGCTACAGTATCAGCAATAGCCTTATATTCAGATTCTGTTGAAGATCGAGAGACAGTTCGTTGTTTTCGAGCAGACCACGAAATAAGATTAGAACCCAGATAGACAGCATACCCCCCCGTGGAACGACGATCGATAGGGCAACCAGCCCAATTAGAATCCGAGAACGCCCGAAGATTAGTAGCCCAATGAGAGTCAGAAAAGGCTTGTAGCCTAGACCCCGTGTTGTGACGAAATAAGGGACCCATATCAGCCGTGCCTTTCAAGTAACGCAGAATACGTTTCACACCAGCCCAATGATTCTCGGTAGGATCATGCATGAATTGACAAACCTTATTAACTGTAAAAGCAATGTCTGGACGAGTTAAAGTTGCATATTGAAGAGCACCGACCGTCTGCCTGTATCTAGAAGGATCATCAAGTAATGGGCTATCATCAGGTAAGAAAACCTGAGAAGTACTCATAGGGGACGACACGGGTTTGCAGTCTGCAAGACCTGCACGATGAAGAATATCAAGAATGTATTTTCGTTGAGATAGGACCAGATTCGAACCATGACGCACCACTTCAATACCCAAAAAATAATGTAATGGACCCAGATCTTTAATTGCATACATAGAGCTCAAGCGGTAAATAACAGCATTAATAGCCCCAGAGTGATTACCTGTGATGATAATATCATCTACATAGACAAGAAGGTAAACCAAAGTACCATTGTCGTTAAGAATAAATAGGGACGGATCAGTTTTGGACCCGTGAAAACCCAATTGGTAAAGAGCCGTTGATAATTTTGTAAACCAGGCACGAGGAGCTTGCTTGAGACCATACAAAGACTTGTGTAATAAGCACACATGATCTGGCCTAGTCGGGTCAACAAAACCAGGAGGTTGCCTCATATAAACTGTCTCCTGAAGATCACCATGCAGAAAAGCATTCTGAACATCTAATTGTCTGAGAATCCACTTGTTGGTGACAGCCAGGGATAAAATAGTCCGAACCGTAGCAGGTTTGATTACTGGGCTGAAAGTCTCATGATAATCAACTCCATGTTGCTGGTGAAAACCTTTAGCAACAAGTCGTGCCTTGTACCTGCTGATGTTCCCATTTGCATCTGTTTTTAACTTGTAAACCCACTTACAATCAACCAAGTTAGTATGAGGGGCAGGGGGAACTAATGTCCATGTCCCATTCCTGTGTAGCGCATCCAACTCTTCAGCCATGGCTTGGCGCCATTCTAAAGACTTATTAGCAACGGTAAAGGAGGTGGGCTCAACGGGTAAGGTAGGGGTAGTGGTGGCAGTATAGGCAGCTGGATTATAACGAGTGGGTGGCTTGGGGTTTGGACGAAGGTTGGATGGTCGAGTTCTAGGTGCTTGGGTGGGTTGGACCGTGGGAACTGTGGGTTCGGTTGAGGGTTCGGGTGGGGTGTTGGTATCGGTTTGTAGTTGTGGGTCTGATTGGGTAGGTTCGGGAGGTGCAGTAGTGGGTGGTATAGGAGGAGTAGGTGGTGTGGGTGCAGCTGGAAAACCGGGTGGTGGGTTAGGAAATATTGAGACGTAGGGTGGGGAAGGTTGTGGTGGGGTTTGGGTAGGTACGGGTTTGTTATATGGAAAGACATGTTCATTAAAGCGAACATGTCGGGCAATGTATATTCGTTCGGTGGATGGGTCAAAGCATCGATAGCCATGATGAACAGGGCTGTAGCCAAGAAAGACGCAAGGAGTGGATCGAAATTCAATTTTGTGACGGTTATATGGACGAAGATAAGGAAAGCATTGGCATCCAAAAACACGAAGAAAAGAGTAGTCAGGTTTTCGTTGAAATACATGTTCATATGGAGATTTGTTAGAGGAGACACGAGAGGGAAGTCGGTTGACTAAGTAAACGGCTGTCTCAAAAGCAAATTGCCAGAAACGTTGGGGAAGACTGGACTGTGCAAGAAGTGTAAGTCCGGTTTCCACAACGTGCCGATGACGACACTCGACCATCCCATTTTGCTCACTTGTGTGAGGGCAAGGGCGGCGATGAATGATACCATGACTGGTGCAAAAAGATGTAAGCGTACGAAACTCTCCCCCCCAATCAGATTGAATGCATTTAAGTTTGGTTTTAAATTGTCGTTCTACTAGTTTAATAAAGTTGGTTAGCACATTGTAAACATCTGATTTTTGAGCTAGGGGATAAAACCACATGTATCTAGAATAGTGATCCACACATAACAAAAAAAAACTATAAACAAGATCCAACAAATTTTTGCTACGAAAAGAGGAGTCTGATAAAGATAATTTTGACGACTTGCCTAGTTGACAAGGAGTACATAATGTATTTGAAAACTTGTCAGTAATAGGTAAAGAACAATGAGAGATATTTGAACGAAAAACTTGAGCATGAGGATGTCCTAAGCGTTGATGCCAAATGCTAGAAGAAGCTTTGACAGTCGTGAAAGCGATTTTAGGGATAGACTTGAGCTGAGGAAGACGAATGGAGTACAGACCCTGTTCACTGGGACCCGTTAGGAGGGTTGTGCTTGTAGACTCGTCCTTCACAACAAAATAAGATGAGTGAAATTCAAAGAAAACATCATTATCCACACAAAATTTTTGAACGGACAAAAGGTTTTGTTTAAGGTCAGGAACATGAAGTATATTGGATAATTTAAAGGTTTTGTTAGGCGAGTAAATAGTTGAGGAGCCAATATGAAAAATAGGTAGTGGGTTACCTTCACCAATAAGTAAAGAATCATTACCAAAGTAGGCCTCCGAGTTGTCAATGCTAGATAAGTCTGGAGTGGCATGTCCATTGCATCCAGTGTCGGGCTTCCAAGTGAATCCTGATTGGGAGGCAACATCAGAGTGAGCAGCAAGGTTGGCTTGTGGTGCTGCACGTGATTGGTTCGGTTGATTTGGACATTGAGATGGGAGATGACCAATGCCACAACGGTTACAGTGGCCATAGACTGTGTTCTGTGTTGACGCCCAAGAGAATTGACGAGTGCTAGTGTTGTCCTGATTGCGGTTATTTTGGCCACCACGAGAGTTACCACGGGAAGAACCACGAGAGCCACGGTTGCCTCTGTTGTTAAAGGATCGAGACCCAAAGTAAGCTTGTGGTTGTGAAGAAGATGCAGGATGAAGTTGATATCCCAACTGAGAAGCCATGAGTTGAAGACTATGAAGTTGTGCCGTAGGGAATCAATATTTGGCTGTGGTGGAGTTGGGACAGCAGCCGTAAGGGGCTGTTGTGAAGTTGTGGCAGCCGCAAACAAGGCGTGTGGCACCTGCTGATTGGTGGCTAAGATCTTTGTGATCATGTAGTCATGGTCACTCAGTAACCCGTGTAGTTCAGTAAAGGTAACAGGAGGGGAACGAGCCAATAAGTTGGCCTTGAGGCCATTATATTCTTCACGAAGGCCGGTAACAGTTAACATGACCAGATCTTTTTCCTTCATCGGTTCTCCTATGTTGGCAAGGGCAGTAGCATACTCTTGAGCCCGGGCCAAATAGTTAGCCGGTTTTTCATCACCCTTCATGGTGATTTGCAGCAGTTGGCTTTTGAGAGTAAATTCATGAGAGGAGGAAACGGGTGCATAAGCGCGTTCAAGTGATAACCATACCTCACGAGAAGTGTGTCCCTGAACATGCTGAAAAGATTCTTCAGAAACTGTGTTGACAATAAGCATATGGACATGAGCATCATTGGCAATCCATGGAGCATAACTCGGGTTAACAGTGGTGGTTGTTCCAGTTGTAACATCCTTTGATGGGCAAGGGATGGTACCATCCACATAACCGAGTAGGTTATGAGAGGCAAGGAAAGGTTCGACTATTTGTTTCCAGTAGCCATAGTTTGTAGGTTTTAGGGTGAAAGCAAACTTGTGAGAGTTATGGATAGCTTTTTCCTGATTTGTAAAGGTTGTTATGGCAGCCATAATAATCGGCTTAGGTTTGTTAATCGATGCAGGAAGATGGCAGAAGGTTTGGTGATCGGCTGTTAAGATAGCAGCCACAGGATTGTTAATCGGCTGTTAGGTTGGTTAGGGTTGATAGCTGCAGCAAGAAGAAAAGAAAAAAAAAGGAGAAGAAGAAGGCGGCGGAAGCTTTTAGGGTTTAGGGAATCCCATAGCGTATAAGCTCTGATACCAAATTGAAACGTATAATTGTAATTAGGTTTTTATTGATTAATAATGAAGAATACAAGGCCCTATATATAGATAAACTAATTACAACTTGGTACCCTTAATAATAATAAACTTGTCTAATTTAAATAACTTAGTCTAACATCAACTGGAAGTGGATTTCAAATGAGGTTATGTTTTCTGTGATTGACGAAACTTAGTTTTGTAGTGTTAATACTTTGGATCTGGTAATTGTTTTTGGAATATAAGTTATTTGAAATCTCAGAGTTTCAATCTATCATATTAGTTTAGCTATTTATTTCATCATTATTCTGTGTGTGTGTGTTTTAATTGTTTGTTTCTTCTAGGGTTTGTTCACTTGTGCTCATCAGGAATGAAGTAAGATGGATCTACCTAATAGACATACTTTGGTTTGAATGCCTAACATATTTTTTTCTTTTTTGATATTGATACAAATATATTTACTTTTCCAGATAGAATTAAGTGATTATATGATAAAGGATGATTACTGATAAGTGTGGTGAATAGTAATAAGGTCTGTGTTGAAATTATAGAAGAATGATATTCATAGTTGTCAATAGCGAGCGTAGCAATCACTATAGCACGCTACGTAGCATATAGGTCTAGGCTCGCTATTAGGGTTGTAGCGATAATAGTGACAATTTATTTTAGTTTTTGGTTTTTTTTAATATAAGTAGCAATTAAATATAGCTGGATTTTAGGTTTGGTTAAATATACATGTAAAATAGCATATATACCAGGGTATTTTGATATAATATACATATAATTTTTTAATTTTTTTTCTAGTGTATCGCTATTCATAAAATAGCCGCCCGCTCTTAATCGCTATTCGCTATGTAGCATATAGGTACCTTATTGCCATTTGTCGCCATTAGATATTAACAACTATGATGATATTGTTATCTGGCATATTGTTTCTTTCTCCAACACATAAAAAATTGTATACTAACGATGTTGCTTGTTTACACGGTATCCTTTTGTTTGTAGCTTGACGCCATTGTTTACATTCAAGTATTCTTGTCGACTATTATTGAGAGGGATTGAGGTGTAATGCACTAAAAAGGAGACTCTTTGTGTGCATGTGATATTAGTTTTGTAAAGTACTAGCAAGATGGATTTGGCTAACAATGTTCCGAGTGCTTTCACGAGTCTGATGAAAAACGCATCTGAATTGATCACATTTGCATATGATGTGCCTTTTGCTCGGGCTGTTGTTTTTGGGGTGCCAATTGGAGGTATGTTTTCTAAAGGAGTCCTTTGTTAATTGGTACTAATGAACTTGTGATACTTGTGTTGACTTTTTCTTTGTTGTTGACTTATAGGCCATCTGTTTGTAGAAGGTTTACTTTTAGTTGTTATCATTTTCCTACTATCTCAGAAGAGTTACAAGCCACCTAAACGCCCTCTAACGACAAAGGTTTGACTCTTTGCTTTTACTTGATGCCATATTTTGGCTTTTTAATTTGTTTTATGATGTTTGTAGGAGATTGATGAGCTGTGTGATGAATGGGTACCAGAATCTCTTATACCACCTGTAACAGAAGAAATGAAAAAGGAAGTTCCAGTATTGTTAAGGTCTCTCTCTCTCTCTCTCTCAATAGACACACGTAGACATACATACATGCATCTACTATGCATACACATAATGTGTACACATCCACCTATATGTACTTGCATATATAACTACACAAACATAAGTACATTGTCTATGCATATATGTTATCTACACAGTTACCTTTCAATTGTAGGGCCACGGTGCTAAAAAAGATACCCTTTTTACTTTTTGGGACAATTTATATTCATATTTATGGTTATGATACTTTGATCATTAACTATATTAAGATTCTTGGTAACTTTCACAAAATTTCAAATGCAGTGAAAAATTTTACATATTATATATTAATATGAATATGAAAAATCATTGACTTGACTATATGGTGCACAAAACATATTATAACTGGTGCATTACTTACAGTGCTGCAGGACCTCATACAATAATCAATGGCAAAAAAGTGGTTAACTTTGCTTCAGCAAATTACCTAGGATTAATGGGTCACGAAAAGTTACTTGTGAGTACGCACCATACCCCCATAATTTACTTTAACTGTCTACATATAGTTTTATTTATATAAGTTTAAAATTAAAATTTAAAATGCCAGGATTCTTGTACTACTTCGCTGGAGAAATATGGTGTTGGCTCTTGTGGTCCCCGTCAATTTTATGGAACCATTGGTATATATCTATTAGTAATATAAATATCTTCTTATTGCACTTTGGTATCAAGTCCTTCTATGTTTTAGAAAGCAAGTATACACTCTTTAAACCGTATCTTTTTTTTTTATTTAGATGTTCACCTTGACTGTGAAACCAGAATAGCAGAGTTTTTGGGAACGCCTGATTCCATACTCTATTCTTATGGGCTCTCAACTATGTTTAGTGCAATTCCGGCATTTTGTAAGAAAGGAGATATCATTGCTGTGTAAGTTTTGCTATTTATTACGAAGCTGTATGTGTAATAAGCTATCTTTTACAAGTCTGCTTTGCTATATTTTTAGAGATGAAGGTGTGCACTGGGGAATACAGAATGGGTTATACTTGTCAAGAAGCACAATTGTATACTTTAAGCACAACGACATGCAGTCTCTACAAAGTACACTCGAAAAAGTAACCCAAGACAACAAGCGCGCTAAGAAACTGAGACGCTACATTGTTGTTGAAGCTGTATACCAGGTATTTCTAGTCAGTTATGCTTCTAATTCTCTTTACTTGAACTCATTAAGTTGCAATCAGAACTAGGTTAATGTGGGTTCGTATTAAACTAAAGTGAACATTACAAATAAACACACGTTTTCTACCAAGTTACAATCACAAGCTAGACATATATTGTTGCTCGTATAGGCTTGGTGGGATTGCCTTGTGAGGCTCGCTGAGCTGCTGATCTTGAACCACACTACGTTTGATCTTAGCTTGGGTAGCCATCCCGAAAACCCAACACGAACCGAACACGAAATTCGCGGGTTTGGGTTTAGTCTAAACGAATTCGGGTCAGTTTCAGGTTGAATCCATGAACCCATTTAGCTAAACGGGTCAGTTTGGCGGGTTGACCCGTTTAAGCCATTTATATTATATTTTATATTTTAACAATATTTGTGTCATAAATTAAATTGGGTGTGTATTTTATGCCTAATTATAACTTAAAAAGAGGAAATTGGCATAAGATTTTATAACTTAAATGTAATTGTATTATATACATTTGTGTTTTCTATAGTAATTTTAATTTTAATATAGATTAGTTTTTGAAAACAATTTGAAATAAAAAAATCGGGTTGAACGGGTCGTGTTCGGGTTCATATGTATGACACAATTTTCGGGTACGGGTCAGGTTCGGCCGTTCGGGTTCGTCTAAAATTTTCAGGTTCAGGTCGAGGTGAACTCACCAATCCGCGAACACGACCCTTTTAGCACCCCTAGGCTCACTAAGTGTTCTGACAATCTGGATCTTAAGTTGGGGTTTTTATGATGATTGATATATGTTGTAAAATGCTCAGAATTCTGGTCAAATTGCTCCACTTGATGAGATTATCCAATTGAAGGAGAAATACAAGTTTCGTGTTTTGTTAGATGAGAGCAACTCTTTCGGTGTGCTTGGCAAATCTGGTAGAGGTCTTACTGAACACTACGATGTTCCGGTACACTCCTCTCTCTCTCTCTATATATATATATACACACACACATGCACATATGTGTGTGTGTCTGTGTGTGCACACATATACACACATGTATAATTGATATTTAGTAAAAAGGGCGATGTTGATCTTACTGTTGTAGGTTGATAAGATAGACATAATAACTGCTGCTATGGGACATGCATTGGCCTCAGAAGGCGGGTTTTGCACCGGGAGTCACAGAGTCGTTGATCACCAAGTAAGCACTCCTACACCTATAACATGTCTGACATTCAAGGTCAACACGATTTTTCTATATTTCAATATTGATACGGATTTGTTTAGTTCAAGAAAGGACCGATTAATGCAGCGAATTTGTGTCTTACGTTAAAATGTTACAAGATAATTGTAAAAAGTTTAGCCTGGGTTTGTGTCTTACGTTAAAATGTTGTGTTTCTGTAGCGCCTCAGCAGCTCAGGCTATGTGTTTTCTGCATCTCTTCCCCATACTTGGCGAGTGCTGCAATTGCTGCTATTGATGTCCTAGAGGAAAACCCTCAACTCATAACCAAGTTACGACAAAATTCCAAATTATTAAGCACAGGTGATAGATTTTAGCCTACAAGTCGGCTCTTTATTTATTTATTTGTCTTATCTTCGTATATTTTTAATCGTTGGAACCCTTCAATACCTGCTAACGCGTCTTGTGCTGGGTAGATGGCCTTCAAGATGCCTTTATTTGTCTTTCTTTGATAATGTGTTATTACATTCTTTTCATTGTTATTTGCCACATTAGTTTTTTAGTAGAGGTTTCGCCAGTTTTGCAACTTTCGTTCAAAGGTTTGTTTATCCGCATATGGATCCAAAAGGTTTGAAATCTTGCCATTTTTATCCAGCTCGTTAACTCCATCCATTTTTCTCCGTTAAGTCAGGGGTATTTCCATCTTTTTTGTTAACTTAAAGGGCAATTCAGTCTTTTTAAGAGGTATTCGGTCTTTCTACATAAAGTGAAAAGGCCGAATTGCCCTTTAAGTTAACTTAAAAGATGGAAATACCCCTGACTTAACGGAGAAAAAACTGAGTGAACAAGCTGGATGACAATGGCAAGATTTCAAGCCTTTTGGATTCAGATGCGAAAAAAACAACCCTTTGGACGAAAGCAGCAAAACTGGCCAAACCTCAAGGACGAAAATGGCATTTTACTCTTATTTTTTAGGATGTTTTGTGAAACCTTATTAAAATGCAGCCATTTTTTATGTTTTTACAAATCAGGATTGTTGGGAATACAAGGCCTGGAACTTGCAAACGATATAATGTCACCTCTTGTATTCCTCCGACTTAAAAAGTCCACAGGGTCAGTGAAGAGTGATCTTCAATTACTTGAAGATCTTGCTGATCGGGTAAGTGTTTAAAAGTCTTTCCAGTAAGTAGTATGCATTATTGGGTTGTACGGTACAAGTCATACGTTGTGCATCTGTGAAAATGGTGCCATTGCAGGTACTGAAGGAGCACTCGGTTTTTGTAACGACTTCAAAAAGATCGTTTGTCGATAAATGCATCCTTCCTGTTGGGATTAGAATATACGTCTCGGCTGCTCACACAGAATCTGATCTGGAGAAAGCATGTGAATCGTTGAAGAGCGTTGCCGCTTCATTATTCACGGATTAAATTACTCGCTACGGTATAACACCCCCATGTTGGAACAAATTGTGTGAAAGAAAAATTTAAAGAATTGTTTCTTCATATATTTATGATTTATTTGATTTTTTGACATGCTAGTTGGTTTTTGTTAATATGCTGTCTTTGTTCTGTAAACTTAAAAATTACAGTTAATTATCTTAATTTCATATGATTTTTCTTATTGTTCTCTTACATCAGACTGATCAATAGAGGTAAGATTAAACTTAATGATGCTTTCTGGGCCCACGTGTACAGTCACATCAATTCATTTAACAGAACTCATGCCACTCAACTGGTTAATGCTGACATGGCATCTTGCCACCCTGCGATCATACATACCGCCTAACAGTAAAGGATCAAGAGCACCCGCCATGTAAGCCTTCTGTTTTGATAAAAGACCTGTGTATTCCAACGTTTGAAGTTGCAGAAAACAAAGCAAGTGCCAGTTTGTTTCCATGAGCATAATCCTTTAACTTAGGTTGTCTTCAGCTGCGCCTCTGCTGTGAATGGTAATGGTGGTGGATTGCGACTTTCAGGCGGAGGAAGCGCCTTCATTTCAATTTTGTAGGATAATGTTTCGCTTCCATCATCTAATCTAGCTGTTCTTTTTTTTTTCGCTTTTTATTCAGATTTGACTCATTCTTCCCTTGCCTTTGAAAACATGTGTCTCATCCGGTCATGCATTCATGACCAAACGTTGAGTCTCCGAAATCATGGGTTTGGAAATAGCGTAAACATGGGCATTATCAAAGATCTCGTGCTAACCTTGGCCATGCTTTCAGAACAATCATGTCAAGAGTTACAATAACTGAATAATACACTTATACATATTGCTTTAAATGTAATACATAAGACGCTTTTGTATTGCTTTAAATGTGGTTATCGCAATTCTTGACGTAATATTGGTTCTGTAAAAAAACAAAATACATAAATAAAATTTACCAATTAATTTATGGGGTTTTATGCGTCTTACAAGCATATATAAATAGCCCTTCTACATGTGAAACATGTCAAATTAATTCGATTAGACACAAAGATGCAAAATGTGAAAGCAATTATAGAGGCAGGGATAGGTTTTGGCCTTTTTGTGTTATATTTCATCCATCTTTTTGTCTTATGTGTTGCATTCCGGTTGATTAGGATACCAACGCAAGTTAAAGCAAACCAAATCACACAGTTGAGGACCCCAAGTTTGTTAAGATTGTTTAACGACCGTTATTCATAGGATATGGAGGCCAATGATTGTTGGGAAAAAGGTGACACATACATAAGATATCTTACTATGAACTTGATACTTGTACATTCTTATTCAATTTAGTTGAATGATTGTTAGGAATAGAGAGAAGGGGGGGGGGGGGGGGGGGGGGGGGGGCATGGAGGCAAAAAAAACATGTGTTTGATGACAACTTTAACAGGAAAAGGAACCACGGGGTGTCAGCCCAGTAGCCAGCCTTACCCATTCCAAACGGGAGGACGCGAGTTCGAGTCCAGCTCGGCCCGAATAATCCTGCTAGGTAGTAACCGCCAGACAGCTATGAGGCTAAGCTAGCTTGGAGAGAGAGAACCCTTCCACAGTTAGGGGTACCGTGCATTTACCATTTTTTTCCCAACTTTAACAGGAAAAAGGTGACACATATATGGTCATACTAAAGTATGAGCTTGATACATGTACATGCTTATTTAATTTATGTGCCCAAGGCAAAAACTTTTTATACGAATATTTAAAATTACAGTTATATATGCATTCAAGATTCAAATTACATAGTTTTACCGAACATTTTCCAATGAAAATACCAGCAATAAAATCTTATATCCGCTAGCGTTGCTTTATTTCTTTAGCGTTTATAATTTATAATATTGATACGATGTTTAGAAGAACAATATAAATAAGATGAAAAAAACTAACATTACACCATACAAAAAGAAATTGAAAACATACTAATACCTCAAGATGATGGTTTGTGTACAAAGTGGTTTAATCATCCAAAGTGTAGCAAGCCATCAAAATACGACACGTATAATTTAAACGATTTGGTATATGCATTCGTATAACCACCCACTAAACGTATATAACTATATAACTAAGCATCATTATAACAAGAGTATATCATGGTTGTCAAAGTTGCTAAGCGTTCCCTAATCGAATTTGAAAGCGCTCAGTAAGTACTCTGTCTAGACGAACAGTAGTTGGGCCTCGCCAGCATACCTTATAGTAAGTACTCAAGAAGTACTCGGAGTCTAGGTGAGACTTTTACAACCATGGAATACATCATAAAATATTTTCAGAAAATTGTCCTTCTATATGTTATTTTTATTTATATTGTCACAGTTATTTTTAACTCTAGTATTTATTATACTACCCAAAACACAATATGTATTAAATCACTTAAAATAATAGTTAGGCATATTATAATGGCACATGGAGTTGTTTCATTTTTATTTAAAAAAACAAAGAATCTTCATTTCCATTTATTTGTAGCATTATTTTCCCTTCCAAAAATTTATTTATTATTTTGCTGTTGGTGTGTGTAAAGAAAGTTATATAATAAACCGATGAAAGCTAACCCAATTTCTTCACAATTCCCCGCCAAAGATCCACCAGTTTCCCTAAACAATGTTCACTCTCAAAATCCACACCGTCGACATCCCCCAACCACCTTACACGACCACCGTCGCCGGAGCATCAAACCCTAGGTCCACCTCCACCAAACACACCGAACTAAACGGCGTCGTTCACCTCTTCCGCAACCTCCCCTTGACCTCCTCCTCCTCCTCCTCCGTCAACCCCGTCATGACGCTCTGGAACGTCGCCACTCGCACTACGATCGTCTTCATCGTCGCCGTACCTAACTACCTTTCGGTTGAAGAGTTTGTTGCGTTTTGTGGCCGTCATGTTGATGAGTTTACTGATTTGTGTTTTATTAGGTATTGATTGATTTGGTTATGTTAGGGTTTGGATTGAGGCTGACGTTCTGTGAGTTTATGTAGGAATGATGCAGTGGAAGATCGGTATAGCGTGCTTATTAAGCTAGCGAATCAAGCGGCTGCTGATGGATTCTGTATTTCATATCATGGGAAGCGGTTTAGTCCCTCTGAGGTATTGTTGATTCTAGTTGTTTATGTGTAGATGCAATTGTAAAGTTAGGATTGGAGTTGAGGCATGGTGGGCTCGTGATTGGCTCTCGTTTATTTAAATGTTAATTGTTGGTCAAGCAAGCTTGTTTGTTTTTAAAATCTTTAGTTTGTTTGTTTGGTACATTAAGTAATCTATGCAGAATTATAGTTTATATATACTATAATTTGGTTTATAATGTAAATATTTTGAACTGAATGCCTGAATCTGGTACATTTTCTATTCCAGAATGAGGTTTGCCATATCTACTTTGCTCAATTAGTGGAGTACACAGATTCAGCAGATGCAGCTAGCATCCCTCAGCCAGGGTATACAGAACTACCTACTTGTCCCGTTTGTCTTGGTGAGTTACTGTGAAATTGTTAATGATGTGTTACTAGTTGTGCATGTGTGTTATTGGATTTTGATCACGATTTGTTTTGATTATCCTCAAAATGATAAAGAGAGATTGGACCATGACACAAGTGCAATACAAATTACACACTGTGACCATTCGTTTCAGTGTCCGTGTATCTCAAAGTGGACCTACTTGTCTTGCCAGGTTGGTTACATTTTTAATTTTTGTTGAGTTTCTTGGTCACCTATTAATAAGTTGTAAGTGTGACATCAGTGGCTTATCAAATGCAAAAGAAGTTAAACTTTTTTCTTGTGTTAGGTCTGTCGACTTTGTCAACAGCACGATGGTAAACCAACCTGTGCAGTCTGTGGCACATCCAACAACCCGTGGGCCTGCCTGATATGTGGTTTTGTAGGATGTGGAAGGTATCATACAATTAATAAATTTCAGTATTTCTTTTGGATATTTAACTTTTATTGCTACTGTATGTATGTATGTATGTATTTAAAAATCGTTGATGTTAAAGGTATGAAAAAGGGCATGCTATTGAGCATTATCGGCAAGCTCAACATTGCTATTCACTTGAACTAGAAACACAACAGATTTGGGATTATGTTGGTGATAAATACGTGCATAGATTAAATCAATCAAAAGTTGGTAGCAAGTCGATCGTGACAGATCACCAATCAAGTGAAGGGGATTGTGGTGATAAAGTTGATGATGAGTTTGGTGGGGCCCTTTTTAGCAGCAAAGTTGATACAGTAACTTCCCCGTCATCTTTATCTCTATTTCTTATTAGTTGGATGTAATGTTAATTATTCTTTTACTAAAAAAACAGATTGTAGATGAGTACAACTTTCTTCTTGCAACCCAGATGGAGACCCAACGACAAGTATGTAAAAGTAAAACCGATGATGTTATTTTCTTTGGGTGATTTACCGTACAACTTTTTATCACAAGATGATAATTTTTTCAGCATTATGAAGCACTACTGGCTGAGGCAAAAGGTCGAAAGGAGATCACTATAGCTGAAACTATAGAGAAAACTGAAGCTGAAAGGACACGGGAGATTCAACATAAACTAGAGGAACTTTCTAAAGAGACTAAGGCAGTTTCAGATGTTAGTTTTTAATATAAATCATTTCCTATATACGACTGAGATGCTAACAATACAAATTGTGTGTTTGTTCTTTGTTGGTAGATTAATGAATATCTTGCAAAAGAACAAGAATCTTTAAAGAAAAAGTACAAGGAAATCCAGGAGAGGTAGTTTTTTTTCTACACAAACTATAGTTGTTATACATACCCCACACACAAATGGGAGTGGCGACATTGGCCCGTTTACTTGTAAAATGGATCGATTTGGGTTCAGTTTAAGTTTAGTGGGTCAAGCAGGGTGAAACTTGAAAGTCTTCGGGATGTGTTCAAATGCATTTAGACCTTTTAAGTAGCTCTAATAGACGGGAGATTATTTTTGTGATAACAAAGTTACTGTAAATCTGTAATGTTATTTAACACATTATTTATTTATAATATTCAGAAAAGTAGATTAACATGTGTGTTGGTCGCTTCAACCTGTTTCGACCCTTCACTTAAAAATGACCATTTTGTCCACCTCTACTCATTTGTACTTTGGGTTTCCCTAAACTATTGTGGGTCATGCACATTCTATAAGTTTTAAGATGAAGAAGGTGGTCTTAGGGAAATTTGGTGTTTTTATAGCTCTATTCTATGGATTGTAAAAATGATTTGTTCTTTGATTTCAGGGAAATTTCATTACTGAAAATAAAAGATGAGAAAATACACGATCTTCAAGAACAGGTATAACTCCTAACAACTACCCATTTCTTGTTTCCAGAACTATATGATCAGTGTTTAAATCCTTATTACAGATTAGAGACTTGCAAATTTATATGGAAGCTCAAAGAACACTGGCTCAGTCCGATGAAACAAACGAGCTAAAGGGGGGTACACTTCTTGGTGTTCAGTCAAACCCATCAAACACCAAGAAAACCCCTAAAAGGCGAGCCCGAAAACGTAACTAGATGTATTTTTTTAGGGGTGGGTAACTGGTGTATAAAAGATAAAAGCATGTAGCCTGTTTTGATGATTGATACGACACAGGCGCGCACACGATAATAACATAGATGAAGGATAAGGGGATTGAATGGTTTGTTTCTTGCTGTTGTTTGTACAAGTGGTAAATTTCCTTGAGGGCTATCCATCTTAAAGAACTCCATGTTGTAAGAGATCATTCTGAATATACAGTTGGTTGTATGTCACAAAATTATCTGCCTTGTTTTAAAATAATTGTTCACTGTTATGATATGCTGCTGCATTATTTAAACTTCAGTCGTCACAATTTGGTTTCTATGTGACTAAAACATATTTTTTTCACCGGTTATTGATGAATGGATGTTAAAAAAATGTTGCCATTTGTAGTTCTAATTGATTTGTTGTAGCATGACACAGACAAAAAGTTATCATGTTTTGAGGTTTAAACATGATATGTTCTGCTCGATATGTTTAACTTGTTTAATTAAACATGTTGTGTTCGGATTACCCTAATTAACCCGTTCAACTACATAGGTTGACGACCTATTTAATATACATACCGCATGCATGCATGCACAGTCAAAGATGTTCCGACTGGATGCCGATCAACTTCTGACCATATTTGTGTCAAATTCCAACCAAATTCTCCTATTCCGGCCAGTAGGGTGTTCTTGGGGTTGTTTTCTCAAGTTTCGGGTTTTCAAAACTAAAAATATTATCCGATAAGCGAACCATTCTAGGTTCGGGTTAAATGGTCAAGGTTTTATCGGGTCGGGTTTTGGGTTAGTATAGTTTATCGACTCCGGATGTCAACTTCTCAAGAAAACGAATGTAACACACATTCTGATTTCAAATAAAGAGTAAAAGATCAAACTTTTAACAGAGGTGAAAATTGGATTGAAACTTGAAAGCCTACGGAATTCGATTACGAAAGTTGATTGCAAGGTTGGAACAGATTTTGGGTCTAATACTCTAATCATCGATGTAGTTTTAGGAGAAGTCGATGTATATAAAAATAATATAATATAGTGTATTATCAATATTAATGTATATTATTATGATGGATATCGATTATATAATAAATATATAAATTCGGATTTGACTATGATTTTGAATATAGAGGCATATAATGGATAATATAATATAAGTGTTGAAGAAACACTGGTCTGAACCGAGAGGTATCCGGAGATATCTTAGTTTACAGCCTAGTTTTTCTGCACAAAAGGTTGTCTCTCGTTCGCTCTTCTTGGTGATCTCACTTCAAGCTAATCTGCAAAACTATTAACGCTGTTAGCCTCGTCACGGGAAAAGGGGAGGGTTTTCTCCGTGACCACACTCTGGCGTGAGAATAAGTATTTTTGATTGCAAGCTAATAGCAAGTAAGTGGTAAGTAAGCTCGTATGTGAGTAGATGATTTTACCTTGTGGTACGATACTCATTTTATAGCAAAAAATAAGTGGGTTTAGGAGATGGGCTGATGGGCCTTGGGCCCAGCCCAGACGAACAGGGATATCCGTTCTGTCCCTCTGCAGCGATCATTAAATGATCTCTAGCAGGAGGTGTGCTTTGTCGAATGGTGAATGGTGCCACGTGTTATGGCAGTTGTCCCTAGTGTCAGATCTGTCATCAGCCAAAAGTGGAGAATGTGTGACAGTCACTGGCGTGAGTATGGTTGGTGCACAGTCTGGCCTCTGCATTACTGTTCATGCGATGCAGTCTGACACAACCTGCCGAGCAACCATTGGTTCAAAGCTCTGCCACTTTGTCCCCTTGTATTGGTCAAAGCCTCTTTGCGCTTTTCCCTTCCGCATGGCTTTCAGTGCATTCTGGCCAGCGCAGAGTTGTAGGGGTTAAGTCCTTTTGTTCCGAAGACTATGAGTTGCTCTCATGTTTGTCTTGTCCTTGTGCAAGGTTTTAGGACTTTGCGGCTAGAGGGTTTGTTTGATCCGCTTAGGGTCAAAGAACCTGTGCGTCTAAGTCTAACTTGTCGTTGCGCCAAGTATGCAAGGTTCGTTGTGTGACTTGTATGTGTTGGTCTAACTTGCCGTTGCGCTGATGTGCGCATGGTTCGTTGTATGACCTGTATGAGTTGGTCTAATTTTCCGTTGCGCTGAGTGCCCAAGGTTCTTGTGTGACCTGCATAGGTTGGTCTAACTTGCTGTTGCGATGAGTGCGCAAGGTTCGTTCTATGACCTGCATGGGTTGGTCTAACTTGCCGTTGCTCTAAATGCGCAAGGTTCATTGTATGACCTGTATAGGTTGGTCTAACTTGCCGTTGCGTGCAAGGCTCGTTGTGTGACTTGCATGTGTCAAGGTTGCAATACCGTTGCCCGTTGCGCGCAAGGTTTGTTAGACAACCTGTTGGTTCCAAGAATGGCGCACCGTTGCGCAGTGCGCGCAAGGTTATTCTTGTAGTATGTTGTTGTTGAGGGTATGGCCCCTTGCGCAGGCACAGGGTTTTTGGGACCATACCCCTCCAAGTCCCCCAGTCCAGTGCTGCTCCTATGCGCATGTTGGCAAGTAGGTGGAGTGCTGGACTATAAGAATTCTTGTATGCGCGCTTATTTCAATGGAAAAAATTCAATAAGGGTTGGAGGAAACCTTTGTGTGAAGGAAACCCTTACTCATGATGAGTTCTTCAAAATCTGAATTTCTGTCATGCTGACGTTGCAAGCGAGTTGGTGAGAAAAAGGGTGTCCTAGAGGTGACATTTGACAGCTGTGGCATGCTGTCAACAGTGCAGCCTCACATTCATTAATGAATTGGCAGAGAAAGTGGCAGTCACGCGCGCGTGACAACTGTCAGTTGCCACCTGGCTGCCACGCGTTCTGCGTAGATTGGTTGTTAATAATCTGCGTGCTTCACAGTTCCCCATCGCATTAAATATGATGAGTATAAATAGGAGTGAACCGCCTAGGGTTTCATTCACTCCTTCAAACTTTTTCTTCAAATTCTCTGATTTCTTCTTGAGTTCTTCTGTGTTTTTGAGTCTTCTTTGTTTTCAAAACTTATGTTCTTCTTTGATTTCCATGGCGACTAGGGTTCCTGAGACCGCGTCCACCACTAAGCCTTCGATCTCGTTGCCGGTGATCAAGTGGAGCCAGGCTAGTTTCCAACGCCTAGTTTGCGGCTACCGGTTCTCTAAGGACTGGGCGGCAGAGGGTGACACTGCTGCCGATACTCCGGCGGTTACATCACACTATTTTTTAATTTTTTTGCAGATGGTAACTTCCGGTTGCTAGTTACCAAATATTTTCTTGAAATTTGAGTTTTTACCGATTCCACATCTCCTAGTTGAATCCGATGGGGATGGTGAGGGTCAAACACTTTGAGTTTTTGTGCCGGTCAATGGGTATTACCCCAACCGTTGATCGTTTAGGATTTTGTACCAACTTCATTGTTCTATGGGGTTTTATTCTTTCCAACATCGCATTCAAGCGAAGAAAATTTTTCTTTCTCCCCGAAGTCTTTCCACGATTGGAAGGCTAATTTTTTTTACGTGAAGGCTGGAGTTATTCTCCTCCGGATGCACTTCCGGGGGGTGGAGGATATCCCCGTTGAGACCGTCCCTGTACCGCTGGTGGAGTCCTGGTACAAGGACTTGAAGGAGATCCCAGCGGTCCAACTGCCTGAGAGGGCGTTGGTGGCGGCTGGGATGAGTTTAGTATGGAAACCCAACCGCTGGAAGAGCCCGTGTACATGGAGGGAGAGAAAAGTAAGTACCTTTGTCTTCTTGTATCATTGTATCTTGATTTCGTCTTGTGCCCAGACTAATTGTGTGCGTTTTCTTTGCAGGGGTACCACTGTATGTTGTGGCGTTCCAAAGGGAGCAGAGGCACATTGAAAACATTGCCCTTGGCCCGGAGGAGCCCACCTGGTATGCACAGATCTTGGGAACTTTGAGCTCCCCATGAATGAAGATCTGTTGGCCCGTGCTCCTGACACTGGTAAGCCCTCATATTTTTTAAGTGTTAACATCTTTGCAGATCACTTATTGTGTTGCGCAATTGTGCAGGCGCTTTAAAAGACTTGGGCATTGGCCCAGATCTAAAAAAGAAGAGGTGCGCGGGGCCCAGCGCGGTGGCTGAGAAGAGGGTGCCTCAACCCAGGGCAAACCCACCCAAAGGTAAGCGTACTGTGTCCGATCATTGGAAAGACTATGTAGTAGTCTCTGACTCGTTGGAGGGTCTTGCGCGTGTAGGTGTGAGGAAACCCAAGCTGGAGCCGGTGGTTATTCCGGCTGCCAACCCGGACGACCCGGTGGAGGTCGAGTCCAGCCTAGAGCCCCTCAAGCGGAAGAGGGCTCCGAAGAGCAATATCTCCGCGCAGCCCTCCAAAAAGGTTGCGCGAAAGGTGATAGGAAAGCGCGAGATCTTGGACGCGCTCGCCGCCAAAATCTCCTTAGGTCCTGCTAACTTATTTTTCACTTCTTTCTTTTGTATTCATCTAACTGTTTGTCATCTTGCAGGGGGAGGTGAAGCAGCTTTTGTGGCTCCCACCACTCCGTTCGCGCCCAAGGATACTCCAATGCCCCCACTTGTGGGTGAAAACGCGCAAGCGTCAAGCGCACAGGGTGGGAAGTCAACTGCCAGGGCGGCAGAGGTGCAGGTGGAAGTAGAGGCTGTAGAGCCTGAGGTGCTGGAGGAAAAAGTTGGGGTTTTTTTTAGGACACGGAACCGATTGTGGTTACCGAGGTTGATGAGGTGGTTGAAGAAGATGCTCCACAGGGGGTCCATGCAGAAGAGCTGGCACCCGGGGGTGAGGTAGGGGGATCTGGTAGAAGCCCTTCCGCAGAAGGATCTCCAATCCGCCCGGACGAGGTGATTTTTACTACCGGTCATATACTGCAGGCCGCACAAAAGAGATCCACACCCCTGTATGGAAGCTGAAGAAGGGAGACGACTTCTCTCACTGGCCGGCGTGCCGTGAGTGGTTTAAGGGGGCTTCACCCCAGCAGAGGTGCGCGCGCGCACGCTTAATAAGGACATGAACAAACCTACCGCACGTACTGTAACATTTATGTAAAACGGGTTCCAAAAACCCGCTCCGTTTGAGACTCAAGTATTAAATTAAAGTTCGTTGCGTATTTATTAGTGTTATATTAATTGTTGTTATTATTCATAATTAATAAATATTGCATAATTAAAATAATCAAAACCTTAATAAAAATAAATAAATAAATAAATAAAAATAAAAAAATAAATTACAAGGGGCCGCCGGGTTTCGAATCCGGGTCTCCCACATGAGCACACACACAAAACACCACTCCACTACACACACATTTGTGAATAAACCTGAAATCAATTAAGTATTATATCGAAACAACACAAAAACCTGCAAGTTTAAAATTGCAGAAACCAGAAACTGTCCAACACAAGATTCTTGCAATCAAACAATTTACGTTTTTTTTCCTTATGATTAAACGAGTGTAACTGATTTTTAATATCAGTTATAACTGAAATCGAAATCAATTGGGATGAAACGGAATGGAATCATTAGTCTTAAAACATGGTTTTGAAACCGAACGCATACCAGTCTTGATGCTCTATAAATACCGACCAAATTCACCTCAACCGAACTCGTACACTCTCTCAATCATCACCTAAAACTCTCTGAAGGACCCTCTGCTTTAATTAACATCGCCGGAGTTCTGAGTCGTTACTGGAATTCAACCGGAAGATCATAACATCTTGCCAAATCGGTACAATCATCTAAACCTCTTTGTTATCCTTTGTTTATCGTTTAAGTTGTTAAAACAGTTAATCAAATGGGCTAACAAACGGGTATTAATTCGGGTTCTAAGGGAAGGAGATGAAGTCAAAATATAATATAAGTATAATTAAAATTTAAGAGTATGCCGGGTTAGACACACAGTCCAGTGGTGGACTGTGTGCAAAACTAGGCACATGATCTCTGGTTCGAATCCAGACACGGTCCGACTTTCTAGCATTAAACCCAAAATTTTTGTTATGTATATATATATCAGGAAACAGTAAGTGTATATAGGAAGTAACAATCTGACTACAACCGGGTTAGTCATCCAGCCCAGTTGGTAGGGCTGGGTGCAACACGAGTCTAAGGTCTCCGGTTCGAATCTCGGGCGCGTCAGCGGCTATTTATGTTTTAAATGAAATAAAAACCTTTTTAAATTAAAAGAATTTCAGACAACCTAACTAATGTATAAATATTATTAAATTAGAGATTATTTCGGGTTAGAAACATAGTTCAGTTGGTAGAGCTGCGTGCACGTATACGGGAGGTCACGAGTTTGGACCTCACACACGCTGTCAATTTCAAACAATTAAACTGGTCAGACCACCTTGTCAGACCTGACAAGATCCCAATTTTTTTATATTTTTATTATTATTTTCCTTTAAAATGTTAATTAAAAATCAACTTAAAACACTAAAAAATCAAGACTTTTTATGTTTTAAAAGCTCCTTTAAATACTACAAAGATAGCCTAAAAATCTAATAAAAAGCATTAATTAAAAATATTAATTTCTAATAGAATTTATTTATTTATCGAATCATTACCTTATTATTTTAGGTTAATTTTCCTTTGTTGGTTAAATCCTAATTTCGTGCGCGTTCATCATTAATCAAGGAGACGCACCCACTGTGAGTGAATCCTTACAAATTCCCCTTTTTACTCACGTTTTGGGGTGTATCATGTGTCGTTTTTTATTTTATTTATACAAATACGTGTGCTACCACCATTATATGATCTAATATGTATATTTGTTTGTTGTGGTTATGTGTGGTTACATTTTATCATTTTAGTGCAATCATTCATTTAAGGCCCATCAGTTCCTCGTGGGATACGAGTTGAGCATCAGGTGCCTCATTAGACCGGCTCCGTTTGATTGAACCTTGATCTCAAATTCATCATTCATCATGTTCATATGTTCATTGTTGAAATTATGTGGTTTGTGATTTAATTATATATACATAGGTTCATATATGGTCCATGAACATTTTTATTGAAACAACCAATATAATAAACTGTTTAAATGTTTAATTTAGATTCACTTGCCAACTTTTGTTGACCCAAACTCTTGTTTTACACATGATACAGGTGGACATGCTGAGGAGAGGAACACTTAGGATTGGCCTTAGAAGATGAATAAAATATATCTTGTTTAGATCAATGTTTCTTGTGCTTGGATGTTTCTTTGTGATTGGATATTTTCCTTTAAATTTTGAATAATATATCTTGTATAAATTTTGATGAAAACCCAATCATGCCCCAACTTTCCGTTGCGGGTTTGGGTGTGACACGTACTCCAGGCAGCAGCTAGCTCCGCCTTGATCACGCACAAGATCATAAGGGAATGGCGGAGCATGCAGAAAGAGCTACACAAATTTGAAGCTGCCCAAGCAGAACTGGTCCAAGAGCGAGCCCAAGTGGCTGCGCAAAAATCTGAGTTGGAGGCGGACAAGGCTAAATTTTCCGAAACTCTATGGACCGAAGAATGGTCCGCGCTGGGGTGGAAGAAGAGGGCCGAAAGCTCCGCTGCTACGCTTGCTGAGGAGCGCAAGTTGTGGAGGGAGGCTTGTGACAGAGATAACAACGAGAAAAAATCCTTAAGGGATGAGGTGGCTCGGATGCGCGGACAGGTAGAGCGCATGAAGAAGGAGAGAGAGGTAGGAGGCCAGGGCGCACCGCGAGCACAGTGAGCAGAATGAGGTAAAAGTTTGCCTCTCTATTTATGTATTTTGTGTGATCAATAAATTGTCATGCTAACCTTGTTGTGAATAACCAGGTTGAAGCTTGCGCCGCTTTGGAGGGCGCAAAGAAGGATCTCTAGGTGGCCTTGGTGGAAAAGGCTGAATTTTAATGTAGGCACCTGGGGGATAAGGAGCGGCTACGATTGGCGGAGTCTAAGGTAGACGCGGGCGAGAAAAAACTTGAGAATTCTGAAGCTGCCCGCGCCATCTCCGAGTCGCTGGCCAACAACATGCTTCAGATGCAACATAATGGAGTTGTCAATGTAAGTACTCTATTTGTATTTTAATTGCTTTGTCTTGATTCTAATCATGCTGTTCTTTTATTGCAGATCGCGAACTCCATCCTGAATTCCGCAGAGTTGGACGGCGCAGTAGACAAGATGATGGTCACTGTGCGCCATGACGGGCATGCGTAGGGCTATGCTGAGTGTGCGCATCATGTCGCTCATGCACTGGACGTACAATGGGACAGACAGCCGTGCTGCCACTCATGTAGTTGATACCGACGCTGCCTTCTCTCAGGCCAAGCGGGAGTATGACTGTCTTCAACTCCCGGCTATTGAGTTGGTGAGCGACGCACTCCAACACGATGACTTCGTTGATCACCTTAAAGACATATTTCCGGATTAAGCTGAGGCTGCAGGGAGCTAAGAGTAGTGTAGGATGCTTATTGTAATATCTTCAATGTATCTTGAATGTAACTGCGTAATGCGCATATATGTACATATTTCTTCTTTAATGAAATAGATGTTTTTCTTTCCTTCCAAGTTACAATATTTAAGTGAAAAGAACCAACTTTGTTTAGGTATGGCGAATAAAACTGGTAATGAACTCGTGTATGAACATCCCCTCCCATGCGCATGCAGTATGCAGTGAATTTCATGAGTCATTGTGTACCATGGTGTTTTCGCGTAGACCCAAAGTGGTTTCGCGCATTTGTAACAAAACATCTAGATAAAGAAATAAATGTATCCAATGTCTTTATTAATCAATAAGGCATAAGAGCAATGTACAGAGTAGACAATAAGATAATAGGTTTGCTAATTTACATGTAGCACCACCTTAGCTGCTACACATTCCATGTCCTAGGAATGTTTGTGTCTTCCAAATGTTTAAGGGTGTATGCGACCTTTCCTAGGACTTCATGGATAATGTAGGGACCTTCCCAATTAGGTGCGAGTTTTCCAGGACTTTTAACATTAGACGCTTCGTTGTCACGTACAACAAAATCGACGGGTAGGAAGGTACATATGCGGGCTCGCGCGTTGTAGTATTTCTCGAGCTTGGATTTGTACTTTGCTTCGTTAATAGCAGCGTTTTCACGCCTTTCTTCTAGGATATCCAAGTCGAGTCTGCGCTCTTCTTCATTATTGTGCTTTGCGCAGCCAACATGCGTGGTGATGGGAGGCCTATCTCTGCGGGAATCACTGCATCCATCCCATATACTAGGCTGAAAGGAGTTTCGCCTGTGCTAGTTTTTGGCATGGTTCGATGAGCCCAAAGGATGCTTGGCAACTCATCTACTCAGCCTCTTCGTGCCATACCCAATCTTGTCTTGATCCCTTCGATGATGCTCTTATTTATACTTTCCACTTGGCCGTTCCCTTGGGGATGCGCGACCGAAGTGAATACATGTTCGATATGCATTTCTTTCATCCATTGTTGTAGTTCTTCAACTGCAAAGTTGGGGCCGTTATCACTGACTATGCGTAGGGGTAACCCAAAATGGCATATGATGTGCTCCCAAATGAATTTCTGAACTACGGTTGTTGTGGTGGATGCAAGGGGTTTTGCTTCTACCCACTTGGTGAAGTAATCGAATGCGGCGATTATGAACTTCACCATGCCAGGGGCATCCGGGAAGGGTCCCACCATATCGATTGCCCATTATTGGAAGGGCTATGCTATTGTCACAGGGATCAAGGGATTCTTGGGGCACAATGTCTTCGGCGCATGGCGCTGGCATGATGCACACTTCCATAGTTTTTCGACTGCATCTAGGTGCATGCCAGGCCAGTAGTAACCGGCGTTCATGATCTTTGCTACGACCATGCGCGGACTGGCGTGAATTCCACATAACCCTTCATGTATTTCGCGGATCAAGTACTGCGCGTCTTGCAGGTCAACGCAATGGAGGAGCGGTCCAAGGTATGACTTCCGGTATAGGATATCGTTCGCCATTTCGTAGTTAAGTGCCTTGTTTTGGACCTTCCTTGCTTCCGCTTTGTTTTCGGGGAGGGTTCCGTATTGCAAGAACATGATTATGGGAGACATCCAAGAAGGATTCCCCACTTCGATGATGTTTACTTGACACAAAGGAACATGAGGGTTTTTCAGTACCTCAATGCGTACTTCACATGCGAGGTGCTTGAAGCTTGTAGCAGCTAATTTGCTGAGCGCCTCGGCATATTTATTCTCGCTTCGGTTGACATGGGTTATTTTGAAGCTTTGGAATTTGGTTATTAAGGCTTGCGCCTTTTGCGTCGTACAGGCTGTTGACATGTCCTGCGACTAAAAGGGAATCGACGTGTGCTTTCAAATTCTGTGCGCCCATCTTGATGGCTAACCGAAGGCCTGCCAGAAACGCTTCGTATTCAGCTTCATTATTGGTGCTTTTGAATTCCAACCTGATGGCTGATGTTCTAAAAGTAGTTAATTAAAAACAAACCAAATTACCCTAATTCTAGACTCAAATTAAACTCTAGACTCCTAACCTATACTAAACTACAAACCGGCAAGTGGACCGATCAATTGTAGAATAGCATTAAGCAACTCTGGATTATCGAACCCACAAGACTCTCTAATTACTATGACTACCTAACTTAGACTCAATTACACACTTTGTATATTTTAAGAGAGGGGGGTTTACTACTAATTCTAAATTATCAATTAAACTATTAAATTACTAAATTGGAACAAACCAAACTATGAACTTTTAGGAAAATTGGGAATTAAATCAAGAAATAATGAACTAGTCACCTAGGTTGGATTTTTAGACTACTACTCATTTGATTTAATAATAATTAGGTCGAATTTTTACCGGGATCTTGACATATTAAATTCTAGGTTTACCGAACAGGACCCCCGACCCTTCTCAGGAAGACACCTATGATTACAATTATTATTTGTTTACCGGTCCTAAAGATTTCTTTTCAGTTATCTTTTAAATTAGTAAAGTGTCTAATTAATTAATTACCTCTCAATAATTAACCTAGACTGTGACAATTGGCAAAATTCCGGTAATTCCGTACAACTTGAACAACTAGTACATTGTCTATTTATCGTTATAACATGACGTAATTTATGATTTAAGTCTTAAAAGTCTAGGAATTTAACCAAATGATAGTTTGGTATGATAATCGATTCGTCATGATTACGAATATATAAAACCATATCCTAGACAAATGACAATGAAGCGGACATGTATTAAATATCAGAACTAGTTACGGTACAGTCTGATATGATAGAATTAAAATATAAAATATTTCTGCACTATTATACCATAAAAATTTTATATAAAATACCAAATTGTTCAAGTCTGCAGCAAAATTCAGCAATTTTGCAGCAAAATTCAGCAATTTTGCAGCAAAATTCAGCAATTGTCCGAAAAGTCAAAAATAAATATTTTTAGTTAAAGAATCATAATGGGTGTTAGAAATAGTATAAAACCCATATATAAATCTTATTATTTAAAGCTAAACGGTTTGTTCAGTAAAAACCTGACAACAAAGTCGGTACCAGAACCGAACTCAAAATGACAAAATTATTAGTCTGAAGAGCTAGAATAATTAACGGGATAGTAAAAATTATACTAGAATTATTATGAACATAAAATTTTATAAGTAACACTATATGTCAGTATTTCACCCGGTACAAGTCCCGAACCAACTTTATCAACCGAATAATGAAACAACAAGACTAATAAATTATTTTGGCCTACTATATAACATCACTTTAAAGTGTTGGGGCATTAGTTTTTATAAAAGCTTATATATAAATTTATTAAAGTTATAAAAGTTTATAAAAATTACATTTTATTTATAAAAAAATAACCAAACCAACCCCTCCTTAACCTCACGGCAACATGGGATCAATCCCCCATGCCACTAACTTCAAGTGTTGTGTGTCGGCATAATATATAGTATGGTTAGTGTGAAGTGAGGTGTAAGGGCTATACTCACCAACACAAAACAAGATTTATAATCACTTCCATTTCATTTTCTCAACTCACCAAAACTCAACAAGCACACTTCCTTTTGCTCCCAAAAATTGGCCAAAGCACCCCATCTTCACCTTCAATTTTTAAAAATCAATCACTAAAATTTCAAGCTTGCATGAAGATCCAAGGATGATCTAAGGAACATGCATGGATTAGAGCTCACTTAGGAAGCTTGGAACTTTTGATCAACCTATTTTCTTCAACTCATAAATCACCCTAGCCTTGTGCTAGTAGTAAGATCCTTATACCTTATGTTATACTTTTTATTTTATAAAATTTTACAAGATCATCATAAAAATTTTATAAAAAAAACCACTTGAAAAACATTAATAAATCTAAGATCATTAACATAATCATGTGATTTTCTTGATAATTTTTGATGATAAGTTGTTATGAATTAGTAAACTTGAAGCTTGCAAAATTATTAATAAAAAGGTTATCTAAATACATGCATGTTTAGATTAGCAAGATTCATTAACAAAAATATGTCATGAACATAATCTCATATTTTAAATATGATTATACATGTATTAGATCATTAAATAAAAATTATGATTTAGAAATTTTGTATAAAAGTTATAATAAAGTTTCTATATTAAGAAAAATTAAAAATTATAACAAGTTCATGACTTTATGTTAATACATTTGTATAATAATTATGCTTGATGATGATTTGAGTTAGTTTAGCTACTTAAAACATGTTTATAAAAGCATGGGAAACTTATATTTTTAAAGGAAACTATGGCCAAATTTTTATAAAAATTAATCTTGATTAAGATATGATTAAACTAAAGAATTGGTGGTTAAAAGTGATTAGGAACTTTAATCATGTTTAGATAAAGGATTTGGATAAAAAAAGTTAAGAATATAATTACTTATATTTCTTAAACTAAATATGAGATAAATATATATATTTTTGTTAAAATATATATTTTTAAACAATCTTATATATGTACATGTATTATTGTATAAAACTATATATATTTTGATCTTGCTAAATTAAATACAAAAATATATATAAGTGTTCAAGTTTTGATAAAATATTATATATCGGACAAACTCGGACAAAATAAAATATATGGTATAATCGAAACAACGACAAAGACGAAACGAATAAAATAGTCGACGCGAACCTAACGGTCAAAACGAACGAATAAACCAACACACTTTATATTTACTAGATTTTTTTAAATATATATAACTTATAGTTTTTATAAATAAATTTTTATAAGTTATAACAAATACTAGTAAATTTTTTTGGATAAACCCAACTAAACAAATTATTAGACTAAGTCCATTTTTTTATAAAAACTATATTGGGCTAAACTTATTTTTATAAAGTATATGGACTAGCCCATTTAAATAAACTAGTTGGGCTAAGGCCCACTTTTATAAAATTAACTTAGGCTAAGCCCACTTTTATAAAAAATTACAAGTGTTAGGCCTACTTATATAAAAATCAAACTTAGGCTAAGGTCCACTTTTATAAAAATAAACTTTGGGCTAAGCCCACTTTTATAAAAGTTTACATGGGCTAGACCCATTTAAATAAAAGATAATTTTGGGCCAAGTCCACTTTTATAAAGAAATAAATTGAGTTAATCCATTTTATAAAAACTAACTTTGGGCTAAAGCCCACTTTTATAAAACTAAATTGGGCTAATCCAATTTTTATTAGTTGTTTTGGGCTAGGCCCAATCTTTTATTTTAACTTAGGCTAGACCCACTTTTATAAATCAATTGGGCTTAACCTACTAATAAACAAAATTGGGTTGGGCTAGGCCACATACATGAAATGAATTGGGCTAGGCCCACACAAAGTAAGCAAATTTGGGCTAGGCCCATACTTACAAAAGCTTTTGGGCTAGGCTCATATATAATGAATTAATAGATTGAGTTATTTACAATTAAATTATGGACTAGGTCCATTTAATCAAACTAGCATATATATATATATATATATATATATATATATATATGCATATCAACAAAGAAAAACCAACAAATACAAGTATGAAATTCAAGATAAAATACTTGTACGAAAAACGAACAAAAGCCTAAGTGTCTAATAGACTAGAACACTTGTAGGTCGAAAAACGAACGAAGTATCAGGAATCGAATAGAGATTTGTACGGAACGCAAATCAGTGAGTTCATGTTTCCCCTTTTATTTTATCGTTTTTATGGTTTTAAACGTGCGAGGATGTATACATGTTACAATTAATATAGCTGGGAAAATGAAAATATTTAGATCACATGTGAATAAGGCTCAAGCATTGGGGCCATTAATGAAAGACAAGTACCGAGGAACAAGGGGATAGATCTATTGGGTTTGGGCGAGCCCCACTCTATTACGGCAATAATAACAGATCGTATTAGTGTGCTTTTGTGTCTAAAACGAGTGTCTCAGACACATAATAAATCGTCAAGGTTTGGTTGCCACCTTATTCGGCATACAGATTAGTGTCCTTGCAACACACTAATGATCTTACAAGTTTCATTAAGCTATATTAAACAAGTTTATTTCAAATGTTTTTGATAATTCATTTGATACAAAATTTATAACATGAATTCACCAGCTTTTGTTGACATTGTTTTCAAAACTAAAATGATTACAGGAAACTAGTGGATGGTCTTCGGGAAAAATCTTGTTCGTTTATTGTGAAGTCAAGATGTTATGTTTCATCCAGTCTTTGTTGTTATGTTTTATAAACTTATGTCTAAATTTTAAATAATGTTGTTAAACTTGTGGTTTGTTTTAAAGATAAAAGTTTATATGTGAATTATGGTTAAATAAAAAGTATGGATGAATGTTTTGTAATGTAATACAATTGTCGTTTACTTGGTTGAATGCAATGATTGCCGCTCTGGCCACACCTCGCGGCACGCTTCCGCTACATCGAAAATCGGGGTGTGACATAGACCAACTACAATTTCTAGTTTAGCTTAACTGACTCAATTATGACAAAGAAATTAGATTTCGTAATTTCTCAAAACCTAAACCTAACAATTTATCTAATTAATTCAGCCAACTAATTGTTATTTCTCAATAATCAATTTAGGTATAATGACAATATTGATTTTATAATTCATTCGATTGTTTTCCGGGTTTTATTGGCCAATTTTACCAACAACTTCCCGAATCCCTAAAGACACGAAAAGTAACACAAACATGTTATATGGAAGACATCCACATAAGTTCATGCAAAACAACCAAACAATCATAAATCAAGCAAAATCATGCAAATACACTAAACTAGATAACTAAAGTTATGAACTTTACCAATTAAACATTCAAACCACAATTAAATTAAAACAAATCAAAGTTTCATAAAATCCGTTATCCAAACCTAGGCAACTGGATCAAATCTAGCCAAATAACATGTTTGAAAAACAAATTAAACAAGGTTTATAACAAGGAAGCATAATCAAGCAAAACAAGGGATGCAAAGATCAAGAATGGTATGATAAAACCATTAAAAGCTCCTGCCTTGAACCTCCTTGATCACCCACACACTTCTTGCAGCCTAGATCTCCTTCTCCTAGCTCAAAATCTATAGAAAAGTGTTCCCAAAAGCTTCTAGTTCGTCCAAGTTGGTTCCAAGTTGAGTTTAACTTCAACAATGATTGATTAAATAACAAACAAGTCCCAATCCAACTCAATTTTGAAACTTTCTGGATAAAACACCCTCTCACCGACCGTGAGAGGGTTTGAGGCTTCCGGTCGCGCCCCGCGACCGAGTAGCTTTCCGGAGATAAATATTACTCCCTCACGGGCCGCGAGAGAGATGTGGTGTGCCGGTCGCGCCCCGTGACCGGATTGAAAATCCTTATTTGCGTTTCGTTTCCCCTTATTCGATCCAATCATGTCCCGGCTTGTTTCTTTTCACCATTTTCGCTCGTTTTCCCCATCCTTCCAACCGTTTTCACGAACCAAGACCTGCAAAACGCATTTGTATTAAAAGTAGATAAATTCTTGACAAATCGAAACGAAAACGTGCTAAAATTATACAAACTCTACATGATAAATGGATGTATTGTTCAATATATCAAATATCCCCACACTTGCTCTTTTTTGGCCCTCGAAAAAGAATTGTGCATAAACGGAATCATAACCAAACAATTACTCGATCTCAAAGATTTAGGTTATTTTCATTAGGGAATAAGATTTATGTTAACCGCAATGGCAAGTATTGGATCCACTTAAACTCAAAACTCGGTTCAAACCTCTTATCATGTGAATTTAGTTTAAGTGCGGTCAATCTACCTAGGGTCTCACACTAGAGTCCACAGTATCCCTAATCCCACCTCAAGCTTATGGAACAAAAGGAACGAATTATTTAACCCTTTCCTAACCGTTTTATACCAAAATATAAAGAATTTAAAACCAAGCAATTTTCTTTTTTTCTTTTTTTTTTCTTTTTCATTTGAGCATTTGATTTCTTTTCGCATATCTAACCTAGAGGCTGTCTCAATCAGAGTCACCATCCCCGAAAGTGACAACATGGGTTTCGATACTTAAAATTTCAACTAATCCTAGAGGGATTCTCAATCTGAGTCACCATCCCCAAGGGAGATTCCACAGGCCTCGTCTACTTTTCAATCAAGCTCATTTTTTTCTATTTTTTCTTTTTACAAGATTAAAAATTCTAAATATTTTAGCTTATAACGACATTCCTTATACTATTTTTGGCGGTTTCAGTTTCCCATTTCTCCTAGGTGAGTACCCACTAGCAGACCGACAATTAAGGTATATTAAGCTCAAAGAAAATAAGAACCGAATCGAGCATACTCACACATCCCAAGTTAGACACAAACTTACCCTTTTATTTCTCATATTACTATTATTTGAAACCGAATAAAAATTTAATTTTTCTATCATTTTCCGTTTAATTTCATGCAAACTTCTTTTTCAAAAGACATTTTCGGATTTTATAATTTTATTAAAATTAATCAAACTACCACACTACTCTACTATCTCATCCCTACACTTAAATTTTTGCATTGTCCCAATGCAAGGATGAGACAACCTACTACTCAAAATAAAACAAAACAAAATAAAGAAAACACAATACAAAAGGGAAGCCACTTAGCTGGTAGTGCAAGACTGTCGATGTGCCAGTTAAACCACTCGTGCTCTCCAAATCGAACGCGCTCAGTGTACCACTCTCAAAGCTCTCATGCGAACGGAACAACATACAACATCGACCTATCACCATGTACTTACAAAACATGATAATGATAAAGCAAATAAAAATATTGTTTTGAAAGATTGTTCACCACAATACCCAAACCAGCCATCACCACCTCACAAAGTAAATTGTTTAAAATTACAGACCATTAATAATTCAAACAGCAGAAAAGAAAAATAAAGATAAAGCTCCTCAGCTGCTTCAATCGTCCTCCTCCGACTCTTCTGACGCCTTGAATACCTGATACTGTTGAACGTCCTCCATACCTGCAAACTGACTTGACCCTGCCTGACCACCTGGATGCTGAAAGTAGGACGGGATCCCCATGTTCAGATTCTGCATCATATACCTCATCCCATCTTCTAGACTCTGCTGACTAGCCTCATGCATGCGCCTACTCTCTAACATGGTCTAGCGAACTCCACCAAACTGCTGGTCAACATAGCCTCGCTAGTCCCCAGACCCCGTCTCCATCCTGTCATACAGAGAATCTAAAGTCAGTGGGTCTGGGCGAGGTTCACGAAGAGGACATTGTCGTCCTGGCAATTCCTGGCGTGTAACTGGCCGCTGATATCGAGTGGGGATGCCATCCTGCATAGATGATGCAGCTTCAGATCCAGGAGGCGGTTGCACTTGAGGTCCCTGGCGGACTGGCAGCTAGCTAACAGGCTCTTGGGTCGTCAGAATTCCGGCAGCCTGGAGGTCTCTAATGCTCATGACGCAGGGGGCAGGGCCTTCTCTCAATCTGTCTTGGGGATATCTGTCGAACACCCCTAAACTCTCGGGTAAGCACGTAATCAAGGGCCCGTAATACACCCTTGCCCCGGCCCCCCCTCCACAGTCGCTTCATCGACCATGCAAATATCGTGGCCAGGTTTGCCGGCCGTCCCTCCACCATACACATCAGACAGAACAAACTTAACTGGTTTACTTTGTCGTCCCCCTGCCCTCTTCCAACCAATGTAGCGGCAAGAATCTTGTGGATAAACTGGTAGACCGGATCAGTAATGTAACTTGTCACCATATTTTTTGAATATGGAGCAGAAGAGATTGTACCCCAAAACCTGGCGAGCTCATCCATCTGAACACTATGGGGGTGCCTCCTTTTGAAGACCCCCTAAAGGCTAGTGGCGAAGTCCGGTGCCTGAACCTCCTCTTCCGAGTATATTTGCGAGGCCACCGCAAACTGTGGAATCGTCATCTCAAAAAATTGCCTCCCCAAGGCAAACGAGACAGCATCACTCTCGTTGAATTTACCCTGCTGGTATTCGAACGTAGAGTGAAACTCGTAGGTGATCTCTTTGTATTGTCTAGCTCCGCAATCCAACACCCTTCGGAACTTGTCACCCAACAACTGTTCAATCCTACCCCTTTGACCTAGCTGGTTAAGCATATCCCAATCGATCCTCCTATAGGGTAGCAGCTCACAATTGACTAGGTTAGAAAGCCTTTCCCACTCGTGGGAGTCTAGATCAAACTGGAGAAGGGGACTGTCCACTATCCTCGTACTCTGCCCATGGGGAACACCGTCCCCCCTGTATCTGATTCTGCGTCGGCCAAAATAGGAAGGTTGCTTTGGTGCATCAGCGGGGTCACCTCTCTGGCGAGGTGTTGGCCCTCTCCTCTTCGGTCCGGCCTTGCTCGAACTACCCTCTCCAGACATCTGCATAAAGCACAAGTAAGACAAGCACGACATTAGAAAGAAGCAACCACATAGAACAATTGACCGTATAGCATTTCATTCGCGGCCATGTCTAAAAAGATAAACAATGTACCATATAATTTAGATACATTTTAGCAATGTGTAACATTATTAATTAATAAAATCAAATCTTGCCCGAATGGAGATTGAGTACGGGCAAGACCGAATCCTATATGCATGACCATCCCATTGTTACTAACCCCGCGAAAACATATCAAAAACCATACAACTACCCTCCTTCCGGCACTTTAATTGTCCTCAATTAAACGATGTGCCGAAAACACGAGCCAACATTGAGTGTAAATCTAAAGATAAACACAGTTTGAACAGAGCAGAAATAACGGGTTGACGGTCTTAAAAATCTGATTTTTATTATCAGTGTTAATCAACCCGCATCCCCACACTCAATGTTGGACCTCACCAAACCCGCCAAGAAAGACCCTGCATAGACTTGATCTACCCACAGAATGTACCAACTATCACCATCAAAACTCAACTCAAACCAAGTTTATCCCAACCCGCAAAGTAACCGAACATGCAACTGTCAATGGACCAGACACCAAAATAAACGCAACAACTAGATATATGATGAAAATGAAAGCATAAAATTTGCAAAAAAAACATACCTTGGTGCATATCTGCAAGAACTAGTGCACAAGAATGAAAAGTTGCAACACCGGTAAAAAGCGCGGTTGAAAGGGGAAAAACGGATGTTGACACTTAAAAATGGGTGAAGGTTAATGTAAGGAGGAAAAGGTGGAATATTTTAGTGAATGTGGGCTAAAAATGGCGATTTTTGGTGATAAATGGGGGAGAAGCCGTTGTTGAAAGTGAAAGAAATGGTTTGAAATGTGGAAAAAGTGGAGGCTAAGGTTAATAAGCTGCAGTTAGGGTCTCTCACGGGCCGCGAGAGAGTCCTCTAAGTCTCTCGCGCCCCCGAGGGAGTGGTGGTTCCGGAATTTATAGGCCTCTCGTGGGCCGCTACCGAGTATGTTGATGCCTCTCGCGCCCCGCGAGAAGGCTGTTTTCAAAGAAAGTGTTGAAAATTATCAAGTTTCATGCCTTAGAAAAGTTTTTGAAACATAAATGTTGTCTATTATAGCTTAATGAACCACCCTTTCGTGACTGGATTTAACCAAACGTACCTGTAATTTCCCGCTCTCCATCAATGGTGCGTGATATGACCTGCAAAAACCACTAAACCGACCCACACACAAACACACAAAATACGAAAACATGAATTAAATAAAAACATGAAATGCAATTAACTACCAAATTGTACATACTCTACATTTGAGCAGTAACCCAAGAACCTACGCTGTATGAGGTGGAACTTCGAGAAGAGTCTCCTCCGTCTCGGTGGGATCTAGCAGTCCTCCTAAATTGTGCTTCAATCGATGCCCATTGACCTTCCACGTCCCTCCGTCAGCTTCATCTTTCAGCTTGATAGTTCCATACGAGAATACCTCATTAACCACGTACGAGCCCGACCATTTTGACTTCACTTTGCCCACAAATAGTTTCAATCGCGAGTTATATAGGAGCACTCTTCGCTGATTTGAAACTCTTTCACCCTTTTCAATCTCCTGGTTTTCTCCTTAATGCTCCATGAACGCTCATACGCTGCATCCTGAAGTGCCTCCAACTCGTGAATTTGGAAGTATCGTCTCTTGGCAGCTTAAGTGAGGTCCAAATTCACAGTGAATAAAGCACATAGTGCCCTATGCTCAAGTTCAACCGGGAGATGGCAGGCTTTACCGTAAATGATCATGAAAGGCGTGGTGCCTAGCGGTGTCTTATAGGCGGTGCGAAATGCCCATAAAGCATCATCTAACTTGTCCGACCAATCCTTACGACTTTTGGCTACCGTCTTCTCGAGGATCCGTTTTACCCCCCTGTTCGCATTCTCCACTTGGCCGCTCGTCTGAGGATGATAAGCGGTGGAGAGGCGATGAGTGACACCGTAGCGCGCCAATGCCTTTTCCATGACGGCATTGCAGAAGTGCGTGCCATGGTCACTAATAATAGCTCGTGGGGTACCAACACGGGTGAATAACTTCTTCAAGAATCTCACCACCACTCGGGCATCATTTGTGGGTAAATCTTGAGTTTCAACCCACTTGGAAATGTAGTTAATAGCCACAAGTATGTACCAATTCCCGCTAGAGACGGGAAACGGTTCCATGAAGTCAATCCCCCATACATCAAAAACTTCAAGAATTTGTATGGGATGTTGGGGCATCTCGTCCTTGGATGAGATGTTGCCGGTGCGCTGGCAACGATCACACGTCTTAACAAACTCTAGAGCGTCTTTCACTACTGATAGCCAATAAAAACCGCAATCGAAATCCTTCTGTGCGGTGACGTGCGGACCATGATGACCTCCTGTCAGTCCCTCGTGCACGTGCCTCAAAATCTCCACCCCCTATTCTCTACTAACACAGCGCCTCAGAATTCTGTCTCCCCTACCCGAAATAGAAATGGGTCGTCCCAGATGTAACGCCTGACATCGCGGAAGAATTTCTTCTTCTGTTGCGTGGTCATCCCCTTCAGTACCACTCCATTCGTGAGATAATTCGCGAAGTCGGAAAACCATGTCATTCCCTCCTTCTCCGCTGCCACAAACTCCACTGACTCGTGGGGAAATCTATCACCGATCTCTTCTTCCCTAATTACTTCTCTACTAGGATCCTCTAATCGGGATAGATGGTCAGCGGCTGCATTCTCTGCTCATTTCTTATCTCTAATCTCTATGTCAAACTCAGAAATCAGGAGAATCCACCGAATGAGACGAGGCTTTGCGTCCTTCTTTTGGAAGAGGAAGCGCAGAGCCGCATGGTCCGTAAAGATGATGGTTTTGGAAAGGACAAGGTAGGAGCGGAATTTATCAAACGCGAATACCACTGCTAAAAGCTCCTTTTCTGTAGTGGTGTAGTTCTCCTGAGCATCATTAAGGGTTTTACTAGTGTAGTAAATAGGGTGAAAATGTTAATCACGTCGCTGACCTAAAACGGCGCCTACAGCATAGTCGCTCGCATCACACATGAGCTCGAAGGGCAAGCTCCAGTCGGGTGAGACGAGGATAGGAGCACTCACCAGTTTCTCTTTAAGTATCGTGAAGGCTTTCAAGCAGTCGTCATCGAAGACGAAGGGTACATCTTTTTCGAGGAGTCGAGTCACGGGGCGGGTGATCTTCGAGAAATCTCTAATAAACCGTCTGTAGAAGCCCGCATAACCGAGAAAGCTTCGAATAGACTTGACGCTAGTGGGTGGAGGGAGTCTGCTGATAGTATCTATCTTCGCCCGATCGAACTCTATTCCTGCCCGCGAGATCTTATGCCCTAGCACTATGACCTTTGTCACCATAAAGTGACATTTCTCCCAGTTAAGCATTACTCTCGTCTAGACACACCTAAGTGAGTAAGACATTGATCGAAAGTGTTTCCATAGACAGAGAAATCGTCCATGAAAACCTCCATCGAGGTCTCAATCATGTCCTGGAAGATAGCGACCATGCATTGCTGGATAGTACCGGAGCATTACATAACCTGAACGACATGCGGCTATACGCGTAGGTACCTGATGTATAAGAATTTATACATCTTTTAAACGTCAAATATTCCCCATTAATGCGGAAATTCGTTGTGTTTTCATTAATCTAGATACTCATTTGAGTTATTTGTGAAAATGCAGGTCCGGGCTTCGGCCCAGTAAAGAAACAAAGGCTTTTGGAGCAAATTGGAGCAAAAATGGAACATTTCTGCCAAACTGCCAGATATGGCACGACCGTGCCAACCATTGGCACGACCGTGCCAAGCATCCAGAAGTCGGCACTATCACAAGCACTATCATCAGACTGCACAATCCGAGTCAAATCAACACTTGGCACGATCGTGCCAACCCAAAGCACGAGCGTGCGCGTGCAATTACAGGCCTAGATCAGCTAGTTTTTGAGTTCAACTTAGTCGTTTCCGAGTACGATATCGATAAGCACGACCATGCCAAATGGTAGCACGGTCGTGCCACCTCGGGGAAATTTTAGTGGGATCTTTTCGAATTTGGCATCAAACTTAGTCAACAACTCAGAAAGGCACCTGACACTTACCAAGCACGACCGTGCCAAAAGGTGGCACGGTCGTGCCAAATGCCCAGTAGCTTAAATACGCGAATTCAGCTCATTTGAAGGGGAGATGGAGCATTTGGGTGGATTTCTCTCTTAAGAAGCTAATCTTGGAAGCTTGGAGATTGAAGAAAGAAGCCTTTAGGAGGTTGTATCACTTGATAATCCAACTCATTTAGCTAATTACCTTGTCTTAAACACTAGTATTTCACTTGTTATTCATGCACAATCCATATTACTTTATGTTGGTTATCATGAGCCTTCTAGGCTAAACAATTGTGTTGTTTGAATTTTGTTGAAGCTAATGAACACTTGACAATATGAAAATAGATGTGGTGATTATTGTATGTTAATCTCAATGATGGTATTTATTCAAGTTTCTTGGAATGCATGTTCATGTTTAAAGGTATTATTCTTGAATGTTTGATCATAAAAATTTACATGTAGTGTTGGAAAGCCCATGTAGAGATTATGATTATTGAATCTTGTTAGTTGTTGATTTGATTCATAGCATGAAACTAGGAATGGTAATTGCTAACATGATTAGGATGATGATTTGAATATGAGTATGAATTCTTGCATTTGGATTTGTAAAGATCTTATGAATGTTTATATGAATTCTATGGTTTGTTTTCATGTTGGATTGATGATTTAGGCCAAAGTTTTTGTTTAGCATGGCAATGCTTGTGATTTATGTCAAGAGCTTGTTGAAGATATCATTTACTTGAAACCAAGTTAGGGTGATTAATGTGTTGTTCATGTTAGTTTTCCTTAATTTGTAGAGTTTGGAGTTTTGATTAACAATTAACTCATTATTAAAGATTAACATCAATTTAGCAAGAGAACTTAAAGAATGAATCTTAGGTGATTAAAATGTTGTTCATTATAATTTTCCCAAGATTTATAAAACTAGGGGACCTTGATTGGAAACTTAGTTGATTCTAAGACTTGCATCACCATTAGTTTTCCTTAAAAAGTTGTCATATGTTTATTAGTGGATGCTCAATTCAAGCAACCTTTTTTAATATTGTTCTTGTTAATTCATTTAGTTAATTTTTATCCTTACATGATAGTTTAAAAACAATCAAGAAATCTACTCATTGATCGAAACAGGTTTAAAAGTAACGATGATTTAGTACTGAGACACCGAGTCCGCGGATTGATATCCGGTTCTTACCAGCGAACTATACTACCACCTAACAGGTACACTTGCCCTATGTGTGTGTATTTGGTTTTTAGTAAAAACTATTTTAAAACCTAATCTGTGTTAACGAAAATTATACTAATAAAAATATATTTCATTCACCCACATCAAGTTTTTGGCGCCGTTGCCGGGGACTTGGTCTTCTTAAGAATGGTTGGAGTTACTTGTTAAATCAGTGTGAAAAGTGTACAAAGTTTTGTTTAGTTGTTTTTATTTGTCTCACATGATTAATTGAAAAAAAAACAACAAAAATATGTTAAGTAATTAATTATTTCTTTTTACCTTTGTGTATACATAGGGTATTGTGTTCCTTCTTTTTCCTTACAGGTCGTGCATGTCCTCAACCCCAGTTGCTGAAGTTGTTGAGCCTTCATCGGAACCGGAGCACAATTTTCATCGAAGACTGCGGGAGCGGGCCCGCAGGGTGGCCGCCACAATTGAGGCAGACGCATTGGGAAACGACACACTTCACGAGGTTCACGTAGAAATGGCAGACGAAGAGGAAACGAGGGTCTTAAACGACATAGGTAAACCTTCACTTGAGGGTTTACCTGCGAGCATCAATGCACCCACAATAAATAATAATAATTTCGAGATCAAATCTGGTACCATTTCTATGTTGCAGAATGCGGTTCAGTTTTATGGCAAGGATCACGAGGATCCTAGTGTCCATATCGCAGGGTTTCTGGAGATTTGTGCCACATTCACCATTCGTGATGCATCATCAGATGCAATACGTCTTCGGCTCTTTCTGTTCACTTTACGTTATAGAGCTAAAGAGTGGCTTCTTTCACTTCCAGCTGGATCTATCACTACGTGGAATCAATTAGCTGAGAAGTTCCTTCAGAAGTATTTCCCCCCAGAGAAAACTGTTCGGTTAAGAACCAAGATTCTTAACTTCTGTCAGGACGATGATGAGCCCCTCTATGAGGCGTGGGAGCGGTTTAAAGAGTTCATGAGAAAGGTCCCACACCACGGGTTGCCCAAGTGGCAAAAATGTCAGATCTTCTACCATGGTTTGGATGGTCAAGGGCAGATGATGGTCGATACATATTCAGGCGGAGACATAGGCACGAAAAATGCCAACGAGGCATTTGAGATCTTAGAGAAATGCGCCTTGAAGAATCGGACACAGTAGCCATCGCGAGGGAAGAGTTCTAGACAAGGAGTTCATCACGTGAATGACTTCACCGCCATCACAACACGAATGGATGCCTTATCTTTAAAGTTTGATAGAGTGATGGAGATCCACTCGAGTGGTTCCTCGAGTGGGGGAGCATATCATGTAGGCGATTTTCCGGCTGGAGAGGTGTCGCATGAGCATGTAGATTTTATGGGAAACTAGTACTGTCCTAAGCATAATCCCTACAGCAATACATATAACTTGGGGTGGAAGAATCACCCAAATTTCAGTTGGAAGTCTGAAGCGTCAAATCAGCATCCACCCGATTCGCTCCACGCCCCCAGCTCTTGGAGGATACGGTGCACCTCGGCCTCAACAGATGCCTTCCACTAATGAACCTAGTGTTCAGGACATGTTTAGTCAACTCTTAGCTGGTCAAAATTCTCAAAGAATCGAAAATGAAAAGCGCTTCAAGGAGTATGACGGTCGTTTCATGAGGCAAGAGAGTGAGTTGAGAAGCCAAAAGGCTTCCATGCAGACCATTGAAAACCAAGTTGGCCAGATAGCAAAGATGTTGTCTGAGAGACAGCAAGGGGGCCTTCCAAATAACACAGAGCCAAATTCGAAAGCTACTGCAAAGGCCATCACGTTGAGAAGCGGCAAGATCGCTGAGCCCGTTACTTCGGCTGAATAGAGTAAGCCGGTTGGCGACGAGATTGTTGAGGAGATTGAGACTGAGTCTCCGGGAGAGGTGCAACTGAGGCGAGACCCAGCAAGTACAGCACGTCCCAAGGAGCCAGTGAAAGAGTATGTTCCTCCCGTTCCATATCCGGGGAGGTTGAAGAAGCAGAGGATGGAAGAACACTACGGTAAATTCCTTGAGCTTTTCAAGCAACTTCATATAAACCTACTGTTTGTCGAGGCACTTGCTCAAATGCCTAAGTACGCCAAGTTTCTGAAAGATATTCTATCTAACAAAAAGAAACTTGAGGAGCTTTCGCATGTGACCTTGAACGAGGAGTGTTCAGCAGTTCTTCAGAACAAGATACCACAGAAAATGAGTGATCCCGGGATTTTTACTATCCCATGCTTGATTGGTAGTTTGTCGGTCAGCATTGCACTAGCTGATCTTGGAGCCAGCATAACCTCATGCCTTATGCGGTTTTTACTAAGCTGGACTTGGGAGAGCCAAAACCCACTCGTATGAGCATTCAGTTAGCCGATCGTTTAGTGAAGTACCCTCGAGGTATAGTTGAGAAGATGCTAGTGAAGATCGACAAGTTTGTCTTTCCTGTTGATTTTGTGATCTTGGACATGGATGAGGATAAAACTGTTCCTCTCATCTTAGGTAGGCCATTCCTTGCCACTGCTCGAGCGTTGATCGATGTCTGCACCGACAGACTTACTCTTAGGGTGGACGATGAAGAAGTGACCTTTGATATAGGGAAATCCATGCAGCACCCACAGATCCATGATCATACACTCTACTTTATCGAGACTATTGACATATATGTGAGTGATCATCTTCATAGCACGTTTGAGGAGGAAGTTGTGGACACACAGCTTATTGGTGGAGAGACTTTTGGTTCGCCTGCTATGGTCCAGTCTGCTGAAGAGATGACCTGTTTGATAGGTCATGTGGCTCCCCCACGTACTGAGGTTTTTGAAGTGGTGGGCGTTGCTGAGCCTAAAGCACGCCCTTCGGTTGAGGATCCACCCTCACTTGAGCTTAAGGAACTTCCAGATCACTTGGAGTATGCTTTCTTAGAGGGTGCGACTCAACTACCCCTCATCATCTCTGCTAGGTTGTCAGAAGAAGAGACGGGTCGATTTCTTGAGGTTTTGAAGCAGCATAAAAAGGCGATAGCTTGGAAGATCATGGATATTAAAGGGATCAATCCATCTTTTTGTACCCACAAGATCTTGATGGAGGAGGACATCAAACCCGTAGTGCAGCATCAGAGGCGTTAAATCCGAACATGCAGGATGTTGTGAAGAAAGAGGTCATCAAATTGCTTGATGCAGGTCTGATATACCCGATTTCTGATTCGCCTTGGGTTAGTCCTGTGTAGGTGGTCCCAAAGAAAGGAGGGATGACAGTGGTGACCAATGAGAAGAACGAGTTGATTCCTACTCGTACTGTCACTGGGTGGAGAGTTTGCATTGATTATCGCAAACTCAATGATGCCACGAGGAAAGATCATTTTCCTCTTCCTTTCATTGTTTAGATGTTAGAGAGGCTTTCAGGGAGGATGTTTTACTATTTCCTTGACTGTTTCTCTGGCTATTTTCAGATTCCCATCTCTCCTGAGGATCAGGAGAAGACGACATTCACATGTCCCTGTGGCACATTTGCCTACCGGCGAATGCCCTTTGGACTGTGCAATGCCCTGGCCACGTTTCAAAGATGCATGGTGGCTATTTTTATGACATGATCGAGGATTCCATGGAGCTCTTCATGGATGATTTTTCTGTTTTCGGGAGTTCTTTCGACCATTGTCTCGGGAATCTGAAAAGGATGTTGGCCCGATGTGAGGAGGCCCATCTGGTGTTGAACTGGGAAAAATGCCACTTCATGGTGAAGGAGGGCATTGTGCTTGGGCACAAGATTTCGCAGGCGGGGCTCGAGGTTGATCGGGCCAAAGTTGAGACTATCTCTAAGCTCCCGCCACCCACATCCGTGAAATCTATTAGGAGCTTTCTTGGTCATGCAGGTTTCTACCGACGATTCATAAAGGATTTTTCCAAAATCGCCTGTCCGATAACCCAGCTTATAGAGAAGGATGCCCAGTTTGTTTTCTCCGATGAATGCCTGAAGGCATTCGAACTGTTAAAGGAGAAGTTGGTGAATGCCCTAATCATGGTAGCTCCCGACTGGGAATTACCATTTGAATTGATGTGCGATGCGAGTGACTTCGCAGTTGGGGCCGTCTTGGGTCAGAGGAGAGATAAGAATTTTCACCCGATTTGCTATGCGAGCAAGACCTTAAACGACGCTCAGGAGCATTACACCACGACTGAAAAAGAGCTCCTAGCCGTGGTCTTTGCCTTCGACAAGTTTTGGTCTTATCTCATCCTCTCCAAGACCATCGTGTACACGGATCATGCAGCACTTCGATATCTCTTTGGCAAGCAAGATGCCAAACCCAGATTGATACGATGGATTCTTTTGCTGCAGGAGTTTGACATTGAGATCCGTGATAAGAAAGGGGCCGAAAATTTGGCGGCTGATAATTTGTCCCGTCTTGAGCATTACGAGGGAAAAGAAGTTCGTGGGGCCAACATTAATGACAATTTTCCCCACGAGTTTCTTATGAGGATCGAGACAAATGACGACTCCCCATGGTTTGTTGATATCGCAAACTACATAGCCGGCGGCATCCTGATCAAAGGGATGACCTTTCAGCAGAAGAGAAAATTTTTTGCGGATGTCAAGTACTACCTATGGGATGACCCCTATCTATTCAGGGTGGGCGCGGATCAGATGATCCGGCGCTGCGTGCACGACAATGAGGCGAGGGACATCCTTCGCCACTACCATGAGGGACCTACGAGAGGTCACCATGGGGCAAATAATACCGCCAAAAAGGTGTTTGATGCTGGATTCTTCTGGCCTTCCATCTTTAAGGACGCCCATGAGTTCGTGAAATCTTGTGACGCCTATCAAAGGGCAGGTAATATTTCTGCACGCCACGAGATGCCACAAAACGGCAATCAAGTCTGCGAGGTTTTTGACGTTTGGGGTCTAGACATTATGGGACCTTTTCTGACTTCCTTCGGAAACTGATACATCCTAGTCGCATTCGACTATGTTTCAAAGTGGGCGGAAGTGCAAGCTCTGCCCACCAACAATGCTAGGGTGGTGGTCAAATTTCTGAAGAAGCTGTTCGCGCGCTTCGGTGCTCCTAAAGCGCTAATCAGTGACCGGGGAACACACTTTTTTAATGCTCAATTGGAAAAAGCATTGTCCCGATATGGTGTGCAACATTGGTTTTCCACACCATACCACCCACAGACTAGTGGGCAAGTCGAGGTCACAAACCGGGGCATTAAGCGCATTTTGGAAAAGACGGTGAACGCCAGCCGTAAGGACTGGTCTGAAAGATTGGATGATGCACTGTGGGCCTTCCGAACGGTCAACAAGACTCCTATAGGCACTACTCCATTTAAGTTAGTCTATGGGAAGTCTTGTCATCTCCCTGTTGAGCTCGAGCACAAGGCATACTGGGCCTTGAAAACTGTTAACCTTGACATGGCAGCTGCGAGCGAAAACAGGTTTGTGAAGATCCATGAGATCGAAGAGCTCCAAAATGATGCATATGAGAGCTCCAAGCTGTACAAGGAACGTACTAAGACTCTCCATGACTCCCGCCTGAAGGACAAGAAGGAATTCCGGGTGGGTGATCGGGTATTATTATACAACTCGCGTCTCAAGCTGTTCCCTGGCAAGCTTAAATCTCATTGGTCAGGTCCTTACACGGTGCGGTTTGTGTTTCCCTATGGAACAGTGGAAATAGGCCATGAGGATGGCCGCCTGTTCAAGGTCAATGGGCACAGACTGAAGTCGTATGTTGGCGGCCCTGTGGATAGATGTGAGGAGGTTGTCACCCTCCACCCCAAGAACAAATGAATTCGGGGTGGTGAGTCTAGCTGAAGACTCGTAAATAAACTTAGCATGTTCTTGGGGTTTCAGTTGTTTTTCTGTTGGTTACTTAGTTTCTTTTCAGGTTGCGGTTCATCTTGGACGCGGGGGATGTTGGAACACATTGTCGATCTTCAGGTATGTTAGTTCAGCTCTTTTCTTGGTAGGAAGCGTTTCTTGAGTGATCCAGGTTCAAGTGACGTTTGTAATTGGGTTTTATTATAAAAAAACCGGCACTATCAACAGTGTTTTCTGGCACTGTCAGATCTGATAGTGCAGGTCCATTTGCAGAAGAAGCCCATAACCTAATTTTCTTTAAAAATCTTCAAAACCCCACTTGAATCTCACAAACTCACTCAAGAATCATCCACACTTCCTTCCTTCTCTCAAGAAATCTGTATTTTTTTCATCCCAAGCTTCGTTCCAGGTAGGAATCTTTCCACTTTCTCTTTGTAGTTGTTAAATATTTAAGGTTTGTTCTTCAAGTTAGGTTTTCTTTAAAGTTTTTAGGGCTTGGTCTAAATCGTCCGATTCAAGCCCGTTTTCGTGTTTTTTATGTTGTTGTGCTTCACTCTGGACCGATCTACAAAACCCCCAAGCAAAAGTGTTGAAAAATCGAGGTTTTGGGTGCGTTTTAAGGGATTTTGCAGGCTGCGGTTCCATCACGCACGGTCGTGCCAACACTTGGCACGACCGTGCTCTTCATAAAAAAGTGATAAACTGCATCAGGAAAGCTAGAAAATCATCAAGCACGATCGTGCCATCATATGGCACGGTCGTGCCCTTCATAAATTCTTGGTGAATCTAGAAATCCTGCCCAGAAAATCATCAAGCACGATCGTGCCATCATATGGCACGGTCGTGCCCTTCATAAATTCTTGATGAATCTGGAAATCCTGCCCAAAAATTCAACAAGTACGATCGTGCCAAGATTTGAAACGCTCGTGCCCTTCATAAAAATTTCTAGTTTTCCCACAAAATTCACCCAGATTCGGTCTTGCACGATAGTGCTTGAGTGTGGCACGATCGTGCTTCACGAAGAACAAATCCAGAAAACTTCATAAAATTGACATCTTCATAAAAGCTTGTTGAAATAAGCACGCACGGTCGTGCGAGCCGTCTCTAAACTAGTTTTTGTTGATTTTCCGCATTATAATTGCAGAATTTGTTCTATTCTTGCAGATGAATCACCCATTTCTTCGTTTCAGCGGCAATGCCAGGGAAGGGCATTGTATTGCGAAGGTTGAAAGACTGTGGGCTCGGAGGCACTTAACGAGCCTATGAGGACGCTGCAAACGGTTGATCTCGACCTACTCGGTCAGACTGAAAGATTTGAGGAGCTTATGACCCCTCCTTGGTCCCGCCTATTCGCAATGGTGGAGCCCCAATATGTCAAATTAGTTATCGAGTTTTTTTGCCTCGTTTAGGTTTATCTTCCCCTGCCCTGATGTTTATGAGAAAAGAGTTGGTGTTAGTTACCGTCTGGGACGGAAGTGGCATCATCAATCGATCAGCAGGTTTGGACAGATACTTGAATTATATGAGGAGGATAAGATCGAATCCGAGTTATTTCACGGCAGTCTGCAAGAATGGGAGGATGATACGGATAAAGCAGCATTCTGGGATCAGATCACTGTACCGGGCCGGGCCTGGGATCCACGCCGAGCCAAGGCCACATGGATTCTTGACCCGTTGCACCGCATCATAGAGCGCGCCATCTTCCACATAATCGACGGCCGGGGTGATAGCACTGGAAACATCACCACCCGTGACCTTTTCCACCTCTATTGCATCATATCGGGGTCCAACTGCAATGTCGCAGTTAGTGTTGCAGAGTCCATCCAAAGGGGTATTGGGTCAACCCCCACATCGAGGATCTGTGGTGGTGCATTAGCCACCAGGTTAGCTAGGCACTACAGGGTGCGGTTGGATGATCTTACCGTAGCTTGTGAATATGGATTACTTGATGTGGCACAGCTGACTGCCATGCATATGATTCGCAAGGTTAATGGTATCCCGAAGTTGGTGAATCGATTGGGTAGGATTTGGGACCCACTTCCTGAGGGAGAAATTGATCCAAAAGAGGGCGATGTTGGTGGAGCCGAGGACGTCCACATGCAGGATGCTCCAGGATTCGGGCCAGGTGAGGCTGCTGAGGGAGCAGACCCTCATCTTCAGATGGGTGAAATAGGCCAGGGCTTTGGAAGCCCAAGTTGGGAACACTTGTTTGGTGGTGGTTACGAGCAGGGTGCGTATGGTCCGCATGAGCCATCTACAGTGGATCTTTGGAGAAGAATGGATGGGCTAGCGTTGGATCAGCAGGCTGTACGACACGATGTGGACTTGATCCATGCTGAGCAGCATCGTCAGGGTAATTTTATGGAAGATATGTACGAGTAAAGTAGGCGTAGCTTCGACTGGTTATTATGGTCTCAGCAACATCTAGCAAGCTCGCTCGGTCATCCGTACACACAGCCACCGCCGCACTTCACTAGGAGATCCCTGTTTGACCGCCGGGACGATGCCGGTCCTTCAGGATCTGGCGGCCGACCCTGATCTTGCAGCTCCTGTCATACTTTCATTTGCATTTCTATGTTCGAGGGGTGTACCATTTTGGACTGTCCGTACACTCCTCCGTTGTTGCTTTAAATTTCGTACATTTTTTTTATTTAGTGGTTTAATTTTTGAACTATGATAAGGGATTGTTGGGTTAGGTTGGGTTGTTTATGGTAATCTTGATCAGGTTTGCAAGTGTGCAGTTTTGAAATTGATGATATGCTAGTCGCTCGATGGTGCAGTGGTGCGTTGGAATGTTTCATATTACCTTCTTTCGCTCCATTTCTAGCCTTTGCAAACCAGGGGATTTTTCGTATTCCCGCTTCCTCCACTGCTATACTATTGCATTGCATTATGCTCATTTTTTTTGTTGTACATCGTGGGCGATGTACAATTCAAGTGTGGGGAGGTGGTTAAGCTTGTTTATGGTTGTCTGAAAAAAAAACAAAAAACAAATAATAATAATAATAATAATAATAATAATAATAATAATAATAATAATAATAACAAAACTCTATTGAATAATTAACTCAACACAAGTTTTATATAAATCTAAAAGTTTTTGATAAATTCACAAAGGTGAACGAAAAAAAGGATTTGCTCGAATAAAAGTTACCATTTAGTAATCTTTTTTGTATAAAATCGAGCGTGAGAAATCGAGCAAAATTCCTACCTGTTTGCCTTGCATAATTACCCAATACGCCCGTTTCCGTGAGTTATTTTTGAGCCTTATAGCTTTAGAATTATTTTTTGTTCATGTTTTTGCGGGCAAAGATTGAGTGCGCCGGATAACTTTCGCGATTAGAACTTATGTTAGGCATGCATTTCGAGAACACAAAGCAAGCACATAACATAAAAATGATTGAGGCACTCGGAAACCTTTTATTTTTAACCAATTTCAATTATCCTTACACCCAAATCACACCCTTAGTTAAACCAATTTGAGCCTCTCCCTTTCATTTCATATAAACCACTAAATATCACCAATCAGCCAATTTAGCCTTTTCTTTTTAAACCCACATTTTTTGGTTTAAAGTCCGATCCGGTTAAGACTAACTTGTAAGCTTTCTTGTATAGTTTATCAATTTATTAGTCATAACATCATAGCTTGGATTTTTTATCTAAGTAGACGTACTTAGTTCCCTCTAAAGTGGGGAAATAAAAAAAGTCGTGTCAATTGGCTTAACTAGAGCAATTTTATGGATACATCCAAGCGGTTTGCTAGCTCTCGGTTAGTTATTTGGATAGTTTTATTTTTCTTCACTTCAAGTTAGTCGAGCCTTCGGTCTTTAGCCATTTTAGCCACTTTTATAAATCCATTTCCACACCCTTGACCATATCCAAATTACAACCCACACAAGACCTCTTGATTTTTGATATGTGTTGGTTAAGTGTTTAGATTTGATCCTTATACAAGCTTATGATATCGCATAGTCATTGTCTTGGCATCGAGTGTTCTAAACATACTCATTGAATTGTATGTTCCCTATATTTTAGCCGAGTGTGTGTCAACATTGCGAGGATGTAAGGTGAACTTGTAGGGATGCCGAGATGGATCATTGCTCATAACCATATTTCATATACTTTTTGGTTTTTCCTTTTATGTCAAGTAATCCATTTTGTTTTACCCAAGTTATTTATTTGTGCTTATATAACGCTAGTTGAGATGATTGCAAGATAGAATTTTGTTTACTTTAGTTTGTTTGAGGACAACCAAAGTTCAAGTGTGGGGATGTTTGATGTATAAGAATTTATACATCTTTTAAACGTCAAATATTCCCCATTAATGCGGAAATTCATTGTGTTTTCATTGATTTAGATACTCATTTGAGTTATTTGTGAAAATGCTGGTCCGGGCTTCAGCCCGGTAAAGAAACAAAGGCTTTTGGAGCAAATTGGAGCAAAAATGAAACATTTCTGCCAAACTGCCAGATATGGCACGACCGTGCCAAGCATCCAGAAGTCGGCACTATCACAAGCACTATCATCAGACTGCACAATCCGAGTCAAATCAACACTTAGCACGATCGTGCCAACCCCAAGCACGACTGTGCGGGTGCAATTACAGGCCCTGATCAGCTAGTTTCCGAGTTCAACTTAGTCGTTTCCGAGTACGATATCGATAAGCATGACCGTGCCAAATGGTAGCACGGTCGTGCCACCTCTGGGAAATTTTAGCGGGATCTTTCCGGATTTGGCATCAAACTTAGTCAACAACTCAGAAAGGCACCTGACACTTACCAAGCACGACCGTGCCAAAAGGTGGCACGGTCGTGCCAAATGCCCAGTAGCTTAAATACGTGAATTCAGTTCATTTGAAGGGGAGTTGGAGCATTTGGGTGGATTTCTCTCTCAAGAAGCTGATCTTGGAAGCTTGGAGACTGAAGAAAGGAGCCTTTAGGAGGTTGTATCACTTGATAATCCAACTCATTTAGCTAATTACCTTGTCTTAAACACTAGTATTTCACTTGTTATTCATGCACAATCCATATTACTTTATGTTTGTCTTAGTTATCATGAGCCTTCTGCTAAACAATTGTGTTGTTTGAATTTTGTTGAAGCTAATGAACACTTGACAATATGGAAATAGATGTGGTGATTATTGTATGTGAATCTCAATGATGGTATTTATTCAAGTTTCTTTGAATGCATGTTCATGTTTGAAGTTATTATTCTTGAATGTTTGATCATAAAAATTTACATGTAGTGTTGGAAAGCCCATGTAGAGATTATGATTATTGAATCTTGTTAGTTGTTGATTTGATTCATAGCATGAAACTAGGAATGGTAATTGCTAACATGATTAGGATGATGATTTGAATATGAGTATGAATTCTTGCATTTGGATTTGTAAAGATCTTATGAATGTTTATATGAATTCTATGGTTTATGTTCATGTTGGATTGATGATTTAGGCCAAAGTTGTTGTTTAGCATGACCATGCTTGTGATTTACGTCAAGATCTTGTTTAAGATATCATTTACTTGAAACCAAGTTAGGGTGATTAATGTGGTGTTCATGTTAGTTTTCCTTAATTTGTAGAGTTAGGAGTTTTGATTAACAATTAACTCATTATTAAAGATTAACATCAATTTAGCAAGAGAACTTAAAGAATGAATCTTAGGTGATTAAAATGTTGTTCATTATAATTTTCCCAAGATTTATAAAACTAGGGGACCTTGATTGGAAACTTAGTTGATTCTAAGACTTGCATCACCATTAGTTTTCCTTAAAAAGTTGTCATATGTTTATTAGTGGATGCTCAATTCAAGCAACATTTCTTAAATATTGTTCTTGTTAATTCATTTAGTTAATTTTTATCCTTACAAGATAGTTTAAAAACAATCAAGAAATCTACTCATTGATCGAAACAGGTTTAAAAGTAACGATGATTTAGTACTGAGACACCGAGTCCACGGATTGATATCCGTTCTTACCAGCGAACTATACTACCACCTGACGGGTACACTTGCCCTATGTGTGTGTAGTTGGTTTTAAGTAAAAACTATTTTAAAACCTAATCTGTGTGAATGAATATTATACTAATAAAAATATATTTAATTCACGCACATCACTACCGTAGGGGCATGTGAAGGTTGTCTTTTCTTGATCCTCGAGAGCAATCGGGATCTGAAAGTAACCTGAGAACCCGTCAAGAAAGCAATAAAATTGCTGTCCTATGAGTCGCTCAACATCTGATCAATAAACGGGAGTGGAAAGTGGTCCTTGCGGGTGGCGTCGTTTAATTTACGATAATCTATGCACACCTGCCAGCCCGTGACTGTTCGCGATGGGATAAGCTCATTCTTTTCGTTCATGACCACTGTCATTCCCCCCTTCTTGGGAACAACCTGAGTGGGGCTTACCCATGCTGAATCGAAGATCAGATAGATGAGACCAGCTTCCATCAGCTTGAGAACCTCTTTCTTCACGACTTCTTTCATATTCGGGTTCAGACGGCGCGGTGGCTGCACTACTGGCTTAAAGACGTCCTCCATGAGGATCCTATGTGTACAAAAGGTAGGGCTAATTCCCTTGATATCAGACAGTTTCCATGCGATGGCCTCCTTGTTGGATTTTAGGACCTCGATTAAATGCTCCTTCTCCTCTGTTGATAATTTCGAAGAAATGATCACGGGTAAGCTCGAATTTTCACCTAGAAACGCGTATTCAAAGTGAGACAAGAGAACCTTAAGCTCTACGGCTGCTGATGTCGATAATGGTGTACTCTCGCTAGCTGCACTCACCTCACAGAACTCTAGGGTCTTGGGAACCTCTAGAAAATCGTCCCCTATATCCTCACTATCACTCTCCTCAGCTACTAAACTCTCATTCACTAATTCAGCTCCGCTAATATAGTCTAAACAGTGATCAACGCATGACATGAATGAGTTCAGAATGTATACGGAGTGACAAGGGCCACTATCGCTGTCGTTACCGCTTGGGTGTTGCATCGACCTTGCGATTTCAACGTGACGTTCTCGTCCCCGACATGAAGGGTGATTTTCCCATCATGAACATCAATGAGCGCTTTCGCGGTGCGCAGAAATGGGCGATCTAAGATGATGGGTACCTTCTTGTCGGCCTCCATATAGAGGATGACGAAATCTACGGGAAAGACAAATCTATCAACTTTAACCAATAAGTTATCTACGATTCCCCTCGGGTACTTAACGGACCTATCGGCTAAGGACAGTGACATACGAGTAGGGGTGAGCTCCCCTAACCCTAATGTCTCGTAGAGTGAGAAAGGCATCAGATTTATGCTCGCCCTGAGATCGGCTAAAGCATGGGCTGGAGCAATGGAGCCGCCGAATAGGCATGGAATCATAAAGATACCTGGATCAGTCATTTTTTCAGGCAACTTGTTTAAAACCATAGCGGAGCATCCTCCAGTCAACGGGACATTCGAAAGCTCCCCCAGCCTATCTTTACGTTTTAGAAGATCCTTCAAAAACTTAGCATATTTAGGCATATGCTGGAGGGCCTCGATGAACAGGAGATTGACTTTTAACAGAATAAACATGTCAAGGAAATTCTTGTATTCCTTGTCATATTTTTGTTGTTTCAGACGTGCTGGGTAGGGTAGGCGTGAAGTGTCTACGATCGGTGATGGCCTAACCTCTACTGGTTTTCTCTCTCCCCTACTCTCAACTGAAGGTCCACTAGTTGGTGCGGTAATTGCTGGGTCTAGCCTGGTGTGCACCCTAGGTGGAGCCTCCATCTCTATTTCCTCATCCACCTCATCATGACGCTCCTCTATCTCTACCTCTACCCCCTCTCTACCCACTTCTTTCAGAGTCCTACCACTCCGCGTAGTAATCACTTTCGCGTGTTGGTTCGCTGGTTGGGTTGGGTATTACCCGCGAACTGGCCGTGTGGCTGCTCTTGCAGCTGCTTAGCGATACTACCGACCGACCTCTGCAGATCTAAGAGTGCGGACTGTTGATTTTTCAAGAGAAGATCATGTTCCGTGAGAGTTTTCTGAGTAGCCTGATCCTTAACAACTAATTGAGATAACAACTCTTCGATCCTATCTAGACTACCTCCTGACCCTCCACTCCTAGTCTGACCCTCCTGATTCGAACCCCCTCCACTAAACTGACTAGAATGACCTGACCCTCCACTATTGTAGTGACCCTGCCCCCTGTTTTGATAAGAACCTGATTGGAAACCAGGGGTTACCGGAAGATCGATAATAATAATAATTATTATTATTATTATTATTATTATTATTATTATTATTATTATTATTATTATTATTATTATTATTATTATTATTACGCCAGTTTGAATTATAACTGGAAGAATTATTATTAAAGGGATTAGTCAGACCGGTGATAAAGTCTACCTGCTCGACAGTGAGCGTGGGACACTCTAACATGTCATGACCCCCTCTACACACCTCACACCTATCTACCTTCTTCTTCAGTTCCTTTATCTCCTTCGTGACCTCCCTCTTAAAGCTATCTAAAGCAGCCGCTACCTTAGTTCCAAGCTAACTTGGTGTAGGCCCAGGTTAACCGGAGGCGTACGAGATACAAGAATTGAATTCCTGCTGGCAGTGCTGTAATCGACATCGGAATGGGCAAAGCTTTCAAAAAGGTCGTTACACTCGGCTACTGTTTTCTTTCCCATTAAGTGTCCACCAGCAGAAGTGTAATCGAGCGTGGGTCTCAGGGGTGAGACCGTTGTAGAATTTCTCTACAAGCACCTAGTCTGACAGACCGTGTTGGGAGCAGCGGGATACTAAAGTTTGAAAACGCTCCCAAGCTAGATGGTAGGGCTCGTCAGGTTCCATTCGGAACGAATGGATCTGATCACGAAGGCGGGATGCTTTAGCGAGTGGGAAGTATTTTTTAAGGAAAGCGTCCCGTGGAGCACTCCAAGTAGAAAAAGTACCGGGTGGTTGAGAGTCAAGCCAGATGGCAGCTCGACCCCCGAGAGAAAAGAGAAAGACTTGGAGAAAACGGGCATCATTTCCCGCACCCTCCATATTGAACATGTGACATAGACGGGTAAGGCGGTTGATATGTGAGGGCGCATCCTCATCATCACGACCGTGGAATTGGCAAGAGTTAGTGATGGCGGTCATGATGTAGGAAGGGATTTGCCAAGCTCGATCATTGTTCATAGGGGGTAAGGTGATGGGTGAGTTTACACCAGTGAAGCCGGTGGTGGCCTGTTGGTAAACGGTCTGATTGTTATTAGCCATGTGAAAGTTAGGTGGTGGCGGTGTTGGGCTTACGTTTCTATGGACTACGCGGGGTGATGGGGAACTGGGTGGTGAAGGCTTAGGTGTAAAATCAAAATCGGGCGGTAAAAAGGAACGGGATGAACTTGAAAAGGTGGAGGAAGAAGCACTTACCTTTGGTGCAGGAGAGAAGGGCGTATCCGTCGGCGGCTTAGGCGGAGGTCCTTGCGAACGCGTATGGGGCGTCCACTAAATCGAAAACACAACAAATACAATAAGTTAGCAAAAACAATTAATATATATATATATATACACAAAAAAAACATTAAACTAATTAAATAATTTAGACTCCTATGACACAAACGAAAAAATAAAAATTTAACACAAGTGTAACAACAAAGCCTAAATCGAGTAATCAACGCAATTGCCTATGAGAGAGTCCCTGGCAACGGCGCCAAAAACTTGATGTTCTAAAAGTAGTTAATTAAAAACAAACCAAATTACCCTAATTCTAGACTTAAATTAAACTCTAGACTCCTAACTTATACTAAACTACTAACCGGCAAGTGGACCGATCAATTGTAGAATAGCATTAAGCAAGTCCGGATTATCGAACCCACATGACTCTCAAATTACTATGACTACCTAACTTAGACTCAATTACAAACTTTGTATATTTTAAGGGGGGGTTTCCTACTAATTCTAAATTATCAATTAAACTATTAAATTACTAAATTGGAATAAACCAAACTATGAACTTTTAGGAAAATTGGGAATTAAATCAAGAAATAATGAACTAGTCACCTATGTTGGATTTTTAGACTACTACTCATTTGATTTAATAATAATTAGGTTGAATGTTTTACCAGGATCTTGACATATTAAATTCTAGGTTAACCGAACAGGACCCGGACCCTTCTCGGGGAGACACCTATGATAACCTACAATTATTATTTGTTTACCGGTCCTAAAGATTTCTTTTCAGTTATCTTTTAAATTAGTAAAGTGTCTAATTAATTAATTACCTCTCAATAATTAACCTAGACCAACTACAATTTCTAGTTTAGCTTAACTGACTCAGTTATGGCAAGGAAATTAGATTTCGGAATTTCTCAAAACCTAAACCTAACAATTTATCTAATTAATTCAGCCAACTAATTGTTATTTCTCAATAATCAATTTAGGTATAATGACAATATTGATTTTATAATTCCTTCAATTGTTTTCCCGGTTTTATTGGCCATTTTACCAACATCTTCCCAAATCTCCAAAGACACGAAAAGTAACATAAACCTATTCTATGGAAGACATCCACCTAAGTTCATGCAAAACAACCAAACAATCACAAATCAAGCAAAATCATGCAAATACACTAAACTAGATAACTAAAGTTATGAACTTTACCAATTAAACATTCAAACCACAATTAAATTAAAACAAATCAAAGTCTCATAAAATCCATTATCCAAACCTAGGCAACTGAATCAAATCTAGCCAAATAACATGTTTGAAAAACAAATTAAACAAGGTTTATAATAAGGAAGCATAATAAAGCAAAACAAGGAATGCAAAGGTCAAGAATTGTACGATAAAACCATTAAAGCTCCTGCCTTGAACCTCCTTGATCACCCACACATTTCTTGCAGCCTAGATCTCCTTCTCCTAGCTCAAAATCTCCAGAAAAGTGCTCCCAAAAGCCTCTAGTTCGTCCAAGTTGGTTCCAAGTTGAGTTTAACTTCAACAATGATTGATTAAATAACAAACAAGTCCCAATCCAACTCAATTTCGAAACTTTCTGGATAAAACACCCTCTCGCCGGCCGCGAGAGGGTTTGAGGCTTCCGGTCGCGCCCCGCGACCGAGTGGCTTTCCGGAGATAAATATTACTCCCTCGCGGGCCGCGAGAGAGATGTGGTGTGCGCGACCGGGTTGAAAATCTTTATTTGCGTTTCATTTTCTCTTTTTCGATCCAATCACGTACCGGCTCGGTTCTTTTCACCATTTTCGCTCGTTTTCCCCATCCTTCCGACCGTTTTGACGAACCAAGACCTGCAAAACGCATTTGGATTAAAAGTAGATAAATTCTTGACAGTCCGAAACGAAAACGTTCTAAAAATATACAAACTCTACATGATAAATGGATGTATTATTCAATACATCAATGGCGAAGGTGAATTCTTGATTGTCGGGGATTATTAGGCGGAGACTTGCCCCTGTGCCATCATCGTTGGATGCACCATCTGTGTGAAGTATCCATGCGCGGTCATCTGTAACCGGCGCTGGGTTTTGTACAGCTTCACACTTTTGCGCTTTATTGCTAGGTACTTCTGTAACAAAATCCGCTAATATCTGTCCTTTTATTGCTGGGCGTGGTTTGTACACGATGTTGTGTCCACCAAGCTCAATTGCCCATTTTGCTAGACGGCCAGATATATCTGGTTTAGATAAAATTTGGCCTAAGTGATAGTTCGTGATAACTGTTATCACATGGCCAGAAAAATAAGTACGCAACCTGCGGGATGCGTGGACTAAAGCTAGAGCAAGCTTTTCCAATATAGGATATCTTGTCTTTGGGTCAGTTAGCATTTTGCTGACGTAGTTGATCGAAGTTTGGACTCCTGCGCGCTCTACTAACAGGACTGCGCGCAGAGCGATATCTGATGCGGAAAGGTAAAGTATCAGTGGCTCGTTCTTCTGCGGTGCCGTGAGCGTAGGTAGCTGAATCAAGCACTCCTTCATTTGTGTGAAGGCTTTCTCCGCATCCCGAGTCCACTGAAACTTGTTTTGCTTTACACAATTCCGCAAGGTGCTGATGAATGGGAAGGACTTCATTGCGTGGTTGGCCAAGAACCTGTTCAGCGCAGCCAGTCGCCCTGCCAACCGTTGCATTTCTTTGATGGTTGAGGGGGAAGGCATACGTTGAATCGCTTCCACTTTCTCGGGATTGACTTTGAAACTGTGACATTTGTGCATTTTCAATCATTGCATAATTACAAACAATTTTGTATTCAGTGAAACCCTGTATTTTATTTCCAAATATTTTTGTATTAAATAAAATCTTGTATTTTATTGATGAGAATGCAAAAATGTCAATCGTTGCACAATTTCGATAATTTTCATGTTCGTTAAAGTGTTCTATACATTTTAGCAAAACGCGTAACCGCACAACCGAACGAACTGACATCTACGGCATTTTTGGCATAATCCAAGTTACACATGTGTTAACACCTTTATATAACCTAAATATTAGGTTAAAGGGGTTAAAAATGGCAAACAAGTGAAAATACAAGTCCAAGGGCCAAAAATGTCAAAAAATAATAAATATTTTTGCTTCTTCACCAAGTTTGCCACATATCTCCAACTTTTTACACCTAGCACTCATTTTTCCACACTTAATTTGGTGTTGACATATGTTAGGACACTAATCCACACTTGAGGACACTTATCATCACCTCCTTATGTCACATCCCAACCGATGGCGGAAACATTGGAGTGAGACGAACGAGATTGCTCGAGACATCATAACACTAATTGTGACAATAATTAATTAAACAACCCATTTCATTTCATTCATCAAATTGTCAAATAGAACGTAATTCGAATACAAAATAACAACAGTGAAATAAGTTCAACAAAACATAACAATTAACTTAGCATTCTAAGCGTGTTTCTATGCCAATCCTACTAAGTTTCATCATACCAACTTCATCAACCTGCAACATGTTAAAAAGTATAGTTCAATAAAAAAGTATTCGCGAGTATACAAGTTTGATATCATAGCATAAGTAGTATCAACGTTTAAACAAATCCACATGATAAGCTAGTATACGAGATGAATGTAAACAAGGCATGTGAACTACAAGTCAATCCTCAAGTGTACCGCATAATAGGTTAAAAGAAAACTTAACATTAACCACAAGAATATGGGCGGTGCATTACCCCTATAGCGCTATACATGTTAAGGAAGGCTTGATCGAAGTTAATGACATTTAGTATCACATAAGAATTTACCAAGTAAACAATTCAAGTATCACATAACTATAGCATGTATGATGGATTGTTTGTGTGATTTCATAGAATAAAAGTGTGATTTAGTGTGTTTATGATAGATTAACATGTTGCACCCAAAAGTGTAAAGCATAAAAAGGGTGTTGAGTGTACTCACGGTTTTGCAAAGTTAATTCCATGAAGCTTTAGGTTGATTAGGGGGACGAACACCGAGTTAACCTACACAAGGAAACATAGGTGTGCGAGTATTGGAATGACGGTGGAGTTCAGTAGTTTTAGGAATTTAAAGTATGCAAAAAGTATGCATAGTCGAAAGTATTTATCTAGACGTTAACGCTCGTTTTTTACACTATAAACCCCAAAGGGTGTTTGTGTTTTTATGGGTCATGCCCAATAGAATCATAACGATGGTTAGGTCTTAGATAAAATAAGCTAATATTAGGACAACTAACCATATGGTCATCGTCAAAGGTTCGGTTATATTTATTATTTACATACATAGTTTACATATATTATTACAAGTTTATCATAGATTTCATATAAGTCATGGTATCATATAAGTCATAGAAGTCATGCATGAAGGTAGGAGGATAACCGTCCTAAACCTCTTTCGTAAGATTCACCAATACACAAATTGCTACAAGGGCAATCCGGATGGTCAAGAATAAAGTACTTCACTTAGATACGCTTCAAACCGAATAAGCAAACTAGGTGCGTGCATCCCGAACATGGCAACGTTTGGGGACATGTCGTAGCCTTGTTACTCATGTGAATGTGAATCGTAGCTTACTGGATGGAAATCATCAAGTGAGGGGTGGATTGAAAAGTTGGATAGCCAAGGCCTCTATGTAATCACACCTACGCCAAACACAAGCTTAAGCTTGGATGGCTCAACACTTGTGAGTTAGAAACCCTAGTAAAACCACAAGTTTAGAGGCATGTTATACCTCTTGATTTTGTATGAACAAGTCTAGCTAGCTAGAAAGTTTGGCCCTAAAAATGTTATTGTTCCACCTTGGTTTTCCAGGGAAAACCTATGGTAACATCCCATGGGACTTAGCAAACATTGTTGAGGAGAAAACATAAAGAAAACTTTGAAACTTTTAAAGTTTGAAATAAAAATGGGCAGAAAGTTTAACACATTTTTGGACTTCAAAAAGGTGAGGTTTCACCTTAGTTTGCTCAAGAAAACTTGTGAGAACCTTCCTAGAGGTTATCCAAGGGTGTTAGAAGAAGAAACAAGGTTTAAAGGAAGAAGGAAGTGAGTTGAAACTCACTTGCAAGCTAAAGTGTTTCAGCAGAAAGTTCTGAGTTTGGAGATAGTTTTTGGAGTGTTTGGAGGCTTGAAAAAGTTGGAAATGGATGGGGAAATGCTTGTTTATATAGAGGAGGGATTAGGGTTTAAGTTAGGGTTGCATTTAATGAGTTTAGGTGGGTTTTAGAATTAAAACAAAAGGAGAAACTCCCTTGGCACCTTGCGGCCGCAAGCTGCTAGGGTTTTATATATTTTTTTGTTCTTTTATTATTTATAAGTGTGATATTTGATGACTAAACATTATACATTTCATGCAACACAAGTATGGGTCATATGGTAGGCTAAGTTCAAGTGTAAGGGTGTTTTGAAACCCCAAAAAAAAAAACTTACAAGAAGGTATATGTTTAGCATAAACGTGACAAGATTTTATGATGCCGGAATCTTGAATTTTTTGTAATAAAACCACTAATCATCTTGCTTGTCTTGGATATTAAGATTTACAAACGTACAATAGGTATTCATGAGTCGTTTAGAATTGATTTATTGAGCAATAAAAATAACGTACGTTCATATGTTTAAGCATGTATAGATGTTGTGAAATTCACATAATTGATAAATTTGATTACAATCAAAGCCTTGGATTTACAATGATTCGAAATGAAATACGATTACAAGGTTTGGACTTTCTAAATATAGAAACATGAAGCAAGCCTACTAAAAACAGAAAGTTACAAATGCGAAGCGTTACAGTCTCCCCTCCTCTAGGGAATTTCGCCCCGAAAGTTAGGAAGATGCAACAAACAAATGCGGATACTTAGTCTTCATGTCGCTTTAGTTCCCAAGTAAACTCACCGCACGTTTTCCTTCCCATTGACTGCGCCTTAGTTGCTTAGTGCCTTGATCCATGATTTCGACTGGCTTCTCCACGAAGTGTAAGGTCTCGTTGATTTGAAGGTCTTCAAGTGGAACTTGGAGGCCTTCTTCGGCGAGACATCTCTTCAAGTTTAAGACGTGGAAGGTAGGATGAATGTCGTTGAGCTCTTGTGGTAGGTCCAATCGGTATGCTACGTTGCCAATCCTTTCGAGAATCTTGAAAGGACCTACATAGCGAGGAGCGAGCTTTCCCTTTTTCCCAAAACGAACCACACCCTTCCAAGGGGATACCTTGAGAAGTACAAAGTCACCAACGTTGAATTTCAAAGGCTTGCGTCTTTTATTGTAACATCCTGTAAAATCGTGTCTAATAATATAGTGACACATGTTGTATTTTAAAATATAGTCTATTAAATACCAACAAGGACTAAAGGCGTCAACATGCTCAAACTGAGCCTCTAAGTGAAGGTCCGATGTCAACATGCATAAATAACAGCCTCTGAGTGACTGATATGTCAACATGCCCAGCCTCTGAGTGACATCGGAGTCAACATGCTTATAATAAGCCTCTGAGTGATCCTTTGTGAAGTCCTAACTCTCATACATGCCAATTATTAGGCGAGAGGGTTCAATTTTGTATATATGTAAAAGTTGGATAATGGAGGGATTAAAAGTGTCAACATGGTAATTTATACCTCTGAGTGACCTTTTAACGAACCGAAAGCTCGACAATATCTGGACATAATCCCTGGTATGCCAAGTATTGGCTACGGAGGGCTAAAAGTGCCAAAAAGGTGTTTTAGAAGGTTTTTAGAAGCTTTATAAAGTTAAGGGGTTAAAGTGTCAAAGTTTGAATCTGGCCATGGGGCGGTCGCGGGGCGCGAGAAGGGCTCTGTTGCAGAAAGTTTTGCCTGGCTGCCAAACAAAGCTTCAAAAACCATTAAATCGAAACTATGGCTTCCCAAACTGCTATGCCACGTTTTGGGACACTTGTAAGCTTCCTCTTACACCCCTAAACACCTGACATCACCTCCTTTGAGTTCTCCAACTATAAATAGGTGTTCAAGTCCACTATTTCAACTTGCACCTTTCGCATTCATACACTCTTCTCCTTCCTCTGGAAGTTCCTAACTGAAAGGATCATCCAACTTAGTCCTATTGCATCCTAGGAACCTTTTGTAAGTGTTCCTTCCTTGTGCATTTTCATTTATAGGCTCTTATAGCCAAAAGTCAAGTGTTTTACGGAAAACGCTTTGACTTTCGGTTAAGACCATTATGGTCCAGCCATTGTTCGAAATGAACATGGCTAAGTGATCGTAATAAGGTAGGTGTTAGTCCCTATAAAGGGCACCTCCTGAAGATCACGTTTGCTAGACCAATTGACGGATCAAAGTTACGATATTAAAAAGTCAAACAGGCCATTTTTCGGAAAAATCATAAATTGATCTTATATATGTTATAAAACCTGTTTGACACTTCAACAAGATGGTAATAATTATTAGAACATGTTCGGCTCGTCAATTTCAGTTCTAGGGTCGGTTCGCAACCGAAAGTCGCAAAGTTTGACTTCTGCTTTGACTTTCGATTCTTACCCGATTTAGATTAGTTACCTAATGATCTAAAGTTGCATTATGATCATAATATAATGTAGCATAACACTCTGAGGTTATATTACATGATCATAATCAGAATCTGAGTTTATGTGCAAGTTCCACAATTATGCCATTTTTGACTAAAATGTCCTTTTTGCATAAAACAAGGTTTTAATGATAATGAACTTGAAAATGAGTTTCCTACTGATATAATATTATATGTAGGATTTTTTGGGATGTTAAACCAAGTTATAAACTGAGTTTTCAAGCAGGTCCTTAAACTATGTCGATAAATGACGATTTTAGCCTTGTGGCTCATAAAATGGTGTTAATCAAATCTTTTCAAGATAAATCTTTTACCTACTTATATGTTATATTAAATAACATATCTAATACATTTTAATTTGACCTTAACATCAGTTTTAATTAAACATCGCATAAGACATCATTTTACGACATAAGCACCGTTTCAGCGCGTAGTATGGTTTTAAACCATATTATTTGACAAAGGCTTGTTATCTACTGATTTTAAAACTTATTTTAAAGATATTTACAGTAGATACATATTATAAACTCAGAATCCCAAATAATTTATAAACTTTGTGTAAAATGACAAAAATGCCTCTTCGGTGCATAGTTTGGTCATAAAAGATAAATTACACATATAATTATCATCCTACTGATATTATATCATAAATAAATTATTTTTCCAGAATACTTATAATTATAACATTAAATTATATTCAAGTTTCTTTTATACAGTATGAAATTACCGAAATACCCTTATGAGGCATAGTTTTGTTTTAAAACCTTAACGGGCATATAAGTTGATATCCTACTGATATTTTAACTTAGTTAAAATATAATGGCATATAGAACTTGTCCATAACTTATCCGGTTACGCGATATCGCTAATATGCACACGGTTAAGTATATGTAACTATTTTACGAAAATTAACCGAAACGGGTGTAACCTTGTCATTTAAGTTTCAAAATCCAAAATGTTTATAGTTTACCCATATTATGCAAGTCAAAGTACTTGCCGGGTTTAAACTACATTCTATCCCATCATCGTTTAATCAAGCGTTATACGTTTTGATCATGTACACTACTCGGTCTAAGTCTATGACTTAAATAAAGACCGTTAATATTTAATAGGTTAGCTTATGCCATAATCCAGAGTAGAGCCTTGCCGGTAAATGCTATCTGCATGTTAGTACTTTTGTATACGGCTGAGTTATTGAAATTAAAAGAAGACTAGCACAGGTAAATACCCTTGACTTATTTTCCCTATACGGGCTTGGGATACGGTAAATTATTATCGCTTGGTCAGAAATGGGATCAATCGAATGCCGGATTGTGGCTAGTAAATCCGCATATTCTGTTTTAATCAGTTTTGTTTGATAACTTAAACATCGAGGGTTAAATTACCGTGTCCTAGATATCCTCGGCTCATTACATTAGTTAATGGCCACGACCTTAGCGCAGGGTGTAGGTAGAGGTGTACAAAAAACTGAAACCGAAAAAAACCGAAATCGGTTATTTTTAAAACCGGTTTTTTTGTAACCGGTTCAGTTACTAACCGGTTTGATCGGTTATTAATCGGTTGCATATTTGGTTGCCGGTTCGGTTTAGAAACCCGTTATAAAAAAACCGGTTGTAAAACTGGTTAAAGGTAAAACCGAAAAAAAACCGGTTATTACAAAAACCAGTTATGATAAAAAACCGGTTACGTTTATTAAAAAACCGGTTAACTGGTAACGGATAATAAAAAACTGGTTATAAAAACCGGTTATTTGTGCCCAGATCAGAAAAATGGTCATATGACCGTTAGGACCTCAAAGTAGCCATTTTTTTTTGTTTTTTTAGGCCTAAAATGCAGCTCCAAAGTAGTATAAAAGGGTGGTGGGTGTTTTGGTTCAATCACACCGTTCTCTAATCTCCTAAATCTCTTAAAAATGCTCACTTACGCTCACTTTCTTGTTCGGTAACTCTTACAAAAAACATGGCAAGCTCTAGTGCTCATGATTCGGTCAATGTTGGCGAGTCTACAACCGAAACGGTTGTTCGTGTACTTCCAACGAAGCGAAACCCCGAAGTTTGGTCACATTTCGATTTGTGCGAGATGGCGAACAGGACGAAAAAAGCACGTTGTCATCATTGTAATGGTTTTTACGCCGTAGGGGCAAACACCACCTTGAGACAACACGTTGAAAAACCATTTTGCAAGCCGTTGAAACAACAACACACTAGTGGTCAAGCTTCAATGGGGAGTGAAGGCGCTAGCTTGTTCACGTACAATGTGGATGTGACTAGAGTGGAAATGGCGAAGTTTGTAATCTAAGAAACTTTTCCGTTCAACCATTTCGACAACCAATGCTACACAAAGATGGTTCAAAGAACTCTCCAACCACGATATACCCATGTAAGTCGTCCTACTCTTAGGAGAGATTGTTTAAGATTGTGGAAAAATGCTAAACAAGAATTAATCTCTTATTTTGAAAAATTAGAAACCGGTTTTAACTTGACTAGCGACGTTTGGTCCGCACCGCACGGTTCACCCGACTCGTATATTTGTGTCACCACCCATTGGATTGAACCGGCGACGTGGCAAATGATGAAACGTACGATTTTGTTTAAACTATTTGATTACCCCACACCGGTGAATCTATATATAAACCAATCGACAAATGCATTAAAACGTACAAATTGGAAAACAAGATTTTTTCAATAGCTTTTGATAACGCCTCAAACAATACGCTTTCGGTAACGCATTTAAGATTAAACTACAATCCAATTTGTGAGGGTATTTTTTTCCATAGTCGATGTGTCACACACATCATAAATTTAGCCGTTCAAGATGGCTTGAAGGTTATTGAAACTCAAAAAGAAGCTTTCAAAAAAATGTTACGTCATATATATGGTCACACGCATAGACTTTCAAAATATATTAAAATGTGTAAGGAAACGGGTCGATTATGCTTAGGACCCAATTGGGACGTCGCTCATCGATGGAACTCGACTTGCACCATATTTGAAAATGTAATTTTGCAAAAGGAAAGTTTAATATCATTTCATAACCTTTTGTCGAGTCGTGGAAAGGTTTCGTCTTACCACCAATCGAATTGGGGTCTTATTGAAACGGTTACACAATTGCTTCAAGTTTTCAAAACGTCAACAAAGACTTTATCGGGAGTTTACTATCCAACTAGTTCATTGGTACTTCACAATTTGTTTAAAATGTGTAGGAAATTAAAGGAGTTGTCGGGGAGGGGTAGACCATATTGTGATATGGTAGCTACGATGAAGGAAAAACTATGAAAATAATTTAAAGAACTGCCCGCGGTTTTCACTTGTGCCGCAGCTTTAAGCCCTTGCTTTAATATTTTTGGAACCGGGTCTTTGATTTTAAAAATTACAAACGAGTTGGATTTAAACACCGATGACGAACCAAACTTTGGCGAAGCTGCAAAAATTCGTTTTAACGAACAACTTTAAAAAATGTTTGATGTTTATGTAACAAAATATGGTCAAACCTCGTCACACATTCACGATTCAGTGAGAAATGCCGAAGGTTCATCAAGTATCGAGGATGAAGATTTGTATGTTTATAACAATTTGTTAGATGAGTTGAGTCAAATGCAACGTGGTAACACTAGTGGTAGCGAACTCGGTCGGTATGGTGGTCGAACTTTCTACAAACAATGACTTCACAAGAATTTAAAATTGATTTGTTGGGTTGGTGGAAAGGAAAGGAAGATTAATTTCCGATCCTAGCCACAATGGCCCGAGATTTACTAACGGTCCAAGCTTCAACCGTAGCTTCGGAAAGTGCTTTTTCTATAAGTGGTAGAGTGATTTCTATACGGAGGACAAAGCTAACACCAAAGGCGGTTGAGATGTCAATTTGCTTGAAAGACTACTTGGATGCGGCGAAGAGATGTCAACATATACGCTCACTCGAGGGAGAATTAGATTACGATGGCGAAGTGTACGAGGACGAGGTTGTAGCCGAATTAACAACACCAATGACCGAGGAAGAAACCGAACTAGATGAATATCTACGCAATAGTTCGAGTTCGGGTTCGGGCGAAGAAGATTAAACCAGGCTCATCAAGATATATTGTAGTCCAACTAAAAAAATATATTAGTGGACGTTCTTGCAGATTAATATTTTAACTTTACGTATTTCTTTTGTAACGAGGTTGTAGCCGAATTAACAACCCCAATGACCGAGGAAGAAGCCGAACTAGATGAATTTCTGCACCGTGTAGGCATACACCTGACAGACGCTAAAATGCAAATCACCCAAAACGTTGGGGATAACACCTCTGTGTGTGGTGTGTACTTAATCATGTCTCGATCTCTGTATTGGGCCCTATATGTATGGACAAGCATGTGAATATGTTAACAAGGTTACAAAGTAACTTTCCCAAGTTATAAAAGATTTTGTGCCCTGTGCACTTAAAATCATTTTAAAATATCTTCAAAATGAGTTAGTCGGGTGTATTTACCAGTGAAAGCTGACGTATCGTCCAAAGACTAAACTACAGGTACAATACGAAATAGGCCGGAAGCTGCTCGGTAGTGAATAAGAGGATCTTACAAATACTTAGATCTGCCCTAAAGTCTGTTTTATATTGTTTCTTTGTACATTTTATGATCCGCATGTGGATCTTCTATTACGAGCCTGTATATTATTTTATTTCAAGCATTTGGTTGGTAATATTAATTTTAATCCAAGACTTCTGCTATGCCATGTTTAATTGACAATGATGTTATCAACTGACATCACAATACTCCCCACCCGGGCCCACCGGTGTATGGATTTGGGTTGGAAATATGGGGTGTGACATTTATCTGCATAACTCTTTTGTCGGCTTCTGGCTTTGAGCGAGTTGTCCCGAATCTGCAAAATCTTGCTGCCGTCTGTTGTATAAGCTCGGGATCGGTGATTTGTGCTTCCCCGATCTCGTGCCAACAAATAGGCGATTGGCACTTGCGTCCATACAATGCCTCGAAAGGTGCCATTTGAATACTCACGTGGTAACTGTTATTGTACGAGAATTCGACCAAAGGCAAGTGCATGTCCCAGTGCCACCAAAATCGATTACGCAAGAACGAAGCATGTCCTCTAGAGTTTGGATAGTATGCTCGGTTTGACCATCAAACTGAGGATGGAAAGCAGTACTGAGATTGAGGTGAGAGTACCAAGATCTTTTTGAAACGTTTGCCAAACACGGGAAGATAAACGACCATCATGGTCCGAAATAATATCAATGGGGACACCGTGACGACAGATGACTTCATCCGTGTAGATACGAGCCAATTTCTCGACTCGATAGTCCTCACGTATGGGAAGGAAATGAGCAGATTTGGTCAGACGGTCGATGATCACCCAAATACTATCGTGACCAGACGACGTACGAGGGAGCTTGGCAATGAAATCCATAGCAACACTCTCCCATTTCCAAACAGGAATTTCCGGTTGCTCGACTAAGCCAGAGGGACGTTGATGTTCGGCCTTTACTTTGGAACAAGTAAGGCATTTCGAAACATAGCAGGCGATATCTTTCTTCATACCAGGCCACCAATATGACGCACGAAGGTCATGATATATCTTATCGGCGCCAGGATGAATAGAATACCGAGATTTATGAGCTTCACCCATCAAGAGGTCACGAAGACTATCACGGTTAGGAATCCAAATACGGTCAAGATAGCACATGATGCCATTTGATTTGGTCACAAGTTGGTTTTCAGCACCACACTTTAACTCATTATCAAGGTTACCCTCATTAACGGTCGAGTATTGTGCCTCACGAATCATCTCTTAAAGCTTTCACAAGGTTTGGTAGCAACGGACACTCTTAACATGAGTTTTCCGACTAAGTGCGTCAGCTACAACATTCACCTTACCAGAGTGGTAGCGAATATCGCAGTCGTAGTCGTTTAACAATTCCACCCAACAACGCTGACGCATGTTGAGTTCGTTTTGATTAAAGATGTGCTGGAGGCTCTTATGGTCGGTGAAGACCGTACACTTTGTACCATAAAGGTAGTGTCGCCATATCTTTAATGCAAAAACAACTACACCAAGTTCAAGGTCGTGCGTAGTATAGTTTTTCTCATGAATTTTGAGTTGTTGTGATGCGTAAGCGATGACCTTGTCTCGTTGCATAAGAACGCAACCAAGACCTTACCTTGAGGCATCGCAATACACGACAAAGTCGTCGGTACCATCGGGAAGGGCTAGGATAGGAGCATTTCAAAGCATCTCCTTGAGCATTTGAAAAGCCTCCTCTTGTTCGGAACTCCAAACAAAAAGCTTATTCTTTTGAGTTAAGGAAGTGAGAGGCACGGCAATTTTTGAGAAATTCGAAATAAACCGACGGTAATAACCGGCTAAGCCGAGAAATGAGCGAATGTCGGACGGAGACTTAGGAGCAATCTAATTCTTCACTGCCTCGATTTTTGCAGGGTCAACGTGAATACCATGTCCGTTGACGACATGACCAAGGAATTGAACCTCCTTTAGCCAAAATTCACACTTGGAAAACTTGGCGTAAAGATGTTCAGTACACAAAACCTGAAGGATAAGATGCAAGTGTCGCTCATGCTCTTCTCGCGTCTTGGAATAGATTAGGATATCGTCAATGAAAACTATCACGAATCGATCAAGATAGGCTTACACACACGATTCATTAAATCCATAAACACGGCATGTGCGTTGGTCAAACCAAATGGCATGATCACGAAGTCGTAGTGTCCATAACGTGTGCGAAACGCGGTTTTGGGTATATCTTTTTCAAGGACTTGAAGTTGATGATAACCAGAGCGAAGGTCGATTTTTGAGAAACAAGTAGCTCCTTAAAGTTGATCAAAAAGGTCGTCGATGCGGGGAAGAGGGTATCGGTTCTTGACCGTAAGCTTGTTGAGCTCACGATAGTCAATGCACATTTGGAAAGATTTGTCTTTCTTTTTGACGAATAGAACAGGAGCGCCCTAAGGAGATGTACTAGGACGTATGAAGCCTTTATCAAGAAGCTCCTGAAGTTGGCTAGACAGCTCTTGCATCTCCGAGGGTGTTAGACGATTGGGGGATTTTGTGACCGGAGTTGCGCCAGGTCGATGCGAAAGTCAACTGAACGAGGAGGAGGAGGACCAGGAAGATCCTCGGGAAAGATGTCAGGGTAATCACACACAACGGGAACTTCACTCACGCTTGGACCCTTATCCTTCTTTTCCACGATGTGGGCCAGAAAGGCAAAGTATTCCTTACGCAAGTACTTGTTCGCTTGGATACACGACATAAGCTTGAGACCTTTTGAGGGTTTCTCGCCATAGACGTGTAAGGAATCGTTATTGGGAAGGGGAAGGCGAATGAACTTTTCCGAACAAACAACTTTAGCATGGACCCGCCTAAGCCAATCCATACCTACTATGACATCGAAGCTAACCATTTGCATGGTATGAGGTCAATGGAAAACGTATGATCATTAAGATTCAAAGAACAATCGATAGGACGGAATCAACAGTGACGGATTTCCCGTCAGCGACTTCGACTTTGAATGATTTAGGCAACTTAGAACGTCTACACATAAGCAAAGGTTCGAATTCAACGGATACAAAACTTTTATCCCCACCATTATCAAATAAACACGTAGCGTAAACCTTGTTAACGAGACATGTACCTGAAATGACATCGTTGGCGTTTTGAGCTTGTGCGGGTGTGATGACAAAGGCTCGACCGCGAGCTTGCTGCTGCTGCTGGTTGTTGTTGTTGTTGCTGCGGGTAGTTGTTGGCGAAGTGGTTTGGATCTCCGCATCTGAAGCAGGCACGAGCGGTAGGTGCAAGTGGTCGGTTTTGGTTGACGGTAGGGTTTTGGGGTGCGGTTATGGCTCGGGCTTGGTTGGTAGGGGCTTGCAGAGCACTTTGACATTGTTGGGCGAAGTGTACATACCTATTTTAGATTGTGCATAGGCGGCAAGGGCAGTAACCGCATGGTGGAAAGGACAGGTGTTACACTTAGGATGTGGCCCGGTATATGCTTTCTTGATGGGTTCGGGAGAGACTAAGGCTAGTTGTTGAGGGTTTGGCACAGTGACTACTGTGCAGTTCTAGCTCGAAGCCTTCCGCTTCTTGCGTTTGGTGTTGCTCCTTGGAGGTTTGGGTGAGGTAGGCTCGGTGAGGGCTTTGGTGGTAGCTTGATGGGCTTTCCTTAATGAAGCCTTGGAGGCTTCACGAAGGACGTGGTTATTGTTCAGTCTGGCAGATAGGCAAAAAGCTTCCTCAAAGGTTTTGGGTGAGGTGGTGTCAACAAGTTCAATAGGATTGAACTTGTGTTCCAGCAAGTGTGAGAACATTGGGAGACTAGGCTACTCAAATTAAGTTCCATACCTCACTTAAACATAATTTATTTCTGTCATTCATGACCAACCGGGTTTATCAACTTTGTTGATAAACTTTATACTTTGGTGAATCATATAACAAGGTATTCGTACCCCATGCTTGACATCTATGACATTATTGTTAGACTTTGGACATAACTAAATACTATAAAATACCTACTTTCCACTTAGTCATGTTTCTGATACTAACCAAATCATGGTTAAAATATTATGAACTAAGACTAAACTGCCTCGTTCCAAAATTCTCGTTCAAATAGAAATCGTTGTCGAAAGTGAGCTAAAACAAGCGACATTTTCCAGAAATAGTCCCTTTGTACGAAGTGATCAATCACTTTGCACGAAGTGGACAGTCACTTTGTATGAAGTGGCATTTTCCCGTTTACTTTTCGTACTTTCTGCATCCTAATCCGAGACCTTCGCGAAACTCAAAATATTCACACACCTCTGTTTCTCATGTACAGTAACTTCTGTGTTCGGCACATCAACACTCTGGCTCCTTACACGTCACCATAACGAATCACGGTTTACTAGGAAAGCTTAGCAAAACTGTGAGCATACTCGATCCCATTTTATGCTATTCATCTTTGGGTGTAATACATGAACATTATGTAAAATTACACAAACATGCTTATACTCAATTCACAAACAATCTCTATACATGCTGTTGTGCTAACTTGAAATCACACATGCTTATACTTGATATGCTTATGCTCAGTCATTAACTTTGATTAAGCCTCCCTTAACATGTATAGCGCTACAGGAGTAACGCGCCGCCTAGTAAACTTGGGGTCATGTTAAGTCATACACATCTGGTCCTTTCATGTTATGAAAGGATTATGCTTGCAGGAACTTTGGGTTGACTAGTATACTTATTCATGATAGTTTAATGTATGTTAGCCTCAAGTATAGACAATTACGCATGAAGATTTGTTAAAACGTTTATCATACGCTATTATTCAAACTTATATGCTCGCTAATGCCTGGTGTACTGAACTATACTTTAACATGTGTTGCAGGTTGATATTGATGATGAAACTCATGGAATCAAGTAGGACGACTTAGATACTCACCTAGAATGCATTAGAAAGTTGTATTTGTATCTTGTTCTTCATGATGTTGTATTAAAATTTGAAACTATGTACTTGCTATTCAATCAATGAATTGGAATCTTGTTATTTAAATTACTTGTCATATTTTAGCGTTATGAAGTCTCGAGCAATCTCGTCCGTCCCGTCCTGATGTTTCCGCCATCGGTTGGGGTGTGACATATTAAGATCCATAAGGATCAAACAACTATGTCGTGGTTGTGGTTGTGTTTAAAACTTTAAACTATAAGCTTTAAATTTTATGTTTTAATTAAGTTATATGTTCAAAAAAATAATATTGCATCGTCCACGAAGATACTTATGGGCACCAACTTTCGCCACCACTACGTTTGTATTTCCGCTGCAGCGTTTTTGGGTTATGATAGAAGTTGGTATTAGAGCCAATGGTTGTTAGCGAACTAGATGTTTTCTAGGAAAACTCTAGACTTCAACCAAAGAGTTTTGATATTAAATCCCAAAATTCAAGAAGCCAATAATTTAAAATAAAGATGGATTTTTATCATGTATGAAAACTAAGGAGAGTTTATGTGCATATGTGTTAATCTGTTTATTTATGTCAAACCTCGACCCGCAGAAGAAAAGGTGATTGGGGCATGATTGGGTTTTCATCAAAGCTCATGACATTTATTATAATGTTTCATATTTATCATTTCAATTTAAAAGAGATCATACAATCATATCCAACAAATACAACATGTTCTATTCATCCTTCTAAACTTCATTATTTTTCTTCTAAGGCAATTTTCTATGTTTTCCTTGCTTCTTCCTGTTCACCTGTATCATATGTAAAAATGGTTTTTAGATCAACAAAAGTTGGCGAGTGAACCTTGTTAGAAAACATTTATTATTTATTTCTTATTGTATTTAATACGGAAAAATTGTGCAATATTCCTATATGAACAAATGTAAATAAACATACAATAACAACCCAATAGCATACCATAACAAACAACAACAAACAATAACATACAATAACATATGAACTTGCATGAATATATAACATGAATGAAACTGTATATGTTGGCAACGTCACGTTCACGCTCATAATGTAATGGGGAACTGACGGCCTATGATGAATGTCTGTACTGAAAATAATAAATGTCTGTGCGATCAAGCCTCAATCAAACAGAGCCGATCGTATGTTGGCAACGCCAGGTTCACGCTCATAATGTAATGGGGAACTGCTCAACGCTCATAATGTAATGGGGAGCGGCGACCTATGAACTTGCATGTACTGAAAATAATAAATTAAATCTAACAATAACCACACAACAGTTGATACAAGCTGAATACACATTTGTTCATGATATGATGTATGCACAATGATTTAAATATAATAAATGGTAAGACACATGATACACCCCAAAAACGTGATTAAAACGGGGAATTTGTAGAGATTCACTCACCTTGGGTGCGTTCGGTGAATGATGTTGAATGCGCACGAGTTTAGAGGATTGATCGACGAGGAAAAACTAACCTAATTAATAACGAAAAAAATAATGTAAATAAATGGATTTTATTAACAATTTTAATAGTATTTTTGGATATATTTTTGTGAGTTTAAGGCTATTTTCTAACTTTAAAAATGTTATTTTTAAGTATTTTTAATTGATTTTTAATTTAAATAAATAAATAAAATAATTAAAAAAAGTTGATTTTTGACCGTTGACCGGTTCGGTCGGTTATATGTGTGTGCTGGGTGAGACTCGAACCCGTGACCTCTCGTACGCGTGCACGCAGCTCTACCAACTGAGCTACGTGTCTAACCCGAAATATTTCTGTTTTTAATTATATTTATATACTAATTAAATTAATCCGAAAATCACTTATTTTAAAAACGATTTAATGTATCGACTCGGTGCTCGCCACAGGTCTCGAACCCGGGACCTGTGGTTTAGTTTGGCACACAGTCAACCGCTGGACTGTGTGTCTAACTTGGTAAATATTCTAGTTTTTATTATACTTAACATATTACTGAGTTAACCCGGTTCGGTTTCTAAAAAAAACATTTTTATTACAGAGGTTATGGTTGTGATAGAAATCGAACTCGCGTCGTGTGCATATTGTTTGCACACAGTCCACCGCTGGACTGTGTGTCTAACCCGTTTATAATACCGATTTTAATTAACCTTATAACATTCACAACTTCGTCTTCTTCGTCCAAAACACAGACAACGGTTAACTAACTGTTATTGGTTTAATGCGGTTAACGAATAATATGAACAAGTGAAAAGTATTGAACAGAAAAGGGTTTGGGGAATGATTGTACCGAATTGATCGTCTTTCTTCAGAAATCCGGCGAAGATCGTCGGCTCTGCTTTGGTGACCTTCGGCTGTTAGAATCAATTAACAGTTTGGAGGGATTAGATGTGAAATTGAACTACTGAGTAACGATTATCAGTAGGTTTAAAATGATCATACCGTTTAACAGCAAGTTTCTGGAATTTCAGAAATTTTCCGGCGAAAACAGGAAATCCGGCAATGTCGTCTGGGGCTGATTCTAGGTGATGGAGTGATGTTAGAATTTGTATAATAATGGAATGGAACAGAAAAGTCGAGGTAATTACCGTGTAGATGAAAGTCCCGGTTTTCCGGCGACTTGCAGAGAATTCCGGCGAGTGAAATTTCTTGCGATAGAGATTCTTCAGAGGTTTAAGGTGAGTGGGAGTGATGTCAGTATAAGCTCTAAGATCTTATGTTTGAGTAAACAGACGGAATGGAATGAACTCGGTTTTCCGGCGAAAATTTCCGGTTAATTTTCAGAGAATTCCGGCGACTTCCGCCGAAGTTTTCTGAGCGAAATGAAGAGTGCAGGTTGGATAGATTCGTAAGCTTAACTGATGAACAAAGTATAATTCCCGGATTTGAATTGTATTTTTCGGTTTCGAATAGAAATTTAAGGTAATGAATGAAATTGATGGATTCTTCGGTTATAACCGATCTTACTGTTAATGTAAACGTTATGACAAAAAGAAACGGCAAAGTTTGACGAATTTGTCAGGATTTCCGGTGTGAGCGGATTTGGGCGCGTTGTGTAACTGGGTTTTGATTTCCAGATTTAATTTATGTATTAATTGTTTCAATATGTAAACAAAGATCACAAGTGGCGGAGCGGTTGGATGTGTGTGTGTTAAAGCTGTGCTGACCCGGGTTCGAATCCCGGCAGCCTTGTTTTATTTTTATTTCACTATTTTTAATACATTTTCAAATATAAATTTTATATCCTAATATACTTATTAATTATGTATCGTTTAAAATTAACTTGAGCATTAAATACGCAACGAATTTTTTTGACTGATTGTTCGGTTAATAAACGAAGCGGGTTTAGTAAATCCGGTTTTTGACGGATGTTACAGTATCCCCTACTTTTTAGAAATTTTGTCCCGAAATTTAAGTAGTGACATATTTGTCTAAAAAGGATGGTGTTTAATTTGACAGTTACATACTTAGAAAGGAGTAAGAGTTCAAATTTTGTTTGAGGCGGTAACGTTCCTTGTAAGGGTTGAGTACCCTGCTACAGGAATCGCTTTTTGATGCCTAAGATAATGAATATTGATAAACAGAATTGATTGACTAAATATGATTTCATGCGCAAGAGTTTTGATTTGTTTGGAAAGATAAGGTTATATCCTAAAACAAAACTTCTACTAGTAAAACCTACATGGAACTTCTCATAACCGCCTGACAATGCCTCTGATCCTTTGACAAGAATACTTGTATATAGGAAGTACCAGCGGCGTATCCACCATATTCTCGTCAAATTTTCATTGGTTTTATCAGTAAGTTATGATTGGTTCTATGATGTGACTCTAGAACATAAATAAACACAACAACCAATATCTGAGTCCTAATTCTGATAGTATACATGTTTGAATGGTGACACAATCCAATTTCTTTAAATGATGAGATGATATGAATGCTAAATCAGTGAGTATAAAACAAACTTCAACCAAGACATTACTAAATCCTACATGGAACTTCTCATAACCGCCTGACAATGCCTCTGATCCTTTGGCAAGAATACTTATATATAGGAAGTACCAGCGGCGTATCCACCATATTCTCGTCAAATTTTCATTGGTTTTATCAGTAAGTTATGATTAGTCCTATGTGACTCTAAAACATAAACAAACACAACAACCAAGCTTGAGTCTTTGAATGATGACAGTACCTCTCTCGTTTGTTATGATGGAGAGGTTAGTCTATGTAGAAAATGGAACACAATCCAATTTCTTTAAATGATGAGTTGATATGAATGTTAAATCAGTGAGTGTAAACAAATTTCAACCAAGACATTACTAAATCCTACATGGAAATTCTCATAACCGCCTGACAATGCCTCTGATCCTTTGGCAAGAATACTTATATATAGGAAGTACCAGCGGCGTATCCACCATATTCTTGTCAAATTTTCATTGGCTTTATCCGTAAGTTATGATTAGTTCTATGTGACATTAAAACATAAATAAACACAACAAACAATGCATGAGTCATAATTCTGATAGGATACATGTTTGAATGATGACAGTCCCTCTCTCGTTTGTTGTGATGGAGAGGTTAGTCTATGTAGAAGTTAGACACAGCCCAACTTCTTTAAATAATGAGATTGAAATACGTTGAGATGTATGATGGTATGAATTGTTAAATCAATGAGTATAAAACAAAACTGAAATAGTAATTTGCATTAAAATCCTTGGATAAATTTACAATTTAAAATTGAGACACGTGAAAATTGAGATAACATAAAGAAAAACATAAAACTAAGCGGTTGGAGTTGAATCTTGATTTTTGGTGAAGGGGACTAGTTGGGTGGTTTCGTTTGGGCCGTCGTTATCTTCAACAGGATTGGCGTTGATGTTGAAAACTCTTCTTCTTGCTGGTGGCCTAGTGATTAGGTTTCCTTGATTTGCTTGGTTAACTGGGTTTGCTTGAGCTTGGGCGTTTATGATGTTAACCAATTGGGGGCACTTGTTTCTATAATGGGTAGGATCGCCACAATTAAAACAAGCTCGAACATAAGGTAACATGGGGTATTGGGGTTGTTGATATGTTTGGATCATGTTTTGAGTAGGGGTGAGGTTTGGTTTTGAGGGGTGCGGCACACCTTGCTCAAATGACCATAACGTCCACAATTCGCACATAGTCGACAAAGTAAGGTAGATGGATGGTGATAAAAACAGGCGTTACATTGAGAGTGAGGACCAAGGTAAGGTTTCTTATTTGGGTAAGTCGAGTTGGGTGCTACTTGAGTGATTGGGATAGCTTGGAGGGGTACGGCTTGTGAGACTGGTTGATTGCGTTGGGTGACAGCGAAAAGTTGCCCATCTCGTTTTCTCTTGGAAATGGGTCGAGAAGGGGATTCGGTTTGGGTGGAGTTGGAGGTTTCAGTTGATGCTTTATCTTTCTTCTTCTCCTCCTTGAAGTCTTTATTCCGTATACGGTTCTTGGTGAGCTCTGTAGCTATCTCCATTGCTGCTTCCAAAGTTGCAGGTGTGGTACTTATTACAGGGTCTTGAATTTTTTAAGGAAGACCTCGAATGTAGTGTTCGATCAAACGGTAGAGGGGAGTGAACAAGTTGGGAACCATTTGATTTAATTCAAGGAATCTTTTGTTGTACGTGGTGTGGTCGCCTTCCTTTTGTTTCAACGAATAGAACTCATCCTCTAATTTCTTGATTTCACTCCTTGGGCAAAATCGTCTTGTCATGATTTCCTTCAATTCATCCCAAGTTAAAGTCATAGCTTCTTCAACACCTCGCTTGGCCTTCTCTGTATTCCACCAAGTAAGTGCTATTCCAAATAAACGACCAGTAGCATATCGCACTTTGCGATCATCTGGGCAATCGCAATTTAGAAAAATGTTTTCCATTTCTTCAAACCAATAGAGAAGAGCGGTGACACCTTCAGTCCCTTCGTATTTTGTAGGGTCGCAGGATTTGAAATGCTTGTAGGTGCATTTAGTGGTATTTGGGGGAGGGTTGACAACATTTTGAACTTCTTGATTAACGGGATTACCGGTAAAGGCTTGTTGGACTTGGACTACAATGTTGGGTATTACGGCAGCCATTTGTTGAGCGATTTGGGCAGCCATACGCTCGCGAGCTTTTTCTCTCTCATCTTCCTACGAGTGGAATTAGAAGACATCTACAAGTAATACATATGAAGAGTATGAGTTGGATGTTTTTGGGATCATGTGTCGTATTTAGGAATGAACATTCATAAAATAAACATAGCATAATAAATCTACTACATCCATAGGATGTCTTGGGCTTTGCTCGTAATTAGGCCTTGCATGCCGCCATACTTCACCTTCGTAATCATGTGGGCCCCCATGACTACCGGGTTTTTCATATGGTTCGCATGTGTTAGCTTGGTTACGTACACGAAAACCCGGAGAAAATCGAGAAATAAGTATGTAACATATGATATTCGGAATGTATCCAGGTGTGGACACGGTGACACCTCAAAGTGGGGTTAGTTCGAACGACGTTTGGTGTGGCATGCTTTGGCCTAATAGGTCCTTCGTACTCTCATCGTTAGTCCCCAGGTAGGCAAACTGGTCCGTTATATTGGATTTATACGAATGCCAACCTAGACAGGACGTTCCGACTACCGGTACTTGTACCCTTACAGTTACTACATGCCCGTCGCAGAACTCACTTTGATGAGATTTGAAAAATGAAAAATGCGACAAAATCTTGGATAACGGAAGTATGAAGATGATTTGAATATGTAAGCATTGAAATATGTATGATGAATATGTATGTAAGTATGTATGTTTGACTGTAAGTATAATCCACTATGTATCACAAAATGTAGTATCGGAAGTGTTTGTATGCATTTGTGTATGTAATAAATATGAAAGAAATAAACATCCTGAGTTTGCATAAAACCACATAAACAATTAAAATCTAATCAACTATAGTATAGGCTCTAAGGGTCTAATAACCTATCCTATATCCCTATAGTCATGGCTCTGATACCAATCTGTCACACCCCGACCCACAGCGGAAAAAGTGATCGGGGCATGATTGGGTTTTCATCAAAGCTCATGACATTTATTATAATGTTTCATATTTATCATTTCAATTTAAAAGAGATCATGCAATCATATCCAACAAATACAACATGTTCTATTCATCCTTCTAAACTTCATTATTTTTCTTCTAACGCAATTTCCTATGTTTTCCTTGCTTCTTCCTGTTCACCTGTATCATATGTAAAAATGGTTTTTGGATCAACAAAAGTTGGCGAGTTAACCTTGTTAGAAAACATTTTATTTCTTATTGTATTTAATAAGGAAAAATTGTGCAATATTCCTATATGAACAAATGTAAATAAACATACAATAACAAACAATTAGCATACAATAACAACCCAATAGCATACCATAACAAACAACAACAAACAATAACATACAATAACATTTGAAATTGCATGAATATATAACATGAATGAAACTGTATATGTTGGCAACGTCACGTTCACGCTCATAATGTAATGGGGAACTGACGGCCTATGATGAATGTCTGTACTGAAAATAATAAATGTCTGTGCGATCAAGGCTCAATCAAACGGAGCCGATCGTATGTTGGCAACGCCAGGTTCACGCTCATAATGTAATGGGGAACTGCTCAACGCTCATAATGTAAGGGGAGCGGCGGCCTATGAACTTGCATGTACTGAAAATAATAAATTAAATCTAACAATAACCACACAACAGTTGATACAAGCTGAATACACATTTGTTCATGATATGATGTATGCACAATGATTTAAATATAATAAAAGGTAAGACACATGATACACCCCAAAAACGTGATTAAAACGGGGAATTTGTAGAGATTCACTCACCTTGGGTGCGTTCGGTGAATGATGTTGAATGCGCACGAGTTTAGAGGATTGATCGACGAGGAAAAACTAACCTAATTAATAACGAAAAAAATAATGTAAATAAATGGATTTTATTAACAATTTTAATAGTATTTTTGGATATATTTTTGTGAGTTTAAGGCTATTTTCTAACTTTAAAAATGTTATTTTTAAGTATTTTTAATTGATTTTTAATTTAAATAAATAAATAAAATAATAAAAAAATGTTGATTTTTGACCGTTGACCGTTGACTTGTTGACCGTTGACCGGTTCGGTCGGTTATATGTGTGTGCTGGGTGAGACTCGAACCCGTGACCTCTCGTACACGTGCACGCAGCTCTACCAACTGAGCTACGTGTCTAACCCGAAATATTTCTGTTTTTAATTATATTTATATACTAATTAAATTAATCCGAAAATCACTTATTTTAAAAACGATTTAATGTATCGACTCGGTGCTCGCCACAGGTCTCGAACCCGGGACCTGTGGTTTAGTTTAGCACACAGTCCACCGCTGGACTGTGTGTCTAACTTGGTAAATATTCTAGTTTTTATTATACTTAACATATTACTGAGTTAACCCGGTTCTGTTTCTAAAAAAAACATTTTTATTACAGAGGTTATGGTTGTGATAGGAATCGAACTCGCGTCGTGTGCATATTGTTTGCACACAGTCCACCGCTGGACTGTGTGTCTAACCCGTTTGTAATACCGATTTTAATTAACCTTATAACATTCACAACTTCGTCTTCTTCGTCTAAAACACAGACAACGGTTAACTAACTGTTATTGGTTTAATTCGGTTATCGAATAATTTGAACAAGTGAAAAGTATTGAACAGAAAAGGGTTTGGGAATGATTGTACCGAATTGATCGTCTTTCTTCAGAAATCCGGCCAAGATCGTCGGCTCTGCTTTGGTGACCTTCGGCTGTTAGAATCAATTAACAGTTTGGAGGGATTAGATGTGAAATTGAACTACTGAGTAACGATTATCTGTAGGTTTAAAATGATCATACCGTTTAACAACAAGTTTCTGGAATTTCAGAAATTTTCCGGCGAAAACAGGAAATCCGGCAATGTCGTCTGGGGCTGATTCTAGGTGATGGAGTGATGTTAGAATTTGTATAATAATGGAATGGAACAGAAAAGTCGAGGTAATTACCGTATAGATGAAAGTCCCGGTTTTCTGGCGACTTGCAAAGAATTCCGGCGAGTGAAATTTCTTGCGATAGAGATTCCTCAGAGGTTCAAGGTGAGTGGGAGTGATGTCAGTATAAGCTCTAAGATCTTATGTTTGAGTAAACAGACGGAATGGAATGAACTCGGTTTTCCGGCGAAAATTTCCGGTTAATTTTCAGAGAATTCCGGCGACTTCCGCCGAAGTTTTCTGAGCGAAATGAAGAGTGCAGGTTGGATAGATTCGTAAGCTTAACTGATGAACAAAGTATAATTCCCGGATTTGAATTGTATTTTTCGGTTTCGAATAGAAATTTAAGGTAATGAATGAAATTGATGGATTCTTCGGTTATAACCGATCTTACTGTTAATGTAAACGTTATGACAAAAAGAAACGGCAAAGTTTGACGAATTTGTCGGGATTTCCGGCGTGAGCGGATTTGGGCGCGTTGTGTAACTGGGTTTTGATTTCCAGATTTAATTTATGTATTAATTGTTTCAATATGTAAACAAAGATTACAAGTGGCGGAGCGGTTGGATGTGTGTGTGTTAAAGCTGTGCTGACCCGGTTGACCCGGCTGACCCGGGTTCGAATCCCGGCACCCTTGTTTTATTTTTATTTCCCTATTTTTAATACATTTTCAAATATAAATTTTATATCCTAATATACTTATTAATTCTGTATCGTTTAAAATTAACTTGAGCATTAAATACGCAACGAAATATTTTGACTGATTGTTCGGTTAATAAACGAAGCGGGTTTGGTAAATCCGGTTTTTGACGGATGTTACAATTTATGCCTCATATGTTATTTTTCATTTGAACACACACTTACTTAGTACGGTTACATTGTGTTACAGATGTCGCACTCACACGAGATTATCGAGATTCACAATTTAGAGAGTGGGCATGAATCAAAGATCTCTCTGACCTCAGTCTTACCAGAGTTACCACGCATTACCTCACAGTTTGTTGACATGGCCGGTTTTACCTCGTCATTCTATGTTGGCCCCAACGCTTTTGCCAGTCAGGTTGACCCACGTTAAGCCCATACGAGTAACGGTTGGATTGACGATGATGATTCGATTGTTATTCCCTCAGTTTTTGAGATTGGACAATCATCTGGTATTGTGCCTATTGTCGATGAACCAGATAGAGGTATCCCTATGATTGGAAGATCTTTTGGAGTAGCATTAGTGGTGGACGCCCGTTGTCACGACTCGACCTTTAGAGCCATTGGTAGTCCCACCCACCGCTACTGTTGAGCCTACATCTGAGATCCCTCCGCCATTCGTATCAGATTCGTCCGTTCCACGGTCCGAGTCATGAGTCAAAACTACACCTTTACTAGTCTACACTCGTCATAGGAAGAGAACTCGACCCGCTGGAGACATTGCATCGCCTTCTAGAACCGCTACTGAGACGTAAGTAGGTCAACATAAGTATATTACAACAAACCTGCAATTATAACGTCTACATCACAAGTCCTGAGTGCATGATCAGGCTTCTGTCCTAAGGCTCTCAACCCACCATACATTCCTAGAGCTTTGAATCCCTCAACAACAATAACTCCACCAACAGTCTTTAAAATTAAAATTGTTTAAGACGATATCAAATATAAAAAGTCATCATATCTACTACCAGGCCTCAGTTATCTATTAGTTTATAAAAATATAAAAAATGATTATCATGGTAAAGCCATAAACTCAAATGTCTTTCTAGGACAATGGTCTCAACTATGCCTGGTAATCTTAACCTAAGGGATAAAATATGGGTTGGAATGGGTAATATTCTTTTGTATTTAGGTTAAGATGGGTGGTACCTTAGCAGGAAATGGGCACAAAAATACTCGAACCCGTACTGACCCAGACCATATGACTATTTTTATACAACCCATTTTGACCCGAACCTGCTTTGACATGAACCCATTCAGACCCGTGACCCAAACCCTCCTGACCTGCCCAGTTTGCCAGGCCTAGTCTAAACTTATCAAAATACTAAAAATCCATTACCTGCTTTGCTTCCATGGTCCTTCATGCAAATATTGGAGCTGCTTGGATATAAGTTGTCACCTCATTTGCAACAGATGACATGGCAAACACCTAAAAATCTCTTTTTGGAGAAGGGAACAAACCCAAATCCTGAAGAAAAAGCACAACCATGTGTTCAGTCTATATCCAACAGATACATTTACCACATAGGAAAATTGTCGGTTTCTTTATTCTTAACGAATGTGGGGAGCAAAAATCTCAATAATATTTATTTTATCCTAATCACTCCACTTCATACTCTTTCTAATGTCATACACACATAATCACATCCAGTTCTTATCCTTACTATATTTGTGCTTCAGGAATCAAAATCTAAACTTTATAACTTGTTATACACAAATGGGCAACTCTTAATAAGCACGAATATACATATAGCATACTTAAAAATGTAGTTTTTGATCATAGTATCTATTAATCAGTTGATGAATTATTAGCATCTTTCAAACACTCAAACAGTAATTGTACTCATATGACTAACATATATCAATTAAATGATGAGTAAAAATAAGATATGTAGATTTAGGGTTTTAGCCAACATTAAACAACCACATAAGCATAAAAATTTCAAATGATTTGAATCAGAACTAACCTTTGGAGAATCGAATTGTGAGGGTTTAAGAGAAACAAACTAGAGAGGAACATATGTATCCCTAGAAAACCTAAAACATTTGAACAATCACCAAAATAAATCCAACTGATGGTGGATGTTAAATCATTTAGAATAGGATTGATATGAATAAAATACCACAATTGGTGATTGATTTTGATGCATGAAAAAACATTCTAATCTTCCTGGCTCGAACATGAGACTTCAAACTCTAAATTGACAAAATGTAAACAGTAGGAGGGAATAGAATTTTAGGGCGGTGGAACGCACATACCTGATTTCGATTCATCCGAACAATTGTTTGTACCATTGCCACTGTATCACTTCCAAACGTAATAGAGAGGTAGAGAAGAACGACGGAAAGGAAGCTAACATGAAATTAGGGTTTGTGTGGTGGGGAAGAAGCGTGCTTAGAATGTTTTTATAGCGGGTTAAAAAAAAGGGTATTTGAAGATCCACTTAAAAAAAAGCGGACCCATAATTTTGAAGCCAAAACCAATATTGAGAAGCTTTATAATTGCCCACGTCAACACTTATTATTTTCATTTATTATATATAATATAAGATAAGATAAGATTTTTCCTTGTCTCTATAATAGCTTTGCTAATTAGACCCAACTCTCAAGTCTTTTATTTATCTGATGAACTAAAGTTAAAAAGCAATTTAGTAGTTCCATAGCCATTTTTTTAAAGGCAGTTGTTCATAATCAACAACACATCTACACTACACGAGTAGAACGAAGATACGAATATGTGATTAACAAATTGTTGTGATTGATTTTACATCAAGAAGAGTGAAGCGAAGTTATGAATATGCGAATAATAAATTGTTGTTTGTTATTTTACATCATTGCGTAACCCAAAAATAAGTGTTTGGTACGATAACATATAACATAATCAATGAACATCCAATGGATGGTCTTTTATTTGTATAGTGAACCCATTACAATTTCATTATAACATTCTATTTCTTAACTAAATGAAAATATAAATCGTAATTATTGAATTGCATGGCTAATCTTGAAAATTTTCCTACCTACCTGTGCTTTCAAATCTCTTTGTTGGTTTGCTATTATTTCAGGTCGGATGCTTTGAGTTATTGTAGTCTATCTTTATTAAAGCTTTAGAGAAATAATTAGATTTTAACAAAAGGTATGATATCTACTTTTAGGTAATTTCTTATATGTCAGTTTAATTTTCTTGTGGTACTTAGTAATGCATGATGTATTACTGAACAATGTTATTCAATTTACAAGGTATTTATCAGTTTAATGACTAAGGGAAAACCAAAAGATCGTAATGACGTATCAGCCTCAAATGCATCTATGTCGGGTGAAAATGAAAGGAGTGGAATAGACAATATTATTTACACAAATAGAATAACAAAGCATCAAGAGTTTGTATGGTCAATATCTATCAAAGTGATTCGTTAGCATCATCTATGAGTAATCAATCATGTGAAAGGATACCGTTGGCTACTTTACAAACTAATATCCCTCACACGACACATGTGTCAAAAGGTTGTGCGTCATGTAGTTCAGCTAGAAAACGAAAGTGGAATACACAGTATTATGTTGCAATAGGAGGTCGTGGAAGAGATATTTCGAAAAGTAATCAGATTACACAAAATCTGACTATTGATCAACCATCCATTCGAGATAAGAACATAGAAGAGGATCCGTATAATTTTGTGTATGATGGTCTGCTAGAGACCACCTCATCTTAAAGGAGCAGACTCCATGACCGCATTGTGGAGCAAAAATATTCAATGAAGAATTCCCCACCTTTTGTTGCATGAGCGGGAAAAGAAAATTAGCACCTTCAGAAATTCCGACTGAATTGTACCTCCTTTACACGTCACAAGATGACATTGGAAAAACATACGTGCTTATAACACTAATTTTTCTTTCATGTCAATGGGGTGACATTAGATGATACATTGACTAATATGAGAGATGGTGTATATACTTTTCATGCACATAAAGGAATATATTACAACATCGACCAATCAGTCTCTATAGATGGAACACCTAGGTACTTACAGTTGTACTTTTTTGATCCTGATACCGAGTTAGATCATAGACTCCAGTGGCCAAATCTTCATCGAAATATCACTAATATCTTGACGCGTGTTCTTGCTACAAACCCATATGTCAGGACATTCCTTCTGAAGTCTTTCGGAGCTAGGTCCTCTAGAGAATTATAAATTCACTCTAAATGCTTCAGTGCAACTTGACCAGAGGGTGTATAATTGGCCCACAAAATCTGTAGGATCAAATCGAGCTAAAGATCTGATTTTGTAAAAGAATCAAGATGAACACACTCAAAAATATAACTTTAAGACCCTTGATTGATTTGCAAATATGAATACAACTTAGCCCCCAAATCTCTCTCTAAAAGTGTGTTGTTTAAACCCTAATCATCTCTTTCTGTTGATAGCCTAAACCACTTAGGCTAATTACATTTAGGCCCCTAGAGATGATAACTTACCAAAATTATCACGAAACATGAAAAACTAATTAGCTAAGATAATAAATATATTCTGTTTAAACAAAATATATTTAATTAACTGAAGCAATATAACTATCAAATCTCGATCTTCCACACGCCTATTCTTTCTTCGATCTTCTCACGTTGACTTGTTTGTTGACTTTGACTTGTTGATGTTGACTTTGTTGACTTGATTCGTTGATAACATTAGACTACACATTTTAGACCCAACAATTTCCCCTTTAGGCTAATGCTATCAACCTCTTGTATCATCTTTAGAACCGTCAACTTCATGCGTCTTATAATCTTCAATTTGGAAAGCTTCAGTCTCATTTTAGATCCAACAATCTCCCCCTAGACTGATGCTTTCCAAATTTGCTTTGAAAATCTTTTCTATCACTTTTCTCTGTAAATACTTTAAACTGACAAGCTCCCTCCCTTTTACATGCATCATCTTTGACAATCAAAAACATAGTTTTTTTCATCTCTCTTTAGCTTGAGTGATTTAGAAGCATAGGAGGAGGATTCCTAGCTTGGTATCTTCTGCAATCTTGAGGAAAGAAGTGCTCGGTTCTGGTATCTTGCTCAATAGACGGTCGGCTATCATTGCAGCAAGTAGTTGAAGGAACCTATTCACAAACATAAAAACAACTCCAAATTTTCTTTTAGACTGATTCAAAGTACATACAAAACTGTATTCATCTGTAGTGTGCAATCGAATGAGTATCTGAAGCGGTTTGAGACACAACTGATGTGATATGGAAGACTTAGAAAAACAAATGTATATAAATCAAAAATATTTTTGGATTTTAGTTTTTTTAATTTTAATTTTTTTTAACTTCCAACCTTTGAGATATATAACGGATCAAATAAGAGATCATACCAACTTGATAAGCCTAGTCACACTTCAACTTTCTTTAGGATAGCTACGACTCAAGGACGATTGCTGGTATGTTTCTCCGTTTAAATCCGTGCACCATTATTTTAACGTACATTCGGTGATTAATTATCATGTTTTGGGTAAACTTAGGATGAAGCTAGTGGACCCCACATGTGTTCGATTAAACTTTATATCCTCGTGGTCTTTGAGATGACTACCTTAACAACATTAAAATAGTATATACTAGGTGATGAAAGCTCCAGGTCTATGTTTCCATAAGCAGAGGAGATGATCACTTTGAATCAGATGATGAGAGCTTCAGGTCTATGTTTCCATAAGCAGAGAAGATGAGCCTCTGACTAGAGAGCATAGCTAATAAAATATTTACTTAATATATGTACACGCTTTGGCTTATCTTTTGTTCCTATTGCACGAAACTAACATTGCGTGTATTTTTGCTCTTTTTGTATGAATGCACACATTAGTATCTTTCCAATTACATATATATGCACAACATTTTGTGTCTTTTGTGAAAACCTAAATCTAATCTCACAACCCCTTTTGGACATAATCAGTTCGTGCAATCCTGCAACAATGTAGGTATCCATATTATCTTACGATCTTTATCTTTATCACCAAGATGCAATTTACTTGTTTGAAATGCTGAGTCTACGGATATCTCATTAACTTGGAGTCGTATCTTCCATTAGATCTTATTCATGTGAAGACATAATCAAGTTAGTTCCTATCATTTCTCATATAAGATCATGATTATTTTGCAATAATTACATCTCATGGTCTAGAAAGTATTTTAATACTCCCCCCTAAAATTTTATTTTTGTACAACCATTTACTAAAAAATGAAAAATTATAAACACATGTATTTACGAAATAAAGTCTTCCACACCAGGCACACAAAAACATACGTCAGCAAGAAAATGAGTGTGTCATAGCAGTGCTGATTGTGCGACCGGGTTAGATACCATAACCAAACCTGTGCTTTTCCTCTTCAAACTTGAATCTCGAACAACCATTGTAATAACTGGTGTTACTAACAGTCCTCCTTGGATATTCCTACACTCATAAGCAATTCGGTTGGAGAGTGGAACCCAGGCCATTATGGTCCTGGGTGTTCTGTTTCATCAAAATAAGAAACCTCCCGACATACCAAATCTTTTCCATCCTTGATTTCTTTTTCAACCTTTGGTTTGACTCGCCAAACTTGTGTTGGTTTAAAAAATTGTTTGTAAAATACTTAAAGTTTGAAATGATTTTATGTTTAAGACCCGAAGGAAAAGATTGAGTTTTTGATGCATTGGTCCTTTTCATCTTTGAATCATGTGAAACCGGTTTCACATGTGGAGATCTGGATGGAATATCCTTCTTCCGATCACTCAAAGATGTGTGCTTTTTAACCTTTGAACCAGATTCCAATCACTCAAAGATGTGTGCTTTTAACCTTTGAACCAGAGCAGATGACCTTTTCCACACTTAAAACCAGCCTTGAATGGCTTTTTATGCCTTAAATCCTGTGTGATACATCAGGGTGTGGAGATTTCTTTGAGCTTGGTCCAGCTTGTTTGACAACTTTAGATGATGTTTTGATCTTTGACTCCCTAAGACTTTCATTTGTCTTTGATTCATCATCTGAACTGGGACAATCTTGAATATGCAAGTCTTCTTCTAGTGGATATTGATTAACTAGACTTGTAGTGTCATTTGAGTTTGTTGGTTCTTGAACATCCGATGGTTCAAGGTTTTCAACCCATTCTCAACCTGTTCATCCGAATCTGACAATAAAGTTTATGAATTATTTTTCTTGCAAATAATTCTGAGGTTAAACATCCCGAGTCACTTTGAATTTCACAATCGCTTGTCGAAAGATACTTGTCATATCTGCAAAATCAGATTTGGGCGTAACGACCGGTATCTTCATTGCACAACGGAAGTATAATGCGAAGACTTCTAGAAAGTTGAGCGCCTGCTAATACCTTGAATCCCAAAGGGTGGGTTCTCCTAATCCAACAGTGCCAAAGTTTGAATGTGAAACCTGAGAAAGAAGATTCTAATAAGTCAACATAAAGTTGGCGAGTTCATAGTTTGTTTGAAAAAGATTGGAAATTATCTTTGTTACACCCCGACCCGCAGCGGAAAAGGTGATCGGGGCATGATTGGGTTATCATCAAAGCTCATGACATTTATTATGCGTTTCATATTCATTAAGTACAATTTAATGGAAATTTACAATAATTGTTACAACATATTCTAACTATCAATCTAAGCTTCTTTGTTCTCTTCTAAGGCATTTCCTAGGTTTTCTTTGCTTCGACCTGTTCACCTGTATCATGTGTAAAAAGGTTTTGGATCAACATAATGTTAGCGGGTGAATCCTATGGAAAACGTTTGAACAAGTTTATTTAAATTGATTATGAAATATGTGCACAACCAAACATGAGTAAAAATAGATGTAAACTTATTCAACAATCATAAGTTATTAAATAAAACACACATGAACAATAATGGAACATTTAGAGGCACGCGATGCTCAACTCGTCTCTCACGAGGAACTGAGGGGCCTAATGAATGAATTGCATAAACATGATAATATGAATGACACAACTACAAACAATATAAACTCAATGATACACACATGAACAATAATGAATTTGATTTGAGGCACGCGTTGTTCAACTCGTCTCCCACGAGGAACTGATGGGCTTAATGAATGAGTTTCATATAATTTTGACAAAAGGAAATAAGTAATCACAACAATATAATAATCTAAGTTTAGATCATGATGTGGTATGGCACAAGTTTAAATAAACAAGTTAATTATTTTTTTAACACATGACACACCCCAAAACGTGTAATTTAAAAGGGGGGAGTTGTAAGATTTACTCACAGTGGGTGCGTTCGGTTGATGATGTTGAATGCACGCGAAGTGGTTTTAACCACGAGTGAGATTAACCTAGATAAATCGCATTATGGTTCGGTAAGTAAACGGATTTTATTAATCTATTTTAGTAGGATTGTTGGGTGTATTTTTGTGAGTTTGAGGCTATTTTCTAACCTTAAAAATGTTATTTTTAAGTATTTTTAATTGATTTTTAATTAAAATAATTAAATAAAAATAATAAAAAAAATTTTGATTTTTCTCTGACCGTTGACCTGACCGTTGACCGGTTCGAATGCGGAATATAAGTGTGCTGGGTGAGGCTCGAACCCGAGACCTCCCGTACGCGTGCACGCAGCTCTACCAACTGAGCTACGTGTCTAACCCGTTATATATCTGATTTTAATTATATATATATATTAATTATGTTTAAACAGAAATCCTTTATTTTTTAAAAACAATTTAAATCAATTCGGACGGTGCGCTCCACAGGTCTCGAACCCGGGACCTGTGGCTTAAACTAACACACAGTCCACCGCTGGACTGTGTGTGCAACTTGTTAACTTTACTGATTTCTATTATACTTAAACACAAATTAGTTATTTCCTTTTCTGTCTTAATTAAAAAGAATAGATAATTGTCCGAGTCGGTGCAGTAGCCCGGACTCGAACTCGTGACCTGTGATATAAACATACACACAGTCCACCGCTGGACTGTGTGTCTAACTTGGTTATTATTCCGGTTATTAATATACTTAACATATACCAGTATGACTCCGGTTCGGTTAATCAAAAAAATTATTTTTATTAAGGCGACGTGTGTGGAAACAAGATTCGAACTCGAGACCTTTGCGTTTAATGTGCACACAGTCCACCGCTGGACTGTGTGTCTAACCCGATTAATAAGTTGATTTTAATTAAACTTATATGATACCGAACTTCATCTTCTTCGCTGAGTTTTTAACCAGAATCGACAACAGAATGGTTCGAAGTTTTAATCGATTTCTTAGTGTGTTTCAGTTCATCATGGTGAGATATAAGTGAAAAGAAAAAGAATTTAAGTGAAGAGGTATACCGACTGTCTTCCTCTGTTTTCCGGCAGAACTCCGGCGACAGCAATAGGCTCCGGCGACGAGTGTCTTGCAGCAGAGAAACTTCAGAAAGCTTACAAAATATGTGGGTGACTTCGGTATAAGTTCAAATGGTTTAGTAAGGCTCAGAAATGAGGAAACCGGTTTTCCGGCGACGAACAGAATAATTCCGGCGAGTGGAATTACGCCGAGAAAAGGTGTGGTTTTGAGCGAAAAGGTTTGCAGTGGGTTGTGGGTGAATTTATAGGGCAAATCGTCGAAGAACCTGGTCTGATTTCCGACTGTATTCATCGGTTATAAAAACTCTGGTGGTTATGGTTTGGTCGCGGATCAGACGTCGGTTATAACCGATGTCTTAGTAATGGTTTACGTTATAACGTAAGTTGTCGTTAAGACTCGCGAGATTTCCGGGATTTCCGACGACTGAACTATTGGGCGCCGGTTTTGAATTCGTAACGTCATGATATCAATTAAATGATTCTATTATTTAACAAATAACATCAGTGGCGCAGTGGTTTATGTGTTGTGTGCTAATTCGTTTGCTGAACCGGTACTGACCCGGGTTCGAAACCCGGCAGAGACCTTTTATTTTTATTTTGCGATTTTCAACAGTTTTTCAAAAACTAAATATATATTCCCGTATAATAATCGATTATGTATCGTTTAAAATTATTTTGGGCATTTAATTCGCAACGAAATTTTTGACTGACTGTTCGGTTGATAAACGGAGCGGGTTTGGTAAATCCGTTTTTGACGGATGTTACAGTATCCCCTGCTTTTTAGAAATTTCGTCCCGAAATTTAAATTGTGATATATTTGACTAAAAGAATAATGGTGTTTAGTTTGTCAGTTACTTGCTTAGAAAAATAAGGGTTTAAGTTTTTTTGTTCGAGGCGGTAACGTTCCTTGTATAGGTTAAGTACCCTATTACAGGAATCGCTTTTTGTTGCCTACTGTATGAGTATTGATAAGCAAGAATGATTCGCTAAAAATGATATCATGCATAAGAGTTTAGATACGTTTGGAAAAGTATGGTTATATTCTAAGGCAAAACTTCTAACACTACAACCTACATGGAAACATAAATAAAACACAACAGCTGATATTTGAACATAATTAAACACAACAGCTAATATTCGAACGTGAGTAAACACAACAGCAAATATTTGAGTCCACATTCTGATAGCATATATGTTTGAATGGTGAAAGTTCCTCTCTCGTTTGTTATGATGGAGAGGTTAGTTTATGTAGAAATGGAACACAATCCAATCTCTTTAAATAGCAAGATGATATAAATGTAACACAAATTCCAACCAAGGCAATACTAAATCCTACATGGAACTTCTCATAACCGCCTGATAATGCCTCTGATCCTTTGGCAAGAATACTTATATATAGGAAGTACCAGCGGCGTATCCACCATATTCTTGCCAAATTTTCATTAGTTTTATCCACAAGTTATGGTTGGTTACCAAGAAACTAATAAATCCTACATAGAACTTCTCATAACCATCCGATAATGCCTCTGATCCTTTGACAAGAATACTTATATATAGGAAGTACCAGCGGCGTATCCACCATATTCTTGTCAAATTTTCATTGGTTTTATCAGTGAATTATGATTAGTCAACTCTACAATCAATACAACAATCATAAAATACTGAAATGAAATATATCTGTGCGATCAAGGCTCAATCAAACGGAGCCGATCGTATTGCATGTACTGAAAATGAAATGTCTGTGCGCTCAAGGCTCAATCAAACGGAGCCGAACGTATTGAATGTACTGAAAATGAAATTGTCTGTGTGCTCAAGGCTCAATCAAACGGAGCCGAGCGTATTGCATGTACTGAAAATGAATAACTTAACCACACAAACAGCCTATGCATGGAACCTCTCATAACCGCCTGATAATGCCTCCGATCATTTGACAAGAATACTTATATATAGGAAGTACCAGCGGCGTATCCACCATATTCTTGTCAAATTCTCATTAACTTTATCCGCAAGTTATGATTAGTTCTATGCGACTCTACAACAAACACAACAACCACAAGATACTGATAATGAAATTGTCTGTGCGCTCAAGGCTCAATCAAACGGAGCCGAACGTATTGCATGTACTGAAAATGAAATTGTATGTGCGCTCAAGGCTCAATCAAACGGAGCCGAACGTATTGAATGTACTGAAATTGAACAACTTAATCTAAACAACAATCACACAAACAGCCTATGCATGGAACCTCTCATAACCGCCTGATAATGCCTCCGATCATTTGACAAGAATACTTATATATAGGAAGTACCAGTGGCGTATCCACCATATTCTTGTCAAATTCTCATTGACTTTATCCGCCAGTTATGATTAGTTCTATGTGACTCTACAACAAACACCATAACCACAAGATACTGATAATGAAAATGTATGTGCGCTCAAGGCTCAATCAAACGGAGCCGAACGTATTGCATGAACTGGAAATGTAACTTGAACTGTGCGCTCAAGGCTCAATCAAACGGAGCCGAGCATATTGCATGTATTGAAATGTAAAATGAAATGACTGATCAAGGCTCAATCAAACGGAGCCGATCGTGCGGGCACGCCAAGATCAACCGCATAATAAAATGGGGATCAAGCTCAACCTCGATGGATGGGGAGCTGCGGCCTCGGCAAAAGCATATACTGAAAACAATATATAATATATAATATACAATAATTACTCTAACAGTCTACACATGGAACCTCTCATAACCGCCAGATAATGCTTCTGATCCTTTGACAAGAATACTTATATATAGGAAGTACCAGCGGCGTATCCACCGTATTCTCGTCAAAGTTTCATTGGCTTTATCCTTAAGTTATGTTTGGTTCTATGTGATAAAGAAAAAAAACATAAAACTAAACGATAGGAGTTGAATCTGGATCTTCGGCGAAGAGGACTAGTTGGGTATCTTCGTTTGGGTCGTCATTATCTTCGACAGGATTGGCGTTGATATTAAAGACTCTTCCTCTTGCTGGTGGCCTAGTGGTTGGGTTTTCTTGGTTTACTTGGTTAACTGGGTTTGATTGGGCTTGAGTGTTGATGACGTTAACCAATTGAGGGCATGTGTTTCTAAAGTGGGTAGGGTCGCCACAATTGAAACAAGCTCGAGCATATGGGAACACGGGGTATTGGGATTGATGATAAGTTTGGGCCATGTTTTGAGTAGGGGAAGAGGTTTGGTTTTGAAAGGTGCGACAAACCTTGCTCAAATGACCATAGTGTCCACAAGTTGTACATAGTCGACAAGGTAAGGTAAGGGGATGGTGATAAAAACAGTTGTTGCATCGAGGGTGAGGTCCAAGATATGGTTTCTTATTTGGGTAGGCTGAGTTGGGTGCCACTTGGGTGATTGGGATAGCTCGGATGGGTATGGCGTGTAAAATTGGTTGATTTCGTTGGGTAGTAGCGAAAAGTTGCCCGTCTCTTCTTCTCTTAGGATTGGGTTGAGAAGGGAATTCGGTTTGGGTGGAGTCGGAGGTTTCAGTCGTTTCTTTATCCTTCTTCTTCTCCTCCTTGAAGTCTTTGTTTCGGATTCGGTTCTCGGTGAGCTCTGTTGCTAGCTCCATTGCTGCTTCTAAAGTTGCAGGCTTGGCACTTATTACAGGGTCTTGAATCTTTGACGGAAGACCACGAATGTAGTGCTCGATCAAACGGTAGAGGGGAGTGAACATGTTGGGAACCATTTGATGTAACTCGAGGAATCTTTTGTTGTAGGTGATGTGGTCTCCTTCCATTTGCTTCAATGAGTAAAATTCATCTTCTAACTTCTTGATTTCGCTCCTTGGGCAAAATCGTCTGGTCATGATTTCCTTCAATTCGTTCCAAGTTAAGGTCATAGCATCGTCGACGCCTCGTTTGGCCTTCTCTGTATTCCACCAAGTAAGTGCTATCCCATATAGTCGACCGGTAGCATAACGCACTTTGCGATCATCAGGGCAATCGCAATTTAGAAAAGTATTCTCCATTTCTTCAAACCAATGGAGGAGAGCGGTGGCGCCTTCAGTCCCTTTGTATTTCGGAGGGTCGCATGATTTGAAATGCTTGAAGGTGCATTTAGTGGTATTTGGGGGAGAGTTGATAATGTTTTGGTTTGCTTGATTGACAGGATTAGCGGTAAGTGCTTGTTGAACTTGAATTACAATGTTGGGTATTACGGCAGCCATTTGTTGAGCGATTAAGGCAGCCATGCGTTCGCGGGCTTTTCTTGCTCTCGTCTTCCTACGGGCGAGGTTAGAAGACATCTACAAGGAATACATGACAAAAGTATGAGTTGGATGTTTTTGGGTTCATGGGTCGCATTAGGAATGAACATTCATATAATAATTATAGAAAAATACTACATCCATAGGATGTCTTGGGCTTTGCTCGCTGTTAGGCCCTACATGCCGCCATACTTTACCTGTGTAATCATGTGGGCCCCCATGAATACCGGTTTTTCATATGGTTCGCACGGGTTTGCCAGGTTGCGTACACAAAAAACCCGGAGAAAATCGAGAAATATGTATACAACGTGTGATATTCGGAATGTGTCCAGGTGTAGACACGGTGACACCTCAAAGTAGGTTAGTTCGAACGACGTTTGGTGTGGCATGCTTTGGCCTAATAGGTCCTTCGTACTCTCATCGTTGGTCCCCAGGTAGGCAAACTGGTCCGTTATATTGGATTTATACGATTGCCAGCCTAGACAGGACGTTCCGACTACCGGTACTTGTACCCTTCCAGTTACTACATGCCCGTCGCAGAACTTACTTTGATGAGATTTGAAAATTGCACAAAATCGTTGGATAATGAGAGTATGAAAATAAATTGAATATATGAACATCGATATGTATAATGAATATGTATATATGTATAATGAATATGTGTATAAGCATGTATGTTTGACTGTAAATGTAAACAAATATGAAACAAATAAATATCACAAGTTTGTATGTAACCTCCTAATCAATTAAAGTTTAGGCAGACTATAGTATAGGCTCTAAGGGTCTAATAACCTATCCTATATCCCTATAGTCATGGCTCTGATACCAATCTGTCACACCCCGACCCGCAGCAGAAAAGGTGATCGGGGCATGATTGGGTTATCATCAAAGCTCATGACATTTATTATGCGTTTCATATTCATTAAGTACAATTTAATGGAAATTTACAATAATTGTTACAACATATTCTAACTATCAATCTAAGCTTCTTTGTTCTCTTCTAAGGCATTTCCTAGGTTTTCTTTGCTTCGACCTGTTCACCTGTATCATGTGTAAAAAGGTTTTGGATCAACATAATGTTGGCGAGTGAATCCTATGGAAAACGTTTGAACAAGTTTATTTAAATTGATTATGAAATATGTGCACAACCAAACATGAGTAAAAATAGATGTAAACTTATTCAACAATCATAAGATATTAAATAAAACACACACATGAACAATAATGGAACATTTAGAGGCACGCGATGCTCAACTCGTCTCTCACGAGGAACTGAGGGGCCTAATGAATGAATTGCATAAACATGATAATATGAATGACACAACTACAAACAATATAAACTCAATGATACACACATGAACAATAATGAATTTGATTTGAGGCACGCGTTGTTCAACTCGTCTCCCACGAGGAACTGATGGGCTTAATGAATGAGTTTCATATAATTTTGACAAAAGGAAATAAGTAATCACAACAATATAACAATCTAAGTTTAGATCATGATGTGGTATGGCACAAGTTTAAATAAACAAGTTAATTATTTTTTTAACACATGACACACCCCAAAACGTGTAATTTAAAAGGGGGGAGTTGTAAGATTTACTCACAGTGGGTGCGTTCGGTTGATGATGTTGAATGCACGCGAAGTGGTTTTAACCACAAGTGAGATTAACCTAGATAAATCGCATTATGGTTCGTTAAGTAAACGGATTTTATTAATCTATTTTAGTAGGATTGTTGGGTGTATTTTTGTGAGTTTGAGGCTATTTTCTAACCTTAAAAATGTTATTTTTAAGTATTTTTAATTGATTTTTAATTAAAATAATTAAATAAAAATAATAAAAAAAATTTGATTTTTCTCTGACCGTTGACCGGTTCGAATGCGGAATATAAGTGTGCTGGGTGAGGCTCGAACCCGAGACCTCCCGTACGCGTGCACGCAGCTCTACCAACTGAGCTACGTGTCTAAGCCGTTATATATCTGATTTTAATTATATATATATTAATTATGTTTAAACAGAAATCCTTTATTTTTAAAAACAATTTAAATCAATTCGGACGGTGCGCTCCACAGGTCTCGAACCCGGGACCTGTGGCTTAAACTAACACACAGTCCACCGCTGGACTGTGTGTGCAACTTGTTAACTTTACTGATTTCTATTATACTTAAACACAAATTAGTTATTTCCTTTTCTGTCTTAATTAAAAAGAATAGATAATTGTCCGAGTCGGTGCAGTAGCCCGGACTCGAACTCGTGACCTGTGATATAAACATACACACAGTCCACCGCTGGACTGTGTGTCTAACTTGGTTATTATTCCGGTTATTAATATACTTAACATATACCAGTATGACTCCGGTTCGGTTAATCAAAAAAATCATTTTTATTAAGGTGACGTGTGTGGAAACAAGATTCGAACTCGAGACCTTTGCGTTTAATGTGCACACAGTCCACCGCTGGACTGTGTGTCTAACCCGATTAATAAGTTGATTTTAATTAAACTTATATGATACCGAACTTCATCTTCTTCGTTGAGTTTTTAACCAGAATCGACAACAGAATGGTTCGAAGTTTTAATCGATTTCTTAGTGTATTTCAGTTCATCATGGTGAGATATAAGTGAAAAGAAAAAGAATTTAAGCGAAGAGGTATACCGACTGTCTTCCTCTGTTTTCCGGCAGAACTCCGGCGACAGCAATAGGCTCCGGCGACGAGTGTCTTGCAGCAGAGAAACTTCAGAAAGCTTACAAAATATGTGGGTGACTTCGGTATAAGTTCAAATGGTTTAGTAAGGCTCAGAAATGAGGAAACCGGTTTTCCGGCGACGAACAGAATAATTCCGGCGAGTGGAATTACGCCGAGAAAAGGTGTGGTTTTGAGCGAAAAGGTTTGCAGTGGGTTGTGGGTGAATTTATAGGGCAAATCGTCGAAGAACCTGGTCTGATTTCCGACTGTATTCATCGGTTATAAAAACTCCGGCGGTTATGGTTTGGTCGCGGACTCAGACGTCGGTTATAACCGATGTCTTAGTAATGGTTTACGTTATAACGTAAGTTGTCGTTAAGACTCGCGAGATTTCCGGGATTTCCGACGACTGAACTATTGGGCGCCGGTTTTGAATTCGTAACGTCATGATATCAATTAAATGATTCTATTATTTAACAAATAACATCAGTGGCGCAGTGGTTTGTGTGTTGTGTGCTAATTCGTTTGCTGAACCGGTACTGACCCGGGTTCGAAACCCGGCAGAGACCTTTTAGTTTTATTTTGCGATTTTCAACAGTTTTTCAAAAACTAAATATATATTCCCGTATAATAATCGATTATGTATCGTTTAAAATTATTTTGGGCATTTAATTCGCAACGAAATTTTTGACTGACTGTTCGGTTGATAAACGGAGCGGGTTTGGTAAATCCGTTTTTGACGGATGTTACAATCTTTTTGGTAACCGGTTTAAATAAAACATAATAAAACCATTTTCCTCGGAATGTCATTTGAAAACTTTGTACTCGTAAACTTGTATAACCGTCATTTTCCATGTAAGACAAGACAACATGCCCGCATGAGCCTATAACCAACCTCGAGCTAGTGAGTGCCTCACCAAACCGTGTACTCAAGAAGGTAGACTAGCAGTTGGTTATCGTTCTGAAGTGGAATAGGACTTCACTGTACAGTTGTAAGGACCCTACGGCCCTTAAGGTTGAGTAGAGGACAATCCAATCCTTATGTTTGTATGTAGGACAATCTAGTCCCGATGTTTGTATGTAGGACAACCCAGTCCCTTCGTTTTTATATAGGACAACCAAGTCTCGTCGTTTGTATGTAGGACAACCCAATCCCGTAGTTTCGTATGTAGGGCAATCCAGTCCCTAATTGTAACTAAGACAATCTCATCACTAGTCATGAAACTTATGCATGTTTCAAAAAACGCGTATGTTTTTTTTGTAAAACCGGTATGTTTAGCATAAACCATTTATGTTAGTTGAAATTCGTTTGTAACATGGTTTAGAAATATGTAATTTTCGTTCAGCGAAATATTGTATACTTTTGCAAACTTGCATGTCTTTCCACCTCCGAAAACATTTATAAAATATAAAACTGTAAAAAGTGGGGGTTATGAACTCACCTCAATATCCTTGTGCAAGATAAACTGACTTGAATCATAAGCTCGCTATGTGTATGCTAATACTAAGGCAGCCCTAGTAAATAGCAAAAAGATAAGTGTCTATCTAAGGAGATATGGTTATAATGTTCGTCACCGAGCTCTACCGAATCGTTAACCAAAAGATTCTATGGAAGTGTTTGTTAACTTGATTTGAAACAATACCCGCTTTGTTTAATCGCATTTATAGACGGGATAAGTATTAAGTCTTGTGATCGACTTAGTTTCCGAGAGATTAAAGGTATATACATTTATATATATAAATTTATTTATGAAATCGTGTTAGACGTCTTGAATAGTAGTGCATGCATGTAAACAAGTGCTTGTACAAAAATAATACACATTGTAAACCCATATAATGTATTTCACGCAGTCTCCAAATAGTCGTCGCATATGTTAATAACACGACTCGTCGTAGTTTTCGTAGAATATTTATGCACATATATATATATATATATATATATATATATATATATATATATATATATATATAAAGTGTCACGTAGTCAAACGATAAGTCTAGCGTCTCATTTATAATTAATAAGATAATTATATTATTGTACGCTTGTTAAAATCGACTTTCGTTTGTTCGTTACCAAAAGAACTCGGATATTATTATTTTTTAAGATCGTATGATAACGGTTCGTATTCTGTTTAGACGTTTGAAACCAATATAAATATTTATTTTTAGTTTATATAAATTTTCCAATTCTAGATGTTTGAAATAAATATAAATAATTCTATTTATTTTACATCAATTTCAGAGTTCCGTTATCTTGTAAACCATGTTCGTTGAAATGTTATAAGCTCGTTCTTGTGAGTAACAAGAGTCGCCAAAAATAAATATTCACTTATATCTATTTTTATAAAATACTTGGAAATCTTGATAGGTTTCGTTGTTAAAAGAAGACATGTTTCGTATGTTATATATTTTCACGAAAAATGGGCAAAGTTTCCTCAATGTTTAGGATAATCCCAACAATACAAGTTATCGAGAATTTTCAAAACGCAACAATTTATTGTCACGACATATATCTTGTTATCGTATATTCAAAACGTTAATTTTTGTTTTACACAAATTTCATGTATATACAAATATATTATGTCACGTGTCGGTTCAGTTTTTAACTAATATATACCATTTGTATACCCCTGATTACGTACAAGTCCAAGTACTTTATTTTTAATGGTCTACCGATCGGTTTGGTTTCGAGCTCGGATTCATGCTCAAAGTGAGGCTTTTATAAACTATGAAAAATATTCGAAACACGTTATGTCAAAATTTTTACCACTTCTTGTGTTAACTAGTCGACCAGAACCCCAAAACTAGCCTGTTGATCGAGTTTAACCTGAAAGGAAATCTGAGCCGTTGACTATTTTTTACCACATTTGACCCGAACCAAGCACCAAGTCTAACCCTTTGATTGTAGTTAACCAGCGGTTGATAGGGTTGACCATGGTTGACCAGTTAACTGTAGTTGACCCAAACACAAACTTCAACCCAAACTTGTACTGAACATTAACCAAGTTAACCCGAATACCAACCCACCTCCACCGCCTCGCCACTCTTAGACCACCCTCAACCACCACCGCTGACCCTCTCTTCTGCCGGAGCTACCAAAAATGCCTAAAGCCAATCGATATTTGCGTTTAAAACTAGCCGAAAACTCAAGAAACGTAGAACAAGTTGGAGGAACTAACCAGAGAGTCGCCTGAAAATAAAAACTCATGAAAATTTGCAACAAGGTCTCTAGTAGCCCGATCTAAACATGCACGGAAAGAAACTTTTGAAACGGGCTCGCTGGAAAGTTGATCGGAACCTCATCGGAGTTGCTCCCGAGCCCAAACGGCTCCGATTCATGGAATATGGCCACCACCAACGCGTCGGGTAAGTCCAAATTAGTGGGGATAAGGTGTCAGACCTAAAAAAATGTCGCCGGAATTTCCGTCGATCGCCGGAAGTCTAGAGAGAGAAAGTGAGAGAGAGTTTGATAGAAGAGAGAGAGTATGTGTGTGTAAGAATGGTGTTTGTGTGTGTGTGTTTAGGATTTTATAGTTAGGGTTTTAAGGTAGGTTGGGCTTTTAGGTGGGTTGGGCCTAAAGCCCAATATCGCGTTCCTAGTCTTTTGTGGGGGCCCAAACGCACTTCCAAGGCCCATTTCGCACCCGGACTTCATGGAATGTCTTAAAATGTTTGTTTATGGTCGAAAACACTTAAAATTATGTCAGAATTCGATATTTGACGCGTGCATACATCGGTTGCGTTAAAATCGCGTAAAATGCTTCCGTTGTCGTTTCTAGTCCGCTTTTCGATCCGATTTCAATTGTGAATATTAAAATTCAAATACGAAGCTAAATATATCATAATATTTCAGTTTCAAGATAATAAACGAGTCAGATGCTTCCGTTTCATTGTCGGTGTGTTCTTACTGTCGCATTTTCCGTTCACGTATGCGTTCTGTGGCATTCGGAAGTAGAGTAATTTCGCCAATAAATTCATGTGTATAAAATATACGTATAAAATCGTATGTTTAGACGTTGTCAGTATTTCATCCGGTGTCAATTCTTACCATTTAACGATCGTCAGGTTTCCTGCAAATCACCATTCGCGTACTATAAAGCCGAATAGACGTTCCTAGGCTTTCCAAAAGCCTAATTAAGTTAATTTGCGTCTTAAAACGCTACTTATAATTGTCTTAATGATTGTTATGTGCGTAATTATAAACCGAAAATTACCTGTTTTCACAATAATTAGGTTCACTTTGATTGTCACCTCTGCTTGAAGGTTCTTCCCTTTCTCAAATGAATGTTGGAATATCCTCTGTCAAAAACTTCCCAAACCTAAATCTATCTAATGATGGTACAAATACTGATGAGTTTGACACAAATGTTTGTTTCAAATTAAAAGTTAAAGGAGCATTGTTACAAGTACTACCGGTGGGTGAGTTTAAACAAGAGTTTGTCTTTCCAGAATTTAAAGACACAGACGTAGAATTAGAGTAACCCAATCCAAATGAAGCTTCTAGACCACTATCATTTCCAACTTGCGCTCCACTTAAACCTACATTGCCTTTGTTAGCATAGCCAGTTTCATCCTAAGAATAAACAAGGTCATTCACAGGTGAGGAGTGGGTATGGGTGAATAATTGTTGTTAAGTGGCGGTCGAAAAAGTGCTCACTCAAATCCAAGACTATCGGTGTATCCAATCCCACATTCTATAAAACTAGGCCTTTGTTCATCAATGATATCATCTAGCATTTTCTTGCTTAAATTCTATTTGTCAATTATTGTTTGAAGTTTAATATTTTCACAATTTGATTTTGAAAGTTTTTCTTTTAATTCTTTGATGAAAATGTTGTTTGCATAAGCAGCTCTTTTATATGCTTTGATCTCCTCATGAGTATCATCTAATTTCTTTTTATAGGCTATCTCATTCTTTTTGAACAACACTAGTAATACAATTTGGGGTACATAAGTCATTAAATACCTCAGTCGGCAGTGTAGAAGTTAAGACTTGAGCATTTTCCCCTTGCTTTGACACATCACCAACACCATTACTTCCCGATCCACGAGCCATTTCCCCAGCAATCATAGTTTTATCAACTTTCCCATGTCCATTTCAAAAGATCTTAGTGTATCAATCACATCACATAAAGTTGTTGGTTTTATTATGTATTCATTTCTTATTATGATACACTGAAGACTCCATTCTTTTAGAAGAGAGTCCAACAACCTTTTGATCTGGGCGTGATGATTCATAATAATTCTTGCCTTCTTCATTTTTGTCACGACATTAATGAACCAAGTTATGTGATTAGACATACTTTCACCACAAACACTTTTAAAGTTATCATACTCCTTCAGAATAAGATCCATTTATTTTTTAATAAAATAATATTTTTATCAACTTGAAACCCGGTTTGAATTACTTAAAAATAAACCTATATCACCCCGAAAAAAGGCCCAACAATTAACTTAAAACCACCCGACGTTTTTTTTAACTTGAAATAAATTTCTTGATCCAATCTAACTGTTCACGATGCCCAAAATTTTTTAAAATTATTAATACCCAGCCTGAAACTGACCAATAATCTAGACCCAAAAATATTTTTTTATAACCTAGCCCAATTTTGTTTAAAATAATCTTTACCCCAAAAAATAATCCCGAACTATTTTAATCTTGTAACAAATTTTCTTGATCCAAGATATTTAAGCTTTTCATTTGGATTTCACAGCAAGTTTCAATGGATTTCAAACAATTTGGCACATTAACTTTGGATTAAAAAAAATTCACCTAATGAATGTAAGCCTAATGAAAATAAATTGTAGTTCACGTTCCTTTTACACTTATGAAGTTAGTGGACCAAGTTGATTGAATTAATAAATCCCAAAGTTCGACTTCAAGTAATCAAATGAACTCCAAGCCAAAATTCAAACAATTGAGTTTTCAACCGGTAAGTTTTGAAATCTGAATATTTTACTATTCTTCTGTATGCCACCAAAACAAACCTGCACACTTTGTCTCCTTATAGAGTAAACTTTCGTTTTACTTTTTATGGTTTGGTTATTTTAACGGTTTTACCTCAATCCTTTAAAAATAGTCATTTTCCTCTAATAGTTTACTATGTTTTTTTTTTCATTTTGCTCCCCAACACTAACTCAATCTAAATTGTTTGTTAATTGTAAGGTATTTTGGTAACTCAAGTATAAAACTAAGGGTATTTTGGTATAAAGAAAGATTTTATATTATAAATAAAAAATATTATATATAAATATACATAACAAAACTCCTGTAGTCTCTCTTCTCTCTCTCAATACTCTCTCTCTCTCTAGCGACTCTTCTCCATCATCAACCACCACCACCACCATCATCAGCCACCAGCCTCACCCACTCCAAACGACCGCCGACCACCACCACTGCCACCCCACCCTAACCCCGACACCAGCCTCGTCACTCCAAACGGTCGTCGATCAACAATCTGCAAGATCGTATCACCGCCCCTACGGTTTCCAGCTTTTCAAGGCCTTAAAAAAGGTGGTGGCTTTAGGTGATTCTGTCACACCATGACCCGCAGTGGAAGTGGTAGTCGGGCATGATTGGGTTTGCATCAAAGCTCATGACATTTACTATAAAGTTTCATATTTATTATTTCTATTTAAAGAAGAAATTACAATAAACATACAAGCACAACATGTTCAAATACATCATTCATGACTTCTTTATTTTATGCTAAGGCAATTTCCTATGTGTTCCTTGCTTCAACCTGTCCACCTGCATCATGTGTAAAAATAGGGTTTTGGGTCAACAAAAGTTAGCGAGTGAATCTTATTTAAACGTTTGAAAGAATTAGTTATATTGGTTATTTGAATAAAAATGTGCATAACCAAATATGAGTATACGTACATGTTAATTCAACCACAAAACACATAATATCAATTAATGCACACTCACGCATACCAAATGATGAACAATGAGATCAAGGCTCAATCAAACGGAGCCGATCTAATAAGGCACCTGATGCTCAACTCGTCTCCAACGAGGAACTGATGGGCCTAATGAATGATTTGCACGTAACTTGACAAAATGTAAACACGCAATACAACAAACAACATTCAGATCACACGATAGTTCATATAATGGTAATAGCACAAGGGTTTGAATAAACGAAATGTATAAACGACACATGATACACCCCAAAACATGAATAAAAAAGGGAATTTGTAAGAATTCACTCACAGTGGGTGCGTTTCTTGCTTGACAATGGATGCGCACGAGTTGAGGATTTGACGGACGAAAGAATACTAACCTAAAATAATAACGCGATAATTTGATAAATATAACAAAACTAATATTTTGATTTATTATTCTTTTGTAGAGTTTTAGGTTATTGTTGTGGTATTTGTAGAGATTTTAAGACCTTTGAATTTGCATCTTTAAGTATTTTTATTGATTTTAAATAAAATATATAATTACAAAAATATGATAAGATAAAACAAAAATAAAAAAAAATAATAGTAAATTACAAAAACCTTGTCAGACCTGACAAGGTGGTCTGACCGGGTCGTTGACTGTTTGACTGCGTGTGGTGGGACTCGAACTTGTGACCTCCCGCTTACGTGCACGCAGCTCTTCCAACTGAGCTACGTGTCTAACCCGCTAATATCTTGATTTTTATTATATTTATATACTTGTTAGAATAAACAGAATTAATTTAATTAAAAAGATTTAAAATCAATTGAACCGGCGTGCATACAGAGTTTCGAACCCGTGACCTTAAGTTGATTTGCACCCAGCCCAACCAACTGGGCTGGGTGTCTAACCCGATATATAAGTGATTTTTATTATATTTAACCACTTACTGCGAGACAATATGATTTGGTTTAACAAAAATGGATTTATTTCAGTGGATCGGTGTTGTTAAATGATCGAACCCGGTGATGTTTGTGTGAAATGCACACAGTCCACCGCTGGACTGTGTGTCTAACCCGATTAAACTCCAAGATTTTATTATACTTATATACAAAATAACTTCATCTTCTTCAATATTAGTTGACCCAGAACTGAACTCAACTGATAACATTGTTATCCGGGTGTGATCGATTGCATTAAATGATAATAACAGATATAGAAAAAGAATAAGAAAAAAATAAACCGATGAGGAGTGAATCCCCGGTTTTCCGGTGGTGTTTTCCGGCAGCTCAAATAAATTTTCCGTTGAGTAAGTTTGAACAGAGCGTCCGAGGATTTGAGTGATCAAGAAGTGAGTGTGCGAGTTCTCTTTGTGAGAGATTGGGTTTGTATTTATAGAGTAACAACCTATGATTTCGATCCGTTTCAAATTGATTGGCTGATGATTTCGGTTATAACTATTATAAAATTCAAGTTCTAATAAAAAGAAAAACGGAATTTGCTTGATTGCACATAATCCGCCTTTGACAGTTTCGGATTTTCTGGTTTTTGCAGGTTTTTGATTGATTCGACATAATACTTATTTGATTTCGGTTTTATACGCACTTGTGGGTGTGGTATAGTGGTGTTGTGAGTTTGTGACCATGTGGGGGAACCCGGGTTCGATTCTGGTTACCCCTCTTTTATTTTTATTATTTTGTTAGTTAAAATTTTAATTATTTTTCCTTTACTGATTATTAATTTAAGTATGTATTTTATTTATAAATATAGGTTATAAATTAAATAAATCAATTAATACTAATAAAAGCATAATGAACATTAAATAATTTACTTGAATCTCAAACGGAGCGGGTTCTTGAAACCCGTTTTACACGAATGTTACAGTATCCCCTACTTTTAGAAATTTCGTCCCGAAATTTAAGTAGAAGTTGTAATAGTGAAAAGATGCGGGTATTTTTCGCGCATTGAGCCTTCGCGTTCCCATGTAAACTCAGGTTTTCGTTTTGACTCCCAACGTACTCTGACTAATATCTAAAAAAATATTTTAACTAGAAAAAGGGAGGTGTGATGTTTGGATTCTGGTTGAGGCGGTAACGTTCCTGGTAAAAGTTGAGTACTCTGCTACATGAATCGCTTTTTGATGCCTAAGATGAGAAGCGCTGATACACAGAGTTGATGGACTGGATATGATCTCATGCATAAGAGTTTTGAGAGAATTGATGCGTTGAAAAGATAAAGTTATATCACAAGATAAAAACTTCAACCATGACGATATTAAAACTTACACGGAACTTCTCATAACTGTCTGACAATGCTTTTGATCCTTTGACAAGAATACTTATATATAGAAAGTACCAGCAGCGTATCCACCATATTCTTGTAAAATTTTCATTGGCTTTGTCAGTAAGTTATGATTAGTTCTATGTGACTCTAAAATCTACAAAACATAAACAAACACAACAGCCAAAGCTTGAGTCTCAAATCTGAAAGAATACATGACTGAATGACGACGGTACCTCTCTCGTTTGTTATGATGAAGGGGTCAGTCTATGAAAAAGTGAGACACGACTCAACTTCCTTAAATGATGAGGCGAGGTACGTCGTGATGTTATGATGACATGAAATTTTAAATCGATGAATGAAATAAAACAATGATATCAATTAGCATTAAAATTATTGGATACATAAATTCCCAAATTAAAACAGGGATACACAAAGATTGAGATTTATAGAAAACATTAAAAAAACTCGACGATTGGAGCGGAGTCTTGGTTCTTGGTGATGAAAGGCTAGTTGGGTTGCTCGTTTGCACTGTTATTGACTTCAACAGGATTGGTGTTGATGTTGTAAGCTCTTCCTCTTGCTGGTGAGAGTGCTGGGTTTGCTTGATTTGCTTGGTTAACTGGGTTTGCTTGAGCTTGGGCGTTAATGGTGTTAACCAATCTAGGATACGTGTTTCTAAAGTGGGTAGGGTCACCACAATTAAAGCAAGCTCGAACATATGGAACTATGGGGTATTGAGGTTTTTGATAGGGTTGGATCATGTTTTGGGTAGGGGGTGAAGTTTGGTTTTGAGGAATATGACAAGTTTTACTTAAATGACCATAACGCCCACAATTAGCACACAGTGGACAGGGTATGGTGGGTTGATGGTGGTAAAAACATGTGTTGCATTGAGGGTGAGGTCCAATGTAAGGTTTCTTATTTGGGTAAGCAGAGTTGGGTGCTACTTGAGTGATTGGGATAGCTTGGATTGGTACGGCTTGTGGAGCGGGTTGAGTGACAGCGAAATTTTGTCCGTCGCGCTTTCTATTGGTAGTGGGTTGGGAAGAAGTTTGGGTTGGGTTTGAGGTTTCAGTTGGTGTTTTATCTTTCTTCTTCTCATCCTTGAAGTCTCCATTCCTAATGTGGTTTTCGGTGAGCTCTATAGCTAGCTCCATTGCTGCTTCCAGAGTTGCAGGTGCGGTACTTATTACAGGGTCCTGAATATTTGAAGGAAGACCCCGAATGTAGTGCTCGATCAAACGGTAAAGAGGGGTGAAACAATTTGGAACCATTTGATTCAACTCGAGGAATCTCTTGTTATAGGTTACGTGATCTCCCTTTTTTTGCTTCAAGGAATAGAACTCGTCCTCTAGTTTCTTAATTTCACTTCTTGGACAGAAACGTCTAGTCATAAGCTCTCTCAATTCTTCCCAAGTTAGAGCTACAATGGCTTCGGTGCCTCGTCTGCCCTTTTCAGCATTCCACCATGTGAGGGCTACTCCATACAAGCGTCCAGTAGCATAGCGTACCTTGCGATCGTTGGGACAATCACAGTTGAGGAATGTACTTTCCATCTCCTCGAACCATCAAAGTAGAGCAGTGACTCCCTCAGTACCTTCGTACTTTGGAGGATCGCATGAGTTGAAGTGCTTATAGGTGCACTTGGTGGTATTTGGGGGAGGGTTGACAACATTTTGATCTTCTTGGTTGATTGGGTTGGTGGGATTAGCGGCAAGGGCTTGTTGGACTTGAACTACGATGTTGGGAATTACGACGGCCATTTGTTGGGCGATTTGGGCAGCCATGCGCTCGCGGGATTTTCCTGATCTCCTACCTCTACGAGAGTGACTAGAAGACATCTACAAGGAATACGTATCGAGAGTATGAGTTTGACATATAGGTGTCATGTGTCGTATAAAATGAACATCCACAAAACAAATGAAAAATAAATTTGCTACATCCATAAGATGTCTTGGGCTTTGCTCATGTTTGGGCCCCAATATGTCCCCATACTTGGCCTTGGTAGTCATGTGGGCCCCCATGACTACTGGAATCTAGTAGGGTTCACAATGGTGTTGGCCTTTTAACACTTGCGCCACCCGAATGAAAATCGTAAACATGATTGCAAAGTATAAGGTCGGAGGGTGTCCTGGTATAGACACAGTGACAACTCGAAGTGGGGTTAGTTCGAACGACGTTTGGTGTGGAATGCTTTGGCCTAATAGGTCCTTCGTACTCTCATCGTTAGTCCCCAGGTAGGCAAACTAGTCCGTTATATTGGATTTATACGAATGCCAACCTATACAGGACGTTTCGACTACCGGTACTTGTACCCTTCCAGTTACTACATGCCCGTCATAGAACTCACTTTAATGAGATCGAAAAACGAAAACATCACAAAATCTTGAATGAAGAAAATATGAGAATGATTTGAATATGTGAGAATTTGAAATGTGCGTGATGAATGTATATGTAAGCATGTTATGTTTGACAATATGTTTAACTAATTAAGTATCACACAAAATAATAGTGGAAGTGCTTGCATGCATTTGTGTGTGTAACAAATATGAAACAAATAAACATCATAAGTTTGCATGTAACCACATAAGCAATTAAAAATCTAATCGACTATAGTATAGGCTCTAAGGGTCTAATAACCTATCCTATATTCCTATAGTCAAAAGCTCTGATACCAATCTGTCACACCCTGACCCGCAGCGGAAATGGTAGTCGGGGCATGATTGGGTTTATATCAAAGCTCATGACATTTACTATAAAGTTTCATATTTATTATTTCTATTTAAAGAAGAAATTACAATACACATACAAACACAACATGTTCAAATACATTTTTCATGACCTCTTAATTTTTCTTCTTAGGCAATTTCCTATGTGTTCATTGCTTCAACCTGTCCACCTGTATCATGCGTAAAAATAGGGTTTGGGGTCAACAAAAGTTGGCGAGTGAATCTTATTTAAACGTTTGAAAGAATTAGTTATATTGGTTATTTGAATAAAAATGTGCATAACCAAATATGAGTATACGTATATGTAAATTAAACCACAAAACACATAATATCAATTAATTCACACACACGCATACCAAATGATGAACAATGAGATCAAGGCTCAATCAAACAGAGCCGATCTAATGAGGCACCTGATGCTCAACTCGTCTCCAACGAGGAACCGATGGGCCTAATGAATGATTTGCACGCAACTTGACAAAAATGTAAACTCGCAATACAACAAACAACATTTACATCACATGATAGTTCATATAATGGTAATAGCACAAGGGTTTGAATAAACGAAATGTTTAAATGACACATGATACATCCCAAAACATGAATAAAAAAGGGAATTTGTAAGAATTCACTCATATTGGGTGTGTTTCTTGCTTGATAATGTATGCGCACGAGTTGAGGATTTGACCGACGGAAGAATACTAACCTAAAATAATAACGCGATAATTTGATAAATATAACAAAATTAATATTTTGATTTATTATTCTTTTATAGAGTTTTAGGGTATTTTTGTGGTATTTGTAGAGATTTTAAGACCTTTTAATTTGTATCTTTAAGTATTTTTATTGATTTTAAATAAAATATATAATTACAAAAATAAAAATAAGATAAAACAAAAATAAAAAAATAATATTAAATTACAAAAACCTTGTCAGACTTGACAAGGTGGTCTGACCGGGTCATTGACTGTTTGACTGCATGTGGTGGGACTCGAACTTGTGACCTCCCGCTTACGTGCACGCAGCTCTTCCAATTGAGCTACGTGTCTAACCCGCTAATATCTTGATTTTTATTATATTTATATACTTATTAGATTAAACCAGAATTATTTTAATTAAAAAGATTTAAAATCAATTGAACCGGCGTGCATACAGAGTATCGAACCCGTGACCTTAAGTTGACTTGCACACAGCCCAACCAACTGGGTTGGGTGTATAACCCGATATATAAGTGATTTTTATTAGATTTAACCACTTACTGCGAGACAATATGATTTGGTTTAACAAAAATGGATTTTATTTCAGTGGATCGGTGTTGTTCAATGATCGAACCCGGTGATGTTTGTGTGAAATGCACATAGTCCACCGCTGGACTGTGTGTCTAACCCGATTAAACTCCAAGATTTTATTATACTTATATACAAAATAACTTCATCTTCTTCAATATTAGTTGACCCAGAACTGAACTCAACTGATAACATTGTTATCTGGGTGTGATCGATTGCATTAAATGATAATAACAGATATAGAAAAAGAATAAGAAAAAATATACCGATGAGGAGTGAATCCCCGGTTTTGCGGTGGTGTTTTCCGGCTGCTCAAATAAATTTTCCGGCGAGTAAGTTTGAACAGAGCGTCCGAGGATTTGAGTGATGAAGAAGTGAGTGTGCGAGTTCTCTTTGTGAGAGATTGGGTTTGTATTTATAGAGTAACAAGTTTGACTGAGATTTTCGGTTTCAATCCAAGATTAAAGACCTATGATTTCGATCCGTTTCAAATTGATTGACTGATGATTTCGGTTATAACTATTATAAAATTCAAGTTCTAATAAAAAGAAAAACGGAATTTTCTTGATTGCACATAATCCGCCTTTGACAGTTTTGGATTTTCTGGGTTTGAAGGTCTTTGACTAATTCGACATAATACTTATTTGATTTCGGTTTTATACGCACTTGTGTGTGTGGTACAATGGTGTTGTGAGTGTGTGACCATCTGGGGAAACCCTGGTTCGATTCCGGTTACCCCTCTTTTATTTTTATTATTTTGTTATTTAAAATTTTAATTATTTTTCCTTTACTGATTATTAATTTAAGTATGTATTTTATTTATAAATATAGGTTATAAATTAAATAAATCAATTAATACTAATAAAAGCATAATGAACATTAAATAATTTACTTGAATCTCAAACGGAGCGGGTTCCTGAAACCCGTTTTACACGAATGTTACAGATTCCGGGTAAAAGGGGGTCAGATGTGGTGGTTTTGGCGGCTGAACCCTAGATCTGCTTAGGGTTTAAGCCAAGCAAGATTTAGCTATGGGTGTTTTCGATTTTGCAGGTGGCGGCAAATTGTGGTATGATTGAGGGTTTTGTCAGTAAGAAAAGGAGAAATAGAATGGTGGTGGAAAGCTGTGATGGTAGGTGTGGTGGTTTTGGCCGCCTGGAACCCTAGATCTGCTTAGTTCAAGCCAGATTACGGTGGCTAGGGTTAAGATAGGTTTGGTTATCGGTGGTTACAATTTTGCAGGTGGTGGTGGTATGATTTTGATGGTGGCAATGGTAGGGTTGAGGGTTTGTAATGATAAGAAAGGGAGAAAGGGTGGAGGATGGTGATGGCAGGTGGTGGTCGTCGGATGGTGTGGTGGTGGCGGCTGGAGATGGTGGTTATATTGGTAGAGAGAACTAGAGAGATAGAGGGTGACAACCGGAAATGACTATATTTATTTAATTTAATATCAATAGATCAAAAGGTAAGACATATTTAATGAATTTATAAATAATTAATACTTATATATAAAACTTCCGAAATACCCCTACCTTTAATTATATGATTTAACTGAGTTAAGGCTATGGAGCAAAATGAAAAAAAAACATAATAAATTATTGGAGAAAAATGGCTATTTGTAAAGAATTTGATCAAAACCGTTAAAACGACCAAACAATCGGAAGCAAACAGAAGTTTACTCTATTATCTATTAATATTATTATGTTTTTTTTTATTAATTGCAAACCCTAGATGAAAATATATCCAACCGTTAAAACCTTGTCTTTTTACATTCTCTCTTAAAAAAAAGCAAAACCATAGATATTAAAACAAAACTGCAGCCGCCACCTCTTCTCAATGCCTCTCTCTCTACGATTCACATTCATAATGTCTATTACTATTTACTACTCTGTCTAACTCTCAACAACAACGACTTCCAGCTGTTTTTCTCTCTATCGATACGAAAAAGAGTAGCAGCAAACTACATGTATTTCTCTCTAATCAATCTAACCTCTTCTATTTTTCTTTTCAAAACACCCTAAAACGTTGAAGGTGGTGGGTGGTTATGGTAACGAGATGAATGGTAACGGAGGTTGCAGGTCGGAGGTGGGTTGCGGCGGTGTCTGTGGTTCTGGTTGTAGATTGGGTTGAAGACGGTGGTTCGTGGCGGAGCTGCTGTTGTTTGAACGTTCGTACGATATTGGTCGGTGGTAAATGATGGTTTACGTGGTATTGTGGTTTGAACGATGGGGAAGGGGCGATGGGTCTGTTGGTGGAGTCCGTTTAGTTTCGGTCATGGTGGTTGAAGAAGGGTGATGGCAGTTTGTTGGTTGTTGTGACGGATAGTGGAGTGGTTCCGTTACAGTGGAGCTGGTGAGTGTTGTAGAAGACGACAGAGGTTGCGTGATGGTTGGTTTTCGGTGCTAGTCGCCAAAAGTGGTTTTAGACTAGTGACGATGGTGTTTTAGTGGTGGTGTACGGTGGTGGTTCGTCGGTGATAACAAATAACAAAAAGAAACATTAAAATGGATTCTCTCTACTCTTTCTCTAATAAATATAAACGCCGGCCATATAAACTTGTCAAAATAACAACGCCTAAAAAGGTGACTTACCAACTTGAATTCTCGTTCAAGATTTAAACTCGCCAGAAAAATTAAACTCGCTGGAAAAATTAAACTCACCGGAAAAGTGCAAATATGCCGGAAAAGTTCGCTGGAATGACAAAAACGCAGAGGCTTCAACAAAAACGCCCAGATCTTAAATAAAAACGCCAAATTTGTTTGAAACCCCAAAAACTTGCCCAAAACCTACTGATCCAAATCGAAACCCCTCTAAATGATATGAAAGATCGCTAATCACACTTGTATCAACTCTCAATTAACAAACAAACAATTTAAACCTTTTAAGAAGAAACAAAGAATAAAATCAAAAACCCAAAAACATCAAAACTTTTCAAATAAACATCAGATTTTTAGGATGAATCCCAAATTCGAGTACCAAAGCTCTAATACCAAATTGTAGGATCAAATCGAGCTAAAAGTCTGATTTTTTATAAAAATCAAGATGAACACACTAAAAAGTATAACTTTAAGACCCTTGATTGATTTACAAAATATGAATACAATTTAGCTCTCAAATCTCTCTCTAAAAGTGTGTTGTTTAAACCCTAATCATCTCTTTCTATTTATAGCTTAAATCATTTAGGCTAATTACATTTATGCCTCTAGAAATAATAACTTACCAAAACTATCACTAAACATGAAAAATTAAATAGCTAAGATAATAAATATATTTTGTCTAAACAAAATATATTTAATTAACTAAGTCAATATAACTATCAAATCTCGATCTTCCACACGCAATTCTTTCTTCGTTCTTCTTGTATCGACTTGCGTGTTGACTTTGACTTGTTGGCATTGACTTTGTTGACATTATTCGTTGATAACATTAGACTACACATTTTAGACCCAACAACCTCTAAGGTTTATATAACCTAATTTTACTTCAAGATATTTGTGACACCCGACTGTTTAGGGTCCATACCGTACTAATGTAACAAATGTTAATCATGAATAAAGATATTATTTGAAGTTATTTGGTGTAAATTAACGATATTTGATGTGTTGGCACGTCAAACCTTTATTTAAAAAGTATGTTGGTAAAAATACGATATAAGCTTATCGCGTAACGAACAAAATATGAAACAAACGTTGGTGATCGCCCGATTAATATTAAAATCCTTAAAATATTCCTCTATGATTGACGTGGTTGAGCGTGGTTATAAGTTTTATTATATTTTAAGCACGTTTTACTCGTGGATCAAGCTTTAAATTTATAAAAAAATATACAATACTATCACTCTACACACGTTAGGGCAAGTGCACCCATCGTAGACGTAATATAGTGATGGTAAGATACCGAGGTCGTCCAAGGACACAAGAGCTTTTAATACCGGCTTATCGTTAACCTCTAATCTACCCAAATTTTGATAAAAGTTTCTGAAAGTTTTTAAAAGATATACTAAATGTAAAAACGTAAAGAAATAAATAAAGACAAATAGACAAGAATGAATCACTTGGTTCCAACTCCTCTTGTATATATCATTTGATAATTTCTGCACTTTGGGCTTTTTAAGAGATTATCTTAGTAATAGTGGCAGGCCCCTCTTGTGAAGGTGACGTTACCCTCGGCCATATTGGTCTGAGTCAGTAGGGATACAGTCTCGCAAGGCCGGATAAAGTTTTAATCGAAGTTTATTTATAAGGGGTTCGAGCCGTTCTTACTTCCCTCAATTTGATGCTATCTGCCTCAAGGGAAGTCCTAATATGCTTGAACCAAGTCCTCGCATGATCCATACACTAAAAGGCGCAAGAACTTTACCCAAACACCCTTTTAACCCTCTTCCAGGTAGTTAACGCGCTATATATACACCGTAAAGACACGAATGAGTGAATCAACGAAACATGAAAAATTGTTTAACCAAAGTTCACTTTCAATATAAAAAACTAGTTATTAAAGTCACTAATACATACCCAATTAAAAGGTTGCCAAAGATTGTAAATCAAAAGTAATACATAAAAGATTTGTCTTCACCAAGTGATGTAAGTGATCTAGCCAAGCACGGCCTTTGTTTGACAGAAACTCTTACAATCAATCTTGGATCCCAAGAATACTACACACTCTAAAAGATGAAATAGGCGATGGTGGTGGGTGGTGGTGTTGTAGTGGTGGTGGACTGATGGCAAATGTGAGAGAAATGGTTTGCCAATGGATGCCTTTCTCATGAACCAAACACCTCTATTTATAGCTGGAAACAGAGGACGACCACGGCCTCATGCCCACCTGGCATGGCCCCGTGGGCTTCACTTTCTCTCCCTTTATTAGCTGCAGAAGTAAGGTCTTGTACTAGCCCGCCCCGTGGTATCATAGCACGGACTCGTGGTCAGTGTACTTGCTGTACTATCGCAGATTCTCCGTATCTTATAGTTAACCAAGGCATGTGTTAGGTTAGAACGGCGTCGTGTTGGTTTGTTTGTTCCTGTTGTCTTTATCTATAGAGAATCTTGACTGGGCACATCCCTATGCTTGGTGGGCACGGCCTTGTGCCCAAGCTTCTATCTTTGTTATTTTGTTGTTTAGGATATGGATGGGGGTTTGGCAGGTCGTGTCAATTCTTCTTCTTTGTATTTGTCTTGGTTTCTACTGTTAATTTGTTCCTTCTATTCGTTTAAGTTCTTTGATCCTGTAATTTAAAAGTAAACAAAGAAACATGCTTTTTCCAACATTAGTATAAAAAATGGTTGATTTCATGCCTTGTTTGATGTAATTATATGTTACATTTTGCGCACATCAATGATTAAAATTCTATTTTTAATCATATCCTAGTGGGATATTTAAATAAAATGCTTAAAACACTCTTTGTTGATTTTAATCGCGTAATGCGCAATATCGCGCGTATCTTACAAAAATTAAACGCCAATGCCAGTCAAGACAAATAATATATTATTCAGCAATATTATGAAGAGTTAAGTTTTATAAAACGATTAAAATAATTTAAAACACCTTAAAACGCGAATAAAACACGAAATGAAATACCCGGTTATCAGTTAAATGCTTGTTTATACAAGTATTTTGCCTATATATGTGTATGTATGTGAAATGTATTTGTGTGCATGTATAGGTGGTGGCCCCACCATGGGTGCCCACCACACTTCCCTTTTGTGGTGTTGGAGCAGAATGAAAACACAATCATTGCAAATCCTCCAACACTCCATACATAGCATTTTCCAACACAGAAACCCTTCCTCTCTCTCTCTCTCTCTCCTTGCTCTCGACCGTAACCCACCCCCACTCCACCATTTTTTTTCTATAAGCTTTTTCTTGAAGATCCAAACTCATTCCAAGTTGGTTCAAGCTTGTTTGAAGATCCAATGGTGATTCCAAGGTGATTTCAAGGAGGTACAAGCTTATCTCATAAAAAAAATCTCATCAAAACCCAGTTTTTTTTCTTGAGAGCTATAAACCCATTTACCATTTTTAAACATCTTTCTTGATGATGATGATAGAATGTTTCTCAAATTCTTGGATTCTTCACAACTCTTGGAAACTAAACAACAAAATGATTTGAATCAAACTAAAATGGAAGTGTATAGGTGTGTGTGTATGTATGTATGTATGTATGTATGTATGTATGTATGTATGTATGTATGTATGTATGTATGTATGTATGTATGTATGTATGTATGTATGTATGTATGTATGTATGTATGTATGTATGTATGTATGTATGTATGAATGTATGTATGTAGGAATGTATGTATGTATGTATGTATGTATGTATGTATGTATGTATGTATGTATGTATGTATGTTATCTATGTATGTATCTATGTATGTATGTATGTATGTATGTATGTATGCATGCATGCATGCATGTATGTATCTATGTATGTATGTGGGTTAGAGATTGTGTTTTGATTAAAAGTTGAGTTTTAACTATATTGATTCTTGAAAAGTTGTTGCATGTGTGATAAAAGTGAATCTACGTAAAGATGAATAAAATGAAGTTGAAAAAAATGAAAAGTTCTTGGATGGTTATGCATGTGTCGTGTATTTGTATATATGTATGCATACACATGAGTTTTGTTTGTTAGTTCATAAAAGAATGAGAATGTTACATGCAATGATGTGATAATGATTAGATGAATGATTTAGGTGAAGATAATGTCTTGGACTATTTGGAGTTATATTAAATGTATGCTGGATGCATGTAAGTTGTTAGATGATGAGGAAATGATGGTCATGGATTTAGTACTTGTACATAAGTGTTAGTGATGATTGGATGATGATATGAAAGTGATTTGAAGATGATATGATATGATACATGAAAGATGAGTTAAATCAGGTTGCATGCATGTTAATATGATGATATATTATGTGTTTTAATGATACAAAGAAGTGTCATAAGTTTGATGGTTTTGCATGTTGTACATGAGGCTTAAAAAGTGGTAAAATAGATGAAAAATATATGATTTATGTGGCTTACATGAAATCTGCAATAATATGATTATTAGTACCATTTTATTCACTAAATAACATGTATTGTGTTAAAATATGAAGTCATGATGACTTGGGATGGTTATAGTAAAGTTCGGTACAAGACTATGCATTAAACGGTAGAAATCGGCTTTGAAAGTGATTTTTGCAAAACTGATTTAGATCAGGTTATAGAATAATAGTTTCATGACAAATATAAGTATTTAAACTTATATTAAGTATCCATGGTGTTTGGCTAGTCATACGTGACTTTCGAAGCCTAAAAACGTTGACGAAACGTTAAAAATACGAATATTTTAATGTACACGAAAACGAATTGTTTAAGTGTGATCTTACAGGTTAAGACGTGATATATGAATATGAGTATCTGTTATCTGGAATGAAGGTTGTTACCATGATAGTAGAATATAAGACTATGTGCGTACACTTGTACGATCAAACGAAGGTTTTGTTAAAAGACACGTTAAAATGCAACTTATTTGTGAAGAATGAAAATTATACATAGGTTAACTTGTGAAGTTATTAGCATGTATAAAGTGCTTTAAAATGATGAAATATATAAATTGGCGGAATTCATGCATATGATGTTTGATGGCATGCTAATGTTTGTGTAAATATAGTACAAAACTCAAATTGTAGATATATTATACATGAACAAGTGTGATAACGGATATATTTAGGGTCACCAATAAAATCATTCAAGACGCAAAAATCTTAATATATACATATATATAATATATGAACACATATAAACATGCCGACATAACCAAAATAAAGACTTTTTGAGAAAATCTCAAAGTTATGTGAAAAATCATAAGTTTTGAGAAACTTAAGGATTTTAGAATATTTGGTTATCGTTCCTACTTGAAATTAGGATGTGTAGACCAATTTGGTGGAATTTGCGCTTGTTGAAAATGCACCCAAAGCTTAGTACACCTCTCTTTTTATTGTTTTATATAACGTTTTGGAGGAAGAACACGCCTTAAAAAGGATATAATATGTTTTTATATAAAACATGCCTTTAAACGAATTATTAATATATTTTTGAGAAAAAACATGGTTTGAAATGAATGTGTTGTGTTTTCAAGGAAAACATGGTTTTGAAATGTGGATGATATAAATTTTTTTTTCGAGGAAAATGTGAATGGTCTGAATATAAATCGATTCGGGGAGAAACAGGGAAGATTACAATGTTTAGGGTAAACGACTGTACATATTTAAAAATTTAAAATCTAAGTTGTGACGAATTTGCCTGATCTCAAGAGAGTAGATATCGGAATAGTCGTACGTTTCGATGGGGACTTCGTACAAACAAAATATTAAAATTTTCAATTTAGTAGGATATATATATATATATATATATATATATATTGTTCATGAGGCACGCACCATAGGGCACTTTGCGCAAATTTAGTTGTTTAATCATTAATACCAGTATGCGTAGAGTTGTTGGTAGATCTATAGGGTTGACAACCCCGTCGTGACCGGTAGCTCCGTGTTAAGTCAAGCGACGAATTATTATTCTGTGATTGTCTAGCGTTGATTATAACCTTATTGTTAATATATAGCTCATAGGCCTTGCAACCCTATGAATCTGAAATTTCGATTCTACAAATTAAATATACATTTAAACCCTTGGGAAGATGATTTGTGTCAAAGGTTTGGGGAAAATGCTTGCGACCATGGACCCCTTTAATATGGAAATCTGATTTGACTTTCTTAAAATATATGAATGGTTTTGACATGAAATTCATAACAAGAAAACTTTTCCTTAAAGAAATTTGATTATAATTTAAACATGTGAGCTCTCCAACCTATTTGTGTTGACACTTGATTTTTACGTGTTCTTCAGGTACATGAGTTTGGCTTCGGGATTTTGGCTTGTCTTGTGGTTGTTGATGCAAATTATAAATAAATAACGTTTTGGACAAATTTTAGAAGTTTTGGGACCATATGTATTAAGATCCATAAGGGATCAAACAACTATGTTATGGTTGTGGTTTACATTTAAACTTTAAACTTTATGTTTTAATAAAGTTACATGTCCAAAATAAATACCGTATCATCCACAAATATATTATGGGTACCAACCTCTGTCACCGCCACGTTTGTATTTTCCGTTGCACGTTTTTGGGGTGTGACAACGTTAATAGTAACATTGATATACTATATACATAGATACTTATTTATAATTAATATTTATATCGGTTGCTGGTATTTGGATTGAAGGGAATGACAATATCACGTCTTACAAAAGAAGTATCGTCGTGTACGGTAGGTTTGAATAAAGTCAGACTCTTCAACCATACTTAGGATGTTATGATTCGTTGTCTTATCCTCTATTTGTTCCTAATGGTGAGATGAGTTGACATCCTAACATACCACGTCAAGGAGAACTAATCAACGAAGTTCACAATGATCATGACAACATTGACGAAGACATGGAAGGTACCATTAAATTAACTATGTTTTCATAGTTAATTTTAATAATACCCTAAAGGTTATTTTTTGGATTTTTTCAGAGGGTAACACACGAGGTCATACCGTGGCTATGCAACAATACTATTATTACAAGTTTTAAATTCACTCTACAGAGAACATGCTTTTATTTGGTGGTAGATTGCTACAATAGTTTGTCGTTGATGTTTACATAAAGCCTGAAGCGTCGCATTTACAGTTGTCACACCCCAACCGATGGCGGAAACATCGGAGTGAGACGAAATAGATTGCTCAAGGCATCATAACACTATCGACAATATTTAAATCAAGCCTTTCATTTCATCACAATATTGTCAATTACAACAAGGAAGTCAAATACAATAAGTTCAACAACATAAATCCTAACATTTTAGATGTGTTTCTACGTCGTCCCTACTAAGCTCGTCATGATCAACATCCTTAACCTGCAACATGTTAAAAGTATAGTTCAATACAAAAAGTATTGGCGAGTACACAAGTTTGATATAGCATAAGTAGGAAAAGATTTAAACGAATCCACATGCTAAGCTAGCATACTAGATTAATGTAAACATGGCATGCGATCTATAAGTCAACCCTCGCGTGTCACCGCAAAATAGAATAAACTTAACATGACCTCAAGAATACGGGCGGTGCGTCACTCCTATAGCGCTATACATGTTAAGGGGGAGGCTCGTACGTAGTTAATGACAAATAGCATCACATAAGAATCTTCCAAGTATACAAATCGTGTATCACGTAACTATAGCATGTATGATGGATTGTTTGTGTGATTGCATAAAATATACGTGTGATTGCGTGTATTTTGATAGACTAACATGTTTCACCTAAAGGTGTAAAGCGTAAAAAGAGTGTTCGAGTGTACTCACGATTTTGCAAGCTTCCACTTGGTATTTCCGTAAGGTGTTGGTGGAGTTTGGAGGATGGAGCACCGAGTTATCCTACATGAGGAAAATGTAGGTTGGTGAGTATTCGAACGATAACGGAGGATTAGGAAATTTAAATACACTAAAGTATGTATACGAGAAAATAATCATGTAGACTTAATACTCGTTCTTGACACTATAATACCCAATCGGGTTGATGTGTTTTCATGGGTTAGGATACCCATTAGAATCGTAACGAGATATTAAGTACTTAGGTGATGTAACCTAGCACCCTGACAGACAATCATTCGATTATCATCAAGGGGTAGGTTAGTGGATACATATACATATATTATATAGAATATATATTAAGTAGGTCATAAACTTCATGGAAGTTCATAGAAGTCATGCATGGAGGTAGGAGGATAACCTTCCTTTAACCTCTTTCGTATAATTACCAATGCACAAGTCGTCACAAGGACAACAAGGATGGTTATGAATAAGTTAAACACAAAAATAAAAGAAGGAAAAAATAATCAAAATCATCAAGTGAGGTGGTGGACTGAAGGTAGGGTAGCCAAGGCTTCCAAGTAATCACACACTACCAACTCAAGTCTTGTTTCAAGAACAAGCTTAGAATGATACAACACTTGTGGGTTGAAACCCTATTAAAACAAAAGATTCTTACACTTGGGACCTCAAATATGGTGATGTTCCAAGTTGGTTTTCCTTAGAAAACCTATGGAAAAATTCCAAAAGGTGATTTAAGTGTTAAGAAGGAAGAAAGATCAAATGAGAGAGGTAAGGTTGAGTTAGAACTCAGTTTTGAAAGTCTTGAACTTTCAGATGGAGAGAGAGCTTTAGAGCTTTAGAGCTTTAGAGAGAAGAATAGAAGTGTTTGAGGTGTGAAATGAGAGTGAGAGGAGGTGGGTATTTATAGTTGACGTTAGAGGGATTGTTGGTTGAGTGCATTTAATGCAGATACACAAATTGGACCAATCCATGGGCTAGAAACCACTTTATCCGGATTATGTCATTTTTAGTCCTTGAACTTAGTTTATCTTTCATTTTAGACTATAACTTGTCATTTTTGCATGTATAACGCATATAAGTTTGATTGAGCATCGAGTATGAATGTATGAGTCTTTGAACGTATAACAAGTATCAGTTTAAATGATTGAATACATGTAAGACATGCATATATAACAAGTATAGATTTTTATTACGATTCTAGTCCCGAATTACAAAATTGGGAAAAGAAATACGAATACAAGTTTCCATAAATAGAAATACGATTATACTTTCTAATTAAGGAAAGTACAAAAAAGCGAGGCGTTACAACAGTACTGTGAAAGAAACCAAGCTAGGATAAGAGAAAATTTATACCAAGGTATTATGGACTATGTTCATGCTGGTAGGGTTCATCCAAACAGAGTAGGACAACGAATTGTCTTGCCGGCATATTTCATCGGAGGGCCTTGAGACATGCGACGCCGGTTCCTAGATGTAATGACTTTAGTTCAAGATGATGAAAAGCCTGATTTGTTCCTTACGATAACATGTAATCCTTAGTGGCAATTTACAACCGGTTCAAACCGCACAAGATCGTTCAGAGCTTGTTTCACGAATATTCATGCTAAATTAGAGGATCTTAAGGAGCAGCTCTTAAGGAAACATTTACTCGGAGAAGTTAAGGCATGTCACACCCCGACACCGCAGCGGAAATAAAAGTCGGGTATCATTGGGTTATCATCAAAGCTCATGACATTTACTAACAATAGGTTTCATATTTATTAAGTTGAAATTTAAATTTAAATATCCAAACACAAGTAAAGATGTAAGCACAAGAAAAACATTGTTCTAAACAAGCTGTATTTCATTTATCTTCTAAGGCCATTCCTACGTGTTCCTCTCCTTAACCTGCCCACCTGCATCATGTGTAAAACAAAAGTTTGGGTCAACAAAAGTTGGCGAGTGAATCTAAATTTAACAATTAAACAGTTTAATATATTGGTTGTTGTAATAAAAACGTTCATGGACCATATATGAACTTATGGATATATAATTAATTCACAACCATATAATATCAATGATGAACATATGAACAAGATGTATGATGAACTGAGATGAAGGCTCAATCAAATGGAGCCGATCTAATGAGGCACCTGATGCTCAACTTGTATCCCACGAGGAACTGATGGGCCTTAAATGAATGATTGCACTGAAATGATAAAATGTATCCACACATAACCACACATACAAATATACACATTAGTTCACATAATGGTGTTAGCACAAGTGTTTAAATAAATAAAAGATGTAACGACATATGATACACCCTAAAACATGATTAAAAGGGGAATTTGTAAGGATTCACTCACAGTGGGTGCGTTTCCTTGATTGATGAAGTGTGCACGAATTGAGGATTTTAACCGACGAAGGAGACTAACCTAAATAATAACGCAATAATTCGATAAATATATGAAACTTAATATTTTGATTTAATACTTTTTGTTAGATTTTTAGGTTATTTTTGCAGTATTTATTGCGATTTTTAAACCTACGAAATCGTACCACTAAGTGTTTTTAATTAATTTTTAAGTAAAATACATATATAAATAATAGCAAAATAAAATAAAGTAATTAAAAAACCTTGTCAGACCTAACAGCATGTCTGACCGGTTCGTTGACTGGTTTGACTGCGTGTGGTGAGACTCGAACTTCTGACCTCCCGTTTACGTGCACGCGGCTCTTCCAACTGAGCTACGTGTCTAACCCGAAATAATCCTGATTTTTATTTCTCTTATACACTACTTATATTATTCCAGAAAATTGTTTATTTTCAAAAGATTTAATTCATCGAACCGGCGTGAAAGACATGTCTCGAACCCGCGACCATAGTGTTACTTTGCACCCAGCCCAACCAGTTGGGCTGGGTGTCTAACCCGATTAATATTGAATTTTTATTATACTTAACAACTTCCTAAGGGTAAGCGTATCTTGATTAAAAAGAAAACCGGTTTTTATTTCTACAACAAGAATCTGACCGGACTCGAACTCGGGATATGTACAATGTATTCGCACACATTCCACCACTGGACTGTGTGTCTAACCCGGTTATAACCCGATTTAAATAAATATATATACAACACAAACTTCATCTTCTTCCCAGAACATATGCCCGACTGCTACCCCCCTTAAACTGATTTGATCAGTTGATTTTATAACGAATTAAACATTAACGTAGGATAGATTAGATGCTTGTACCGAATCGAAGGGATGTTAAGCTCTCCGATTGATTTCTGGTGTTGAACGGTGTTTTCCGGCGATGATGAATTGAACAGAAAGTTGAGCAGGTAGGTTTCGAGTGAAATTTTGAATAAGTGGACGAGTTTGGATTTGCCTTTCATTGGGTATTTATAGGCTGTTAGGATGAGATTTGTTTTCGGTTTTTAAAACAGAAATTATGATCAACGATTTGCAAAACGGCTTGATTTTAATTGGGTTTTGATTGAGGATTTAATATTGATCGTCGGTTATAACCGTTCAATCGAAGAAACAAAACGGATACGATGATTGATCATTGAATCAGTGGGCGGTCACCTTCTTGATAATTTGAACTTGCAGGTTTAAACGATTTTCAATATAAAAATTAAATGTTTTCATTTTTAGTACAAGTGTGTGTGCAGTGCAGTGGTGTTTCTGGTGTGTGAACATGTGGGGGAACCCGAGTTCGATTCCGGTTGTCCCCTTTTCTTCATTTTTATTTTTATATTTCTTTTTATAATGATTTATTTATTTTTCTTTATAGAATATTTTTTTTAAGTATGTATTTTATTTATAGACATTGGTTATAAAATAAATTAATTAATACTAATAATTGCATAACGAAATATTAAATAATTACTTGAATTTCAAACGGAGCGGGTTCTTGAAATGCGTTTTACACGAATGTTACAGTATCCCCTACTTTTAGAAATTTCGTCCCGAAATTTAAGTAGTGACTGCAACAGGAAAAAGATGCGGGTATTTCTCGTGCATTGAGTCCTCACATTCCCAAGTAAGCTCAGGTCCTCGCTTTGACTCCCAACGCACCCTGACTATTGGAATACGACTTCGTCTCAAACGCTTTTCACCGAAGTCCATGATTTCTACAGGTCTTTCAACAAAATGCATTGATTCATCGATTTGAATATCTTCTAAAGGAATATGGAGGTTTTCGTCGGCGAGACACTTTTTCAAGTTTGATACGTGGAATGTAAGATGAATTTTGTTGAGTTCTTCTAGTAGGTCAAGTTTATATGCTGCAGGACCAACCCTTTCGAGTATTTTGAATGGTCTCACATATCATGGTGCTAACTTGCCTTTTTGACCAAAATGAACCACTCCCTTCCATGGTGATACTTTCAAAAGTAGTTGATCACCAACACAAAACTCCAATGGCTTTCGTCGTTTATCAGCGTAACTCTTTTGACGACTTCGAGCTGCTAGAAGATTATTGCAAATCTGAAGAATTTTATCAGTCGTTTCTTGAATCAACTCAGGTCCAATGATTTGCGCTTCACCAATTTCGTGCCAACATACAGGAGATCAGCACTTTCGACCATATAAGGCTTCAAAAGGAGCCATACCGATGCTTGAATGATAACTATTATTGTACGAAAATTCAACTAACAGTAAGTGAGTGTCCCAATTGCCCTTGAAGTCTATGACACATGCTCGCAACATGTCTTCCAAGGTTTGTATGGTGCGCTCAGATTGACCATCAGTTTGAGGGTGAAAGGCAGTGCTGAGATCTAATCGTGTACCCAAAGCGGATTGTACGTCTTGCCACGTTCGTGAAGTAAAATGACCGTCTCGATCTGAAGTAATACTTAATGGCACACCATGACGGCTTACAATTTCATTGATATAGATACGATCTAACTTCTCGTTCTTGAAGTGTTCGCGGATTGGAATGAAATGAGCTGATTTGGTAAGACGATCAATGATAACCCAAATGGTGTCATACCCACTGGAGGTGCGAGGTAACCCGGTAATGAAGTCCATAGTTATATTTTCCCACTTCCAAACAGGTATTTCGGGTTGGACAAGTAACCCTGAAGGTCGTTGATGTTCATCTTTAACCTTAGAACACGTGAGGCACTTGGAAACAAAAATGGCAATATCTTTCTTCATGCCAGGCCACCAGTAGGAGTATCATAGGTCTTGATACATCTTATCGGCCCCTGGATGTATAGAGTATCGTGTTTTGTGAACCTCGTTCATGAGAAAAGCACGAAGATTGTCACGATCAGGTACCCAAATACGATTCAAGTAATGGAGAATACCATCCGACTTGGATTCTAGTTTAGTTTTAGCTCCACAAGACAGTTCATCTCGTACGTCATTTTTCGTGACGGAAATATGTTGAGCTGCTCTAATTCGGTTTTGAAGATGGGTCACAATTTGAGAACATAATAAACGGATGGAGTTTGCATACCCCTTTCGACTGAGGGCGTCAGCTACAACATTGGCTTTGCCAGGATGATATCAAATTTCACAATCGTAATCATTTAAGAGTTCGACCCATCGTTGTTGCCTCGTGTTCAACTCTTTTTGATTGAAGCTATGTTGAAGGCTCTTATCGTCAGTATAAATTTCACACTTGGTACCATAGAGATAATGTCTCCATATCTTAAGAGCGAACATGACTGCTCCAAGTTCTAGGTCGTGAGTGGTATAATTCTTTTCATGCACTTTGAGTTGCCTTGAGGCATAGGCTATCACCTTTCCTCTTTGCATTAGAACGCAACCTAAACCTTGCCCTGACGCGTCACAATAAACCACAAAATCTTTGCAGCCATCAGGAAGTGTAAGGATAGGTGCATCACAAAGTTTTTGCTTCAAAGTTTGGAAAGCCTCTTCTTGCTTGGGCCCCCAAATAAAGGGCTTGCCCTTGTGAGTCAAGGCTGTGAGTGGAACGGCGATACGAGGAAAATTTTCGATGAAACGACGATAATAACCAGCTAGACCAAGAAATGATCTAACTTCGGTAGGAGTATGTGGCGCTTGCCACTCTTGTACTGCTTTGATCTTTGCAGGGTCAACATGAATCCCTTTGTCATTAACGACATGACCAAGAAATTGTACCTCTTTTAACCAAAACTCGCATTTTGAGAACTTAGCATAAAGCTTTTCGGTTCTCAAGAGTGTTAGGATAAGTGAAGATGTCGCTCATGATCGGATTTGGTCTTGGAGTAGATAAGAATATCATCGATGAAGACTATGACAAAATGATCGAGATAGGGTTTGCACACCCTATTCATCAAATCCATGAATACAGCAGGGGCATTGGTCAAACCAAAAGGCATAACCATGAATTCATAGTGGCCATAACGAGTTCAAAATGCAGTCTTTGGAATGTCCTCTTCACGTACTCTAAGTTGATGATAACCAGAAGAAACAGGTGGCACCCTGTAGTTGATCTAGTAGATCATCGATACGAGGTAAAGGATAGCGGTTCTTGATGGTCAGCTTGTTGAGCTCCCTATAGTTCGAAAAGTTCCATCTTTCTTCATCATGAATAGAACCGGTGCACCCCAAGATGACGAGCTAGGACGTATAAATCCCTTGTCAGACAACTCTTGCAGCTAGCTAGCTAACTCTTTCATTTCAGATGGGGCTAACCGATATGGATATTTTGTGACTGGTGTAGCACCAGGTAAAAGATCGATTCGGAATTCGACTTCTCGCACAGGAGGAAGTCCTGAAACATCATTGGGAAAAAACTTGAGGAAATTCTTTAACGATTGGAATATCTTCGAGCTTCCTTTCCTTGCCTTCCTTCTTGACGATATGAGGTAGAAATGCGATATAGTCTTTGCGAAGGTATCTACGAGCTTGGAGGCATGACATCAATTTGAGCCCTTTAGAAGGAGTTTCACCAAAGATACGCAGAGTTTGACCATCAGCGAGTGGAATTCGGATAAACTTCTCGTAGAAAACGACTTTGGCGTGATGCTGACTAAGCCAGTCCATACCAATGATAATGTCGAAACTACCCAATTTCATAGGAATAAGATCAATTGAGAAATCGTGATCATTAAGGGTAAGAGTACAATCATGAATAATCGAGTCTAACGTAATAGGTTCACCGTCAGCAACTTCCACCGTGAATGATTCAGTGCGACTAACGCGAGGTAGATCAAGAATGGATTCGAACTCTAAAAACATGAAACTCTTATCTGCACCAGTATCAAAAGTATGGATGCATAACTACCGTTAATAAGAAACGTACCGTTGACCACATTATTATCATCCCTAGCTTGGTTGGCATTGATGTTGAAAGCTCTTCCTCTAGTAGGTGGATTAGCTTGGTTGGCTTGATTCACTAGATTGGCTTGAGCTTGGGCATTTATGATGTTCACCAAGCGTGGGCAAGTGTTTCGAAAATGGGTTGGATCACCACAATTGAACCATGCTTTGACGGGTTGCATCATTGGGTAATTCGGTTGGTAGTAGGGTTGAGCCATGGGTTGAGCAGGTGGTAAGAGTAAAGGTTGTTGGTGTTAGGCTTGGCCTACCACTTGATTGTTGGTTTGAGCTTGCGACTAGTTGCGGTTTGGATTTTGAAGAATGCGGCAAGTTTGAATTGTGTGACCTGCACGCCCACAACTTGTGCAGTATTGGCATGGGTTCTCAGGGGGTGGTGTATTGCCATTGGTTGCATTTTGGATGGGGACCAGTGTATGGCTTCTAGAATGGGGCGACATTAGGAGCGACTTGTGTGATTGGGGCAACAGTGATGGGGGAATTGGTTTGGGTAACGGCGAAATTCTTCCCATTGCGCTTCCTCTTACCAGCAAACTTGGAAGAAGAACCTGCTTGAGTTGGGGTTGGGGTTTCAACAGTTGTCTTGTCTTTCTTCTTCTCATCTTTAAAATTGCCATTTCTGATGCGATTTTCCGTGAGCTTGGTAGCCAGCTCCATTGCAGCTTCAAGTGTTGCAGGTGTAGTACTTAACACAGAATCTTGAATTTTCGAGGGAAGACTTCGAATGTAATGCTCAATTAGACGATAGAGCGGAGTGAACAGGTTGGGGACCATCTGATTCAACTCGAGAAATCTCTTGTTGTATGTGGTGTGGTCTCCCTCTTTTTGTTTCAAAGCGTAGAACTCATCCTCTAATTTTTTGATTTCGCTTCTTGGACAGAAGCGTCTTGTCATGATTTCCCTCAACTCATCCCAAGTCAAGGCCATAGCAGCTTCAGCGCCTCGCTTGCCCTTTTCTGTGTTCCACCATGTGAGTGCTACTCCGAACAAACATCGCACCTTGCGATTTTCGGGACAATCGCAATTGAGAAAGTGCTTTCCATCTCCTCAAACCAATGAAGGAGAGCGGTGACACCTTCCGTCCCCTCGTATTTTGGAGGATCACAGGATTTGAAATGCTTGTAGGTGCATTTGGTGGTGTTAGGGAGGGGGTTGGCGACATTTTGACCTTCTTGATTGGTAGGGTTGATGGGATTGGCGGCAAGAGTTTGTTGAACCTGAACGACGATGTCATGAAGTACGGCAGCCATCTGTTGAGCAATTTGAGTGGCCATGCGTTCGCTAGATCTTCCTGACCTTCTACCACCTCGAGAGTGTCTAGCAGACATCTACAGGAATATACGTAGCGAGATTATGAATTGAACGTTTTTAGGTGTCATGTGTCGTAAAAAGTGAAAACAATATTCAAAATAAATAAAAACAAGAAATTAACTACATCCTTAGGATGTCTTGGGCTTGCTCATGCTTGGGCCTCCAAATGTCTCCCATACCCCGGCCTAAGTAGTCATGTGGGCCCCCATGACCACTAGGCTTTGTAGGGTTCACATTGGTTTTGGCCTGTTTATACTTGCATTACCCGAATGAAAATCATGAAACATGAGTATAAGGTCAGAGGGTGTCCAGGTGTAGACACAATGACAACTCAAAGTGGGGTTAGTTCACACGACGTTTGGTGTGGCATGCTTTCGCCTAATAGGTCCTTCATACTCTCATCGTTAGTCCCCAGGTAGGCAAACTGGTCCATTATATTGGATTTATACGAATGCCAAGCCTAGACAGGACGTTCCGACTACCGGTACTCGTACCCTTCTAGTTACTACATGCCCGTCGTAGAACTCACTTTGATGTGATTGAAAAACATGAAAACATTGTAAAATCTTTGAGAAGAAATCATGAAAATTGTGATATCGTGACGTGTGTGCTTGCGTAGGCATGATATGTTATCAATATATGAACTATAATGAACATCACACATTTACATATATTATTGAAGGTGCTTGCATGCATTTGTGTGTGAAATAAACATGAAACATATAAACATCATGAATTTTGCATGTAACACATAAACAATTAAAATCTAATCAACTATAGTATAGGCTCTAAGGGTCTAATAACCTATCCTGTATCCCTATAGTCAAAAGCTCTGATACCAATCTGTCACACCCCGACCCGCAGCGGAAATAAAAGTCGGGGTATAATTGGGTTATCATCAAAGCTCATGACATTTACTAAAAATAGGTTTCATATTTATTAAGTTGAAATTTAAATTCAAATATCCAAACACAAGGAAACATGTAAGCACAAGAAAAACATTGTTCTAAATAAGCTGTATTTCATTTATCTTCTAAGGCCATTCCTATGTGTTCCTCTCCTCAACCTGCCCACCTGTATCATGTGTAAAACAAAAGTTTGGGTCAACAAAAGTTGGCGAGTGAATCTAAATTTAACAATTAAACAGTTTAATATATTGGTTGTTGTAATAAAAACGTGCATGGACCATATATGAACTTATGGATATATAATTAAGTGAAAACCACATAATATCAATGATGAACATATGAACAAGATGTATGATGAACTTGAGATGAATGCTCAATCAAACTGAGCCGATCTAATGAGGCACCTGATGCTCAACTCGTATCCCACGAGGAACTGATGGGCCTTAAATGAATGATTGCACTGAAATGATAAAATGTATCCACACATAACCACACAAACAAATATACACATTAGTTCACATAATGATGTTAGCACAAGTGTTTAAATAAATAAAAGACGTAACGACACATGATACACCCCAAAACATGATTAAAAAGGGGAATTTGTAAGGATTCACTCACAGTGGGTGCGTTTCCTTGATTGATGAAGTGCACACGAATTGAGGATTTAACTGACGAAGGAGACTAATCTAAATAATAACGCAATAATTCGATAAATATATTAAACTTAATATTTTGATTTAATACTTTTTGTTAGATTTTTAGGTTATTTTTGTGGTATTTATTGGGATTTTTAAACCTACGAAATTGTACCACTAAGAGTTTTTAATTAATTTTTAAGTAATATATATATATATACATATATATATATATATATACATATATATATATATATATACATATATATATATATATATAATAGCAAAATAAAATAAACTAATAAAAAAACCTTGTCAGACCTGACAGCATGTCTGACCGGTTCGTTGACTGGTTTGACTGCGTGTGGTGAGACTCGAACTTGTGACCTCCCGTTTACGTGCACGCGGCTCTTCCAACTGAGCTACGTGTCTAACCCGAAATAATCCTGATTTTTATTTCTCTTATACACTACTTATATTATTCCAGAAAATTGTTTATTTTCAAAAGATTTAATTCATCGAACCGGCGTGAAAGACATGTCTCGAACCTGCGACCATAGTGTTACTTTGCACCCAGCCCAACCAGTTGGGCTGGGTGTCTAACCCGATTAATATTGAATTTTTATTATACTTAACAACTTCCTGAGGGTAAGCGTATCTTGATTAAAAAGAAAACCGGTTTTTATTTCTACAACAAGAATCTGACCGGACTCGAACTCGGGATATGTACAATGTATTCGCACACATTCCACCACTGGATTGTGTATCTAACCCGGTTATAACCCGATTTAAATAAATATATATACAACACAAACTTCATCTTCTTCCCAGAACATATGCCCGACTGCTACCCCCCTTAAACTGATTTGATCAGTTGATTTTATAACGAATTAAACATTAACGCAGGATAGATTAGATGCTTGTACCGAATCGAAGGGATGTTAAGCTCTCCGATTGATTTCTGGTGTTGAACGGTGTTTTCCGGATATGATGAATTGAACAGAAAGTTGAGCAGGTAGGTTTCAAGTGAAATTTTGAATAAGTGGACGAGTTTGGATTTGCCTTTCATTGGGTATTTATAGGCTGTTAGGATGAGATTTGTTTTCGGTTTTTAAAATAGAAATTATGATCAACGATTTGCAAAACGGCTTGATTTTAATTGGGTTTTGATTGAGGATTTGATATTGATCGTCGGTTATAACCGTTCAATCGAAGAATCAAAACGGATACGATGATTGATCATTGAATCAGTGGGCGGTCACCTTCTTGATAATTTGAACTTGCAGGTTTAAACGATCTTCAATATAAAAATTAAATGTTTTCATTTTTAGCACAAGTGTGTGTGCAGTGCAGTGGTGTTTCTGGTGTGTGAACATGTGGGGGAACCCGAGTTCGATTCCGGTTGTCCCCTTTTCTTCATTTTTATTTTTATATTTCTTTTTATAATGATTTACTTATTTTCCTTTACAGAATATTATTTTAAGTATGTATTTTATTTATAGATATTGGTTATAAAATAAATTAATTAATACTAATAATTGCATAACGAAACATTAAATAATTACTTGAATTCAAATGGAGCGGGTTCTTGAAACTCGTTTTACACGAATGTTACAAGGCATATGTTTATGTAATCAAGTTTCAAAAGCGTGGTTTGTTGCATGCACATTTCATCCTTATCATGTACTCGCAACACAAATTAGTAACCCAAACCATTATGATAATGTAGTGTGTGCTGAAATCCCTAACATGGTACGTCATCCACAACTACACGAGGTTGTTGCATAGCACATGATTCATGGGCCGTGCAGAATTCTACGAAGAGACAGTCCTTGCATGTAGGTGATCCAAAAGTATGTCGTTTTTGTTACCCGAGGCAATTTAATGAGCAGGTAACACAAAGAAATGATACGTATCCATTATACCGAAGGAGAAACAATGGAATAAAGGTGGAAGTACGAGGAAAAACTCTTGATAACAGATGGGTTGTCCCTTGTAACCCAAGGCTTTTAATGATGTTCAACTACCACATGAATACCGAGGTTTACTCAAGTATAAAATTTTTGAAATATATGTTCAAGTATGTTTACAAAGGACATGACAAATAGGTTATTCATATCGATCACGACGAACCAAATGTTTTTTATCAATGAGATAAAGAGATTTCAGGATGCATGCTACGTATCGCCCTCGGAGGTTATGTGGCGTATTTTTTTCCCTTTTTCTCAGATCTATCCTGTTGTTTTAGCCTTACAACTTCATTTACCAAATAAGCAAATGGTTAGATTTAGAGAGGATGATATCATGCCTTACATTGTTGATAGAAAAAGAGATAAGAGAACCATGTTAACAACATTTTTTCTAACAAATACAAAGAAAAGAAACGGAAATTTTTATATTAAAGATTTCCCGAAATACTTCACATGGAATAAAACCTCACTTTGTTGAAATCCTCGTATTCTTCAGCCACAAAGAGGTCATATTGTTTTTACTAACCCAACTGAAGGAGAGAGGTACTACTTACACCAACTTTTGTCAAATGCCAAAGGACTTACTTCTTTTGAAGATCATTGCACGGTTAATGGGGTTAGGTATGCGACATTTCGAAAAGCAGCTCTTGAGATAGACCTAATAGAGAACCATGATAGTTTGTCGCAATATCTCACAAAAGCTTATTTATTTCAGTTTCCCAACTCTCTTAGAAAGTTATTCGCAGCTATGATGATTTTCTGCGAGCCTGGGGATACTCGTAAACTGTGGAATTTGATGCACTATCTGAAGATCATCGATTACATTGTAAAGCGTGGAACGCGTTCGGAATATGGTTCTTGCTGATATTTACGTCATCCTACATTCCACGGGTAAAGATCTTAATGATTTCGATTTTCCGAACCTAATAGAAGACAACTTACAATATGCAGTTCACCGTGAGGTACAAGAGGAGTATGGGATTCTTGTGGAAGTTGAACACTTATGTGCCAAAGATGATCTTAATTCAGACCAAAAAAAGATTTTTTGATAAGATCATGATGCATGTGACATATAATCGTCCAGGTGTTTTCTTTATAGATGGCCCAGGTGGAACGGGAAAGACAATTCTGTACAAAACTTTTCTAGCTCAAGTTCGTTCACGTAGTCTTATTGCTCTTGCGTCCACTTCATCAGGTGTTGCAGCTAATAATATGGCAAGAGGGAGAATTGTAGGTTCATGAACAGCCCGATACGAACACAAAATCTGCAATGAATTCGCTTTAACATGCGGAATCCATTGAACCGAACCATAATCGTTCACACAAGACGTAAATATAACCATTTTACGTTTATTACGTATCAATCGACAACCTGACAGAGTTTCGTTACTAATCAACACTATCAATATGCTCTCCTAAAGATCTGGAAGTTGTGTGTGTGAGAACTAGCTTGAAACGTATGAAGTCGATGAGTATTTATAGGACAAGGTTATGCACATGTAACTTGTACGCATATATACATTCCACGTATGAGCTCTTCATGCGTGTCTTCATTCCATGCGCATGTAATACTTTGAACGTATGTATGCATATTTCATTCAACAGCCTCTATTTTCTTCATATTAAAATGATGTCATCAAGCTTAGATAATGTTATGATGTCATCACATTAATGTGAGGACATCATACTCGATCATATCTGATCATGCCTGAACTTCAAATGTATTATACCTAGTCCTAACTCAATCTAATTAATCTTAAAGAAACCTCTGACCAGAATACATACAGACTCAAGACTTTTTACACGTTCCTTATACATTTAAATTTCTAACTATGACCACACACAAAAGTGCACTAATAGTCTCTCCCTTGGACATAGCTAGAACTCTGTGATGTTAACTTTTAATCTGCCTTAGACAACATCTTTAAATGACACTGCAATTTCCCCTATGAACGATGCTCCGTATCTTTATCAAATATGACTATAAGAAAAAATCACACGTATCCACACACAAACAGTTTTTTAGCAATCTCGTTGGTTCGGCTCACATTCAACGTTATCAGGTATGCATGGAAGATTTGTGAAAGAAAATCTTTTTGAATTTTAAATATATTTTTAACGGCTAATTTTTTCCCTTAAAGTCTTACACCTCCTAATTTTTAATATTTAATGCAAAAATGTAAACATCCTGAAAATGTAATATTCACAATTTACATTTTTATGAGAAAATGTGTCAGAGGATTATATATGTAACATCCACCAAAAACGAATCCTAGAAAAATCGACCCATTTTGAAAAACGAATCTGAACCACTTGTAAACCGGTCCGAACCATTATAAATAAAATATATTATATTTGATCATACTACAATTTTTATAAAACTTACTTCATTTGATAGAGAAAAATACGCTCGTCCCAACGGTATACTCGTATTTTTATAAAACGTCATATTTTACGAGTTATATGAGAAAAACGAGTTACGCAGCTGAATTAATTATATATATATATATATATAAACAATTAAAATAATAACATGAAAACTTAAAAAAAAAACAAACAAACGATACACTCCTTTATCAAATGATCCATCCGCCATTATTTTCAAACAACACTTTTTACTCACAAATCAAACATTCTAAATCACGGTTCAATCAATAGTCTAGCCTTCTAGTTTCTGGACGCGTTTTCCAACTCGTAGCTACTAAACATAATCTATAAATTTAAACGTATTTCACTGCTATATTTCATTTCATTCACTTTCAAAGCTGATACCATGACGAAGTCTTTATAAAGAAACTGTCTAGAAGACCAGAACCTTGATTTACCTTTTTCTCCATACTTAAGCATCTCGATCGTACGGTTTCATGTTTTCGTGGACGAGCCAAAACTCAACTCCAGCCACGTCTCACCACCGCTAGTTACGCATCTGGTTCGAGCTGAGTTTCTGCGATCGGTCGCATACGCGAGTCACCGTCTAAACTGCTACTAGTCGTCCCCAGGTAAACAACGTTCCTTGTTTCCATTATATTATGCGTGAAATGTGCTCCGAGGCTATCTTTGACTAAAGGTTCATCATTGTCATGTCGGAAATTGTCTTTTTCAAAAGAAATAACGTCAAGTTATAAACTGGTTTGAGCAAAAGTAGATGTAGGCCACCACATGCTCTGGTTAAAGAAGATGGCAATTCACTTGTGGTTAAAGAAGATGAAAAATAGGAAATTGTTTTCTTTAGATTTCATACATAAATTATTAAATCAAGATGTGGGTGGAGGGAAACCAACGTGTTTTTTTTATTATTCTTGTTATAAATTTATTCCTTGTTGTAAAAGAAAATTAATTTCATATTTTATGTGATTTACTAAAGCTGGTGATTGTAAATAAAAAAAACAGAAAACCATCTAGTCAAAATATTTTGAATAATATACTATCTACAAAGGACTAAGTAAGTAATATAGATGCTTACTTTATTATAATCATTGTGCAACGTTTTCAACTAAGCGTCCTTATAGTTTATAAACTTAATTAATCAATAATCAGAAGACTTAGTACGATTGACATATTTGAGATACTCAGTCAGTCGAATAGAGACTCAATTTAGGTAGTGAAATCGTTTATCCAAATATTTGATCTTTGTACGCATTATCCATATAAATACTATTAATTTTAAACTTAACGCTTATCGATTCATCAAATTTAATCCTTATACGCAACATAAACTTTAAAGCTTTCGTGGACCTCTTATCGGTCTTAGCAACTTACCGTGTGGAATTCAACAATGCAACCCGTGAGTAAATCTTTCCAAATACCCTTTTATTAATCAATTAACTATTTTGGGGTGTATCATGTGTTATATTTTTAGTTATTATATTTTCACAATTCGATACATGCAAATACAAACTTGTGTAGTTTATGTGTTATCTGATACTTGTTTGGTTCATCATTTGGTGCATTACATTCAAGAGAGAGTCATACATGGAATCATATGCTCGTCTGTTCCCCATTACCATGAGCGGAACTCGACGTTGCCAACACACGAGATCATCTCCTTTTGATTAAGCTCAAATCTTGCATTCTTTACAGCAGATCGTTATCTAGTGTAACATTTATACATTCATTGGAATCAATACATTACTTGTTGATTGATTGTATGAGGTTTGATTTATTCACATTCTACATATTAAACCACCATTGGTTATGCACATTTTCATAACACCAACCTTTGTTAATCCAAAAACTATTTTTACACATGATACAGGTGATCAGGAATGAAGCGAAGATCAACATGGAATTTGGGCCTTAGTAACAAGAATTTGAAATAAAGAAGATCACATTAATGTGAACAATGTCTTTTATCTATTGATGTATTCCAAATTATTTGTTATGTGAAATTCCTTAATATTGAACTAACGGATATTCAAACATTAAATAGCAAGTTATAAGTTTTGGATCAACCAATCATGTCCCGGTCATCTATTCCGCTGCGAGTCGTGGTGTGACAATATCAGTTTACTGAAACATATCAGTTGCGTCGTTGATTTTTATGAAACACACAGTTTAAACAATTTACATGGATTATCAATAGTGTTGTCCACTTAAACTCAATCTGAAAAACTTTCGTAATGCTTACCGATACGTTAAGGTACATTAATTTTCACTAAGTTCTTATGGTCCTCACGAACTCAACATGTCCCCTCGTCATGTAATACACTGACTCAAGTAATGCCTTTAAACTTTCATCAACTGTGATATGTGCAAAAATAACGTAGAATGTTTAAACATTAACAATCAGGTAGATCTTTCGATACGCAGAGAAAGTCCAATGTTTAAACAAAATAAAAAATAAAAACAAGCTGAAATTGTTTAACTACCAGTTCGATATTCTCATATACGCAGAGATGATCTAAGACTTAAATGAAACACCAAGTAAAATAAAGTAGAAACGTTTAGGCACTAACATGCAGTTCGATACATTCGATACACAGAGGATATCCAATGCTTAAACAAAATAAAGAAATAAAACAAGTTTAAATCTTTCTGAAAATGAAATACACAATGACTTTTTCAGTAAGTTGTGAAAGTTCACAAGCTGACCAGTTTTTATGCTTTTCAGCATTCAACGATTGCCGAGTAGGTACACAATCACGAAGGATAAAACTAAGTATTATGCTTTCAACCGCGTTTTCCACTAGAACTAGGCTTTTTCATTTAAGTTTTTATCGTCTTCACAAAACTATTAGTCTAGCTGCGCCTACCGACACATCTTTAGTGAGATTGTTTAACCATTTTAAACAATACAAATCTTTAGCATGCACTGGTAGTCCACTGATGTACTATCATTTCCTCTTTTCTCAACGATAATCTCATTTTAATTTTTCAATGTTTTTGACTTTGAGATTTTCTATTGTTTTTGGCTTTTTGATAAATTTTCTCAATCTGAAATGATTTTGAAATGATGTTTTTGAATTTTTTAAAAATTTTCAAATTTTTACGAATGTGAACACGAGACTACCATTTTGTTTGTGTGGAACACCAAACTTTTATCTCATTCCCACTACACGAACAACCACTGCTTCTGAAACTAGCAATGCTTGAAGTTTAGTCATCCTTCACACATAAATGAACTTTAATTAATTTCGAATTGAAACCCAATCCATATTGAATTTAGATTGTCCAAATTCATCAACGGAAGAAACATGAGTCCATTCACAATCTCGTTTATCATCAAACAGTTTCGAAATTTCCTCTGGGTCATCTAAAACCTTAGCTTTCCAAAACTGCTTCGGTTTCACAACTGTTTGATGAGCAACTTTCTTTTCTACTGTTTTCTCTTCTAACTTCACTTTGTCTTCAGATTTGTATCTGATGAACACGTTTCACTAGAAGTTTTAAACTTTGAGCGTTATAAAATGATTCTCCAGAAATTGTATAGGAATCAATCGTCGTATCCGAAGACAAGATATTTTTCAAATACTCTCTCGCTTTCTTATTCTTTTTTCGCAATCTATCTTTCTGCCCTATTGATAATTTGACCATATGTTCTTTAGGCTTTTCTTCTATCATCACTGTTTTCTTCATATCTTTCTTGTTCTCCCCTTAAGATTCATCAAACGATCCTCTGTGTAATCTCTTGGACAATCTCTGACAACATGGCCTTTGATTTGACATTTAAAGTATCTTCTCATGCCATTTCTCTGTCTCTGGTTTTCTTGGTTTCATACAATAAACAGCAATATGTTCGATTAATCCACAATTGTAGCACATTCTGTTATCACACCATTCTTTTCTTTCAAACCATACTCCTAAATCGTAACACTGATTTGACTTGTAGTTATCTTCACTTCTCTGTTTTCTATCATAATAATGATTTGCCTCTGAAAATCTTCATTCCATCTTCTTTGGTTATAATGATTTGTCTTTGAAGCAATATGGTCAAACCTGAACAACTTATTTTGAAATTTTTGTAAGTTTTCAAAATGATTGGATGAATGAATTGATGATCTTTTATTTTGTTTTAAAAATTTTTAGAATTTTTAATATTTTGTTTTTTTCCCCATTTTGCTTACAAGATTTTTGTGTCGAGCACTCATCTTTTTCAGCAACTGGCGGAATTATTTCATTATTTCTTCTTTAATTTCATAAACATTTCATTTTTATTAATATCATCGGTATCATCATCACAATCTTCGATTATAACATCGTCATAATTTGTGACATTTTCACTTATTGGAATCTTGACTGAGGAAGTTTTGATTTTAGTGTTATTAGGTACAACCATTGTCGAATCAACATGATTAACATTCTCTGATTGTTTGTACCCAATCCCACATTTTTCCCGATCATATACATCTTCCCCAGTTTCTCCATCTAAAAGGTTTGGGAATAATGTGATCCAACAAAAAATGATGAGGTTACGAAACCCTTCAATTTAAGGGTAACATTCTCAGCTTCATTTTTAGCAATTACAGTTTCTTTTTCAAACTGAGTTGTTTTTTCAAGATGAGAATTTATTACTTTTTTTTTCAAAAATATTTTCATTTAAAACTAATTTTTCATTTTATAAAATATTTATTTTATTTTCAGAATCTTTTTTCATTTTGTTTTAAATTTTTATTTTTCAATGCTAAACTCTCCACATCTCTCAAGAGTTTGACATTATCTGTCTTATATTTTATAGATTTTGAACACACCGGTTCAGAAACATGAAGCTTTAGTGGTAACGTGGTAGTTTCTTTTGCTTCAAAATTCTTCACCTTTATTGCTTTACTAGCTTTTTGATTCATTGCCTTCTTTTTTATTATTGGTTTATATTCATCTATCCATTCAATAGAGTAAACCTTGAAAACCTAGAACAAATTTTCAATTCAAACAAAAAAACATCACACTCTAAAGATAAAGAATCTGCCAACTTTAATATCTTCTCAGTATTCGACACTTTGGTACTATACTCATCCATCTCAACAATTAAATCATAATACCATCATATAATGTAACCAAGTGTTTTATTTTTCGAACTCATGAAATTTTCAAATTTAATTTTTAACATCTCTTGAATCTTGTGACTTCGATTTGAACGACTCCCCATTTTAACAAAATTTTCAACTTTTCAATTAACTAAGCTTCGATTTCGTTAGAATTGTAGTCCCTTGAACCCAAATAGACAAATCCAAATTTGTAGTTTAAAAACCCGGTTCAAATTTCAAAATGCTTGTAGTCCAAAATACGATTCATTGTATATTCCACAATTTTATCCTGCTAAACTTTATAGCCCAATGTAAAAATCTTGGCCCAATTAGCAAGGTCGGTTCAAATCAAAGTTTTCAACACAAACACTACTTGTCAAAAATTGCAGCCCAATAATCTCGGTCAAATTATTAAACTTCAGTCCAAATTTACACACTAACAGCCCAAATAAGATTCAGCCCATGCGGCTCAATCAAAAATTTGAAAACGATGGTTCAATAAGAAAATCACTTGGATTGGATTGTGAATTTCTCAGTTCTCAAACTACTGTATTGTTAAAAAAATAAAAAAAATCTTTTACTTCAAAACTCAATAGCTACATTTTTTTATAATATTCTCAATATTTGATTTGACTTTTTAGATTCTTACAAAAACAACTAAATCACACTTTGATAATCTTTCAAATTGACAGACTGATTCTTGAGACTCACTCAACTTCCTCTATACCGTTTTTTTTATTATCATTGTTTTGTGTAAAAAATCAAGTTTAATGAATTCATAGTAAACCTACGTATCACTCTTATCTTTTGTTTATTTGAAAGACACCTTTTAAAAAAAATATATATATTTCGTTTATTGTAAAATGATATTCTCAAGAGTAAAAAGAGTAAAAAACTATAAAGCCAATGTAGTGGTGGTGGAGTGGTAAGGGAGAGACTTGTTCTAAGGGACTAAAGTTCGATTTCTCCTCTTCTCATTATTTTTTACGGCACCTGTTGATGAAGGAAGACTAGGTGAATAGGCGGAGATCGCTAGTTTGATCCTTTAACTGAGCGGGTTTTACCTCACCACAATGTCGTGCCTTCGGGCGAGTGCTCACGGGTTTCAGCCCTAGGTGAGGGTTTTCCCGGGTTTGGAGGCGAGCGTATCCCGATGTGGTGAATTTCGTCAGTAGCCTAGTATTCGTTGCCTGTTAAAAAAAAACTCTATACAATTCTTTTTTATAACTTTCAAAGATCTGTTTTCGAGACAAAATTTATCATTTTTCAAAAGTGTTTGTTTTGTTTGGTTTTTTTTATATAAAAAAAACTTCTAAATCCTAAACAATGAAACGTCACCACTATCAAATCAATATATCCAACCCTAATATCACAACTTTGTCTCAACACTCTAACCAGCCGTCGATATAATGCCTCAGCCTTCTACTTTTTTTATTTTCACACTACAACACCAAATTTCTAAGCCCTAAAATCTCATAACTGCACACACCTTTCTATCAACTTCAATATATCAAACCCTACACCTATACTTTTGTTCAGCCGCCACGTTGAAAACAAACAAATACTACAATTCTTCTTTGCCCATGGCTTTATAGTATAATAGTATTTTGGGAGTGGGATAAGGATTTGGAACCAATAAGTCCTAGTTCCGATTTCCAAAATATGGGTTTCCTCCTGAATTGGTGTAAAAGCATTATGCCTAGTGGAGATAGATATGATCGGATAGGTCCACTAGTGGTACGATGATCCGTCAATGCTCTAAATTTGATGTTAAAAAAAAAAACTACACTTATTCTTTTCTTTTCACCTTACCAAAAACCCTAAGTTTCTATCTCATAATAGTAGCCGCACATCTTTTCTTCACAATCGATTTCTGAAAGCTAACAATTTTAGATCTTGATCAATTCGTTGAAGACAAAGAACTGCAACTCAGATTTCGTCAACACACAGTCGCAATCTTATTCTTCGTTCAAAAACCTGCAAAACTTTTAACTTCAAATCCAGACGAGAAACAACATGAATAACACCTCAACTCAGATCCAGATCTGAATACTTCTGCGCGCGTATGAACAAGAACGATGATGTGCAACGTATGAAGATCCGATGTTGAACGAACGAGCTACTATTTTCATTTTAGTTTTGTTTTACTCGGATTTGATAATATCTTGTGAAATTTGTAAATGTTTTTGATATGACTAAGCTAATATGTTTGATATACTGTGTTTTCAGAAAACTTTAACCGTTTGTCTAGATTATAAGAACAAATGTCCGAAAAAATCAAAATTTTAATCAAAACACACTGAATCAAACCGAAATCTGTGTAAATTGTCCGAAATTCACAAATATCACACTGAAAATCAACCGATTCAGTCTGAAACTCGACCGAATTGAATAATGATTACACGCAGAGCTTCCTGAGCTCTGATACCACTTGTAGGTTTAGGAACGGTTCGATACGAACACAAGATCTGTGATGAATTCGGTTTAACATGCAGAATCCGTTAAACCGAACCGTAATCGTTCACACTAGATGTAAATATAATCGTTTCACGTTATCATGTATCTATCGACAACCGCACAGAGTTTCATTACTAATCAACACTATCAATATGCTCTCCTAAAGATCTGGAAGTTGTGTGTGTACATGAGACCTAGCTTGAACGCATGAAGTGGATGAGTATTTATAGAACTTGTACGCATGTATACATTCCACGTATGAGCTCTTCATGCGTGTCTTCATCCATGCGCATGTAATAATACTTTGAACGTATGTATGCATGTTTCATTCATCAACCTCTATTTTCTTCATATAATAATGACGTCATCAAGCTACGCTTAGATAATGTTATAATGTCATTAATGTGTGATGAAATCATAACTGGTCATATCCGATGCCCAATCTTCAAACGTATCATACCTAGTCCTAACTTGATCTAACTAATTCTAGAGAAACCTCTGTCCAGAATACGACAGACTCAAGACTTTTTAAACGTTCTTTATACATTTAGATTTCTAACTATGACCACAACAAAAGTGCACTAACAAATGCAGCTCAATTGAGATTCAAGATTCCCATTTGTGTTAATAAAAATTCAATGTGCAAAATAAAAAAAAAACATAAAGTGGGGTAGCTGAACTAATAAGGTCCTCCAAATTAACCATATGGGATAAGACGTCGATAGCAAAACGACAGGTGATCGAGGTAGTTGATCGAACGTTGCTAGACATTACAGGTGATAGTCTCCCATTTGGTAGAGAGATAATGGCAATGAGAGATGATTTCAGAGAGGTGTTGCCGGTTATCAAACGGGGAACTAGAGCACAGATTGTAGACTCTAGCCTACGAATGTCGCTTCTCTCGTTTGTTACGAAAAAGATGTGGTTGACAATAAACAAGAGAGCGCTAAATGATCCTTGGTATTCTGATTTTCTCTTAAGAGTCGATGATGGAACTAAAGAATCGATAAAAGGAAGTTATATCCGTGTACCTGATGATATGACAATTCCATGCACTAACAAACAAAACTCTATAACAGAATTAATCAATGCAGTTTCTTCATCACTTTAAAACAATGAACATTTTTCTGATTATATAATCTTAAGAGCAATAGTGTCCACTAAAAATGACAGTGTTGACGAGATTAATGATCAATCATGGACGTGTTTCAAGGGGAGGAAAGGATTTACTACAGTTTTGATGAAGCCGAAGACGATAACCACAACTTCTATCTAGTAGTTTTTTTTAACTCACTAACTGTTAGTGGTTTGCCGCCTCATAAACTTTGTTTAAAAATTTGTTGCCCAATTATATTGTTAAGAAATATTGATCCATCACATGGTTTATGCAATGACACAAGATTAATATGTAGAGGTTTCCAGCTCAAGGTTATTGATGTAGAGATAGCTGTCGGCAACATACGGGAAAGAGAGTATTTTTGCCAACATATGGGAAAGAAAGATTTCGGACAAGACGGGAGGTGTTACATGATGACTGAACTGCTTTTGAATAAAAACCTAATGTTTTTTAATGTATTTTGTGGTTTAAGAAATTACATTACAAATATATATATTTACAACACACAGTTTGGGCACTTTTAGTCATTTGTTCAATTTTCACTTATACAAAGATTAGGAAGCTATTATGGATGAGATAAAGAACAAAATGGAAGATGTATCAGATATCTGTACTAAATATTACAAATGATAAAACATGTGTAATTAAGATAGTTAACATTATTTTTATCAGTGGTCAAACATGCTCCAGTATATGCAGTGGTGAATGATGACCAAGAAACTCTTGGTAACTATTTTTATAAGAGTCTCGAAGATGAAGAATGGTGTGCGGGAAATCTGGATGCGATAATTGAAATGTGTAAGGCTTACGACTAAATTACAACTCATCACGATGTAAGTGGTTAACACTTGGATTTTTATTTTAAACTATTATGTTTATGACTGTTATTTTCTTATTTGTGTGTATGTTTGTTGAGATGCAAAAATGAGTTTCATATGTACTTGATACTTTTTATGTCAACTTATTATTTAAGTGGCATGTGTAAGGATAATGGCAACACTATGATTTAAGTGACCTTCGAGTCGTCCGATTAGATCTCCCTCTGAATATGAAAACATTGCCTAAATGTTGTGCTCCCGCAGCAACGAGCGAGCACCCTACTAGTCTTTGTAAAAAGCTTTAATGAAGGAACATAAACAAGCAAACAAAAAAACATGAACATATATAATTAACAAACATAAACAAATAAACTACTGTATATTTACAAACACAATTGAATGAACTTGCAATTTGTTCATGTTTGTGCAAATAATTAATCGAACAGAACTTATCATTCATGACCGTTTATTTATTAAACAAACGGACGTGAGCAGTTCATAAAGGTACGTTGTTCAGTTCGTTTGTATCCTTACATCCAACCATAGACGTGACTATGTCAGACCCAATAAATTATATGTATCAACATCACATGATTTTAAATTTATATGGATTAAATAAATTACATATAGGCGGAGAAGAAAAAAAACCTGAATGAAGCTGCCTTAAATCTATATTGCTTAATAAATATGTGTTGCTAAAATAAACGAGAAATTATAGTTGTGATTTAAAACTAATTATTATCATATAAAATTATTTTTATATAAACATGTTTTACGCAATTTTTAAAAATCAGTTTTTAAATCATAGCGAATTAAGCTTAGAATTGGTTCAACCGGTTGAAACGGGTTGTACCAGGCGGTTTAATTGAGTTAACTCTATAAACCATTAAATACAATTTTAACTCAAAAAATAATTTAAAAGTACTTTATTACATAATAAAAAAATAATCCAAAAGTTAATCTATAAAAAATAATAATCCAAAAATTCACTATCAGTATCATCCTCATCAAGTTAATCTATTGGAGTGTTAAATGAATTAAGTTCATGATCGCTAAAAAGATGAAATTCACTATCAATGACATCTTCATCGATACGAGCATAACTATTTTCGTTTCCTACAATATTAAAAAAACAAATTTTAATATATAATAATCTAATATTCATATATAAAATTTAAATAGACATTCATATATCATTAAAAAAAATATTGCCCCTTAACTTTAGTAATGACATGTTTAACCCCTTCAGCTTTAATTAGATTTTTCTTTGTCTTACACTCTCCTATTTGAATCCTTGACTTTAGTTTTTTTTCTTTATACTTTATAATAATTACTATTTAGACTCATAAACGTTCAATTGTTTTTTTCCCTTTTACTAATTCTTGGTTGTTTCTTTTTTAGTTCTATATATACATAATGTCTTTTTTATAAATTTCGTATGTATCATCGTAAGTAGGTTATTTTAACTATATTTCGAACCCGCCTGGGTATTCGTTTTTGTTGAAACCTGTAACACTTCGCATATTTGTACTTTTCATTTTTAGAAAGTTCGTATTCACTTTTGTCATACCATGATCGTAGCGAAAGCGCAAGTGTGTGACTATTAGATAATCATTGCATCCAATTTAGTAAACAAATATAAATCAACAACGATGCCATGCCAATATAAGTTTTCATTCCAATTTTTACAACCAACCAAAAGTAAGTTCATAGTTTTATCTGTTTTCAACTTGTCATAATAAACATAATTCAAAGTACATTACTTCAAAATAAGATATTGTTTTTATGATAACTGCGTATGAGGTTTTGACCCCTATATACCCATAAGAAGTTGGCATATAAGAGGCAAACCCTCCAAAAGATGGCACATCGTTGTATTGAAATTTTTCTCATATCCCGACATGTATCACCAGCTCATGCCTTGCGTCCTGAAATACATGTAATTTTAAACGTAAACAAAAGTTGGCGAGTTCATGTAGTTAATGTTTTCGTATAAACTGTCATCCTTGTAAACCAGTAATGAAATCTGAGTATGTTATTAGCAATCATGGAGTTTTAAGGATCTATCAGTGTGTCGCGAGCACCCTGACATATATGTGCCATAAGTAAATAACCAAACAAAGACAACTTTGACATCATTGGGATCACAAAAGCACTTCGAAGGGTATACCAATCAGGAGTGGAGCGCGTCTCAAACTCAATAGATCTACATCTTTTGCACCTTGGTCACTACGTGATTAATGGTTACTATGGTCATCATCCTACTTACGCACAATTGATCGTGTTATCAACTAAACCCATAGCTTAACATACTTTTTGTTATGACATATATTTCCCCTCGATAGTTTTAAAACAAAACTTTGAAATAATTGAAAGGAGGGACATGAACTCAAAGCTTTGTGTTCCGTATGTTGTACTATTCGCAGTTCGGTGTCCCTACACGAGAGTAACCTACATGTGTATTAAGTTCATTAGACACCTAGGCCTCGTTGCACCTTGTACCAGTTGTTCATCTTGAATTCTTTTTTTGTATTTATTTATTACCTTAGAACAACTTTTAATGTTATCATAGTGTTGGTAGTTCGTTTGTTCGATTAATATTTATATATATATATATACATATTGTTATTCTTAGACCGAGTGTGAACCGGGCCTTGCCCTTCACATGACCTCGTGCCTTGCACGCATGCCATTTGGCCTTGACCATGTTGTTCATGCCATTGGGCCTAGTCCAAGTTTTCATTCCATTGGGTCTAGCCCATGTAATTTATGTCATTGCGCCTAGCCCATGTCTTTATGTGATTGGGTCTAGCCCATGTAATTTATGTCATTGGACCTAGCCATGTCTTTATGTGATTGGGCTTAGCCCATGTGGTTTATGTCATTGGGCCTAGCACATGTCTTTATGTCATTGGGCCTAGCCCTTGTAATTTATATGTTGGGGCCTAGCCCATGTATTTTATACTTTTGGGCTTTGTCCATATATTTTATGCAATTGGGCCTTGCCCATGTCTTTTATATATTGGGCCTATCCCATATTCATTTTTAAGAGCCCAATATTTTATAACTCTTACACTTATAATTTTTACTAAGTATAGATTTGTGAGTATATATATTTTATACTTTTATAAAAATCACTTAGTAAATTCCTTTATATTTTAACTTCCCAGGTTTTAATATCGATAGCATATATATATATGACAAGTGTCTAAAATAAATTATTTTAGACATGTCGTCGTCATTGCTTAGTATATGCTTTTTCGCGTCGAAAATCGTCCGTCGTCGTAATAACTCTTCGTGCCGGCGATTTACGTCGACTACGCGACGGTGTATTTGTATACATTCGCCCATCGTCCGCATTGCTTCGTTTGTCCGATTATCGTTTCGACGTATTGTATAAATGTATTTGTTTGTGTCACCAACACTTGGTAATATTTTCGAGTGTTTGTAGTATTTTGTGTATAGTTGGGTATTTTTATGATAGATAGCCTAAGCTTCTAAATACATACACATACCGTACACATGTATCTACACGTACTTTTGGTGACAAAATATGCGTATACATATGCTTTTATTTTCACAAGTATTCTTATATATATATATATGTGTGTGTGTGTGTGTGTAAGAATCACTTATATTTTAACTTATGTGTGTGTGTGTATATATATATATATGCATTTGTTAAACACTTGGGTGTTTAGGGTTTAACCCTTGTCATTAGGACTTCCTTAATGACGATTTATGTCACTAACCGCGTGTTGTCCCGCTAATCACCCCGTTAATCATACTTTAATCACGATTAGATCTTTAGAAAAATTCGCCATAGTTTTCCCTAAACTATGGCGTTTTCCATGTTTTTAAAACGTATTTAAACTATGTTTAAACTCATAATCAAGATCAACTATTAATCTAAGCTCCCATATTATTTTGTTTACAACTTATGAACATCATCATCCATGGCTTTTGGTAATCATATTCTTATAGAAAATATAATGAGATTTCAACATTTATTAGCATTTTTAAACCACCATTTTTGTTACATCATTAAATCAAGTCTTTCATTTAAACTCCCTTGGTTTACTACACTTTTTAAGATGGTTACACCTTAAATCATGGTGTTTATTCTTTATAAAAATTATTCATGTGTAGTAAATCACTTTTAGATTGTAGTAATCTTCATGGATGATAAAGTTGATAATCTTGTTTAAATTTAAACATCATCATGTTTAAATCATCATCTATATATTTATTCATACAAGATCTCTACTTTATACACCTTACTTTAACATAATCAACATCATCATGCTAACTAGTTAACATATAAGCACATAATCAACACATAATAAACTACATTTAGTGTTATTATTAAGGTGTGGTTTAGGGTTGTTGAGTTATATTTTCTTTATTTTCAAGATGATCAACTTGTACTTCTTAAAACTAGACATGTAAGAAGCTAGAATATGAAGAAATATATCTTACAATGGTTGCACAAGAGTAGTGAAGATCTAGGAAGAAAATAAACCTCCAAGAAAGCCCTAAAGGTCCTCCACCTTTGCTAGCATCTTGGATGGTCTTGAAATGGCTTTAAAGTGAGTGTAATGAGGTGGTTAATGGTGGACTTGTGGTGGTTTAGTGGTGGTGGTTGTAGCCGTGTGAAAGAGAGAGAGAGATGGAAGATGGTTTCAATTTTTTTTGAAGTGGAAATGATGAAGAACATGGTGTAGGTTATGTTATATATTTAGCTATCATTCACATGTCACAACATAATCACACACCATACTCCTAATCTAACATTTTCAACTCAAATCAAGTGGGTATGGGACCCACTTGAATCCGCCACATGAGGGGGGCGGGTAATGTGTAACTTTTTTTTTATAACTTAGGTTTATTTATTATATATTTAAGTAGTTAGCTTAAGTGTTGTGATTAGGGGGGTTGATCTTGTATCCTTAGTATATAATTAGGGTTTAGGGTGTTAATCTATGATAATTAGTCCACTTGACAAATTAGTATAAGTTTCAGATGACGAAAACGTCACTAGTTCGCTCATCGACATAATATTCGCTAATAAACAAACCTTATTATTTAGTACCGGAAGCTTTGGTTTTTGACCACCACAATTGTCATGGCGTTTATTTAGTGCACTTCCGATCTAGAAATATGCTTAACTAGTTCGCTTGTCGAATATATATTGAGTTAGGATGGCCGAAATGCCTTTCGTCGATCGTTCGCTCGATATCGACACTTATATATCTTGCCGTCGAACTTTTTCGGAAGTTGTGTTTCCGTGACCTCAAGATAGTTGAAAGGATTCCAATCCCAAATGAGGCTTAACTAGTTCTCTAGATGCTTGTATAAGGCTATCGGCCACTAAAATGTTCGTCGGTTCGGCAAACGGTTGCTTTCCGGTCGAGTTGTGCACTGTTTTCCGTATGATCGGAAACGATGTCTTTTATGCATTTTTGCTATTCTCATATTGTTTTAGGATGTTCAACATTGTTTTGTTATCATTCTGAAATCATGAATCCACCGAATTAGTATTGCGGACAAACTGAAATTTGTCGCCTTTTTTGGTCGAAACAGACAATTTTGCAAGTTATGCGTTGTACAGGAAAGTTATGTATTTTTGAAATAGGTGTTCCCAAATTAATGTTTTCATATATATATGGACTCCATTACGGCATTAGTATGCCGTTATTCGTTGTTCTGATTCGTTTTAGCGGTTTCGCTAACACAAATAGTGCAACCACGAATAGTGCGTCCAACACTTTCTACCAACACTTTTAGGGCATTGTTTGGTTTGTTCCGCGTCGTAACGGAAACCAATGTGTGTTTTGATCTGTTTTACTTGTCCTAATACTTGTGACATGAAGTACGACTAAGTTACGCAATTAAATTACGAAAATATGCATGAGATTATGTCATAAAAATAGTGATTAGATTGTCACACTCTGGTCGTAGCAGAAGCGCAAGTGTGTGACTATTAGGTAATCATCGCATCCAATTTAGTAAACAAAATGAATTAACAACGATGCCATGCCATTAATAAGTTTCGTTCCATAAATACAACCATCCAAAAAGTGATATCATATTGTTATCTGTTTCAACTTTTCATCATAAAACATGATTCAAAAAACATCATTTCCGAAATAAGACATTGTTTTCATTATAATTGCATAATGAGGTTTTGACCCCTATATACCCAAACGAAGTTAGGATATAAAAGGCAAACCCTCCAAAAGATGGTATATCGTTGTCTTGACATTTCCCATACCCGAATCATGTCACCAGCTCATGCCTTTCGTCCTGAAATACATGAAATTTTAAAAAGTCAACATAAAGTTGGCGAGTTCATGTAGTTAATGTTTTCGTATAAAAATGTCATTCTTGAAATCCAGTAATGAAATCCGAGTATGTTATTAGCATCATGGCGTTTTAAGGATCTATCAGTGTGTCGCGAGCACCCTGATATATATGTGCCATAAGTAAGTAACCAAACCGAGACAACTTTGACATCATAAAGATCACAAAAGCACTCCAAAGGGTATACCAACCAGGCTTGGAGCACGTCTCAAACTCAATAGATCTACTTCTTTTGCACCTTGGTCACTATTATGTTGTTATCATTCTTTGATCATGTGTATCTAGTCATTGGGCCTAGCCTATGTTTTCTTGTCATTGGGCTTTGCCCATATTATTTATATCTTTTTGGGCTTTGTCCATATATATTATTCATCTTGGGCCTTGTGCATAAGTATTATGGAATTGGGCATTGCCCATGCTTTTATAAATTGGGCCTAGCCCAAATTTATTTACAAGAGTCCATTTTTAATAAGTCTTACATTTATATAATTTTAACTTTCATGATTTTTTTTTCGATAACACACACACACACACACACACACATATATATATATATGTTATACGTCTAAATATATATTTTACACTCGTCGTCGGCGTCATTTATTATGCTTTTTCTTGTCGACAATCGCCCGTCGTCGTAATGACTTTTCATGTCGGCGATTCACCCGTTGGTCGTCGACCCACCGATGTAGTCGTGAACGTTCGTCCATTGACCGTATCGCTTCGTTTGTCCGATTTTTGTTTCGACGCTTTGTAAGAACATATTTGTTTATGTCACCAACACTTGGTATTATTCTCAAGTGCTTGTATCCTTGTATATGATTTGGTATTTTTATTGTGAATACCCTAAGCTTCTAAATACATACACATACAATACACATATGTATTTATACAAAATTCTTGGTGACAAAATATGTATACATATTTTTATTTCCCAAGTAACTATATATATATTTATAAAAGTTACTTATTTTTACTTGTAAAAATATATAAAAAACTTGTTAAATACTTGGGTATTTAGGGTTTAACCATTGTCATTAGAACTTACTTAATGATGATTTAAGTTACTAATCGCGTTTAGTCCCGCTAATCACCCCATTAATCATGTCTTAATCGCGATTAGATTTTTAGAAAATTTCGCAATAGTTTCTCCTAAACTATGGCGTTTTCCACATTTCAAAAACGTATTTAAAACCTGTTTAAGCTCACAGTCAAGATCAACAATCCATCACAAACCTTCCTATTATTTATTTACAACTTTAGTATATCATCATCCATGGCTTTTTAGTGGTAAAACTCTTATTAAATCATGATGACATTTCCAATATTTATTTAGCACTTTTACATCATCATTTTTGTTTTATCATTTAATCGTTCATCACTTTAAACCTCTTGATTTCTATACTTTTTAAGATGGTTACATCTTTAAATAATAATGTTTACTTCTCATAAAAATCTTTCATGTGTAGTAAAATTTATCTTTAAGTTGTAGAAATCTTCATGGATGATGTAGTTGATAATCTTGTTTAGATTTAAACATTATCTCCTCATGTTCACCCTTGTTCATACAATATCATCCAACTTTTATACTTTACTTAAACATAAATAACACTATCATACTAACTAATAATCACATAAACACATGAACAACATAAAACAAATCATATTTAGTGTGTTTATTATGGTGCGAGTTAGGGTTTTTAGTTTATCTTTTCTTCATTTTCAAGATGATCAACTTGTACATCATTAATCTAGACATAAAAATAAGCTAGATTATGAAAGAGTTTGCCTTACAATGGTGCACAAGTTAGATGATGTTTTAAGAAGAAAATGAAGCTCCAAAATGCCTCCAATAGACCTCCACTTTTTCTAGCTCCTTAAATGACTTTGATAGGGTTTTACCTGTCACACCCTGGATTTCCAACCCAAATCCATACACCGGTGGGCCCGGGTGGGGAGTATTGTGATTTCAGTTGATAACATCATTTTCAATTAAACACGGCACAACGGAAGTCTTGTAATAAAATTACTATTATAAACCGAATGTTTAAAAATACAAAATAATATACAGGCTCGTAATAGAAGATCCACAGGCGGATCATAAAATGTACAAAGAAAGAATATAAAACAGACTTTAGGGCAGATCTAAGGATTTGCAAGATCCTCTTATTTCACTACCGAGAAGCTTCCGGCCTATTTCGTATTGTACCTGCAAGCTTAGTCTTTTGAAAATACGTCAGCTTTCGCTGGTAAATACATCCGACTGACTCATTTTGAAACGTTTTAGAAATTAGATTTAAGTGCACAGGGCACAAATCTTTTATAACTTGGGAAAGTTACTTTGTAACCTTGTTAACAGATTCACATGTTTGTCCATACATACAGGGCCCAGTACAGAGACCGAGACATGATTAAATACACAACACTTAGAACCCACAGAGGAGTTATCCCCAACGTCTTAGGTAATTTGCATTTGAGCGTCTGTCAGGTGTATGCCTACACCCCGCGCTAAGGTCGTGGCCATTATCTAATGTAATGAGCCGAGGATATCCATGACACGGTAATTTAACCCCCAATGTTTAAGTTATCAAACAAAACTGATTAAAAGGGAATATGCGGATTTACTAGCCACAACCGGTATTCGATTGATCCCGTTTCCGACCAAGCGGTAATAATTTACCGTATCCCAAGCCCGTATAGGGAAAATAAGTCAAGAGTATTTACATGAATTGGCCTTGTTTAAAATGCAAGATTATAACCCAGCCGTATTCAAAATGAGCTAAGTGCAGATAACATTTACCACAAGGCTCTAGTCTGGATTATGGCATAAGCTAACCAATTAAATACTAATGGTCTTATTTAAGTCATAGACTTAGACCGAGTAGTGTACAGGATCAAAACGTATGACGCTTGATTAAACGATGATCGGGTAGAATGTAGTTTAAACCCAATAAGTACATTTACTTGCATATAATGGGCAAACAATTAACATTATGGATTTTGAGTTTAAAATGATAAGGTTAAACCCATTTTGGTTAATTTTTGTAACTAGTTACATATGCTTAACCGTACGCATAATAGCGATATCGGGTAACTGGATAAGTCATGTACAAGTTCTATATGCCGTTATACTTCAATTAAGTTGTAATATCAGTAGAATATCAACTTATTTGCCCGTTAAGGTTTTAAAATGAAATTATACCTCATAAGGGCATTTCGGTAATTTCATACCATATAAAAGGAACTTGAATATATTTAAATGTTATAATTATAATTATTCTGGAAAAATAATTTGTTTATGATATAATATCAGTAGGGTATCAATTATATGTGTAATTTATATTTTATGACCAAACTATGCACCGAATGGGCATTTTAGTCATTTCACACAAAGTTTATAAATTATTTGGGATTCTGAGTTTATAACATGTACCTACTGTAAAAATATTTAAAATAAGTTTTAAAATCAGTAGGTAACAAGTCTTGGTCAAATAATATGGTTTAAAACCATACTATGCGCCGAAACGGCGCTTATGTCGTAAAATGACGTTTTATGCGGTATTTAATAAAATCTGATGTTAAGGTCAGATTAAAATGTCTTAGATATGCTATTTAATATAACATATCAGTAGGTAAAAGATTTACCATGAAAAGAATTGATTAAAACCATTTTATGAGCCACAAGGGCTAAATCGTTATTTATCGACATAATTCAAGGACCTGCTTGCAAACTCAGTTTATAATCTGGTATAACATCCCAAATAATCCTACTTATAATATTATATCAGTAGGAAACTCATTTTCAAGTTCATTATCATTTAAACCTTGTTTTAAGCAAAAAGGGCATTTTAGTCAAAAATGGCATAATTATGGAACTTGCGCATAAACTCATATTCTGATTATGATCATGTAATATAACCTCAGAGGGTTATGCTACATTATATTATGATCATAATAACACTTTAGATCAGTAGCTAACTAATCTAAACCAGGTCAGAATCGAAAGTCAAAGCAGAAGTCAAACTTTGCGACTTTCAGTTGCGAACCGACCCTAGAACTGAAATTGACGAGCCGAACATGTTCTTACATGTTCTAATAATTATTACCATCTTGTTGAAGTGTCAAAACAGGTTTCATAACATATATAAGATCAATTTATGATTTTTTCGAAAAATGGCATGTTTGACTTTTTAATAACTTAACTTTGACCCATCAATTGGTCTAGCAAACTTGATCTTCAGGAGGTGCCCTCTATAGGGACTAACACCTACCTTATTACGATCACTTAGCCATGTTCATTTCGAACAATGGCTGGACCATAATGGTCTTAACCGAAAGTCAAAGCGTTTTCCGTAAAATTCTTGACTTTTAGCTATACGAGCCTATAAATGAAAACGCACAAGGAAGGAACACTTACAAAAGGTTCCTAGGATGCAGTAGGGCTAAGTTGGATGCTCCTTTCAGTTAGGAACTTCTAGAGGAGGGAGATAGAGTTGAAAATGAGAAAGGTGCAAGTTCAAAGGTTGAACCTTTGCACCTATTTATAGTTGGAGAGCTTGAAGGAGGTGATGCCAGGTGCTAAGGGGTGTAAGAGGGAGCTTACAAGTGTCCTAAAACGTGGCATAGCAGTTTGGAAGACCATGGTTTCGATTTAATGGTTTTTGGCACCTTTGTGTGGTGGCCAAGTTAATTTTCTGCAGACACAGTTCTCTGGCGGACCGCGAGAGGCATAGGCCATGCGTCTCACGCCCCACGAGCGCCCCTAAACCAGTTTCAAAGTTTTACACTTTTAGCCCTCAACTTATAAAACCTCCTAAAACATCCTAAAACACCCTTTTAGCATATTTAGCCCTCTGTAGCCAATATTAGGCGTACCCGGGATTATGCCCGGACATTGTCGAGCTCTCGGTTTGTTAAAAGGTCACTCAGAGGTATAAATTAACATGTTGACACTTTTAATCCCTCCATTGTCCAACTTTTATATAATCACGGATTTAATCCCTCTCGTCCAACAAATGGAACATATGAGAGTTAGACTTCGTAAAAGATCACTCAGAGGCTCATTATAAGCATGCTGACTCCGATGTCACTCAGAGGCTGGGCATGTTGGCACAACGGTCACTCAGAGGCTAAAAATAAAAATACAACACGTGTCACTATACTATTGGACACAATTTTACAGGGTTTTACATTTAAAGTGGGTGTAAAGTGGTGGTTTATGGTGGTTAAATGGTGGTTATATGGTGGATGGTGTAGCCGTGAGTTTTAGTGACAGAGAGGGAAAGAGTGTTGCAAATTTTCTTAAGTGTAAAGTGATGAAAATCTTAGGTGAATCATGATATATAATAGCCATCTTTCAAATCTTTATCACATCAACACACCATGCCCTTAATCCACCATTTTCAACAAAATCAAGTGGGTGTGGGACCCACTTGAAACCGTCAATAAGAGAGGGGGGTAAAGTGTAAGTTTTTTTTCACATGTTAAATTAAAAGATATTTTGGCCATTAAGTGAAGTATTGTGATTAGGGGTTTAAATCTTGCATTCTTAATATATAATTAGGGTTTAGTGTGCTATTTACATGGTAATTAATCCACTTGATCCTCCAATATAAGTTTCGGATCGGAAATGTCGTTAGATTGTTCATCGATGCAATAATCGCTAATAAACGATCTTATTTATTTAGTACCGAAAACTTTCGTTTTCGACCACCACATTTGTTATGGTGTCTACTTAGTGCATTTCCGACCTGAAAATATGCATAACTAGTTCGCTAGATGATTATACGATGAGTTAGGATGACCAAAATGCCTTTCGTTCGATTTTTCGTTCGATATCGGCACTTTTATATTCCGACATCGAACTTTCCAAAAGTTGTGTTTCCGTGGCCTCATGTTAGTTGAATGGATTTCGAGTTCCAAATGAGGCTTAACTAGTTCGCTAGATGCCTAAATGAGGCTATCGATCACTAAAATATTCGTCGTTTCGACAAACGGTCGCTTTCCGGTCGCATTGTGCACTGTTTGCCGAATGACCGGAAACGATGTCTTTTGTGTATCCTTGCTATTCTCACATTGTTTTTGGATGATTAACATTGTTTTATTAATATTTTTACATCTGGAATCCACCGAATTAGTGCTGCGGACAAACTTACATTTGTCGCCTTTTTGGTCGAAGCGGACAATTTTGCAATTTAGGCGTTGTATAGAAAGTTATGTATTATTGTAATGGTTGATCTCAAATAAGTGTTTTCATTTATATATGGACTCAGGCTTGGCAGTAACATGCCTTTATTCCTTGTTCTGATTCATTTTGGCGGATTTACCGACACACTTAGTATCACCGCAATTGGTGCGCCCAACACTTTCTACCAACACTTTTAGGGCTTTGTTTTGGTTTGTTCTGCGTCGTAACAGAAACCAGTATATGTTATGATCAGATTTGCTTGCCCTAATACTTAGTACATGATGTACGACTCAGTTACGAAATTAAAATACGATAATAGGCATGAGATTATAGAATAAAATTAGTGATTAAATTGTACAGAATTACCGGTTATTTGCCATTAGTCACATACTCCCCCTGTTAAAAAGAATTTCGTCCCAAAATTCAGCTTGAGGCATCCTCTAAAGGAGTCTTCTTGAACAGGTGGGGGTATTTTGACTTGATCTGATCTTCACGCTCCCTTGTGTACTCGGGACCGTGACGCGAATTCCAGTGAACCTTTACCAGTTTAATTTGGCATCTTCTCGTCTTTTGGACTTTACAGTCCATGACTTCAACTAGTTCTTTGGTAAATTGTAATTTGTCTTCAACATGAATCTCGTCCGCTGGAATGATGACTGTGTCATTAGTTGGACTTTTCTTCAGATTAGACATATGAAATGTGTCATGTACATTATTGAGTTCCTCTGGCAGTTTCAACTTGTAAGCCACTGTACCAATCTTTGCCAGAATTTCGAAAGGTCCAATATATCTCGGGTTGAGCTTTCCGCGCTTCCCGATTCTAGCTACGCCTTTCCAAGGTGAGACCTTTAACAATACTTTGTCTCCGACCTCAAAGGATAATGGTTTGCGCCTCCGATCTGCGTAGCTCTTTTGTCTATCTCGGGCTGCTTTGATATGCTCACGGATCTTAAATATCTTGTCTGTGGTCTCTTGTACTAATTCAGGACCAATAAGTTGTCTGTCACCGACTTCCGCCCAACATAACGACGATCGACACTTTCATCCATATAGTGCTTCAAATGGCGCGGCCTTGATACTGGTGTGACAACTGTTATTGTAGGAAAACTCTACCAACGGTAAATGAGTATCTCAGTTTCCGCCTAAATCCATCACACTGGCCCGAAGCATGTCTTCCAATGTTTGGATGGTTCGCTCGCTTTGACCATCGGTCTGCGGGTGAATAGCGGTGCTTATCTAAACGAGAACCAAACGAATTTTGAAATGATTGCCAGATCCATGACACAAAGCGACCATCTCTATCAGAGATTATCGAGATTGGCACTCCATGACGTGCCATGATTTCCTTAAGATACAGTTCAGCAAACTTCTCTGTACTGTCTTTCTCACGGATGGGTAAGAAGTGAGCTGATTTGGTTAACCGATCAATGATAACCCAGATCAAGTCATGACCTCGAGAGGTCCGTGGTAATTTTGCGATGAAATCCATTGATATCTGTTCCCACTTCCAAACCGGGATCTCAGGTTGTTGTATTAAACCAGATGGTTTTTGGTATTCGGCCTTGACCTTTGCACAAGTTAGGCATTTCCCAACATAGGTCGCAATATCTCCCTTGAGATTCGACCACCAATAATATTCTCTCAGATCCTAGTACATTTTATCCGATCCTGGGTGTATCGAGTTCTTGGACTTGTGTGCTTCACCCAGCACCAAGTCTCGCAACTCACCATAATAGGGAATCCAGATCCTTCCCATGAAATATAAAGTTCCATCCTTGTTCGGTTCCAATTGTTTTTCCATTCACTGTAATGATTCCGCTGGAATGTTTTCTGGTTTCAATGCTTCTTGTTGTGCTTCGCGCACCCGAGTTGTGAAGTTCATCTGGATCGTCATTTCTAAAGCTCGTACCCGTAATGTTTTGACTCGTTCTTTCCTGCTCAAGGCATCTGCCACAACATTTGCCTTGCCCGGGTGATACTTGATTTCACAGTCATAATCATTCAACAGTTCCACCCAACGTCGTTGGCGCATATTCAGTTCCTTTTGATTGAATATATGTTGAAAACTTTTATGATATGTGAATATGGTACACTTAGTGCCATACAAATAATGACGCCAGATCTTCAAGGCAAATACCACTACGCCTAATTCTAGGTCATGCGTGGTATAATTCTTTCGTGAACTTTCAGCTGACGCGACGCGTACGCAATGACTTTCTCGTGTTGCATTAATACGCAACCCAAACCTTGATGCAATGCATCACAGTACACCACAAAGTCATCGGTACAGTCTAGGAGTGATAATATCGGTGCTTTACATAATTTCTCCTTTAATACTTGAAACGCCGATTCTTGCTTTTCTCCCCGCTCAAACTTCATATCTTTCTGTGTAAGCGAGGTTAGCGGTTGAGCAACTTTTGAGAAGTTCTCAATAAGTCTCCTGTAATATCCCGCTAAGCCTAGGAATTGTCATATTTCCATGGAGGTTCTTGGTGTGGTCTAGTTCTTTATAGCCTCGATCTTCGAAGGGTCAACATGTATTGCGTTCTTGTTCACCACGTGACCGAGAAATTGCACTTCGTGAATCCAAAATTCGCATTTCGAGAACTTAGCATATAATTGCTCCTTCTTCAGCAATTCAAGTATAGTTCTCAAGTGTTGCTCGTGTTCTTCCTCAGTTCGTGAGTATATCAATATGTCATCTATGAAGACGATCACGAACTTGTCGAGGTACGGCTTACATACCCGGTTCATCAAATCCATGAACACTGCAGGGGCGTTCGTTAGGCCAAATGGCATAACAAGGAACTCGTAATGACCGTAACGAGTACTAAACGCTGTCTTAGGAATGTTTTCCTCTTGGATTCTCAACTGATGATATCCGGATCTTAAATCTATTTTTGAGTAGAAACTTGACCCTTGCAACTGATCGAATAGATCACCGATCCTGGTAATGGGTACCGGTTTTTGATAGTGAACTTGTTTAGTTCCCGGCAGTCAATGCACATGCGAAAGGTTCCATCCTTCTTTTTCACAAACAGCACCGGAGCTCCCCAAGGCGAGAAACTCGGTCTTATGAAACCTTTGTCAAGCAGCTCTTGCAACTGCGTAGATAATTCTTGCATCTCCAAGGGCGCTAATGGATATGGAGCTTTTGCCACAGGTCCTGGCACTAAATCAATACGGAATTCGACTTGTCGCTGTGGAGGTAGTCCTGGAAAATCTTCCGGAAAGACTTCGGGATATTCCCTCACTACCGGTATGTCCTCCACCTTACGCTCCCCGACCTTTTTCTCCACTACAAGGGCAAGAAAGGCAATGCATCCTTTCCTCAAACATTTTTGAGCTTTCATGCAGTTTATGATTCGTAGTGGCGTGATGCTTCTCACCGTGAATCATCAAATGTTCTCCGTCGGTTAAGGGGATGCGAGTGATTTTCTCATGACATATAACTTTGGCTCGATTATCGGATAGCCAATCCATCCCAATGATGACATCGAAACTACCCAGTTGAACTGGTAATAAATTTATATTAAACTTTCATTCACCCAATTCTAACGTACATTTCTTTATTATTTCACCCGACTCTACCAATATCCCGTTAGCTAGTTCAATCGAGTACGGAACATCTAATTTACTCGACTCTACCCCAAGTATATCTCTAAACTCCTTAGAAATAAAACTGAAATCTGCCCCGGTATCAAAAAGAATAGATGCAAAGTGATCATTGACAGGGAACGTACCGGTGACCACGTTTGGGTCCTGGCGAGCATCCTTAGCTCCAATCACGAATGCTCTTCCCCGTGCTTGGTTTTCCTTAGGGTAATCTTTCTTGAAATGCTTTGTCTCCGCATCCAAAAGAACCTTGCTCTCTAGTATTTGTTCCCCGGCACACATCAGTGCGATGTCCAAACCTACCACATTTTCCACATTTGGGGCCTCGACATTCCCCGTAGTGGTGGAAAGGGAATTTGGGGCATTTCGGTGCTCCCATAGTATAAGATTTCTTAACAGCAATGTTTGTGTTAGTGGTAACATATGCCTTGGTTTCTTTGACTTCTCTCTTGGCTTGTTTCTTGTTACTGTTATTATTGCCTCGAGAGCCTTTCTTGAAATGGGAGAATTTTCGTTTATTGGAGTCCGTAGTCTCCTCAGTGTTTTCCTTCTTACTCATATCACTCTTGGGTAACCTTCCTGACGTACAGCCTCCTCAGTAAGGCTGACAGCTAGATCAATCGCTATTCTAATCTCGGTGGGCTTTGAAGAGGTAACCAGACTCAGAATTTTAGGGCACGTCCCCAGATGTACCTCTGAATTCGCTTAAATTCAGGCTCCACTAAGTATGGCACCACTCGAGATAAGTCATGAAATTGATGCGTGTACCCAGCAATATCTGAACCAATCATCTTTAAATTCCAGAATTCTGTCTCCAACTTTTGAATTTCTGATCTTGAGCAATACTTCTTTCTCATCATTTCTTTAAGTCCCTCCCAGGTCAGGGCATATGCAGTATCATCGCCCTTAGTTTGGACCTGGAGGTTCCACCAAGATAAAGCTCCATCCACGAAGAGTCCAGTAACATAAGTGACTCTTTGCTCAGCAGGGCACTTGCTCATACGGATGACTGAATCAGTCTTCTCAGTCCAACTTAGGAAGGCTACAGCACCTCTGGTACCGTCGAAATTCAGAGGTTTGCAGTCTAGAAACTGCTTGTAAGTGCAACCTGAAATCATTAGATGCACCATTTAAGCATGAGTAACCAAATAGCACAAATAGAATAAATGAGAGTATCATGCGGTTTTATGAATAACCGTGTATTACAAGTTGGAGGATTTCCTACGGTACCTCTGCTGTGTTCAGAGCGGTTAGCTTCGTACTGTGCAATTGCTTGTGAAATGCGTTCATCTAACTCTGCTTGTGTTGTCGGCAATGTATTATTGTTGGAACTCCTTCGGCGGGGTGGCATTGTCTTCTGATATAATATGTCGCTCACAATTAGCCGAACTACTCAATAATAAATTCATATTTATTATTATATTTATTTTTTTATTCATTATTATTATTATTTTTCGAACATGTATGTATAAACACATCGGTACATAATGATAAGATAAATATATGCATACGCCATACGCACACCCATCGTCACCATAAACACATAACTCATCGCATATATAGTCGCCACATCACAAGATATCAATCATAGCATCACCACGACAGAATACATCAACCATAATATCACCACATCATAACACTATCAACCATAACATAAAAGAGATACAATGTAAAATAAAGAAAATACACTTTATACAATGATAACTTGTTTCATTTTGTTTGTGAAGATCAAAAAGGACTTAGGGATACATAACCCTAGTCAGTACAAGTTTTTACATTACAAAAGTAAGATTTTCTTCTACATTGCTTCTTCACGTCATCAAGTTGTCTTCAAAAAGCCGGGATCTTCAAAGCTAAGTCCTCATGAGCTAAGTCATCAAAAGTACATCTGATCCCCAAAAGATAATCACAAACATGCTACTGAGGTGGAGGGGTGGTGGAAATGGTGTTCGGTGGAGCATACCGCGATGGTAACCCACCTCCTCCTCTAGGTCAGAAATGCGACTAGTAGCATCAGTCTTAAACTGCTCTAATTTCTGCACTCGCGCCTCAGATGGGCATGACGAGTGGTGAAATGGGCAGTAAAAAGGTGGGGTCGGTGGTGGTGATAGTGGTAGTGGTGGTGGTGATGGGGGTGGGTATGATGGTGGGGTGGTAGTGGCGATGATGGTGGTGGGGGTGTGGCTCTAGCAGCAGCATGAGTAGTGCGATGGGTCTCTAATTCCCATATCCTACGAAAGATCAAGGAAAGCGGAAGATCATGCAAAGTCACTCTTTCCTCCACAGGAATCGGAGGAAAGTGTAAGGGGTGGTAGGGGTCAGAAGGGCTCATGCCCGGTGGGGGTACAATAGATATACCCGCAGTAGGTGGTATGGGGCGTGGGGCATATATGGGAGGTGATCCAGCAGAGAAAGAAGGTCCTGCCATGTGGCAAGGTCCAGCTACAGATGGGTTGAAAACAGGGTGGTAAGTGGACCTCCAAGAGAAAAATGGGGGTGGCTGCTCTAGGGCACGTGGAGTACCGCTCAGTGAATAATATCGGGCGGGTCCAGCGTATGGAACGGGTCCATGGGTCGGAGTACTAGCTGGAAATGAGCTGACACGGGCCGATGAGGCTGCAAGGGGTGAATACATTGATACAGGCGTATCTGGGGCGGCAGAAGAGGCATCGTCTTCCATATGCTCACTCTAGGTAGCATCTGAGGATGACGAGATGTCAACGACTGGTATGACAGGGGGTGGGATCTCGAGTATAGCTATGTCATCAAAGACCTCTCCGTCACCAAGGTCATCCTCCATATGTTCGACATGGAACACTGGTATGTCATCATCATCATCGTCCTAATCAATAACTGGAGGAACCATGGCAAGAGGCACAGCCAAGTGTACAATCGCATGCTCGCTTTACGAATGGCCATACACAATAACATCGTGCGGGGGCTGCAGAACGACTAGCACGTCGTCTGCCGGTGGTGCATCATCCTCCATAGGATCAATAAGAGCAAGTGACTGGAAGACATCAAAGTCTCCATGGTCGGCTCCATCCCCAAGGGGTAGGGCCTCAGCATCGGGGTCATATCCATCGTCGGCTACATACTCCATGGGATCCTCCTCATAACTCGACGAGGAAGACACAGTCCTGGCAAATAATCCGTACAATGCATATATATACATGTTAATAATTTATTATTACTTATGATATATTTCATATTAATCACCAGTTCTCATGCATGACCTGTTCTATTCTGTTTTCACATGTAATCTTACTGTTTTGTGCCTATCCACTATAGACTAATCATGTATTGATCCTGCTCATTACTTATAGTTGAGCTTGTGTGATAGATCCTCATGTTATCGTGACACAATGAAAACCTTTTTGTTATCTTGTTATAATTCCAAAACATTTCTATTATGTTTCGAACTTTGTTTTCATAGTGATTATAGACCAAACTTTAAATAAAAGTTTTCCCCCGGTTCACTACAATCGGAGCTCTGATACCAACCTGTCACACCCTGGTCGTAGAGGAAGCGCAAGTGTGTGACTATTAGGTAATCATTGCATCCAATTTAGTAAACAATATAAATTAACAACGATGACATGCCATTAATAAGTTTCGTTCCATAAATACAACCATCCAAAAGTAATATCATATTGTTATCTGTTTCAACTTGTCATCATAAAACATGATTTAAAATACATCATTTCCAAAATAAGACATTGTTTTCATTATAATTGCATAATGAGGTTTTGACCCCTATATATCCAGACGAAGTTGGGATATAAAAGGTAAACCCTCCAAAAGATGGTACATAGTTGTCTTGACATTTTCCCATACCCGAATCATGTCACCAGCTCATGCCTTTCGTCCTGAAATACATGAAATTTTAATAAGTCAACATAAAGTTGGCGAGTTCATGTAGTTAATGTTTTCATATAAAAATGTTATTCTTGAAATCCAGTAATGAAATCCGAGTATGTTATTAGCATCATGGCGTTTTAAGGATCTATAGTGTGTCGCGAGCACCCTTATATATATGTGTCATAAGTAAGTAACCAAACCGAGACAACTTTGACATCATAGGGATCACAAAAGCACTCCAAAGGGTATACCAACTAGGAGTGGAGTAGGTCTCAAACTCAATAGATCTACTTCTTTTGCACCTTGGTCACTATGTGATTAATGGTTACTATTGTTATCCTCCTACTTACGCACAAATGATCGTGTTATCAACTAAACCCATAGATATATACTATTTGTTACGACATGTATTTCCCCTCGATAGTTTAAAACAAAACTTTGAAATAATTTGAAAGGATGGACATGAACTCACAGTTTTGCTTTTCGTAAGTCGTACTAGTAACGGTCGGTGTCCGTACACGCGTGTAACCTACATGTGTATTAAGTTTACTAGACACCTAGGCCTCAATGGACCTTGTACTTGTTGTTCATCTTGAATTCTTGTTATGTATTTCCTTGTTATAATAGAACAACTTTTAGTGTTATTGTAGTGTTGGTAGTTTTGCTTGTTCAATTAATATTGTTATATATATTTCTCAATATATATATATATATATATGTTGTTATCATTCTTTGATCATGTGTATCTAGTCATTGGGCATAGCCCATGTTTTCTTGTCATTGGGCTTTGCCCATATTATTTATATCTTTTTGGGCTTTGTCCATATATATTATTCATCTTGGGCCTTGTGCATAAGTATTATGGATTTGGGCCTTGCCCATGCTTTAATAAATTGGGCCTAGCCCAAATTTATTTACAAGAGCCCATTTTTAATAAGTCTTACACTTATAAATTTTAACTTTCCGAATTTTTATTTCGATAACATATATATATATATATATGTTAAACGTCTAAATATATATTTTAGACTCGTCGTCGACGTTGTTTATTATGCTTTTTCTTGTCGACAATCGCCCGTTGTCGTAATGACTTTTCATGTCGGCGATTCACCCGTTGGTCGTCGACGCGCCGATGTATTCGTGAACGTTCGCCCATTGACTGAATTGCTTCGTTTGTCCGATTATTGTTTCGACGCTTTGTAAGAATATATTTGTTTATGTCACCAACATTTGGTCTTATTCTCAAGTGCTTGTATCCTTGTATATGATTAGTTATTTTTATTGTGTATACCCTAAGCTTCTAAATACATAGACATACAATACACATATGTATTTAAACAAAATTTTTGGTGACAAAATATGTATACATATTTTAATTTCCCAAGTAACTATATATATATTTATAAAAGTTACTTATTTTTACTTGTAAATATATATATATATATATATATATATATATATACTTGTTAAATACTTGGGTATTTAGGGTTTAACCTTGTCATTAGAACTTACTTAATGACGATTTAAGTTACTAATCGCGTTTAGGCCCGCTAATCACCCCATTAATCGTGTCTTAATCGTGATTAGATTTTTAGAAAATTTCGCCATAGTTTCCACTAAACTATGGCGCTTTTTACGTTTCAAAAACGTATTTAAAACTTGTTTAAGCTCATAATCAAGATCAACAATTCATCACAAACCTTCCTATTATTTATTTACAACTATGATATATCATCATCCATGGCTTTTTAGTGGTAAAACTCTTATTAAATCATGATGACATTTCCAATATTTATTAGCACTTTTACATCACCATTTTTGTTATATCATTTAATCAAGTTCATCACATTAAACCTCTTGATTTCTATACTTTTTAAGATGGTTACATCTTTAAATAATAATGTTTACTTCTCATAAAAATCTTTCATGTGTAGTAAAATTTATCTTTAAGTTTTAGAAATCTTCATGGATGATGTAGTTGATGATCTTGTTTAGATTTAAACATTACCATGATTAAATCCTCATTTTTACCCTTGTTCATACAAGATCATCCAACTTTTATACTTTACTTAAACATAAATAACACTATCATACTAACTAATAATCATATAAACACATGAACAACACAAAACAAATTATATTTAGTGTGTTTATTATGGTGTGAGTTAGGGTTTTTAGTTTATCTTTTCTTCATTTTCAAGATGAACAACTTGTACATCATTAATCTAGACATAAAAATAAGCTAGATTATGAAAGATTTTTCCTTACAATGGGTGCACAAATTAGATGATGTTTTAAGAAGAAAATGAAGCTCCAAAATGCCTCCAATAGACCTCCACCCTTTCTAGCTCCTTGAATGACTTTGATAGGGTTTTAATGTGGGTGTAAAGTGATGGTTTATGGTGGCTAAATGGTGGTTATATGGTGGATGGTGTAGCCGTGAGTTTTAGTGAGAGAGAGGGAAAGAAAGTTGCAAATTTTCTTAAGTGTAAAGTGATGGAAATCTTAGGTGAATCATGATATATAATAGCCATCTTTCAAATCTTTATCACATCAACACACCATGCCCTTTTCAACAAAATCAAGTGGGTGTAGGACCCACTTGAAACCGTCAATGAGAGAGGGGTAAAGTGTAAGTTTTTTTCACATGTTAAATTAAAAGATATTTTGGCCATTAATTGAAGTATTGTGATTAGGGTTTAAATCTTCCATTCTTAGTATATAATTAGGGTTTAGGGTGCTATTACATGGTAATTAATCCACTTGATCCTCCAATATAAGTGTCGGATGACGCAAATGTCGTTAGATCGTTCATCGATGCAATAATCGCTAATAAATGAACTTATTTATTTAGTACCGGAAGTTTTCGTTTTCGACCACCATGATTGTTATGGTGTCTACTTATTGCATTTCCGACCTGAAAATATGCATACCTAGTTCGCTAGACGATTATACAATGAGTTAGGATGGCCAAAATGCCTTTCGTTCGATTGTTCGTTCGATATCGGCACTTTTATATTCTGCCGTCAAACTTTTCCGAAAGTTGTGTTTCCGTTGCCTCATATTAGTTGAATGGATTCCGAGTTACAAATGAGGCTTAACTAGTTTGCTAGATGCTAAATGAGGCTATCGATCACTAAAATATCCGTCGTTCGACAACGGTCGCTTTCCAGTCGCATTGTGCACTGTTTGCCGAATGACCGGAAACGATGTCTTTTGTGCATTCTTGCTATTCTCACATTGTTTTAGGATGATTAACATTGTTTTATTAATATTCTTACATCTGGAATCCACCGAATTAGTGCTGCGGACAAACTGACATTTGTCGCCTTTTTGGTCGAAACGGGCAATTTTGCAATTTAGGCGTTGTACCGGAAAGTTATGTATTATTGTAATGGTTGATCTCAAATAAGTGTTTTCATTTATATATGGACTCAGGCTTGGCAGTAACATGCCTTTATTCCTTGTTCTGATTCATTTTAGCGGATTTACCGACACAGTTAGTGTCACCGCAATTAGTGCGCCCAACACTTTCTACCAACACTTTTAGGGCATTGTTTTGGTTTGTTCCGCGTCGTAACGGAAACCAGTATATGTTATGATCAGATTTACTTGCTCTAATACTTAGTATACAACGTACAACTCAGTTACGAAATTAAACTACGATAATATGCATGAGATTATAGAATAAAATTAGTGATTAAATTGTACGGAATTATCAGTTATTTGCCATTTGTCACATAGATTGTATAGAATTACCGCTTATTTGCCATTTGTCACAAATTTATATCTTTAGTAACTTTGTAATCGTACTTCATTCCAATCTTGTAAATCTGAGACATCGATTATAATGGAAAACCATATTTATATCATTCGTATCTTAATTTATTCTTATGTTGTGTGAAATCAATCATCAAATACGTATTTACATTTATACTTATGTTGAAGGCAATAAATCAAGACTTTAATATTCTTTGAAATGTTATTCATACATGTTTACTCATTATGTATACTTATATACCTTAAAAACCTATATATATATATATATATATATATATATATATATATATTATTTATGAAAACGGGAGTTTTTAAATATATTTGAAATTTTCCTCCTTCTATCTCCCAACCACTTCATCTATGATCAAACCCTAATACTCACTTATAAATACAAGCCTCCACCACCTCCTAAACACTTTTCGCACTCTCAATTCACACTCAAACTCTCTCAAAGGCTCCAATCTTTGCAACTTTTGGACAGAAAATTTCTTGCTCAAAACTAAGTTTTCATCTCATTTCTTCATCTTTTCTTCTTGTTTTCTTGTTTCTTATTTCTTGGATAACCTCTAGGAGTGTTACCCCATGTTTACCAAGGTAAACAAAGGTCGAACATCACCATACTTGAGGTCTAAAGTTGGATAAAAAATTTGCATTGATTAAAACTTTTACAAACTTGTTTTTATTTACTTTTAACTTGAATAATCTTGTACCAACCTTGCTTCTAACCAAACCCATGGTTATGGAGCTTGAGTATGGTTGATTATCATGAGTTTAAAGGTTCAAATACCTTCTAAACTTTCTGTTTTGACAAGGTCTAAGGTGACCTACAAGTGTTGAAACCATCCAAGTCCACCATAGTTCATACGGTGAGTCTTATGTTTTGGTGAATGTGTGAATCTTGGAAGCTTGGGCTATCCTAACCTCATTCCACCACCTCACTTGATGATTTTATTCATATTCACTAAGTAGTTTCCTTGTCCTAAAGTAAGTTAATCCCGCATCGCCTCCAACATTTGCTATGTTGGGTATGAGACGCCCGGGTTGTTCTTATTTGGCTACTTAGTATGTTAGTAGATTAGTTGTACTTTACTTTCATTCATGACCAACCGAGTTTACCAACTAACTTTGTAAACTTTGTGCTTTGGTGAATCATACAATGAGGTTCAATGGATGTTTATCATCCCACCTCAATGCTTGACTTCTATGACATACATGATGGACTTATTATATAAAATATACTACATAAATATATAAATATAAACATAATTGAATTCTTGATGTTGATCGGATTATGGTTACACATCATGAAAGTAGGTTATATTATCTATGTTTTAAACCTCTCATTACGATTCTAATGGGCAAGTTTCGTCCCATGAAATCACATGAAAATAATAGTGTCAAAAATGAGTGTTTAAGACTAGATATTATTTTTCGTATACATACTTTTATATACTTAGAATTTCGAATCCGAACTCTCCACAAACCCGAATACTCACACACCTTCGTTTCCCCACGTAGGGTAACTTCGGTGTTCCATCCTCCAAACTTAACAACTCTCGAATTGCTCGGAAAGCTTGCAAAACCGTGAGTATACATGACTTCCTTTTTACTTTTTACACTTTTGGGTGCAATACATACATGCTATCAAAACTCACAAAATCACATACTTTATGCTTAAAACACAAACAATCCAATATACATGTTTGATACGTTATATTTGAATTCATATATGCTGGACTACTTATGCTTTATACTTGTCATTAACTTAGTACAAGCCTTCCTTAACATGTATAGCACTATAGGATTAACGCACTGCCCGTATTCTTGAGGTCATGTTAAGTAAAAAAAACAATCAATTCATTGATATGATTAGATTACGCTAGCGGGAATCTTTGGGTTGACATGCATAGTTGCATGCTAGTATTGTATATTAGTTTTAAGTTAACGATTATACCATGTTGATTTGTTTAAACTTTTATATTATGCTAGTAATCAAACTTGTATGATCGCCAATACTTTTGTATTGAACCACACTTTAATACGCATTGCAGGAATTTGATGATGATGACGACGATCGAAATTAGCAGGATGACTAGACACGCACCTTTAAATTTAGTACTTTGTTGTATTTTGTTTTTGTTCAACATGTTGGACTTTGCTTCTAACGATTGTACTTGTTTTTTAGTAATGAAATGATATTTATGTTTAATAAATATTGTCACAATTAGTGTTATGATGCTTTTGCAATCTCGTTTACTTCCCATCCTGATGTTTCCGCCATCGGTTGGGGTGTGAGAATACCGATACCATAACGAATTGAACCGATAACTTTTTCTTGACTTTCAAGTATACCGTCGTGATGTGGTTTTTTCATCATCATGTAGAATATCTAGTCGCGATTTGCCTATTATTATCTGCGTTTCGAACCCGCTGTGGAGCGTGAGTAGTAACCCACTAGCCAAAGATAATTACACTAAGAACTTGTTCTTTGTCATTCTCTCAAAGATAATAAAAAATACAGTTATATAACAATTAGCAAACATTAAAACAACCTAAATGATGGAACAAACCTAGATGATCAGTTGGATGAACATTAAACCATTATAACTGCAACACCCCAAATTTCATTTGTTATTTAATAAAGGGTAGTTGTGAACAAGTAAGAATAGATTATCAACCATAAAAATATAAACATCATTCTTGAGGGGCCAAACTTATAATAGATTATCAGCCATAAAAATATAAACATCATTCTTGAGGGGCCAAAGTTGGATAAGTAGAAAGATGAAATATTAAAACATAAATAAAACACAAACTCACACACATTAGTGTGTGAGTGTGTCGATCAAAGCTAGAGTAGAAGGGGAAAACCCCTTGTTGGTCACAAATCAGTAAAATTGAAGAGGGAATATAAGCTTGATTTGATGCATGTACTAATATTTATGACCACCTAAGTGTTCTTGTCATCAAGTAAGTTGAATTTCATGATTTAATGATTTTTGATGAAATGGGTTATGTGTAATCCGTGAATGTTTTATGAAATTGAACATCAATGTTAGTTAATATCAATGTGTAGAAGTCGTAATGTGCTTAATTTTGACTATATTGATGATTTGGGGTAAAATCCACTTGTATTTGTAGAGTAATATAGTTTAGTGAAGATTATGTGCAAATTAGTGAAATGTAAATGTTTGAAGTAATTTGTAGTAGATACATTATTGAGAAATTGATATAGAACAAAAGATACATGGCTATGATGATGATTGTTGAAGTTAGGATTTGCTATGTAAATCTATGAATAGAATAGGGAGAATGTGCTTAAATTTCTTGTACATTATGCTTTGTTGACGTTAGGCACACAACATGTTCGATGAAATGCCTAGGTTGATTTAGTTGTGTTTTGAAACGAATTCTTGTTAAATTGATGTATTAGAATGAAAATGGAAGTGTACATAGTTATATAGCACTATAATGAATAAAGGAAAATGCATATATGATGAATTCACATGAAAGCTAAACGTGTGAACTTGTAATATATAGCAGCGAAGGAGGAAGACACGAGCCATTCCAAGACGCAAGTAACGCAAGATCACGGTAAGTCATGTGAACTTCACTCTATCCTAATGTAGATTACAACACTTGCTTCATTATTGTTATTAGCTTGAAATTATAGTTAAAGCATGGTAAACGTAAGGTGTCCCACATTGAAGGACTTGTTAAAATAAAGAGAGTTATGAAACATGTATGATTATCCGTCATGAACGGAACAAAGTGAATGGGATAACAAGATGAAGATTGGATATGTAAATGATTCGTTGTAAACGGGTCAAGATGGATGAAGTTTCGAGGTGTCAAAATGGTTTGTGTTGATCCATTATGAACGGGTCGGATGGATTAAAGATGTTGATTATGAAGGAATGGTAAACGCAATATATGTTTTTAAATGGAATTGCTAGTATGAATATTTGTGTGCAATATATGTTTTTAAATGGAATTGCTAGTATGAATATTTGTGTATTAAATGATAGGAAAATCTCACCTTTGATGATGGCGAGCTTGGAACGAACACACTACATCACCCTTTCGCGCGTCCGGCTTATGTTCGTTTCAAATTGTCAAAACAATTTATGGGTTGTAAATGCTAGTTTAAATGCTTAGGTCTTTTATAAGAAAGTTTAAGTTTGTATCTTGATAACGTAGTTCGGGTTAACACTGGTGACAAAACTAGATGGTGGTGTTTGCATCGAACTATTTCAAGGGTATTTTGATAAAATATGAATTATGAAATGAGAGTTTAAATTATGACGTTTTGTTTGTCGTTTTGACTTTATGTTAATATGGGTGCAACAATAACCCAACTTACCGGCGGCACAACTTCTTTGCCCTTCCCTCAAATTACCGGTATGATTCTTGTCAGCCAAACTTTCGGCATCTAGTATAACGGGTTCAACTGGCCGGTATAAACCGGTTTTATATCATTGGTTTTAAGTTATCATCATTTAAGTATTTTATTATTTTTTTGTTTTTTTCTACATCAAACCTCATTTAATTGAATCATATTGTATTAAGTCTATTATAGTTGTTTTTTGGTCAAAACTAATTTAAAAAAAAGTGAAATTCAGATTGAAATGGGTGGTCGCAGGTGGCTTGCGAGACCGACCTCGGTTCAAAAATCCAGTGAATTTCTCCATAGAGGGCAATAACACCTGCTTAACAGGCTCAAACCGCGTTCTCAGAGAAACCATAACCCCTGATACCAGTTGCGTCACCATAAGAGTCGAAACTATCTGGCGTAAAGTAGGTTGGACTAGACCCCGTGGCTTGGATTCAAACTACCGACCTCTCAAATAAGCTTAGTTCTTATCTTCTAATTAATATCATAAAGCAGGGTGTAAACATAAATTAGAGTACGGTGCAGCCTTTTCATAGTCTCACAACTGAAAAAATAGATTGCTGCTTTTAGCGTATCCTTAAACTTTTATTTTACCATGTTCCTGAATTAATTCACATACGATCATGGTAATAAAACATTTATGACTCATTTACTTGAGACATAAATACTAAATGACCCTGTAGAACGTCATCATCAGACAATTCTACCCCCTTGTATCAGATCAACTAATGATCCAAACCTAATTTTGATTTCATCATCAAAGGCATGAGTGATGTTTGGTATTTTCATAACTACGGCAATCTTCCAAAAGCAATTATTTGTGAAGGTTTATGAGCCAAACATAAACCTTAAAAAGCTCATAAACCTTATAAAACACTTATTAGAACGTGTATTTGTAAAGGTTTATAAATTATGAGTTAAGTATAAACCTTTCATAAACACGTACAGCATGTATTCATAGAGGCTTATGAGACGAACATGTCAAACCATTAGAAAAAAAACTAGTTTAAAAAGCATCTTATCTAAATATAGTTTGAAAGATTTGAGCTATCACATGTTCCCCAAAATCCCACCCCTTTGCTTGTGTTCTTCATAGCTATCACAAAACGAACCGAAACTTTTGCTAATTTCTAAAGGTAGCAGCAACAGCAGTAACATGTTGCCCCTCTAGTCTAAACTCTTATGTTAAAAAAAGAATCTGTACCACCTAAATCTTTGTGGCTCTGGGAGGTTTTTTTAATATGAAAACGCACTATCTCTAAGCTTGATCGGTTGCGTTTGCAGCAGCCGCCACAGCGCTAGTACTTGGGCCAGCACCACCTTCAACACCAGGTACGCTCCCCCATTTCCCTTCAGACTCAAGTGGCTCGAATACACACACACCACCATCCGTAAGTCCCAAAGCAAACTGATTCGGTTCAGATGGATGTGCAGCAACCACAAGTGGATACACCCTTGGCCTGCAACAAAATCACAACATATACGATATACAATAAACAAGTGCATATACATATATACATACATGTCTCTCTCTCTCTCTCTGCATGCGTGTGTGTAGTGATAAATTCATATAAAAATGGCTTATTTACCGTCAAATCTGTTAATGAGTATTTTTTATGTAGTGCCATTTTCATAATTAACATGTAAAAACATAATGTATTCCTACACTAAATGTAAGCACACAGTTAAACACCAATGCATGAATACACTATGAACGTGTTGACATTTTCCTAATTAACGTAAATACCAGATATAGTGTAGTGAATACGTTATTAGAAACTACCGTCTACATGTATTCACTGGTGAATCAAATTCTAATGTGATGTAATTGTATTTATCTAAATTACGAAAAATGCCACCACGTTATGAAATATTCAATTGCAGTTATCAAGTTTCAAAAATAATTTCGAAATATTTTACGGTACTCATCTAAATCCACCCCTATATATATGTCTTTGCGCGCGCGTGCACACAGGCATACTAATAATGCTACATATCATAACATATGAAATGGAGAAACACAAATACTCACTTTGGATTTGCGGGCAGATACGAGATTGGACTGACCCGACAGCGCAATCTGAGGGTGGATGCTGTTAGAATATCAATACTTCCGTCCTCAACAGTGACATATATCGTCTGGCTATCACATGAGTAAGCAGCATGTGTGATTGCTCCACTTGCTTCTAGAGGGCCCCACTAAACACGGACGGCATAAATAAGTTACAATCAATAATATAACAAGAAAGATAACTCACCACTGGATTTATTTAAGATTAAGAAACAGACCTGCTTCAAACATTCCAGTTTAGGAGCTTCAAAAATGGCTATCTGAGTTCCATGAACCACTAGCAACTGTTTTTGATCTTGGTGAAATTGTACATGAGTGTCCGCAAAGGGAGCCGCAACGCGTCCCCCGGGAATTTGCAATTGTCGACTTATTTGTTTCTCCCACACATTAGCGTTCCACACACACAACTGCACATATAAAAAATTAAAAATAAAAATTCCTTACTGTTAATTCGATTAATACACGTTTTTAGTTTGTGAAATGACAGCGTAGGGCTGTGAATTTCTGACACAACACAAGCCTAACAAGAAACTCATGGATTTGGGTTTAGCTAAATGGGTCTGGTTCTTGTCAACCCGTTTTACCCATTTATATTATATTTTGTTTTTTTACAATATGTTTTAAATGTAAGATTGTGAAAGACTGAATTCTTTATTGATTCAATAGGATTACATTATATAGAGAATATATGAAACCCTAGAAACCTAAGCTTGGCCCGTGGGCTCAGACTAATAATATGGTCTAATACTCCCCCGCAGTCAAAGCGGAAGGAAACCAAAAGCTATGACTGAAGAAAAAACATAAAGAAAAAGAGCGGTCTTAATTGCTATCCATAATCTTAAAAGAGACTCCACAGTTTTGAATGATCCCGTAATCCTAAAAGAGGCATCCAATGCGGCAGGGCGGCGGCGGCAGAGCGTAGTCCTGCAGGCGGCGCGGCGAGGGACCGTAGTCCATTAAGCGGCGGCGGCGCGACAGCAAAGAGCAACTTGAGGGAGAAGCGGAATCAACAAGATGAGGCCGTAGCATCATATGTGTGGGCGATTGGAATAATTAATTCTCACTTGTGAGAAGCGGAATCAACAAGATGAGGCCGTAGCATCATATGTGTGGGCGATTGGAATAATAAATTCTCACGTGTGAGATGGCTGAAATCTTGAATCGAAGCCGAGACTTTACTTCAAACAGAAAATAAGAAAATATAAACGGGAAAAGAAACAAAACCAGCAAGCCGGACAAGTCGGCGGCAACAGTGGCGGCACGCCGCCCTGCCTAGGGTTTTTATCAAGTGGTGACGGCTAGGGTTTTGTTATTTATGTGTGACGGCGGCTAGGGGCGGCTTGACGGATATGTGAAATCAACAAGATGAGCCGTAGCATCATCTATGTGGTAAGAGACCGTAAGAAAGCCGGTGAAACTAGAACCAAAGACATTTGAATACGAAACTGAAAAAAAAGGAAACGGAAAACAAACGGAGATCGGACAGGGCGGCAGCGGCGGCACGCCGCCCTGTCTAGGGTTTTTCTCAAGTGGTGACGGCTAGGGTTTTGTTATTTGTGTTTGATACAGCAGAGAGGGTATAGAGCCTAGGCTGGCTCTGATACCATGTAAGATTGTGAAAGACTGAATGTTTTATTGATTCAATAGGATTACATTATATAGAGAATATACGAAACCCTAGAAACCTAAGCTAGGCCCGTAGGCTCAGACTAATAATATGGTCTAATATTAAATTGAGTGAGTATTTTATGCCATGATTATAACTTAAAAAGAGAAACTGACATAAGATTTTATAATTAAAATGTATTGTATTATATACATTTGTGTTTTTTGTAGAAAAATTTTAATTTTAATATATTGATTTGCGACATAAAATTTAAAAAATTGGGGTTGAACAGGCCGTGTTCGGGTCAACCCGCAAATATTTGGGCCGTGTTCGGGTTCATACGTATGACATGATTTTCGGGTTTGGGTCGTGTTCAGGTTCGTCTAAAATTTTTGGTCCGGGTCAGGTTGGACCCACCAACACGCGAACACGACCGTTTAGCAACCCTATGACAGCAGAATGGAATGTCACCTGAGAATCAGCACCAGAAGATACTAGAACATTAAGAAGAGTAGAGAATGCAAGGCCCGTGACTCTTTTTTGATGACCTTTAAGCTTGGTTTTGACCTGGTCAAACAAATAGTAAACAATTACTTCATTGACTTAGGTTTACAATAAAAATAAAATACAAAAAATTAAAAAACAACCTCATCGACCCGGACATTGTATATATGGATTGATGAATCATCCATGCCTAGGGCAATAATATTGTTATCCCGAGGATGAAAGAGCAGAAACGTTGCTGCAGGCGGAGGTGGCATAAATGTAGTCATGGTCTGCATATTAAGAAATAAATAAACGGATGCAATAAAAGTTGAAGAATATGGTAAAATATTAGATAGCAAATTAACAATAAAGCATTAGGTTAAGGTTACCTTAAACGTCATCATATTAAACAAAGAAATCTTTCCGCCTGAAGCAGACGCAACATAAGAGTCGTTTTTAGATAATGCAAAACTTGCAATGGAATCCTCGGTGTTTGTATCACTAATATCGTTTGTCATCAATATACCACTGGTCGGTTGCCATAGCTGCGGTGCCACACTGGCAGTTGCCTAAAACAGCCAAATATCCATAATCATTAATCACCAAAAAGATTAAATTAAAATAGGATTAACAAGATCTAAGAATATAAATACCTTCTCAGTAGAATTATGATCGGTTTTCTGCCATTTCCATAGTTTATGGACAGCATTGGCTGCTAGAGCTAAAACTGCATGGCCAGAATTTATGTACATTAATCTTGTGACCTGTAATGCAGACAACATTATGTGACAGGTCAAGTGTTTGATAATCGTATCTACTCAGAAATGAGCTTAAACGCAATAAAATATTATAATGCGTACGGCATACCCGCATTGCTGAAGATGTATTATCTGGAAACCTTAAACAACGACAATGTGATGGTTCTGAGATTTCTGTCACTTTCCACATTCTAGATTTGTCGGTAGCTTCATCTCCAGTTCTGGGCCTTTCTACCGAATTCTGATTTTCGGTATAATCACACCCCATGAATATTTAATTAATATAACCAATATCTGGAAAACTGAAAACAATAACACTCACCGTCATTGTTAAGGGGGGTGTTGTGGTAACTATATCCATGACACTTGGTCCACCAGTTGCATTAGCAGTAGCAGTAGCAGTAGCACCAGATGTGGTCAACACAGAAGTCTATTCATGTTCTCGAATTCATAAATAATCTGATTCTACAAATTGAATTACGAAAAAGAACAAGAATATCTTTACCTTCACCACAGACGGACGATTCTCCATACTCTTAAGAACCCGAACCCCATCTGAGTTCGCTAGTATTTTGATTCCGTTGTCACTTGTCGAAACAGCCAATAACATTCCTTCTTTGTTAAACCGAACACAAGGAGAAGCCTGCAAATGAATAATTTTTAAACCCAGCATGTAGAAACGCTTATATTTTAATTAACAAATACTTGAACGTATGATAGATTATTACCGGTAAACCACCCTCAGCATCACTGACGAGCAACACACTAGCATTGTCCATATTCCAGTATTTAATCAACCACTCATCACCAGCAACAATGTAGCGGTTTTTTGTGGTATCAAACTGTACAGGCCGATTAGCCCGTTTCCCGAGCCCATTATACATACGTTTGATAGCGCCTTCACTTTCATTCCATTCAACAATGAAAGATTGTGCATCTTTATTCGTCCCACATGAAAATAACCGTGTCCCGTCATCACTATACACCATGGCGGATGGTGAATGACCTGGCGCAGCATAGTCAAGTCTGGACCCCATGTTGTCGTACAGCCACGCCTTTATGTTCCCGTCAGTTGCCGTTGAGAAAATAAACTGAATATTTTCTTTGAAATGTGGGCAAACACAGTATACAGGTGCTTCGTGACCTTCCAGTTGATTCTGTTTTTCCCCGGTTACTGCGTTCCATACCTGTATGGAACGTCATATTATACATGATAGATTTCATAATTTTACAACGTTAAATGAAACAAAAGTAATGAGATACAAACCTTTATCAACCGATCATCTCCACACGATACAATGCTGAGTATTTTGTTAGGGTAAGAGAAAGCGAGATCGTTAACACTGCCACTGTGGGCCTCAATCTGTATTAAACCAAATTTAATAAAATTCTAAAAAAGGTATTTAAATAGTTATATATGACGAAGTAACCAACAGATGAAGCGAGCTACCTCCAAGTGATTTCTTATATCAGCACCACCATGATATGAGTATATCTGCACAATGTTCTTCGAGTATGCAACACCTATATTCAAATATCAAAAGGGCATACATAAAGTCATTTGATGTTTATATTCGTGTGCTTTGAAAGATTGCAATAGTTATTAGGTTACCGAAAAATGTTCCATCAGGGTTCCAAGTTACACGGTTCACTGATGCGGTATAATCATTGGTCAAAGTTGTCTGAAGGGGCATTGAACAAGCACCGAGATCCCAAACCTTAAAATTCTTCTGAGTAAGCTTCTCCCGACTGCTTAGATCCCATAACAAGAATTCTCCAGCGTTCGTTCCAACTTAGGATTTCCCAACACAAAACAAACAAGTGACCGCATTAAATAACTATCAATGATTAAAAACGAAGTTTAATATGTTATAGCATATGGGAACTAAGTCAACTAACCAAGAAGCTGGATTTGCTGTGTGGGTGAAAGTCCATACTCTTAACAGCTGAACCCTGATTTAGGGTCATCATAACAGCTTTTGGGAGATCTTCAGATGACGATGAACTTTGACCACTGTAACCGATGGGTGACACGTTTACAGGCGTACGGTTGACCTGTACCGAGATCTATGCGGCATTTAGCACGTAGTTAAATGTTCCATTTTAAGAAAAAAAAAGTATCTAAAAACAGAAAGCGATTCAAAGTAGCCGCAATAACAGTCAGAGCAGTTCATACTTCATCGGATGTCCCGGATGCCCGTGTTCTTTTGGGCATGTGTTCTGAGTCAGCGGTTTGAAAATCTACAGCTGGATCGTTACCAGGAGGAGTCCTGGCGCGCTTTGGTATAGCTGCCACTTCAGCAAGAAAATAGCAATAAATGAAAGATTAAATAAAGGGGTCGCGAACAATGCGGAAACTCAGACATATTTATGATGCAATCACTACAAAGTACATAAATCTTAGGGTTTTTCTTATTCTCAATGAATGCTTATAATTTGTTGAATCACATACCAGATATATTCGGTGGAATTAAACTTATAGGTCCGCTGGACGGTGATACACGCGCGACAGCTGGAATTGTCATCCAACCGGTGAGATTTGTCGGCAGAGGTGCTGTGGGTGCTGCCTGATAAGGCTTTGATATAGAGAACAGGAAACAAAAAGTCAAATACGTGTTTACCATAGAAAAATAAGAAGAAATGTTTTTTTTTTCACTTACAAAGAGAGCACCCAAAGGTGGAAATCCTGGAGGCCTTGACATGGTACCCATTAATGGATTGGTAACAGGGGATAAAGCATTTGCATCGATTGGCAGTGACGGTCCGCAAGTATGATCGACAAACAAGGTTTTTATATCCGGATGTGGCTTCGGGTTTTTACACAGTTGATGTTGCCAGTTCAAACTACAATCCAGAAAAACAGTAAACTTAAATATCCTATAAGACTGGAAATGAACAACCGAAGATACAAACCTTTGATTAATGAGTGTCCTCAATCTTGTACTCTTTAAGCTTGGAAAAGTTAGCTTATCACGAAAAATGGGATTTGCTTCGATCAACTTCTTAAGTTCGGCCAGCATTATAGCTCTAGCAGAATTGGTATCTCCATATGTGGATAATTGTTCATTCTCTCTGAACACACGTTTTTTTAACATTAATTAATTCCCAAATCGTATAATAAAATTTAGAAATTTCATATCTACGTAAAAAAGTAACATCATGAAAACCGAAGCTTTTAATGTGTTCACCTGAAATTATCCAAAGTCAAAAGCAGCGTTAATTCTTTAAACAGATCTTCATTAAAAGCCGAAAACACTTTCAAGTCCTTCATTAGAATTTCAAGAGCTTTGGCGCCATCCTTCCTGCAAATCAAACACGCATTAACTCACAAAGTGGTTTAATCTAAATTACAAAATGCATATAAACATACCTATCTAAAGCTTCCAAGTACTTCTGCTTTTTGATCTCGAAGTAAATCTTCATCGAATACCTATTATCTTCTACCTTTGTATATCCAGAAATGTACTTCTCCACCTCATCCCATTCCCCGTTCTTCACCAATTCCTCCAAGTACCGCATATTAAAGAAAAAACCAGATTCTCGCTCCAACCTCCAAAACAAAACAAACCAAAATTTTCCATAACCAAAAGAACAATTTCCTAAAAATCCATAACCAAAGCCATCAAACCCTACCTGTGAATAGTCTCTTTGAAATTCTCTTCCTCAAGAAACTGAAGTATCAAAAAAACAAGCTCTCTGCTTAAAGAAGACGCCATAACTTCACTTTCTCCCCAAAACTGAAACCGATTTAATCGAAAAATATATAAAACACACATCAACAATGAACAATAAACAATTTACAATTACAACCTTATAAAATCATCTAATAACATCAAACAAGAACATCAGAACCTTACTCGCCTTACAATTCACCAAACTAAATTTGAATTTCGCACATTGTATCCTAAATTTCCAAATTCTACACGTATATAACGCAAAATCAATACATAATTCTGCTCTAAATTGTCTAAAATCAAACAAGAACAGTATAGAACCTCAATCGCCTTACAATTCAACAAACTAAACATGGATTTCGCACATTCAACGAGAAATTAACCTAAATTTACAAAATCAAACACGTATATAACGCAAAACACATAGCAAATGAACAATCCATACATATAATCACTATATCTATCTAAATTTAGGTTATAATCGGAGATCAAAACAGGCGTTACCTTCGAATTGGCTGAGGAGATGTTCCGAAATCGGAACGGAGGGTTTCAGACTCTCTCCGTCTGTGCGAGAATTGTAGAGAGAGAAAGTAGAGAGTTTTAGAGAGAGAAAGAATGAGCGAGTGACGAGATATATATAGTGGTGAAATATACGAGTTGAACGAGATGATAAGGCGAGAAATTAGGGATATGATAAGTAGATGTACTTAAGATAGGTTGATTGACTTATTACTTGATAGATTATTACAAAAGCAACATGCTTTTAAGTCGGAGAAAGATTTATTATTATTTTATAAAAAAGATATTATAAATCATTTTTAAATGTGTGTGCAGCCGAACGTTTGTTCTTTTTGTTGAGTAAAGATATTACAATTACTTCATGCACTAAATGCATTAATGACAATAATAAATTATTTAAATTATTAAGGCGGAGAAAGTTTTATCATTGTTTTATAAAAAAGATATTACAATTAAATGTGCGTGTATCTGAACATTTGTTCATTTTGTTGAGTAAAAAATATTACAATTACTTCTTGCACTAAAACATTTGTTCATTTTGTTGAGTAAAAATATTACAATTACTTCATGCACTAAATGCATTAATGACAATCATAAATCATTTAAATGTGTAAAGAAATAACAACTTTTAATGTTGAAAATATTATATATGTACTAATGGATATACTGAATATGTATTTTAAAATAACAAAACTAGTGTAAATTTATACGTGTTATGACGAGAATTTAATTAGTATTAGTTCGTTTGTTATAGTATCAGCAAAGATTTGAATAGTACCAATATTTGTAGTGATTCAAATAATAATGATATGCGTTCTGAGTTTTCTTGGAATCGATTCATTCGTCACAGCATCGATAGAAATATCAAGAAAACCATAAAATCAAATACATGTATTAGTACTGATGTTGTTCGGGCAATACTGGTCCGCTTCGTCATTGTAGAAAAACAAAAAAGTCATGCATCAAAATATAAATGTATAAAGCAATAACTATATATTAATGTATATAATGAATGTTACATATATTACATGTGTACTAATGAATTTACTGGTTATGTATAACATTTAAATATGAATAGAAGCAAGTGATAAAATAGTTTTATATTTAGGTTTTCAATAATTACATAAATTAATAAGATCTTATAAGGGTCAACTTTTTCATGCTACATGAGATTTATGATATGTGACATTAAAAAAATATACCCAAATTTTTAAAAGTTTATCTAATTCCTCTGTAAAAATACATGTTTAAAATAGAGATCAATCACCACGTTTATATTTATGTTTTCAATCACCTGATAATAAATAAGTTTGGAAGGTAAATTACTTTCTTGAATTTATATTATTTATTTTTTTAGAATTTTTAATAGGGAGATTGGTATCGTATCGAACCAGTATTCGATATGAAAGTGTAGCTAACACAAAAAACATACATTGTATCATAAATGTTTGGTTGGTATCGTTATCCCTTACAGTACCATTAAAGGTCCCGAATCGATATTGTGTCACATAGCACTGATACTGAAATTGAACTAAATTCAAACCAAATATTGTACCATATATGTTCGGTCGATACCGGCATGATGCGCTACCTTATAGTATCAATACGGTGCTATTCGAATTTTTTCATCCCTAATTTTTAAAGCATAATATAGCTTTCAATTATTTAAAGATAATTAACTAAAAATATAAATATAAAGAATTAAAAATAATTGAATAGTGATTAATTACATCATGTTTTCAGTCATCTAATAATAAATAATTTTGGAAGGTACGTTAATTAGTTTGGTCAATACCAGTATCATACAATACAATACTTATGCAGTATCCATACGATATCAATATTTGATACGAAATTTCTCGTCCCTAATTTTTAAAGTATAATACAACTTTCGATGATTTAAAAAAATTAAAAATACGGAATTAAAAATAGCTGAAAAGCGATTAATTACATCATAATTTCAATCACCTAATAATTAATAAGTTTAGAAGGTTCATTAATTTCTTGCATTCATTGTTTTTATGTTTTTAGGATGTTAAAAGGATAATACAACAAGGGGATTTTTCCCATGTCTTTAGATTATTGTTGGAAAGCAATTAATTACGTCAATAACTTTTAATTTGAAACGATTATATTATTACTGAATCAACAAAAATTATATCCGACCAACTTTTAATATTATGATGGTTAACACTTTTTCCTTCGTGTTTTCGTCCTTAATTTTTATTCACAAGTTAACGATTATATTTATTATTACTGAATCAACAAAAATTATATCCGACCAACTTTTAATATTATGATGGTTAACACTTTTTCCTTTCGGTTTCGTCCGTAATTTTTGTGCACAAGTTGATACATAGTCCTTAATTTTATGGTAGTGGTTTTATTCATTAATATCTATATCTATATTTTCCTATATAATAAAAAAATGTTTAGATACACTTTCAATTAATCATTCTATGTCATCTGTTTTTCAAGTTTTCCTCTCGTTAGAGCATTCACAATGATGACCCTAAAATATATATGAGTGGGTTTAGTTATATTATAAGGAATAGTTGTTAGTGTTTTTGAGTGGTTGTGAGTGAAGGATAGATAAAATATATGAGAAAGTTACTGTTCATCTGTAAATATATGAGAAAAAAATCTGGAGAGGGAAAACCTTATAAATTTTTTAATATATTTAGAAATGGTTGTGAGTGGAAGAGAGAGAAAATATAATGATAAAGGTATAAAAAATATTATTTAATTGAAAAGTAGAGTATAAAAAGTTATTGTTTAGTGTAAATATATGAATATGAATAAAGAATTCTTTGCGAATGCTCTTATCGTCCCTAATTATATATAACTAGGTTACAACAGGGCCGTCTCCAAAAATATTAAAAAGAAAAAATTTAGCCCTGGGCAAGAGAAAAACCAGACCCTACCCGCCAATCGCCGTATAATATAAACTCATCGGTGAATCACATATACACATGTATGAATACTTGTTCTACAATCCATGTACTATAACCACAAAAATGGTTGTTAACTTTTAAGGTTATTCTACAATCCATGTACTATAACCAAAAAAAGGTTGTTAACTTCTTTTAAGGTTATTTAATTGGTATTGATATTTTAAACAATTTGGATAAATAATGTAATATATAACTTTGTCAAAACATTTATAGCAAAACATTTGTGTCCGTAATAAAAACTAACTCTTTAATATCTGAAGCAGAAAATTTTTTAAAACTATTAGTAAACAATAAGTTAAATAAAAGGAAAAATACTTACAATAATGAAGTAAATGAAACAAAATTCTAACGTTTTTCTATACTTAGTTGAATAATAAATTTAATAAACAAAGGTACATAATAGAATTACTTATTGAAATTTGAGAGCTGTTTTTTACTTTTACCTTTTCTTTAGAGTTTTTTTCCTATAATAGTGTTGGTGAAAAACTATTTACCAAAATAGTGTTAGTAGAAAAATATTTACCAAAATAGTGTTTTTAAAGATTCTTTGTTTCTCACTCCTTTTCTAATTGGATAAATCCAATTCGTTAAATAACTATTGATCTAATCATATTTTTTTAGAATTTAAAAAGGAAAAAAACCTTTTCTATAAAACCTGCTTTGAAACAAAAACATATTTTAAAAATCTAAAAATCTAAAAATCTGTATTTGATAAAAAGGGATTTTTTTAGTCACCTATTCCGTTGATACCTTATTTATTTTTTTAAAATCAAGTTTTCAAGCTCTGAGTTTGGCCATTTTTATTCCATCCATTAACAATGTTAATAAACTTTACAGTTTAACTAGTAAATAAATAGGCTTTTTTTTAGAAAACAAATTTTCTGGATTTAATTACAGCATATAAAACTTAAAAGTGTACATTGTGTTTTGAGCAAAATATTTGTAAGAATAACCAACATAAAAATTTATGTATTCCGAGATCGAATACACAAAAGAGTTGATAGGTTCGGATCTAGTCCTTACTTTATTCGTTAATACATGTTATAAAGAGTTACTAGATTCGAACTTACTATCTCTTTCATATGTTCGAACACGAATACATAATTTCTATATGGGTTATTCTTAGAGAATAATTTGCTTTAAACAGTATGTGGGTTATTCTTAGAGAATACTTTACTTAAAACACAATTTAGACTTTTAAATTTTTATCAGTTGTAATTAGGGGTGCAAACAAGCCGAGCCCGAGCTCGACCAGACTCGAGCTCGATTAACTTATGAGAGCTCAAGCTCGGCTCGATTCGAGCTTTGTTTTCAAAGCTCAAGCTCGGCTCGTTGGTATTTTCTCAAGCTCGAGCTCGGCTCTGACTCGGCTCGTTTATTATCTATTAATTAATATATTAAATAAAATTAATATAAATAATAGACTTTTTAGGCTCGCGAGCTCGATAAGTGAAGCTAGGGTTCGGGCTCGTTTACTAAATAAGCTTATTTTTAGGTTAGAGGTCGGCTTGTAAACAAGTTTAAATAAGCTCGGCTCTACTCGGCTCGTTTACAGTAAGGCTCGATGAGCCTAACGAGCTTCACATGCGAGGCTCGAGCCCGGGCTCGATAAACAAATGAGCTTTATTTTAGGCTCAAGCTCAGCTCGAGTTTGATAAGGCTCGGCTCGTTTCAAGCTTTTTCTCGATCCGATCTCGAGTAGCTCGCGAGCCGCTCGGCTCGTTTGCACCCCTAGTTGTAATTAAATCCACAAAATTTGTTTTTATAAAAAAAAAACATAATAAATAAAAGCCTTTTTAATTTACCGGTTAAACTTAAACAATTTTACAAGTTTATTTAAGATAACATGTTTTAAATCAATGTAAATATATATAAAATGATTATAAGGTCTGTTGAAAATATCTTTAACTAACATTTATTTAGTTTTAAAAATTATACTGTTTTATTTATATAAATAAAATATTAGTCAACGGAAATATATCAGTGACAGATTTTAGTGAATTATCACTTTTTTTAATTAATAACTTAAACATTAATGTGAGGGGTAACTTTAATTGAATAACTTAAACATGAATATGATGGGGTAACTAAAGTTATAAGAATCACAGTGGAGTTTTTTTAAATCAAATATAGATTTTTCGATTTATAAAATATGTTTTTGTTTCAAAGTAGGATTAAGAAAAAGAAAAGTAATTTTGTTATCTAAAAAAACATGATTAGATCAATAGTTATTTAATGAATTGGATTTATCCAATTAAAATAGGAGTGAGAAACAAAAAAAAATCTTTAAAAACACTATTTTGATAAATAGTTTTTCCATCAACATTCTTATCAGAAAAAAACTCTTTTCTTCACTTAAGATTTAGTTAAATATTGGGCTTTGGGTTTTACTTTTAATGAAACCCAATTCCCTAGAGGTTAATTATTAAGATTATCTTTTCTTCTACTTTTATCAATGGAAATCATTCACGTTTTCACGCAAAGCCCTTCAGCCGCCGCTACTTCCACCGGAGTTGCCATGGACCAAAAGTTCCGACCATTATAGCTTCAGTTTTCAATTCTCAACTAATCTCGGTCTTTACCGACATCAACAACAAAAGAAGACGATTGAACGAGATTGATGGTCTCGGACCCTTTTACGATTTTGGCCCTGCGTTGGCGCCCACCCGTCACTTGCTTAGAGCCGGCCTTGGGTTAAAACCCCGTGTATTACACTGTTGAATAAAATAATATACTTAATAATTATAAAAGGGTTTTGTGATAAGATAATGTTGATTTTTTAATTAAAATTTTAAATTTGAATCTGAAAGTAATATATTAGTAAACTTAATACATAACCCGAAAGTTAATAACAAACCCGACCGTGAAATAAACCGATGACCATTTTGATCGGTTTCATAATTTTAAATCGAATTGTGAAAGCCCTTAGTAATAACTAATAAAGTTAATTTGTGTTTTTTATAATAAGTTATTAAAATAACTTTTGTAAATAATGTAAAACCACAAAGTTTGATATATATATATATATATATATATATATAATATATATAATTTGATAAAGATATAACTTAATTAGTTTTATTATATATCTAAAGATTGAACCTGGGTTATAACCCGGTTAAATCAGTATTTAGAGAGAACAAATATACTTTGTATATTTTAATACTCCATTTCATAACTATTTCTTTTATTTTCTCTTCTTATTAATAATTTTGGATAAATTTTTGGCTCACTAAATTATAACATATGAGGCAAAATGATAATAATAATAATAATAATAATAATAATAATAATAATAATAATAATAATAATAATAATAATAATAATAATAATAATAATAATAATAATAATAATAAAAGTATTTTATGCAGTTTAGTAGATAATTTGTAGGAACACATTTATCACACGTCATGATAGCGCTAGGCTATAAGCCGTTTATCTATTATGTAGTTTTATTTTTGTAACATCCTGATTATAAAACCGCATGATAATAATAATAATAATAATAATAATAATAATAATAATAATAATAATAATAATAAAATCATGAATGAATTGAATTTTCTTTAGTTGGAATAAAAAAAATATAACGTTAAGAATATTAGTAATATTATGAAATTTGTAAAGTAATCAAATGAATTCAGTTAGAAATATAAATAATATCTGAACCTAAACAATACGTAAAAAACTTATCTATAATCATAGCTTATCATTTATCAATTAGAAAATATATAAATAATATTTAATAATAAAGAATACTTAAAATAAAAAATATAATTTATCTATAATTAAGGCTTATTACTTATCAATTAAGAAATATATAAATAATATATAAATCTTAAAAAATTAACTAATTAGAGATAAAAGGGCGGGAAATAATTCTGAGGATGCGTAGTAATACGACATGTATCCTCCATAGGGTTACTTTATTATATAGTATAGATAGATGATGTATAAGAATTTATACATCTTTTAAACGTTAAATATGTCCCGTTTATGCGAGAACTCGTTGTATTTTCATTGGTTTTGGTACTTATTTGAGTTGTTTGTGAAAATACAGTTCCGGGCTTCGACCCGGTGTTGAAACGGAGGCTTTTGGAGCAAAAACGAACATTCCAGCAAACTGCCAGATATGGCAGGACCGTGCCAAGCCAACCAACCAGTTCCGGGCTAGTATAGATAGATGATGTATAAGAATTTAGAGATAAAAGGGCGGGATATAATTCTGAGGATGCGTAGTAATACGACATGTATCCTCCATAGGTTTACTTTATTATATAGTATAGATAGATGATGTATAAGAATTTATACATCTTTTAAACGTCAAATATGTCACATTTATGCGAGAACTCATTGTATTTTCATTGGTTTTGGTACTTATTTGAGTTGTTTGTGAAAATACAGTTCCGGACTTCGACCCGGTGTTGAAACGGAGGCTTTTGGAGCAAAAACGAACATTCCAGCAAAGTGCCAGATATGGCAGGACCGTGCCAAGCCAACCAGCATCGGTACTCTCATCAGCACTAACAACGCAAACCAGGAAAATCCATGACTGACACGACCGTGCCACCCCCAAGCACGACCATGCTGGTCCAAGTCAGTCTCTGATCAGCTCATTTTTGAGATCGCAGTAGTCATCGTCGGAAATTCATCGATAAGCATGGTCATGTCATGGTTTGGCATGGTTGTGCCACCTCAGGAAACTTTGAGCGGGATTTTTCCAGAAATGGTAGCAAACAAGATCGACAGACGAAAAGCGACTCTGACACTTACCAAGCACGACCATGCCAAAAGGTGGCATGGTCGTGCCAAACACCCAGCAGCTTAAATATGAGTTTCAAGCTCATTTGGAAGGAGTGGGAGCATTTTGGTGAAGTTTTCTCTCAAGAATTTGGACTTGGAAGCTTGTTAGAGCCAAGAAGGAGCCTTGAAAAAGACTTAATCATTAGAAGATCCACTCATTTACCATTTAATCTTATCTTTAAACTTTGTTAGCTTACTATTTACATTATGAACAATCTGAGTTTTCTTGTATTTGATTTGGTAGTTATGGGCCTTATGGGCTAAATATTTTTGTTGCTTAAACTTTATTGAAGCTAATGAATATGTGTTAACATGGAAGTAGATGTGGTGATTGTTTTTGTTAATCTTCATAGTGATGTTTAATCTTGTTCTTGGAGTTCATGTTCATGTTTAAAGTCTTTGTTCTTGAATGTTTGGTTATAAGTATTTACATGTTGTGTTGGAAAGTCCATGTAGAGATTATGATTGTTGAATCTTTTTAACTTGTTAGTATAATTCATAGCTTGAAATTAGGAATGGTAATTGCTAACTGAATTGAATGGTGATTTGAACATGTGTATGGATTCTTGCATTTAGATTTGTAAAGATCAAAAGAATGTTTATGTGAATTCTATAGTTTGTGTTTGTGTTAGTGTGATGATTTAGGCCAAGAGTGTTGTCTAGCATGACCATGCTTGTGGTTCATATCAAAAACATGATGAAGGCATTGCTTACCTAAAACCAAGTTAGGGTGACTAGTATGTTGTTCATAGTAGTTTTCCCCAACTTGTAGAGTTAGGAGTTTTGACGAACAAATAACTCATCATTATAGATTAACATCAATTTAGCAAATGGTCTTAAAAGAACAAATTTTAGGTGATTAGAATGTTATTTCATTTTAGTTTTCCTAAGATTTATAAAGCTAGGAAGCCTTGATTGGGGACTTAGTTGAATTTAGAGCTTGCATCACCACTAGTCTTTCCTATTTATTGTCACATGCTTATTAGTGGATACTTCGTTTAGGCAACATCTTTTAGATATTGTTCTTCTTTAGATTAGTTAGTAGTTTGTTATTTTTGCATGATAAATTAGAAACAAAAATCAACCCATCAATTGAAAAGTCTTTAAAGTAGCAAAAGCTTAGTATCGAGACACCCGTCCACGGATTGATATCGTTTTTTACCGATAAATTATATTACCACCCGACGGGTACACTTGCCCTTTTGTGTGTGCAGTTTAGTTCTTGGGTGAAAATCATTTTAAAACTAAATTTGTGTGAAGGAAAATTAAATTATAAAAATAATATAATTCATGCACAACAAGTTTTTGGCGCTGTTGCCGGGGATGCGGTCTTCTTGAAAACGGTTCGAGTTACTTAAATAGCCATTATGAAAAGTGTATAAAGTTTTTGTCTACTTGTTTTATTTGTCTTTTATGTGATTAATTGAAAAAAGAAAAAAATGATTATTTGATCGTTGTTTTTGTTTTTTGTATATATATAATGCATTGTGCCCCTTCTTATTCCCTAACAGGTCGTGCATGTCCTCAACTCTCGTTGCTGAAATTGAAGCCTTTATCGGAGCTGGAGCGCAATCTTTATCAGAGACTACGGAAGCGGTCCCGCATGGTGGCCACTATGATCGAGGTAGACGCGACGGGAGACGACACATTCTACGAGGTTTAGGTAGATATGGCGGACGAAGAGGAGACGAGGATCTTAAACGAATAGGAAACTGTCACTTGAGGGTTTACCTGCGAGCATCAATGCACCAACGATTAATAATAATAGTTTCAAGATCAAATCTGGCACCATATCCATGTTGCAGAATGCGGTACAGTTTTACAGCAAGGATCACGAGGATCCTAGTGTCCACATCGCGGGTTTTCTTGAGTTTTGTGCCACGTTCATGATTGATGATGTATCACCGGATGCTATACGGCTTCGGCTCTTTCCGTTTTCTTTAAATTATGGAGCCAAAGAGTGGCTTCTCTCACTTTCAGCTGGATCTATCACTACATGGAATCAATTAGCTTAGAAGTTCCTCCAGAAATATTTCCCTCTAGAGAAAACTGTTTGGTTGAGAACCAAGATTCTCAACTTTCGCCAGGATGAGGATGAGTCCCTTTACGAGGCATGAGAGCGGTTTAAAGAACTTATGAGAAAGGTCCTACACCACGGGTTGCCCAAGTGGCAAAAATGTCAGATCTTCTACCATGGTTTAGATGGTTCGGGGCAGATGATGGTCGATACATATGCAGGCGGAGACAATGGCACAAAGAATGCCAACAAGGCATTTGAGTCTTAGAGAAATGCGCCGCGAAGAATCGGACAAAGTAGCCACCAAGGGGGAAGAGTTCTCGACAGGGAGTTCACCACGTGGACGACTTCACTGCCATGATAACACGTATGGATGCCTTATCTTTGAAATTTGATCGGGTGATGAAGATTCACTCGAGTGGTTCTTCGAGTGGGGGAGCATATCATATAGGTGATTTTGTGATGAGAGAGGTGTCACACGAGCACATAGATTTTATAGGAAACCTATGACAATTGGCAAAATTCTGGTAATTCTGTACAACTTGAACAACTTTTATATTGTCTATTTACCACACAACTTGACTTAATTTTTTAAATTTAAGTCTTAAAAGTCTAGGAATTCAACAAAATCATAGTTGGTATGATAATGAATTTTTCACAATTACGAACATATAAAACTAAATCCTAGACAAATGACATAGACGCGAACACGAAATAAAAATCAGTACTGGTTACGGTACAGTCTGATATTATAGAATTAAGACATAAGATATGTTTGTACTATTATACCATAAAAAGTTTATTTAAAAGACCAAATTGTCAAAGTCTGTAGCAAAATACAGCATTTTGCAGTAAAATACAACATTCTGCAGCACAAAACAGCAAATGTCCAAAAACCAAAAAATAAATATTTTAGCTAAAGAATAATAACGGGTATTAGAAATAGTTTAAAACCCATATATAAATCCTGTTGTTTAGAGTTATACAGCTTGTTCAATAGAAACCTGACAACAAAGTCGGTACCGGAACTGAACTCAAAATAACAAATTTATAAGTCTGAAGAGCTAGATTAATTAACGGGACAATACGAATTGTACTAGAACTATTGTGTAAATAAAATTTATAAGTATCAAAAATATGTCAATATTTTACCCGGTACAAGACCCGAACCAACTTTATCAACCGAACAACGAATCAATAAGACTAGTAAGTTATTTTGAGATATTATACCATCAATTTAAAGTGTTGGGGTATTAGTTTTTATAAAAACTTATATATAAAACTGTTAAAGTTTATAAAAGTTTTTAAATGTTACACATTATTTATAAATATATATATAAAACCACCCCCCCCCCCACACACACACACACCCCTCACAGCTATAATGAAGTAATTCCCCATGCCACTAATCACTTGATTATGTGTTGGCAATTTGTGGGTTAGTTTAGTGGACTTGGTGGTGTAAGAAGTTAACACAAAACCAAATCAAAACCACTTCATTCATTCATTTTCCAAACACCAAAAACTTCACAATTCTCCTTCCATTCTTCTTCCAAAAATCGGCCAAGGCACCACCAGTATCACCTTCAACTTTTTAAAAACCAAACTCTTAGAATTCAATCTTGCATGAAGATCCAAGGATGATCTAAGGAGTTTGTAAAGATTAGGAAGCTCACTTGGAAGCTTGGAATTCATGATCAACACTTTTTCTTCATCTTTTAGATCATCCTTAGCCTTGTGCTAGTAGTAAGATCCTTAACCTAATCTTATACTTAATATTTTATAAAAATGCACAAGATCATCTTATGACATATTTAAAAACCCACTTGAAAAACACTAATAAAACTTCTTGATGATTATGAATGATCTTGAAATTGTCATAAACTAGTAAACTTGAATCTTGCAAATTTATGAATAAAAAGATGATCTAAACACATGCATGTTTAGATTAGCAAGATTCATTAACAAAAACAGTCATGAACATGATATTATATTTTAAAGATGATCATTACAAGTTATAGATTACTAAATAAAAGTTATGATTTAGAAATTTTGTTTAAAAGTGATAATAAAGTTTCCATTTAAGAAAGTTTAAAACTATAACAAGTTTATGACATTTTTGTTAATACATTTGTATAATATATGTGATTTGATGATGATTTAAGTTAGAATAATTATTTAAACATGTTTATATAAACATGGAAAAACTTATATTTTAAAAGAAACTATGGTAAAATTTTTATAAAAATTAATCTTGATTAAGATGTGATAAACTAAAGATTTTGTGATTAAAAGTGATTAGGAACTTTAATCTTATTAAATAAAGGTTTATATGAAAAAGTTAAGAATATGATTACTTATGTTTTCTTAAACTAAAAAGGAGATAAATATATATTTTGATAAAAATATATATTTTGAAATCACCTAATATGTGTACATATATTTATATAAAAACTATATATTCTGATCAAGTTGAATCAAATACAAAAATAAATAAATGTTTAACTTTTGGCAAAATAATATATTGGACAATTCAGACAAAATATAGTATATGGTATAAAGGAAACAAACGACAAAGACGAAACGAATAAAATAGTCGACGCGAACATAACGGTCAAAATGAATAAATCAACCGTTGCACTTTATATTTACTATGATTTATAAAAATTAACTTATAACTAAGAGTTTATACAAATACATTTTTATAAGTTATAAACATTTACTAGTAAGTATTTTAAAAACTTGGGTTAAGCCCAACTAAACGATTATTTGGACTAAGCCCATTTTTATAAAATTATATTGGGCTAAAACTATTTTTATAAAAATAATGGACAAGCCCATTTATATGAATTAGTTTGAGTTAGGCCCACTCGTATAAAAATCAAACTATTGGGCTAAGCCCACTTTTATAAAAATTACATGGCCAAACTCACTTATATAAAAATTAATTTTGGGCCAACCCACTTTTATAAAGAAATAAATTGGGCTAATCCATTTCTATAAAAACTAACTTTGGGCTAAGCCCACTTTTATAAAAACTAAAATAGGGCTAATCCATTTTTATAAGCTATTTTGGACTGGGCCCACTATTACAAGACTAGGTTGGGCTAGGCCCACATACATGAATTGAATTAGGCCACACATAGTAAGCAAATTGGGCTAGGCCCATAAGTAAAAAAAATTTAGATTGAATTCTTACAATTAAATTATGGGCTAGACCCATTTACATGTAATCAATCTAGAATGTATCTATGGGCTAGGCCCATTTACATGTAAGCAATCTAGAATATATATATATATATATATATATATATATATATATATATATATATATATATATTATATATATATATGTTTATCAACAAAGAAAAACCAACAATTACAAGTATGAAATTCAAGATAAAATACTTGTACGAAAAACAAAAGAAAGCCTAAGTGTCTAATGAGAATAGAACACTTGTTGGTCGAGAAACGAACAAAGTATCGAGAATCGAGTAGAGATTTGCACGGAAGGCAAATCAGTGAGTTCATGTTTCCCCTTTTATTTTAACGTTTTTATGATTTTTAAAAGTGCTGGGATGTATACATGTTACATATAGTATAGCTGGGAAAATGAAAATATTTAGATCACATGTGAGTAAGACTCAAGCATTGGGACCATCAATGAATAACAAGTACCGAGGAACAAGAGGATAGATCTATTGGGTTTGGGCGAGTCCCACTCTATTATGGCACTAATAATGGATCGTATTAGAGTGCTTTTTTTTATCTAAAACAAGTGTCTCAGACACAATAAATCGTCAAGGGTTGGTTGCCACCTTATTCGGCATGCAGATTAGTGTCCTTGCAACACTAATGATCTTACAAGTTTCATTAAGCTATATTAAACGAATTTATAATTTCAGATGTTTTAGAAGATTCATTTGATACGAAAATTTATAACATGAATTCAGCAGTTTTTGTTGACGTTGTTTTCAAAACTAACATGTATTACAGGAAACTCGTGGATGACCTTCGTGGAAAAACTTTTTCATATGTTGTGAAGTCAAGACGTTATGTTTCATCCAGTCTTTTGTTGTTATGTTTTATAAACTTATGTTGAATTTTAAGTAATGATGTTAAACTTGTGGTATGTTTTAAAGACAAAAGTTACTATGTAAATTTTGTGCTAAATAAAAAGTATGGATGAACGTTTTGTAATGTAATCAATTGTCGTTTACTTGATTGAATGCAACGATTGCCGCTCTGGCCACACCTCGTGCATGCTTCCGCTACATCGAAAATCGGGGTGTGATAGACCTGTTATCAGAGCTTCAATTGTAGTGAACTAAGATTCTTTCGAGTCTGGTGTACAATTTCAAAATGGTCTTTTTATAAAATTCATAAATTGTTTACGAAATTGTAACAAGTGTTTTCCCCACCGCATGTATACGAAGGTCCACTAGTACTAAACGATAAAATAATGCAAGGACACTATACGAGATAGTCTTTGAGGAGTCTTTGAGGATTAGTCACGATAATAGTAAGATGAATCAGAATGATACATGACATGACTTACAATGAAACTGAAATATAATTGCCCAAAATTTTATTGTAAGTTGTTCACATATATGAGTTGTACGGATTATTTTGCCAGGACCATGTCTTTCGACTCGGACACCGATTCTACGGGATATGCCTCGAATACCGATTATATATCACAATATGATCCTACCCCAACTGTTATCATCATCATCTCCGATGATGAGCTTTCGGATGATGAGTGGATGAACATCGACTTCCAGCCTTTTGCCTTACCTGAGCCTGATCATCTGATATCCCTTTAGAGGATGATGTACTGGCTGTACCCCATTTTCATGAGATGGTCATATTCGGTCACCCTGAGGGTGAACATGTTGTTGCCTACGTCGCCATACCACTTAATGTGGTAGATCCGTTTGATGATATTGTCGACGAGGACGGACACACCGTACCTCCTATTGTTGATGTTGAGGATGATGTCATTCCAGTCATACATGTTGAGCATGTTGACGATGATCTTGGCATTGGTGAGGATTTTGACATTGCCATGTTAGAGGTAGCCCAGCTAGAGGCCACAGTTATTGACATTACGTCATCTGCACCTTCCACACCTCTTACCTATGCCTACACCCGATACCGTTGTACCACCACCTTCAGATATCTTACCTACGCATGCTGATACCATTTTACCAGACACATTCTACACCGATCATTTATCTGAGTCTTCACCACCACTGCATCCTTTGGGAGATATCACACACCACACCGATCACCTGATACATCACCCTTTTGTTGGACCGTCTCATTATACTCTTGGTAGTACTTCTCAGCTTGCTAATCATGTACCTCCTTATCCTTTTTCTGGACCTGTTTCTACTACTATTACATCGACCTTCAGTTCTTACCAGGACCCATTTGCTGCAGGGCCATCACATGTTCCATACAGTCATTCTATGACTGAGTATCCTCCTTTTATTTTGATCCCCACTGTTGGAGATCTGTCTCATCCCCCACCACATATGTATAGTACCGTTACATACCCTTCACCTTACTTTATTATTTTACATGACCAGCCATCTCTGGGCATGAGCCCATCTGATCCGTACTACCCGAACCATTTGCCACTTACCACCACCGAGTATAGACTCACATCCACCGAGATACAACTTGGTATTTTGTTTCGACGATTTCATAACTTTAGTGCTCAACTTTCTGCTATTCGAGCATCTCAGAGTGCATCATCATCCCAGCCACCACTACCCACATCATCACCTCCACCACCCCATCCCCATTTGTACCATCACTTACATCATCCCATGCCACCTCTTAATCACTTGAGAGGCGCATTAGTGCCATCGAGGAGGAGATGGCGTACTTCCATAGTGTAATCCGCGCATCTGCACCCCCACCCCACCATTAGTCTAGTTTAGTATGTAATTAGGTTTTGGAGGTAGAACCCGTATCAGGTTAGTTGAAGATTGAAGGATTTTGAAGTTATATAAGTCAGCTTGAAGACTCTGAAGAAACGATGCGAATAAAATATCTACTTTTGTTTATGTATTGTATATAACTTGTATGTCGGAGCGATGAGACTCCGAATTATTTTTGTTCTTCGCAAAAATGATGTAACAAGTTGACAGTATATATATATATATTATATTACGATACATTTTATTCTATTTTGGTCCATGAATGACAATATTTATCTGAAATATTTTTCTTATTTCTTCTATATGATTTTACATATGAAGATCATGCCACCAAGAAAAAGGAGCATACATCAACTCCAAACTCCCCTACCCACTTCTCAAGCTGAACTTTATGCTTTTTTGAATCAACGCATTGCGGATGCGATTGCTCAACATGAAGCAAATCGCACCAATTTGAGAAATGATGATAGGGCTCAAGCCCCACCAATAACAAAAAATCCTACGAATGGTTGGTTACTCATAACCTTACAAGAAATTTTCATTAATATTTTATTTGCAAAATAAATATTTCTAACAATTTCGAGAACCAACATTTCAGATGCACATATAAGCAATTTTTAGATTGCAAACCATTGAACTTTGACGGCACAAGCGGAGCTGTAGCATTTGTTCGATGGACCGAAAAGACGGATTCTGTAATACACATGAGTAATTGTTCCCCTAACCAGACTGTATTGTATGTTTCGGCATTGTTCATTGACGAAGGTTTATCATGGTGGAATATGCAAGTACACACGTTAGGAGATGCAACAGCATACTCTATCACTTGGGAAAGACTGAAGGAAATGATGCGTGAAAAGTATTGTTCAAGGGCCGAACTACAAAAGTTGGAAACAGAGTTTTGGAATCTAGCGATGGTTAGATCTGACATCTATGGCTATACTCAACGATTTCACGATCATTCACGGGTCGTTCCATATATGGTAACCCCTGAATTCAAACGTATCGAATGATACATTTGGGGATTAGCTCCGAAATCCGAAGTATGGTTACTTCGTTACATCCAGCAACCATCACCGAGGCAATCACGATTGCAGTAAGCCTTACCGAAGAAGCGGTAAAAACGAATAAGTTTTCGAGAAAGAATGCGGAGATGCCCAAGGAGACACATGTAGAATCAACCTCACACGAGAAGAAGAAAAAGTTTACTCATTTCAAGAAGGGTTCCCGACCGAGTAGCAAGAAGAAGGAAACCCCCACGACAAAAAGGAACAAAGCATTCGTGGCGACAACAGAGACAGAACCAATAGGTTATACAGGAAATGCACCTAAGTGCAATAGGTGCAATTATCATCATTATGGTGGATGCCGAACCACCAAATGTGATAAGTGCAGGAAGTTGGAACACCACACCAAAAATTGTTGGAGTAATAACAAAGGAAATAGAAATGAAGGCAAGAAAGAAGGAGGCTATGGAAATGGAAACGAGCGAGAAAGGAACCAAGGTTGCTATGGTTGCGGAGAATTGGGCCACTTTAGAAAGAATTGCCCAAAGGAGAACAAAGGCCACGGGCGAGCCTTTGTAATAGGAGCTCACGAGGCACGTCAGAATCCAAATGTGATCACTGGTACGTTCCCTGTCAATAATCATTTCGCATCTATTTTATTTAATACTGGCACAGATTTTAGTTTCATACCTTTAGATTTTAAAGATATACTTGAAATAAATTCAAATAAATTAGATATTCCATTCACTATCAAACTAGTGAATGGTAAGATAATTGAATCTGATGAAATTATTAAAGGATGTTCTTTAGAGTTAGGTGGGAAAAAATTCAACATCGATTTATTATCCATCCAGTTAGGTAGTTTTGATGTTGTAGTCGGTATGGATTGGTTATCCAATAACCAAGCCGAAGTCATGTGTTGCGACAAAATTATTCGCATTCCACTTCCTAATAATGAAGCACTTCTTATACATGGCGAGAAGAGCGAAATGCCATTGCGAATTATTTCTTGTATGAAAGCTCAAAAGTGCTTACGAAAAGGATGTATAGCATTCTTAGCACACGTTGTTGACAAGAAATCCAAGGAGCCAAAACTTGAGGAGATCCCTGTTTAAGGAATTCCCTAAAGTCTTCCCAAAGGACTTGCCAGGAATACCACCATAACGACAAGTCGAATTCCGCATAGACTTGATTCCAGGAGCTGCACCTGGAGCGAAATCCCCTTATCGATTAACTCCTTCGGAAATGCAAGAGTTGTCCACACAACTTCAAGAGTTATTGGACAAAGGTTTTATTAGACCAAGCTTCTCACCTTGGGGAGCTCCGGTTCTATTCATAAAGAAGAAAGATGGAAGCTTTAGAATGTGTATATATTATCGAGAATTGAACAAACTCACGATCAAGAGTCGGTATCCGTTACCGAGGATCGATGATCTGTTCAATCAACTTCAAGGATCAAGCTTTTACTTGAAGATCAACTTAAGGTTAGGATACCATCAACTTAGAGTGCAGGAAGAAAGTATTCTAAAGACAGCATTCCGAACCCGTTAAGGTCACTACGAGTTCCTTGTTATGCCTTTTAGTCTAACAAATGCACCGGGGTGTTCATGGATTTAATGAACCGTGTGTGCAAACCTTACCTTGATAAATTCGTGATAGTATTTATTGATGACATATTGATATTCACGAAATAAGAAGGATCACGAACATCATCTTAGGACCATTCTTGAGTTATTAAAGAAGGAGAAACTGTATGCAAAATTCTCTAAGTGCGAATTTTAGCTTCGTGAAGTCCAATTTCTCGGACATGTAGTCAACGAGAAAGGCATATATGTCGATCCATCAAAAATAGAAGCCATTAAGAATTGGAACGCACCTAAGACACCCACCAAAGTTCGCCAATTTTTAGGATTGGCGGGTTATTATCGAAGATTGATTGAAAATTTCTCAAAGATCGCTCAACCATTAACCTCCTTAACCCAGAAAGATAAGAAGTTCGATTGGGGAGAGAAACAGGAAGCAACTTTCCAATTGCTTACGGATAAACTTTGTGATGTACCAAATTTATCACTTCCAGACGGTATAGATGACTTTGTAGTTTATTGTGATGCTTCACATCAAGGTTTAGGATGCGTATTAATGCAACGAGAGAAAGTTATTGCATACGCATCACGCCAATTAAAAGTTCACGAAAAGAACTATACCACACATGACCTAGAGCTAGGTGCAGTGGTATTTGTGTTAAAAATTTGGCGTCATTATCTTATGCACCAAGTGCACAATCTTTACTGATCACAAAAGTCTTCAACATATATTTAACCAGAAAGAGTTAAATATGCACCAAAGACGTTGGCTTGATTTATTGAATGAGTATGATTGTGATATTAAATACCATCTGGGCAAGGCGAACGTTGTCGCGGACGCCCTAAGTCGAAAGGAACAAGTGAAGCCCCTTCGTGTACGATCATTAAGACTCACCATTCACAATAATCTTACCTCTCGAATTCACGACGCTTAACAGGAAGCCCTGAAGTGCGAAAATTTTAAAGCAGAGTTGCTTAGAGGTATGGAAAAACATTTAAAACCAAATGAGAATGGAACTTCGTACTTTGCAAACAGAATTGGATTCCTCTTTTTGGTAATCTGCGAAACCTAATTCTAGATGAAGCCCATAAGTCCAATATTCAATACATCCCGGAGCGGATAATGTATCGCGATCTTAAAGAATTCTATTGGTGGCCTAATTTCAAAAGAGATATTACAACTTATGTTGGAAAATGTCTAACATGTGCAAAAATTAAGGCCGAATACCAAAAACCATTAGGATTATTACAACAACCTAAAATTCCCACTTGGAAATGGGAACAAATTTCTAGGATTTCATAAAAAAATTACCCAGAACCTCTCGCGGTCACGACATGATTTGGGTAATTGTTGACCGACTAACCAAATCAGCTCACTTCTTGCCGGTACGTGAGAAAGATAAAACCGAGAAATTAGCCGAACTTTATCTTAAAGAGATTGTGGCAAGACACGGAGTGCGTGTTTCCATAATCTCTAATCGAGATGGTCGTTTCATATCAAGAATTTGGCAATCATTTCAAAAGGCTTTTGGGTCTCGCTTAGATGTAAGTACGACCTTTCATCCCCAAACAGATGGCCAAAGTGAACGCACCATTCAAACCTTAGAAGATATGCTTCGTGCTTGTGTAATTGATTTAGGCGGAAATTGGGATACTCACTTGCCTTTAGTGGAGTTCTCATATAACAACAGTTATCACATGAGTATTCAAGCTGCTCCATTTGAAGCATTATACGGACGTAAATGTCGATCTCCGCTATGTTGGGCGGAAATAGGTGAAAAAAATGATAGGTCCAGAATTAATTCAAAAAACTACGGATAAAATATTTAAAATCCGAGACCGTATTAAAGCAACTCAAGATAGATAGAAAAGTTATGCAGATAAACGCCGTAAACCATTATCCTTTGAGATTGGAGACAAAATACTATTAAAGGTCTCGCCTTGGAGAGGCGTAGTTAGATTCGGGAAACAAGGAAAACTTAGCCAGGTACATAGAACCATATGAAATATTGGAGAAGATTGGAACAGTCGCATATAAGTTGAAATTGCCTAAAACACTTAGTAACGTTTACGACACTTTTCATGTGTCAAATTTTAAAAAGTGCCTTTCAGACGAGTCACTTATCATTCCCACGGACGAAATTCATATAGACGACAAACTCTATTTCATCGAAGAACCTGTGGAAGTTTTAGATTCGAAAGTTCAGAAAACAAAAAGGAGTCGAATCAAACTAGTCAAAGTCCATTGGAACTCAAAGCGCGGACCTAAGTTCACTTGGGAACGGGAAGACGATATCAAAAGAAAGTACCCCCACCTGTTCGAGAAATCCTACGCACAGGATGACACGACTTAAATTTAGGGATAAAATTTTCTTAAATAAGTGGAGAATGTGACAATTGGCAAAATTCAGGTAATTTTGTACAACTTGAACAACTATTACATTGTCTATTTACCGCACAACTTGACTTAATTTTATGATTTTAAGTGTTAAAAGTCTAGGAATTCAACAAAATCATAAATGGTATGATAATGAATTTGTCATAATTACGAACATATAAAACTAACTCCTAGACAAATGACAAATACGCGAACACGAAATAAATATCAGTACTGGTTACGGTACAGTCTGATATTACAAAATTAAGACATAAGATATGTTTGTACTGTTATACCATAAAAATTTTATTTAAAACACCAAATTGTCCAAGTCTGCAGCAAAATACAGCATTCTGCAGCATAAAACAGCAAATGTCCGAAAACCCAAAAATAAATATTTTTAGCTAAAGAACAATAACAGGTGTTAGAAATAGTATAAAACCCGTATATAAATCCTGCTGTTTAAAGTTATACAGCTTGTTCAGTAAAAACCTGACAACAAAGCCGGTACCGGAACTGAAATCAAAATAACAAATTTATTAGTCTGAAGAGCTAGATTAATTAACGAGACAATAAGAATTTTACTAGAACTATTGCGTAAATAAAATTTATAAGTAACACAATATGTCTGTATTTTACCTGGTACAAGACCCGAACCAACTTTAGCAACCGAACAACGAGTCAATATAACTAGTAAGTTATTTTGACATGTTATAACATCAATTTAAAGTGTTGGGGCATTAGTTTTTATAAAAACTTATATATAAAATTATTAAAGTTTATAACAGTTTATAAATATTACACATTATTTAAAAATATATATATAAAAGCAACCCCCCCCCACACACACCTCACGACTATAATGGAGTAATTCCCCATGCCACTAATCACTTGATTATGTGTTGGCAATTTGTGGGTTAGTTTAGTGGACTTGGTGGTGTAAGAGCTTAACACAAAACCAAATCAAAACCACTTCATTCATTTATTTTCCAAACACCAAAAACTTCATAATTATCCTTCCATTCTTCTTCAAAAAATCGGCCAAGGCACCACCATTATCGCCAACTTTTTAAAAACCAGACTCTAAGAATTCAAGCTTGCATGAAGATCCAAGGATGATCTAAGAAGTTTGCAAAGATTAGGAAGCTCACTTTGAAGTTTGGAAATCTTGATCAACACTTTTTCTTCATCTTTTAGATCATCCCTAGCCTTGTGCTAGTAGTAAGATCCTTAACCTAATCTTATACTTTATATGTTATAAAAATGCACAAGATCATCTTATGACATATTTAAAAACCCACTTGAAAAACACTAATAAAACTATAATCATATGGTTTTCTTGATGATTTTGAATGATCTTGAAATTGTCATAAACTAGTAAATTTGAATCTTGCAAATTTAAGAATAAAAAGATGATCTAAACACATGCACGTTTAGATTAGGAAGATTCATTAACAAAAATAGTTATGAACATGATTTTATATTTTAAAGATGATCATACAAGTTATAGATTACTAAATAAAAGTTACGATTTAGAAATTTTGTTTAAAGTGATAATAAAGTTTCCATTTTAAGAAAGTTTAAAACTATAACTAGTTCATGACATTTTGTTAATACATTTGTATAATATATATGTGATTTGATGATGATTTGAGTTAGAATAATTGTTTAAACATGTTTATATAAACATGGAAAAACTTATATTTTAAAAGAAACTATGGTAAAATTTTTATAAAAATTAATCTTGATTAAGATGTGATAAACTAAAGATTTTGTGATTAAAAGTGATTAGGAACTTTAATCTTATTAAATAAAGGTTTATATGAAAAAGTTAAGAATATGATAACTTATGTTTTCTTAAACTAAAAAGGAGATAAATATATATTTTGATAAAAATATATATTTTGAAATCACCTAATATGTGTACATATATTTTTATATAAAAACTATATATTCTGATCAAGTTGAATCAAATACAAAAATAAATAAATGTTTAACTTTTGGCAAAATAATATATCGGACAATTCGGACAAAATAAAGTATATGGTATAAAGGAAACAAACGACAAAGACGAAATGAATAAAATTGTCGACGCGAACATAACGGTTAAAATGAACAAATCAACCGTTGCACTTTGTATTTACTAGGATTTATAAAAAATTAACTTATAACTAAGAGTTTTTACAAATAAATTTTTATAAGTTATAAACATTTACTAGTAAGTATTTTAAAAACTTGGATTAAGGCCAACTAAACGATTATTTGGACTAAGCCCATTTTTATAAAAATTATATTGGGCTAAAAACTATTTTTATAAAAATAATGGACAAGCCCATTTATATGAATTAGTTTGGGTTAGGCCCATTTGTATAAATATCAAACTATTGGGCTAAGCCCACTTTTATAAAAATTACATGGGCTAAACGCACTTATATAAAAATTAATTTTAGGCCAAGCCCACTTTTATAAAGAAATAAATTGGGCTAATCCTTTTCTTTAAAAACTAACGTTGGGCTAAGTTCACTTTTATAAAAACTAAAATTGGGCTAATCCATTTTTATAAGCTATTTTGGACTGGGTCCAATCTTTCATTTTAACTTGGGCTTGACCCACTTTACAAACAAATTGAGTTAACCTACTTTATACAAGACTAGGTTGGGCTAGGCCCACACATAGTAAGCAAATTGGGCTATGCCCATATGTTATAAATTTTTAGATTGAATTTTTACAATTAAATTATGGGCTAGGCCCATTTACATGTAATCAATCTAGAATATATATATATATATATTATCAACAAAGAAAAACCAACAATTACAAGTATGGAATTCAAGATAAAATACTTGTACGAAAAACAAAAGAAAGCCTAAGTGTCTAATGAGAATAGAACACTTGTAGGTTGAGAAATGAACAAAGTATTAAGAATCGAATAGAGATTTGCACGGAAGGCAAATCAGTGAGTTCATGTTTCCCCTTTTATTTTAACGTTTTTATGATTTTTAAACGTGCTGGGATGTATACATGTTACATATAGTATAGCTGGGAAAATTAAAATATTTAGATCACATGTGAATAAGGCTCAAGCATTGGGACCATTAATGAATAACGAGTACCAAGGAACAAGGTGATAGATCTAGTGGGTTTGGGCAAGCCCCACTCTATTACGGCATTAATAACAGATCGTATTAGAGTGCTTTTATGTCTAAAACAAGTGTCTCGAATACAATAAATCATCAAGGGTTGGTTACCACCTTATTCGGCATACAGATTAGTGTCCTTGCAACACACTAATGATCTTACAAGATTCATTAAGCTATATTAAACGAATTTATTATTTCAGATGTTTTAGAAGATTCATTTGATACGAAAATTTATAACATGAATTCACCAGCTTTTGTTTTGTTGACGCTGTTTTCAAAACTAACATGTATTACAGGAAACTAGTGGATGGCCTTCAGGGAAAAACTTGTTCATATGTTGTGAAGTCAAGACATTATGTTTCATCCAGTTTTTTGTTGTTATGTTTTATAAACTTATGTTGAATTTTAAGTAATGATGTTAAACTTGTGGTATGTTTTAAAGACAAAAGTTATTATGTAAATTTTGTGTTAAATAAAAAGTATGGATGAACGTTTTGTAATGTAATACAATTATCATTTACTTGGTTGAATGCAACGATTTCCGCTCTGGTCACGCCTCGCGCACTCTTCCGCTATATCGAAAATCAGGGTGTGACAAAACCAATACCGTCCTCAGAATAATCCCTACAGCAATACTTATAATCCAGGGTGGAAGAATCACCCAAATTTCAGTTGGAAACCGGACACTTCTAGTCAGCATCCACCCGGATTTGCTCCACGTCCCACAGCTCCTGGAGCATATGGTGCACCTCGGCCTCAGCAGATATCTTCCACTAGTGAACCTAGTGTGCAAGATATGTTTAGTCAGCTCTTAGCGGGTCAAAACTCCCAAAAGGTCGAAAATGAGAAGCGTTTTAGAGAGTATGACGGTCGTTTCACGAGGCATGAGAGTGAGTTGAGAAGCCAAAAGGCTTCCATGCAGACCATTGAGAACCAAGTTGGTTAGATCGCCAAGATGTTGTTGGAAAGGCAAAAGGGTAGCCTTCCAAGCAATACGGAGCCTAATCCTAAGGCTACTGCGAAGGCCATCACGTTGAGAAGTGGCACGCTGAGCCCATCACTTCGCCTGCTCCAACAAAGCCGATTGATGATGAGATTGTTGAGGAGATCGAGACTGAGCCTCCGGGTGAGGTGCAACTGAGGTGAGTCCCAGCAAGTACAGCACGACCCAAGGAGCCAGTGAGAGAGTATGTCCCTCCCATTCCATATCCGGGGAGGTTGAAGAAGTAGAAAATAGAAGGACACTATGGTAAATTTCTTGAGCTTTTTAAGCAACTTCATATAAATTTACAATTTGTCGAGGCACTTGGTCAAATGCCTAAGTATGCCAAGTTTCTGAAAAATATTTTATTTAACAAAAAGAAACTTGAGGAGCTTTCTCATGTGACCTTGAATGAGGAGTGTTCGGCGGCTCTTCAGAACAAACTACCGAAGAAAATGAATGATCCCGGGAGTTTCACTATCCCGTGCTTGATTGGTAGTTTGTCGGTCAGCAATGCCTTGGCTGATCTTGGAGCTAGCATAAACCTCATGCCATGTTTTTGCTAAGCTAGATGTGGGAGAGCCCAAACCCACTCATATGAGCATTCAGCTAGCCGATCGTTCAGTGAAGTATCCTCGAGGCATAGTTGAGAATATGCTAGTGAAAATCGACAAGTTTGTCTTTCCTGTCGATTTTGTGATTTTGGACATGGATGAGGACAAAATTGTTCCTCTAATCTTAGGTCGACCATTCCTAGTGCGAGAGCCTTGATTGATGTCTGCACCGGCATACATACTCCTAGGGTTGATGATGAGGAGGTGACTTGTGATATTGGGAGATCCATGCAGCATCCATAGAGTCGGGATAATACACTCTATTTCATTGAGTCTATTGATACATATGTGAGTTTTCATCTTCGTGATACATTTGAGGAGGATTTTGTGGACACACAGCTTCTTGGAGGGGAGACTTTTGGTACACCTACTATGTACCAACTAGTCAAGGAGATGGCCTGTCTGAAAGGTCATGCGTCTCCCCCGTGTCCCGAGGTTTTTGAGATTGTGGATCGCGTTGCTGAGCCTAAAGCACGCCCTTCTGTTGAGGATCCACCTTCGGTTGAGATTAAGGAGCTTCCAGATCATTTGGAGTATGCTTTCTTGGATGGTGAGACTCATTTTCCCATTATCAAATCTGCTGGATTGTCGGGAGAGGAGAAGGATCGATTACTTGAAGTCTTGAAGCACCACAAAAAGGCGATCGCATGGAAGATCATGGATATAAAAGGGATTAATCCATACTTTTGTACCCATAAGATCTTGATGGAAGAGGACTTTAAACCTGTGGTACCACATCAGAGGCGCTTGAACCCAAATATGCAGGAGGTTGTGAAGAAAGAGGTCATCAAAGTACTTGATGCAGGTTTGATATATCCGATCCCTGATTCACCCTGGGTTAGCCCTGTACAGGTAGTCCATGAAGAAATGAGGGATGACAGTGGTGACTAATGAGAAAAACGAGTTTATTCCCACTCGTACTGTTACAGGATGGAGAGTTTGCATTGATTATTGCAAACTCAATAATGCCACGAGGAAGAATCATTTCCCACTCCCTTTCATTGATCAAATGCTGGATAGGTTGTCAGGTAGGATGTTCTATTTTTTCCTTGATGGTCTTTAAGGCTACTTTCAGATTCCCATCTCTCCTGAGGATCAGGAGAAGACGACATTCACATGTCCCTATGGCACATTTTCCTACCGGCGGATGCCCTTTGGACTGTGTAATACTCCGACCACATTTCAGAGGTGTATGGTGACCATTTTTCATGACATGATCGAGGATTCTATGGGGTTTTCATGGATGATTTTTCTGTGTTTGGGAGTTCCTTCGATCAGTGTCTCGGAATCTGAAAAGGATGTTGGCTAGATTTGAAGAAGCCAACCTTGTGTTGAACTGGAGAAATGCCACTTCATGGTGAAGGAGGGCATTGTGCTTGGGCAAAAGATTTCATAGGCGGGGCTCGAGGTTGACCGAGCCAAAGTTGAGACTATTTATATGCTCCCGCCTCCCACATTCGTGAAATGTATTAAGAACTTTCTTGGTCATGCAGGTTTTTAACGGCAATTCATAAAGAATTTTTTCCAAAATCGCCCGTCCCATGACTCAGCTCCTCGAGACGGATGCCCAGTTTATTTTCTTTGATGAATGCCTTTGAGCATTCGAGTTGTTGAAGGAGAAGTTGGTGAATGCCCCGATCATGGTAGCTTTTGACTGGGAACTACCATTTGAGTTGATGTCTGAAGCAAGTGATTTTGCAATCGGGCCGTCTTGGGTCAAAGGAGAGTAAGCACTTTCACCTGGTTTACTATGCGAGCAAGTCCTTGAATGACATTCAGGAGCATTATACCACGACAGAGAAAGAGCTCCTAGCTGTGGTCTTTTCCTTTGATAAGTTTCGGTCTTATCTCGTCCTTTCCAAGACCATTGTGGACACGGATCATGCAGCCCTTCGGTATCTTTTTAGCAAGCAAGATGCTAAACCGAGATTGATACGTTGGATCCTTTTGCTGTAGGAGTTTGATATTGAAATCCGTGATAAGAAAGGGGCTAAAAATTTGGCAGCCGATCATTTATCTCGACTTGAGCATTCCGAGGGAAAGGAAGTTCGTGGGCCTAACATCAATGACAATTTGCCCCCACGAGTTTCTTATGAGGATCGAGACTAATGATGATTCCCGATGGTTTGCTGACTTTGCAAATTACTTAGCTAGTGGCATCTTGATCAAGGGGATGACCCATCAGCAAAAGCGAAAGTTCTTTGCGGATGTCAAGTATTACTTTTGGGATGACCCTTACTTTTTAGGGTAGGAGCAGATCAAATGATCCAACAATGTGTGTATGGTGACAAGGTGAGAGATATTTTGCGCCACTGTCATGATGGACCCACGGGAGGCCATCATGGAGCGAAAACTCGACGAAGAAAGTGTTCAACTCTGGATTCTTTTAGGCTACTATTTTTCGTGATGCCCATGAGTGGGTGAGGTCCTGTGATGCTTGCCAGAGAGCAAGCAACATTTCAGCACGCAATGAGATGTACCAAACAACATCCAAGTTTGTGAGGTCTTTAACGTATGGTGACTAGACTTCATGGGTCCTTTCCCGACCTCTTTTGGTAACCGCTACATCCTAGTTGCCGTTGATTATGTGTCAAAGTGGGCTGAAGCACAGGCTTTACCCACTAATGATGCTAGGGTAGTGGTGAGGTTTTTGAAGAAGTTGTTTGCTCACTTTGGTGCCCCAAAGGCATTGATTAGTGTCCGTGGGACGCCTTTCTATAATGCACAGCGTGAGAAAGCATTATCCCGATATGGTCTGCAACACCGATTCTCTACACCATATCATCACAGACAAGTGGACAGGTTGAGGTCACTCATCGGGGTATCAAGCGGATTTTGGAGAAAACGGTTAATTCTAGCCGTTGTGGGCTTTCCGGACAGCCTACAAGACTCCTGTAGGCACCAGACCATTTAAATTTATATATGGAAAGTCTTGCCATCTTCCTGTGGAGCTCAAGCACAAAGCATATTATGCTTTGAAGACAGTTAATCTTGATATGGCGGTTGCGGGTGAGAACTGGTTTGTGTAGATACACGAGATTGAGGAGCTTAGGAATGATCCGTATGAAAGCTCAAAGCTGTATACGGAACGCACTAAGATGCTTCATGATACCCGCTTGAAGGACAAGAAAGAATTCTGAGTGGGTGATCGTGTGTTGTTATACAACTCACGTCTTAAGTTGTTTCCTGGTAAGTTGAAGTCTGGGTGATCGGGTCCTTACACTATACGAGTAGTGTTTCCTTATGGGACCATGGATATAGTCCATGAGGATGGTCGGTTGTTTAAAGTCAACGGGCATAGGCTAAAGGCGTATGTTGGAGGGCGCGTTGACCAGAGTGAGGAGGTTGTTACCCGCCACCCCAGGAACAAATGAATTCGGGGTAGTGAGTCTAGCTGAAGACTCGCAAATAAACTTAGTATGTTTTTGTTTATATTATTTTTTTGGTTGTTTATTTCTTTTTCAGGTTTTGGTTCGTTCTAGTTCGCAACGGATGTTAGAGCTTGTTGCCGGCTTTCAGGTATGTTAGTTCAGTTCGTTTCTTGGTAGGTGATTCGTGAGTGCCTCGGGTTCAATGAGTTTTTACCTTATTCTTATCTTCATCCTTATTTCTATTTTACTTTCTTATTCTTCTCCTTTTATTCTCTAATTTAAATTTAAAAATTTTCATTTGTAGTTGTTTAGCAAAATTTTAAAATTGTAGTAATTAAGTTAGACTAAAAAAAACAAAAAATGAGCACTATCACACAAAATTCTGACACTACCAGACCTGATAGTGTCAGCCTTGCAAAACCGATAATAGAACCACCATCAATAAACATAACCACTTCTTTCTTTTATCTTCATCTTACTCACTTGAACCCATTCAAGACACTCACGAATTCTCTGCATCTCCTTGCTTCCTCCAAGAAATTCTTGCATTCTTTTCTCCCAACAAGCATTCTAGGTATGAATTCTTCTTCTTCTTTTTTAGTTTTTGTGTTTTAGGGTTATGTTCTTCATAGTTAGTTTCGTTTAAGTTTTTTAGGGCTTGGTCTAAATCACGCGGTCCAAGCACGTTTTTCGTGTTTTTGGTGTTGTTATGAACTACACTTGATCGATTTGCAAAACCCCTAAGTGAAATTGTGAAAACATGGGGTTTTGGGTGCGATTTGGATGCTTTCGTGATGCTGGGTTCCGTCACGCACGATCGTGCCAAGTCTTGGCAGGATCATGCCGTTCATAAAAAGTGTTGAATCTTCATAAACCTGCCTAGAAATTCATCGCGCACGAGGGTGCTAGGACCAGGCACAATCGTGCTCTTCATAAAATTTTCCAGATCTTCAGATCTGCACTCAGAAATTGGTCAGGCACGAGGGTGTCAAATGGTGGCACAATCGTGCGGTTGGGGGAAAACCCCAGAACATCATAATTTTCAGAAAAACTTCATAAACCTGCTGATTTTTCCAGGCAAGCACGACCGTGCCAGATGTTGGCATGATCGTGCCAAACTGTCTACAATCATATTTTTGTCTGTTTTGGCTGCTTATTTTGCTCATTCTTGCAGATGGATCATCCGTACCTACGGTTCAGCAACAATGCTAAGGAAGGGCATTGTTTCGCAAAGGTGGAACAGTTATGGGCAAGACGATATTTGATTGAGCCCATACGGAAGTTACAAATGGTTGATCTTGACTTGCTCGGTCAGACGGAGCGGTTTGAGGACTTTATGACACCGGCGTGGACCCGCCCTTTTGTCATAGCTTAGTCGCAATATGTTGAGCTAGTTATCAAGTTTTTCGCATCTTTCCGGTTTACTTTTCCTTGCCCGGACGTGTATGAAAAAAGGGTTGGTGTGAGCTATCGCGTAGGACGGAAATGGCACCATCAATCAATCAGTCGGTTTGGTCAAGTTTGGGATTATATGTAGATGATGGAATCGATTCGGAGCTCTTTCATGGTAGTTTGCAAGAATGGGAGCCAGACGCAGACAAAGCCGCCTTTTGGGCAGAGATCACTTTTTTAGGTCAGGAATAGGACCCGAGGAGAGCTAAGGCGACATGGATTCTTGATCCACTACACCGCGTCATCGAGCGCGCCATTTTCCATGTCATTGGAGGTCGGGGTGACAACACCGGCAACATCACCACCCGCGACCTGTTTCATCTCTACTGCATCATATCCGGGTCATACTGCAATGTGGCGGTCATCGTCACCAAGTCAATTTAGAGGGGTATTGGTTCAATGCCTGCGTCGAAAATTTATGGAGGTACACCAAACTCGCCAAATATTACCGGGATCGTTTAGACCATCTAACCGAGGCTTGTGATTATGGTATGCTCGACGTAGCGCAGCTGACCTCCATGCACATGATCCACAAGGTAAACGGAGTCCCGAAGCTTGTTGGTAGATTAGGTAGGATTTGGGATCCGCTTCCTAAAGCGAAGAGTGATTATGATGATGGTGGTGATAGCGATGGTGGCGGTGATGACGTCCATATGCAGGATATCCCGGTTCATGGGCATGATGAGGCCGCTGGGGGAGCGGGCCCTCACATGCAACTTGGTGACTTGGGCTATGGTTTTAGGAGTCCAAACTGGGAGAATGTATATGGCGGGTATGGTGGTGGTGGTTTCGAGCATGGTGCCTATGGTCCATATGAGTCATCAGCGGTTGATCTCCGAAGGCGGATGGATGAACTTACCTTGGACCAGCAGGGAGTGAGACAAGATATGGATCTGATTTGTGCGAAACAACACAAGTAGGGAAATTCATGGAGGATATGTACGAGCAAAGCCGACGAAGCTTTGACTGATGTTTTGGTTCGCAGCAGCATATCGCGAACTCGCTTAATGCACCCTACATGCAGCATCCTCTGCATTTCACATGGAGATCTAGTTTCGATCGCTGGGACAACACCGATCCTTCCGAATCTGGTGGCAGGTCTTAGTCCCGTTATCTATCTTGTATTTTTATTATTTTATGTTTGAGGGGTGTGCCATTTTCCATTGTCCGTACACCCCTCCGTCGTAGAACTTTAATTGATTTTGTTTTATTTTAGTGGGCTAAGTAAATAAATAAAGGCAAGGGTAAATTAGGTTGGGTAAAGTCTTGTGTGTTTGATCATGTTTGCTAGTGAGTAGTGTTGGCTCGATGAGATGTTGATTTGATGGACAGCTCGGTAGTTCGTTGTGGATGCTCCTTATTTTTTCGTTTAGCTCCATTCTTGCCTTTTTGTTTCAGGAGAGTTTCCGTGTTCCCGTTTCCTCCACTTTCATTATATTTACATTTTGCTTATGTAATGGTTTTTGTTGTACATCAAGGGCGATGTACAATTCAAGTGTGGGGAGGTGGTTTAGCGCTTGAGCTTTGTTGTCTGTTTTGAAAAAAATAATAATAATAATAATACAAAGCTCTCTTGAACATTTTCTTTTGTGGCATGATAATCAAATCAACATAAGTTTTTATGTAAGCACTAAGGTTTTTAATAAATATAGAAGGGTAAACGCAAAAAACGAGTTCGCTCGAGGGAAGATTACCATCAAATAACGTGTTTTTTGTATAAATTTGAGCATGAGAAATCGAGCGATTGACCTACTTGTTTGCCTTGCATATCTACTCAATATGCTCGTTTCCGTGAGTTATTTTTGAGCCTTGTAGCTTTAGAATTATTTTTGCTCATGTTTTGTGGGCAAAGATTGAGTGAGCCGGATGACTTTTGCGATTTAGAACTTGTGTTAGGTATACATTTCGAGGCCACACAGCAAATGTATAACACGAAAATGATTGAGGCATTAGGAAGCCTTTTATTTTTAGCCATTTATACTTATTGCGACACCCGAATGATACCCCTAGTCAAGCCAATTTGAGCCTTTCGCTTTCATTTCTTTTAAACCACTAAATATTAACCACTTGGCTAAATTAGTCTTTTATGTTTTAACCCAATTTTTTTTGGTTGGAAGCCCGGTTCGGTTAGTAATTAACTTGTAGCCTTTTTGTATAGTATCTTAGTTTATTAGTTACAACCTCATGGTTAAGAGTTTTTTTCTAAGTAGACGTACTTAGTTCTCTCTAAAGCATGGTCGAAAAAAAACACAAAACAAATTATTATCGTTTGAAAAAGCCTTATGAATTGGCTTTGTTAGAGCAATTTTGGGACTTAAAAGCTAGACTTGTCGGTTAGCTCTCGGTTAGATATTATTAAGTTGTATAGTTGTATTTTCTTATGTTTCAAGTTAGTCGAACTGTCGGGTTACAACCGTTTTAGCCACTTTCAAAATCCACTTCCACACCCTTAACCTAGCCAAGTTACAACCCAAACAAGTCCTCATGATTTATGTTATATTTTTGTCGAGTGATTAGATTTGATCCTTCCACAAGCTTATGATATCGCATAGTCATCGTCTTGGCATCGAGTGTTCTAAACATACTCCATGATTTGTATGTGTGCTATAATTCGCCGAGTGTGTGTGAACATTGTGAGGATACAAGGTGAACTTCTAGAGATTTCTAAGATAGACCATTGCTCATAAACATATTTTGCATACTTTTGGTTTTTCCTTCATGTCGAGTAGTCCTTAATTGTTATAGCTCGAATTATATATTTGTGCTTATAAAATGTTAGTTGAGATGATTGTCATTGAAAGAGTCTTTGTTTGTTTTGGTTTGCTTGAGGACAAGAAAAGTTTAACTGTGGGGATGTTTGATTTATAAGAATTTATACATCTTTTAAACGTCAAATATACCCTATTTATGCGAGAACTCGTTGTATTTTAATTGATTTGGTACTCATTTGAGTTGTTTATGAAAATACAGTTCCGAGCTTCAGCCCGTTGTTGATACAGAGGCTTTTGGAGCAAAATGGAGCAAAAACGGAACATTCCAGCAAACTGCCAGATATGGCACGACTGTGCTAACACCAGGCACGACCGTGCCAAGCCAACCAGCATCCGCACTCTCATCAGCACTATTAACCGACAACGCAAACCAGGAAAATCCATGACTGGCACGATCGTGCCACCCCCAAGCACGACCATGCCTGGTCAAAGTCAGTCTTTGATCAGCAAATTTCCGAGATCGCAACAGTCATCGTCGGCAATTCATCGATAAGCACGGTCATGCAATGGTTTGGCATGGTCGTGCCACCTCGGGAAACTTTGAATGGGATGAACAATTTTTAAGCTACGAAAAAGAAAAGGACAAATCTATTAGATATTTATTTTGCTTTATTTATTATCGTTTTTTATTATTGTATGATAATTTTGAAATACGTTTTAAATAAATGAGTTAACTTCATCGCTAAACACACCATCCAGTCTTATGTGATATAAACTGAAACGTCACAATCACCACAACGGCTCAAAATAAACTTACCATTTACAAGACTTCACAGATGTCAGCATCAAGCATATAAAAAAATCAAAGGGTGTTATTTGACATATCATAGAAACCAAAGTGTGTTATTTGACTAGAAGTTTGTAATTATATTTACCTATTGTTAGCAAATAAGATCGATAGGCGAAAAGCGATTCTAACACTTACCAACAGCTTAAATACGAGTTTCAAGCTCATTTGGAGGGGAGTTGGAGCATTTTGGTGAAGTTTTCTCTTAAGAATCTAGACTTGGAAGCTTGCTGGAGCCAAGAAGGAGCCTTTAATCATTAGAGGATTCACTTGTTTACCATTTAGTCTTATCTTTAAACTTGGTTAGCCTACTATTTACATTATGAACAATCTGAGTTTTCTTGTATTTGATTTGGTAGTTATGAGCCTTATGGGCTAAACATTTGTGTTGCTTAAACCTTGTTGAAGCTAATGAATATGTGATAACATGGAAGTAGATGTGGTGATGGTTTTTGTTAATCTTCATAGTGATATTTAATCTTGTTCTTGGAGTTCATGTTCATGTTTAAGTCTTTGTTCTTGAATGTTTGGTCATAAGTATTTACATGTTGTGTTGGAAAGCCCATGTAGAGATTATGATTGTTGAATCTTGTTAACTTGTTAGTATGATTTATAGCATGAAACTAGAAATGGTAATTTCTAACTTGAATTGAATGGTGATTTGAACATGTGTATGGATTCTTGCATTTAGATTTGTAAAGATCAAAAGAATGTTTATGCGAATTCTATTGTTTGTGTTTGTGTTAGTGTGATGATTTAGGCCAAGATTGTTGTCTAGCATGACCATGTGTAGGTCCCCTAGTCCTTATGGATCTTGACAGAATCGTCTATCTAATCTAGAGTGCGGAATCCCCTAGATCAGATTTAACAGAAAACAGAAACACGAACAAGAACACGAACTTAATTCCTTCAAACTGTCTTCTATTGATTATCAAACACAATTGTTTTACAATCCATTGAAGACTCTTCTCTCTCTAACTCTGAAGCAATTCTTGCAGCAACTGAACAATAGAACCAGCAACTAACTGAGCAACCTTAACCCTAATCACAACCTCCCTATATATAAAGATAGGTTATGCTCATGGGCTAGGATTTCCCACATGAACTGCTAATGGGTTTAAAGCCCAATTCGCCTACCATGAGTTATATCGTGTCTAGTTAAGCCCAAATGCTTCTAATTAACTATTACAAAACTAAACCCGCTAACCGTTTATCATTTTACTAATTACAAGATATCCAAAGACCAAATCTAAGTTGTTGTCACCAATATGCACCAACAAACTCCCCTTGACAATAGCTTCATAAAATAACCTTGTCTTAAGACTTCTTGCAATCTTTAGCATCTTTGAAAAACGTTGGTCTTTGGATAGCTTCAGCTTTACTAGCTTCTGTCAGCAACAGGCTCCCCCTAAGCTGATGTATCCAATCGCCAAATCTTCTAAATCGTCAGCGTTTGAGTAAACTCTAGTTTAGTCCTTGCATAGCAAACTTCAAAACTCTTCAACTTTGTCTGCAATGTAGAAAGGAGGTTATACCATGTATCCAAGCAAACTCTTCTTCACCAAACTTCTCAGCTACACACTGCTACAATCTGTATACTATAAAACAAACATCTCGAGAAACCATAAGAATTTTTCAACACAAGTTAAACAAATTATTATTATTCAAGAGATAGTTAAACTGTATCACAGATTAAGCACTTCTCAACTCAAACCATATACTCAAAATTTTATAAGCACACATAACCCGCAAGATCCTAAAAATTTTTGAACTCAGCTTCTAACATCGTCTCCCTCTATCGGTAACAACTCCTCCATGAACAACCAATATCCCATACATTAAAAATATACAAGAAAATGAAATATTTTTGGATTTTTTATATTTTATGAAAGCAAGTAAATAACAAAATAATAAACACTCTATTTTTGTGAGTATCATCGGTAAGAAAATCATATCAGCAACATCAAACTGTTTTCACACTATCTGATTATTTTACATGCAATATTCATGAAAAACAGTTCAAGACGATTACCAGTATTATTTATCCACTTAAACAAAATACATGAACATTTCAAGTACCATTACCTCGTGATTTGTTTAGATAATTTATTACTGATATACTAGTGTGTCCAACTTCAGGACATACCCCCGCGATCAAGGTATGCACAAAACTTCATCGTAGTAGGTGAGTATACGGAAATTCACCCTTTTTTATTTACATCGTTAGATAATTGGTGATCAGGTCGGTACTTCCGTACAGCAAAGAGACCAAATTATCCAACGAGAGTTAGGACAAATACCAAATTTTGGTACGAATAATGCAATTTGCACTTTTGAATGACTCTCTAGGAGAGCTTCTTCAATTTTTGGGATTTGGCATTTTTAGCTCTTTTAAGATATCCTGGTTGTGCCTAGGTCAGCATATATCTGGATGCAGCAGAAGGACAACCTTGATACCCCGGATGAAATAACGATATAAAGACCTAAAACCTCAGATTTTGGTAATCTATCAACGCAAGATTTAAAGTTATAAAACCATACACCACTGATATGTTCCCCACTCATACACAGTTTAGTTTATGTGTATCACAAAAGTAAGTTGATTATTTCATGCCTTTTGTCTACTGGTACATCATATGATGAAGCTGCTATCACACTTAAGCATTTTACTTGTAATTTCAGTGTGACAGTCTAACTTGCTGATGTACTATCATTTCTTCTTTTTCACACAGTGAAAAACTCATTTTTGATTTTTCTATATTTTTTTTATGTTTTTGATTTTTGAAAAGAAGTAAATTATTTACAAACTATATTTATGGAAAAATGGTTATTCAGGATTCCTCATCCCGTTGAGTTCGACTAAATGTTCAAAACGAGCCCTGTCAAATGCTTTTGTGTAAAGATCTGCCAGGTTATCTAGTGTGTCGACTCGATGCAGTTCAATTAATTTCTTTTCAGCACAATCTCGTATAAAATGATGACGAATGTCAATATGTTTTGTGCGACTGTGTTTGACGGGATTGTTGGTGATTGATATAGTGGCATTATTGTCTATCATAATAAGAGTACGAGTGAAATTCAAACCGTAATCGCGCATCTGTTTTTGAATCCAGAGAACCTGAGAGCAATAGCTACCCGCAACAATATATTCAGCTTCACACGTTGACGTAGACACGCAAGACTGCTTCTTGCATTGCCATGACACAGGCCTCCCTCCTAAGAACTGACAACCACATGTGGTAGACTTCCTTGTAGATTTGCATCCTCTAAAGTCCGAATCGGTAAAAGCAACAAACTTCGAATCACTAGCAGCTTGATACCATAACCCAAGTTTAGGTTTCCCCTTCAAGTAACGAAGAATCCGCTTCACCGCTTTCATGTGGGACTCCTTTGGATTCGCTTGATATCTGGCACAAAGACATACTGCGAACATGATGTCGGGTCTTGAAGCAGTCAAGTACATCAGAGAACCAATCATTGCCCTATATTGAGTTGGATCAACATCCTCCACACTCTCATGATCTAGACCAAGATTGTGATTCTCACAGATAGGTGTATTAAAAGTAGCGCAATCATCCATTTTGAAACGAGACAAAATGTGATACACATACTTCGTCTGATGTATAAATATCCCATCCGTCTTTTGTTCAACTTGTAAACCCAAAAAGTAGGACAATTCACCCATCGCACTCATCTCAAACTTGCTCTTCATTACCTCTTCGAAATCATGACACAATTTCTCATCAGATGACCCAAAGATGATGTCATCTACGTATACCTGTACCAGCAAAAAGTCTTCCTTTTTCCTTTTAATGAACAGTGTCTGTCAATCTGACCTCTTTCGAAACCATGTTTTAACAAATGTGCTGACAGTGTCTCATACCACGCCCTAGGTGCCTGATGCAATCCATACAATGCCTTATCAAGTCGATAGACTCGATCTGGATAGTCTGGATTAGTAAACCCGTCTGGCTGTGAGACATACACCACTTCTTGGACTTTCCCGTAAAGAAATGCACTCTTCACGTCAAGTTGGTAAACTTTGAAGCCCTTGAATGAAGCAAAAGCTAGGAACAAACGAATTGCTTCCAACCTTGCTACTGGTGCAAACACTTCATTATAATCAATCCCCTCTTGCTGATTGAACCCTTTAACCACCAACCGAGCCTTATTCTGTATCACGATCCCTCGGTCGTCTTTCTTGCATTTAAACACCCACTTAGTGCCTATTTCTTTCTCTCCTTCAGGTAGATCAACTAGCTCCCAAACTTTCAACTTCTTGAACTGAGCTAGTTCCTCTTGCATAGCTTCAACCCAACAATTGTCTTTTAGAGCCATATGAACATTCTTCGGCTCCTCTTGGACAATAAAGCAGCTATACAAACACTCATTAATCAACCCTGTCTTCTGAATCGAAGTAAACAAACGGAACCTTTGAGCACACCTCTTCTTGTCTGAACACCTGCAGCAGCATCACCAATGATGTTTTCAAGTGGATGATCTCTGTGTACACGTGTCGTAGCAATGGTGTCAACAACCAGATTATCTCCCAGATTAGATCCAACCTCCCCCTGAATATTAGCAATTGGATTAGTGAAGTCCTCCCCCTGAATAGGTTCAGACTCACTATCACTGGAGTCCTCTAGAGCTGCACTGGAAGAAGTTTCTAGAGCATCTGTCATCGAGACACTCGATCTAGGCATGAAGTCACACTCTCCATCTTCACTGATCACAGTATGGATCACTTGAGACTCATCTTCATTGGAAAATAAGGAATATTGAATGATTTAGACACACTGTCATAATCATATAATATAGGAGGACCACTTGTTGATTGTTGAGGTGAATAACTAGTGATTTCCATGTTAAACACCACCTCAATTTTACCAGTTTTTAGATTAAAAACCCTTTTATTTGGTGTTCCAGGCATATAGCCTAGAAAGTAACCCTCATCAGCTACCTCACCGAATTTTTGCTTATCTTTGTTTCGCACAATGGTGCAGGGTAATCCAAATGGTTCAAAGCCTTTTAAGTTTGGTTTTCGGTTAAATAATAGTTCGTGACATGTTTTGTTAAACAATTTAACCGTCAAAACTTTGTTCAGGACATAGCAAGCTGTGTTCACAGCTTCTCCCCATAAGAGAACTGGAAGCTTTGAATCAGAAAGCATAGTCCTTGCGGCTTCAATCAACGTCCTGCTCTTCCGCTCAGCGACTCCATTCTGTTGAGGTGTATAAGGAGTAGAATATTGATGTTCAATTCCCTTGCGAATACAATAGAGATCCAGAGCTTGGTTCTTGAACCCTGTGCCATTATCACTCCTTATCCTCTTGATCCGTGCATCATGGACATTTTCCAATTTTGTAAAAAGATCAATCAGCATCTCCGCTGTCTCATCTTTTTTACCTAAAACAGAAAACCCACGAATAACGTGAGTAATCGTCAGTGAAAACTAAACAATAGTACTTTTCACCTATACTCCTTACATTCACTAGACCGAATAGATCCATATGAAGTAATTCATGAGGGTCATCTATGGAATTTCCTGTTTTAGACTTATGAGGTTTCTTATGTTGTTTTATCTTCCACGTGAAACCTCTGCACTGGCACCCCTTCCACTAAACCATTCTTAATAATATAATTCATTTTCGGTAGTGGATGTGGGCCATGCGTCTGTGCTACAACAATGACTCAGCCTCAGATGCTTTTGATAGTAGACACGCCACCACATTGGAAGAATCCTTAGCACCCATGTCCATGACATAAGTGTCATTTCTCCTTGGCGCTCTCATCACTATCCAGTCATCCGGTATCACCAAACCGAGTTTCAGCACCAAAGCTTCAGACTTCGTAAAGTGAACCGAGTGACCCTTGTCGCAGACTTGAGACACGCTCATCAGATTGTGCTTCAGCTGCTCAACATAGTTCACTTTGTCCAGTGTGATTTTCCTGTTAACCACTTTTACTCGACCAGTAATGTGCCCTCCTTTAGCACCTGCAAAATTCACGTATCCACCATCTATATTCTCAAACTTACTCAGCAACCTCGCATCCCTTGTCATGTGCCTGGAGCAGCCACTATCAACATACCACAAGTTGATAATCCTCCTTAGCAGCTCCTGCACCATCCAACAAAATTAGTTAGATTGGGGGACCCAAGCCTTAATGGTCTTGGGTCTTCCAGATTCATCAATCATAGGAACATCCATCTAGTATCCATCACTCCTAACAGGAGTCTTGGATCTTAGACCTGATGATGGAAATGTTTTTTGATTTCCACTAGGTCTGTGGTCCTGAGGTTTCCTAACCATGTTTGGACTTTGCGACCTTTGGAAATTATGATTTTGGTTCCATGAATTTTGATGATGATAATTTCTAAAGCCATCGTTATAAAAATTTCGACTACCAACATTCTGGTATCGATTTTGATATTTACCTTGACTTCTTAAATTATTTGATAACCATTAAAGTTATTCATTCTTGGTGAACTACTTCTAGGTCTATCATATCTTCCCGACGTAGATGCAGGCTGAAATCTTTGTTGATTTCTTTGAAAACGAGGAACTTGGTGAGTTCCATTTTCAGCCTTATCTACACCAACAGCAACACTCTGTTGCTTGGTAGCAGATACCTTTGGTGAGTTAACCTTCTTCTCACCATCACCACTTTTTGCTGGTGATTTCTCTTTCTGCCTCTCACTTACTTGTGCTTCACTCTTTTTGTTAGGACAGCAGCTAGCTACATGTCCTTTTTCATGACATTTAAAACACGATTTTCTAGCTGAAGATTTCTTAATTGAAGCCTCTTGCTTACATTCATCAGGCGGTGATGATGACGATGCCTTCGAAGGATCTTGTTTAGTTTGCTTAACTTCTGATTTTTCTTTGTTTTTATTGTTAGCAAACTGCACATTAGACTCTTTAGTAATAACAGGGACCTCTTCATTCATGTCACCCCCCTTAACAAAATCAACCTTTTTAACAAAAATTTGTTTTTGATTCTTAGGGTGTGTAATTTTTGTTTTCAAAACTGGTTCCCTGTTTGTATCCTTCTTGGCATTTTCAGAACCATCAACACTTCCTGATGTGGAACTACAAGGTGTAGTTGACACAAAGTCTGTAAGCTCTTCTTCATCTGGCAAGAAAGAGTAGTCATGACCAAGAGGTGGTGGAACTTCATTCAAACCTTTGAATCCCACACACGTCTTGTCATTACTCTTCTTCAAGCCATTCATCATATGTTTCATGATAAAAGATGAATCTCTGAATTGATTTAATTTCTTTTCAAGCTCACAAATTTTAAGTTGTGCTTCAGACAACTCTTTGCATTTTTCAGAAACCTCTTTTGTTTTCTCACTCATCGTATCATGAGCTAAGTCAATAACTTGAAGTTTTTCATTTAGCTTACAGGTTAGAATATTAATTTCTTCTTCATAACCTTTAATTTTCTTAAGTATAATGGCTCATTTGGTTTTACGAAAAAGTTTGATTCTTTTAGGTTCGAGAGCTCATTAGCCAGACTTTGGTTTTGATTGGTTAACCTGTCAACCTCACTTTGCAGTTCACAACATTTTAAACAAACTGAACTACCAGAGTTAGAACATACCTCGCCTGTTGACTTGCTTAGATCAGCCATGAAAGCATCAAAATCAACAGCCATCTTTTTCTCTGTAGCAGTCTGTTCTCCATCAGCCTTCTCAGCTACCTTCTCTTGCTCTCCCTCAGCATCAGCTTTCACTTCTTCATCAGCAACAGGAGCTATCGCAGCCATGAATGCCTGTGAGGCATTGTTATCATTCTCCAGATGAACACTCCAATCATAAGAACCCTCTCTAGTAGTAGAAATCAGGGCCTTTGATCCAGTGTTGTTTGATGCATTCCTATTGCTTGAACCATGACCAGGAGAATCTTGAAAGGATGAACTAGAACGCGATTCAGACTTTGCTCTTTGACACTCTCTAGCGAAATGTCCGTAGTTGTGGCAATTATAACACTTCACTTTCGACTTGTCAAAGCCCATACTCTTTCCCACGAACTTCTTGCATGTTCTGGTCATGAACCTCTTCACGCCATCTGCCATTGCAAATCCATCTCCTCTAAGTCATCGGGGTCAATCTGATCATAATCTTCATCGAACGTAACAGGATCAGATATTTTTCCCTGAATGTAGTTCTCGTAGGAAGCAATAACAGAAGCAAGCAATGCTAGGTGATCTTCAGCACTTTTGACACTCAGAGGCATAGACTTAGAACTGCTGTTACTATTACTTGATAGTGTCTCTTATCCCCTGACGAGCCTCCTGAAGCAGCAACGAAACATACTTCTCCATCAGAATTTGTCACTATCTGTTCATTCTCACATGAGAGAAACGCAGTTGCAGTGTCAGTAGAAGCATTGTTGGAAGATGAAGGTGTAAGTCCTTTATATATCCCTGGATCTTGAACCTGATCATAACCCGTTTCCTTCTTCTTCATATTGAGCTCATAAGCTCTCAACTTTCCAACAACCTCTTCCAAGTCTTTCTTTTCGTAATCAGCTTCACCCTTTATCATCAACGTGTAAATATCCCACTTTGCAGGTAAAGCATCCATTAACTTGTCATTTATCTCCACATCTGTGTATTCCTCTATGTCATAATTATCGATTTCTGACATCAGATGATAACATCTCGTGATAATATCTTCTAGGGATTCATTTCTCATTCCTTTGAACACAGCAAACTGTTTCTTCAGCAGATCAACCTTATTCTTCTTCACATCTGTATTGCCCTCATACCACTTTTCTAGGGCATCCCACATCTCCTTTGATGTTGTATAACGCTTGAACGTATGTTTGATGCCATCAGGTAACGACATCTTGATAGCAGCTAAGGCCTTCTTTTCAGACTCATACATCCTCTTCTCAGCTTCAGACATATTCACGTAAGCAGTAACACGCTGTCTTCCCTCAAAATCATGCGTTGGGTTAGCGTACCCATCTTGAATACAGATCCACATCCATGTGTCCTGATATACAATAAAGGATTGAAACCTATCCTTCCAAGTAAGATAGTTCTCCACCTTCAGCATCTTTGGAGGTTTATTTGTTGTGCCAGCCTCATGCTCCATTCTCAATAGCTCATTTAGGTTAGACATATTCGACATTTTTACCGAACCGGCTCGTTAAAAACGTTAAAACTTGTCCGAAATGGGTGGTTACCTAATTATACTGTTAGACTCGTCTCGACGATACGATTCTAACGATATATAATGTCCGATTATGAATTTTTTGTCCTAAAAGTCAACTGAGTCTAACTGTCCAATCGGTTCGTCAAAATTGTCTATGGATCAATTTCTATGTCCGAAAACGTTTAACTCTGGTTACGTCAGCTGGTTAAGTTTCCATCTTTTTGTAGAGAATCCGGAACAGTGCCAAATCCGAAACAGTAACTCGGATAGTGAATCCGAGATAGGAATACAGTCATCCGGATTACTAATCCGAAATATGAATCCGGAAAGCATTGTTCTGATCCGAAATGGGAATCCGGAATAGTGATCCGAGATGAAATCCGGAATGCACTGTCCTGATCCGAAATGGAAATCTGGAATAGAATCCGAAATGGCTTTTCTGAAATCCGGAATACACTTCTGATCCGAATTTGAATCCGAAATGGCTTTTCTGATTCGAATTGCACTGTTTTCCAGATCCGAATTGCAGATTCTGATCCGAAATCCAAGTTTTCAGTCCGAAATACTTTGCTTTTTGATCCGGAATGCCTTTCTTCAATCCAAATTGCTTGATGTTTATCCGAAATACCTGCGCAAAAAATCCGAAATACCTGCAAAACCCTAAAACAACTGTCAAAACTTCAAGAAACAGCCTCCAAAAACGCCCAAAAACCCAAGTTTTCTGCTATCACGATTCTGAACCGAGCAATAATCAAGAGCCGAATGCTCTGATACCAATTGTAGGTCCCCTAGTCCTTATGAATCTTGAGAGAATCGTCTATCTAATCTAGAGTGCGGAATCCCCTAGATCAGATTTAACAGAAAACACAAACACGAACAAGAACACGAACACAATTTCTTCAAACTGTCTTCTATTGATTATCAAACACAATTGTTTTACAATCAATTCAAGACTCTTCTCTCTCTAACTCTGAAGCAATTCTTGCAGCAACTGAACAATAGAACCAGCAACTAACTGAGCAACCTTAACCCTAATCACAACCTCCCTATATATAGAGATAGGTTATGCTCATGGGCTAGGGTTTCCTACATGAACTGCTAATGGGTTTAAAGCCCAATTCGCCTACCATGAGTCATATTGTGTCTAGTTCAGCCCAAATGCTTCTAATTAACTATTACAAAACTAAACCCGCTAACCGTTTATCATTTTACAAATTACAAGATATCCAAAGACCAAATCTAAGCTGTTGTCATAAATATGCACCAACACCATGCTTGTGGTTCATATCAAGAACATGATGAAGACATTGCTTACCTAAAACCAAGTTAGTGTGATTAGTATGTTGTTCATAGTAGTTTTCCCCAACTTGTAAAGTTAGGAGTTTTGACAAACAAATAACTCCATCATTAAAGATTAACATTAACTTAGCAAGTGGTCTTAAAAGAATAATTTTAGGTGATTAGAATGTTATTTTATTTTATTTTATTTTTCCTAAGATTTATAAAGCTAGAAAGTCTTGATTGGGGACTTAGTTGAATTTAGAGCTTGCATCACCACTAGTCTTTCCCATTTGTTGGCACATGCTTATTAGTGGATACTTAAGTTATGCAAACTCTTTTAGATATTGTTCTTCCTTAGATTAGTTAGTAGTTTGTTATTTTTGCATGATAAATTAGAAACAAAAATCAACCCATCAATTGAAAAGGCTTTAAAGTAGCAAAAGTTTAGTATCGAGACGCCGATATCCGGTTCTTACCAGTAAACTACATTACCACTCGACGGGTACACTTACCCTTTTTTGTGTGTAGTTTAGTTATTGGGTGAAAATCATTTTAAAACTAAATTTGTATGAAGGAAAATTAAATTATAAAAATATATTCACGCACATCAACAGATATAGATTATTATTTATTTATCTATTTATTAATAGTTGTTATATTTATTAGCAAGTGAATTTAATATAATAGTTAATTATGAATTTTTCAAATAAACTTACCCTTAAAAGCTTATATTTCAGTCTACAAAGATCAATAAATTCAATATTATGTTTGTTAAAAGATTTTAAAAGTGAAGAATAAATATAATATTTGTTATTTATGAATGATTTCTAAAATTATTTTTAATATTTAATGTCGTTGGATAGTATAATGATAAAAATATGTCAAATAATAGAAGGAGAATAGATGTTATTAACAAAATTCAAAATAGTAGTCCTTAATACCTTGTATATGTATTAATATTTCTATATATTTATAATTGTAATATTTAAAGGAGCAAGTACACATAAGTTAAATTAACATTTATTAGTTACATAAAAAAGTTAATACATAGTCGGAAAAAAATGTTCTAAAATATAATTCATAAATATCAAGTCAAATTCATGTTTTAAAAATATCTTGACAACTGTATGTGGTAACACGTGATACTATATTTTTTCCTGTATAAGACAAGGTTTTATTCAATCGTACAACACCCAATTGTTTTATAGACATCATTTCCCTTTATTACTAAGTTTATAAGGGTTGAAGGGGCGCCTCACAGGTTGGGCTTAAGGGTTGAAACCCACCATGGTTAAATCGCCGCCACCCCGCGCCCCTCGGGGAGGCTTGGAAGGTGGTGTCACACTCCAAAACACGTCGCAACGGAAATACAAATGTGGCGGTGACGGAGGTTGATACCCATAAATATTTTAGTGGATGATGCAACACAATTTTGGACATACAACTTAATTAAAACATGAGTTTAAAGTTTAGAGTATAAACGTAAACCACAACCACATCATTTTTGTTTGATCCTTATGAATCTTAGTACACCCGGTCCCAAAAGTAGTTTTAAAAGTTATCCAAATATTATTTATTAAAAACTTGCATCCACTACCACAAGATATGCCAAAATCCCGAAGCTGAACTCATGTACCTGAAGAACACGTAAAATCAAGTGTCAATACAAAGGAGGGTGAGTTCACATATTCAAATTATGAAACTTATATTCAAATTATGGTTAATTTGTTTAAGGAAAACTTTCTTATTATGAGTTTTATATTAAAACATCCATATATATTTAAGAAAGTCAATTTTACTTCCTTTACTATCGCAAGCGTTTTCTAAAAACCTTGGATACAAGTCATCTTCCGAAGGTTTATATATTAAATTGCTAGCATCAAATGTTTAGGCAAGACATACGAGCTATATATTAACAATAAGGGTATAATCAACGCTAGACAATCACAAAATATCAATTCGTTGTTTGACTTGACACGGAGCTACCGGTCATGACGGGTGGTCAACCCGATAGATCTATCAATAATTCTACGCATATTGCTATTAATGATTAAACGGCTAAATTCACGCAAAGTGCCACATAATGTGTCACTTATAGTGCCTGCCTCATGAACAATATATATGTCCTACTAAAATAATAAATTTAATATTTTGTGTTGTACGAAATCCTCGAAGTCCCCACCAAGACGTAAGCCTATTCCGATACTTACTCTCTTGAGATCAAGCGAATTCGTCACAACTTAGATTTAACCATTTTTAAATCTATACGTTCGTTTTACCCCAAACACCGTAATCCTCCTCGCTTTCTCCCCGAAACATATTTATATCAATCAAAACCCGTGTCTTCCCGAAACTTATTTATATGAATCAAAACCCGTTTCTCCCCAAAATATATTTATATCATTCACAATTCCAAAACCATGTTCTTTCCTCAAAAACATTACAATTATTTCCAAACCATATTTTCCATAAAACTATATTTATAATCTATTCAAAGGCATGTTTTATACAAAAACGTATAATTATCCTTTTTAAAGCGTGTTCTTCCCCCAAAACATTATATAAACAGTAAAAGAGGAGTTAGTTACACTCACCCTTGGGTGCGTTTTTATATTAGCGCAATCCCATATTTCGGTCTACACGTCGTAATTTAAGTAGGAACGATTTAATAACCAATTATTCTACAAATATCTAAGTTTCTCCAATACTTAGAATTTTCACATAACTTTGACATTTTCTCAAAAAGTCTTTATTTTTTATTATGTTGGAGTGTTTATATATATGTGTGTTCATATATAGATACATACATATATATATATTAAGATTTTGCGACTTGAACGATTTTATTGGTGACCCTCATTATGTTATATCCGTTTTCACATCCGTTTACAAGAAATATATCTACGATTTGTGCTTCATAATATATTTACATAAATGTGTACATATTATCATATATCGTAATACACGTCTTTTGTCAACTTATACATTTTATCATTTTTAAAGCATTCATACATGAAATAACTCTTCAAGTTAACCTATCTATTATTTTCATGCTCGACAAATATGTTTTATATTTAACGTGACATTTACGAAATTAGTGTTTTAACCGTACAAGCGTACATGCATAGTCTTAAATTTCACTATCATGTTATCACTTAACATTTCACATTACACATACTCATATCATATCGTATCGTATCATATCATATCATATCATATCATATCATATCATATCATATCATATCATATCATATCATATCATATCATATCATATCATATCATATCATATCATATCATATCATATCATATCATATCATATCACATAAAGTTCACCATTGAACAACCCATTTTCGTGTACATTGAAATATGCGTATTTTAATGTTTCGGTAACGTTTTCGGGCGTCGGAAGTCACGTATGACTAGCCAAATGTCACACCCAAACCGATGGCGGAAACATCGGAGTGAGATGAACAAGATTGCTCGAGACTTCATAACGCTAATAAGTGACAAATATTTAAATAACAAGATTTCATTTTATTTCTAATATCAAGTACATTGTTTGAAATTGAAATTACAACAAGTTTGGATCAAAATAAGATACAACAAGTATTAAAGTTTAAGGTGCGTTTCTAGGCATCCTACTAGGTTTCGTGCATCATCATCGTCAAAATCCTGCAAATACGTTTTAAAGTATAGTTCAATACAAAAGTATTGGCGAGCATACAAGTTTGAGTACTAGCATATATATAAAGAAGGTTTGAACAATCCACATGACAAAAATAGTTAAACTAGATTAATGTACCTAGGCATGCAATTATACAAGTCAACCCAAAGTTTACCGCAAGCGTAATCTTATCGCCGTAACGATAAGACCATAAAGAATGAATGACTTAAATGACCTCAAGAATACGGGCGGTGCGTTACTTCTATAGCGCTATACATGTTAAGGGGAGGTTTTAAACAAAGTTAATGACAAGTAAATCACGTAAGAATGTTCCAACAAATCAAGTATCACGTATTTAAGCATGTATGATTGGATTGTTTGTGTTTGCATAAAGTATAAGTGATTACGTATGTTTAATAGTATATCGTATTGCACCCAAAAGTGTAAAAACAAAAGGGGTCATGTATACTCATAATTTTGCAAAGCTTTCCGATTATCCGTGAGTGAAGCGTTGTTTGAGAATGGAGAATCGAGGGTATAAGGTCATTCGGGGTTTATGGTGTGGTTGAATTCGGAATCTAGAATTTAAAAACAAAAAGTATGTATACACAAAGTAATTATCTAGTCTTAAAACACTCGTTTTTGACACTATATCCCGTATGGGTTGTTGTGATTTCATGGGTTAAGTGCCCATTAGAATCGTAATGAGAGGTTCAAGTCTAAGATAATATAACCTATTACCATGACAAGTAACCATGTCGATTATCATCAAGGGTTTGGTTATGTGTGTGTATATATATATTATATAGTTTATATAATAATTCTAAGCTAAGTCCATCAAGAGTATCATAGATTGTCATGTAAGTCAAGCATGGAGGATTAACCTCATTGTATGATTCACCAATACACAAATCATTACAAGGATGATTCGGATGGTCATGAATGAAAAGAAAATGTACAACTTCTCACTATATCAAGTAGCCAAGTAAGTTTTAACCCGGGTGAGTCATTCCCGACATGAAAAGAGTTAACTAAGTATCAGAGGCTAGACGAGGTTAAGTTAATTTAAGTCTAGCAAACTACTTGAGATAGCAAGGTAAAAACATCAAGTGAGGTGGTGGAATGAAGTTAGGATAGCCAAGGCTTCTAAGCATTCACACCTATACCAAAACACAAGTCTTGCCATCAACTTCATGGCAAGCTCAGATGGTTTCATCACTTGTGGGTTGCATAAACCCTTGCCAAAAAAGAGACTTTAGAGGTGTTTGTACCTTTTAAACCCATAAGGATCTATTCCTAACAAGTCCCTCAACCATAAATAAGCTCAAGAATATGTAGGCACAAGATTGAACCAAGTTTTAATCAAGAAAAAGCAAGATACAAAAGTATAAATGAAAGTAGAATTTTAATCCTACTTTGGACCTCAGAGGTTTCACTTGTGTTTGCCAAGGCAAGCTTGTGAAAACCTTCCTAAAGGTTATCCAAGTAGAAAGAAAGAAGAAAACATAAGAAAATAAGAAGAAAAGTGAGCTAAAACTTACTTAGAACACTTGAAATTTTCTGCCACTTTTGGAGTGTTCTTGGAGAATTTGGAGATGATTTAGAGAATTAGAGAGTGTTACAGGGAGTGTAAAGTTTTTAGATGGTGTGGAGAAGACTTGTTTATAGTGGGGTTATTAGGTTTTGGTTATTAATGGTGTTGGTGAGGAGTTGGTGGTTGAAAAGTAGGAGTAAGTGCTGAAATTGCGTGTTTCTAAGGCAATTATGCAAGCTCTGACGTTTTAGGATGGTCGTGCGAGCCATGAGCATGACCGTGCGAGTCATGAGCATGGTCATACGGGTCATGAATCTTCAGTGAGTGGTCATGAGCACTATCGTGCGAGTTATGCATGGTTGTGCAGGTCATGGGCATTACCGTGCGAGTCGTGAGCATGGTCATGCTTTCCGATAAAATTTTCCGAAATTTGTAGTTTGACCTCTAGAGTTTGATAATTTTATTATTTTATGCTAGAAACTCATATTTAAGCATGTTTTTAGTTATTTACAAGTGTATCAAAGTAACATATGAGTATAAAGCACGTGTAATTGATAATTTCAAGTATTTCAAGTGTCAGTTTTTTTTTGCGTATAAACATGTACCTAAATGATCAGTTGTGCGAATAAAAACTATGTATAAAATATGAGTTTCATTATGATTAACGCCTCAAATTGTGATAGCGGTGATGGAGTATGATTGTAAGGTTTCTAAAAATAGAATGCGAATATGACCTTTCTAAAAATAGGAATACGGAATACGAGGCGTTACACCAAACACCAAAGATACTTAATAAGTTAAAATACTTATAGTTATCATAAAAATATGAGTTCACAACTTGATCTAAAACAGTTTTACAAAAATCACTTTAAAAGCCGATTTTTTACCATTTTAACGCATAGTCTTGCACCGAACTTTACTATAACCATCCCAAATCATCATGACTTGATAATTTAATATAACACATGCTATTTACTGAATAAAATGGTACTTATACTCATGTTAGTGCAGATTTCATGTAAGTCACATAAATCATGCAATTTAACCCATTTTACAACTTTTAAGCTACATGTACAACATGCAAAGCTATCAAACTTATGGCATAATTTTATATCATCATAACACATCATATAACATCATGCTTATATTATGATTTTATCCACCTTTATTATTCCAGAACAAATTCACCAACTTATGGTTATTTAATCATCATATATACTTATGTACAAATACCTCATGAATGATTATCATATCATCATCATCCATGATTTTAAATGCATCTACCATACATTTATTATAACTTTCAAAAAAATCAGAGACATCATCTTCATCTAATCATCATCAAATCATTCATAGCATTAATGCATGTAACATTCTCATGCTTTTATGAACTAACCAACAAAACCCATATACATGCATACATATATACATATACATGATACACACATGTGCAAATATACTTCCAAGATTCAAATTTTCATATATTCACCTTTAATCATACAAACTTTTACAAAAATCATTTTTGATCATGCATGCATCAATCTTTCAAAAATCTCATCAATCAAGAATCAACCAAAATCAAAACACAACCTCTAACATATATATATACACACACACGCTCACTGCCACACACACATATATATTGTTAGGATCTGAGTTTAATTGTTGTGACAGTTTAAAGATGGAAATCAATGGAAGATGATAAAACAAAGATGATAAATGCAGCGGAAATGTAAACTTGTAAATCACAACAATGAAGAGAATGTTTTCATCAACATGATTTTATAAATTTGATTTACGTATGCATGAAAGATATACAAACTCCCCCTCAGCCTGATCACTTTAATTTGTTCATATAAGAAATGTTAAGGAGAAGTGATGAATAGAACAGCGCATGCACTATTCTATTTATAGTACAAAGCAAACCACTATGGAATCTAAGCTGACGTCACCTTGACAATGACATCTAACAACCTAACAAACTATAACATCTGCTAGGATAAAACACTGTTACATTGAAATAAATAAACTCTGTTGATCCAGCATCTGTTGTAGGAACCTTTGATGAGCCTTAACCTCTATTGGTTCAGCAGACCTTTGATTCAGCAGTCCTTATCTTCAATAGCAGAGTTTCTCTTTAACAGACTTCAGACATTAAGCAGAGCTTGTCTTCAATAGTTCTTGTATAACAGACTTTTAGCTTAACAGACCTTTGAGTAACATATGTTGATGTATTTGCCTTTGGGGGAGCATATTATCAAAGCACTGTTATTGATAATCATATGTAATAGATCATTTTGGCTTTCCAATCATTTGTTCTTTTATGGGGTCCACTAGATCCAACGATCTCCCCATAGAACAGATGATGCCAAAACTTCTTCTTATTGCTGATCTTTATTCCTCATCAACATTTCTCTGATTTGCCCTTTGAACTGTAATTCAAAGTTCAAGGAAAACATATCTTCAAAATCCCTTTGTAATTCAAGGTTCAACAGATCTTGGAGGTCATCTACATTCAAACCATATGCATCCTTCATCTTTAGCTTTTGAATTCCACCATCTGACCTATGCAAAGTCAATTCGTGGGTGTCTGAGGATGACTTGAACTTTAGAATTTTTGAATCAGTTGGTTTTCTTGGGTGAAGATTTATTTCTGATGAGTTTGGTGAAAGTGGCCTGCTGACAAGATTTTTAACTGCTTCTCTGAGTCTGTCACTTGCAGGATCTGTATGATAAAGTAGTTGGTTCTTGATTCCCTCCTTTCTGTGCTCTTCATACAACTAATCATCAGTCACAGACATCTGCTTTTGCCTTTTTACTTTTTAAGGCAATTGTGGATAAGCTAGATGTTGTGAACTGCTTTTTCAGAGTATGGGTCTATTGGGGGATAACTACTGCTGGGTAAACTGGCTTTCTTGGAACTGTAAGATCCTTTTCTCTTAACTGTTCCAGTCTTTTGTAGGTTTCAACAACCTTGCATTCTGACCATCTGGCAACAGCTCTAGCAGTACCATATTTTGCAGCTACATGTTCTTCTCTCATTCTTTAGCTTCAAAGCCTTGATTTGATCAATTGAGTTGCCTTTCTTCCAAACTGGTGGATTTGGCTTTTGTAAAGGATCTTTGAGCATTTCTTGGATTCTTTCAATTTCTTCCTTGAAAGCATCTAGTGACCAGTCTTTGAATTGTGTTCTTGATGCTTTGTATGGTTTATGCTTCATGATGTGATCAAGGTAATCATGTTTCATTTCTTCATCAAGCTCAACATTTGTTGGCTTCTCAGACATGGACTTGCATAGGTCCTTGGCAAAGTCTTCTATCTTTCTTACCTTGCCAAGTTCTAGTGATAAGATTCCTTGCCTTTAGCTTCAGATATTCATCTACATTTCTAGGCTTTCGATAACAAAAGAGAGATGGAAAGGATCTTTGTGATGGATCCTCTATATTATAAAAGGATTCAATTTCTCCTTAAACAGCATGAATCTCTAGAGGATATTTGGAAACTAGTGGAATGTCATATGATGGTTGATAGGGTGGAAGTGAAGTGGAATTTGATGGAAGTGATGAGAGTGGCATGGCTGGAATGGGGGCAAATGATAAGGGAATTGGTGATGGAATTTCCTCATCATCTGCATGCACAACAAAAGTTTTCCATTTGCGCGTGAATTTTAGTTTAGGTGAAGGTGGGCGTGTGGGAATTCTTGGTGGTGTGGATAATGGTTGTGTTAAAGTAGGAAAAGTGATCATGGAAGAGGTTTGGTTAACATTTGTTGGTACATTTGTTGTACCAACATTTGTTGGTTGGTTTGGTGGTGATGATGAAACATTTGTTGGTGGTGATTTTGGGGATAGTTTCCTTTTAAGTGATGGTTTGGTTTTAATTGGGGCAGATGATACACTTTTTGTGGGCATAGCAGTGATTTTAGGAGAGGTGCTAATTGGCTGTCTAACTTTTCTAGTTGACTTTCTCCTTTTTGAAATGCCAATATCTTCTTTTTTCCATTTGCTTAGCTTGTTCTTCTTTAATCAGTTTGGAAGCCTTGCTTTCTAGTGTATCTTGACTTTTTTTTCTTTTCTAAGGCAATTTCTTCTGCCTATTTATTCAGGGTCTCATCAATCCCTTTTTGAACTCCACTCTGATGCCTCAGCAGAAGTTTGGTTTTGAGCAGACCCTGGCTTTTGTTGCACCTTTGAATTTGGCTGCAATTTTCTCAGTTTATCACTCTCCCCCTTTTTGGCATCATCCTCTACTTCTTCTTGAAGGACTGTTGCAGGGGCAGAGCCAGTAGTCTTTACCAAATGTTCTCTTATGGCCTTAATATTTGCTTGAGTAACTTTATATATAGCCTCAACCATATTTCTGATAAGTTCCATGTGGGTGTTGTGGTTGATATCAGCCAAATTCCTTTGAGCTTGGATAATTGGTTGCACTGATTTCCACAGCTCATTGGCAATTTGCTGAGGTGAAGGTTGACAAGCAGAGGTTTGTAACATTTGTTTCATCATGGCTTTAAGCTCATCTATGGAATATTCATAGAGGTCATCCTCTCTATCAATTTCTTATATCTTAATTCATCATCTTAATCCCTACAAGAGGTAGTTGTATTTGAGTCCTTAATAGGAGAAGACTCCAAATTAATAGACTCAAATGTTCCAACTAGAGCGGAGGTTACAATTGTAGCCTCAACAGTTGTTGCCTTCAAGGAAGACTTAAAGATGTAACCACTGTCCAACTGAAACACTGTTGTGTCATCAGATGTAGTGGCTGCTTCACTTGAACTACCACCAAAAGTTACTTGTAACTCATGGGGTGTAGCCAACTCAGCTGTTTCTTGGTTAGCAACTTGATTTTTCTCTCAGACTTAGTCACTTGTGGAGGTGTGCTCTCTTTGACTGGTGATTGAGAGGAACTGATTTGTGTCAGAGTTTTATCAATTGCATGAAACAGAGGTATAAATGTGGATGGAATTGTGGGAAATGGTTGTGGAGTTGAAAGAGAATTTACCCTGGGAGATGGGCTGTAAAACAGACTTTCAAGTGAAATGTCTGTTTCATAATGTGGTGTCCTTGTGCTTACAACTTGATCCTTTTGTGAGGATACAAGAGGAGCTTCCCTTTTGGGTAGAGATCTTTCCATCTGTTGTGAGAAAGTAGCAACAGTGGTTTCTAGTGGCTTTTGTGTTACCATAAGGTTATCCACTGGGATCTCATCTTCCAGAGGTGCCTTTTTATGTAATTTTGTTTTGGTGGGCTTTTTGGATGGAGGGGATTTTCTTTTGGATTTTGCTGGTGTGGGTTTCACAACACTGATTGTGGTGTCATGATCACCAGGAGCAATGGGCTCAGCAACAGAGGTTTGAGAAGTAGATGTGGACTCATCCAAAATAGGCTCATCCCCATTTGCTTTTGTTTTGGAAACTTTTAACTCTTGATTTAGCATTCTAGTAAAAGTTTCATTTGTAAGACTCTTCATTCTAAAAACTACACCTTATTTAAAATCTTTTTCAGATACTTGATTTTGAAGGTAATATCTTAAGAGTCTAGGATACAAAAGAAAAGCTTTATTTGTTTTTATTTTATTGATATTTTCCACCAAGTCCAAAAACAATGCATCGGATAGATTAAAATCTGATTTTGGCAAAATAGCATATCTCAGATTTTGAATGTTTTGTGGAATCTCATTAAGTGCAGTTGTCTTGGCAGAAAGACAGATAAGCAAGGTATGGAAAAAGTATCCCATTTCAGTAGGAAATTTTGGTTTATATATTGTAACACATGTCAATTGACCTTCATACCCGCATTCAATGAACTCTGTGTGAAGTTCTTGCTTCTCAAAAGAGATTTTACCTGCATGGTAGTCCAATGCAAATGTTGTGGATATGGAAGATGGGGATATTTGGACAAGAGTTTCTCTGATCTTTGAAGTTAACATCTTCTAAAGGTGCCTTTTTAAGGTAGATTAGATCTCCCTTGGATGGAACAATGGCATTTTGAGGTGAGGTTGTAGATGGGAATCATCCGAGCTAGCATTTGTTGGCAATTTTGAAGAGCCAACATCTGTTTGAAACGGGGTGGAGGTATAGGTGGGATAGGGGTAAAAATGGGTTGATTTTTGTTCATAGAAAATGGACTTTTGTCAACTAGTGTTTGACTTGATGAGCTGGAAGAGGTTTGAGGATCAACAACAGTTGATGCTGTGGTGACAGAGTTTTCAAAGTTGTTAGTAACATCTACTACTCTGGTGTTGGAAGTGGCTTTTTATTGAGGGATCACAATGTCAAATCCATATCTTGAGGAAGAGATTGTGTACCTGCATGGATAGTCTTGACATGCACATCTTTAAATATAAATTTATCTAAACCAAACAACTCAGTAGGATTTGTTGGGATTTTTAAAGCAGAAAGTTCATTGAACTTTACATTCAAGGTCTCTTCTACACACCTATTCCTTGTGTAACACTTATAGGCCTTGGCAGTAGTTGAGTATCCCAGAAAATAACCACAATCTACTTTGGCTGCAGATTTTGAAATGAAATCTTTCAAGTTTAAAATGAAACATGGGCAGCCAAAGATTTTAAAATAGGAGATCAGTGGTTTGATCTTGTATAGAGTTTCATAAGCAGTATTTTGATGTCTGGGTTAATCAAAACTTTGTTTGGCACATAGCAAACAATGTTTACAGCCTCTGCCCAAAAGGACAGTGGTAAACCTGAGTCTATAAGCATGGTTCTGGCAGCTTCAATTAGAGTTATGTTCTTTCTTTCAACTACCCCATTTTGTTCTGGTGTCCTTGGGATGCTGTATTGCCTCATAATCCCTTTTGACAGATAGAAATCATCCAATTCCTCATTTCTAAACTCTGTTCCATTATCACTCCTGAAGATTTTTACTAGCAAGTCAAATTGTTTTTCAACTTTTCTTACAAAGTCCTGCAAATACCCGCAGTCACATCTTTGGAATGCAAAAAGTAAGTCAATGTAAACCTTGAAAATCATCAATTATAACAAGACAATACCTCTTCTTTTTAAGGCTCATGATGTTAACTGGGCCAAACAAGTCCATGTGTAACAATTGTAAACACTGACTTGTTTGGACTCATCAATTGATTTGTATGAACTTATATGTTGTTTACCTTTTAACTAGGAAACACAATGTTCATCACATGTGAATTGTTTTGATGGAAGACCTCTTACAAGACCTTGTTTAGAGAGTGTGGTTATAGTTTTGAGGTTTGTGTGACTAGGTCTTCTATGCCATAGTTCTCTCTCTTTGTTAGTGGCAACTAAGAAAAGACAAGCATTAGTTATTGAATTATCTTTCAAAATATCAACCACATACACATTGCCACTCCTGTGTGTGACAAATGACAAATAACCGGTAATTCCGTACAATTTAATCACTATTTTAGTACATAGTATCATGCATTATATCGTAATTTGATTATGTAATTGAGTCGTACGTCATATCATAAGTGTAGGACAAGTGAATCATGCTATAACATATGTTGGTTTCCATTACGAAGCAAAACAAATCAGACTATGCCCTAAAAGTATTGGTAGAAAGTGTTGGGCGCACTATTCGCGGTTGCACTATTCATGTCAGCAAAACTGCTAAAACAAAAGAGAACAATGAATAACGGCATGCCAATGCCATAAATGAGTCCATATATACATGAAAACACTAATGTGGGAACACATCTTGCAATAATACATAACTTTCTGGTACAACGCCTAAATTACAAAACTGTCCGTTTCGACTAAAAAGGTGATAATGTCAATTCGTCCGCAACATTAATTCGGTATTTTCCGGATTCCAGAATTATAACAGAACAATGATAAACACCCTAAAATAATATGAGAATATCATAAATGCATATAAGACATTGTTTCCGGTTGTACGACAAGCAGTGCACAACTTGACCGGAAAGCGACCGATTGTCGAACCGACAAAGATTTCAATGGTCGATAGCCTCATACATTAATCTAGAGAGCTAGTTAAGCTTCATTTGGGATCCGAAATCCCTTCAACTATCTTGAGGTCACGGAAACACAACTCCCGGAAATGTTTAATGGCAATATATATATATATATATATATATATATGTGCCGATATTGAGCGAATAATTCAACGGGAAGCATTTCGGCCATCCAAACTCAACATATACTCGACTAGTGAACTAGTTAATCATATTTCTATGTCGGAAGTGCTCTAAATAAATGCCATGGCCCTTATGGTGGTCGAAACCAAAGCTTCCGGTACGAAACAATAAAGTTCGTATATTAATCGATATTGTACCAATGAGTAAACTAGTGGTGTTTTTGCCATCCAAAACTAATACCAATTAGTCAAGGGGACTAATTAATATTGATTAACATCTTAAATCTTAATTACTCACTAATGATACAAAACCAATCCCTAATCACCATACTATACCTAAACACCGAAATATCTCACATTTTCAACACATTTATAAATAATATTTACACTTAACCCCTCCCCCCCCCCTCAAGTAGGTGATTTCAAGTGGGCCCCCACCCACTTGATTTATGTTGAAAAAAAAGATTTAAGTATGGTGTAAAGATGTGAGTTTGACTAGGAAATTTATATAAATTATGATCATGTCTTCTCATATCATTTCACAAAAAAAATTAAAACAAGAAAACCTCTTGGGTCCTTCCTCCCTCACAGCTACATATCACCACCACTATCCACCACTTTTCCACCATTAAACACCACCTTTTACTCACTTTAAAGCCCCCACAAGATCATCTAAGGAGTTTGCAAGCATGGGGAATCATTAGAGCATTCTTTGGAGCTCCATCTTCTTCTTAATCTTCACTTACTCTTGTGCAAACTTGTAAGCAAATCTTTCACCATATTTAAGCTCATTATGATGTACGGTTTATGAAAGTACTTGTTGATCATCTTGAAAATAAAGAAAAATCCAACTTAAAAACCCTAATCTCACCTTAAAAATCTACTGAATATAGTTTATTATGTGTTAATTATGTGTATTAGTGTTAACTAGTTAGCATGATTATGTGGATTATATTTAAGTAAGTTGTTTAAAGTGGATGATCTTGTATGAATAAGAATATAAATGATGATTTAAACATGGTGATGTTTAAATCTAAACAAGATCATCAACCTCATGATCCATGAAGTTTACTACAACTTAAAAATGATTTACTACATGTGTGTGACTTTTATAAAGAATAAACACCATGATTTAAGTTATGATCATCTTAAAAAGTGTAGTAAACAAAGTGGTTTAAAGTGGAAATCTTGATTTGAAGATATAACAAAAATGGTGTCTTAAATGTTTTAAAAAATGTGTGAGATCTCATTATTTTTAAGTAAAGTAGTTAAAATATATATTTACCAAAGATCATGGAAATGAGGATGAATAAGTGTATAAATAAAGCATATAAAAGTGATATGTTAACTTGAGTTGAAGATTGATCTTGATTGTGGGTTTAAATATGATTTAAATACGTTTTTGAAACGTGGAAATCGTCATAGTTTAGGGGAAACTATGGCAAAATTTTCTAAAAATCTAATTACGATTAAAGTGTAATTAATGGGGTGATTAACGGGACTAAACGCGATTAGTGACCTAAATCGTCATTAAGGAAGTTTTAATGACAACGGTTAAACTCTAACTCTCCAAGGATTTAACAAATACTTACATATATTTTTACAAGTTAAAAATTAGTATTTGTTACACACACACACATATATACATACATATATATATACACATACATATATACATATATATATATACACATACATATATACATATATATATATATACACATACATATATACATATATATATATATATTTGGGAATAAAAAAATATATACACATACTTTGTCACCATAATTAATGTGTAAAAATACATGTGTATGTATCTAGAAAGTCTAGGGTATACAACACAAAATGCCCAACTAATACAACACACCAAATACTTGAAGGTTACCAAGTATAAATAACATGAACACATACACTTTTACATAATTCTTGAAACAATAATCGGACAAGCGGACTAGGCGGACAATGGTCGAGTTTATACAATACACCGTCTCGCCATCGATCAACGAACATATCACCAACATGAAGAGCTACTACAACATTTGGGCGATTTTCGACGCCGATATATATATATTAAACGACAATGACGACATGTCAAAAAATAATATGTTTTAGACACTTAACGAATATATATATTAGCGATGACAAAATGTATAAATTACTAAGTGATTTTATAAAAGAATATAAACATACTTAAAAGTATAAACTTAGTAAAAATTTCCAAGTGCAAGATTATAAAAGTTATGGACTCATGAAATTAAGTTGGGCTAGGCCCATTATATAAAAGACATGGGCAAGGCCCGAATACACAAAACACATGATAACATAGGCTAAGCCCAAAGACACAAAATACATGGGCTAGGCCCATTTACATAATTACATGGGCTAGGCCCAATCACATAAAGACATGGGCTAGGCCCAATGACATACATGACATGGGCTAGGCCCAATGACACGCGTGCAAGGCACCAGGACATGTGAAGGGCGAGGCCCATTCACACACGATCTAATAATGACAATATATATATATATATATATATATATATATATATTTGTGAAATATATGTATATAAATAATAATCGAGCAAACGAACTACCACCACTATAATAAAATTAAAGTTGTTATAATATGATAAATAACTACACAACAAGAATTCAGGATGAACAACTTGTACGAGGTCCAAAGAGACCTAAGGTGTCCAATGAAGTTAATACACATGTAGGTTACACACGTGTACGGACACTCGAATTCCAATAAGTACGACTTACGGAACGCAAAACTGAGAGTTCATGTCTCTCCTTTCAATTATTTCAAAGTTTTGTTTTAAAACTATTGAGGGGAAATACATGGCATAACAAACGGTATGTTAGCTATGGGGTTAGATGATAACACGATCAATGTGCGTAAGTAGGATGATGACAAGAGTAACCATTAATCACTTAGTGACCAAGGTGCAAAAGGTATAGATCTATCGAGTTGAGACATGCTCCACTCCTTGTTTGTTAACCCTTTAGGAGTGCTTTTGTGATCCCAAGTGATGTCAAGAGTTGTCTCGGTTTGGTTACTTACTTATGGCACATATGTCAGGGTGCTAGCTACACACTGATAAATCCTTAAACTCCATGAATGCTAATAAAATACTAAGATTTCATTACTGGATTACAAACAAGACATCTCATACGAAATAATAACTACATGAACTCGCCAACTTTATGTTGACTTTTCAAACTTACATATATTTAGGACGCAAAACTTGAGCCGGTGAAAGACTACGGGAAGTGTGAATGAGCATGACAACAGATGCCTTTTTGGAGGATTTGTCTCTTATATGCCAACCTCGTATGGGTATAAAGGGATCAAAACCTCAACATGCTTTTATGATGAAAATAATCTTTTGGTTTAAAGTGTAATGCAACTAAAAAAAACTATACTTTGGATAACATTGCGAACTTGTCTGAACCTTGTAACTTGTTTTAAGAACTTGTAAACTTTGGTTGCAACTTAACATATATGGCATCGTTGTTGATTTATTGTTTTTTACACAATTGATTGCAATGAGTACATCATCGTCACACGATTGCGCTTCCGCTACGACCAAGGTGTGACACTGTGAGCTACAGGTTGTGCTTTTCTCTCAGCTATGATTATTTCTATCTTTTCAACCACTTCTGGCCCAACAATCTTACAAGTTTTCTTAGTGAAGAATGACCCAGAGCCTTTGTCACTCATTTGAGACACACTAATAAGGTTTAATTTAAGATTGTCAATAAGATTAACATTCTCAAACTTGAGTTTCCCTGCTTGAACTGTCCCTGACCCCAACACCTTACCATTTGATTTGTTACCAAAGGATATCATCCCTTCCATGTGCTAGAAAATCTTTGAGAAGGGCTCTACATCCTATCATGTGCCTGGAGCCTCCATTATCTACATACCATAAACTATCAAGGCAAGTAGAAGCTCCCTGCACATCAGTAACACGTTAGTTTTGGTGAGTGTCCAAAGCCAAAATGGTTTTGGATGGGGTCACAAACATTTTAGCCTCAAGTCCAAGAGAATGGTTAGAGTTTTGAACAGATTATTGAAACATCTGTTATGAACCATTTCTCGTCAGATGATTATAACCATGAGGATGCTTGTTACCCTTGGTTTTAAAGGTCTTTTGTAGATCTCATAACCAAGAGGTACACTCTTATAAGCTGGTTGGCCATATCCTCTTGGAAATTCATTTGCTGGTGGTGCATCTGTTACCTGAACCTCTCTTGGAATAGAGGTTATATTCAATTGTTTGTTAACAGATGTTTGGACTGGGATAAAGGTTTGTTTGGATTTTTCTTTTCCAAATTTACCTTGTGAACTTTCAAGTGTTTTTTTTATACTCATTTCTTTTTACACCAAATTTTTTTAGATAAACACACTCTTGAGTTTTATGATTTTTCTTGACATCGATGATAAAGTGAGGGCATCAACTATCACACTTGTCTTGTTTATGTCATATGCTTTCAAAAGAAAAAAGTTATGGTAACATGATTTTTCTTTTCACAGAAGTCACAAAACAAGTTTGATATTTGCTCTCTCTTTTCCCCCTTTTCACCCGTTTTGTCAACAGATGTTGTAACATCTACTGGAAGGTCTTTTAAGGCAATGATCTTGACTTGAGGTGCTTTTGCACCTTCAATGGTTGAGAAATCCACTGACTTAAAGTTTTCATGAATTTCACACTCATCTGACCAGGTAGGTTTGAATTGCTATTTTTCAATCTCCTCAAAATTTTAGGATTCTTCTTGTCTTTCTAAAACAATTTTCTTACCATTAGATTCGGTGACTTTAAATTCTTGACCAGCCAAGTTTGATGGAATAATTTCAAGCAAACCACAATCATTTACAACCGCGTTTTGTGAAACTTGGTCATGTTTTCGAAAACCTACACCGAATTTTACATTGCTTTTTATTTGTGATTCTAACATCAACCCATAACCTTTGCAGGATTCTACCCATTTTTCACATGTGATCTGGGTAGATTCAAGCTCTTTTTTACAACTTTGATATTTTTCTATCATAGTTTGGAGTTGATTCTTGGTTATGCTTATTTCATGTTTGAGACTGCTGATTTCACTTTCTTTTTCATATAGTTCTGATTTTAACTCTTTTTCAAGTTTTTCAAACTTAATTTCATCATCTAAGATTTTCATTCACCTCTTTAATGTTAGCAAAATCAATAATACATTTGTTTGAACATAAGTCTTTAAGGACTTGAGGTGATACCTTAGCAATAGCCATCATGGCACAATCACACTCTCATTCATAAACACTGGAATCCCATGGGTCTGGCAGAGGATCTGTTTCTTTACCAACCTTCTCTTCACAAACTTGTTCTTCACCAACCTTTCCTTCTAAAACATCTGTTGCAACATTTTCAGAAACCTCATCAATATTGGATACCACTTCCTCAGACTCAACCCCTTCCAAAATAGTGTCTAGTGCCATAAAACAAAAATCATCAGTTTTCTTTTCAGAATTGGCAACTAGGGCAAACTTTTCATCATTTTGTTCTTCAAGTAAGCTACTCCAATCAACAAAGTCTTGTGTAAAGAAGCTTTGTTGACTGGTCTCAGTAGGAGCAGAGGTTTGTGTAGCTTGTGGTGCAGGTTGCACTTGAACCTGAGGAACTAGGGCTTGAACATATTGTATCTGAGGAACAGTGGTTTGGACATACTGAACTGGAACACTGGTTGCAGGGTGTGCAACGTTAGCAATGTTTTGCATGTTCGGAGTAGGGGTATACTGGGAATAATGGACAGTGTTTTGGGGTCTAAGATTTGGATGTGTCATAATAGGACCACTGGATTGACTCCTACATTCTTTAGTAAAATAACCTAGCCTATTATACTTGTAACACTTGATTTAGATTTATCAAACCCAACTTTTAACCTCCCATGCAACCATGGAAATTTTCTACCAGTTTCTTATAAAACTTGTTAGTTTTGCCACTTAGCAATGCAAGTGGGGTCAAAATGTTGAAGATCATTAAACTCAAAAGATAAGTTGTTAGAAACTTGGTTTTCCCCATTTGTTGTAAATGCATAATTGGTTGAGTAAGAATCAAAGTTAAAACCTTCATCATATGTTATATCAATAAAATGATCATAACTCTGATCCTTACTTCCACAAAGGTTTCCTCTTGACCAAAAAGTGTTGTACTACCAAAAGCATAGTCATTAACAACTTTTCCTGGCTCTTAAAGCTTCTTTTTTTGGTTAAGCTCTTTCTCATAAGTTAATAGCCTACCATGAAGCTGAGTCAAACTCATCTCTTTGAAACCGACAGAGTTTCTAGTTACAAAAGCAATAATATTACATTTATCTGGTAATGATCTAAGAAATCGGCTATTCAAAATTGGATTAGGATAATTAACATTTACCAGTTTTAATTCACTTATTAGGCAACTAAACCTTTCCAACTTCTGAGTTAATGATCCTCCTTTAACATGACAAAATGTTTCAACTGTTGGTTTAAAACTACACGATTGTTTTCAATAACCTCCTCTGTCCCACCGAATTGCTCCTTCAAAGCATCCCACAACTCCTTTAGACTTTTGTAATGCAACATGCCAACATAGATATCATTTGGCAAAGCCGTAGCTACGATACTAAATGCCTTTGCATCTAGCTTGATTTTCTGAAAATCTTGCTCGGAGTAGTTTTCAAGCTTTTTAGGGATTTGAACTCTTGGGTCTTTAGCACTCGGTACCAGCGGAACATGAGGTCCGAAGATAACCAATTTCTAGCAACCGGTAGTTTGTTTTGCAAGTATGTGACCCATCTGATGTTGCTAGATGTTATACTCTGATCTGACAAGTATCAGAGGTTTGTACATGGTTCCAGTGTTGTGTGGATCTTGTGGATTTTGAGACATTTTTGATTGTTTACAAACAGGTTTTTGTTTAAAAATACTTTGAACATAAATAAACTTTTACTCTGTTTTCAATACAACGAACATACGAATCAATAGTGAGAGTTGATGTGTTTATATCAAATTGATTGTAAATAAATTTTGATTGACCAAGCTCTGATACCAATTGTTAGGATCTGAGTTTACTTGTTGTGACAGTTTAAAGATGGAAATCAATGGAAGATGATAAAACAAAGATGAAAAATGTAGCAGAAATGTAAACTTGTAAATCACAACAATGAAGAGAATGTTTTCATCAACATGATTTTATAAATTTGATTTACATATGCATGAAAGATATACAAACTCCCCCTCAGCCTGATCACTTTGATTTGTTCGTATAAGTAATGTTAAGGAGAAGTGATGAATAGAACAGTGCATGCATTATTCTATTTATAGTACAAAGCAAACCAATGTGGAATTTAAGCTGACGTCACCTTGACAAGGACATCTAACAACCTAACAAACTATAACATGTGCTAGGATAAAACACTGTTACATTGAAATATATAAACTTTGTTGATCCAGCATCTGTTGAAGGAACCTCTGGTGAGCCTTAACCTCTGTTGGTCCAGCAGACCTTGGCTTCATTAGTCCTTATCTTCAATAGCGGAGTTTCTCTTTAATAGACTTTAGACATTGAGCAGAGCTTATCTTCAACAATTCTTGTATAATAGACTTTTAGCTTAACAGACCCTTGAGTAACAGATGTTGATGTCTTTGCTTTGGGGGAGCATATCCTCAAAGCACTGTTATTGATGATCAAATGTAATAGATCATTTTGGCTTTCCAAACATCTGTTCTTTTGTGGGCTCCACTAGATCCAACATATATTTACTTCCATTTTGATTTGTTAAAAATCCATTTGTTATTAGTTTTCAAGTTTGTGAAGAACTCCAAGATTATGAGAAACATTCCATCATCATCATCGTCACCAAGAATCAAGAACAATAATTTAAAAGGAAGTTTATACCTTCAAGATTTTTGGTGGGTTTTAATAAAGTTTTGATGATATGAAACTTGCATTTCCTTGGAATCACCTTGAAAGCTCTCTTAGATCTTCAAAACAACTTGAAACTAGCTTGAAATGAACTTGAATCTTCAAGAGATTGTTGAAAATTTGAAAATGGAATTGGCTATGAGTGTGTACGATTTTAGAGTGAGAAGGAGAAGAAGAATTGTGAATTTTGGTCTTGAAAATTGAATAATATGGAATGTGGATGCAAACCTAATGATTGCAACTCATGGAGGCTCAACACTTGGCAAAATACAAGAAAAGAGGCAAAAAGGTGGGTACATATGCTGCCACCTTCACCCCACACACACATTCTCATGCATACGGTATATATAATATTTAGAGTTAAATATATGTAATTAGCTGATTACCGGGTATTTTATCTAGCGTTTTCATCACGTTTTAAGGCGTTTAAAATTATTTTTATTATTCTATAAAAATTATCTCGCCATAATATTAACAATATTTTATTTGCCTTAACTAGATGCGTTGTCTGTATTTTGTAATATACGCGTGATATTGCGCAGTACGCGCTTAAACTCGCAAAATAGAGTTTTTAAGCGTTTTAACATTAATCAGCCGGTCACCAACGTTCATTTCGCACTTTGTTCGTTATGCGATAAGCGTTTATCTTATTATTGCCAACATAATTTCTAAGAAAGTTCGAATTTACCAACACATCAAATACTATATTTTAACACCAAATTTAATTTCTTACAAAGTTCGAATTTACCAACACATCAAATACTAAAAAAATCGTGTCACTGATGTGCCATCAATAATACATATACTTTTATGACTTATAGTTGAAAATACTACCTAAATCGTTCATATTTGACAAATGCAGGTTTTTTAGGTCTCGGGATGAAAAGAAGTAAAAAAACGAGCATAAACAAGACAAAATCCAAGATTCCAAGGAAACCAACAAGTTTCTAGATTTGACACGACCGTGCCAACTTAAGCATGGTCGTGCTCAGCACCAAGGAGCACAAAGTCAGCAACTTAACCTAAGAATGGTCAACAAAAGTCCACGATATGCGGAGACACATCCGTGCACACCTAGGCACACTCGTGCTTAGCTAAAAGACAAACAACGGAAGCTTCTAGAACAGACAAGAAGTATTGCAAAAGGTCATGCATGCTCCTGCACCTCTAGGCACGCTCGTACATCCAAGAAGACAAAATTTGAGAAGCTTCTAGATACGACAAAAATGACACATGTGCAAGCTCTGGTCGAAATACATTTCCATGCACGCCCATGCATGCACGTGCCCATAACTGAATATCCCATGAAAAGACAAAAAGGACAATTAGCTATCGGGGCTACATATTAGGCACGGTTGTGCCTCCTTAGGCACCCCCGTGCTCCCCCTACACCCAGATCTACCTATAGATAGCAGCCCAAATCTCCATTCCAAATTGTGTGATTGGTGTCATTTCTTGAAAGGCCTCCTAGGTTCGACCAGAACTCTCTCTCAAAGATTCTAGTGCCTATCCCTTCTACCTTTCTCTCCAAAATAAGGCACCAAGTAGCTTGAGAAAACTTACATCATATCAACTGGTCGGATCAGACAAGTTGTATTTTGATTGTGAATTTCCAACTAAAAATGTGAATCCAGATTTAATTGAGAAAACTTACAAACTTGTTGAAGTTGATTTTTAGATGATTTCAGACAAAAGTTTTTATCAAAAAGATTATTATCAAAATGTTAATCATCGACGAAATTACTAATCCAATCGGTACAAGGGTTTGAAGGTAATCAAAATAGAAGGAATTGGAACAATGGTACTGATCGAAGAGGGAACACTTTCAGAAACAATAATTTTCACAAGAAATCATGATTTCAAAAATGTTGAGCTTTAGTTAGAAACTAGTTCTGAAAGTGAGAAAGAAGTAAAGTTCAGAAACCAAACCAACAAAGAATGTCTAGAACTAAACGCAAAGCATGAACAAGCTGAGGGACCAAATCTTATAAGAAAAATCATACGGATACACGAGAGTGTTATTATTGTCAAAAAATTGGACATAATGCGTTTTCTTGTCCAAACAAAGGTCATAAGCGTGTTCATGCCAAAAACCCATAAGTGATCAAGCATATGACATTAAAATTTGTTCTGAAACAGGACCTGAATAGATTAGTTGAGGTTGAAAAGATATTTGTGGTAAAAAATCGGCTGAAACTAATGTGAGTTTAAATGTTAACAATGAAACTGTCTTTCCAAAATTAAAATCAGATTCATTTTAATGGGTTGTAAAGAAAAATGATACTTCTGAGGTTGTCAAAGATGAAAGTAAAACTTAGGTTAAAAGTGAGTTGGTTAGTGATGCAAATGTTAATGCACCCAAGACCGTGAAGGCTTGGGTTTCCCTGTTTAAGTAATCAGTTTGTGCATGTGCAGGGGTTCCCAAGGTTCTCAAAGTGGATTATCGATAGCGAAGCCTCTGGGCACATGATCGGGATGCTTGCCTTACTTTATGATGTTCGATTAATTAAAGGCAGGTATGTCTAGTTTGGTGGGAATCAGGGAGGAAGAATTATTGGTGAAGGAATGCTTGGAAATGGAATATATCGTTTGACAGTTAACTACATAGCAGAGTTAGAGAACAATTTGTTGTCCGTCTCACAAATCTGTGACAAAAAGTTTATAGTTCACTTCACAGACAGAGAATGTATCATCTTGAAACTATGGTTCATTATTCCAGAAGAGTGGATACTTATGCGTGCACTAAGGGAGAACAATCTGTATGTCTTATATATGTGCACAACACCACGACTTCATAAAATCGCTCAATGTTTTGTTACAAAAGCTACAGAAAAGGAATCTATTTTGTGGCATCGGAAGATGGGTCATATTCATCTGCGCAAAGTGAATTATTTGGTTCATAACAACTTAGTTGAGGGTCTAAACGTCAAGAGTTTTCATTTGACTGATGACTGTGTGAATTGCAAAAAGGGTAAACAACACAAGAAGCCACATCTGAAGAAGGCATCCATGCGGTCATGGCTGTGAAGTCGTCAACGTGAAGAACTCCATGTCAAGAACTCTTCCCCCTCAGTGGTTGTTGTGTTTAACTCTTCAAGGCGACTTTCTCCAAAATCTCAATTGCCTTGTTGGCATTCTTCGTACTAATGTCTCCACCCGAATACGTATAGACCATCATCTACCTGGACCATCTAACCCATGGTAGAAGATCTGACATTGTTGCCACATGGGCAACCTGTTATGTGGGACCTTTCTCATCAGTATTTTAAATCAGTCTCATGCCTCATAGAGGGGCTTATCACCATCCTAACGAAAGTTGAGAATCTTGGTTCTCAACCGAACAATTTTCTCTGGAGGGAAATATTTCTAGAGGAACTTCGCAGCTAATTGGTTTCAAGTAGTGATGGACCCAGCTGGAAGTGAGAGAAGCCACTACTTGTCTCCATTACGTAAAGAAAAACGAAAAGAGCCAAAGGCGTACGGCATCATCGGATGCGTCACGAATCGTGAACGTGGCACAAACCTCTAGAAAACCCGTGATGTGGGCACTAGGATCCTCGTGATCCTTGCCATAAAACTGCAGCATTCTGCAACATAGATATGGTGCTAGATGTGATCTCAAAATTATTATTATTAGTCAGTGAATTGATGCTCTCAGGTAAACCTTCAAGTGACGGTTTTCCTAAGTCATTCAAGACTCCCGTTTCCTCCTTGTCCGCCATTTCTAATCGAACCTCATAGAATGTGTCATCTCCCATCGCGCCTACCTCGATCGTTGCGGCTACCACGCGCGACCGCTCTTGCAATCTGCAATGAAGATTGTGCTCAGGCTCCGATGAAGGCTCAACGACTTCAGCAACGGGGGTTGAGGACATGCACGACCTATAGGGAAGAAGAAAGAGAATAATGCAGTTATATATAAAAAAAATAAAACAACAAACAAATAATCATTTTTTTTCTTTTTCAAATAATCATGCTAAGGAAAATAAAACAAGCAGACAAAAACTTTGTACACTTTTCACAATGGCTAAATAAGTAACTCGAACCGTTCTCAAGAAAATTTGCGTCCCCGGCAACGGCGCCAAAAACTTGTTGTGCGTGAATAAAATATATTTTTATAAATGAATTTTCCTTTACACAAATTTAGTTTTAAAATGGTTTTCACCTAAGAACTAAACTACACACACACACAGAGGGCAAGTATACCCATCAGATGATAATAGAGTTTATCAATAAGAATCGAATATCAATCCATGGACGCGGTGTCTCGATACTAAATTGTTGTTACTTTAAAACCTTATGAAATAGGATGTCGATTTTCCTAATTTCAGCATGCAAGTAATAAAAATACTAAGTTAACAAATTTAAACAATATCTAACGGAAAGTTGTTTAAACTAAGTATCCACTATTGATCATGTGACAACAACGGGAAGCACTAGCGATGATACAACCTCTAAATTAACGAAGTTCCGATCAAGGTTCTTGGTTTTATAATTCTCCAGAAAATTAAAATGAAATAACACTCTAATCACCTAGGAACCATTCTTTAAGCTCGGTTGTAAAGTGTAGTTAATCTTTTGAGAAGAGTTATTTGTTCAACCTAAACTCCTAACTCAACAACTTAGGGAAAACTAATATGAAAAACACACTAATCACCCTAAATTGCTTTTAAGTAGATACTGTCCTAGTGTGTTCTTGATATGAACCACAAGCATGATCATTCTAGATAACAATTTTGGCCTAAATCATCATACTTACACAATTGCATGCTATAGAATTCACACTAACATCACTATGATCTTTCCAAATCCAAATGCAAGAATTCATACACACCTCAAATCTTCATCCAAGTCATGTTTACAATCATCATTCCTAGTATCATGTTATGAACCAAGTTACAAATAACAAGATTCAATAATTACAATCTATACATGGGTTTTCCAACATGTCATGAGCAAAGTCATAATCAAACATTCATGATGAACAAATTGAAGATGCATATGAACTATAAGAACAAGACTAGAATATTATCATGAAGATTAACAACATTTTATCATCACATCTACTTCCATATCATCATAATCACAAAAGCTTCAACATTGTTTAGACAACTCAAGGATTTAGCCTCTAAGGCTCACCATAACTAACACAAATTGTTTAAAGATTGGACATAAAACAAAGTAGCTAACCAAGTTTAAAGCAAGAATTAAATGGTGGATTATTAGATATTCAAGATATTAAGCCTTCCCAAAGCTCTTCCTTGGCTTCAACTTCCTTCCAAGTGTAGATTTTTGAGAGAAAAAACTTTAATTTAAGACCCATCTATCTTGCAAATGAGCTGAAACCTCATATTTAACATACTGTCCGTTTGGCACGATCGTGCATGGTCTGTGTCAGGTTTGCTTTTTGTCTGCCGTTCTTGTTTGCTGCCATTTCTAGAAAAATCCCACTCGGAAGTTCTCGAGGTGGCATGATCGTGCAAGTCAATGTTTCACCAGTAACGATCATTGCATGCTTGTAAATTGACGGATCTTGGGACAACTTGGACGAGCATGATCGTGCCTGGGGCTAGCATGACTGTGCCGATCGATGATTTTTCAACTTGGCTTGTTTATGTGCGTCTGAGGGATAGTGCGATGTTGGTTGACCTAGCATGATCGTGCCAGGTGTTGGCATGGTCGTGACATTTCTGGCAATTTTCTAGAAAGCTCCGTTTTTTGCTCCATTTTGCTCCAAAAGCTTTCGTTCTATCACCGAGCTGAAGCTTGGACCTATATTTTCACAAACAACTCAAAAGTACTAATATCAATAAAAATACAAAGAGTTCTCGCATAAACAAGGATAAATTTGATGTTTAAAGATGTATAAATTCTTATACATCAGATCCGTATGACTCGGTTATCCATTTGACCCATCCTTAGCTTACCCTTTAGGCGTCTCAACTTAACCATGTATTGTTTATGGCCAAAAAGGTGATCAACTTAACCATGTATCATCTTAGCCATTTGACCTGTTATGGTTTCCACCATAGGGTCATATTGCAAAGATTCATTGTTCGATCACTAATATCTTATTATTCATCATTTTACTCGTTTGACCCGTTATGTTTACACCATAGGGTCCTATTTCTAAAATTCATTGTTTGATCACTAATATGTGATTACTTACCCCTTTACTTGTTTGACCCGTTATGGTTTACACCATAGGGTCCTATGTCAAAGATTAATTGTTTGATCACTAATATGTGATTACTTACCCTTTTACTCGTTTGATCTGTTATGGTTTACACCATAGGGCCCTATTTCTAAAATTCATTTTTTATCACCAAAATATGGTTACTTGCCATTTTATTCATTTGACACTCTTTTTGACCCGTTATGGTTTGTGCCATAAGGCTAGATCTTAATAATTCTCATTAATTACCGAAAATGCTTTCCATCACGTAAGTTGTGATTCTAGTGTAGGAGTTGAAGCTTTACTTATCTTGCATCCCTTCAAACTTCCTTATGCACTTTGACCATTTTGACCCATTCATTTCCAAGCTCCCACCTAGCTTGTCAAGAGTCAAACTCATTTATCATTCCATTCTACTTTGGGTTAGAAAGTCAAACTACCAATGACATACATAGACACACTAACAATTCGATAAAATTCACTTGGGAATTTTATTAAAAACTTGGTGGGCATCATTATTAGGCCATCATATTAATTAAATTTTCCAACCAAATTTACCATGTTTTTACCAACTCACCAAGCTCATACACTTGATAACATCACGTTAGCATAAACTTTCAAGTATCATAAGCTAAGCTAACTCATCAAACTATCATACTAGAACTTGGGGCTTTCATCACTATGTAAAAACCTATTATATATTTGGACATTCATTCCAACATCTAAAACTTCAAGTTATTCACACAAACTAGTAAATATGATGTTTATAACACTACTACTACATCAATCTCATTTTATCATCGAAACCCACTTCATGGCATGTATGAACACTTACTTAAATCTCTAAATTGTTCAAGTATTTACGTAAACTAGCAAATATGATGATCATAAACGTAAATATAAATATATCATCACTTTCATCATACTATCAGAATCCACTTACATCAAAACTCACCGTATGCGATTTCATCACATACTTTAGGCTTGTAGTGACTAGATGATGAGAAATTTGTGAATGTGGAAGGATTTCACCCTAGATCACCTTATGATTTTGCTCAATTCTTGAGTTCTTGTGAAAGACATAACTTCTCTCTTTCCCCCTCTTTGGTCGATACACACACACACATATTTTCAACTGTAAAAAATGTGCAATTCAGCCCCTCCATGTTTTATTATGTATTTTGTTAGTTTATAACTCAGTTAACCTTCATCAATAACAAAAAATGTTAACTAGGTTAATATTCCTAGTTATATACTGCATGCCAATTATTAAATGAACATGGTAATTCAATTTACTAAGTTCAGTAATATTACAACCCGACTTAAATTATGTCCCGATAGCTCGGGCTTTGTAATATTTATTTTCTAAAAAGCATTCATTCACCTTCTTATTTAACATTAGGTTTATCTATTTAAATCCTAATGTATATTGGATTAGCTTTTACCGCTAATGGTAATTTACCAGTTCATCACTATTTAATTTGGTTTAATTACCTAATCTGTTTTTTGGATGTTACAAAAGGCTTATTTGTATCCGACCAACACCAAAGAAAAATTGCTCAAGAAGTCACAGGAATTGACCAGAAAAGACGTTGAGCGAGCGTTTGGTGTTTGAAACGTAAATGGGGTATGATTGATTGATCGGTACGTACAATAAAACAAAAGAAAATAAGGAGTGCGGTATACGTGTGTATCATATTGCACACTATGATCATTAAGGATATCTCCAAACTACGTTCTAGACTCTCCAACATAGGTACCCGTTGACAAGGATATTCAATTGGAGTTGTAAACAAGACACTCACTTTCGACTACGACATGATCTAACAAAACACGTTAGTGGTTTAAATATTCAATTACCTGATTCCGACGAATATTAGTTTTTTATTTTAGTTTTTAAATTTGAGTATTTTTTCTTGTAGGTTGTATTTTTATTTAATTTTATGTATTTTAAAATGTTGGTTTTTATTTTTTTAATTTTATATTTTATTTAAAAAGGAAAAAAAATAATGACGTAATGTGATGAGTGTTGTAAGTGTGATAGTGAAAAAGTGATAGGACGTGAAAAAATGAGGTATCAAATGGTAATTAAGTAGATGAATTTAAAGGGGCTCAGCCCATCTATCCTAGTGAATGTATATTTAGTTTTGAAATGATTTTTTATTAGACTTACAACTTGACATTTTTTTTGGGGTTGATTACCATATGATATTAAAAAAAGAATAAAAATAATTCTTTTTGATAAAAAGGCCACAACCTGGTTGTCATCGCAACCTAGGTTACAACCAACATCATTCGACATGTTCAAATTTAATTGGTGCATCATTTTGACTTTTTTTAAACTTCTTTTCTTAACTACTAATTCCTCTAATAATTTGATTAGTCAATTAACTTATAATATTTCTTAGTTTTTTAACATCTAGATATAAATTTATTAAAAATAAAGTTATTTTAAAAAATAATATAAAATAAATACTAATGTAACTTTTTTGTTTATATATTTAATATAACTACTTTATAATGGTTTCAAAACAAAATTATTATTATTATTTCTAATATGTTTTATAATAAACAATAATTATAAATTATATTTATATAATAAAATATTGGTTTAGGTTGGATTGTGAATGAGAGTAAAATGTTGGATCAGGTTGGGTTGTGTAAGTGAAGAAAAGAGAAATCAGTTTTTTTAATTAAAGGTTAGGTTTTGATTATAGATAGTCTTAACTAGGTTAGATAACGTTAGTACATAGTAAGGATGTGTGAGTTAGAAATTTGTGTACATATGGCATAAATACTCTTTCTCCATAAAACTTACATCTATACATATGTCGTCTCCTTATTGTTTTATACATTTTTAGATTAATGACGCTTTTTATGTGAATTTACACCATATAACCAATCTTAATTGTTCAACATTTTGATAGTGAGTTTAAATTAAATGTAAAGATTACGACATGAGAAAAAAACGTGTTGTTGGTAAAAAGAAAACGTATATGACTTGGTCAAAAGTTCTAATAACTACTTCACCGCCAATTCCCCCATCAATGCTCAACACCCATCAAACTTTTTTGTTGTAAAGGATTTCGTTCTTTCTATGTACATTTATTGCTTCATATTATTGTCTTTTCATGAAAACTAGAATTATGATGTAGGAATCTAAGTGATTTAATTTTGTACTATAAATAGTGATTAGAATGTCTAAATTACATATCTTCTAAACATATTTTTCTAGAAAGACAAACTTAATAACAACATACACACCCGTTCAAAAACAAAAAAAAATAACAACATACATTTGGTTGGCAAATAATTAGTCCGCGGAAAAGAACCAAACAATGACATGTAAAGTAGTGGATTTCTCAACCACTCGGTGTAAAAAACTTTAACTTTACTACAGTAACTATAAAACCATATATAAGAAATTAAATTGTTGTGTTTTCATGAAAACTTGAATTATGATGCACAAAAAAATCCCTTTGTTCCGAGCTCCCCAAATAAACCACCAAGCTTTGAAAATAATATAGCCTAAATAACAATCTTCTTTGGTTTAGAAACATTAGTCGTGCCTAACCAACATATATGCGAATGGTGTTATGAATTAGGGATTTCAATAAGTTTCTGGTGCCTTCAATAGAACTGCTGTGGTGTTTTTAAGAGGTTTATGGTGTCTTTAATAGGTTTATGATGAATAGTGACTTCAGCAGGTTTCTGGTGTCTTCAATGAGTTAGTGTATTATGATGTTATGAGTTTTGATGATTTGTGAATATGATCATTGCTGATGATGTTGTTTTTTAGTGTAAAACCTGAAATGTAAAGGCACACTAGATTTATAGTGTAATTTCTGTTATCTTTGATAATGAGAGTAGCATTCTTTATATGGTGTTTAATTTGTACATTGGTAGTTGGGAGTGGGTTTGTTGCACATGTTGTGTTCTTTATAAGATGTATGGTGTTATGAGTTAGGGATTTCAATAGGTTTCTGGTGTCTTTAAAGAGTTACCATTCTTTATATGGTGTTTAATTTGTATGTTGTTATAGATACTGTTTTGATGCTATTTAAAGTATTGACTGGTGTTATAATACTGTTTTGATGTTATAACTTGGTTTAAATATACTCTTTGGATGTTTTCTATAGTTAGGACAAGCCAATGCCTTAAATATATTGTGTTTTCCATCGTATGGTGTTATGAGTTAGGGATTTCAATAGGTTTCTGGTGCCTTCAAAGAGTTAGGGTGTGTTTTGGTGTCTTTAATAGATTTCTAGTGTCTTCAATGGTTAGGTTGTGTTGTGATGTTATGAGTTTTGATGATTTGTTAATATGATCATTAATGATGATTTTTTTTTTGCTTTTGTAAAACCTGGTACAAATGAGTTTTTAAGAGGTTTATGGTGTCTTTGATAGGTTTCTGATGAATGAAGACACCCTAGAACTATTGTGGTGTTTTTAAGAGGTTTTGGTGTCTTTAATGAGTTTGAGTGTGTTATGATGTTATGAGTTTTGATGATTTGTGAATGTGATTGTTGATGATGATGTTGTTTTTTAGTGTAAAACCTGGTACAAATGTAAAGACACCCTAAAAATGCTATGGTGTCTTTTAAGAGATTTATGGTGTTATTTCTGTTATCTTTCATAATGAGAGTACTATTCTTTATATGGTGTTTAATTTGTACACTGGTAGTTGGGAGTGGGTTTGTTGCACACGTTGTGTTCTTTATAAGATGTATGGTGTTATGAGTTAGGGATTTCAATAGGTTTCTGGTGTCTTCAAAGAGTTAGCATTCTTTATATGGTGTTTGATTTATATGGTGTTATAGATACTGTTTTGATGTTGTTCAAAGTGTTGACTGGTGTTATAATTTTGTTTTGATGTTATAACTTGGTTTAAATATACTCTTTGGATGTTTTCTATAGTTAGGACAGGCCAACGCCTTAAATCCAAAATGTACAGATCGAAGTATAAGAACGCCAAAAAAACACCAGTTATATGTTCAGGTTCAGATACAGAAAAAGTGGGGACAAAGGTACTTGCATTGTATTAAAACACCGCTCATATGTACCGACTCGATAATAAATTTACCTGATAAGACTTGACTTTATTTGCAGCAGATGTGCCTGCTCATATTAATGAGCGTATGAGTGAGAGTACAAAGATAAAAAAGGAAGTGCCAGCACACCCTGCACCAGAAACAAAAAATGTAATGTTCCCGCCGGGGAAGCAATTTAAATCAACGGCATGGTGGTTAGTAACCCGGACAAGCACACATGGTATACATTTTATGTTAAAAATTATATTGAACTAAATGTCTATAGTGTGTGGGTTTACTAATACTATATTTGTAATGTAGAACCGAAGTTAAACTCAACCGAGCCTGCAAAGACAGACCATGACCAGGAAACTTCTTTGCCGTCCGACCCGGACGATGACTTTGTTGACACCTTACCCGTTAACGAATGAAGTCACTAGCAAAGAGGTTGCCAATACATAAAAACGGCAAATACGGTCTCAACCTTACAAACCATTTACGGATGCAAGAATTAGGCCAAAGGTATAGATAGATAATTTGTTAAATCTGGCGCATGGTCTGAGTAAGAAGCCGCGAGAAAAGGTGTAAGGAAGTGGGTTTGGCTCGATTTTCAGCCTTCAAGTGACAGGTGTACCAACCACATTAGCACACTGGTTGGTCTCGAATTGTGACCCAGATGCATGTATGTTGAATATCAGAAACGGCCGACTTGTACGCATTACATCTGACCTTGTATACCGTGTGTTCGGGCTGCCTCGTGGAGAAAATATGTTGGTTGAACATAAAAAGGCAAGAAAAAGGAAGGATAGTTATACAAGAGTTCAGGAATCAGTTTAAAGATATAAAAAGCAAAAGATTGTCACCATTACAGCTGATGCTATACATCTTGGGTATAGACGATTATGGTCGGTTGTTCGTCCTGAGTTTCCTGGTTGTGTACTTCTCATTCTTGGGTGAAACTACAAGTAACAATTCAGTTAATGTTTGATATGTTCCATGCACAAAACCAGGAGTTGATATAAAAAGTTTTGACTGGGGTTCGTACATGGTGACATGCCTCAACCGCATGAAAAAGTCATGGCACGGTGATGATGATCATTTTAGAGGCCTAGTGGTGTTACTCATGGTAAGTTGATACTCATTAACACATAATCAGATAAATTCATGCTATAAACATGTATAGTAATGTAATAAACTTCTTTCCGTGCATTGTGTCAGATGGCATATGCAATTGAGAAGAAAAAAAATACCTTTGTCGCATAGTTCACCTCTCATTGAATTAGTCACTGATGACGTGTTTGAAGAGCTTCTTTCGGAGATGGACAATAAAGAAAACGATCAACAGAATAAACCAAACGGAAAGGTGCGGGAAAAAAATCAAAACAGCTAATGAGGTTGAGTCAGAAGATAAAGGAGGAAAAAGGAAGCGAGAATCAGAAAAGAAGAGCAGTGGGCAAATATCCCCAAGGATAAAGGAAAAAAGGCATGTGAATGAAGCAACTAAAGAAGTTGAAGATGATGACGTGCACCTGGGTATATACAAACATTGTGCAGACTACCTACTATCACAAAATGTCACCCAAACGTGTGCCATGCTTGTAGGTCCCGATGGAGCGTTCCGTGTGCCAATGATATCGCAATACGGAGACACCGCATCGCCACCAGCCGCGTCTGAAGGGGAATCCGATGTGGTAAATAAATAATAGTTTGAAATTGACCTAATACCATATGGTATTTTCTATGAAATGTTATTTAACCGGATTTTGATACAGGATAAGTCCAATCTTTTGGATAAATTGTTCAAAGAGTTTGAAGAATGCGTATGCAGCATCAACGACACAATTGCAGAATCGTGTGTTATGTACCCGGAGAGTGAGATATTGAAGAAAAAAGCATTGGAATGGAATGCAATGAAGTTGAAACATCTTAATGTTGTGGGTGAACGTGAAACTGTACATGTCAATGGAGACAAGGTCTAATCAAGCGATAGAGCTGAAGGAGAACAAATGGATGAAGCCAATACGCATAGTCCCAACTCATGAAGGCGTTAATTGTGGACAAGGTAGTGTAACATTTACCAGTGATAACACTACTCCAAACATGAAAAATCATGAAAGTATGGCACAAAAAAATTGTCCCTTTTCACCAATGACATCGTCATTTGTAGTAGAGGTAGACGCAACGATTGATGCAGTGCATACTAAAAAGACACATGAAACACGGTTCAATGTTTTAGGACTTGTAGCCTTGAGCTTGTCGAAGAGACTGGACAGTGTTTGGGCTCATCAAGAAAGTAGTGAAGGAGCGCAAACTGCGGTGCCAGCTAAAACACCACGGCCGAAAAGGACCATCATTTTGCCGCCTACGCTACAGTCACCGTATGTCAGGCGGGTAGTTTCATTGAGAGCCGGTCGAGAAAAGGCTGAAGACACATTGCATGGTGTATATTGTGTGGAGTACGTAACGCGTGGTACGTATCCATCTAATATATAGTATTATTTGTTAAAATTATTTAGTTACAATTCATGAATCCACCTGTTATCAAGTACCACAAATAGTTAGAAATATATCTTTCGGGTTATAGGGATGTCTTATTCAGCAATGATGGTCAAGTCACGGTAATGAGGGGACCATTCGAGTCAATGATACCGGGTGTCACAGTACATGTGGACGTCATAAGTGCATGGGCTGTAGTCTTGAACTACGAGGAAAAGATGAGGAAGATGGGGACAGCCCCAAAATTGTTCTGCAACACTGGAATATTGGTATGTTATTCATTGAGTATTATACAAAACATTTAATAACACCATGACATCTAACAATGTTTTACAATCTTTAAATAGGCAGCCAGAGAAAGAGTTTGACTTATCTGAGAAAGACCGGATAACAAAATTTGTTGAGAACATGAACTATGTGCTGGTCGGGATGGAACAAAAAACCTTTAAAGGTTTCAAGATGGTATACATACCTATCTTGAATGGGGATCACTACTATCTACTATTTTTCAACTTGGAAACGAGCCAAATATTGATTATCGACAACATAGAGGGGGATGCGGGTATAGAAGAAAGATACGACGGGACTGTCGATGTAACATCTGACAAAAAACGGGTTCTAAAACCCGCTCCGTTTTGTAATTCAAATATGCGTATGATGTTCGTTGCACATTTATGTTGGGAGTTTTAAATTTATTATATTGATATTAGTATTTAATAATAAATAAAGTGATAAAGTTAAATTAATAATGTTAATAAATAAATATAAAATAATAATAATAATAACAAAATTATAGACCATGGGTATCGAACCCGGGTCTCCACCCATTCAACACACATAACACACCACTAGACTACACACACATATTTGAATTAATTCTAAAACAAATAACTCTTATATCGAAACAACACTCTAAGACCATCTTCAAAAACACCCGCCTGTAAAATGGCTGTAACTTCCAATTTATCATAAATACCCGTTTAAATTTTGAATTCAACTGAAGAAACTGTTTCTCCAAACATGTCTTAATACCCAATTATGGTTAATCCGGTTATGAAATCATGGGAGCATTTAAAATCTTTGACCGAAACCTTTAGACACCGAAACCAAGAAATTGCCTATAAATAGTGAACTTTAAGCCTTGTTTGAACTCGCTCAATCTCATTCATTCTCTAAAAAACTCTTAGAAGAACTTTATGTTCAGTCAAAAGCTTGAACTTTCCTTTTTATGTTTTTTCAAATCAGCATTGTTGAATCATAGTAATCTTCGGAGTTAATCAGGCGGGTCAAGTTTCTGGGTTTTTATACATGAAGAAGATGATGTTCTCATAGTTTATAAATATAATTAAATTTAGAATATAACCGGGTTAGACACGCAGTCCAGTGGTGGACTGTGTGCAATACAAAAACAGTTGCCCGGGTTCGAATCTTAAACACGCTGCCTATCTCCGATTTAAACATAAGTTTTTATACTTTCATATATTAACAGTTAGTATGTATATAAATTTAATAGAAATCTGGAATATTATGGGTTAGTCACACAGCCCAGTTGGAAGGGCTGTGTGCAACTTATCGTATGGGCGCGGGTTCGACTCCAGCAGAGTACAGCGGTTCGATGTTACACAAAACCTTTTTAATTAAAAGAATTTATGATATAACTTAGTTAGTATATATATATAATTAAAATCAAGATTATTTTGGGTTAGACACGTAGCTCAGTTGGCAAAGCTGCGTGCACGTATACGAGATGTCACGAGTTCGATCCTCACACGATGCCAATAATTCCAAAGCCAAACTGGTTCGACCGGTTAGACCCTGACAAGGGTTAATATTTTTTATTTCTTAATTTTTATTTTTTTAATTCAAAAATCCATAAAAAATGCTCAAAAATAAGACTTTTCAAGTTTTAAAAGTGTAATAAATACAATAAAAATAACTTAAAAATCTAATAAAAAGAATTAATGAAATATTAAATTCAAATAAAAGTTTTCTATTTATCGTATCATTACGTGATTATTTAGGTTAGTTTTCTCTCGTCGTTTGAAATCTTAAATCTTGCGCATTCGTCGTCAATCCAAGAACGCACCCACCGTGAGTGAATTCTTATAAACTTCCCCTTTTTATTCTTGTTTTGGGGTGTATCATGTGTCGTTTAATTTAAATATTTTTTCATTTGTGCTCTTACCATTATGTGAACTAACGTGTTTTGTATTATTTTGTTTATTGCTATTTGTGGTTATACTTTCTCAATGCAGTCAAGCTGTCACACTACGCCCACCAGCTCCTCGTCAGATACGAGTTGAGCATCGCGTGCCTCATCAGATCGGCTCCGTTTGATTGAGCCTTGATCTCACAGCTCATTATTCATTTTCTCATTTGTGTGCAAGCATTCATATTAGCCCATTAGTTCCTCGTTGGAGACGAGTTGAGCATCGCGTGCCTCATTAGATCGGCTCTGTTTGATTTAGCCCTGATCTCATAGTTCATCATTTATCATGCTTGTGTGTACGTGCTAGATGATTATGTGGTTTGTGGATTGTTTACATATACGTTTGCTCATATTTGGTTTGTGCACATTTTTATTAAATTAATTAATATAACTATTTCTTTCAAATGATTAAATGAGATTCACTCGCCAACTTTTGTTGACCAAAAAACTGTTTTTTTACACATGATAGAGGTGAACAGGTTGAAGCTTGGAACACATAGGATTGGGCTTTAGAAGAAAAACAAAGAGATTATAAATGTTGTGTTTAGAACATTTTGTGCTTGTATGATTACGTGTTTGTTGAAATTTTTCCTTTTAAGTTGGAATAATAAATAACGAAATTTTATAATAGTAAATGTCATGAGCTTTGATGAAAACCCAATCATACCCCGACTACCATTTCTTTTGCGGGTCAGGGTGTGACAGATTGGTATCAGAGCTTTTGACTATAGTGATATATGATAGGTTATTAGACCCTTAGAGCCTATACTATAGTCGATTAGATTTTAATTGCTAACGTGCTATTTGGTTACATGCAAACTCATGATATTTACTTGCTTACATTTATTTCACACACAAATGCATGCAGCACTCCCACTATCATATGATTTGGTGTGATAATGTGTTATACATATTGTCAAACATAACATGCTTACATATATACGCATCACGTATGTATCAATTTTCACATATTTGAACATTTTCATGTTTCTTTTCTCAAGGTGTTGTGATGTTTTCATTTTTCAATCTCATCAAAGTGAGTTCTACGGCGGGCATGTAGTAACTGGAAGGGTACAAGTACCGGTAGTTGAAACGTCCTGTCTAGGATTGGCATTCATATAAATCCAATATAACGGACCAGATTGCCTACCTGGGGACTAACGATGAGAGTACAAAGGACCTATTAGGCCAAATCATGCCACACCAAACGTCATGTGAACTAACCCCACTTTGAGTTGTCACTGTGTCTAGAACTGGACACCCTCCGACCTTATATCTCGCAATCATGTTTTACGATTTTCATTCGGATGGCGTGAATGTTAAACAGACCAACACCAATGTGAACCCTACAGAGCCTAGTAGTCATGGGGGCCCACATGACTACTAAGGCCATGTATGGGGGACATATGGGGGCCCAAACATAAGCAAGGCCCAAGACATCCTATAGATGTAGTGAATTTATTTTTCTCATTTGTTTTGTGGATTTTAAACTTTTATACGACACATGACACCTATAGGCCAAACTCATCATCTTGTTACATATTTCCTGTAGATGTCTTCCAGGCACTCTCGTAGAGGTAGGAGATCAGGAAAATCCGGCGAGCGCATGGCTGCTCAATAGCCCAACAAATGGCCGCTGTGATTTCCGACATCGTAATTTAAGTTCAACAAGCTCTCTCCGCAAACCCTGTCGACCTAAATAACCAAGAGGGACAAAATGTTGCCAACCCTCCCACAAACACCACCAAGTGCACTTACAAGCACTTCAACTCATGTGATCCTCCGAAGTACGAAGGAACTGAAGGGTTTACTACTCTCCTTCGTTGGTTCGAAGAGATGGAGAGTACTTTCCTTAATTGTGACTGCCCCAATGATCATAAGGTTCGTTATGCTATTGGCCGTCTGTATGGGGTAGCACTCACTTGGTGGAATGCCGAAAAAGGCAGAAGAGGCGCCGAAGCCGCAGTAACCATAACTTGGGAAGAACTTCGAGAACTTATGACAAGACGCTTCTGCCCAAGAAGCGAAATAAAGAAACTAGAGGATGAGTTTTACTTCTTGAAACAAAAAGAGGGAGATCATATAACCTACAACAAAAGGTTCCTCGAGTTGAACCAAATGGTTCCAAATTTGTTCACTCCTCTCTACCGTCTGATCGAGCGCTACATTAGGGTCTTCCTTCGATGAATCAGGACTCTGTGATGAGTACTACGCCTGCAACCTTGGAAGCAACAATGGAGCTAGCTACAGAACTCACCGAAAACCACATTAGGAATGGGGACTTCAAGGATGAGAAGAAGAAAGATAAAACACCAATCAAAACCCCAAACCCAACCCAAACTGGATCCCCTTCTCAATTCACTACCAAGAGAAAGCGAGACAGGCAAACTTTTGCTGTCACTCAAACCAGTCAACCAGCTTCATAAGCCGCACCCCTCCAAGCTGTCCTAATCACTCAAGTGGCACCCAACCTAGCATACTCAAACAAGAAACCTTACATAGGTCCTCACCCCCTATGCAACACCTATTTTTACCACCATCAACCCACCATAACCCTGTCGATTGTGTGCAAATTGTGGGCGTTATGGTCATCTAAGTAAAACTTGTCGCACTCCTCAAAACCAAGCTCCACTCCCTACCCAAAACATGATCCAACCTTATCAACAACCTCAATATCCCATGGTTTCATACGTTCGAGCTTGCTTTAATTGTGTTGACCCTACCCATTTCAGAAACAAGTGCCCTAGGTTGGTTAATATCATTAACGCCCAAGCTCAAGCGAACACAATTAACCAAACAATTCAAGCAAACCCAACACCTCCACTAGCAAGAGGAAGAGCTTACAACATCAACGCCAATCCAGTTGAAGTCAATAACGGTGCAAACGAGCAACCCAACTAATCTTCCATGCAAAGAATCAAGCCTCCACTCCAACCGTTTATTCTTAACGTTTTCTATAAATTTCATTCCTTGTTTAATTATCCAAGATATTTTTGTTTTCAATTTGGGAATTTATGTGTCAAAATTTTAATGCCATTAATGCAAATTATATCACGCTATGTCAAGTGGTTTCATTGCATGTCTCTACTCATCGATTAAAATCCATGTCATCATGACGAACCTCGTCTCATCATTTAAAGAAGTTGGGTCGTGTCTCACTTTTTCATAGACTGACCACTTCATCATAACACACGAGAGAGGTATCATCATCATTCTTACATAAGCATTGGCTGTTGTGTTTTGGTTATGTTTTGTGGATTTTAGGACGAGTCACATAGAACTAATCATGACTTGCTAACAAAGCTAATGAAAATTTGACAAGGATATGGTGGATACGCCACTGGTACTTCCTATATATAAGTATTCTTGTCAAACGATCAAAAACATTGTTATAAGGTTATGAGAAGTTCTGTGTAGGTAGTGTAAATTTTAATTTGGTTAATGATATGGCTGAAGATTTTGTTTTTGTGATATAACTTTATCTTTTTGACGCTTCAATTTTCTCAAGACTCTTATACATGAGATCATATTCAGTCAATCAACTCTGTGTATCAACGCTTCTCATCTCAGGCATCAAAAAGCGATTCCTGTAGCAGGGTATACAACCCATACTAGGAACGTTACTGCCTTAAATCAAAACCTAAACATCACCTGGTTATGTAAGCACTTAACATCAAATCCAAACATCACACCCTCTTTTTGCTGTTAAAAGATATTTAAATTTTTTAATCGATGCATTTCGTGGAATATCATTACTTCAATTTCGGCATTGTTGAATCATAGTAATCTTCGGAGTTAATCAGGCGGGTCAAGTTTCTGGGTTTTTTATACATGAAGAAAATGATGTTCTTATAGTTTATAAATATAATTAAATTTAGAGATATAACCGGGTTAGACATGCTGTCTAGTGGTGGACTATGTGCAATACAAAAATAGTTGCCCGGGTTCGAATCTTAAACACGCTGCCTATCTCCGATTTAAACCAAAGTTTTTAAAACTTTCATATATTAACAGTTAGTATGTATATAAATTTAATATAAATCTGGAATATTATGGGTTAGTCATACAGCCCAGTTGGAAGGGCTGTGTGCAACTTATCGTATGGGCGCGGGTTCGACTCCAGCAGAGTACAGCGGTTCGATGTTACACAAAACCTTTTTAATTAAAAGAATTTATGATATAACTTAGTTAGTATATATATATATTAAAATCAAGATTATTTTGGGTTAGACACGTAGCTCAGTTGGCAGAGCTGCGTGCACGTATACGAGATGTCACGAGTTCGATCCTCACACGATGCCAATAATTCCAAAGCCAAACTGGTTTCACCGGTTAGACCCTGACAAGGGTTAATATTTTTTATTTCTTAATTTTTATTTTTTTAATTCAAAAATCCATAAAAAATGCTCAAAAATAAGACTTTTCAAGTTTTAAAAGTGTAATAAATACAATAAAAATAGACTTAAAAATCTAATAAAAAGAATTAATGAAATATTAAATTCAAATAAAAGTTTTCTATTTATCGTATCATTATTATTTAGGTTAGTTTTCTCTCATCGGTTGAAATCTTAAATCTTACGCATTCGTCGTCAATCGAAGAACGCACCCACTGTGAGTGAATTCTTATAAACTTCCCCTTTTTATTCTTGTTTTGGGGTGTATCATGTGTCGTTTAATTTAAATATTTTTTCATTTGTGCTCTTACCATTATGTGAACTAACGTGTTTTGTATTATTTTGTTTATTGCTATTTGTGGTTATACTTTCTTAATGCAGTCAAGCTATCACACTACGCCCACCAGCTCCTCGTCAGATACGAGTTGAGCATCGCGTGCCTCATCAGATCGGCTCCGTTTGATTGAGCCTTGATCTCACAGCTCATTATTCATTTTCTCATTTGTGTGCAAGCATTCATATTAGGCCCATCAGTTCTTTGTTGGAGACGAGTTGAGCATCGCGTGCCTCATTAGATCGGCTCCGTTTGATTGAGCCCTGATCTCATAGTTCATCATTTATCATGCTTGTGTGTACGTGCTAGATGATTATGTGGTTTGTGGATTGTTTACATATACGTTTGCTCATATTTGGTTTGTGCACATTTTTATTAAATTAATTAATATAACTATTTCTTTCAAATGATTAAATGAGATTCACTCGCCAACTTTTGTTGACCAAAAAACTGTTTTTTTACACATGATACAGGTGAACAGGTTGAAGCTTGGAACACATAGGATTGGGCCTTAGAAGAAAAACAAAGAGATTAGGAATGTTGTGTTTAGAACATTTTGTGCTTGTATGATTACGTGTTTGTTGAAATTTTTCCTTTTAAGTTGGAATAATATATAATGAAATTTTATAATAGAAAATGTCATGAGCTTTGATGAAAACCTAATCATGCCCCGACTACCATTTCCGCTGTGGGTCAGGGTGTGACAGTCGAGAAGATGGTACGGTCAAATTAGATAGATACATAACTATATGTATAGAGTGTAAAAAACTATAATATTTGACATTACCAAATGTATTATTGCAGGTAAGTGCACTTTGTGGTTTGCTTAGCAGATACAGCCAGTAGTTGTTGTAAAACTACGGGTTACTACACCGTTAGACTGGAATTCCCATGGCAGACACTATATAACGGCATCGATTGTGGTATTTTCTTGATGCGGCATATGGAGACGTACAATGGTAAGCTACAAGTTACCCCGTATATTGAAAAAACACTTGTAAGTACATATGAATGTATTTGGTTATGAAAAAACATGTGTTTTTGTCTTGTATACGAACAAGTGTGAAAGAGTGGAAGTGTGGATTATCCGCTGAGAGAAATACAAAGGGGGAAGTTGTTGGGTCATTTTGGAGAATGATGTTATCAATTAAGAAAAGATGCTATTATTCGTATGATGTAGCGAATATAATTGTTATTATTGTATGTTTTAGTGATATTAGTAGGTTTTCAAAGCAAGAGGCGGCTTGCTTGGAGGACAAGGCTCAAGGATCTATAAATAGTGAACTACACCTCTCTTGTAGGGGGTGCATTTTTGTGAGCCGCCACCCCGGGGGAGCTCACCTGGGGTGGACCATTACATTGTATTTGTTCTTATCACAATCAATGAAGGTTTATCTTGTCAAATCACATGTTCATCTATCTTTTTAGTGTTTGTTTGTCTTTGTTCATGGCTCAAAAATCACCTGTCTCATATTTTATACCGAACCGAGACTGAAATCAGATCGTACGGACCTATAATATGGTATCAGAGCCTCGGTGGCTCGTTTCAGTTTTGGTTTGGTAGGATCTAAACCAGAAAACCGCCAGAGACGTTAATAAGAGGCAGATCTGTGTTTTTGAGTTGTTTCAGATCTGGCAGCTTTGGCGTATTTGTTCTTTAGCATCTTTGTTCTTCAAGTTAAAAAAAAACTAAGAAAGAGAGAAGAGAATGAAGATGGTGTTCATCGGATTCGAGTTTACAGTTCCTCTTTCTCCACCACTTGAATAAAAGAGGTTAAAGCGACGGCCGCCGCCGCTGTCCGCCTTATTTCAGCATCACCACCGCTGTCTTGGACCTCGGTTTTGTAAACCACCATCTCTTCCGTTCATATCTAGGGTTTAGTTTTGTGTTTGCTGCTGCTCGATTTGAGTCAAAACCATCTCGAGTCCACCGCATCAGTCGCTCCTCCCCACACACACCTGAACTATCGCCGCCACTTAAACCTCACCACCGCTCCACGCCCTAGCGCCGCTGCCATAAGCCGCTGATGCGGCGCCTTCGTGCCCAGGTGACCGGAACCCACCAGTCCCCATCTCGACTCTCTCTCTCAATACAAAATCGGTTATATATATCACCTTAACCTAAAAGGTTGGCCGGTGGTTGCAATTAAAAACACGGTGGAATCAGTCTTTAACTCCATATGCAATTCGAAGCCCTTCAATTTTAGTTTCCAAATTGTAGCTTACACCTCGTGGTCGGAATCGAACCCTAGCCGCTGCCCCAAACATTGGAGCTCAGAATGGCCTCCACCCATGTCTGCCGCCGCTAACAACCATCTGTATGGAGTACTTTGGCTCACTCTCTCTCTCTCTCGAGATATGCAGGTTATGTGTGTGTTCTATCTAGGGTTTGGAGTGTGCATGGGCTTGGAAAATGGTTGTGTTTCTTGGGCTACGATACACAAGTTTAGAGGTGAAGGATTGTTTGTGTATGGAATATGTTAAGGCCCACTTTGACTATCTCATTCTAGCATTGTGAAAACTACATGTGTGTGCAAAGCCATATGTTATTAAATTTTTTTGGCCCACTAACGATTGGGGACAATTGCTTGCATTACTTCATTCTTGGGTCGCGCCGAACTCTAAGTTATTGAATTTTATGGATGGCATGGCCTTTACATGGAATTCAGATTAGTTTGGAAAATTTGTAGATTTGCTCGTTGTTTGGGTAGCGATGCTTGATGGGTGGAGATTATTGTTGACAATGATTTGTGAATTTTTTTTCTGTAATTGAATTTATGGAAATTTGGGGATTTTGGTGGTTATTATATTTTCGCCACAAAAGGGAAATTATCGGGGATGTTAGCGGTGGATCAAGAGCTGATTTATATAGTCTGACAGAGTTGAAGATTTTTGAATTGAAGCTAATTATTTAATTTTTATCATTGGAGTTCGAACCCTATCATATGCCTATTACAATTGTATCTTCAAAATGAGATAAGGAGCTTTGATTGACGAGATATAGGAGGGTCTTTATTTGCGGGGGAAAACGACAATGAAATTTTTTTAGTGTTCAGCGGATTTGTGAAGAATCGAAGACGATGTCAGATATATTTTTAAAGATCATATGAAGAATTGATAGCATCATTCTCAGGGGAATATTGTTGGGTCATTTTGGAGAATGATGTTATCAATTAAGGAACGATGTTATTATTCGTATGATGTAGCGAGTATAATTGTTATTATTGTATGTTTTAGTGAGATTAGTAGGTTTTCCAAGCAAGAGGCGGGTTGCTTGGAGGACAAGGCTCAAGGATCTATAAATAGTGGACTACACCTCTCTTGTAGGGGGTGCATTTTTGTGAGCCGCCACCCCGGGGGAGCTCACCCGGGGTGGACCATTACCTTGTATTTGTTCTTATCACAATCAATGAAGGTTTATCTTGTCAAATCACATGTTCATCTATCTTTTTAGTGTTTGTTTATCTTTGTTCATGGCTCGAAAATCACCCGTCTCATATTTTATACTAAACCAAGACTAAAATCGGATCGTACGGACCTATAGAAGTCTCAGAAAATCAAGCAAAGGAAATCACCGATCTGCGTAAGAAGTATATATCTAAAATGCTTCTTAGTGAGGTGAACACCGAACAAGTAACTATAGAAAAAGAAGTGAGAGAGTTTGCATGTCTAGATGAGGATGACATGATGAAGCTTGAAGAAAATACAGTCAGAGGATTTATCAAAGGTTGGATGGTAAACTGTAGGTTTGAAACAACATCTTAATCCTGTTGAAACAAAAACATATTACGAATTTTTAACATTTACAATGACTACCGATTTGGTTGCTCTTATCTGGGGGTGAAAACAAAGGTCAGACATTTGAACATTTTTTTGCTTTTTAGTTTCCAAATGTTTTGCTGCAGTTAACTGAAGGATAAAAGTTTTTTGGCAAGATCCTATGTAAAATATATTTATAATTACTGTCAATTCAAAAAAGAAAAAAAAAACTGCATCGTAAAACCAATTAGTAAACTAATTGTATATCGTGCCACAATCCGTTACATAAAACACCAATAAAACATATCATGGAAATCGACTACTCAAACAGATGGGATTACCCATCACGATGGATCATTAAGTGGTTCAATTATTATGATCTGTATACTCCCGAAAATAAACACATTGTTACAACACCATGAATTTTGTAACGTTTGAAAAATTAACAGGCTACTCAAATATGGGATTTCCCATCAAGAAGGATAATTAAGTGTTCCAATTATTATGCTTTATAAACTCTCGAAAATGAACAAAATATATTGTTATAACACCATGTAGTGTATAAAATTTGAAAATTAAAGATGTCAACCGCATTAATACGTAAAACAAAAACAGATTAAAAAAACTCATCGAGTGTATAATGTTGGAAAAAAATCGAAGTATGCGCGTTCAAACAAAAACCACTTTAGACAAAAACAAAAGTATATGACTTCAACAACTCCCTAATCCTCTCCTTCCTCCTCGTCTGCTTCCTCCTCATCAACTCCCTCATCGGAATCGTTCGCTTCTTCCACCCCCGCTTCCTTGGAACTAGTGTCTTCTTCTTTCCTTGTAGGGTGTTTGCAAGTACGTCTGTTATGAGCGTACCTAAAACAGTTTTGACACCGACGTCTCTTTTTACCCAACTGGCTTCTCGCAATTTCACGTTTAGACTTCATCCCTTTCGGCTTACCCATACCTTTATATCTAGTTCCAACAGGGACACAATAGTCACTATAGATGGTTGTGTAGTTATTTCAGCAAACCTTTCCCAGTGACTCTTGCAAGGTGCATTAACCACAACCTCATCAGCGGTTTGGAAAAACTTAACTACATGATCCCTAAATGAGCACAACGCATCAAAATTGGTAACAAGCTTGTTAATAACCGACTCAGTATACTATCTGATCTCACATACAACACGGTTAACTTCATTATAACGATCATCATTCTCGTTCATACCTAAAATAGCACCAGGAGCGCTATTGGGAACAGCCTCCCTAGTCCAACATCTAAATATATAACGTTGTGGAAATTCCATGACGTCAAGCATCCTAAGTACACAGAATATTTGTGAGCACAACAACCCAAACTGTTCGAATCTTTTGCATGTACAGTATACATTCATGTCGGCCTCCTGCACCATTACCTATGAGACACAATTAAAAAAATCACATAAAAGCATAGAACTATATTTTTTGATATATAACACCAAATGACACCATACTAATTCATATATCGGGAAAATACTTTATTTTTCTTGGTATATAACACCACATAACAATGTAAGATGAACTCAGAAATTTAAGTCTTTATATATACCTCGAAGAAAGTGGTGCATGGTTGTTCCCAATCCTTCACAAAAAGTTTAAAGAAATCAGCGATCGTTTCCCACTTTCCGATAGCACATCTATGTAGACCATTTTGTATCTCTAGTTGGACATCAAAAAATATAGTGCGTGTGTATATCCTCGCCGCTTGATCCTCCAATATAAAGTCTACTGCCCATATGTCAGCATTCGTGTTTCTAGTGTCATAGTCGTTCTTCCTGTGCTCGTGTCTTTGAGCTTCAATTGCAGAATCAAAATGCCCAAAAATTCAACAAGGGTACACTCCGGGTTGCAAAACTGTCCAAAAAAATGGTTCTCACTCTCTGAGCGAGATGAGGTGCGCATGAGCCTAGACATGTACTCGTCGCGATAAAACGCTGGTATCCAACTATCCCTAATCTGATAAATTGACTATAGCCATTCATGCTCAGCCAAATTGAAATCGTTCATTATGGTACCCCAATCGCTTTCAAACTGCTCAGGTAGGATTGAATCGGTCCACACAATGGCACATAACCTCTTCTTGAAATCTGTACTATTACAAATTGTAGAACCAACCTAAAACACCATTGAAACAACATATAAAAGAATAAGGACCATAACATCTGGAAAAAGGTAACAAAAAATCTTAATACATCGAATAAGTAATACACCTTAACAGTAAGCTTGTCCATTATATGCCACATGCATAACCTATACCTACTCTCAGGCCATGTATCTTCAATAGCCTTCTTCATGGCTGGGTCTTGGTCGGTGACAACCACCGGAGGGGCACAACCAAATGATTCACTAAACACCTTAAGCAACCAGCTATACGTTTCAGCGGTTTAACCCTATTATAGCGGCACCAAGTGTAACGTTACGATTGTGGTTATTGATACCACTAAATGGTACAAACATCATTTTGTACCTAACAAAACAAAAAAAAATTAAAACACCATATAAATGTCAGCGATATATAATTAAAAAAGTTCGTCAAAAACCAAAAGACATATAATTAGGAAACAAACTTGTTATGCCGATTTGTCGCATCAAATGAAACAACGTCACCAAAAACTGGAAAATTCCGCTTGGCATCCTCGTCTGCCCAAAACAAAGCCCTTAAAATAATATCTTTAGTGGTTGTATACTCCATTGAAAAAATTGGCATGTACTCTTTCTTTCTCAATAACCGTTTAATCATCATATCAGCATCAAACTCTGATATGGACCTGTTTAAATCCCGTTTAAAATTTTTGAAATCGGATTTGGTTGCCCCAACCTTGTCGAACCCACCATAAAGTGTCCTCATGATATTAAATACTTTGACAGATCTAATATTTAACGCACTCAAAGCATTAACCGCTTGCTCTTGCATATAGTTCATACCTTGGTTAGCGGGACGTAAATACCTATCCTCGTCAGCAACAAATGAGTGGTTTTGGTCCAGCTTGAAATAATATACCTTGTAGTTTCGAATCGTTTAACTTTAAACACAGACGTGCTTCACATCTCATCCTTATAAAAGGAACCCACCGAATAGATTTCCTTTTTGACCCATTGTTTGAGGTGTCAACATCTTTAGATGAGTCGATCACCTTATAAGGTTTAGTTCCTTCCTTTGAACAAACGAAATATTTGGATTTGATAACATCATGCGACTTGTATTGAGAAGACTTCCTGGCAGTAAAGCCTGCAGCCATTGCGTACTTTTGATAAAAAAGGAATGCATTATTCAGTGTGTCGAAGGTCATCTTCTCCTTCGGCCTAAGCGACTCATCCACATCAGGTAAAAAAGTCCTCTTATGTCACACCCCGGCTTTCCACAGCTAATCCAGACACCGGTGGGCCTGGGTGGGGAATATCATGACGTAAGTTGATAACATCATAGACAATTAAACACAGCACAGCGGAAGTCTTGAAGTAAAATTACTTTCAAAGTACAAAATAATATACAGACGACTCGTAATAGAAGATCCACAGGCGGATCATAAATGGTACAAAAGAAAGAATGTAAAACAGACTTTGGGCAGATCTTGGAATTGCAAGATCCTTTTATCACTACCGAGCACTTCCAGCCTATTTCCGTATTGTACCTGCAGGCTTAGTCTTTTGAAAATACGCCAGCTTTCGCTAATAAATACACCCGACTGACTCATTTTGAAAACATTTAAAATATGTTTAAAGTGCGTATCAGCACAACATATTTTATAACTTGGGAAAGTTGACTGTCCAACCTTGTTAATAGATTCACATGTTTGTCCATACATACAGGGCCTGGTACGGAGACCGAGACATGATTAACATACTCACCACTTTGAACTCACGTAGGAGTTATTGCTCCCAACCTTGTGGGTAATGCATTTTGAGCGTCTATCGGGTGTATGCCTACACCCGCGCTAAGGTAATGGCCATTATCTATTGTAATGAGTCGATGATATCCAGGACACGGTAGTTAACCCCAGATGTTTAAGTTATCAAACAAAACTGATTAAAACGGAATATGCGGATTTACTAGACACAGTCCAGCATTGGATTGATCCCATTTACGATCAAGCGGTAATAATTTATCATAACCCAAGCCCGTATAGGGGAAATAAGTCGAGAGTATTTACCTGAGCAAGTCTTCGTTTAAACGCAGGATTTATTAACTTAGCCGTACACAAAAGCACTAAGTGCTATTTACCGGAAGTCTCTAGTCTGGATTATGGCATAAGCTAACCAATTAAATACTAACAGTTTTATTTAAGTCACAGACTTCGACCGACTAGCGTATTTGATCAAAACGTATAACGCTAGATTAAACGATGATTGGATAGAATGTAGTTTAATCCCAACAAGCACTTTGACTTGTGTAATATGGATAAACTATATACCTTCTGGATTTTGAGACTTAGAGGACAAGGTTAGACCCGCTTCTGTTAATTTTCGTAAACTAGTTACATATGCTCAACCGTACGCATATCAGCGATATCGGGTAACCGGATAAGTCATGGACAAGTTCTATATGCCATTATATTCTAAATAAGTTGTAATATCAGTAGGATATCAACTTATATACCCGTTAAGGTTTTAACATGAAACTATGCCTCATATGGGCATTTTGGTAATTTCATACCTTATAAAAGGAACTTGAATATAAGTATTCTGGAAAAATAATTTATTTATAATATAATATCAGTAGGATTTAATTATATGTGTAATTTATCTTTATGACCAAACGATGCACTGAAGGGGCATTTTGGTCATTTTACACATATTTTATAAATTATTTGGGATTCTGAGTTTATATCTTGTACCTATTGTAAGAATATTTAAAATAAGTTTTAAAATCAGTAGGTAAAAGTCTTGGTTGGTAAATATGGTTTTAAAACCATACTATGCGCCAAACGATTTGTGTGATATTTAATGAAAACTGATGTTAAGGTCGGGTTAATATGTCTTAGATATGTTATTTAATATATCATATCAGTAGGTAAAAGATTTACTTTAAAAAGATGTGATTAAAACCATTTTATAAGCCACAAGGACTTTATCGTCATGTATCGACATAATACAAGGACTTGTTCATAAAATAAGTTTATAATCTGGTTTGACATCCCAAATAATCCTACTTATAATATTACATCAGTAGGAAACTCATTTCAAGTTCATTATCATTTAAACCTCTTTTTATTCAAAAAGGGCATTTTAATCAAAATGGCATAATCACGGAACTTGTGCATAAACTCATATTCTGATTATGATCATGCAATATAACCTCAGAGGGTTACGCTACATTATATTATGATCATAATGAAACTTTATATTAGTAGCTAACTAATCTAAATCGGGTCAGAATTGAAAGTCAAAGTAGAAGTCAACCTTCGCGACTTCCGGTTGCAAACCGACCCTAGAACTGATGACGAGCCGAACATGTTCTTACATGTCCTAATAATTATTACCAACTTGTTTAAGTGTCAAAACAGGTTTCATAACGTATATAAGCTCAGATAATAAATTTTTCTGAAAAATGGCCTGTTTGACTTTTTAATATTTAAACTTTAACCCGTCAATTGGTCTAGCAAACATGATCTTTAGGAGGTGCCCTTTATAGGGACTAACACCTACCTTATTATGATCACTATTAGCCATGTTCGTTACAAACAATGGCTGGACCATAATGGTCTTAACCGAAAGTTATGGCGTTTTCTGTAAGACCCTTGACTTTTGGCTTTAAAAGCCTATAAACGAAAATGAAAGAGGAAGGAACACTTATAAGTGGTTCCTAGGTTGCAATAGAACTAAGTTGGATGCTCCTTTCAGTTAGGAACTTCCAGAGGAGGGAGATAGAGTTGTCAATGAGAAAGGTGCAAGTTCAAATGGTGAACCTTGGCACCTATTTATAGTTGGAGAACTTGAAGGAGGTGAAGCCAGGCGCTAAGGGGTGTAAGAGGAAGCTTACAAGTGTCCTAAAACGTGGCATACCTGTTTGGGAATCCATAGTTTCGAATACATTGGTTTTTGGCAATTTGTGTGGAGGCTAAGCAAATTTTATGCAGATACAGGTCTCTGGCGGGCCGCAAGAGGCACAGGCCTGGCCTCTCGCGCCCTGCGAACGCCCCTAGGCCACTTTCAAAGTTTGAAACTTTTAGCCCCTTAACTTATAAAACTTCTAAAACACCTTTTTAGCATATTTAGCCCTTCGTAACCAATATGTGGCGTACCCGGGTATATGCCCGGACATTGTCGAGTTCTCGGTTCGTTAAAAGGTCACTCAGAGGTATAAATTAACATATTGATACTTTTAACCCCTTCACCATCCAACTTTCACATATTTACGGATTTTATCTCTCTCGTCCAACAAATAGGACATATGAGAGTTAGTACTTCATAAAGGATCACTCAGAGGCCCACTATGAGCATGTTGATTCCGATTTCACTCAGAGGTTGGGCATGTTCACATATCAGTCACTCAGGCTAATGTTATGCATGTTGACATCCGAAAGTCACTCAGAGGCTCAGTTTTGAGAATGTTGACACCTTTAGTCCTTATTTGTCTTTAATAGACTAAAATAAAAATACAACACGTGTCATTATACTATTGGACACGATTTTACGAGGTGTTACATCTTACCGGATTTGGGAGACAGACATAGTTGCCCAACGGGCTGGTAATTTTGAAAACCTACAGAAAAATAAATTCAGTTTATAGATGTTCGCATTTTAGGACAGTAGAGAACACCATTTGTATCAGGTTTTGTACTATAAAAACAACATCATCAACACCATTGAGGACACCATAAACCTACTAAAGTCACCATTCACCAGAAACCTATTAAAAGACACCATAAACACACCTAACTCATTGAAGACACCTATTGAAGTCACCATTCACCAGAACCCTCTTAAAAAGACACCGTAACAACCATGTAAAAGACACCCCTATAACTCCCTAACTCATAACACCATACAATAAAAACACCATATATATAAAAAACACTATGCATCTTTCAATAAAACACCATATATAAGAATAAAACACCACAATGATAATATGAACACAACATGTGCACCAAATCCACTCCCAACCACCAATGTAGAAATTAAACACCATATAAGACTGCTACTATCATTATCAATGATAACAGAAATAACACCATATTTTTTAAAACACCAAAACACGCAAAATGGTCTATACAATAAAACCACCCTTTGGAAAATAAACACCTTGTGCAAATAACATCTCACAAAAACCAATGTACAAAAAAACACCATATACGTATGATACTATCTTTATCAAACATAACATAACAACACCACACTTTCTTTAACCCTCAACACCCACATACCCAACACAATTGTTTGAAACAAAAAAATTGAACAATATAGATAATTAAAAAAAAGGTATTCGTTACCGATCAACAAAAAACTGTATACATCGATCAAACAAAGAAACAAAAGCCACCGTAAATTTTCATACCTGGTTCATCATTATTGTTGATACACTTTTGTGTCTGTCGTTGTTCTTAGTTACGCATGTAATTGTACGGTCTTCGTTTATAGTGTCTGTATAGTTTGGTCGTGTCGACCAAATCAAGATATCCTTCTATCTTGGTTTAGTTCGACATTTAGTTTGTCTGTGTTAAATAGTTGCATGTGTGCATACTGCTGAGTCTTGTGTACGTCATGTCTGTGGAACGTTCTCCAAGGAAAACATTATGTGCGAGTGGGGATGCTTCATACGAGCAAGATACTGCTCGTACAAGTAACTCACCATTCGTACGAATGATATCTCATTCGTACGAGTAAGTTCATCCAAACAAGTATTCTACTTGTTTCGTACGAGCTTGATAATGATTCGTGCGAGTCTATTCATTTGTACGGTCTATTTGGAGAATGTCTTACGTGGCTTTTAGTGTTTCGTACAACCAGCAACATACTTCGTACAGTTGCTAAGCATGGACACTATATAAGTAGACATGCACTTCTCAGTGTAGGTTAGAGACCTTCCAGAGTGAACAAGTGACTAAAGAGAGAGACACAAGAGCACAGAGTGTGTTGCATGAGAGTGTATGAACATTGTTTGTATATATTTCTATCAGTTCTCTTTAGTTAATCAAGATATTGATCTTTGGTTATCTTGTGTTCTTACTTTGCTTTGGTTTGCATTCATACGAGGATTCCTCACTTGTATATGTGTTGTATGAACAAGGAAGCAGGTTTATCTTGATCCTCCAAGTGGACCTACAAGTGGTATCAGAGCTATGGCTCTCTTCCTTGTTCGATTGTGTCTGAGCTAGTTGAGAGGGTTTCTTGAAGTGTTCTTGAACTTTCAGCAGGAACTTAAGTTTTTGAAAGATAACTAACTTAAAACTTGGTTAAAACCTATTGTATCCAGAAAATTTTCATAAAAACCTAGTTAGAACACATGGAGACATGTTCAAATCTGGTTTTTCTTAAAATTTTCTTCCAAGTTGAACACATTTGCAGGAGAAACTCCCCGGAGAAACTCACCAGAATATTATTGTAGGTTTGACCAAATCTCTGACATTCTGGACTTGACTGTTAAAACTAAAAAGCTGATGGAATGTTTGTCTTTTTTTAACTAAAATTGTGTACAACAACACTTTCGAAAATCAGCCTGTGCAGAAAAGGAAATTTTCACCAACCAGCCCTGCAAAAAGATTCCTCTGCGAAAAACATCTGTGTGAATAACCCATCCGCACGAAGAACCAGATTGTTCGTACGAAAGACTAGTCATCCGCACGAAGAACCCGGTTCGCACGAAAGACTTAGTTGTTCACACGAAGTAGTATCCTCCGTACGAAACAAGTAGTTCGTACGAAGGACATATCATTGTATGAAATAGTAGTTCGTAGAAAGAACAACTTAGTTTTGTTTTTCGTGTTTCAGTTTTTCAAACCTTGTGATTTCTTTGTAATTTCTAAAATTGTGAATTTTTAAATGGGACACTGTTATTTTCAAAAAAAAAAAAAAAATCAAACTTTAAACCTTTTAATTTTCATAATCAAGAAAATGAGTATTAATTCGTGGGATTGGAGTAGTAGTTCAAGCACAAATCAGGACTCCTCGCAAAGCTCCGCAACCTCATGGGTAAAATCATTGATGCCTCAACATACAGCCATGATTACTGCAAATCAATGGGCGTGTGTCGCAAACCAGAACTAGAGCATTCAGACTCTTCTGATGAGTGAGAGTGAAACCGGGAGTAATAACCGTCCACCTAAACTGAACCATATGAATGATTATCCGTCCTGGAAAAGTCGTTTCCACACATATGTTCTCGGAGAGAACACAGAATTATGGACATGTTTTACTACACCCTATAAAGAATCACTCGAAGAGGCAGGATTAAACCCAACCTCCTTAGCCAATCTAGATGAAGGCTATAAAAAGGCTTACGATCTAAAGAAAAAGGCGTTTGCTATCCTAACATAGGCACTCCATAAAGATATTTATCATCAGTTTGTGTACTGTACGACCACCAAAAATTTATAGGATACCCTGGAAGCAAGAGGAGAGGGTAATGCTGCAACAAGCAAAATTCGGCATGATCTGCTTAAGAAGGAGTTTGAAGGTTTCATATTCATGGAGAATGAAACATTGAATGATATGACAACACGTTTCTACCATTTGCTCAGCGAAATGTACTCGTACAAAGTGTTAGCATCTCCACAAGAAATCGTGATGCGCTTTGCTGACGCGTTACCGTCAAAATGGGGTCAATTTATTGACTTATTAAAACATACAGGTGTTTTGGATTCAATTAGTATTTATGAATTTGTGCAGAAATTGGAGAACAAGAATGAAGAAGAACTTCGAAAGGCAGAAAAAGTTATTGTTCCCAAAAACCCTGAGATGTACTTCGGAGGTATTAATACAGGTGTTAGTGCAAGTCAGCAACCAAAGCTTCAAACCGCGTTTGTGTCAAACGTGAATCCCTTTCTACCATAACCTGTTCAAACAAATCAGTCTGCAAGCTGAAGTACTCAAGCCTATGGACAAGTATTTGATCCGAAATCCTTTCTACCACAACCACGAGATCTAGCACCTCAAGTTCCACAGCAAGCTCCTCAACAAGCTTTCTATGGTAACAACTTTCAACCTGCAAACCCCAACACTGTCAGGCTTGACACGTCACATCTCTCCAAAGTTTAGTGTAGAAGTTGCACATGAACTTATAGAACTTCTAAACACAATCGTTAGTGCTTATTGTGGATTAGTCGCCGGTCAAATAGGAAACATCAATTTGACTAATGAAGACTACTAACAAATAGACCGAGATGAGATGGAGCTGATGGATATCAAGTGGGCATTTGCAAGTGCGGTAAGAAGAGATAAGGATTACATGAGCAGAACAGGAAGAACCAGTTTGGAAAGCAAGAAGGATACAAAATATGGTTTTGATAAAAATGTTGTTACTTGCTTCAACTACGGTGAAAGAGGTCACTTCAAACGTGAGTGCACAAGACCCAGCAAACAAGGAAATCACAACCCTTTCGAAATCAATCACAGCCATCCAACACAGCTCAAGTTAACAATGATAGAAGAATAGCAGCTGTTAGCAACCCAAACAACACCAATCAATCAGGACCTTCAAACAACACACAGAGCTTTAGTAGTTCAATCTGATGAAGGATACGATTGGTCAGTACAATTGGGAAATGAGAATAATGGAGGAACTGCATGTTATGCCAAGATCATCAATCGAATCAAACATATTCACAACATTGATAGTTCAGATGATGATGATACTTCAGGGTATATTGGTAGTTTTGATGAAGAATGCTCAAGTTCGGGTGGTTATGGATCTGATTCAGATAACAAAGAAGAAAGTGATGTTGAGGTCAGAAAGTTGTTGAAAGACGCAGAAAGGCTGAAAGGTAAAAAGGCGGGTTTGATGTTCAAGGCAGAAGCTGCATCAAAGGAAACAGAAAAATTCTTTACAAATAGTGCCCCCTTCCCTCATCATACTGCCTTCATGGCGAATGTTGCCGGTTCGACAAGTCAGGTAAATTCTGACTCTCTTAAAGTTTGCAATGACTGTGCTGAAATAAAAACAAAATTTGAAACAATTAACAGTCACAATCAAAACTTAGTTGTTGAATTGTCAAAATGCAAAGAGGCGAACTTGGCTTTAACTCGAAACGAAAAAGAATTCAAATCTGTAATAGAAACCCTCAAGAAAAGCGTTTCTGAATTGACAAAAACAGTTTTGAACAAACAAACATGAATTAATAACTACATTAATCTCCTAGAAGAAACAAAGAAAGAGTTAGCCATCGCCAAATGCGAACACGATGCGATCAAGCTAAAATTGGACAGTTATTCTAACTCCTAATATGTGCTTGATCATATCATTGATGTTCAAAAACTAAAAGGAGATGTTAAATGCATTGGGTATAAGTCGTGTCCACCCCTGATGAAACACAACTATTCCAAATTACCCGATGAAGAGGAAATGCCATGCTTTGAACCCTCCGTACCTCTTAATCCTGAAGAATTTGCAGCAGGACTAGGGTTCAAGCTAGACAATTCCTCGGTTGAATCAAGAAAGTTCGAGAACTCATCATCAGTTGTTAATCAGAACCCCTCTATAGCAGAGGAGGATGATTCATCAGATGACGAATCAGAGAAAATTGATTAGGATCAATCTCTTGATGAAGAAAAAGGAATAGAAATGTCTGCTACTCGCAGTGTAAAAATTGTCGAAAATCAAGAGAATGATCCTATGAAATCTGTCAAGACAGAAGTGTACAGATAAATTGATAATGTGTTGTATACTTTGGTTGGAGACAAGAAAATCTATTCTAACAAAGACTTTCTGATAAAAAATGTAAATCCAACATCTATTGATCAAGTTTTTGAAAAGTCAACAACCAAATTTGTGAAGAAGAATAACCTAATCAAATCACAACCATTATCTGTTTCAAAAGAAAAACAAAAGGAAAAGCTAGTTGAAAAGCCTAAGGTACCACAACCAAAGGTTGAGACAAAAGGCACTCGCTACAAGAAGAAACTTAAAAATGTTAAATTTGTGAGTTCTATGGGTACTGATAAAGTCGAGACTTTTGAAGGAATGTCTAATGTAGATTTTGTCAACAAAGTCAAGATTTTAAAATGTAACAGTGAAAATAACTACACCCAACATACAAATGGGTGTGATGAAAATGAACCCAGTACCTCAAGGCCTGCAAGTTCAACATCAAGTCATGGAACACGGTCTCCTAAATTTATTGAAAGGAGAACATGTTTCAAATGTGGAGAGTTTGGCCACATTATCAAAAATTATACAAACCCAGCAAAGCCTAGATTTGTTGAGAAAGCCCTCCTGAACCAACTTGCCAACGTCGATCTGTTTCTCCAAAACAAGACAAACGGATTGTTAAAGAACAAGAAGAAAAACAGAGATGTAAACAAGTAAAAGTAATTGAAAAAGCTTTAAAACTGGATTCTTCATAAAGGAATCCAAGATCTTCAAATTTAATAAAACCATAAATTGTTAAAACTGTAAATAATAGTCATTCTGGTAAATTTCAAAAATCTTGGAGACCTAAGACCGGTGATGGTATAAAAGGAGGCACACAATTTGCAAATCATCAAGAAATAAAAATCACCTTTCTTGATGAAAAGGGTCGACCCAAGACCACTAAGGCTTGGTTCCCCATCTCAAACTGATCAAGTTTTTGAAATGTGTAGGGTGTCCCATGAGGAACTGTGAATAGTTATTGGATTGTTGACAATGGAGCATCGAGGCACATGACAGGCGACTTACGGCTCCTTTATGATGTAAAAACATTAGGGGTGGTTATGTTGTTTTTGCTGGTGATAAAGGCGGATACATCACTGGAGAAGGAATGGTCTCCAATGGTGTTGTAAGTTTTGATAAGATCAGTTATGTTCGTCAAATTGATCATAATCTCCTTAGTATTTCTCAAATCTACGACAAGAGGTTCACGGTTCATTTTAATGATGCCGGATGTTATGTGTTGAAACCTGGTTTCAAGATTCCCAAAGAATGGATTCTCCTGTCGGCTCCAAGAATCAACGACTTGTATATTCTTGACATGAGCCAAGCTATTACCACATCTACACAAGTCACATGTTTTGTCTCAAAGGCCACCGAAAAGGAATCAATCTCTTGGCACAGACGAATGGGACACATTCACTTGAGGAAAATGAACTATTTGGTGAAAACAATCTTGTGAATAGTGTGCCAGTGAAAAACTTTCATCTTCAAGACGTCTGTGTATCATGCCAAAAGGGAAAGCAAGCGAGAAAATCTCATCCTGTGAAGAAGATCAACACAGTAAATATGCCTCTGGAACGTCTTCATATGGACCTCTGTGGACCTATGAAACACAAGACTACCTTTGGTGATTCTTATTGTTTAGTAGTTACTGATGACTACTCAAGATTTTCATGGGTGAACATGTTTGCACACAAGAGTGAAGTTCCTGAAATCCTCAAGAATATCCTAACTCTGCTTGAAAATTTGTATAATTTAAAGATAAGGAGAATCAGAAGCGACAACGGCACCAAATTCAAGAATCAAGTTATGGACGAGTTCTGTTCTTCTAAAGGCATTCTGCATGAGTGAAGTTCTCGATACACTCCACAACAAAACGGTGTCGCTGAGAGGAAAAATAGAACTCTAATTGAAACAACAAGAACTATGCTAGTAGAATCAGAACTTCCTGTTCAATTTTGGGGAGAAGTTGTTGCTACTGCATGTTATACGATGAATAGAGTTCTTACGATGAAGAGGCACCGGAAGACATGTTTCGAGTTGTTACATAAAAGGAAACCAGATGTTTCTTTCTTAGAACCTTTTAGAGCTCCATGCACTATGATTGATCAACATGGTAAATTTGGTCCGAAGGCTATCGAAGGTTTTTTCCTTGGATATGCTACTCCTAATTTCAGAGTGTGAAATTTGTCAACAAAGAAGATTGAAGAATGGGGTGAAGTCAAGGTTCAAAGATACACTGAATCAGTAAGAGCTCTGGGTGCTCCTTGGATGTTTAACTATGATGGGCTGTTTAACTCCTTTAATCTGCCAACTTTTGATGATGCTTCTGCAGTGACTCAAATGTTACTTGAAAGTGATACTGCAATTGACTCATCATTAGTTCGACCAATTATTGTTAACCCTCAAGTGTCTACTTCGGTTAACAATCTTGTTCAAAATGAGGAATTCGAAGATGCTGCTGATTATAATGTTTCGTCTTGAGATGATGAGTTCCATGATGCAAATGAAGCTACTTCTACTTCGGTTCCTGGAATTTCGGATGTCATGTCAAATATTCAGAATCTAGGGACAACTAAAGGTCATGCGTCTACTTCATCATCAAATCCAGCAAACAAATTAGCTGTTGATCTGAATATCAACAATTTGGGTATAAACTTTCGAGTTCCTGATGTTCCTGAAACTCGAATTCATAATACCCATCCTCAGCAGAATATTATCGGAGATGTCCATAGTGGTGTGCAGACACGTAGTCAGTCCAGAAATAATCAGATTGCTGGTTTGTATTCGGTTATTAGGGAATCTGGGTAACAGAATGATTGGTCTTTTGCCTGCTATGTTTGCCAAGTTGAACCAAAATCTTTGAATGAGGCTATGAAAGAAGACTCCTGGATTGAAGCTATGCAGGAAGAACTTCAGCAGTTTCAGAAGTTAGGCGTGTGGAAATTGGTTGACAGACCTGACAACTATAAGAAGATTAGAACAAGATGGGTTTACAAATGCAAGAAGGATGACCGATGTGTTGTTGTGAGAAACAAAGCAAGATTGGTCGTTCAGGGCTTTAATCAGGTGGAATGCATTGATTACAATGAAGTTTATGCACCGGTAGCTCGTCTTGAGGCCATAAGAATTTTCTTGGCTTATGCGTCCTACAAGAAGTTTACAGTTTGCCAAATGGATGTGAAAAGTGCATTTCTTCATGGTGTGGTTGAAGAAGAAGTATATGTTGAGCAACCGCCTGATTTTGAAGATCCAATCCATCCTGACAAGGTTTGGCTTCTTAACAAGGCGCTATATGGTCTTCATCAAGCTCCACGGGCTTGGTATGAAACATTGTCTTCCTATCTTCTGAAGAATAGTTTTCGACGTGGATTGATCGACTGTACTCTCTTCATCAAGGAACAAAATGAGGACTTATTGCTGGTGCGGGTGTATGTTGATGATATTATTTTTGGGTCGACCAACGACAAAATGTGCAAAGAATTTGAGCAGGTCATGCAGGAGAAGTTCGAGATGAGCGCTGTGGGAGAAATGACTTTCTTTTTAGGTTTGCAGGTTCATCAATCTAAGGAAGGGATTTTCATCCATCAAACCAAGTACGTCGGGGATATTCTCAAACGATTTTAGATGGACGAATCAAAGCCCTTGGGAACTCCATTAGCTCAGAATCATGGGATTACTCCTGACGGAATGGGTGAACATGTGGAACCATCTCTTTATCATGCTATGATCGGATCTCTCATGTATCTTACTGCTTCAAGACCCGATATAATGTACCCAACATGTCTTCTAGCTCGCTACTAGTCTAGTCCGAAGGTTTCTCATTTGATGGCTATAAAAAGAATCTTTCGTTATTTGAAGGGTCGCCCAGACACTGGTTTATGGTACCCTAAGGATGATAACTTTGATTTGACGGCATTCAGTGATTCTGATCATGGCGGCTGCAAGATCGATGCAAAATCAACATCAGCAGGATGTCAGTTCTTGGGAAATCGCCTAGTCACATGGCAGTATAAGAAGCAGACTTGTGTAGCTACATCAACCTGTGAGGCTGAGTATATTTCGGCTTCTAGTTGCTGCTCTCAGGTTCTATGGATCCAACCGCAGATGGCAACTACGGTTTTGAATTTCTAACTACTGTTATTTTTGTTGATAACGAAGCTGCTTTACAGATCAAACGTAATCCTATACAGCACTCAAAACCAAACACATTGAGATTAAGTATCATTTCATACGAGATTGTTATGAAAAGAAACTTATCAATGTTGTTAAAATCCACACTGATCACCAACGTGCCGACCTGTTTACAAAAGCTTTTGATAAATCACGTTTTGATTATCTACTTTTGGTCTATGGCATCAAGGTGAAACCTATTAATCCTTTGGTTAATCATTTTTCGTAAATATTTTCTTCAAAAATCTAAAATTACAAAAAGATTTTCTATTTTCTCTCAGTTTTATATTTTAGGGGGAGAATATTTCAAGAAAATACAAAAACATGAGAAAATACAAAAATACAAAAATATGTCTTTTATTTAGTTTAAATTTTTATTACCTTCTTTATTTAAGGGGGATAAAAATTTAGAAAAATACAAAAACAATAGAAAAACCAAAAATCAAAAATGAGTTTCTTGGATAGATAAGTGAAGATGATGAAAAACACCAGTTATCTGTCATAAACAGTCAAAAACACAAAATGAAAATTGATAAGTAGCTTTACTAATGATGTATCGATAGGCTCACAATAAGATTAAAGATGTGCAGGTTGACATGAACTTAACAGACTGCAAGCCAGGTGGGAACCATTGATTGGCATATGGTCTTGGTACCGAAATTTCGTTTGATAGTATGCCAAGGATCTGAGATATGCGGTCTTTATGCTGACTTATCATCTGGGTATCATGGTTGAATCTTTTGCCGAAAAATAATGGTGACGCAAGTCTAGAACTTCCATGATACCATACATACGTGTAAATATTGCATACGACCTTCAATAAGTGATAAACATATCACATCCACCCAAAAATAAGTGATAAAATATCACAGCTTTATGCGAGAGCTAAGTTCGTCTCTTTGTCGGTACGATGGTACTAACCTGTTCACAGACTTACTCCTATGCCCTGCATGCATCTGAAAATCCAGTTCCTCATCAATAAGTGATTTAATCACATAGGGCTTGTTTTCAATCAAAATAAGTGAGTATCTCACATCATATACATCAAAACAGATGATAAGTAGTATACTCACCGGTAAGATTTTCTCTCGTGCATATCTTGATACGAGAATGTGTCGTGTAGTGGTTGAACACCGGCTCGTAAGTATAATTCATACCTTAATCATATCTTCTAATCATGATTACATCTGATAAGCTGAGCTTACGAGGACAACAATACCGATAATCATAGTAGAATGCTTATTTATTTATTTAATTTGATGTTTTTAAACAAAACTCGTTTCTGACAAGATTAAAAGCTGGTATGATTCTCTTACCTTGAAACTCTAAAAAAGATTATCTAGTATATATATATAGTTTACTTTTTTTGTTACTGGTTAATTAAGATTAGTTTACTTTGTTGTTTAATTGAGTTCTTTTTGAATTTGCCAAAACTGAAGCTCAAAAGTTTTCTACCAAGATACGCCCTAAAACCATTCTCTTTGATATCATAACTTCATAAAGCACTTTCTTACAATGGGTAAACTCATCTCAAGGAACAAAATCTGTTTAACAAGCACTTCTCCTAACTTAACTTTGTGATTAGTGTGGATATGTGCAAAGTTTTAAATAGGCCCGCGAAAAACCTAAGATTCTCAAAGAACTGAAAGTCCAGATTGTGAAAAAACCTGGACTCGTACGAAATAGAGATCATTCATACGGACCATTATGCTTCATACGAATGACCATTGGGTTTTGTACAAGTTAGTTCTTCGTACGAAGCTAAGTTATTTTGCACGATTATTTTGGTGTGGTATATAAGGTGATTAAGTTCCTTGGTAGAACTTTACTTTCACCTTGCTCACGTCATATTTACACCTCCCTTAAGTTGTTTTTGATTTCTTTAAGGTATACTTGACTATGATGGCATACTTTGAAGTTGAACAACTTAAACATTATCTGACCATGTGACTTTGACTGACTTGAACAACAAAATTAAGCAAAGAATCATTTTTAACCGAAAAACAAGAAACTTCCTTTGAAGTTGTTTGTCCGAACTAGATTCGTACGAATGAAACATCATTCGCACGGATAACTCATCGTTCGTATGAGTCAGCTATCCGTACGAATGAATCAGTTTCTTGTTTTAATCAAAAGTTCGTAAATTGAGTTGTTCTTCGTACGAATAAATTGTTATTTGTATGGGTCAGTAGTTCTTTGTTCAGGGAATATATACAAACAAAAGGTTTGGAATAAAACTTTTTGTGTATATTCCCTAATAAATTTGTGTTCTTATTCTAGTTGTTATATGTGTACAGAATGGAACAAAAGGAACATAAAAGAAAACCAGCAAGAAAGAGAACTGACAAGTCAGAAGTGGAAATTATGTCGGAACCTAGACATAACATGGTGGCCTACTTGGATCCAAAAGATAAATTTGCTAAGTACAATGGTATAATGAAGTTTTTGCGCGAATCAAGGATACATTATGCTATCACACAGAAGACTACAGTATACAAGACGTTGATCAAGGAATTTTGGGATTCAGCTACAGTTTTTGAAGTGAATGGGAAGGAACTTATCCGCGGGAAAGTAAATGACTTGAACGTAGATGTGACTATTGAAACCATTAACTCAGTATTACAGCTTGGTGATGATCCTGAAGCTCCATTCTCAGTGTCGTTGAAGTGTCAACATGGATGTTTGCTTAGAATGAAATGTGTTGGAGATTTCCTCGTGGGACAATTAAACAAAGCATGGTTGCCACTCCGATAAAAGTTCTTTCTACATGTTTTAATTCAGTGTTTGAGCAACAGACGAAGTGGTTATGACATGGCAAATAACGACTTGGTTGGAATGATGGCAGCTTTGGCATTGAACAAACCGTTTAGTGTTTCAAAGTATATTTTTGCAAACATGAAGGAAAACCTGAGAAGAACCGGTTATGGTGGAAAAAAGTTTTGGATGTATCCTCGTTTTCTCCAAATGATCTCAAATGTGCAACATCCGAATATTTTGAAGAACGACAACGATGTTCTGAAAGTTGAGGTTATGATGGAACATTCATTGAAGATCTTTAGAGGTGTAGCAGCAAAACGGTACAAGGAAAGCACACCTCCTCGTAAGTTGATCGGTTTTCTGGAAAATGATCAATATATTGAACCAGAAAACGACAAGTGGCGCCATGATGACAGTGATTCAGATAATGAGGAACCAACCTTGAAAAAGATGATCGAAGATAAGTTTGGTCATAAAAAGGGAAAGGGTAATGATGATGACGGTGATATTGTTGGTAATGATGGTGCAAGTGAGCCAGTTGTAGATGTCCAGCCTACTGTTACAGCGGAGGAGTCTGAACCTGTAATGATGGAATCTACTACAACTTCTGAACCACAACCTACAAATACCATAGCAGCTGAAACACCTTCGGCTGAAGATACTCAAGTTCGATCGCAACCTACTACTTCTTCAGCTCAACAATCCCAATCTACATCTCATCAAAAAAATGTAAAACGAAGCAATCGTTTGTTCTCTGAAATGGAAAAGGATGAGAAAGGGATTTTTGTTCTCTCAGTTGCAAGCTGCGGCAATCCAGATCAACAAGCATTCGGAGTTTATATCTTCAAATCGGAACACAGTTGTCAAACAACAGTTGGAGATAAATTCTTTGAAAGAGACAGTTAGAAAACAGGATTCTGAAATTGCGCAGTTAAGAAGAGAAAATGAGCGACTAAAGACTGTAGATGCTGAAAGAGCAACTCAGCTAAAATAGATGAGGGCAGCTGATAACTCTTGGGGGATTGAGATAAATAGGCTGAAAGAACGTAGTGCGGCTGTACAACGATCTGCGGAAACATTAACTGCTAAGCGTAATGACTTAAAAGAATGGTATCATTCTCGTAACGCTACACTGGTTGAAGGCTTTAATGGTAATAAAGACGTGTTTAAAATCAACAAAAAGCGAGTGAACAATTCTATGGAATGATAGATGCAAAGCGCAGGAAATCAAGCGAAAACAAGATCAGGTTAGTGAAGACATTGGCAATCCTGATGCTTCGGCCTCATCTTCGCAATCAAAAGTTTCTGCTCCAACTCCAGTGGTAGAGTCTAATGCCCAGCAGATCGTGACCGATCCAGTTACCTCTAGTGCTACTCAAGAGGAAACAGGAAAGGTTGGATGTTTCTAGAAAGTTTTTGAAAACATGATGTTCTATCAATGATGGATAGCAGATCTTCAGGGGAGTTTTTTGATACTCCAGACCATTCAGTATGAAGACCGAAGACCGAGCAACAGCCATGGGGGAGTTTGTTGATACACTTTTGTGTCTGTCGCTTGTTCTTAGTTACATCTGTAATTGTACGGTCTTTGTTTACAGTGTCTGTATAGTTTGGTCGTGTCGACCGAATCAAGATATCCTCTATCTTGGTTTAGTACGACATTTAGTTTGTCTGTGTTAGACAGTTGCATGTGTGCATACTGTTGAGTCTTGTGTACGTCATGTTTGTGGAACGTTCTCCAAGGAAAACACTTTTTGCGAGTGGACATGCTTCGTACGAACAAGATGTTGCTCGTACAAGCCATCGGCCATTCGTACGAACGAATCCCTCTAAACAAGTATCATACTTGTTTCGTACGAGCTAGTTGATGCTCGTACGAACCAGCTTGTTCGTATGAGTATCTTTGGAGTAGTTCTTCGTGTCTTTTGGTATTTCGTATGTCTAGCAACATACTTCGTACAGTTGCTGAGCATGGACACTATATAAGCAGACATGCACTCCTCAGTATCTAGTAACTGGTTAGAGACCAGTTAGTCGAGTTGAGTGAGTAACCAGCTAGAGAGAGAGACACAAGAGCACAGAGTGTGTTGCATGAGAGTGTATGAACATTGTTTGTATATGTTTGTATCAGTTCTCTTCAGTTAATCAAGATATTGAATTTTGGTTATCATGTGTTCTTACTTTGCTTTGGTTTGCATTCTTACGAGGATTCCAGATTCGTATCTGTGTTGTATGAACTAGGAAGCAGGTTTGTCTTGATCATCCAAGTGGACCTACAGTTATCCATCGATCGAGATGTTAATGTATACCCAGATACAATAAACTAAATCTCATAACCGTGAATGAAAAAATGATCAAGATGCTATAAATAATTGTTAGTTATGATAGGTGGCGAAGATGATCCGTAAATTCAAAAACAAATTAAAATTCGAATTCCCTAAAATAACTGCCAAAAATCGGTTACAAATATTCATTCCTTAATTAGATTTTATTAGTTAAATTACAATTATACCCTTAAACTACCAAAATAGAAAGAGACATGTGTCACCACCAAAATCTTTCTTATCCTTCTCAGACTTTTATATTTTTTTACAGAAACCTCTACTTATATTAATATACTGTAATTATATAGAACACTTGCACATATATAATTTGGTCAACTATACATGTTAAAAATAAAGTATTACATATAATTAGTCGGATGGATCATATGTAAAATGCAAATTACATACATGCAAATTGATTATATATATATATATATATATATATATATATACACGTCGATGACATATATGTATAAAATAATAGAAAAGAATTACATATGTTGTAAATAATAGAACAGATACTCTCACCAAAATATGATGGCAGTAGCCATCACATATATATATATAAAAAAACCATATGAAATGATAACAGTAGCCTTCACACATAGTAAAAAAAAGCATATGAAATTAAAAGTTTTGATTTCAAAAAAATATATATATAATCTGTAAAGTCAAACATTATTGATTTACATTTTCCATTAAATGATTTATTAAAAAATGGAAGATTTTATTAAATTGAATCAAATAAAATAAAATGATTGGCTACAAAAAGTTATTTAAATTCTACAAATATATAGAGTAGTGCAATGATTCTAACCCATATATATACACATATATAGAGAGAGAGATATTAGGTTTAAAAGTGAATACAAGTGTATTTGCGAACTAATTGAACTAATCCTGGTCTTACACGTGTGTAAATCAATGGTCAAGATTTGATGATTAAATACACTAGTGTATTTTACGATTTGATGAAGAATCCTGGCCTTACATGTGTGTAAATCAATGGCCAGGATTAGTTCACTCAGTTCGCAAATACAATAGTGTTCACTCTAGAACCCTACCATATATATATATATATATATATATATATATATATATATATATGGTGAGGTTCTAGAATGAACACTAGTGTATTTATAAACTGAGGGAACAAATACTGACTGTTGATTTATGTCATTAAATCGTAAAATACGCTAGTGTATTTTATCATCAAATCCTAGCCATTGATTTACAGTGCGTATTAATAATCAAGGGCTATGATTAGTTCACTAGTGTTCACAATTAAGGCGTTTGTTCACAAATGAACCCTCCCCTATCTATACTATATTATAATGCATGAGTGAAGAACACCCAAAAAATAAGACTTCTTCCCTCTTTATCTATAAAAACACCTATAAAATGAGGGTAGATTGACCTTTTAAACACTAATTATATTTTAGTCCCTTATATTATTACACTTAAATCCTTTTATTTTAATAAAGTTGTAGATAATTAGTTACACTTTTCTCTATCCACAAAAAAGTTACAATTCTTTTACATATTCTTGCCATATCTTATAAACTTTAATGTTTTAAAAAAATATAAAGGTACCGTGATGGCCTAGTCATTTTTGTCGACATTGTTATAGTTGTCTTGGTCAGTATTGTCGTATGGATTAAAATGTACAAATAAATGATGAATTGGTGTACAAGTGATTAAAGCAATGTGTCCTATCACATTTCAAATGCTCAAACTCTATATGTTGTCATTATTATCAATTTAATAATATTCCAATTTTTTTCACTCTAATTTTCGTTTAATTAAGATTGTTCATCAATTTGTTCCGGCAACTAGATAAAATTTCGTAACCTTGCACATATGGGTTTGATGTGGGCTTGGTTCATATTATGTATGTTTGTGTATTTACTAAGTTGGGTGCACACACTTACATGGGTTAGTAGGTAGTAAATTGACATCAAATAAGCTCAATTGTTTTATCTAATTGGTTATATTAAAATAATGTTTTATTAGTTTCTTCATCTAATAATGTTTTATACCTAATGAACTGGTATATGGCCGTAATGAAAAAGAGAAACTTTTAATAGGTTAAAACACACTTATTTGAGTTATGTAATGTCCCCTAAATAATGGAATAACCATTTTGTCAATTTTAGTAGGTTATTTGCATTGCATTTTTTTAGTCGAAGATCCACATCTACATGTGTATGCAAAAGAAATTGTTATATTTTCATAATATTTTATTTTAAAGAATAAGCAGGTTGAACAGAAGTAAGCACTATAAAATAATATGATTTTACTTATACATATTCAATTGCAACCGTAAGTGTTGTGCGAAAAAAAAGTGTACAATGGTACCTTGATCGGGTTTGTCTAGTTTACACAGTCAAATTCCAACCCTTTTCAACGTGTTTTCTACAAGCATAATGACAAAAAAAATAAAACAAAAAAAAGCCTGCAGCCAGATCAACAACAAACCCACGAGCAGAAGACCGAGTCCACCCAGCCGCCATGAATATAATTTTCACCTAATCTTCTAAGCCATTGAAAAATGTCGCTGTTTATTTATAAAAACAAGACAAAGTCTGTATTTATAGACAACATAATGAAATCCTCATTTTATATAAAAAATAGTAGCTCGTAATTAATGATGGTTTACAAGGTTCATAATTAAGAACTCAACTAAAATAATTGATTAACCTACCTAAGCTAATAACTGACAGTTTGGTCTTTTTTAACCAGTTGTTACGCTTCAATTTCGGTTATGCCTCGCTTTAAAATCAATCTGAAGAGAATCAAATAACACTGAGCTTTCTCAAATGTTTATTATTAAGTATATAGTTCAAATTCATTATTTTAGGCCACGAGTTTTATGACCGAGTTTATTAAAAAGATGATTAACAAAAACTTTAGTACAAAATTTTTAGCCTAATTATTTTGGAATATTTTACATGCCCAAACATTTAAAACCTAAATGAACAAACCATAACTGAACTGAAGCGAACCCACACACAAAAACCAACACTGAAACCAAAACTAGACAATAGTGTAAAACTTAAAAATTGGATTTTTAGTTTTGGTTCGGTTTAAGCCCAAAGCTAACATGGATGGACCTATGCAAATCCCTACAAGTATTAAGTTTCATATTCAAGTTTCCTATTATTAACCAACTCATCAAGTCTTGAAGATTCTCAACCTTTTGTAATTTATATCGCATAGCAACATGAATGAATAACAAACGAGAACTTGTCTTATGAGAGACATGTATCCTACAAGTGAAATAACGATAAATTAAATTGAATTAAACGCAACAAAAATAGATTTATATTTCGCTGTGGTCAGTGGCTAAAACATCTAATTAAATCTACGTTCAACGAAGCTTCTCCAGACCTTTTAATAAACATATCGTAGAAACTTTTTATCCATCTTAAATCTCTAATTCAAAAAAACTTATATAAAAGCTATTCTATTCGTCTTAAAATTTTAATTCAAAAAAAAACTTTATATATAAAACACCTTATTCAACGTTTTATATTTAAAATGGAATTTTAGTTTTCGTAAAATAAATTTATTACAAAAACGTTTTTAAGCATTTTAGCTTTCATAAAAACTTTTTTTAAAAACATTTTTTTTCTAGAAGTTTGGTAAATAATTATCCACCAACAAACTTTTAGGAAAAAACTCAATAATCTAAACATAATAAATCTTCAAAACACAACAAACTTTCTAACTTATAGGGTGCCAAATCTGATAGAGGACCAAGCGGGAAAGACAAACTTTTTAAAATTAAACCATAATGCACTACTAAAGTTATCCTATAAATACATGATTATAATGCACACCTATGTCTATTGCCAAATAAAGTAAAAAATGGATCCAAATCTACCAACCATGTGATATTGAAGCTTCTAAGGCCAGTTTGGTAAATCAAAGCAATGCATATACGATCTTTTACTTTTATGTGAATGTTATTAACATATTTGATTTTTTAGATTCAGTTGTACGATGAACATACCAACTTAAACAAGACAGATTGATTAAGAATTTGTTATCAATAAGATAGATAGCAAAAAGAAAGATGTGTCAGGCATCTACCTTTCTATGATATATCATATATAACGATAACATGATAATAATATGTAACTAAAATACTTAACATTTTTTTTCAGTTCCCCAAACTACTCCAGTTGCTACTGATGTATCAGTTAAAGAGGAGAACAAAGAAGAAATTCATCCTCCAAAGGATGTAACAATCAGACATGAAGAGATACAAGAAACTCCGGAGGATCCTGATCTGGATGACGACAAATGGTGGTGTGACAATATAGATGACACCCTTGAGGTGTTGAAGCCGTATAATTACTAAATTGATCTCATCATGATGCAAAGTACTTCACACTTGAGCTTTTAGTTATCAACTTTATGTTTAAGACTTCTATTTTCTTATTCGGATGCTACTTTATATAACTTTTATTTATGTTTAAGACTTATTTTTTTATTAGTGTATTACTTTATTGCATCAATGGTTTCTTGAAGTACTTGATAATTTAAATTTTAAAATTAATAATTGCTAGAGATGTGTAACACTTATGACATATACATATCACAATAATGCTACCACAAATATTATACGAGTAAAAAAACTACTAGAAACAAGTGTCGCAATGTAAAGTGTCGCTCCCGCCGCATCGCACGGTATCCTACTAGTATATATATATATTTGTGATATGATTAAACAAATTATACTTAAAATTTGGTTATTCAAATATACATATAAGGTGCTTGACAACACGTCCCATTGAATCCATAATATACATAAAATAGTTTTACAGTGTTAGTTCACATCTCAATTACATGTGAACTAATTCTGATGTGGGTTCACTATTATACAAAATCTCAATTTTGATTCATTTTGTTTTTTTTAAGTTCTATTAATGTGTCTGATAAACATCCATTCACTTGTGCATAACTGAGAAGAAACTGAATCGGCAATATTTGAAGTAGTTTTTAAGTTCTATTAAAAGTGAACTCGAACGAGAAAACCAATTGCAATTCAAAAGTTTGAATTTGAGTGGAATATAAACCAAAATATGAGAAAAAATATTAAATAAAATGTTGAGACTAGCTAGAATAGAATTAGTTGGCTTATGTAACCCAAGTTAGGATTAATTATTTAGAATTCACTTTTACATTCTTATTCAATATAAACCAAAAAAAGATGGGTCATTCCAAAAAAATACTGTGGTGTTTATCTTGTGAAGGCTAAATCCGAACTTAAATGGAGTTCAGAGCTTCGAAACCGAGAGCTAACACCATACGGTGTGGGCATAAATTTGTGCCGTTTAGGCCACTTCACGCCGCATACACCACACCGAAAGTCGCAAAGTTTGACTTCTGCTTTGACCTGATTTAGATTAGTTAGATATTGATTTAAAGTTGCATTATGATTATAATATAATGTAGCATAACCGTATGAGATTATATTGCATGATCATAATCAGAATCTGAGTTTATGCACAAGTTTTGTGATTATGTCATTTTGACTAAAATAACCTTTTTGCATAAAATAAGGTTTACATGATAACCAATTTGAAAATGAGTTTCCTACTGATGTAATATTATAAGTAGGATTATTTGGGATGTCAAATCAGATTATAAACTGAGCTTATGAGCAAGTCCTTGTATTGTGTCGATAAATGACGATAAGGCCTTTGTGGCTTATAAAATGGTTTTAATCACATCTTTTCAAAATAAATCTTTTACTTACTGATATGTTGTATTAAATAACATACTAAGACATGTTAACATGACCTTAACATCAGTTTTCATTAAACATCACACAAATCGTCATTTTACGACATAAGCGTCGTTTCGGCGCATAGTATGGTTTTAAACCATATTTACTAACCAAGACTTGTTACCTACTTATTTTAAATATTTTTACAGTCGGTACATTATATAAACTCAGAATCCCAAATAATTTATAAACTATTTATAAAATGACCAAAATGCCCCTTCGGTGCATGGTTTGGTCATAAAAGATAAATTACACATATAATTAGTATCCTACTGATATTATATCATAAACAAGTTATTTTTCCAGAATACTTATAGTTATAACATTAAATTATATTCAAGTTCCTTTTATACGGTATGAAATTACCGAAACGCCCTTACAAGGCATAGTTTCACTTTAAAACCATAACGGGCATAAAAGTTTATATCCTACTGATATTACAACTTATTTAAAGTGTAATGGAATATTGAACTTGTCCATGACTTATCCGGTTACCCGATGTCGTTGATATGCGTACGATTAAGCATATGTAACTAGTTTACGAAAATTAACCGAAACGGGTCTAACCTTGTCATTTAAGTCTCAAAAATCCAGAATGTTAAAAGTTTATCCATATTACACAAGTCAAGGTACTTGTTGGGATTAAACTACATTCTATTCAATCATCGTTTAATGTAGCGTTATACATTTTGATCAAGTACGCTAGTCGGTCTAAGTCTATGACTTAAATAAGACCGTTAGTATTTAATTGGTTAGCTTATGCCATAATCCAGACTAGAGACTTGCCGGTAAATGCTATCTGCACTTAGTACTTTTGTGTACAGTTGAGTTAATAAATCTTGTGTTTAAACGAAGAATAGCTCATGTAAATACTCTCGACTTATTTCCCCTATACGGGCTTAGGTTACGGTAAATTATTACCGCTTGGTCGGAAATGGGATCAATCGAATGCCGGATTGTGGCTAGTAAATCCGCATATTCTGTTTTAATCAGTTTTGTTTGATGACTTAAACATCGGGGGTTAACTACCATGTCCTGGATATCCTCGGCTCATTACAATAGATAATGGTCACGACCTTAACGCGGGTGTAGGCATACACCCGATAGACGCTCAAAATGCATTGCCCACAAGGTTGGGAAGAATTGACTCCTTCATGAGTCCAAGGTGGTGTGTATGTTAACCATGTCTCGGTCTCCGTACCAGGCCCTGTATGTATGGACAAACACGTAAATATGTTAACAATGTTGGACGGTCAACTTTCCCAAGTTATAAAAGATTTTGTGCTGGTACGCACTTAAAATATATTTTAAATATTTTCAAAATGAGTCAGTTGGGTGTATTTACCAGCGAAAGCTGCCGTATTTTCAAAAGACTTGCAGGTACAATACGAAAATAGGCTGGAAGTGCTCGGTAGTGATAAGAGGATCTTGCAAATCCTAGATCTGCCCAAAGTCTGTTTTATATTCTCTCTTTGTACAATTTATGATCCGCCTGTGGATCTTCTATTACGAGCCTATATATTATTTTATTTTTTGAACATTTGGTTTGTAATAGTAATTTAAATCCAAGACTTCCGTTGTGTTGTGTTTAATTGTCTATGATGTTATCAACTTACGTCACAATATTCTCCACTCGGGCCCACCAGTGTTTGATTGGCTGTGGAAAAGCCGGGGTGTGATAGGTTGGTATCAGAGCCAACGTTTGAGAGAATTAAACACTAGCCTTTTGTGTTTAATCTCAAACTTACACAAACACATTCCTTAGACTTCCGAGTCTAGGCGTTAACCTCAAACTTACACAAGCACATTCCTTAGACTTCCGAGTCTAGGCATTGACCTAGGATTACTCACTTCATTATTAAGTTATTAGTATTGTTTATGAATAAATTTTTAACAGGAAAATGCCGCCACGTGTATGAGGAAGAGGAAAAGGACCAATGAGGGGAGGACCTTCAGGACAGATCCCTCCACATCCACATCACCCGAACCCCTATGAAGATTCGGGGGATTCATAGCCGTTGTCGCAGCATTCACCTTCCCATACCAAAAATTCTTATCACTCGTACCATTCACATCATTCACGCCACTCTCACCATTCCCATCATTCTTATTAGGATGAATTTAACCCCAACCAGTACTTTAACACACCCCCAGCTGATCAGAATCAGTTTGATCAGCCAAACCCAATGGACGAGGACTCCGATCCGGAGATGCCACCGTCAGGTTCAAATGTGCATCCCATTGAATCTCAAGCGATTCGAACTCTTATACCAGATCGCCTTATCAAGGTCCTAATGTGTGGGACCAATATTGGAACCAATTTACCTTCGCTAATACTCCTTCCCATCACTCCCAACCACCTCCCGTGCAAGAAGATGTGCACATGGAACCGGTGGAACAACCCCAATCGCCACCAGAACCGCCAAGGAGGAAAAGAGGAGCACGTATGTCAGTACGTGCGGGCCAACGGTCAGGATCGATGCCACCTTTGCCTAAACCCTACCCCGCCATTCAAGAGGACCCATAAATGGGCGGACCCTCTAATACCTCACATATGATGGACCCAAAGCCATCGCCCGCAGTTCAACCACCACCATCGGGTTATAATAACCCTATCCCAACATATCCGGACACGTCTGGATATGATCCTTTTAACCCATCGACACCTGTTGATTACCAAGCATGGTCGCATGACCCTTACATGCAAGCGGTCATGCATAACACACTTTATCTGTCTCCCTTCCCACCTGCTTATCTGTTTAGTGGTTATCCAAGTTATGGGTATCGGTATCCTAGTGTACCACAACCACAACCTCCGCACCACTTGAGGCCATCAATGAGGCCTTAGAACGAATAAAAGAAATGCAACAACAAGCGAAGAAACGGAGAAGAAGACGAATAAGTTCTTCAAGAAACTCTCCAAGCTGGTTAAGGGAAAGAAGGACGAATGAAGTCTCTTCTAATATATGTTAGTCCCTGCCAGTACATTGTTATTTCTTTAGTCCCTGCGTGGACATTTTTGTTTTGTAGTCCTTGCATGGACAATTTATTTCATTGTTTCTAGTATTGTAATTTCTATTTGGAATTTAATGAAGTATTTTTGGAATTATAAATATATATATTCATCCTCTACAAGCGAGCGTCTCAATTTTATTCGAAATTTATGCTCTGCTATATAATTCCAAAAGACCTTAATGGATTTGATCATGCCAAGTGGCGTAGACCACACATTGGCCAAGAAATGATAGTTAAGGACAAGGAGCCTTCATCAGGGTAGTTAAGGGAAGTTATCCTTCTATCCAGAGGTGGGGAACTAGGTTCAAGCCTCCAAGGTCTTTAAGGTCGAAGGTGACCGGGACCATTAATCAATCATTAAGGTACTCTTATGTTAACATTAAGGAATGTTCATACTCTTGGTAGTGTGACTTGAGGAACTACACTAGCCGTCTAGGTGAAAAGGACTACGTCCAAAGACCTATTATATAGCCTATGTGATCAATGTGATCCCGGCTAATGTCATCAATGCGATGACAAATGACAGGCCAATGTTCCCAATTTTATGTCCAAGGTGACAGGCCAATGTGCCCAATTTTATGTCCAAGGTGACAGACCAATGTGCCTAATTTTATGTCCAAGATGACAGGCCAATGTGCCCAATTTTATGTCCAATGTGACAGGCCAATGTACCATAATTTACATCTGTTATGATGTAGGCCAATATGCCATAATTTACATATGTTATTATGTAGGCCAATGTGCCATAAATTTACATCTGTATGATGAAGGCCAATGTGCCCAATTTTATGTCCATTAGTGACAAGCTTATGAGCTATATGTAATTGTCAATTATGACAATGACGGTTATGACCTTACGATCCACTGTCTAATAATATATGGACCATGTCCAAATTGTAATTTGCCTTTGATGGTCCTATTAAGACCTAGGCCAAATATAGATATGGTAAGCCTAAGAGTTGTGATGTTACTCACACTAGCTTAAATTGTAACATCCGTCGAAAAACGGGTTTCCAAAACCCGCTTCGTTTATTAATCGAATATTCAGTTAAAAATTTTCGTTGCTTATTTAATGCTCAAATAAATTTTAAACGATACATAATTTATAAATATATTAGAATTTAAAATCTATAATTGAAAAATTATAATAATGAATAAAAAAATAAAAGGGGACGCCGGGTTTCGAACCCGGGTCACCCGGATGAACAAACGCACAACAAACCACTACACCACCTCTCCATATCGGAAATGATTTAATCAAATAATCATTTATGTATTCCTTAACTTCTTGATCTGAATTCAAAAAGTTCCGCCCAGCAACGGCTGCAAACAATCCGGCAATCATCAAGATTGCCATTTCTACGCAATTGAATAAAGAAAACCGATCCTAAATCATGCGTTTGACTCAAAATCGGTTACAAATTATTGAGTTAATCAAGCTATAACTGAAAACATTTAAATCGATTTCAAAAACTGTCAACCATTGCTACAGCTACAAATAGTTAGCTCTAGTATTGGTAAATCTCGCTCACTACTCTCAAACTCACTCTGAAAACCTCGCCGCAAGTCGTCGGAATTCTCTGCAAGTTGACCGAAACTTATCGCCGGAAAACCGAACCCATTCCAGTATTGCCTTACTCTATAAATAGGACTTCTAGAGCTTAGACAGAAGTCACCCACACTCACCTCAAACTTCCTGTAGATCCTCTGTCGCAAGTTACATTTCGCCGGAGTTTCTTTCAGTCACCGGAACTTCCTCGGAGATCACACCTGTTCGGTACAACTTCCTTAAATCCTTTTCTGTTTAAATTATTTTCGTTATCAGTATTAATCAATCAACTAATTCAATAAGATTTGATTAAACAGTCGAGTTATGTTTCTGGGTATTAAGTCGATTGATTAAGATGAAGCCAGTCTAAATATATATGTGTAATAAAACTTGGTATTTTAACTGGGTTAGACACAAAGTCCAGCGGTGGACTGTGTGCAATTTCAAAGCGTATATCCCGGGTTCGAGCCACACCTGTTTCGTCTTTCTGAAATAAAATCCATTTTTTAAAACCAAAACAGATTTATCCCACAGTATGTTGTTAAATATAATTTAAGAACTATATATTACGGGTTAGACACCCAGCCCAGTTGGTCGGGCTGGGTGCAAGTTAAGTCGATGGTCACAGGTTCGATCCCCGCTAAGCCAGCCGGTCAGATGATATTTGAAACATTTTTAATTAAATAAAATTCTGAATAAGCTAAAAAGTATATAAATATAATTAAAATCAGAAATATTTCGAGTTAGACACGTAGCTCAGTTGGTAGGGCTGCGTGCACGTATACGAGAGGTCACGAGTTCGAACCTCACTCAGCGCACACTTAACCACAGTCCGACCGGTCAACGGGCCGGTCAACGGTAAAAAAAAGTCAAAATTTTTATTTCTTTTTATTTATTTATTTAATTTAAAAATCAATTAAAAATACTTAAAAATAATATTTTTAAAGTTAGAAAACGTCCTTAAACTCACAAAAATGAATCTAAAAAAAACCCTATTAAGTTTATGAATTAAAATCTATTTATTTACCGAACCATTTCGTTATTATTTTAGGTTAGTTTTTCCTCGTCGATCAAATCCATAAGTTCGTGCGCATTCATCGTCATCAAGGAACGCACCCACTGTGAGTGAATTCTTATAAATTCCCCTTTTTATTCATGTTTTGGGGTGTATCATGTGTCGCTTTAATTATTTCATTTATTCAAACTCGTGCTATTACCATTATATGAACTAAACTCGAGATGTAAATATTGTTGTTGTGATGCGTGTTTACATTTAGTCTAGTTGCGTGCAAATCATTCATTAGGCCCATCAGTTCCTCATTGGAGACGGGTTGAACATCGCGTGCCTCATTGTTCATCATTTGGTGTGTGCTTGTGCATTAATTGAGATTATGTGATTATATGGTTTGTTGTGATGTGTGATTACATATTTGTCAAGTTGCGTGCAAATCATTCATTAGGCCCATCAGTTCCTCGTGGGAGACGAGTTGAACATCGCGTACCTCAAAATCATTCATTAGGCCCATCAGTTCCTCGTGGGAGACGAGTTGAACATCGCGTGCCTCATTGTTCATCATTTGGTGTGTGCGTGTGCATTATTTAATATTATGTGTTTTGTGATTAAATTTACATTTACGTTTCTTCATATTTGGTTATGCACAATTTTATTCAAATAACCAACATAACTAAACCTTTCAAATATTTAAATAAGATTCACTCACCAACTTTTGTTAACCCAAAACCCTATTTTTACACACGATACAGGTGATCCGGTTGAGAAAAGAAACACATAGGATGGCCTAGAAGAATAAACAAGTTAATGTCTTGGAATGAATATTTAGTTTAGTTTCCCTTTGTAATTGTATGATTTTGTTTAATACTTTTGTTTGTAATGAAAGTGTATTTGAACATGTTATGCTTGTATGTTTATTGTAAACTTCTTCTTTAAAGAGAAATAATAAATATGAAACTTTATAGTAAATGTCATGAGCTTTGATGAAAACCCAATCATGCCCCGATCACCATTTCCGCTGCGGGTCGGGGTGTGACATAAATAGGCAATGGATGTTATATCCGATGTTTAAAGCCAATATGGTTGTTATACCATGGCTAAGAGAAATTTTGTTTGATGTTTAGAACTAAAGCTGCAATATGGTAAACTCGGACGAGGCACAGAGTAGCCACCGAGAGATTAGCTCTAACAAGCTGAAAACGTAGCCATTAACAATGATGACTTCCAAGCTCGCATAGATGCAGTTGTGGGAAAGGCCATGGAAAAGGCCATAGAAAAACTTAGGGAGTCGAGTGCTACTCGCTCCAGACCATTATCAATCGCACCATCCTCAGCTCTTAAGGAGAGCTCAGTTCACTCTTCTAATGCAAAGAGTGAACCAAAGAAAATAGAATTTGCTGATAGCTCCCGTTCTTCTAAAGACGGATGTACCTATAAATATTTCGTCTCCTGCAAACCCCGGGACTTTAATGGGAAAAAGGAGCAGTAGAAGCCTTGAAGTGGCTTGACAAAATGGAAATAATTGTAGATATCAGTGGTTGTGCTGATAAGGATGTGGTCAAATATGTATCACAGTCCTTCAAGGGCGATGCCCTGATATGGTGGAAGGCAATGGTTCAATCTACAGGTAAGATACACCTGTACAACTTAGGATGGTCTAAGTTTGTCGATCTAGTCAAGGAGACTTACTGTCCACCTCATGAGGTGGAGAAATTAGAAACAGACTTTCTGACTCTTTCAATGAAGAACCTAGACTGTCAGAATTATGTTTCTGACCTCAATTCCCTATCTAGGTTAGTTTCATATCTAATCACCCCTGAATCCAAACGCATTACACGTTTCATTAATGGATTAGCGCCCGAGATAAAGGGCATGGTAAAAACTGCTCAGCCGAGTACCTATAGGTCTGATGTAGACCTATCTCTCTCCCTCACCTTAGATTTAGTAAGGCAAAGGTCAGTTAGGACTGAAACTGGCGGAAAGAGGAAACGGTAGGATACTAACTCCCAAAGGTTCAAAAAGAAAGGAAATTTCGGGTTCAAGAAGAACCAGCACGCGTTTAATGACAAACCTCTGTGCAAGAACTGTAAATATAGACATTGGGGACAGTGTAGTATAAATCCACAGACTAAACCCCGTGGTATCTGCAAGAGAAAGGGCATAAGACCCTAGAGTGCAAGGATCTTAAGGATGCAGTTTGCTACAACTGTAATGAAAAAGGGCATATTACGATCAATTGCCCCAAGAACCCCAAAAGTAATGATGCAAAGCCTGGAGAGGCTAAGAAAGGAAATGCTCGTGCTTTCCAGATGAATGCCAGGGAAGCCGTTAATGACAATAACGTCATAACATGTATATTCCTCATCAATGATGTATATGCTAGAGTTCTTTTTGATTCGGGTGCAGATAGTCTTTTGTAGACCATAGGTTTAGTAAACTATTAAACTTACCCATAAGAACTCTAGACGAAACTTATGAGATAGAACTCGCTGATGGAACGTTATAGATAGCATCTTCCGTTCTTGATGGATGCTCTATATCCATTAAGAATCATTATATCCCCATCACTCTTAATTGGCAGGGTTCGATGTAGTTTTAGGCATGGATTGGTTATCCCATAACCAAGCCTGCATTGCCTGCGATAAGAAACTCATCGAAATTAAAACACCATCTGGTGAAACGATCACCATCCCTGGAGATTTGCACTACGGATTGCCAGACAAGGTTTCGTTATTTAAGGCATCCAAGTGTTTGGGGAGAGGTTTTGTCATTTATATGGTACAAGTAACTATCAATGAGCCTAAGCCAAGTAGTGAAGACCTTCCGGTTATCTTGGAGTATTCCGATGTTTTCCCTGAAGAATTACATGGCCTACCTCCAGATAGGCAAGTGGAGTTTAGAATTGATATCCTACCCGGATCAGCACCGGTAGCCAGAGCTCCATATCGGTTAGCACCGATGGAGATGAAGGAATTGAGATTACAGTTAGATGAACTCTTAGAGAAAGGCTTTATTTAGCCGAGTTCCTCGCCTTGGGGGGCTCCTATTTTATTACTAAAGAAGAAAGACGGTTCAATGCGAATGTGCATTGATTACCGAGAACAGAACAAGTTAACAATTAAGAACCGATATCCTCTGCCCAGGATCGACGACTTATTCGACCAACTTCAAGGGGCTAATTACTTTTCTAAGATTGATTTGAGATCAGGATATCATCAGCTGAAGGTTAGGAACGAGGATGTTCCTAAGACTGCCTTCAGGACCCAATCCATCATTTTGAATTTCTAGTGATGCATTTTGGGCTCACAAATGCACCTACAGCATTCATGGATCTCATAAATAGGGTCTGCAAATCGTATTTGGATAAGTTTGTCATTGTCTTCATAGACGACATACTTATCTACTCTCGTAATCAAATTGATCACGAGAAACACCTTCGGTGCATTCTAGAATTGCTAAGGCAGGAAAAGCTTTATGCTAAATTTTCTAAGTGTGAATTTTGGCTTAGAGAAGTCCAATTTCTTGGACATGTTGTAAGTGAGCGTGGTATCCAAGTGGATCCCGCCAAAATAGAAGCCATAATGAATTGGGAAGTACCCAAGACCCCATCGGAAATTCGTAGCTTCCTAGGATTGGCTGGTTACTATTGGAGGTTCATTGAGAACTTTTCAAGAATAGCCACTCCTTTGATTACCTTAACCCGTAAGAATGTCAAATTTGTTTGGGGTCCGAAACAACAAGAATCATTTGAGATTCTAAAACACAAGTTGAGCAACGCTCCTGTGTTATCCCTACCTGAGGGTATTGAGTATTTTGTAATTTATTGTGATGCTTCGCACATTGGCATCGACTGTGTGCTAATGCAGAAAGGCAAGGTGATTGCTTATGCATCACGACAGTTAAAGGTGCACGAAAGGAATTACACCACCAATGAATTGGAATTGGGTGTCGTTGTATTTGCACTAAAGCTATGGAGACATTACTTATATGGCACCAAGTGTATCATATACACTGACCATAAGAGTCTCCAGTATCTGTTCAATCAGAATAAATTCAACATGCGACGACGCCGTTGGATGGAAACACTTAACGATTATAATTGTGAAATTCGCTACCATCCCGACAAGGCAAATGTCGTTGCTGACGCCTTAAGTGGCAAGGAAAGAATTAAGCCCATTAGGATTAATGCAGAGAGCATTGAGCTCAGAAATAGCTTGAATGAGAAGCTATTAGATGCGCAAAAGCAAGCCCTATTAGAGGCTAACATTCCTAATGAGGAATTAGGCGGAACTTTTGATCAGTTAACGCTTGGAAAGGATGGAATCCTTAGATTTAATGGAAGGATTTGGGTTCCAATCTTTGGAGGACTTAGAGATCTAATCCTCCATGAAGCGCATAACACGAGATACTCAGTTCACTCTGGAGGTGACAAAATGTATCAGGATCTGAAAAACAATTCTTGGTGGATGGGTTTGAAGAAATCCACAGCCACTTATGTAGCTAAGTGTCTGACGTGTTCGCAAGTTAAGGCCGAACATCAGAAACCGTCAGGACTTCTACAAAAATTGGAAATTCCCACATGGAAATTGGAAATGGTAACTATGGACTTGATTACCAAGTTACCTAAGACCAAATGTGGTAATGACACGATTTGGATCATTGTGGATAGGCTGCCTAAGTCAGCGCATTTCTTGCCAATTAAGGAAACATATAATTCAGACAAATTGGCTAAGTTGTATGTGGACAAGATTTTGTCCCTACATGTGTAACACCTCGTAAAAATCGTGTCCAATAGTATAGCGACACATGTTGTTTTTTTTTTAAGTCTATTAAAGACTACTAAGGACTAAAGGTGTCAACATGCTCAAAACTTGGCCTCTAAGTGACTGATATGTTAACATGCCTAGCCTCTGAGTGACTGATATGTCAACATGCATAAAATAAGCCTTTGAATGATCCTTTACAAAGTCCTAACTCTCATGCGTGCCCGTTGTTGGACGAGAGAGGTTAATTCTATAAAAATGTGAAAGTTGGATAATGGAGGGGTTAAAAGTGTCAACATGTTAATTTATACCTTTGAGTGACCCTTTAACGAACCGAGAGCTCGACAATGTCCGGGCATAATCCCGGGTACGCCAAGTATTGGCTACGGAGGGCTAAATATGCTAAAAAGGTGTTTTAGAAGGTTTTAGAGGGTTTTATAAGTTAAGGGGCTAAAAATGTCAAACTTTCAAACTGGCCATGAGGCGCTCGCGGGGCGCGAGAAGCAAGGCATGTGCCTCTCGCGGGGCGCGAGAGGCCTGTGTCTGCAAAAAATTTGCTTGGCCTCCACACAAATTGCAAAAAACCATTTGATACGAAACCATGGTCTTCCAAACTGCTATGTCACGTTTTAGGACACTTGTAAGCTTCCTCTTACACCCCTTAACACCTGCATCACCTCCTTCAAGCTCTCCAACTATAAATAGGTGTCAAGGTTCACCATTTGAACTTGCACCTTTGTCATTCAAAACTCTATCTCCCTCCTCTGGAAGTTCCTAACTGAAAGGAGCATCCAACTTAGTTCTATTGCATCCTAGGAACCACTTGTAAGTGTTACTTGCTCTTGCATTTTCGTTTATAGGCTTTTATAGCCAAAAGTCAAGCGTTTTACGGAAAACGCCTTGACTTTCGGTTAAGACCATTATGGTCCTGCCATTATTCGTAATGAACATGGCTAAGTGATCGTAATAAGGTAGGTGTTAGTCCCTATAAAGGGCACCTCCTGAAGATCACGTTTACACGACCAATTGACGGGTCAAAGTTATTATATTAAAAAATCAAATAACCATTTTTCAGAAATTTTATAATTTGATCTTATATATGTTATGAAACCTGTTTTGACACTTAAACAAGTTGGTAATAATTATTAGAGCATGTAAGAACATGTTCAGCTCGTCAATTTCAGTTCTAGGGTCGGTTCGCAACCGGAAGTCGCAAAGTTTGACTTCTGCTTTGACTTTGATTCTGACCCGATTTAGATTAGTTAGATACTGATCTAAAGTTACATTATGTTCATAATATAATGTAGCATAACCCTCTGAGGTTATATTACATGATCATAATCAGAATTCAGTTTATGCACAAGTTCCGTAATTATGTCATTTTGACTAAAATGTCCTTTTTGCATAAAATAAGGTTTAAATGATAACGAACCTGAAAATGAGTTTCCTACTAATGTAATATTATAATTAGGATTATTTGGGATGTCAAATCAGATTATAAACTGAGTTTATGAGCAAGTCCTTGTATTGTGTCGATAAATGACGATAAGGCCCTTGTGGCTTATAAAATGGTTTTAATCACATCTTTTCAAAATAAATCTTTTACTTACTGATATGTTATATTAAATAACATATCTAAGACATGTTAACATGACCTTAACATCAGTTTTCATTAAACATCACACAAATCGTCATTTTACGACATAAGCGTCGTTTCGGCGCATAGTATGGTTTTAAACCATATTTACTAACCAAGACTTGTTACCTACTGATTTAAAACTTATTTTAAATGTTTTTACAGTCGCTACATAATATAAACTCAGAATCCCAAATAATTTATAAACTATTTGTAGAATGACCAAAATGCCCCTTCGGTGCATGGTTTGGTCACAAAAGATAAATTACACATATGATTAGTATCCTACTGATATTATATCATAAATAAGTTATTTTTCCAGAATACTTATAGTTATAACATTAAATTATATTCAAGTTCCTTTTATACGGTATGAAATTACCGAAACGCCCTTACAAGGCATAGTTTCACTTTAAAACCATAACGGGCATAAAAGTTGATATCCTACTGATATTACAACTTATTTAAAGTGTAATGGCATATTGAACTTGTCCATCCGGTTACCCGATGTCGTTGATATACGTACGGTTAAGCATATGTAACTTGTTTACGAAAATTAACTGAAACGGGTCTAACCTTGTCATTTAAGTCTCAAAAATCCAGAATGTTAAAAGTTTATCCATATTACACAAGTCAAGGTACTTGTTGGGATTAAACTACATTCTATCCAATCATCGTTTAATGTAGCGTTATACGTTTTGATCAAGTACGCTAGGCGGTCTAAGTCTATGACTTAAATTAGACCGTTAGTATTTAATTAGTTAGCTTATGCCATAATCCGGACTAGAGACTTGCCGGTAAATGTTATCTGCACTTAGTACTTTTATGTACGGCTGAGTTAATAAATCTTGCGTTTAAACGAAGAATAGCTCAGGTAAATACCCTCGACTTATTTCCCCTATACGGGCTTAGGTTACGGTAAATTATTACCGCTTGGTCGGAAATGGGATCAATCGAATGCCGGATTATGGCTAGTAAATCCGCATATTCTGTTTTAATCAGTTTTGTTTGATAACTTAAACATCGGGAGTTAACTACCGTGTCTTGGATATCCTCGGCTCATTACAATAGATAATGGTCACGACCTTAGCGTGGGTGTAGGCATACACCCGATAGACGCTCAAAATGTATTGCCCACAAGGTTGTGAAGAATTGACTCCTTCGTGAGTCCAGGGTGGTGTGTATGTTAATCATGTCTCGGTCTCCGTACCGGGCCCTGTATTTATGGACAAACATATAAATCTGTTAACAAGGTTGGACGGTCAACTTTCCCAAGTTTTAGAAGATTTTGTGCTGATACGCACTTAATTCATATTTTAAATATTTTTAAAATGAGTCAGTTGGGTGTATTTACCAGCGAAAGCTTTCATATTTTCAAAAGACTAAGCTTGCAGGTACAATATGAAATACGCTGGAAGTGCTCGGTAGTGATAAGAGGATCTTGCAAATCCTAGATCTGCCCAAAGTCTGTTTTATATTCTCTCTTTGTACAATTTATGATCCGCCTGTGGATATTCTATTATGAGCCTGTATATTATTTTATTTTGAACAGTTGGTTTGTAACAGTAATTTAAATCCAAGACTTCCGTTGTGCTGTGTTTAATTGTCTATGATGTTATCAACTTACGTCACGATATTCCCCACCCGGGCCCACCGGTGTTTGATTGGCTGTGGAAAAGTCGGGTGTGACTTGATGTCTCGATGATCAACGTACCACAAACCTGAATGAAGTTACACTCGCCAAACTGATTGCTACTATCAAATCATGTGAAATTGACAACCAGCAGAGAGAGCTAAACCACAAGAACTCCATGAATGCTGCAAGGATGACTAGTTCTAACAATGCCTTGATGTCTCAAAGTCATCCTAACCTTGTTTTCAGCCCGGTGACGAACAGTAGTCCAAATGTTGTCTTCAGTCCAATAACTCAAGCACAGCTACAAGCTCAGAAGACAAACTATGTTTATGGCATGTCTCTTCCGAACAACTCAACTACACCTGCTACTGCTCAACAATATCCTCAGCATGCAAACGTGGTTTACAGTCCTGTGAATCCCTCATCACCTCAGAATGTCCCATCCACACGCTCTGCTGAAAACCTTGCTTTCCTAACCAAGCAGAATGAAGAAAAAGTTGGCTCTCGCAGCGTCCATGCTCAATAGACTACAGGCTTTTCTTGCAGGTGATCTCTTGCCTCCATCCGTTCTTGCTACAGAGATAAATCAGGTTGTCGAATAAGACATTGAAGAATCTGATGCATCCTGGAATCTAGCTATGGCAGCATTTTGAGCAGAGAAGTTTCAAAAGAGATATGGTCGTAATCCCATGTCAAACATTCGTACTGGATCTGTAAAAGACAAGCTGAGGTGCTACAAATGCCATGAACCAGGACACTTTGCCAGAGATTACAAGAAGACATAAGTGGGTTATGAAGCAACTCAAGCTGTTTCTGCTAGGAACACAGAGAGATCCATGGTTCCTGTTACTCCAGCTCAAACGTCAACTTCAACATCAACTTCAACGTTAACTTCATCTATCCAAGGAGGCTTTGGAGCAGGAAAGGGGCTGATGGTACAAGAACAACATGGATTCAGCCAGGTTGATGCTGTAGCTCAAGTGGAATCCTTGAAGATCTCAGAAGTTGCTGATACACACCACCAATGCTTGATGGCGCAGACTAAGGAACTCAAAACTCTCCCCGAAATGGTAAACCTCTCTTGTGCTCCGAACACTGTAGAAATAAGATTGCACAGATGAGAGCGCATAATTTTGCTCTAATTAGTGATTACAACAGTGCCATGTCTAAGTGCATCGGTCTTCGAGAGAACAATAAAATTCTCTATGAAAAGATTGACATGCTAAAGAAGGACATAGCTCAGCTCCACTTGGACATCAATCAATAGAAATGTTGGGTCCATGATTACAAAAATAGACTAAATTTAAAAAAAAACAGAGTGCGACTCTGTGAGAGCTGAGCTGGAACTTCTTACTAGAAAGTATCAACAAAATGAGTTGAACTCTAAGAAATTTAATACTTCCAGCAACACTTTTCGTAATCTATGTAACGTTCAACTGGCATTCAAGGAAAACAAGGGCAAAGGTTGGCATATACACAAGTTCCTCCGCCATATAATCATAGTTACTCAAGAATGCCTGTTACTGAGCAAGAATTGGAAAATTATGATAAAATGATGTATGGCAAACCAAGCGATTACATTCCGTGGGAACCTTTCAAATTAAAGAACGCCAGACCCACCGATTTTCAAAAGCCCATGAGTTTTGTTAATGACATTAATTAGGAATGCTTAAATGAATCAGTTGAAAATGTAAAACATGAAAAGGAGTCGATGAAAACTCCATCTGGGGAACCATAGGAAAAGGCATCATCATCTGATTCCGTAAACAATAATAATTGTTTTAGTGTATGTGTAGAGTCAGGGATAGTCGAGGAGCGGTCGGAAGTGGATGATGAACCACATCCAATTGATGCTGATGATTTGGATGTTTCTTTGTGTGATAAACATGATAATTACGTTTGGAACTTTGTTCAATTCATGGTTTTTGAGACTGAGGGTTTTTCTGAAGTTGTTAAAACTGAAACTTTGAATGATGTGGTTTTTTAACCGGTTGTGTTTTAACTGTTTTACTTGAGGAGTCTGAGGCATCTGTTTCGAGTGATTCATAAAACTATTCTAGTTTCCCTGAAACCTCAACTGATACTTCACTTGAAAATTGTGAAGATGAAAATATTATTGTGTTAGATTGTATGAATGAAATTGCTGATAAACAGGAGTTGTCTGATAAATCTATGGACCAGACTGAAGATTCTAACTCATCAGATAATGAGCAAAGTGTGTGTGATGGTCAAATTATTGATGAAAATTGTTCATTATCTGGTAATCAAGAATCAGTTGATCCTTAAAGCTTTGTGTCTAATAAAACAGTTTCCAAAGAAACTCATATAGTTGTCTCCAAAAGCTTAGTTTCTGAAGAAAAGGTTTCAAATGAGACTAAGTCTACAGGATCCACTCCTCTAAAGAAAATGAGATCTCGAAAAACTAGAAAACAACACAAAATGAAAGCTCAAGAGGATATCTCCTCAAATGCTGTTAACCAAAATCAAAAGAAAAACCCACCTCAAATGCCAACTGAACCTAAGTTGAAGGGTAAAGTTATTGATACTCACTCTTGTACTGATGATTGTGAGCAGGTTTCATCCAAGAGCAAATATGCACACAAGAAATCAGCACCTAGTGGAAAGAAGAGACCTAATCAGCTCTCTAGAATAACATAAGCAGAGTGTCTTCTTTTTCTCAAAAAGACAAACTTGTTTCATGGAATTCCGGGGCACATAGCTAGAAACTGTGTTCATCGTCCCTTCATGTCTTACCAATCCAGGAACATCTATCATCAGACGGCTTCGCCTATCGACATCATGGACATCAATCCACTCAAGCAAAGCCTTCTGATGGAGACTGGAATCTAGGAAATAAAATCAATCGAAAGTTTTCAAATACAAATGGTTTCCAAAATCAGTCCAAGAAATTAAACGTAACTTCAACCAAATTTGAATAACACTGACACAAAAATCTGGAGACCCAAAAGTCTTTCTAGATCTTAGTCTCGGTGTTCTCAACTGTCAAACTCTACAACCTTTTCTTCTCAAACCTCACATTCTATTAAAAGTCATATGATTTTTCGTGAGGTCTCACGAATGAAGAGTAATGATTAACTCAGATCGAATATGGTCTGGGTTCCTGTTTCTCACTAATCCCGTTATGTGTGCAGGAACGGCTATGGAGGGATGTCCTTAGACTTTGGTTTATCGACAGTGGTTGTTCAAGACACATGACAGGGGACACCTCCCAGTTGAACGACATCAAAATCTTCGACGGCGGATTTGTCACCTTTGCAGGAGGAGAAACTAGAAGAATTACTATGAAAGGCACAGTTAGAATCGGGGTCCTCGGCTACTTAGATGTTAATTATGTTCCTGAACTCAAACATAGTCTTCTTAGTGTATCTCAAATGTGCGACAACGGCTTAGAAGTTCTCTTCACAAAAGGTGGATGTGTAGTTTTGAAGCGTGGAATTGTCATACCCGAAGATTGATACTTGATTGAAGCTGAATGTCGGGGAAATGCTTACGTGATTGATATGAATAAGGCCCCCATTGATCAAGTTACCCGTTTGTTTTCTGAAATTGCTAAACATAATGCTATGTCGTGGCATCGTCGGCTTGGTCATCTGAACATGAAAAATCTTAATCGACTTGCTAAAGGAGGGTTAGTCAGAAACTTACCAATCAGAGATTTTATGCAAATCGAGAAATGTGAATCATGTGCTCGTGGGAAGCAGCATCATAAGCCTCACAAGCCCAAGCTCGTGCACACGACATCTAAAGTTCTGGAACTGCTTCACATGGATCTTTTTGGTCGTGTAAATGTGTTGAGTATTGGAGGAAAAGCCTATTGCTTGGTTATCACTGATGATTTCTCTCGCTTCACTTGGGTGTTTTTCTTGGAACAGAATAGTGAAACTGCAGGTCTGATAAAGAAATTTATCACTATCATGGAGAACTAAGCGAACGAGCGAGTAAAAATTATGCGTTGCGGCAATGGAATGGAGTTCAAGAATGCTGAGCTGAATAAATTCTGCGCTTTTAAAGGAATTGATCGTCAATATAGTGCAGCTCGAACTCCTCAACAAAATGGAGTTGCTGAAAGACGCAATCGGACTCTCATTGAAGTTGCTCATACGATGCTGATATATTCTGGTCTTCCACTGATATTTTGGGCAGAAGCAGTGAACACTGCCTGCTATGTTCAAAACCATGCGCTAATCAACAAACGTCACATAAAGACGCCGTATGAGATAGTTGAAGGACAGAAACCCTCTGTACAACATTTCCGCACTTTTGGTTATCTTTGTGTTCTCCTAACCTTGTATGCCAAAGGTAAATTTGAAGCTAGAGGTGATCCATGCTATTTCATTGGCTATGCTAAAAATACAACATATCGAGTATACGACAAGATCAAGAAGCAGATCGTGGAAACATACTACGTGGATTGGCTGCAAGAAAATCCCAAAGATGCACGGATTCGACCTGATTGGTTATATGATTATTGCTCCTTGTTTAAGTCATTTAATATTCTGTCTGATGTGATTGTTACTGCAAATGTCTCAAGTACAGTGATACATATTCCTATCATAGCTGAAGATGATGTTGTACCACTTCAAGATGCTTTCAAGAAGCTTACTATGAATCCACCGGGATTTCGTGAAGCCACTACTGCACCGCATCTTTCTTCACCAGTTCAGGAGCCAGTTCTTGAACCAACAACGACAGCTACTCCTGATGATGCAGTTCATAACAATGAATCCTTCACACAGCAAACTGTTGCTGGTCCTTCAAGTACAAACGTCCAAGGAACTTCATTGTTTCCGGAGCCGATTCCCTCAAATTGCACTGTAGATCCACCGGTGATAAACACTGCCGCTGCATCAAATGAGGGGGAGCAATCTTGCATAGTGTCAGAAAGGTTTTCTAATCTTCAATCAAACTTGCAGACACCTGCTGTAGCAATCCCACAACGTGTTCAGAGGAGCCATCCTATTACGAATGTTATTGGTCCTGTAACTGCTGGTGTTCAGACCACAATAGATCAGGAACCATTAACACATGTTTATATTCATGCTTCATTTCACAAATTGAGCCTAAGAGCATTGATGTTGCTTTGCAGGAACCTGGATGGGTTGATGCAATGCATGAAGAGATCAATCAATTTGAGAAACTTGGAGTATGGAAGTTAGTGAAACAGCCGGAAACAAACAAGATGATACTAGCGTGATTGTGAGAAACAAAGCCCAGTTGGTGGTCCAGGGATTCAAGCAGATTGAAAGCCTTGATTATGATGAGGTGTACGCACCAATAGCTCATCTGGAAGCCATACGCATCTTCTTGGCATATGCATCCTATATGGGTTTTACTGTTTATCAGATGAATGTCAAGACGGCGTTTCTGTACAGGAAGGTTAAGGAGGAAATTTATGTCACTAACCCCCTGGGTTTGTTGATTCAAAGAAGCAAGGCTATGCCTACATGTTAGATAAAGCTTTGTATGGACTGCACCAAGCACCTCGTGCATGGAATGCAACCTTAACAGAGCATTTGCTTGCACACGGGTATACCCAGGGGACGATAGATCAAACGTTATTCATTAAACATGTTGACAAGGATCTCATCATTGTTTAGATCTATGTTGACGATATCATTTTCGGGTCAATCAATGAAGATCTATTCAAGGAGTTCGAGTAGGTGATGAAGAAGAAGTTGGAAATGAGCTCATTGGGTGAAATGACTATGTTCCTAGGTTTGCAAGTTCGTCAAAGTAGGCAGGGGATCTTGATTCATCAAAGCAAAGACGTTCAAGACGTGCTTGCAAAATTTGACATGACAGATTCTAAGCCTATGGACTCCCCCATTGCTGAACGACCACTACTAAATGAAGATGTTGAAGGCAGTCCAGTCAATCCAATATTGTACTGATCTATGATTGGTTCACTAATGTATTTGACTGCAAGCCGGCTAGACATTATGTTTGTCGTCTGTTAATGTACCCGTTTTCAGGCCAATTCTAAACTTTCTCATCTTACTACCGTTAAACGAACCTTTAGATACCTAAATGGAGCTTCAAAACTTGGACTCTAGTATCATAGAGATTCAAACTTTGATTTGTTTGCTTTTTCTGAAAGTAACCTTGGAGGGACAAACAGGGATATGAAGTCTACATCGGCTGGATGCTAATACTTGGGAGATAGGCTCATCTCATGGCAATGCAAAAAGCAACAAACAGTGTCACTGTCAACTGCAGAAGTAGAATACGTTGTGGCGTCCGCTTGCTGCTCCCAGGTTATTTGGAGGCAACATCAGCTCGAGGATCACGGTTTGACTTATCTAAACACTACTATCTACTATGATAATGATTTCGCTATCCAAACCATCAAAAACCTTGTTTTTCACTCCAAAACCAAGCACATTAATATCAAAGTTCATTTCATTCGAGATTGCTATGACAGAGGATTGATTAAACTTGACCAGATCCATACTGATGCTAATACAGCGGATCTTTTTACAAAACCTGTCAGCAACTCGAGATTCAAGGTGCTTGTGGATCTTTTGAAAATGATGCGATATACAGACTGAGCAACTAAAAAAATCCACGTAAATATGAATACCTAATTATCAACAGCTAAATAACAAAATTTGAGCATACAATATTCTACTTTTTGCACAAATTTAGGGGGAGAGATATTTGAAAAAATAAAATTAAAATTTCCGAGCTAATGAATTTGATTAACACATGTAAGGTATCAATGCTAAAAAGGCGAGAATCCATTGCGATGTGTTGATAGGCTTATCGCTCAAAGGGCAAAAAGATACCAAGTGTCAAAATTCTACTAGCTATACATCACGTGGGTAACATATCATCGATGTGTGATTTCATGGTCTTAAATCCTGCGTTGATAGATAGCCAACGTCTGAAGTTCTAGGTTGATATACTGATGAATCATCCGGGATATCAGGGCTGCCCTTCAGTTGCATCTGGATATATGCAGACCTAGGCACAGTCAAGATATTCTCAAAAGAGCCAAAACTGAAGGCCAAAACCTTAAAAGAAAGGAAATCTCATCACAAGAATCAAAATACCGAACAAGGTATAAAGCCTAACCATCGTAAGATGTTGATTGGTCACTCTCCGGTACGTTGTACTGACCTGCTAACCAACAAGTCTGACATTGCAAAACGAAATGATGATCTCAGTATACTCACACGTTACGATGAACTATTGTGCTTACCTTGATCGCGGGGGTATGCCTTGATGTGGGACACACGAATGTCATAGTATACATATATATCTAATTAAGTCACGAGATTGAAAATTTAAGGCTGACGTGATAAGTTTAAGTGTACAAATATATCGGCAATCGCGTGGACCGGTCTGACTAAGCTCGTACTGAAAAGTGTTCCTTAATCGGTTCAAAAGTGGTTTGATTCCATGACAATTCTCCTCCTTTATTATTTTATTTTTATTATATATTATATTTTATTATATATATATATGTAGATATATATATATATATATATATTAGATACAAAAAGATTGCTCGGTTGGTTGGATTGCAGATTTTGACACAAGGTGTTACTGTTCAAAAATGGGAAACATGTGGGCCCACAACATCTCGAATGAAATTACTATTTTGATTGGGCCAACCTATTTCGAACTAGGCCACCCATCTCGGACGGACTTGAATTGGGCCCGTCGTTTGGATCACTGTTCTGAAATGGTCCAGGCCCATTTCGAGTCTATATATTGGGCATCTCGAATCATTTTGATTCATTTCAGACCCTAGACTCATTTCGGATCTCTCTCGGACGAATTCACTCGAACTCATAGGTTGGGTATTCCCTTGCATCTCGGATGAACTCGGATGGACTAAATAGCATCTCAGGTGGATCTCAGATGACTTCTTATATTTCGGATGCATCTCGGATCATACATATGCATTTCGGATTAATCATCCAAAATCTGACAATTTCATCCGAAATCTCAGGTCATCTCGGATGACTGACAAGGGTTCACTCAAATTACCTATGAACCTTTGTCCATCCGAAACACTATTGACCCGGTCCATTCGAATCAGGTTGACCAAGTTCAATATGTTTTGAACCATTTGATTGTTTGATTGGTTCAAAACTGTTTTGAACCTTTTGAACTGTTGACCTGTATTGTTGACCGCTTGACCCTCCTTATTTGAACTTTGAAACTTATTGACTCTTTGACTCGTTTGATTTAGGATTGAACGGTCATAAGGGTCAACTAAGTCAATCTTTATGATAAAACTTGACGCTTTTGTTCAAAGTGCAGAAAATGGCAAATAGAAAATGATGGAGAAACGCAAACTTGACGTGGAGGCTTTTCATGATCAAGCGTGTTATTTATTGGATCCTCCGGCTGATTACTACGAAATGCTCCATTCAATGATTGTCGGTCTAAACAATTGTCGCATTACTCACACTTTAAAGACAAATCCAATCATCTGTGAAGATATGATTCAAGATTTCTTGATAAACGCAAAAGTGAAAAGAGGTGGAGCAAATAGGAAAGGCACAATTGAATCGAATATCCAAGAGAAAGTTATTATTATTTCAGAGGAAGTTGTTCGAGAGGTCTTAAAGGTTGAAGATTCAGACCGCCATCCAACATCCTTTGATAGAAACAGTATTATGAGAGCCTTACGACGGATGAGCTATGAGGGCGCTTTCCCAACGGTTTTAAAGAAAATGTTTCTGTCGTATTGGAGATTTCTTGCGCACATCTTCCTTCAATGCATTTCAGAAAATAAAGGTCGTCTGGATCAGCTAAATCAGACACAAACAGCTGCACTATTTGCTCTGGTAAAACGATTGGGATTACAACTTTTCCGCATTTATTTTCGACAATATGAAGAACATACTTGAGAACACCAAGAAGAAGGTTTTTCTTTTATACCCAAGATTTGTACAAATGATTCTCGACGAGAAGTATCCGGAGCTAGTGAAAAGCACAAACTTTCTAAATCTGAAGCCAATGGGTCCTAGTTGTTTTGAGGCGGCGCAAACAGCGTGATACGACAAAGATCAAATTTACTGGAAAATATGAGTTGGTAAAGCATGGAAAGTTTAGCTCGATCGTGTCTGCTCCGAAAACGATAAACGCCATGGTGGCTAATGAACATTATATTTAGATCATTGGTACCAAAAGAAAGCCAGAACCTGAGATTGAAGATCTGGTTGATGACGATGAAGAGACAGAGGTTGAGTTAGGACATAAAGAGTCAGAGAAAGTTGAGGAAACCGTTAGAGATTTGAATCTAATATCTACTGAGAATCTTGCTACATTACTTGCCTCTCTACATGGCGATTCAGGGAACCCTCCTCCCGTAATCGTTCCTTCTGACGAAACTCACGATATCAGAGGTAGAAGCTCGTAAGAAGCAAAGAACTGAAAAAGAGACCCCCGTTGACCCAATGCCCACAAGCTCGAGCACCTTTCGTGAGCCATTTATTCAAGATGCCCCGATCACAGACATGCTAGAAAGTTCTAGCGGCGCTCGAGTCGATGTCGGAAGCTCAAGTGGTGGATTTACAGAACATGACGATATGCTGCAGAAAAGATGAAATTGATTGAATCAGAAAGTGACGATGATGATGTGAATGTTTAGAAGCTACAGAAAAGAGTGATCGTATTGGAACAAGATGCTGCTTTAAAGGATGATCAAATATCATCTCTGCAAAACCAAGTAACGATCAGAGATCAAGCAATTGAATAGCTTCAGGGAGATGTAAGTTTGCTGATGGCCGAGATCTATGAGATGAAAGTAAAGCTGCAAAAGAAATTTGGTAGTGAATTTGCAGATAAAGATGACGATCCTTTAAACGTTGCACATCTGCAGAAGAAAAGGATGCAGCTGATGAAGAGTATAAAGATGGTTTGAATACTTATCTAGCAGCTGAACAAAAGAAGAAAAGGAAGAAGCCTCAGAAGAAACCAAGCAACAAATAGATGCTCGTCATGAAAAACCAAGACTTGAATCCTCTCGATGAAAACTTTCAATTGAAGGATCCAACAAAAGTGTCTGATCGATATGTGATGGAAATAGGATCAAGCCACTACGACAAGGTTAGCAACAAATCTGGTGTGGAATGTTGGAGATATGATCATGACAGGAGACTATGGTTGGTGACTCGAGAAAGTGGACACAGAGAATACTACTCCAAGCAATCGCAGTTTGAGTCATGAACCAAGATTGATTTGAAGAATCTGCTGCGAGCTCTTTATTATGATTCCGACCCAAACCAACATGGTCCAGGTTGTGCGTTTCATTCAAGACTCGAGCATGAAGTAAAGCATGATTTTCCAACTATGAAAACTGTTGAGTCTTACTTGAAGAAGAGTCCTTGTATTCGTGATCCTCACACTAATCGTACAATTTAGAATGTGATTTGGCCACCTACCGATAAAGAGAAAGTGATTCCTGCTGCTCCCAAATTTCCCAAGGGTGTGCTGAAAAACTTTAGTTACTGGGCATATGATCCACGAATGGCAAAGGCTGTGGTTGTGACTAAAGAGAAAGCATTTCGATTAGCAGACACGTTGGAACTAATCAGCTTTCATGAAAAGGATATTAAAGTCTTGGGTCAACATCAAATCTACACAAATGACAAGTATGAAGCCTGTGCAAAATCTTGGACGAGCGTTGTAGGCAATGTGATTAAAAAAAACAAGCTATATGTGGATCCAAGTCCACTATTTGGAAGCAGCAGAGCTAGCAGATCGTGAAAAAAAGGGTAGCACTAATGAAGTAAACCTAGGGGGAGACTGTTAGGTTTTATTAGGTTTATGCATTAGTCACTTTTAGTGTTTTGGGGCTAACTTGTATAGATGGGCTTGGAAGGCCTTTGAGCCTAGGGTTTAGGCTAATGGTGCTTTAACCACTTGCTATAAATAGATAATGATGTATTAGGGTTAGAGTTCTTTGGTGGTTTGTCTACAACTTGTATTAGACAAATTTCTACATTTGTATGCAAGTTAAATCTTTCTACTTCATCTTATTTTTCTATCTTGATTCATAGCTTGTTTGTGTGATTCCGCCACCAAACAAGCCTAATGTGATATTGTATATCCGGGTTTTCGGGACTTACAAAGGCAAACTATTGTACTTAATTTCGATTTTTTAACATTCATTTTTATAATTTATGTAATCTTTTTTTAGTTATGTAATCGTTTGTTATTTAAATTATGTAATCTTTTTTTTATTATTGTTATAATCATAAGTATTTTAAAAATATATTTTTTATAGTTTTAAATATTAAAAAAATAACAAAAATTGAGTACCACGTGTCGAATAACGTCACTTTTTCACGCCCCGTCTCACACTCTCCGTTTTTTAACCACGCTCTATTGCTGGCGCGTGCTTACGTGTCGTTCACATGTCACATAACGCCCCATTTCCAGGCTTCTCCACACCTTATAGTCTAAATGAAAAGTTGAACGAGGAGTCGAAAAACAACAAAAAGAACAAAAAAAGGTTGGTAGTGACGGTAGGTATTATTCTTATTCCTTAGGCCAAGAGGCCCATAAACAGTCCAGATGTCTAATATTTATCTATGAAATAAGATCATTTATCCAAAACTTAACGAAGATATAAGGTATCATCATTTATGAAAAAAGAATATCATCCAAATAAACTTAACTAAGATATAAGATATCATTTATACAAAACACTTTATTTTTTAAACTCTTGTTACCGAAAACCTGCTATACATACATGTGTAAAACAGTATCCAAACCAGAAAACCGATCTCACTCGGGCGACCGCTGACAACCACCGGGAAGAAGAAACTTGAACTTCTCTGCATTCTCTATCAAATACGCCGGCAAATGAACTGCCGAAGCCGACCGCGGTACCGACCCCATCTTTCCTATCAAACTCTTAAAACTATACTCTTCAGGCAACATATCATAAAGGTCATCTCCCCTACAAATCTTCCTCTGAATCCTAGAGTAATCCAAATACTCCCTTTTCTTCACCCGATCAGCGTGACTGTACGCCGTCATTTTCGTCACAAACTCGCTCAGGTGCCGAAAACAGAAGCTGCAGTGCCACCCAGCATCCGAAAGAATGAGATCGGTTTGTCGGGAATGTCTGTATCGAGTCCACCGGCTGTATATATGCGCGGTGGCCCGCCAGCTGTTGTAGTCCACTGGGAATTCAAATGAGTAAACATAGTTTCTCATTTCAAGATGTAAAACAGTTGGCAGCCCATCACACCATTTTAGCAACTTAACCGTGTGAGAGCTCGGGATTTCATCGGTGTCGGACACGAGTAAAAGATCGCCGTCGGAGATCCCTGACCGTCGGATCAGCTCGTTCATAATGCTACGGTGATGTGACTCGATTAAAAAGGGGTCCACGGGCACATCGGGTGATAGTTGGATCGGGAGGAACCCGTATACTATTTTGTCTTCTGCGAAAGCGAAACGGGCTCGATTCGAGTCGAAGACGAGGGGTTTGGGCATGCCAGTGAAGGTCATGTTGGATTCGAGGATGATGAATTTGGTGACGTATGGGTATAATTCATGCCAGCGGAGCTCGAGCAGGTCTAGTTCGTTGTTGAATAGGATTGCGTCGTAGACATTGCGCGGTTCAGAGGTTAAGGACCAGCCGTGGAGGGTGCAGAGGTTGTTGATGGTGGTGTTTTCTGCGTAGTAGTGTGGTATGTATTCGAATGGGGGCGGTGGGGTGTCCCAAAGTGGGCGTAGGAATGAAGTGATGTTTTGGGTGTGATCAAAGATGGCTGTGAACGAAAGTGTCACGAGAATAACAAGTAGAAGAAACGTGTACTTGGTGATTCTTCCTCTAGCGACAGACCGCGGTGAGCCCATGCTGTTGAAGATGGCAACTGGGGCTGCACGTTATGATCTGCAAAATGTACACGACCCGTTTAATAAAGAATGTATCATTTTTTGTATACTGTTTGTTACTCTAGAATTACAAATTTAGAGCAAAAAGTATATAAAACAATTACAAAACTAAATGGGTGAACACCCATGTCGACCCCGAAACTAACTCAAACCCTTTTAAAACAGTCACATTGGATTCCTTATACTCATCCATTTTAACTAAAAACCTCTAAAATATGTTATTCTACATCCCATTCCATATATCTATATCATAGTTTTAAAGGCGCTAGGTGCGCTCAAGGCGCATAGGCCTCTCCTGGGGCCTAGGCGCAGGGTGCAAAAGAAGTAAGGGCCTGAGAAAAAAAGAGCGCATAATGAAATAAATTAAAAATATTTTATGTATTAGAAATTTGGTACTATTCTTCAAATAAAATAAACAAAAGCTATTATATAAGATTTAATATCATCTATTTAGTACCAATAGTTGTAGAATAGTAGTGTTGAAAAATAGTTTTCCTTAGATAAAAGTAGAAATCTGCTGGAATCTTGCCGAAATTTAGAGAATTTGGCCGGAAACTCCCTGAAATGTAGGAATATTGCCGAAATCTACGCCTAAACTATCACTTGGAGAATTAAAGCGCAATTGCCTCGCCCAGCTTGGAAAATGGGCCTATACGCAAGAGGCGGTCGCTTTTAACAACTATGATCTATATATTCACTTAAATACTTGTTCCACACATAAAATGCGGATTTTGATGGATAGGGATTGGGGAATAAATAGCGGATCTTTAAATAAATATATAGGATGGGAAATGATTCCCTGTACTGGAAAAATAGATAAAAACCATAAATAAATCCCCACATTTTAGGGATGGAGACTCCAATGGGGATCAAACTCAAATCTATGAATTCCGTCAGTCAGATTAGATATCCTGTTAATTTCTAAGAAACTCTATCTACTACGAGTTGCCTAAATCACAACAAGGGCTTAATTTTTTTAAACCTTCAAATAGAATCATAAAATCAAATCGCAGTTGTGAACATAGATCACCGAGTCTGAATCTTCACAAAATCAACCAAATCCAACAGCTACAACAATCACACTGGATCCAAACTAGAAGAACAAACAATCATCATCAACATTATACCAAAACAAAATTCAAAAAATTGCAAGAATACTAACTTCAATTCAAAACCTAATTTAGCAAAATTAACACATAACAACGAATCAGAATCCGAATCTAAAACTAATTCGATTATTGTGATGAAGTGGATCGACATACCTTACATGTTTGTAGAATTAATTAACAAACTGGAGATAAATCTTGAAAGATCCAGAGGATTATTAAAGATACAGCAGGCCCATTTTAAAATTAAAAGGGATTCATGTGAGTGACACAGTCTCTGTACGTACGCTGGAGCTATGTTCCTGTGCAGCCAAAGGTTTATTTAGTAAAGGTGCAAAGCAAATTAAATTAAGACACAGTTTGGACTAGCGTTGATATGGTGTCCTGCGGTGTAGAGCATAGTTTCCTTTTCACCAACCTCTTTATCAATCCTATTTTACACAAGTATATGATTTCGGTGAACATTTTGGAAAAACTTCAAAATTTTAATTTCACTTCGTTTATACGGGTTTATATGGGTAGTATAACGTTATATGATCTGTATGTAATAATTTGATAGGATAAATATCAACCTGTAAAATTTTACACGGCTTGTATACATAGAGAACATATTAGTTCGTATAACATTCTGTACGAGTCGTATACCATTATATGAGGTTTGGGTCGTATAACATTATATTAGTCGTATAACATTCTATGACACTTTTCTTGTGCAATAATCAGTTATAGGGCCCGTATAACTCTATACGGACAGTATACATGTAGGGGTGTGAAAATAAAATTTTAGGGGTGTAGGAATAGTGAGAGCCGTTGGAAAAATGTGTAAAACGTTTTAGGTAATTAAGTCTGATTAATAGAAAAAATACGTAGGTTTATGTATGACTTAATCAGTTTTTTTTTAAGACGAAACTTATTTACACAAATAGGTCATTTCGATTAGGTTTTTTTTGTAAATCGTTGATACCAAACAAATATTATAAATCAAAGCAATATGATCATATTCAAATAGTTGGCTCACGATTCAGTTTGACGTTTTATGCTTTGACTACTTATGTTAGGTTTGTAACTTGAATCGCTTTTGTTAACAATAATTTGTTGTTTAACGTTCTAATGTGTGTGCTTTTAACCCACGAAGTCACGTGCCTTTCCATCATGCAACGTAGGGTTGCAATATCTATCATGTCTTCCTTTTATTTCACATTCCAGTATGTTAGGTGCTTTGTTTTAGTATGTAATGGGTCAAGAATCTAAGTAGTGGATGTTTAGTTATTGTTCGGTTACTTCGAATTGTAAGTTTTTATGAGGCCTTCTCTATTTTCGATGATACATTATTCAGAAAAATATGAATTGAATTCTGAATCTCTTATCTCTAAATTCTATCTAGCATCCCATCTATTTTCTTTGGCCAACGAAACTATTAGAACCTCAACATATAAATATTACCTTTTGGTCATGTATGCATTTATATCTTTTATAATAATGAATCCACTCGTCGCATTAGGTGGCAAGTTGAGAATAGGGATAACAAAAAAAAAGCCTTAGCTCATCGAGTATACCTGAAACCATGCCAAATCGTCAAAACCTGATAGATATGAGACTGGGTACAGAAATCGAAAAAGAATATTTCACGGGTATCAAATGGATATGGGATTAGGTTATACCCGACCTGATTATCTAAAACTATACTCGTTTACCCAAAACGTATCTCCTAAAATTTTATTTTTTTTTCTCCAAACCCTTGTTTACAATTTATAAATGTTTTATTCTAATAGATTCATTACTTAGAAAATTAACTTTTCTTATGAGATATATATTTTAATATTTTTAATATTTGTATTTTATGAATAGTAAATTATTTTTTGAAATTTATATTACCATGATATTTACATATTTGATATTTGATGTATTTAAACTTGTACAATCATAATAAGATTTTGGTAATCAATCATCAAGCCCGATTTTAAGGGAGGGTCAGGTGAGCAACAGTCGAAGGCCCGGTCTTCCTGAGGGCCCAAAACATTTTTTTAAATCATATATTAAATGTATACATTAGGTTACAATTTGCGTTGAAAAGCTTGAAGGATTGATTACAATCTGCGTTGAAAAGCTTGGAGGATTGATTCAAAGCTGTATTGGGTTTTCTCGGATATTTTTATCATCTCTTTTTATTATTTTGTTGTTTTTTCCTTTTTTCGGTTTTAAGTTTTTTTTTAATTTAAAACTCAAATCTTTATTTATTTACTTTTTTGTCTTTTGTTTATTACCTAACTTAAATTTAGCTAAACAGTTTTTACTAAATTTTTAATTAGTTTTTTTTTGTTTTCATTATACAAAAACTAATCAAGTGAACACATTTTTGGCTCATAACAACTATACTTTTTTAGGGATTTTTTTCGTTTGTTATAACGAGTGCATCAGATAGACAAAGTTTTCACCTGGCGCAACGAGTGAATTTAAGCTCACTAGTTTATATATATATTTTAATTTTTTATATATAATTTTTCCATATAAAAAGCATATTTTAGGGCCCCACTTTTTCTACTCGCCTCGGGCCTCTTGATTTTTAAGGATTCTCAAGGACGGTCCTGTTAATCATATTTTAACATAACTTAGTTGTTAAGAATATTAGATTATATAAAATCTAGAGTCGTAAGAACAAATATATTCAGAGATTCTAGCAGGTATTGTTTATAAACTAATAGGTATACCTAATACTAGAATCACAATTACCAGACATATGCCCGATGAGTATTGTGTCAAATATAATAATCAATACCCAACCTATTATCATCCCTAGCCATAGTACAAAACACATTAAAATAAGAGGTTTTCAAGCCTAAAAAATGTTAATGGATTTTGCTGAGCATAAGTAGATATTCCCGGATGCCTTAGCTATACAATATTGTAATGTATGAGTTAGGGACATTTTTAGATACCTAAAAAATAAGAATCTTCTTCTCTTAGTTTATAAATTTACTTCTAAATTAAGTGTAAATTGATCTTTTAAACAATAATTATATTTTAGCTCTCATTTTATTACACTTCAATCTCTGAGTTTTATCATAATTATGAGTAGTTAGTTACACTTTCCCCCCTCCACAACTAGCTTAGAAGTCTTTTACGTATTCTTACCATATTTTATAAACTATAGTGTTTAAAAAAAATCCAAAAGTACCGTGACGACCTACTCATGTTGTTGACATTTCGATAGTTTTCTTAGTCAGTATTGACGTGTGGATTAAAAGGTACAAGTAGATGATGCCTTAGTGTACAAGTGATTAAAGCCCAACTGAACAATGCACACTATGGCAATGTTCGTGTTTCTCGCGGCATCGTGCACGCATCTATTGGTTATTAACAAAAACCGGTTATTAGTGAGCAATAAGTAGACCAAAATCAAACCGAAAATAGACGAAATCGAACCGGAATCAACTAAAAACTGAATTATCTGAAAACCGAATTAACCAGAAACCGGTTACCAATTTTTTTGTACTCTCATTTATCCAAAATTAGTTGAACCGAACCGAATCATTTATATTTTCGCATATTTCTAGCTTCTATACATTCAGTTAATATATTTTGTATTTTATATCTCCATTTCATATAATTGTACTTCCATTTCATGTATTTATATCTCAATTTTATATATTTGTAAGCAAAAGTTTTAGCTCAAGTTTGGTTATTGCTATTAACTGGATTTAAATGAATCAAACAAAAAACCGTCAATTTAAATGAATAAACCGAAGTAATTAACTGAAAACCGATTGATTAATAGAATAGACTAACCAATTACTTTGATTCGGCTTCAGTTGAGGATAATAATCGAATCATACATGACACAATAAAGTAATTTACTCGATTACTTCGTTTTTGTTGTATATCTATTATAATAATTTTATAATAAATATTATTTACATATAAAAACTAACAAAAGCAAGTATTGTAACATGGTGTGTCGCTACCATCGCATCTAGCAAAAACTATGCATAATGCCATAGACGAGGACATTATCACGTGAGTTATGTTCATAGGATCCTGTGTATTTAATTCTTATTTCATGTCAAGTTTCACGGCTTTTAAGAATAAATATATTAAAAAACTATTGATTCTGTCGGTTGGATATTATGGGTGGATATCATAGGTTCTAAAGGATCCATATCCGTACATTTTTTGTTTTCCTGATAAAAATTAAAACTTCATTGTTTTTAGTATTAAAAGTTTAAAACTTCACGTTCTCATAAGTAGTTAATAAAGATGCACTTTTGTTTTCGAAACAGTAATATTATTAGTTTCGTAGTGACGGCTTGTCATTGTAAGATTAGAAAAAAGTGAGTGACCAAGACATTTTTTCATGTTTGTCAAAATTTGTGAGTTTTTTGGATCCTATAAAACTATTTCTAATATTACGGGTGTTTTTAGACTTTCTTAACTATCATATCATCCGCCACATAATATTCTTATAAGTCTTTAAAAACTTCATTTCATTATAAATCTTATAAATATTCTTACTCTCCTGAATTTTCACCTCATCAATGTTTAAAGAAAAGTTTTTTTTTTAGATTGGGCACACTTCATCACCAAAATCAAGACAAAGTTGCATTTATAGTTACGGGCCTCAAATAGCACCATTGCTTTAATGATAAGGGTTCTAAAGGCAAGGATTGGAGATTGTCTAAATTGATTTATCACTAGGTAGGGTTCTTATTTTTTTATTTATTTATTTATTTATTTTTGCATTAAGTTGGGTTACTAAACTTAATTACTGGATTGAGTTGGTAGGCCTGCCTCAAGAATGTTAAAAAATATTGGGTTCTCGACGAGATAAAAAAAACTAGACCCTACCCTCCTTGTAAGATAAACTGAATAGGCCTCTTTTAAAATGGTTGTAACTCCAAATATAAAGGCATATTCACCCAGTTAAAAGTAAATATAAGAATTTTCATTTTTAAATATATATAATATATTAAAAAAGATTTTACGACCCATGCTCAGGGTCGGCCATGTAACTTGGTCACCGAAAAATGGAAGGTTTTTGAACGCTAATCTAAGATTTTTTATTTGGTTCTTAACTTATCTATACTTTATACCACCGGATGAGGAATATTAACTAGAGCATCTTCATCATCAACTTCAAATAAATGAGCAACACCATTGGTTATATTAATCCACGTTTGATCTTCAACTGGATTATAATTCTCCACTTGTACCAAAGCACCAAGCAAATTCCTATCAACCGGAAGCACATCTGCATGTACCGAAGGTATAGCCTTTCGACAATCTTTGAAGATGCGTCGTGTCATGAAATCTGGTTTATGATCACCTAAGCCTTCATATACCAACAAGTTAGGAATCAAGTGTCGAAAAATCAACAAAAGAAACCTCATATACAAAGTCATCAGCTTCACATTTCCACTTGGTAACCCAATTGTGTTTGCAAGGCTCTCTGGATCACCCTTGAAAAGTTAAACGGTTGATTAAACGTCAAACCGATCATTGCTTATAATAAGTGATGGCCCATCCATCTATCCCTGCTTTTCTCAGAGCGAAGCATTGCATCAGAACGTGGTAGAGTTACCACCATTGACCTATCAGCAATCCTTTATAAATCTGCTTATCTGGTAAAGGACCAACATACCTAAATTCTCTAACCGCATGATCTCGAATCATTGTTGCATAGCAAATCTCCCCCTGGTCCATAGGTCCCAACTGTAAAGCAGCACGAATAACATCCTCCATAATCAAATCTGTTGACCATTGACCGTTGCTTGAACACCGTTATCAAATGTTCTCCCGGTTCTCCAAAAATCATTAATAATAGATCATATAAGCGGATTTGTGTTGTGATAGCAAAGAAAATTCTGGATCTTCGCAAGAATTGAATGATTTGTTGAAAGTCGTTGATCCCCTTGTAAAGTCTCACCCACGAGGGCCACCTGGTTGTGTTTAGGGTAGAAATTGCGAACTAGGACAGGTGCAGCCATACCTATGGAATGAAACATAATAATATCCCAGATTTCTTAACCTAAAGTACATTAGTAGGTTTTTCACAAAAATTCCAACACTTAGTTAAAATTATGCTTAGGAATGAAAATTCGGACACTACTAACTACTAATAACAATACTGTAAACCAACTCAACAATCAAAAACTCAGAACACTTATAAACATAGATTAATACTCCAGAATACCATATACTCTGGAATATAATATATCATCTGAGTTTTGATAAGTTCTTCGAAATAACTAATACTTCAAAACAAATCAAAATAAAACCATAGTCCAAAATGTATCATTCTGAAGAACTACTTGGTTAACTAATAACCAGTCTGGAACAAAAGATAATCCAGAATATGTTTAAGTAATCCGGAACATGTTCAATAGAATGAAACATATTCAATAGTCCAGATCTTCCGAACTTCGGAAGTCTATTCGAAACCTCAAAACTCCGGACCAACAACAAAACAGTTGAATTGATCAACTTTTTCGATCAAAAAGCACACTTTAACATCATTTTCAAACACCAAACTGTTCTATACACTAAAACACTAGAAAATAAAAAAATATCCCTAAATCTTCAATTTTTCACAAACAATTAAACACAACTATCAAATAACCTGAATCCTATATCATCACTTAATACAAATCGAACATTCAAATCACCAAATCATGAACCACAACATTTAAAACCCTATATCCACATTTAATAGGAAATAAACAATATCTTTTAACATTCAAACCATAAAAGATGATGGTGATGAACAAAAACATGAAAACATACCTTCAATCGAAACAAACAAGATTCCAAAGAAAACAAATGAAGGTAGACATTGCAAACAGTTTTTTGGAATTTTTAAAAGTGAAATTCAGAAGTATGAAATACAGAACAACTTATTCTTTTTATACTTCTAAAAGTTCAGAACCCTTATTTTGAAGAACTTTATTCCGATAAACCTAATACCACGGAACACTTTATTGTTTAAATTCTTTTCCAAAGTAACTCAAACTTTGAAACTATTTGTTGTTTTAATTCTTTTTCTAAGTACCCCAAACATCAGAATTCTTTTAATATTTAAACCTATTCTGAGGTAACAAACACTTTGGAACAATTTCAATTTTCTTTTCATCTCGGTTTTTCTGAAAAATTTCCCACAAAGGTGAATTTCCCACACTTAGACAATTTTTGTTATTCAACTTTCATAAAAATACTTATTTTAAATTACCTCTCCGGAAGCTAATCCATTTTTCTAAAATGTTGCAATCTAATCCAATATCTTTAAAAATGTAAACCCACACATGGAAGTTCGAAACAAAATCTTTTTGGATTTTCAAACTTTATATCAAAACACACCTAAAATATTTTTGTATTTTTAAAATAAATGCAACAAAAGCAGTAAACAAATATATACAAACAACTTCTTTTTTGTGAAAACATGCGTAAGAAGATCACACCAGCTTATATATCAAAGTTAATGCACGATTAGTGTCATTTGAAACGTTTAAGCACTTAATGGCGTTGATAGTCCAAGATGATTAAACATCTTGTTGTCCACTTAAACTTTAGCACATTTTTAAAACACGGGTTTCAAGATATGGGAATTAAGTGTGTTAGAACTTAACGCAATTGTGTTCCCCATCTAGAATATACTCCCGTATCAAGATTGCCTATATTTTGATTGTGAGCTAACGGCGTACTAGCGGTTGATGTTTTCGTCATTTTGAACTTCATGAGAATATCACTGACGTACTTCATTTGATGCATGAAAATACCCAAGATAGTTGATCCACCTACAACCCAAGAAAGAATTCCATCTCACCCATTGAACTCATTTTGAATTTTTTCGCATCATGACCTCAAACTCTTTGCATAACGCATCGTTTGTTGACCCAAAAATTATGTCGTCCACATAGATCTGTATAATCAGTATGTGACCATCTGTCTCTTGCGTTAAGAAGGTGCAATTAATTGTTCCTCTAATGAATTTATTGTCTAGCAGGTGCTGAGACAATGTTTCATACCAAGCACGTGATGCTTGATGCAGACCATAAAGAGCTTTATCTAGAAGATACACTTCGTCTTTGTTGAAAGGATCGACAAACCATGATGATTGTCCAACGTAGACCTCCTCTTTAACCTTCTCATACAGAAAAGAAGACTTGACATCTAACAGGTACACTTTGAACCCTTTCCAAGAAGGGAAAGCTAAGAATAGTATGATAGCTTCAAGTCTCGCAACTAGTGCATATACCTCTGTGAAATCAATACCTTCTTGTTGACAAAAACCTTGCACAATCACCTAGCTTTGTTTCAGACTATCACCCCTCTATCATCTCTCTTGCATTTAAAGACCCATTTAGTGTTAATCTTTATATGATTATCGGGCAAATCGATAAGTTTCCATACACCCAGTTTCTCGAATTGTAATAACTCTTCCTACATTGCATTTACTTAGCTATCCTTAGTCAGTGCCGCTTGGTATAGAAACAACTCAAACCCTGATTAATCTGACTTCTCGTCTTCAATCCACTTTGTAATTCACCGATAATATTCTCTGAAGTATGATATGACAAATTTCTCGGCATAACTTCATTAGAAAAAACTGCTTCTTTCCAGATTGGTTAAATTTTGATCAACTTCATCTTGCAAGACATTGGATGTAGAATCTTGATTACTAGAACTATATTGTTGAGCCTCCGGTTCAAAATTAATCTCATCACCAGATGTTGAACCACCATCGATATCATACATCGCTTCTGGTTCAGAATCATCCTCTAACTGATCGAAGGTTGGACCACATCATTACAATTGGTGTTTTTGAATTACTGGTTCCTGGTTCATTCTGACTACTTGATCCTGCTTCTGCAACTACTTCTCTAGACTACTGTGTTGTTATGACAATAGGTCTTAGAATCTAATCTTGAGAGAAAGCTTGTTGATGTTGATATGATAAAGCAAGTTCCTCTTCATTCGGTTCATCGGGTAGCTTAAAGACTTCCAAAGACTTTCATAGACAAACATCCACTCATCTCTAGGTTTCTGAGTCGGAGAAGTGTATTTGTTAGAGTCTACATGTTGAGCTTGCACAATGCGGTTAATGCTCGGTAGATAAACGTGTCGTAATGGACTAGCATATCCCATAAAGAAACCCTTTAAAGATTCTGCTCCAAATTTACCTTCAGGATTAATTACCGTACACGGCGGCCTAGATGGTTCTAACCATTGAAGATTGGGTTTCCATTTGTTAAGTAACTCGAAACATGTCTTTTTGTACTTTTTCACTGTTAAGACGTGATTCAATGTATAGCAAGCAAATGCTACCGCTTCATTCCAGGAACTTATTGGCAGCTTAGAATCGGCTAACATTGTACGTGTTATCTCAATCAAAGTACGATTCTTCTCTCAACTACTCCAATTTGTTGAGGAGTGTATGGTGCGCTAAACTCATGGAGAATCTCATTTCATTGCAGTACTCAAGCATTTGATTGTTCTTGAACTTTGTCCTATTATCACTTCGAATTCTTTGAATAGGCAAATGGTACAGATCTCTAACTTTTTAAACAGGATCATATGATAGTCGAATGTTTCGTCTTTTGTCTCCAAAAACATTACCCATGGAAACGTGAATAATCATCAGTAACGACTAAGTAGTATGAATCTCCCGTAACACTTTTAACATTGACCAGCCCAAACAAATCCATATGCAGCCTCTCCAATGGTAATTTGATTGAATTGAACAACTTCTTCGGATGTGAATTCTTGTGTTGTTTACCCTTTTTACAACTCACACACTCATCAGTCAAATGAAAAGTCTTAATGTTTACACCCCCAGCTAATTTATTATGAACTAGATAATTCATTTTGCGAAGATGAATATGACACATCTTTCGATGCCACAAAATAGACTCCTTCTCTATAGCTTTCGTAACGAGACATTGTGCAGTTTTTGTAGTCGTGGTTGTTGTGCACATATCTAAGACATTGAGATCGTTATCTTTTGGTGCACGCATGAGTATCCACTCTTCTAGTATAATGAACCCTGGTTTCAAGATAATACATTCTCTATCTATGAAATAAACTGTAAACTTCTTGTCACAGATTTGTGAAACAAATAGCAAATTGTTCTCTAACTCCGATATGTAGTTCACTTTGTTAAGCGATACAATTCCATTTCCAAGCGTTCCTTCACCAATAATTCTTCCTCCCTTATTCCCAGCAAACTTGACATACTCGCCTTTAATTGGTTGACCACCATAAAGTAAGGTAAGCATCCCGGTCATGTGCCTAGAGGCTCCACTATTGATAATCCACTGTGATGTAACATCTGTCGAAAAACGGGTTCTAAAACCCGCACCATTTTTGTAATCAAGTTTATATCATGATCTTTTCGTTACACATTTATGTTAAGCATTTAAGGAATTTGTTATATTATTAGTATAAAATAATAACTAATAATAAAGATAATAATAATAATATTAATAAATAAAGTATATATATAATAGTGATAAAACCAAAAATAATAAAAAGGTGTGGACCGCGGGTATCGAACCCGGGTCTCCACCCAAACCAAACATACAACACACCACTACACCACTCGCCCACATCTGATATATCTTAAACCAAATAATCTTTTATATCAAAATAGCTCATGAAACCAAATTCAAAAGAAACCGCCTGTAACGACTACAATCACCAGCAATCATCAAGATTGCGAAATCTTCGCAATCATCTGAAGAGAAACGTTTCTGGTCTTAATCATAGACTCAAATCGAGTCAAGACACATTCAATTTTGAGTTACAAACATCGGCCATTATTGTTTGGCCGAAACCGAAACATAAATTGTGCAATCATCCTTATCTATAAATAGAGAGTCTTGAACTCAATTAGATTGCACCCGCACTCTCGCAATGTGACAAATGGCAAATAACCGGTAATTCCGTACAATTTAATCACTAATTTTGCTTTATAATCTCATGCATAGTTATCATAATTTAATTGCATAACTGAGTCGTACGTCATTAGGGCAAGTAAATCTGATCATAACATATACTGGTTTCCATTATGACGCGAAACAAACCAAAACAATGCCCTAAAGTGTTGGTAGAAAGTGTTGGGCGCGCTAACTGCGGTGACACTAACTGTGTTGGTAAACCCGCTAAAATGAATCAGGACAAGAAATAACGGCATGTTAATGCCATACTTGAGTCCATATACAAATGAAAACACATATTTGAGATCGACCATTACGATAATATATAACTTTCCGGTATAACGCCTAAATTGCAAAATTGTTCGTTTCGACCAAAAAGGCGACAAATGTCGATTTGTCCACAAGACTAATTCGGAGGATTCCGGATGTTAAGGATAAGAATAAAACAATGTTAAACATCCTAAAACAATGTAAGAATAATAAGAATGCCCAAAAGACATCGTTTCCGGTCATTCGTCAGACAATGCACAATTCGACAGGAAAGCGGCCGATTGTTGAAACGACGAATATCTTAGTGGCCGATAGCCTCATCCGGGCATCTAGTGAACTAGTTAAGCCTCATTTGGAACTAGGAATCCATTCAACTAACATGAGGTCAAGGAAACACAACTTTCGGAAAAGTTCGAAGGCGGAACATAAAAGTGCCGATATCGATCGAACGATCAAACGAAAGACATTTCGGGCATCCTAACTCATCGTATATTCGTCTAGCAAACTAGTCCTACATATTTTTGGATTGGAAATGCACTAAGTAGACGCCATATTAATTGTGGTGGTTGAAAACAAAAGCTTCCGGTACTAAATAAATAGTTTCGTTTATTAACAATTATTGCGACGATGAGCGATCTAGCGACGTATCCGTCACGCGAAACTTATATTGGAGGATCATGTGGATTAAATACCATGTAAATACACCCTAAACTCTAATCTTATGCTTAAGATGCTAGACCATTAACCCTAATCACCATACTTAGCATAATTACCAAAATATCTACATTTTTAACGTGTGTAAAAAATAAAAATTACACTTTACCCCCCCCCCCCGGTCATATGGACGGCTGCAAGTGGGCTCCATTCCACTTGATTTTGTTGAAAATTGAAGATTAGGAGCATGGCCTTGGATTTGTTGAAGACTTGAAGTATGATGTGAATATATATCATGACTTATACTTAATCTTATCATTTTTCTTCAACACAAAGTTGCAACCATTTCTTCTCCTTGTTTCCCCTTGTTCACGGCTCCACCATCATCACCATACACCACCATTTTGCCACCCTAAAACACCACAATATCTACACTTTAAAGCCTCATCAAGTTCATTAAAGAAGCTAACAAGGATGGAGAGCATTATGGCTTCTTAAATAGCTTCATTTTCTTCCATAATCATCAAGAAACTGTGCACCCTTTGTAAGCTAAACTCATCCATAATTTAGCTTATTTTTATGCTTAGATTATTAGTGTACAAGTTGATCATCTTGAAAATCAAGAAAAGATAAACCAAAAACCCTAACTCACAACATAATAATAACACCAAATATTGTTTATTTGTGTTGATTATATGTTTATATAATAGTTAGTTAGCATGTTGAAGTTGTTTGTGTTAAAAGTATGATATAAAAGTTGGATATCTTGTGTGATTTAGTATAAAAATGAAAGTTTAAACATGATAAGGTTTAAATCTAAACAAGATCATCAACTACATCATCCATGAAAAATACTACAATTAAAAGATAATTTTTATGCATATGAATGATTTTATAAAAAGTAAACATTTGTAGTAAGTTGTAATCATCTTAAAAATATGTAGTAATCAAGAGGTTAAAGGTATAAACTTAATTAAATAACATGCTAAAGAAGTGATTTGAAAGGTTAATAAATGTTGAAAACCCACTTGATTTACTAGGATTTTTTAACAATAAAGAGTCATGGATGATGATAGATTTATATTGTAAATAAATATTAGATGGATTGTTGATGATGATTATGAGCTTAAACAGGTTTTAAATACGTTTTTGAAACGTGGAAAGTTTAGGGGAAACTATGGCGAAATTTTCTAAAAATCTAATCGCGATTAAGACATGATTAGTGGGGTGATTAGTGGGACTAAACGCGATTAGTAACTTAAATCGTCATTAAGTAGACTCTAATGATAAGGGTTATCCCTAAATGGCCAAGTGTTTAACAAAGTTACAAATATATATTTATAAGTAAAAATTAATGCTTTTTTTACAAATATATATTTCTACTTGGAAAATAATATAAGTATATATTTATACATTTGTTACCAATAAATTTGTATGTATACATGTTGTGTTGTATGTGTATGTATTAGAAACCTAGGGTATTCATAATAAAATACCTAATCATATACAAAATACAAACACTTGATCAATACACTAAGTGTTGGTGACATAACAAATATATCCTTGAAAAGCGTCGAAACAATAATCGGACAATCGAAACGATGCGAACATTAGGTGAACATTCAAGATTACACCGTCGCGTCGACGACCAACGGGTGAATCACCGGCACGAAAGGTAATTACAACAATGGGAGATTCTCGACGAAAACGAACATGTAATGAACGACACCGACGTCGAGTTTAAATATATATTTAGACATTCAACATATATTTATATATGTTATCGAAATCAAAATCCGGAAAGTTAAAAATATAAAAAGCTAGAAAATTATAAGTAAATACTTATAAGAAAATGGGCTTTAAAAAAATATAAATTACATGAGCTAGGCCCAATGACATAAATACGTAGGCTAGGCCCAAAGACAAAAATACATGGGCTAGGCCCAATGACAAGAAAACATGGGCTAGGCCCAAAGACATAAAAAACATGGGCTAGGCCCAATGACAAGAAAACATGGGCTAGGCCCAAATATATAGATAACATGGGCTATGCCCAATGACAAGAAAACATGGGCTAGGCCCAATGACATGTGAAGGGCAAGGCCTAGTTCACACATGATTTGAAAACAATAATATATATATATATATATATATATATATATATATATATATATATATATATATATATATATATATTTAAGAAATATATATAACAATATTAATCGAACGAACAAACTACCAACACTATGATAACATTATAAGTGGTTCAATCATAACAAGGATTTAAGATGAACAACGAGTACAAGGTCCATTGAGACCTAGGTGTCTAATGAAACCAATACGCATGTAGGTTACATACGTTGCGGACACCGATCGATAAATAGTACGACTTAACGGAACACAAAAACTGTGAGTTCATGTCCCTCCTTTCAATTATTTCAAGTTTTGTTTTAAACTATCGAGGGGAAACACATGTCATATCAAAACAGTATGTTAGCTATGGGTTAGTAGATAACAGATCAATGTGCGTAAGTAGGATGATGCCAATAGTACCATTAATCACTTAGTGACCAAGGTGCAAAAGAAGTAGATCTATTGAGGTTGAGACTGCTCCACTCCTGGTTGGTATACCCTTCCGAGTGCTTTTGTGATCCCAATGATGTCAAAGTAGTCTCGGTTTGTTTACTTACTTATGGCATAAGTATGTCAGGATGCTCGCGACACACTGATAGATCCTTAAATAACTCATTGATGCTAATAACATACTCGGATTTCAATGCAGGATTTCAAAGATGACATTTTCATACGAAAACATTTAACTACATGAACTCGCCAACTTTATGTTGGCTTTTTAAAATTACATGTATTTCAGGACGCAAGACTTGAGCTGGTGATAGGATCTGGGTATGGAAATTAGTCAAGACAACGATGTACTACCTTTTGGAGGGTTTGCCTTTTATATCCCAACCTCGTATGGGTATATAGAGGTCAAAGCCTCAATATGAATTTGTGATGAAAACAATGTCTATTTTGGAACAATGTGTTTTTAAGCTATGTTTGTAAGTGGTAATCCGAGACAGATAACAATGTGATTTCACTTTTGAAAGTTGTAAATGTGCAATGAAACTTAGTAATGGCATGAGATCGTTGTTATTTAATACTGTTTACTAAATTGGATGCAATGATTACCTAGTAGTCACACACTTGCGCTTCCGCTACGATCGGGGTGTGACAGGTTGGTATCAGAGCTCCGATTGTAATGAACCGGGGAAAAACTTTTTATTAAAAGTTGGTCTACAATCACCAGGGGCTCACACATGAAAACAAAGTTTAAAACATAATAGAAATGTTTTGGAATTATAACAAGATAACAAATAGGTTTTCATTGTGTCACGATAACATGAGGATCTATCACACGAGCTCAGCCATAAGTAACGAAAAAGGATCAAAACATGATTAGTCTATGGGAAATAGACACATTACATTAGAAGACTATGTGTCGTGGACACGTTACAAAAGATAGAAATCCTAGCTAGATGGGATTTTATGTGATTATATATATATATATAATTTATTTATATATGTGTTGTACGGAATATTTTGCCAAGAACGAAATGCTTTCGACTACGGATATTATTATTATCCATGACTCGCACAATGAGAATATCGACCTCGCGTCTATTGCGGAGCTTATGGCGAACGTGGTTCCTAAGTGAGACCTTAGGATCGATTCCACATAAGGTGGTTGCTTTTCCCGCGGATGCGGAGATGCCTGGCTTCAGTAGTGACGAAGAGGCGGAGGTGGTAGCCTTGGACGACAACTCTATTAGTGGGACGAGGTCCTAGTGACTCATATTAATTATTAATAACGACACTCTTATCCAGACAAGGAAAGGTGAAGTACTCATCTTGAAGGTGCCCCTCCAGTTGTTATTGTTGCAAATTCTCTCTATTTCTAAATCTGTCTAACAACATGCCCTTTCGCGAGTAATGTCAAGGGATGATAGCACGTGGACCAATCACGAAGGTCCCCTATATGTTGAAGGTATGTAGACAATAGCGTCCTCTCTCTGACTGATCGTCGTCTTTGAACGGTAGAACACTAGGGTGACCATGCAAGGCAATTTATTATTACGGGGGCCCACGTAATAATAACTTGCAGTGGATGAGAATCCTGGTGGACTATGCGGGTCAAGTTAAAGATCACTACTCATTCGAGATTGTAAAGTTGTTTAGGTTTCTATCTAGTGGGACGCTAACCGGGGTGGTTGCTATAACACCCTACGATACAGAAACACCACACGTATTTGTTCGCATCTAACGTTCGATCTATACCATGAGTCGATTGAGACTAGTCATCTAAACAAACCAAAACTGGTTGGCCACCCAACGAGGATATCTCCTCAACGGTCTAGAGTTCTTGTACATGGGTTGTTTCCATGGTGTCTATGGTACATCATCTTATTTATTGGAAAGAGATTACATTAAACTCAGTCATTAGAGATTTGTCTTATTCCAAGGGATGATATGGCATGAGCCATGCTTAACACCCTCATTGCATTCTATTCGATATCTATGAAATTATAACAACCTAGCTGGAGCTCGTGGAACTCAAGGGATATCAACATATTCGTCACACGGGTTGGTGTCGTGAACGAATTTTTTTCCTACTTTGGACGATCGAAGTCCACGAAGTATGGGGTACATGCTACAAAGGTTGGAGACGACCGTTTGGTTTCTCCTCCTCAACAAGTTATTTCCTTTCCAATTAGACATATGGCCGATACACGCAAGGGGTACCACGAATCTTGGATTGTTGCTATTCACGTTGTCATTGTCTCAAACATGTGTGAATAATGCAATCTTGTGGTTTCCATGACTGATGGCATTCTTTATTATTAGACGCATGGTAGACTATATTTATCCAAATATATGTCTAACTTCTTTTAATCTTGGGTATTAAGAAGAAACATGGCGCCAAAAAGGAAGGTTACACCCGAAAGGGGCTAGTTAATCCCTGACATACTGGGTAAGCCGAACTAGAGTCCTTATGGAAGGACATACGGTTACACCTGAAGATGCGATCATACACGGTCTTAAATTCTGAGGCCTTCCCGGACGGTAAGCCGCGAGACCTCATTGGTGCGAGAGGTGCGGTTGGTTAGGTCCGCTCAATAAAGACAACATCGGTTAGCAATGCTAGTAAATGCACTCTTGAGTAAACGATTAGGTAAACAAAGAGTCTCTTGCTGAATGCAGCCTTAACTTGGTGAAATCCTCAAGTAGAAACTTTAAGGAGTGATACTATGAAGAGGTCATCATGGGAAGAACTCAAAAATCCTATGCGAGAAGAGTATTACTCGCTAACTGGAATTCTAAGGGTAGAAACGGGATCCTAGAACTCGATCATGATTGCAGCCAACGTTGTTGGTTACACTCAACGCTTTCACAATCTCTCAAGGGCGGTTCCATACTGGGGAACACCTGATATCAAACGCATTGAGTGCTACATTTGGGGTTTAGCCTCTAAGAACCAAAACATGACCACATTATCCCACCCTACATTCATCACTCAAACAGTAACTCTCGCAGTTAGTCTCACCAAGGATGCGGTGAGAATAAGAATTATCAAAGAAAGGTGTAGAAAGGAAGGAAACGCATGTGGAACCTACTAGCGATGGGAGGCGAAAAAACTCGCCCCTTAAGGCAGGATCGAGAGGGAATAACAAACGAAAGGGGAACTCCCGTGATGATAGAAACGAAGGTAATTGCTGCCATAATTGATGCTAGCACCAAGAAATATGCCAATAACTTATTGAAATCCTAAAAGTGATAAGTGAAAACTTCCTCAAGAGGGCACTTGCAAAAGTGCCAATAGTAGAAGTGTGGTGAATGAAGACACAAAACAGAAACCAATAAGTTAGTAAGACTCAACCAAGAACAAGGATGTTAAGTGTGGCATGAAGGCCACTTCAAGCATGAACGTCTCAAGAATGAATCAGGCAAGTGAATTAAAGTGTGAGTGAGCAAAAACTATGGATACCCCACAAGATCCTGATGTCGTCATGCGTACGTTCTACTCTACATTCATTATGTGTCAATTCTTTGATACCAACACCAGCTTAGCTAGTGTCTTTAGGTGTTAAGCTTATACCCGAATTAGAGTCTTGTAAATTAGACGCGTTATCAAGGTAGCTAATGGAGAATTAGCATTAGACTCGTCTCATCGATACGAGTCCAATGATATATAACGTCCAAATTTATTTTTTTTTCCAAAAAAAATCACACGATTCTAACCGTGCAATCGGTTTGCAAAATTGTTTACGGATCAATTTCTGTGTACCAAAACATTTTTTTTACTCAGCTGGTTAATTTTCCACCTTTTCGAGTTCAACTCGGAACAGTACCTAATTCGAAACAATATTTCGAGATGGTAATCATCAGTAGTTATATAAGGTTTAATTGCTACTTTAATAAATTCCATCGGGTTTAGCAAGTTCAGTTTTTCTTATATGAAAAAGATGAATATGAAACTAGTGTTTAAATGAATTTAAAAACGAATATAAACCGGGTTAGACACACAATCCAGTTGGTTGGACTGTGTGCATACGAAGCACAAGGTCTCCAGTTCGAGTCTGTACACGTTCTGATTCGTTACAATAAATCAAACCGTTTTATAAAACTCATATATGAAACCGGCAGTAAGTATATAAAAGATATAAAAATCTTATATTCAATGGGTTAGACACACAGTCCAATTGGTCGGGCTGTGTGCACACGAAGCAACAGACGCGGGTTCGAGACGGTTCCATCACACGATTCCTATAATCTACCAAACCTTTTTTATAAATCAGAATATAGTTTGGTTCAATAAGTGTATAAAGTTAATTAATATCTGATATATTCTGGGTTAGACACGTATGTTAGTTGGTCGAGCTGCGTGCACGTAAATGAGAGGTCACGAGTTCGATCCCCACACGCTGCCTAATGTCCGGCCGGTTCAATTCGAAAGAAAACATATTTTTTTTAATTGAACTTTTAATTATTTCCCCTAAAAGCTATAATATTTATAATAAAATAATATTATTTTAAGCAAATAGAAATATAGTAAAAATTATCTAAAATATCTAATAATATGTGTAAAAAAATAAGGTAAGTAAAAATACTAAATTTAACCAAAAGAAAATATATGTATCTAAATTATTATGTGAATATTTAGGTTAGACTTATCGTCGCTTGGTATCTCAATCGTGTGCAATTTTCATCAAATCATAAACGCACCCACTGTGAGTGAATCTTACAACTTCTTCTTTTACACATGCTTTTGGGGTGTATCATGTGTCGCTTCTATTATTTTATTATTATAAATCTCGTGCCATTACCATTTATGTGATCTAACGTGCTATGTGATATTGTTGTTTATTGTGATTTTGTGTTTATATTTCTCATTTCAGTCATGCTCTCTCACATTAGACCCATTTGTTCCCCGTTACTTACGGGTGGAGCGTCGCGTTGCCTAATATACTAGATCGGCTCCGATTGATTGAGCCTTGATCTCACCGCACATTGCTTATCGTGCTCACATGTTCATTACTAGTGGATTGTGTGGTTTGTGATTTAAATTACATATACGTTACTCATATTTGGTTAATGCACATTTTATTGAAAATAATAAACATATCATTTTTCTTAATGATTACATGGGATTCACTCGCCAACTTATGTTGACCCAAAAACTCTATTTTTACACATGATACAGGTGAACAGGTTTGAAGCATGGATCATGTAGGACATGGGCCTTAGAAGAAAATAAAACGATACTTGCAAGCTTTGTTTGGAACCTTTTGCGTTTGTATGAATTATGTGTTGATTGGAATGTTATATTTTAAATTTGAAATAAGAAGTATGAAACTTTTATAATAGTAAATGTCATGAGCTTTGAGAAAACCCATTCATGCCCCAAGTACCATATCCGCTGTGGGTCAGGGTGTGACAGATTGGTATTAGAGCAAGTGACTATAGTGATATAGGATAGGTTATTAGACCCTTAGAGCCTATACTATAGTCAATTAGAATTAAATTGCTTACGTGTTAAGTTGGTTACATGCAAACTTGTGACATTTACTTGTTTTACACTACTCACACACACAATTACATGCAAGCATTTTAATTGCTATTTGATTTTGTGTGACATTCAACGTGTTATAAATATTGTCAATATAACATGCATATACATGTATGCATATATTATCGTCATAATGCACGTCTTGATTCTCACATATTTAAACATTTTCTTGCCTTTCTTTTAAAAAATTTGTGATGTTTTTATTATTCAATCTCATCAAAGTGAGTTCTACGACGGGCATGTAGTAACTGGAAGGGTACAAGTACCGGTAGTCGAACCGTCCTGTCTAGGATTGGCATTCGTATAGATACAAATTAACGGACCAGTTTGCCTATCTAGGGACTAACAATGAGAGTACAAAGGACCTATTAGGCCAAAGCATACCACATCAAACGTCGTGTGAACTAACGCCACTTTGAGTTATCACTGTGTCTACACCAGGACACCTTCCGACCTTACACCTCGCAATCATGTTTTACGATTTTCAGTCGGGTGGTGCGAGTGTTAACAGGCCAAAACCAATGTGAACCCTACAAAGCCCAGTAGTCATGGGGGCCCACATGACTACCTAGGCCAAGTATGGGGGACATATGGGGGCCCAAACATGTGCAAAGCCCAAGACTTCCTATGGATGTAATGGATTTATTTTTCTCATTTGATTTGTGGATGTTTAATTTTATCTCTAAACTCTATGCGACACACATGACACTTATACGCCAAGCTCATAATCGCGTTACGTATTTCCTGTAGATGTCTTCTTGGCACTCTCGTGGAGGTAGGAGATTAGGAAGATCCGGTGAGCGCATGGCTGCTAAAATAGCCCAACAAATGGCCGCCGTAATTCCCGATATCGTAATTCAAGTTCAACAAGCTCTCACCGCTAACCCTGTCAACCCAATCAACCAAGAGGAACAAAATGCTGCTAACTCTCCCACAAACACCACTAAGTGCACTTACAAGCACTTCAACTCATGTGACCCTACAAAGTACGAAGGAACTGAAGGGGTCACTGCTCTCCTTTGATGCTTTGAAGAAATGGAGAGTACCTTTCTCAATTGTGACTGTCCCAACGACCGTATGGTTCGTTATGCTACTGGTCATCTATATGGGTAGCACTCACTTCGTGGAATGCCGAAAAGGGTAGAAGAGGCGCCGAAGCCGCAGTGCCCTAACTTGGGAACAACTTCGAGAACTTATGACAAGACGCTTTTGCCCAAGAAGCGAAATTAAAAAGCTGGAGGATGAGTTCTATTTTCTGAAACAAAAAGGAGGGAGATCATATAACCTACAACAAGAGGTTTCTCGAGTTGAAAAGATGGTTCCAAATTTGTTCACTCCCCTCTACTGTCTGATCGAGCACTACATTCGGGGTCTTCCTTCGAAGATTCAGGACTCTGTGATGAGTACTACGCCTGTAACTCTGGAAGCAGCAATGGGGCTAGCTACTGAGCTCACCGGAAACCACATCAGGAATGGGGATTTCAAAGATGAGAAGAAGAAAGATAAAACACCGACCGAAACCCCCAACTCAACTCAAGCCGGATCCTCTTCCCGATTCACTGGCAAGAGAAAGAGAAATGGGAAGAATTTTGCTGTCATCTAAACCAATAAGCCAACTCTATACAATCAACCCATTGCAGCCGCTACAATTACCCAAGTTGCTCCCCCTACGGCTCCATTCAAGAAGCAGTACACAGGACCTCACTCGAAGTGCAATCGATGCCAATACCATCACCCTCTTGAGAACCCACGTCTTCACTGCTCAGGGTGTGGCCGAGTAGGCCATACAATCCAAACCTGCCGCTCACTTCAAAGAAAAGCCCGCAACCAACCACAAGCCCAACCCAACAACCAAATGGTGGGCCATGTTCCTTACCAACAACCATTGATTTTACCACCTGTTCAACCCATAGCCCAACCCTTCTACCAACCTAATTACTCCATGATGCCACACGTTAGAGCTTGTTTTAATTGTGGTGATCCAATACATTTTCGCAACACCTCCCCACATTTAGTGAACATCATCAACGCACAAGCCCAAGCTAATCCTGTGAACCAAGCTAATCAAGCCAACCCGCCAGCACGAGGTAGAGCTTTTAACATCAACGCCAATCAGGCTAGAGCGTATAACAACATGGTCAACGGTACATTTCTCATTAATGATAGCTGCGTATCTATTCTTTTTGACACGGTCGCAAATAAGAGTTTTGTGTCCCTAGAGTTCGAATCTATTCTTGGTTTACCTCGTGTTGGTCTAGCCGAATCATTTACAGTGGAAGTAGCAGACGGTGAACCTATTAGGATGGATTCTATCATTCGCGACTGCACTCTTACTCTTAATGACCATGATTTTCCAATCGATCTCATCCCTATGTAATTGGGAAGCTTCGACGTCATCATTGGTATGGACTGGCTCAGTCAGCATCATGCCAAAGTTATATGTTATAAAAAATTCATTCGAATTCCACTTTCCGATGCCCAAACCCTTCGTATTTTTGGTGAAACCCCAACCAAGGGACTCAAGTTGATGTCGTGTCTTCAAGCCTGAAAGTATCTTCGCAAGGATTACATGGCATTCTTAGCCCACATTGTTAAGAAAGATGCCAAGGAGAAGAAACTCGAAGATATTCCAATTGTTAGAGATTTTCCCCAAGTCTTTCCAGACGATGTTTCAGGACTTCCTCCTATGCGAGAAGTCGAATTTCGAATCGATCTTGTGCCTGGTGCCACTCCAGTTGTAAAATCTCCATATCGGTTAGCCCCCTCTGAAATGCAAGAGTTAGCTAGTCAGCTGCAAGAGCTTACTGACAAAGGGTTCATATGCCCTAGCTCATCACCTTAGGGTGCGCCGGTTCTTTTCGTCAAGAAGAAGGATGGAACATTTCGTATGTGTATCGACTATCGAGAGCTCAACAAGCTCACCATCAAGAACCGTTATCATTTACCTCGCATCGATGATCTTCTAGACCAACTTCAGGATGCCAGCTGTTTCTCAAAAATCGATCTTCGTTCTAGCTATCATCATCTTAGAATACATATAGAGGACATTCCTAAGACTGCCTTTCAAACTCGCTACGGTCACTACGAATTGATGGTCATGCCTTTTGGTTTGACCCATGCTTCCACCGTTTTCATGGATCTAATGAATAGGGTGTGCAAAACCTACCTCGATCGTTTCGTCATTGTCTTTATCAATGATATTCTTATTTATTCCAAGACTAAGTCAAATCATGAGAGACATCTTCGACCTATCCTAACACTTTTGAAACGGAAATGCTTTACGCTAAGTTTTCAAAATGTAAATTCTGGTTAAAAGAAGTTCAATTCCTTGGGCACGTCGTCAACAACAAAGGAATTCATGTCGACCTGCAAAGATCATAGCGGTGCAAGAATGGCAGGCGCCACGCAATCCTACCGAAGTTAGATCATTCCTCGGACTAGCAGGTTATTATCGACGTTTCATCGCCAATTTCTCCCGCATTGCCTTACCGCTCACAGCCTTGACTCATAAGGGCAAGCCCTTCGATTGGGGGCCCAAACATGAGGAGGCGTTCCAAACCTTAAAACAGAGACTTTGTGATGCACCTATTCTCACTCTCCCTTACGGTTGTGATGATTTTGTGGTCTATTGTGACGCATCAGGGTAGGGGCTTGGGTGTGAATTAATGCAAAGGGTAAGGTGATAGCCTATGCCTCAAGGCAACTCAAAGTCCACGAAAAGAATTATACCACTCATGACCTTACACTCGGAGCAGTCCTGTTCGCTCTAAAGATACGGAGATATTATCTCTATGGTACAAAGTGTGAGATTTACATTGACCACAATAGCCTTCAACATATCTTCAATCAGAAAGAGTTAAACATGAGGCAACGACGATTGGGCGAACTCTTGAATGATTATGATTGCGAAATTCATTATCATCCTCGTAAAGCCAATGTCATAGCAGATGCTCTTAGTCGAAGAGAATATGCTAACTCCATTCACCTTTTGTGTTCTCAAATTGTAATTGACCTTCAAAGACGCATTCGCGAAGCTCAACACACCTCTATCACGGAAAATGATTTGCGAGATGAATTATCTTGTGGAGCTGAAACCAAGTTAGAATCAAAGTCCGATGACATTCTTTATTATCTAAACCGTATTTAGGTACCTTATCGGGACAACCTTCGTACATTTCTCATGAATGAGGCCCACAAAACCCGATACTCCATACATCCAGGGGCTGATAAAATGTATCAAGATCTACGATACTCTTACTGGTGGCATGGAATGAAAAAGGATATTGCCATTTTTGTCTCCAAGTGCCTCACCTGTTCGAAAGTTAAAGCCGAGCATCAAAGACCCTCAAGCTTACTTGTTCAACCCGAAATACCCGTTTGGAAGTGGGAAAACAAAACCATGGATTTTATTACCGGGTTACCTCGCACCTCCAGTGGGCATGATATGATTTGGGTTATTATAGATCGTCTTACCAAATCAGCTCACTTTATTCCGATCCACGAAGACTATAAAAACGATAAGGTAGCTCGTATCTACATCGATGAAATTGTAAGTCGACACGGTGTGCCTTTGAGCATCATCTCAGATCGAGATGAGAATTTTACTTCACGAACATGGCAAGCCGTGCAATCAACATTAGGCACTCGCTTAGATCTCAGCACCGCCTTTCATCCTCAAACTGATGGTCAATCTGAGCGCACCATATAGACTCTTGAAGACATGCTACGATCTTGTGTTATTGACTTCAAGGGCAATTGGGAAACTCATCTACCTTTGGTCGAATTTTCTTACAATAATAGTTATCATTCGAGTATTGGTATGGCGCCATTTGAAGCATTATACGGTCGTAAGTGCCGATCACCTGTATGTTGGCACGAAACGGTGAAGCGCAGATCACTGGACCAGAATTAATTCAAGAAACAACCGATAAGATTCTCCAAATTCGCAACAATCTTCTAGCAGCTCAGAGTCGTCAAAAGAGTTACGCCGACAAACGACGAAAGCCACTCGAGTTTTGTGTTGGCGATCAAGTACTTTTGAAAGTGTCACCATGGAAGGGAGTTGTTCGGTTTGGACAAAAAGGCAAGCTAGCACCTCGCTATGTTGGACCTTTTAAAATACTCGAGAGAGTTGGTCCTGTAGCCTACAAGCTTGACTTACCTGAAGAACTCAACAAGATTCATCCAACGTTCCATGTCTCTAACTTGAAAAAGTGCCTTGCCGATGAAAACCTTCATATCCCGTTAGAAGATATTCAAATTGACGAGTCAATGCATTTTGTAGCGCGTCTTGTAGAAATCATGGACTTCGGTGAGAAACGTTTAAGACGAAGTCTAATTCGGATAGTCAGGTACGTTGGGAGTCGAAACGAGCACCCGAGTTTACTTGGGAACGTGAAGACTCAATGCGCGAAAAATACCATCATCTCTTTCAAGATAAACCTACTATCACTTAAATTTCAGGATGAAATTTCTAAAAGTAGGGGATACTGTAACATCTGTAGAAAAACGGGTTCTAAAACCTGCACCATTTTTGTAATCAAGTTTATATCATGATCTTTTCGTTACACATTTATGTTAAGCATTTAAGGAATCCGTTATATTATTAGTATTAAATAATAAATAATAATAATAATATTAATAGATAAAGTATATATATATATATATATATATATATATATATATATATAATAGTGATAAAACCAAAAATAATAAAAAGGTGTGGACCGCGTGTATCGAACCTAGGTCTCCACCCAAACCAAACATACAACACACCACTACACCACTCGCCCACATCTTATATATCTCAAACCAAATAATCTTTTATATCAAAATAGCTCATGAAACCAAATTCAAAAGAAGCCGCCTGTAACGACTACAATCACCAGCAATCATCAAGATTGCGAAATCTTCACAATCATCTGAAGAGAAACGTTTCCGGTATTAATCATAGACTCAAATCGAGTCAAAACACATTCAATTTGAGTTACAAACATCGGCCATTATTGTTTGACCGAAACCGTAACATAAATTGTGCCATCATCCTTATCTATAAATAGAGAGTCTTGAACTCAATTAGATTGCACCCGCACTCTCAAAAAAACCTCCATAAACTTTTCTTACCATCTCTGCTCCTTAAAACATTTCGTCGGAATCTGCTTCAACCGTCGGAACTTCGCAGGAACATCAAACACATCTTTGATCGGTGTATCATCTCACCTAAACCTTTTTATTTTATCTCATCAGTAGTTATATATGGTTTAATTGCTACTTTAATCAATTCCATCGGGTTTAGCAAATTCTGTTTTTCTTGTATGAAGAAGATGAATCTGTAACTAGTATTTAAATGAATTTAAAAACGAATATAAACTGGGTTAGACACACAGTCCAGTTGGTTGGACTGTGTGCATACGAAGCACAAGGTCTCCAGTTTGAGTCTGCACACGTTCTGATTCGTTACAATAAAACAAACCTTTTTATGAAACTCAAATATGAAACCGGCAGTAAGTATATAAAAGATATAAAAATCTTATATTCAATGGGTTAGACACACAGCCCAATTGGTCGGGCTGTGTGCACACAAAGTAACAGACGCGTGTTCGAGCCGGTTCCATCACACGATTCCTATATACTACCAAACCTTTTTAATAAATCAGAATATAGTTTGGTTCAATAAGTGTATAAAGTTAATTAATATCTGATATATTCTGGGTTAGACACGTAGGTTAGTTGGTCGAGCTGCGTGCACGTAAATGAGAGTTCACGAGTTCGATCCCCACACGCTGCCTAATGTCCGGTCGGTTCAATTCGAAAGAAAACATATTTTTTTAATTAAACTTTTAATTATTTCCCCTAAAAGCTATAATATTATAATCAAATAATATTATTTTAAGCAAATAGAAATATAGTAAAAATTATCTAAAATATCTAATAATATGTGTAAAAAAATAAGGTAAGTAAAAATACTAAATTTAACCAAAAGAAAATATATGTATCTAAATTATTATGTGAATATTTAGGTTAGCCTTATCGTCGCTTGGTATCTCAATCGTGTGCAATTTTCATCAAATCATAAATGCACCCACTGTGAGTGAATCTTACAACTTCTTCTTTTACACATGCTTTTGGGGTGTATCATGTGTCTCTTCTATTATTTTATTATTATAAATCTCGTGCCATTACCATTTATGTGATCTAACGTGCTATGTGATATTGTTGTTTATTGTGATTTTGTGTTTATATTTCTCATTTCAGTCATGCTCTCTCACATTAGGCCCATTTGTTCCCCGTTACTTGCGGGTGGAGCATCGCGTTGCCTGATATACTAGATCGGCTTCGATTGATTGAGCCTTGATCTCACCGCACATTGCTTATCATGCTCACATGTACATTACTAGTGGATTGTGTGGTTTGTGATTTAGATTACATATACGTTACTCATATTTGGTTAATGCATATTTTATTGAAAATAATAAACATATCATTTTTCTTAATGATTACATGGGATTTACTCGCCAACTTATGTTGACCCAAAAAATCTATTTTTATACATGATACAGGTGAACAAGTTTGAAGCATGGATCATGTAGGACATGGTCCTTAGAAGAAAATAAACGATACTTGCCAGCTTTGTTTGGAACATTTTGCGTTTGTATGAACTATGTGTTGATTGGAATGTTATATTTTAAATTTGAAATAATAAGTATGAAACTTTTATAATAGTAAATGTCATGGGCTTTGATGAAAATCCAATCATGCCCCGACTACCATATCCGCTGCGGGTCAGGGTGTGACATGTGAGAACCTCGGGAACCTCTGCACATGCATAAACCGTTTACTTAAACAAGGAAACCTAAACATTCACGGTATTGGGTGCATTAACATTTGCATCACTAACCAACTCACTTTTAACTTTAGTTTTACTTTCATCTTTGACAACCTTAGAAGTATCATTTCTTTTAACAACCCATTTGAATGACTACGATTTTAATTTGGGAAAAACATTTTAATCGTTAACATATAAACTCACACGAGTTTCAACCGATTTTTGTTTAACCGCAAATTTCTTTTCAACTTCAACTTATCTTTTCAAGATTTGTTTCAGAACAAATTTTAATTTTATTTATCTGATCACTTTTATGGTTTTTTCATGAACATGCTTACGACCTTTGTTTGGACAAGAAAAGGCAATGTGTCCAATCTTTTGACAATAATAACATTGTCGTGTATCCATAAGAATTTTCTCAAAAGATTTTGGTCTCTTAGCTTGTTCATGCTTTGCGTTTAGTTCGAGAAACTCTTTGTTGGTTTGGTTTCTGAACTTGGCTTCTTTCTCACTCTCAAAACTTGTCTCTGACACAAACTCAACATTTCTTTGAAATCGTGATAACTTGGGAAAATTATTGTTTCTGAAAGTGTTTTCTTTTTGATCATTACCATTGTACCAATTCCTTCTATTTTGATTATCCTGATAACCTTTATACGGTAATTTTGTCCATGATTAACATTTTGATAATATTCTTTTTGAGAAAAACATTTGTCTGAAATCACCTATGAATCAATTTCAACAAGTTGGTAAATTTTCTCAATAAAATATGGATTCACATTTTTAATTAGAAATTCACGGTCAGAATACAGCCTATCTGATCCGACCAATTGATATGTTGTTTTCAACTTGTCAAAATCTTGCAAAATATTTTCGTTCTTTTAAAAATGTGACTTTTTCTCAAATTTCCTATCACACTAAGAACTCTAAACAAATTTCTTCTTCCCTGACTCACTCTCTGCCTCTTTCTCAAAAACTTTTTCAACCACACTGTTACACAAATCAGAATCACATTCCGAACTATCCTCAGATTGCTCGTATGTCATGTCAATAGTTTTGGGTAACGGATCTTTAGGTCAGCTACAAGTGGGGTTTTTATTTCCACATTGAGAGCTTTTTCAACACCGTCCGGTGACTTCTTTGAGTAATTATTCCAAACATTCTCCCTAGTCTCTTAATCCTTACCCGTAGGTTTAGGAAGAATGTAGTCAGGAACATAAGTTGGTGTTATAACATCCGTCAAAAACTGATTTTAAAACCCGAATCATTTGTAAACGAACTTTCGATGAATAAATGCGATTGGAATTTTGTTAATTTTTCTCCTTATATTAAAACATATTTAGTTAGTTAAAAGTAAATAAAATATAACTTGTAATTAACAAAGTTAAATGAGAGGGATCGGTTGTGGCACTTGTGAAACTTGGAACATTTCTATGTAAATTAAACAAAGAAATGAGGAAAAAGAAAATTAACATGTAATCCTTATATTAAAACATATTTAGTTAGTTAAAAGTAAATAAAATATAACTTGTAATTAACAAAGTTAAATGAGAGGGAGCGGTTATGGAACTTGTGAAACTTGAAACCTTTCTATGTAAATAAAACAAAGAGATGAGAAAAAAGGAAATTAACATGTAGACTAGGGGATTCAAACCCAGGTGAACACATGCAACAAACAACAAGCCAACCACTACACCACACAAGTGCTTGGTGCAAATCCCCCCACACAAGTTACTTTCAAACACAAGATTGCTGCCAAAACCTTGTCATATGAACATGTAAAGTTCTAATCAACCAGGATTGATTTCCATTCCGCGTTTCCGTAACTAGTATCAATCATGCACATGGTCGAGATTACGTCCACATTACTCGTAGCTTATTACCTTTCCATGTGTAACCAACTCACCACTGACGGCAATAATCCTACGAAAACCCTAAAAAACGCCACTCTTACCCATCCTCTATAAATTCAGATCCTAGGATTACCATAAATCATTTACACCTTCACCTCACCCTCCAACTGCAACTTAACTAAGCAATGTTGATCAGTTCTATTTAAACATAATGGAAAACATTAAGAAATACCTGTGACAGCATACAGGCCAGCAGATAATCCAGTCAGAGACGCAGCCATGGGGTTCGGCATATTTGTCAGTATGATCTGGTTCCTCCTTAGGGTGTAAGATTATGATGGTAAGAACCGAACTAGGGATGAATTCGGTTTAGGTTATGGAGAGAGAGGTGGGTGGCGACTTTGATGATAATGATGTTACTGTAATTGTCTAACCCTAAACCTCTCTAATCATCTCCTTATATATACACCTAGAAGGAATCCCTAATTAGTTAATAAGGGTAATATGGTCCATCAAAAATTACCAACTAATATTTAATAGGATTAATATATTTTGATCTAATATAATATAAATGATTATAATGGCTACATGATTAAATATTATAAATAATATATTTAATCTTACATTCTCCCACTTAGCCGAGTAATCATTTATGATGAGTATTAGAATAAGCCTGATCAGGAGTTAACACTCATTTTAGCTTTAAACCAAGAACCGTCGCAGAGAAATACAGCCGTCGAATCATCATTCGACTCAGGACCTCCATTAGTCATACTACAACCTCAATTTAAAACCTAACAGTTATGAAGAAAATATGTAAATAAGCCCCTTAGCGTTTGAGTTGTATTTATATTTGTCTATATTTCATTATACCGGTAGAATATATGTTAGAGACATACAAAATCAAACTGAGGAAAATTCATTAGTTAAAACATGAGTAAGTACAATATGCTATTAAATAAGGTCTTTAGTAAATCCCATATTCGAAACATGTTCTTCGAAAACTTTAGGTGGGAGACCTTTAGTCATCGGATCCGCAAGCATATTTTTAGTACTAATATACTCGATACAAAGATTATTTTCCTCAACTCGTTCACGTACGAACAAGTATTTTGTATCGAGATATAAACCAGCTCCAGTCGAACTGTTACAGTTCAAGAAACAAACGGCAGCTGAGTTATCACTAGTAAAGCTTCAATGGTCTAGAAATGGAATTAACGATTTTGAGTCCAATGATCAGATTTCTAAGCAACATTCCATGACAGGTTGCGTTATAAACAACAATGTATTCTGCCATCATTGTGGAAGCTGAAGTTAACTGTTGTTTATGACTCTTCCATGAGATAGGTCCGCCTACTAACATAAAGATATAGCCCGAAGTGGATTTCTTGTCATCTTTGCACTTGGCAAAGTCAGAATCAGAATAGCCTACCACTTCTAAATGATCACTTCTTCTATAAGTCAGTTTACAGTCTTTCGTCCCTTGCAGATATCTAAGTACTTTCTTAGCTGCTTTCCAGTGATCTAGGCCAGGATTAGTCTGATAACGGCCTATCATTCTAGCAATATAAGCGATATCTGGGTGAGTACAGACTTGAGCATACATCAGGCTCCCGACTACTGACGCGTAAGGTATCTGGCTCATTTGCTCCTTTTCAACCTCTGTTGTCGGACATTGGAATGAACCGAAAACATCTCCCTTAACTACTGGAGCGACTGAGGGTTTACATTGTTGCATGTCATAACGCGTAAGGACACGATCTATGTAAGCCTTTTGAGACAATCCTAAAATCCCTTTGTGTCTGTCTCGGTGAATTTCAATGCCAATGATATAGAAGCATCTCCGAGATCCTTCATGTCGAAGTTATGTGAGAGTAATCGCTTCGAATCATGCAACATGTCTAAACTATTACTTACCAAAAGAAAATCATCAATGTAAAGGACAAGTATAGTAAAGTTGCTCCCACTCATCTTGAGGTAGGTGCATTGATCCACTTGATTCTTTATATAACCTTGCCTCTTCATGACTTCATCAAACTTAAGGTACCATTGACGTGATGCTTGTTTTAACCCGTAAATGGATTTCTTCAACTTATAGACTAGATGCTCCGACCTTCAGGTTGTTTCATGTAATCATCTTCGTCTAAGTCTCCGTTAAGGAAAGCGGTTTTAACGTTCATCTGATGCAGCTCTAAATCAAAATGAGCTACTAGGGCCGTAACGATCCTTAATGAATCTTTATGAGAGACAGGTGAAAACGTCTCTTGATAATCAATTCCCTCTTTCTGAGTGTAGCCCTTTGCAACCAATCTTGCTTTATAGCGTTCAACATTCCCATTCGGATCCAGTTTTGTTTTGAATACCCATTTACATCCTACGGGTTTGACACCGATGGGTAATTATACCAAATCCCAAACGTCATTTTTCTTCATGGATTCAAGCTCATCATTCATTGCTTTATTCGATTCAGAAGACTAATCACTGCTAATGGCTTCATTATAAGATATAGGATCATTGAGCTTTTCGGCATCCATTTCAGTCAGGTAGGTAACATAATCATCCCAATCAGTAGGCCTTCTGTGCCTGTATGACCTCCTGAGTTGATTATCGGGTTCAGCAGTGTCTTGGTTTTGAGCGTTTGATGTGCCTTCATTATGAGGTATAATGGGTTCTAAGTGTGGAGGTAAATTTAGAGTTGGTGCAGTTGTTGCATTGGGTACAAGAGGAGTAAACAGAGTAATGGTAAGCGACGAATCTCTCCCCCCGCGTCTTGTACTTCTTGCAATTCTTCATAAGGGTTGGTACTGCTCCCACTGACCTTAAAATCCTCCAGGAATGCGGCATGCTTGGTTTCAACAATACGGGTGATAGGGGAAGGAAAATAGAAACGATAACCCTTAGAGTGATTAGGATACCCGATAAAGAAGCAGGTAACTATTTTATGGTCAAGTTTCTTTAGGAAAGGATTGTAAAGTTTCGCTTCAGCAATGCAGCCCCATACTTTCATATATTTAAGACTCGGTTTCCTTCCTGTGCAAAGTTCATAAGGAGTTTTAGGGACAGACTTAGAAGGAACTCTATTGAGTATATGAACAGTTGCTTTAACGCTTCAGTCCAGAGGAATAATGGTAAATTAGTGTTGGCTAACATACCGCGCACCATGTTCATAAGGGTACAATTTCTTCATTCAGCGACACCATTCTGCTGAGGTGCACCTAGCATGGTGTATTGGTTTATAATCCCCTGGCCCTTACAAAACTCATAAAATGGACTAGGAGCTTGACCTACATCAATATGTCTTCCATAATATTCACCGCCTCTATCTGATCTCACAACTTTAATTTTACGATCTAGTTGTTTTTCAACTTCAGTTTTATAATATTTAAAAGTTGTAAGAGAGTCAGATTTTTCCTTAATTAAATACAAGTACATGTAACGAGAATAATCATCAATGAAAGTGATAAATGAAGTATGTCCAGTCATGCCAGCGATTTTGTAAGGACCACTAATGTCAGTTGAATGAGTTCTAATAAATTAGAGCTCCTAGTGGCACCTTTCTTATTCGCTAATGTCATTTTACCTTTAAGACATTTGACACATGTTCCAAAATCAGTAAAATCGAGAGGAGGTAAGACTTCATTCTTTACGAGTCGATTTAATCGTTCTCTTGAGATGTGGCCTAAACGTTGATGCCACAACATGGATGAAGTCTCTAAGTCTCGATTTTGTTTCATCTTTGTGAGTGATTCATTAATATTATATGACAACAAAGATTTGGAAAAGCCATCATCTAGTTCTAATCTATAGAGACCACCATCCAGAATGCCAGTACCATAAACCACATAATCATAGAGAATAGAGAGTTTGCGATGACCATGAGTAATATCAAAACCGTCTATGCTAACTATGGTCCTGATACAAGGTTCCGAGTTACCTCATGAACATATAAGGTATGATAAAGTTTAATGCACAAACCAGTTTTTAAAAACAATTGTAAAGTTCCAATGGCCCTCACTTCTAATTCTCTATCATTCCCCACTTTAAGTGTTCTTTGGTTTCTTCCCAGCCTCCGGATTGTAAGGAATCCCTGAGTAGAGTTAGTGACATGAGTCATAGCACCAGAATCAAACCACCAAGAATAAGCAGGAACATTTAAATTATAGGACTCAAGTATCTTGAAAAAATCGTTACCTTTCTTAGCCAGCCACTCCTTAAAGTCAGGGTATTCCTTTTGCTTATGTCCTGTCTTTTTATAGAACTTGCAGTAGGGTTTGCCTAAGGAGTTCTTAGAGCTGGAAGGCGCACTTGTACTAGGATTGGGCTTTTGGACTTTAGAAACATCCTTCCTTGGATAAGTGTTCTTCCTCTTGTTAGAGCTGGAGGTAGTAAAGTGTGCAACATTAGTAGTTCGATCCATCTTCATACACTCCTCCTCCTGCACGCACATGGTGATCAACTCACTCATCGACCATTTCTCTTTTTGAGTGTTATAATTGATCTTGAATGCTTCATAGGACAAAGGAAACGAAGTCATGATGAACTGAATAAGAAAACCATCACTAATCGCCATGTCTAATCCCTTGAGCTTATGGGCCATGTCGTTCATCATCATGATGTGTTCACGGATGCCGCTCCTCCCACATACTTAGTAGTCACCAGCTTGAGGATAAGAGTAGCAGCGTATGCTTTAGACGTTCCCTTGAACTGCTCCTCCACAGAAGCCAAGTAGGTTTTAGTATCTTTAGAATCAGGAATGGCTCCTCGAATTGCATTGCTTATGGACTGCTTCATGAACATGAGAGACATGCGGTTACACCTTGTCCATTTTTCATGAGCCAGCTGCTCAGCAGCAGTACTCTGAGGAGTAAGGTCTTCAGGCTTATTCTCTCTTAGAGCGTAATCGAAATCCAGCAAAGTAAGAGTAAGCATGAGAGAGTCTTTCCATGCAGCAAAGTTATCACCAGTTAATGGTGGAATCCCGCAATTGTGCGCTGATAGTGGAAATAATATGAGAAAAATTATGATACTAAGAAAAAAAGTCTTAATGTGATCTAAGGGCAAGTTACACTAACGCAGGCATAAGTAATGACCATTTTAGTTATGAAGCTGTGATATTGTCTATTACTAACATCATAATAATAGACTTAGTTAAAATTCTACTCAAATGAAGACAAATCAGCTTTAGCTAGAAGTGAAATCATCTAAGTATATGTGCAAAGTAATTGTGACAAATCAGCTTTGGCAAGAAATGAGACAATCCCTTTAATTATGCACTTGTCAAGTATGCTACACATGAATGAATTAGATAATCTTTGACAAGAAATAAAACATTCATGTTTATAATGCATAATTAACATAGCTTTTCGTAATACTTGAACAATAAATAGATGCATCAAATCACCTTTGGGCAGAAGTGATACATCAGAAGCTCATTCAAGTTAGGCTATTTGGTTTTGTAAAAAGTTATTATATTACAATTAATTAAGTGTTTACAAAACCATTTATTTAGTTCACAATAATAGCCTAATTTAGTAATGAGATTTCGGATAAACTCTTGGATTTCGGATGAGTTTCGGATTAGTCCGAGATAGGCATCTCGGATAAGACTCAAAATTAGTTCGAGATAGGCATCTCGGATAAGACTCAAAATTAATCCGAGATAGGCATCTCAGATGAGTCTTGAATGAGTCCGAAATGATCATCTCGGATAAGTTTCAGATTAGTCCGAGTTGGTCATCTCGGATGAGACTCTGATTAGTCCGAGTTGGTCATTTCAAATGAGATTCTGATTAGTCCGAGTTGGTCATCTCGGATGTTTAGTCCAGTTGGTCATCTCGGATAAGTCTCTGATGAGTCCGAGATGGGCATTTCAAATAACTCTCTGATGAGTCCGAATTGGTCATTTCGGATAAGACTCTGATGAGTCCGAAACTTATCCTGCAAGATTTCAAAATCTCTAATGATGGGAGTTAGTTGTGATAAGTTTTGAAATTCAAAACTTAAGGGATTATGGGATTAGTTTTCCTATTTTAATGCTGATATAAATATATCAAAATATTTCGAAAATAATATCCGTTGAATTTATAACAGATTTCGAAAATTAAATTAAACAAAAAAAATAGATCAAAACTAGGAAAACACTTAATCCACATTTAACTCCAAAATATAGGATTTTTTTCGAATTTCATAAGAACATAATGATGAACCCTAAAATATAAAACCAAATTCTGGAACCCGAAATCTGTATATTTAGTATATTAATGTGGATTTCGGAATAGTGGTTATCTCGGATGTGATTAAACATCTATTAAAAGGTCCGAATTTTAATTCACAATTTATGTGATTTCGGATTATTATTAGGTTTTCAAAATTCTGTTTTCCAGATTTTTAACCCCAGAATAATGGATTCAAAACAGAATTGATTTATCAACATATTGATCAGTTCTGTTTAAACATAACGGAAAACATAAAGAAGTACATGTGACGGCAGACAGGCCAGCAGAGAATCCAGCCAGAGACGCAGCCATGGGGTTCGACATATTTGTCAGTACGATCTGGTTCCTCCTTAGGGTGTAAGATTATGATGGTAAGAACCGAACTAGGGATGAATTCGGTTTAGGTTATGGAGAGAGAGGTGGGTAGCGACTTTGATGATAATGATGTTATTGTAATTATCTAACCCTAAACCTCTCTAATCACCTCCTTATATATACACTCAGAAGTAAACCCTAATTATTTAATAAGGGTAATATGGTCCATCAACAATTACCAACTAATATATAATAAGATTAATATATTTTGATCTAATATAATATAAATGATTATTATGGCTACATGATTAAATATTATAAATAATATATTTAATCTTACAAGCAAGAAGCTCGTCACCAGAACCCGTAAAGTTACGTCGGAGCCAAGACACCGCCGGAGCACCTTATCGACGGTTGTTTCGGTACAATTTTTCTTCACCTCTTACCTTTTGATTCATCCTATAATGAAACTTTCATCATTTGTACACCGACTTTGATCGGAACCACATAAATTCTGAGGACCGTTGAACCAGGGAGTTGGTTTGTTTTTAAGATGTGAAGAAGATGATCATCTGCTAGACGATCAAGTATATCATATTACGTAAACATCGGAACGAACAAACCAACCCAACGGCCCTTGACCATTCCGAAGTATACGGGGGTCACGAGTTCGACCCGGCCCCCATGCATTTTACTTTGATTTTCTTTTCGTTCAATGTGTTAATAAAGAAATTGAATATGGTTTTGCACGTAAAAGATCTGCTAGGAACACAGTTGACAGAAAACACAAGATAGAGCAGTGGGTGTAGTTAACACCGAACAACGCGGGGGCAACGGGTTTGACCCGGCTCTCAGGGATGGTAATAAAAAGGTTTGACACTCAAATCTAACCATAACAGACCTAGTAGTCCAGTGGTTGCAACCATTCCGTCGCAACCAAAGGTCCCGGGTTCTTTGAAGGTCTCGGGTTCGATTTGAGATCCTCACGGGTGTTAAGGGTTGGTTGTATATTTTTTTACTACAATGAATAATAATGATAGCAATAATAAATTACCTTGAAACTTTTCCCTAAATGTTAAAAACAGTTTAGAAATTTATAATTTGTTTTCTTTTGTAAATCATTAAGACAATCTAATAAAATAAATAATCTTATTTAAAAAAATCAACTATTAAATAATCCAAAAGTTAGCAAACAAATAGTTCAAATATTCATCTATTTAGTATATTTCCAACCCTTTAGGATAACGCTCGTTGCTTCAAGCTCATCAAATCCCATCTAAACGCTTAGTTTTGCAAGGAATCGCTAACGCAAACAATGAGTAAATCTAACCCCCTTTTATCACGTGAATTTGGGGCGTATCAGGTGTTTCTTTTGTTATCACACGTTCCATACCTTACCTGCAAATTACCGCATTGTTTGGTGGTGTTTAGTTATTTACATTACATTATACGTTACCATTGAACATATTTGGCCATCTAATTTCCCCTTACCTACGAGTGGAACAAGAAGATGTCAATACACGAGATCAACTCGGTTTGATTGAGCCTAGATCTTGCATTGAAAACCCGCACACCATATTACCGTGCGCCTTTATATATCATGAGATGCTTGATGATTGAGATTGTTATGAGGTTTTTCGTTTTTAACAAGTTTTACTTATTTTAAGTTAACACTTGTTTATGTCATAAACAAACTAAACTAAAAATTTTCCAAATAACAAATAAGATTTACTCACCAACCTTTGTTAACCCAAAACTATATTTTTACACATGATACAGGTAAACAACCTTGAGAAATGGATCAAGTAGGTTTGGGCCTTAGAAGATAAAAAAAGTTTATTTGAACCTTGTTAGAGTATGTACTTGTTTATTTGGATATTGTGTTATGCGGATTTCTTTTGAATTGAATTATTAATTATTAAAATCTTTAATAGCATGTCATAAGTTTTGATAGAAACCAATCATGTCCCAGTCACCTTGTCCGCTGCGGGTTGAGGTGAGACAGGTGTTGCATAACTTGTCAGTTTTTTATCAACTCTTTCGGTTTCAATTTTCATTTTCCGTAACTCTTGTTTTAACGCAACATTGTCATCAATGTGTTTGTTAATAGTAGTTTGCTTATCTGACATAGTTGCTTTAACATTGAAATCATTTATTGATCTTTTCTGATAATTTCTTTAAATTCTTTCTCCACCCTATGAAGCTTACTTCTTGAATCTTTTTCAGATCTCCCAACAAGTTATTAGTATGTTGTTTAAGCATACTATAAGCAGCATCCTTGTCAGTACATTTTTTTCACATGGAATTAAACATTTTGAACATACTAAGGGTGTTGTTGGTTTATCTAGTGATTCAGACTTAACCGATTCATTTTTAAATTGAACTTTAGACTCAATTTTTAAATCTAAATCGGAAACTTCTGTATTCACCTCTTTCAAATTTACCATCATTGCCTTTTGAGCAATCTTCTCTAGAGTTCCAGCATTTATCTCTTCATTAACATCAATCATCTCAACATAAATATTTGTTCCTCGTCATAATGTAGATCTTTAAATGCCGCTTCTTCACCAAAGAAAGCTGCAAAACTATTAAAAACTTCAGGTGGAAAAATAGATTTAAAGACATCAATAGGATTAGAATAAATCTTCTCCTCTTCGACAATATTTATAGGAACTATCTAAGATTCAGTTTCGATTGAAACTTTAGGATCAAATTTAATCTCCCTATAAGTATTAACTTTGATTTCCTCTGTGGTTTCAGCAACAATCTTTTCTTTCTCGATCAAGTCAACAACATTCTCATTTTCTACCACTTCACCTATTTTTTCTTTTACGTCAATCTCTTGTATATCTGCCATTAGAGCTAACCCACCAGTCTTTGAGACAACATCATTCTAGTTAAACCCTTCGTCACTTTGAGCTACAACCAATGTTTTATCCTTTGTTTTGGACGTATAGCTATCTTCAATTGGAATTACTCTCGAGTTTGGCTGGAATGTACTATTTTGAGAATTCTTATGATGAATTTCTATCTGATAGTAGTCTCTGCCAAATGGATTCACATTGTCATCTTTCACCTCACGATTCATGCATTCTCATTTAAAGTGTCCTTGTTCTTTACATCTAAAACAGGTAACTTTCGATTTATCAAACCCCAACTTGGTATCCAGACCTCCCATGCAATTATTTCCAGTTAACTCCATATAATGTTGTGCTATTCTAATCACGCTCGCCATGCACCAACAAATGTCTATTAGCTCCATTTCCTCAGGGTCGATGTTTTCGTAATCTTCCTTTGTCATGTTATAATTACCAATTCTTCCTACAACCAATCCTTCGTACGACTTGAGAATTGAAGCAAAAACGTCAAGTGCTCTTTCGCGTTGGTTACTGATAATCCTTGTGCAAATATCTGGATGTAGCAAAAGGATAACCTTGATATCCCCAGATGAAATAACAGTCTAAAGACCTAAAATGTTAAATTTTTGAAATCTCTCAACGCAATATTTAATGTTATAAAACATACGCCACTGGCATGTTACCCACTCAGTACATAGTTCGTTATGTTTATATCATCTTAGTAAATTGACTATTTCATGTTTCTTGCCTATTGGTACATCATATGATGAAGCTGCTATCACACTTATACAATTTTAATTTCAGTTCCAGTGTGACAATCTAACCAGCTGATGTACTATCATTTCTTCTTTTTCACACAGTAACAATTCATTTTTGATTTTTTTTATATTTCAACGTTTTTTATTTTTAAATTTTTTTAACTTACTACCATTCAACACACGCACTATCAAAACTCTTTTTGGCTTAGGGAAAATTCTCCCCCTAAATTTTTGCTTTTATGGATTAAGTATATAAAAAACAGAAATTTAACACAAACAATCTCCCACTTCAACTTGACAATAAGTTTTTCAGTTTTGAAATTTAGTGTTGGGCCCTTGAAAGTTTATACATTAGTAACTATTTAGTATGTGGACTAGATGTTGGTTAATTAAGTGTGGGCTTGTATGTGGGCTTGGTGGGGGCAAACTGGGCTTAGGGTTTAGGGGAGTTGTGGGCTCAACTCCCCTATAGATACATGTTTAGTTTTCTTTGTTAAGGTTGTTGATTCTCAGTGTTTTGTAGAAAACTTGTATTAGACGGTTATTATCAATTGTATGCAAGTTAAGCTTTTGGTATTGACTATTATGTTTCATATACTTTCTTGTGTTTATTATTGAATCAAGTTTGATTGTGTGATTCCGCCACCAATCAAACTAGTTGTGATATCGTTGTTTGATCCAATTTCGGGACTTACAATTGGTATCAGAGCCTGTTGAACCTGTTTCTAGGCTCAGATCGAGATCACACTGATTCGAGTTTACTTTCGGAAGTGCTGAGTTGCTGTGTTTGAAGTCTGCTTTAAAGAACAATCGAATTCGGATAATCTGCTGGTGTTTTTGAAGAAATTATGAGGATTTCGGATAATCTACATGTGTTTTCGAATAAAGTGTTTCAAGAATTTTTGAAGATTGTTGTGTAGCAGCTGCTGGTTTCTTATAATTCTTGAAGATTTGCTTGTAGGATTTCGGAAAGTTCGTTAGAGGATTTTCGGGATTTTAGTTACCAAGATTATCAGATTTGAAGATATTTTCAAAAGTTTTTGAACTTATCACGATCCTGATTATTCAAAAGTTTGTTATTTGACTTTTTCTGTTTTGCAAGGTTTTCAAGTACACCGTTCCGGAACCACTATTTCGAACAAGATCTTCATTTCGAATGGCCACTGTTTCGAACAAGTTTAACATTTCGGATAGCCGCTGTTCCGAACAAGTTCATCATTTTGAATTGCCACTTTTTCGAACAAGATCACTGTGTCGAAAAATGTTTTCGGATTCACTGTTTTGAATAGCTGCTGATGTTTTCGAACATATTACTGTTTCGAGAAGACTACTGTTCCGTATTGCAGGGTTTCGAATTTGGACTGTTTCGAATTTCAGGACTGTAACATTTTAATTATATCTAAATTATATTATTTGGTAAATTTAAAAATGATAAACACAAATAGACTCATGACTGCTACGGACCTTACGAATGCCACCTTAGCTGCCATTCAGTCTTAAACTTTGGCTCTTCACTAAGAACTGGACCAAATAATCGGTACTTCTACCAAAGTTCCCAGGTTACTATATGGGGATGACTATTGTGAATGCAAATTTCATTTTTAATAATAAGTAAGGCAAATGAACTGGGGGTTTGGAGGAGTGTTTGAAATGGACCTCACATTATCATGTACACTACGGAAGCTGATCCCATACTCAAATTCCTAAACCTAAAAATTTGTGGACAGAGGATGATAAGAAAATACGAGAAGATGATGAAAAGGCCATGGCAATCCTTACTATTGCAGTTGGTTTAGATATCTCCATTGCTGTTAGAAACTGTAAAAATGCTCAGGAAGTGTGGAATGAGCTTAAAAATTTATATGAAGGTAATGCTGACATGAAGGTGAGCAGAGTAAACATGTTGAACCAACATTTTAGCTCTTTCAATCATATCTTTGGTGAAACCATTGAAAATTAGATTAGAAGGTTTGTTAAACTGGTCTCGCAGATAATAAGTGCTGGTATCACCATTACAAACAATGGTATGAATCGTCAACTTCTGAACTCCTTGCCAAAGAATTGGGATGCTGATGTAGCTATGATCAAGCGGACGAAGAAATTGAATGATGTCACACTTACCGAGCTGATCACTACAATCAAGTCATGTGAAATCGACAATCAGCAAAGAGACATGAAAAATAAAAGTTCTTTGATGGCTTCCAGTTTGACTAGTTCTAACAATGTGTTAATCTCTCAAAATCATCCCAACATCGTGTTTAGTCTTGTTCATGGGGTGTCCAATGCTAACCCAAAAATTGTTTTCAGTCCATTGACCCAAACTCCAAAAACCAACTATGTGTATGGTATGTCTCTTCCAATACCACAAGTCGCTCTCAACAGTCCTTCACAACTTTCATCATCACAACCACAACATGAGTACTCCAATGTGGTTACATTCCTGCAACCCCTTCACCAACTCAAGGTGCTACTTCCTCTACCACAACTCAAAATACAGCGTTTCTACACAAGCAAAACGAAGAAAGACTTGCTCTTGCTGCATCTATGCTTTAAGTTTACATGCCTTTTTAGTAGGTGATTTCTTACCTCCATCTGTTTTAGCCACTAAAATTGATCAAGTTGTTGAGGAAGACATAGAAGAGTTAGATGTGTCCTAGAACTTGGCCATGGTAGCATTTAGAGCTGAAAAAATTTAGAAAAGTTTGGTCGTTGTCCGATGTCAAATCTTCATACTAGACCCATGAGAGACAAACTGAGATGTTACAGGTGCCATGACACTTTGCTAGAGACTGCAAGAAGGCACCAGTAGGATACGTTCCTAGTCGGACTACTGTAGCTCAGAACGATGAAAGAGTAATGGTGCCCGTTACGCCTGCACAAACTTTAACAAACCAAGGAGACACTGGAGCAGGTTTCATCTGGTTAGATGCAGTGGCACACGTAGAATCTCTCAAGATATTTGAAGCTACACCAATAAAACACTGCCTCATGGCGCAGACAGATGAACCAAATCTCTCTCTGAAACGGTAAACTCTCTTTTATGTTCTGATCATTGTAGAAATAAACTTGAATAGATGAGAGCACATAACTTTAATTTATTGAATGCTTACAATAGTGCAATATCGAAGTGCATCGTCCTTAGAGAGAACATAAGTTGTTCACTGAAAAGGTTGAAGCACTAAAAAAGGACATAGCTCAGCTCCACGCGGATCTTAATCAATAGCAATGTTGGGTCCATGACCATAAAAATAAACTGAATGTAAAAATCATGGAACTTGATTCTGTGAGAGCTGAGCTAGAACTTCTGACTTGCAAGTATCAACAAAATGAGTTAAACATAAAGAAGTTTAATACTTCCGGTGACATTGTTAGAAACTTTTGTGATGTGCAATTGGCATATAAGGAGAACAAGGAAAAGGTTTGGTTTATAAACAGGTTCCACCTCCATATAATCATAATTATTCTAGAATGCCCACTCCTGAGCAAGATCTAGAAAACGAGAAAAATATGAGTTATGGTAAAGCAAGTGACTATGTTCCACGGGAACCTTTCAAACCAAAGCATTCCAGACCAACTGATTTTAAAAAACCCACGGAATTTGTTAAAACCATGGATTCTACTCAAATTTTTTCAAATGAATCAGTTGGTAAATCAGAATCAGAAAAGGAGTCAGTATAAAGGCCAACATGGGCGTCAAGAAAATTTGTCAAATTGTGATTCTATAGACAATACTAACTGTTTTAGTTCATGTGTAGAGTTAGTGATAGTTGAAGAGTTAACTGAAGTGGATGATGAACCACATTCGAATGCTACTGTTGTTTCGATTGATTCTTTATGTGTTGAACATAATTTTTACGTTTAGAACTTTTTTCAGTCTATGCTTGCTGTAGACTAAGGGTTTTTCTGACAGTTTTTCAGATTATGTTGCTAAAACTGAAAATTTAAATTCTAGGGTTTCAAATTTTGATTGCGATGAAAATGTTTTACTAGAGGAGCCTGGTACATGTGCTGATGAATTTGAAACATCTATATCAAATGACTCAAACAACAGTATCAGTATGTCTGAAGCATCAACTGATGTCTCAGATGTCACACCCCAACCGATGGCGGAAACATCAGAGTGATACGAGATAGATTGCTCGAGACATCATAGCACTATTTTTAACAATATTAAATTCAAAGATTCATTTCATTTCATAATTCATATTGACATAATTCAAATACAACAAATTCAACAAAATTACAACATAGAAACCTAGCAATCTAGGTGCGTTTATAAGGCGTCCCTACTAGATTCGTCATATCCAACATCTTTAACCTGCAACATGTTAAAAGTACAGTTCAATACAAAAAGTATTGGCGAGTACACAAGTTTAAGTACATAGCATAAGCATAAAAGAATTTACTCAAATCCACATGGCAATTGCATACAAGGTAAGCTAGCATGCAATACTAATTGTCAAACCCAAGTGTCCACAATAATGAATGTGTCCCTCGTCACACGAAGTAACGAGACTAAAGTATGAATTAAGAATGAATCAGCATAAAGCTTAATAATACCCCAATGGGCGGTGTGCTACTCCTATAGCGCTATATATGTTAAGTTCGGGCTAGCTAAGTTAATGACAAGATGCATGTATGAATCTAGCATGAACTTAAGCATAACAATAAGCATGTATAACAGATCGAGTGTATAAAGTATGTTGTGTGTATTTGTGTATTTTGTAAGTTAACATGTTACAACCTAAATTGTGTAAAAGGAAAATGGGTCAAGTGTACTCACGGTTTTGCAAGCTTCCACTTGGTAATTTTCCATGAAGAGTTTGGAGTGTTGGAGGAACACCGAGTTATCCTACATGAGGAAAACGTAGGTTGGTAAGTATGCGGATGATAACGGAGGATTTAGGAATTTGAATACACCCAAGTTTGAATATGAGAAAATAACCAACTAGACTTAATACTCGTTTTGACACTATGATACCAGTTCAGGTTGATGTGTTTTCATGGGTTAAGATACCCATTAGAATCGTAACAAGAAGTTAAGTACTTAGGTGATGTAACCTAGTATCATGACGAACAAATCATTCGATTATCATCAAGGGTTCGGTAGCATATATATATATATATATAGTATACATAATAAGTAGATTATAAATATCATGGAAGTCCATAGAATTCATGCATGGAGGTAGGAGGATAACCTTCTTTTAACCTCCTTCGTATAGCTCACCAATGCACGAGTTGTCACAAGGAAAACGAGGATGGTCATGAATAAATTAAACTGAAAATAAAAGTTGTAAAATAATCAACATCATCAACTGAGGTGGTGGATTGAAGGTAGGATAGACAAGGCTTCCAAGTAATCATACACTACCAACTCAAGTCTTGTTTTAAGAACAAGCTTGAAAGGATACAACACTTGTGGCTTAAAACCCTATTAAAATGGATAGTTTCTTACACTTGTGACCTCAAATATGGTGATGTTCCATGTTGGTTTTCCATGGAAAACCTATGGGAACACTTCTAGAGGTGTTCCAAGTTTTAAGAAAGAAGAAAGAGTAAAGAAGAGAGGTGAAGGTGAGTTAGAACTCACTTGAAAGTCTTGAACTTTCAGAATTGAGAGAGAGCTTTAGAGAGAGAGAGATGATTGTTTGAGGTGTGAAATGAGAGTGGGAGGAGATGGGTATTTATAGTTGAGGTTAGGGGGTTAAGCTAGGTGAGAATTAAATTCAAGAAACACACTTAAACAAACACACTTTTGCCCAATCCATGAGCTAGAAACAAGAATCTGCGGATTATGCCCTTTCATGGGCCGCGAGAGACACAAGAGAAGACGGCCGCGGGGCGCGAGAAGTGATATTCCATAAACTACTTTGATTTTTGTCACTTTTAGTCCCTAAACTTAGTTTTTCCTTCATTTCATGCTAAAACTTGATATTTTCGCATGTTTTCAAGTGTATAACGTATATTTAAGTATATTTTAGGTATCAAGTATGAATGCATGAGTATTTTCACGTATAACAAGTATCGGTTTGTATGTAAACACATATTTAACAATGGAATGCATGCAAGACAAGTATGTATCAGGTATGAATTTTATTGCGATCAAAGTCTCGGATTATAAGATTGGGAAATGAAATACGAATGTGATACGAGTACAAGTTTCCATAAATAGAAATTCGATTACACTTTCTAATTAAGGAAAGTACGAAAAAGCGAGGTGTTACAGTCTCCCCTCCTTTAGGAAATTTTGTCCCGAAATTTATTTAAGAGGAAGACTTTGGAAAAGTTGTCATTTTGGTGAAAAAGTTTTGCCAAAATCAAGATTTTGAAGTTTAAAGTTTTTACGGAGTTTATGTATAAGTGCGTCAATATGTATCGAAATCTTGAAGGATAAAAATGGTAGGTTCGTGAAAGTAATTTGTGTGACTAAGGTGTTTTTGAGACACCAACCGTAAATGTGTATAAGGATAACTAAAAACGTGTATGTGTGTGTGTGTAAGCAAGTGAGTTTGACTGAGTCTGGACAACTCATTGGAAGGAATATTTTAAAAGAGTGCGACGTAAGAGGAAGGTTTTAGTATGACTAAGGATGTATTTTGATTAAAATGAGCGGTCCACACCGTAAGTTGTAAGAAAAGTTCTGTCAGTTCTAAGGCGTATTAGTAAAATCACTTGTTGTATAAAATATTGGAGAGAACTAGGATGGTAAGTATTTACGGTTTCTAAAAGGTTTTGGCGATAATAGACCGACTAGTTGAAGTTTGTGCGTAGATAAGAGTGAAAGATAGTTTTAAAGAAAAGGAACATTTTACAAGATTGAGTCGGTGGGGACTTTTTTTTAAATGGATTGAACGTTTAGGCTGATTCACTGTAAATAAAGTTGTATGAAATTTTAAGGGAAGAATTGGGAATATCGTGGTATGGTAGTGAATGATTCGATAGGTGTATGTGAGGGATAAAAATGGTATGAATATCAGATAAAATGCGAACATGGAATGTTGAGAGATGCTAGTGATAGTTGTAGTGGTTAAAGCTAACAATTTTGAGAATGAAGCTTTGTTATGGATAATCGAGTACTAATCATTTCGAAGTGGGGTCACCAAAGTTTGTTTTGAATCAAATGTATATAACAAGGTCCAGGAGATCACCGAATTTCTCATGGCACGTCTTACGAAAGTTTGGTAACATGGTATGGACACTTATATATAAGTACCAGCGGCGTATCCACCATGTTCACACCATGTTACGGCCGTTTCATTATTCGGTGTCATGTTACGTTCCGTGTTGCGATACACAGTAGAACCCAATATGGTTTTCATGCGCCTACCAATATAATCCCGTGTGCACGCGCGATTATCTTGGTTTGTGCATGATCCGCATAGTTTGTACTAGTAGTATACGGGTCAGGTTACATTTAGTATTACAAGAAAAAGGTGTGTAAGATAGCGTATAAAAATTTAAGCATGTAAGCATGATTGTATGTATGTATGAGTGTGTCGAATGTAAGCGAAACCACTCGGGTTATGCCTACTTATAGATTTCAAGTATGACTACCAAGTAGTGCGAATGCATAATTTTGAGTATGATTGAAGACAAATACATATAACATTAGCATGCAGTATCGAGCGTACAGGTGAAGTAAAATGAGATTTAGCATATATAAGCTACCCTGAAGTTGCGATTGTGTAAATACGAAGTATAATGGTGATATGTGTAATATTGTAATGTATCATTGACTGCATAAATAGAAACGTGTAAGGCGATATGCATGTGTATGGTTGCTTGAGCCAAAACATTGAGTTAGTTGAAATAAAATAAGTCGGGTTTGTCGGGAATGAAGGACCAAAATTGTGAATGTCGGGTGATTATTGAGAAAAGTATTAATTTTTTTTTGATGTAAGATGTGGTTTGTAAAAAAAAAGAAATACTACTTTTTAAAATTTGTATTTGCATATGAAATTTTCTCGCCCATGTGTTCAGATTTAGATTTGCGTATTAGCGATTTTGAAAAGGTTGTAAAATTGTGAGCTTGCTCTTTTTTTCATTGATGCAAAGAAAGTAGTGTTTTGAAAATTTCATGTAAAACCTGAATTTTGAAAAGTATTTAGCAAAGTACTTATACGTATGTGAGAGAAAGTCTTCGTTGGTTTCTTGTTGGAAATAAATATCTTTAGAATGGTAGTATAAAGTGAGTGTGTTTTTGCTATTGGACGAGTTATGAAAATCAAGGCCAAGAGGTTCGTTAGACCGACTAATTTGATAGGTAGCATTTCATAAAGTTTTTGAAAATTGTGAAAGAAACGTTTAAAGTATCATTAGGGGTTTTGTGTATGTAATTTACATAAATAAATTGTAGGGTGAGAAATTGTTTTGATAAATAATAAGGTTCGAGGTTTATGCATAAATGAGGAAAATTCACTTATTGATAAAAAGGTTTAGGTATAAATCCAAATCGATTAGTTGTCATGAAAGTGGTCAACAATAGGGAAAGGGTGAGGCTTTATCGTGACGTGATCATGAAAGTTACGTTTGAGCATGTAAGTATTGTATAACACGTACGAGTTCACATAGGTGACATAAGCATAACAAGTATTCAATAGTACAAATACGTATGATTGCATAAGGAGCATAGATTTAGTTGGTTTGCGAGAATTACTATTTTTTTTTATTGCGAAAGATGTGCGAATTGTGCATTCGGTTCGAAATGAACGAGATAACAAGTATTAAAACACATAGAAATTGAGACAGCATAAAAGATAGGCTTAGTAAAATATGGGAGTGCTTTGGGTTGAGAAGCATCGACTATTCCAAAGTGAATCAAAAATCCTTTCAAATTAGAGGAACGTGCTTTGGCCTATAAGTATAATGCTCTCGTCGAGAAGTGATTAATGACATTTTACCCTTTCAGTTACTACACGTCTCGGATTTGATCGAAAAAATCAGAACTTTGGCGAGATCGAAAATCGAGGAATGGGACTAGCTGACAAGGTGTGGGTTTCACCCCTAACTTGACAACATCGTACCCTAAGCGTGGTTGGTACTTACCCAACGAGGAGCGAATTCCGACTCGTTGGTAAGGGTCCACTAGAGTATGAAATGGAAAATTTCCATCAAGGTATGGATATCACTCCTAACTTGATGGCATAATTTCGTGAAATATCGAATACACGGATTGAGAGTCATTCACCAAAGTGTGGGTTTCATGTAACATCCGCCAAAAACCGGATTTACCAGACCCGCTTTGTTTATTAACCGAACAACCAGTTAAAATTTTCGTTGCGTATTTAATGCCCAAATTAATTTCAAACGATACATAATTAATAAGTATATTAGAATATAAAATTTATTTTTGAAAATGTACTAAAAATAGTGAATTAAAAATAATATGCTGAAGCCGGGACTCGAACCCGGGTCAGCCGAGAGTCAACACAACCTTAACTCACACGCGCTCAACCGCTCCGCCACTTGTGTTGTTTGTTAACATATTGAAACAATTAATACATAAATCAATCTGGAAATCAAAACCCAGTTACTCAACGCGCCCAAATCCGTTCACGCCGGAAATCCCGACAATTTCGTCAAATTTGGCCGTTTCTTTTTTGTCATAACGTATGCATTAACACTAAGATCGGTTATAACCGAAGAAATCCATCAATTTCATTCATTTCAATTCGAAACCGAAAAATACAATTCAAATCCGGGAGTTATACTTTCTTCATTCAGTGAGCTCGCGAATTCTATCAAACACACTCATCATTTCGCTCAGAAAACTTCGCCGGAAGTCGCCGGAAGTCGCCGGAATTCTCTGAAAAATTACCGGAAATTTTCGCCGGAAAACCGAATTCAATCCATCCTTTCTTTTTACCCAAAAATAAGATCATAGGACTCATACTGACATCACTCCCACTCACCTTAAACCTCTGAAGAATCTCTGTCGCAAGAAATTTCACCCGCCGGAATTCTCTGCAAGTCGCCAGAAAACCGGGACTTTCATCTACACGGTAATTACCTCGATGTTTCTGTTTCATTCCATTATAAGACGAATTCTAACACCATTTCATCGCTCAGAATCAACCCTAGACGACATTGCCGGATTTTTTTGTTTTCGCCGGAAAATTTCTGGAAGTTTCAGAATCACGCTGATAACCGGTATGATCATGTAATCTACTGATAATCATTACTCATTAGTTCAATTTCACACCTAATCCCTCCAAACTGCTAATTTAATCTAGCAGCCGAAGGTCACCGGAACAGAGCCGACGAGCTTCGCCGGATTTTCTGAAGAAGACGATCCGTTCGGTATTTTCTTTCCCCAAACTCTTCGGTTCATTACTTCTCAATTGTTCATCTTGTTCATTAACCGAATTAATCAAATGACAGTTAGATAAACGTTGCCTGAGTTTTGAACGAAGAAGACGAAGTAGTTATGTTATAAGATTATTTAAAATCGGTATTTTAAACGGGTTAGACACACAGTCAAGCGGTGGACTGTGTGCAAATAGATACATACACGTCGCGAGTTCGATTCCTGTCCCAACCTCATTCGCTGTAATAAAATGGCTTTTTTTTTTAAAAACTGAACCGGGTTAATTCAGTATTATGTTAAGTATAATAAAAACTAGAATATTTACCAAGTAGACACACAGTCCAGCGGTGGACTGTGTGCCAAACTAAACCACAGGTCCCGGGTTCGAGACCTGTGGAGTGCACCGGGTCGTCACATTGAAATCTTTTTAAAATAAATGATTTTCGGATTAATTTAATTAGTATATAAATATAATTAAAAACAGAAATATTTCGGGTTAGACACGTAGCTCAGTTGGTAGAGCTGCGTGCACGCGAACGGGAGGTCTCGGGTTCGAGCCTCACCCGGCGCATACACTTACGCAATAAAACCGGTCAACGGTCAACGGTCAACAAGTCAACGGTCAAAAAGTCAATATTTTTTATTATTTTTATTTATTTATTTTATTTAAAAATCAATTAAAAATACTTAAAAATAACATTTTTAAGGTTAGAAAATAGCCTAAAACTCACAAAAATATATCCAAAAATCCTATTAAAGTTGTTAATAAAATCCATTTATTTACCTTACTTTTCTTTATTAATTAGGTTAGTTATTCCTCGTCGATCAATCCTCTAAACTCGTGCGCATTCATCATCATTCACCGAACGCACCCACTGTGAGTGAATCTCTACAAATTCCCCGTTTAAATCACGTTTTTGGGGTGTATCATGTGTCTTACTATTTATTATATTTAAATCATTGTGCATACATCATATCATGAATAAATGTGTATTCAGCTTGTATAAACTATTTGTGTGGCTATTGTTTAGATTTAATTTATTATTTTCAGTGCATGCAATTTCATAGGCCGCCGCTCCCCATTACATTATGAGCGTTGAGCAAGTTCCCCATTACATTATGAGCGTGAACCTGGCGTGCCAACATACGATCGGCTCCGTTTGATTGAGCCTTGATCGCACAGACATTTATCATTTTCAGTACATGCAATACGATCGGCTCCGTTTGATTGAGCCTTGATCGCACAGACATTTATCATTTTCAGTACATGCAATACGATCGGCTCCGTTTGATTGAGCCTTGATCGCACAGTTTCATTTAAGTTATATATTTATGCAAGTTGATATGTTATTGTATGCTGTTGGTTTGTTAATGTATGTTATTGTTTGTTGTTGTTTGATATCGTATGTTGTTGGTTTGTTAATGTATGTTATAGTTTGTTGTTGTTTGATATCGTATGCTAATGGTTTGTTATTGTATGCTAATTGTTGTTATTGTATGTTTATTTACGTTTGTTCATATATGAATATTGCACAATTTTTCCATATTAAATACAACCAGAAATAAATAATAAATGTTTTCTAACAAGGTTCACTCGCCAACTTTTTGTTGATCCAAAAACCATTTTTACATATGATACAGGTGAACAGGATAAAGCAAGGAAAACATAGGAAATTGCCTTAGAAGAAAAATAATGAAGTTGAGAAGGATGAATAGAACATGTTGTATTTGTTTGATATGATTGTATGATCTCTTTTAAATTGAAATAATAAATATGAAACATTATAATAAATGTCATGAGCTTTGATGATAACCCAATCATGCCCCGATCACCTTTTCCGCTGCGGGTCGGGGTGTGACAGATTGGTATCAGAGCTTTTGACTATAGGGATATAGGATAGGTTATTAGACCCTTAGAGCCTATACTATAGTTGATTAGATTTTAATTGTTTATGTGGTTATATGCAAACTTATGATATTTATTTGTTTCATATTTATTACAAACACAAATGCATGGAAATATTTCCATTGTTACATTTTGTGATATCTAGTGAATTATACCTACAGTCAAACATACATACTTACATACATATTCATCATACATGTTACAATATTCACATATTCAAATCATCTTCATACTTCCGTTATTCAAGATTTTGTCGCATTTTTCATTTTTCAAATCTCATCAAAGTGAGTTCTGCGATGGGCATGTAGTAACTGTAAGGGTACAAGTACCGGTAGTCGGAACGTCCTGTCTAGGTTGGCATTCGTATAAATCTAATATAACGGACCAGTTTGCCTACCTGGGGACTAACGATGAGAGTACGAAGGACCTATTAGGCCAAAGCATGCCACACCAAACGTCGTTCGAACTAACCCCACTTTGAGGTGTCACCGTGTCCACACCTGGACACATTCCGAATATCATACGTTACATATTTCTCGATTTTCTCCGGGTTTTAGTGTACTTAACCAGGCAAACACATGCGAACCATATGAAAAACCAGGTAATCATGGGGGCCCACATGATTACGAAGGTGAAGTATGGCGGCATGCAAGGCCCAATTACGAGCAAAGCCCAAGACATCCTATGGATGTAGTAGATTTATTTTGCTATGTTTATTTTATGAATGTTCATTCCTAAATACGACACATGATCCCAAAAGCATCCAACTCATACTCTTGATATGTATTCATTGTAGATGTCTTCTAGCCTCGCTCGTAGGAAGATGAGATCAAGAAAAGCTCGCGAGCACATGGCTGCCCTAATCGCTCAACAAATGGCTGCCGTAATACCCAACATTATAGTCCAAGTCCAACAAGCCCTTACCGCTAATCCCGTCACTCAAGAAGTTCAAAATGTTGTCAACCCTTCCCCAAATACCACAAAATGCACCTACAAGCATTTCAAATCCTGCAACCCTACAAAATACGAAGGGACTGAAGGTGTCACCGCTCTTCTCTATTGGTTTGAAGAAATGGAAAACATTTTTCTAACTTGCGATTGCCCCGATGATCGCAAAGTGCGATATGCTACTGGTCGTTTATTTAGAATAGCACTTACTTGGTGGAATACAGAGAAGGCCAAACGGGGTGTTGAAGATACTATGACTTTGACTTGGGAAGAGTTGAAAGAAATCATGATAAGACGGTTTTGCCCAAGGAGCGAAATCAAGAAATTAGAGGATGAGTTCTATTCGTTGAAACAAAAGGAAGGCGACCACACCACGTACAACAAAAGATTCCTTGAGTTAAATCAAATGGTTCCCAACTTGTTCACTCCCCACTACCGTTTGATCGAGCACTACATTCAAGGTCTTCCTTCAAAGATTCAAGACTCTGTAATAAGTACCACACCTGCAACCTTGGAAGCAGCAATGGAGTTAGCTACAGAACTCACCGAGAACCGAATCCGGAACAAAGACTTCAAGGAGGAGAAGAAGAAGGATAAAGCATCGACTGAAACCTCCAACTACACCCAAACCGAATCCCCTTCTCAACCCATTTCTAAGAGAAAACGAGACGAGCAACTTTTCGCTGTCACCCAACGCAACCAACCAGCCTTACAAGCCGTTCCCCTCCAAGCTATCCCAATCACTCAAGTAGCACCGAACTCAACCTACCCAAATAAGAAACCTTACCTTGGATCTCACCCTCGATGTAACACTATTTTTATCACCATCCATCTACCGTGCTTTGTCGACTATGTGCGAGTTGTGGACGCTATGGTCATTTGAGCAAAGTTTTCCGCACCTCTCAAAACCAAACCTCACCCCTTACTCAAAACATAATCCAAACATATCAACAACCCCAATACCCCATGTTCCCATATGTTCGAGCTTGTTTCAATTGTGGCGACCCTACGCACTTTAGAAACACGTGCCCTCAATTGATTAACATCATAAACGCCCAAGCTCAAGCAAACCCAGTTAACCAAGCAAATCAAGAAAACCCAATCACTAGGCCGCCAGCAAGAGGAAGAGTTTTCAACATCAACGCCAATCCTGTTGAAGATAATGACGGCCCAAACGAAAACACTCAACTAGTCCCCTTCACTGAAAAGCAAGATTCAACTCCAACCGCTTAGTTTTATGTTTTCTTTATGTTATCTCAATTCTCACGTGTCTCAATTTTAAATTGGATATTTATCCAAGGATTTTAATGCAAATTATTGTCTCGGTTTTGTTTTATACTCATTGATTCAACATTCATACAATCATACATCTCAACATATTTCAATCTCATTATTTAAAGAAGTTGGGCTGTGTCTCACTTCTACATAGACTAACCTCTCCCTCACAACAAACGAGAGAGAGACTGTCATCATTCAAACATGTATACTATCAGAATTATGACGCAGGCATTGTTTGTTGTGTTTATTTATGTTTTAGAGTCACATAGAACCAATCATAACTTACTGATAAAACAAATGAAAATTTGACAAGAATATGGTGGATACGCCGCTGGTACTTCCTATATATAAGTATTCTTGTCAAAGGATCAGAGGCATTATCAGGCGGTTATGAGAAGTTTCATGTAGGATTTAGTAATGTTTGGTTGAGATTTGTTTTACACTCACTAATTTAACATTCATATCAACTCATCATTTAAAGAAATTGGATTGTGTTCCATTTTCTACATAGACTAACCTCTCCATCATAACAAACGAGAGAGGTATTGTCAACATTCAAGGACTCAAGTTTTGGTTGTTGTGTTTGTTTATGTTTTAGAGTCACATAGGACTAATCATAACTTACCGATAAAACCAATGAAAATTTGACAAGAATATGGTGGATACGCCGCTGGTACTTCCTATATATAAGTATTCTTGTCAAAGGATCAGAGGCATTATCATGCGGTTATGAGAAGTTCCATGTAGGATTTGGTATTGTCTTGATTGAAGTTTGTGTTATACTCACTGATTTAGCATTCATATTATCTTTTAAAGGAATTGGATTGTGTCATCAATCAAACATGTATGCTATCAGAATTAGGACTCAGATATTGGTTGTTGTGTTTATTTATGTTCTAGAGTCACATCATAGAACCAATCATAACTTACTGATAAAACCAATGAAAATTTGACAAGAATATGGTGGATACGCCGCTGGTACTTCCTATATATAAGTATTCTTGCCAAAGGATCAGAGGCATTGTCAGGCGGTTATGAGAAGTTCCATGTAGGTTTTAGTAGTAAAAGTTATGTTTTAGGATATAACCTAATCTTTCAAACGTACCCAAACTCATATGCATAATGTTTTAGTAAAAGTTATGTTTTAGGATATAACCTAATGTTTTAGGATAATTAGGTTAGTTATTCCTCGTCGATCAATCCTCTAAACTCGTGCGCATTCATCATCATTCACCGAACGCACCCACTGTGAGTGAATCTCTACAAATTCCCCGTTTAAATCACGTTTTTGGGGTGTATCATGTGTCTTACTATTTATTATATTTAAATCATTGTGCATACATCATATCATGAATAAATGTGTATTCAGCTTGTATAAACTATTTGTGTGGTTATTGTTTAGATTTAATTTATTATTTTCAGTACATGCAATTTCATAGGCCGCCGCTCCCCATTACATTATGAGCGTTGAGCAAGTTCCCCATTACATTATGAGCGTGAACCTGGCGTGCCAACATACGATCGGCTCCGTTTGATTGAGCCTTGATCGCACAGACATTTATCATTTTCAGTACATGCAATACGATCGGCTCCGTTTGATTGAGCCTTGATCGCACAGTTTCATTTAAGTTATATATTTATGCAAGTTGATATGTTATTGTATGCTGTTGGTTTGTTAATGTATGTTATTGTTTGTTGTTGTTTAATATCGTATGTTGTTGGTTTGTCAATTATAGTTTGTTGTTGTTTGATATCGTACGCTAATGGTTTGTTATTGTATGCTAATTGTTGTTATTGTATGTTTATTTACGTTTGTTCATATATGAATATTGCACAATTTTTCCATATTAAATACAACCAGAAATAAATAATAAATGTTTTCTAACAAGGTTCACTCGCCAACTTTTTGTTGATCCAAAAACCATTTTTACATATGATACAGGTGAACAGGATGAAGCAAGGAAAACATAGGAAATTGCCTTAGAAGAAAAATAATGAAGTTTAGAAGGATGAATAGAACATGTTGTATTTGTTTGATATGATTGTATGATCTCTTTTAAATTGAAATAATAAATATGAAACATTATAATAAATGTCATGAGCTTTGATGATAACCCAATCATGCCCCGATCACCTTTTCCGCTGCGGGTCGGGGTGTGACATTTCACGCCTATTTTGGTGAAGTCGTCTTGTTTGTAATACGAGTGTTTTCAAGTCTTCATGTGTGTATATTGTATAAATGTCTTAGGAAAGACACATTATATATATTAAGACCAAGGAAGTAGGAAGAAGTAAGGTAGGAAGAATTAACATTTTAGGCATGAAACAAGAATGGTCGAATGTTGGTCACTTAATCTGTAGACTAGGTCGAACATGGCAATTCTACCTAATTCCCTATAGTTATGGCTCTGATACCAATCTGTCACACCCCAACTGATGGCGGAAACATCAGAGTGAGACGAGATAGATTGTTCGAGACATCATAACACTATTTTTGACAATATTAAATTCAAAGATTCGTTTCATTTCATAATTCAAATTGACATAATTCAAATACAACAAATTCAACAAAATTACAACATAGAAACCTAGCATTCTAGGTGCGCTTCTAAGGCGTCCCTACTAGATTCGTCATATCCAACATCTTTAACCTGCAACATGTTAAAAGTATAGTTCAATACAAAAAGTATTGGCGAGTACACAAGTTTAAGTACATAGCATAAGTATAAAAGAATTTACTCAAATCCACATGGCAATTGTATATAAGGTAAGCTAGCATGCAATACTAATTGTCAAACCCAAGTGTCCACAATAATGAATGTGTCCCTCGTCACACGAAGTAACGAGACTAAAGGATGAATTAAGAATGAATCAGCATAAAGCTTAATAATACCCCAATGGGCGGTGTGCTACTCCTATAGCGCTATATATGTTAAGTTCGGGCTAGCTAAGTTAATGACAAGAAGCATGTATGAATCTAGCATGAACCTAAGCATAACAATAAGCATGTATAACAGATCGAGTGTATAAAGTATGTTGTGTGTATTTGTGTATTTTATAAGTTAACATGTTACAACCTAAATTGTGTAAAAGGAAAATGGGTCAAGTGTACTCACGGTTTTGCAAGCTTCCACTTGGTAATTTCCGTGAAGAGTTTGGAGTGTTGGAGGAACACCGAGTTATCCTACATGAGGAAAACGTAGGTTGGTAAGTATGCGGATGATAACGGAGGATTTAGGAATTTAAATACACCTAAGTTTGTATATGAGAAAATAACCACCTAGACTTAATACTCGTTTTGACACTATGATACCCGTTCGGGTTGATGTGTTTTCATGGGTTAAGATACCCATTAGAATCGTAACAAGAAGTTAAGTACTTAGGTGATGTAACCTAGTACCATGCCGGACAAATCATTCGATTATCATCAAGGGTTCGGTTAGCATATATATATATATATATATATATATATATATATATATATATATATATATATATATATATATATATATATATTATAGTATACATAATAAGTATTTCATAAATATCATGGAAGTCCATAGAAGTCATGCATGGAGGTAGGAGGATAACCTTCCTTTAACCTCTTTCGTATAGTTCACCAATGCACGAGTTGTCACAAGGAAAACGAGGATGGTCATGAATAAGTTAAACTGAAAATAAAAGTTGTAAAATAATCAACATCATCAACTGAGGTGGTGGATTAAAGGTAGGATAGACAAGGCTTCCAAGTAATCACACACTACCAACTCAAGTCTTGTTTCAAGAACAAGCTTGAAAGGATACAACACTTGTGGGTTAAAACCCTATTAAATCGGATAGTTTCTTACACTTGTGACCTCAAATATGGTGATGTTCCATGTTGGTTTTCCATGGAAAACCTATGGGAACACTCCTAGAGGTGTTCCAAGTCTTAAGAAGGAAGAAAGAGTAAAGAAGAGAGGTGAAGGTGAGTTAGAACTCACTTGAAAGTCTTGAACTTTCAGAATTGAGAGAGAGCTTTAGAGAGAGAGAGATGATTGTTTGAGGTGTGAAATGAGAGTGGGAGGAGATGGGTATTTATAGTTGAGGTTAGGGGTTTGAGCTAGGTGAGAATTAAATTCAATAAATACACTTAAACAAACACACTTTTGCCCAATCCATAGCTAGAAACAAGAATCTGCGGATTATGCCCTTTCCTGGGCCGTGAGAGACACAAGAGAAGCCGGTCGCAGGGCGCGAGAAGTGATATTCTAGAAACTACTTTCATTCTTGTCACTTTTAGTCCCTAAACTTAGTTTTTTCTTCATTCCATGCTAAAACTTGATATTTTCGCATGTTTTCAAGTGTATAACGTATATGTAAGTATATTTTAGGTATCAAGTATGAATGTATGAGTATTTGCACGTATAACAAGTATCGGTTTGTATGTAAACACGTATTTAACAATTGAATGCATGCAAGCCAAGTATGTATCAGGTATGAATTTTATTGTGATCAAAGTCTCGGATTATAAGATTGGGAAATGAAATGCGAATGTGATACGAGTACAAGTTTCCATAAATAGAAGTTCGATTACACTTTCTAATTAAGGAAAGTACGAAAAAGCGAGGCGTTATATCAGAATCCTCTGAGACTGATGAAGTTGAGAATATTGTCTTATCTGAATGTGTGAATGATAATAAGGTAGTTGACAAGCAGGGATCGTCTGATATTGGCATCAAGACTGAGAATCAGACTTAAGATTCTAGTATGTTAGATGATGAGCAAAGTGTTTCTAAGGATTCTGCTTTTTCTGTTGAATCCAAACCCACTTTCTTAGAAACAAATGAGAGCTCAAATGTTTTAAACGAAAATTCCTCATCATCCAACAAACAAGAATCAGTTGTTCTCCGAAAAAAAAACCGATTTCTGAGGAGGAGGTTTCTAAAGAAATAGTTCTCAAAATCTACTTCTCTAAAGAAAAGGAGACCCTGCAAAAATATTAAACGAAACAAAAGGAACCACAAGTTGAAAATTTTACTGATGCAATGCATGAAAAACAAAAGGAAAAATCAACTCAAAAGCAAGTTGAAACTCAGTTAAAGGGTAAAGTTATCGAAACTCACTCTTGTGTTGATGATTATGAGCAGGTTTCATCCAAGTCCAAACATGCACATAAGCAATCAGCACCAAGTGAAAGAAGATATCTACTCAGCTCCCTAGAATAACATAAGCTGAACTAAATGTCTTTTTCACAAAAAGACAAACTTGTTTTAATTGTGGAATTCCATGGCACATAGCTAGAAACTGTGTTCATCAACCTTCCATGCCTTACTACTTGAAGAACGCACATCATCAGGCGACTAAGCCTTATCGATCCATTGGAAATTGATTCACTCAAGCTAAGCCTTCTGATGGAGATTGGAATTTAGCAAAGAAATAAAATCAAAATTTCACAAACATGCAAAGTTTCCAAAATTAGTCAATCAAATCAAGAATAACATCTAAAAAGGTTTCTAGTAACACTGACTCTAAAATTTAGAAACCCAAAATTCTTACTAGATTTCAGTCTCAGCAGTCACAGTCGTCACAATCATCTTCATCCTCACAAACCTTTACTTCTACTAAAAATCATATGATCTTTCATGAGGTTTCTTATACCGACGTTGATGGTCAACCCAGATCAACCATGGCCTAGGTTTTAGTTTCTAATTAATCCCGGTGTATGTGAAGGAACGGGTATGGAGGGCTGTCGTCAGACTTTGGTTCATCAATAGTGGCTGTTGTAGGCACATGACATGAGACATTTCCTAGTTGAATGACATAAAAATATTCGACGGTGGATTTGTCAACTTTGCGGGAGGCGAAACTAGATGAATTACAATGAAGCGTACAATTCGAAATGGGGTTCTCAACTTTTCAGATGTGAATTATATTCCAGAACTGAAACATAGCCTTTTGAGCATGTCTAAGATGTGTGATAAAGGCTTATCAGTTCATTTCACCAAAAAAGGTTGTGTAGTGTTGAAACCATGGATTGTGATACTAGATGATTGGCTTCTCATTGAAGCAGATTGAAGGGATAACGCTTACGTCATTGACATGGATAAAGCCCCTACTGATCAAATTATATGTCTTGTCTTGGAGACCGCTAAACATGATGCTATGTTATGGCATCGTCACGTGGGATATCTCAACATGAAAAATCTTAATCGACTGGCAAAAGGATGTTTAGTCAGAAATTTACAGATTAGAGATTTAATGCAAATTGAAGAATGTGAATCATGTGCTCGAGGGGAACAACATCGCAAGTCTTATAGGTCTAAACTCATGAACTCGACTTCCAAAGTTCTAGAATTGCTTCACATGGATCTTTTTGGTTCTGTTAATGTGTTGAGCATTGGAGGAAAGGTTTACTGCTTCGTCATAACTAATGATTTCACACGCTTCACGTGGATGTTTTTCTTGGAACACAAGAGTAAAACAATAGCGTTGATTAAGACATTTATTACTCTCATGAAAAATCAGGCAAATGAGAGGGTGAAAATTATTTGATGCGACAATGGGACGCAGTTCAAAAAATGCCGAGCTGAATGATTTTTGTTCCTCAAAGGGAATTGACCGTCAATATAGTGCAGCTTGAACTCCTCCACAAAATGGTGTTGCTGAAAGGTGCAATAGAACTCTCATTGAATCTGCTCGAACGATGCTAATAGATTCTGGCCTTCCATTGATATTTTGGGCAGAAGCAGTGAACACCACCTGCTATGTTCAAAATCTTGCTTTGATCAACAAACGACACATGAAGACGTCTTATGAGATAGTTGAAGGACAAAAACCCTTTGTACTACATTTTAGAACCTTTGGTTGTCCTTGTTTTCTTCTGCTTATGGATGCCAAAGGAAAATTTGAAGCAAGAGGTGGATCCGTGCTACTTCGTTGGCTATTCTAAAAATACTACATATCGTGTCTACAACAAGATCAAAAAGAAGATTGTGGAGACCTACATCGGGGATTGGCTCGAAGAAAATCCCAAAGACACGCGCATTAGACCTGATTGGTTATATGATTATTCATCCCTTTTTAAATCTTTTAATATTTTACCTGATATGGCTTCAAATACAGGTGTCTCCAATCCTGTGATACCTATTCCAATCATAGAGGAAGATGAAGCAATGACGTTACAAGACTCATTCAAGAAACTTATTGTGGATACACCAGGATTCCACAAAGCTACTGAAGCATCACCTAATACTTCACCGATTCAGGAGCCAATTTCTGAATTCAACACTCAATCAATTCCCCTGATGATGCATTTCAAACCGTTGAAGTTGTCTCACAACAGAAAAATGCAGGAATCTCAAATCCCAGTGTCCAAGGAACTTTAGTGTTTCCGGAGCCGATTCCATCTAATTGCACTGTTGATCCGCCGGTGGACAACACTACGACTGCATGAAATGAGGGTGAGCAAACTAGAATAGCATCAAGAAATTTTTCCAACTTGCAACCAAACTGGCAGGCACCTGTTATGGCAATACCGCAAAGTCTTCAGAGAGATCATCGAACGAGAACATAATTGGTCCGTGGATGTCGGTGTTCAAACCCGCAGCAAATCACGGGATATTAATACATGTTTATATTCTTGCTTCATTTCTCATATTGAACCTAAAAGTATAGATATTGCCTTGCAGGAATCTGGATGGGTCGATGTAATGCATGAAGAGCTTAATTAGTTTGAGAAATTGGGAGTCTGGAAGTTGGTAAAGCTACCACAAGGAAAACATGCTCTTGGAACGCGCTGGGTGTATCGAAAAAACAAGATGACACTGGCGTGATCATGAGAAATAAGGCAAGATTAGTGGTACAATTTTTTAGGCAGATTGAAGGTTTGGGTTATGATGAGGTGTACGCGCCGGTGGCAAGACTATAAGCTTTTGCAGTTTCTTGGCACTGGTTATCAAATGGATGTCAAAATGACGTTTCTGTACTGAAAGGTTAAGGAAGAAATATATGTCGCTCAACCACCCGGGGTTGTCGATTTTGAGAAACAAGGCTACGCCTACAAGTTGGATAAAGCTTTGTATGGGTTGCACCAAGCACCTTGTGCATGGTATGCGACCTTGACAAAGCATCTTCTTGCTCATGGATACACTCAGGGGACTATATATCAATCAATGTTCATCAAACACGTAGACAAGGATCTTATTCTTGTTCAAATATATGTGGATGACATTATATTTGGTTCAAGTGATGAAAGTTTCTGTAAAGAGTTTGAAGAAGTGATGAGGAAAAAGTTTAAGATGAGTTATTTGGGAAAGATGACAATGTTTTTGGGCTTGTAAGTTCGTCAAAGCTCTCAAGGGATCTTAATTCATCAAGAGAAATATGTTCATGATGTTCTTGCAAAATTCAAGTTTATAGATCAGAAGCCTATGGAATCACCCATGGCAAAACGGCCATTGTTGAATGACGATGCTGATGGAAGCTCGATTAACTAGACATTGTTCCAGTCTATGATCGGTTCATTAATATACTTGACTGCCAGTCATCCAGACATTATGTTTGTTGTCTGTCAATGTGCTCGTTATCAGGCTAACACTAAACTTTCTCATCTTACTGCTGTTAAAAGAATTTTTAGACATCTTAAAGGAGCTCGAAAACTTGCATTATGGTATCCTAGAAATTCACACTTTGATCTGTTTGCTTCTTCTGACAGTAACCTTGGAGGTAAAGATAGGGGCATGAAGTCTACCAGCTGGTTGTCGGTTCTTAGGAGACAGACTTATCTTGTGGTAATACAAGAAGCAACAGACCGTCTCACTCTCAACCGAAGAAGCAGAATATGTTGTTGCATCACCTTGCTGTTCCAATGTTCTTCGGAAGCAACACCAGCTTCAGGATTACAGTTTGACTTATCTTAACACTACTATCTATTATGATAATGATGCCACTATCCAAACCGTTAAAAAGCCTATTTTTCACTCCAAAACCAAGCACATTGATATCAAGGTTCATTTCATTAGATATTTCTATGATAGAGGGCTTGTTAAACTTGAACAGATCCATACTGATGCAAATACAGCGGATATCTTACAAAACCTGTCAAGAACTCTGGATTCAAAGTGCTTGTGGATCTTTTGAAATGATGCGTTTCACCGAGTGCGCTTGACTAAAATAATTAAATTAATTAGTTAAAAGGGGGGAAGGTTATATAAAGTAAGTAAATTTGAGCATAAAGTATTCTACTTCTGCACAAATTTAGGAGGAGACATATTTGCTGGGAAATGAAATAAATGTTCATGCTAAAGGGCTTGGTTAACGCATTTAAGGTGTAAAGGCTGAAAAGACTAGGATCTACTATGATGTGTTGATAGGCCTCGTTCAAAAAGAGAAAAAATACCAAGTGATATAAACATAACGAACTATGTACCATACCATCGGCGTATGATTTTATGGTCTTAAAACTTGCAATGATAGATAGCTAAAGTCTGAGGTTTCGGGCCTTTATACTATTGAGTCATCCGGGGATATATTGGTTGTCCTTCTGTTGCATCCAGATTATATGCAGGCCTAGGTATAGTTAAAAAGAGGCCAGAAACCTTAAAGGAAGAAAATCTCAAAATGAGAGAATTCCATTGAGCTAACTAGTTATATTCGTACCAAAAGGTATTTGTCTAACCCTCGTTGGACACAAACATTGGTTACTCTGCTGTATGAAAGTACTGACCTGTTCACCAATAGTCTAACATTGTAAATCAAAAGATGAACTCGCTATACTCACCTGCTACGATAATTTGTGGTGCTTACCTTGATCGCGGGGACATGTCATGGAATGGGACACAATGGTATTATAGTAATATTACCCTAAAGGTATCACGAGGTTGAAAATTAAAAGTTGAGCATTTGGTTTAAGAGAACAAACATATTGGCAATAGCATAGACTAGTCTGATTAAGCATATACTAAAAAATGTTCCTTAGTCAGCCTGAGAACGATTTGACCCCGCAACAATTTTGTGTAATTTTTAGTATTGTGTAACTTTACATATGTTTGTGTGTTTTCAAAGGGTTGCTCGGTTGGTTGGATCGTGGAATTTGTGAAAGATGGTTTTCTGTTAGTTAAAATTGACTTGGGTCTGATTTGGACTGATCTACGAAAAGCCCAGACTTAAATTGTTTTCGGAAAGGCCCAAATATATTTCGGATGAAGCCCAATTTGTTTTCGAAAGGCCCAAACATGTTTATGAGTATGTAACTGTTCCGAATTGAGCCTCGGACTAAAGCATCCAATATCCTATGTATCCCCAGACAACTTTTAATCGAAACCACCCGAATACTGTTGCACGTTTTCTTGTCTAAATTTCAAAAAATGTCCTAATATTTGAAAATTTTTATTCTCTCTCATTTTTGTCAAATTCTGACCTCTCTAAACTCATCACTGAATTTCCCATTCAAAATAAGCAGGTTCAGTCATCTCTTTTCTCTAAAAAAATCAACTATGTGGAATATGTGCCATTTTGTTCTACAAAAGTCTGTTATTCATGAATGTGGATATTTCGTTTTTGGCCCATTAATAGTCACTTAACCAAATGATACATGCTATACACCGGTCTTCATGAATCCCCCACTATCTTCATTACTCTGTAATCTCATCATCTTAATCATTCTCCAAAGCCTCCAACGATGTCCCCGAACAACTTGTATTTGGCGTTAAAATCACGAAAAAAAATTCTATCACCAACTTTTTTCTAGACACTCATCTCATCACCACGATCAAAAAAATTCCTTTCATGCATGAGAGTCCTCGAGCGGATGACTCTTTCGAGCGAATGACTCCTTCGTGTGGTTGACTTGATAGATTCTGGATCAGATTAAGTTGGTTCGTGCGGATGAGAGTCTTCCATGCAGATGAAAGCTGATTCGTGCGATAACTAACTGGTTGGTGCGATGAACATAATTTTTCAAATGGGCCAGGTCGCATTCGTATGGATGAATGACTCCTTTGCATGAAACTATCTCGTCCGCATGAACGTTGTTGTTCACATTTTTCTATCCAAAATCTTTATTTCTTCGAATTTGATTAGGATTCTTCCACAAACATGAACGAAAATCAATTCTAAATGTAATGATGTCTTCAATTTCAAATTCGATCCATGAATTGACCTTCAATTTGATGCTTTACGTCTAGAAGAGCGTAGATGGTTCTATCAACTGTTAGATCGATTGAATCAGTACCATAGCTCTGATACCAATTGAAAGTTCCGGATTTGGCAGGTTTAGATGGAAGTTTGGATAAGATAAAGCTAGTTCGGTTGAAATCACGTAAGAATAATCAAAAGTAGAAAGCTTCCATTAATACCGAAAGAGTATACATCATTTTACAAGCTGGAGAGAAATCTGAGGTCTCTCTAGCCTTTCCCCAAACTTGTGAACTATGAACTCCTGTTTATAGACATGAACAACCCTTTGGAGCGAATCACTCATCCGTGCAGATGAGTTCTCATCCCTACGAATCAACACTAGTCCTCTCCAAAGTGTCATGTGTTCGAATCTCTTACTCAAATATATAGGATTCAACACACGCTCTATCTAGCCTATTCGCACAGTGGCAGACACACATAATATGCACTAACAATAGTCCTTCATGGTCATCCTGCACACACTCAACAACTTAGTTAGAATGAAGAACCCAAGCCCAGATAGTCTTGGGTTGTCCAGATTCATCACAAATTAGAATTTATTTCCAAGATTCACCACATCTTACTGGTGTCTTGGATGTATTCCATGTTTTTGAATAAGATCTATAATTTTCACTAGATTGTTGGTCATGAGAGTTCCAATAAACTCTTTGATTTGTCAACCTTTAAAAATTATTACTTTGATACCTTCTTCTCCCATTAACATACTATGAATTTTGGAAAAAAAAAGTATTTTGTTGAACATTTGACTTACAAAACTCCTATATCCATTTCTTTGTTGAAAATTTCGATTACTAGAAGCCTAGTATCGATTTTTATATCCACAATTTTACTTTGAAACCGGTTTGATTGACTATTAAAATGACTAAATTGTGGAGACATACTTCTTGGTCTATCAAATCTTCCTAATGGTGAAGTCTTTGACTGAAATCTTGATTGATTACTTTGAGAATGTGGTTACACATTATTATTTAAACCAACCTTATTCCCATCCTTAACTTCGTCAACTTTTTCCTTATTTTTCTTAAAAGAACAACAACTTGCCACATGCCCTTTATTGTGACATTTAAAAAAAGATGTTTTCCTATAATTTTTCTTTTTGTTAAATCCCTTTATAAATTCTTTTTGTATGTAGTATACTCATCCAATTTATGAGGTATACTGTTAGACCCAATAGATTCTTACAAAGAAACTGGACTATTAGGCAAGTCCACAGTTATCAGATCCACTACTTCTTGTGTAGTGGGCACAAATCAGTTATCTTATTTTCATTTGATAAAAAAAGAATAGTCTTGATCCTTAGAAGTGAAGCTTTACTAAACCCCACTCTCGTTTTATCATTACTCTTTTTCAACCTTCTTGAATTTGAGTCCTAACTAACGTTGATTTTCCAAATTTGTCTAACGTTCCATTAAGTTAACAATTTTGTCTTATGCAACAGCCAATTTCCTGCACTTTTCAGAAAATTCATTAGATTTATCCTCCAAAGTTTGACAAGCTAAATCAATAATCTGTAAAAGTTCATTGACTTTGCTTGTTAAACTGTTGATTTCTTGTTCCTTTGTTTTAAGTTTATTTAAACAATTTGACTCCTTTTTAATCAAAAGAACATTTGATTCTTTTAATTTTTCTAAATCAACTAATAGAATTTTGTTTTGCTCCGATAGTCTGTCAACTTTACCTTGTAATTCAGTGCAATTATGAAAGGTATGACTTACAGATTATGATTTTACCTTTACCTTGTTGTAAGTTCATTTACATCATCCAAGCACTTTGAAATTTCTATATCTTTCTTCTTTACAGTCCCTACAGATGTCTATCCAGTTGACTTAGTATTTGAGTTAAAATTGGTTTCAGAAACACAATTAATTGTATTCTTTCCTGGAGAGCTCCGATAATGGTTTCCAGAGTTTCACATAGTTCTCTACACTATACATACCTACAAAAACTATAATTACTTTCCACATGTAAGGATTTATTTATTACTGCTAAAGCTTGCTTTTCAGCATCAAGCATCCGTTTATTGGATTCATTCATCTTCTAATGTGAACTTACTAGAATTCCTGTCAACTCGACATGTGCGAGCAATGTACCCAACAATCATATAACTCCACATTCTAGAATCTTCACTTTGAACAAATGCTTCAAACTTCTCCTTCCATTCAGCATATTGTGAGACTTTTATCAATTGTGGCGGTTTATTCACAGTCCAGCTTACATTATCCATTCTTCATTTTTAGTTACATAACTTAAGAGTTTAAATGGATTTTGGTAACCTGTTTGAAAATTCAATCCCAATTCTTCTACTAGTCCTTTCCAAGGGTTTTTTTAGCCCTCAAGTCGAGAGCTTCTAAACCATACATTTGGTTTTTAAAACTTGTGCCTGTTAATCTCCTATGTCCAAGTACGTTAGCTTCCGATTTGTTTAAGTTTTAAAAACATTGAGATAAGCGTTGATGTCACAAATACCCAGACTTTGTTGTGCTAAGACTAAATACGTTGGTAGATCGACAATCCAAGATTACGATGCCTTGTAGATGCGCTGATCACCGTGATAATGTCACAGAAGACTATTATCACTGTCCCCAAAGTCGCCTTTGGATTAAATACGCAGCTATATACTCAACTAAAATACGCAGCAAAATACTCAGTTAAATATACAGCTAATATGTAGCTAAATACTCAACTAAATACATAGATAAATACGCAGGTTAGTAAAAAACGCAGGTTTAGACTGTGAATTTAACAACAGCGCAGCAACTTGTTCAGCAAGTCAGTCAACAAATACGTAGGGAAAAGATAAAAATCCAATTTTTTCAAAATTTGAAAAGATTTTATCCAATATCTCGAAATCTTCTTAACACTTTTATGCCAAATCAAACAAGCAACTTATCAGCAATTTTCAAGAAAAAATATGAACAGAATGAAGAGCAGAAGAACAAATATTCAAATCTTCAAGTTTTCTTCAAAATCTTCCATATTCTTGCAAAAAACAACACCAAATCTTCAAAAACAATTAAGCTGGTTACCACTTTCAGCCTTTTTACAACCAAAAATTCAGTTTCAAAACCCTAGAACAACACAATTACACAGAACAATCTAAAAATTTCCAAAAAAGTCCTGAAACCCTAGTTATACAGCCTCCAACCAACCTGAAAATTCTTTGTTTTTTGCAGCAAACAATTCTGAACCGATCCAATCAAGAGCCTAATGCTCTGATCCCAAATGTTGGTCCCTTTAACAACTTAGATCTTGACAGAATTGTCTATCTGACTTAAAGTGCGGAATGCTCTGGATCAGTTATCACATAAAATAATAGAAATATAATGATATTCAAAATGGTATTCTATTAATTATCCAACTTGCACTTTAGAATCAACTCAATACCTCACACAACCTTACAGCCTATCTCCGTGATCTTGCCTCTCTCTATCTCTCCTATGAATTCTCTCTCTTTCTCTCTCTAGTCTCTATGTTTTGTTTTTCTCAATAATATCTAAAGCTTACAAACCCTAATCACAAAACATGTTTATATATTTCATGTATGTGAACTGGGTTTCTAACTGGGCTTGACCATTCTCCAAGCTCATTACAATCATAAACTCACTAACCAATAATGCTAAGCCCAAAACAAAATATCTAAGGACTAAATAATTAAACTATTAAGCTGTTGTCACAGAATATGCACCAACAATCTTCAAAAACCCAAACCAACAATTGATATAAATTTCGAACACAACGCTGGTAAAATTCAAATCAATGAACACTCGCAAAAATCTCCACAATTAGCAAATCTCCATCGGATAACAAATCATCTAGTAACACATTATGATCTAAGAAACATTCTTCCAATGATCAAATTCACATATTTCCTCTTTAGTCATGATAGCAAATGTATAACCTTCTTTGTTAGTCCCGACAGCAACTTAATCGACAAACATCATCATTCCCTGGCGGTTAGTCAAGAAAATAACTCATTTGCTCGAATATTAACCATTTTGACACTTTAGACTATCATAAAACTATAATGTATCTTGAATGCTCTCTGATATCTTTTAAGTATAGACAATACTGATGCATCATTCCTTTGATGCTAATCCTACTAACCGACTTGTACGAAGACAAAGACATCAATCTAATCGTGAACCAAAGTATCGAACTTCTTATGATTGTGGACTAGAGAATCTATCTGCAGAGACACGGGCCTGGTCTCTCGCGGGACGCCAGAGGCCTCTATCTGCAGAATTATTGCTTGGCCTCCACATATGTTACCAAAAACCATTTGATTCGAAACCATGGACTTCCAAACTGCTATGTCACGTTTTAGGACAATTGTAGGCTCCCTCTAACACTTGCTAACACCTGGCATCACCTCCTTCAAGCTCTCCAACTATAAATAGGTGCATTGGTTCACCATTTGAACTTGCACCTTTCTCATTTTCATTCTATCTCCCTCCTCTGGAAGTTCCTAACTGAAAGGAGCATCCAACTTAGTTCTATTCCATCCTAGGAATCACTTGTAAGTGTTCCTTCTCTTGCATTTTCGTTTATAGGCTTTTTATGGCCGAAAGTCAAGCATTTACGGAAAACGCTTTGGCTTTCATTTAAGACCATTATGGTCCAGCCATTGTTCATAGCGAACATGGCTAAGTGATCGTAATAAGGTAGGTGTTAATCCCTATTAAGGGCACCTCCTAAAGATCACGATTGCTAGACCAATTAACGGGTCAAACTTTTAATATTAAAAAGTCAAACAGGCCATTTTTCAAAAATATTATAATCTAAGCTTATATATATTATAAAACATGTTCTGACACTATAACAAGTTGGTAATAATTACTAGAACATGTGAGAACATGTTCGACTCATCAGTTTCAGTTCTAGGGTCGGTTCGCAACCGAAAGTCGCAAAGTTTGACTTCTACTCTGACTTTCGATTCTGACCCGATTTAGATTAGTTAGCTACTAATCTAAAGTTATATTATGATCGTAATATAATGTAGCATAACCCCTCTGAGGTTATATTACATGATCATAATCAGAATCTGAGTTTATGCACAAGTTCCGTTATTATGCCAATTTTGACTAAAATGCCCTTTTACGTAAAATAAGGTTTTAATCGATAATAAACTTGAAAATGAATTTCCTACTGATAAAATATCATAAGTAAGATTAACTGAGATGTTAAATCAGTTTATATACTGAGTTTACATACAAGTTCTTGCATTATGTCGACAAATGACAATAAAGCCCTTTTGGCACATAAAATGGTTTTAATCATACTTTTATTACCAAACCTTTTTATTTACTGATATATTATATTAGATAACATATCTAAAACATACAAACCTGATCTTAGCATCAGTTTTCATAAACCTCACACAAATCGTCATCTTTCGACATAAACGCCGTTTCGGCGCATAATATGGTTTAAAACCATATTTATCGACCAAGACTTGTTACCTACTGATTTTAAAACTTATTTAAAATATTTTTACAGTAGGTACATAATATAAACTCACAATCCCAAATAAATTATAAAACTATGTGTAAAATGACCAAAATGCCCCTACGGTGCATAGTTTGGTCATAAATAATAAATTACACATATGATCAGTATCTTACTGGTATTATATCATAAATTAAATATTTTTCCAGAATACTTATGATCATAACATCAAAATATATTCAAGTTCCTTTTATACGATATATAATTTCCAAAACACCCATATGAGGCATCATTTCATTTTAAAACCTTAACGGGCATGTAAGTTGATATCCAACTGATATTACAACTTATTTAAAGTATAATAGCTATAGAACTTGTCCATGACTTATCCGGTTACCCGATATCGCTTTTATGCGCATGGTTAAGTGTATATAACTAGTTTACGGAAATTAACCGAAACGGGTTTAACCTTATCATTTCAGTCTCAAAAATCAAGAATGCTTATGGGTTACGCATATTATACAAGTCATAGTAGTTGTTGGGTTTAAACTACATTCTATCTGGTCATCACTTAATCTAGCGTATGACTTAAATAAAGACCGTTAGCATTTTAATTGGTTAGCATATGCCATAATCCAGACTAGAGTCTTCAAGTAAATGCTATCTGCACTTATTTTATTTTGAATACGGCTGAGATATTAAATCTTGCATTTTTAATCAAGACTAGCTCAGGTAAATACTCTTGACTTATTTTCCCTATATGGGCTTGGGTTACGGTAAATTTATTACCGCTTGGTCGGAAATGGGATCAATCAAATGCCGGACTGTGGCTAGTAAATCCGCATATTCCATTTTAATCAGTTTTGTTTAATAACTTAAACATTGGGGTTAACGACCGTGTCCTGGATATCCTCAGCTGATTACATTAGTTAATGGCCATGATCAAAGCACGGGATGTAGGCATACACCTGACAGATGCTCATGCTAAATTATTTTTACACACTAGTTGGGGATAACTCCTTTGTGGGTTCATAAGTGGTGTGTACGTTAATCATGTCTCGGTCTCTGCATTGAGCCCCATATGTATGGACAAACATGTGAATCTGTTAACAAGGTTACAAGGCTGACTTTCCCAAGTTATAAAAGATTTTCCGTGTCATATGCACTTAAAACCATTTTCAAATGTTTTCAAAATGAGTCAGTCGGGTGTATTAACCAGCGAACGCTAACGTATTTTCAAAAGACTAAGATGCAGGTACAATATGAAATAGGTTGGAAGCTACTCGGTAGTGATATAAGAGGATCTTGCAAATCCTTGGATCTGCCCAAAGTTTGTTATACATTTTTGTACATTTTACGATTCGCCTGTGGATCTTTCATTACAAGCCGTCTGTATATTATTTTTCGTACTTTGAACATTTGGTTTATAATAGTAATTTAAACTCCAAGACTTCCGTTGTGCTGTGTTTAATTGACTATGATGACATCAACTTACGTGACGATACTCCCCACCCAGGCCCACAGGTGTTTGGTTGCAAATCATGGGGTGTGACAGGTTGGTATCAGAGCCAACATTTGAGAGAATTAAACACTAGCCTTCTTGTGTTTAATCTCAAACTTACAAATAAGCACATTCCTTAGACTTCCGATTCTAGGCTTTGACCTAGGATTACTCATCTCATTATTATGTTATTATTATTGTTTTGAATTGATTTTAACAGGAAAATGCCACCAAGAGTATGAGGAAGAGGTAAAGGACCTATGAGGGGAGGACCATCTGGACATATCCCTTCACAAACCCATCACTCGAATCCTTATGAGGATTCGGGGGATTCCTGGCCACTAGCAAGACTTCACAACCATCACTCTCATCATTCATATCATGATGAGTTTAACCTTAACCACTACTTCAACACCCCCCAGCTGATCAAAATCAGTTAGATCAACCCAACCCAATGGACGAGGAATCCGACCCGGAGATGCCACCGTCAGGATCGCTTGGACACCCTATCAAAATCTCTAGTGATTCTAACTCTTACGCCAGATCGCCATACCAAAGTCCTAACGAATGGGACCAATATTGGAACCAATTTACTTTTGCTAACGCTCCTTCACACCACTCCCCAACATAAGAAGATGTTCAAATGGAGCCGGTGGAACAACCACCATCTAAGCCACTGAGGAGGAAACGTGGAGCACGTATGTCGGTACATGCGGTTCAACCCATCGGTTTGCTGCCACCATTACCTAAAACCTACCCTACATTCTCGAGGACCCACAAATGGGTGGACCCTCCAATATTTCACCTGTGGTGGAACCGACACCATCACATGTGGTTCAACCACCACCATCAGGCTTTAATAACCCTATTCCTACATATCCGGATATATCTGAATATGATCCTTTTAAACCATCTACGCCGGTAAATTACCAGGCACTATCGCATGACCCTTATATGCAAGCGGTCATGCATAACGCACTTTACCCATCTCCTTTCCCACCTGCTTATCCACCTACTGGGTATCCAAATTATGGGTACCAGTATCTTGTTGTACCTAAACCACAACTTTCGCCCTCTCTTGAGGCCATTAATGAGGCCTTGGAACGAATGAAGGAAATGCAACAACAAGCGGAGAAGACGGAGAAGAAGACGAATAAATTCTTCAAGAAGCTCTCCAAGTTGGTTAAGGGAAAGAAGGACGAATGAAGTCTCTTCTATCATTATGTTATTTCTTTAGTCCCTGCGTGGACATTGTTATTTCTTTAGTCCCTGCGTGGACAAGTTATTTCTTTCTCGTCCTTGCATGGACAATTAATTTTATTTATTTATTTCTAGTATTGTAATTTCTTATTGTCATTTAATGAAATATTTTGGAATTACATATATATATATATATATTTATATATATATGTATTCATCCTATTCAAGCGAACGTCTCGATTTTACTCGAAATTTATGCTATGCTATATAATTTCAAAAGATCTTAATGGTTTTGATTAGCCAAGTGGAACAGACCACATTAATTGGGCAGCTTATAAATGATAATTAAGGATGAATAACCTTCTATCATGATAGTTAAGGAAGAATTATCCTTCTATCCAGAGCTGGTGGACTATGTTCAAGCCTCCAAGTCGTGAAGGTCAATGCGACCGTGACTATTAATCGACCATTAAGATACTCTCGTTAACATTCTAGTAATGTTAATTTTCCTGGTAGTGTGACTTGAGGAACCACACTAGCCGTCTAGGTAATGGACTGCGTCCTAAACCTTATATAGCCTACGTGTTCAAATTTGATCCCGGCTAATGTCATTAATGTGATGATAATAATTAAACATCCATTATTGGTGTAAGTGCCTACAGACCATAATTAAACATCCATTAGTGATGTAGTGCCTACGGGCCATAATTAGATATCCATTAGTGAGGTAGTGTTTGCGGACCATGATTAAACATCCATTAGTGATGATTTACCTTCGTGCAATATTCTATTGTCAATTAAGACAAAGACAGTTGTGGTTAATATAACCCTTTGCCGTATTTTTATGTCCATTAGAGACAGGCCAATGTGCCGCATTTTTAAGTCCATTAGTGACAGACCAATGTGCCGTATTTCTATGTCCATTAGTGACAGGCCAATGTGCCGTATTTATGTCCATTAGTGACAGACCAATGTGGCGTATTTTTATGTCCATTAGTGACAGGCCAATGTGCCGTATTTTTATATCCTTAGTGACAGGCTTATGAGCCATATTTTTAATGTCCTTTGTGACAAGCCTATGAGCTATTTATAATTGTCTTATGATAATAGTAGTTGTGACATTAAAGATCCACCGTCTAAAACAGATATGGACTAAGTCCAAATTGTAATTTGCCTTTGATGTCCTTTTGAGACCTAGGCCGAATATAGATAACATTCATAGAACGTTAAGCCTAAGAGTTGTGATTATATTCACACTAGTTTAAATAGGCGATGGATTTATATATCCATCTTTAAGGCCAATATGGTTATTAATACCATGGCTAAGAGAAGTTTAATTTTGTGTTTAGAACCAAAGCTTCAAGTATGGCTAACTCGGATGAGGCGTAAGGTAGCCACCGAAATATTAACTCTAACAAAGCTGAAAACATAGCCATTGATAATAATGATTTCCAAGCTCGCGTAGATGCAGCTGTTGGAAAGGCCATCGAAAAATTTAAGGAAGTGAACGCTACTCACTCCAAACCTTTGTCCATTCCACCATCATCGGCTCGTAAGAAGAGCTCTGTTCACTCTTCAAATGCGAAGAATGAACCAAGGAAATTAGAATTTAACGATAGGTCCCGTTCTTCCAAAGACGGATGTACTTACAAATACTTCGTCTCCGGTGAACCCCGAGATTTCAATGAAGAAAGGGGAGCAGTAGAAGCCTTGCGGTGGCTTGATGAAATGGAGACGATGGTGGATATCAGCGGTTGTGCTGATAAGAATGTGGTAAAGTATGTATCATAGTCCTTCAAGGGTGATGCCCTGATTTGGTGGAAGGCAATGGTCTAATCAACAGGTAAAGTACACTTGTACAACTTGGGATGGTCCAAGTGTGTTGACCAAGTCAAGGAGACATACTGCCCGCCTCATGAGGTGGAGAAAATAGAGTCAGACTTTCTGACTCTTACAATGAAAAATCCAGATTGTCGGAAGTATGTTTCTGACTTCAACTCCCTGTCTAGATTAGTTTCCTATCTAATCACTCCTAAACCCAAACACATTGCGCACTTCATAAATGGGTTAGCGCCCAAGATTAAGGGTGTGGTAAAGCCTGCTCAGCCTAATACCTATCGGTCTACTGTTGACCTATCTCTCTCTCTCACCTTAGACTTAGTAAGAGAAAAGTCTGTTAGAACTGAGATTGATGGAAAAAGGAAACGGGAGGATGATAACTCCCAAAGGTTCAAAAAGAGAGGAAATTTTGGGTTCAAGCAGAACCAGCATAGGTTTGATGATAGACCTATGTGCAAGACCTGTAACCGCAGGCATTGGGGGCAATGCAGTGCTGACCCACATATTAAACCATGTGGTATATGCAAAAGAAAAGGACATAAGACCCTAGAGTGCAAAAATCTTAAAGATGCATTCTATTATGGCTATAACGAGAAGGGGCATATTAACCCTAATTGCCCTAAGAACCCCAGAAGTAACGATGCAAAGCCTGGAGAGGCTAAGAAAGGAAATGCTCGTGCCTTTCAGATGAATGCTAGAGAGGTTGTTAATGACAACAACGTCATAACAGGTACATTCCTTATTAATGACGTATATGCTAGAGTTCTTTTTGATTCAGGTGCAGATAAGTCTTTTGTAGACAATAAGTTTAGTAAACTATTAAACTTACCCATAAGAACTCTAGACATAACCTATGAGGTAGAACTTGCTGATGGAACTTTAGAAATAGCATCTTCCATTCTTGATGGATGTTTTATATCCATTAAGAATCATTCTATTCCTATCTCTCTTTTGCCAATGAAATTGGCGGGGTTCGATGTAGTCTTAGGCATGGACTGTTATCTCATAACCAAGCTCGCATTGCTTGTGAAAAGAAAATCGATGAAGTTAAAACCCCATCTGGTGAAATACTCACCATACTTGGAGATTCACACTATGGATTGCCAGACACAGTGTCATTATTTAAGCCATCCAAATGTCGAGGGAGAGGTTGTGTCATTTATATGGCACAAGTAACTATTAACGAGCCAAAGCCAAAGATTGAAGACCTTTCGATCATTTCGGAATATTCCGATGTCTTTCCTGAAGAATTACCCGGTCTACCTCTAGATAGGAAAGTGGAGTTTAGGATTGATATCCTACCAGGATCAGCACCTGTTGCTAGAGCTGCATATTGGTTAGCACCAATGGAAATGAAGGAATTAAGGATACAATTATATGAACTTTTAGAGAAAGACTTTATTCAGCCTAGTTCCTCACCTTGGGGAGCTCCTATTCTTTTCGTTAAGAAGAAGGACGGTTCAATGCAGATGTGCATTGATTACCGTGAGTTGAACAAGATAATGATCAAGAATCATCATCCTCTGCCCAGGATCGATGACTTGTTCGATCAACTTCAAGGGGCTAGTTACTTCTCTAAGATCGACTTAAGATCAGGATATCATCAACTGAAGGTTAGAAGTGAGGATGTTCCTAAAACTGCCTTCAGGACCCATTATGGTCATTATGAATTCTTGGTGATACCTTTTGGGCTTCCAAATGCACCTGCAGCATTTATGGATCTCATGAATAGAGTCTGCAAACCGTATTTAGATAAGTTTGTCATTGTCTTTACAGACGACATACTTATCTACTCTCGTAATCAAGTTGATCATGAGAAACATCTTCGGTGCATCCTAGAATTGCTAAGACAAGAGACATTTTATGCTAAGTTCTCTAAGTGTGAATTTTGGCTTAGAGAAGTCCAATTTCTTGGACATGTTGTAAGTGAGCGTGGTATCCAAGTGTATCCCGCCAAAATAGAAGCCATAGTGAATTGGGAAGTACCTAAAATTCCATCAAAGATTCGTAGCTTCTTAGGTTTGGCTGGTTATTATAGGAAGTTCAATTAGAACTTTTCAAGGATAGCCACTCCTTTAATAATGGCAAGTTTGACTGGGGTCCAAAACAACAAGAATCTTTTGAAATTCTAAAACATAAGTTGAGCAATGCTCCTGTGTTATCTCTATCTGAGGGTATTGAGGATTTTGTCGTTTACTGTGATGACTCGCACACTAGCATGGGTTGTGTGCTAATGCAAAAAGGCAAAGTGATTGCTTATGTATCACGACAATTAAAGGTGCACGAAAGGAATTACACCACCCATGATTGGAATTGGGTGCTGTTGTATTTGCACTTAAGCTGTGGAGACATTACTTATATGGTACAAAGTGTATTATATACATAGACCATAAGAGTCTCCAACATCTGTTCAATCAAAAGGATTTGAACATGCGACAACGCCGCTGGATGGAAACACTTGATGATTATGATTGCGAAATTTGATGTCATCTCGGCAAGGCAAATGTCGTTGCTAACATCTTAAGTCGCAAAGAAAGAATTAAGCCTATTAGGATTAACGCCAAGAGCATTGAGCTCAGAAATAGCTTAAATGGGAAGCTATTAGACACAGGCAAGCCCTATTAGAGGCTAACATTTCTAATGAAGGATTAGGCGGAACTGTTGATCAGTTAATACCTGGAAAGATGGAATCCTTAGATTTAGTGACATAATCTGGGTTCCAATCTTTGGAGGACTTAGAGATCTAATCCTCCAAGAAGCGCATAATACGAGATACTTAGTTCACCCAGGTGGTGACAAGATGTATCAGGATTTGAAAAAGAATTATTGGTGGATGGGTTTGAAGAAATCCATAGTCACTTATGTAGCTAAGTGTCTAACGTGTTCGCAAGTTAAAGCCGAACATCAGAAACCCTCAGGACTTCTACAACAACTTGAAATTCCCACTTGGATATGGGAAATGGTAACTATGGACTTGATTACCAAGTTACCTAAGACCAAACGTGGTGATGGCACGATTTGGGTCATTTGTGGATAGGCTGACTAAGTCAGCACATTTCTTGCCAATTGAGGAGACTTATAATTCAGACAAATTGGCTAAGTTGTATGTGGACAAGATTGTGTCCCTACATGGTGTGCCGGTATCTATTGTATCCGATAGAGATACTAGATATACATCTCACTTTTGGAAAAGTTTCCAACAATCTTTAGGCACAAGATTAAACTTTAGTATGGCTTACCACCCACATACAAATGGACAAAGTGAGCGTACTATTCAGACTTTGGAAGACATGCTTAGAGCATGTGTGATCGATTTAGGTGGAAGTTAGGATGACCACTTACCCCTAATAAAATTCTCCTATAATAATAATTATCATACGAGCATCGAGGCTGCTCCTCTTGAGGCCTTGTATGGGAGAAAATGTCAGACGCTCGTGTGTTGGGCAGAAGTTGGGGAAGCCCAACTATCAGGACCGGAGATTGTCCTGGAGACCACGGATAAGATTATACAAATCCGTGATAGACTCAAAGCTGCCTGTGATAGGCAGAAGAGCTATGCTGACAAGAGGCGTAAACCTCTTAACTTCCAAATAGGGGATAAAGTCATGCTAAAAGTATCACCTTGGAAAGATGTAATGAGATTTGGAAAGAAGGGCAAGTTAAGCCCAAGATATATTGGACCATTCGAGATAACCGAATGTGTCGGCGCGGTAGCTTATAAGCTTAAGCTGCCAGAGGAGCTTAGTGGGATTCATGATGTATTCCACATCTGTAATCTTAAGAAATGTCTAGCCGATGAGTCGCTAGCAATTTCACATCATGATGTGCAAATTGATGAAAACCTTAGGTTTGTTGAGAAACCGATTTCGATCGAGGATCGACAGGTTAAGAAGCTCCGAAAGAAAAAGATACCTATAGTAAAGGTTAAGGGGGATGCCCTTCGAGGCTCCGAGTATGCATGGGAAGTTGAGTCCACTATGCGACAAAAATACCCCCATCTTTTTTAATAATATCTCGAGGTCGAGATTTATTTTAAGGGGGGTGAGGATGTAACACCTCGTAAAAGTGTCGAATAATATAGTGACACGTGTCATATTTTTTATATATATAAGTTTATTAAGGACTAATAAGGACTAAAGGTGTCAACATGCTCAAAACAAGCCTCTGAGTGACCATTAATGTCAACATCCGTAAACCAAGCCTCTGAGTGACCATTAGTGTCAACATGCTTAAACTGAGCCTCTGAGTGACCATTTGTGTCAACATTATTAAACTTATCCTTTGAGTGACCCTTTAGCGTCAACATGCTTACACTGAGCCTCTGAGTGACCCTTTACGAAGTCCTAACTCTCATATGAGCCACTAGTTGGACGAGAGGGACTAATTCTATAAATATGTAAAAGTTACACAATAGAGGGGTTAAAAGTGTCAACATGTTAATTTATACCTCTGAGTGACCTTTTAACGAACTGAGAGCTTGACAATGTGCGGGCATACTCCCGGGTACGCCAAATGTTGGCTACGGAGGGCTAATTATGCTTATAAAGGTGTTTTAGAGGTTTAATAAGTTGAGGGGCTAAATGTGACAAACTTTGAAAGTCTCCATGGGGCGCTTGCGGGCCGCGAGATACACGGGCGTGGTCTCTCATAGGGCGCTAGAGGCCTGTATTTGCAGAATTTTTGCTTGGCCTCCTCACATGTTACCAAAAACCATTTGATTCGAAACCATGGACTTCCAAACTGCTATGCCACATTTAGGACACTTGTAGGATCCCTCTAACACTTTCTAACACCTGGTATCACCTCCTTCAAGCTCTCCAACTATAAATAGGTGCATTGGTTCACCATTTAAACTTGCACCTTTCTCATTTTCATTCTATCTCCTTCCTCTGGAAGTTCCTAACTGAAAGGAGTATCCAATTTAGTTCTATTCCATCCTAGGAATCACTTGTAAGTGTTCCTTTCTCTTGCATTTTCGTTTATAGGATTTTTATGGCCGAAAGTCAAGCATTTACGGAAAACGCTTTGGCTTTCATTTAAGACCATTATGGTCCAGCCATTGTTCATAGCGAACATTGCTAAGTGATCGTAATAAGGTAGGTGTTAATCCCTATTAAGGGCACCTCCTAAAGATCATGATTGCTAGACCAATTGACGGGTCAAAGTTTTAATATTAAAAAGTCAAACAGATCATTTTTTGAAAATATTATAATCTAAGCTTATATATGTTATAAAACATGTTTTGACACTTAAACAAGTTGGTAATAATTATTAGAACATGTGAGAACATGTTCGACTCGTCAATTTCAGTTCTAGGGTCGGTTTGCAACCGAAAGTCGAAAAGATTAGTTAGCTACTGATCTAAAGTTGCATTATGATCGTAAATAATGTAGCATAATCCTCCGAGGTTATATTACATAAACATAATCAGAATCTGAGTTTATGCACAAGTTCCGTTATTATGCCAATTTTGACTAAAATGCGATTTTACGTAAAATAAGGTTTTAATGGATAACGAACTTGAAATTGAATTTCCTACTGATATAATATCATAAGTAAGATTATTTGGGATATTAAATCAGTTTATATACTAATTTTACATACAAGTCCTTGCATTATATCGACAAATGACGATAAAGCTCTTATGGCACATAAAATGGTTTTAATCATACTTATATTACCAAACCTTTTTATCTATTGATATGTTATATTAAATAACATATCTAAAACATACAAACCTGATCTTAGCATCATACCATTTAATCTAGCGTATTATACCGTTTTGATCCTCTACGCTAGTCGGTCTAAGTATATGACTTAAATAAAGACCGTCAACATTTTAATTGGTTAGCTTATGCCATAATCCAAACTAGAGCCTTCCAGTAAATGCTATCTGCACTTATTTCATTTTGAATACGGCTGAGATATTAAATCTTGCATTTTTAATCAAGACTAGCTCAGATAAATACGCTTGACTTACTTTCCCTATACGGGGTTGGGTTACGGTAAATTATTACCGCTTGGTCAGAAATGGGATCAATCGAATGCCGGATTGTGGCTAGTAAATCCGCATATTCTGTTTTAATCAGTTTTGTTTGATAACTTAAACATTGGGGGTTCACGACCGTGTCCTGGATATTCTCAGCTCATTACATTAGTTAATGGCCACGACCAAAATGCGGGATGTAGGCATACACCTGACGGATGCTCATGCTAAATTATTTTTACACACTAGTTGGGGATAACTCCTTCGTAGGTTCATAAGTGTTGTGTACGTTAATCATATCTCGGTCTCTGTACTGGGCCCCATATGTATGGACAAACATGTGAATCTGTTAACTATGTCACAAGGCTGATTTTCCCAAGTTATAAAAGATTTTTCGTGCCATATGCACTTAAAACCATTTTCATATGTTTTTAAAATTAGTAAGTCGGGTGTATTTACCAGCGAAAGCTGACGTATTTTCAAAAGACTAAGATGCAGGTACAACACGAAATAGGCTGGAAGCTGCTCGGTAGTGATATAAGAGGATCTTGAAAATCCTTAGATCTACCCAAAGTCTGTTATACACTTTTGTACATTTTACGATCCGCCTGTGGATCTTTCATTACAAGCCGTCTGTATATTATTTTTCGTACTTCGAACATTTGGTTTGTAATAGTAATTTAAACTCCAAGACTTCCGTTGTGCTGTGTTTAATTGACTATGATGATATCAACTTACGTCACGATACTCCTACCCGGGCCCACTGATGTTTGGTTGCAAATCATGGGGTGTGACAATTGTAAATGAAATGAATAAAAACATTTTATAATCTTGTAACCTTAATCTAATAACAATGAAGGATTGTAAATAATGCCACATGGCATCTAATACTAATAAATGATGGTAAATAATGCCACATGGCATTTCCACCTTTAATCTCACAAATTTTAGTTTTATTTTTTAATTTAATTTATAAATATTATTTAGACTTATCTTAATCCCTATTATATTATCATAAATATCTCAAAAAATATCATCAAATCTCTTCTCCTACTAATATTATATATATTATGAAAATATATAGTTTTGGTTTGTTTTATTCGAATACTTAAAATATTTTAGATTTTTGCAATGAATGAATAACAAAATATTCTAACTTAGTATTAGCGATAAAAACAGTTAATGTAAATTAAATTATTGCATATTCTCCACGTAATTCATATGTTACTTTTACTTCAAGATATTAAAGTGTAAGAAGGCATATGAATTAATATGTAGGCATCATGTTTTGGACTTAGGCATAATGTTTTGAGTTGTTTTGGAAAGAAAAACACCAAACGTAACAATTAAGACAAAATGCAATGAATTATAGCCTTAAAACTTAAAACACAATACCAAGAACGTTAAGTAGGGTATTTTAAATGTTATGCATTGTGATTCACTTGTTTTTTTTTTAATTTCATGCCTATAATACATTGCATTGTGTTTTAAATTGTTATGTTTGGTGTTTTTCTTGTCAAAACAACATAAAATATCATGCCTAAATTCAACACATTATGTCTACATGTCAATTCTTATGCATTTTCACACTTCTTACAAAAAAAGTCATTTTTATAGGAACCTCACCCGTTTTTTTTACATATTCGCAACAATTTCCATTGATAAGCTTCAGATAATCTCATGGATAAGTGTAACATAATTTTTTTTATATAAAGTCCTGTAACCAAAACCTTTTTATCTACGTATCAACTTTGAATTTTAATAAGATTATATATTTATAAGCTTCATATGGATCAATCACAATCTCAGTTCACTATTTTTCGTAATTCATAATCTTAAGATTTTTAGTTTATTTATCTGTATAAATATATATATATATATATATAATGATTATACATCATAACCATTAATAATCTTTCAAAACTTAAGATGTTGAAAAAAAACCACCTAAATAAATATCTAATCTTATTTATTATTAAAATTAAATATATATCTTGCGAATTCTAATTTTTATAAGATTATACATTCATGTAACAATATTAATTAAAAGTAATATTTATTTAGAGGGCTAAAGCACTTAGATAAGGAATTTTATTTTAATTATTATGTTTCTTATTAATCATTTTAAAATTATTAACGGTTTAGAACTTTATGTAATAAGCATAGAAATATATTTATAGATTTAAATAGGTATTTAAATCTCTATAGTTTGATGTATGTCTTAAAAATAATCTAGTTATGTAAATTTGTGTACACCTTATTATAAAATTACATAATTATATCTTTGAATTCGTGTATTACACGAGGTCTATAGTCTAGTCTTTGATAAAGAACGTTTTTATATTGGTGTGACAAAACGTAATAATGTAAGTAAACTAATAATAATAACCATATAACAATTATTTGATATTAATTTACTAGATTTTGTGTTTTGGTATAAAATTTACGAATTAACACATTAAAACGTGCGTGTCTAGTATCTTTTATTTTCCAACTACAAATGAAATGATCCACTTCAAGCCCTGGCCCCAACCAAACGCACGGTAGATGACTGCACAGGGTTAACCCTCCCTCCCTGACCCTTAGTTAATTAATCTTATATATAGGAAAAAGTTCTGTTAAGAAGTCCCAGTTTGAGAACTCGCCAGAATGTAACGTTTTATTTTTATATTTACTTTTTTCTAATATATCTTATATTTATCTTATTATTATGAAAATCAAGAAATAAAATTACATATGTGTATTACAAAATTACACGTGTATTTATCACAAATGTTTACTTTATGTCACTTTTCTTAAACATAAGTAAAGTTGCCGCCAAATTTTCCCTCATTTTTTACATATTTTATAGTTAGTTATTTATACATGTTTTGTTTAAAAATATTAAGAAAATCTTATGGGAGTTCAGAGTTCTCGTAAAATGCAAGGGTTCTCATTTATTTTAGGATACCTCACACACATACACATAGACACTAGGTCAGGTCATCGTGTATCACACAATTAGAATAATTTAAAGTACATAATTAATAAGTATATAAACAATGTTTGTAAACAAAAACCAATGACAAATGCATTTAGATATCAAATCAAGATATATCAAATCAAGATATATGAGTTAATACAAAGACAATGTATGTTAGTATTATATCTAGCAATTTCTTGACGCGCGTTGCGAGATGTAATGCTCTTATTAAGTAAACTAAAGAGACGATTAGAACGTAAAGCTTTTCAGGTTCATAGTATCGTCGAACTATAACTTTTATATACATAAATCCACATGTTACCTATACTGCCACAACATTCAGTCTACTACCGTCAAATAGGAAAAAAAAAGCACCCATAAAAAGTAAAAGTGTTTTGATAACTCATACATTAACATACAAAACTTAGTTTTGAACAAAATCCATATCAAAGCGTGGATAAAAAATCAGGATGTCGCAACGGTAAATTAAGAATTTTAGAAAACATTATATTTTAAAAGTTATAAACAAACAACAAAAAAAAAGAGATAGAAGGATATGAGTGTTCTACATGTCAATGTGTGGTTTGTCAAAAAAAAAGAAAAGAAATAACATATGGGAAAGTGGAGGGGTTATTTGTTAATTTTTAAAGGGGTATGATGTATTACTTCCAAAAACATGTTTTAATTGTTTGCATTTCATGCCTCACGATTTGTAATCTTAGCTAGAAAGACCATATTGGCCAATGCAAAAAAAAAAAAAGGAATGACGAAAGTTAGGAGGTACATTAATCACCGACTTTAGCTTTAGTATCTAGGATATTATAAAAAAAAAAGCCACAATAATAACGTTTAAAAACTTCAAACAAAAACAATAAATATATCAATAAACCATTGTTCCCAAAGTGAATCCCAACTACAGTGATGGAAAGACAGAACGTAAATCAAGGATAATACCAAACTACTTCTCAATAGTTTTCAAGCAACTCGTCTACAGGTTTTTACTTAATATCTTTAAATGACTCACGATCAAACAGAGCAAGAGATGTAATACCTGTAGGATCTTGAATCTGTAAAGGAATTTTGAATCTACAACAATTTTTTTTATTAAAGCTAAAAAATAAAGTCATGTAATCACAAATTTTTTTATTAGTTATCATTATAGTAACTAAACAGCTAATAATTAATGAAAAAAAAACAAGATAAACTTAAGTGCTAGAAACTTGGTGACTGCATATACAACTTCTTAATTGCATTGCTTATTGTTACATTCGATCACATTTTCCACTTTAAAATTGTTGAACATACAAAAGAAATGATATTCAGAAGCCAAAATATGACCAAGTGATCAAGAAATAAACAACAAATTGAACCAGACTCCTCCTAAAGATAGTGAATCTTAAATTTCTAGATCAGAGCATCTGTTGGGGACTTGCTAACATCTGTTTGAAGCCTTGGAACCGTTGTTCATAAAGAAGCAAGGTTTGTTCAGTTTCAAAAGTCTGATGAAGCAAAGGTCTGATCATGAAGATCAAACATCTGTTTTGGCCATGTGGTACCGTGGTGTTAGCAAATATGACTTGAAATGCACAAATATTGCACCTACAAAAGAACAAATGATATCCGAAAGCCAAGACATGACACAAAGATCAAGAAATATACACTTGATGAAGCAATTCTCTCCCCAAATATAGCGAATCTTGAACACCTAATCAGAAAATCTAATGGAGAACAAAGCAAACATCTGATCAAGCCTTGGAATCGCTGTTCAAGAAGAAACAACATCTATTGAAGGATAAAGTCTGTTGAAGCCAACTGTCTAATAAAGAAGACCAAACATCTGTATGGCCAAACAGATGTTTGGCTCTCAGCAACAGAGGATAGTCTAGACACTGGTTCCCAATGAGTATTTATCTTGTATCGGCGTATAGACTAGTTAGAACAGATGATAACGTTTGCACAGATGTTAAACATATGTGAAATCTTTTCTGTTAAGAATATTAGATGTCACTATCAGGGTGATGTCAGCTTATCACGAACAAAGCTTTAGTACTTAGTATAAATAGATCTCACCTGTTAGAGATCTATTTCATCACTTCACACACTTTCTCTTTTGTACTAATAGTTCTAATGAGTGATTTGGTTGAAGGGGAGATTGTAAAATCATTACTATAAAATTTTGAATCATACGAATCATTTAAAAACAGTTGTTGATAATATCTATCTACTTGTTAGTGCATATTCCGTGTGTCCGCCACTGTGCAAAAATAGGCTAGATAGAGCGTGTGTTGAATATTGTATAGATGAGATACAAACACTGTAATAGTGCTAGAGAATTACGGGAGGAGTTAAAAGAGAAATTCAGTAAATCTAAGGAGACTGTTAAAAACAAATAGGAAACTCTTAACATACAAAGTGTTGAGAGTATACCTGACCCAGTACAAACAACAGTTTGTGTAAAGGGCAACGATGGTGTTCTTAAAGACAGTGATCCTTGGAATACAACTAAAGATGAGTATAAGTGCGAATGCGCATTCCTGGTCACCAAAATGGGCGTATCTTGTCACACCCCGGTTTTCCACAGCCAATCAAACACCGGTGGGCCCGGATGGGGAATATCATAACGTAAGTTGATAACATCATAGACAATTAAACACAGCACCGCGGAAGTCTTGGATTTAAATTACTATTACAAATCAAATGTTCGAAATATAAAATAATGTACAGGCTCGTAATAGAAGATCCACATGTGGATCATAAATTATACAAAGAAAGAATGTAAAGCAGACTTTGGGCAGATCTAGGATTTGCAAGTTCCTCTATAACTACCGAGCACTTCCAGCCTATTTTCGTATTGTACCTGCAAGCTTAGTCTTTTGAAAATATGTCAGTTTTCGCTGGTAAATACACCCAACTGACTCATTTCGAAAACATTTAAAATATGTTTTAAGTGCGTATCAGCACAAAATCTTTTATAACTTGGGAAAGTTGATCGTCCAACTTTGTTAACAGATTTACATGTTCGTCCATACATACAGGGCCCGGTACGGAGACCAAGACATGATTAACGTACACACCACTTTGGACTCACGAAGGAGTCAATTCTTCCCAATCTTGTGGGCAATGCATTTTGAGTGTCTATCGGGTGTATGCCTACACCCGCGCTAAGGTCGTGGCCATTATCTATTGTAATGAGCCGAGGATATCCAGGACATGGTAGTTAACCCCCGATGTTTAAGTTATCAAACAAAACTGATTAAAACAGACTATGCGGATGTACTAGCCACAATCCGGCATTCGATTGATCCCATTTCCGACCAAGCGGTAATAATTTACCGTAACCCAAGCCCGTATAGGGGAAATAAGTCGAGAGTATTTACCTGAGCTAGTCTTCTTTTAATTTAATAACTCAGCCGTACACAAAAGTACTAAGTGCAGATAGCATTTACCGGCAAGTCTCTAGTCTGGTTTATGGCGTAAACTAACCAATTAAATACTAACGGTCTTATTTAAGTCTTAGACGTAGACCGACTAGCGTACTTGATCAAAACGTATAACGCTAGATTAAACGATGATTGGATAGAATGTAGTTTGATCCCAACAAGTACCTTGACTTGTGTAATATGGATAAACTATAAACATTCTGGATTTTGAGACTTAAATGACAAGGTTAGACCCGTTTCGGTTAATTTTCGTAAACTAGTTACATATGCTTAACCGTACGCATATTAGCAATATCGGGTAACCAGATAAGTCATGGACAAGCTCTATATGCCATTATATTTTTAATAAGTTGTATTATCAGTAGGTTATCAACTTATATGCCCGTTAAGGTTTAAAATGAAACTATGCCTCATAAGGGCATTTTGGTAATTTCATACCTTATAAAAGGAACTTGAATATAATTTATTGTTATAACCATAAGTATATTGGAAAAGTAATTATTTTATGATATAATATAAGTAGGATATTAATTATATGTGTAATTTATCTTTTATGACCAAACTATGCACCGAAGGGGCAATTTGGTCATTTTACACATAATTTATAAATTATTTGGGATTCTGAGTTTGTATCATGTACCTACTGTAAAAATATTTAAAATAAGTTTTAAAATCAGTAGGTAACAAGTCTTGATTGGTAAATATGGTTTAAAACCATACTATGCGCCAAAACGGCGCTTATGTCGTAAAATGACGATTTGTGTGATGTTTAATGAAAACTGATGTTATGATTAGATTAACAAGTTTTAGATATGTTATTTAATATAATATATCAGTAGATAAAAGATTTACTTTGAAAAGATGTGATTGAAACCGTTTTATAAGCCACAAGGGCCTTATCGTCATTTATCGACATAATATAAGGACTTGTTCATAACTCAGTTTATAATCTGTTTTGACATCTCAAATCCTACTTATAATATTACATCAGTAGGAATCTCATTTTCAAGTTCATTATCATTTAAATTTCTTTCTATGCAAAAAGGGCATTTTAGTCAAAATGGCATAATTACGGAATTTGTGCATAAACTTAGATTCTGATTATGATCATGTAACATAACCTCAGAGGGTTATGCTACATTATATTATTATCATAATACAACTTTATATCAGTATCTAACTAATCTAAATTGGGTCAGAATCGAAAGTCAAAGAAGAAGTCAAACTTCACGACTTTCGGTTGCGAACCGACCCTAGAACTTAAATTGACGAGCCGAACATGTTCTTACATGTTCTAGTAATTATTGCCAACTTGTTTAAGTGTCAAAACAGCTTTCATAACATATATAAGATCAATTTATGATTTTTCAAAAAATGGCTTGTTTGACTTTTTAATATCATTATTTTGACCCGTCAATTGGTGTAGCAAACGTGATCTTCAGGAGGTGCCCTTTATAGGGATTAACACCTACCTTATTACGATCACTTATCCATGTTCGTTACGAAAAATGGCTGGACCATAATGGTCTTAACCGAAAGTCAAGGCGTTTTCCGTAAAACGCTTGACTTTTGGCTATAAAAGCCTATAAACGAAAATGCAAGAGCAGGAACACTTACAAGAGGTTCCTAGAATGCAATAGAAATTAGTTGGATGCTCCTTTCAGTTAGTAACTTTCAAGGAGGGAGATAGAGTTGTGAATGAGAAAGGTGCAAGTTCAAATGGTGAACCTTGGCACCTATTTATAGTTGGAGAGCTTGAAGGAGGTGATGCCGGGTGTTAAGGGGTGTAAGAGGAAGCTTACAAGTTTCCCAAAACGTGACATAGCTGTTTAAAAATCCCTGGTTTCGAATACATGGTTTTTGGTACCTTTGTATGGTGGCCAAGTTAATTTTCTGCAGACACAGGCCTCTCTCGCCCCGCGAGAGGCCAGGCCTTAGCCTCTCACACCCCACGAGTGCCCGTTGTCAGTTTTCAAAATTTGCCACATTTAGCCCCTCAACTTATTAAACCCCTTTAAACCTTCCTAAAACACCTTTTTAGCATTTTTAGCCCTCTGTAGCCAATACTTGGCGTATCCAGGACTATGCCCGGACATTGTCGAGCTCTTGGTTCGTTAAATGGTCGCTCAGAGGTATAAATTAACATGCTGACACTTTTAATCCTCCGTTATCCAACTTTCACAAATTTACCGAATTAACCTCTCTCGTCCAACAACGGGCATGCATGAGAGTTAGGACTTCGTAAAGGATCACTCAGAGGCTCATTTTATGCATGTTGACATATCAATCACTCAGAGGCTAGGCATGTTGACATATCTGTCACTCAGAGGCCAATGTTTAAGCATGTTGACATATCAGTCACTCAGAGGCTAGGCATGTTGACATATCAGTCACTCAGAGGCTAAGTTTTGAGCATGTTGACACCTTTAGTCCTTATTTGTCTTTAATAGACTAAAAATAAAAATACAACACTTATCACTATACTATTGGACACGGTTTTACGAGGTGTTAGATCCTGACCCCCTTAAAAGAAATCTCGACCTCGAGATTTTATTCAAAAAGATGGGGGTATTTTTTGTCGCATAGTGGACTCAACCTCCCATGTATACTCGGGACCTCTAAAGGCGTCCTACTTAACCTTTACTATAGGTATCAATTTCATTCGGAGCTTCTTAACATGTCGATCCTCGATCGAAATTGGTTTCTCAATGAACCTCAGGTTTTAATCTATTTGCACATCTTTGTGCGACATAGCTAGCGATTCATCGGCTAGATATTTCTTAAGGTTAGATATGTTGAATACATTATGGATTCCACTAAGCTCCTCTGGCAGCTTGAGCTTATAAGCTACATCGGCGACACATTTGACTATCTCGAATGGTCCTATATATCTTGGGCTTAGCTTGCCCTTCTTTCCGAATCTCATTACACCTTTCCAAGGTGATACTTTCAGCATGACTTTGTCCCCTACTTGGAACTTAAGAGGTTTACGCCTCTTGTCAGCATAACTCTTCTGCCTATCACAGGCAGCTTTGAGACGATCACGGATTTGCACAATCCTTTTCGTGGTCTCCAGTACAATCTCAGGTCCTAATAGTTGGGCTTCCCCAATTTCTGCCCAGCACACGGGCATTCGGCATTTTCTCCCATACAAGGCCTCATAAGGAGCAGCCTTGATACTCGTATGATAACTATTGTTATAGGAGAATTCTATTAGGGGTAAGTGGTCATCCCAACTTCCACCTAAATCAATCACACATGCCGTAAGCATGTCTTCCAATGTCTAGATAGTACGCTCACTTTGACCATCAGTCTGTGGATGGTAAGTCGTACTAAAATTTAATCTTATGCCTAAAGATTGTTGGAAACTTTTCCAAAAATAAGAGGTTATCTAGTATCTCTGTTAGATACAATAGATAATGGCACACCGTGTAGGGACACAATCTTGTCCATATACAACTTAGCCAATTTGTCTGAATTATACATTTCCTTAATTGGCAAGAAATGCACTGACTTGGTCAGCCTGTCTACAATGACCCAAATCGTGTCATTACCATGTTTGGTCTTAGGTAACTTAGTAATCAAGTCCATAGTTACCATTTCCCATTTCCATGTGGGAATTTCCAATTGTTGTAGAAGTCCTGACAGTTTCTGATGCTTAGCTTTAACTTGCGAACACGTCAAAAACTTAGCAACATAAGTGGTTATGGATTTCTTCAAAACCATCCACCAATAATTCTTTTTCAGATCCTGATAAATTTTGTCACCTCCAAGGTGAACTGAGTATCTCGTATTGTGTGCTTCTTGGAGGATTAGATCTCTAATTCCTCCAAAGACTGGAACCCAGAGCCTTCCATTAAATCTAAGGATTCCATCTTTTCCAGACGTTAATTGATCAACAGTTCCGCCTAATCCCTCATTAGGAATGTTAGCCTCTAATAGGGCTTGCTTTTGCGCATCTAATAGCTTTCCATTCAAGCTATTTCTGAGCTCAATGTTCTTCGTACTAATCCTAATGGGATTAATTATTTCCTTGTGACTTAAGGCGTCAGCAACAACATTTGTCTTGCCCGGATGGTACCGAATTTCACAATCATAATCGTTAAGTGTTTCCATCCAACAGCGTTGTCTCATGTTCAATTCTTTCTGATTGAATAGATACTGGAGACTCTTCTGGTCAGTGTATATATTACACTTTGTGCCATACAAGTAATGTCTCCATAACTTTAGTGCAAATATAACGGCACCCAATTCCAAATCATGGGAGGTGTAGTTCCTTTCGTGCACCTTTAACTGTCGTGATGCATAAGCAATTACCTTGCCTTTTTGCATTAGCACACAGCCCACGCCATTGTGCGAAGCATCACAATAGACTACAAAATCCTCAATACCCTCAAGTAGAGATAACACAGGAGCATTGCTCAACTTGTGCTTTAGAATCTCAAAGGATTCTTATTGTTTTGGACCCCAAACAAATTTGACATTCTTACGGGTTAAGGTAGTCAAAGGAGTGGCTATTCTTGAAAAGTTCTCAATGAACCTCCTGTAATAACCAGCCAATCCTAGAAAACTACGAATCTCTGATGGGGTCTTGGGCACTTCCCAATTCATTATGGCTTCTATTTTGGCAGGATCCACTTGGATACCACGCTCACTTACAACATATCCAAGAAATTGGACTTCTCTAAGCCAAAATTCACACTTAGAAAATTTAGCATAAAGCTTTTCCTACCTTCGCAATTCTAGAATGCACCGAAGGTCTTTCTCGTGATCAACTTGATTATGAGAATAGATAAGTATGTCGTCTATAAAGACAATGACAAACTTATCCAAATACGGTTTGCAAACTCTATTCATGAGATCCATGAATGCTGTAGGTACATTTGTGAGCCCAAAAGGCATCACTAGGAATTCAAAATGATCATATCGGGTCCTAAAGGCAGTCTTAGGAACATCCTCGTTCCTAACCTTCAGCTGATGATATCCGATCTCAAATCAATCTTAGAGAAATAACTAGCCCCTTGAAGTTGGTCGAACAAATCATCGATCCTTGGTAGAGGATATGGTTCTTAATTGTTAACTTGTTCAGCTCTCGGTAATCAATGCACATTCGCATTGAACCGTCTTTCTTCTTTACAAATAAAATAGGAGCTCCCCAAGGCGAGGAACTCGGCTGAATAAACCCTTTCTCTAAGAGTTCATCTAACTGTAGTCTCAATTCCTTCATCTCTGTTGGTGCTAATCGATATGGAGCTCTGGCTACCGGTGCTGATCCAGGTAGAATATCAATTCTAAACTCCATTTGCCTATTTGAAGGTAGGCCGGGTAATTCTTCAGGGAAAACATCGGAATACTCCGAGATAATCGGAAGGTCTTAAATACTTGCCTTAGGCTCATAGATAGTTACTTGTGCCATATAAATACACAACCTATCCCCAAACACTTGGACGCCTTAAATAACGACACCTTGCCTGGCAATCCATAGTGCAAATCTCCAGGGATGGTGATCGTTTAAATAGATGGGGTTTTAATTTCGATGAGTTTCTTATCGCAGGCAATGCAGGCTTGGTTATGGGATAACCAATCCATGCCTAAAACTACATCGAACCCTGACAATTTCATTGGCAAAAGAGTGATGGGAATAGAATGATTCTTAATGGATATAGATCATCCATCAAGAATGGAAGATGCTATCTCTAACGTTCCATCAGCGAGTTCTACCTCATACGTTATATCTAGAGTTCTTATGGGCAAGTTTAATAGTTTACTAAACTTATGATCCACAAAAGATTTATCTGCACCCGAATCGAAAAGAACTCTAGCATATACATCATTGATGAAATGTACCTGTTATGACGTTATTGTCATTAACGGCCTCCATGGCATTCATCTGGAAAGCACGAGCATTTCCTTTCTTAGCCTCTCCAGACTTTGCATCATTACTTTTGGGGTTCTTGGGGCAATTGAATGTAATGTGCCCTTTTTCATTACAGTTGTAGCAAACTGCATCCTTAAGATCCTTGCATTCTAGGGTCTTATGCCCCTTTCTCTTGCAGATACCATAGGGTTTAGTCTGTGGATTTATACTACATTGTCCCCAATGTCTATATTTACAGTTCTTGTACAGAGGTTTGTCATTAGACGCATGCTGGTTCTTCTTGAACCCGAAATTTCCTTTCTTTTTAAACCTTTGGGAGTTATTATCCTCCCGTTTCCTCTTTACGTCAGTTTTAGTCTTAACTGACCTTTGCCTCACTAAATCTAAGGTGAGGGAGAGAGATAGGTCTACAGCGAACCTATAGGTACTAGGCTGAGCAGCCTTTACCATGCCCTTTATCTCGGGCGCTAACCCATTAATAAAACGTGCAACGCGTTTGGATTCAGGGGTGATTAGATATGAAACTAACCTAGACAGGGAATTGAATTCAGAAACATACTTCCGACAGTCTAGGTTTTTCATTGTAAGAGTCAGAAAGTCTGACTCTATCTTCTCCACCTCATGCGGTGGGCAGTAAGTCTCCTTGACTAGTTCTACAAACTTAGACCATCCTAAGTTGTACAGTGTATCTTTCCTGTAGATTGAACCATTGCCTTCCACCATATTAGGGCATCGCCCTTGAAGGACTGTGATACATATTTGACCACATCCTTATCAGCACAGCCACTGATATCCACAATTGTTTCCATTTTGTTAAGCCACTTCAAGGCTTCTATTGCTCCTTTTTCCCCACTAAAGTCTTGGGGTTTGCAAGAGACGAAATATTTATAGGTACATCCGTCTTTAGAAGAATGGGACCTATCAGCGAATTCTATTTTCTTTGGTTCACTCTTCGCATTTGAAGACTGAACTTAGCTCTCCTTATGAGCTGAGGATGGTGCGATTGATAATGGTCTGGAGCGAGTAGCACTCGCTCCCTAAGTTTTTTCTATGGCCTTTTCCATGGCCTTTCCCACAGCTGCATCTATGCGAGCTTGGACGTCATCATTGTTTATGGCTATGTTTTCTGCCTTGTTAGAGCTAATCTCTCGGTGGCCACTATGTGCCTCGTCCGAGTTTACCATTTTGCAGCTTTGGCTCTAAACATCAAATAAAACTTCTTTTAACCATGGTATGACAACCATATTGGCTTTAAACATTGGATATAACAATCCATCGCCCATTAAGCTAGTGTGAATAACATCACAACTCTTAAGCTTATCATATCTATATTTGGCCTAGGTCTTAATAAGACCATCAGAGGCAAATTACAATCTGGACATAGTCCATATATTATTAGACAGTGGATCGTAATGTCACAACTGTCATTGTCATAATTGACAATTATATATATAGCTCATAAGCTTGTCACTAATGGACATAATAATTGGGCACAATGGTCAGCCACATTGGATATTTAAAAATTAGGCACATTGGCTGGTCACATTGGACATAAAATTGGGCACATTGGCCTACATCATAACAGATGTAAATTATCCATCGCCCATTAAGCTAGTGTGAATAACATCACAACTCTTAAGCTTATCATATCTATATTTGGCCTAGGTCTTAATAAGACCATCAGAGGCAAATTACAATCTGGACATAGTCCATATATTATTAGACAGTGGATCGTAATGTCACAACTGTCATTATCATAATTGACAATTATATATATAGCTCATAAGCTTGTCACTAATGGACATAATAATTGGGCGGTCACATTGGACATTTAAAAATTAGGCACATTGGCTGGTCACATTGGACATAAAATTAGGCACATTGGCCTACATCATAACAGATGTAAATTTATGGCATATCAGCCTACATCATAACAAATGTAATTCATGGCATATCAGCCTACATCATAACAGATGTAAATTTATGGCACATTGGCCTACATACAGATGTAATTCATCACATATCAGCCTACATCATAACAGATGTAAATTTATGGCACATTAGCCTACATCATAACAGATGTAAATTTATGGCACATTGGCCTGTCACATGGACATAAAATTGGGCACATTGGCCTGTCACCCTGGACATAAAATTGGACACATTGGGCCTGTCACCTTGGACATAAAATTGGGCACATTGGTCTGTCATTTGTCATCGTATTGATGACATTAGCCGGGATCACATAGATCACATAGGCTATGTAATAGGTCTTAGGACGTAGTCCTTTTACCTAGACGGCTAGTGTGGTTCCTCAAGTCACACTACCAAGAGTATGAACATTCCTTAATGTTAACATAAGAGTACCTTAATGATTGACTAATGGTCCCGGTCACCTTCGATGTAACATCCGTCAAAAACGGATTTACCAAACCCGCTCCGTTTATCAACCGAACAGTCAGTCAAAATTTTCGTTGCGAATTAAATGCCCAAAATATTTTTAAACGATCCGTAATCAATTATTATACGGGAATATATATTTAGTTTTCGAAAAACTGTCAAAAATCGCAAAATAAAAATGATTTGCATCTGCCGGGTTTCGAACCCGGGTCTGTACCGAATCAGCTAAGCAACTTATCTCACTCACACAAACCACTGCGCCAACTGCTTTGTTTGTTATATAATAGAATCATTTAATTGATAAAGTAACGTTATAAATTCAAAACCGGCGCCCAATCAGTTCAGTCGTCGGAATCCCGGAATTCTCGCGAGTCTTAACTACAATTTACGTTATAACGTAAACCATTAACCAGATATCGGTTATAACCGATGTTTGAAGTCCGCGACTAAAAATGATAACCGCCGGAAAATCTTAATCAATGAACCCAGTCGTAAAACAGATCAAATACATTTCGATTTTTCCCTATAAATTCACCCTCAACCGACGACAAACCTTTTCGCTCAAAAACACACCTTCTCTCGGCGTAATTCCACTCGCCGGAACTTTTCTGTTTTTCGACGGAAAACCGAGTTTTAATCTCTGAGCTTTACTGAATCCCCTAAACCTTTATCGAAGTTACCCATACTCTTTCCAAGATTTCCGGAGACTTGCTGCTGCAAGACACCTGACGCCGGAGTTGAATTCTGTCGCCGGAGTTCTGCCGGAAAACAGAGGATCCAGTCGGTATACCTCTTTCGCTTATTTTCTTTATCTTTTCACCTTTATCCTACCTTAATGGACTGCAAAGCGCTAATAAACTGATAAGAATCTTAAACCAGTCGATTTCCGATTCTGGTTCAAACTGGATGAAGAAGACGACGTAATTCGGTATCATATAAGTATAATATAAATCATGAAATTAATCGGGTTAGACACACAGTCCAGCGGTGGACTGTGTGCACATATAAAACGCAAAACGTCTCAAGTTCGAATCCCGTCTCACACACGCTGCCTTAATATAATCCATTTTTTTTGTTTACTGAACCGGAGTCGCCTTAGATATATGTTAAGTATATTGATAACCGGAATAATAACCAAGTTAGACACACAGTTCAGCGGTGGACTGTGTGTTTGTTTATATCACAGGTCACGAGTTCGAGTCCGGTCTTCAGCACCGACTCGGACAGTTATCTCCTCTTTTTAATTAAGGCAGAAAAGGAAATAAATAAATAAATAGTATTTAAGTATAATAAAAACCGAATGATATAACATGTTGAACACACAGTCCAGCGGTGGACTGTGTGTTGGATTAAACCACAGGTCCCGGGTTCGAGACCTGTGGAGTGCATGACCGTGTCGTTTAAACTGTTTTTAAAATAAAAATGATTTTCTGTTAAATCTAATTAATGTATATATGAAATTAAAATCGGATATATAACGGGTTAGACACGTAGCTCAGTTGGTAGAGCTGCGTGCACGCGTACGGGAGGTCTCGGGTTCGAGCCTCACCCAGCGCACAACAATATGCCTCGAACCGGTCAACGCCAGTCAAAGTCAACAGGTCAAAGTCACTGTAGCAAAAATAAAATAATTTTTTTTATTATTTTTATTTAATTATTTTAATTAAAAATCAATTATAAATATTTAAAAATAACATTTTTAAGGTTAGAAAATAGCCTCAAACTCACAAAAATACACCCAACAATTCTACTAAAATAGTTTAATAAAATCCGTTTACTTACCAAACCATAATGCGATTTATCTAGGTTAAATCTCACTCGTGGTTAAAACCACTTCGCGTGCATTCAACGTCATCAACCGAACGCACCCACTGTGAGTGAATCTTACAATTCCCCCTTTTAAATTACACGTTTTGGGGTGTGTCATGTGTTATGAAATTAATTAATTTATTTATTTAAACTTGTGCCATACCACATCATGACTTAAACTTAGATTGTTTTTATTGTTGTGATTTACTTATTGCCATTTGTCAAGTCATATGAAACTCATACATTAAGCCCATCAGTTCCTCGTGGGAGACGAGTAGAACATCGCGTGCTTCATATCTATTTCATTATTGTTCATGTGTGTATCATTGAGTTTATATTGTTTGTAGTTGTGTTATTCATATTATCATGTTTATGCAATTCATTCATCAGGCCCCTCAGTTCCTCGTGAGAGACGAGTTGAGCATCGCGTGCCTTTAATTATTCCATTATTGTTCATGAGTGTTTCATTTAACATCTTATGATTGTTGATCAAGTTACATCTAATTTTACTCATGTTTGGTTGTGCACATATTTCATAATCAATTTAAATAAATTGTTAAAATGTTTTCCATAGGATTCACTCGCCAACATTATGTTGATCCAAAAACCTTTTTACACATGATACAGGTGAACAGGTTGAAGCAAGGAAAACATAGGATATGCCTTAGAAGAGAACAAAGAAGTTTAGATTGTAGTTAGATCATGTTGTAGCAATCATTGTAAATTTCCATTTAAATTGTATTAATGAATATGAAACGTTTAATAAATGTCATGAGCTTTGATGATAACCCAATCATGCCCCGATCACCTTATCCGCTGCGGGTCGGGATGTGACATTCGACCTTAACGAACTTAGAGGATTGAACCTAGTCCCCACCTCTGGATAGAAGGATAACTTCCCTTAACTATCCTGATAGAAGGCTCCTTGTCCTTAACTATCATTTCTTGGCCAATGTGTGGTCTACGCCACTTGGCATAATCAAATACATTAAGGTCTTTTGGAATTATATAGCAGAGCATAAATTTTAAAAAAAATCGAGACGCTCGCTTGACGAGGATGAATACATATATATATATAATTCCAAAAATACTTCATTAAATTCCAAATAGAAACTACAATACTAGAAACAATGAAATAAAATGACCATGCAAGGACTACAGAAACAAAAATGTCCACGCAGGGACTAAAGAAATAACAATGTCCTTGCAGGGACTAACATATATTAGAAGAGACTTCATTCGTCCTTCATTCTCTTAACCAGCTTGTAGAGTTTCTTAAAGAACCTATTCATCTTCTTCTCCGTTTTTCCGCTTGTTGTTGCATTTCTTTCATTCGTTCTAAAGCCTCATTAATGGCCTCTAGTGGTGGCGGAGGTTGTGGTTGTGGTTGTGGCATGATAGGATACTGGTACCCATAACTTGGATATCTAGTAGGTGGGTAAGCAGGTGGGAAAGGAGACGGGTAAAGTGCCTTATGCATGACCGCTTGCATGTCAGGGTCTTGCAACAATGCTTGATAATCAACAGGTGTAGTTGGGTTAAAAGGATCATATCCGAATATATCCGGATATGTTAGAATAGGGTTATTATAACCCGATGGTGGTGGTTGAACCATTGGTGGTGGTGTTGGTTCCACCACAGGTGACGCATTAGAGAGTCCACCCATTTGTGGGTCCTCGTTAATAGTAGGGTAAGGTATGGGCAAAGGTGTCAGTGATCCCGACTGTTGGCCCGCACGCACTGACATACGTGCTCCTCTTTTCCTCCTTGGCGGTTCTGGTGGCGATTGGGGTTGTTCCACCGGCTCCATGTGCACATCTTCTTGCACGGGAGGTGGTTGGGATTGATGGGAAGGGGTATTGGCGAAGGTAAATTGGTTCCAATATTGGTCCCACTCATTAGGACCTTGGTAAGGTGATCCGGCATAGGAGTTTGAATCGCTTGAGATTTCAATGGGATGCGCATTTGAACCTGACGGCGGCATCTCCGGGTCGGAGTCCTCGTCCATTGGGTTTGGCTGATCCAGTTGATTCTGATTACCCGGGGGTGTGTTGAAGTATTGGTTGGGGTTAAACTCATCATGATAAGAATGATGAGAGTGGTGTGAACGGTACGAGTGGTATGAACTTTGAGTGTGGGTGGACGAATGTTGTGGTAGTGGTCATGAATCCCCCGAATCTTCATAAGGGTTTGGATGATGGGAATGTGAAGGGATGTGTCCTGAAGGTCCTCCCCTCATTGGTCCTTTTCCTCTTCCTCATACACGTGGCCGCATTTTCCTTTTAAAAATCTATTAAAAAACAATACTAATAAGTTAATAATGAAATGAGTAATCCTAGGTCAATGCCTAAACTTGGAAATCTAAGGAATGTGCTTGTGTAAGTTTGAGAATCAACACAAAAGGCTAGTGTTTAACTCTCTCAAACGTTGGCTCTGATACCAACTTGTCACACCCCAGCTTTCCACAACCAATCAAACACCGGTGGGCCCGGGTGGGGAATATTGTGACGTAAGTTGATAACATCATAGACAATTAAACACAGCACAGCGGGAGTCTTGGATTTAAATTACTATTACAAACCAAATGTTCGAAATATAAAATAATGTACAGGCTCGTAATAGAAGATCCACAGGCAGATCATAAATTGTATGAAGAAAGAATGTAAAGCAGACTTTGGGCAGATCTAGGATTTGCAAGATCCTCTATCACTACCGAACACTTCCAGCCTATTTTCGTATTGTACCTGCAAGCTTAGTCTTTTGAAAATACGTCAGCTTTCACTGGTAAATACACCCAACTGACTCATTTTAAAAACATTTAAAATATGTTTTAAGTGCGTATCAGCACAAAATCTTTTATAACTTGGGAAAGTTGACCGTCCAACTTTGTTAACAGATTTACATGTTCGCCCATGCATACAGGGCCTGGTACGGAGATCGAGACATGATTAACGTACACACCACTTTGGACTCACGAAGGAGTCAATTCTTTCCAACCTTGTGGGCAATGCATTTTGAGCGTCTATCGGGTGTATGCCTACACCCGCGCTAAGGTCGTGGCCATTATCTATTGTAATGAGCCGATGATATCCAGGACACGGTAGTTAACCCCCGATGTTTAAGTTATCAAACAAAACTAATTAAAACAGAATATGTGGATTTACTAGCCATAATCCGGCATTCGATTGATCCCATTTCCGACCAAGCGGTAATAATTTACCGTAACCCAAGCCCGTATAGGGGAAATAAGTCGAGAGTATTTACCTGAGCTAGTCTTCTTTTAATTTAATAACTCAGCCGTACACAAAAGTACTAAGTGCAGATAGCATTTACCGGCAAGTCTATAGTCTAGATTATGGCATAAACTAACCAATTAAATACTAACGGTCTTATTTAAGTCTTAGACGTAGACCGACTAGCGTACTTGATCAAAACGTATAACGCTAGATTAAACGATGATTGGATAGAATGTGGTTTGATCCCAACAAGTACCTTGACTTGTGTAATATGGATAAACAATAAACATTCTGGATTTTGAGACTTAAATGACAAGGTTAGATCCGTTTCGGTTAATTTTCGTAAACTAGTTACATATGCTTAACCGTACGAATATTAGCGATATCGGGTAACCGGATAAGTCATGGAGAAGCTCTATATGACATTATATTTTAAATAAGTTGTAATATTAGTAGGTTATCAACTTATATGCCCGCTAAGGTTTAAAATGAAATTATGCCTCATAAGGGCATTTTGGTAATTTCATACCTTATAAAAGGAACTTGAATATAATTTATTGTTATATCCATAAGTATTTTGGAAAAATAATTAATTTATTATATAATATTAGTAGGATATTAATTATATGTGTAATTTATCTTTTATGACCAAACTATGCACCGAAGGGGCAATTTGGTCATTTTACACATAATTTATAAATTATTTGGGATTCTGAGTTTGTATCATGTACCTACTGTAAAAATATTTAAAATAAGTTTTAAAATTAGTAGGTAACAAGTCTTGATTGGTAAATATGGTTTAAAATATGGTTTGACATCCCAAATAATCCTACTTATAATATTACATAAGTAGGAATCTCATTTTCAAGTTCATTATCATTTAAATTTCTTTCTATGCAAAAAGGGCATCTTAGTCACGGAATTTGTGCATAAACTTAGATTCTGATTATGATCATGTAATATAACCTCAGAGGGTTATGCTACATTATATTATGATCATAATGCAACTTTAGATCAGTATCTAACTAATTTAAATTGGGTCAGAATCGAAAGTCAAAGCAGAAGTCAAACTTTACGACTTTCGGTTGCGAACCGACCCTAGAAGTGAAATTGACGAGCCGAACATGTTCTTACATGTTTAATAATTATTACCAACTTGTTTAAGTGTCAAAACAGGTTTCATAACATATATAAGATCAATTTATGATTTTTCGAAAAATGGCCTGTTTGACTTTTTAATATCATTATTTTGACCCGTCAATTGGTGTAGCAATCGCGATCTTCAGGAGGTGCCCTTTATAGGGATTAACACTTACCTTATTACGATCACTTAGCAATGTTCATTACGAACAATGGCTGGACCATAATGGTTTTAACCGAAAGTTAAGGCATTTTCCATAAAACGCTTGACTTTTGGCTATAAAAGCCTATAAACGAAAATGCAAGAGCAAGGAACACTTACAAGAGGTTCCTAGAATGCAATAGAACTAAATTGGATGCTCCTATAACATAGGAATTTCCAGAGGAGGGAGATAGAGTTGTGAATGAGAAAGGTGCAAGTTAAAATGGTGAACCTTGGCACCTATTTATAGTTGGAGAGCTTGAAGGAGGTGATGCCAGGTGTTAAGGGGTGTAAGAGGAAGCTTACAAGTGTCCCAAAACGTGGCATAGCTTTTTAAAAATCCCTGGTTTCGAATACATGGTTTTTGGCACCTTTGTGTGGTGGCCAATTTAATTTTCTGCAGACACAGGCCTCTCTCGCCCCGCGAGAGGCCAGGCCTTAGCCTCTCACGCCCCGCGAGCTCCGGTTCTCAGTTTTCAAAATTTGCCACATTTAACCCCTCAACTTATTAAACCCCTTTAAACCTTCCTAAAACACCTTTTTAGCATTTTTAGCCCTCTGTAGCCAATACTTGGCGTACCCGACACTATGCCTGGACATTGTCGAGCTCTCGGTTCGTTAAAAGGTCACTCAGAGGTATAAATTAACATGTTGACACTTTTAATCCTCCGTTATCCAACTTTCACAAATTTACCGAATTAACCTCTCTCGTCCAACAACGGGCACGCATGAGAGTTAGGACTTCGTAAAGGATCACTCAAAGGCTCATTTTATGCATGTTGACATATCAGTCACTCAAAGGCTAGGCATGTTGATATATCAGTCACTCAGAGGCTAATGTTTAAGCATGTTGACATATCAGTCACTCAGAGGCTAGGCATGTTGACATATCAGTCACTCAGAGGCCAAGTTTTGAGCATGTTGACAACTTTAGTCCTTATTGGTCTTTAATAGACTAAAAATAAAAAATACAACACGTGTCACTATACTATTGGACACGGTTTTACGAGGTGTTACATATCTACATGCCTAGATAGCCTATGGTATGTAGACACTGGAGGATCCAAACATATGACTGGATGCAAAGCTCTACTGACAAACTTTCATACTCATGGAGGTGTTTGGAAATAATTTTAAAGGAAAGGTGATGAGGTGAGGGACTGTCCAGGCTGGAAAGCTAAACTTTGAAAATGTTAATCTAATACACAATTTAAAATTTAATCTACTCAGTATTTCACAAATGAGCAATAGAGACTATGGCTCATTTTTTACAAATTCAACTTGTAAAATCGTTGGGCATGAGGTTGTCAAAAAGATTGATAAAATTATTGCAGAATGCACTACACATGTGACATTCGACAATTTCATGCTATAAACTACTCTCGTAAACTCTTTTGTTTTGATCATTCATTCACACGTTACACTTAATTGGGATTAATTAAGTGCACTAAACATTACACAAGTACAAAAATTCATGTAGCAGTAATTCGGGGAATTACTGTACATGGCAGTAATTCGGGGAAATTACTAGGCCGTACACGAGTCTGTCCATTACCCTACATTAGTAAATTTTTGCGACGAAAATTCTTTCAACTTGGGGATGATGTGATAATTTGCATTTTCAGGTTATTTACCATTAACCTTCCTAGTTAAATCTTTACGACTTTCTACCACTTACGTACTTGCATGCACTTTACACGTTTGGGTTATAACACATGAACACACATTAACTAGTAGGAGTAGTTTCGTATATTACGCTTGAAGTTAAAATGATAAACTTTCTATACAAGTTACAAGGCTTGTAACTTGAGGAACTTATTGTGTAACTAATGAAAACCTAACAACTAAACTCAGAACCCTTCATATACCCATACTCAAACTTGGAATCACCCCTACCCACTTACAAACTCGGACACCTACCTCATCCTTTTAACGAATTCGGACTCCTAAATCCTAATACCTAAACTCGGCCCATTCAGCCCAACTTGCACAAGACCCAACCCCTTTAATTGTTATAAACTAAAGGGACGTGCATGTAGCCGCACTCCCAAAATCCTAGCGACTTCAGCCCCTCCCTCGTCTTTCCCTCTCTTCGCAGATTGATCAAGCAAAAGCCGTACCATCCCCTTCAGTTAACAAGTCTCTCGGTTCCTACTCTTGCTCGGTAACACACTTGTTTAGATTTCAATGATAATCCTTGTTTCGCTTACATAATTATTGGTTATAGTTTGATTTATATGCATACTTGAGTTCTTTATTTTCGCATAATAGAGGCGTTAGAATCTAGTTCCTTGATGATTAAGTTAATGAGTATGAAGTTTAGTTTTCGTATGATTTCGTATGTGTGTAGGTGATACTAGGGTTTCATGTTATAACATTATCTTGATAAATAATTGTTGTTGAATCTCAGACATCTGATGATATATAGGTTATATTTGCTGAAAAACATGATAAGAGAAGCGTAAATATGTTTTAAATGAAAGTTGATCGTAGACAGATTTTGTCCAGGTTTTTACAGCCGACATGTATCAGCTGTAACGTGATCAAAACTTAAAAAAAGCATATTGTTCTTGAGTCTAAAACATAGTGCAATGAAATAGCTTTCAAATCCAACTAGAAGCATAATATTTTGACGAGTTTAGGTATTTTAAAAGATTAAACTGAAACACAGGTGCAGGCTGCGTTTTTCTACATATATTGTATCATGTTACCGGAGTCATATCTTGGTCTAGGATTAGAGTTAATATGTGAAATTTTTACAGTAGATAGTTATAGGAGGTCATCAAATCCTCCAATTGGAATTTTGTCAATCGGATCGGCAGAGAGTTATATATAAAATAAACCGTAAACTGTCGACAAAATGTGAAGAAATGCCCGTTATGTGTTAAATGATTTCTAGTGATTTTTTTGTGAACATTTATACTCTTAGAAAATTACACAAACCATTTTGGACCTAATGACTCGTCTCATAAATTATTCATAATATTTCTAGTCTGTATACTATTTTAAACGAAAATCACGAAAACAACTCAACAACGGACGTTGAGCTGAAACCATGTTTATATGTATAAGTGCAACTGTTGGTTAGTACGAGGTGTTAATTGCTAAACGATCATTATTGAATGGGGATTATTTGTTATGAGATGTACACATGCACATAACCACATGAACGAACAACACTAAGTGTCAACATTTATGCATATTATGTGGTAGTATACATGTAGAATTTATGTGACTTATGTGGATAGTAACTAACACTAAAATGGTAACCATATCAGGACGTGGTTGACCACACATAACTCTAGTCACTATTCTAGCCAGGCAAATCTAAGGTGAGTTCACAACTTTACTAAAGCATGAAATCCCTGGTTTTGGGATTACACAATTCCTGGTTTTGGAAATCCAGTCTGTCACACCCGCTAAAATCAGAGTTGGGCATGATCTGACTGGTATCTTCATTTCACAATGGAAGTGTTTAAATTTTAAGACTTCTAAAAAGTGAACGCCAGCTAAGTACTCGAATCCCATGGGTTCTCCTATTCCAACCATGCCATAATTTGAATTTGTGACATGAGAAAGAACATGCGAAAAATCAACATAAAGTTGGCGAGTTCATAGTTTGTTTGTTTTATATCAAATATATCTTAAAACATTTGAGAATCTTGCATCTGAAAGACCGGTTTGTGAGATCATAGTATCCCAAAGTGTTTGAAATGGCGTATCTGTATGTCGGTGTTAAAATTTTTTCATGTTATGTTTGTAAACCGATACATGTAACTGTTGTGTTTGTAAACCGGTAATGAAATGTTTCATGTCGTATCTGTAAACTGGTATCGAAATCGGAGTATGTAGGATGCCTATGGAATCTAAGGATCAATCAGTGTGTAGCTAATACACTGGCCTATGTGCCATAAGTAAGTAACATAACCGAGACATCTCTGACATCATTGGGATCACAAAAGCACTCCTAAAGGGTTAACAAACCAGGAGTGGAGCGCGCCTCAAACTCAATAGATCTATACCTTTTGTACCTGGTCACTACGTGATTAATGGTTACTATTGTCATCATCCTACTTACGCACAATGATCTGTCATCATCTAATTCCATAGCTACATACCAAGTGTTAAAAATATGTATTTTCGATGTGTATGAACGGGCGTCGCCCTTCATATGATTTTCATGCCTCGCACGTTTGATATTGGGCCAAGCCCATGTCATTCGTGTTATTGGGCCTAGCCCATGTCATTAGTAAAACTAGGGCCTAGCCCATAGTTGTGACTAAGACAATCCCGTCACTAGTCATAAAAGTCATGCATGTTTCAAAAAACCTTGTATTATTGTAAAAACCGGTAAATTTAGCCTAAACCATTCATAAGCCATAGTGTTTGTTGAAATCTATTTGTAACACGGTTTAGAAAGATGTGATATTCGTTTATCGAAACATTGTGTGCTTTTGCAAAACTTGCATGTCTTTCCACCCCCAAAAACATTTATAAAAATGTAAAACTGTAAAAAGTGGGGGTTATGAACTCACCTTGATGTTCTTGTGTATGATATTCTTGTCTTGAATCGTAAACCCACTATGTGTATGCTAATACTAAGGCATCCCTCGTAAACAGCAAGGATATAAGTATCTATTAGGGGTGAAGAAACATGGGTTTAACAAGGAGAATACCCAGAGATATATGGGTTAAAGCTCAATATTTCTGCATGAATGGTTGTCTCTCGTCCGTTCTTCTGGGTGATATCACTACAAGTTATCTGTAAAACTAGCAACGCCGTTAGACTCGTCACGGGAGAAACGGGGAGGGTTTTCTCTGTGACCATACTCTGCTGTGAGAATAAGTATTTGGTACTGCAAGTAATAAGCAAGTAAGCTCAAAGTAGCATGCAATAGTATTGTGACTATGGATGTCGATAATTGTAGATGGTTTTACCTTGTGGTGTGATCCTTATTTTATAGCCGAAATGAAGTGCGTAGGAGATGGGCTGATGGGCCTTGGGCCCAGGCCCGACGACCAGGGATATCCGATTTGTCTCCTCTACATCGACCATTAATGGTCTTTAGCAGGAGGTGCGCTTGGCGCATGGTGAATGGATCCACGTGTCATGGCAGTTCTCCTGGTGTCAGACCTGTAATCAGACGATGTGACAGTCGCTGGCGTGAGTTTTGTTGGTGCCACGTGTACGTCCTTACATACAGTCTGTCTTCTGCATTACTATTCATGCGACGCAGTCTGACACAACTTGCTGAGCGACTATTGGGTCACAGCTCTACCACTTTTGTACCCTTGTATTTGGTCAACGCCTCTTTGCGCTTCTCCCTTCCACATGGCTTTGTCAGTGCTTTCTGGCCAGCGCCGAGTTGTAGGGATTAAGTCCTTTTCTCAAGACTATGAAATGCTCTCATGTTGGTCTTAGCCTTGTGCTAGGTTTTACGACTTCGCGGCTAGAGGGTTGTTTGGTCCGTGCAGGGTCAAGGTCCTACGCTTCCAGGTCTAACTTGTCGTTGCGCAGTGTGCGCAAGGTTTGTTGTGTGACCTGCATTTCTAGGTCTAACTTGCCGTTGCGTAGTGTGCGCAATGTTCGTTGTGCGACCTATTAGTATCAAGGTTGCAGGGTCAAGGTCCTGTGCTTCCAGATTTAACTTGTCGTTGCGCAGTATGCGCAAGGCTCGTTGTGCAACCTGCTAGTATCAAGGTTGCAATACCGTTGCGCATTGTACGCAATGTTTGTTGTGCAACTTACTGGGTTCAAGAATGGCGCACCGTTGCACATTGCGCGTAAGGTTATTCTTGTAGTATGTGGTCATTGAGGGTATGTTTCCTTGCGCATGCGCAAAGTTTTTGGGACCATACCCCCTCCAAGAACCCCAGTCCAGTGGTGCTCCTATGCACATGTTGGCAAGTAGGTGGAGTGCTGGACTATAAACATTCTTGTATGCGCGCTTAATTCAACGGCAATAATTCAATAAGGGGTGAGGAAAACCTTTGTGTGAGGGAAAACTTTGCTCATGATGAGGTCTTTGAAATTTGAATCTTTGTCATGCTGATGTTGCAGGCAACTTGGTGAGAAAAAAAGGTGAGGTGGAAGTGACGGTTGACAGCTGTAGCGTGCTGTCTTTCATTAATGAATTGGCAGAGGAAGTACCAGCACGTGCGTGTGGCGACCGTCAGTTTCCACTTGCCCTACACGCGTCATGCACTGGTTGATTGTTGATTTTGCGCGTGCTTCACATTTCCCCATCGCATTAAATGCAATGGGTATAAATAAGGGAACCGTCTAGGGTTTCCATTCACGCTTTCAAAACTTCGTCTTTGAAATTCTCTCTGAATTCTTGAGTTCTTGTTCTCTTCAATCTTCTTTTCTTTTCTCCGACGATCAACATGGCGAGCATGGGTCCCGGAGACATTTCTGCCAGTGAGGCTTCAACATTGCTGCCAGTGTTGAAGTGGTCTTCTGAAAGTTTCCAGCGTTTGGTCTTTGGCTTCCGGTTCCCTAAGGACTAGGATGCCTGGTTTCCAGCTGAAGGAGAGACCGACGCTAATGCTCCGGCAGGCTATATTACTTTATTCTTTGATTTTTTTTGCCGATGGTAACTTCCAGTTGCTGGCCACCAAATTTTTTCTTGAAATTTTGGACTACTAACGATTCCACATCTCCCACTTAATCCAATGGGGATGTTGAGGATCAAACATTTTGAGTTTTTATGCAGGTCGATGGTTATTATCCCTACCGTTAACCGGTTTAGGGTTTTTTACCAACTACACTGCTCCCTAGGATTCTACTCTTTCCAACACCGAATCCAGGCAAAGAAAATCTTGCACGCACCGCCAAAGTCTTACCATGATTGGAAGGCTAAATTTTTTTACATAAAGGCCGGCGTCATTCCCCTCCGGATGCACTTCCGGGGGTGGAGGATACTGCTGTTGAGACATCTCCAATACCGGCGGAGGAACCGTGGTATTTGGAGATGAAAGATATCCCGGCGGTCTAGCTGCCGGATAGGGCGTTGGTGGCGGCGGGCATGAGTTTGGTCTGGAACCCCAACCGCCGGGAGAAACCCGTTTACATGGAGGGGGAGAAGAGTAAGTACTCTTGTCTCATTTTTTCACTATTTCTTTGATTTCTCCTTGTGCGTAGACTAACTGTATGTGTGTTTTTTGTAGGGGTAGCGTTGTATGTGGTGGCGTTCCAAAGGGTGAAGGGACGGATTGAGAACATCGCCCTTGGCCCAGAGGAGACAGCGTGATATGCGCAAATCCTTGGGAATTTTGAACTCCCAAAGGATGAGAATTTGGCGGCCCTCGCGCCTGAGAGTGGTAAGCCTTCATAGTTTTTAAGTGTTTTTACATCTTTGCAGATCACTTACTGTGTTGTGCCATTGTGGAGGCGCGTTAAAGAACTTGGGCATTGGCCCAGATCCTAAAAAGAGGAGGTGCGCGGGGCCCACCGAGGTAGTGGAGACGAAGGCTACTCAGCCAGGGTGGACACGCCCAAAGGTATGTGTTCTGTGCCAAACACTTGTGTAAGACACTATCTTAATTTATTGAATTTCTATTAAAATTTATTATTTAAATGTGTAAATGGAATACATGTCCATACATATTTTTAAATTTATTAAAAACATCATATACATTACACATTTTAACATGTCATCATTGATTAGCTTCGTAACAACAAAACCAAATGCGGAAGCTTAAGCTATGATCGTGTTCGGTTCTTCATAGAGCTTGGTCCTCCTCTAGTGCTCCTAATCATTACCTATATTTCATAATTTATGAAATGTGTTAGTTATAAATAGATTATAATGTAACCGAATAAGCCTGAAGGCCCAAAACATCAAAAACAACATTTTTCAAATTACCCGCCGTAAGCTACGGCTCTGACCGTAGCTTATGGTCCATGATTTCTGTCCTGATCAGTAGCTGCCTACCGTAAGCTACAGTAGGCCATCGTAGCTTACAGTGGGCTATTGCAGCCCTTTTCAAGTTTTTCGTTTTATTTACGAAAACTTCTGTAACTTATTCAATTTTCATCCATTTTACTTGAAACTTGTTTCTAAATGTCCGTAAATTGTTTACCGACATATTTAAATAGAAATCCTTAACCCGGATTCTTAATTCTTATGAATTACACATCCACTCTCGGTTTATGCGCATATTCATTTTAACCCGTTATGAGTTTTAAGCACTTAAGCTTAAATCTCACTTCCTTTTTCCTTACTTATCATTTCCACACTAAGATATCTATTTATTTTCCACCACAAATATATTTGTGATGGATTTGTTATAGAAAATCATATATTTCCAAATTCTACCCTTCGGTTTGACAAATTACGAAAAAGACCCGTTATTAGGCATTAAACCAAAATGGCTTATGTAATTTGCTTTTACACTACCAAAAGGGTATACTTACTTATAGAACTCATTTTAAGCTACCCTCAAGGGTCGTTTTCTTGTTTTATCATACGAGGGCGTTTTGGTCATCTTTAGCCCCTTTTTACAACGAAGAACTTTTAATAGGATATTTTGACCAAATGTACCCATTTTAACCATAATCTATTTAAAATCATTATGTTCCTAAGAACAAAATGTCTACAATTTAAATTATTAGATTTAGCTAACTTTAGGCAATCCAATGTTTTTTCACGACTCGTTTAACTCTCATTGGACCTTAAGTCTTGAATGAGAGTTTGGCCCATTACACATACCTGGCTCGGGTCATAGCATTGACCCGTTTTACTACCTTGCACTAGTAATTTGCAATTAATAACAATACAAGCCATATGCCCTGTGAGCACAAAACTCGACAAGCAACCATTAGTCATTACTGTCAAATGGTGATAACAACACCTTTTGACTCGTTTGATCTAAATGACCATTTTATCATTATGATATGGTATTTGTTTTCCATCTCATCCATGTAGCCTGCTTTGGTTTACACCATACTATCATATTACCTAAGAATCAGTTCTTAATTCTTTTGACCCATCATGGCTTACGTCATAGAGTATCTTTTTCAAAACTATTATTTATCCGTCAACTCGTGAACCAAATTACCATTTTACTCTTGTTATCCATTATGGATTACACCATAAGGTAACTTTTCAAAACTCCTTGTTTACTCTTCATCACATGATCGAATTACCGCTTTACCCCCTTTTTAGCGTCAAATATGATTTCTTACCATTTTCATTTGTTCCGACCTATATCATTTCACGTCGGAACATCATATTTCAATTACTAGTTTACCTTGTTCATAACCATTACCACAAGTAGGTGTTCTACTAGAAAGGTGTAAGGTTTACAGACCTAGAAATCCGATTATGCTTTTCCGCGTACTTGATCCGTTTGACCCGCTTCTTCCCAAGCCTCCACCTAGCTTGTCAAGCGTCAAACTATCATTTATCATTCGTGAGATAGTTAGATTAGTCATTATTTAACACGACTATTCCACCTTACGGATTTTATATCAAATTTATCATTCGATCTTATTATAGGTCAGTTTAAACATTCATATATACATGATGGTTTTAAGCATCAATTAACATGTATATAACATCAATCTCATCATAACATGCAAAACGCATTTCAAGTCATGTATACTCAAATCTCAAATTTCTTCAAGTATTTTACACATACATACAAGTATGATGATCATGAACACTCATATATCATCAATTTCATCATATAATCAAAACCTACTTCATAATCTACTTGTTAATCACTTAAAAGTAATCTTACATCAAATAGTGCATAATTTCTTTATGTCTAACGAAATCAAGCATACCATACACTTAATTTGATCTTTGGATCATAATCCAACAACCTAATTGCAAGTATTCTACTTGTCTCAAATTATAACTTTCACCAATCTAAGTTTTTGGACGTACCTTATGATCCCCTAATCAAGGTGATCGATAAATCATGTTCATGCAAGACTTTGAGGTCCAATCTCTCCTTCAATTTTGATGTTTTTTGTTGAACAAGGGTTTGCCCTTGTTGTACCTTTTGATAATCGACATATACACACACTAAGTGTGTGTTATGTGTTAATTTTTATGTTTTAATAAAACAAGTTTCATTTTTGGCAGCTTTGGTCCTTCAAGTTTAGTTTTGATTATAAATAAGACTACAACTCATTATCTTGTTACTTATATACATGTTATTAACTAGATTAATTTATTGCTAGTTATTTTGTTTACGGGTTCACTTTTACCACTAACAGTCTTTTACCCGTTGTTTAATATAATGTGGTTTGATTACCAAACCCATTTTTGGGGTGTTACAAGTCTACCCCCTTAAAGAGGTTTCGTCCCCGAACCTTTCTTACGTAGTTCCTTGGGTTTAACCCAATGGACTTGGTTTCATTTTCACCTGAATAGTCATTCGCACAAACATGTAAATGACTCGCATGAATAAGCAATGGCTCGTACGAGCAAGCAACTTGCTCGTAGAAAGCACAGTTCACTCCCATGAATAAGTGGTTCTTTGGAGAACCCTGCTAACAGACATACCGCACAGACAGCAAGATCAGAAACAAGACTTTACCACTGGAGTTGCAGCAGAACCCTCAGGTTGCGCGGATGAAGCTGGAGCATCAGGATTACCAGGTCTTCACTATCGTGATCACGCTTACGCTAGATCTTCTGTGCTTTGCATCTTTCATTCCACTGAATGTTCACCCGCTTTCTGCTCATTTCAAATCCGTCTTTAATATTATTAAAGCCTTCAACCAGTGTAGTATTACGAGAATGATACCATTCTCTCATGTCGTCATGTTTAGCAGTTAATGTTTCTGAAGATCGTTGTACAGCCGCATTACGTTCTTTCAGCCTATTCATTTCAATCCCACGAGTATCAGCCGCTCGCATCTGTTGTAGTTGAGTTGCCCTTTCAGCATCCGTAGTCCTCAACCGCTCATTCTCCTCTCTTAACTACGCAATCTCGGTAGCCTACTTTCCAACAGTTTCCTTCAAAGAATTTATCTCCAACTGTTGCTTAATAATTGTATTCCGATTAGAAGACATAAACTCCGAGTTCCTGTTAATCTGAGTTGCCGCAACTTGCAGCTGAGAGAACAGAAAATCCACTTTCTCATCCTGTTCCATTTCAAAGAATAAACGACTGTGTCGTTCTGTACCTTGTTTATGAGTTGTAGACTAGGATTGTTGAGCTGAAGAAGTAGTGGGTTGTGGATGAACTGCAGTAGTCGCAACTGAAGGTGTCTCAGCTGCTGTGGTAGCTGTAGGTTGTGGTTCAGAGGTTGTAGTGGGCTTCGACATTAAAGCTTCAGCCTCCTCCATTGTGAAGGCAAACTGAGCTTCTGCACTAGGTTCCAGTATGGTTTCTTGTTGTGTGGTTGTAGGTTGTGCTGATGAGGTTCCCATAGACTTTTTGCTCTTTTTCTTTTAACGAACCGCAGTTTTCTTCTTACCAACTCGTTCAGTCTCAGCATCGGATGGAACATAATCAACATCTGGATCTGTAGGAATCCGTCTAATCGCCTAACCCCACGCTCATCAACATAGCATTTCATACCCAGGTTTAAGGGGGTTGTCATCAGATACCGATTCTTTATCCGTTTGTTTACTCTTATCACCACCTGTAGTACCTACACAACTCGCACCACCATCACCACCATCACTATCATTATTACTTTCATCATTATTGTCATCATCATCACCTTTATCCTTTCCCTATTGACGACCAAACTTATCTTCGATCATCTTCTTCAAAGTTGGTTCTTCATTATCTGACTGACTATCATCATGGCGCCACTTATCGTTTTCTGGTGCAACATATTCATCATTAGCCAGAAAACCGAACAACTTACGAGGAGGTGTGCTTTCCTTGTAACGTTTTGCTGCTACACCTCTAAATATCTTCAACGAATATTCCATCATAATATCAACTTTTAGAACGTCGTTGTTGTTCTTTGGAAGATTCAGATGTTGTACATTCAAGTCATCTGGAGTAAATGAGGATACATCCAAAACTTGTTTCTACCAAATCTGGTTCTTTTCAGGTTTTCCTTCATGTTAGCAAAAAAATACTTTGAAACATTGAACGGTTTGTTCATTGTTAAAGCTACCATCATCCCAACCAAGTCGTTATTCGCCATGTCATAACCACTTCGTCTATTGCTTGAACACTGAATTAAAACATGTAGAAAGAACTTGTATCGGAGTGGCAACCATGCTTTGTTTAGTTATCCTACAAGAATATCTCCGATACATCTCATTCGAAGCAAACATCCACGTTGACACTTCAATGAAACTGAGTATGGAGCTTAAGGGTCATCGCCAAGTTCTAATGTTGAGTTTATTACTTCAACGAAAATATCTACGTCTAAGCCATTTACTCTTCCACGGATAAGTTCCTTTCCATCCACTTCAACAACATTAGCCGAATCCCAAAATTCCTTGATAAACGTCTTGTATACTGTAGTTTGATGCATGATTGCATAATGAATCCTTGAGTCGCGCAAAAAACTTCATATACCGTTGTACTCAACAAATTTATCTTCCGGATCTAAGTACGTAACCATGTTGTGTCTCGGCTCTGACATAATTTTCACTTCCGACTTGTCAGTTTTCTTTGTTGCAGACTTTTGTTTCTATTCTTTTGGTGCCATCCTGTACAAAAAAGATAACTAGAATAACAAGAAACATAAATACACTAGGGAGCACACTCAAAAATGTTCATTGTGAACTTCGGTGATCGGTGTGGATTTTAACAACATTGATAAGTTTCTTTTCATAACAATCTCGTATGAAATGATACTTAATATCAATGTGTTTGGTTCTTGAGTGCTGTACAGGATTACGAGTGATCTGTAAAGTAGCTTCATTATCAACATAAATAGGAGTCGTTAGAAATTCAAAAACGCAGTCACGCATTTGCTGTTGGATCCATAAAACCTGAGAGCAGCAACTAGAAGCCGAAATATACTAAGCCTCACATGTTGAAGTAGCTACACAAGTCTCCTTTTTGCACTTCCATGTGACAAGGCGATTTCCCAAGAACTGACATCCTACGGATGTTGACTTTGCATCGATCTTACAGCCACCATATCAGAATCACTGAATGCTGTCAAATCAAACCTATCATCCTTAGGGTACCAGAGACCAGCGTCCGAGAGACCCTTCAAATAACGAAAGATTCTTTTTACAGCCATCAAATGAGAAACTTTTGGACTTGGCTGGTAGCGAGCTAGAAGACATGTTGGATACATTATATCGGGTCTTGAAGCAGTAAGATACATAAGAGATCCGATCATAACACGATAAAGAGACGGTTCCACATGTTCACCCAGTCCATCAAGAGTAATCCCATGATTTTGAGCTAATGGAGTTCCCAAAGGCTTCGAGTCGTCCATTTGAAATCGTTTGAGAATATCTCCAACATACTTTGTTTGATGAATGAAGATCCCTTCCTTAGTTAGATGAACCTGCAAACCTAAAAAGAAAGTTATTTCTCCCATGGCGCTCATCTCGAACTTCTCTTGCATCACCTGCTCGAATTCTTTGCAAATTTTGTCATTTGTAGACCCACAAATAATATCATTAACATACACTTGTACCAGCGACAAATCCTTATTCTTTTCTTTGATGAAGAGAGTACAGTCGATCAACCCACTTCGAAAACCATTCTTGAGCAGATAGGAAGACAACGTTTCATACCAAGCCCGTGGAGCTTGATGAAGACCATATAACGCCTTATTAAGAAGCCACACCTTGTCAGGATGAATTGGATCTTCAAAACCAGGCGGTTGCTCAACATATACTTCTTATTCGACCACACCATGAAGAAATGCACTTTTCACATCCATTTGATAAACTTTAAACTTCTTGTAGGATGCTAAGCCAAGAAAATTCTTATGGCCTCAAGACGTGTTACCGGTGCATAAATGATAATCAATGCCTTCTACCTGATTAAAGCCCTGAACAACCAATCTTACTTTGTTTCTCACAACAACACCTCGGTCATCCTTCTAACACTTGTAAACCCATCTAGTACCAATCTTCTTGTAGTTGTCGGGCCTGTCAACCAATTTCCACACGCCCAACTTCTGAAACTGCTGAAGTTCCTCTTGCGTTGCTTCAACCCATGTGTCTTCTTTCATAGCCTCCTTCCAAGATTTCGGTTCAACTTGGCAAACATATCAGGCAAAAGACCAATCATTCTGTTCCCCAGATTCACTAATAGTTGAATACAGACCAGCATTCTGGTTGTTTCTTAGCTGATTACGTGTCTGCACTCCACTCTGGACATCTCCTATAATATTCTGCTGAGGATGGGTATTATGAATTCAAGTTTCAGGAACATCGGGAACTCGAGAATTTATACCCAAATTATTGATATTCAGACCAACATCTAATTCGATGGCTGGAATCGACGAAGATGTAGAAGCATGTCCTTCAGTAGTCCCTTGATTTTGTACATTTGACGTGACATCAGAAATTCCAGGAATCGGAGCAGAAGTAGCTTCATTTGCATCATGGAACTCATCATCTTCTGACGAAACATTATAATCAGCAGCATCTTCAAATTCCTCATTCTGAACAAGATTGTTAACCGACGTAGACACTTGAGGGTTAACAATAATTGGTCGTACTAATGACGAGTCAACTGCAGTATCGTTTTCAAGTAACATTTGAGCCGCTGTAGACGCATCATCAAAAGTTGGCAGATTGAAGGAGTCAAACAGTCCATCGTAGTCAAACATCCAAGGAGCACCCGGAGCTCTTACTGATTCAATGTATCTTTGAACCTTAACTTCACCCCATTCCTCAATATTTTTCATTGTCAAATTCCACACCCTGAAATTTCGAGTAGCATATCCAAGAAAGAAACCTTCAATCGCCTTTGGACCGAATTTACCATGTGGATTAATCATAGTGAGCTCCAAAAGGTTCTAAGAAAGATACATCTGGTTTCCTTTTATGCAACAATTCAAAACATGTTTCCCATGCCTTTTCACCGTAAGAACTCTATTCATTGTATAGCACGCAGTAGCCACAGCCCCCCCCCCCCCCAAAACTGAACAAGAAGTTCTGACTCTACTAACATAGTTCTTATAGTCTCGATAAGCGTTCTATTTTTCCTCTCAGCAACACCATTTTGTTGTGGAGTATAACGAGAACTGTATTCATGTAAAATGCCCTTAGAAGAACAGAACTCATACATAACATGATTCTTGAATTTAGTGCCATTGTCGCTTTTGATTCTCCTTATCTTCAAATTATACAAATTTTCAAGTACCGTGAGGAGATTCTTGAGGATTTCAGGAACTTCACTCTTGTGTGCCATAACATTTACCCATGAACTCTTGAATAGTCATCAGTCACAACAAACAATATGCATCGCCAAAGGTAGTCTTGTGTTTCATATGTCCAAAAAGGTCCATATGAAGACGTTCTAGAGGCATATTAACACTGTTAATTTTCTTCACAGGATGAGACTTCTTTGCTTGTTTTCCCTTTTGGCACGATACACAGACGTGTTGTAAATGAAAATTCTTGACTGGTACACCATTCACAAGATTATTTTACACCAAATAGTTCATTTTCCTCAATTGAATGTGTCCCATTCGTCTATGCCAAGAGATTGACTCCTTTTCAGTGGCTTTTGAGATAAAACATGTAACTTGTGCAGACGTAGTAATAACTTGGCTCATGTCAAGAATACACAAATCATTTATTCTTGGAGCCGACAATAGAATCCATTCTTTGGGAATCTTAAAACCAGGTTTTAGTACATAACAACCGACATCATCAAAATGAACCATGAACTTCTTGTCGCAGAATTGAGAAACACTCAGAAGGTTGTGATCCATTTGACGAACATAATTGATCTTATCAAAACTAACAACACCATTGGAAATCATTCCTTCTGCAGTGACGTAACCGCATTTATCTCCAGCAAAAGCAACATAGCCTCCTCTAATGCTTTTCACATCATAAAGGAGCCTTAAGTCGCCTATCATATGTCGTGATGCTCCATTGTCAACAATCCAATGACTATTCACAGTTCCTCTTGGAACACCCTACACATTACATTACCCGATTAGTTTAAGATGGGGACCCAATCCTTAGTGATCTTGGGTCGACCCTTATCATCAAGAAATGTGATTTCTATTTCTTGATGATTTGGAAACTTTGTGCCTCCCGCTGAATCATTACCGGTTTTAGGTTTCCAAGATTGTTGACGTTTACCAGATTGACTATTATTTATAGGTTTGACACTTCTAGTTTTAACGAACTTGATGAACTTGGTTTCTTCTCTACAACATCCGGTTTTTATTGCCTTTTCAATTACTTTAACTTGTTTACGTCTTTGTTTTTCTTCTTGTTCCTTAACAATACTTTTCTCTTGTTTAGGTGACACAGATCGACGTTGGCAATTCTTTTCAGGCGGGGCATTTTCAACAAACTTGGGTTTTGCTGAGTTGGTACATTTTTTTATTATGTGGCCAAACTCCCCCACACTTAAAACATGATCTCCTTTCAACAAATTTAGGAGATGTCGTTTGATGACTCAATGTTGAACTTGTAGGCCTAGAGATACTTGGTCCATCTTCACACCCATTTGTGTGTTAGTTTAATTGTTTTGACTGTTACGTTTTAAAATCTTGACTTGATTTACAAAATCAATATTTGACATATTTTCAAAAATCTCGAGTTTATCAGTACCAGTTGAGACTACAAAGTTAACATTATTCCCCTTTTTCTTGTTGCGAACTCCTTTAGCTTCAACCTTTGGTTGTTACACCTTAGGTTTTTCCGCTCGCTTTTCTTGTTGTCTACTTTAGAAGCAGTTAATGGTTGTGGTTTGATTGGATTCTTCTTTTCCAAAAAATTGGTTGTTGAATTTTCAAAAACTTGATCAATTGAAGTTGGATTGACATTTTTGATCGGAAAATCCTTATTTGAGTAAATTTTCTCATCACCAATCAAAGTATACTAACATATTATCGTTTTTAAATGTAGAAGCAATCTTCTTGATAGATTTGATGGGATCAATCTCTTGCTTTGTATTAGATTGCACAACGGAGTAGTAGGATCACATAAGATATGATTCTCAATTGGAATTTCTACCCATTTCTCTTTATCAAGAGATCGGTCCTGATTGGTCTCATCTGACTCATTATTTGATAAATCATCCTCCTTTGTTATAGGTGGACTTTGATCAACAACAAATGATGAGTTCTCTGTCTTTCTAGATTCATCAGAGGAATTGTCCAGTTTAAACCCTAACCCTGTTGGAAACTCTTCGGGATTAAGAGGTACAGATGGTTCAAAACGTGGCATTTCCTCCTCATCAGGCAATTTGATATAATTGTGTTTCAATGGTGGTGGACACGATTTATATCCAATGCATTTCACATGTCCTTTAAGTTTTTGAACGTCAATGATGTGATCAAGCACATATGGGGAGTTAGAATAACTCTCCAACTTTAGCTTAATTGCATCATGCTCGCATTTGGCAATGGCTAACTCCTTTTTCGTTTCTTCAAGGATATTAATGTAGTTATTAATACCAGTTTGCTCGTTCAAAACTGTTTTTGTTAATTCAGACACTCTTTTCTTAAGAATCACTATTACAGATTTGAATTCTTTTTTATTTCGAGTTAAAGCCATATTTGCCTCTTTGCATTTTGACAGTTCAACTACTAAGCTTTGATTGTGACTGTAAATTATTTCAAATTTAGTTTTTAAGTCAGCACAATCATTGAACATCCTAGGAGAGTTGGATTTTACGTGACTTGTTAAACCTGCAACATTAGCCATAAAAGCAGTATGATGAGAAAAAGGTCCATGTTGGCAAAGAATTTTTCTACTTCCTTCGATGCAACTTCTGCTTTCTTTATCAACCCAGACTTTTGACTTTTCAGCTTCTCTACTTCTTTCAGCAACTCATCGACCTCAGTATCAATCTTTTCCCTGACATCCGAATCCGATCCATAACCACCCTAGCTTATGCTTTCCTCGTCAGAACTCCCATTATACACAGAACTATCATCATCATCAGAAGAGTCAATACTGTGAACATGTTTGATCTGATTGATTATCTTAGCATAACAAGCAGTTCCTTCTTGTTTCTCATTTCCCAACTGAACTGACCAATCACATCCTTCATCTGCTTGAACTACTGATGCTCTGCTTGTGTTGTTTGAAGGTCCAAACTGGTTGGAGTTGTTTGGGTTGTTAACAACTACTATACCTCGTTCATTATTAACTTGAGTTGTGTTGTGTCGGATGAGTATTGTTGATTTCAAAAAGGGTTGTGATTTCCTTGCTTGCTAGGTCGAGTATATTCATGTTTGAAATGACATTTTTCACCACAGTTGAAGCAAGTAACAACATCTTTATCAAATCCATACTTTGTGTCTTTCCTTCTTTCTAAACTTGTTCTTCTAGTTCTACTCATGTAGTCTTTCGCTCTTCTAACGGCACTAGCAAATGCCCACTTAATATCCATCAACTCCATTTCATCCTTGTCTATTTGTTGATGGTCCTCATTAGTCAAATTGATGTTTCCAATTTTACCGGCGACTATGCACTAACCATAGTGTTCAGAAGTTCCATGTGTTCCCGAGCAACTTCTACACTGACCTTGGAAATATGTGAAGTATCAAGTCTGATGGTATTAGGATTTGAAGGTTGAAAGTTGTTACCATAGAAATCTTGTTGAGAAGCTTGTTGTGGAACTTGAGGTGTAACAACTTGTGGTTGTGGAAGAAAGGCTTTGGGATCAAATGCTTGACCATAGGTTTGATCTATTTGAACTGGTTGTGGTGGAAAAGGGTTAACATTTGACACAAACGCTGTTTGGAGTTTCGGTTGCTGAGTTGTACTAACGCCTGTGTTAATACCTCCAAATTACATCTTAGGGTTTTATGGAACAGGAACTCTTTTTTCTTTTCGTATTTCTTCTTCATTTTTGTTCTCAAGCTTCTGAACAAACTCATAAATAATGATCATGTCCAAAACACCTATGTGCTTTAGCAAGTCAATAAATTGACTCCACTTAGGTGGTAAGGCATCAGCAAAACGCATCACAATCTCTTATGGAGATGCGTGCACCTTGTATGAATACATTTCACTAAGCAGATGATAGAAACGGGTTGTCATGTCGCTTAGTGTTTCATTCTCCATGAACAGAAAACCTTCAACCTCTTTCTTCAGAAGAACATGTCATATCTTTCTTGTTGCAGCATTTCCTTCCCCTCTTGCTTCCAAAGTAGCCCACAAATTCTTGGTTGTGGTACAATACATAAATTGATGATAAATATCCTTGTGAAGTGCTTGTGTAAGGATAGCAAATGCCTTCTTTCCTAAATCATAAGCCTTTTTATCATTTTCATCTAGTTCGCTAAAAAGGTTGGATTTTATCCTGCTTCTTTGAGAGATTCCTTGTATGGTGTAGTAAAACATGTCCACAATTCTGTATTTTGACCAAGAACATACGTATGAAAACGACTTTTCCATGAGGGATAATTCTTCATATGATTCAACTTTGGTGGACGGTTGTTACTTCTTGTTTCACTCTCGCTAATAAGAAGAGTCTGACTACTTTGATTTTGATTTGCCACACACGCCCATTGATTAGCGGTAATCATGGCCGTTTGCTGAGGCATTAATGATTTAACCCATGAGGTTGCGGAGCTAGATTGTGGTGAATCCTGGTTTGTACTTGAACTACACCCCCAATCCCAAGGATTTGTACCCATTCTCATTGTTTGTTTATAAAAATTAGCTTAAAAATTTAAGATTCTAAGGATTAACTTGAAATAAAAGTTTTCTTGTAAAGGTTCACAATTTCAAAAACCACCAAGTATCAGTTCAAACTACCACGAAAAACCTAAAATGTCACGAAAAACTTGGTTCTTCATGCGAACACAGTTTCGTACGAACCACTGGTTCTTCGTACGAACCACAGGTTGTTCGTGCGAACCACTGGTTCTTCGTACAAACAACTGATTCTTCATGCGAACAGTTGGTTCTTCATGTGAATAGCTGGTTCTTCACACGAACAATTGGTTCTTCATGCGAATAGCTGGTTCTTCACACGAACAATTGGTTCTTCATGCGGATGAGTTATTTGCAGTGGGGTCTTTCGCAGGTGTTGGGTTTTTTCGCAGGGAGGAATCTTTTTCAGGGGTTGGTTGGTGAGAAGTTTCCTTTTGTATCAGAAACTTATTTCTGAGTTTGTTCGAAAGTTTTCAGTTGTCTACACAGATTTGGTTAAAAACAGATAAACAATCTGAAAACAACTTCCCAATCAAATCATAAGATTTATTCAACCCTAACGGAATATTCTGGTGAGTTTTCCAGCAAGTGCTTCACCAGAAAATATGTCCAACTAAACTTTGATAGAAAATATCAAGAAAAACCATATCCTAACATGTCTCCATGTATTTTAACAAGGTTTTTATAAAAATTTTCTGATAACAACAAGTTTTACCTAAGTTTTAAGCTACTTTTCTTGTAAAAACTTAAGCTTCTTTTTTGAAGTTCAAGAACACTTCCAGAAAGCTTCACAACTTACTCAAACACAACACTATGCTTGGTTTTAAACAAGGAAGAGAGCTAAAGCTATGATACCACTTATAGGTCCACTTGGAGGATCAAGATAACCTACTTCTTTGTTGTTTAACACACACACGATTGTGGAATCCAAGTGTATATGCAAACCAAAGCAAAGTATAGTAAACACAAAGTAACCAAAGATTTACTATCTTTTGATTAACTGAAGAGAGCTAGTACAAACACATACACACAATGTTCACACAGACTCAAGGTATTCTCTCTGTGCTCTCTTACTTGAACTGTGAAGTGCATGTCTGTATATATAGTCCCAACACCCAGCAACATCACGAAGAATGTTACTGTTTGCACGAAGAACTACAAAGCCCATGATGAACGGGTTTTTCATGGACTATTCTCACGAACGACCAGCTGCTATGAAGAACTGTTATTCGTGAATGGTTACTCGTATGAACAATCTGATGGCTCGTACGAACAAGTAACTTGCTCTTACGAACAAGCAAATGTTCTTCTTGAATGGTCATTCGTACGAACATGTAAATGACTCGCACGAACAAGCAATGGCTCATACGAGCAAGCAACTTGCTCATACGAAGCACAGTTCACTCGCACGAATAAGTGGTTCTTTGGAGAACCCTACTAACAGACATACCGCACAGACAGCAAGATCAGAAACACAAAACTTAACAGTATGCACACATGCAACTGTTTTACAACACAAACAAACTAAAGGTCGTACTAAATCAAGATAGGAGGATATCTTAATTCGGTCGACACGACCAAAACTTTACAGACAACAAACAACGACCTGTACAATTACTGACGTAACTAAGAACAAGCGACAGACACAAAAGTGTATCAACACATGCTAATCATATAATGATAAGCATATTAAAAAAGTTTTAAATTTTTAAATTTAACCTTGACCGATCTTGCTGCTTAGATTTATCAGTCACCGGTTACCTTCTACCCCATCGCTTAGGTATACCCACATTGCTTTCCCGAGGCTTACAAGCGTTTATGACCCCCACTCCCAGAGCTCGTGCTACAATGGAGTCATATACCATGTTATTATATATATATATATATATATATATATATATATATATATATATATATACATGTATATATTCTTTCTTTAGTCGTGATTGCATCACGTCATGTTTAAGTTCATAACAATCTTTTCGTTTTCGAAAATTTTCTTTTCGAATTTATCATCTTGCACCTATTGGTGTCAAGACCTATTTCCTTTGATATTAAACATTTTCCAATTTCTATCATTTTATCTATATTTGTTAAAACATTTTTTCTAACTAAAACTAAATTTTAGTTTAACATTTTCTCTTTAACTCATGTCAATTACTCGTATCAAGCAATTGGTAACCAAGTATTTCTTCTTTGCGAGGAATCGTAACCGGTTCCCTCGCTTTGTCTAAATAACCCATAAGCCTCTTTCACTTAGCCTCGTAGGCTATTTCTTTAGGCTTTCACCCTCTTCTTTTCTTTTACTTAGCCTCCTAAGGTGAGGCCTTTAATCCATCATTCCTCTTGATTCGTGACCCGAGGGTTATTTTGGTTCTATAGACCTTTACACTAATTATAACTCGAAGGTCGTTGTGATCCTGTGGATCATCCCTTTACCCGTGTCATTCTTTAAATATATTTGGTGTCAATGCACCTCTTTTATTTTTTAAAGGAATTTTTTTTACATTGTCTTTTCTTTATCCGCCATTCATGGCTCTTTTTACCATGAAGACTAATTTATTTTATTTCAATTATGGCCCTCAGACCATGTTTGATCCGAGTTGGTAACATTTTCGTTTTCTATGACTCCGCGAGTCATTTATGAGTCACATTCACTTGTCGGATCTATTAGTCGTTTCATCTCTATTGGGTAATGATCACTTGCGTCTAAGCCTGGCGCAAGGCCAAATGGCATTGACCACTCGTCACCACCGAGTCACAACTACCATCTTTAGTGGCAACCACAGCATTTTGTGTATTTTTCCTAAAACACTCATTCTAATATGCAGATCAGATACTATATGTTGGTATCCGCCCGCCCACGCGATCGTAGTTCATGACTAGATTGTTTTTCGTTCAGACAATTCTTCCGACTCTATGACTTTATATGTCATTTATGCGTTGGTTTATCTCACGCTTACCGTTATCCGGTTTATGCCTATATTTCTTTACAACCCGTTACTCGGGTTCTATATCTTAATGTTTTAACGCTCTCATTGTTCATTTTGCATTTTCGATTATATTCATTCACGACCCTTTACACGGGTTCATTAATATTTTGCGCTCCCATTATTCGGTTTGCGTCTACATGTAATTAATCAAGTCACATTAACCGGGCTCATTATTCTTTTGTTTTAACGCTCCCGTTATCCGGTTTACGTTTACATTTAAATTCAATCACTATACTTCATTTCACTTGTTTGACTCATTCGTGTGAAATCCATCAACCTCGTTCTTTATTTAACCCGTTTGACTTGTTCGTGTGAAATCCATCACCTATGAACAATCAAATATTATTCTTTATTCAACCCTATGAACAGTCAAACATTATTCTCTATTCGACCCATTTGACTTGTTCGTGTGAAATTCATCACCTATAAACAGTTAAACATTATTCTTTATTCAACCCGTCTGACTTGTTCGTGTGAAATCCATCACCTGTGAACAGTCAAACATTATTCTTTATTCAACTCGTTTGACTTGTTCGTGTGAAATCCATCACCTATGAACAGTCAAACATCATTCTTTGTTCAACCCGTTTAACTTGTTCGTGTGAAATCCATCACCTATGAACAGTTAAACATCATTCTTTATTCAACCCATTTAACTTGTTCATGTGAAATCCATCACTTATGAAAAGTCAAACATCATTCTTATTCAACCCATTTGACTTCTTCGTGTGAAATCCATCACCTATGAACAGTTAAACATCATTCTTTATTCAACCCGTTTGACTTTTTCGTGTGAAATCCATCACTTATGAACAGTCAAACATCATTCTTTATTCAACCCGAAGGATTCCTTTTTAACTCATCCCATTAGCCTCGTATTTACTACATCGGATGTATATGTGCTCATTATAAGAAGTTCATGGTATCATGTGTAGTCTACTTACTTGGCCAGAGTAAACGATCAACACATGGTATGCATGACCTTATTATAACTATCACATTACTTCCCATGTAAGTAAATCCTCGGTTCATGTCCATATTTCTGATTTTATTTGGTAAAACCTTGTTTAATTGTTACTTAGCAATTATTAGTTTTTACCTTTTTTCATCTCAAAACATATAGAATGTTTTCCTTTTAATAAAACTTTTATGCAACCACATTTATCCATGTGATCGTTACTTTTCCTCAATGGAATCTTATTGAAAATTTCTACTTGCATGGTCACCCCATCCAAGATTTTAGATCTGAACTCTTTTATATTTTTAATGTTCACGATTATGAATGATGTATATTACCCGCCCAATTTCTCTTAGGAACATCATCATGGATGGGTATCCCGTCTGGTTTTCCATGCTTTAATCTCGCATACAACCGTCTTTCGTTACGTATCTTTTGCATACTACTAGTTATGCAATAATTTAAAGTGTGCACCTGGGTGATATTTGCCCTCATGGGCTTTCATTGTCATTCCACCTTTATTCCATACCATTTCTTAATTTAAGTCATTGGTGAGCATGCCCTACTTGTCATACTCCGGACCATTCCATCATCATATTAGTAGGCCATTAAATCTCGCCATCCTCAGATGTGCGCATCCTTCGATTAGAACATTCACAAGTAATTCATTAGCTATACCGGTCTTTTATCATTTAATGTGGGGTAACGCGTGTTCACACGATAGACCTATGTGTTATTTACAACACTTTAACCATGCTAGACCGCTAAAATTTTATGATAACTTACCGGATCGTGCGACCAAGCCTCGAACTGAACACATTTGATCATTAACCTTGAGCTCTGATTACTAACTTGTAAGACCCTATCTTAATTTATTGAATTTTTATTAAAATTTCGCATTTAAATGTGTAAATTAAATACACGTCCATACATATTTTCGAATTTATTAAAAACTTCATATACATTAGACATTTTAACATGTCATTATTGATTAGTTCCGTAACAACAAAACCAAATGCGGAAGCTTAAGCTATGATCGTGTTCGGTTCTTCATAGAGCTTGGTCCTCCTCCAGTGCTCCCAATCGTTACCTATATTTCATAATTTATGAAATACGTTAGTTATAAATAGATTATAACATAACCGAAGAAGCCCGAAGGCCCAAATCATCAAAAGCAACATTTTTTCAAATTACCGTCCATGATTTCTATATTGATAAGCAGCTGCCTACCGTAAGCTACAGTAGGCCACCGTAGCTTACACTGGGCTGCTGCAGCCCTTTTCAAGTTTGTCGTTTTAGTTACGAAAACTTTCGTAACTTATTCAATTTTCATCCGTTTTACTTTAAACTTGTTTCTAAATGTCCATAAATTGTTTACCGACATATTAACTAGAAATTCTTAACCCAGATTTTTAATTCTTATGAATTACGCATCCACCCTCGGTTTATGCACATATTCATTTTGACCTGTTATGAGTTTTAAGCACTTAAGCTTAAATCTCACTTCCTCTTTCCTTACTTCTCATTTCCACACTAAGATATCTATTTATTTTCACCACAACTATATTTGTGATGGATTTGTCATAGAAAATTATATATTTCCAAATTCTACTCTTCAGTTTGACAATTTAAGAAAAAGACCCGTTATGAGGCATTAAACCAAAATGGCTTATGCCAATTGCTTTTACACTACCGAAAGGGTATACTTACTTATAAAACTCATTTTAAGCTACCCTCAAGGGTCGTTTTCTTGTTATCTATCATACGAGGGTGTTTTGGTCATCTTTAGCACCTTTTTTTACAACGAAAAACTTTAATTAGCATATTTTGACCAAATGTACCCATTTTAACCATAATCTGTTTAAAATCATTATGTTCCTAAGAAAAAAATGTCTATAATTTAAATTATTAGATTTACCTAACTTTAGGCAATCCAATGTTCATTCACGACTCGTTTAACTCTCATTGGACCTTAAGTCTTGAATGAGAGTTTGACCCATTACACATACCTGGCTCGGGTCATAGCATTGACCCGTTCTTAGTTACATTTGTAATTGTGCGGTCTTTGCTCAAGTGTCTGTATAAGTTTGGTCGTGTTGACCAAATCAAGATATCCTTCTATCTTGGTTTCGTACGACATCTTAGTTAGTCTGTGTTTAACGGGTGCATGTGTGCATACCGTTAAGTCTTGTGTACAACATGTCTGTGACACGCTCTCAGAAGAAAGCATTTTGTGCGAGTATGAATGCTCCATACGAGCAAGGTGTTGCTCGTACGAGTCACCAGCTTCGTACGAAGGAAACATGTAAACTAGTGGTTTACTTGTTTCGTACGAAGAAGAGAATGCTTCGTACGAACCAACTAGTTCGTACGATCATCTTTAGAGCAGTACTTTGTGTAATAGTGTGTTCCGTATGTCTGGTAACGTACTTCGTACGAATGACAAGCATGGACACTATATAAGCAGACATATACCTCTCAGTCAGTTGTTGGCTGGTTGGTTGGTTCTGTTGATTGTTCAACTAGTTGGTGAGTTGAGCAGTTAGCATTTCTGGAGCAGTCGAAGACATAAGAACACAGGTAGTTTATTGATTCGTATAAGCATTATTTGTATATGTTTGTACTTGTTCTCATCTCTTAATCAAGATAGTGAATATTTGGTTACCCCGTGTTCTTACTTTGCTTTGGTTTACATGCATACTTGGATTCCGCACTCGTATGTGTGTTGCATGAACAAGGAATAGGTTTAACTTAATCTTAATGTGGACCTACTAGTGGTATCAGAGCACATGACATTGGATAGTTGACAGTGGAGCATCAAGGCACATGACAGGCGACTTGCGGCTCCTGTATGATGTAAAAAGCATTAGGGGTGGTTATGTTGCTTTTGTTGATGATAAAGGTGGTTAAATCACTGGAGAAGGAATGGTCTCCAATGGTGTTGTGAGTTTTGACAAGATCAATTATGTGCGGCAAATTGATCACGCTACACTCCAAACGGCATTTTGCATGAGTACAGTTCTTGCTACACTCCACAACAGAATGGTGTCGCTGAGAGGAAGATTAGAACTCTGATTGAAACTGCAAGAACCGTGTTAGTAGAATCAGAACTTCCCGTTCAATTTTGGGGAGAAGTTGTTGCTACTGCATGTTACACGATGAATAGAGTTCTAACGGTGAAGAGACATGGGAAGACATGCTTTGAGTTGCTACATAAAAGGAAACCGGGTGTTTCTTTCTTAGAATCTTTTGGAGTTCCATGCACTATGATCGACTCACATGGAAAGTTTGGTCCAAAGGCTATCGAAGGTTTCTTTCTAGGATATGCTACTCCAAATTTCAGGGTGTGGAATTTGTCTTCAAAGAAGATAGAAGAATGGGGTGAACTCAAGGTTTAGAGGTACACAGAATCAGTAAGAGCTCCTGGTGCTCCTTGGATGTTCGACTACGAAGGAATGTTCGACTCCTTTAATCTGCCAACTTTTGATGATGCATCAGTTGTGGCTCAAGTGTTATTGGAAAGTGATACAGTTTCGACCAATTATTGTTAACCCTCAAGTATCGACTTTGGTTAACAATCTTGCTCAAAATGAGGAATTCGAAAATGATGCGGATTATAATGTTTCATCAGAAGATGATGAGTTTCATGATGCTAATGAAACAACCTCTGGTGCAGTTCCCGGAGTTTCTGATGTCACGTCAAATATATAACCTCAAGGGATGAGTGAAGGTCATGCATCTACATCCTCATCCAATCCAGCACTCGATTTGACTGTTGATCTGAATATCAACAATCTGGGTATAAACTCTCGAGTTCCCGATGTTCCTGAAACTCGAATTCATAATACCCATCCTTAGCAGAATATTATTGGAGATGTCCAGAGTGGTGTGCAGACTCGTAATCAGCTTCAAAAACACCAGAATGCTGGATTGTATTCGAAATCAGGGAATCTGGTGGTCTGAACTATTGGTCTTTTGCCTGCTATGTGTGCCAAGTAGAACCAAAATCTTGGAAGGAGGCAATGACAGAAGACTCTTGGGTTGAAGCCATGCAGGAAGAACTTTAGCAAATTCAGAAGTTAGGCGTCTGGAAATTAGTTGACCGGCCTGACAGCTATAAGAAGATTGGTAAACGATGGGTGTACAAGTGCAAGAAGGATGCCAAGGTGTCGTTGTGAGAAACAAAGCGCGATTGGTTGTTCAAGGTTTTAATCAGGTCGAAGGCATCGATTACAATGAAGTTTATGCACCGGTTGCACGACTTGAGGCCATAAGAATCTTTTTGGCTTATGCGTCCTACAAGAAGTTCACCGTGTCACACCCCGACACACCGTTTATCAGATAGGTGTGAAAAGTGCATTTCTTCATGGTGTGGTAGAAGAAGAAGTATATGTTGAGCAACCGCCAGGTTTTGAAGATCCACTCCATCCTGACAAGGTTTGGCTTCTCAACAAGGCGTTATATGGTCTTCATCAAGCTCTAAGGTATGAAACGTTGTCTACCTATCTGTTGAAGAACGTTTTTCAACGAGGCTTGATCGACTGTACTCTCTTCATCAAGGAAATAAACGAGGATTTGCTGCTAGTGCAAGTTTATGTTGATGATATTATTTTTGGGTCTACCAACGAACGAATGTGCAAAGAATTCGAACAGGTTATGCAGGAGAAGTTCGAGATGAGCGCTATGGGAGAAATGACTTTCTTTTTAGCTTTGCAGGTTCAACAATCAAAGGAAGGGATCTTTATCCATCAAACCAAGTACGTCGGAGATATTCTCAAGCGATTTCAGATGGACGACTCAAAGCCTTTGGGAACTCCATTTGCTCAAAATCATGGGATTACTCCAGATGGAATGGGTGAACATGTGGAACCATCTCTCTACCGTGCTACGATCGGATCTCTCATGAATCTTACTGCTTCAAGACCCGACATAATGTACCCAACATGTCTTTTGGCACGCTATCAGTCTAGTCCGAAGGTTTCTCATTTGATGGCTGTGAAAAGGATCTTTTGTTATCTGAAGGGTCGTCCTGATACTGGTCTATGGTACCCTAAGGATGATAACTTTGATCTGACAGCATTCAGTGATTCTGATCATGGCGGCTACAAAATCAATGCAAAGTCAACAACAGCGGGATGTCAGTTCTTGGGAAATCGCCTAGTCACATGGCAATGCAAAAAGCAGACTTGTGTAGCTACATCAACATGTGAGGCTGACTATATTTTAGCTTCTAGTTGCTGCTCTCAGGTTCTATGGATTCAACAGCAAATGCGTGACTACAATTTTGAATTTCTAACTACTCCTATTTTTGTTGATAACGAAGCTGCCTTACAGATCACTCGGAATCGTGTACAACATTCAAAAACAAAAGACATTAAGATTAAGTATCATTTCATACGAGATTGTTATGAAAAGAAACTTATCAATGTTGTTAAAATCCACACCGATCACCAACGTGCCGACCTTTTTACCAAAGCTTTTAACAAATCTCGTTTTGATTATCTACTTTTGGTAAGTGGCATCAATGTGAAAACCGAGTAACTCAACCGTGGCTAATTATTCATATTTTTCTAAAAATCTAAAACTACAAAAAGATTTTTCAATTTTCTTAGTTTTATATTTTAGGGAGAGAAATTTTCAAGAAAATACAAAAATATATCTTTTATTTATTTTACCTTCTATATTTAAGGGGGAGAAAATTTAGAAAAATACAAAAACACTAGAAAAATCAAAAATGAGTTTCTTGGATAAGCTGAAGATGATGAAATACACTGGTAAATCTGTCAGAAATGGTCAAAAGCATAGAAAGAAGATTGTTAAGTAGCTTTACTTATGATGTATCGGTAGGCTCACAATCAGACTAAAATGTACAGGTTGATATAAACTTAACAGACAGAATGCCAGGTGGGAACCATTCATTGGCATATGATCTTGGTACCAAAATTTCGTTTGATAGAGTGCCGAGGTTCTGAGATATACGGTCTTTATGCTTGCTTATCATCTGGGTATCATGGTTGAATCTTCTATCCCAAAAATAACGGTGACGCAAGTCTAGAACTTCCATGATACCATACATACGTGTACATACTGCATACGACCATCAATAAGTGATAAAAATATCACATCCCCAAAATAAGTGATAAAATATCACAGCCTTATGCGGGAGCTAATTTTGTCTCTCTGTCGGTACGATGGTACTAACCTGTTCACGGACTTACTCATGTGCCCTGCATGCATATGAAAATCAAGTTCCTCATCAATAAGTGATTTAATAACATAGGGTTTGTTTTCAATCAAAATAATGAGTATCTCACATCATATATATACGTCAAAACAAATGATAAGCAGTATACTCACCGGTAAGATTTTCTCTCGTGCATATCTTGATACGGGAATGTGTCGTGAAGTTGTTGAACACCGGCTAGTAAGTATAAATAATACCCTAATCATATCTCCTAATCATGATTACATCTGATAAGTCGAGCTTACGTGGACAACAATACCGATAATCATAGTTGAATACTTATCTGTTTAATTTTGAAGTTTACACCGAATGTTGTTTTTGACAAAGATTAAAAAGCTGGTTATGATTCCTTTACCTTGAAACTCTGAAAAAGATTGTTTTGATATATATATTTAGTGTTAGTAATTGTTTTTATCTTTAGTTTACTATATTGTTAGATTAAGTTCTTTTTAAAATTAGCCAAAGTTGAGACTCAAAAGTTTTCTACCAAGATACGCCAGAAAACCATTTGTTTGATATCGCAACTTCATAAAGTAATGTCTTGCAACAGGTTACCCATCAAAGAAAACCAAAATCTGTTCAAAAGCACTTTTCCTAAACATAACTGTGTGATTTGTGTGGATATGTGCAAAGTTCAGGTTTGAAAAACATGAATTCATACGAGTGTGTGTATCTCTTACGAATGAACCTGGTCAGTTGTTTGACATGGTCATTTGTTTACTCAAATGAGTTGCTCTTCATACGAATTAAGTGTTATTCGTATGGTTTGGTATTTCTTCGTTCAGGGAATACTTTCATACGGAAAAGTTATGATAAATTTTTCATGTGTATTCCCTGATAAATTTATGTTCTAATTATATATCTATTTATTAAGTACAGAATGGAACCAAAGAACATAAACGAAAACCAGCAACGAAGAGAACTGACAAGTCAGAAGAAGAAACAGGAACCATTTGATGTTTCTTAAAAGTTTGAAGACCTAATGCTTTATCAGTGGATAGCAGATCTTCAGGGGGAGTTTGTTGATACTCCAAGCCATTCCAGTGTGAAGACCAAAGTATGAAGACCGAAGACCAGCAACATCCAAGGAGAGTTTGTTGATACACTTTTGTGTGTCTTCGCTTGTTCTTAGTTACATTTGTAATTGTGCGGCCTTTGCTTAAGTGTCTGTATAAGTTTGGTCGTGTCGACCAAATCAAGATATCCTTCTATCTTGGTTTCGTACGACATCTTAGTTAGTCTGTGTTAAACGGGTGCATGTGTGCATACCGTTAAGTCTTGTGTACAACATGTCTGTAACACGCTCTCAGAAGAAAGCATTTGTGCGAGTATGAATGCTCCGTACGAGCAAGGTGTTGCTCGTACGAGTCACCAACTTCGTACGAAGGAAATATGTAAACTAGTGGTTTACTTGTTTCGTACGAAGAAGAGAATGCTTTGTACGAACCAACTAGTTCGTACGAGCATCTTTGGAGCAGTTCTTTGCGTAATAGTGTGTTCCGTATGTCTGGTAACGTACTTCGTATGAATGACAAGCATGGACACTATATAAGTAGACATGCACCTCTCAGTCAGTTGTTGGCTGGTTGGTTGGTTCTGTTGATTGTTCAACTAGTTGGTGAGTTGAGCAGATAGCATTTCTGGAGCAGTCGAAGACACAAGAACACAGGCAGTTTGTTGAGTCGTATGAGCATTGTTTGTATATGTGTGTACTTGTTCTCATCTCTTAATCAAGATAGTGAATCTTTGGTTACCACGTGTTCTTACTTTGCTTTAGTTTGCATGCATACTTGGATTCCGCATTCGTATGTGTGTTGCATGAACAAGGAATAGGTTTCACTTGATCCTCATGTGGACCTACAATCATTACTGTCAAATGGTGATAACATCACCTTTTGACTCGTTTGATCTAAATGACTATTTTATCATTATGAGATGGTATTTGTTTGCCATCTCATCCATGTAGCCCGCTTCAGTTTACACCATACTATCATATTACCTAAAAATCATTTCTTAATTCTTTTGACCCATCATGGCTTACGTCATAGAGTATCTTTTTCGAAACTATTATTTATCCGTCAACTCATGACCCAAATTACCATATTACTCTTGTTATCCATTATGGATTACACCATAAGGTAACTTTTCAAAACTCCTTGTTTACTCGTCAGCACATGATCGAATTACCGCTTTACCCCCTTTTTAGCATCAGATAAGATTTCTTACCATTTTCACTTGTTCCGACCCATATTATTTCACGTCGGAACATCATATTTCAATTACTAGTTTACCTTGTTCATAACCATTACAACAAGTAGGTGTTCTACTAGAAAGGTGTAAGCTTTACATACCTAGAAATCTGATTATGCTTTTCCGCGTACTTGATCCATTTGACCCGCTTCTTCCCAAGCCTCTACCTAGCTTGTCAAGCATCAAACTATCATTTATCATTCGCGAGATGGTTAGACTAGTCATCATTTATCACGACTATTCCACCTTACGGATTTTATATCAAATTTATCATTCGATTTTATTATAGGTCAGTTTGACTTTTTAAAAGTCAATTGTCTATTAACATACGAAACACGCATCTAAGTTCAACAAACTCATTGTCATTTCATCAATTACTCGGTAGGCGTTATTTCTAAGCCACCGTTTTAAACTAAATTTCGCTACTAAGCTCATACAATTGTTACATCAATTTAACATAATTTCAATCTTTGTATGCTAATATATCAATCTCATACAAGAATTTGGGATTGTTTCATCACTATAAAACAAACCATTGCATCATATACATGGAATTTACCCAAACATTAAACTTAGCTAAATACTTTAAACATTCATATACACATGATGATTTTAAGCATCTATTAACATGTATATAACATCAATCTCATCATAACATGCACAACCCATTTCAAGTCATGTTTACTCAAATCTCAAATTTGTTCAAGTATCTTACACAAACATAAAAGTACGATGATCATGAACACTCATATATCATCAATTTCATCATATAATCAAAACCCACTTCATATCTACTTGTTAATCAATTAAAAGTAATATTACATCAAATAGTGCATAATTTCTTTATGTCTGGCGAAATCAAGCATACACATACACCTAATTTCATCTTTGGATCATAATCCAACAACCTAATTGCAAGTATTCTACTTTTCTCAGATTATAACTTTCACCAATCTAAGTTTTTAGACATACCTTATGATCCCCTAATCAAGGTTATCGATAATTCGTGTTCATGCAAGACTTTGAGGTCCAATCTCTCCTTAAATTTTGATGTTCTTGGTTGAACAAGGGTTTTCCCTTGTTGCACCTTCTAGTGATCGACATACACACACTAAGTGTGTGTTATGTGTTAATTTTTATGTTTTAATAAACAAGTTTCCTTTTTAGCAGCTTTGGTCTCTCAAGTTTAGTTTTGATTATTAATGAGACTACAACTCATTGTCTTGTTACTTATATAGGTGTTATTAACTTGGTTAATTTATTCCTAGTTATATTGTTTACGGGTTCACTTTTACCACTAACGGTCTTTTACCTGCTCTTTAATATTAACCTGGTTTGATTACCAAACCCGTTTTTTGGGTGTTACAGACTATGTAGTAGTCTCTGATTCTTTGGAGGGTCTCGCACCTGTAGGGTTGAAAAAGCCTAAGACGAAGCCGCGCCAGATGGCGGATATTTCGGCTACCAACCTGAACGACCCCATCGACGTGGAGTCGAGCCCCGAGCCCCTTAAGAGGAAGCGGGCTCCAAAAAGCGATAATGCCGCGCAGCCTCCCAGATGGTTGCGCGGAAAATAATAGGGAAGCGCGGGAACCTAGATGCGCTAGCCGCCAAACTTTCCCCAAGGTAAACATCTTTTGACTTGTATTTTATAGTTCACTTTTCTTCCTGTTGCACTTGTCTAACCTTTTATCATCCTACAGTGGGGGGTGAGGCAGTTTTTGTTGCCCCAACCGCTCCAGTTGCGCCCATATATATTCCGATACCCCTACCTATGGTTGTAACAGCGTAAGCGTCGAGTGTAAAGTGTGGGGAGCCAAGTGCCGGAGCAGCGGAAGTGCAGGTGGAAACAGAAGTTGTTGAGCCTGAAGTGGTGGAGGAGGTTGTTAGTGAACATGTTGAAGGTGATGGGGATGTGGTGGTTGAAGGTGATGTGGTGGTTGATGAAGATGCTCCGTAGGGGGCTCATGCAGCAGAGCCGGCGCCCGGGGTGAGGTCGGAGGATCTGGGGAGTGCCCTTCTGCCGAACGGTCCCCGATTCGCTCGGACGAAACCCCAGGTGATTATTATTATAGGTCTTACACTGAAGGCCGCGCTGATGAGATCCACACCCCTGTGTGGAAGCTGAAGAAGAGTATACTTTCACTCACTGGTCGACATGTCGTGAGTGGTTCAAGGGCGCTTTCCTCCCAGCAGAGGTGTGCGCACGCAGAATAAAGCCATGAGCAGACTTACCGCGCATACCTCCAAGCAGCTGCTAGCTCCGCCTCGAACACACATAAGATCATAAGGGAATGGCGGAGCATGCATAAGGATCAAGAGAAATTTGAAGCTGCGAAGAAAGACCTGGTCCAGGAGCGAGCCCAAGTGGCTACGCAAAAATCAGAGCTAGAGGTGGACAAAGCTAAACTTGCCGAAGCTCAACGCACTAAAGAATGGTCCGGGCTGGGGTGGAGGAAAAAGGCTGAAGGCTCTGTTGCCACGCTTGTGGAAGGAGCACAAGCTGTGGAGGAAGGCCTGCGAAAGAGACAACAACGATAAAAAATCTTTAAGAAATGAGATCGTGAGCATGCGCGTTGAGGCTGCACGTTTGTAGGAGGAGGATGTCACACCCCGACCCGCAGCGGAATAAGAGTCGGGGCATAATTGGGTTATCACCAAAGCTCATGATATTTACTAATATGTTTCATATTTATTGAAGTCAAAATTACATTCTCAATAATCCAAACATGTCCATACAAATACAAAGAAAAATAACCAACTAAACAATCCAAGCTCTAAACCATTTTATTCTTCTAAGCCAATCCTATGTGTTTCTTGCTGCACTGTATCATGTGTAAAAATGGGGGTTTTTGGGTCAACATAAGTTGGCGAGTGAACCTTGTTAGATAAACATTTATTATTGATTTCTTGTTATCTTTATCAAGGAAAAATTGTGCAACAGTCATATGTGAGCAAATGTAAATGATCCAACAATAACAATAACAATCCACAAACAATAACATACAATAACATATGAACTTGCATGAATATATAACATGAATGAAACTGTATATGTTGGCAACGTCACGTTCACGCTCATAATGTAATGGGGAACGGACGGCCTATGATGAATGTCTGTGCGATCAAGGCTCAATCAAACGGAGCCGATCGTATGTTGGCAACGCCAGGTTCACGCTCATAATGTAATGGGGAACTGCTCAACGCTCATAATGTGATGGGGAGCGGCGGCCTATGATATTGCATGTACTGAAAATAATAAATTAAATCTAAACAATAACTACACAAACAGTTGTTACAAGCTGAAATACACATTTGTTCATGGATATGATGTATGTACAATGATTTAAATATAATAATTGATAAGACACATGATACAAAACGTGATTAAAATGGGGGATTTGTAGAGATTTACTCACATTGGGTGCGTTCGGTTGGAGATGATGAGATGCGCACGAATTTGAAGGATTGAACAACGAGGATTAACTAACCTAAATAATAACGGAAGGTATAGTAAATGAGTGGATGTTATTAATAATTTTAATAGGATTTTAGATAAATTTTTGTGTGTTTAAGGCTACTTCCTATCTTTAAAAACATTATTTTTAAGTATTTTTAGTTGATTTTTAAGTATTTTTAGTTGATTTTTAAATTAAATTGAATAAATAAAAATATATAAAAAAATTGACTTTCGCGTTGACCGTTGACCATTGACTGTTTGACTGTGACGGTTAATTGTTTGACCGGTTCTATTGTGTGCATGTATGCGCCGGGCAGGACTCGAACCCGAGACCTCCCGTACGTGTGCACGCAGCTCTACCAACTGAGCTACGTGTCTAACCCGAAATAATTCTGTTTTTAATTATATTTATATACTATTTTAGTTTATTCAAAATTCATTTATTTTTAAAAAGGATTTTAATTAACAAACTGGTGCCGTCAACAGGTCTCGAACCCGGGACCTGTGATTTAATGTTACACACAGTCCACCGGTGGACTGTGTGTCTAACTTGGTTAATATACAGATTTTTATTATACTTAACATCTAATTGCGAAAGGATCCGGTTCAGTCAAAAAAAGAACTTTTTAATTACGAAGAGTGTGTGTGTATCAAGGATCGAACTCGCGGCGTGTGATATATGTGTGCACACAGTCCACCGCTGGACTGTGTGTCTAACCCGAGATAATATCCGAATTATATTAAACTTATAATCAACCTAACTTCGTCTTCATCGTTACAGAATCACAGCCTACGATTACTCTATTGTTTCTTGTTTAATTCGATTGACAAACATTCAAAAGACTAAAATGAAATGGCAGAGACGATTTTGGAAGTAAACATACCGGAGAACGATTTATCACAGAATTCCGGCAAGTCGTCGGCTCTGTTTTTTATGAACTTCGACTGAGCGAACAAATTAACAGTTTTGATTAGCTAAGTGTGGAATAGAAGTACTAAACAAGAGTTACCAGGAGGTTTAGAAGGCTATACCGTTTCACAGCGAGAATTGAGAATTTTCAGCAGTTTTCCGGCGAGAGTGAATTATCCGATATCGACGTCTGAAATTGGTTCCGATTGAAGGGTTTGAGTTAGCAACAGCTTAACAACTGATAGACGATGAAAGAATTGAGTGACTCACTAATTTGATAGAAAACACGGTTTTCCGGCGAAAGTCCGGCGAGTTCAAAAAGCTGCTCCGACGAACTGAAGGTTGTGCGAAAATGAAATTGAAGGTTTGTAGATGAGTTTGAGTCGCGAGAGGGGACTAAGGTTTGAGTAAATCAGGAAGTGCAGATTTTTCGGTTATTAAAACCGATCAACTTATGAATTCAAGTCCATTCAAGATCAAATTATAATCGGTAAACCGCGAACAATCAAACGTTTTTGGACGTTTGGTGACCGATTTCGGTTACAGTTAACGTAACCAGATCGATTCATGATTGACAATAAAATTTAATTGTTTCCTAGAATTGACAGAAAAACATCAAGTGGCGGAGTGGTTATATGTGTGTGCGATAAGTCTTTGAGCTCTTTCCGGCTGACCCGGGTTCGAGTCCCGGCAGCCTATATTTCTTTTTATTTATTTTATTTTTACTTTTTATCAATTTTAACTTTTATATTCTAGTTTGTTTATTAATTATGCATCATTAAAAATTAAAATTGGCATAAATACGCAACGAAACATTTATAACTTGATATTCGATTACAAACGGAGCGGGTTTGGAAAACCCGTTTTTTGACAAATGTTACAGAGGAGAATGCAGCGTCTGCTGCGGTCGCGGAGGCCAGGGCGCACCGCGAGCGTAGTGAGCAAAAGGAGGTAAGAAATTTGCCTCTAAATATTTTGTATTGATCAAAGATTGCCAAACTAACCTTGTTGTATGTAACTAGGTGGAGGCTTGCGTGGCGCTCGAGGGCGCAAAGAAGGACCTCCAGGTGGCCTTGGTGGAAAAAGCTGAATTGCAGCGCAGGTACCTGGAGGAAGTGGAGAAGTTGCGCTTGGCAGAAGCCAAGGTGGTGCGGGCGAGAAAAAATTAGAAGATTCTGAAGCTGCCCGCGCCATCTCGGGAAGTCTGGTGGAGTCACTGACAAGCAACATGCTGTGGATGCAACAGCATGGAGTTGTCAATGTAAGTTCTCTATTGTTATTTGATCACGTTGTCTTGATTCTCATCTTGTTTTCCTTGTATTACAGATCGCAAACTCTATCCTTAACTCGGCAGAGTTGGACGGCGCAATTGCCAAGCTGATGGTCACTGAGTGTCATGATGGATATGCGCAAGGCTACGCTGAGTGTGCACACCATGTCACTCATATGCTGGATGTTCAATAGGATACCAGTCGGCTTCCACTCGTGGAGTCGATACCGAAGCTGCCTTCTCCCAGGCAAAGCGCGAGTATGACCGTCTTCAACTTCCGGTCATGGATTTAGTGAGCGAGGCGCTCCAGCATGACGACTACGTGGATCGCCTTAAAGATATATTCCAAGACGTAGCCGAGGTTGAAGAGAGTGAGGGATGGATTGTAGGATGTTGATTGTAATATCTTGAATGTAATTGCGTGTTGCGCTTTGATGTACAAATTTTTCTTTTAATGAAATGGATGTTTTTATTTGAAGTTACAATATTTGCGTGAAGATAACAACTTTGTGTAGGTAGAGCAAATAAAACTGGTAATGAACTCGTGTATGAACGTTACATCCCATGCGCATGCAATAGGTAGTGAATTCTGTTCATGAGTCACTGTGTACCATGGTGTTTTCATGTACACCCAAAGTAGTTTCGCGCATTTGTAACAAAACATCTAGATAAAGAAATTCATGTATCCATTGTCTTTATTAACAACAAGGCATAAGAGCCATGTACAGAATAGACAATTAGATCAACATGTTTGCTAGTTTACATGTAGCACCGCCTTAGCTGTTATGCATTCAAGGTCCTAGGAATGTTTGTGTCGTCCAAACGTTTGAGGGTGTATGCACCCTTTCCTAGGACTTCATGGATAATGTAAGGGCCTTCCCACTTGGGAGCAAGTTTTCCTGCACTTTCAGCGTTGGACGCTTCGTTGTCTCTCAAACCGAAATCACCAGGTAGGAAGGTACATATGTGGACTCGCGTGTTGTAGTATTTCTCAAGCTTGAACTTATATTTTGTTTCATTGATTGCAGCGTTTTCACTCCATTCTTCATGGAGGTCCAAGTCGAATCTGCGCTCTTCCTCATATTCTAGTCTTCGCACAGCTAGCGTGTGCAGTGATGGCAGGCCTAAATCCGTGGGAATCATTGCCTCTGTACCACACACCAGGCGGAATGGAGTTTCGCCGGTGCTGGATTTTGGCATGGTTTGATGAGCCTAAAGGATACTTGGAAACTCATCTACCCAGCCTCTCTACGCCATCCCCAATCTCGTCTTGATCCCTTCGATGATACTCTTGTTTATGCTTTCCACTTGGACGTTCCCTTGGGAATCGCGACTGAAGTGAACACATGCTCGATATGCATTTCTTCCATCCACCGTTGTAGTTAGTCACCGGCAAAATTGGGGCCATTATCACTGACAATGCGTAGGGGTAGCCCGAAACGGCAAATGATATGCTCCCAAATGAATTTGCGCACTACAGTTGCTATGGTGGATACAAGGGGTTTTGCTTCTACCCACTTGGTGAAGTAATCGACGGCTACGATTATGAACTTCACCGCACCTAGGGAATCTGGGAAAGGTCCCACCATATCGATTGCCCATTGCTGGAAGGGCCATGCTGTTGTCACTGGGATCAGACCTATAAACAGCCTAGTGGAGATAGTATGACAGTCGCTAGCGTGAGTTTGGTTGGTGCCACGTGTACGTCCTTACAAACAGTTTGTCTTCTACATTACTGTTTATGCGACGCAGTCTTACACAACCTGCCAATGGCTATTGGGTCACAGTTCTGCCACTTTGTACCCTGTATATGGTCACGCCTCTTTGTGCTTCTCCCTTCCATGTGGCTTTGTCAGTGCTTTCTAGCCAGCACGGAGTTGGGGATTAAGTCCTTTTCTCAAGACTATGAGTTGCTCTCATGTTGGTCTTGGCCTTGTGCTAGGTTTTAGGACTTCGCGGCTAGAGGGTTGTTTGGTCCGTGCAGGGTAAAGGTCATGCGCTTCCAGGTCCAACTTGCCGTTGCGTAGTGTGCGCAAGGTTCGTTGACCTGTATTTCTAGGTCTAACTTGTCGTTGCGCAGTGTGCGAAAGGTTTGTTGTGTGACCTCTTAGTATCAAGGTTGCAGGGTCAAGGTCCTGTGCTTCCAGGTTTAACTTGTCGTTGCACAGTATGCGCAAGGCTCGTTGTGCAACCTGCTAGTATCAAGGTTGCAATATCGTTGCGCATTGCACGAAAGGTTATTCTTGTAGTATGTTGTCATTGAGGGTATGGTTCCTTGCGCAGGTGCAGAGTTTTTGGGACCATACCCTCCAGGGGGTATACGTGGTAATAATCGTAACCGAGCTCTACCGAACCATTAACCAAACGACTCTATGGAGGTGTTATTGTCTTGTCTTGAAATAACCAATCTATGGTTTTCTTGGAAACGACTTAGTTTCCGAGAGATTTGAAATATATATTTATATATAAACGTAAATATCTTTACAAAATCGTATTAGTCGTCTCGAATAGAAGGCGTAGATGAATAGTAGTACGACTCTTTGAAGTTTTCGTAAGATGTAATACATATATACTCGTAGATATACCCATATATGTAAAACATTTCATATCCAAACAATAGTCTTGCGTATTGTTTATAATTAATATAATAATTATATAATCGTATGGTTATTATAATCTTACGGTATTGTGTCGTACTGTTTAGGCATTTAAACCGAATATAACAAGTATATTATTGTTATAAAGCATTCAAAAGTATTCGAGGCATCGACATTTGAAATAAATATAACAAGTATATTTAGTTCATAAAAGTGTTTAAAATCGATGTTTGAAATAAATATAAACCGTTATATTTGTTTTATAAAAGTGTGCGAAGTCAACGTGTTAAATGAATATTCGGATTCGCGATGTTTGAAATGAATATAAATTATTATATCCATAGTATACAAGTATTCGAAATCTCGACGCTTGAAATGATATAAATGATTATATTTATGTTATATGTTTTTCGAATACTAGACCTTTGAAAGATAATGTCCGAATTCCGAGGTTTGAAATTAATATACACATTATATTTATCTTATAAAAATACTCGGAATCTTTGTGTTCGGAATAAACATAAACACTATATTTATTTTTGTAAAAGTGTTCGAAAATCTCGACGTTCGAAATAAATATAAACGTTACATTTATTTTATAAAAGTATTCGAAGGTATTCGAATTATCGATGTTTGAAATCTAATTTCCGAATTCCTCTACTTAGTAACCCCGTTCGTTCAAGGGGTTATAAACTTGTTTTACGAGTTATAAAGTGTCGTCGAGAATAAATATACGCTTATATTTATTTTTATAAAAATCGCTTGAATCCGATAGGTTTTGTCTTTGAAATATTATATATATATATATATATATATATATATATATATTATGGCGCGATGTGTCGGTTCAGTTCTAACTAATATATACAATTTGTATGCACATGATATTTACAAGTCCGAGGGATTGTTTTTATATGGTTTAACTAGTCGGTTCGGTTTTAGAGCTCGGGTTCACGCTAATAATAATGTTAATATAAACTATATAAATGTTTAAAATGTATTTGTCAAAACTTTACCAAGTCTTGTTCGACCCGTAGAAGTTGTCTCGGTACACGTGCGTCCGGTTTGACCTTTGACCTAAGTTTGACCAGCACTTTGACCATGTTTGACCAGTAGTTTGACCATGTTTAACCAGCCGTTAGACTAGTTGACTGAACTCAAAACTAAAACATCTTGAACCAACTAAACCCGAATCGAAACAAATCTCACCCGAACACGAAACTGGCCGGTTGGCCCACACCCCAAACCACCATATGACCGCCACCAGCCAGTCTAGCGCCGCCGGTTGCGATGTTTTCGTCACCACCATGCAGCACCAGCACTTCGTTTCCACCATCGCCGCACACCCCATTTTCCCGCAAAACTGTTCAAACATCATTCCCATGTTAACCGAGCCAAGATACTAAAAAAACACAAAAATGACCGGAAAACCTCACCGGAATATCGTCCGAAAATAATTTCCAGCAAAAACTTGCAGAATGGACCCTAGTAACCCGATCTAACCAAGCACGGGAAGAAATCTTCAAAACGGGTTCACCGGAATTTGATCGAAACTTCACCAGAGTTGCTCCCGATCCCAAACGGCTTCTAATCGCGAGAAACGGACCACACCACTGCGTCGGGAGGCTCGATTTGGGGGGTCTACGTGCCGTCATGCGCCGGAAAAATAGCGCCGGAGCATTGCCACCGGCGGTGGCGCCACCTCACCGCCGTCGCAACTCCGGTTGCCGGGTGTTCTAGAGAGAGAGAAAGCTGAGAGAGAGGTGAGAGTTAGAGAGAGAAAGTGTAGATGAAAATGAGGGAAAAGGAAAGAAATTTGTTTATATAGGTGGGTTTTGTGTGTTTGGGCCAAAGGCCCACAAGCCCGTTTTAAATGTTTTGAGCGGCCCGATCACGTTTCTAAAGCCCGTTTTCGCTTCCGTTAGTCATGTAAGGTCTTAAAATATCATTTAAGATCAAAAGTATGAGAAATAGTATCGATAATCGCTATAAGTCGTGCATGTTCGTCGGTTTCGTTAGAACGCATAATTTACTTTGGTTATCGTTTCTTGTTTGTTTTTCAATCTGATTTCGGCTATGAATAATGAAATTTGAATACGAAGCTAAATATATTGTAATATTTCAGTTTTTAAGATAATAAACGAGTCCATGTGTCCGTTTTTCGTTCACGTATGCATTTGTGACGTTTTGAAAGTAGGATGACTTAACATAACCAATTCACGTGTATAAAATATACGTATAAAACTCGTGTATTTCGGCGTTGTTAATATTTCGTCCGGTGTCAGTTAGCTACCGTTTATCGTTTGATAGTTTTCCCACAAATCATCGTTTGCGTACCGTAAAGCCAAAAAGATGTTCCTAGGCATTCCAAAGGCCCAATTAAATTAATTAGTGTCTTAAAACAATACTTATAATTGTCTTAATGTTTGTTATTTGCGTAATTGTAGCCCGAAAGGTACCAGTTGTCACAACACTATCCCTAGTTTGGGGACCACATTAATATTCCTGGACTGGAATATGGCAACTTAAATACTCTAGTTTAAATTCATGTCTATAGTGGACTAAACGGAACATTTATTTGGAAAGTCCCAACTCTTTATACTGACTAGTTTTTGGGTTGGCAAACGAGGTATTAGTTGATAGCGCTATTAAGTTTAACAAAACCTCACACCGTGCTGAGAGCCGGACGTGAACTTTTAACCCTTAACTATTGCATCAATGTGGATAGACATTGATGCAGAGAGCACAAAAACTTACTACATCAGTTTCGGTATTGCTCGTTTAGTATTTTAACGGTGGGTTAGCTACCCATGACATGCTTTTAAAACATTGTATTTGGAACTTACTTTTCGTTGAACTAAAACTATGAACTCGCCAACTTTATGTTGATACACTTTAGCATGCTTTGTAGGCGGCTCCGATGGGAACTTACAGTTTGGAGAGTGCCATGGTTTTTGGTTAAACTATTTTCGTTATTATGCTAAATGATAGTGGTGTTGATTATGTTTGGATTTTATACTTTTGCTTCCGCTGTTAACTTAAACTTATGTTTTCAAACTTCTATAACTATTATCACTATTCATGTTGAATGTGGTAGTTAAACGTTTAATCATTAATTTGAAATGGTTCAACATGATTAGTGGCTTGATCCTACTATGTCACGCGCCTCACCATAAACCCCACATGTGGAAATTTGAGGGTGTGATAGCACAACTTCTTGCTCATAGAAATGGTAATGTTTATGTAGTGGACACGTCTAAAGAAAACCGAAAATCCAATGTATGCATATTCTTTGTTGCCTCAACAAAAGAGACAGAGTTATGGCATAGAAGGTTAGGACATGTTAATTTTAAAATAATTAACACTCTGTGTAACACCCTGTAAAATCATGTCCAACAGTATAGTGACACGTGTTGTATTTTAAATATAGTCTATTAAAGACCAATAAGGACTAAAGGCGTCAACATGCTCAATCAGAGCCTCTGAGTGACAGTTCGATATCAACATGCTTGAAACTTGGACTCTCAGTGACTGATATGTCAACATGCCCAGTCTCTGAGTGACATCAGAATCAACATGCTTATAATAAGCCTCTGAGTGATCCTTTACGAAGTCCTAACTCTCATACGTGCCATTTGTTGGACATGAGGGTTCAATTTTGCAAATATGTGAAAGTTGGATAATGGAGGGATTAAAAGTGTCAACATGTTAATTTATACCTCTGAGTGACCTTTTAACGAACCGAGAGCTCGACAATGTCCGGGCATAATCCCGGATATGTCAAGTATTGGCTACGGAGGGCTAAAAGTGCCAAAAAGGTGTTTAAAAAGGTTTTTAGAAGCTTTTTAAAGTTAAGGGGCTAAAGTGTCGAACTTTGAAACTGGCCAAGGGGCGGTCGCGGGCCGCGAGAGACAAGGCCTGGGTCTCTCGCGGGGCGCGAGAAGGCCTCTGCTACAGAAAGTTTTGCTTGGTTCCCAAACAAAACTCCAAAACCATTAATCGAAACCATGGCTTCCCAAACTGCTATGCCACGTTTTGGGACACTTGTAAGCTTCCTCTTACACCCCTAAACACCTTGGTTCACCTCCTTTGAGTTCTCCAACTATAAATAGGTGATCAAGTTCACCATGCCAACTTGCACCTTCTCATTTATTCACTTTTCTCCCTCCTCTGGACGTTCCTAGCTGAAAGGAGCATCCAACATAGTTCTTTTGCACCTTAGAAATCACTGGTAAGTGTTCCTTTCTTGTGCATTTTCGTTTATAGGCTTTTATAGCCAAAAGTCATGCGTTTTACGAAAAACGCTTTGACTTTCAGTTAAGTCCATTATGGTCCAGCCATTGTTCGAAATGAACATGGCTAAGTGATCATAATAAGGTAGGTGTTAATCCCTATAAAGGGCATCTCCTGAAGATCACGTTTGCTAGACCAATTGACGGGTCAAAGTTATGATTTAAAAAGTCAAACAGGCCATTTTTTGGAAAATCATAAATTAATCTTATATATGTTATGAAACATGTTTTGACACTTAAACAAGTTGGTAATAATTATTAGAACATGTAAGAACATGTTCGGCTCGTCAATTTCAGTTCGAGGGTCGGTTCGCAACCGAAAGTCGCGAAGTTTGACTTCTGCTTTGACTTTTGATTCTGACCCGATTAAGATTAGTTACCTACTGATCTAAAGTTGCATTATGAGCGTAATATAATGTAGCATAACCCTCTGAGGTTATATTACATGATCATAATCATAATCCAAGTTTATGCGCAAGTTCCATAATTATGCCATTTTTGACCAAAATGCCCTTTTTGCATAAAACAAGGTTTTAAATAGTAATGAACTTGAAATGAGTTTTCTACTGATGTAATATTATAAGTAGGATTATTTGGAAGTTAAACCAAGTTATAAACTGAGTTTGCAAGCAAGTCCTTAAACTATTTCGATAAATGGCGATTTTAGCCCTTGTGGCTCATAAACTAGTTTTAATCAAATATTTTCAAGGTAAATCTTTTACCTACTGATATGTTTATATTAAATAACATATCTAAGACATTTTAATCTGAACATAACATTAGTTTTCGTGAAAATCGCATAAAGACGCCATTTTACGACATAAGCGCCGTTTAGGCGCATAGTATGGTTTAAACCATATTAATTAACCAAGACTTGTTACCTACTAATTTTAAAACTTATTTTAAACATATTTATAGTAGGTACATGTTATAAACTCAGAATCCCAAATAAATTATAAACTTTGTGTAAAATGACCAAAATGCCCATTCGGTGCATAGTTTGGTCATAAAAGATAATTTACACATATAATTGACATCCTACTGATATTATACCATAAATAAATTATTTTTCCATAATACTTATGATTATAAACTTAAAATATATTCAAGTTCCTTTTATAAGTTATATAATTACCGAAATCCCTTATAACGCTTAATTTTGTTTTAAAACCATAACGGACATACAAGTTGATATTCTACTGATATCTTAACTTATTTAAAATATAAAGGCATATAGAACTTTTCCATGACTTATCCGGTTACCCATTATTGCTTATAAGCGTACAGTTGATTATATGTAACTAATTTACGGAATTAATCGAAACGGGTTTAACCTTTGCATTTAGACTTCAAAATCCAGAATGTTAATTGTTTACCCATATTATGCAAGTCAAAGTACTTTTCAGGTTTAAACTACATTCTATCTGATCATCGTTTAATCAAGCATTATACGTATTGATTATGTACACTACACGGTCTAAGTCTATGACTTAATTAAAGACCGTTAGTATTAATTGGTTAGCTTATGCCATAATCCAGACTAGAGCCTTGCCGGTAAATGCTATCTCCAATTAAGTACTTTTGTATACGGCTGAGTTATTGAAACTAAAAGAAGACTAGCTCAGGTAAATACTCTCGACTTATTTTCCCTATACGGGCTTGGGATAAGGTAAACTATTACCGCTTGGTCAGAAATGGGATCCATCGAATGCCGGATTGTGGCAAGTAAATCCGCATATTCTGTTTTAATTAGTTTTGTTTGATAACTTAAACATCAGGGGTAAATTACCGTGTCCTGGATATCCTCGGATCATTAGATTAGTTAATGGCCACGACCTTAGCTCGGGGTGTTGGCATACACCTGATAGACGCTCAAATGCAAATTACCCAAGACGTTGGGGATAACTCCTCTGTGAGTTCTAAGTGGTGTGTATTTAATCATGTCTCGATCTCTGTACTGGGCCCTGTATGTATGGACAAACATGTGAATCTGTTAACAAGGTTACAAAGTAACTTTCCCATGTTATAAAAGATTTTGTGCCCTGTGCACTTAAAATCATTTTGAATTATTTTCAATGAGTCAGTTAGGTGTATTTACCAGCGAAAGCTGACGTATCGTCCAAAGACTAAATTGCAGGTAAAATACGAAATAGGCCGGAAGCTGCTCGTTAGTGATTAAGAGGATCTTTCAAATCCTTAGATCTGCCCTAAAGTCTGTTTTATATTCTTTCTTGTACATTCTAATGATCCGCCTATGGATCTTCTATTACGAGCCTGGATATGATTTTGTATTTCCGAACATTTGGTTTGTAATAGTAATTTTACTCCAAGACTTCCACTGTGTCGTGTTTAATTGACTATGATGATTATCAACTGACGTCATGATACTCCCCAACCGGGCCCACCGGCGTATGGATTTGGGTTGGAAATCCGGGGTGTGACAGGTTGGTATCAGAGCCAATGTTTGAGAGAATTAAACACTATCCTTCTTGTGTTTAATCTCAAACTTACACGAGCACATTCCTTGGACTTCCGAGTCTAGGCATTGACCTAGGATTACTCATTTCATTATTAAGTTATTAGTATTGTTTTTGAATTGAATTTCTAACAGGAAAAATGCCGCCACGTGTACGAGGACAAAGTGGGAGAGGAAAAGGTCCAAGGAGGGGAGGACCATCGGGGCGCATTCCCCCTCAACCTCATAACTCAGATGCTTACCAAGAATCAGGAGATTCATCTCCTTGGCAACCAGCAAGACGCTCTATCTCTAATTGACACTCGCCCTCACATTCCCAAAATTCTTACCACTTCATCACTCCTATCATTCACACCATACCCATCATTCCCATTCACATTCTTACCATGAAGAATTTAACCCTAACCATTACTTTAACACGCCTCCAGCCAACCAAAATCAGATGGACCAGCTAAACCCCATGGACGAGGACTCCGACCCGGAGATGCCGCCATCGGGATAAAATATGCATCCCATTGAAATTTCAAGCGATTCAAACTCATATGCCGGATCGCCCTACCAAGGTCCTAATGAGTGGGACCAATACTGGAATCAATTCACCTTCGCCCACACTCCTTCCATCACTCTCAACCACCTCCTATACAAGAAGATGTCCATATGGAACCAGTGGACCAACCTCAACCACCACCTGAACCACCAAGGAGGAAGCGTGGAGCACGTATGTAAGTACGTGCAGGACAAAGGTCGGGATCGCAGCCACCTTTGCCCAATTTCTACCCCACAATTCAAGAGGACCCACAAATGGGTGGACCCTCTAACGTTTCACCTGTAGTAGAACCAACACCAACACCTACGGTTCAACCACCACCATCGGGTTATAGTAACCCAATCCCCACATATCCAGATATGTCTGGATATGATCCTTTCAACCCGTCTACACCAGTAGACTATCAAGCATGGTCGCAAGACCTTTATATGCAAGCAGTTATGCACAATGCACTTTACCCGTCTCCTTTCCCACCTACTTATCCACCGACTAGATATCTAACTTATGAGTAGCAGTATCCGGTTATGCCACAACCACAACCACAACCTCCGCCACCACTTGAGGCCATTAACGAAGCCTTAGAAAGAATGTAAGAAATGCAGCAGCAAGCAGAGAAAACGGAGAAGAAGACAAACAAGTTCTTCAATAAACTCTCCAAGTTGGTTAAAGGAAAGAAAGACGAGTGAAGTCTCTTCTAATTATATGTAGTCCCTGCGAGGACATTGTTATTTCTTTAGTCCCTGCATGGACATTTTTATTTCTTTAAAGTCCTTGCATGGACAGTTTATTTCATTTTTTTAGTATTGTAATTTCTAATTTGAAATTTAATGAAGTATTTTGGAATTTATATATATATATATATGTGTGTGTGTGTGTGTGTATGTATGTATGTATGTATGTATTCATCCTCTTCAAAACGAGCGTCTCGATTTTACTCGAAATTTATGCTCTACGATATAATTCCAAAAAGATGTTAATGGTTTTGATTAGCCAAGTGGCACAAACCACGCATTTGGCCAATTTATAAATGATAGTTAAGTACGAAAGGGTCTTCTATCAGGATAGTTAAGGGAAGTTATCCTTCTATCCAAAGGTGGTGGACTTAAGTTCAAGCCTCCAAGTCGTTAAGGTCAATGCGACCGGGACTATTAATCAACCATTAAGGTACTCTTATGTTAACATTCAGAAATATTAATACTCTTGGTAGTATGACTTGAGGAATCACACTAGCCTTCAAGGTGGAGGACTATGTTCTAACCTTAAGTAGCCTATGTGATCAAAATTGATCCCGGCTAATATCATCAGTGCAATGATTAAAACATCCATTAGTGATATATTGCCCTTGGGGCTATGATTAAAACATCCATTAGTGATGTGTTACCCTTGGGGCTATGATTAAACATCCATTAGTGATGTATTGCCCTTGGGGCTATGATTAAAACATCCGTTAGTGATGTATTGCCCTTGGGGCTATGATTAAAACATCCATTAGTGATGTGTTGCCCTTAGGGCTATGATTAAACATCCATTAGTGACGTATTGCCCTTGGGGCTATGATTAAAACATCCGTTAGTGATGTGTTGCCCTTGGGGCTATGATTAAACATCCATTAGTGATGTATTGCCCTTGGGGCTATGATTAAAACATCCATTAGTGATGTGTTGCCCTTGGGGCTATGATTAAACATCCATTAGTGGTATATTGCCCTTGGGGCTGTGATTAAAACATCCGTTAGTGATGTATTGCCCTTGGGGCTCTGATTAAAACATCCATTAGTGATTTATTGCCCTTGGGGCTATGATTAAACATCTATTAGTGGTGTATTGCCCTTGGGGCTATGATTAAAACATCCATTATTGATGTATTGCCCTTGGGGCTATGATTCAAACATCAATTAGTGATGTAGTGCCTATGTGCCATATCTTATATCCATTAGTAACAGGCCTATGTGCCATATTTTATGTCCTTCGAGACAAGCCTATGAGCTAAATAAAATTGTCAAATTATGACAATGACAGTTGTAACAATGCGATCCACTGTCCAATAATATATGGACTATGTTCAAATTTTAATTTGCCTTTGATGGTCCTATTAAGACCTAGGCCAAATATAGTTATGTTAAGCCTAAGAGTTGTGATGTTATTCACACTAGAATAGGCAATGGATTATTATATCCAATGTTTAAGACCAATGTGGTTGACATACCATGGCTAAGTGAAGCTTTATTGGTGTATAGAACCCGAGGCTTAAAGATGGCTAACTCGAATGAGGCACAAAGTAGCCACCGGAATGTGGAATCTAACAAAGAAGAAAACAGAGATGTCGATAATGAAAATTTTCAAGCTCGCATTGACGCGGCAGTTGAAAAGGCCATGAGAAAGGCCATATAAAAGCTTAGAGACTCAAGTGCTACTCGCTCTAAATCATTATCGATTACCCCATCCTCAGCTCATAAGGAGAGCTCCGTTCACTCTTCAAATGCGAAGAGTGAACCAAATAAAATAGATTTTGCTGAAAGGTCCCGTTCTATCAAAGACGGATGTACCTATTAGTATTTCGTCTCATGTAAGCCCCGAGACTTTAATGGGGAAAAGGAGCTGTGAAAGCCCTAAAGTGGCTAGACGAGATGGAAACGATTGTAGATATGAGCAATTGTGCTGATAAGGATGTGGTCAAGTATGTATCACAGTCCTTTAAGGTCGATGCCCTAATCTAGTGGAAAGTCATGATCCAGTCTACAGGTAAAATACACCTGTATAATTTGGGATGGTCCAAATTTGTGGACCTTGTTAAGGAAACATACTACCCACCTCATGAGGTGGAGAAATTAGAGACAGACTTTTTGTCTCTTTCAATGAAAAACCTAGACTGTCGGAAATATGTTTCTGATTTCAATTCCCTATCTAGGTTAGTTTCCTATTTAATTACCCTGGAACCCAAACGCATTGCGAGTTTTATTAATGGTTTAGTGCCCGAAATAAAGGGCATGGTAAAGGCTGCTCAGCCTACTACCTATAGGTCTGCAGTTGACCTATCTCTCCCCCTCACCCTTGATCTAATGAGACAAAAGTCAGTTAATTCTGAAACTGACGGGAAAAGGAAGAGAGAAGATGACAACTCCCATAGGTTTAATAAGAAGAATAAAAGGAGATTTGGGTTCAAAGGGAACCAAGGCAAGACGGCTGTGATGCCAACATGCAAAACTTGCAACCACAGACACTGGTGACAGTGTAATTATGGTTCAAAAGCCAAACCCTGTGGCATCTGTAAGAGAAAGGGGCATAAGACCCTAGAATGTAAGGATCTTAATGATGCCGTCTGCTACGTCTGCAATGAAAAGGGGCATATTAAGACTAACTGCCCTAAGATTCTTAAGAATAATAATGCGAAGCCTGGAGAGGCCAAGAAGGGGAATGCTCGTGCCTTTCAAAGAACTGCAAGAGAGGCTGTTAATGACGACAATGTCATAACAGGTACATTCCTCATTAACAATATTTATGCTATAGTTCTTTTTTATTCGGGTGCAGATAGATCTTTTGTTGATCATAAGTTTAGTAAACTATTAAACCTGCCTTAAGAACTCTAGACAAAACTTATGAGATAGAACTTGCTGATGGAACGATAGAAACAACATCTTCCATTCTTGATGGATGCTCTATATCCATTAAGAATCATTCCATCTTTATCTCTCTTCTGCCAATGAAATTGGCGGGGTTTGATGTTGTCTTAGGCATAGATTGTTATCTCATAACCAAGCCCGCATTACCTGCAATAAGAAACTTATCAAAATTAAAACCCCATTTGGTGAAATGCTCACCATCCTTGGAGACTCGCAATGCGGATTGCCAGACAATGTGTCATTATTTAAGGGATCCAAGTGTTTGAGAAAAGGTTGTGTCATCTACATGGCACAAGTCACTATAAACGAGCCTAAGCCAAATATGGAAGACCTCCCAGTCATCTAAGAGTATCCTGATGTATTCTCAGAAGAACTACCAGGCCTACCTCCAGACAGGTAAGTGGAGTTCAGGATTGATATTATACCAGGGGCAGCACCCGTAGCTAGAGCTCCATATAGACTAGCACCAACCGAAATGAATGAGTTAAGAGTTCAATTGGATGAACTCTTGGAGAAAGGCTTTATTCAGCCTAGTTCCTCGCCTTAGGGAGCTCCTATCCTTTTTGTAAAGAAGAAAGACGGTTCAATGCGGATGTGCATTGACTACCGGGAGCTAAACAAGTTAACAATTAAGAACCGTTATCCATTGCCCAAGATCGACGATTTATTCGATCAACTTCCAAGGGCTGGTTACTTCTCCAAGATTGATCTGAGATCTAGATATCACCAGCTAAAGGTTAGGAGTGAGGATGTTCCTAAGACAGCCTTCAGAACCAGATATGGTCATTTTGAATTTTTGGTGATACCTTTTGGGCTCACAAATGCACCTGCAGCATTCATGGATCTCATGAATAGAGTCTGCAAGCCATATCTTGATAAGTTTGTCATTGTCTTCATAGACGACATACTTATCTACTCTCGTAATCAAGCTGATCACGAGAAACATCTTCGGTGCATCCTAGAACTGCTAAGGCAAGAGAAGCTTTATGCTAAATTCTCTAAGTGTGAGTTTTGGCTTAGAGAAGTCCAATTTCTTGGACATATGGTAAGTGAGCTGATATCCAAGTGGATCCCACCAAAATTGAGGCCATAATGAATTGGGAAGTGCCCAAGACCCCATCGGAGGTTTGTAGTTTCCTAGGATTGGCTGGATACTACAGGAGGTTCATTGAGAACTTTTCAAGAATAGCCACTCCTTTAACTACCTTGACCCGTGAGAATGTTAAGTATAATTGGGGTCCAAAGCAACAAGAATCTTTTGAGGTTCTTAAACACAAGTTGAGTAATGCTCCTGTGTTATCCCTACCAGAGGGTGTTGAAGATTTTGTAGTCTACTGTGATGCATCGCACACTGGCATGGGCTGTGTGCTAATGCAAAAAGGCAAAGTAATTACCTATGCATCACGACAGTTAAAGGTGCACGAGAAGAATTACACCACCCACAATTTGGAATTGGGTGTCGTTGTATTTGCACTAAAACTGTGGAGACATTATTTATATGGCACAAAGTGTATTATATACACTGACCATAAGAGTCTCCAGCATTTGTTCAATCAGAAATAATTGAACATGCGACAACGCCGAGGGATGGAAACACTTAATGATTATGATTGCGAGATTCGCTACCATCCAGGCAAGACAAATGTAGTTGCTGATGCCTTAAGTCGCAAGGAACGGGTTAAACCTATAAGAATTAATGCCAAGAGCATTGAGCTCAGAAATAGCTTAAGTGAGAAGCTATTAGATGCGCAAAAGCAAGCCCTATAGAGGGTAATATTCCTAATGAGGGATTAGGCGGAACTGCGGATCAGTTAGCGCCAGGAAAGGACGGAATCCTTAGATTCAATGGAAGAATCTGGGTTCCAATCTTTGGGGGACTTAGAAATCTAATCCTCTAAGAAGCGCATAACACAAGATACTCAGTTCACCCAGGAGGTGACAAAATGTATCAAGATCTGAAGAAAAATTATTGGTGGATGGGTTTGAAGAAATCCATAGCCACTTATGTAGCTAAGTGTCTAACGTGTTCGCAAGTTAAAGCCGAACACCAGAAGCCGTCAGGACTTCTACAGCAATTGGAAATTCCCACGTGGAAATGGGAAATGGTAACTATGGAGTTGATTACCAAGTTACTTAGGACCAAAAATGGAAATGACACTATTTGGGTCATTGTTGATAGGTTGACTAAGTCAGCACATTTCTTGCCAATAAAGGAAACATATAATTCAGACAAATTGGCTAAGTTGTATGTGGACAAGATTGTGTCCCTACACGGTGTGCCAGTATCTATTGTATCTGATAGAGATACTAGATACACATCTCACTTTTGGAAAAGTTTCCAACAATCTTTAGGCACGCGATTAAACTTTAGTACGGCTTACCATCCGCAGATTGATGTTCAAAGTGAGCGTACTATCCAGACACTGGAAGACATGCTCCGGGCATGTGTAATTGATTTAGGTGGAAGTTGGGATGACCACTTACCCCTAATAGAGTTCTCCTACACTAATAGCTATCATACGAGCATCAAGGCTGCTCCTTTTGATGCCTTATATGGGAGAAAATGTAGAACGCCCGTGTGTTGGGCAGAAGTTGGGGAAGCTCAACTATCAGGACCAGAGATTGTCCTGGAGACCATGGAAAAGATTGTGCAAATCCGTGATCATCTCAAAGTTGTCAGGGACAAGCAGAAGATCTATGCTGACAAGAGGCGTAAACCTCTTAAGTTCCAAGTAGGGAACAAAGTCATGTTAAAAGTGTCACACAGGAAAGGTGTAATGCGTTTTGGAAAAAGGGGCAGGTTGAGCCCAAGATATATTGGACCATTCGAGATAATCGAATATGTCGGTACTGTAGCTTATAAGATCATATTGCCAGAGGAGCTTAGTGGAATCCATGATGTATTCAACATATCTAACCTTAAGAAATGTCTAGCCGATGATTCGCTAGCAATGTCGCACAAAGATGTGCAGATAGACAAAAACCTGAGGTTCGTTGAGAAACCAATTTCAATCGAGGATCGAAAGGTTAAGAAGCTCTGAAGGAAAATGATACCTATAGTCAAGGTTAAGTGGGACGCTTTTAGAGGTCCTGAGTATACATGGGAGGTTGAGTCCACTATGCGACAAATATACCCCTATCTTTTTGAATAAAATCTCGAGGTCGAGATTTCTTTTAAGGGGGTGAGGATGTAACACCCTGTAAAATCATGTCCAACAGTATAGTGACACGTGTTGTATTTTAAATATAGTCTATTAAAGACCAAAAAGGACTAAAGGCGTCAACATGCTCAATCTGAGCCTCTGAGTGACGGTTCGATGTCAACATGCTTGAAACTTGGCCTCTGAGTGACTGATATGTCAACATGCCCAGCCTCTTGAGTGACATCAGAATCAACATGCTTATAATAAGCCTCTGATCGATCCTTTACGAAGTCCTAACTCTCATACGTGCCATTTGTTGGACATGAGGGTTCAATTTTGTAAATATGTGAAAGTTGGATAATGGAGGGATTAAAAGCGTCAACATGTTAATTTATACCTTTGAGTGACCTTTTAACGAACCGAGAGCTCGACAATGTCCGGGCATAATCCCGGATATGCCAAGTATTGGCTACGGAGGGCTAAAAGTGCTAAAAAGGTGTTTAAAAAGGTTTTTAGAAGCTTTTTAAAGTTAAGGGGCTAAAGTGTCAAACTTTGAAACTAGCCAAGGGGCTGTCGCGGGCCGCGAGAGACCAAGCCTAGGTCTCTCGCGGGGCGCGAGAAGGCCTCTGCTGCAGAAAGTTTTGCTTGGCTCCCAAACAAAACTCCAAAACCATTAAATCGAAACCATGGCTTCCCAAACTGCTATGCCATGTTTTGGGACACTTGTAAGCTTCCTCTTACACCCCTAAACACCTGGCTTCACCTTCTTTTGAGTTCTCCAACTATAAATAGGTGTTCAAGTTCACCATTCCAACTTGCACCTTCTCATTTATTCACTCTTCTCCATCCTCTGGACGTTCCTAGCTGAAAGGAGCATCCAACATAATTCTTTTGCACCTTAGGAATCACTGGTAAGTGTTCCTTTCTTGTGCATTTTCGTTTATAGGCTTTTATAGCCAAAAGTCATGCGTTTTACGGAGAACACTTTGACTTTCAGTTAAGACCATTATGGTCCAGCCATTGTTCGAAATGAACATGGCTAAGTGATCATAATAAGGTAGGTGTTAATCCCTATAAAGGGCACCTCCTGAATATCACGTTTGCTAGACCAATTGACGGGTCAAAGTTATGATTTAAAAAGTCAAACAGACCATTTTTCTGAAAATCATAAATTAATCTTATATATGTTATGAAACCTGTTTTGACACTTAAACAAGTTGGTAATAATTATTAGAACATGTAAGAACATGTTCGGCTCGTCAATTTCAGTTCTAGGGTCGGTTCGCAACCTAAAGTCGTGAAGTTTGACTTCTGCTTTGACTTTCAATTCTGACCCGATTAAGATTAGTTACCTACTGATCTAAAGTTGCATTATGATCGTAATATAATATAGCATAACCCTCTGAGGTTATATTACATGATCATAATCAGAATCCAGTTTATGCGTAAGTTCCATAATTATGCCATTTTTGACCAAAATGCCCTTTTTGCATAAAACAATGTTTTAAATAGTAATGAACTTGAAAATGAGTTTTCTACTGATGTAATATTATAATTAGGATTATTTGGGACGTTAAACCAAGTTATAAACTGAGTTTTCAAGCAAGTCCTTAAACTATGTCGATAAATTGCTATTTTAGCCCTTGTGGCTCATAAACTAGTTTTAATCAAATCTTTCAAGGTAAATCTTTTACCTACTGATATTTTATATTAAATAACATATCTAAGACATTTTAATCTGAACATAACATCAGTTTTCGTGAAAATCGCATAAAGACGCCATTTTACGACATAAGCGTCGTTTAGGTGCATAGTATGGTTTAAACCATATTAATTAACCAAGACTTGTTACCTACTGATTTTAAAAATTATTTTAAACATATTTACAGTAGGTACATGTTATAAACTCAAAATCCCAAATAAATTATAAACTTTGTGTAAAATGACCAAAATGCCCCTTCTGTGCATAGTTTGGTCATAAAAGATAATTTACACATATAACTGACATCCTACTGATATTATACCATAAATAAATTATTTTTCCATAATAATTATGATTATAAACTTAAAATATATTCAAGTTCCTTTTATACGGTATATAATTACCGAAATCCCTTATAAGGCTTAATTTTGTTTTAAAACCTTAACGGGCATACAAGTTGATATCCTACTGATATCTTAACTTATTTAAAATATAATGGCATATAGAACTTGTCCATGATTTATCCGGTTACCCATTATCGCTTATAAGCGTACGGTTGATTATACGTAACTAATTTACGGAATTTAACCGAAACGGGTTTAACCTTGTCATTTAAACTTCAAAATTCAGAATGTAAATTGTTTACCCATATTATGCAAGTCAAAGTACTTGTCGTGTTTAAACTACATTCTATCCGATCATCGTTTGATCAAGCGTTATACGTATTGATCATGTACACTACTCGGTCTAAGTCTATGACTTAATTAAAGACCGTTAGTATTAATTGGTTAGCTTATGCCATAATCCAGACTAGAGCCTTGCCGGTAAATGCTATCTGAAATTAAGTACTTTTCTATACGGCTGAGTTATTGAAATTAAAAGAAAACTAGCTCAGGTAAATTCTCTCGACTTATTTCCCTATACAGGCTTGGGATACGGTAAACTATTACCGCTTGGTCAGAAATGGGATCCATCGAATGCCGGATTGTGGCTAGTAAATCCGCATATTCTGTTTTAATCAGTTTTGTTTGATAACTTAAACATCGGGGTTTAAATTACCGTGTCCTGGATATCCTCGGCTCATTAGATTAGTTAATGGCCACGACCTTAGCGCGGGGTGTAGGCATACACCTGACAGACGCTCAAATGAAAATTACCCAAGACGTTGGGGATAACTCCTCTGTGAGTGCTAACTGGTGTGTATTTAATCATGTCTCAGTCTCTGTACTGGGCCCTGTATGTATGGACAAACATGTGAATCTGTTAACAAGGTTACAAAGTAACTTTCCCAAGTTATAAAATATTTTATGCCCTGTGCACTTAAAATCATTTTAAATTTCAATGAGTCAGTTAGGTATATTTACCAGCGAAAGCTGACGTATCGTCCAAAGACTAAATTGCAGGTACAATACGAAATATGCCGGAAGCTGCTCGGTAGTGATTAAGAGGATCTTGCAAATCCTTAGATCTGCCCTAAAGCTTGTTTTATATTCTTTCTTGTACATTCTAATGCTCCGCCTGTGGATCTTCTATTACGAGCCTGTATATTATTTTGTATTTCCAAACATTTGGTTTGTAATAGTAATTTTACTCCAAGACTTCCGTTGTGCCGTGTTTAAATGACTACGATGATTATCAACTGACGTCATGATACTCCCCAACCGGGCCCACCGGCGTATGGATTTGGGTTGGAAATCCGGGGTGTGACACTCTGACAAAAGAAAAACTTGTCAGAGGTTTGCCAACCAAATAATTCACGTGTGATAAACATTGTGTTTCCTGCTTAAAAGGGAAACAACACAAAGTATCACACAAACCCATTGAAGAGTCCAAAACAACAAGATGCTTACAATTATTGTATATAGATTTATTTGGCATAGTAAAAGTCTTGAGCTTAAGGAAAAAACAATATTGCTTAGTGATAGTTGATGATTTTTCTAGGTTTACATGAATATTTTTCTTACACTCAAAAGATGAGACTACAGGAATTCTAAAATAATTTATCATAAAAATAGAAAAACAACATGATCTTCCTGTAAAGTCCATCAGAAGTGACAACGGGACAGATTTGAGAAACTAAAAGGTTGATTTCTAGTAGAATTTCCATTTACTATTAATTTCATTTTACATCAATGATATCTCATGTTATTACAATTTCATGTTATGAAGTATCATGGCCGACCTATTCTCATAATTTATGAGATGTGGGTGTCGCCTCACTTTTTCATAGGCTGGCCATTTCCTTATAACGTGGGACATAGGAACTGCCATCAGTTAGTCTCGCCTTTTTGGGCTCGAGACTTAAGTATTATTTGTTTGTAGTTTGGTTATGTTTATTTAATGCATAGATTTTAGGTCGAGCCGTCACAAAAGAAATTGTGGTTCGAATAATGATGTCGATGAAATTTCGATAAAGACATGGTGGATATGCCTCTAGTACTTCCTATATATAAGTGTTTCTGTCAAACTATCAAAAGTAGTTTTAAACTAATCACGAGAGTTTTTTGTGTTAATTTAGTGTGGTTATGTGTTTCAGTTTCAATGTCACTACGCGTTTACTCTATCATTGTGGCGTTTCCTAAGAAGATCTCTCTTCCAAATCCCAAGTTGTGACACAAATCACAGTTTAGGCATCATCAAGCATGTCATACGACTCAATTTACCAACTCCATTGTGTTACAAGTCATCTTCGGGACAGGGATTTTCTTCTACGTCGCGATCCATCTTCGTCATGAAATTTTTGGGCATCCATGAAGTAATACTCGTATCACTTATGGAAGGCTATCGCATGCTCAATCATTAACACACTTCACTTCCATACCCCTAGCATTAAAAAGCGATTCATCTATTCAGGCATCCAACCCTTACCAAGAATGCTACCGCCTCAATTAAACCTAAACCCTACTTTCCATATATCCTTAACCCTCAGCATCGCCCTCTAGACACAATTTGAGTCTAGGATTTGAGTTCTTAGTGCTAATGTGAACCGTTACCGCTTACGATTTTTCCTTATTTCATGATGAAATTCCTAAAAGTAGGGAAGGCTGTAACATCCGCCAAAACAGGTACTAGAAAAATCCGACTCGTTTTGAAAATCGGATCCTAACCCTTGTACACCGGAATTTTTTTTCCGCAAGATCAATAATGAAGAAATTTATTTATTTATATAATTTATTTAATAATCTTATTTGGCATAATTACTTAAACATCTATAAAACATTAATACAAAAATGAAATTTAAGTTAACTTGGTTAACTTTTGTAAACTAAAGAATTAACTAAGTTAGTTAGTTAATTAATTAAGTTAGTTAATTAGAGTAAACTGTAAACATTAGCGACCTATGTGCAATTTATGAAATCTGTTTTAATTGAAACAAAAAAACATAAGTTAGTTAGTTAGTTAGTTAACTAGAGTACGCCACCTATATGCAATTTATGAAATTTGTTTTAATTGAAACAAACAAACAAACATAAGTTAGTTAGTTAGTTAACTAGAGTCCGCCGATTCGATAACACAGCGCCGCGCACAGATTACCACTACCCCACTTGCCTTAGAGCATTCACAATGGATCCTCTATTTTCGTGTGAGTGTAGCCTCTATTTTTGTGAAAGTAGTTGTATATTGTTGTGAGTGAATGAGAGAAAAAGAAGAAAAAGTTATTGTTCACTAGTAAATTTGAAGAAGATACTATTTATCTCTATAATTTTTTAATATTTTCTGAAAGTGATTGTAAATGAAGGAAAAAGAAAATGTAATAATAAAAGTATAAAAAAAATATTTATTTAATTGAAAATGGAAGAGAAAAAATATTGTTTTTTAGTGTAATTATAGAGATAGAGTAGTAGGTTTGATTGTAAATGCTCTTATTTTTAGGGTAATTAGTTGTTTTTGTAGTGTAATTAGTTGTGATAATCCCCAAACAATCTTATTTTTAAACGAAACTGGAACTGTGATTTGAAATCCTACAGCTTGTCGCCCACGCTATGCATACGATCCCACCCAAATCCTGTTGATCATTCTCAAGCAATCCCGAATCATGTTTCCATATTATCAAACATGAATCTAAACGCAAATCTGAACCACATCCTTATCAAATACTTGACCGAATCATCTTAATTTAGGCTAAAATCGCTCTTAATCAGAAAGCAAATAAACAACAAATCTTACAAGTATTTGTTGTGTGTCAGTTCATTTTAGTATATATACAAGGTTCAGATCAACGCCTCAAACCTTTGCAAGCATCATACAACTTTAAAGTATTCTGATCCAACGTTCTGCGTAACCGGAGTTCACCGGAAAAAACTCACGTGGCCGGACACTCGTCTTAAACACAACCTGTAAGTCCTTCGTGGTATGCTTTATTCATTTCGTATATAGACCGAAAACCCCATGTTTATTATTGGTTTTGATTAACTGGGTAATCGAGTTTGTTTGATTAAGGATCTAGGGTTCCGATTTGGAATCTGTATGGGGAAGATGACGGGATAGATTTCTTACAAACTTTTTGCAACATAATTAAGATCAAAGAGGTTGGTCTAGTGATTTTATCGGCGCTGTTTAAAAATTGGAACCTGAGAGACCCGTGTTCGATCCGGCTCCCTTATGTTTTAAGTTCTATTTCTTTTATTTTTGTATAGAAACTGTATTTCAACTTTATAGAATGTGTAGTAACCTGATGTTTTAAAAAGAAATGTGTTATGTAACATCTTATAATGCAGGTTTGCATAATCAAGTTGTTTATTAGTTTAAAAAAGTAAGCACTTAGTTATGTTTGAAAGAATTAACTATAACCAATTATGTTATAAAAATGTTAAGTTCTAAGTTGTTTTAATTAAAGCCACTTAGCATAGTGGTCAAGAGCAATTATTTTTGTAAACAAATAATCCTTAGTTGGTGTAAGTGTTTAAAAGAAAAAAATTAATCGTTCAAAAAATTAAAAACCTAAATCCGTAATGTGGTGTCATTAAACTGTAAAGCTTTAAGCTGTTTTGATTAAAAGCCTAAATCTATAACTATCTATTTTAAATAAATAAACTAAACCTTTATTTTAATTAAATAAAAAAAGATATTACCTATATATTAAAAAAGGAATCTAACATCACCTTGGATTGCGCAAATGATACTAGGTACCAGTGTCGAATTTATTAAACCGAATATATTTTTAGTATCTATTCGGTATCGACTTTTTACATCTTCGGTACCAGCCGGTTTTTACACTCAAATACCGGTTGGTACCGAGCTCATCCCTAACATCACCTTTAAGCTAATGCCACATAGCAATGCGAGTATTTGCACCGTTTAGATTGCTTTTCATACACACGGTACGTAAATTGTATTTCGCCTGAGTGGATTTTTATATACACAACTTTTGCTTTTTGTTTGTCTTTTTCTGTAATGAATGAATGTAGCATGTAAAATTAACTTGGATATTTACATTATTGATGAGCAAATGGTATCAAATCCTGTAATCAAACCACTATCATATCGGTATCAAGTATACTATACCAAATCATTTTCAATACCAATTTGGTACCCTCCTTTTGGCGTTTACAGAATCGTTACTTTCGGTTCGACACCGCTCTAGCACCATACTCATACATACTAATTTTTACCTTCAAATACTATACCATATCGTACCGAGCAATTTCGATGCCAGTACCTAATTTCGATGATTTTCGATGCCGTAGTACCGAGCTCATCCATATTTAACATGTTAGTACCGTAATAACTTAACTGAAACAACCGAATTTCCAACCTGTAGGACGTATGGGTTTAATATTATATATTAGATTATTTAAAATCGCTTTTTTAGGACGGGGTGACTCTCGTTACTACGGATTTTTATCTGTATTTTGATATTCGGTATCTGCTTGCCATTACTTGCAAGCATTTTGCAGACGTTGGATCCCCGCCACAACGCATGGACGGAAACTCAACTAGTTTATCATAAAACAGAGCTGAATAATTTAGCTTTATAAAATTCCTCATATATATTATTTATCCAACAAATATTATTAAATTGCTAAAAAACACTCAGTATAATTCGTTTAAAATTATCACTTGGTAAATATTCATGATGGTATAATGTCGGGAAAGCTCCTCATCTTCCAAGAGGTGATGCATCTTTGATCTCACCCGCATCTCTCGAGATATAGAAAGCCATGTTGACACAAGATATACCTTGCGAATAATCGGAAATCTGAAATAATTACTCAATATAATTAGTTGTGGTTTTGGTGTATATTCTATTTAGGGCTTTATATTTCATGTTATTAGGGTAGCTTTCGTCATTTGGAGTTTTCCACTTTCATTCATGCGCTTATTTTAAGGAATCTCAAATCCTTCCAATTCATCTTTTTACAATTAAATATTTTGATGTGTATTATGTGCCATTAATGCAATTTTCATTATTTCAAGTTTCATTATACAATTATATGTAAGTTAGATTGTGTAACTATGTGGTAGTTGTTTATTCATTGTTGGCATTACTTACTATTGTACTAATCATTACTCACATGGATCCATTAGGCTGACTAGGTTCCTCATGGCTATGGGTTGTAGCCTAGTGTCATCATCACATTTAGATTCGCTCGTCAGTGGGCTTGAGTCTCAGATTTACAGTGCTATCATATTTATTGCATTTACCTTTACCCGAGTTTTCACATTATCATGTGGTTGTTTGGTTATTAAATTATTGTAAGTTGTACTCTATCATTTAATTACCATTGGATTAGTAAGTTAACACGTATAAATAAATAAACCAAAAAACTGTTTTATTTAAAAACAACAGACTTACTCACCAACTTATCTTGACCTAAAAACTACTTTTACACATGATAGAGGTAACACATGTTTGAAGATGTTGATGATGACACGTAGGGATGAAGCCTTAGGGAATAAACGACTTATGCTATTGTGGGTCCTGGTGACAGCGGTTCTAAACGGAAGTTTGGGCGTATGATAGTACCTATTCGGTAGAACGTTATAGAAAGGAAGTAGAAACAGAATCAGCGGAAGCATTCATTCATTCATACTGAAAGAGTATACATCTTGTCTGGCTGACAGAATTCCTGGAGAGAATCCGCCAGCGTTTCCCCTTAGGGAACTTCCAAAACTTACAAACAATGAAAACACAACACATATATATAGACATGAGCAGCTCGTGCGAAGCGAGCAGGTTGGCTTCGTACGAAGTGTCCTTCGTACGAGCAGAGCTTATCACTCGTTCGAGTCACATGTCACTCGTATGAATCACATTGTCACTCGTACGAGTCACATAGTCACTCGTACGAGCCAGTTTTTCGTTCGCACTTGGGTCGTGTGTTCGAATCTGATCTATACAATATTCAGTACACACTCTTTCTAGCCTATTCACATAGTGACGGACATAAAGTGCATCAACAAATTCCCCTTGGACTTCACTGTCGAAGCTTGATCTTGATCTTGAAATCTGAGAGCCGTGTTTGAATATTCTGCAACTTCAATCAGTAATTTGTCGATGTCGTAGAACGCGTCAACAAATTCCCCCTTGATTGATGATCCGGGTTTGCATTATCTACTTTAAGCAACATTCCCCCTGAAATAAGTTTCTCTAGAAATTAATCTTCAGGTCTTTGTTTGCACGGTTCAAGACCTCCTCTGATTTGTTTAATCTATAAATTTTCTCGAATAATCACCAACTTGAAATTAATCAATGTAGCTTCTCCGTTTTGACTTTAACCACATCCGCGTTTGGTTTAGCGCACTCCTCCAATGCTCGATCCTCTGATTTTCAAAACCCAACCGGCAATTGATAGAAACTTCGAATTACCACAACGATAAACTTCAAATCTATAAATATCCGTGTAAATCTGAAATCCCAATTTCCGTAATCACGATTAATCAGTAAATCGGTAATCTTCTGCAAATCATCATCGGAATCATATTATATGGTAGCACATCGAATCTGAGAAACATTCTTCGGCAATCAGAAACACATTCTTCCTTTTTAGTCACAATAACAGATGTATAGCTATCTCCGCTGGAATGGCGCAACTGAAACTACAAAACATCCTCATTTCCTGGTGGTTAGTGCTGAAAATAGTTCATTTGCCTTGCAGAGTTAAAGATAAGCAATCGTATGTGCATCCACTTCCACATCGAAGATCAGGTATTTAACCCTTAAGCATCAATCTGTATCATCACCTTAAAATTCTGAACATCTTTCGATCACGAAACTCCAAATGTATAGTCTATTTCGTGAGCAACTGGTTACATATTTTTTGTCTGAAAGATTTATTATATCATCTTCTTTAGTCATGAATTGCAAGTATATAGCCTTCCTCGTTAGTCCCGATGACAACTTTCTGTCGGTTAGTCCGGAAAACAGTTCATTTGCCATGCGAAGTTAAATTGGATACTTTGTACCACTAAGCAGTCGTGTTGTGCAACCGGCTTGTATGAAGACTCAGGCATCAACGTGACCACAACTACTGAATCCGATGAACAACTCCTCCAAGACTCAGTTATGCAACCCCACTTTTACGAAACATAGACATCAAATTTATCTCATCACTAATGAATCTTCGATGCTCTATGTTTCCCAGATAATCTGCAGTCGGAACCACCCGAATACTGTTGCATGGTCACGAATTCCAAAAATTCCGGAATATTAACATATACGTGAAAATTTTTATTCCCCTCATTTTTGCAAATTCTAGCGTCTTGAGCATCTTTTCACAAAAACCAAATTTTGCAAAAAAAATCCCAAAATTGCAGTTTTGATCAAATGCGGATTTAACGTTGAGGCCCATTAAAAGTCACTACACCAGATGATCAACCTTTTGTGCAGGTATCAGTGACTATCCCAATATCTTCAACATTTCGTGACCGTATCATCAAATCTATACTCTGAAGCTCTAGACGATGTCCCCGAACAGCCCGAATTAGATGTTAAAATCTCGAAAAAATTTGTAATCATCAAATTTTTTCTAGGCACTCGTCTCGTCGATACGATCAAAAAATGCTTTTTTTAGGCATGCCACACTTCGTACGAATGGTGCTTCGTACGAGTGGTGATTCATACGAGCCACAAAGGCTCATTCGTACAAACGAGTCTGATTACATTTTTTTCGACCCAGAATCTTTATTTCTTCGAATTTCAAGATGATTTGTGCACAGATCTGGTCGAAAATTAGTTTCTAACAATCCTATGGTTTCAATTTTACATTATGTCCGTGGATTGTCCGAATATTTGATGTTTTACGTCTAAAACCCCTCATACGTCCAAAATTCATGAACGTAGGTGATTCATCAACTGTTAGATTGAATGAATCGGTACCATAGCTCTGATACCAGTTGTGGTCCCGGTGACGGCGGTTCTAGACGGAAGTTTGGGCGTATGATAGTACTGATTCGGTAGAACGTTTAAGAAAGGGAGTAGAAACAGAATCAACGGAAGCATTCATTCATTGATACCGAAAGAGTATACATCTTGTCTGGCTGGCAGAATTCCTTGAGAGAATCCGCCAGCGTTTTCCATTAGGGAACTTCCAAAACTTACAAACAATGAACACACAACACATATATAGACATGAGCAGCTCGTGCGAAGCGAGCAGGTTGGCTTCGTACGAAGTGTCCTTCGTACGAGCATAGCTTATCACTCGTACGAGTCTCTTGTCACTCGTACGAGTCACAATGTCACTCATACGAGTCACATAGTCACTCGTACGAGCCAGTTTTTCGTTTGCATTTGGGTCGTCTAATCTATACAATATTTAATACACACTCTTTCTAGCCTATTCGCACAGTGACGGACATAAGTGCATCAACAGCTATGTATTGTTTGATTTGAAGGATTATTTCAATTAATAGTATTGTGACATGGTTTAAATTTGATTATAAATAATATTTCAACGTCTAAATATCTTGTCATAGATTGTGAGCAATCAATCATACCCATGTCATCTAAACCCTTACGGGTCCGACTGTGACAAGAAGTAACTCCTAAATATCAATGAAGTAGTGGCTATAGCATGTGAATTTGATGAATTTGCAATGGGAGAGAAAAACCAACATTTCAAAACTTCAATATAACCTCTAGGAGTTCATTTGGTGCAACACAAATAAACAATAAAGTCCACCTACGGATATCACTATACGATTTACATAAACTCCCAACACTTACAAAACTCATGCACAAAACAAACATAAAACATCAAGTAACCTATGCACCTATTTTTGCCAAAAATGACACTTTTCTGCTATTACAAAGTACACATTGTTGGGGCAATTTTCAAGGAAAGGTACAAAATCAAATGGAAAGCGAAATTAAACATTTTGGAATTATGTTTACAATCAGTTTGAATCAAATGGAAACGAAATTGTGTACAAATAGTAGAAGAAAAAAAAGGAAACAACAAATACTAGAAAACGGTTGTTAAATACAAAAAAAATATTATGTAAAACAAACATGAACGGAAACGCACCTTGGTGAAATTGGTGAAGAATTCAGAAGCACAAAAGTTAGCTAATTTACGATATTGATTATCAATATAGGGAAGTGCTTTATGATGAAAGTCAAAATAAAGAGATGAGACATGGCAAAGCGGTGGCGATGGAAGTAAGAGCAGAGAAATGTCTTCTCTGTCATCGCTAGGTTAAAACACGCAACAAAAGGTTAGAAGTCTGTGGCATGATTAGGTTAAAACACATGGGCAAGAATAGAGATTCGTACTCTATTGCTTTAGGGTAGCAAAACACTATAGAACCTGGTTTGGTTTAATAAAGTATATAATCTTCAATTGTCCTTACAACTTTTGTTGGTGGTAGAAGCTTTTATCTTTTGAGACTAAACTGGATTCAATTACTATTATAAGGTACATTAGAATTAATTTGAGATAATATAGGAGTGAAGTAGAGTAACATTCGCGGTTAAAAATAATAATCTTCAGTAAATTAGTTTTGATATTAATTTTGCCTATTTACTTTATTCGATAATTGAAATCTACAAAAGTTTATTATTGACCGTCATGCTAAGTAATTTCTTTTTTTTTACATTACCTTTGTGATTAAGGTGGTGGTTTGCAGTTGATGACAGAGTTAATAATTACAATATTTTTTGGTGTCCTTACACACGTGACACATAATACTATTGGAACACAAGTGAAGGCTATGAAGTGCACTCTTAAACCCTTAACATTTTTACCTTTTACTTTGTTGGTGGAAAGTTAAACTTGGGAGGAAAATTGAGAAATCTTTGGTGAACTTATTTGGGTATTTTCTGAATTACTATTGTCATGTGTTTTTTATTTTTTAATGGTTAACTAGTTCTATTTTTTTATGATGTGCATGCGTTAATATTCAAAACGTTGAAGAAGTTATTATTAACATGGTTGGCCTTAATTTTCTTTTTAATGATTTTAAGCTTTAATTTATTTGATTCATATATTGATCAAACCATGATTTTTTGGCATCAAAAAAGTTGACAGCTTATGTGGATATCAAAATGTAGAACGCATCCCTATTGTCTGTTATAATATACTTATTTCCAAGGCTTTTTGTTTGAAAACAAATCATCACTCAATTTGCAAAATGAAAAGTTTTGGACTGAATCCGTACATTATTTGTTTTCTTTTAGACATATGATTTCTGATTTTTACAAACTTAAGGTGGCAAATGCACAGGTTGGGTTATAGGCCAAAACTGATTATTTTGTGTGTCAAAATCGGATTGGATTTACCTAAACGACTTCTTTTCCCACATATATCAATAGTGAGTGTCAGGTATGACTACCAAAATTGTAATAACTAAAAGAAACGTATACTCTTTTGATAAGATGATTGAAGAGATTTTATGCATTAAAAGGGCAGGTTTGGCCCATTTGATATATTCCAATTTTTATTTTTTTTCTTACCTGTTTATACTTTTATTCATTCGACCTATTATAGATAAATTCATAGCTTGAATCTACCTGTGCTATTGCAAACTATAATTGTTTAAAAGAGTTTATTATATATATATATATATATAGGGAATGGATCATAAAATATTTTAAAAATAAAGTTGTACTGCACATGTGCAATAATACGAAAAAACCTAAACCACTTAACACACCCCCATCAACACCCATCAACAACCTAAACCACTTAACCGTAGAACACTCTTAAAAATTTAACTTAACATGTTAAAAATCATTTTTAAATTTTTTTTCGACGCTTCTCCTTATAAATACTTGTAGAAGATTTTTCATAAAAAAATCAAAAACCAAAAATATAAAAAAAAAGTTAAAAAAGGCTAATTTTTTACAATTTGTTTTATTAAAATAGTTTCTACCCATTTTTATAAGGAAACGTGCTGAAAAATTTATTAAAAATTTGATTGTTAACATGTTAAGTTAATTTTATAAGATACTCATTTTTAACTGTTTTTTAAACATTTTTTTATATTTTTATTAAAAATATTTCTACATGTATTTATAGAAAAAGCGCCAAAAAATTAAGAAAAAACTAATTTTTAACATGTTAAGTGTAATTTTTAAGAGTGTTCCCCAATAAATCCTCCCATATATATATATAGGCCAGTTAACATACAATAGTTCTTATCGTGCAATGCATACACAAGCATCTAAACCGCACATTTGAGCCTTCAATTGAACGCGGTGGCTAAATAGTTATTAACTCAGCATAATTACGCACGTTATAATGGATAATTACGCACGTTATTGCATACTTACGGATGGGTCCCCTTATCGCGCTCGTTATTTGCATAATTACGCATGTTATAAAAAAATCAAAACCGTATGCCACCAAACATGAAAACTACTCATGTTAAACTCAAAATTACGCATGAGTTCCAAATCCTATTATGCATGTTATATACATAATCACGCACGTTATAAAAAATAAGGACACGCGTCTTAATCGTCGCTCGCATACGCATTGCATGATGAACACTATTGTATATTACACTTTCTCTCTCTCTCTCTTTATATATATATGTGTGTGTGTGTGTGTGTGTTTGTCAAGATGAAATCCTAAGATCACACGGTGTGGGTGTGGTTTTGTGGCGTTTATGCCACACCACTCTGCACACACCACCCCGAGAACGGCGTTGTCCATGGCATTTATGTTTGGGCTTGGGTTTTTTCCACCGGTGTGGAGGTGGTTTGTGGGTTGACATGGCGTGTGCTAATTGGGGTGGCTTATAGTCGTGGACCCCACCTGCACGATTTAAAAAAATTCAATTAAAAAAATAATTTAACCCACCTATATAAGAAACTCAAACTTTTCACCATTTTCACCTCACTTTCTTCTACCCAACTCCATTTCATCCTTCATTTTTATAAAAGCTCTCAACTTTTTTTTATAAAAAATAATGCACCCACACAACCGCAACTTCAATCCGAACAACCCCTATGGTGTTGGAGAAATACCAAACACCACTTCGCCTCAAGGGTCTCAACCGGTCCGTAACTTCGATCCGAGCATAATGGCATACGACCATCTACTTGCGAACCTACCTTTTATGTTTCCACATCAAATGAAAGCTCAACAACAACCGCTTACTCCTCTATCCCAAACGACCCCTACGCCCGAATCCGTACCGGAAACTCAACCTACACCACACGAATCATCTACACAAAAAAAACGAAACCATAAAAAGAAAACCGAGGCCGAGAACGAAAAAGCAAAAGAGGATCATCGTGTATATCCGTGGAAGAATGATGAAGAGTTGGTGTTGACGAAAGCTTGGGTTTCAATTTCGGAGAATTCGGTTTTAGGTATAATTCAACAAGAAAGAAACACCAAAAAATGAAAGCCCTCGAGATTTTCAAGCACAAGGAAATCGTGTATGAAATTCCTCGCCATGAAGATTGACCACCTTGACGCCAAAGAGAGGGAAATTTACGAGAAACTGAAAGAAGAAAGAAAGACAAAATATCGTACTTAGTTTCGGTTTTTTTAAGCTTTAGCTTTTTTACCTTTCCTTTTTTTTAATTTATGAAGTCTTTTTTTTATTTAAATTATGTAATCTTTTATTTTATTTTATTTTATTTATGTAATCTTTTATTTTTACATATGTATTTTATTTTTTTATAGTTTTAAATACTAAAAATAATAACAAAAACCATGTGTCACGTATCAAATAACGCCCACTCTTCCATGGCCCGTCCTCCCCCCTGTTTTTGCACCACACCCCGTTTCTGACGCGTATCTAATAACACCCACTCTTCCATGCCACCCCCTTGTACCACACCCTGTTTCTGACGCGTGCTGATGTGTCCTCCATGTGTCGAATAACACTCAAGTTTCAAGCCCCTACACACCGTATAGTCTAAGTGGTTTGGAATCGAGGGAGAGTATAATATCATGGTTATTGACACCAAGCCTTGAAGGCTTTTTAAACTATTTAACTGAATAAGTTCATTTGTATATATTTTTAAGGATAAACAGAGAGTCGAGTACATGCATGCTAGGGGCTTTCTTCATCATGAAATAAAGCCCGATATTTTTCTAGTGGGCCTAGACCACAAAGCTAATCAGGTAGATGTTTTGTTCATTACCCTTTTGTGAAAAAGAAAATATTATAAGTTGTATGAAATTAGCAAATTGCCTCGTGTGTTGCCGTGGCGTTCCGAAAAAAATTAAGTCGTAAATCAATGGAAAACATACACAAACATAAGCACAAATACATATTATAATTTACCGGCTCATTTCTTGGGAAAAAATTTACGTCAAAATGTAGATCAACCGAAAACGTACATAATGATAAGCATAACAACATATTATATTTGACCCGACTCATTTTCGGAGGAAAATTTACATCAAAACGTAAATCAACTTGAATTTATACCCACATATATATAAAAATAAAAGCGTGAGAAAATTAAAGTGTTTCAAGTGTTAATGCTAAAGTTGAGTAGTAAAAGTATATAAAGATTACAAAAAAGCAAAAAGACAAGAGACAAAAAAAAAAAACACTCAAATCACTATTCACGCAAAATTGGTAATGGTAATTATAATATATATATATATATATATATATATATATATATATATATATATATATATGGTAAGGTTCTAGAGTGAACACTAGGTTGAGAGTGAACTGTGTGAACTAATCTGAGCCACTGGATTATATCATTTAAAGATTTTTAAACAATGGCAAGATTGTAATTATAATGTTGTAACTTACCTTTAAATTAATTGACAGAAGGGTATTTGCGTTTTTTATAAATTGCATTTATTAAACAATATAATCAAAATTCCTAAAATCTTGCTAGTTTCGTATACACAAGATACACAGTTGTTAGTGTATACACATGTGTACAGTCTTGATAGTATCAGTTTATAAAAGATATACAAATGTTAGTTTATACACATGTGTACAGTTTCGCTAACTATCAATTTATACAAGATACACCGCTGTTAGTTTATACACATGTGTACAGTCTCGCTAACTATCAGTTTATACAAGATACACAATTGTTAGTTTATACAGATGTGTACAGACTTTTGATACATCTGTGTTTTTTGTAGCCCACGACCTAATTCCGTTAGGAGTTTCATATACGATTTGAATCCGAGAGGGACAGTTGGTGTCCAATACCTAGTTCCGTTAGTAGTTTCATATACGTTATTAGCAACTGATTCTACACGAGTTTAAAATAATGGAGAAGTAATTAAAAATATGAGAGAGAGAGAATTAATAGATAAGAAAATTAAGAGATTTTAATTAAGAGAGAGAGAGAACTAATGTCAATCTTACCCTTTTAATTTAAAAAATAATCAATGGTCAAGATTAGTTCACTCAGTTTATTTTTAAGAATTTGTTCACGAATGATCCTAATCCCATATATATATATATATATATTATAATTACCAATTTTGCGTGAATAGTGATTTGAGTGTTGGCCATGGTCTCTTGTCTTTTTGCTTTTTTTAATTTTTATATACTTTTACTCCTCAACTTTCAGCATTGACACTTGCAACACTTTAATTTTCTAACGCTTTTATTTTTATGTATATGTGAATATAAATTCAAGTTGATTATTATATATATATATATATATATATATATATATATAAATTCAATGCTGCTGGAAGTTAAGAGGTAAAAATATATAAAGATTAAAAAAAAAGCAAAAAGACAAGAGACCATGGTCAACACTCAAATCACTATTCACGTAAAATTGGTAATTGGTAATTATATTATAATATATATAATATATAATTTGTAAAATAGCTGCAAAAATCATCTCTAGATACAAAATCAAAAAGGAATATTGTAATATATGTGTATGTGTATATTACTTACAACAAATAAAAACTTTTGTAACTACAGGACCGCCTAAGCAAAATTCAACCACAACTTTTTGTGATTATAAGTGTAGTAACTGTAATCTTTTGTAATTATACAGTAGTTCCATTTGTACTCTTCATTTGGCTATCCACTGAAACGCACGAAAACGCCAACTAGTTGAATATCAAAACTGAAGTTAATTTAAATTCATCACTTCAACCATAAATAAAGTAATAACCAATCTAAAATTTTAATGCTTTGAAGATTTCATATATTATAATTATATAATTATAATTCAATTCAATGGTGGACTCATTCATTCCTTTAATGCTTTGAAGATTTCATATATTATATTATAATTCAATTCAATTGTGGACTCATTTATTCCTTGAAGATTTATGTGTAACTGATAATACTTCCATCAATAATTAATTCCTTAAAGATTTCAGCCATCAAATACAATCATGTTAGCTTTGGTATTCTAGTAAAGTGTTATATTTCATATTAATTAGATTTCTGTTTTTATTTTTACTATATATTTTTTGATACACGTGAAAAATGCTTTATAGTAATTTTAGTTTGTTTTTATTATATTCTTTTTACATAAACTCTTTATGCCCCATCAAATTGTAAGCATATCGTCTATCATAATAAATATAAATAATACTTTATAAAGAACTGTGCAAGTTGATACAATAAGACAAAAAATGCATAATACTTTATGATAATAAATAAACACAACGTTGATAGCCATGGATACAACTTTTTTCTCGATATAATGGGATGCGACAAAGAATACAACTTAAAATCATGTCGTGTGTTTCATGTTAGTAGTTGGTTAAATTGTTAAATATTCATTCATGTTTTAATATGTATTAAAGACATAAACTCTAACCCGTATTCTTTAATCAAACACCACTCAGGGTGTAACTTATCTAAACAAAAGAGTTGTAAATGAGTCGTAAACCAATTAACCTTATAAACAAAGTACCTTTATTTTGCTTTTAAATATTGACGAGTTGACCTGTTTAATTAAAGAAAGTAACCCTAACACAAACTTTTTACTAAATGATTTACACATAACACCCACTAACAATTACGCTCTGTTCCCGAGTTCAATTAACAAGGGAAAAGAAAAGAAAGTAAAAGAAAGAAAGGAAAGGAAGAGAAAGGAAAAAAAAATGTCTTTCCTTCTATTTTCTTTCCGAGTTCACTTAACAAGGAAAAAAAAGAAAGTAAAAGAAAGAAAGTAAAGGAAGAGAAAGGAAAAAATATCTTTCCTTCCATTTTCTTGCAAATCAGAAGTAAAGAAAAATTAAATAATTTAGCTTTGTTTTCCTAGAATTTTCCTTTTTTTTTCTTTCTTAAATGAAACTCGAAAACATAATATGTTTTATTTTCCTTTCTTTTTTTCCGTAAATAAAACTTTGGAACACAAAAGAATTTTACTTTCTTTTTGTTTCCTTTCCTTCGGTTATGTCGCATTCGTGTCTTGTAAACAATTATCATGTTTTCTACCATTTCAAAGTTAAAAGGACCAAAATGAAACTTGCTATTAAGTAGACGCATTAAATATGAAAATTTACTAAAAAGTTGGTGCACTATAGAATCCTTGCGGACCCTCACTTTTTAATGGCCACTCTCTCTTGCCATCTTTCTAGTTCTTTTCCGGCGAGTCAGAGAGAGAGAGAATCAAACATATTAAAACAAGAATGTTCCTCAAATTCTGCATCTATCATCGGACGATATGGATTTTAAGGATCAGAAAACCTTGCTAGAGTCGAAATCCAGTGACGACGATCGACGTGTTTCCTCTCTGATGACAAGAAAAGGGGTATATGCGGCCGTTTCTTACATGACATCTGCAGGTCTTTCTATCTCTCTCTCTCTCTATATACACAGGGGGATCCTTCAACTCAAAACAAGTAATATGTTAAGAACAACATAATTACATGATACATTTGTACATATTGGTTTGAATATGGTACACTTAATACATTTGTAAATGTAACCACCGAGTGGCGGATATACCTTAGAACAAGGGGTAGTCCCTGCTGCCCCTCAACACTGCGGCGGCAGTGGATTTTTTTGAGAATTTAACGTTTTTTCGATTTTGCCGCCTCTATAGATTTTTTATTTTTAAAACGTTGTCGTTATAATTATTTTTCAGATCCACCACTATAATTTCTCTCCACCTCTAATTACATTTTATACACAATGTACAAATTTGTTTTGAGTGTTAGACGCAAAGCGATTAAGTAAAATGTTTACGTCTCTCTTTTAAATTGCTCCTAATTATTATTTATTAACTGTGTACAAATGTGTTATATGCTATCCGTACATAACATAATATTATTGGTCTCTCTTTTCTATTGCTTGTAATTATTATATATTGACTATACAAATTTGTTATATGATATCCATGGTTCTTAATATAATATTATTGGTTATGTAAGTGTTATTTTAATTCGTTAAAAGTTTATATCTCCATTAGACACGGAGTTGAGTGTAACAGTTAATCTATGGAGAGGTTTTCCAACAACTATTCATAGTGCTGCCAAACTCTATAATGTGGTCTACATATTTAATAAAAAGTGATAGATTTGAATAAAAAAATACCCTTCTTTTTATATAATATATTTTTATCTCTGTTTCTGATATTTTAATCGGAAATGTTTTTCTTCCTGTTCATATGTTTTTATATAGATTTGAATAAAAATACCCTTCTTTTTATATAATATACTTTAATCTTTATTTCCGACATTTTAATCGGAAATGTTTTTCTTCCTGTTCATATGTTTTTATTAGTTCCTATATAGTTGGAGATTTTAATGTTTAAATTAAAGATTTATTATTGGATAAAAAAATAGTTAAAATATTCCTTGATTGTTGGTATGATGAGGAGCTAGCAAGTGTGTAGTCCGATTCAAGAGAGAGTGATTAACCAATGAAAACAGGAAGAGAAAAGTTTGTTTGTGTCGATGATACAACGGTGTACTAGGTGTTTTAGTACAATTATTCGACTGCATGTACTTCCACAATATCCTTTTTGGCATGTTGAAACCCAAAATAAAATTTAAAACTTTGCTTATCGAGACCAAAATATATTATTCAAGTGATACATATTAAATTATGATGAAATCACGCACTATGATATCCCTTTGTGGGATACATATTAAATTATGATGAAATCACGCAATATGACATATCCATCTGTTGGATTTTCGTCATAATCGGGCGGATGTACCTCATAATTAGGAGTAGTCTCTGCTGCCTCTTGGCGCTCTGACAGTAGTGTAAATTTTGGAAAAATTTGATGTTTTTTGGTTTCGTTACCCTTTTTTTTAAAACGTTACCCCTATAAAGTTTTCTAGATCCGCCAGTGGTCATAATGTATGTGTACTTAATTCTCCATACAATACATGTATGTGATTTAATGTAAAAGTCATAGTTGTTAAAACTCATCATCTCTTGCGTCTAGGCTCATTTTCCAAGCGAGGCGAGTCCATTGCATTTTAATTCTTCAGGTTATAGTTCTGACGTAGATTCCAGCAAGATTCATAGATTCTGGAGAGTTTTTGACGAGATTCTTTATATTCCAGCAAGATTTCTACTTTTATCACTAATATACTAATATTTAAGAACTTTTGGTACTAAATAGATGATATTAAATGTTATATAATAGTTTTTGTTTATTGAATTTAAAGATTATATTATTTTTTCTAATATGTAATATATATTTAGTCTTTTTTCTTTATGCGCTTTTTTCCGGGCCCAGGCGTGGTTTATACGTATTAAGTCTTAAATGCGCCTTTAATAAGTATGGTAAAAAACATCACACTCAACAAATATATGAATATTTATTTATGTGTGTGTGTAATAAAGGTTATCGTGAGATATTCATGGAACAAAACCGAGAGATCTTCGTAATAAGATACAAATATTGAGATTTTCAGAATATTAGACACAATATACTGAGATTTTTGATATATTGGGATGAGAGGGTGTACATCATTTCGGTTTAGACTTTATAATAGCTCAATTTGTGTTTATTTAATTTTATAAGAGAGTTAATATTCACATACATAGATATACATAGAAAGAGATAGAGTGAAAAAGATTGTGAAAAAGAATGTGAAAATAAGATGCAGGGACATAGAAATAGTGGGCGCCTTTCAAAAGTCTTAAAGGCCATTATGATATTCTTTTGTTCAGCATGGATAGCGAAAATATTTATCGTTTATATGTATATGGTTAGGGTAAAATGAAAGCTTATACAAGTTGTGAGAACTTGGCCTTACGAATTTTAAAAAAAAAATTTTTTTACCAAAAATCCTAAAAAATCAACTTTTCCAACAAAAAACTAGTATTTTTCATTTACGGCAGCCGTAAATGCTAGGGGTGTTCACGGTTCGGTTTGAAACCGTGAAACCGCCCAAATCGGTCATCAGATTGGTTTCACGGTCGATTTTCTTCCTTAACTTAAGGTCGGTTAGTTTCAAATACTTCAAACCGTAGTTTACGGTTTGGTTTGAGGTTTATACCGAAAACCAACCATATAAAACCAGACCGGACCGAAAGATTTAGCTATATTTTAAATTTTAAATATTTTGTTTTAGATATATTTAATCCTTTACTTTAAGTTTGTTGTCTAGCTACTCATATTTTAGTTTCATAGAATCATTTTTTTTCTTTTCAAATCCTCTACATTTAACAAATATATTCTTTGATGATTTTCATTCTCTGTTTATAAAGAACTTTATAATACATATCTTCTCAACTGAATTTCAATTCTTATTAACCAACCGTTTAGCAATTTATTTTTTTAATTCATTTGCTGACGTTTGCTTTAATTCTATGAAGGGATGCAGTGGTGAATGTTTTTAGGACTAAATCATCATGATCTAATTTTAAAAGATCATGTATTGAAACTAAAGCTATGTAATCATCGAAGCTTACAAGCTTAATTATTCTTGAATAGCTTAATTATTCTTGAATGTGTAATTACATGTATACACAAACATGCCATACAATAAAAGCAAACATGCCATACAATAAAAGCATGTATATTTTTTTACAGATCTATAATTATGTCAGAAACAACAATTAGTTATAGGAATAAAGTTAAGTCAATAGTTCTTACTTTGAGTTTAACTTATTACCGAAGCTTAAACCGTGAAACCGTTAGTAACAATTTGGTTTGTTTTAATTTTCAACGGTTCCATTTTTGTTTTCGGTGATTAAAAACCGTTACTAACGGTTTGGTTCACAGTTTAATCTAAAAACCGTCCAAACCGGACCGTGGACACCCCTAGTAAATGTTGTAAAAGGTGATGTCATGCTTATGTCATCAGTTTTTTACAGCTGCTGTAAGGAGCTGAAAAAACCAATTCGAAATCTTTTTTTTTTTAATTTTATTTTATGATCTTTTTGAACACTTTAATCTAGGGGTGTGAAAAAAATAAGGACAAAACTCGCACGGGAAGACCGAGTTCTCTGTATTCTCACAACTCGAATGAGTTTTCTATTGATTTTGTTCCTATGTGTATAAATCGTATTTAATTATTCATTTGCTCAATTTAATTAAAATAAATTATCATTTTAATCAATAGTAAATACTATATATATTTTAAGATTCTTCATGTGTTCTATTTTACCCTATTTGTTATGTTTATAATCAAGTTACTAAGTTAGAGTAAAGGTTCGCTAGTTATAGTCGTATCCGTTAAACAATCTCAAATGCCCTACTACACGTATATAGAGAAATTATTCAATCGCTTATGTGTATATATCATATTAAATTATTCATTTGATGAACTTAGTTTGACTATGCGTAATGGGCATTATAGGGGCGTTAAAAAGTGTGATAATGCCCTCACACTATGGCATTACAGGGACATAAACAAAGAGAGACATTTCTAAAATACTGTACAATGAGAAGGAAAAACATAGAAAATAATGAATAAAATGGCATTAAGAGGTATTAACCATTACATGGAATGTTATGATACCGACAAAGTGAAAAATACCCATTAAGAGACATTAGTGGAGAGTTCAAATGAGAAGAAAAAATTTATAAGAATAAAAAGAATAACTTTTAAACCAATAGAAATTCTCCATTTACTTCATTTAATGTGTGTATTTAATATTATGAAAAAAGACATATACGTAAATCTATATTGTGATTAATTAGCTAATTAATTAAACTTGTAACTCATTTTTTTAATATACTTTTTCAAGATAAAATAATTTATGGTGAAGGACAATTTTCGACATGTGTATGATAAATTTTAGTATGTGTAAGATAAATTTTGAAATGTGTAGGGTAAATTTACATGTGTGTAGGGTAAATTCCGATAAGTATAAGATATATGTAGGATAAATTTTGAAATGTGTAGGATATAATGTTTTTATTTTATTAACAAGAGATAACATAATTAATGAGAGACGTTATAAACTATTTAATGTTTTACCATTATGTCATTTCTTCTTTATCTTCTCACATAAAATTTCCTTTTAAATGAACATTTCCCTAAGATCGTCTTAAAATAAATTATCATTTTAATCAATGTTCAATTAAATACTATATACTTATTTTAAGATTCCGCATAGGTGTTGACTATTTTTCCATATTTGTTATGTTTATTTTGCAGTTCTCTTGATAATGTTCAACAAAGCTGCCCTTTCATCGTATAAATTTCCATGTGCCAATGTCATTACTCTTTTCCAGGTTCTCCCCCATAAAATATTTTAAATTGTGACTTTCAATATGTCAAACTTGATATTTTTCATAGTAGACAAGATACATCTATGGTTTATGTTTTTTTAGTTCAAAACAATTCAGGTTGTTGATAACCTTCTCCTAGATCGATATAGTGATCAAATTTGCCTCTACAACGAGGATAGTCGTTATCGGTTTAAATTATAAACATGTATATTTAACTTCAAAAATAAGTCAAAATTTACTTTGCACTACCTTTTCTTTATGTTTTTTTGCAGATGGTGTGCTCATCGGTTCTTCTTTATGCATTGCGGTGTCGAAACATCGTGTCTTTCCGAGTAAATAATAAAAACCAAAGCACGAATAACATCCCAGGGATTTTTGTATCACTAAAAACATTGCTTACAACTCTTCCTCTAGCCATCTCCTATCTTCTTTACATGGTACATTATATTTTACTAGTCGGTGTTTTTTTATTTGAACGACAAAGGGTCAAAACACCTTTAATGTACATATATATAACAAAGCACCGTTTTGGGAAACAAATTTTAAGTATAAAACTGCATAAACATATTTATATATATATAAATAACTTTAACTATGGTACATAAGACGATTATGTAATCACATAACCGCCCTACTTTCTCTCACCACTAAAACTAATACGCAGTGATTGCGTAGCGTTAAACGTTTATGAAATTCTAATAGTTCTATATTGAACACCACCATATATATTTATTATGTTTTCTTAGTTATCTGAAATGTCTTGTTTTGTATGTAAAAGTTAGTTTCAATGGAATCAGTTCATGGGTGAGCGTGCCCATGTACACAACACTTAGACGAACCACTGTAGCATTTACAATGCTAGTAGAGTATGTTTTGGTGCGACAAAAATATTCACGTTACATTGTTGGCAGGTACATCATCAATTTCATAATTTTAAAGACAACATATCGTACATTATCAGTTTTATTCCATTAATTTTCTTTTGACATAATATAGGGACCATGGGACATGTTACATATATATGTTGGGGCTTCACAACTTTTTGTTGTGTCAATAAAATTTTATTTTACGTCGAATATACCTTTTAGAAACATAAACCGTAGTAAAAATGAATACAAGATAATATAATGTATAAGTTTATCAAACTGTCTCAATGCCCTAACTAGGGTTGGTGATCCATTTGAAAGGCAAAGTTTTTTAAAACACTTAAGTGTGAGGTCTTGGGTTAAGTATCACAAGAATCAAGAAATTCACCGTTAAAAAAGACTACCTCATTCTACCCTATCAAAGATCTCTGAACCGAAACTAGTTTTCACTTGTTTCCGCCCTTAACCCTTAAAGGGCACCTGCCTAGGTTATGCTTTACTTTGTTCCACTGGTTAGGAGGGTTTGGGAGGGCCTTGTGAGCCTCCTTAATGGGTTCTCATGGCCACTAAACAAGGTTTATCAAACGACTTGATTTCAGTGTAGGGATTATCATATTTGGTGCCTTCATAGCTGGAGCTCGAGATTTATCATTTGATTCATATGCCTACACCATAGTTTTCTCAGCAAACATATGTACTGCAATATATCTAGCTTCGATAGCTCGAATAGGTAGTAATATATTTTCATTTTGGACCCTTTCATTTCAAGATAGTGTGTGACATACATATTGTTATTTCCTCAGGAAAATCTAGTGGTCTGAATAGCTTTGGTCTTATGTGGTGTAATGGTAAGAACCACCCCTTTTATCAAAGAGAAAAAACATTTATATTTTGACTTTTGAAATTTACCTAAATCATTTTGTAGGTATAATATGTACTCCAATCTTGTTATTATGGACATGGGTATTTGGTGATCTCCAAGTTACAGCCAACTTCTCTTATTTGTCATCAGTAGGATTTCAGGTGTGAATTTTTAAAACAATATGAACGATTTATGTAAAACCAGTAGAGTGTTACGCGTTCTAGTGCATTTGTTACTTTAATCTTGAATATTTTATACAGGTTGTGATGTTGCTATCATGTGTTATGGCTTTCTTTTTGAACTATGCGGTTTTCTTAAACACAACTCTAAACTCGGCCCTCACACAGACAATTTGTGGGAACTTAAAGGTTTGCAAAGCTTTGATTTCATGTTATTTGATATTGATTATGATTCAACCTTTATGTTTTGACTTTTTGCAATGAAAGAAAGTATGATGGTATACACAAAGCTAATAAATGACATGTTTAACTACAAATTCACAAAGGAAAATGTTCATTGAGAAGAAATTCTAATTGAGAAGAAAAAGAAAAAATGGTATAAATGTAAAATATTAAATAATTTTTCTCTCATCTTATTTATTGTTTATTTGAGTAATTAATTAGCTATAAAGACTGTCATCCTTCACATATTTTTTTTCCTACACATAAAAAATAATCCTATACATTCCAAAATTTATCCTACACAACTCGCAATTTATCCTACACACCTTGTAATTTATCATATACTCTAGATCATTATTTTTTTAAATGTATATTCTGAAAAATATATATTTTGAAAATAAGTTACAAATTTATTCTAGTTAGTTATTAAAGAGGAATACTACAATTTAGTAATCTATGCAAGTTTACTAATATACCTTTACAATGACATTAAATACAAAAATTTAAATAAAGCATTCTTATTAGTTAAAATTTCTTTTTTTTCTTCTTATAATTTTTTTCTCATTAACCCTTCACAATTCACAAATACATTTATGCCCCACAAGGTCAACTTATTGTAGACATTTAAAAGTCATCAGCTTGACTTTTGGGGCAGTAAGGGGTCTACTTCATGGTTAGGATTCTTATCTTTCCCCAAAGCTAAATTGTGCTTAGTTTGACTCTGAAAGTCAAACGTTTGAAATTTTCGGGATAAAGGTAATTTGTTATGTAAGGATAGTTATGACATCTATAACAATATTGTAGGATCTTTTCACAATCGGGTTAGGTTGGATTCTCTTCGGCGGTCTCCCATTTGATCTGGTATATAATCACCCCTTTTGAGATTCATCTTTTACAAGCTCTCCTTTAAATGCTTTAAAAAAGTTCTGTTGATTATACCTAGTTGAACGTGGCGGGCCAATCTCTTGGGTTTCTCGGATCATGTATCTACGCGTTTTGCAAAATCAGAGGGTTGTAACCCATAGCCAGGTTGGAACTTCATGTGGGTTTTTTTGCATACAAGTCATTCAAGAACACTAAGACTATGATATCATAATTATGGATCTTTGTGTGATCTTCTGTCTCTTATCACAATTTCATACAATGTTCATTTAAAAATGTGTTTTATTTGAATATTTTAAGGAAGTTCATTTAAAAATGTGTTTTATTTGAACATTTTAAGAAAATATGAACTAATTCAGGTTGTTTTGTTTGAAACAGGTTCATGTCTAGCAGGCACATGGTAGACAAGACAATTGTGTTTGATCATCAAATTCAAGTCATAATTTGGAAAGCGTTATAATTTAAGTGTTTTGTTTGCATGTCACTGATTCATTGCGCATTCATCGAGTTTTATTTTCTCGTGAAACCAATTTTTGCTTTTTTTTTTTCCTAAACAACATGTTTTGACCCAAACTTGTTTTGGGCAAAATCCGTTCGACCCAAACCAACCTAACCTTTTTTTGATTGGGGGCATTTTGAACCAAATTCGGTATAACTTATTACCTAACCTGACCCACATGTTTTGCAAGGCTTAAACACATTGGGGGCACCAAAAAAAATTTCATGGGTGCTAGAAATTTTCAGATTTTGAATCTTTCACTCAATTTTAGATTTTTCGGTCTAAATTGGGTATGGTCACATTACAAAAAGAATAATACCAAATAACTAACATTCAAATATTCAATCTAAATCTAAACATGAAGCAATCAAATGAATCAAATAATCTAACATTCGTTTTAGGAAATTAAACTATCCTTCTATTCACATTCAAATAATCAGGACATTAAGGTAAAGCTAGACAAGAAAAGTTCATAAAAACACGCCCATAATCGTGATCGTTTTGTGATTCTTTTGGGGGGGGGGAACTAAACGCGGGATTAAACTACAACATAGAAGGGTTGTTTTGAGACCACTTTCAGGATGAGTGTTAGAATATTCTAGACTTAGGAGGCGTTTGGGATTAAGTTTGGAAATGACTTATTAACTAACAAGTCAATTAATGCATCACTTGTGGTCTAGTGGTTAGAAAGACTTGGGTTCTCCTTGGAGACCCAGGTTCAATCCCCATTAGTGCCACATTTGGTGGATAAATGTAGCGAAGGCTAATTCTCCCAGACCTTAAGTCAAGAGTTCGAGCCTGAGCCACCATGGGTTTTAGTCCACCGTGCGTTTCGCTAGAGAGATTCTCTCTTGTGGCAGCGGAAGCCCCTGCCACTAGCAGTGAGTGGTATGGTTTCCTGGGGAATGTCGTTAGCCAAACTCTGATGCTAGCGTGGGCCCGATTAAGACAACATAGTCTGGCCGGAGTGGGGTTAGGGCCCTCTTTTTGGAAGGGTGTGAGATCTCTCTCAACAAGTTAAATATTCTCACCGTTCAATAAAAAACTAATCAGTCATTTCCAAACTCAATCCCGAACACCATCTTATTATTATAAGGAAATAATTCACCTTTAATTAGGGACTAATATTTTTCATGATTAGGATTTCCATGTTTAGCTTGTTCTCTTCTTATTTAATATTTTCTTTTCTATGAGTTTTGGTATAGAAAAGAAAATATAATTTTCTCTAAGTCTTTGTTACCTGTGAATATTTCACATGGTATTAGAGCAATAGTTATAATCCTAGGAATTTTGAAATCCTTCAGCCAGCCCTATTATTGTTTCTTTAACCCAAAACAGCCACAAATCATAGCCTAAACCATACCCAAAAACTGGCAACGAAGATGTTAGGAGGTGACACCACCTTAACCAACATCCCTAATGAATTAACTATAAATCGCTGCACTACTGAGAAACGGTCTCGCGGCACAGTCAGCAACAACTAACTCCAAAAGTCTCTCTTTCGAAACCAAACTCTAAGGAGATAATTATGCATCATGGGCAACCCTAATGAAAACATCTATTGGAGGTAGAGGAGAAGTCCTCACATTACCTCCTTCAAAAATATATAAGGCATACGCCGGGTGGTTTTTTTCGAGCTGATTTGAATTGTTAAAATTGTTGTGTTTTTACAAGGTTGATCCAAAATATCGATGCAAGCTTGGTGATTAATGTGTCGCAGTATCGAACTATGAAGGCCCTTTGGGACAATCTAGTAGTCACATATAGATCTGAAACAGATTCATTGCTAGTGTTTGATATTCACAAAAGGGCTAATTCACTAAGACAAGGAGGTGATACATTAGAAGATTGTTGGAACAAACTATAAAAACCCGGATGACCATCGATAGAAGGGAACCAAACCCGATAAAAATCCTGAAGATATTCAGATCTACAACACAAAAATTCAAAAACAAAGACTTTATCAACTACTAATAGCTATTGATGACAAGTTATAACCAATCAAGTGGGACATCTTTAAAAAGGATCCTCTCCCTTCGGTTGAAGTCGCATCTGCAGCGATACGGCGCGAAGTGGCAAGACTTAACATTCTAAAATCTGCAACCTCTAAAATTGACATGTCATTGGAGATCGGCCTAGGTCTGGTAGCAAGGGAATCAACTTGGAAGTTTTAAAACTCGTTCAGAGCCACAACAAAGAAAAGATAAGGAAGACAAATCGAAGTTATATTGTACCCACTGTAACATAAAGAAACATACAAAGAAGACATGTTTCAAGATTGTTGGTTATCAAGAGTGGTGGGAGAAGCCTGGGCAGCGAGATAAAATACTTGTCTATTAGGGCTTTTGAGATTGTTGGTACTTGGTGTTATTAGATTTTGGATTGTTTTAGTATAGTTTATAATGTTCTAGAAAGTTCAGGGGTCAAAAGTGAAACAAATGTGATGTAAGCCAGACATGGCGTATTTAAGTTTCTAGCGTAATTAATAATTACGCCAGATAGTCAGTGTGTATATATATGTGACTAATGGAAAACCCTAGTCCAACGTTTTGGACAGGTTTTGGTGATTTCTCTTGTGTTGTGACTTTGTTCTTGTGCTAAATTCGAATATCCAGGTGCTCTTAGTGTGTATATCATTTGGGATTACAAAAAAAACACTTGTTGTTTGATCCATACAAGAATCTTCATCTTCTTTTGGTTTTTCTTAACTTTTGCTCATTCAAACACCGAATCAATAGGTGTTTCGATGTTAACAATCAAACCACTGTGATCCGGATAGCATTCGGGACTCACATTGTCACCATCGGAAGCCATGACACCAGCAGTGTTGAATTGGTTGTGTCAAAGCAACATGCAAGAGCAGGTAGTTTTGGGGGCGTGGTTATAGGGATACATCAAGCAGATACAACATGTAAAGGGTTTAGGAGAAACTACAACCCGAGCCCTTCAATTCTTAATCCTAAATATTTTAGTCCCTATTGTTTTGAGTATGACAAGCAGCCCAACCCTAGTTTTTCTAATTCAAAATCTAAATTACATCAAGGTAGTTCCTCATCAAAAAAATATATGAGTAGCTTTTTTATTGTGGAGCTACAGATACTATGACATATGATTGTAAAGAATTTTTAAACATGTCACCCTCATCCAAAGCCTATATTTAAACAACTAGTGAAGAACAGGTTGGGGTCAAAGGGGGAAGTTCAACTTAATGCTCTAAGAAAATAAAGTTAGAAATGTCTATATATCTTAACATTATCCTCAAAGTTTTTATCTGTTAGTCACGTGACGAAAGAATTGAACTATGTGCTACTAATGTATTCAACATTTTGCATTTTGCAGGACATTCTTACGAAGGAGTTAATTAGGCATGGTACTGAGAGAGGAAGTCTCTACTATGTTGATGAGGTGACTCACAAGGGACATCTATGCTTGCTCTTGGAACGACTAAGACAACTCTGGTTATGGCACGTCGTCTTGGCCATGCATCATTTTGGTACCTTAATTCGTAGAGTGTCCTTTGACCAAAGAAATACTAGGGTTAAATCTATGTTCTCTTTGATACATTTTGATGTTTGGGGTCCAACTCCAAATTCTAATAAAAGTCGATTTAAATATTTTGTGTTGTTTGTTCATGAGTTTTCTCGAATGACTTGGGTATATTTTATGAAACATAAATCAAAGGTTTCTGAAAAATTCTTTGTATTTTATAAAATAACTTAAACCTAGTTCAATAGGAAAATACAAATTCTTCACTCTGATAACGATGGAGAGTTTGCGCATCAGTCTATACAAAATTTCTTTCAGGAAAATGGTCTTATTCATCAAACTTCATGTCCTAAAACACCTCAACTAAATGGTGTTGTTGAACGTCGAATTTTACTTGAGAAATGTGGTGCTATGATGATTGACTCTCGAGTTCCTTAGCATTTTTAGCCCGAAGCAATAGCAACGTAGAGGAAATGCTCGAATAGTCCCTTTAGTTCGGTGAAATTTCACCTATAGTCCCCAACTTTCTAAAATTACTGCCTTAGTCCCCAACTTTGGCACACTCGTTTCTTGGATAGTCCCTAACTTGAATGGGGGTTAGTTTTCTCAGTTAAGTGTGTGTAAAATGATAAAATTCCCCTTACGAATAGAAATTTGATAAATAAAATCTCATACGTCTTCACTTTGAAAAGTCAGTAGGTTTGGTTGGTGGATGCACAGTCACCTACCATCGCCATTCAATCCAGTCCACCCCCATACCTTCTCAATTCTCTTAGCACACATTCACACCCACTTTAACCCCCTCCCACCCATGTCCACCCCCACCACCACCGTTAAACGCAAATTCCGACCACCCTAACAATCTTCACGTTTCTGTTATTCGTCGTCTCCACCGCTACTATCGCATCAGATCTGGTCTTCCTGCCCGATTCAGACGTTGAATACAAGGCTTCGAAGGAATCTGCAACCATCGTCAGTTCAGATGTCGTTCACCCTATGTCCCGACCGAGATGGATAAATTGTAATTAGATGAAACCACCGCTAACGATCGATTGCCAAATCTAAAAAACTACTCTAATCTTCGTCGTTATTCCGATTTACCAACGCTGCCCTTGATATTTTCTCGACGACAACTGATTCGATAGATCTAATCGGACCCCACTCAGGTTCTGAAAATGCCCATACTCCATTATAAGTTAAAACGCCAAAAGATTTGAAGCATTATCTTCATAACATGAGTTTTGACCAAATTACCCTAGCAATCGTCATCGTCAAAACCTTGTTAATAACATTAAAACCAAACTACCAAACCACAAGTATCAAGTTATTGTACTTACAAAGACACAAGTATAAAATTTACATTTTTACAAAAGGAGTTTTGACCCATTTGACATTTAAACATAACTGAAAGTGCAAAAAGGGCAATAAGGTGTGTTCCTCCCAAACCCGCCAATACTAGACATGAGATTTACCTATCATTCACATTATTAAAACATAATTAGCAAGTACATATAAGATACATTAATCATTATCTTGGATTGTTTGACCCATTCGTGTCAAGTCAACATAATGACCATTTCATTCTTATAGTTATTCATTCATCTTAGCTCATTTGACAACGAATCATATTATTCCCCAAAATAACATTTAATCATCTCTATCCCTCCTCATCCGTTAGTAATGGATTTTACTTTCTCATTTCTAACGATTACTTCAAGCTCAACTCATCAATTTACTATATCATACTACCACTTTTGAATAGAATCAATATAATGAAAATATCATCTTAAATCACATTAAGAGTAGACAAAGTTCATATGAACTTACCGCGATCTTGTGTTTCAAGTGCTTTCGATTGGCTTGTATCTCCTTCTTTTTTCACTCATATAAGGTGCAACATCACATGTTTAGCTTCTACAATATCCATTACATACTACTTCAACTTTTGATTATGGCGTAATTAACCGCATATAATCCCATTTCTATACTAATTCATCGATTTAACAAGTTTTAGTGTTAAAACCCAACTAATTCAATTCAAGGCATTTCATCAAACATATAGTATGCGTACCATCAATTAACCATGATATACAAGTAATTTAAGCACATTCTTCCTAGTTCATCTATGGATTAATATAACTATTCAATTCTCATAAATCATTATCATAACCATGTAACTTATGTTTTACATCAAATTATCCATCAAAATACTTTCCATAACACTACTTCAACTTCAACATTACTCTAATTTAAACATAAACATCACTAACCTTCATCATTCTTCAATTACAAATGGGTTTTATCCTAATTCATCAATTATGGTCAAAATCAAGCACATTAGAACTTCTACACGTCGTTATTAACTAGCATTCACGTTCAATTTCATACTACATTCACGGATTACACATAACCCACTTCCTCATTCATCACTAGAACATAAAATTCAACTTACTTGTTGTTAAGAACACTTAGATGATCAGGAATCTTAGCTCATGCATAGATTTTAACTTCAATTTCCCTTTCAATTTTGTAGATTTATAAGATCAAGAGTTTGTTCTTCTTCACCTAGTTGTAGTCGGTGCGCACACACATCACTGATGTATGTGTTTGTGTTTTTGTTTTTGTTTTTATTTTTTATTAATTGAACTTTCATTTTATTCAGTATTGGTCCCTCAAGTTTGGTGCTTACAATATTAATGGCTAACAATTATTTCTTACTCATTTATTTCTATATTTTATTAATTAGTTTATAGAATTTGGGGTGTTACAAATTCACCATCCTTAGAGAAGGTTTCATCCCCGAAACCTGAATACGTACCGAATAAAGTTGGGTAATATTTTCTCATTTCTTCCTCTGGTTCCCAAGTGAGATCCGATCCCCTCCTGTGTTGCCATTGAACTAACACTTGATTAAATTCCTTGTTACATAGGATCTTTACTTTGGAATCTTTTATAGCTACTGATCTTTTGATATAACTCATCCTTTCGTCCACCATAATGTCTTCAAGTGGTATATGAGTCGTTTCATCCGTAAGGCACTTTTGTAATTGTGACACATGAAAGGTGTCGTGAATACTGTCTAGGGCTGGGGGTAATTCTAGTCGATATGCTACTTTTCCAATACGAGCTAAAATTTTATACGGCCCAATATAACGAGGACCCAACTTCCCTCATTTACGAAATCGAATCACACCCTTCCATGGGGAGACTTTTAACGATACTCGATCTCCCACTTGGAACTCAATAGGACGCCTTCTTTTGTCCGCATACGACTTTTGTCGGTCTTGTGCCGCCTTTAGCCGAGCTCGTACAAGATCAACCTTTTCATTGGTTTTTACCACTATATCCTTGGGAGCGAGCTCTCTTTGTCCCACTTCTCCCCAACATACAGGAGTTCTACATTTCCTTCCATACAACATTTCGTACGGTGCCATCTTAATACTACTTTGGTAGCTATTGTTATACGAAAATTATACCAGTGGCAAGTGGTCATCCTAGTTCCCCCCAAAATCCAAGACACATGCTCTTAACATATCAACCAATGTTTGTATGGTTCTTTCTGATTGACCATCCGTTTGAGGATGGTATGCGGTACATAAGTGAAGTTTGGTGCCCATATTTTCGTGGAATCTTTTTCAATAATGAGAAGTAAATCTGGCATCTCGATCCGAGACAATAGATACAGGTACCCCGTGACGGGAGACTATTTCATTCACATATATTCTCACCATTCTTTCTGAAGAGTAAGCCTCTCGTATTATTAAGAAATGAGCACTCTTCGTGAGAAAATCGATAACCACCCAAATGGCATCGTGACCCTTTTTTGTTTTGGGAAGTTTAGTTATCAAATCCATGGTCACGTTTTCCCATTTCCATACCAGAATCTCTAATGGTTGTATTTTCCCATACAACTTTTGATGTTCCGCTTTCACTTGTATACATGTTAAACATTTGGATACATACTTGACAATATTTTGATCCCTGGCCATCAATAATTTCTCTTTAAGTCCTGGTACATTTTGGTAGTTCCCGGATGAATCGAATAGCGGGACTTATGCGCTTCTTCTAGTAACAGAGTCTTCGTAGCACAGAAACGTGGTATCCAAATCTGGTCATACCTTGTCTTAATTCCATTTGTATTTGTTTCAAGTTTATCAACAAACCCTTTCGTTCTTTCATTCTTTAGATTATCTTCATTCAATGATTTAATTTGGGCTTCCCGTATTGCTTCAATAAGGTTAGGGGTGACTATCATTCGCATTGATTTCACTCGGATGGATGGCGGATATTCTTTTCGGCTTAAAGATTCTACTACGACATTGGCTTTACCCGGATGGTAAAGAATGTCGCAATCATAATACTTGATTAATTCTAACCACCTTCGTTGCCTCATGTTATGGTCTTTTTGCTCAAAGAAATATTTGAGACTCTTGTGATCCGAGTAAATGGTACATTTCGTTCCGTACAAGTAGTGTCTCCAAATCTTCAAGGCAAAAACTACATTTGCCAGCTCTAAATCATGAGTCGGATAATTGCCTTAGTGCTGTTTAAGTTGTCTTGAAGCATAGGCAATGACCTTGCCTCGTTGCATCAAGACACACCCCAACCCTTGATGCGAAGCATCCGTGTATACCACTAAATCTTCTGTTCCTTCTGGTAAGGTTAGGACCGGAGAACTTGACAATTTTTCCTTTAGCATATGAAAGGTTTTCTCTTGTTCAACACCCCATACAAGTTTTCTTCCTTATTGGTCAATCTGGTTATAGGCAGGGCTATTTTAGAGAAATTTTGGATAAATCTCCTATAATAACCAGCTAAGCCTAGACTTCTTACTTCATTAACATTCTTTGGAGGCAACCAATTAACCACAACTTCTACTTTAGACGGATCTATTGAAATTCCTTTCTCATTAATCACATGACCTAAGAATTGCACCTCTCTGAGCTAAAACGCACATTTGGAAAACTTAGCGCATAATCTTTCCTTACGGAGTGTCTTGAGTACTACTCATAAGTGATGAGCGTGTTCGAGTTCGCTTCTAGAGTACACTAAAATATCATCTATAAATACTATGACAAATTTGTCAAGCATGTTTCGGCATACTCTATTCATTAAATCCATAAATGCAGCTGGAGCGTTAGTTAATCCGGAGGACATTACAAAAAACTTGTAATATCCATAACGAGTTCTAAACACAGTCTTATCTATATCTTCTTCCCGTACTCGTAATTGGTGATATCCCGAACGTAAGTCGATTTTTGAAAACCAACTTGCTTCTTGTAATTGATCGAAGAGATCATCTATTCTCGATAAGGGGTATCAATTTTTCACCGTGAGTTTATTGAGCTCACGATAGTCGATACACATGCGCATCGAACCATCCTTCTTCTTCACATACAGGATAGGTGCTCCCCAAGGGGATACACTGGGACGTACGAAGCCCTTGTCAAGGAGTTCTTGTAATTGAACCATTAATTGTCATACTTTTGCGGGTGCCAACCGGTAAGGAGCTTTGGCTACCGGATTGGCATTTGGTTCCAATTCGATTCGAAATTCTACTTCTCGTTCAAGTGGTAGTCTTCGTAATTCATCTGGAAACACATCCAGATATTCGTTCACAATTCTTGTATCATCCATTCTTAGAGTATCTAGTTTACTATCAACCACATAGGCTAAGAAGGCCTTACTTCCGTTTCTTACATGTTTATCCGCTTCGACAATGGTGCACAATTTAGTTTCTACTTTTTGCTCCCCATATATACTTGCTTCCCTTTAGGAGATATAACACGAATAATTTTTCTTTCACATAAAATTTCCGCGTGGTGTCGGGATAGCCAATCCATGCCCACCATTCATGTTCAATTTCGATTGGCTTGTATCTCCTTCATGTCGAGATAGCCATTCCATTCTCACCATTCATATTTAATTTCATACTACATTCATGGATTACATATAACCCACTTCCTCATTCATCACTAGAACATAAAATTCAACTTACTTGGTCTTAAGAACACTTAGATGATCAGGAATCTTAGCTCATGCATAGATTTTAACTTCAATTTCCCTTTCAATTTTGCAGATTTGTAAGATTAAGAGCTTGTTCTTCTTCACCTAGTTATAGTCGATGCACACACACACATCACTGATGTATATGTTTGTGTTTTTGTTTTTAGTTTTTATTAGTTGAACTTTTATTTTATTCAGTATTGGTCCCTAAGTTCGGTGCTTACAATATTAATGGCTAACAATTATTTCTTACAATATTAATGGCTAACAATTATTTCTTACTCATTTATTTCTATCTTTTATTAATTAGTTTATAGAATTTGGGGTGTTACAGGTTCGCCCGCGTCATCCATGCCGTAAGTTTAAGAAGATGATTTTGATCCCGAACAAGAGGTCCTAAGAAAATGATATGATTTTATCCGACAAAATCACTAGCATCGATCTAAGACAATCGGCAATCAAGTTCCGACGAAGTGGCTGGAGTTTAAGCACAAGTAGAGTCATCGGGTGAATGGTGGTGGTTTTAGAAGTTAGGGTTAGGAGATGAAGAAATGGGGACGGTTTCCTACTTTTTTATATTTAAATAATAGTGGTGAGCCCCACTTATCTTTACAAATGATTAATTAATGTTTTATTTTTTTAATGAATGGTAATTTTATCTTCTCACACCCACTTAACTAAGAAAACTAAACCCCCATCTACGTTAGAGACTATCCGAGAAACGAGTGTAGAAAAATAGGGGACTAAGGCTGCAAATTTAAAAGGTTGGAGACTATAGGTGAAATTTTAGCAAACCACATGGACTATCCGGGCATTATTCTCAGCAGCATATGTATATCTTCTTAATCATCTTCCAACATAGATTCTAGAACACAAAACCCTTTTACAAACACTAGCAAGTCAAGTCCCAATTCCTTATATCTTAACCCTACTACCATGTGTCTTTACGTGTACTGTGTTTGTCCACATTCCCAAGTCTGATAGGAACAAACTCGTGCATGTGCAAAAAAAGTGTGTGCTTGTAAGATATGGTAGTCATTAAAAGGGACATCGGTGTTATAATCCAATTACTCGTACATCCATGTCACCATGGATTGTGACTTCTTAGAGTCACACTTTTATTTTGATGACCAATCTAGCGTTTCAAGGGAGAAAGTTAGGGAATCACTAGATTGGTTAAGTACTCTAAGTTATCTTGATGTTGTTCTAGCAGAGCCGGTAGAAGGAACCATCGAGTCTTTCACTACCGACATAGGTGGGGATCACAAACCAGTGTACACAACCAATTAATCTATTTTGGATGATGTCCAACAATAGGTACATGAATCTCAATCTGATTTGAATAAAAAATACTAGTCATGAAGATTTTTTAGTTCCAAAAACTAAGCTTGAAGAACCATAGACTCATGTCTTACCCCTAAGGAAAATAGAGGTGTGCAGCTGGAGCATGTCTCTCGATGTTCAAGGTACCCAGTATATATATATTATTCTAAAGACGATTCAAGAAGAAAGTAAAAAAAGTTGAATCGCAAGAGGCTATGAGTACATAAATGAAAGCTCTTACAAAAATGGCACATGGGAAAATGTGTGCTACCTACAAAAGAAACCGGTTAGTGGCAGGTTGGTGTTTATGTCAAGTATAAAGCTGAAAGAACTATTGAAAGATATAAGGCAAGGTTGGTAGCTAAGGGATACACTCAGACATATGGCATCAACTACTCGGAAACTTTTCCCCGGTTGCCAAAATTAATACAATCAGGGTGTTATATTATGTTGCTGCAAACGAAGATTGGCCTCTACACCAGCTTGATTTTAAGAATGTAGGGGAGACTTTAACGCTCTGCATTTCCATACTTTCCTTATTTAGAAAGTGTATCTGTATATCTATTTTTGGAAACTTATAACAGTACCGTATTCATATTTCATTTCCAACCTTGTAATTTGAGACTTCGATCATAATGGAAATTCACTTTTATATATAACGTGATATACTTGTGTTATACACAAACAAACATTGAATGTACATTTACATGTAAACCGAGACTTATTATACATTTGAATTACCATTTATATGTGCATGAAACACTTCACATATTTACAAACACGTTTCATATCCTAAACAAGTCAAAACATGAATTTGGGCATAAAATAACGAACAAAGGAAGTTCAGGGACTAGATTGCAACAGCGTCAAGCGAAGCTCAACCCCTATTAGCTTCGGACGACGTCAAGCCCCACAATCCATAGAAAGTTGTTTCATTTATATAGATTGGCCATTTTCACCCACTTTGTTCTTCCCCAATCACCATACAACCTCATTTAAACACAAACCCTACTTCACCATTATAAAACCAAGCCTTCATCACCTCATTTTCACTTTACCAACTCTCAAAACACTCCCACACCACTATATAATCAGCTGAATTGCAAGTTCAAGGTAGAATTCTCTATGTGCAAAAGTGAGCATCTACCTTACTTTTCTTCAAGTTTCTTCACTTCTTCTTCTTCTACTTTTGCTCACTTTTCTTGAAGTTTCTTCACTTCTTCTTCTTCTTGAAAGTTTGGAGCACCTCTAGGAGTGTTTTCACAAGTTTACCATCGTAAACTAAGGTGGAACATCACTATTTTGAGGCCCAAATTTTAGTTTTTAGGAAGAATTATATTTTAATATTTATAAACTTCTTTTAACTTATACAATCTTGTACCTACTGTAACACCGGACCGCGTGAAACAACAAACCGCGGCGAAAACGTCGGGGAGTCATGTCACAGAACTATTGTTTCACAACACATGGTACATAAATTTTTGTATTATTAAATTTAATTGTTTACATTATCTTGGGAGAATGAAATAAAAAACATAGCAATTGTCTTGCAAATTTTAAGTCACTAAGGCCCAAGTCCACCCTATGTGAAGCATGCTCAAAGTCAAACATTAGCTCCTGAAACATATGTGAAAATAAAACGTCAACATAAAATGTCTGGGTGAGTAACATAGGTTTTGTGATGAAGATTCATGACTTTGAAAGTTAAAAGAAATGTTCAACTATTACAAAAGTAGCCATGATCCTTTACAAAAATGTTTCTTTTATGAAATCATATGAAAATAAAATGATTTAAAAGAAATGATTCATGGTTGACTTAATAATCAAAATAACTCGTGTCTTGTATAAAATATGTCATGCCTTGTATTTTGTTTGAAGTGGTTTAGATAACGCTACGTTATGTAATATAATGAAAACACTTATATATAGGAAGTACCAGCGACATATCCACCATGCTTTTATCATATTACACACGTCTCGTCATCTAAATCACTTACCATGAGCCAACAATTGGATGTCTTTTTAAACCAATGTCATGTATAAACCAATGCCATGTATAAACCAAATGTCTTTTATAAACAAATCTCAATGTATAAACCAATGTCTTTATAAACGAAATGTTATTTATAAATAAATGTCTATGTATAAAACCAATGTCTTGTATTGCAAACAAAAGTCTTGTTAAAACCATAAAATAAATGTCTTGTCTCGTCAAAATGTCTTGTATAAAACAAGTGTTTTGAATAAACAAAGGTCTTGTTTAAACAAAAACTCATGTCTTATAAATCAATTGCTTTTATTGTGTAGACACATATATATAGATTGTTGGCGAATACATTCAAGCCTTGTTGACTGTCGGATAAACCCTTATAAAGACAAAGGTTTATCAAATGTTCATCGGATTCTGTCATTCCCTAAAGTCACCTCCAAACAAACCTAGGAAGCGGGAACGTGATTGTCAATCCTATGGTACCATTACATACTATCGGTCGGCGTGATCAATGTTAATGAATGTATCAATTCAACGCACCGATATGTCTTGAACAATGTAAGCATGTTATGAAAATGGTTTGAAATCATGTACTTGGCATACTAAGTCAATATACCAAGCAATAATGTCTTTGAAATCATGTACTAGGTATGCTAAGTCAACATATGAAGCAAAATGTCTTTGAAATCATGTACTATATGTACTCATGAAAACAAGAAAGTAGTGATAGGTACATATGAATCACCCAAAACATTTGAAAACGTAAAAGAGGGGGCTATGGACTCACTTGGGATTACGTAAATGTCTTGTTTAAATGATCAAACAAAGCTCAAGGATTGAAGAGTTCAAGTGTGTCCTAATGTATCAGAATACTATGTTAGTGTGTCGAGACTTTAACCGGAGGATTGGATAGAATGAGGTCTTATAAACCAAAAGAGTGTTGGGTCTTGTATGATATGGTTTGTAATACCTTACATTATGATTTGGAAGACTTTCTAAGTGCTTTGACCCGTTACGACTTGTTAAAATGGTTTACGCCACTTTAACGGGTCGCAAGCGTAACTATGGATTTTGATGGTTGAATAAGTCCTATGATGAGTCTTATATGTCAAACAAGTTTGATTATGTTATAATATCAGTTTAGATGTCAAACTATGGTCTTACATGTTTAAAACCATTTTATGCGCCAAAAGGGTTTTTTCGACATTTTAAAAGTACATAAAATCGACTCATCATATAACTAACCAAAATATATGACTATAAGGTATAACCTCAGAAGGTTATTCCCTAAATTACTATGGTCATAAAAAAGCACTTGGTCAAATCCTAAGATTGACCAAATGGGTCAGATTCGAAAGTCATAGCGGTAGTAAAACCGCTCAACTTGCGACTAAGAAATAAGCCCTAAACTAGAAATGATGAGTCAGACATGTTTGAACATGTCTAATAATGTTATAAAACAGATTTGGTGTTAAAACCTTAAGTTTTAATACCCAAAAATGTTTTCATCATAAAATGCATTTTTATACACTTTTTTACTTTTAACTCGTAAAACTTTGACTCGTCATCTCGCCTACTAAACGTGGTAATCAGAAGGTGCAATCTCAAGGGATTTATACCTTCCGGATTACGATCACGTTGCAAAGTTCAATTTGAACATTGACTTGACCAAAATGGTTAGAACCGAAAGTCAAACACGAAGCCAAGCTGTTTGACTTTTAGCTCAAAATAGCTAAAATAATGAAAGAACTAGGAAGAGTACTTACTTGTGTTGAAGAACACTTTCAGAACTCAAGATAGGAGGCTTCCAAAGGCTGGAAACAAGCTCCAAGAAGGATAGAAAGAAGAATTTCTCACTTTGCTTTGAATTGTTTTGAAGTGGTGTGAAAAAAATGGATGAATCAAAGTGTATTTATAATGTTTTAGGATCAAGGAGGTGATGACAAGTGTTACCAAGTGTGGATTAGTGTCCTAACATGTGTTAACACCAAACTAAGTGTGGCAAAATGAGTGCAAGGTGTCAAAAATTGGAGATAGCTGGCCAAACTTGGTGATGAAGCAAACTTTTTTTTGACAATTTTGGCCCCTAGACTTGTATTGTCACGTTTTGTCATTTTTAACCCCTCTTAACCTAATATTTAGTTTATATAAAGGCATTAAGGCATGTGTAACTTGGATTTTGTCCAGAAATGTCGTGGATGTCGGTTCGTTCGATAGTACGGTCACACATTTCGTAAATAAAGTATAAAACTTTATCGAACACGAAAATGACTGAATTTGTGCAATGCTTGACATTTTTGCATTCTTACCAATAAAATGTAAGATTTTATTGAATAAAAATGTCCAGGATTGTATAATGATTGATAAATATACATTGTCGCAAATAAAACATGAGATTTTATTAAATACGAAAATGTTACGAAATTGTTCAGTGAGTGAAAAATGTACAAATGTCACACCTACCTTGCCTCTAACCAAGTCCATGGTTGGGTGCTTGTGTATGGTTGATTGTTATGAGTTTAGAGGTGTAAACACCCTCTAAACTTTCCACTAAGGTTCCAAGTAACCTTCAAGTGTGTGACCATCAAGCTCACCATTGTTCATAGAGTCTTGTATTTGTCTAAATGTGTGAACCATGGAAGCATGGGCTTTCCAAACTCGTTCCACTATCTCACTTGCTTGTTTTCTTTGTGTTCATCTAAGTAGCTTCCAAGACCCAAAGTAAGTTAACGCCGCCTCGCCTCCAACATTTGCCATGTTGGGTATTAAACACCCGGGTTGTTATTATTTGGCTACTTAGCAAGATTAGTTAGGTGTATTTTACTTTAATTCATGACTAACCGGGTCATCAACTAAGGTGATGACCTTGTGCTTTGGTGAATCATACAATGAGGTTAATCATACCTCCATGCTTGACTTTTATGACAATACATGATAATACATGATGGACTATACTATATAATATACAACATATATATATATATATATATATATATATATATATTACCAGTATTTAGGCAAGATATATTTTTGTGCACATATATACTTTCTATACTTAATTCCGAATCTGAACTCTCTCCAAACTCCGAATACTCATACACCTTCATTTTCCCAATGTTGGGTAACTTCGGTGTTCCCCTCTCAACAACTCGTCAATTCGAGGTTAATCGATAAGCTTTGCAAAACCGTGAGTGTACATGACCACCTTTTTTTATTTTTAACGCTTTTGGGTGCAATACGTATAACTTATCAAACTCGCACATACACTTACAAACATGCTTACAAATAAAAAATCTAGTATACATACTTGACACATGATGCTAGAACTCATACATGCTAGAATACTCATTTGCTTTATATTTGTCATTAACTTCGTACAAGCCTCCCTTAACGTGTATAGCGCTATAGGATTAGCACACCGCTTGTATTCTTGAGGTCATGTTAAGTTAAACAAAATGGTCTTGTCGTTGTTACGACAAGATTACGCTAGTGGGAAACTTTGGGTTGACAATTATAAGTTGCATACTAGTATTGTTATGTGAAGTCTTAGTTCACGATTATGCCATATGGATTTGTTTAAAACTTTTATACTTATGCTAATACTCAAACTTGTATGCTCGCCAATACTTTATGTGTTGACATGTACTTCTGTTCACGAGCTGAGCCGAACCGAGCGAGCCTTTGCTCGTGCTTGGTTCGTTTACAAACCGAATCCAGCGGAGCGGTTCATTAAAAACCGAGCCTCAAATCAAGCGAGCATTTTTTAAGCAATAAATATTCCGAGTCGAGGAAAGTTCAAGCGATTTGGACAATCGTGTCACCCGATTTAAATTTGCTGCGAGAGATAGTGACAATGTTTGCTCTCAAGTTTTTATGCCTTTAAAAACATGCACATTTCATGGCGTAATATTTTTCTTATGAATAACAATGCTTTCGCCAACGAAGCAATGATCATATTGCACACTAACAATTACGTTGAGAGCAGGAGAACATTGACTTAGGGTAACTATTTTGGAGAATTTCATAATCCTCTTATAAACTTCATTAATTGGAATATTTACCTTACCTAAAATCAAAATTGCATATATATCCTTCCATAATGAAAGTTCACGTAATGACAAAAATGTACTTTATATAACAAAGAAAACTTTGGCATCATTGTTCGCTCTCTTGGCATTGCTGTGAAAACCGATTAGGTTTTCAAGTTCCACGTGTAACATTAATGTAAAACGGGTTTCAAAACCCGGTTCGTTTAGAAAAAAATCAAGTATTTAGTTGATGTCCGTTGCGCATTTAGTTGTTTTATTTAAATTAATATATAAAGTTAATAAATAAATATTTAATTAGGACCTATAAAAAAATATATATATATAACTAAAGTAAATTAGCTAAAAGTAATAAAAAATAAAAATAATTACACAAAAGGGGCGACCGGGAGTCGAACCCGGGTCCCCACAAACTCCACATTCTCAAAACACCACTGAACCACACACACTTGTTGTGTAATCCTAAAAGAAATAAAACTTAAGTAAAAACCAGCGTGCCACCTGTTTGAGTCAAGACTGAAACCGCCGAATCAGGAATCAAAACAAGAGATTCTTGACTTGTAACGGCTGTAACTGGTCTCCATCATCGGAAGAAACTGTCCATTTTGGTTAATTCACTAGTAACCGATTTTAATCAAGAGAATTAATCCTCAAAATCAGTAACCGATTTTAATCAAGAGAATTAATCCTCAAAATCATAACCGAACAAGCATGATTATCTTGTCTCTATAAATAGTGATCTAGGTTCAATTCTAAACTCACACAAACGAATTCACCGACTCACATACGCTGCTCGAAACCCTCTGATCAAACTTTTTCTGTTCACCGGAATCTGTCTGCAATTCGCCGGAATCTCTCGCCGGAAACCGGGATCAACGATTTGTCGGTAAATTCTTTGTTTATTTCTGTAATTCGTATTACCATGTTTAAAACTTTAATCGAGTAACAACAAACATTGATTTTATCATGGCACAATCGAAAATCAGTTCTGGGTTTTTAACTAAAAGGAAGAAGATGAAGTTTTGAGTTCATATAAATATTTTGAAATTGGGTTACATCGGGTTAGACAAACAGTCCAGTGGTGGACTGTGTGCAAACTAGCATACATGTCCCGAGTTCGAGTCTTGATCAGGTCCATGTTGTTGAAATAAAAACCGGTTTCTTTGTAAATAATTATACTAACTTTCAATAAGTGAATAAATATATTATAGTTTCTATCTTAAATGGGTTAGACACCCAGCCCAGTTGGTTGGGCTGGGTGCAAAGCAGAGCAGAGATCATGGGTTCGAGGCGGGTGATACTCGCCAGTTAAAGGATTTTAAATCTTTTTAAAATAAATAATTTCTGAAATAATGTAAGTAGTATATAAGAATAATTAAAATCAGATATCTTTCGGGTTAGACACGTAGCTCAGTTGGTAGAGCTGCGTGCACGTATACGAGAGGCCACGAGTTCGAACCTCATACGATGCCAATAATTAAGCCAGTCGAACCGGCCGTTGACCAGTCAACCCTGAGAAAAAGGGTAATTTTTTTTAAACTAAAATCTTTTTTATTTTCTTTAAAAATTAGTAAAAATACCTAAAAATAAGGTTTTTAAGCTTTTAAAATTTGTATTAATTACCACAAATAACCTAACAATCTAATAAAAAGCATTAATTAAAAATATTAATTTTTGCTAGATTTTATTTATTTATCGAATTATCACGTTATTATCTTAGGTTAGTTTCCCTCGTCCGCTAAATCCCAAATTCGTGCGCGTTAGTCTTCAATCAAGGAAACGCACCCACTGTGAGTGAATCCTTACAAATTTCCCTTTTTATTCACGTTTTGGGGTATATCATGTGTCGTTATTTATTTTATTTATACAAATACATGTGCTACCACCATTATGTGATCTAATGTGTATATTTGTTTGTCGTGGTTATGTGTGGTTACATTTTATCATTTCAATGCAATAATTCATTCAAGGCACATCAGTTCCTCGTGGGATACGAGTTAAGCATCAGGTGCCTCATTAGATCAGCTCCTGAGCCTTGATCTCAAGTTTATCATTCATCATGTTCATATGTTCATTGTTGATATTATGTGGTTTGTGATTTAATAATATATACATATGCTAATACATGGTCCATGCACATTTTTATTGAAATAACCAATATAAAAAATTGTTTAAATGTTTAACTTAGATTGACTCGCCAACTTTTGTTGATCCAAACTTTTATTTACACATGATACAGGTGGACAGGTTGAGGAGAGGAACACTTAAGATTGGCCTTAGAAGATGAATAAAATGTGTCTTGTTTAAAATAATATTTCTTGTGTTTGTATGTTTCTTTGTGTTTGGATATTTGTTCTTAAATTTCAAATTAATAAATATGAAACTTAATTTTAGTAAATGTCATGAGCTTTGATGATAACCCAATTATGCCCCGACTTCTATTTCCGCTGCGGGTCAGGGTGTGACACCACTTCTCCTACTTTTCATTCTCTTAGCGTGCTAGTGTTTGGCTCGTTTGCAAAGCGAACTGAGTCGACTGGCTCGTTTTCAACCATGCGAAATCGAACCATATTTTTGATCCAAGCATTTTTCAATCGAGTTTCGAGCGAGCTTAAGCATAGAGCAATTTGGACCGAGTCAATAGAATAGGGAAAATTATGTGATTTGTTCGTTTAAGGGGGATTCCGTTTACATATTCTCGACTACATTACATGTGTGATTCTACGTGTTAGAAAACTCTATTACAGCTAAGACATGCGAATTGCAAATATATTTGTTCAAGAGTCCTTGATTACAGCTTGTCGCTTACGGTCAACTCTGTTAGAGGAGAGGGGAGGGCCGAGGTGCGTAAAAAATGTACCTGGAACTGTACCCGGTAAAAACCCAAAACCGGTTTTTTTAATTCTCGAGTATTCTATATCCGAACTGAAACCAACCATACCCATAGGGTATAGATAGGGTATGCCTTTTGATCTCAATACCTGAATCCGAAACCCATCATACAAGATTAATACCCAAAACCGGACAAGAACCGAAACCAATTATATCCGACTATACGCGATACATGATTCTAATATCTATCTATTAAATTTTTGTTACTGCATTTATTTTAATTTTTTTACATTATACAATGCTTATTTATAATAATGAGGCGGTTAACATACAAGAGCCCTTATCCTGCATTACGTATGTGATCACCCCGGCCGTACGATCTCGCATCCATCAAACGCGGAGAAACTAATAAATTTTATAAAACTAATCAAATTAAAATACGTAATCCAACCGAGAAGGTTAAAATCGACAATTTCCTTCTCTTGATTCCCGGTAATTTAGTGGTGATATTTCATAATCAAAAGCACTTTTCAACCCTAACTCAAAATCAAAACCTCTTCTATTCTTCTTCTCCGACCGCCGTTGTTTCTTAAAGTGCGATTTCATTCAACGATGACCACTACAGCTTTAGGAGGTAAGACAACAACTTGATTTCTTTATTGTTGAATATATTGAAGACATACATGATGCGATTGTTCTCTATTACAAGTGTATCGGAGAAACAGAGCAAGAAGAACAATGACAGACCATAATTGAAGAAGATTAATCCAGGTTTTGATTATACATTGCTTATATCTGTCTCTTCGTTTTGATTGATACACATGTGATTTCGTATAATTTGGGGGTTTCATAAGATGCGAAATTGTTTGGGGGTTTAAATTCTATGTTCTGTTTTGATTAGTTTTTTTTATCTGTGAAATACTGGTCAAAAATTTGTTTGAATTCATACAATATGCGAAAAAGTGTGTAATGTTTGAATTCTGTTTTGTTTTAGGTTATTGATAATATGTGAAATAGATGTAATATTTTTGTTTGGATTCCTATATATATGCAAGATTGATTGGGACGATTAGAATTCTACAAGTGGTTTACAGTCAATGATCTGTTCTGTTTAGGGGTTATCAACAAGGCGAAGTTGGAAGTGGGTTTTGATTTAGTGTTCTGGATTTGCAGGGTTTTTACCATATGTGAAATACATGTAGTCATAGTAACAAATTTTGTTTTGGTATTGTAGAAATTGATGATGATGATGATGATGATGATGACTTTGAATTGCCTATTAGCACATTGAAATGAACAAAACGAATAAAAAAGGGTCGTAGAAGATGAAAATGATGATGATGACTTCGTTGATCCTATACCAAAGACAAAGAATCTGAAAGAGGGTGTGAATATGAAAAAAACGTTCTACTTCACATAATGATGAGGGAGATGAATGTCAACAACCGGTTAAGAAATCTAAAATACAAAAAATAACCCTTCCAAAATAGTCGAAAAGGGAAAAAAGGCAAGCCAACCAGAACTACCTAGGACACAGTCTAGCTTTCTTTGAATATCACAACGAAGCATTGCTGTTGCGATGTCAACCTACCCCGTACATGGAAACTATTAGGAATTTTTCAGATGCACAAGTTGTTGACTTGAAAAGTATGGGGTTTGGATCTGTTCTAGATATAGAAGTTAATCATATTTTGATGCATTTAGGGTTTTGGCTATTGAGAAACTTTGATGAGCGGTTCGATGAGGACTTTGGAATACCAAAAGGTTCTAAACCGGTTGTTACGATTGTTGATAAGAGAAAAGTTAAAAAAAAGTTGAAAAATTTTAAATGAATAAGGAACAAGAAGGTGGGAATAGTATTATAGATCAGTTCAGCAGACAATGGGTTGAAGACGAGAGGATTACTCATGGCTTGGTTGCAACAGCCAATTCTGAACAAAGAGATGGGGGAAGCTTGTTTAAAATTAATTTTCTAGTATATTGGATTACACTTTTTGTGGAGATTACGAAAGCTACAACTTCAAATGATAAATGTTTGCTGTGCGTAAACACTGTTGAAGAAATACCACATTTGGATTGGTGCTCATATGTTTTGGAATGTCTTCGTCGGACCAGAAAGGGTTGGAAAAACCCAAACATACAATACGTTGGACCTGTCGCTTTTCTTATGGTATGTGTTACTATAACTTTTCACGAATATATCAAATTCAAACTAAACATTACCTCTTTTTTATATTAAACAACTTTTGTACACGTATGAATACAACAAGAGGCATCGGCTACTCAATCAAGTCGTCGAGATGCCAATCATTCGATATATCACATCTGTGATGATTGATGAGTTGGAAGAACATGTCAGCGATAAAGGACCTCTGACGGATAGTGAAAATGAAAATGATTATGAACAAGAGCAAGAGAAAGATCATTCAATAGAGGAGTATACAATACCACCCGTTGACACCACAAAAAGATACTCAAAAGGAAATACACTTGCAATAGAAGACGGAAAGGAACCTTGCAGCATGACAGATGATATGCTTGATTTCAGCATTGACATGTTGGAAATGTCGCAGTTAAACCTTGTGACGGGAGTTGGAACACAGACACATAAAATGATGGATTATTTCACCACTCCTGTTCAACTTTCTCCAAGCATAATCTAAAGTTCTGAACAACAACAACAACAACGAGAAGCTTCATATATCAATAAAAGGGTATACCCCATCAATATTAATTTCATGTATTGTTACATACGAAACTTTGATGCTATTCTCGGTTGATTATTGTACCAAAAAGTTTCAGAATCTGTTGAAACAAAGACGAGCAATATGAAGAAATACAATACAATTGTTCAAGAAATGAACAACTTGGTTTTGGGTGCAAAAACAAACTGTTTTTGGGATCCAGAAATTATGCAAGTGTGTAAACAGTGGGAAGACACACTTCAAAAAACAAAAGTTTGTGTGCCTGCTTCTATTAGTGAGCCTGATTCTGTTCATGAGCCTGCTTCTATAGCTTGTAATGATGTTAACGCACATAAAGAAAATGTAGAATGTAGAGGGAGTGCAGAAGATCAAGAAGTCCAAGCCGCCAATAATGAGGACAGTGTTAGAAACATAGTATCAGAAGGTAAAACATGCGATTCTGACATATGACATGCGAATTTGATTTTTTTGCTTATTAAACCTGCGAAAATGATTGTGTGTTGGACTAGTGCTGATCCATGCGACTCTGACACCATAACATACGAATTTGATTGTTTTGCTTATTATAAAAGCGAAAATGATTGTTTGTAGGACTAGTGCAGACAGCTAATGGGGGGTAACAGACACTTGTATTGCAAACTTGAAAACTGTGGAACCGGGTTTATACGTTTACAACGACTCACTGGTGCAAGGTAAACACTTTTATGACAACAATAAAAAAAAGGAGACAAAGTTATATTTTTAACTTAAACTCGCATGCAGAAAGTGGTGAAACTGAGATGGAAGCAGTGAATCTAGCCAAATCTACACAAAATCTTCAAGAAATACATACATCAACAGGTAGACAAATTTATTACAATACAAAACAGTAAACTTTTAATATTTTTTAGTAAAACAATTGGAAACATGCTTGCAGAGTCTGAGCACAACAATGAGCTTAATTCTGAAACCGAAATGGACGCAGTTAATTTAGCAGACACTACACAGCAGCAGCCTCAAGAAAAGGATTCGGGTATCGAAAGTGAAAAAGAAAGAAACATGGTATTCGAAAGTGAAAAAGAAAGAGACATGGTATACCCTTTGGTGACGGCTGAAGTATTGTAGTCGGTTGAATCACTTTTGAATCTGGCACGACCTCCATCTACAAAACAAACCCAACTGGTAGCTACAAAGACTAGAGTATACATGGGAAAAAAAACCCACCAGCTACGAGGAAACGGGGCTCAAATCCAGCTAAAAAACAACCATCTACAAAAAAATGGAAAAGAAGGAACATGGGGAACAGAAACCAAAGGGGTTAAATGAGTTACTACGTAAAACTATAGAAAGTGCAAAAATGCGAAATGAGAAAAGGTATTTGTAGGCCCCTAATCCGTATGGATCGTCACAGAATCGTCTATTTAATCTAGAGTGCGGAATCCCCTAAATCAGATTTCATAGTAAACCGAATAAGAACACGAACACGAACAAATACTTTCAAATTGTCTTCTATTGATTATCCAACACAATGGTTTATAATCAATTCAAGACTCTCTCTTTCAACTCTCTCTGAAGTAATTTTCTGAGCAACTAATCCACTTAGCAGTTAAATGAGCAATCTTAACCCTAATGACAACCTCCCTTTATATAGAGACAGGTTATGCTACTGGGCTAGGGTTTCCCTACATGGACTACTAATAGGTCTAGGCTCAATTCGCCTATCATATGCTATATGTTGTCTGATTTAGCCAAATTACTTCTAATTAACTATTACAAAACTAAACCCGCTAACCGTTTATCATTTTACTAATTACAAGATATCCAAAGACCAAATCTAAGCTATTGTCACAAATGTGCACCACCAAACTCCCCCTTGACAATAGCTTCATAAAACAATTTTGTCTTCAGTCATCTTGCAATCTACAACGTCTTTGAAAATCTGTTTGGTCTTTGGATAGTTCAGCTTCAATAGCTTCTGTCAGCAACAGACTCCCCCTAAGCTGATGTATCCAATCACCAAATCTTCTAAATCTTTAGCGTTTGAGTAAACTCCAGTTTAGTCATTGTATAACAATCTTCAAAACTCTTCAACTTTGTCTGCAATGTAGAAAGGAGGTTCTACCATGCATCCAAACAAACTCCTCTTACTAAACGTCTCAGCAACATACGGCTCCAATCTGTATACTATAAAACAACATCTCGAGAAACCATAAGAATTTTTCAACACAAGTTAAACAAATTATTATTATTCAAGAGATAGTAAAAGTGTATCACAGATTAAGCACTTCTCAACTCAAACCACACTCAAAATTATAAACACCATGAACCTACAAGATTTTAAAAAATTTTGAACTCATCTTCTAACACTGTCTCCCCCTATCGGTAAGAACTCCTCCATGAACAACCAATATCCGTACATTAAGAATTTACAAGAAAATGAAATGTTTTTAGATTTTTATATTTTCTGAAAGCAAATTAATAACAAAATAATAAACACTCTGTTTTTGTGAGAATCACCGGTAAGAAGATCATATCAGCAACGGCAAACTGTTTTCACACTATTTGATAATTCTATATGCAATATTCATGAAAAACAGTTCAAGACAATTACTAGTATTGTTTATCCACTTAAACAAAATACATGAACATTTCAAGTACCATTACCTAGTGATATGATAAGATAATTTATACTGATATACTAGTGTGTCCCACTTCAGGACATACCCCCACGATCAAGGTATGCACAAAGATTACTCGTAGTAGGTGAGTATACCGAAATTCATCCTTTTTTATTTTCAGTGTTAGATAGTTGGTGATCAGGTCAGTACTTCCGTACAGCAAAGAGACCAATATCCAACGAGGGTTAGGGCAAATACCAAATTTTGTTACGAATAATGCAATTTGCACATTTGAATGACTCTCTAGGAGAGCTTCTTCAATTTTTGGGATTTGGCAATTTAGCTCTTTTAAGATATCCTGGTTGTGCCTAGGCCATTATATATCTGGATGCAGCAGAAGGACAACCTTGATACCCCGGATGAAATAACGATATAAAGACCTAAAACCTCAGAATTTGGCAATCTATCAACGCAAGATTTAAAGTTATAGAACCATATGCCACTGATATGTTACCCACGCATAAACAGTTTATTACACACAGGTAAGTTGATTATTTCATGCTTTTTGTCTACTGGTACATCATATGATGAAGCTGCTATCACACTTAAGCAATGTAATTTTAAATTCCGAGTGACAGTCTAACTTGTTGATGTACTATCATTTCTTCTTTTCCACACTGTGAAAACTCATTTTTGATTTTCTATTTTTTATGTTTTTGATTTTTGAAAAGCAGCAAATTATTTACAAAATATTTTAATAGAAAAATGGTTATTCAGGATTCCTCATCCCGTTGAATTCGACTAAATGTTCAAAATGAGCCCTGTCAAAAGCTTTTGTGTAAAGATCTGCCAGGTTATCAAGTCTGTCGACTTGATGAAGTTCAATTAATTTCTTTTCAGCACAATCCCGTATAAATTGATGACGAATGTCAATATGTTTTGTGCGACTGTGTTTTACGGGATTGTTGGTGATTGAAATAGTGGCATTATTGTCTATCATAATAGGAGTACGAGTGAAATTCAAACCGTAATCGCGCATCTGCTGTTGGATCCAGAGAACCTGAGATCAACAACTACCCGCAACAATATATTCAGCTTCACACATCGAGGTAGACACGCAAGACTGCTTCTTGCATTGCCATGACATAAGCCTCCCTCCTAAGAACTGACAACCACCTGTGGTAGACTTCCTTGTTGATTTGCATCCTCCAAGTCCGAATCAGTGAAGGCAACAAACTTCAAATCACTAGTAGCTGGATACCATAACCCAAGTTTAGGTTTTCCCTTCAAGTAACAAAGAATCTGTTTCACCGCTTTCATGCGTGACTCTTTTAGATTCGCTTGATATCTGGCACAAAGACACACTGCGAACATTATGTCTGGTCTTGAAACAGTCAAGTACATTAGAGAACCAATCATAGCCCTTTATTGAGTAGGATCAACATCCTCCACACCCTCATGATCTGGACCAAGATTGTGATTCTCACAAATAGGTGTGTTGAAAGTTGCGCAATCCTCCATTTTGAAACAAGAAAAAATGTCATACACACATTTCATTTGATGTATAAACATCCCATCCTTCTTCTGTTCAACTTGTAAATCTAGAAAGTAAGATAGTTCACCCATCGCACTCATTTCAAACTTGCTCTTCATTGTCTCCTTGAATTCATGACACATGTTCTCATCAGATGATCCAAAAAATGATGTCATCAACGTATACTTGTACCAGCAGAAAGTCTTTCTTCTTCCTTTTAATGAAAAGTGTACTGTCAATCTGACCTCTTTCAAAAACATTCTTTAACAGATGTGCTGACAGTGTCTCATACCACGCCCTAGGTGCCTGATGCAATCCATACAATGCCTTATCAAGTCGATAGACTCGATCTGGATAGTCTGGATCAATAAACCCATCTGGTTGTGAGACATACACCACTTCTTGGACTTTCCCGTAAAGAAACGCACTCTTCATGTCAAGTTGGTAAACCTTGAAGCCCTTGAATGAAGCAAAAGCTAGGAACAAACGAATTGCTTCCAACCTTGCTACTGGTGTAAGCACCTCATTTTAATCAATCCCCTCTTTCTGATTGAACCCTTTCACTACCAACCGAGCCTTATTTCTTATCACGATCCCTCGGTCGCCTTTCTTGCACTTAAACAACCACTTAGTGCCTATTCCTTCTCTCCTTCAGGCAAGTCAACTAGCTCCCAAACTCTTAACTTCTTAAATTGAGCTAGTTCCTTTTGCATAGCTTCAACCCAACAATTGTCTTTTAGAGCCATATGAACATTCTTCGGCTCCTCTTGGCCAATAAAGCAGCTATACAAACACTCATGAATCAACCCAGTCTTCTGAATCGAAGTAAACAAACAGGAACCTTCGATCACACCTCTTCTTATCTGAACACCTGCAGTAGCATCACCTATTATGTTTTCAACTGGATGATCTCTATTTACACATGTGGTAGCAATGGTGTCAGCAACTAGATTATCTCTCAGATTAGATCCAACCTCCCCATGAATGTTAGTATTAGCAAACGGATTAGTGAAGTCCTCCCCCTTAATAGGTTCAGACTCACTATCACTAGAGTCCTTTGGAGCTGCACTGGAAGAAGTTTCTGGAGCATCTATCATTGATATACTCGATCTAGGCATGAATTCACCCTCTCCATTTTCACTGATCACAATTTGGATAACTTGAGACTCATCTGCTTGGAAAAATCATGAATATTAAATGATTTAAAAACGCTATCATAATCATATAATATAACAGGACCACTAGTTAATTGTTGAGGTGAATAACTAGTGATTTCCATGTTAAACACAATCTAAATTTTACCAGTTTTTTGATTAAAAACCCTTTTATTCGGTGTTCCAGGCATATAGCCTAGAAAGTAACCCTCGTCAGCTACCTCGCCGAATTTTTTCTTATCTTTATTTCGCACAACGGTGCAGGGTAATCCAAATGGTTCAAAGCCTGTTAAGTTTGGTTTTCGGTTAAACAATAGTTCGTGACATGTTTTGTTAAACCGTTTAACCGTCAAAACTTTGTTCAGGAAATAACAAGTTGTGTTCACAGCTTCTCCCTAGAAAAGAACTGGAAGCTTTGAATCAGAAAGCATAGTCCTAGCGGCTTCAATCAACGTCCTGTTTTTCCTCTCAGCGACTCCATTCTGTTGAGGTGTATAAGGAGCAGAATATTGATGTTTAATTCCCTTACAAAGACAATAGAGATCCAGAATCTGATTCTTGAACTCCGTGCCATTATCACTCCTTATCCTCTTGATCCGTGCATCATGGACATTTTCTAATTTTGTAAAAAGATCTATCGGCATCTCCGATGTCTCATCTTTTGTACCTAAAAAGAAAACCCATGGATATCGTGAGTAATCATCTGTGACAACTAAACAATAGAACTTTCCACCTATGATCCTTACGTTCACCGGACCGAATAGTCCATATAAATTAATTCATAAGGGGCATCTAAGGAATTTACTGTTTTTGACTTGTGAGGTTTCTTATGTCGTTTTCCCTTTTGACATGGAAGACATTTATCTTCCACGTGAAACCTCTGACTGGCACCCCTTCCACTAAGCCATTTTTAATAATATAATTCATTTTTCGGTAGTGGATGTGGGCCATGCGTCTGTGCCACAACAATGACTCAGCCTCAAATACTTTTTATAGTAAACACGCCACCACAGTTGTAAAATCCTTAGCATCCATGCCCATGACATAAGTGTCGTTTCTCCTTGGTGTTCTCATCACTATCCAATCATTGGTATCAGCAAACCAGGTTTCAACACCAAAGCTTCAGACTTAGTAAAGTGGACCGAGTGACCCTTGTCGCAGACTTGAGACACGCTCATCAGATTGTGCTTCAGCTGCTCCACATAGTTCACTTTGTCCTATGTGATTTTCCTGTTGGTCACTTTTCCTCAACCTATAATGTGCCCTCCTTTAGCACCAGGAAAATTCACATAACCACCATCTATATTCTCAAACTCAGTCATCAACCTCGCATCCCCCATTATGTGCCTAGAGCAGCCACTATCAACATACCACAAGTTGATAATCCTCCTTAACAGCTCCTGCACAATCCAACAAAATTAGTTAGATTGGGGGACCTAAGTCTTAATGGTCTTGGGTCTTCCAGATTCATCAACCACCGGAACATTCATCCAATATCCATCACTCCAAACAGGAGTCTTGGATCTAAGACCTGTTGATGGAAATGGTTTTTGATTTCCACTAGGTCTCTGGTCCTGAGGTTTCCTAAACATGTTTGGACTTTGTGACCTTTGGAAATTTTGGTTTTGGTTCCATGAATTTTGATGATAATAATTTCTAAAGCCATTGTTATAAAATTTTGACTACCAGCATTCTGATATCGAGTTTGATATTGACCTTGACTTCTGAAATTATAGATCGGCCATTAAAGTTATTCATTCTTGGAGAACTACTTCTAGGTCTTTCATATCTGCCTGATGTAGATTCAGGCTGAAATCTTTGTTGATTTCTTTGAAAACGAGGAACTTGGTGAGTTCCTTTTCAGCCTTATCTACACCAACAACAACACTTTGTTGCTTGGTAGCAGATATCTTTGGTGAGTGAGTAACCTTCTTCTCACCATCACCTACTTTTTCTGGTGATTTTTCTCTCTGCCTCTCACTCACCTGTGCTTCATTCTTTTTTTAGGACAACAGCTAGCTACATGTCCCTTTTCGTGACATTTGAAACACGATTTTCTAGCCGAAGACTTCTTAATTGAAGTCTCTGGTTTAGATTCATCAGGAGATGATTATAATGATGATCATGATGCCTTAGAAGGATCTTGTTTAGTTTGCTTAATTTCTGATTTTTCTTTATTTTTATTCCTAGCAAACTGCACATTAGAATCTTTTGTAACAACAATGACCTTTTCTTTCATATCACTCCCTTTAACAAAATCAACTTTTTTAACAAAAAAATGCTTTTGATTCTTAGGGTGTGTATTCTTTGTTTTCAAAACGGTATCTCCGTTATTATCCTTCTTGGCATTCTCAGTCACATCAACATTATCTGACGTGGAACTACCAGGTGTAGTTGACACAAAGTCTGTAAGCTCTTCTTCATCTGGCAAGAAAGAATAGTCGTGACCAAGAGGTGGTGAAACTTCCTTTAAACCTTTGAAGCCCACACATGTCTTGTCATTACTTTTCTTCAGGCCATTCATCATGTGTTTCATAACAAAAGATGAATCTCTGAATTGATTTAATTTCTTTTCAAGTTCACAAATTTTAAGTTGTGCTTCAGATAACTCTTTGCATTTTTCAAAAATTTCTTTTGTTCTCTCACTCATCGTATCATGAGCTAAGTCAATAATTTGAAGCTTTTCATTAAGCTTATAGGTTAGAATATTGATTACTTCTTCATAACCTTTAATTTTCTTCAAATATAATGAGTCATTTCGTTTTACGAAAAAGTTTGATTCTTTTAAATTCGAGAGCTCATTTACCAGACTTTGGTTTTGTTTTGTTAACGTGTCAACTTCACTTTGCAGTTCATGACATTTTAAACAAACAGAACTACCAGAGTTAGAATGTACCTCTCCTGTTGATTTGCTCAGATCGGCCATGAAAGCAGCAAAATCAGCAACCATCTTCTTCTCTGCAGCATTCTGTTCTCCATCAGCTTTTTTAGCTGCGTTTCTCGCTCTACTTCAGCATCAACTTTCACTTCCTCATTATCAACGGGGGCTATCTCAGCCATGAACGCCTGTGTGGCATTATCATCACCCTCCAGATGAACACTCCAATCATAGGAACCCTCTCTAGCAGTAGAGATCAGGGCCTTTGAGCCAGTGTTGGTTGATGCATTCCTGTTGCTTGAACCATGACAAGGAAAATCTGAAAAGATGAGTTAGAACGAGATTCATTTTTTGGTCATTGACATTCTCTAGCAAAATGTCTGTAGCTTTGACAATTATAACACTTCACTTTAGACTTGTCAAAACCTACACTCTTTCCAACTAACTTCCTGCCCGTTCTGTTCATGAACCTCTTTACTCTTCTAGAGATCATGGCCATCTGCCATTGTAAATCCATCTCCTCTAGGTCATCAGGGTCAATCTGATCATAATCTTCATCAAATGTAGCAGGATCAGCTATTCTTCCCTGAATGTAGTTCTCATAGGAAGCAACGAAAGAAGCAAGCAATGCTAGATGATCTTCAGCACTTTTGACACTCAGAGGCATAGACCTAGTACTGTTGTTATTATTACTTGATTGTTGTTTCTTTGCCCCTAACGAGCCTCCTGAAGCAGCTACAAAACATACTTCACCCTCAGCATTTGTCACAATCTGCTCATTTTCACATGAAAGAAACACAGTTGCAGTATCACTTGAAACATTGTTGGTATATGAAAGTGTAAGCCCTTTATAAATCCCTGGATCTTGAACCTGATCATATCCAGTCTCCTTCTTCTTCATATTGAGCTTATAAGCTCTTAATTTCCCAACAACCTCTTCCAAGTCTTTGTTTTCATAGTCAGCTTCACCCTTTCTCATCAAGTATAAATATCCCACTTTGTAGGTAAAGCATCCAACAACTTATCGTTTATCTCCACATTCGTGTATCCCTCTATGTCATAATTGTCCATTTCTGACGTCAGATGATAATATCGCGTGATAATATCTTCAAGGGATTCATTTCTCATTCCTTTAAACACAGCAAATTGTTTCTTCAGCAGATCAACCTTGTTCTTTTTCACATATGGATTACCCTCATACCTCTTCTCTAGGGCATCCCACATCTCCTTAGACGTAGTATAATGCTTGAATGTATGTTTGAGGCCATCAGGTAATGACATCTTTATAGCAGCTAAGGCTTTCTTCTCAGGCTCATACATTCGCTTTTCAGCTTCTGACATATTCACATAAGCAGTGACACATTGTCTGCCCTCAAAGTCATGAGTGGGGTTAGCGTACCCATCTTGAATATAGATCCACATCCGTGTGTCCTGATATTCAATGAACGACTGAAACATATCCTTCCATGTAAGGTAATTCTCTACCTTCAGCATTTTTGGAGGTTTGCTAGTTGTGCCTGCCTCGTGCTCCATTCTTAACAGTTCATTTAAGTTAGACATATTTGACATTTTTACCAAACTGGCTCGTTAAAAACGTTAAAAATTTGTCCGAAATGGGTGGTCACCAAATTATACCGTTAAACTCGTCTCGACGATACGAATCCAATGATGTATATTGTCCGATTATGATTTTAGGAATTTCATGCCTTTTTTTGTCTTAAAAATCACACGAGTCTAACTGTGGAACCGGTTTGTCAGGATTGTCTATGGATCAAATTCTATGTCCAAAAACGTTTAACTCCGGCTACGTCAGCTGATTAACTTTCCACCTTTTTGTATAGAACTCGGAACAATACCAAATTCGGAACAGTAACTCGGATTGACAATACGAGATGAAAACTCGGAACAGTAATCCGAGATGCTTATCCGAGATGGTGATTCGGAATAGTGATCCGAGATGGTGATTCGAAATAGTGATCCGAGATGGAATCCGGAATGTACTATTCTGATCCGAGATGGAATCCAGAATAGACTATTCTGATCCGAGATGGAATCCAGAATAGACTGCTGATCCGAGATGAAATTTGAGATAGACTGTGCTGATCCGAAATGCAATCCGAGATGGACTACTATGATCCGAAATGCAAGTTCTCTGATCCGAGATGCAACTTTTCTGATCTGAAAAGCAAGTTTTTCAATCCGAAATGCTTCACCTTTGATCCGAGATGCCTTCTATCCGAAATGCTTTGCTGTTAATCCGAAATATATGCAAAACCCTAGAACAACAGCAGAAACCCTAAATTAGCCGTCAAAACTTCAAACCAGCCTCCAAAACGTCCAAAAACCCAACTTTTTCTGCTGTTACGATTCTGAATCGAGCAAAAACAAGAGTCGAATGCTCTGATACCAATTGTAGGTCCCCTAATCCATATGGATCGTCACAGAATCGTCTATCCAGTATAGAGTGCGGAATCCCCTAGATCAGATTTCATAGAAAACCGAACAAGAACACGAACAAATACTTTCAAACTGTCTTCTATTGATTATATAACACAAGTGTTTACAAGCAATTCGAGACTCTCTCTAAACTCTCTCCGAAGTAATTCTCTAATTCCCCGATCAACTGATTGAGCAACCTTAACCCTAATGACAACCTCCCTTTATATAGAGACATGTTATGCTACTGGGCTAGGGTTTCCCTACATGGACTGTTAATAGGTCTAGGCCCAATTCGCCTACCATATGCTATATGGAATCTGATTTAGCCCAATTACTTCTAATTAACTATTACAAAACTAAATCCACTAACCGTTTATCATTTTACTAATTACAAGATATCCAAAGACCAAATCTAAGTTGTTGTCACAAATGTGCACCAACAGTATTCAGACCTTGGAGATGCGTTTTGTTCCCCTTACTGCAACAGAGTGGTTAATATGCGTGAGGCACTCCTAGATCGTGAAATGAGTTTGATTAGATACACAATTGCTACGTTGCGTGAACGGAGTAAGTAAACCATTACATCAGCTAAACGCATGTATATATATATATATATATGCTCAAAACATTTAATTATATAATGTTTGCTTGATAGCTCATTATTTACCAACCAAAAACTGGGTTTGAAACATACAAAGTTGTCTTCGAAAGCTTCGAAAGAAATCAATATGTAGCATCGAACGGAATCGATACATTTGTGGATGTGCTCAACCAAGAAGAGAAGAAGAGGAATAAAAAATCATCACCGTACAGATTCTTCCTGCATAGTACAATGCTGGTATGTTTCTGATTTTCGCCAAATATGATTTATCATTTGCATGATTATCTAAACATTTTCGCATGGCATATTCAACAAATTCACATGTTCAACATTTTCACCTGGCATGTTCAGTGAATTCGCATGTACATTTGTCTGCTTTATCATCATTTATGTATTTATATACACATTTTCGCATGGCATACTCAACAAAATCGCATGTTCATACATTTTCGCATGGAATGTTCAGCGAATTCGTATGTATGTGTAAACATTTCGTATGCATCCTCACATGGTAATACATTAATTGACCTTAATTTTATTTACTTAAAATACAGGCAAGCATCATGTACGGGCCTAGCTACACCGACCAACATCGGCTAAACGTATTTAGCTCAAATCTTGAAGACATGTTAAAGAATACGAGCTAAAGAAAAGGATTAGTTGACCTTTTTTTATTACAGTACTTCAAGGTGCCCATTTCTATTGCATATGCTTCCACATGAAAACTAGTCAAGTTGAATTAATTGACAACTCAGCAGTCGAACAGGAGTTTGATGATAGATACAAAGAGCTTCAAACATCCTGGTAATACCAAATTTGTTCATATGCGTGTTATGATGATGTAAAAATACTAACTCAATGTTGCTTTGTTACAGAGGAGGGTACTGGTTTTATACCTAAAAAAGTCCTTAAAACCTACAACAGCTATCAAACTATTTGAAGAATCCATTATAAAAAGAAAAGTGATGGAGTAGAGAACTGAACATAACGGTGTAGATTGTGGAGTGTTTACAATGCGACATATGGAAAGATACAACGGGAAAACACAGTGGACAAGTGGGTTTGTGAAAGAAAATGAGGTAAACAATAGACAAAATTCATAACTCAATCTCCTAGATATCTTAGTAAGATTATTCTATCCGAGTACAATCTACAATGTGAAAAAATAGTTAAAGAGACAAGGGCATTCGATAAAGTCCAGACATGGACACATATATGCCAAATTTGGAGCAAAAAATCGCAGCCATGTTGAATCGTTGCTTTGGAAAGCAAGAGTGAACTATTAGACAATGGTTATGTTAGTTAGTTTAATATAAACTTTGGAAAGCCGGTGTAAATTGAAACAAAATTTCTGAAAACAAAATTTCTTTCACGTTAGTTTTCCACACAATTTGTATGGTTTATGGCATGAAAAACAACCATACACCAAAAAACAAACATCCACTTTTTCCATACGATACATGCTAAAAAACAAACACAAATTAGACAATACAACTCGCACACACAAACACAATCACGTCACTCAAACCAACTCACTTATACAACATAGCCATTCGAAAGAGGAAAGAAACTTTATTTCATGTCCATCGAGCATCTTAAAATAGTTATTGCATTCGCAAGCTCTTTCAACTGCTTCTCATCCCTCTCACCTAGGTCAACCATGAACATCACAACGATTTCTCGAAGGCTACATTCTTGCATCTGTGAGAGCAAGTTCACGATTTTTCTCTTCTCTTCATATTCTCCCTTACCCACAAAATATTTGTTTCCAACATCTCTTTGCATGACCGATCCTCTTCAATTTTTTCCTGAATCCTCTTTTTCAAAACATTTTTGATACTTGAACAGAAGAATATGAGGCAGAGGAGGATGATGGTGAGTTTGCCATTTTTTTTCAGGATAAGAAACAAGTGGTATTGAGATGGGGAGTTATAAAGAATATATCCTATATAAAATAACATTGTGTGAAGTGATAATTATTGTTATCTCTATTTTTATTATTATTATTATTATTATTATTATTAGTAGTAGTAGTAGTATTAGTATAAGACATATACTATTGTTATTGTACTTATGTTGGATTCGCATGTACTTCATATATATTAAAATCGCATATTATTATTAAACTCTCATATTATTCTGTAAATTTCTATTAAAATTGCATATCACAATAGGATTATTTTTAATCACAAAATAAAATAAAAACTCAATAACCTATAACCAGACAAATGTAAGTATAAACTATGTAACTTAACTAAAAACTAACAATTTAAAAAAAACAGTTAATCTGATGTGAATGTTATCTAATGACGACTTTTAACATAAATACAAAACTTACCACCTTCACAAAATAAAATCGCATATTGTTATTGAATTTGAATAGTACTAAATTCTCATTCTATAATTTTCTTAAATTCGCATATCACAATAGGATTATTTTTAATCACAAAATAAATTAGAAAAACCAATAAACGATAACCAGAAAAATGCAACTATGAAACTTAACTAAAAACTAACAAGTTAAAAAACAAACAATTAATTTGATGTGAATGGTATCTAATGATGACTTTTAATATAAATACAAAACTTACCACATGTACCTACCAATTAAATTTACTACTTTTATATCTAAACATTGATACCATATCTTCCCAAATAAACACCAGAATCCCACCAACAACACCTGATCTCCAATAATCTCACACACACAAAAAATGACTTCAGAAGAAATTGTAAACATTGCGATCAAGTAGCTGTTGTCAACTCGCACATTGATAGGAATAAGCACTGATATCAACTCTTCTCATTTGATGTTTGATGTGCAGGGACGTGTTCTTGATTCAACGAAAAAGAATCAAGCCATGTGGGAGCAACTACTAGACGAATCCCCATAACCCTTCAAGGACAATGCCATCGAGAAAATCAAAGAACAATCCCGAGCTAACAACTTGGTATACTCTTTCCTGAAGGACGCTATGACTTCAGTGAAACATAAAATGGACTACAGCTCAAAGGAGCGTGAGAAGATATTTGCAAGAAAATAACTAACTTGATCTTTTGGTATGTTTATATACTTTATTATGCTAATGTGATGGTTTTTGGGTGGTCGATGTTTTGCTACTATGATGGTTTTTTGGGTGCTGGATGTTTGTGATGGTTTTAAGTATGAACTATATTTTCTATGAAACAAGTTTGTTATATAGTATTTTCTTGTATACTGAATCGGTATGGGTTTATAACTGGTTAATCGCAAGTAATATATATATATATATATATATATACATATATATATACATATGTATATGTATATATACATATATATATATACATATATATATATTAAACAAATCGCGTAGATTAAAAATAAAATCGCATATTGTAAAAAATACCCAGTAATATAGATAACCAATTAATATCGCATGTATTAAAATAAATTTGCATATTGTGATGTTGTTTGGGTGGTTGATGTTTGTGATGGTTTTAAGTATGAACTCGCATAGATTAAAAATAAAATCGTATATTGTAGAAAATACCCAGTAACATAAGAAAGCCAATTAATATCGCATGTATTAAGATAAATTCGCATATTGTGATAATGTTTGGGTGGTGGATGTTTTAATGGTTGATTTTTTAAGTTTGTAGTAGTCTTGTAAGAATATGGGATTTTAACTGGTTGTATGCCTTATATATTGAAAAATTAAATTGCATATTGAAAAAAAATAAATGTCCAGTAACCACAAGTGATGTCCATTAACAAGGTTTATTCTTCATCTTCTGAAACCTCCTCCCATTCATCGTCATCACTATCATCTCATCATATATGTTTTCATCATTCTCTCCACTATCATCTTCAACGTCATCAACATGGCCAGGGTCTTTGTCAAGCTGGACTCCCTTCTTTTTCTTTTGTTTATTACCTTTCAATTCCTTACATGTACGAATATCATGACCTTTTCCTTTGTAAACACTACATGTCCTTGTTCTCTTCCCTTTGCGACTGATCATTTGTTCCTTTTTTGATTTAATCCTTTTATGTGACCCACGACCTTTGTTTCTTATACTAGTTGGGACATGGACAGTTGGCGGTGCATCAGTTGGTGGTTGTTGATAACCAATTAGCTTTGATAACCGATCATACTTTGGGTTAATCGACTTAGTTATGCGACTCTCGTCTAGTTTTTTTTAATCTCCTTCATTTGATCCCTAACTAGAACCAGTTGATGAAGGTCAATAATCAAATTGTTAACCAAATACTCCCATGTATTCATGATTTCACGAGCAATCTGTTTAGCCTTGTATTGTTCGTCCTTTTCATCTACCTTTATATCAAAAGTGGAGTTAGTTCGTTTGGAACCACATCTTTTGTCCATCTCTTCATAATGTATTTGTTTGGTATTTCTTTAACTCCAATAATCTTGAAAACTAAAAAGATGTGGCGATAGATCAGCCCGTACTATCCGAAACGCAAACAACTACATTGTGCAATCACATCTCCTTCAAGCTTCTTGAAACACACCTACAAACAACAAAATACAAAACCAAACTTAAAATCGTATGTGTGATTAACATATCGCATGTGATTAACACCTACAGCAAACAAAATAAAAAAAATGTAAAATCGCATGGCTGTTCATCTAAATTGCATGTTGTAAACCAGATATTTTTTCATAAGTAAATATGTTGTGCATTACCTGTAAAAAACCTTCTCTGTGGGCTTTAAAGTCTATAATCGATATCCTTAATAGTTTACCCTTGATTTTGGTCTCCATAGATAGACATTCATTAGCAGTTACGTATAACTCTGTCTACTGATCGAAGAATATGGACCTGGTGTACACTTTTTTTGCATCTTCTTCCAGAGTAGATTTGGTCCAATCGTCAGGCTCAACATATCTTGATATGTGACCATTCTTTCTATGGTTGAACCTTTGGACATCCATCAAACCATCAAAATGATTCAAAAATTCTACAAGAGTGAGTTGAGAATTCGCATCCTAGCAAAAAAAGGTTCTCGCTCTTTGATCTTGAAGTTGTTCGCATAAGTCCAGACATTGGCTCATGACGATAAAAAGCGGGAATCCACATTGATCTCATTGCAAACATATCATAGAACCATTTGTTTTCGGTAAGACCAAACTCAATCATTATCAACTTCCACTCTCTCTCGAATAAAACCGGCTCAATTGAATCTGTCAATACAATATCACACATTCTCCTTTTAAAATCATCGTTGTTGCACAATTCATGACCAACCTACATGAAAAAATACTTTTACTATCAATACATAACGGATAAACAATGTAAATAAAAAATGGTAATGGCACACAATATAGCATACTAAACCTTGTCTGCCACTTTTTTCATTATGTGCCACATTCACAATCTACGCCGGCTGATAGTAAAAACACTCTCGATAGCATGTTTCATCGCCGGGACCTAGTCTGTCACTACAACCTTTGGCTGACGTCCAAATGAATTTACAAATGAATTGAGAAGCCATATATAAGATTCAATACTCTCCGACTCTAACAACCCAGCTCCAAGGGTTACATTTCGATAATGGTTGTCTATCCCAGTAAACGGTACAACCACCATCTTATACCTACACACAAGGAAATTAAATATTATGGCAAAAAGAACAATTCGCATACAAACTTAATAGAATCAGTTAATGTTCGATTTTTGAACTACTAACTTTAATGTATCGGTAACATGCGATTTTACTAGTTTATGGATTCATACAACATTCGAAAATGTTAAAAATGACATTTAAGTAACACTTACTTATTTTTTTTTTAAAGTAGTATCAAACGATATTACATCCCCGAACTCCATAAAATTTCGCTTACATAACCCATCCGCCCAGAATAAACCGGTTAAACGCTTGTTCTTGTCTATAGAATATTCAAACGAAAAATCCACTAGATGTTTTTTTTATCGGTAAGATCACCATGTCTGCATCATATTGTCCTATATAGCTATTAATTTGAGCTCTAATTTTTTTTTGCAATCATCGACAGTGGCGTCAACTTTCTCCAAACCACCATATCATTTTCTCATTATATGAAAAGCTTTCACCGGGCCAAGGTTTAGAGTCCCTAATTCCCATATCATTTCTTCTTGGACTTCTGACAAATTCTTGTAAGCTGGTAATAGATGAAGATCTTCAGGACATACAAACGTATGATTATAACTATCAACAAACTTCTTGACTGTAAATGATATTCCATCCACTGAACCAAGCATAAGTTATGCTTTGCACCCGGTTCAAACGGTTCCTTTTTTCCTTGTTTTGTATGGCTTCCTAGACTTCGAATAAGCATTATCAATAAACAATGGCTTATGTCCCTCTTTCGTACACACAAAATATTTAGTCTTAACTATACCACCACTGCTGTTTTCACCACCTTTGCGGATAAAAAAACCTGATAACTTGACATATGTTTGGTAAAACACGTAAGCTTTTTCGATAGAATTAAATTGCATGCCAACCACTTGTATAGCTGATGCTTCAAACTTTGGAATATAAAAGCCTTTCATCTACAATTAAAATAAAAAGAACTTCTAAGCAAACAAGTTTCGAAAACGTATAATCTCTAATAATATTAAAGCAACTATATGCGATTTATGGTATCATGCTAAGCGAAACCATCATGTTAATCCTTTCATCACATGCGATTTGTTGCTCTCATAACATGTGAATATAATCATTTTGATTCGATAACATTTAATCTCTAATAACATTAAAAACCTTCCAATCAATTACTATCAAATACCAAATCATTGCACCGAATATAAAAAATAAGAACATTTAAACATCTCAACTAAGAACTTACTATTGGACCCCTCAATTACAACATTTGCATTTGTAGAATTAGGATTTCTACCTTTCTCAATCATAACTCTCTGGTCACCACCTAATTGAACATGCTCACTGACGAATTCAACATCTTCGAAATCCACATTTGTATTTCGTCCGGTGCTGCTCTGTGGATCCATTGGAAACAACAATCGATCAAACTCTAATCTCGCAGAGATGAAAACCGCATCATATAGTTTTAAAAATTGTGAATATTTGAAACTGATACGATTCATAATTACCGGAATAGTGGTGTAACGAACTCGCGATCTGCTGATTGAAAGAATTGTCTAATTTGCCCTCTGCTGATTGAATGGATTGTCTGATATACCCTTATGTAGGAAAACTAAATCAGGGACACGTGCAGGGCTATTAAGATCGCGTAAGAATTTATATTTTTGATAGATATGTTAATTAAATATTATTAACAGTTCCTAACTTTTATATGTTTTTTTCTTATAATTTGTGTGCAATTACACTAAAGTCTTATCCGGCTGAGCTGTCTTTTAACTGCTTGGATTTGCATCTTGGGAACAATTGAGGGAGCAATAGTGGCATTAATGATGGAGAGAGGGAAGGTAGTAGTTTGGGTTATTATGTGGGATACCACTCTTCTAGCAAGCCTCTATAGTGTAAGGATCTCTAAATAATTAAGAAATTTAAACACTTATAAATAACCAATGAAAAAATAGAGATAAAAATTTAAATTTGTCATGCTAGAATCTGTGTGAATGGGGGATCGACTCCTTTGATGAGCACCGGACCGATCTAACTCACTAGCATAGGCGGAATTCATTGTTAGTGAGGTTGACAAACAAACAAGTGAGATCTACTGCTTTGCCTTTGATATATTGATAGACATGAACAAAGTACAGTGCAAGTAAACAGTTCAGCAGGGCTTCGCCACACCAATAGGATTCCTAACTCTGACACAACAATCCTCTATTTATAGGTCGACATGACTCGCACGGGAGAGTGTGAAACAGAGTGACTCGTGCGAGTGATTGCCTCGTACAAGTGACAGAGTGTCACTCGTACGAGACATGTGACTCACTCGTACGAGTCAGCTACAAAACAAATAAAATATACATTATCATTTACAAACTGACGTTCTAAGCCCTATATACATAACCAACATATCCTAGACGTAGGCAATAGACATTATGCACCAACAATCTGCATACCTTTAACATGCCAATTCGCCATCCATATATCTATATGAGACATCATTGGTGTAATTAATGGGTCAAAACAAGTAAAATTTTGGTTCTGGTGAAGACACTTGGTCCAATTACCCCCCCCCCCCCCCACACTTGGTCCAATTACACTTGGTCCAATTACCCCCCCCCCCCATGTTTATAGGTACCTGGTGTGATTACAAAAAGATGCCACCTCAATTATAATCTAATCTTTCAAATTAACTATTTAGATGGTTTCAAAAAAGGAAAGAGCGAAAAGCAAACCGACTTCCAGAATTTGATAGGCGTGCTGATGGTATGTGGTTAGCTGGGGACCCGATTCATGTGCTTAACAACGTTTGGGCTGCTGGTACATCGAGACATGAAAGTAGAGAGTTATAAATTTTCACAATCTTTTGATAAAAATGAAGCTTTTCGAGCTGAATTTACCATATTTTATTAGTACCCTAAGACTCTTATGAGCTATTCTAGTATAACTGATTATTTGACTTCTGAATTTGTAGAACTTTCTTTCCAAATCCCCGAAAGAAGATTCATCCTTGAAGGCTATGGATATCCGACTTTATACAACCCGGAAAGTAACAATAAAGTCCAATTTTATATTTATCTCACAAGTCATCGAGATGTGCATGGTGTCATTGTTTTGATTATCACTTCTACTTTGTCCATGTTTGTTGACTTTTAAAGTGGATTAGTATTGGTGCTCTATGTGGTCTTATTAGGCAATCTGGTTATAGATCAAACCAATGCACAGAAAAGAAATGCTAATATTTATGCAGAAGGGTCGGGTGGAAGCTTCAGTTTTGATGCTTATCATATGACAATGCCTCACCCTAAGGGTAGATCAAACAACCCTCTTATGTATGATGTATGATGTATGAGCGCGTGTAATTGACCATCGGGTTGTATGTACCGTTATTAGGTAGTGATGTCATATTATGCATTGAGAAGGCATTATCTCTGTCGGGTCTAGCGAGGGAAGAGGTGAACTATATTAATGCCCATGCTACATCAACACAAGTAGGGGACATTAAGGAACATCAAGCTTATCTCAGTCGGGTCAGGCGAGGGAAGAGGTGAACTATATTAATGCCAATGCTACATCAACACAAGTAGGGGACATTAAGAAACATCAAGCTATTGTTCATTGTTTTGGCCGGAACCAAGAGGTGAAAAATTAAATCAATACACCACTTAGTTGTTTTTGTGAAACTTGACTACTTACACTAATACAAAATTTGATTTAGTTGAGGGTGAACTCTACAAAATGAATGATCGGCCACCTCATGGGAGCCGCTGGTGCTATGGAAGCTCTCGCAACAATACAAGTAATGCAATGAAGTAATTTGCTGTTTTGTTTTACTTAGACCATTTGTTTTGAATCTTAATTTTTAGTTTCGGTATGTTACATAGGCGATACGGACAGGTTGAGCACATCCAAATCTTGATTTTAGTTTCGGGTATGTTACTTAGACCATTAGTTTTGAATCTTAATTTTAGTTTCGGTATGTTACATAGTTTAGGTATTTTACATAGACGATACGGTCATACGTATTAATCGTATAATATATGATAATTCGTTGTCAAATAAAATGTGTTATGTAAAATTTCTAAAAATAATCCGTGTTTACACACGAGTATAAAACACATATAATAAGTCACATTAAATACTAATTGCCACGTGACAGCTTATTAATCCTTGCTATTGATTTTGAGCAGGATTACACCATGCACTTCATCCGCTCTTTTTGCTCAGCACTTTCCATAATTTAGAAATTCAATTTCCTTTCAATCTTGTTCCAATCACAAATCTTCAGTTATATTCTTCAAACCCAAGAACTAATTGTTCTTTATTGACGCTTTAAGATCTGGCATCTGTTTACACAATCCACCGGCCACAATCGACCCCAAAATTGTTAGATGCGAACCCTAGGTGGCGATGGAAGTGGTCGACGTTAAAGCTAGGGCTTCTTTCGGAACCCTAGGTGGCGGTGCCGGTGGTAAGTGGTGGTTGCTAAATAAGTTATGCCTTTTATCTGATGAGGATGAGGATTGGAATGTTTGTACCTCGATTGCTTTGATGTTTTTTGATTACTGTAGGCATAATCCGGTAAGAATGAGGATTGTGATGTCGGAAATTCAGTTTTATACTCGATGACTATGAACAATGCTTCATTCGAGAGATATAGTTCCTTCAAAGTGAAATTCGACGGTGTTACATCTTGCAGGCGTCTTTTGACATCCTTATTATATTAGATTTATTCAATATTTAATTATGTTTTTAATTAAATCATTTATTTATTTTTTTATTTATTTGCAGTTGTTATCTTCATCGTTTGTCGAATTTAACTTCCTAACAAGATCCCAACTCGTGATGTATTATATTCATGGAAGGTAAAGGTACAAAAAGTGAGCGAAAGTTCTGTTTCAAGGATGAATGGCTCAACATAGTAAATGACATTCAAATGCAATTTGGATAGCTCATCGTCTTTGATGTTGTTGGTAAATTTACTTTTCACATGATTGCTTATTTGTCTTAATGGTTATGGGCTTGAAATTGATATACCGCCCAGGGAACAAGCTGATAAGATGGATGAGGATGTTCCAGATGATGCCTTAAATGATGTCTTGAATGAGGATCAAGAGATGGACGAGCAAGTTGTAGCTCAACCTCAACATGATGACAGCTATATCACTAGAATCGTCTCAAAGCATCAAAATATTCATCAAAATGGTACATCTTAATCTTCTTTTTACATGTGTGTGTATACATATGACAAGGGTTGCATATAAATCTCAAGTTAGTCACCAAATAGTATTATACTGTGAGACTTTAACTACAAGAAGTTATCACAATTTATGATACAACAGTGGTAGCATGTTTGGATTTGCATTTTGAAACTGATTCCTATTATAGCGTTCTGTTTCTGGGTCAGTTAATCAGTTTCATACCAGCTGCGTTGAGGTTAATTGTTACATGGCATAACATAATTATCAGTTTAGGGCCACATTTAAGCTGAGTTGAACAGTTTACACTCTTTAATCATAAGTTTTTTTACAAGTATCTTTTCCTGATATTGAGTATGCAGTAATCATTAGCGTACTTTAAGAAATTGTAATACATTTCAACAGAACGTAAGGTTGTTGTATACCCTTTGGTTAATCTCTTTATCTATTACTATGATCTCATTAGTTTTTATCTTGAAAAAAATGCAGTGTAGTACAATTTTAGCTAAAATGGTAGAGTAATTGTAAACTGTAGTGTACCAGTTTGTAATTTGGTAAATTGCAGAAATATAAATAGTCAGTTGCAAACTGTAGTCTGTATGTTGTCAAAGGCTCAAGCCCAGAGCCCAAGCTCAAGGCGCTTAAAAAGCGGAGGCTTTTTTTAAGCTAAGCGCAGAGTATAGAATCCCTTTTAGAGTTTTAGGGTACAAACAGAAGAAAAAGAGTAATGATTGTTGTAGTTATCAGGTTTGTCACTTGTTTTGGGTGTCTTCTTTAGCGCCTGATATGCTTAAACTCTTGTCTTTTTGCGCTTGCGTCCAGCTCTAGGCGTGCACCTGGCCATGGTTATATTACAAAAAAGGCTCATCGCCTAGGTCACCACCAGGCACATAACCATCGCTGCGCTGCGCCTCTGCTCCTAGGCGCGCACGAACGACGCTTTTGACAACATAGTGTAGTCTATCAAATTTGTGATCAGCTGTAACCTGGATGTAATTTAGGTATACTATCAGGTGCCGTAGTAAATCTGAGCAAATGGACATATGTGGTACATGGGTTAAAATTTGATTATGGGTCAACTAAAGTCTCAACTATAATGAAGTTTGGCTTGCATACAACCTGTTGATTATTGAAGACTTGAAGGTACTTTTTTTCCCTAACTTGACCCCCAATTGTTAAATCTTGCAAATTCTCTAATTCCGTTGGTATCTTGGGGTTAAATTGGTATTGTGCTAATTAAAATCTGTGATGGACATGAAGGCAAATTTGGTTTCATTTCTTTGGGTGATGAATGTTGTCCTTGAAGACGGGTCTAATACGTTGAAGCTTATTTACGATAGAGGCTTAATCGGCTCAATTCATAACTGGAATGTCTTTTCTTATTTCATAATTCAGGCACATCAACTTGGACCCACACTAAAATCGGCCCGTTTCAGCTTGAACTTGCTTCGACCCGTTAGGTGTGAAGCATAGTCAACCTACCCGCGTACATAGATCTTCTCCATGCTAGCAATGTGTCCTCATACATAATTGAAAGGAAAGGTTGCAGTGGTGAAGATTTGTTGATCAAGATACGCTGGGAAACTGTAGCGATGACAGATTCAGATGATGTTGTGCTTATAGTCCAAAAGAAACTATGGCTTACAAGTGAAAGCTTGAGGGAAACAGACTAAGTGTTGAACCTAAAACTCTAAAACACCACTCTAAACAAAGGTATTAAATTGGGAGGGGGGGGGGGGTTCGCATCAGATTGTGACTTTAGTTTTTTCTTATGATTTCTTGATTTATTTTTATGATATGCATTTGCGTCTACAAACTCCTATTTATGTTCTTATATGTGTATCATATTAGTTGGATTTAATTTAAATGATAATCTAAATATGCATACAACTGATAAGTGATGCAAAAGTAAACATTGTTTTTGGTTTTATGATTGCAATATAAATTTTGTAGTTCTATAGTTATTGTTATTAGCGGTTGGTAAAGGTAAAACACATTTAAGATATATTTGGCAAAAGTTACATTTGTATTGATTTATTTTGGGATCTATTCTACAAAGATGATTTATGTAAATTCAAATGTCCAGCCTGTCAAGTTCACGGGTTATAATCCCAGGACTGAGTGGATTACTATAAAATTTTGGTGAGAAATAATTCTGTGTTGGATTTTAATCAGGCTTTTGATTGGTTGGGTAATAGTTCAATGAGGATTAGATTCTGGAAAATGCAGGGCCAAGATTAGCAATGAGAAAATTCATAGAATGTGCACAGGCCAATATTATATATTTATTCTGAAAAGCGGAGAGCATTGGGTCGTGAAAATATGGCCCAGTTTGGTTATAACATTGACGGTATTGGGTTGATAGTTAATAATATTTTGTTTATTCTGATTTGATAAGAGGCTACGGGCTACCTTGGCTTGATTAACTTTTTGAATGTTATTAACTGTATATGGTAAAAAGATTATTTTGCTTTGTTAAGAAAATTATAGGGATTGACATGGCTGATAGTTTGAGTGTGGTGGTTGTTTATAATATTCAAAGTTGATAGGTATATTGTTTTATTTTGTAATAAGTTTCGAGTTTAAATTTATCATTAATATATCAAAATAAAAAAATAGAAGTTTAAATTTAGTTTGGTGTTTGTCAAACATAAAAAAAATATTGTATTGGTCTCTTGATGTTGTACTTTCAAAGTTGCTAACTTCATGATCCCGAAAGTTAAATCTTAAAAAGTTGGATTTGGATAATTGCAATGCTATGCATTATACGAACGGGTCGGTTAATGTGTCAAACTAAAGCATGTTGGGTTGGGCTAGCTGACCCACAATCTTTTACCCATTTATCTGAATTTTTGTAAATATATGTGAAAATGGATCGATTGTACGATTAGAAACAGGTCGACCTTTATCGATTAGGACTTAAGGCACAATCTACTGGATGGTGATGATTTTAGGGGTTTATTTTGTTAAACTTTTTTTAGTGGTTTGCACTCAGTCAGCTATAGAATTTGTTTCATGCTATAATGGTCACCCGGATTTAAGCCGGTTGGCACTAGACTAACACAAACTCTGCAATTAAAATATTTGCTTTATTACTTTGTAATAATTTATAGCGTTTGTAATAACCACCAAGGATCATCGTTTATATTTACCAACATAAATGATTTTGGGACAAGAGAATGAATAGAGGAACAATTATAAAGAATGTTAACATCTTAACCGTTAATTTTTTATTTAAAAGATTCTCATTAAGATTGGATAAAGTGATTTAGTTTATATGATTTTGAGGGTACTTGATTGACGAATCTTTTTGTTGAAGATTGTAACTGGAAGGCGTAAAGGTATAGTGGTGGTATGATGTAAAGGTATAAATCTATATTATATATAGTATCTGCGTCTTTTTTATGAACTTATATATTTGTTAAATTGAATTTTAGGGTGTCACTAAATACTAATTAGAATGTGGCATGTTAAGATAATCTTGGGGGCAACGATTATAATGTTTTGGAAATAAATAGGACATGTAAATTTGGCATTTCACCAAGGATGAGGTCAGTGGTAGTAGACTTGAGAAAATGTTAACAAGAAATGTAGAAAGAGGGCTTCATAGTGCCATCTTGGTTCTAAAATTTTCAGCTGACAGTTACATTCTTTCACTTTAATTAATTTATACTGTATATTAACTTGTTATAAGTTGGTTTCATGATGGGTCTCTTTTCGGCTCCATAGTAGCGTCACTCTTCATCATATATAGATTCTAAAAATGATTATTTTGTCAAACAAAAGTTTGTTGTTTAGATCGTCCATACCAAAGATCTTGAAAGTTTTACAAATTGTTGAACCATTTAATTCTAAAAACAAAAACCTTTACCTGATTGTTAGTAATTTTGTGCTTCAAAAGAAACTCCTAAATACACATAAGATTATTTTTCTCAGAAAATGGTGATATTAAAGAGCTAAAGCTATAATAATAGAAATAAAGGTTTAAAGATATGCACTTACAATTTCGTCTGGTTCGGGTCCTTCGTGGAGTTGACTTGTGACTCAATCGGGTTTGGAAGAATCTGTGGGTCTATTAAAGAGTTCTTCAGCGGCAAACTGTGGGGAGCAGCTCTTGCCTATGGGCATCAAGATCAAACTATGTGAGGGTAGTAAATGGGCGACACGTTGCGGAATGACAGAGTTGGCCGGTTAAAAGACAGTTTCATTGCATCATTTATAGTGGAACATTTTTTTTCATTTAAAAGTTTAGGTCAACACATATAAATAATATAATTTATTGTGAGACAATCCGTGTAACACACGGGTACTTAAACTAGTGAGTTCCATGTTAGGATTAGTGAAGACTTGGGCCTTGGAAGGGCAGCTGGCCCTAATATCAAGGTAACCGGCCCTAGATAAATCCAAGGAAGGTTTTTTGCAAGTTGCCAAAAATACGTTTTCATGTTCCCAAAAACTGTAACCCTAATCTATTTAGTATGCATACTTGTGTAGGGCTTAGCAGTTTCCTGGGCACCTACTAGTTGCAGCTTGTGTGCGTAGGTCACACCAATCGAACCACAAATTCTTGTGTTCATTTTTTTTCTTTTTGAGGTCGTGTGTGCGCGTGGAGCTATAGGCTCTTTAAGATCCAGGGAAGTTCATACACTATATTTGGCCATCGCCACAAGACCATATTCCGGCAGACTCTTGTGCACCTGTTGTTCAGAGCCGCTGAACATGTTTTGCTGTTGCGTTTGTTTGTGATCACTTGACCTCCAACCAAACAACAGCTGATCGCTTTTGTTTATTGTTGTTAAGCCGAGAAGAAAAGAAGCATCTTAGAAGTTGGTTTCAATCAACATGTTAATTGGCAAACCATAAATTGCAGGTTTTTGTCTTATTCATTTGTTGGGTTACTTGAGTGGCAAGTAATCTCATCCTTATAGCTGTGATACACCTAACAAATGTGGTATAAGAGCCCAGACTCGTTTTTTTAATCGGTTATCATGGAAGAATATGGCAAAATCAAGATCAACAAGTTTGATGGGCATGATTTCGGGTTCTGGAAGACGCAACCAGCTCTCTATCAGAAAAAGTTGCATCAACCATTGTTGGAAAAAAACGAAATACATAACTGATGCAGATAGGGAGTAATACTCTTTTGACACTAGAGACTAGGATATATAAGTGAAAAGGGTATGAAGATGCAAGCAGCGAATGACAAACTTCCAAATCTGAAGAAAGTGGAAGTCTGGTTCTGTGAGCCTCCTTCAAAGGTTATCTTCACAAAGTCCAAGAACAGACATAAAGAAAATTCAAAGGTTTAGAAAAATACACAAGAAAAGAACGAGTTGTGGTTGAACACGAAACTAAAGATGACAATGAGGCATAATCAATCCTTTTCCCTTAAAAATTCCATATTAGACACAAAAGAACACGTGCACATGGCAGTACGTATTAGTCATACGACTTCTATAGTCAATAGCATCCAACTCACCTTAAGAACAATTCAAGTACCACCAATGTAAAAAAAATGTAACTTTTCCTAGTTGTCAAAGGCGAAAAGGGTGAGCCTTGGACCTTTGCTCAAGTCCCTTAAAAAGTGACGGCTCGACAAAAGCAAGGCGCATAGCATAAACATACCAGTTTTTTGGGATTTTAGACGTGCTTTAGGCCGGTTCAGACTAGTTTGCGTGGAATTTGCAAAATTTTGCTTGAATTTTCAGAATGTGGTGAGATCTTAGCAAAATCTGACTGTAATATGGCCAGAATCTCACCCAAAGGTCGCCGAAGTGCCTATATAACAGTAAAGCAGCAAAATCTTACTATAATATGGCCAGATTCTCACCCAAAGGTCGCCGGAGCACCTACATAATAGTAAAGCATTTTCCTTGGTCATTTCCTCGCCTTAGGGCATAGAAACGCGCCCGAAGGGCTTTTGACAACATAGGAACTTTTTTATGTATCTATTTCAGCCTATTGTGCTAAGACTTAGCTTAATAATACATCAGTAACTAGACAACACCAAGAAGCGTTAATGATCTTAGAAGAACAAAAAAAGGCACATTTCCAACATCCCTTTCCCCGTTCCTAGAGTGTATGATAACAACTCCCAGACAAATACACAAACATCCAATGTTCCTAATTTCCATGTGTATTCTGGTCCTCTTTTTGAATCTCATTTCACTTTGACCGGAATCAATCTTTTACGTTTGAGGTTCTTGACCTTTCTATCTTTAATTTGTAAAGGCTTCTCAACAAATTTCAGTTTTCATTTACCTCTATGTCTTGAAGAGGTATTACAAGAGATTTATTAGCTAAGCATTTCCTTAAGTTGCATACATGAAACACAGCAGGTACACGTGCCATTTCTTCTGTTAACTTTAGCTTATAAGCTATTGGTCCAATTCTTTTAATAACTTCAAATGGTCCAACAAATCTTGGGCTTAGCTTTTTGTCACACCCCAACCGATAGCGGAATTATCGGGCCGTACGTAATTAGATTGCTCGAGACTTCATAACACTAAATGTGACAAGTATTTAATAAATAATATTTCATTTCATTACTAATGGTTCAAGTACATGAATTAGAAAACAAAAATACAACAAATATTGCATGATTAATCTATAAACATGAATTTAAAGTTTGGTGCGTTTCTAGTCTTTTCTACGAAGTTTCATTCGTCGTCATCATCATAGAATTCCTGCAATACGTATTAAAGTATAGTTCAATATAAAAGTATTGGCAAGCATACAAGTTTGAATACTAGCGTAAGTAGAAAAGTTTAAACGAATCCACATGGCATAATAGTTAACTTAAATTATCATACAATACTAGCATGCAACTATACATGCCAATCCAAAGCTTACCGCTAGCGTAATCTAATCATAGCAATGACTAGACTGTTTTGTTTACTTAACATGACCTCACGAATACGGGTGTTGCGTTACTCCTATAGCGCTATACATGTTAAGGGAGGCTTGAAACAAGTTAATGACAAAGCATAGCACATGTAACGATTCTAGCATAACGTATTAAGCATGTATGACGGATTGGTTGTATGTAAGCATGTTTGTAAGTGTATGTGTGCGTTTTTAATAAAGAACAAGTATTGCAACCAAAAGTGTCAAAAAGTAAAAGGGTCATGTATACTCACAATTTTGCAAAGCTTCCCGATTATCCGTGTTTTGGCGAGTTGATGTGAATAGGAGATGAAGGTGTGTGAGTATTTGGAATGTTATCGGAGGATTCAGATTGGAATTTAAAGTACAAAAGTATGTATACACAAAGTAATTATCTAGTCTTAAACACTCGTTTTTGACACTATAAATCCCTTATGGGTTGATGTGATTTCATGGGCCAAGATACCCATTAGAATCGTTAACGAGAGGTTCAAGGTTTAGATAATATAACCTATTACCATGACATGTAACCATGTTAATCATCGTCAAGGATTCGGTTATGTATATATATTTATCGTATAGTTTGTGTAATAATTTTAAGCTAAGTTTATCAAGGATATCATAGATTGTCATATAAGTCATGCATGGAGGTAGGAGGATAACCATCCTTTAACCTCATTGTAAGATTCACCAATACACAAATTATCACAAGGATAATTCGGATGATCATGAATGAAAAGGAAATGTACCATAATTACTATACCAAGTAGCCAAGTAACCTTTAACCCGGGTGACCCGGCACCGACATAGAAAGAGTTAACTAAGTGTCAGAGGCTTGACGGGGTTATGTCACTTTCAAGCTAGCAAACCACTTGGGATAGCAATTGTAAAACATCAAGTGAGGTGGTGGAATGAAGGCAGGATAGCCAAGGCTTCCAAGTATTCACACCTATACCAAAACACAAGTCTTGCCATCAACTTCATGGCAAGCTCGAATGGTTTCATCACTTGTGGGTTGCATAAACCCTTGCAAAAACAGAAAGTTTAGAGGTGTCTGCACCTCTTAAACTCATAAGAATCTAGTCCTAACAAGTCTCATAACCTTAGATAGGTTTAAGAACAAGTAGGCACAAGATTCAAACAAGTTTTAATCAAGAAAAACAAGATACAAAAGTATAAATGAAAGCCGAATTTTAATCCTACTTTGTACCTCAAATGTAGTGAGGTTTCACCTTAGTTTGCCAAGCCAAGCTTGTGAAAACCTTTCTAGAGGTTATCCAAGTAGAAAAAGAAGAAAACATAAGAAAATGAGAAGAAAAGTGAGCTAAAACTCACTTAGAATGGTTGCAACTTTCTGCCAAATCTTGAAAATTAGAGAGTAACCAAGAGGATTTGAGAGGTATTTGAGTGTTTGGAGTGTGTTTAGGAGTGTATAGAGGCTTGTATTAATAAGTGGGGATTAGGGTTTGGGAGTTAATGAAGGTGGAAGGTGATTGGGGGAGAAAGGGGGTGGAGAAGGGTGAAATATGATGGGCTTAAAAAAAGGTAGAAGGTGATTGGAGGAGAAAAGAGGTGGAGAATCTTTTGGTTTCGTTCACTTTAAGTCCTTGCACTTTGTAACTAGGTTATTTTATGCCGTTTTCTTGTATTTTAACTTGTTTTAGGTATCCAAAGTGTATTTTAAGTCTCGGTTTTGCGTATAAACACGTATTTAAATATTGATTGGGTATACAACACAAATATGAAATGTAACATGAACTTTCTAAAAATAAGAATACGGAAATACGAGGCGTTACACTTTCATTTCTTACCAAATTGAATTACTCATTTCCAAGGAGATACTTTTAACAATACACTGTCTCCAACTTGAAATTTTAATGGCTTACGTCGATTATCTGCATAACTCTTTTGGCGAACTCGCACCGTTTTCACTCTTTCCTTGACTTGAATTATCTTGTTAGTTGTTTCTTGTACAATCTCAGGACATGATAGTTATTTTTCTCCTATTTCTATCCAACATACAGGCGTTCTGCATTTTCGTCCGTAGAGTGCTTCAAAGGGGGCAACATTAATGCTTATATGATAACTATTGTTATAAGAGAATTCTATTAGTAGCATATGTTCATCTCAACTTCCTCCAAAGTCTATCACACAGGCTCTTAGCATGTCTTCCAAAGTCTGAATTGTCCTTTCACTTTATCCATCGATTTGAGGATGATAGGTTGTACTTAAGTGTAGTCAGGTTCCTATAGCTCTTTGGAAACTTTCCCAAAAATGAGAAGTAAATTGTGACAACCCGTACTTTCGAGGTTAGCGTCATCTAGTTTCGTGATTTTAAATTACGTGTCAGTATGTTTTACATTTCGTTACGCGTCACTTTTATATGCCACATGTCAAATATGATTTAATATATATAAGTTAAATAATAATCCAAACTAACTAGCTAGCAATACATGCATATATGTTCCTTTTTGGTACATGAAACAAATGACTCGAAACCAAAATCGTTAGCATGACCCAACCCACACCCTAGGCCCGTTACACCGTCGGCCCAAACCTCACCTTCTCCTCTTCCTTTTCGGTCCACACAAACCCAAACTGGCACCCCTTGATCTCGTCCCACATCAAACCCAATCCCAAACTGCCCCAAGCCCAAAATCCCTCATGTACGTATGCATGTGTCCGTGTGTGTAACTTGTGAATCACAAAAAATCCCTAACACTCCCTCCTCTCTCCATCGATCTACGGCTGCAGGCGACCCTCCACTCCCATCGTCGCTACTCCTTCTCTCTCTCTATCTCTCACTCTAGTTCTCTCTCTCTCTCACCTCTCCAAGGTTAGTGAGTATATTTTTGTTTGATTCGGTTTGAAGTTCTTGTAAAAACATTGCTGCATTTTCTTTGTAACTTGAACTCTTGCTCAAGTCCCTTAAAAAGCAAGGGCTCGACAAAAGCAAGGCACATAGCACAAACACATCAATTTTTGGGATTTTAAACATGCTTTAGGCCGGTTCAGACTAGTTTGCCTGGAATTTGCAAAATTTTGCTGGAAAATTCAGAATGAGGTGAGATCTTAGCAAAATCTGACTGTAATATGGCCAGAATCTCACTCAAAGGTCACCGGAGCGCCTACATAACAGTAAAGCATTTTCCTTGCTCCTCTCCTCGCCTTAGGGCCTAGAGACGCTCCCGAAGGGCTTTTGACAACATAGGAGCTTTTTTATGTATCTATTTTAGCCTATTGTGCTAAGACTTAGCTTAATAATACATCAGCAACTAGACAACACCAAAAAGCGTTAATGATCTTAGAATAGCAAAAAAAGGACATGCTTCCAACATCCCTTTTCCCGTTCCTAGAGTGTATGATAACAACTCCCATACAAATACACAAACATCAATGTTATCTAACACCTACTTCCATAACTGAAAAAAAAGAATGAGCGAAAATCTAATGACAATCAAGCCATGACAGTCAGCCAGAGTTCTGATAAACACAAATAGAACTCTGACATATTCAGTTAGATCCAGGTATAGATAATATAAGGTGTCACGTTCTTCTAAACCAATTTTATGCATTTGAAACTACCACACACGTATAAAAACTCAGATTAACAACAATGTAAAGTTATTCATATCCACACACGATAAACAATTCGAAAGGAAAGTACCTGAAATGGATGAGCAACTAAATGGCCTTTAGCGTATTGCTGGTGCTTAGATCCTGCTAGAAGCAATCGGATTCCCTCGTTTGATTCCCAGAATCTTGGTCTTGCAATAGATCATCTGTTGAGCAATGTCGTTCCCAACCAAGTGCCTACCACTGATTCTCTTGGTCTCTTAGGTCCGAGTCCCACCCACCGGTTAGCTTTTCGAGCCCCTAACCCGATATGACATCTCACAAGTGCAGAATTACGTGATCGTCATGCTAAAGGTTTATGCTACTATTGTGACGAGAAGTATAAGCCGGGCCACAAATGCGGGAAACTCCAGCTGTTCATGATCGTCGATGCTAAGGAAGAAACCGAGCCTCACCTTGAGCACAAGGTGAATTCAAGTGGGGAGAAATAATATGTGCTTGACACGTCAACCACGTTTCTGGAGTAGTTTATGTTTATGCATGTATGGAAATAAAGGGATGAGTGGGGATACCCATCTCCCATGTTTATGTAACCTTAGGATTGGTAGTTATTTCATCGTGGTTTTCCTTGTATTTAAGTGAATGTTGCCTTTGTGAATGTTATCAGAGAAGAAAGCAATTCTAGTTCTATCTTAATTTCAATCTAGCCCCTCACTTCTTTCTTTGGCTATTGGTTGTAAGCTCTGTACATATCAGATTTGGCGTAAATATTGCTGCAGTGGAACTTGCAGAACTTCTCTTTTTATGTAAAAACACTCAAAAGCAGCATATAAGGGGGCATATCGTTACTACTATGTTTTATGCGAATCAAAAGTGCCGATTCTATTACTTCCATATGGCCACACTAATCATTCTAATTTGGTGCATTTTTCTTGATGCACTTAGTTTAATTCATTCTTGATGGGGGTCTCTCTAATTAAAAGGTGCTTATCTGCTCTTTTTCATGATAATCTTTCAATCTATTGAAAATGAATTCCATGTTAAACGTGTCTTGTGGGATTACAATCTATTTAGAAATCAAGTCGTACATCAGAACAAGTGTTAATAACTTGAATTGGGTTAGTTTTGGTGAATTAAGCATTAAACGGGTCATTTGGATGAGGATGAATGGTAGGGTATTCGGCATTCAAGCATGGCACCAGCCTCATCCATATTGTAAACAGCTTATTCACATGCTTGCGTCGATAACTTTAGAAATATAATTATACTTTATGTTTGTACTTCACAACTTTTATGCAGTTAGGGTTGGCATCATTATAGATAGAGTAATCTAGCCATATCACGTCTAGAAATTTCACCTCTAATTTATTAAACAATGAAGCTGAAATACAAATTCTAGAAAAGTTCTCGGAATATGTCATTGTTTTTCGTCTATTAATCTAAATTCTAGCTTATCCCTTTTTAAGAGTTTTTAAGAAGAGTAAACTACACGGCTTTTTCCTTAACTTTACACAAATTTATACCGTGTGTTCTTTATCATTAGAAATTATATCAAATGTTCTTTATTTAAAATTTTTGTATAACACATGTTCTTTATACTAACCTCCATTTATTTTCATGGTTAAGACCAATCATGTGCTCCTTATGTGAGGGACAAAATTGCCATTTTATCATCTTTTTAAATTATATGTATTGTCCTTTAAAAATCATCGTAAGTTAATATATATAGCCCATTCAATCGTCTCATCATCTTCTCACACACAACCATCTGAATTTAAACCCTAAAAACCTAACAATCCTCACACGCACAATAGATAATCCTCCAAATAATGGAGAGAGATAAACACTTTAAAGGTTGGATAGGTAGATCTTGTCGATCAACGGGACCAAGCAGCAGCCGCGGTTAAGCATTTACAGTGTGGTGTCAGTGTGTCACAGTCTTGAAGGCAACCGAGAAGAGAGGATGCTTTTAAGTGAGTTTTAGAGACAGTTTATAGAGATGTTTTTAATGGGGTCATAGCATAGGTTGATAAGGGGGTAGGGGCGCCCCATTATACAAAATCCATCAGGAATTATAACAAGTGATACACCATCGCCACTACTTCTCATCACTCGTGGATTTGAGCACGCGTGGCCACTATCACGCGTGTTGATTTGTGTTGATTTGAGGGAAATTGTTGGGTATGGTGAGTGATGGACATTTCCACTAAAATCCATCACTAGTGATGGAATAAAGCTCGATAACGTGATGGAACTTGATTGGATGTTGTGAGTGATGGAATTGCATCACTAGTGGAGCGCCCCTACCCCCCTAAGTGCAAAAAGAGGAACACATATCAATGAGTGTCACGAATCATGAAAGTTTTGTATGCCTTTTCAATCAGTTTTCGAGCTAGAATATGTCTCAAGTAATAACTTTTAAAGCATGCAATGAATATTTAACGTGATTCCAAATGTTATGTGCGTGAGTTTGGGTTAAGGAAATAGCATAATATGCTATGCAGTTATAGCGGTCCGAAATCGAATGGTGGTCAAGGTCCGCTATATGATATATAGGTTATAGCGGTAATTTTTATACCATGCATAATTTATGTATTCTTATATATATATAAATATATCTTTGAAATATATTAATAGTAATATCAAAATTCATAGTACTATCATTCCAAATATTAGTAGTAATGTCTCCATTCCAAATATAGCGTCCAACGAACTCAGAAGAACCGGTGTGCGTCCAGCGACATTGGTCGTACATAATAAATTTAGGTTTTAATTGGTCGTACATAATAGATTTAGGTTTTATTTTGCATTTGGGCCTTTACTGTTATGGGTTTATTTGACAAAAGTATGGGCTTTTCCTTATTATTGGACTGACATAAAAAACCCGCTAAAATCGATGCTTTAACCGCTATATAGGTTTCCCAATAGCAGCCAAATAGCGGTACTTAGCACCGCTAATAGCGGAACCGCTACACATCCTGAGGTCCGCTAACTGCTATAGCACCGCTATTAACTACATAGATAATATGTTATAAATGGTTGGATGTTTAAGTGGTGTTTTGGAGGTTTATAATATGTTTCAAAGAATTTATAAACAGGTTTTACATTAAAATGGGTAAAGTATTGATGGTTTAATGTATAGTTTTAACGGTTGTTGTTAGGATTGGTTTTTACGAAAAAGAGTCACATACTGCCAAGGAAAGAATAGACGATCGATTTGGTTGTAAAAGGCTATGTGTTGACAAGATGTGAGTTAGACAAAAGAAAAGGGGGCAGTGTTCATATGTACAAAGATAAACGAATAGTAGCCAAAGGCGTACGCCTAGGTGTGCCGCCATAGTGCCTTGCACGATCAAAGTGTCCTAACAGCGGGAGAAGCAGCTTTAAGTGTCCTAACTCCTAACAGTGGTTTTTTTGCTAACATTAGCTAGAGGAGAGGAAAGGTAGGAGAAAGACAACGGTATGTAAAAAGATAGAATTTTTTCTTTAGATTGTTCACTGTGCACACCCTAATGGTGTGCGTGCAGGCTGTTCATGCTTCCGTATGTTTCGCTTCACCTTTTTACTGGTTAACATCTTAGGTTTATAACTTGACTTTTTAAGTGAGTAAAGCCAAAACTTCAAAAGATAAGATTTTTATGCAAGATTATATGTTAGTAATTTATTAATTTTCTGCAGAACATAATTTTAATTGCTTTTTATAGTAAGCTTTTAATTATACTTGTAGAATAATATTAGCTTTCTAAGCCCATCTTATGTTTTTATATCTTTTTATCATTGTGCCTTTCTTGTCTCAAGCAAGCACTTTTTTTCGCCTTACGCCTTGGCGACAAGCGAATACACTTTGTCTTGCGCTTTTTACTAGCTAGGATAAATGGCCTATGCAAGGAGACAAATATAGACGAGTCCATATGCTATATCTGATACACTAAGACGGCGGGGTGTGGGCTTGGGTTGGGGGCGTTGGTAGCCAAGCAACGCCGCTTTAGCAATACCAAGCCAGCGTGGGTAGCGGCGTTGCCCCGATAGCGTCGCTAGGGTGCCTGGCGTAGGGAGGGTTGGGGCGATGAGGTGGTTGGCTAGGATTGGGTGGCTGAATCAGACCGTTTGAGCTAGCCGTTTGGGGTAGCCGTTGTGGATGGCGGTTTTATCTAGCCAAATCAAATTTAAAAAAAAAATACTAATTTACCTATAAATACCCACCCCAAACATAATATTTTTCACATCTACTTTCTTCAAACACAAATCCACATCCAAAACCAACCAAAAGAAAAAAGAAAATGGTTACTTGGACCGAAGAGGAGGAGATCGCGCTTGTGATGTCAATTGTTGACGCACAAAGTGCGCTAAGTCGTGGTCAAACCGCGTACTGGACACAAGCGTTAGTTAATACCAACATGATGGAAACTCTCGTCACAACTTGAACGCGTGTCAACATAAGTGGCGTGAGCTAAAACCGAAGTTGGATCGCTTTAAAGCATGCTTCAACCGTGTCCCTGCGGGCGACCTTAGCCACGACGATCGAGTGGAGATCACCAAAATCGAGTATAGGCACGATGGGAACCCGGAATTTCGTTGGGTTCCCCACTTTAATATTTATCGTACTTTGTAATTTTTTAATTTTTTAGGATTTATTAAGTTTTTTTTTAGGATTTATTAAGTTGTTTTTTTAATTTTTTAGGATTTATTAAGTTGTTTTTTAAATTTATTAGGATTTTATGTAACCGTTCTTTTAATAATATAGTGCTGTTTTTATTTATAAAAAGTCAAATATAAAATATATATATAATATCCATATGGCCACCCACGCCGGCTAGCCGAAGTCGCTCCACACACCTTTTTTTGGTGGCCTGATGGAGCCCATCCCTGCCACATGTGCCACATGTCAATCCAAGCCCCCAACCTAAGCCCCACCACACCACACCACACGGTCTAATACATAACCCGAAAGATTTGCTATTCCCAAGGTTTGGGAATTACAGTGTGTGTTTATATATGTGAGCATACATACAGACAAATTAAAAACCAAAAGCAGCAAAAAAAATGATCCAACACTGAGATTAAGCATTTAACACATGCTCATGTTTGAATCTTATCATGCCTTTGCTTTTATTTGAAGCTTGCAAGCATAACATGTATATGTAGCAATAAGATTTATTTTGGTTCTAAAACAAAATTAAAATCCTCTTCTCTTAATAAAGACCAACTTGTGAAAGATGATCAACACCAGCATATGAGTTAGCTTTAAAATCAACTATATATACAAATAAGAAAATACCTGAATGCAAGTCAATGTCCTTTGGCATGTTGCTGGTGCTCGAGATGACGACGCTCCTCAGGAAGGGCGAGAAGGTAAGATAAGATCATGCCACCAAAGCAGACGTGATAGAGCGGAACGATGGAGTCGGTCTGAATGTATTTAGCATGGTAATTATCCAAAGCTCGCTGGATAAAATTCTTGGCGTTGCTTGTCGTCACCATCGGTTTTACGTGCTTCGGCACGTCTTTCACCTTCATTCCCCTGATCTCGTTGAAAAAGCTCCTCATCGCCATTTTCCCTAAATTATTCTCCCAAACCCTAATTGCATCGCATCTTGTTGGCTTTTATGGTGGTGACGGGTCGGGTAATGTTCCATTTGGACAAATTCACACTTACCGTAAGTGTCCATTTAAGTCCCTCTTGTTAAACTAAATGTCTATTTAAATCTCTACATTATTTACTATATATTTATTTATTTACTAAATCTCAAAAAACAAAAAGAAAACAAAAATGATAGTAAAACTGTATATTTAAACTAAAGGTTAAATTATAATTTGACTAGAAGAAAAAAAAAAACAAAATCAATGAAAAAATATAAATTTAAACGGATAATAAATTAGTTTGACCAACAGAAGAATGCCCTGTGACATCCACCACCGTCCATCTCAACTAATGACAGAGAAACACTATTCCCTTTCATCTCCTATGTAGTGTATATAAATATAAATATAAATACCCATGAAACATTAGTTTCCTTTTTCTTTTTTATTCTTTTGTCTTTTATAAATTTTTTACTTTTAATGTTTATTTTGTTTTCTTTTTCTTCTTTTAACATTCTTTTTTGTTTTTTATATGGTACGGCTTTCGATGTTAGTGTTTCTTTTATTTTTTTTATTGATGTAACTGAAACTGATATTTATTGGTATTATCGTAACCAATATTATATTTTCTTTTATGGTTTTTAAATGAGTCGAGCTAATAACCAAAGTTACACCGCATAACACGAGGGAAAACCGATCATACTCCCGCCGTATAGCTCGAGGGGAAAACCCCGTATCGATATTCGCTTTTATATATTGATCTTCGCTTTTATGGTTTCCGATAAATCGAGTCGATAACGACCAAATTCACGCCGTATAGCACTAGAGAAAAACAATCATACTCTTGCCACGTAACGCGGTAGGTGAACCTTTTTTTCTTTTGTTTTAATTAGTATCATCGGAAGCGGTATCGTTAGTTGCTTTTATCGATATTCGCTTTTATTGTTTTAGTTGCGTTGGGTTGATAGCGACCAAAGTCACGCCGTGTACCACGGGAAAATTGACCAAGCACCCGTCGCATCACGCTGGAGAAAAAAACTAGTTCCTAATAAATGAGTATTTGGTTTTTGTATTTTGTGTCATGCTATCTTGATATACGAGATTGAACCTTAGTGTCTCCAATATACAACTACCAAATAGATCGTCGCTTAAATGTGTTTGTTGTTGTTTTGCGTAGGGTACCTGTCACAACCCTTAACTCCATCCTGGGCGGGAGCCGTGAGTAGTTACAGCAGTGGTACCGATGTTTATTGAATTCGCAGCATAAAGTTTTATCAGGACCATAGTTAGGAAAATTTTAGAGTTGTCAAAAACCAAAGTTTTAATATTAAATAGGTGGGAAAAAATCCATTTTACAACAAAAGATTTTTATAGGGATAAACCCTATTTTTACAAAACACATTTTCTTTTCACAGTAAGTCACCTGAAACGCGTTTAAAAACATTTTATCGGTGAAAAATGCTGGTGAGATCATTCATTTGTATAAAAAGACACAGTTACAATAATTACATCATTAAAAGTTTTTACATTTGCTTATATCTTTCAATTACCCATTGTACTTGTCACTCGCCCATTTTGGTGACTGGTCAAAACACTATTGGCTAACACTTTGTCCAATAGCAAAGATTATCAAGTAATGTATAGAAAACCCCACATACGAGCTGTAATTTAAGAATACAAAGACTTAATCACTTTAAATACAACTTGGAAAACATTTAGGGTTTTGCAAATCATTTGAGTAAAAGAGAATGACTCATATTGCAAAATTAGGGTTTTTTAATTATTGCCTCCTGGTTTAAGTCCTAGGTTCCTAAATAAATACACAACGTAACACGTATTAGTATATTACCCGATTCAAACTTTAACGTTAATCACAAGATCAAAACCTCAACATAATTAACAAAGTATAGCCTTATTCAGGCAGCACTTTGGCATCCGTTGACTGGTTTCAGATCGATCGGACAGGGTATCGTACCGATGATTAGGGTTAGTACACTTTGTATGGGGCAGAGTTTCGAAGTTTAGGGTTTCAGATATTCGAACGACAGAACGAGAGAGAAAGAGTGTTGATTATTCGATCAAGCAGGTGCAACTAAACTCGTCCCACATTGGCCCTTATATAGCCCACCTAGGCTTCCCAGGCGCATCGCAGGAGGCACAAGGGTCTCTCCCGCATGGCGCGACGGCTACCAGCTAGGCTAGGTGAGCCTTGCCACGTGTATAGGCTTGCCACTTGTCGCGTACGGTGCCACGTGTATTGGTACTCCCCCGCGCATCACGAGAGAAATAGGGGTATCCCCTGCGACGCTCCTGAGTGTCGTGTTATCATTTTCTTCGCTTTTCGCGCTGGGTCTCGTTGTGCATGTCCAGAATTTCGATCAGGGTTCTTCATAAGGTCTTTTGGGAATTGTTACATCATCCCCATCTTGTTTAAAATCTCGTTCTCGCGATTCACTGAAATAAGTATGGGTATTTTCGTTTAAATTCTGATTCTAATTCCCATGTGTATTTTGGTCCTATTTTTGAATCCCATTTCACTTTAACCAGAATCAGTCTTTTACGTTTGAGGTTCTTGAACTGCCTATCTTCAATGTGTAAAGGCTATTCAACAAATTTCAGTTTCTCATTTACCTCTATGTCTTGAAGAGGTATTACAAGAGATTTATCAGCTAGGCATTTCCTTAAGTTGTATACTGGAAACACATCATGTATACCTGCCATTTCTTCTGGTAACTTTAGCTGATAAGCTACTGGTCCAATTCTTTTAATAACTTCAAATGGTCCAAAAAATCTTGGGCTTAGCTTTCCTTTCTTACCAAATCAACACACAAGGCATTGACGAGCATACAAGTTTAAAAAATAGCATAGTATGAATGTTTAAACAAATCTTCATGTGTATTGTCTATTCTTAAGGCTAACATACATTAAACTTACCATGCATAAGTATGCTAGTCAACCCAAACTTTCCCACAAGCATAATCTTTTATGACATGTTAAGGGAGGCTTGATCAGATATAATGACTGAACATAAGCAAATCAAGTATAAGCATCTGTGATTTCTATTTTAGTACAAGAGCATTGATGTATTGAATAATACATCTATTTATCGTGTATAGTTTATATTAATTTAGTTTATATGCATTTTGGTTTGTCAAGAATATATCTACTTTTAATCCAAATACGTTTCGCGGGTCTTGGTTCGTGGAAGTAGCTGAAAAGACGAGAAAATGAGCTGAAATGGTGAAAGAAACCGAGCCGGATCCTAGTTGGAAGCCAAGAGAAGAAACGAATCGAAAAATGGGTAAAATCACCTTCTGGCGGCCTACGACCGCCATAGCTAAGCCCTCTCGTGGCTGGCGAGAGGGTGATATTCACCCAGAGAAACAAGACCCGGTCGTGGGGCGCGACTGGCTGATGATTACCTCTCACGGGTGGCGAGATGGTTATTTAATCAGAATGTTTCGTAAAGTGATCAGATTGGTGAAAGATAAGTATAAGAATTAGAGTTTAACTCTAATGATAACATAATTGGATGAATTTTGGAGTTGGAGAGCAATAATTCTGGAGATCTAGAGCTTGTGGTGGAAGTTCAAGTTGCTGGGAATCATTAGGTTGAAGCGAGAAGCTTAGAGATCAAAGCAAACACGGGTTATATTGCCGAATTTCTTAACTTCTAGTTTACTTGTTCTTAATCTTGATAAATTCTGTTTTTAACCTTGTTTTAAACATGTGTAAGACTATGTTACTTGGCTAAATTCAGTATGCTACCTAGGTTTTGATTATTTTATTATGAAAGTTTTGATCTTTATTTTGATTTGATAATGTGTTAATGGATTTTTAATAAAGTAATGAACTTTGATACTTGATTTGGTGTATTTGCATGTTCTAAGTTAATTGTTGATTAATTGATTGTTTTACATGAATCTTGTTGGACGTCTTCCATAGAATAGGTTTGTGTTGATTGTCGGGTTTTAACGGGTTCGGGTAATCGTTCGGCAAAATTGGCCAATAAACCGTAAAAACAATTAAGTAAAATATATAATCTCCACCATCCTTGAATTAAATCTCCAATTTAAAAGTCCATTTTAATTCGCTTTAGTTAAGCTAATATTAGTTTAATATTAAATTTAGGATTTTTAGTAACCCCCCCCCCCCAAAACATAAATAAGTGTGTCAATTTAGTCTAGATAGAGTCGTCAACGTAAGTAGAGAGTCTCGTGGGTTCGATATCCGGACTCACTTAAGCTTTTCTACAATTGATCGGTCCACTTGTCGGTTAGTAGTTTAGTCGAGTTAGGAGGACGTAGAGATCTAATCCTTCAAGAAGGATAGAATCCTTAGATTTAATGAAAGAATCTGGGTTCCAATCTTTGGAAGACTTAGAGATCTAATCCTCCAAGAAGCGCATAATTCACTACTCAGTTCACCCGGGTGGTGACAAGATGTATCAGGATATGAAAAAGAATTATTGGTGGATGGGTTTGAAGAAATCCATAGCCACTTTTGTAGCTAAGTGTCTGATGTGTTCGCAAGTTAAAGCTGAACATCAGATACCGTTAGGACTTCTACAACAACTTGAGATTCCCACTTGGAAATGGGAAATGGTAACCATGGACTTGATTACCAAGTTACCAAAGACCAAACGTGGTAATGACACGAGTTGGGTCATTGTAGATAGGCTGACTAAGTCAGCGCATTTCTTGCCAATTAAATAGACGTATAATTCTGACAAATTGGCTAAGTTGTATTTGGACAAGATTGTGTCCCTACATGGTGTGCCGGTATCTATTGTATCCGATAGAGATACTAGATATACATCTCATTTTTGGAAAAGTTTCCAACAATCTTTAGGCAAAAGATTAAATTTTAGTACGGTTTACCATCCACAGACTGATGGTCAAAGTGAGCGTACTATTCAGACTTTGGAAGACATGTTTAGAGCATGTGTGATTGATTTAGGTGGAAGTTGTGATGACCACTTACCCCTAATAGAATTCTCCTATAATAATAGTTATCATACAAGCATCAAGGCTGCTCCTTATGAGGCCTTATATGGGAGAAAATGTTGAACGCGCGTGTGCTGGGCCGAAGTTGGGGAAGCCCAACTGTCTGGACCTTAGATTGTCCTAGAAACCACAGATAAGATTGTGCAAATCCGTGATCGTCTCAAAGCTGCCCAAGATAGACAAAAGAGCTATGCTGACAAGAGGCGTAAACCTCTTAAGTTCCAAGTAGGGGACAAAGTCATGCTAAAAGTATCACCTTGGAAAGGTGTAATGAGATTCGGAAGGAAGGGCAAGTTAAGCCCAAAATATATTGGACCATTCGAGATAATCGAGTGTGTCGGCACTGTAGCTTATAAGCTTAAGCTGCCCGAGGAGCTTAGTGAAATTCATGATGTGTTCCACATCAGTAATCTTAAGAAATGCCTAGCCAATGAGTCGCTAGCGATGTCACATCATGATGTGCAAATTGATGAAGCCCGAGGTTCGTTGAAAAACCAATTTCAATCGAGGATTGACAGGTTAAAAAGGTCCGAAGGAAATTGATACCTATAGTGAAGGTTAAGTGGGATGCCCTACGAGGCCCCGAGTATACATGGGAGGTTGAGTCCACTATGCGAAAAAAGTACCCCCATCTTTTTGAATATAAACTCGAGGTCGAGATTTCTTTTAAGGGGGGTGAGGAAGTAACACCTCGTAAAAATTGTGTCCAATAATATAGTGACACGTATCATATTTTTTAGTCTACTAAAGACTAATAAGGACTAAAGGTGTCAACATGCTTAAACTAAGTCTCTGAGTGACCTTCTGATCTCAACATGCATAAACCGAGCCTCTGAGTGACCATTAGTGTCAACATGCTTAAAACTTGGCCTCTGAGTGACCATTAGTGTCAACATGCTTAAACTTGGCCTCTGAGTGACCATTAGTGTCAATATGCCAGCCTCTGAGTGACATCGGAGTCAACATGCTTATACTGAGCCTTTGAATGATCCTTTACGAAGTCCTAACTCTCATACGAGCCACTTGTTGGACGAGAGGGATTAATCCTATATATATGTAAGAGTTGGACGATGGAGGGGTTAAAAGTATCAACATGTTAATTTATACCTCTTAGTGACCTTTTAACGAATCGAGAGCTCGACAATGTCCGGGCATAATCCCGGGTACACCAAATATTGGCTACGGAGGGCTAAATATGCTATAAATGTGTTTTAGGAGGTTTAATAGTTGAGGGGCTAAATGTGACAAACTTCGAAAGTATCCATGGGGCGCTCGCGGGCCGCGAGAGGAAAGGACCTGGTCTCTCGCGGGGCGTGAGAGGCCTGTGTCTGCAGGAAATTTGCTTGACCTCCACACATGTTGCCAAAAACCATTTGATTCGAAACCATGGACTCCCAAACTGCTATGCCATGTTTTAGGACACTTGTAAGCTCCCTCTAACATCCTCTAACACCTAGCATCACCTCCTTCAAGCTCTCCAACTACAAATAGATGCCAAGGTTAATCACTTGAACTTGCACCTTTCTCATTTCTCATTCTATCTCCCTCCTCTGGAAATTCCTAACTGAAAGGAGTATCCAACTAAGTTCTATTTCATCCTAGGAATCACTTGTAAGTGTTCCTTTCTCTTGCATTTTCGTTTATAGGCTTTTATAGCAAAAAATCGAGCGTTTTACGGAAAACGCCTTGACTTTCGGTTAAGACCATTATGATCCAGCCATTGTTCGTAATGAACATGGCTAAGTGATCGTAATAAGGTAGGTGTTAGTCCCTATTAAGGGCACCTCCTAAAGATCACGTTTGCTAGACGGGTCAAAGTATAAATATTAAAAAGTCAAATAGGCTATTTTTCGGAAATATTATAATATGAGTTTATATATGTTATGAAACATGTTTTGACACTTAAACAAGTTGATAATAATCATTAGAACATGTTCCGCTCGTCAATTTCAGTTATAGGGTCGGTTCTCAACCGAAAGTCGCAAAGTTTGACTTCTGCTTTGACTTTTGATTCTGACCCGATTTAGATTAATTAACAACTGATCTAAGGTTGCATTATGATTGTAATATGATGTAGCATAACCCCCTGAGGTTATGTTACATGGTCATAATCAGAATCTGAGTTTATGCACAAGTTCCATAATTATGTCATTTTGACAAAAGTGTCCTTTTTATATAAACTAAGGTTTAAACGATAATGAACTTTAAAATGAACTACCTATTGATGTAATATCATAAGTAGGATTATTTGTATGTCAAATCAGATTATAAACTGAGTTTATGAACAAGTCCTTGTATTATGTCGACAAATGACAATAAAACCCTTGTGGCGCGTAAAATGGTTTTAATCATACTTTTCCATATCAAAATTTTTACCCACTGATATGTTGTATCAAATAACATATCTAGGACATATAAACCTGATCTTAATGTCTGTTTTTACTAAACTTCGCACAAATCGTCATTTTATGACATAAGCGCCGTTTCAGCGGATAGTATGGTTTTAAACCATAATTATCAACCAAGACTTGTTACCTACTAATTTTAAAACTTATTTAAAATATTTTTACAGTAGGTACATGATATAAACTCAGAATCCCAAATAAACTATCATATTATGTGTAAAATGACCAAAATGCCCCTTCGGTGCATAGTTTGGTCATAAATGATAAGTTACACATATTATCATGTTCTTACTGACATTATATCATAAACTAATTATGATTGTAACATTAAAATACATTCAAGTTTCTTTTATACGGTATATAATTACCGAAACACCCTTATGAGGCATAGTTTCGTTTTAAAACCTTAACGGGCATGTAATATCCTACAGATATTAGAACTTATTTGAAATATAATGGAATATAGAACTTGTCCATGACTTATCCAGTTACCCAATATCGCTTATATGCGTTTGGTTAAGTATATGTAACCAGTTTACGAAAATTAACCGAAACGGGTTTAACCTTAGCATTTAATTTTCAAAATCCAGAATGCTTATGGTTTACCCATATTATACAAGTCATAGTACCTTTTAGGTTTAAACTACATTCTATCCGATCATCGCTTAATCTAGCATATTATACGTTTTGATCCTGAACGCTAGTTGGTTTAAGCCTATGACTTAATTAAGACTGTTAGCATTTAATTGGTTAGCTTATGCCATAATCCAGACTAGAGCCTTCTGGTAAAGGCTATCTGCACTTAGTTCATTTTAGATACGGCTGAGATATTAAATCTTGCATTTTTAATCAAGACTAGCTCAGGTAAATACTCTCGACTTATTTGCCCAATACGGGCTTGGGTTACGGTAAATTATTACCGCTTTGTCGGAAATGGGATCAATCGAATGCCGGATTGTGGCTAGTAAATCCGCATATTCCGTTTTAATCAGTTTTGTTTGATAACTTAAACATCAGGGGTTAACGACCGTGTCATGGATATCCTCGACTCATTACATTCGATAATGGCCACAACCAAAGCGCGGGGTGTAGGCATACACCTGACAGATGCTCATGCTAAATTATTTTTACCCACAAAGTTGGGGATAACTCCTTCATGTCTTTCTCAGTCCGAGAAGTGCATTGTTGGAACTGGATTGGAAGGCCAAGCGGCTCTAGATTCAGGGGCTCTTGTTATAGCCGAACACGAAGGAAAGATTTTTATACCGATACTGACAAGATCCTTTTATCAGGTAATGGGGATACTCTAAGGATTCCATTAGTTATGTATCAACGTTCCAACAAAAATACTTGTATGCATCAGAAACCCCAGGTTCGGCGGGGTAAATGCATTAAAAAGGGACAAATTTTAGCGTATGGTGCTGCTACAGTTGGTGGCGAACTCGCTTTGGGGAAAAACGTATTAGTAGCTTATATGCCATGGGAAGGTTACAATTTTGAAGATGCAGTTCTTAAGTGGTGTGTACGCTAACCATGTCTCGGTCTCCGTACTGGGCCCTATATGTATGCACAAACATGTGAATCTGTTAACAAGGTTACAAAGTAACTTTCCCAAGTTATAAAAGATTTTGTGCCATGTGCACTTAAAATCATTTTCAAATGTATTTAAAATGAGTCAGTTGGGTGTATTTACCAGCGAAAGCTGACGTATTTTCAAAAGACTAAGCTTGCAGGTACAATACGAAATAGGCTGGAAGCTGCTCAGTAGTGATATAAGAGGATCTTGCAAATCCTTAGATTTTTCCTAAAGTCTGTTATACATTTTTGTACATTTTACGATCCGCATGTGGATCTTCTATTGCAAGCCGTCTGTATATTATTTTTGTACTTTGAACATTTGGTTTGTAATAGTAATTTCACACCAAGACTTCCACTGTGTTGTGTTTCATTGACTATAATGATATCAACTTACGTCACGATATTCCCCACCCGGGCCCATCAGTGTTTGGCTATAGAATACGGGGTGTGATGGTTTTTCCAATTCTTCCCGCCGTTTATACCACTATACTTTGACTTTACACCAAAGCCCTCACCGTACAATTCCCCTCCTCCCCGTATAATTCATCGAAACGCAAGTCCACCACTTGTTTTCCACATGGCCAATAACTAAATTGTTTATCAACAAGCAACCATCGGTTTCACCGGTGTGAACTCGCCCATCACTCTTCCCCCAATGAATAATGACAAAGCCTAGGAAATCCCATCTTACATCATGACAGCTATAACCAACTCGTGCCAATTCCACGGTCGTGATGGCGAGGATGCGCCTGCCCACATTAACCGCCTTACCCGCCTCTGTCACACCTTTAACATGGAAGGTTCGGGCAATGATGCCCGTTTCCTTCAAGTATTTCCTTTTTCTCTTGGAGGTCGAGCCGCCATCTGGCTTGACTCTCAACCGCCTAGTACCTTTACTACTTGGGCCGCTCTACGAGATGCTTTCCTTAAGAAATATTTTCCATCTGTAAAAGCATCTCGTCTTCGTGACCAGATCCATTCATTCGAAAGGAACCTGACGAGCCTTATCATTTTGCATGGGAGCGTTTCCAAACCTTAGTGTCCAGTTGTTCTCAACACTGTCTGTCTGATTGGGCACTTGTAGAGAAATTCTACGACAGTCTCATCTCTGAAACTGGAGCCCGACACTTCTGCTGGCGGACACTTGATGGGAAAGAAGACGGTTGTTGAGTGTAACGACCTCTACGAGAGTTTCGCGCATTCTTACATAGACTACAACACTACCAGCAGGAATTCAATCCCTGTTTCTCGTACCACTCCGGTCAACCGGGGGTTACACCAAGTTAGCTTGGAAACTACGGTAGTGGCTGCATTAGATAGCTTTAAGCAAGAGGTCACTAAGGAGATTCAAGAGTTGAAAAAGAAGGTAGATAGATGTGAGGTGTGTCGAGGAGGTCATGATACAATAGAGTGTCCTACGCTCACTGTCGAGCAAGTAGAGTTCATTACGGGTCAGAGTAGAAGCCAAACAAACCCCTATAATAATAATAATAATACTAATACTAATAATAATAATAATAATAATAATAATAATAATAATAATAATAATAATAATAATAATAATAATAATAATAATAATAATAATTCTAATTATAACCCTAACTGGCGTAGTAATAATAATTACTTCCGTTCTTCCGGTAACCCCTGGTTTCCAATCAGGTCAATATCAAAACAGGGGGTAGGGTCATTATTCTAGTGGAGGCTCAGGTCATTCAGGTCAGTTTAGTGGTGGGGGTTCGAACCAAGAGGGTCAAAACAGGAGTGGAGGTTCGGGAGGTAGTTTAGATAGGATTGAGGAACTCTTCTCTCAACTAGTGGTTAAGGATCAAGCTACTCAGAAAACTTTAGCGGAACATGATTTTCTCTTGAAAAATCAGCAATCCGCACTCTTAGATCTTCAGAGGTCAGTAGGTAGTATCGCTAAGCAACTGCAAGAGCAGCTACACGGTCAGTTCTCGGGTAACACTCAACCTAACCTGGCGAACCAACATGCAAAAGTGATAACCACACGTAGCGGTAATTGTCTAAAAGAAGTGGTTAGAGAGGGGGTAGAATTAGAGGATCAGGATGAGGAGGTAGATGAGGAGATAGATATGGAGGCTCCACCTAGGGTGCAAATTAGGCTAGACCCAACAAGTATCACACCAAACAGTGGACCTTCAGTCAAGAGTAGAGGAGAAAAGAAACCGTTAGAGGTTAGGCCATTACCATACGTAGATCCGTCACGCTTAGCCTACCCAGCCCGCCTTAAGCAACAAAAATATGTTAAGGAATACGAGAATTTTCTCGATATGTTTACCCAGTTGAAAATCAATCTTCCTTTCAGTGAGGCCCTCCAGCATATGCCAAAATATGCTTAGTTTTTGAAAGCCCTTCTTAAACGAAAATATAGGTTGGGAGGGCTTTCAAATGTTCCTTTAACTGGAGGATGTTTCGCTGTAGTTATAAATAAGTTACCGGAAAAACTCACTGATCCAGGTATCTTTACCATTCCATGCCTATTTGGTGGTTCCATCGCTCCAGCTCATGCGTTAGCCGGTCTAGGTGCTAGCATCAATCTGATGCCCTTCTCGCTATATGAGAATTAGGTCTAGGGGATCTTACTCCTACTCATATGTCACTGTCCTAGCTAATTGGTCAGTTAAGTATCCGCGGGGAATTATAGAGAACTTGTTAGTTAAGGTTGATAAATTTGTTTTCCTCGTGGATTTCGTTATCTTAGATATGGAGGCCGATGAGAAAGTGGCCATCATCTTAGGTCGTCCATCCCTCCATACTGCGAAAGCGATTATTGATGTTCATGATGGTAAAATCACACTTCGTGTTGGGAATGAGAACGTCACTTTTGAAATCGCTAGGTTGATACAACACCCTAGCGGTGGAGATAGCGATAGTGGCCCATGTCATTCGTCTATTTTCTCAATTCATTCATGGCGTGCGTGGATTAGTGTATCGAGTATATTAGTGGAGCCAATTTAGTGAATGAGAGAGTAGTAGCTGAGGAGAGCAAGGAAGAGGACATAGAGGATGACCCACTATGGGTCCCTAAGACATTAGACTCTGTGAGGTTAGTGTAGCGAGTGAGAGTACACCTATAGATACTCTGGTCCCGTTATAGCTTAAGGTCCTTCCATCCCACCTGGAGTATGCCTTCTTAGGTGAAAATTCGAGCTTACCCGTTATAATTTCTTCGAAATTGTCGATGGAGGAGAAGGTGAAACTGATAGATGTTCTGAAAGAAAATAGGGAGGCCATAGCGTGGAAATTATCCGATATCAAGGGAATCAGCCCAACTTTCTGTACTCATCGGATCCTCATGGAGGATGTCTTTAAGCCAGTGGTACAACCTCAGCGACGCCTCAATCCGAATCTGCAAGAAGTCGTTAAGAAAGAGGTGCTCAAGTTGATGGAAGCTGGCCTCATCTATCCTATATTTGATTCTGCTTGGGTGAGTCCTACTCAGGTTGTTCCCAAGAAGGGGGGAATGACAGTTGTTGTGAATAAGAAAAAGGAACTCATTCCATCGCGTACGTTCACTGGTTGGCGGGTGTGCATTGATTACCGAAAATTAAATGACGCCACCCGAAAAGACCACTTCCCACTTCCGTTCATCGATCAGATGCTAGAGCGTCTCACGGGTCAACAATTCTATTTTTTTTTTGACGGGTTTTCAGGTTACTTCCAGATCCCTATCTCTCCGGAGGATCAAGAAAAGATGACCTTTACATGTCCTTACGGCACATACGCCTACCATCGCATGCCTTTTGGATTATGTAATCCTCTAACTACATTTCAGCGATGCATGGTCACTATTTTTCAAGATATGATCGAGATTTGATTGAGGTTTTCATGGATGACTTCTCCGTCTATGGAAACACTTTCGATCATTGCCTTCGTAACCTTGATGTTGAATTGTGAGAAGTGTCACTTCATGGTGACAGAGGGGATCGTGCTACGTCACAAGATATCTTGAGCCGGTATAGAGGTTGATAGAGCTAAGATAGATACCATTAGTAGACTTGCTCCACCGACGAGCGTGAAATCTATTCATAGTTTCCTTGGTTATGCGGGTTTTTGTAAGCGATTTATTAAGGATTTCTCTAAGATTACACGACCCAACCCGACTCCTAGAGAAGGATGTTCCCTTCGTCTTCGAAGAAGAATGCCTAAAGGCCTTTGCTATCTTGAAAGAGAAATTCGTGAGTGCCCCCATTCTCGTGTCACCCGTGGAGCTTGCCTTTCGAGCTCATGTGTGATGCGAGCGATTATGCAGTCGGTGTAGTTTTGGACCAAAGACGAGATAAGCATTTACACCCTATCTATTATGCTAGCAAAACCCTTAATGACGCCCAAGGTAATTATACCACTACTGAGAAGGAACTTCTAGCTGTAGTTTTTGCATTCGATAAGTTCCGCTCATACCTCGTCCTTTCTAAGACCATAGTCTTTACTGATCATGCGGCTTTGCGTTACCTCTTCCAAAAGAAGGACACAAAGCTCGTTTTATTCGGTGGATTCTCTTGCTTTCTGAGTTTGATATAGAAACTAAAGATAAGAAGGGAGCAGAGAATGTAGCCGCCGATCATCTATCCCGCTTAGAAGATCCAAGTAGAGAAGAAATTCATGAGCAGGAAATCGGTGATAGATTCCCTCATGAGTCGATAGAGTTTGTGGCGGCAGAGAAGAAGGATATGCCGTGGTTTTCGGATTTTGTGAACTACCTCTCAAATGGAGTAGTTCTGAAGGGTATGACCATTTAGCAGAAGAAGAAATTCTTCCGTGACGTTAGGCGGTACATCTGGGATGACCCGTTTTTATTTAAGGTAGGAGGTGATAGAATTCTTAGGCGATGTGTGAGTCGAGAGGAGGGGGTAGAGATCCTTAGGCATTTGCATGAGGGATTGACAGGAGGTCACCATGGTCCACACATCACGGCACAAAAAGTCTTCAATTGCGGTTTTTATTGGCCTTCGATAGTTAAGGATGCCTTAGAGTTCGTTAGGAAATGTGATCGTTGCAAGCGTACCGGAAATATCTCATCTAAGGACGAGTTGCCCCAAAACCCTATCAAAATTCTTGAAATCTTTGATGTTTGGGGGATCGACTACCGATTCCCGTCTCTAGCGGGAATCGGTACATCCTAGTGGCAATTGACTACGTCTCTAAGTGGGTGGAAGCTCAAGCTTTACCAACAAATGATGCCCGAGTGGTGTTGAGATTTCTGAAGAAGCTATTCACTCGGTTTGGTACACTTTGAGCAATCATTAGTGACCGTGGCACTCACTTCTGTAATGCCGTAATGGAGAAGGCATTAGCAGGCTACGGTGTCACTCATCGATTTTCTACCACTTATCATCCTCAAATAAGCGGTCAAGTTGAGAATGTGAACCGAGGGGTGAAGATGATCCTAGGAAAGACGGCAGGCAAGAGTAGGAAGGATTGGTCCGATAAACTAGACAATGCATTATGGGCGTTTAAAACCGCCTATAAAACACCTTTAGGTACCACTCCCTTCATGATTGTCTATGGTGGCAAAGCTTGCCATCTTCCAGTTGAACTCAAGCATCAAGCATTATGGGCCCTCAAAACTGTGAACTTAGACCTTACCGAAGCAGCTAGGAAACGGTACTTCCAAATTCATGAGTTAAGAGGCACTTCGAGATGCAACCTATGAGCGTTCATGGAGTATCAAAGAGAAAACACAGGCTTTGCATGATAGGAAGTTGAATGGAGTGAAAGAGTTTAAGATCATCGATAAAGTGCTTCTATACAATTCACGATTGAAATTGTTCGCCGGGAAGCTGAAGTCCAAGTGAACGAGTCCTTATGTGGTGAATGAGGTATTTCCATACGGGACAATAGAGTTGAGAGATGAAGCCGATGGAGGTACTTGGAAAGTAAACGGCCATAGATTGAAACAATATTTAGGAGGGCCGATCGATTCTACCGAGATGGAGGAAACTCCACTTGAAGTTCCACCTCGCACCGCATAGGGCCTTGAGTGTAAACACAAGTGTAGAGTTTGTAATATTTGATAGTAGTTTACATTTCATGTCTTTTTATAGTGCTAATTATTGTTTTCGTAGTTTGTGTTTTGTTTGTTTTGTGTCGTTTAGTCGTTTGCAGGTTATATCACCAACATGGAGCTACAACCAACGAGGAATTGGCATTTGTAGGTAAGTTCTCGTACATAACCGGATGTCAAGAGGGTGTTTCACAAAAAATGCAATGAACAAAAAAAATTTCTAAGGCAAAACACTGGCCAAATTTCAAAACTTTCTATGAAAACACCCTTCTCGCGGACCGCGAGAGGCATGCCTCAACTCGGTCACGGCCCGCGAGAGACCTAAACGCCAAAACTGAAACCCTAAAACCCAATTTCTTCACTTTCAACCTAAATTGTTCAAGTTCACACATACGGCTATCACCACACCTACCACCACAATCCGCCTATTTTCACTTTCATTCACCCAAATCTTCTCCTACCACTTCCCCACATCGACCATAACCGATTTCCAAGTTAAAGTTTGCATCTGTCACCCTTTTTCACCAAGCTTTTCAAGGGATTTGCAACCTTCATTTTATTTTCCTAGTTCTACTTGTAGATCGGCGCTAAGGTATGTGTTCTTGTAACTTTTATGCTTTGTTTTCCGTATATTACTTAGTTGTTTTATATGGTTTAGAGTCGGGTCTTGTTAGGTTGCATCTTAGTTATCTTGAGGTTTTGGGGTGCACTTGGTTTGGGTTTTGGTTGGATGTAATGGTTGAACCAGTTCTGGTTAGGATGTTTGGGTGCAAATGGGTACATTTTGCGGGTGGATTGGTTTAGTAGGGTTCAACATAGAGTGTGGGGATTCGGGTTAGTAATACTTGTCATAAAATTCACATTTTTAAAAGAAACTTTAACCCGTTTTTCTACATTGGCTATAAAGTTTTATCTTATGTTTTGAACTCAATGTTGGGTTGTTTTTGGTACCTGGGTATTAATTGTGGATAATTAAAGTGCCGGAAGGGGGTAGTCATGGACATGGGTTGGAAATTTGGGTATTCATGCATATAAGATCTCTCGCCCGTACTCAATCTCCATTCGGGCGATATTCGGTCTAATTAATTGATATTTTTGCTTACACCCAATAGAATATATCTAATATTATTTGGTAAAGTTTTTTTCTGATCATGACCGCGAATGTAATGTACGGTACTTGCTCACACATTGTTTATTTCTTCTGATGGTCTACTGTTTCGCTTGTGAATTGAACGGTTTTTGCAAACGTCAGGTGAAGGTAGCTCAAGCAGACCGGGTAAAAAGAAGAGGGGGCCTGCAGCCCGACCGAGAGGCGACCCAGCTGAGACCCAACCGCTGCCCCCAAATTTTGGGCAGAGGAGGAGCATCCGACATAGCGGGGACGGTGTTCCCCATGGGCGGAGTATGCGACTAAGGGATAGCCCTTTGCTACAGTTCGATTTAGACTCACATGAGAGTGAGCGACTTGCCAACCTAATCACAGTAGACTTATTGCCATATCGACTGATTGATTGGGATATGCTAGACCATCTGGGTCAGCGGGGTAGAATCGAACAGCTTTTGGGATATAAATTCATGAAAGTGTTAGACTGCAACGAGAGGCAATACAAAGAGATAACTCTTGAATTCATTCAACTTTTGAGTATCAGCAAGGGAAGTTTTCTGAAAGCAATGCTGTGTCATTTGCCTTGGGGAGGCACGTCTACGAGATGACCATCCCAAAGTTCACTGTAGCCACCCAGTTTTATAAGGTAGACGAGGTCTAGTCGCTGGAATTCTTTACCAGCCTGCAGGGGGTTTTCAAAAGAAGGCATCCGCATAGTGTTCAAACAGATGAGTTGGTTAGGTTCTGGGGTAGAATTTCAGTTGCACCGTACTCCAACAACATGGTTGCTAGTGACATCATCGATCTGGTTTACCGGTTTATACATAAGATTTTGGCAGCCACACTGGTTGGTAGGGGGCATGGGGACAACAAGGTGAACCTCAGCTTGTTCTGTTTAATGTGTATGGTGGAGCGGAGACCAACGAACTTGGATACTATTTTCGCTGTGGTCTATGAAGCGGTTATGGATGGGAGGCCCGGGGGCTAGGATATATTGCGGCCCCTGATTACATGGTTAGCACAGAGTCTAGGGGTGTTTGATCGATAACCACGAGACAGGATGAGAGAGGGCCCATCCCCGTGCTTCATGGGTGTACGTGATCTTCAGGCTGCCGGGATTCTGACTTTGCACTAGCCTGTCAGTTGGGAGGCTATTAGACACGGTCCTCAAGTTCAGCCTCCTCCGGGTTTTGAGGCTGCTTCATCCATGAAATCCGACGTTCCTACACGATATCAGCGACCGATGATCCGCCAAGAGCTGCCAGGTAGGCAGTATCCTCTTCGATAGCCCCGTCCTAACCCACTCACGTTAGATTCATTATATGATAGGATGGAGACTGGTTTTGGAGACTTGAGAGGTTATGTGGACGAGCAGTTTGGTGGGGTTTGCCAGGTGATGACGGAGAGCAGGAGGATGCACAAGGAAGGCCAGCGCAGGTTGGAAGACTGGATGATACATGATGGAAAACCTGCACATGGGGGTTCCATCTTACTTCCAGCAGAGAGGGCAGCCGGGTCCAGGTCAATCAAGTGGTATGGATGATGTGCAACCATAAGCAGTCAGAAGAATCAGAGGAGGATGACTACGCAGCATCAGCGGTTCTTTATTGATTTCTATTTTTGTTTTATGTTGTTTCCATCTTCTATTGGTTTGTATTGTTAAACACTTTACATGTGGGATATTTGGGTTGGTTCAGGTATGGTTGTGGTAAACTTCTTGGAACAATTTATTTATTTATTACTTTATGTTTGGAAGTTGTTTATGTTGGTTGGTAGGTTGATGTTTGTATGCCGCTTCCGTTCGCATGTGAGAGTTGAGAGTAGTTTGCTGAGCGTGTTCGGATTGGAGGGCATGGGTGGAATTGACTGGCACGTTGACAGTCTTGCATATCAGCTAAGTCATTTTACTTGTATAGTTTGTATTTTATTTATTTATTTTTTTCCAGTTCTTATTTATTGTTTAGTAGTGAGTCTTCTCATCCTTGCATTAGGAACAATGCAAAATTTAAGTGTGGGGATGGGATAGTTGAGTCGTAGAGTAGATTTTGAAAAAAAAAATCAGAAAATGTCTTTTGAAGAAGGAGTTTGCAAAAATATAAACGGAAAATGATAGAAAGTTTAGTTTTTATTCGGTTTCAAATAATGATAATATGAGTAATAAAAGGTTGAGTTTGTGTCTAACTTGGGATATGTGAGTAGCTCGATTCGGTTCTTAGTTTCTTTGAGATTAGTATACCTTAAATGTCGGTCTACTAGTGGGTACTCATCTAGGAAAATGGGAAGCTGAAACTGCCAAAAATAGTATAAGGAATGGCATTATAAGCTAAAATCTTTAGAATTTTTTATCATGTAAATAGAAGAAAAATAAAAAAAAATGAGCTTGATTGAAAAAAGTAGACAGGGCCTATGGAATCTCCCTTGGGGATGGTGACTTTGATCGAGAATCCCTTTAGGATAAGTTGAAAATTTGCTTGAATATCGAAGCCCACGTTGTCGCTCTCGGGGATAGTGACTCTGGTTGAGACAGCCTCTAGGTTAGATATGCAAAAAGAAATCAATTGCTCAAAAGGAAAAAAAAAAGAAAAAATTTACTTGGTTTTTATTTCTTTTGATTTTGGTATAAAACAGTTAGAAAATGGATCGAATGATTCGTTCCTTTTGTTCCATAAGCTTGAGGTGGGATTAAGTTTACTATGTTTGCTAGTGTGAGACCTTAGGTAGATTGACCAAATTTAAACTAAATTACATGATAAGAATTTTGAACCGAATTTTGAGTTTAAGTGGACATGAATACTTGCAATCACAGTTAATATAAATTTCAACCTTAATAAAATAGTCCTAGTTTTGAAGTCGAATAATTACTTGGCTATGATTCCGTGTGCATAATTCTTTTTCGAGGACGAAAAAAGAGTAAGTGTGGGGATATTTGATATATTGAATAACACATCTATTTATCGTGTATAGTTTGTATTAATTTAGTTTATATTCATTTCGGTTTGTCAAGAATATATCTACTTTTAATCCAAACACGTTTCGCAGGTCTTGGTTCGTGGAAGTAGCTGAAAAAACGAGAAAATGAGCTGAAATGGTGAAAAAAACCGCGCCGGATCGTAGTTCAAAGCCGGAGAAAAGAAACAAATCGAAAAATGGGTAAAATCACCTTCTGGCGGCCCGCAACCGCCATAGCTGAACCCTCTCGTGGCCGGCGAGAGGGTGATATTCACCCAGAGAAACAAGACCCGGTCGCGGGGCGCGACCGACTGATGAATACCTCTCGCGGGTGATGAGAGGGTTATTTAATCATAAAGTTTCGTAAAGTGATCAGATTGGTGAAAAATAAGTATAAGAATTAGAGTTTAACTCTAATGATAACATAATTTGGTGAACTTTGGAGTTGGAGAGCAATAATTCTAGAGAACTAGAGCTTGTGGTGGAAGTTTAAGTTGATGGGAATCATCAGGTTGAAGCGAGAAGGTTAGAGATCAAAGCAAACACAGGTTATATTGCCGAATTTCTTAACTTCTAGTTTACTTGTTTTAACTTGATGAATTCAGTTTTTAACCTTGTTTTAATCATGTTTAAGACTATGTTACTTGGCTAAATTCAGTATGCTACCTAGGTTTTGATTATTTTATTATGAAAGTTTGGATCTTTATTTTGATTTGATAATGTTTTAATGGGATTTTTAATAAAGTAATGAACTTTGATTACTTGATTTGGTGTATTTTCATGTTTTGAGTTAATTGTTGATTAATTAATTGTTTTACATTAATCTTGTTGGATGTCTTCCATAGAATAAGTTTGTGTTGATAGTCTGGTTTTAACAGGTTCGGGTAATTATTCGGTAAAATTGGCCAATAAATCGTAAAACAATTAGGTAAAATATATAATTAAATCTTGACATTATACTAAATTTAATTATTGAGAAATAATAATTTATTAACTGAATTAAATAGGTAAATTGCTAGAGTTAGATTTTGAGAAAAACCTGGTTTTAGTTTACTTGTCATATTCGAATCGGTTAAACCAAATCAAAAGTCATAGTTAGTCTAGGCTTCCTATTGAGAGATAGTTAGCTAATTTAGACACTTTATTAAATATTAGATAATCGAAAGAAAATCTTATAAACTGGTAAACCCAACTACATTTAGGACTCATAGGTGTCTCCCGAGAAGTGTCGGGGGTCCTGTTCGGTATTCTTTAGAGTTTAGTATTTCAAGATCCCGGTTCCCTATCACATTATTAATCAATCAAGAGATCCACTCAATAGTAATAAGAAATCTAACCTAGGTAGCCATTCTACCATCCTTGAATTAAACCTCCAATTTAAAAGTCTGTTTTAATTCGCTTTAGTTAAGTTAATATTAGTTTAATATTAACTTTAGGATTTTTAGTAACCCCCCCAAAAAACATAAATAAGTGTGTCAATCTAGTCTAGATAGAGTCGTCAACGTAAGTAGAGAGTCTCGTGGATTCGATATCCGGACTTACTTAAGCTTTTCTACAATTGATCAGTCTACTTGCCGATTAGTAGTTTAGTCGAGTTTAGGAGTCTAGAATATAACTTTGAGTCTAGAATTAGGGTAATTTTAATTGTTTTTAATAGACTACGTTTAAAACATCAAGCATATATGAAGATTGTTTCGTGATTTGCGTATAAATATGTTTTGTGTGTTTTTGATAAGTTACATGTATGGCACCCAAAAGTGATAAAGATAAATGGGGTCTAGTATGCTCACAATTTTGCGAGCTTCCTAGTATTCCGTGCGTAGAGTGTTCAGGTGATGCAAGCCGAAGTTACCCTGCATGGGGTAAACAGGTGGGCATGAGTATACTGACTCGGACAATAGATCTAGATTCTGAAGCAAAAGTACATAAAGAAAACAGGAAAAGTACCACTTCGTACGGAGTGGACTGACTGCCTCGTGCGAGCTGTCTTGCAACTCGTACGAGTTGACTGGTACCTCGTACGAGTGACTTGCACCCCGTACGAGTTGACTATTCACCTCGTGCGAGGTGACAGTCATGGAACGTGTTAGCCTGTTTTATACCCATTTCAACACTGATTTATGTGAACGGGGGTCGTGATAACGAGGCAGGATAGTCCGAGTCATAACACTAGATCAAATTGTGATTAATATTATGTCCAGATCAGTCCGTAAATAAAATAAGTATAGTTTAGTCAATTTTATCATATAAGTCAAGCATGAAGATGCCGAATCCCTTTATATGATTCACCAAAGCACAAGGTTGTAATAACCCGGTTGGTCATTAATTAACAGAATGTAAGTCGACTAAAACTTCATTAACCGAATGAGCAAGCTAGGTGCATTAACATGATGATGTTTGGGGACATGTCGTAGCTTTGTTACTCTATTGAAAGTTGAATCAGTTTTAGGAGTTAAAACGAGCACAAGTAGAGGTGGAACTTAATTTGGAAAGTCTAGACTCCCAACGTTCTCACACTAGCCGAACTTAGTCTATTGGGCTTAGTTAGCTCACTAGCTTGTACCAAAGAAAAGAATATAGAAGAAAAGTATAAAGAAGCTTGATAAGAATTTAAGTAGTAAGTGAGCTAAGACTCACTTAGAAGTGGTGGAAATACTGCCAAGAATATGTAATTACAAGTGGGAGTGGAAGAAATTTCAGAAGGTTGGAAATGAGGGTGAAGGATGAGATTTATAGGGAAAACAGGCCGCTTCGTACGAGTTGCAGTCACCTTGTAGGTCTGGGCATCACCTCGTACGAGGTTGGCTGATTTGGGTTGTTTTTTGTATGATTAGCTGGTTTTTAAGCGTTTTAAGCATGCACGAATGATGCATAAGTATAATGGTGCATAAAGTTGAGTATTCGAGCATTTAAGTATGAGTTTCTTGCATGTAATCATGTATCAAGGTTTGTAAAGTATGAGCCAAACGTATTAAATGTATAAGTATTAAATAAAGTTTCATTATGATCATAATCTCAGAGTACAAAGGTTGAAGCAAAAAATTACAAAGTACGACACAAGTTTATAGAAATACGAATACACTTTCTAAATAAGGACAGTTCGCGAATGCGGAGCGTTACAGTCTCCCCTACTTTAGGAAATTCCGTCCCGAAATTTATTCAAGAGGAATGTGTAACGAACAGATGTGGGTACTTAGTCTTCATATCACTTTCGAGTTCCCAAGTAATCTCAGAGCCACGTTTTCCTTCCCATCGAACCTTGACTATAGGAATTCGACTGCGCCTCAATTTCTTGACTCCTCGATCCATGATTTTGACAGGTTTCTCCATGAAGTGTAAGGTCTCGTTGATTTGCAGATCATTGAGCGGTACATGAAGTTCTTCTTCAGCTAGACACTTCTTCAGATTCGAGACATGGAATGTTGGGTGCACATTGTTTAGTTCTTGAGGTAGGTTCAGTCGATACGCCATGTTAACAATCCTTTCGAGAATCTTGAAAGGATCTACATAGCAAGGAGTGAGTTTTCCTTTCTTACCAAAACGAACTATAGCCTTCCAAGGGGATACTTTGAGAAGTACGTGGTCACCAACGTTGGATTCCAAGGGCTTACGCCTTCTATCAGCATAACTCTTTTGTTGACTTCTAGCTTTAAGCAGGTTATTACGTATTTGCAAGATTTTGTCCGTCGTCTCTTTTATGAGCTCTGGACCAGTGATTTGAGCTTCTCCAATCTTGTGCCAACAAATTGGAGATCAGCACTTTCGACCATACAAAGCTTCAAAAAGTGCCATTTGAATACTAGCGTGATAACTGTTGTTGTATGAGAACTCTACCAAAGGTAAGTGCGAATCCCAGTTGTCACCAAAGTCGATTACGCAAGAATGGAGCATATCCTCTAGAGTTTGGATAGTACGCTCGGTTTGACCATCAGATTGAGGATGAAAAGGGGTATTAAGATTAAGGTGAGTACCAAGGGCTTTTTGAAAAGTTTGCCAAAGGCGCGAGGTGAAACACTCATCATGATCAGAAATGATGTCAATGGGGATACCATGACGACAAATGATTAAGTCCGTGTAGATACGAGCCAATTTCTTGACTTTGTAATCTTCACAAATAGGGAGAAAGTAAGCAGACTTGGTCAATCGATCGGTGATTACCTAAATACTGTCATGACCAGATGAAGTTCGAGGAAGCTTGGTGATAAAATCTATGACAATACTCTCCCACTTCCAGACATCGATTTTTGGTTGTTCGATCAGGCTAGAGGGACGTTGATGTTCAGCTTTTATCTTAGAAAAAGTAAGGCATTTGGAGACATAAAGGGCGATATCTTTCTTCATGCCAGGCCATCAATAGGACGTACGAAGGACTTGGTACATCTTGTCGGTACCAGGATGAATGGAATATCGGGATTTATGAGCTCCATTCATCAAGAAGCCACGCAGATTATCATGATTAGGAATCCAAACACGATTGAGATAGTAAAGAAGACCATCAGGTTTAGTCTCAAGTTGATTTTTAGCACCGAGGGGGTATGGTCCCAAAAACCCTATGCCTGCATAACGAACGATACCCTTAACTACTCTTTACAAAGATAATCTTGCATGCAACATGCAGTGGTGCATGTTCTTCAACAACAAAAGGTCATACAATGAACCTTGCGCACTCAGAGCAACGGTGAATTAGACCAACACCAATAGGTCATACAATGAGCCTCGCACCGGAGTGTGGCCATGGAGAAAACCACCCTTTTCCCCGTGACGAGACTAACGATGCCGCTAGTTTTGCAGATCAGCTTAAGTGAGTTCACCCCAAAGAGTGAAGTCAAAGGACAACCCCTTTATGCAGAAATACCTTGGTTGTAACTTATATATCCCCGGATATCCCTAGGTTCAATCGGTGCTTCTTCATTGGCGCCATCCGCTATTTACTCTCTTTATTCCAAATTGTTCCCTTCATTTTCATTTTTTCCGCAAGCCTCACGTTCCTATGGCTGATTTCCCATCCAACACCCCACGAGGTCCTCGAGCTGAAGGCAAGAACCCAGTTCAGCCTCTCGTATCGATGGACAAGTGGAAGAAGATTCTTCCGAGAATGCCAGAACTCAACACGGCTCTGGTCGTGTAAACATCCCGATCACTCCCGACGCCCAGATGGAGACACCTTTTGTACCCATCACATCAGTCTTATGGCTGGGTGAGACCCCGATGTCTTGGTAGATCAAGTCTCAGACGACCCTGAGTGCCGTCTATGCGCAGCTATGCGCACAAACGAACTCCTCTGCTGCCCAAGCGCAAACCGCCGCTCAGGTGTACGTTTCACCTGCACCAAGAATATTAAGCTACGACTCGCCAGCCGCGGCGAGCGTACCGTCTGAGCTCCATATCCAGGAGACGGAGCACACTTATCCACCGCTTAGGCCTGAGTCTCACTCCATTAGGCGAGCATCTATCCACTCCGGTTAGGCCCGCGCCCCCAAGGGGAGCGGTACACCCAGCGTGAGGAAAATAGAACCTATGGCGAGGGTGATAGCGCCAGCGTTTTTCACAGGCTGCCAAATAATCATGCAGCGTACAGATTTGCTCCATGGGGTGGCTACAACCGGGAAGCGGAACATGATTATAACTTGATCTACCGGCCGGCTGACACAGCCGAACATTCCAAGTTTATCAAGGAAATGGCGCTCGCACAATTGGAGCACGCAAAACTTCCCTACAATGTCGGGAAATACAACGGGTTGATAGACCCGGATGATCACCTACGTCTCTTCACCGGCGCAGGACTGATTGGAGGATGGACACTACCTACGTAGTGCCACCTGTTCGTTCAAACCCTCACAGGTGCTGTACTCCTGTGGTTTGATAATATGCCCACGGGCAAACTCGCGTCATGGAACGACTTGAAAGATAAATTCCTAATGCACTTTAGCCAGTAGCGACGTTACGCAAGAGATTCTTCTGACGTAATGAACATCTAGTGGTGTGATGATGAAAGTCTTGAGGACTTCGTCACCCGCTATAATAAAGAGGTGTTGGAGATGGGGGACGTGCACGAAGACCTGATTCGTGCACAGTTCAAGTATGTTGTACGCTGTGACGAGATGATTAAGGTCTTGTTAGGAACTACAGGACTCCCAAAGAGTTGGGAAAAGCTTATGGAAGCAGCCAAGGTCTACGCGCAGACAGAGCGTAACCTCAACAACAACAGGCCGCCCATACCGCACCATCGTCCCCAAGACATGAGCAAAAGTTTTGGGAGAAAGAATAAGAGTTGGAGGGATCCTTTCCACAACCCTCCCCATTCACCGGTCGATGCTCACGCGACCATCGAAAAGCTCGCCACCCAGCGAGCAATAAAGTAAGATAATCGCGACCGTCAGTGGACCCCATTGACGAAAACACTGACGGAGGTCCTCAGCACTGAAGACCATCAGTTCAAGCAACCACCACCGATGCACAATAAGAAAGGTCAAGACCCCAACCTTTTCTGCAATTATCATAAGGACACAGGTCACACAACTGATAATCGCATCTCCTTGCGCATGGAAATTGAAAAAGCACTTAAGTGGGAAGCTTACCCACTTATTGCAAAACGTTCGCAAGGAGGTGCGCCAAATCACTCGAGGCGGCGAGGGTCCGAGTAACCAAAAAATGAAGTCTGTTCATATGATCTAGGGTGGTCCTTCGCGAAAGCGTAGCCACCAGTCTTCCCCATCGTCCCTGTGGGCCCACAAGAGGACCGACCGGTAGTGATAACTGGCATCTTCGGCCATTATCGCACCAATTACATGTTCATAGACCCTGGGAGCTCTATGGACATCATTTATGAACAGTGCTTCCAGCAACTAGACCCAGAGGACAAAGCACGCCTGGAGCCGGTGGATTTCCCGCTCACTGGTTTCTGCAACGAGACTGTTTTCCTTTGGGCCAAATATCTTTCCCGGTGAGTTTTCCGATGGGTGCCATACTCGCACGGTCCAGGTCAACTTCATGGTCATGCCCGCAACTTCACGCCATGATGTACTACTAGGCCGACGTGCTCAACAGTATTTCAGCATGATTACTTCCATTCCCCACGCCGCTTGCGGTTTTCCCACGGAAACCGGAGTGGCCAATATGTATGCAAGAAAGGAAGTCATGTCTGTCAAATAGGAACCACCAATAAAGCAACCAAAGCCATCATCCAACGGTGAACCAGAAAAGTGGTGCTCAACAACAAGTACCCGAAACAGACTGTACTCTTGGGGCCCGCCATGATCCCTGCAATCAAGGCGCAGCTGAAACAACTGTTGTTCCATAATTCTGATATTTTTGCATGGTCACCTATGGATATGACTGGAGTGCCAAGAGAAATTACTGAGCATGCATTGCACACATTCCCTTCAATTCAGTCCATAGTTTAGAAAAGCGCAGCTTCGGTCCTGAAAAGACCCGCGCTCTGAATGAGAAAGTCTCAGAACTTCTCCAAGCAGGAATCATCCGAGAGGTACGTTATCAGACATGGGTAGCCAACCCAATCATGGTCCAAAAATCCAACGGTAGTTGGCGCATGTGCGTCGATTTCAAGGACCTCAACAAGGCATGTCTCAAGTACTGTTACGCCTTACCGGAAATCGACAAAAAGGTGGACTCTCTTGCTTCATTCAGGTGGAAATGCTTCCTTGACTGCTACAAGGGCTACCACCAAATCCAAATGAAGAAAGAAGACGAAGACAAGACCGCATTCCAAACAGACAAGGGCATTTTCTGCTACACAAAAATGCCCTTCGGACTGCGCAATGCGGGGGCCACCTATCAATGTTTAATGGACCATGTCTTTGGGGATGACATTGGTGAAACCGTGGAAGTTTATATTGATGACCTCGTCATCATTAGCTTGGATGAGGAGAAGATGCTGGCAAACATTCAAAAAATGTTTACCTCCTTGCGCAAGGCAAATCTGAAGTTGAACCCAAGAACTGGTCTTTTGTAATGGAGGAAGGCAATTTTTTTGGGATTCATCGTTACACTCGATGACTTCAAAGTCAAGCCCAATAAAGTGGAAGCGATTCAGCGTATGCCATCACCCTCAACTGTCAAAGAAATACAGCAGTTGGCGGGGCGGCTGGCTGCGATGAACAGGTTCTTGGCCAACCACATGATGAAATCCTTTCCATTCATTAGCACCTTGCGGAACTATGTGAAGAAAAACAAGTTTTAGTGGACTTCGGATGCAGAGAAAGCCTTCACCCAAATGAAGGAATGCTTAATCCAGCTACCAACGCTCACCGCACCGCAGAAGAACGAGCCACTGACACTTTACCTTTCCGCATTAGATATCGCTCTGGGAGCAGTCCTGCTAGTAGAGCGCGTAGGAGTTCAGACTCCGATCTACTACGTCAGCAAGATGCTCACCGACCCAGAGACTCGATATCCCATGATGGAAAAGCTTGCTCTAGCTTTGGTCCATGCATCCCGGCGGTTGCGCCGATATTTTTCTGGCCACGAAATAACAGTTCTCTCGAACTATCATTTAGGCCAAATTCTGTCGAAACCGGACATATCTGGTGGAGCTAGCAAAATCGGCGATTGAGCTTGGTGGACACAATATCGTGTATAAACCACGCCCAGCAATAAAAAGCCAGATACTGGCTGATTTCATTGGGAAGTGTCGCAGAATAAAGCGCAAGAGTCTGAAGTTGTACAGAACCCAACGCCGGTTACAGATGACCGTGCATGGACACTTCATACAGACGACGCGTCTAACGATGATGGCGCAGGGGCAGGTCTTCGCTTAATAAGCCCTGACAATCAAGTATTCACCTATGCCATCAGATTGGATTTTAAAAGTACCCATAATGAAGCTGAGTATGAAGCATTCCTGGCAGGACTTCATTTCGTAATCAAAATGGGTGCGCATAATTTGGAGGCCCACGTCAACTCTCTCTTAGTCGTCGAACAGGTCAACGGCCTGTATGACGGAAAAGGCGAGATAATGCCCTTGTATCTAGAACAGTCGCAAGCCTTAATCACCAAATTCCAACACTTCAAAATAACCCATGTCAATCGAAGCGAGAACAAACACGCAGATGCTCTCAGCAAGTTAGTCGCTACAAGCTTCAAGCATCTTGTGCGCGAGGTGCACATTGAAGTACTCAAAAACCCTTCTGTTCCTTTGCGGCAAGTCAACATCGTTGAAATGGGAAATCCGTCTTGGTTGTCCCCCATTATCATGTTCTTGCAACACGGGAGCCTCCCCGAAAACAAAGCGGAAGCAAGGAAAGTGCAGCACAAGGCACTCAACTATGAAATGGCAGACGTTATCTTATACCGAAAGTCATACCTTGGACCACTCCTCCGCTGCGTTGATCCACAAGACACGTAGTACTTGATCCACGAAATACACGAAGGGTTATGCGGAATTCACACCGGCCCGCGCATGGTCGTGGCAAAGATCATGAACGTCGGTTACTATTGGCCTGGCATGCACCTTGATGCGTCGAAACACTACATAAATGCGCATCATGTCAGCGCCACGCTCCAAAGACACTACGCCCAAAGAATCCTATGATCCCGGTGACAACGGCGTGGCCTTTTCAACAATGGGCAATCGATATGGTAGGACCATTCCCAGATGCTCCAGGAGCGGTGAAGTTCATAATCGTTGCAGTCGATTATTTCACCAAATGGGTAGAAGCCAAACCCCTTGCATCCACCACAACAACTGTAGTGCGAAAGTTTATATGGGAACACATTATATGTCGCTTCGGGTTACCCCTGCGCATAGTCAGCGATAATGGTCCCAATTTCGCAGCCGAAGAACTACATCAATGGATGAAAGAAATGCATATCGAGTACATATTCACTTTGGTCGCGCATCCCCAAGGGAACGGCCAAGTGGAAAGAATTAACAAGAGTATAGTCGAAGGGATCAAGACGAGGTTGGGTACAGTGCGCAGAGGCTGGGTAGACGAGTTACCAAGCATCCTCTGGGCTCATAGAACCATGCCTAAAACCAGCATGGGCGAAACTCCTTTCAGCCTTGTGTATGGGACGGTGGCAGTAATTCCCGCAGAGATAGGTCTCCCATCACCACGCATGCTAGCTACGCAAAGCCAAAACAATGAAGATGAGCGCAGACTTGACTTGGTTTACTAGAGGAAAGGCGTGAAAACGCTGCCATCAACGAGGCAAAATACAAGTCCAAGCTCGAAAAGTACTACAACGCGCGAGTCCGCATATGTATCTTTTTACCTGGTGACTTTGTTCTCCGTGACAATGAGGCGTCTAACACTGAATGTCCTAGAAAACTGGCACCCAAATGGGAAGGTCCTTATGTTATCCATGAAGTCCTAGGAAAAGGCGCATACACCCTTAAGCGCCTAGATGGAACAAACATCCCTAGGACATGGAACACCCAGCAGCTAAGACAGTGCTACATGTAAACTTGCAAGTTCATTATCTTTTGTCTACTCTGTATATGGCTCTTATGCCCCATTGTGTAATAAAGACAAGATTTTCATGATTTATTTTTATCTTAATGTTTCATTACAAATGTGCGGAACCACTTTGGGCATATGTGAAAACACCTTGGTATACAATGACTCTTGAACCCTAAGTCACTACCTATGAGATGCACATGGGAGCTAATGTTCATACACGAGTTCATAACCAGTTTCATTCGCTATACCTACACAAAGTTGGTCTATTTCACACAAATATTGTAACAAGGAAGAAACATTTCATTAAAGATAAAAATATTTACAAAACCGCGCAATGCGCGACACAATCAAAGATCCTACAAAGATATTACATTAAGGATCCTACACTAGTTTTCATCAGCAGCGGCCTCGGCATATTTCAGAAATATATCCTTCAAGCGGTCGACAAAGTCATCGTGGGTGAGCGCCTCGCTCACCAATTCCAGCGCTGGGATATCAAGACGGTTATACCCTTGCTGTGCTATCTCGAAAACAGCTCCGGTATTGACTCCATGAGTGGAAGCATGGATGGAATCCCATGAAACGTCCAATGCATGAGTGACGTGTTGGCACACTCAGCATAGCCTTGTGCATGCACATCATGGGGCGCGGCAAAAACTAGCTTGGCCAATGCACCATCTAACTCCGCAGAGTTCAGAATGGAATTCGCAATCTGCAAATTCAAATAAAAATTTAGAGCTATCGCATAATGATCAAGAAACAAGCGGAGTACTTACATTGACAATTCCATGCTGTTGAATCCACAGCATGTTGTTGGCCAGCGACTCCACCAATGACTCGAAGATGGCGCGGGCGTGTTTGCTATCTTCCAATTTTTTCTTGCCCGCCTCCACTTTCAATTCCACCACTTGCAGCCTGTGCTGAAGCTTAGCCTTCTCCACCAAGGCTGCTTGAAAGTCTTTCTCGGTGCTCTCCAGAGCAGCGCAAGCTTCAACCTATTCGTTCACAACAAGGTTAGCATCACAATTTATTAATACAAAAAATGAGTGAGCGCAAAGACAAGGGGTTACCTCCTTCTGCTCACTGTGTGCATGTTGCACACTAGCCTCTGCAGCTGCGGCAGCCGCCGCCTCCTTCTCTTTCTTCTCTCGTGCCACATTAGCGCGCAACCGGGCCAGTTCATCTCTTAGGGATTTGTTCTCCCTGTTATCCCTTTCAGAAGCCTCTTTCCACAACCTGCGCTCATCCGCAAGTTTGGCGTCCGAGGCTTCGGCTTGTCTCTTCCACCCCAGCGCGGCCCATTCTTCAGCTCGCTGGTTTTCGGCGTAGGCAGTCTCCTTTGCCTGCACTGCAACTTCACGCGCAGCCACTTGGGCTCGCTCTTTAACAGGAACCGCTTGGGCAGCCTCAAGATCTTTCTTTTGCTTCAGCAAGCCCCGACATTCACGAACAATCTTGTAAGTCACAGAGGCGGACCTTGCAGCTGCCTGGAGGTACGTGGTACGTCTCTTCTTCTTCATGATCAGAAAGAACACATACCTCCACTGGAGGGAAAGTTCTTTAAACCACTCACGGCACGTCGGCCAGTGAAAAAAGTCATCTCCTTTCTCTAATTTCCACACAGGAGTGTGGATCTCTTCAGCTTGAGCGGAGGAGTATGACCTGTTATAATAATCCCCCCGGGTTTTCATACGGGCGGATTGGAGACTCTTCGGCAGAAGGGCTTTTACCAGAACCCCCGCGCCACCCCTGGGTGCCGGTTCCTCCGCATGCCCCCCTTGTGGAGCACCGGTCTTGTTAGGTCCTAGAAGTGTGAGACTGAAGCATCAAATATACGCAACGGTCTATGGTAGTTAACTGGGTTAGTTTGTGTTAGGTTTGGACCTTTATACGTCATTTGGGCAGTGGGCCAGGCAAGCCCATAGGCAAGCCCATTAGGGTTATGCCTTACCCTAGGTATATAAGCTAAGCTTATGTTATTTCTAGGGTTAAGTTTTGGGTAGACTATTAAGTTTTCTCTAGAGAACCTCCATCTTGTACCAGACGGTTTTGCTTGTTCAAGTAATAGTATCGTGTGCAAGGTGTTAAAGTGAATTCGTATTGTTCTTCATCATTTCGGTTTTTCTTGAAGATCATCAGGTTTGGGTTCTGCCCATCCTTGGTGATCGTGTGATATCAGTGTTAGATCCAGATTACTGGGACTTACAAGTGGTATCATAGCCTGTTGAACCTGTTTTCCAGGCTCAGATCTGATATCACACTGATTATGTTCGGTTTCTGCTGAAGAACACGAAGAACACAAAGAAGATTCAAGCATTTCGGATCAACATTCAAGGATTTCGGATTTTCTGGTTACATTCTGCTGCATTTCGGATTGATTTCGGATTAATCTGTTGAATTTCGGATCCGAATTCGTTGAAGATCACGAAGAACACGAAGAAGATCATCCATTTCGGATTACTGTTCCGGATTCTCACCGTTGCTGTGCATCTGATAACATTCTGGATTACTGTTCCGGATTTGATCTTCATTCCGGATTTGGTCTTCATTCCGGATTTGGTCTTTCATTCCGGATCAGGGTTTCATTCCAGACTAGATTCTCTATTTCGGATTCTCTCTTCTCCGATTGCATCTCGGACCACTGTTCCGAATTACCATCTCGGATCACTGTTTCCGGATTTTTTCTCGAATTGTTAATCCGAGTTACTGTTCCAAATTCGGTACTGTTCCGAGTTGTGTCCTTAAAGGTGGAAAGTTAACCAGCTGACGTAATCGGAGTTAAACGTTTTCGTGCACAGAATTTGATCCACATACAATCTTAACAAACTGGTTGCACGGTTAGACTCGGGTGGTTTTTAAGGCAAAATAAAAACCTCAAGCCCAGCAAGCAGCAATCAGCAATCAGCAGCCCAGCACCCCAAACTCGACCTCAATCCAAAAGTAACGCTGATAAATCAAGCTCGCCCATTGACACAGTCAACTATCTTTTGTGCACTGAACCTTGCAGGAATAGGGTTGCTCAACTCATGGCTCCTAATTCCAAAATGACCGATGAATACAACAATGCATGGCTCAGTGCATCAACCTTCGAGAAAGTAACAAGTTACTCAAAGAAAAAGTTGAAGCTCAAAAGAAAGACATAACTAAGCTCCACCTGGATGTAAATCAATAGAAATGTTGGGTCCATGATTACAAAACCAGATTAGATTCAAAAACCATGGAATGCGACTTGGTAAGAGTTGAGCTGGGACTTCTTACTGGAAAATATCAACAAAACGAAGTTAATATAAAGAAGTTTGATACATCCAGCAAGCTTGTTCAAGACGTGTGCAATGTGCAGCTGGCGTATAAGGGGAACAAAGGGAAGGGTTTGGGATTCAATCAGGTTGCCCCACCGTATAATCACAATTACACAACAATGCCTGAAACCGACGAAGATATTGAATAAGCACAGCATATGGTGTACGACAAACCAAGTGATTATACTTCAGACACACATGAACTATCTGGTGCTGTTGACTCTTATAATGAGTCAGCTGATGAAGAGAGAGCTAATGTGAACAAGGCTCCAAGTGCGCAAACTGAACAATTTGAACCTTCTGATACTGATGAAAAGGTTCAGAGCAAGCTAAAAGAACAGAAAAGAGCAAATCGGAGACGAAGAAAGCAGAAGTCCAAACGTCAAGAACAATCACGCTCTCCAAAATCATTAGTAGGCAGCAATAGCCCTCAAAAGGCTAGTGTTGTGAAAATGCTTTTGTTAAGCCGGTCTTTAATGGCAAATGCGAAAAATATGCTTTTGACCGTGCTAGCAAAGCTTTTGGAAAGGTTGGGGATATTTTTGAACAAGACTTGTAGTCTAAACCAAAGAAGAAGAATCCAAAGAAATCTCCACAACAGAAGAAGGCCCTTGCAAACGACAAGTACAGACATCCAAATTCATCTTCATCTGCAAGAAACGTGCAAGGATATCAAGCACAGAAGGGATCAGTTCTTCCTTCAGGGCCTGCAAGAGCAAATCAAGCTGATCAGAATGTTTTATATGTGAAGAGACAAACGTACTTCAATTGCGGCAATCCTGGTCACATTGCTCGAAACTGTACACGTGGTCCACATGTTCCGTGTCATGCTAAAAATCAGAAGGTTACACCAAAGCATAACAATCATTCCAAGCCGATGAAGGTATCAACACCTAAGGCAATGAAGAATGTGAATTCCAAGGTTAAACCATCTGATGGGGATTGGAATGTTGCCAAAAACAAACTCAAGGCTGTTCAGAAACAAAAATCTGTTTCTAAAATGACTAAACCAGAAACAGCCAAAGTAGCTCAATCAAAGGGAACTACCGCGTTTGTTAAAATGAAACAGATTTGGAAACCCAAACCCAATCAGCAGCAACATCACCAATCCTCAAAACAAAAGGGGACCTGTGTCTTAAAGAAGTGTCTTATTTTGATGCTTCAGGGAAACCCTGGACCATGATGGCCTGGGTCCCACTGTCTTACTAATCTCCTTATTTTAAAGGAGCAACCAAGGAGGAGCTGTTGACAATCTCTGGAATGTTGGTAGCGGTTGTTCCAGGGACATGAAGATAACATCTCACTGTTGCAAAAAGGTTCAAATTTTTACGCTTGTGATGTTTCCTTTGGAGGAGATGAGGTAAGAAAAGATTAGCGAAAAGGTACAAATTTGAATTTCGTGCTTTAATTTTGAAATTGATTAGTTTTTAATCTAATGTCGGAATGGTTAAGCAAAAACAACAAAAATATTTTCCTTTTCCTTTTGTTTAAACTTTGTGCATATGTTTTCTTTATTAGGTAAATTTGTGCATAAAGTATGATGCACAAATTTAGGGGGAAGGGGGCAATATATGTATATATGTATTGTTTGAGGGGGAGAAAATTAGAAAAATACAAAAACATTATTTGAAAAACAGAAAAATACAAAAATAAAAAGTCATCAGAAATGAAATGAATATTCGTGATAAAGGGCGTGACTGACACATGTAAGGTGTTGTAGCTGAAAAGACTAGGATCTAATGTGATATGTCGGTAGGCTTTACACTCAAAGTGATATAAACATAACGAACTATGTATCTTGTGGGTAACATACCATCGGCGTATGATTTTATGGTCTTAAATCTTGTGTTGATAGATAGCCAACATTTGAGGTTTTGGGTCTTTATGTTGTTGAGTCATCCGGGGATATCCCGGCTGCCCTTCTGTTGCATCCAGATTATATGTAGACCTAGACAGTCAGTATATCTTTGTAAAAGAGCCAAAATGGAAAGGCCAAAACCTAAGAGAACAGAAGTTTCTTCATGAGAATATTCCATAAGTTCTTACGTACCACATAAGGTATTTGCTTGACCCTCGTCAGTCACTATTGGTCACTCTGCTATACGAAAGTACTGATCTGTTCACCAATAGTCTGACGTTGTAAAAGATAAAGGATGATCTCAGTATACTCACCTGTTACGATGAATTGTTGTGCTTACCTTGATCGCGGGGGTATGGATGGTATGGGACACACGGGTATTATAGTACAATACTACCTTAAGCATATCACGAAGTTGAAAAATGAAAGTTGAGAGTTAAGTTTAAGTGGACAAACATATTGGCAATCGCATAGACCAGTCTGAATAAGTTCGCACCGAAAAGTGTTCCTTGGTCTGCCTGAAAACGATTTTGATCCCATTGCAATTGTATAGTTGTAACTATTGAGTTAGTTTCTTTGTTTATTAGTGTTTCTGTATATATTCTTATATTTTAAAAATTCAATAAAAAAATTAAAAAACTTAGAAAATTTAAAAAAAATCCAAAAATAGAGTGCTTTATTTGTTTTATTAAAATTATTAACCGTTCTTGAAGATTTGGCTAATCATCAAATGATGAAAGAAATTTGAATTTTGATCTGAGTACAAGTACTTGGATGTACCAAGCGTTCATGTGGTACTCTCCCTGTTGCATAAGAATGTTTGCTTATAAGTTTCTGAGAGTGCAGATCTTGATTTAGATCAAGAAACAGGGGTTGCTGAAAATTGAGATGCAGTTAGTTGCCGACAAAACATGAAGTGTCACAATAGCAAAGTGTGCCTGAGTCAGAAGAACCAGATTCTAGTCATCGTCTGACAGTGATAGTACATTTGAAGAAGTACCTGTGAACCTGCTTGCTTTAAAAAGAAAGATTGAAGAAGAAAAGAGCTGCTGAGGTTCCTCCGCTCGCATTCTTTTTAACAAAGATGTTTCAAGCAAAGCTGATCAAGATCCTGATATGAAGCTGACCACAAGAGCTGAAGAACGAGACCCGGTGCTGAGAGTTCTTTGAAGAGTGAGGTCCTAAAAGTATGAGACTGACTTCCATAACACTTGCAGCATAGCGACAACCATAGACTCCGTCGAGGACGTTACTGAATTCAGGCTATGAAGACAATTTGATGCATCAGTCTAGGGGTAGATTGTCAGGTCCTAGAAGTGTGAGACTAAAACATCAAATATACACAACGGTCTATGGTAGTTAACTGGGCTTAACTGGGTTAGTTTGTGTTAGGTTTGGACGTTTATAGGTCAATTGGGCATGCCATAGGCCATGTGGGCCAGGCAAGCCCATAGGCAAGCCCATTAGGGTTATGCTACCCTAGGTATATAAGCTAAGCTTATGTTATTTCTAGGGTTAAGTTTTGGGGTAGACTATTAAGTTTTCTCTAGAGAACCTCCATCTTGTACCAGACGGTTTTGCTTGTTCAAGTAATAGAATCGTGTGCAAGGTGTAAAAGTGAATTCGTATTGTTCTTCATAATTTCGGTTTTTCTTGAAGATCATCAGGTTTGGATTCCACCCATCCTTGGTGATCGTGTGATATCAGTGTTAGATCCGGATTACCAGGACTTACAGGTCTGAGCATCATGGACGGAAGTCGTTCCCACCAGCTCCGCCTCACCAACAAAAACCGCGCCACCCGGATGTGCGCGTTCTTCACCACCACAACAGGTTCTTCCACAACGAACCCTGTTTCCTCCACATCAACCGCGGGTTCTTCAAACTCCACCCGCGATTCTTCAACAACAACCATAGGCCATTCCACCACGACCTGTGGTTCCCCTCCCACCTGCGCGAGTTCTTCCACTGCCACAGAACCGGCATTAGTACCCATACCAGAACCTTCCACCACCACGTGAGGCCTTTCCCTCACCATTACCGGTTCTTCTGCCCCAGCAGCAGGGTCTTCGCCTCGACCACCAGGCGGGGTCATGGGAGAATCAGTGGGCGCGACGCATGTGCTGGATTCCACAAAAACTGGCTCATCGCCCACTGCACAACGACAAAGGTTAGTCATACATGACATAGACATGTGAAGAAAATAGTGAAAGTTATCGAAATTACCGAGGGATATCTTAGCAGTTAATGTCCCCAGATCCGCCTTCTTCCCCATATGTTTCTGCGTAACCTTTTTAGGTGGTTGCGCGGAGAAGTCCTCCTTCGAACGCCTCTTTCGCTTAAGAGGCACTTCTGGGCTGGCCTCAGCGTCCACAGGACTAGCAGGTTTGGCGGTCGGGATAACCACCGGCTTTGGTGCAGTCTTCTTTGCACCTACAGGATCAAGACCCTCCCATGAGTCAGACACGACTACATAAACTTTCCAGTTGTCAGTTACAACGCGCTTACCTTTGGGAGGGCCCGCCCCGGGTTGAGTCACCTCCTTCTCAACCACCGCGCTCGACCTCGCGCGCCGTTTTTTCTTGTGATCTGGGCCAGTGCCAAATCCCCTAGAGCGCCTGCATCACAGCATAACAATGCATAAGTCATTTGCAAAATTACAATATTCAACAAACAGGAATTTACCAGTTGAAGACGCGGGGGCATCTAGGTCCGCATCTTTTATTAGGGCAAAATTGCCCAGGACCTGCGCATACCAAGTGGGCTCATCTGGGCCCAAGGGGAGCCTCTCGATCCGCCCTCCTTTCCTCTAGAGGCGGCCATGAACAATGGAGCTCCTGCACGAAAACACGTGCATGTTAGCCTACAAACAACTCAAAGTCAAGAAAACAAAACGGAATAAGAAGACTTACTCCGGTCACCCTCCACGTACACTGGCCGGTACGGACGGTCTGGTTTCCACAGCAGGCTCATCCCCGCCGCCACCAGTATCCTCTCCGACAACTGAATTGCCGAGATATCCTCCAGATCCGTATACTAGGGGTCCAACACTGGTATAGGGATGGTCTCCGCCGGAATCTCATCCGGCCCCCAGAACGTCAAAGGCACAAGAATGACACCGACCTTAACAAAAAAGAATTTTGCCTTCCAATCATGGAAGGACTTGGGAGGAGATAGCAAAATTTTCCATGCCTGTACACAGTGCTGGAAAGAATAAAACCCCATTGAACAATGAAGTTGGTAAAAAAATGCGGAAATGGTCGACGGTGGGAACACCCCGTCGACCGGCACAAAAACTCAAAGTGCTTTATCCTCACCATCTCCATCGGATTCAATTGGCAGAGGTGGAAGCCATAGTACTTGAGAATTTCAAGAAAAAACTTGGTGACAGGCAACCGGAAGTTACCTTCGACATAAAAAACAGTGATATAGCTCGCCAGAGCATCGACGGCTGTTTCACCATCAGCCCTAACCGGGCCCCCCCAGTTGGGGGAAACCGGAAACCAGAAACTATATGCTCTAACATTTGCCGGCTTAACTTACACACCGACAAGGGGGTCGAAGCCCCAGCACCAGAGGCAGACTCAGGCCCTCTGGAAGCCATTAGACCCAAAGAAAAGAAAAAAAAATTAAGATAACTTTGAAGAAGAAAACACAAGAACTCAAAGAATGCAGAGAAGAAGGTGAAAGACAAGTTGAGTGAATGAGGTAAACCCTAACGAATTACCTCTATTTATAGTGCTCACATTTAATGCGGTTGGAGAACGTGACACATGCGTGGCGATAACAGCCAAACAGAAAAAAAACGTGTGGCAGGAAAGTTACCAACGACGGTTAATATGCGTGCGTGACCACCACTCTCTCTACTAATTCATTAATGAATGGCAGGCGAAACGGCTGAGTGCACGCAACAGCTGTCAGATGTCCTTTCAAATCTCACTTTTTCCCACCAACTCACTTGCAACGTCAGAAAAGCAGAGTTTCGAATTTCAAGATCTTGATGAGAAAAAGTTTCCTTTACACAAACGTTTTCCCCCAACCCTTGTCAAAAGCCATTACATTAACGGCGCATGCAACAATTCTTTTAGTCCAGCACTCCTCCCACTCTCAAACATGCGCGTAGGAGCAGCACTGGACTAGGGGGACTTGAGGGGGTATGGTCCCAAAAACCCTACGCATGCGTAACGAGCCATACCCTTAACTACTCTTTACAAAGATAACCTTAAATGCAACATGCAATGGTGCGTGTTCTTCAACAACAAAAGGTCATACAATGAACCTTGCGCACTCAGAGCAACAATGAATTAGACCAACACCAATAGGTCGTACAATGAGCCTCGCGCGCTCAGAGCAACAGTGAATTAGACCAACACCAATAGGTCATACAATGAGCCTTGCGCACTCAGCGCAATGGTGAATTAGACCAACACTGATGGGTCACACAATGAACCTTGCGCACTCAGCGCAACGGTAAATTAGACCAATTCAATCAAGTCAAATAACGAGTCTTGCGCACTCAACGCAACGACAAGTTAGACTAAATAATACATGTCACACAACAAGCCTTGTGTACTTGGCACAACGGCAAGTTAGACTCATGCGCACAGGTTAAGAACAACATCCCTCTGAGCCATGAATCCTAAAACCTTGCAAGGACAAGACGCACATGAGAGCACCTCACTGTATTGGGACAAAAGGATATACCCCTGACACCCTGCGTTGGCGGGAAAAACATTGACAGTCTCGCAGAAGGGGTAAGCACTAAGAGGTGTTGACCATACCCAAGGGTACAAAGTGGCAGAACTGTGACCAAGGGTTGCTCGGCAAGTTACGTGTGACAGTGTCGCATGAGCAGTAATGCAGACGTCAGACTGCACACTAACCGTATCTCTACCAGTGACTATTCCACCTTCTATACTTTCGGCTGGTAGCAGACCTGACACCAGAGACGGCTGCCTTTACACGTGGCACCACTTAACATCCGACAAAACACACCTTCTGACAAAGGACATTAATTCGCCTACAGGGAACATTTAATGTCCAACGCAGAGGGACAAATCGGACATCTCTGGCTGTATGGGTCGGGCCCAAGGCCCACCAGTCCATCTCCTGAACACATCTTTTTGGCTATAAATAAGTATTGGATTTCCAGGTAAAACACGTTCACACACCCAATCACATACAACTTACTTACTACCTTACTTGCAATGCTCAAGTACTTATTGTCACGCCGGAGTGTGGTCACGGAGAAAACCACCCTTTTCCCCGTGACGAGACTAACGGTGCCGCTAGTTTTGCAGATCAGCTTAAGTGAGTTCACCCCAAAGAGTGAAGTGAAAGGACAACCTCTTTATGCAGAAATACCTTGGTTGTAACTTATATATCCCCGGATATTCCTAGGTTCAACCGGTGCTTCTTCAAGCACCACACTTCATCTCGTTGTATAAGTCGTTCTGGTTAGGGGATGAGTATTGTGCTTCACGAAGATTGTTCATAGTTTAGATACAACGAATACCCTTTACATGAGTTTTTCGACTAAGAGCGTCGGCCACAACATTCGCTTTACCAGAATGGTAGCAAATCTCGCAGTCGTAGTCGTTGAGCAACTCTGTCTATCGATGTTGACGCATGTTGAGTTCCTTTTGATTAAAGATATGCTGAAGGCTCTTATGGTTGGTGAAGACCACACACTTGGTACCATAAAGGCAGTGTCGTCATATCTTTAATGCAAAAACAGCTGCACCAAGTTCAAGGTCGTGAGTAGTGTAGTTCTTCTCATGTATCTTGAGTCGGAAGACACTTATGGAGCTCTAAAGGCTGTTACGGACACCGGTTGGTCTAGACTCCCTCACATGCTATCTAAGTGGTTTACGAAAGTACCCTAATTCGATCTATTCCCTCACAAGTTATAAACCTAGGAAAAACTTGGGTTCTCGACTTGACTTATTAGACAACGGTCAATAGGGAAACTAGTTTAGAGTACTCACGAAGACCCTACCTAGCAATTTACTGACTTAGACCTAACAATAACCTCGCACCTCACAACTATTAAGATTAGTAGAAAACTTAGATTTACTTAATTATCAATTACCACTTCTAAGGTGTATTGGCCAATTTACACAAAAGATCACAATATAAAACTACAACGTAGCATGAACCTATTATGTGAAAGACATCCACCAAGAACCATACGGAGCAATAAAACACTATAAAGCTAAGCATGCATATACATCGAACTAATAATCAAGTCGACTACTTTCATAAATAATCCATAAATAATCAAACATCCATTAAAATTAAAACTTTAATAGTCCATTCATTCAATCTAGACAGTAAACAAGTTTAGCCAAGAACCATAGTCGAAACAAATAAACAAATCTGAACCGGATAGCAGAACATGTTCATTAGTTACAAATAATATAAAGAAATAAAAATCAAACTAACTCGTTTGTGAACCGAACTAAATCTCTCTTCTTGAATCCCACCTTCGTCTCTTTTGGTTCGTACTCTACTGTTTGCGTCTGATCTCCCTTCCAGCCGTATGTATGCTTCTCTTCTGCGTATCTTTTCCTCCCAAAATAATATATCTATCTTAAACAATGGGTCTGGTATCGTATTATATTCCTTCTTCGGTATCACAATTGAAGTTATATTGCAATTCCTCCTAAAATATGAATTTTAATATAACACAAAGTCCATACTTCCTGGCCCACCTGATGCATTTTCTAAAAGGTGACTTGGGCCTCTGCCCTTGTTCAGCGGGTCATCATCCAGCACAAGCAAAGAATATAGGAGCGGTCAACATAATAGAATTCAGTCAACAAAATCCTCGATCAACAACTAAACACATGAATTCTTTTAATTTTGTCATGTAGTGACATGAGTTATTTCAGCATTGTGTCATTTTTGCCCCCCCCCTCTCCGCCCCTAGCTATTTTTAAGCAGCTTTTCTTTAATTGCACTTTTAGTCCTTTGAGTTTAATCAACTCGCGGTTCCTCGTTTCTTTATTCGTTTAAGCTCAATTCAGTATTTGATCGAGTATCTTCAATATTTCTCTATTTTAGCTCCATACTTCACAAACACCAATAAAAATATAAATTAGTAAAACCAAATAAAACCGACTCAAATACTAATAAAAATACATTAAATTAAAATATTACACAAAATACATAAGATAAATAGTATCGTTTACACTATATCAAATATCCAAGGAGATACTTTTAACAATACTTTGTATCCAACTTGAAATTTTAATGACTTACATCGATTGTCTGCATAACTCTTTTGGCGATCTCGCGCCGTTTTCAGTCTTTCCTTGAGTTAAATTATCTTTTTCAGTTGTTTCTTGTACAATCTCAGGACCTGATAGTTGTTTTTCTTCTATTTCTGCCCAACGTACAGACGTTCTGCATTTTCGTCCATAGAGTGCTTCAAAGGGGGCAACATTAATTCTAGTATGATAACTATTTTTATAAGAGAATTCTATTAGTGGCAAATGTTCATCCCAACTTCCTCCAAAGTCTATCACACAGGCTCTTAGCATGTCTTTCAAAATCGGGAATTTCATTAACTTATGAAAATCTAAGTTAGAATTGGATGGAAAGAAGTGACAATGTAAATTAAAAATAGTTTTTAAATAATATTATTTAATTTGGTGGAATACTCGTCGAAGTTGTAAGATTTCCTTTCGAGTGTAGTTGTAAAATAATATTTTATTAATTGCTTGGAATTAGTAATTGAGGAAGATACCTTGTTGCGTAACAATATATTTTAACGGCTTGTATTTTAGGACTACAAGCTGAGAAATATGACGGGTTTGCTTCAGGGAAATATCGTTATCGCATCTTATGACTCACCCAAACTTAAATGGGCATTGTTGTAAGAATCAAACTTTAGGGTATATACTGCAATTAGGCAATAGTTGAATGTATAAAAAGTCATATTTAGGCTCATTTGTTACAAACAATAGCTGGAGTTAAAGAGAGAAATGCATTGAACTAGAGAGAGAAAGAAAGTGGTGGTCCAATGGTGGTCCGATGGTGGTTTGCGACGGCCGGTGATGGCCGGAGTTGCGGGTTTCAACCTGAAATTATTTCTAGATGATACCAATGCAATGGTAAGCTCCGTTTGCTCATAAATCCTGAGTTGAAGTCATTTATAAATGTTGAAAAGTTAGTTTCGTTAATGCGATTTCCGTTTTATTTTATGTGGTCTAAAAGAAATGGTTGCTACCGGAAACCAACTGTTGGATCAATCCCAAATTTTTACAGTACTTTCTGACATATAGATATTAACATCCAATGGTTGGAACTGCGAAACATGTCGTGGAGGTATGAGTTTTAAAACAGTTGTTTGGATTTTTGGTACAGAAAATGTAGTTGTAAAGAATGAGTGATCTCAAGAGACCCGATCGTTGGATTGAGCTGAAACTTGGGTATTAGCATCCTATGACATGAGTCATAAATCCTAACGGAGGAAATTCTGATCATATGTCTCTAAATGTGGTTTTGATACTGATCAGTTTGTAACAGTTTGTTTGTGCAAAAATCAGGAACTTGATTGTGTTGCATGGATGGTCTAATGGAGTTGTATATGCAATCCGATGCCGGAAAAACGTTTGTGATGCAAAAATGAAAAAAACTACATACGTGGATCTTGTTGCACGTCGGCTACAAGAAAATCCGCGTACATGATCCATACAAAGAAGACAACGAAAGCTTGGCAGTTGACGGGACAAGATTGACAACAACAATATCATATTTTCCTACGGGCAAAGGTGAGTGGTTTATATCCACTTTGGTATCTATTGTTAGTTTTGGTTTCTTTTAGGTTACGAGCACATAATGTAGCTTATGTGATTATATATGTAGAAAGTCCACGTTGTTCATTGGTTTTAAAGATCACGTAGGTCCTTTCTCAATACCAGAAGTATGATATAACTGTGTAGTATTTCATTGGTCGTATGGATCAAATACTCTTGAAGCGTAGAAATGCTCAATGGTTATTTACGGACTTCGTTGGATAGCTTAGTAGAATCATTCTTGATTGGCACGATTGTGTAAGTTGTTTGTATTAGTACTTGTATGTTAGAATAAGAGTTTAGCATAAATTGTTTAGCGTATGTGGTTAAGAATATGGCTATTTAACTTATTAAAGTATGGACATGAGTAATGCACGATTTGTGTATTTAATGAATATAGTTACGAATTCTGACTCTTGGATTGCTAAGAGGGATTTACAAGCATATGTATGTGGGAGGAGATGATGTTCAAGAAGATTTGAATGCAGTTGACGAACTAGTCATGAGTTTGATTTCTTTTTTTAACCATGCAAGTAAGTATCTAACATTAAATGTTAGTACAGGATAAACCTTTAAATTATTATTTTTTATGGTGTATTACTGAATGTACTTGTAGTGTGAGTAGAAACCCTCAATTAGTTTGCTAATTTAGTTTCTGTTGGATGATGTCATCAGGTTCGCGGGTCTTGAAATTGATTTGGAGATAGAGGATCGGGTCTGAAGATTTGATAGTACGTGAACGACATAGACGAATGATTTATAAACTAGCTTACATATACCTCCTAAAATGAAAGAATTGTAACACCTATATATTCTTCAAAAGTTTTTAGTTGGAAAGTATATTGTTTGTGTGTATTAGTAAACACAATTTTTTTGGGACCGTCTTTCTGCAACTAATTAAATAGCTTAGTCTTATTTTCAAACTAGGGTTTTACAAGTTGGTATCAGAGCCCGGATTTGAGGGATCCAAGTACAAACGAACATGTGCTTGAACTCAAATCAGTGTACTCTTGGTAAAAGAAAAACGTACAATCCAAGATCCGGTCAAGACCCGTAGGAAAGGTAATACATAAATATTTTTGGTACAATACAACTAACTGTGATTATTTGAAGTAAGGATTAGGTTATGAAGAAGAAAAAAAACATGCTTCAGGTAGATGAAACAAGAAAGCATCCACTTACTCGAATTTGGGTAGTACCTGAGGACATACTTTACACGTTGGAAGGGAATGATCGAAAGGTATGATTTCTTGGTTTTGCAAGTAGTAAGTAAACTATATTTAGAAAGAAAGTTGAAGGTATATGAATTTGGTTTGAACTTTGATTGGTAGGGATGATGAAAATTTAAGTGAGAGATAAACCAAATAGATTGCCTAAAGGTGGATGAAAAATGAAATAGGAGTTAAATTTATTTTCTCATAGTATGACATAGTGACTATAGGAAGTCATATCAACGATTGAGAATGCTTGAACTTAAACCGAAAGCTCGTACCTAGGGTGCGTTCGCTCCAAGACTTGAAAGAGGTAAAAACTTTACGATTTCGGTAGTTTAATTTCATATAGAATCTCATGATAGGGGTCATGAATGATGGGAAAAAAATATAATTTACGTTTTTCGCGTTTTAAAGGTCCTGAGCCCCGTTAACCCGTTCCAAGACCCCATTTAACTCCCGAAACGCGCAGTAAGGCTATCAAAACCTATAAAACTAATTCATGTTGTGCTATAGTGTCTTGAAGCTAAACTCATATGATTAGAAAGTTGTAGACGGATCATTCATTTTGTGCACAGGAAACACGATGGAGTGATATGCTCCTCATAGATGTATACCATGGGTTGGGGAACTGATAGTAGACTCGAAGCAGGTTAAGGAAGTTCATGTGTTGTATATCTTGTAGTGAACGAGTTATTGCAAGAAGTACTCAAACCCTCTTATGATTGCTCATGGAGTGGTTGAAAAATAATAATAATAAAATAAAATAAGGCATATGGAATGAATTATCGTATAAACGATTGCAAGATGTAATGATATGAAGCAAGAATGTTTTCAAAAATTAAGAGAAATTTGTAATGTAGACAAGAATGAAATAAGGTTTGACTTCGTATGTAAGTACGGATCAAACTTATATAAATGAAATGTATGAATGAAAGTTTTGACTCCGTAGGTAAGTACGGATCAAACTTATATGAATAAAATGTATGAATGAAAGTTTTGACTCGTTGTTAAGTACGGACCAAACTTATATGAATGAAATGTATGAATGAAAGTTTTAATTCTATAGGTAAGTACGGATCAAACGTATATGAATGAAAGGTATGAATGAAAGTCTTGAACCCGTAGGTGAGTACGGATGAAATATATATTAATGAAAGGTTGAAGTGAGTATAGATCAAACATATATGAATGGAAGGTTTGAATCCGTATGTAAGTACGAATCAAACGGGTATGAATGAAAGGTCGAATCCATAAGAAAGTATAGATCAAACATAAATGAAGGAGGGAAGATATATCCATCTCTAACTAAGGTAGATTTAAAAGTTGTAAGTACATATATTAATAACGTAGTTAGGATACACATGTTGTTTGATCAACGGAATGCATACATGCATATTACAGATATGAAAATTGGTAAGAGTGGAATGTAGCTAATTGTGGAAAGCTAGTTAAGAAAATATTGACCGTTTGACTTTATGAAAAGTCAAACATGCGAATTGGTAAGTGTAATGAAATTATTAATAAGATTGCATGAAATGTTTATTGCATGAAATAAACATAACCAATTGTGAACTATTAGTGTGGCAAGTAAGCGTAGTTTCCTGTTGAGCATGTCAGTAATTGACTTATGAGAGTTGAGATGAGTAACGGGCTAAGAACCAGACAAATGACCTAAATTTAAAAAAAGGGTAAAACGTGTACTTCAAACTGTACTTAAGAAAAAAAGTTAATGACCAATGGTCATAAATTAGTAAGAAGTGACAGTTTACCCTTGAAAAGTTTGTAAAAAAATAAAATAATAACAAATGAAATGTAAGGATCTTATGTAAGAATGTTGAAAGTGTAATGTGGTTTTGTATGTAAATGGGTAATTTTGTGAAAGAACTATAGATAGTTAGACTTTGAATGTGAAAGGAACCTTGAATGAACTGCTGAAGGTTTACTGTTATGAAATGCAAGTATATGTCTGACTATTGATTTTGTAGATATGAACGATAGAATTCTTGATGTGATGAAACCAATAGAATTGGTGATATTATGACCCGATTCTAAACTAGTCATGTAGATGATTGAAACCAAGCCAAATATGGCATGGGCTCAGGTTGAAGCGGGTCGACCCAACTTACGGAATGTTTGTTATTGCCATAAAAATGAGGTTAGTAGTTTCTTAGCTTATGATTGTTATATAGAAATTGGTAGGTTGAATAGTACTCTCCACATGAATGAAAGGTAGCTCAAATATGACGTAGTATGGAATGATTGGCTTTTAACAGTTAACAGGAGAATGATTTTCAACTCAGACTTATTGCCATTGATAGTAATCTCATTTCTTTTGATGGAGATCTTGGGGTATGATTAAAGTGTTAGTATGAATAATTTGTGATATACGTGTATATAGGCATGGCAAGTGAGGTATGAAATAAGCTAACAAGTAATTTAGCATGAATGAAATTGCTTACAATTAACCCTTAGTGGTTGTACATAGAAGATTGAACGATTATTGACTATATAGTTGGTGTCTAACACTTAAGTACCTATGAATGAATATAAATGAGGTAGCAGTTATGTTATGGTAACAAAACCATAATTAAGTGTTTATGATATGTGTATGTTCATATTTTGACTATTTGTGTAAAAGAATAATAATACTTGAAATTATGTTAATAGTAGAATACTGTAGTAAGCTCGTAATGAGCGCCTTTGTAAATAATGGAAGATCAAGTATGGTTTATGAGTTAAAACATGGCACGAAACCGATTCATTGTTATTAATATGTATGAACTTGTAATCCTAAAATTTGTATCTTATTACGTATGAAATGAATTGAATGAAATGTAGAATTTGAATATTATTAAAAAGATATGTATGAATTGCAAGATGTGATGTTTACGCAAGTTTAACTCAAAATTCTATGACGAACAAAGAAGACAATGATACAAGTTGGCTCAGAGCATCTTGTATTTATAAGCATGAGTATGCCTTGCCACTAACACTGCTTATCTGGTAAACTAAATTGAAAAGTTGATAGGATTGAATAAATATAGGAGACTAGGAAAGTGAAAGGACTAGCTTGCAACGTACGTCTATGGAATACAATGGGACTTTTCAAGAAAAGCTACGCATGTATGTTTTTTATTTTAGCCCATAGGAGGACAACATAGTCGGAAGGTGTCAATAAACTTAATATTGTAAAGATAAGGTTTCGGGGACGAAACCTCTTTAAGGGGGTAGGCTTGTAACATCCAAAATCGGCAATTTCATTAACTTATGAAAATAGAAATTAAAATTGGATGGAAAGAAGTGCTAATTTAGTTCTAAAATAGTTTTGAAATAGTATTATTTAATTTGGTGGAAATACCCGTCGAGGTTGTAAGATTCCTTTCGAGCGTAGTTGTAAAATAATATTTTATTAATTGCTTGGAATTAATAATTAAGGAAGATAACTTGTTTAGTAACAATATATTTTAACGGTTTGTATTTTAGTAATATAAGCTGAGAAATATGACGAGTTTGCTTCAGGGAAATTCGTTACCATATCTTGTGACTCACCCAAACTTAAATGGGCATTGTTGTAAGAATCAAACTGGAGGGTGTATACTACAATTAGGCAATAGTTGAATGTATAAAAAGTCATATTTAGGCTCATTTGTTACAAACAATGGCTCGAGTTAGAGAGAGAAATGCATAGAAGTAGAGAGAGAGAAAGAAAGTGGTGGTCCAATAGTGGTCTGATGGCGGTTTGCGGCGGCCGGTGGTGGCCGGAATTGCCGGTTTCAACCCGAAACTATTTCTAGATGATAGTAATGCAACGGTAAGCTCCGTTTGCTCATAAATCCTAAGTTGAAGTCGTTTATAAATGTCGAAAAGTTAGATTCGTTAATTTGATTTCTATTTTTATTTTATGTGGTCTAAAAGAAATGGTTGTTACCGGAAAACCGACCGTTGGATCGATCCTAAAATTTTACAATAGTTTTCTGTCATACAGGTTTAACATCCAACGGTTGGAACAACGAAATATGTCCTAGAGGTATGAGTTCTACAACAGTTGTTTGGATTTTCGGTACAGAAAATGTACTTGTAAAGAATGACTTATTCTAAGAGATCCGACCGTTGGATTGAGCTGAAATTTGGTTAGTAGCTTCCTATGACATGGGTCATAAATCTTACTGGAGGAAATCGTGATCAGATGTCTGTAAGTGTGGTTTTGACACTGGTAATAGTTTGTTTGTGCGAAAATCAGGAACTTGATTGCGTTGCATGGATGGTGTATTGGAGTTGTATATGCAATCCGATACCGGAAAAACGTTTGTGATGCAAAAATGAAAAAAAAACTACATACGTGGATCTTGTTGCATGTCGGCTACAAGAAAATCCTCGTACATGATCCATACAAAGAAGACAACGAAAGCTTGGGAGTTGAAGGGACAAGATTGACAACAACAATATCATATTTTCCTACGGGCAAAGGTGAGTGGTTTATATCCACTTTGGTATGTATTGTTAGTTTTGGTTTCTTTTAAGTTATGAGCACATAATGTAGCTTATTCGATTATATATGTAGAAAGTCCACGTTGTTCATTGGTTTTAAAGATCACATAGGTCCTTTCTCAATACCGGAAGTATGATATAACTGATACTATTTCATTGGTCGTATGGATCAAAGATCACGTAGGTCCTTTCTCAATACCGGAAGTATGATATAACTGTGTAGTATTTCATTGGTCGTATGGATCAAATCCTCTTGAAGCGTAGAAATGCTCAATGGTTATTTACGCACTTTGTTGGATAGCTTAGTTGAATCATTCTTGATTGGCATGATTGTGTAAGTTGTTTGTATTAGTACTTGTATGTTAGAATAAGAGTTTAGCATAAATTGTTTAGCGTATGTGGTTAAGAATATGGTTATTTAACTTATTAAAGTATGGACATGAGTAATGCATGGTTTGTGTTTTTAATGAATATAGTTATGAATTCTGATTCTTGGATTGCTAAGAGGGATTTACAAGCATAGGTATGTGGGAGGAGATGATGTTCAAGAAGATTTGAATGCAGTTGACGAACTAGTCATGAGTTTGATTTCTTTTTTTAATCATGCAAGTAAGTATCTAACATTAAATGTTAGTACATGTATAAACCTTTGAATTATTATTTTTATGGTGTATTACTGAATGTACTTGTAATGAGAGTAGAAACCCTCAATTAGTTTGCTAATTTAGTTTCTGTTGGATGATGTCATTAGGTTCGCGGATCTTGAAATTGATTTGGAGATAGAGGATCGGGTCTGAAGATTTGATAGTACGTGAACGACATAGACGAATGATTTATAAACTAGCTTACAAATACCTCCTAAAATGAAAGAATTGTAACACCTATATATTCTTCAAAAGTTTTTAGTTGGAAAGGATACTGTTTGTGTGTATTAGTAAACACAAATTTTTTTGGACTGTCTTTCCGCAACTAATTAAATAGCTAAGTCTTGTTTTCAAAGTAGGGTGTTACAAGAGATACGCCCGAAGGGCTTTTGACAACATATGAACTTTTTATGTATCTATTTAAGCCTATTGTGCTAAGACTTAGCTTAATAATACATCTGTAACTACAACACCAAGAAGCATTAATGATCTTAGAAAAGCAAAAAAAAAAGGCACGTTTCCAACGTCCCTTTCCCCGTTCCTAGAGTGTATGATAACAACTCCCAGATAAATACACAAACATCCGATGTTATCTAACACCTACTTCCAAACTGAAAAAAGGAATGAGTGAAAATCCAATGACAATCTGGCCAAGAAAGTCAGCTAGGTTTCCGATAAACACAAATAGAACTCTGACGTATTAAATTAGATCCAGGTATAGATAATATAAGGTGTCACGTTCTCGTAAAGCAATTTTATGCATTTGAAACTACAACACACGTATAAAAATTCAGATTAACAACAATGTAAAGTTGTTCATATCCACAGAAAATAAACAATTCGAAAGGAAAATACCCGAAATGAATGAGCAACTCAATGGCCTTTGGCGTGTTGTTGGTGCTCGAGATGACGACGCTCCTCAGGAAGGGCAATAAGGTAAGAGAAGATCATGCCACCAAAGCAGAAGTGATAGAGCAGAACAATGGAGTCGGTCTGGATGTATTTGGCATGGTAATTATCCAATGCTTTTTGGATGAAATTCCTGGTGTTGCTTGTTGTCACCATCGGCTTCACGTGCTTTGGCAAGTCTTTCACCTTCATTCCCTGATCTCATTGAAAAAGCTCCTCATCGCCATTTGCAGATCTCGATTATTCTCCCAAACCCTAATTGTAGATCGAGGAACCCAACACCTTTTTTGTTGGCTTTTATCGCGTACCGGTAACAGGTCGGGTAATGGTCGATTTGGACAAATTAAAATTCAACGCTTCAAATTATCTAAAGTGAAATTGTAAAGAATTGAGAGCGCTTTTAAAAAATGGTACAAATGGGTTTAATGGCCTATGTGCACGACGTAGAGAGGTCACAATGTCAAATTTTCACGACCACATCGTGGATAGAAGAAGAGGAAATCGTGTTGTGCGAATCGTGGGTCAAAGCGCTTACCTACTACACGACTCGTAATCGCTCAGGGGTCCGTTTTAGGGGCGTATTTTCCAACGATTTTGTATTCATAGGGGTAACACCACCCGAACCATAGATGCACTTTCCTCGTCTTTTAGGACTATTCGTTTTGATAGTGAAAGATATGAGACCTTCATGACCCGCTAGCAAGCCGCCTTGGACCGTCATGATACCTTTTTCGAAACCATTCTCACTAAACTGCAATCCATGGAGACCCGCCTGCAATCTTTGGAGACCAACTTCACCAGTGGGTCCTACGATGGTTCCTCTTGTTCATCAAAAAAACTAATGACTTCCCCTTTCAGTATTAATCAGCCCCAAACCAAACTTTTCTTCCCCAAATTCACCAGAACAGACCCAGTTGGATGGATTTATTTATGTGAGCAACATTTTGAGTTCGCGAAGATTCTGACAGAACAACAAGTTTTATTGGCTTCGTTCATCTAGAGGGAATCACTTTGTAGTGGTATCGGTGATATACCAAGTTGAAGGGTCCGGTCGTATGGGAAGAGCTCACTCGCGCGGTACTGCAATGATTTGGGACGACAGATTTTGAGGAGCCTTCTGAGTCTCTCTCGCTCCTAAAACAGACAACGACAGCGGTGGCCTATATTGTCACACCCCAACCGATAGCAAAAACATCATGGCTGGATGAACGAGATTGCTCGAGACTTCATAACGCTAATAAGTGACAAGTATTTAAATAACAAAATTTCATTTCATGGATAATGATCAAGTACAACGGTTTGAAATCAAATACAACATGTTTGAAACGAGATACAAGTACAACAACATTTCTATTACAAAATTTAGATGAGTATCTAAGTTATCCTACTCGTTTCCAACGTCATCATCATCAACAATCAACCTGCAATACATATTAAAGTATAGTTCAACACACAAGGCATTGGCGAGCATACAGGTTTGAATAGTAGCATCATATAAACGTTTTAAACAAATCTTCATGCATAAATGTCTAATCTCGAGGCTAACATACATTAAACTATCATGCAATTATACAAGTCAACCCAAAGTTTCCCACTAGCGTAATCAATTCATAGCAATGAAAAGACTGTATGTGTTTAGCTTAACATGACCTCAAGTTTACGGGTGGTGCGTTAATCCTATAGCGGTATACATGTTATGGGAGGCTTGATCGAAGTTAATGACTAAGTATAAGCATGTAAAGTTTAAGCATGTGTGATTTCAAGTTTAGCATAAAGAGCATGTATAAAGATTGTTTTGTGATTTATGTATAAGCATGTTTGCGTGATTTTGCATAAAGTACATGTATTGCACCCAAATGTGTAAAAGTAAAATGGGGTCGAGTATACTCACAGTTTTGCAAAGCTTCCTTTGTTATTCCCGTGAAGAGTTGGAGAGTTTGGAGGATGGAACATCGTGGTTACCCTACATGGCGTAAACAAAGGTGTGTGAGTATTTAGAGGTTTATTGGAATTGAACCCTACAAAAGAACAGATGATAGAAAGCCAAAATATACTACAACATCTGATCCTAATAATAATAAAACATCTGCTAGAGTTAAGCTCCGCTGAAGACAAAATGTCAAAGGTCTGCCATAGCGAAACATTGTTGAAGACTAGAGCTAAAGGTTTGCCAAGGCAAAGCTCTGTTAAAGTCTAAAGCTAAAGGTCTGCAAAAGCAAAGCTCTGTTAAAGACTAAGCTAAAGGTATGCCAAGGCAAGGCTTTATTGAAGGCCAACAGAGGTTGTCTCATCAGTGTTTACTATCAGTCTTTGTAATTTTTAATTATAGCAGTGGTTAGCTTAGCAGATGTTAGTTTGTTAATATTGTTAAATGCCGCTTTCTTGCTGACATCATCATAAGATGCTCAGTGGTTAGAATTTTAGTATAAATAGAACAGAGCATGTACTGTTCTATTTGATAACTTTTCATCACTTATCAATCTAATATTCTTCTTTACATTCTGTATGAACAAATCAGTGATCTTAGGCTAAGGGGGAGATTGTGATTTATATGCAAGTGATTAGAATCACGAAAGCATGATAATGAAAACAATCTCTCAATTGTTATGAATCAAAGTTCATCATTTCGCTGCATTTACATCTGATTTATCTTCTTTCATTTTTCATCTTTAGAACTTTCATAACAATTTCAAACTCATATCCTAACAATTGGTATAAGAGCTTGGTCAATCGAATTTGATTTAACAATCAAATTGATTTGAATAGATCAGCTCTTACTGCTAATTCGGTTTGTTCATTTTTATTGAAAAAGGAGTTTAATTACATTTTCAAACTTCTTAAACAAAATTCTGTTTGTAAACAATCAGAATGTCACATACTTCACAAGATCCTCATAAAACCGGCAACATGTTTAAACCACAAATCCTTGTCAGATCTGAGTATAATATATGGCAAAGACAGATGGGTCATGTTCTTGCTCAGCAAAACACCGGTTGCTGGAAGTCAGTCATCTTTGGACCTCATATTCCAATGATACCGAGTACAGAGGACCCTAAAGTCCAAGTACCAAAGAATCCTGAAAACTATTCCGAGCAAGATTTCCAAAAATCGAGCTAGATGCAAAGGCATTTAGCATCGTGGCCCCTGTACTGCCAAACGATATCCATGCTGGCCTATTGCATTGCAACAGTGCAAAGGAATTATTGGATGCTTTAAAAGAGCAATTCGGTGGGACTGAGGAAGTGATCAAAAATAACATAGAAGTTTTAAATCAACAATATGAAATGTTTTTTCATGTTAAAGGAGAGTCATTACTAGAAAAGTGGGACACTATAGCTATGTAACTCGAAATTCAGTTGGATTTAAAGAAATGAGTCTAACAGAGCTTCATGGTAGACTCCTCACTTATGAGAGAGAGCTGAACCAGAAAAAGAAGCTACACGAATCTGGAAAGGTGGCTGATGACTATGCATTTGGTAGTACAACAAATTTTGGCCAAGAAGAAGTCATTGCAGTTGTAAGGATCAGAGTTATGATCATTTCATTGATATAACTTCTGGTGATAATTTCAACTCTGACCCTTACACACCTAATTATGCATTTGCTACTAATGGGGAATGCCAAACTTCTAGCAACTTATGTTTTGAGTTGAAGACCTTAAACATTTTGACCCTTCAGATTTAGAAGAGATGGATATTTTGCACCAGTTGGCTCTATTAAGTGTTAGGGCTAACAAGTATTACAAGAGAACTAGTAGAAAGTTTCCAGGGTTGCATGGGGGGCTAATAGTTGGGCTGGATAAGTCAAAGATTAAATGTTTCAAGTGTAATAAGCTAGGTCATTTTGCTAGAGAATGTAGGTCTCAAACATCTGGACCAATTATCACACATCCTAGCCCTAGACCTCAAAACAATGTCCATTATTCCCAATATACCCCTTCTCCTCATATGCAAAACACTGCTCATTTTGCACACCCTGTTACCACTGTTCCTGTGCAATATGTTCAAACCACTGTTCCTCAATTCAATATGTTTAAGCACCAGCTACTCAGGTTCAAATGCAACATGCACAACAAGTTACTCAAACCACTGCTCAGGAAGAGGTTAATCAATAGAGCTTCTTTACTGATTGTTGATTGGAGTAGATTGCCTGAGGATCTGACTGATGAAAACTTTGCTCTAATTGCTGACACTAAAAAGAAATAAAATGAATTTTGCTTTATGGCATTAGAGTCTATAGTTGAGGGTGTTGAATTTGAGGACGTGGAGCCTAAAGTCTGTTTTGTCTGATGTTCATGATGTAACAGTTGTTACACAAGAAAATGTTGATGAAGAATTAAAACCCCTGTCTGACACATGGGATGCCAGTGTTTGTGAAGGTGAATGTGACTGTGCCATGATGGCTGCCACTAAGGTATCTTCTCAGGTCTTAAAATATATATGTTCAGATAAATGCATCATAGCTTTAGCTAACATAAAAGAGGTGAATGAAAACCTTATAAACAAGATTTTAGATGATGAATTGCAGTTTGAAAAGCTTTCAAAAGAGCTAAAAACTAAATTGTTTGAAAGAGAATCTAAAATCAGCAGCTTAAAACATGAAGCTAGCATAACCAAGGACCAACTCCAAACTATGATAGAAAAATATCAAGTTTGCAAAAAGGAGTTGGAATCCACCCAAACACTTGTGAAAAATGGGTGGAATCCTGTAAAGGTTATGAGATTTTGTTAGAAAACCAGGTCAAGGGTAACATAAAATTTGGTTTGGTTTCAAAGAAATTGACCAAATTTCTGAAAATGTTACTGAAAATGATTCTGGTGTGGTTGAAATTATTCCAACAAACTTGGCTGGTCAAGAAATCAAAGTCACTGATAAAAATGGAAAGAAAATTGTTTAAGAAAGACATGAGGGATCCTCAACTTTTGAGGAGATTGAGAAATATCAGTTTAAACCCATATGGTCTAATGAATGTGACATTCTTGAAAACTTCAAGCCAATGGATTTTTCAATCACTGAAGGTGTCAAAGCACCAAAGGCAAGAATCATTCCCATAATAGATTTACCAGCAGAGGTTATAACATCTGCTGACAAAAAGTCAGAAAAAGGGAAAAAGAAAGAAACGATCAAAAACTTGTTCTGTGACTTTTGTGAAAAGAAGAACCATGTTACCAAAAAATATTTTCTTCTAAAAGCTTATGACATCAACAAAACAAGTGAGATCATTGATTCTCCTAAATGCAAAATTTGTTAAAGAACAAATCATAAAACTCAAAGTGTGTTTATCTCATAAACATTGATGTGACGAAGAATGAGTTTAAATCAAAAACACTGGAGAGTTCAAAGACAAGTACTGCAAAAGGAAAGTCTAAACAGACCTTTGTGCCAGTTGAAACATCTGTTACCAAAGCACTGTACAAAACCTCTGCTCCTAGAGAGGTGCAGGTAACAGATGCACCACCTGCCAACCATTACCCAAGAGGATATGGCCAACCAACTTACCAAAAGGTACCTCTTAGTTATGAGGGTTACAAAAGGCTCTCAAAATCAAGAGTAAATAGGCATCCTCATGGTTACTATCATCTGATAGGAGATGGGTCTCAACAGATGTTACAAAGATCTGTTCAAACCATTGACCATTCTTCTAAATTTGAGACTGACATGTCTATGACCCCTTCCAAAGCCATTTTGGCTTTGGAAACCCACCTACACTAATTAATTACCACTGTGCAGGGAGCTTCTACTTTTCTTGATAGTTTATGGTATGTAGATAGTGGAGGCTCCAGGCACATGATAGGATGTAGAGCCCTTCTCAAAGACTTCATGGCTCATGGAGGGGGTGATATATCCTTTGGTAATAATTCAAAAGGGAAGGTGCTTGGTCAGAAACTGTTAAGACTGGGAAACTCAAATTTGAAAATGTCAATCTTACTGATAATATGAAATTTAATCTTCTTAGTGTTTCACAAATGAGTGATAAGGGCTATGGGTCATTCTTCACTAAGAAAACTTGTCAGATTGTTGGGCCAGAAGTGGTTAAAAATATTGATCAAATCATAGCTGACAGCAAAGCACAACTTGTTGCTCATAGGAGTGGCAATGTGTGATATGTTGAAGGATAATCCAATGACTGATGCATAGAAGACTTAGGCACACAAATCTGACAACTATCACCACACTCTCTAAACAAGGCCTTGTAAGAGGTCCACCACAAAAACTTTTCACAAGAGATGAACATTGTGTTTCCTGTTTAAAAGGCAAACAAACAAGTTCATAGAAGCCCACTGGTAAGTCCAAAACAAGTCAATGTTTACAGTTATTGCATATGGACTTGTTTGGCCCTGTAAAAATCATGAGTCTTAAACAAAAAAGGTATTTCCTTGTTATTGTTGATGATTTTTCTAGGTTTACTTGGACTTACCTTTTGCACTCCAAGGATGAGACTGCATGTATCTCGCAGGGATTTGTGAAACAAGTTGAAAAGCAATTTGACCTGCCAGTAAAAATCTTCAGGAGTGACAATGGCACGAAGTTTAAAAATAAGGAGTTGGATGAATTTTGTGTGTCAAAAGGAATTGTAAGGCAGTACAATATTCCAAGAACACCAGAAAAAAATGGGGTGACTGATAGGAAAATAGAACTTTAATTGAAGCTTCTAGAACCATGCTTGCAGACTCTGGTTTACCCTTGTCCTTTTGGGCAGAGGCTGTAAACACTACTTGCTATGTTCAAAATAGAGTTTTGATCAACCCCAGGCATCAAACCACTGCTTATGAAACTCTACTCAAGATTAAACCATTGATCTCATACTTTAAAATCTTTAGCTGCCGATGCTTCATTTTAAATCTAAAAGATTCAATTTCAAAATTTGCAGCCAAAGTAGACTAGGGTTATTTTCTGGGATACTCAACCACTGCTAATGCCTACAGAGTTTTTAATTCAAGGACTAGGTGTGTGGAAGAGACCTTGAATGTTAAGTTCAATTGTAACGCTCTGCATTTTGGACTTCCCTTATTTAGAAAGTGTATTCATTTTCTATTTTTGGAAACTTGTAATTACATTCGTACCTTTCATTTTCCACTCTTGTACTCTAAGATCATGATCATAATGGAAACTCATTTTATACTTATACATGTTACATACTTGAATGATACTGTATAATTCTTAATACGTGATTATATGCGACAAACTCATACTTAAATGCTTGAATACTCAACTTTTATTCACTACTATACTCATACATCATTCATACATGCTTAAAACGTTTTAAAACCAACAAATTGTACGAAGACAACTCCAAACAGTCAACCTCGCATGAAGCGTAGCCGCTCCATACGAAGTAGGCCACATCGTATGAAGTGATGCCCAACTTGTACAAAGTGGCATGTTTTCCTATAAATACGACCCTTCACCCACGATTCAACCTTCCAAAATCTCTCGAAATTGCGAGAACTTGGCAGATTACGATCAGTTCCTAAGTGAGTCTTATAGCTCACTATACCTCAAACTTTTATAAAAGTGCTTTTATAACCTTTCTTCTACCTAGCTTTTCTTTTGTACAAGCCAGTGAACTAAGTCCAAGAGACTAAGTTCGGCTAATGTAAGAATGTTGGGAGCTTTGGCTACCCGAATTAAGTTCCACACCTTACTTGAACAATCTTTACTTTCTGTTATTCGTGACCAACAAGGTTTACGAACCTTGTGCTTCGGTGAATCATATAATGAGTGTTCACACCCCCATGCTTGACTTCTATGATATAATTGAAGAATTCGATAAACTTTACTTGTATTTTACTTACCACCGATCCGGACATAATATTAATCACATTCTGATCTAGTGTTATGACTCAGATTATCCTGTCTCGTTACCACGAACTCCGTTCGTAGAAATTAGTGCGGAAATGGATATGAAACGAGCTAACACATTCCAGAACTGTCGCATCGCACGAGGTGAACAACCAACTCGTACGAGGTGCAAGTCAACTCATACGAGGTAACAGTTAACTCGTACGAGTTGCAAGTCAGCTCGCACAAGGAGGTCAGCCCACTTCATACGAAGTGGTATTTTTCCCGTTTTCATTCCGTACTTGCTGCCTCATAATTCGGACCAATCATTCCACTCAGCTTACTCACGTCCTCCTGTTTACCCCTTATATGGTAACTCCATGTTGCATCACCTAATCACTCATCCATCCACGAACTTGCTTAAGAAGCTTGCAAAATTGGGAGCATATTGAAACCCATATAACACTTTACCACCTTTGGGTGCAATACATGTACATTATGCAAAACTACACAAACATGCTTATGCTCAATGCACGAACAATCTTTATACATGCTCTTATGCTACACTTGAAATCACACATGCTTATACTCGATATGCTTATGCTCAGTGATTAACTTTGATCAAGTCTCCCTTAACATGTATAGTGCTATAGGAGTAATGCACCGCCTAGTAAACTTGGGGTCATCTTAAGTCATACACATCTGGTCCTCTCATGTTATGAAAGGATTATGCTTGCGGGAAACTTTTGGTTGACTGGTATACTTATGCGGAATAGTTTAATGTATGATAGCCTCAAGAATAGATAAGTACGCATGAAGATTTGTTTAAACGTTTATAGTATGCTATTATTCAAACTTGTATGCTCGCCAATGCCTTGTGTATTGAACTATACTTTAACATGTATTGCAGGGTGAGGTTGATGATAACTATGGATGGAAACGAATAGGACAACTTAGATAAACATATAGAATTGTAACATTAAAGTTGTTATGTACGAAATTTGTTATCCATGATGTTGCATTCTGAAATTTGTACTTTGTACTTGCTATTTCAATGAAATGGATTTTTGTTATATAAATTATTGTCACATTTTAGCGTTATGAAGTCTCGAGCCATCGGTTGGGGTGTGACATCAATGAACTTTCTTCATTAAAAATCTTACCTGCTGAACTTTTTGATTTAAACAAATTCACTTTTGAAACTGTGTCTGTCAAGACTGACCCTACAGGTACACCACAGTCTCCACAACAAGACTATGGTTATGACATTGTGATTACACAATATAAAGTCACTTCCATAATCAGAGGAACATATATTATTAATAACTGTGAAAACTCTGCCATTGCTGATCCTTAATCCTCTGCCTGCTCATCAAACATAACCTCTGTTGATAAAAGTCCAACCATTGTGGATAAAAGTCAACATGGTTTCACATCTCTCCCACCAATACCTCCACCTCCATTTCAAACAGATGTTAGCCCTTCAAAATTTCCAACAGATGTTAGCTCAGATGATTCCCATCTGCAGCCTTCACCTCAAAATGCCATTATTCCATATAAGAGAGATCTAATCTACCTTAAAAACCATCTATCTGACCTAATCATTGGCAACATTAATGAAGGGGTGCTCACTAGAAGTCAATCCCAAAACATTTTGTGAGTCCCAAAACACAGTCGGGTTACAGTGGTTTGATTGTTATCATCCAAACAACTATAGATTAGTTGCTTGAATGTGTAAAAGTTAAGAAAATTAAAAAGATGAAGATGAAGATGAAGATTCTTGTATAGATCAAACAACAAGTGTTGTATATAAAATCCCAAAAGATATAATCACTAAAAGCACCTGGATGTCAGATTTAGCACAAGAACAATAATCACAACACAAGAGAAATCACCTAAACTTGTCCAAGAACCTTGGACTCACTGACTACCCAGCGTATTTAATAAATACGTTGGGTACTTAATTACGCTGCTATAGGGAAGTTTCCCTGTAGTTACACTTTTAACCCCTGAGCTTTCTAGAATATAATAAACTATTACAAAACTATCCAAAACCTACTAAAACAAGGTACCAACAATCTCAAAAGTCCCAACACATTTGCCTTTTTGCTTATTTCCTATCTCTCACCCAACTTGTCAAGTACCAAGTGGCACTAAAAGACAACAGTTTGGTAGAAGTCATACAAGAAGAGCTCCTTCAATTTAAAGACAACAAGTATGGGAATTTGTACCATTTCCAAAGGATGTATGTCCAATTGGCATAAAATGGGTCTTCAAAAACAAAACTGATATTAAAGCCGTCAAAGACCTGTTGCTAAAAACTACTGGCTCTACCTCGGTTATCATTCTTCAAGATGATATAGAAGATGATGCCAAAAAGGGGGTGCCCCGGTTACATGAGAAAGTTGCAGCCTGACTCAAAAGTTAAATCAAAGGTGCAACAACTGCCAGCAACCACTACAACCACTACTAAAGCATCCGAAGCTACTTTGGGAAAAGAAATCGATGAGACCCTAAACAATGAAGCTGAAAGGATTGCTAATGAAAAGCAGCAAAGACAAGATACACTTGAAGAAAAAGCTTTGAGGCTCATTCAAGAAGAAAAAGCTAAGCAGTTGGAAAAACAAGATGTTGGTATTTCAAGACAAAGAAAGTCTGCAAGAAAAGCAAGACAAACAACTCCCATCTCTTCTAAAACCACTGCTGAAGCTACTGTTATTGTATCCTCTGTCACCATAACCCCAACAGATGTTAGGACAGATGTTGTGATAGTAGATGCTGGAACAACAGATGTTCCAACAGATGTTGCTCAAACCATTGTCCTAATCACCTTTCCAACATTAACCGAACCATTATCCACTCCACCTCGAATCCCTACACATCTACCATCTCAAAACTTAAATTTCAAGACAAAAGAAAAACTTTTTATTGTTGATGATGATGCTGAAGAGGAGAGCCAATCACCACTCCCTACATCATCACAATCCATTTCACAACCATCCTCATCACTGCCACATCCTGAAACCCCATTTCCAAGCATGCTCTTATCATCTCCATTTCTTCCAATGGGTGCACTATACCCTTTGGAACTTTTTGCCATTAAAGAAGAGATGGAAGCTTTCTACAAGATAGAGGATCTGAAACAGAGAGAATTTCCATCTTTGCTAGGGTATCGAAAGACTAAGAATCTTGATGAATATCTTAAGATAAAGGCTAGACAAGTTGAGTACATTGCAAAAGATAAATCAAATAAGTCTATCTTGATCATGTCATGAAGCACAAGCCTTACAAAGCAACAAGGGCTCAATTTAAAGACTGGTCTGCAAATGAGCTAAAGGAAGAAATTGAAATTCATACAATGCTCAAGGATCCTTCAAAGAAGCCTGCCCCCTACTTGGAAAAGGGCCAAACTTGAAGGCCAAGACCATGCTCTTAAAATTAAAAGAATGAAAGTCGAACTTGTTGATGCTCTATATGGAACAACAAGGCGAATTGCTAGATGGCCAGAATCAAAAGTGGTAGATACCTACAAAAGAATGGAAGAGCTAAGAAAGAAAGATCATTATGTCCCAAGAAAGCCAATCAATGCTCAATCAACCACTGCTCCTCAACAGACCCATGCTCCTAAAAGATCAACTTTAATCTCTGGCTTATCCACCATTGCCTTAAATCAAGCAAAGAGGTAAAAGCAGATGGAAGAAAGGGATCAAAGGATGCATGGAATTAAGAAAAAAAGGGATAAAGAATCAAATTTTGTACCACACAGATGCTGCAAGTGATAAGCTTAGAGCCTCACTCTCTACACTTGTACCTAGACCTATCTCACCCAAATCATCACAAATAACCCTACTCCTAAGAAAACCATCTGACTCAAAAATTCAAAAATGGAAGTCTTCAATAGACACCCATGAATTGACACTGCTCAAGTTGGATGGTAGAGTTCAAAAGATAAAAACGGAGGATGCATATGGTCTGGATGCAACTGATCTCCAAGACTTGCAAAATCTTGAACTTGAAAGGGATGTAGATGATATGATTGCCCTGGACTTTGAACTTCAGTTCAAAGGAAAAATAAGGAAATCTTGGATGAGAAATAAAGATCAGTAATAAAGTTTTTGTTTTGGCATCATCTGTTCTAGGGGGAGATTGTTGGAATTGAACCATACAAAAGAACAAATGATAGAAAGCCAAAATATACTACAACCTCTGATCCTAATAATAATATAACATCTGCACAAGTCAAGCTTTGCTGAAGACTAAATGTCAAAGGTCTGCCATAGCAAAACTCTGTTGAAGACAAAGCTCTGCTAAAGTCTAAAGCTAAAGGTCTGCCAAGGCAAAGCTCTGCTGAAGTCTAAAGCTAAAGGTCTGCCAAGGCAAAGCTCTGCTAAAGATTAAAGCTAAAGGTCTGCCAAGGCAAAGCTCTGTTGAAGCCAACAGAAGATGTCTCATCAGTGTTTTACTATCAATCTTTGTAATATTTAGTTATAGCAGTGGTTAGCTTAGCAGATGTTAGTTTGTTAATTTTGTTAAATGTCACTTTCATGCTAACATCATCATAAGATGCTAAGTGGTTAGGATTGTAGTATAAATAGAACAGTGCCTGTACAGTTCTATTTGATCACTTTCATCAATTATCAATCTAACATTTATTCCTTACATTCTGTACGAACAAATCGGTGATCTAGGCTGAGGGGGAGATTGTGATTTATATACATGTGATTACAATCACTAAAATCATGATAATGAAAAACAATCTCTCGGTTGTCATGAATTAAAGTTCATCATTCCGCTGCATTTTACATCTGATTTATTGTCTTTCATCTTTCATTTTTAGAACTTTCATAACAGTTCCAAACTCAGATCCTAGCACCATGATTTATGCACTTGAATGACTCTCTATGAGAGCTTCTTGAGTGTAGGTTTTGGCCACATTAGCTCTTTGAAAAGATATCATAATCGTGTCTAGGTCAACATAAATCTGGATTTAGCAGAAGAGCAATTATGATATGCCCGAATGATTAGTCAATATAAAGACCCGAAATCTCAGACTTTGGCAATCTATCAACGCAAGATTTAAGACCATTAAGATATATGTCGCAACGTGTTTCCCGCAAGTTGCACAACTTTGTGGGCATCCAGAATTCTTGTGTAAGCATTAACTTTTGTCGCCTAATCGAGTTTACTCGATGGTATTGCTGAATCTACTGACATGTCGTTGCTTGGTACCTCAATTTTCCTTGATTAGCATCTTGATTTTCTTTTCTTTCCTGTTTCTAACAAAAACAGAAGGTGTTAGCAATTTTCTATCATTTCTTTAACAATAGGTGTCAAACAGGATCTAGATATCTTCCCCTTTAAAATTTTATTTTTGAATGTCCATTGCTTGAAAATGAAATTTTAATTGTGTAGAAAATCTTTTTGTTGGGCACAGTTTTAAGATACTCATTTATTTTGAAAAGTGTTTTTTTATGTAAGTCAGTTATAAAGACGCAATTTATTTCCACTCAAGGAAATTGATCATTTCCAACCAGGTTACCGACTGGTTGAAACGGGTTTTGTCAAAGGCTTTCATGAAAATATCGGCTTTCTGTTGAGTAGTATCCACATGCACCACTTGAATGTATCCTTTCTCATACGCATCTCGGATCACATGAATGCGAATTTTGATGTGCTTTGTTCTGGAGTGGTGGATTGGATTCTTCACAATTCCTAGACATGCCTCGTTGTCAATGAATATCAGAGTCTTCATGATATTGACCCCATAATGTAGCAACTGATTTTGTATCCAAAGGACTTGCGAGCAGCAACAGTAAGCTGCCATATATTCCGCTTGAGTAGTAGACGTGGAGACTATCATCTGCTTCTTGCTTTGCCACGATGTAAGACGATTTCCTAAGAATTAGCAACCTCCTGAAACTGACTTTCTATCAACCTTGCAACCTACATGATCACTATCAGAATAAGAAATTAAATCAAAATTACTATATTTGGGATACCACAGTCCAAGCTTGGGTGTTCCTTTCAGATAGCGAAAAATTCATTTGATTGCAGTGTCATGAGATTCTTTTGGATTCGTCTGAAATCATGCACAGATGCAGACAACCCATATAATGTCAGGCCTACTTGCGGTCAGATATATCAACGAGCCTATCATCGAGCAATAGAAGGACTTGTTCATTGGTTTTCCTTGAAGATCAAGAGTGAGTTCCATTTGAGCTGCAAATGGTGTGCTGGCGGTTTTGCAGTCGTTCATACTGTACTTTGCGAGAATATTCCTGATGTAATTTGCTTGATGAATGAGGATACCATCTTCTTGGTGCTTCACCTCCAATCCCAAGAAAAATGTGAGCTCTCCCATCATATTCATTTCGAAGTTTTCCTTCATTACCTTCTCGAATTCCTTGCATAGAGCCTCATCGGTTAACCCAAAAATAATATCGTCCACATAAATCTGAACCAGCATCACATTATCTTTGATCCTTTTCGTGAAGAGAGTCATGTCGATTTTACCTCTTGTGTATCCACATTCCAAAAGATATGTTGATATAGTTTCATACCAGGCTCGAGGAGCTTGATGAAGAACATAGAGAACTTTGTCAAGCTTATAGTATAGTTTAGGGAAATATGGATCTTCAAAGCCAGGAGGCTGACAAACATAGACTTCCTCTTTCACCTTTCCATATAGAAAAGCACTCTTCACATCCATTTGAAACACCTTGAAGTTTTTGAATGAAGCATGTGCCAAGAGTATTCTAATAGCCTCCAAACGTGCTACCGGAGCAAAAACTTCTTCATAGTCAATCCCTTCCTCCTGTCGAAAACCTTGAACGACCAATCTTGCCTTGTTTTTGATGACTACACCACTAGTATCCATTTTGTTATGGAATACCCACTTGGTGCCAATGGGATACTTTCCATCTGGTAGATCAACGAGTTCCCAAACTTTGAGCTTACGAAACTGAGATAATTCTTCCTGCATCGCCTGCACCCAGCTAGAATCCTGAATAGCTTGTTTGATGTCACTTGGCACGGACTACGAAAGAAACACATCATACAATACTTTGTTGAAGATATATGTTTGTCCACGAGTTCGTACTCCATCTTCCATAGGACCAATGACATTTTCAATAGGATAATTTCGATTTTCTTGTAACTTACATTGGTGTGGGCCTCAATTTGTTGAGGTAGATTGGTGAAATGTTCGTCGACATAGATAATTTGAGGCCCGTCTTCTTTAGTTGTTTCATCCACATTCGGCTGTGTAGAAGAAGTATCATTTGCAGATGCATTCTCAGCCGAAGTGTCACCATTAACTTCTTCAACAAGAAGGATTGGATTGGCTGAAACTAGGGTGAAGCAAGCTACGAAAGGGTGAAGCCAATGTCTGAAGGATCAAACAATGGTTCTATAGGGGTCGTTTCTATAGGTTCGGTTTTAGTGAGTGGTTCAAGAATGTCGAAAGTGTTGAAAACAACATCTATATCGTAAAACCAATTTGGAGAATTTCCAGTGTTGGTGGAGTTTTCTTCTTGAAAGTCGACATCATATGATTCAAGCACCATCTTGGTTCGTTTGTTGTAAACACAATACGCCTTCCGAGTAGATGAGTATCCCATGAAATAGCACACATAACCAACTGCTTCAAACTTAATAAGATTGTCTTTAGTGTTGAGGAATGTACAAGAACATCCAAACGGTCTAAAGAAATCTATAAGAGGCTTTCTTTTGAAAAGAAGTTCATAGGCGGTTTTCCATGAGTTTTACCGATGAGAACTCGATTCAAAACATAGCATGCTTTTTTGACTGCTTCTGCCCAAAAGATGATAGAAAGCTTGGAGTCTACGAGCATAATTCGAGCAGCTTCAATGAGTGTTGAGGAGTTCTGGATGCACTGTACTAAAGGGGTCTTCCCGTTTCTTCGTAGAAAGAGATAAAAGTTTGATTTTGAATTTAGATCCATTGTCACTTCTGACTGATTTGACCTTCAGTTTGATCACATTTTTGATCATGGAAATGAAGGTCTTGAGAGTGGAGGTGGTCTTGCTTTTAGCTTCAAGAAAATACACCCATGAAAAACGGGAAAAGTCATCTGTAATCACCAAGAAATATGATCTTTTGGCCAGACTTTTAACACTAATAGGACCGAAAGATCCATATGCAGCAATTGCAATGGTGCGGTTATCGTATTCACTGCTTTGGATTTGTGAGGCCTTTTGTGTTGCTTGCCTTGTTCGCATGCGATACATTTTCTGAAAATGGAAATTATTTTATAGGTAAACCTCTCACTAAATTTAACTTAGAGAGTTTATTCATATTTTTGAAGTTCACATGCTCCAACCGCCTGTGCCAAAGCAGTGATTCCGATTCTAACGCTTTTGAGATCAGACACGTCATATACTCATTGGATTTTGTGTTTTTCGTATTGAGAAGGTAGGTGTTGTTTTGACAAGGAGCTGTGAGCATAATCATTTCGGTAGGAATGGAATATTCGGGCTTGAGAAATAGGCATTCCACGTCGTTGAACAACATTGATATTCCTTTGTCGCAGACTTCTGATACGCTCATGAGATTGTAACACAATTCTGGTATATAATTGACGTTCTTTAATATAAGTCATTGTCGATGAATCGAAAGTTCTTCAGGAGTTCCTTCAATCAGGTCATATGCCTTGAGCATCCACTGTCCACGTGGCAAATGTATTCGGTGAGCATTTGAAGCCATTTTTGCAATTTATTCTGTTATACAACAACAAACAAAAATATATACAAGTTAGTTAGTTTTGGAACCCAGACTTGCTTCAAGTTTAATCTATCATGATTTTGAACGAGAATATCTTCTTTTCTTTTCCAAAAACATGTTGAATTAACTATGTATTTGACTGATTTCTTAAAATTATAAATTGCTCGGTGTAACTTTTGACAAAATCTTGTTTAGGTTCAGAAATTTTTTTGCTTCGTCGTAGGTCCTAAATGATCACAACAAAAACATTGCTTGCAATTTGCTCTTTTCTTTTTGGTAGATGTCGCGTGTGAAGATGATGTAGGTGATGAGAGTCTTGAGCTGCTTGAAGTGTTGTTTGATGATGTAATGTAGCTTGAACGTTCGACTTCCTTCATTTTCTTCTCAATGCGGCTTTCATCATTTGAGCAACCTTCGTCATTGTCGGTGTCTGATGAAAAGTCTGATTCTTGTTCTTTACTTGATTCATTTGAACCAAGATCATTAATAGAGCTGAAATCTTCTCCTTCATCTTCTAAAGTTGCGGTGAATGAGTCCTTGCTACTACTGCCTTCATTGATTTCCGTTTCTGTCTCTGATTTACCTGTGTGCAATGGAACAAATTCTGGAATTTCCTCAGTGAGGAATTTCCCAAATCTATTTTGTTTTAATTCAGGAATAAACACGAGAGGTTCACACACAACATTTTCATCACAAAAAGCAGAATTTAAGTCATGACGTTCAACCACTACATTCTCGTGGTTGTGGGTCTTAAATATAGGCACATAGCCATTACAGTCATCTGAATATTAAATTTAGGCACACGGCCATTACAGTCATCCATCCTAGTCAAACTATTACAATCATCCCGAATATAAGTAATGTTTTTCTTATTAGAATTCCATACGAACCAGTTAATGGTGGAATAACTGTCGCCCGAATGTCCTATCCCTATTTTCGATCCTCCACAGTCATCATCCTCATCGCTCACATCTTCTTACGCTCAAACAAATCTGCATTACTTTCAGAAATGTTAGTATGTTTGTCATTTTCGTAAGAAACATTTTGAGCAATAAGATCATTTTTATCAATTAAATCATTTTTTGGATGAGGAGATGGCATAGGTACATATTTTTTTGCTGTCTGCGGAGGAGGAAAAATTTTTCTTTTGGTTTCGAGCTTATCCTTGTATCCCATCCCATCCTTCACGAATGTCGGTTGTTGGCAATTTTCAATGTCAACCAGTGCCTTTTGGGTAATTTTCCATTTATCGATCGTGATTTGCAATCTATTGTTTTCATTTTGAGATTTTTCTAATCTTTCAGTTAAATAATTTATGATAAAATCTTTTCTAAAAACGAATTCTTATAATGTTTGCATTTCAGCTAAAGTTGAATTCAACTTTCTCTGATATGCAGCTTCTTTTCTTTCAGTTCTTTGTTAAATTGCAAAACGTTTTCTTTTTCTCTAATCAGGTCACAGTTGAGTGATTTGTAATGTGCCACAACGTTCAAACATGGTTGGGAGCATAGTTTTGCTTTAAATTCATACGGTATGCTGTTTACCGAATCCTTATCCTCTTTCTCTTTCTTTTCTCTTTTGCAGATTCAACTTTCATGGTGGGAGCTTCATCTTTCTCATTGTTGATGCTGCTAGTTGCTTCTTGGGCTTTCTTCTTCGGTTCAGACTTCTCAGCTTCTTTCTTTCCCTTATCTGTTGATGGTTCAGTAGGAGTGACTATGCTCTTCAAACCTTTATCTATAACTTTGTCTCCCTTAGGAATTCCAGCAACTTGTTTCTCAACACAGTTTGATGAAGATGAGACTGATCCAGTAGAGATTTTAGCCACAAGAGCCTTGTTGACTTCTTCATTTGCCTTAGCAATTTCCTCAGCCCAACCATAATCTTCTATCACCAGTGCCTTTGGGGTGTTATCAGCAGCATTCTCATTTCCCTCAATAACGATTGGCCTTCTTGCTGGGATAATCTCAGCATTCTTGTTCTTCAACAGCGGACAATCTCTCTTGAAGTGACCCAAATTCTTGCAATTGTAGCATCACAACTTTGACTTGTCGAAACCGGTTTTTCCGAGAGACAATCTCTTTCCTGTCTTGTCTTGAAACTTCTCCAGTCTTAAGGTGATCATAGCCATCTGCCATTTCAGATCCATTTCTTCCATATCATCTGGATCAACTTGGTACATGTCTTCAGCTGAAAGAAAATCCCGCTTCAGTTCACCTGACATAAGAGCCTCATAGCTACTGAGGAAGGTGTTAAACAATGCAACATATTCAGTCGAGATCTTTGATGCTTGAGCATCACCGACCACAGTAGCTTTCTCGTTGGATTGTGGAGCCTTAGCAAAGTTTTTGAAAGTGTTGAAGTAAGATGCACCGGCACTTTGAGATCTTGAGCCCCCGGAGACTGTGGGGGCAACGAATGCCATGTTCTTGGGCATAATAGCAGCGACATATTGAGCAGACTTTTGTTGTGAGTATCCTGTTTGGTTCATCTCTCTTTTGAGCACGTCCATTTCGAAAGCCTTTAGAGTGTTGATCAATTCCGAAAGGGTAACTGGAGTCGTACTTGTTAGGAAGGTTCTTTTGATCATCATGCACTGTAAGCTCCATTCCTTTGGAAGAGAGTCCAAAAGCTTTTTGATTGAAGCATAGTTGGCAACAGGATTACCAACTTTCTTCATTTTCGTTAACACGTTAAGAAAGCGGCTAATGTGATCTAACAAACTTTCACCTCGAACACTTCCAAACATATCGTCTTCTTTCTGAACCATATCTCTTTTGTTATCCATCAGTTCTTTGTTGCCTTCGTAGTGATCGATAAGAGCCAACCATTGTTCATAAGCTGAGGTGTATTCCTCAAACAAGTTGTTGTCATCCTTTGATAGAGCCATTGTTAGAGCAGCGTGAGCCCTATGATCACATTGGATGAGTGTCCTATTTTCATCAGTGAAGGTTGATGGATCTTCGTTGATTGTACGAACATCGTCACGAATTACTATAGGAACATGGGGTCCTATAGTGACAGACATCCGTTGAGTAGTCCGTATACTCAAAGAATGACTTGATTATGTTCTTCCAATTGCTAAAATCTTCAGATCCCTTCAATTTATAAGGCCTGGTTGCAGTTCCAGTTTTGAGTTCGGCTTGACCAATCGGATTCAGTTGGTTAAGTGACATTTTGGTTTGATATTAAGTTCAAATTGTTAATCAGAGATTAAATACGCTTGATTTTAAGGTTCTGGGAACAATTTCGTTGTGGATCTTTATCACTGACTTCGAAGTCACCTTCGATTAAATATGCTGGTACTATTTCGCAGTGATTTAACAATTACGCTAGTATGTTGTCGGCGTAGTTGTTAAAAATGCGATCTTCAAGTTAAAAATGTTGTATTCAAAAATATCCACACTGACTTCAAATTAAATACGCCCAGCAGGGTTTAAGTACAAACAAAACACTCTAATCACTTAAAAATGACTCAAAATCCATGTTTCTTTGCACCAAAAAGACCCAAATGTTCACCAAAACACTGATTAACAACAACCCAATGATTAAACACACTAGATAAAGCCATTTTAAGTCTAAAAATTAGAAAAATCTTGAAACTTTGAATATTTTTGAAAAACCTTCAAAACTTGAAGAATCTTAACAAAAACTCAAACAATCAAGAGCACTAAGGCTCTGATACCAAATTGTGAGTCCCAAAACAGATTTGGGTCACAATGGTTTGATTGTTATCATTTAAACAACTATAAATTAGTTGCTTGAATGTGTAAAAGTTAAGAAAAACCAAAAGATGAAGATGAAGATTCTTGTATGGATCAAACAACAAGTGTTGTATATGGAATCCCAAAAGACATAATCACTAAAAGCACCTGGATGTTCAGATTTAGCACAAGAACAATAATCACAACACAAGAGAAATCACCAAAACTTGTCCAAAATCCTTTGACTAGGGTTTTCCATTGATCACATATATACACACTGACTACCCAGCGTATTTAATAAATACGCTGGGTACTTAATTACGCCGCTACAGGGAAGTTTCCCTGTAGTTACACTTTTAACCCCTAAACTTTCTAAAATATAATAAACTATTACAAAACTATCCAAAACATACTAAAACCAAGTACCAACGATCTCAAAGGTTCCAACACATTTGTCTTTTTGCTGGTTTCCTATCTCCCACACAACTTGTCAAGTACCAAGAGGCACTAAAAGACAACAGTTGGGTAGAAGTCATGTAAGAAGAGCTCATTCAATTTATAAGACAACAAGTATGGGAACTTGTTCCATTGCTAAAGGATATATGTCCAATTGGCACAAAATGGGTCTTCAAAAACAAAACTGATGAAAGGGAAATTCTGGTCAAGAATAAAGCTAGGCTTGTAGTTCAAGGTTACATAAAAGAAGAAGGCATTGACTATGATGAGCCTTTGCTCCTGTAGCAAGATTAGAAGCCATCCAACTGTTCTTAGCCTTTGCTGCCAACTATAATATCAATGTGTTTCAAATGGATATCAAAAGTGCATTCTTGTATGGTAAGATCAAAGAAGAGGTATATGTTTGTCAACTTCCTGGCTTTGAAGATGCATTTTATCCTGATTATGTATACAAGCTTAACAAAGCTTTGTATGGCTTGAAACAAGCACCAAGAGCCTGGTATGAAACTCTTTCCACCTTTCTCTTATCCATTGGCTTTACAAGGGGAAAAATTGACAAAACTTTATTTTTGAAATGGAGAGGAAAGGATTTGATGCTTGTCCAAATTTATGTGGATGACATCATTTTTAGATCCACGTGTTTTGCCATGTGTGAAGAGTTCAGCTAACTCATGGCACCAGAGTTTGAATTGAGTGCAATGGGTGAGCTCCAATGCTATCTTGGTCTTCAAGTAAAACAACTGCAAATTGTACTTTCATTCATCAAAGTAAGTATGTCAAAGAACTACTTACAAAATTTGATAGGAATGATTGTATACCATGTAGCACACCCATGGCAACCACAAAGCTTGTCACTGTTGATGAAAAAGATGACTTGGTTGATCAAACTTTATATAGAAGCATGATAGGTTCTTTATTATACCTAACTGCATCAAGGCCAGACATCATGTTTGCAACATGTGCTTGTGCCAGATCCCAGTCAGCCCCTGGGAAGTCCAATCTCATTATTGTAAAAAGGATATTCAGATACATAAAAGGTGCTCCCACACTTGGTATCTGGTATCCAGCTAATGGAAATATTGAGCTTTCAGGTTATTCAGACGGTGATTTTGCTGGATGTCACACCACAAGGAAGTCAACTTCAGGAGGCTGTCAATTTCTAGGCAACTGTTTAGTTTTGGCAGAGCGAAAAGCAGGCTGTAGTATCAACATCTACAACAGAGGCTGAGTATATTGTTAAGCTGCATTGCTCAACTTCTATGGCTTCAAAGTCAATTGCTGGATTTTGGTGTAACTATCACACCCTGGTTGTAGCGGAAGCCCAAACGTGTGACTATGAGGTAATCATTGCATCCAATCAAGTAAACAAGTATAAATCAACAACGATTCCGAAAGTAACATCATAGTTTCCAATGGTTTCACATCATTCTCAAAAACATAGTTTGAAATACGTTACATCAAAATAAAATATTGTTTTCATCGTAAAAGCATGATGAAGTTTTGACTCCTATATACCCATATGAGGTTGGGATAAAAGAGGCAAATCCTCCAAAAGATGGCATTCGTTGGCATGTCTTTCCCAGTTTCCAAAGTGTTTCACCGACTCAAGTCTTGCGTCCTGAAATACATGTAATTTTAAAAGTCAACAAAAGTTGGCGAGTTCATGTAGTTAATGTTTTCTTATAAAATGTCATCCTTGTAATCCAGTAATGAAATCTGAGTATGTTATTAGCATTCATGGAGTTTAAGAATCTATCAGTGTGTCGCGAGCACCCTGACATATGTGCCATAAGTAAGCAACCAAACCGAGAAAACTTTGACATCATTGGGATCATAAAAGCACTCCTAAAGGTTTACCAACAAGGAGTAGAGCGCGCCTCAAACTCAATAGATCTATATCTTTTGCACCTTGGTCACTACGTGATTAATGGTTACTATTGTCATCATCCTACTTACGCACATTTGATCGTGTTATCATCTAAACCCATAGCTTACATACTGTTTGTTATGACATGTATGTCCCCTCGATAGTTTTAAAACAAAACTTTGAAATAATTGAAAGGAGGGACATGAACTCACATTTTTGTGTTCCGTAAGTCGTACTTATCAAATTCGGTATCCGGGTACATGTGTGTAACCTACATGTGTATTAACTTCATTAGACACCTAGGTCTCGTTGGACCTCGTACCAGTTTTTCATCTTGAATTCTTGTTGTGTATATATTTATCACAATAGAACACTTTAATGTTATCATAGTGTTGGTAGTCCGTTTGTTCGATTAATATTTGTATACATATATTTCTTAATATATATATATATATGTGTGTGTGTGTGTGTGTGTGTCATTCTTAGATCATGTGTGAACGAGCCTCGCCCTTCACATGTCCTCGTGCCTTGCACGCGTGTCATTGGGCCTAGCCCATGTAATTTATGTCATTGGGCCTAGCTCATGTCTTTATGTGATTGGACCTAGCCCATGTAATTTATTTCATTGGGCCTAGCTCATGTCTTTATGTGATTGGGCCTAGCCCATGTCTTTATGTGATTGGGCCTAGCCCATGTAATTTATGTGATTGGGCCTAGCCCATGTTTTTATGTGATTGGGCCTAGCAAATGTAATTTATGTCAATGGGCCTAGCCCATGTCTTTATGTGATTGTGTAATTGGGCCTTGCCCATGTCTTTTTATATAATGGGCCTAGCCCAATTTATTTTCAAGAGTCCATAATATATATAATCTTATACTTGGTAATTTTTACTAAGTTTATACTTTCAACTATCTTTATATACGTTTATAAATTCACTTAGCAATTTTTATACATCTTAACTTTCCGGCTTTTGATATCATTAATATATTTATTCGTTAAGTGTCTAAAATACATCATTTTTGGCGTGACGTCGTTGCATTTTAATATATATATATCTCACGTCGAAGATCGCCCAACATCATAGTAGCTCTTCATGTTAGCGATTTGTTCATTGGTCGACGACGCGACGGTGTATCGTGTAAATTCACCCATTGTCCGCATTACTCCGTTCGTCTGATTATTGTTTCAAGCGTATTGCAAAAGTGTATGTGTTTTATGTCATTTACACTTGGTAATTCTTCAAGTGCTTAAGGTATTTGTATAAGTTGGGTATTTTGTGGTGTATACCCTAAACTTTCTAGATATATACACATACATACACATGTATTTACACATAAACTTTTGATGACAACATATATATATATGTATATATGTTAAAAAGAAGGAATTATTACACATATGCATACTTGTGGGAATAAATATATATATATATATACACACACACACACAAACTTGTTAAACTCTTGGAAGGTTAGGGTTTAACCCTTGTCATTAAAACTTCCTTACTGACGGTTTAGGTCACTAATCGTGCTTAGTCCCGTTAATCACCCCGTTAATTATTCTTTAAACGCGATTAGATTTTTAGAAAATTTCTCCATAGTTTCCCCTAAACTACGGTGTTTTCCTCATTTCAAAATTTTATTTAAACCATGTTTAAACCCATAATCAAGATCAATCATCAACTCAAGATTACATACCACTTTTATATTCCTAATTTATACACTTATGCATCCTCATTTCCATGATCCTTGTAGATATACTCAACTACTTTACTTAAAAATAATTAGATCTCACATATTTATTAGAATTTTTAAGCCACCACTTTTGTTATATCTTTAAATCAAGTTTTCCATTCTAAACCACTTTGTTTACTAAACTTTTTAAGATGATCGTATCTTAAACCATGGTGTTTATTCTTTATAAAAATCACACATATGTAGTAAATCATTTTTAAGTTGTAGTAATCTTCACGGATCATGAGGTTGATGATCTTCTTTATATTTAAACATCACCATGTTTAAATCATCATTTATATTGTTATTCATACAAGATCATCCACTTTAAACACCTTACTTTAACATAATCATCATAATCATGCTAACTAGTTAACACTAATACACATAATAAACTATATTTAGTAGAATATTAAGGTAAGGTTAGGGTTTTTAAGTTTGATTTTTCTTTATAATCAAGATGCTCATCAAGTACTTTCATAAACTAGACATCATAAGAAGCTTAAATATGATGAAAGATTGTCTTACAAAGTTGCACAAGATTAGTGAAGATTAAGAAGAAGATGAAGCTCCAAAGAAAGCTCCAATGATCCTTTATGCTTGCAACCACCTATGATGATCTTGTAGTGGCCTATCTAAGCTTGATTTTGGTCTTTTAATGTTGAAGAAAAGGATGATGATGGTGGTGGTGTTGAGCCGTGGGGAAGAGAGAGAATAAGGGGATGCTTGTTTTAATTTTTTTGAAGTGTTAATAATAATGTGAAGTATGGTGGATTATATAGACTTTCAAATCAAACCCAATCTTCTTACCATGCTTAGATCTTCACTTCTTCAACATAATCAAGTGGGTGGGGGCCCACTTGAATCCTCCAACATAGGAGGGGGGGGGGGGGGGGGGCTAAGTGTAATTTATTTTTATAACATGTGATAATTTTGGTAGATATTTAGGAGTTTAAGTTAAGTATGGTAATTAGGGGTTGATCTTGCCTCATTAGTGAGTAATTAGGTTTAGAGTTTTAATCAATATTAATTAGTCCCCTTGACTAATTGGTATTAGTTTTGGATGACAAAAACACCCCTAGTTCGCTCATTGGTACGATATCGGTTAGTATACGAACTTTATTGTTTCGTACCGGAAGCTTTGGTTTTCGATTACCATAAGTGCCATGGTGTTTAGTTAGGGCATTTCCGACCTAGAAATATGATTAACTAATTCGCTAGTCGATTATATGTTGAGTTTGGATGGCCGAAACGCTTTCCGTTTAATTATTCGCTCGATATCGGCGCTTATAAATTCTGTGTCAAACATTCTCGGGAGTTGTGTTTCCGTGACCTCAAGATAGTTGAAGGGATTTTGGATCCCAAATGAAGCTTAACTATCTCTCTAGATTAATGTATGAGGCTATCGGCCATTGACATCTTTGTCGGTTCGACAATCGGTCACTTTCCGGTCAAGTTGTGCACTACTTGTCGTACAATTGGAAACGATGTCTTTTATGTATGTCTGCTATTCTCATATTGTTTTAGGGTGTTTAACATTGTTCTGTTATAATTCTAGAATCTGGAAAGTACCGAATTAATGTTACGGATGAACTGAAATTGTCACCTTTTTAGTCGAAACGGACAATTTTGTGATTTAGGCGTTGTACCGGTAAGTTATGTATTATTGCAAGATGTGTTCCCACATTAGTGTTTTAATGTATATTTGGAATCATTTATGGCATTAGCATGCCGTTATTCGTCATTCTGTTTCGTTTTAGTGGTTTTGCTGACATAAATAGTACAACCGCGAATAGTGCGCCCAACACTTTCTACCAACACTTTTAGGGCATTGTTTGATTTGTTTCACGTTGTAACGGAAACCAGTATATGTTATGGCATGGCTCACTTGTCCTATGCTTATGATATGATGTCCGACTAAGTTACGTAATCAAATTACGATAGAATGCATCAGATTATGTACTAAAAATAGTGATTAGATTGTACGGAATTACCGGTTATTTGCCATTTGTCACAATAACTGGTCTAAAGACTCCTATTATGTTGGATAGTCAAGCAGCTAAAAACATCATAAAAAATCCAGTCTCTCATTCTACCACAAAGCACATTGACAATAGACATCACTTTATGAGGGATTGCTATGTAAAAGTTTGATTTCTCTACATCATGTTCCAACTAAAGATCAACTAGCAAATGTTCTAACCAAAGCATTAGATACATCTACCTTTGAAAGTCTGACCTCTAGGATTGGTATGCTAAACATGGAATAAAAATAAAATTTTGTTTTCCATGCGTAAATAGCATCAAAAATGTTTTCAGAAAGTAAAAAAAAATCCATCCTTCAAAATAGCTAAAATTGAATTTTTTCAATAAATCTCTAAACTCTGCTTATAACCACTGTTTCTCCAAACCTCTGCTTGACGTGAAAATCTATCTGTTGCTGAAAGTGTATCCTCTATTCTCTGTTGGTGAAATCATTGTTTTCCCAATCCACTGATAATCTATCTACTGATAGTGTAAAATTACCACTGATTATTCCTCTCTTCAGAACCACTGCCAATATCCAGCAGAGGTTTCCAACCAACTGTCAACCATTATCCAACAGAGTTTACATGTGCACAGATGTTAGCCATCAGATCTTTTGAAAACTGTTGCCATGTTAGCATTCACTTTTCACTTTATAAACCTTGTTTCATTCAAACAGAGTTCTACTTGTCGTTTCAATTTCAAAACTTCTCCATTAAAATCTCCATTACTCTCATCTTCTTCCAAACCCTCAATAATCACTCTTCCATCATGAATCTCATCATCAAAACTCCCCATAACTACCTTCATATACTCGGAAAAACAATTAATAATATTGCTTTTCACTCCATGATCGATGTTCTACAAACATCATCATACAAGGATGTGTTACTGTCCAACGCTCCAATTTATCTGGACACCCTTAGACAATTTTGGGCAAATGCTGAATTCGAGATTCAAAACAAAAAGCCTTTTACCATTACGTCAAAGATTGGGCAGTCACTTGTCCAAATTTCTCCATCTACTATCTCCACCACATTTGGTCTTAACAACCTAGATGACGCTACTTCTTTCCCAAAGAAAGATTAACATGCTGAATTCATTGAGCGTGGTTATGAAGGTCAACTGATAGGTATTACCATTTTCAAACCTAAATTTCCCGCTGACATGAAATTCTTTTTTCATACACTTTTGTTATGTTTGTCAGCCAAGACAACTCTTTTTAATGAAATACCTTTAAATATTCAGTACCTGGGTTATGCTATTTTAACAAAATCTAAATTGAACTTTTCCCAGGTATTGTTTTCTGACTTGGTTGCAGATTTTAAAAATTAAAAAGTGTAGAGCTTTTCTGATACACCTTAGGTTGTTGGTTTCTATTTACAAAAACAAGTTTCTGCAACGGATTTTCAACAAGGTGTCATTTGTGAAGTTGGCAGCCTTAAACATGAAACTTTTACTAGAATCTCAACTAAAAAACCAAAGGTTTTGAAAAAAAAGGGAACAGAGACTGAGCAAAGTTTAACTACTACTACATCCACTGCTTCTTCTTCTATTGCTGAGCCCACTGCTCCTAGTGAACATGGCACTATAACCACTGCTATGCAACCCCCACCAGAAAAACCCAAAAAGAAACCCACCAAATCTAAAAATCCCACCAAACAACCCAAAACGATAACTCTGGAAGATGAGATCCCAGATGTTTTACCTGTGACAGCACCAAAGTTACATGAAACCACTACTGCTACTTCCTCACATCAGATGGTCCAAAGATCTCCACCAACACAAGTTCCTCTTATTTCCTCACAAAAGGAACAAATTGTAAGCACAGGGACACCACACAATGAGGCAGATGATTCACTTGAACATTTGTTCTCAAGCCCCTCCCCTAGGGCTATGTCTCTTTCTACTCCACTACCCACCTCTTCAATTCCTTCCACATTCTTACCCCTGTTTCAAGCTATTGAGAAAACTCAAATTTTAAGCAGTCCCTCTCATTCACCTATCACTGAGAGTTTAACTCCATCATTGACTGAATCTGAGAAAACTCAATCAGCCAACCTAGAAACTGTTGAGGAGACTACACCCCATGAGTTACATGTAACTCTTGGTGGTCATTCAAGTGAAGCAACTACTACAACTATTGCTACAACAATGGCTCAGTTGGACTGTGGTTAAATACATCAGACTTCCTTAAAGGCAACAACTGCTGAGGCTACAATTGTATCCTCTGAACCAGTTGGAAGTCTCCAATACCAAGAACAAGAGGCATTTGGTTCTGAAAACATTAAGATTCCTCATGTTGATGATCCAAATTCAGCTACCTCTGGTAGGAATTTAGATGATCCTATTCACTTAGGGGATAAATTAAAAAACCAAGAATTTACGGAGAGAATCAATACCATGGAATCATCTAATGATGAAATCAAATCCATGATGAAACAAGTGCTTCAAAATTCTCAACCTCAACCATCCCCAACTCAAAATGCTGATGAGCTATGGAAAGTTGTTCAACCAATTATCCTACCTCAGAGACAATTAGCAGAAATTCAGCATGAAACCCACATGAAATTGTTCAAAAATATGGTTGAGGCTAGATACAAAGATACACAAGCAGCCATTAAAGCCATCAAAGACCATTTGCTGAAAATTGCTGGCTCTGCCCCGGCTATTATTCTTCAAGATGACATAGCAGATGATGCCAAAAGGGGGAGAAAGATAACTTGAGAAAGTTGCAACCTGATTCAACTGTTAAATCAAAGGTGTGACAACAGCCAGAAACCACTGCTAGCACTGCTGAAGCATCCGAGGCAACTTTGGGAAAAGGGATTAATGAGACCCTAAACAAAGAAGCTGAAAGGATTGCTGTTGAAAAGCAGAAGAGACAAGATACACTTGAAGCTAAAGCTTTAATGCTAATTGAAGAAGAAAAAGTCAAATAGTTGGAAAAACAAGATGTTGGCACTTCAAGAAAAAGAAAGTCTGCAAGAAAAGAAAGACAACCAACTGTCATCTCTTCTTCAACAACTGCTGAAGCTACTGCTATTGTATCCTTTGTCCAGACAAACCCAACAAATGTTAGGATAGATGTTGTGATAGCAGATGCTGGAACAACAGATGTTCCAATAGATGTTTCTCAAACCACTGCCCTACTTACATTTCCATTTTTAACCGAACCATTATCCACACCACCTCGAATTCCTGTACATCCACCATCTCCCAAAATCAAATTCCAATGTAAAAGGAAAACTTTTGTTGTTGATGATGATGATGAAGAGAGTCAATCACCACTCCCTGTATCATCACAATCCATTTCATAACCATCCTCATCACTATCGTATCCTGAAACCCCATTTCCACCCATGCACATATCATCTTCATTTCTTCTAGTGGGTGCCCTATACCTTCATTTCTTCTAGTGGGATCTAAAACAAAGAGAATTTCCATCTCTTCTGGGGTATCGAAAGCCTAAGAGTGTAGATGAATATCTGAAGTTAAAGGCTAGACAAGCTGAGACCATAGCAAAAGAACGATCAAAAGGTAAGGATGACAAGGCTCTACAAATAGGCTTCTTTGAAGGATCCCTGAACTTAAATAGGCATTGTTGTAAGAATCAAACTTGAAGGTGTATACTGCAATTAGGCAATAGTTGAATGTATAAAAAGTCATATCTAGGCTCATTTGTTACAAACAATGGCTCGAGTTAGAGAGAGAAATACATAGAACTAGAGAGAGAAAGAAAGTGGTGGTCCAATGGTGGTCCGATGGCGATTTGCGGCGGCCGGTGGTGGCTGCAGTTGCGGGTTTCAACCCGAAACTACTTCTAGATGATACCAATGCAATGGTAAGCTTCGTTTGCTCATTAAATCCTAAGTTGAAGTCGTTTATAAATGTCCAAAAGTTAGATTCGTTAATTTGATTCCCTTTTTTTATTTTATGTGGTCTAAAAGAAATGGTTGGTACCGGAAAACCGGCTGTTGGATCGATCCCAAATTTATTGTATCTTTCTAACATATAGATTTTAACATCCAATGGTTGGAACTTAGAAATATGTCCTGGAGGTATGAGTTTTACAGCAGCTGTTTGGATATTCCGTAAAGAAAATGTAGTTGTAAAAAATGAGTTATTCCAAGAGATCCGACCGTTGGATTGAGCTGAAATTTGGTTAGTAGCTTCCAATGACATGGGTCATAAATCCTACTGGAGTAAATTTCGGTCAGATGTCTATACGTGTGGTTTTGACACTGGTAACAATTTGTTTATGCGAAAATCAGGAACTTGATTGTGTTGCATGGATGCTCTAATGGAGTTGTATATGCAATCTAATACCGGAAAAACGTTTGTGATGCAAAAATGAACAATACTACATACGTGGATCTTGTTGCATGTCGGCTACAAGAAAACCCGCGTACATGACCATACAAAGAAGGCAACGAAAGCTTGGGAGTTGACGGGACAAGATTGACAATAGCAATATCATATTTTCCTACGTGCAAAGGTGAGTGGTTTATATCCACTTTGGTATGTATTGTTAGTTTTGGTTTCTTTTAGGTTACAAGCACATATATTGCTTATCCGATTACATATGTAGAAAGTCCATGTTTTTAATTGATTTTAAAGATCACGTAGGTCCTTTCTCAATACCGGAAGTATGATATAACTGTGTAGTATTTCATTGGTCGTATGGATCAAATACTCTTGAAGTGTAGAAATGTTAAATGGTTATTTATGGACTTCGTTGGATAGCTTAGTAGAATCATTCTTGATTGGCACGATTGTGTAAGTTGCTTGTATTAGTACTTGTATGTTAGAATAAGAGTTTAGCATATATTGTTTAGCGTATGTAGTTAAGAATATGGTTATTTAACTTATTAAAGTATGGACATGAGTAATGAACGGTTTGTGGGAGAAAAGTGAGTTTAAACTCACTTTTGCACTAGAAAATTTTTGCCTTGTTCTTGATTTTCCAAGAGATTTTAGAGAGTTTTGATGATTTAGAAGTGTTTGAAAGTGAAAAAGAGGGTTAGGAAGCTCGTTTATATAGTGGGTAGTTAGGGTTTGGTGTTAAATGAGGTTTAGAGGTGATTGGGTGTGAAAAGGTATAGAAAATAGGCCAACCTGCAAGCTGTAAGCTAACTGCCGTGGATCGAGGTCTCTTGCCACCTGCAAGAGGCAGAGCCTTGTCTCTTGCGCCCCGTCAGAGCCTAATTTAGGCAGATTTTGCAATTTGGTCCCTGAACTTGGTTTTTCCCTAATATTAAGCTAAAATTTCATGTTTTCGCATGTTTTTAAGCATATAACATGTATGTAAGTATAATTTGAGTATCGAGAGTGTATGTATGAGTATTTGCACGTATAACAAGTGTCGGTTTGTATGTAAACATGTATTTAAAAATCGAATACATGCAAGACAAGTATGTATTAAGGATGAATTTCATTATGATCAAAGTCTCGTATTACAAAGTTGGAAATGAAATACGAATGTGATACGAATACAAGTTTCCATTAATAGAAATACGATTACACTTTCTAAACAAGGAAAGTACAAAAATACGAAGCGTTACATATACCGAGTCCTTTGAACAGATTTGTTGGGCTTGGAGCTTTAAAGGTTTATTCATTAGGGATGTATTTGGGCTTTTGGGGTTAATGTGGGCTTCCTAGTGCCTAATGGGCATGGGGTTGTAATTATGGGCTTAGTGATGCTTATAAATAGTAGGGCTAGGTCATAGAGAAAGGGTTAGAGAGTTAAAAGCTAAAACTTGTATCTGACATCTTTGGTGTATGCAAGTTATAATCATTGAAGTTATTCAAGTTGTTCTTCTTCCTAATCATAATTTCCACTATTGATTAGGTTAGTGATACCTGTTTGATCCGTTATACAGGACTTACAATTGGTATCAGAGCCTGCTGTTCTAATACAGGCTCCGGGTATTGCTGATTGAAGAAGTTTTTGAAGTGTGTTGCTGCTGTTTGGATCGGTTTTTGGTGTTCCAGATCACTGTTCATCGTCGAAGGCTCCTGTTCCGAAGAACTCGAAGAACTTGTGAAGAATTCAGATCTGGTACTGTTCCAGATTCCAAAGAACACGAAGAAGGTTCTCACAATTCGGATTAACCATTGTTCCGGATTCCGAAGAACACGAAGGAGATCATCCATCTCGGACTGATCCCAGAATGTTGCTTGTTCCGGATTATAGTCCGAGTTACTGTTGCGGTTTGTGAATTCCTTGAATCTCGGAGTTCAGTTGCAGAAAAGGCGGGGTCACTGTTACGGATTAGGATCACTGTTCCGGATTTTCAGCAGATAAGACAGGCATTTTGGATTCTCCATTCCGGATTCTTGATTCCGGATTTATATTCAGAGTTGGTTTATTCCGAATCATACATCTCGGATTCTCCATTTCAGATTTGGATTTCGGATCTACATTTCGGTCTTCTTATTTCGCATCTCATCTCGGGTTTTCTATTTCGGCTCTTCAAGTCGGATTCAGCAATCCGGATTGTTCATTTCGGATTCTTTAGTTCGGATTACTCATCAATTCAGAAAATCTATCCGGGTTGACCATCTTTGACTTCAGGATTGCCATTTCGGATAATCTTTCCGGGTTGACCATCTTTGACTACAGGATTGACCTTTCCGGATTCAGTATTGTTCATCAAAAACACTTAAAATTAATTAAAATTTAAATCAATTTGGTAAATTTTTAATTAATTTAATTTCAATGGCTGGATTCATGACCGCACAAGACCTGACAAATGCCACATTGGCTGCCCTACAATCGCAAACTTTAGCCCTCCACCAAGAACTGGATCAGGTAATTGGCACTTCCACCGAAGTGCCACGTTTATTGTACGGAGATGAATACTACGAGTGGAAGTTCCGCTTCGAACAGTACTGCAAGGCAAAAGAACCAGGCGTGTGGAGATGCATCATGAATGGTCCAAGAACCATAGTGTACAGTACAGAGCAAGATCCTGAAACGAAAATTCCTAAGCCCATGCACCTATGGACTCCAGAGGACATCAAGATCATAAAGGAAGATGAGAAGGCTTCTGCAACCCTAACCATGGCTCTAGGACCTGATATTTCTATCGCGGTCAGAAACTGTAAAACCGCAAAGGAGGTTTGGAGTGAGTTGCAAAATCTTTACGAGGGAAATGCCGACATGAAAGCAAGTAGGGTGAATCAGCTGAATCAGCAATTCAGCTCGTTCAATCACATATTTGGGGAAACCATCAAAAACCAGATGCGTCGCTATGTGAAGCTGGTTTCCCAAGATTTCAGCTGAGATCACCCTCACCAACGGTGCCATGAACCGACAATTATTAAATTCGCTGTCCAAAAGTTGGGATGCAGACGTGGGCATGATAAAAAGACAAAGAACTTAAATGATGTCACTCTCACTGAGATGATAGCTACTATCAAATCATGTGAGATTGACAACAAGCAGAGGGAGATCAACCATCAAAGCAGTTTGATGCCCGTAGGAATGACAGGGAAGAACGCGGATTTAACGTCACAGAATCTCATCTATAGTCCTCTGCAATGAAATGCACAAGCACCGGGTGGATCAAATGTGGTTTACAGTCCTATTGCCATACCTCAGAACACTCAGTATGTGTATGGTTTTCAATCTCCAAATCCTACAACGGTTTTAGCTGCTCAAGTTCACACACAGTACCATGCTCAGTATCCTAACATGGTTTTCAGTCCTACAACTCCTCAAACAGTGCAACAAGGTGTCATTCCTCAAACTGCTGCACCAGTCCCTGGACCTGCTCAACCCGCGCCCAACTCTGCATTTCTCACTAAGGAAAACGAAGAGAAACTTGCTATTGTGGCATCAATGATCAAAAGCTTAAACGCCTTCCTGGTAGGTGATCTGACCCCTCCATCTATTCTTCCAACAGAAGTTGATCAGATCATGGAAGAGGACCTGGACGAGATCGATGTCTCTTGGAATTTAGCAATGGCTGCTTTTCGGGTCAACAAGTTTTAGATAAAGTATGGAAGGCAACCCTAGTCAAACTTGAAGACTGGTCTCACAAAGTACAAACTTAGATGTTACTGATGTCACGAACCAGGACACTTCGCTAGGGAATGCAAGAAACCACCGTCTGGGTATGTATCATCCAGGGTCGCTGATATACAGAGCAGTGACAGACAGATGGTTCCCGTCTCTCCTTCCAAGTCAACTACGAGTCCATCAAGCAGCTCAGGCGGGAAGTCCACAGCATTGGTGGCCCAACATCATGAGGGTTTCAACTGGGCAGATGCTGTAGCTCAAATGGAAACCTTGAATCTATCCAAGAACAACAACCACTGTATGATGGCGCAGACAACTGAGACGCCCGATCTTTCGGAAACGGTAAATCGAATACTCTGTTCTGATAGTTGTCACAAATGCGCGCCCACAATTCAACTCTAGTAGCTGAATATCAACAAGCTGCATCACAAAACATCGCCCTTAAACATAAGAATAAGCTTCTTATGGAGAAGGCCGAAGATCAGAAACATGATGTGGCTCAGCTAAAGCTAGACTTGAACCAACAGCAATGTTTGGTCTATGACTACAAGATAAAACTAGCTGAAAAAGATGTAGAACTTCAAGCAGCCTTAGCCAAGCTGAATTCCTTTACTGGGAAGCTTCACGAAAGGAAATAAACATTAAGAAATTTGAAACTTCCAGTAAACTAGTCAAGGACTTATGTGACCTCCAGCTTAATTATCAAAAGAATTTTACTAAAGGCCTTGGGTACAATAGGGCGCCTCGACCATATAATCATAATTATACTAGAATGCCTGATTCTGAGGAAGAGGTAGAAAATGCTGAAAAAATGATGTATGGTACACCGTCAGATTATTTATCCAGACCATGGACGCCCTGTTACCCAAAGTTCTCTAAACCCACGGAACTCAAGAGGGATGATGTCTTTGTGGCTTCTACATCACTTTCTTGTGAAACTGGTAATCGTCCCTCTGAAAGTACAGATGGGTTGGAGAAAGAAGTGCCTGAGGGAGAAACAACCTCCACAAAATCTAACAAAAAAGAATCTTCCGATACTCAAACTAAATGTGTGACCGATACTAATGTGTCTAATTCATGTGCAGAAGAAGTTTTAGTTGAGGATATCATACAGGGTGATGAAGAGAAATGTCTGAATACACATTCAGACAATTCAGCTGATGATTATGCTTTTTATAAACCTGCCTTTGACATTTTAAATAAGTTTCTTGCTGAACAATTTACTTGCTCAAACAGTGTTGGTTGTGTTGAGAATTTAGACAGTTTTAATTCTGGTTTTTCATCAAATAATGATGTTTTGAACAATGCTAATAACTGTGATAACTTGTGTGATGAGAAAATGAATTTAGTTGCAGGTTCTGCATCAACAGATGATTCGGCTTCATCAGCTTCAGCTGAGGATACCGGATGTTCATCTTCAGCTGAGGATAAAGGCCGCGTCTATTGATGCATCTCCTAGGATTGACAGTGTGAAAGTCGACCAACCAACCGTTTCTGTAAACGTTAATGGTGACATAATTCTAGAAGACTCGGGCGACTCAGCACAAGGGACTGATTCTGATATGACAGAAGATGAACACACTTTTCCTGATGATTCAAATGAAAATATTAAACCTGATCTTGAATCGGAACCTCAAACTTCTCAAAATTGCGAGGTTCCACAGTCATCTGCTGAAATTTCAGAACAGGATGTCCCTGTAGAGCCACTCGTGTCCTCTACAGAATCTGTCACGAAATGTGATTTGAAGAGTAAGACTAAAAAGAGGAGAACACGCCGATCTAAAAAGAAGAAAACCAAACAAGCGTCTACAAAAACTGAAACGGCAACTACTGAGTCTTCTCATCAAACTGAGGAATCAACTCAGCAGTCATACACTGAATCTGTTAAGCAACCAGCTGAACAGATACTAGTTAAAATTTTGCCAAAAGCTCCATGTTCAAAATCCTTCAATTCAAATTACAAAACTAACAAGTGTGCTGATGGTTGTGCGTAGGACATCGTCAAGACCAAGACCGTGCATCACCCGTCAGTACCCGCCAGCAAGAAACTGACAGACAAATTGCCCAGAATTTCCCAGGCTGAACGGACTGTTTTCTTACAGAAGAGGCAGACCTGTTTCAATTGTGGATCTCCCGGGCACATTGCTCGAAATTGTCAAAAGACCTTTACCTCTTTCAAAACTTTGTACTCCAAACATCAGAAGGCTATGCCTAATCGCCCACCTGAGGCTCGATTTGTGGCTAAGTCTTCTGATCAAGACTGGAACTTGGCCAAGAAAAATTATGTTAAACTGTTGAGACCTTCAGTTTCCCAGAATCCCTCTAGCACTCCAAGGATTGTGCAGAGGTCTGATTCGGTAACCTGGATGCCTAAGTTAGTGGCCAAGAATCAGTCTACTACCCCACTGACTAATAAATTAAAAGCATCAACAACCTCATCCTCAACTAATCTGATCTTTCATGAGGTTACTTATGTTGATGCTAATGGCAAGCCCAGATCCTCTATGGCCTGGGTTCCCGTTTCTAACTAGAACCTGTTGAAATGTGCAGGAACAGCTCTGGCGCGCTCTTGTTCGATTATGGTATATTGATAGCAGTTGTTCCAGGCACATGACAGGAGACATCTTGCAGTTGAATGACATTCATTTTTTCAATGGCGGGTTTGTTTCCTTTGCAGGTGGAGAAACAGGGAAAATCACAATGAGAGGAACTGTTTGCAATGGAGCCCTGAGCTTTAAGAATATCAATTACGTACCCGAATTGAAGCACAATCTGTTAAGTGTGTCTCAACTCTGCGACAATCATCTGGACGTTCTCTTCACAAAGAAAGGATGTTATGTGCTAAAACTGGGTTTAATCATTCCAGATGATTGGATTCTTCTGAAAGCTGCACGTAAAGGAAATGCGTATGTAATTGATATGAACCAGGCTACTTCTGACAAGCTCACTTGCCTTTTCTCTTCGACAGCGGAACATGACGCCATGCTATGGCATTGCAAACTGGGTCATATCAACATGAAGAATTTAAATCGTCTTGCAAAAGGTGGTTTAGTCAGAGATCTACCAGTTCGTGACATCATGCAGATCGAAAAATGTGAATCATGCGCGCGTGGGAAACAACATCGACAGCCGCACAAAACCAAAGCCGTACCTTCCACTTATCAGCTCTTAGAATTGCTCCATATGGATCTTTTCGGTCCAACAGACATTTGCAACATTGGAGGGAAGGCTTACTGTCTGGTTATTATTGATTACTACTCTCGATTCACTTGGGTTTTCTTTCTCACACATAAAATTGAAACCGTTGAGCTAGTCAAACAATTTGTCGCGCTTATGGAAAACCAGACAGATTCTACGGTAAAGGCTATTCGATGTGATAATGGGACAGAGTTTAAGAATCTTACCTTAAACTCTTTCTGCTCCTCCAAGGGGATTGACCGACAGTTCAGTGCAGCCAGAACCCCACAACAAAATGGGGTTGCAGAACGCAAAAATCGCACACTTATTGAAGCTGCACGCACTATGCTGGTTGAATCCGAGTAACATCTCATCTTCTGGGCAGAAGCAATTAACACTGCATGCTATATTCAGAATCATGCCCTGATCAATAAATGCCACATGAAGACTCCGTACGAAGTGGTTGAAGGTCGCAAACCTTCGATCAAGCATTTCCACAAATTCGGATGTCCTTGTGTTCTCTTGCATATGGACGCTAAAGGAAAGTTTGAAGCACGCGGGGATCCTTGCATTTTCGTTGGTTATTCTAAAAATACGTCATATCACATTTATAACAAGATCAAGAAGATGGTAGTTGAAACCTACAATGTGGATTGGCTGGAGGAAAATCCCAAGGACAAACGCATTGGTCCTGACTGTTGTATGACTACTCCACTTTATTTAATCATTTTGATGTGTCTTCTAATGTGCCTGCAGGTAATAGTTCGAATTCTATCCTTCCAACGGTGCCCATTACTTCTGACGATGATGCTGACGCTGCCGCGCTAAATGAGACTTTAAAGCAGCTAAGTGTGGATACTCCTGGATTCAATGACGCTATCTCGCCTTCCCCCATAGTTTTGCATCCTCAAGAACCGACTATCTCTTCGCCTGCTCAGACGGATCCTCCTGAAGATATGGTTTCTGATCCATAGCCTCCTACGACAAATAAAGGCCTTCCTCCTGATGTTCTGGGTTCCTCTTTGTTTCCCGAGCCTACTCCCCTCGATTGTGCGGTGGATTCCTCACCACATACTTTTACTGGTGCCTCTATTGAGGGGGAGACATCTGGAGTCGCTTCAGCTATTGTCACCAACTTGCAAACAGATATTTTGGTTCCCGCTACCCCAATACCACAGCGTTTACAACGTGTTCACCCCATTGAGAATATTATTGGTCCTGTCGACACTACTGTTCGTACACGCAGCCAATCTGGGGATATCAATACATGTCTCTATTCTTGCTTTATTTCCCAAATTGAACCTAAAAGTATTGATATTACCTTGCAGGAACCAGGATGGGTTGATGCCATGCACGAGGAACTCAATCAATTTGAAAAGCTTGGTGTCTGGCAATTGGTGAAGCTGCCTCAGGGCAAGCGTGCTCTTGGAACTCGCTGGGTTTTCCACAACAAGCAGGATGACACTGGAGTTATCGTTCGGAATAAAGCTAGACTGGTGGTTCAGGGGTTTCGACAGATTGAAGGTTTAGATTATGATGAGGTCTATACACCTGTCACGCGTTTGGAGGCTATACGCATCTTCTTGGCATACGCATCTTACATGGATTTTACTGTCTATCAAATGGATGTCAAGACTGCGTTTCTATACGGCAAGGTGAAAGAGGAAATCTACGTGTCACAACCATCGGGCTTTACTGATCCTGACAAGCCAGGTTATGCCTACAAACTAGACAAGGCTTTGTATGGGTTGCATCAAGCGCCTCGCGCATGGTACACGACTCCTACAGAGCATCTGCTTGCTCATGACTACACATGGGGAACCATTGACCAAACTTTGTTTATCAAACGCGTTGATAAGGACATTATTCTCGTCCAAATCTACGTTGATGATATTATTTTTGGTTTTACCAATGATGGTTTGTGTCGTGAATTCGAAGAAATCATGAGAAGAAATTTGAGATGAGCTCATTGGAGGATATGACCATGTTTTTAAGACTTCAAGTTCGTCAGAGCCCACAGGGTATACTCATTCATCAAGGAAAATATGTCCACGACATTCTTGCCAAATTCAAGCTTACAGATTCCAAGCCTATGGATTCCCCTATTGAAGAACGGCCTCTACTAACTGAAGATGCTGAAGGAACTCCTGTTAATCCTACTATGTATCGCTCAATGATTGGATCACTCATGTATCTCACTGCTAGTCGGCCAGATTTCATGTTTGCCATCTGCCAGTGTGCTCGTTATCAGGCTACTCCTAAACTTTCTCATTTACATGCTGTTAAAAGAATTTTTAGGTACCTCAAAGGGGCTCCATCACTGGGCCTCTGGTATCCTAAAAATTCTGAATTTGAACTGTTTGCTTTCTCTGACAGCAATCTTGGAGGTACAGATAGGGACATGCGCTCAACTTCGGCTGGTTGCCAATTTCTGGGAGATCTCTTAATTTCGTGGCAATGCAAGGAGCAACAGACGGTTTCGCTTTCCACTGCAGAAGCAGAATATGTTGCCGCCTCTGCTTGCTGCTCCTAGGTTTTATGGATGCAACATCAGCTTGCGGATTACCGTTTGACTAATCTAAACACATTAATTTATTGTGATAATGATGCCGTAATCCAAATAGTTAAAAACCCTGTTTTCCACTCCAAAACCAAGAACATAAACATTAAAGTTCATTTTATCCGTGATTGCTATGAAAGGGGTCTCGTAAAGCTTGAGCAAATCCACACTGATGCAAATGTGGCGGATTTGTTCACGAAACCCGTTAGCAACGCGCGTTTTCAAGTGCTTTTGGATCTTCTCAAAATGATTCGGTTTTTCTACCTAGGCATCTGTTGTCTTTGTGTTTATTTACTGTTCTTCTGTTCTTTTCATTGCTTCATAAATTTGTTCATATATATATATATATATATGCATAAATTTAGGGGGAGAAATCTTAGTTAAAAAAAGGGTTTTGCAAGGATAGGGAAATGAAATGAATATTCGTGATAAAATGTTTGACTAACACATGTAAGGTATAGAAGCGAAAAAGATTTGGATCGAAAGTGATGTGTCGGTAGGTCTAAAACTCAACCAGATGGGAAAGTCAAATGATATAAACATAACGAACTATGTACTCAGTGGTCACTTACTGTAGGCATATGATTTTATGGTCTTAAATATTGCGTTGATAGATAGCCAACATCTGAGGTTTCGGGTCTTTATGCAGATGAGTCATCCGGGGATATCTTGACTACCCTTCTGTTGCATCCAGATTATATGCAGACCTAGGCACAGTCAGGATATCTTTGTAAAAGAGCCAAAATGGAAAGGCCAAAACCTAAGAGAACAAAAGTTTCTTTCTAAGTTCTTACGTACCTCATAAGGTATTTGCCTAACCCTCGTCAGTCACTATTGGTCTCTCTGCTATACAGAAGTACTGACCTATTCACCAATAGCCTGATGTTATAAAATAAAGGATGACCACGGTATACTCACCTGCTATGATGAATTGTTGTGCTTACCTTGATCGCGGGGGTATGTCATGGTATGGGACACACGAGTATCTTAGTATAATATTACCTTAAGAGTATCATAATGCCTGAACTACAAGGGTTGACTTCTAGATTTAAGTGGACAAGTATATTGACAATCGCTTAGACCAACTAAACCTGCTCATCCTGAAAAATGTTCCTTAGTTAGCGTTTGAAACAATTTGATCCCTTAGCAAGGCTGTGTTAAATGTTTATGTCTGTTTTAATAAGTTCTCCTTGTGAAATGTTAAAAGATGGTTGGATGCTTGGTTAGTTTACTTTATGAATTTTGGTGGGATGTTTTCTGTCAAGTTTACTTACATGGATTTTACTGTCTATCAAATGGATGTCAAGACTGCGTTTCTATACGGCAAGGTGAAAGAGGAAATCTACGTGTCACAACCACCGGGCTTTACTGATCCTGACAAGCCAGGTTATGCCTACAAACTAGACAAGGCTTTGTATGGGTTGCATCAAGCGCCTCGCGCATGGTACACGACTCCTACAGAGCATCTGCTTGCTCATGACTACACATGGGGAACCATTGACCAAACTTTGTTTATCAAACGCGTTGATAAGGACATTATTCTCGTCCAAATCTACGTTGATGATATTATTTTTGGTTTTACCAATGATGGTTTGTGTCGTGAATTCGAAGAAATCATGAGAAGAAATTTGAGATGAGCTCATTGGAGGATATGACCATGTTTTTAAGACTTCAAGTTCGTCAGAGCCCACAGGGTATACTCATTCATCAAGGAAAATATGTCCACGACATTCTTGCCAAATTCAAGCTTACAGATTCCAAGCCTATGGATTCCCCTATTGAAGAACGGCCTCTACTAACTGAAGATGCTGAAGGAACTCCTGTTAATCCTACTATGTATCGCTCAATGATTGGATCACTCATGTATCTCACTGCTAGTCGGCCAGATTTCATGTTTGCCATCTGCCAGTGTGCTCGTTATCAGGCTACTCCTAAACTTTCTCATTTACATGCTGTTAAAAGAATTTTTAGGTACCTCAAAGGGGCTCCATCACTGGGCCTCTGGTATCCTAAAAATTCTGAATTTGAACTGTTTGCTTTCTCTGACAGCAATCTTGGAGGTACAGATAGGGACATGCGCTCAACTTCGGCTGGTTGCCAATTTCTGGGAGATCTCTTAATTTCGTGGCAATGCAAGGAGCAACAGACGGTTTCGCTTTCCACTGCAGAAGCAGAATATGTTGCCGCCTCTGCTTGCTGCTCCTAGGTTTTATGGATGCAACATCAGCTTGCGGATTACCGTTTGACTAATCTAAACACATTAATTTATTGTGATAATGATGCCGTAATCCAAATAGTTAAAAACCCTGTTTTCCACTCCAAAACCAAGAACATAAACATTAAAGTTCATTTTATCCGTGATTGCTATGAAAGGGGTCTCGTAAAGCTTGAGCAAATCCACACTGATGCAAAGGGGTCTCGTAGAGATACTGGACTGGCCCAGTGTGCTTTAGGATTTGGGCCAGCCTAATGAAATTGGTTTAAAGTCTGAAAACTGGAAACTTATGTTACTATTCCGAATTGGGCTTTTTTGGGCCAAAAAGGGTTACTGTTCTGGATTGGGCTTTTCCGGAAAGGCCCATTTGGATCTTTCTGGACAGGCCCACTGTGTTACAGTTCCGGATTGGGCCTGTCACAAGCCCAATCCGGATTCAAAATCCCAGGCCCAAGCCCATTTCGGAAATATATATTGGCATCTTTGATTTTATTTCGGATTATCCGAAATCCGAATTAGTATTGTCTTCTCTGATTTCTCTCTCTTTCGAATTATGCATTTCGGACATCTCATTCCGGATTAGCTACAACTGCATTAAACATGTGTATTCCGGATGAAATTAATGAATATTTAATGCATTCCGAATCGTATTCTGGATTGATCTTCAAGTTTTAAGCATTTTGGATTGCATTCCGGATTGGTATTCATCCGAAATGATGAACTCGGATATCATTCCGGATTGGATCTTCATCCGGAATGCCTATCCATCCGAGATACAATACATATTCCGGATTGCATCTTTAACCATGTTTTTTGACCTCCTTCAATCCAGATTGATTAAAGGGTTCATTCCGGATTCATTTTGAACTGTCAGTAATCCGGATGTGAAGTTTTGAACCTTTTCAACTGTTGAACCCCTTAATTAATTTGAACCCGTATTAATTTGAACCTTGACTTCTGTTTGACCCGTCCAGTTAGTTTTTAACTGCTATACTGTTAAACTCCGTTAACTTCAGTTAGTTGGATTTAACTTGGTTGATTTTTGACAGATATGGTGGAAGAAGCATTTGACACGGTGATGCTGGTTGAGGAGCAATTCCACAACCAGGCCGGGTATCTCTCAGACCCGCCTGCAGAGTTCTTTCAGGAATTTCAGACGATGATAGTGGGGCTCAACGCTTGCAAGCTTGCATATGCTCTACGTGCTAACCCTGTGATATATAGAGATCTAGTCCATTCATTTTGGAAAAGAGCACGTATTTAGCCGAGGGGTGAAGATGGTAGAACATTTATACGTTCGCAGATTCAAGGGAAAGAGATTGTGGTGAACGAAGCTAGTGTGAGGGAAGTGTTGCAGCTAACAGATACTTTCAGTGATCCAACCACTTACGCCAAAGAAAAGGTGCTGCCTGTGCTTATGGAGATGGGATATGAGGGTTCTTATCCGCCACTGTTGAAGAAAATGTTTCCGGCATACTGGAGGTTGCTCGTTCACATGTTTATGCAGTGTGTTTGGAAAACAAGGGCGGCCTGGTCAACCAAATCAAGCCCAGACATCTGCGATAGTTTCGTTAGTCATGGACTGGAAGTATAACTATTCTGGTTACATCTTCGATAACATGAAGAAAATCTTAGAGCAGTCCAAGAAGCGGATGTTCCTGTTATACCCACGTTTTGTCCAGCTCATACTTGATGCCCGATATCCTGATTTGGCAAAAGATGCTACAGATGCCAACCTGTTGAATATGAAACCGATGGGGCCTACTATTTTTGCTACAATGAAGAAGAACCGCTCTATGTCAAAGACGGTGTTTGTAGGTCGTTTTCCTCTGAAGAAGTTCGGGAAGTTTTCTGAAGTTGTCGGTTTGCATGTTCCACCACCTCCTCCTCCAGTAAACGCTATAACGGCCGAAGAGCACGACATACCTTCAAAAGAAAAGGAGATAGAGGTAGAGGATTTAGTCACTGATGATGAAGATGATGTTGGCCAAGCCTTTCTTGACGATCTTGATGAGTTTAATGCCACTTTGACTCCCGTTTTGCCAGAGTTGTCGTCTGAGAACTTAGAAGCCTTGCTTGCTCACTTGAAAGATATCCAAGAGAAACAGGGTGATCCACTACTCGACATTCCATCTATTGTTGAACCAACCGCTCAGATTGAAGAAGATGACGAAGACGAAGAAGATGAGGTACCGTTAATTAAGAGGCGAAAAACTGGGCCGAGCATTTCATTTAGTACACCTGAAAGCTCCCGTTGTTGTTACTGTTGCTGCTTCTGATTTGATCACATCTACTACTACTGAGGTTACTGTTGCTGAATCTGTTGCTCATACGTCGATGGTTGACACACCTATTTCATCTGCACAGCAAACCGCTCTTATCATTACACAGTCCACAGTTGTGTCGATTCCTGCTGACACGGCTTTGCAAATGATGGAATTTGGAGGTAGTTCGTCAGGTGTTGGTGGTTCGGAAGCGGATGGTAGTGGAGTCGGTTATACTGATGATGTTGCTGATGATTATATGCGAAGATCTGAAAAAAGGGCATTCGAGTTCGGGGGATTGGACAGTGATGACGATGATACAGAGGTGGATGTAGTTGATTTGAAGAAACGGGTGGTTGTGTTGGAACAAGAAGTTATGTTAAAGGATGCTCAGATTGCCTCTCTGTAGAATCGCTTAGACATTCAAGTTCGAACTATTGACCAGCTGATGTCACGATGCTTATGACTCTTGTGTTTGATTTAAGGGGCAAACTGGAAAACAAGTTTGGAAGGGAGTTTAGTGATCCTACCGATGATCCGATGAACGTAGAAACTAGACATCATGCAGCATAACAGCGTATGGCAGAAGAAACTGAAGAACAGAGGTTGGCAGCTGCACAGTTGGCAGCCGAACGTCAAGCAGGTCTCGATGATTATATGAGCGATCCACGCAGAAAGTTTACCGCCAGTCAGAAACGTGCTGCTGATCAGAAGAAGAAGAAGCAAATGGTCTTGATGAAGAATGTTAACGTGAATCCACTGGACGAGAATTTTCAGCTGAAAGATCCAACCAATCAGTCCGAGAGATATGTGATGGAGTTGGGATCAAGTTATTATAGTAAGGTGGGAAACAAGTCAAAGGTGCTGAGTTGGATGTACGATCATGTTAAAAATATGTGGATCATCGTGCGACAGGACGGAACCCGTGAATACTATTCGAAAGAGTCGAATTCGATACATGAACTAAAGTTGCGTTGACTGATCTTTTGAGAGCGCCATACACTGAAGATGACACTACAGAACGTGGACCAGGATGGAGATTCTTTAAGAAGCTTGAACGTGAGGTTAGGAGCGGATTTTAGAATATGAAGACTATTGAACCGTACTTGAGAGCGGCTAAGGGAGTTCGCGATGCGCACACGGGCAAGAGATTCAAATCGGTGATGTGGCCGCCAACAGACAAAGAATTAGTTATCCCGGTTGCTCCTACCTTTCCGAGAGGAACTCTGAAGAACTTCAATTTTTGGTTATACGATCCAAAAGTCGGAAGTGTTGTTATTGTGACCAAAGAGAAGGCGTTTAGGGTGAACGATGTGGTGGATCTAGCTAGCTTTCACGACGAAGATTTACAAGTTCTTGCGTCGCATCAAATTAGAACTGCTGAGTTGTACAAGGTTTGTGTTAAAGATTGGACTACTGCGGTTGCTGGTATTATCGCTGGACGACTAGGTGTGGATGCTCAATCGAAAGACCAATGAAGTAAACCTAGGGGGAGAATGTTGGGCTTGGAGCTTTAAAGGTTTATTTATTAGGGATGTATTTGGGCTTTTGGGGTTAATGTGGGCTTCCTAGTGCCTAATGGGCCTAGGGTTGTAATTATGGGCTTAGTGATGCTTATAAATAGTAGGGCTAGGTCATAGAGAAAGGGTTGGAGAGTTGAAAGCTAAAACTTGTATCTGACATCTTTGGTGTATGCAAGTTATAATCATTGAAGTTATTCAAGTTGTTCTTCTTCCTAATCATAATTTCCGCTATTGATTAGGTTAGTGATACCTGTTTGATCCGTTATACGGGACTTACAAGATTTCCAACTGAATTGATGGGTTACCGGAGTTCTACCTAATTGGGTGTTACATAGCGGGATTGAAGGATGAAATAAGATATGAGGTTAAGCTCAAAAAACCTCGGAACCTGCCAGAAGCAATTGGATTCGCTCGTTTGATCGATGCAAAAATTAATTCCCGGAATCTTGGTCTGGGAGTAGATCGTCAGTTGAGCAATGTCGTTCCCAACTAATTGCCTACCACTGATTCTCCTGGTCTCTTAGGTCCGAGCCCCACCCACCGGTTAGCTCTTCCAGCCCCTAACCCGGTACGACGTCTCAGAAGTGTAGAATTACGTGATCATCATGCTAAAGGTTTATGCTACTATTATGATGTAACATCTTGTTTTTTTTATATATCATTCAAATATTTTGATTTATAGTCTGAATTGTTAAACGGGCAAGTAACAGAATGAAATGAGTAATTAAAATATGAGATGTCTATATTAATAATATAATATATGTACACATATACAAATCCCATTTTCTGAATATGAATAATATATTAGTGGTATCGCTACGTGTATAACTTTAGTATTTTAACGGGCACTTTATACATGAATCCTTTAAGTTTTGAGTTGTTTCTATGAGCAACTAAAAATATCAAATAATATTAAAATATTTAGGTAAATACACAAGCAAGTAAAATATATATGTGTAATATATATTTGTTACAAATCTTTATACACATATGGTTAACGTATTATGTGTGTAAAATAAATTACTACATTTATATATTGAAAGGTAAACTCAACATGGATAAATACATATATTAATTACTAAATTGTGAGATAAATCGTGTATGTATACTTGAACATTAAGGTGCCAGAACTTGAATACAATTATGAGCCACAATTAGTAACGTTTTTAATCTATACATACAATACATAGATAAATAAATGTGTGTGAAAACTTGATCAGTAAGAATGTGTAGAAACTTAGTCAACAAGAATTGATGCCACGTTTTACATTTGATGACATGATAGCATCACATGTGTCGAACTACAGGTTGATTACTTGAAGTAAATTCAGCCATTCTTATCTCAGACAACCATCCTTTTCTATCTATCTATCTATCTATCTATCTATATATATATATATATATATGAAAAGAGTTATCTTGAGAACGTTAAATATTGTGAGAACCTTGAGAACAAATAAGAAAACCAATTAAAACTATTTTTTAATACAATCATCATTTTAATTAAAATATATCAAAAAAAATTACAACATCAAATAATTCATTTCTCTTTTCAAAATCACTCCTATTAGATTTTATACACATGTGTAAATATAACAAATTTATACATGTGTAAAAGGCAAACTTACACATGTGTAAATTCTCTTTATTTTCGAATTCACGTATATTTAAATGTGTAAATTAAATTTCTAGAATTGTATTCGAATAATAATAATAACAAGTGTAAAATGAAATTTGAATTTCACTTGTTTTTGACTAAGTTCTAGTGGTTTTTTCATTGGTTCTCACGATTCTCGCAATATTTAGCGTTCTCATTTAACCCTCCTTTATATATATATATTGAGTAAACTAAAGAAATTTTCCAAACCTTAGCCATGAAGTTATCGTAAAGAACAAGTATTTGAAGATATGCACATATAAATAGTGTCCTCTGTCTTTCATTTTCACCATTCACTTTATTCATTAACAATCACAACGATAGTTGTAGAGATATATTTAGCGGTTAGTAATTAATAAAAAAAGCGAGACGTTAAGATGAGACTAGGATACTCTTCAATAATTAAAGAAATTCTTAGCTGTTTCCTGATTCGCTACTATTAAGGTGAATACATTTAACTCTTTTACAAAGTTTGAAATGATCTACATATTTTAAATATGGCATGAGTTCATATTAAATATGTTTAGCATGTATAGTAAGTTTACTGAAGCATTTGGAACACGTGAGTGTATTTCGAATTTGATCAACTTGGTACATGTCGCGAAACCGTAAAACCGGGTATGTAATCACAGTAGGTAAATTGTACGTAAAACTGGATATGTAATCACGGTAGATAAATTGTAGGTAAATAGAAGGGCTAGTGTTGAAAGAAGAACGGTTCCCTAGGCACCGAAAAACCTTGTGGCTAATATGTTTGTAAAACTGTCACTAGACAGAAATTTTGATTACCATACGTATGAAACGTTTTGTATGAAAAAGGGTGTTTAATTCCCCATGTATAAAAGTATGTTTCATTCAATTTACGAGTTGTTTAAATAAATAAAATAAATACAAATGTTTTTCCACTGCGTATTTATCAAAACAGGTACCAACCGACTGGTCGCACACCCGGGGTGTCGAAAATCCGGGTTGTGACATGTGATGAGAAGTATAAGCCAGGCCACAAATGCGCGAAACTCGAGCTGTTCATGATCATTGATGCTAAGGAAGAAACCAAGCCTCACCTTGAGGATAAGGTGAATTCAAGCGGGGAGATGTGCTTGACACATCAGCCACGTTTCTAGAGTAGTTTATGTTTATGCATGTGTGAAAATAAAGGGATGAGTGGGGATGCCCATCTCAAACCAAGCCTCACCTTGAGGATAAGGTGAATTCAAGCGGGGAGAAATGATATGTGCTTGACACATCAGCCACGTTTCTAGAGTAGTTTATGTTTATGCATGTGTGAAAATAAAGGGATGAGTGGGATGCCCATCTCAAACCAAGCCTCACCTTGAGGATAAGGTGAATTCAAGCGGGGAGAAATGATATGTGCTTGACACATCAGCCACGTTTCTAGAGTAGTTTATGTTTATGCATGTGTGAAAATAAAGGGATGAGTGGGGATGCCCATCTCCCATCTTTACCTAATTAGGGAGAATTGCATAAATCATCTTGTAATAAGTTGAATTACTATTTTGGAGAATTATATAATCCTCTTATAAACTTCATTAATTGGAATATTTACCTTACCTAAAATCAAAATTGCATATATCTCCTCCCATAATAAAAGTTCACGTAATGACAAAAATATACTTTATAAAATAAAGAAAACTTTGGCACAGTTGTTCGCTCTCTTGGCATTGCTGTGAAAACCGATTAGGTTTTCAAGTTCCTCGTCCACTACTTTTCATTCTCTTAGCATGCTAGTGTTTGGCTCGTTTACAAAGCAAATTGAGTCGACTGGCTCGTTTTCAACCGTGCGAAATCGAGCCATATTTTTATCTAAGCATGTTTCAATTGAGTTTCGAGCGAGCTTAAGCATAGAGCAATTTGGCCAGAGTCAATAGAACAGGAAAAATTAAGTGATTTGATTGTTTAAGGGCGATTCCATTTACAGCTTCTCGACTACATTACAGGTGTGATTCTGCGTGTCAGAAAATTCTGTTACAGCCAAGATATGCGCATTGCAATTATATTTGTTCAATAGTCCTTGATTACAGCTTGTCCCTTACATCTAATAAACGTCGACTCTGTTGTAGAGGAGAGGGGAGGGGCGAGGTGCGTAAAAAATCATACCCGGAACTGGACTCGATAAAAAACCCAAACCAGTATTTTTAATTCTCGACTATTCTATACCCGAAACTGAAACCAACCCTACCCGTAGGGTATAGATAGGGTATGCATGTTGATCTCAATACCTGAAACCAGAATCGATCATACAAGATAATACCCAAAACCAGACAAGAACCGGAACCAAAACTGATTATACCGGACTATACACGATACATGATTCTAATATCTATCTATTAAATTTGTGTTACTGCATTTATTTTAATTTTTTACAATATACAATGCTTATTTATAATAATAATAATAAAGAAAAAGACGAGAAAATAGAAAAATAAACACACAATAGAGTATTAAAAAAAATAAGACACTAGAAAACTCAAAAATGGGGTATAGAAAAACTTGAAAATAGAGGATTTTAATACCCAGTTTCTTAATAACTGAAATTGAATCCTACCCAGAACCGAGCACATAAAGTACAGTTTTTTTGTTGAAATAATCGGAATCGGAACCAAACGGGTTATAGCAATAACCGGTTCCAACCCTTAAACGGAACACCAAAACCGGTTCCATAATTGGAAGATTATTTAAATACCCGGTTTGTCCACCTCTACGCGACTCCATTACATGCGCGATTCTATTTGTTGGATAACAAGGTAATTCCAGTAGGTCTAGACAGACAAGAGGTGTGCTATTTGATTTCAAAATGATTCTACAATTCACATTTTCCTACAATACAACCATATTCGTTAACTCACTTTTTCTTATACTTGATACTCATAAAGAATATGGAACACTTGTTTCTCTTACAGTAATATTTTTTGGCATTTTGATTCATCATTTGCAATTTTGTGGTGATACTAATGCCTGTGATCTGCATGAGTCAGCTCACTCTTTGCCATTCAAGGCACACTTGTCTATTACATTTGAGCATATGTAAATCATAACTCCACGAAAAAATATCCATCATCCTAGTCACTGATGATGGATAATGCATCTGTGCATAGTAAGATTCACAACAGGGACCAAACAAAGATTTTGAATAATCAAAAGAAGATTCCTTGTGATAGGGGATCCTTCAAGGATTAAAATATTACAATTTTTGAGTTTCTTCAACAAATATTGTAGATGATGCCAAAGCAAACCATGACTCTTGAAGATAAATACTTTAGTCATTGTCATGTAGAGAGTAGGTTAAACAAAGATGGAATAAAACAAGTGAAACAAAAAAATTCCGTAAAAACGCAAAAAAGAAACCATAAAAATGCTAACAGTTTTGAGAACATTGTCACTGATAAGTTGTAGACATTACCAGCCCAAAGAGTTCTTTGATTGCTGAATTTTGGCATTATATGAGGCTTCCATCTCTTCCTGCAAATATTGCGAATTGATACTCTTCAGTATGATTGCAATATACAAATTAATAAAGTTCCCCAAAATGCATTTTCTAATGTGCCACACACTCTTGGTAACTTTCTGGTTTTACAGGTAGCTTAGAAAAATGACGGGTCAACTTGACCCGTTGCCCAACCCGCCTATGCCATCATTTTGCCACATGTACCATATGATATGTCAAATATGTACCAATCCCTGTTCCGAAGTATAAATAGACAGTTGTCAGTCATCTTTTGGACGAAAAACGAATCACATTACCTTGCAAGATTTCAGCAACGGCTGCAAGAACGAATCTTTAAAATATCTGATGGGCTTCCCCATTGAAGTTCTATCCCATACTGACAAATCCACAAGCCATAAAAATATTAACACATGATAATAGTAATAAAAAAATGGTCTGTTGAGGATAACATTTTGAGTCAGATGTATCATGCATGAAGAACAACCTTCATCCATGTTCCAAAACAAACGAGATCCGTAAAACAGGTTTAGTATAACTGTTCACTTAATTAAGAAGCTTCAAACCTATAGAAAAATAGTAAAATACTATACTGAATTGAATAATTATTATGATATTTTGAGTAGCATACCTTTCTCGCCTTCAGCTTGCAAGCCTCCGGTGTTGATTTCTCTCAGAAGCTGAGATTCAACAAATAGGATCTTATGCCAAGTGGAAAAAAACTACAACAGAAATAGTTTGCTAACAAATTTGATTACCTTGGAAAGTGTCGGCACGTTGGTAGGATCAAACTCATCACAAAGGTTTGGATTTATGGGAACACACACGCGACCTGGAAAAAAATAGCATTTAAGCATAAAAATAAAATATAACTCATAAAAGTCATTTAATTTTTGTACGCGGCATCAAATACTAGTATACTACTAACCTGTTTTGGGGTGTACGCAAAAAGGCGACTTCAGCAAATGGTTCATGTGTTTTGAAACCTAAGATGTGAGCTCAAAAGAGTTTAGATATAACTTTATATGTACTTAATTGCACAAAGCCACAAAATTCCCAATTTATATCATGCATAAGTAAACTATACAATAAAAAAACATTATTAATACCAACTATTACAAAATAAAAAAGTTAAAGACTAAGGTTTAAGGAAAAATAAAAAGCCAGTAACTGTTGCATTGCATGGTGAAAATAAACAGATTACTGACCTCCATATCAATCCTAGGATAAGTGTAAGAAAAGACAATCTCCTAAACGCACCTACGAAGCCCAGGTGTCTGCCATGTGAAAGTAAATGTGTAAAACAAATATTCAAAAGATTACAGATGCATATAGGAGTGAATCGAATCCATGACATTTTATGAGTTATTCAATTGACTTTATTTACTATAATGAGCATACCTTTTTTCTGCCACACAGGTGTTTTAATTGCTCCCATCGCACAATATTTATATCGTTTGCATTGGAGCGCCTATTGCCTTGCCACTTACCTCTAAGCTCTGAGGCTACAGCTGCAAAATAGTTTCAAATGTTATAACATTTCTTGGGAAGCAAGTAAAGACGCAATGCAGTAATATATGTAGTCTAGATTGCATACATTCATCAGAAATCATGTCCAGTATATTCTCATATCTCTCATCTGAAAGCAACTGTTTGCTACAAAGTAATTTCCTCTCAAAGTAGTCACTCAAAACATTATATGATCTCCTGCAGGAATGACACAGGGTGCAAAGAAATTTCAAGGTGGTTAAAAGTAAATGATCATTAAATTATTATACAATTTTCGACACTTACAAAAGAAAAGGATGAAGTGCAGAACCCACAAGAGAAACCTTTGATTTACTGTTACTGTTACCCTGTAGAGCAAAAGATGAGAATGAAGAATTTCATGATATAGAATTTTGCACAACTGAATAGTGTAGGAACAAGTAAAAAACCTTGTACTCGCGGAAACACTCTGCAATAGCCCACCTTTGTTCATTATTTTGCCTGAGATTCAAGATGGTAAAGTCAAGGTTTTACAACTGTAATGATGCAAGTGTAGAAAAATTAAACATGTCGTTTTTCAAGTTTTGCAGCATCACCTTCTTGCTTTTGTATCACAAACCCAACAATGGACCCCACGACGACCACTGTATACCCAGAGAATATGATTGAATCCAAAATCATCTGAAGTAATCAGACATGGAATTAATGTAAGCTGATATATTACGGTAAAGTCAATCAGATATGGAATTAATGTAAGCTGATATACCTCTAAGAGCAGTATCAATCACTTTAATTGCAATGGTCATCAGAGGCCAGCAATCCAAGCAAACATCTGCTCCAGAGCAGCAATATCTGACATCATCATAATCTGAAATATCCTGGAAAACAAAATGGTAAACAATGATTAATCATGTTAGATATCGGAAAATTTGCATTTAGACTATTAAGTTTTAGTAATTCATTCATAAGCAAAACAATCTTACTATATCAAACACTAGCTCTTTTTCCACAGGAGTGAAAATATTGTCCCCAGATTGTGAGTATGCATGCCTCTTTGCAGGCTGTTCAAAAAACAAGAAAAATGTACTGATAAGCAAACAATACAAGTTCACTAAAATATGGAAAATGATTTAGTTGGATATTAAATAAGCAGGAAGCAAATAAACATTCAAATCATAATGGCTCATGATACATGCTGCACAAAAACTGAGTTCCTTCAGAAATAATCAAAATAATGATCTGTAACATCTTACATCAACACTATAAACAGGACCGATATCAATTTTGAATGGACAATGATCTTTGATGGCTTTTTCCAGCTCCAATGCAGTTTTGTAAGACTGAAACCGCAAATATATATCATTTTCCAATGTAAAAGAATATTCTCTTAGTCCAAAATATGATTGGTCACATGCAGGATGTTTCCCATCTGCATAAATAAACAATACAACCAGTCACTAAAATACTCACAATTAAATAAGATTGTTTGTGAATCTTGAATCCAGATATACTAAAGCTCTTCTCATAAAATGACTATGTAATACAACGAGTTCCTCAAGCTGGGACTGGATTTAAATAACAAATTTTTTGTAATGTGTGGAAAGGGAATAAAACTTTGTTTTGGTGTGATAAGTGGGTTACGGGTGGGTGTATTAAAGACCAATTTTGGGCCGTCTTTGACTGTATAAAGTAAATAAAGGCCAAAACAGGCCCTGATACAAGACTGCTATAGGAGTACGCCGGAAGGAGGTGTGTGTTGGGATTTTGCGCGAACGAAAGTTCCTCAGTCCAGTGTTGAAAAGGCCGAAATGGAGTTGGGTTTAGGCCAGTGAGGATGGGAACAAAGATTTCAGTGTGAAAGAAGTGAAAAAGGACCTGAATCTCCAAAGAATTGAGGCTGACCAGAATATGCAGTTTAGATGGAGCAAAATTGCGGTAAAGGTTAATTGTCCCATGTTGTGTGCCATTATAGGAAAGATCCCAAAGGCTGATGCGTTGGCTGTGAGAAATGTTGTTTTTGGGGGACGGGTTGTCTCCTCTTTGCAGCTGCCACAACAAAACAGCGAATCATCTGCTTCTGGCATGTTCTTTTGCCAAGATGGTGTGGTGGGCCGTGTGCGGCTGGGTCAGAGTTGCAGCCACGGATTGAGGATGACCAGAATATGCAGTTTAGGGGCTCTTTGGGTTGTTAATAAAAGTGTCCTTTGGCCAGCAAAAATAAAACTATGTAATGTAGCTTTTAATGTTGGTCACAAGTTGAAGTAAATGATACAAGTTTGTAATGCATGGTTTTTGCAAGTTAAAGTTCAAACATTTTTTGGGTTTTTTTCTTCCGGTTGCTATACCGAGCATCGACATCGCAACAAACCGAATCCATACCAACTGAATGCTCGCCGCAAAGCGCGAAGAAGTCCTACTAGTCGTTTAGTTATTATAAAAAAAGAGTTCATCTAAACATACCATCATTCTTTTATTTTACTAGTTCTACCATGTTTGAAGCTGTCAACTCATTTATATACCACATTTTCACACTACAAGATTAAGAAAATCCCAATAATTTGTTTTTTTTTTAAAAAGGATGCAATTGAAAACTAAAGAATGTAGTCGATACACCAAACCTCTATTGAAATTAAAAACTGTAAGTACACATTAAACCCAACCCCTATTTGAAATTGAAAACCTCAATTTAATAAAGTAACTACACATTAAAGCGTTTAGGCCTTATACCATGTGTTGTGATAAATGTGAAATGTGAAAAAACAAAAAGAAAAAAACATACACATAAGCAGTGTAGAGTTTCACTACCATATCCGTATGCCATCCATTTGGACATGCCAGCATGAGGGAAAAGCCATCCTGTCAAATATAAACATGCACATTAGGTCAAAAACTGATTATACAACCCTATTGATCACGGTTACAGTTGTTAAAAAAATTATAAACCAAATGATCATATATTCGCTCGTCTTAAATTCCCTTTTCTTAAAGTTTTATCTCTGCAATAATAATGAAAATTCACTTTACAAACATCAAAAATTGCATAAAAAGTTTGAGCAACAACAATGTTTTTGGTAATTAAGTTTGAGCAACAGACACCGCTAAAAGGCTTTATGAATAACTCTTATTAAAGTACTAATTGCCCATAACATGATAGAGAAACATCATCTCCGACTAAGTTTTGATGAGTTTGATCTTTGGGTGGAAAATTTAATATGCTATATGAAGTGTTCTTGATTGACACAGCAGACTTATAATCGAATTACAACCGTATGCGTATATCACTAAGAAAACATAGAGATAGAATGGGATGGAAAATCAGATACAGATTGAGATGGGAAGAAGAATAATCACACTGATGATCAATTTGCATATCTTCTACTCTTATTCGCTCCCCCTTCATATATCGCAGTGGTTTCTTCATAAATCCCACAGATCCGTTCAACTTCATGGGCCTCTTGGACTGGGCTGACTGATTGGATTCGCTGGCTTCGGTTCACTGGGTTCATAACATTATCCCACCCTTTCAAATTCACCTTGTTCTCAAGATGCAAGGCCGAAAAGGTTTAAGCAAACAGGTAGGATTATTCCAAGTCAACTGCTCTGGAAAGTCGCCTCACTCAACTACTCGATGTGTCAACCACTTGTCTGATGTAGTCACATTCATGGCGTCTGATATGTGCGGAATTAGTGAAGGGGTAAAACTGTAAATAGCATTAAGAACAGGGTTAGTCTTGTAATGTCCAGTAAAGTGGAGGGTTTGTTGAGGAAATAGTTAGTTGTTAGTTAGTTAGTTGTATTAGTCGTTAAATACGGTTAAGACGGAATAAACGGTATTGATGAATCAAACCGAATTCTGTTGTTCTTCTTCTTTCTTCTCTTCTTTCTCTTTTTTCTTGATCACCACACATCAATTGGTATCAGAGCTACCGATTCTCGGAAGCCCTGTTCTGATTCGATTCAATTCAGTTGAAATTTATCATTTGTTCGATCAATTTCTGTGCAATTTTGTTCATATCTTGAATTTGATCTTCGTTCGATCAATTCCCTTTCCTATTCTTGAATTGATTGTTCGTGAATCAATTCACATCTCTGTTATTGTCCTATTTGACAGTGTACGAATCAGTTGTTGTGATTAGTAAATTGGAACGACTATGACTACTACAAGGAGTCAATCTGATCTTGAGAAGACGATCAAAGATCACACCACCTCGTTGTTGAAATTTGATGCTTTCATGGAAAAACGGACAAATCCTTCTATGAAATGAGGCAAATCCTTGAAAAACTTTCTCAAAATCAAATTAATCTTAACAATTCAGATGGTAATCCAAACAATCATTTGGATAACACTCTTAATACTCATGCAAGAGCAGACAGATTGTATCGATTGGGAAAGATTGAATTTCCTAAATTCGATGGAAAAGAAGTGGAGGATTGGATCTGTAAATGTGAACACTTTTTTGATGTCGATGAGACTCCAGAAACTTTCAAGGTGAGGTATGCTGCAATCAATCTTGATGGTAAGGCTATGAAGTGGCATTCATCCTTTGTTAAACAACTAACCAAACCTATAACAGAAGTTACTTGGGCTGAGTATTCTGGCAATATCTTAGAAAGGTTTTCTACAAACCAATATAATGATGCTATGGGTATTTTAACTTCGACTGTACAAACAGGGGAATTGGAGGAATATTGTGATAGATATGATGAGAATTTACTGAGGGTTAGTATCTGTGAGGAATATGCTGTGAGCATATTCTTGAATGGGTTGAAACCTGAGTTAGCAGGTCCAGTAAGAATGTTCGAACCAAAAAACATGAAGGAAGCTTATAAATTTTCTAAAAAACAGGACATGGCTAACAAGAATTCTTTTCCCAAAACCAAACAATATTCTAACCATTCTGGAAAATATTATCCTAATCCTATTCCTGTGTCCACTTATAGACCCAACCCTTCTAGTACTACCTTTAAGCCACCTGTGAACACTAACCATTTACCTTTATTACCATCCCCACCTATCAATCAAAGACTATACACCAATAAGAATAAGCTCAATTTACCTACTAAGGAAATGGAAGCCAAAAGGTTGAGAGGAGAATGCTTTTGGTGTCCAGAAAAGTTTTCCTCTACTCACAAGTGTCCTAACAAGCAGTTATACATTCTTGAAATTAATGATGAGGGGGATGAGGATACAAATTCAATAATTGAAGAGCCTATTATTGACACTACAACTGATGATCCTCTAATCTCTATTCATGCACTCACAGGTGTGCCTTCTTTTTCAACTATGCAAGTTGTGGGCAACATTGGTACCAAAACCCTGCACATCCTAACAGATTCAGGATCTACCCATAATTTCCTTGATGAGAAGTTGGCTCTTAAATTGAATTGTCATCTAGAAAAAATAAGTTCTATGAAAGTAGGGGTAGCAAATGGTGTTCCCTTGATTTGTCAAACAATTTGTAGGAATTTTGAGTGGCAGATGCAGGGGTTATGGTTTAAGGCAGACGTGTTGGTTATTCCATTGGCTTCTTATGATATGGTATTGGGCATACAATGGCTTTTGCCATTAGGTGATATTGTATGGAACTTCAAAGACTTGACTATGCAGTTTAGGGTTGGAAACAAGACTTATCAGTTAAAGGGTAGTCACAATAACAAATTATCTCTTTGTTCAATGGAGGTAATGCAGCAATTGTTATCAGATAAGGGGCAGTTAGTGCAGAGTCATTTGTACAGTTTAAAGGTGGATGATAGTGATCAGTTCCAGCATACAACTATGGTTTCTAATACTGTGCGTGATGATCAATTAGATTCTCTATTACAAGAATATGAGGTAGTTTTTGAAACTCCCACAACTTTACCCCCTCAAAGGGCTTTTGATCATAAGATTATCCTTAAGGATGAATCTGTCACAATTAACCAAAAGCCCTATAGATATCAATTAGCTCAAAAAGATGTGATAGAAAAGATGACAAAGGAACTTTTGGATACTGGGGTTATTAGGGGTAGTTCAAGTCCTTTTGCTGCCCCTGTGGTATTAGTTAAGAAGAAAGATAATACGTGGAGGATGTGTATTGACTACAGGAAGTTAAATGATGCAACAATCAAAAATAGCTATCCTATTCCTTTAATAGAGGATTTGTTAGATGAGTTAGGGGGGGCTGCAATTTTTTCAAAGCTGGACTTGAGATCTGGTTACCACCAGATCAGAATGTTTCCTAATGATATCCATAAGACAGCTTTTAGAACACATGAGGGGCATTTTGAATTTTTAGTTATGCCTTTTGGGTTGACAAATGCCCCTGCTACTTTCCAGTCTCTTATGAACCATACCTTCAAACCCTTCCTTAGGAAGTCAGTTCTAGTTTTTTTTGATGATATCTTAGTGTACAGTAGAACCATGGAACAACACTTAATCCATTTGAGGGAAGTATTGGAGGTATTAAAAGAAAATCAGTTGTATGCAAAGATGTCAAAGTGTTCTTTTTGTGGGTTTTCAGTGGAATACTTAGGCCATATTATCACTAAAGAGGGGGTGGCTACTGACCCAAAGAAAATTGAGGCTATAAGGGAATGGCCTGTTCCTACCACAATCAAACAGTTAAAGGGTTTCTTAGGATTATCTGGTTATTACAGAAGGTTTATAAGATCCTATGGCATTCTAGCAAAGCCTCTTACTAATCTTTTAAGGAAGGAGGGGTTCAAATGGAATGATGAAGCTACAATAGCATTCTGTAAGTTGAAAGAAGCTCTATGTACACCTCCTGTTTTGGCCCTACCTGATTTTTCTAAACCTTTTGTATTGGGAACTGATGCTTCTGGACTGGGTATTGGGGCTGTGTTGATGCAAGAAGAACATCCTTTGGCTTTTATAAGCAGGGCCCTTTCTCCTAAACAGCAAGCTCTTTCTGTTTATGAGAAAGAACTTTTAGCAATACTGTTTGCAGTTAAACATTGGCATCACTATCTTATAGCCAATCATTTTGTTCACTTAAATACTTCACTCATGGATAAATCAAATTATCTTGGCAACAAGATATTTCTGTTCAACAGAAGTTGCAGAAATTGTTAAAGGGAGAATTAGTTCCTAAGTATAAATGGAATGGGACCATTCTTACAAAGAATGATAGGATTGTTGTGGGTAAATCTGACACTTTACAGCAGGAAATTATTGACATATGTCACAGTTCACCAATGGGAGGCCACTCAGGGGTTCATGCTACTATTCAAAGGATTTCAAGTATGTTTAAATGGCGGGGTATGCATAAACAAGTAAAACAGACTATCAGGAAATGTGACATATGTCAAAGGGTTAAGAGTGAAAATGTAGCATATCCTGGGTTACTACAACCACTCCCTATTCCTAAATATATTTTTTCTGATATATCTATGGATTTTGTGGGTGGGTTTCCAAGGATTCAAGGAAAAGATACGATCTTAGTAGTGGTTGATAGATTGACTAAATATGGGCATTTCCTTCCTCTGGGGCACCCCTATTCAGCTGAAACTATAGCTCACTTGTTTCTAGATCATATTTTCAAGTTACATGGATGGCCGCAGACTATTGTTTCTGACAGAGATCCTGTGTTCCTTAGCAGTTTTTGGAAGGAATTTACTAAACTGCAAGGCATTGATTTGGCATTATCTACAGCATATCATCCACAATCTGATGGCCAGACAGAAGTTGTGAACAGATGCATTGAATCCTATTTAAGGTGTATGACTCTTAGCTCAAGTAAGAATTGGTTAAAGTGGTTACCCCTAACTGAGTGGTGGTACAACACCAATTTTCACTCATCTTTACAAATGACCCCTTTCCAAGCTCTATATGGATACCCACCACCCTTATTTGTGCCTTACATACCCAAAGACTGTTCATTAGAAACTGTGGATCAGCTATTTTGTGACAGGGAACTGGTTCTACAGGAATTAAAGAAATCATTGTACAGGGCACAAAACAGAATGAAGCAATTAGTTGATAAAAAACGTACTGAAAGGGAGTTTAAAGTAGGAGAATATGTGTACCTGAAGTTGCACCCATTTGGCCAGAATTCTTTGAGACATTCGAAACAGAATAAGCTCAGCCCTAAGTATTTTGGGCCTTTCTTGATTGTGGAACGTATAGGGAAGGTGGCTTACCGTCTCGACTTGCCGAATGATTGTTCAGTACATCCCACTTTCCATGTTTCCTTGTTGAAGTCAGCTAAAGGTTCTCATAGCATTGTAATTCCCATTCCTTCGCAACCAAGATTTCAGTTTTTTCCGGAAGCAGTTGTAGACCGGCGGACTCGGAAAAGAAGGAATCGGATGAGGGTGGAGGTTCTGATCAAGTGGAGGAATTTACCACTTACGGAAGCATCCTGGGAGGATTTGGAGGAAATGATGCTCAGGTTTCCTGGGTTTGAGTTTGGAATTTTGGGACAAAATTCTTAAAAGGGGGAAGTGATGATATGTGCGGAATTAGTGAAGGGGTAAAACTGTAAATAGCATTAAGAACAGGGTTAGTCTTGTAATGTCCAGTAAAGTGGAGGGTTCGTTGAGGAAATAGTTAGTTGTTAGTTAGTTAGTTGTATTAGTCGTTAAATACGGTTAAGACGGAATAAACGGTATTGATGAATTAAACCGAATTCTGTTGTTCTTCTTTCTTCTCTTCTTTCTCTTTTTTCTTGATCACCACACATCAGCGTCTAGTATTGAAATGGAATGGGAAAGCAATTAAAGTGAAGACGTTGAACTTGTTGTTCTGGTATACCCTGGTAAAGCTGTTTGAGAAGATAATCAGGAAAAGTTAAGCTTTCTTTTCTGAACCAGGTTCCAAGAGCCAAAGCATATGAACAAGTGTTTCCATGTAATCTAATCAGATTCTGTGTAGCTCGAAATTGCCTTGAAGATGCATAGTTACCTAGGAAATATTGGAAAGTGAAGGAATGTGATGATGGTTGACGAATAAGCACACAACAGAAAGCTCCAAACTGGCCAATGCCTCTTCTAAACTTTGCGTAAATAGGAGGTTGTCTAGGGGCTCTAAAAAGTTAGGAGGACATGACATGAAGAACATTGTAGAATTAGAAAGAGCACGAAACGCCAATCGGGTGGAATAACGAAATCTAATACAAACAGCCAAAAAATTAACACAATCAAATCCCAACAAGGAAACCGCAGCTCGTAAAACTGAAGGATGAATTGTGGGCCTTGTATACAAGGTTCCACCTGTTGAGTGTTCCCCGTATACGTAAGACACGCATCATGTCTCACTACAGATGAAATTGGACCCATACTTTCTACTTTAATTCGAATAGAGTGATGAATATGAGCAACATGTGCAAGATTCATGGTGGCCTTACCACACAATGACAAAGAATATGATAAAAAACAAAAGAGCAGGTGCACCAAGGAGGCTTCCATGTGCACCAAGGAGGCTTCCATGTATATGTAACTGGCAAAGCAAACATCACCCCACAAACCTTTAAGTGAGACCTCAGAGAGGATATGAAATTAAACCTGGGATGACAATATGCGGTTGCTATGAAGCTGAATATGTTAGTAACAACCCCATGTGAAACCCTTCTGCTAGAAACTCCAGGAAAAAGAATGGGGTGTTTCCCAACTCTGGTGCAGCAGTTAAAAGAGCACCAGCCCACAACATAAAATAAAATTGATCCTCAAGTAGAAACTTTACCCTCTTAAAAATACTAGCAATGAACAACAACTTTTCTAACCCACAAGTTAGTAACCAAGCGCCACCATCTGTCAACAACCATTGTGGAAGTGCAATAAGACAAGGTGTAATGAGCATAATGTTTTGTCCCTCAATCTTTGGTACGGATCCATCCCAAGGGCGATCTATGATAGCCGAAACCGATACCCTTACAGTTGGTGGTAAATCTATAGTATCAATGATGATTTATTGTTTTATGGCAGTCAAATTGGTTGTTATATTCACTGCTGACCCAGGACCAAGTAACGACCCTTTGTCCAATTTCCAATGATAAGAGGCATGTTAGCAACAACATGAGATGATGTTAAATTCACTGCATATAAAACTAAAGGTGTTGTGCTGCCTTTCCAACCAAGGCAGTTATCCTCTAGTTGGAACGAAAGGACCGCTGAAATTGCCTTCGTATCTCCCTTAACTGTGCCAACAGGATTCTGTATAATTGGAGTACTAGCACTAGAAGAAAAGCTTAAAATTGAATTGTGAGGCCCAAGAATAGTCCCGTCAATAAGTTCAAACAAGCTAACAATTCGAGTAAAAGAAGATTTAGCACAAAAAAAACCTGAACATTACTCTCAAACAAATTCGGTTGAAGTGGAGGAGTAACATATATAAGTGTTGGTGGCTCACTTCCTAGTGCTGAAAAAATCCCACAAAAACAATTGAATAGCATTGGTCCCGGTGGAGACTTCGAATTAAATTGATTCAGGATGACTACTGTGAATGCCAGCTATCCATTAAATATAAAATAGTGAAGCAGGTTATTCAACAAATTCCTCGCCGCATCAGCAAAATAAAACGAGGTAACAATCGGAGATATCAATCCAAAAGAAACAAGAGCATAATTTATACTAATCAGACCGGAAGAACAAAATCCCCACCCAAAGTCCCTAATGGTAACGCTCGTAAAAACATATTGTTGCTCAAATTCAATAATTGCAAGTTCATCTGCACGGTGTATAATATCAATCAAGCAAAACTGCAGGTCATTCCCATTGGGAGCATCACGATAACAAATATGAAAATTAGCCCTAAAATCATCTATATTCATCTGACAGATTTCATTGTGAGCAATAGCAGCCATAACATCATGGTTGGATTGGTTATGACATGGAGCCAAATAGATGGTTGTAATTGAAATAGCAGGAACAAAAAGAGAGCCAAGTAGGCTTTGATGGTCGTAATTGAAATAGCAGGAACAAAAAAAAGGGCCAAGTAGGCTTTTATTTTCATTCTCATCTTTTGCTATACAGGGTAACAGTAACAGTAACATTTCTGAGTACTAACCCAAGACAGATGCATTTCATTCTGGTAGCCAAACAAACATATTTCCATCTTCAATACTTTATGCAAGTTCCGACTCCTTTCATTGTCATTTTCACAGCCACATTGAAACTTAGAGCAAGTATAAAGATAACAAAACCTAGCTAAGTATCTCAATTTTACATCTGAACTCGAACCACTTGCTTTTGAATACCAAGAAAGCAAATTAAATAACATAAAATGGTTAAAAAAAAAAACTGCACATAATATTTTTTTGAACTACAACACAAAAACTTAAACATTAGATATGTAATACTTTTTTTGAACTAACTCACACACCGACCAAACCTAATCCTAAGTGGCAAAATCTACACCAGTGTCCACTATGGGGCTAGACCACTCAAACTTATACATATTATTTTTGAATGACACACACACCGTGAGAACTACTTCTACATCTACACCAATGTCAACCATGAGAATAGAACACTCATATTTGCACATAACTTACCAACTCAACCTACTCCTAAGTGTAGTACACCAACGTCCAGCATGGGACTAGAACACTCAGATTTGAAGATAATTAATTTTTAACTAACTCACACACCGTCAAAACCCACTCCTAAATCTAGATCAATCTTTACAAAAATTCAATGATATGGCTACAGGCCCCTAGGTAAATATGCACAAAAATTGATACAGTAAATCATAAATATTCCACAAATGAATAAATTTACAATAATGCATCAATAAATCAGAAACAACTACCGTAATAAAGTTTAATCCTCTCAGGAAAAGCCTCTAATTCCTTGTCTTGGGCTCAGGATCATCGATTAACATATCCTCTCTTCCATTCCCTGCTTCTTCTTTCGTCATACTTTAACTGATAACTTTCTGCAAACCCTAACAGCACCGTCAACGAGTAGAAACACTAGATCTGTAACATTAACACGGAACGAAGAATCTGAAATGCGATAAATTTTAAAAACCCCAACATTATTACCACAAAAAGGGAACACTTTTGGATGTGTAAGGATCAAACGATATACAGCAAATACGTAATTACTAGAACGAGGAGCGTACGTTTTTAGGATCAGAAGTGTAGAGGCGGTGGAAGAATGGATGTGAATTTTGGGAATTGGCGCCAATTCCGAAGGGGATAGAGTATACGGACACCTTTTTTGGCGGGAAATGGATACATAAAATCACTTGGTACTTGAGGATTTTTGAGCATCGTCATTTCTAAGGTGCAGGGCCAGGCAGCACATGCCCTGTGCTTGGTGGGCTACCATACTAGGCCCACTATCTATTATGAAGGCCCAACTAGAGAGTTCTGATTCAATGTCAACCGAACTAGAGAGTTGTGGTTCAAGTCGTCTTTTTCTATTTCTCCATGATTCTTGGGCCCCTACAGATTTTTACCCTAGTTAATAATTAATATTAATAATTATTTATATTAATATTAATAATATAATATAACAATTATGAAAGTTTGTTAACAGTACCATACAGATAGATATCCATGCCAGCCCACAAACTTACTTTCCATTATTATTACTAGTGCTAATATCCGCGAACTTCACGCCTATACAAAGTAGTATGTTTTCGAAGTATTGATAAAAAAACATTATACATTTATGATGATCATAACAAAATTCTCCGAAAGAAATTATTATTGAACTCTGAGGTTCATATACTAACAACCAACGTACTATTTATATAAATAAAACAAAAAGTTAAATAAACAATGAAATAACGTTTTCGTAGTTCGGAATATCAATAGAAAGCCTATTAATCTAATAATTTTGCTTTTTGACGCTTCGTACTCAATAACCTCGCATTCGTTGTTGACCGATTGAAAAAACAATCATCACCTAACGAAATATGTTCGACTTTAATCATGTCTTACCATCCAATAACACTAAACCTATTGTAAACAATTTATATGAAAGAAAATATATTAGTAACAAATTGGAAAATGTAGTAAAAACTAAAATAAAATTAATCAATAATATGAGTAATGTATTGACAAACCTTGTTTGACTACTGTTTGGTTACATGTTAGCGGTTCGGTTCGTCTAATTGTGGACAAATATTCAGGCCTAACTTTGGTTTAATGTGTGGATTAAAGTTTAGGTTTAGCTTCTTTTTTTTATATTCTCCTCTCCATTGGAATTGGATTTTTTGTTTTCTTCTACAATACCTCACACTTCATCCTTATTAAAACTCCCATTCATTGCAGTGAATCAATTTCTTGTTTAAACTTCAACAATGGTCGCAACCCCTGCATAGTCAAAAACCCACAAACTGAATTGACATACACGAATATCAATTACAGGCATTTTAGCTCTTTAAAACATTTCATACCCAATTGGAAGTTTGAATTGTATACCCTGGATTTTAATTTGCTTTGGACCCGTGATACAAAAGGAAAATTATAACATATTGTTATGAAAAGTGTGCATAAAATTTTATAAATTTAGGGATTTATTTGAGTATAATTTATAAATTTAAGGGTTTTATTGATGATTCTTTGGTCGAGAATAGTTGACCAAACTTATCAACCAAAGGCTTTTAGGATCTACAGATCAAATTTAAACCAACCCCTTTTTTCAGTACGCACTACTGTGTTACTGTCCGCTCCCTAAAACAGCAAGAAGCTTCTTGAAATGAAAACTATCTATAAATGAAAATCATATTTCCAATTTTAAAATTCTAATTATAATGTTAAGACAATAATGTGTTACCATATATAATAGTTTTTCAAATGAAAACTTAAATGAAATGAATTTTTAAAATTTGGAATTTTAAATTACAAATCTGAATTATAATTGAATTTTAAATTTTTTAATACCTTTCTATTTTGATAGCTAACAGAAAACCCAAATTTGGAAACATCATGCTTTTAAATGTATTATGTACACAAATTTGGAAAGAAGTTACATATAAATAAATTAGCATTATGAGTTACATATAAATAAATTTGCATTATATTTGAAAATCCGAAAATTAGGAAATAAGTTAAAGTTTAAATTGTTTTAAACATATATTTACACAAAGTTGAAAAGAAGTTACATATAAATTAAAATTATATTTAAAAAATTGAAAATTAGGAAAAAGTTAAAGTTTAAATTGTTATTATCACTTTGTAAAATATAAATAAATGATTTTTTATTGTGATGTTCTTTTACATATTAAAACAAAAAGGTATTTACATTAAAAAATAATAAATGAAATGAGTAATTGCTTACAAAGGATTTCATCATGGTCGAAGAAAGAAAAAGTAAAAGCCGTTAACCATCCTGTTTTGTTTGTTCAACCTACTATCTCACAAATGAAAAACAAATTAAATGTGTAAACAATGTATCAATGTAGCAAACAGATATAAAAAGATAATGATTCTTAAGTTTAAAAAAAAAAACTCTTTTGGATTGGCAAATCTAATAATTGATTTCAATATCAACTAATAAACACTTTATCAAAGCTTTCATTTGAAATATAATTACAATTCATACTTATCAAATATAAAGGAACAAACAACATAAAAATTCCATATAATATGCATCATGGTTTTCATAAAAAAAATCACTAAAATACAAATAAGAAACATCTTAATGAACACAATCTCTGAAAGTGTATTTTTTTTCTTTTTCAAAAGTATCAAGATGTATGTCAAGATACCATGAAAAGGACAGAAAAATACCAAACAAATTAATATTACCTTTACGGAAAAAAAAAAAGTTTCCCAACTGAACATAAATAACATGTAGCTGAAACACTAAATCTGCAGGGGAGAATAATATATTTTAAACACGAAATCTATAAGTGAGAAATCCAAAAATAAAAAATAAAAATCCTGAAATGAAAAGTTTGTTAAATGAAAACGTTCATTCATGTTATTAGGGCTAAAAGAAAATGACTAAATTTTTAAAAAACCCTAGATTAATCAAGGGTAATAGAAATAAAACGAAGAAACTAATATGAAATATCACAAAATCAACAGTATGGTATGTTTGGTATGGAGTAATGGAATAGACGAAGGAATAGAATGGAAGAGGTAATGGAATTGACAACATAATGAAATAGATCATTCCATTCCATTGTGATGTTTAGTTACCCATATGTGAATAGAATGAATAATTACTTTATATAATTTGATAGACTAAAAAGACGAAGTTTTGAAACACAATTGTATTAAAAATGATAGAAATATAATTGCCTCAATAATAATAATAATAATAATGGTAAAAAATTAATAATAAAAATTTTAATATATATAAATATTAGTATAAATAATATAATAATAATATATTTCAAACACCCCTTACCAAGCAATGGAAATTATTATTATTTGTAAGGAGTTACATTTTTTTGGAATATTCCATGTCATTACCACATGATAACCAAATATGCTTCTTTTCATTCCATCAAAATGATCCATTCCACTTCACCTTCTATTCTTTCATACCAAAGGCTACCTTAGTACTAACTTGAAAAAGTAATCATATCTCATTAGAGAAATATGGATGGAATAATAGAAGAAGGATAATACATTTGAATTTGGATAAATAAAAACAAAAATTAGTTAGTAAACATAACAAAATAAAGAAACATATTGGATTAGAAGAAGAAATCATGCCTTAAAAACAAAGAAGAGAATCCATTTAGTAGAGGATGGATGGAGGCAGAAAGTAGTTAAAAGATATTAAAAACCCTAAAATGTTTTAAAAAGAAGATAGATCTATAGATTAGATGATGAAATCACGATGTTTAATCGCAAAGATGGAGTATCTAACCTTTAGTCGGATCGATGGATTATAAGAAAGTTCTATGAAGATTTTTAAAGAGTAGAAAGAAAGAATTTTGAGAAACCCAAAAATTTGTATATGAAAAAGTGAGGAATTTAAACAGGTTATTTGTATTTATACGAAATCGATTTTTGATCCATATTACAAAACGGGTCCTCCAAACCCGAAAACCAAAAGTGTGGTTTAGGCGGGAAAAACTAAAATGGAGGCCTTGGATGAGTGTTCTAGATATGTTCTTTGTTAGGTAGGATAAATTTTGCCAATTGCCTTAAATACAACTGGGCGTGTAAATTTAGCAATTGTTTATATGTGTAGTTGGTAGTTGTTCTTCGCTATTCCCCGCTTAATGCCACTATTATAAACAACTGGGTGTGTAATTCAAGTTGAGTTTGTTATAACTTGTTGTTTACATTTACAGATGCGAACCTCTTAAGAAGATGTTTATGATGCTTCTGTCCAAAGTGGCATCAAATTGTGGCCATTCAAGGTCACTTCAGGTGTGACTAAGTAGCCCATGATTCTTGTTAACTACAAAGGGGAGGAAAACACTTTTGTTGCCAATGAAATCTCATTTATAGTCTTTATTAAGATGAAAGAGATTGCTCGAGTTAAAGGAAAACAAAAGTGCGAGTTAGATATATGTGTAATATTTTGAACAGGTGTCAAGATACACTGAGATTTTGAAAGTCAAATGTAAAAAAACAACACCAACCTTTTATGATTTGAAATTATTAGGTCAATGTAGATTTGTAAATGGTATGAACTGAAGCAACACAAAATAAACACCAAAAATAGCGACAAAACAGGTGACGTAAATCTTACTAGTTTATCCAACCCAAAATCACCCAACCAAACCCTAGATCTCAAGAATATGAGATCTGAACAATACAAAGATCAACTTCAACAGATTAGCATAATCTGTTGAATGATCAAACAAAGATACCTCAAGATCTTTAAACCACAACGATCTCAACACAGAGATCAACACAGGCGAACAAGCCAATACAGAGAGAAATTGAAGAAAACCCTAGAAAATTATTGCGCAGACTGAACAACTTCTTTTCTTTCCTCTCTTTTATATCAAAATCTTCACGAGTTATACTTTAACCCCTGAAACATTACAGTCGAGACCTCATACTTTAAACTCCTGAAACCAAACGACTCCTTGGCCCATAATATCAAACTGAAACAACTATGACAAACAAACGAGCCCAACTGTTAATGTCACACCCCAACCGATAGTGGAAACATCGGAGTGAGACGAACGAGATTGCTCGAGACATCATAACACTAATTGCGACAATATTAAATTAAACCATCCATTACATTTCATTTATCCAAAAGTCAAGTACATCACAAATTCAAATACAACATAAATTCAAAATAGGACAAGTTCAACAAAACATAACAAGTAACTAGCATTATAAGTGTGTTTCTATGCCATTCCTACTATGTTTTCGTCTTTTCAACATCCTCAACCTACAACATGTTAAAAGTATAGTTCAATACAAAGGTATTGGCGAGTACACAAGTTCAAATCATAGCATAAGTAATAAAAATCCGTTTAAACAAATCCACATGCTAAGCTATCATACGAGATTTATGTAAACATGGCATGCGAACTATAAGTCAATCCTCAAGTGTCACCGCAAAATAGATTAAACTTCACATGACCACAAGAATACAGGCGGTACGTTACTCCTATAGCGCTATACATGTTAAGGGGAGGCTCGTACGAAGTTAATGACAGTTAGTATCACATAAGAATGTGCCAAGTATACAAATCAGGTATTACGTAACTATGGCATGTATGATGGATTGTTTGTGTGATTGCATAAAGATTTAGTGAGTTTTGATAGACTAACATATTGCACCCAAAAGTGTAAAGCGTAAAAGGGTGTCGAGTGTACTCACGGTTTTGCAAAGTTTAAATCCGTGAAGTGTTTGGTTGATTTAGGGAACGGAACACCGAGCTATCCTACACAAGGAAACGTAGGTGTGTGAGTATTGAAATGACAATGGACTTTGTTAGTTTAGGAGTTTAAAGTATGCAAAAGTATGTATTGTCGAAAGTATTTATCTAGACGTTAACGTTCGTTCTTGACACTATAAGCCCCGTAGGGTGTTTGTGGTTTTATGGGTCATGCCCAATAGAATCGTAACGAGAGATTAAGCCTTAGATAAAATAACCTTATGTTAGGACAAGTAACCATCCGGCCATTGTCAAAAGTTCGGTTATATTTATTATTTACATAGATATGTTACATATTATATTATCAACTTTATCACATATATCATAGATTTCATGGAAGTCATAGAAGTCATGCATGGAGGTAGGAGGATAACCGTCCTTTAACCTCTTTTGTAAGATTCACCAATACACAAATTGTCACAAGAACAACTCGGATGGTCATGAATGAAATAAAAGGAAAATACTTCACTAAACTATGTATCGACCAAGTAAGCAAGCTAGGTGCATGCATCCCGAACATAGCAACGTGTGGGGACGTGTCGTAGCCTTGTTACTCAATTGAAGGTTGAACATAGCTTGGTGGTTCGAAATCATCAAGTGAGGTGGTGGATTGAAAGTAGGATAGCCAAGGCCTCCACGTAATCACACCTTTACCAAAACACAAGCTTTGTAAGCTTGGATGGTTCCAACACTTGTGGGTTAAAACCCTTAGTAAAACAACAAGTTTAGAGGTATTTTATCCCTCTTAATTTGTATGAAACAACTCTAGCTAGCTCAATAATCATGGGCTTGATTAGAGGCACAAGTAGCATAAAGTTGTTAAGAGAAAACGTGTGTAAGAAAAGTTTACAAGTTTGTCTTCCAAAACAGAATGTTTGGCCATAAAAATGGTATTGTTCCACCTTGGTTTTCTATGGAAAACCTATGGTAACATCCCTAGAGGCTTATCAAACATTGTAAATGTAGAAAACATAGTGAAAACATGAAATTTTTGAAGATATGAAAAGATGAAAACAAGCAGAAAGTGTAAGACACTTTTGGACCTCAAAATGGTGAGGTTTCACCTTAGTTTGCCCAAGCAAACTTGCAAAAACCTTCCTAGAGGTTATCCAATTGTTTTAAAACTCACTTGCAAACTCAAGTGGGACTGAATAGAATTCTGGAAGTTTAGGGAGGATTTTTGAAGTGTTGGAGGCTTGTAAAAGTGAGAAAAGGTTGGGGAAAGGTTGGTTTATTTAGGGAAGGGATTAGGGTTTGAGTTAGGTTAACATTTAAGAGGTTTAGGTGGTTGGTAAACTTGAAACAAGCAAACGTCATTCCTCCTAGCAGCTTGCGGCCTCAAGCTGCATTTTTTTCTTTTTTTTGTTATTTATTAAATATAAACAAGTTTCTTTGATGATTAAATGTTATACTTTAGGTATGTTACAAGTGTGGTTTGTTTGGAAGGTTAAAACCAATTGTAATGATATTATATAACCCTAAAAAACTGAAACTTGTTAAGTGGTAAACGTATAATATAAGCATGACAAGATTTACGAGGTGCCAAATGTTTATGTGCGTTGTGTTTAGATTATTAATCGCCTTGCTTGATTTGCAACGTTTAAGATTTACAAACGTATAATAAGAATCTACGTATTAACTTGAATTTATAAATCATGTAACGACTAAGTGTACGAACATATGTATAAATGCGTATAAAGGTCGCGGTATAAATGATCAATTCGATTACAATCAAAGCCTTGGATTTTTAATGATTTGGATTGTGATACGATTAAAAGGTTTAGACTTTCCAAAAATAGAACTTTGAAACAATCTTACTAAGAATAGAAAGTTACAAAAAGCGAAGCGTTACAATTAAGCCCAAAACATTGTAACAAATCAATACCTGCATACTTCACAAGCCCACTTACATGTTTGATTATATGAATTACCAACAACCATAACATTTTAACACCCCCCCCATAATTCATACAACAAACATGTCAAACATCCCCAGTTTTTCACACAACACTTTATGTTGAGCATTATTAAAACCTTTGGTTCTGCTACTTGAATATCAGCAGCAATTTTATGTGATTCAGTTATCCCACTTGCTATTTTTTCTCTCAAAAAATGCAAGTCCAATTCAAAGTGTTTTGTTCTTTCATGGAAAACAGGCTTTAAAGAAATGGAAATAGCTGATTTGCTATCAGAAAATATTTTTACAGGCAAACTTTACTTAACATTTAATTCTTGCAAAACATTTAAGACCTACATAATCTCACATGTTACTGAGCACATTGCCCTGTACTTAGCCTTAGCTGTGGATCTAGACACTCCCTCAAGTACCTTAACAGTCTCAAAGCAATGTCTAAATGTGATTGACAAGGCTTGTGCATAAACTAACTTAGGAATTGAAATGTATAACTAACATCTGGTCTTGTTAAAGATAAATAAATTAATTTTCCAATCAACCTTTGATAACCATTAACATTTTCTGACAAAATTTGGTTTTTACTAGTCTTACTTGTAACTAGATGACTTTGTTCAATAGGTGTTCCAATAGGCTTACACCCTAAATAACCAAATTCATTTAAAAGCTCTAAACAATATTTTCTTTGAGACAAACAAATGGAATCATCTGAATACAAGACTTCTATACCAAGAAAATATTTAAGTATTCCCAAATCTTTTATTTGAAAACTATCCTTTAAATATTTTTTAACTTTCTCAACTTCTAACTTATTGTTACCAGTTAAAACAATGTCATCTACATATACTAACAACACCAAAAAACATCTTGTTTACACATAATATACATTGAATGCTCACATAAACTTTGTACAAACCCCTTATTAACTAACACAGATGTTAACTTTTCATTCCACTTTCTTAGGGATTGCTTCAGCCCATAAAGTGACTTGATAAGTTTTCATACTTTTGTTTTATCATTATTAAAATATCATTGAGGCAATGTCATAAAAACATCCTTAGTTAAAGACCCATGTAGAAAAGCATGATTAATATCCAGCTGATACAATGGTCAGTTATTATTAACAGCTAACATCAAAATAATTCTAACAGTTACCATTTTTACCATAGGAGAAAAGGTTTCTCCAAAATCTATTCCTTCTCTCTAATTGAACCCTTTAGCCACTAACCTGGCTTTATACCTCTCAATCTCACCATTAGCTTTATATTTAATTTTATAAATCCACTTACAACCTATGGGTTTTCTACCCTTAGGCAAATCCACAACCACCCAAGTGTTATTCCTATATAAAGCTTCCATTTCATTGTTCATAGCCTCTACCCATCTAGGATCTTTTACAGCTTCATTATAATGTGTAGGTTCAACAGACTTACTCAAAGAAGCAATCAAACAAAAATTATCAACAGACAAATTTGCATAGCTAACAGCCTTTTCTATCCCATACATAACTTTACCCTCACTACAAACTCATCAAATTTTTTTGGTAAGTACACATTCCTAGTAGATTTCCTAATAGATTGACCCTCAGATGGGTTGGTCTCAACAAATGATTCTATAGTGTCCTCTGCCTCGCCATTGTTACCCGGATAACTACTACTCATCTGCCCAGTTTTCATGTTGAACATCTTCAACATTTTGGGAAGTGGTAGATGTAGAGGGTGACAATGACTGCTGATCATCACTGTAGAGGTCATGAGCACCAGTTGTACCCTCTTCATCATTAGGTATTAGTGGAACTTCAGTTGACATTGTTTCATAAGTATCAAAAAAAATTTATGTGAGTTAAGGTGTTATCATATAAAACATCTTGTGGATTATTCTGTTTAGTTTTAAAAGGGAAAACATTTTCATAGAATTTGACATCTCTAGAATAAAACACCTTTTTATTATCTAGATTCCACAATTTATACCCTTTTTTAACATTTGAACAACCAATAAGTACACACTTATCAGCATGATAAGCAAACTTATATGTTTCAGTTAATATAGTACTACCACCTAACACAGAAGATGGTAACCTATTGATTAAGTACACAACAGTTAGAATACAGTCTGACCATAATCTAAGTGGCAAACCTCCTTGAAACATCAATGCTCTAGCTGTGTTTAAAAGATGCCTATGTTTCCTTTCCACCAACCATTCTGTTGTGGTGTATAGGAGCATGAGGTTTGATGTAATATTCCTCTAGACTCACAAAACATTTTCATTTTATTATTAACAAATTCAGTTCTATTATCACTTCTCAAAAATTTTAATTTTTTCCTTTATCTTTCATAAAAAAGTTTACGATTCTCAAAAACTTTTGTTTTGTTAGACAGGAAATAATACCATACAGTTCTGGAAAAATCATCCACAACTGTAAGAAAATACTTAAAACCTTCATAGCTTGGAACTTTGTAGGGACCCCACAAGTCTAAATGAATTAAATCTCCTACTGATTTAGTTTTATGTTCACTTAATGGGAATGGTACTCTAACTTGTTTAGCCCTATGACATATCTCACAAGGCCCATGCTCGATAATTTTACATCAAAGTTCTTTTTCAACACAGGCAGAACCTGATCAGAAGGATGTCTTAACCTACTATGCCACAAACCAGATTTTGAAAAACTATTAAAGCATACATTTACATGATTACCATTATTATCCACAAAGTATAGACCACTATCCTGATTACCAGTCACCAGGAATTTTCCTTGATTTGGAATCATGTAGTATACAACGATCCTCATTAAACACAACACTTATATGATTATCTTTAGCTAACCTATGAACAGACAACAAATTAACATTGTACCCTGGGACATAGAAAACATCATGTAAAACAACACTGTCCATTAATTTTACATTACCAATTTTCAAAACTTTAACACTTGTTCCATTTTGGTGACCTACTTTAAGATCAAATTCAGAAACATCTATTTTATTATACATGTCTTTATCATTGTTTATCATGTGTTGACTTGCCCCAGAATCAATTATCCAACTCAAGTTATTTCTAAAAAACATAAATCTGGAACAGCTAGCAAAGTTTTGAACACTACAAGACTCACCTCCCATATTAGGTGAATCAACATCACTCTTTTCACCAACGAAACTCAACAACTTTGTTATCTGCTCAGAAGTAAAAGGTAAACCAGAAGCAGAAACACTAGCACATGACCCAACAACAACATTAGACTTATTAGTGAAATTATTTCTAACAGATGTAGAACTATTACTATTAGTTCTTCTTTTAAACCCTGTAGGATATCCTACAACCTCAAAACACCTATCCACAGTATGACTAATCATATTACAATGTGTACACTTTAAATTTGGATTAGGTCCTCTTTGATTATTCATTATTCTTTTAGACTCAAAAGATTGATTAGGTTTAGAAATAAATGACACACTCTGACTTTTAGAACCATTACTTGACAACCTGTGTGATTCCTCCCTAGAAACCACTGAAAAAGCAACCTTGACAGATGGAAATGATTCTCTGGTCAAGATGTTTGTTCTTACTGGTTGATAAATGTCATCTAAACCCATAAGGAATTGCATTAGTTTAATTAAAGCTGAGAAATCATTATAATCTTTTGCTGCTTTACAAAAACAAGTGGGCAGTTTGAGCATTGCATCAAACTACTTCCACATAGTTGTTAGTCTATTATAATAATCAGCTACCGAACTTCCATTTTGTGAAATACAATTGATCTTTTTATATAAATCATAAACCACATAACCATTTATCTTGTCATAGGTTTCTTTTAAATCCTCCCAAACCTCCGAGGCATATTTAGAAAAAACTTGTCCCAAAAACAATTCCTCAGATACTTAATTTAAAAGCCATGTTAATACTACAGAGTTACATCTATCCCATTGATAAGGAAGGACATCATCATCCTTAGATCTTTTACAACTACCATCTATGAGTCCAAACTTAGTTTTGGCTTCCAAAGCTAACTTCATAGAACTAGACCATATTGAATAGTTTTCAGTCCCTTTCAACTTAACACTTGTAACATCCGTCAAAAACGGATTTTACCAAACCCGCTCCGTTTATTAACCGAACAATCAGTAAAAATTTCGTTGCGAATTTAATGCCCAAAATATTTTTAAACGATACATAATTAATTATTATATGGGAATATATAATTTGTTTTTGAAAAACTGTCAAAAATAAGAAAATAAAAATTAATTTGGCACTGCCGGGTTTCGAACCCGGGTCAGTCAGCCGGTTCAGCAGAACTTAGCGCACACACACTCAACCACTGCGCCACTTGTATCTTTTGTTAATTATTAAGATCATTTAATTCATAACGTGTCTTTCCGAATTCAAAACCGGCGCCCAAAATTGCAGTCGTCGGAAATCCCAACTAACTCGCCAATAATTTACGACTTCTTCAGTTATAACGTAAACGTTTAAACCCACATCGGTTATAACCGACGCCTGAGTACGCGACATAAGTTATAACCGCCGGAGATTTTCTAACCGATGAATCAAGTCGGAAATAGGACCAAATTCATCGACGACTTGTCTTATAAATACCCCCTCGAACCTCTGCAAACTTTTTCGCTCAAAACCGCACCCTTTCTCGGCGAAAACTCACTCGCCGGAAATCTTCTGCTCATCGCCGGAAAACCGAACCCTCCACTTCTAAGCCTTACCAAACCCCCTGAGCTTATACCGAAGTCACCGACATCCTTTTCAAGCTGTCTGAAGACTCGTTGCTGCAAGACACACGACGCCGGAACCTGTTGCTGTCGCCGGAGTTCTACCGGAAAAACAGAGGAGTCCAGTCGGTATACCTTACGCCTAATTCTTCTTTCTTTTTATTTATATCTCACCTGTAATTAACTGAAACACGCTAACGAGCATGATTTAATCATCGAACCAGTCGGATTACCGATTCTGGTTAAAATCAACGAAGAAGACGAAGTTCTGTAATGTTTAAGTATAATTAAAATCAAGTTATAACTCGGGTTAGACACACAGTCCAGCGGTGGACTGTGTGCACATTAAACACACTAACGTCTCGAGTTCGAATCTTGTCCCACGCATGCTGCCTTAATAAAAATGCCTTTTTGTTAACCGAACCGGGGTCACCACGGTTACATGTTAAGTTTATTAATAACCGGAATAATAACCAAGTTAGACACACAGTCCAGTGGTGGACTGTGTGTATGTTTAATCACAGGACACGAGTTCGAGTCCGGTCTTCTGCACTGGCCCGGATAATTATTAAACTTTTTAAAAAAGTCAGAAATGAAAATACTTAGTTTGTGTTTAAGTATAATAAAAATCAGTTAAGTTAACAAGTTGGACACACAGTCCAGCGGTGGACTGTGTGTTAGCATAAACCACAAGTCCCGGGTTCGAGACTTGTGGAGCGCACCGAGTCACGGATTAAAATCGTTTTTAAGAAATAAAGGATTTTCTGTTTAATCTAATTAGTATATAAATATAATTAAAAACATAAATATTTCGGGTTAGACACGTAGCTTAGTTGGTAGAGCTGCGTGCACGCGTACGGGAGGTCTCGGGTTCGAGCCTCACTCAGTGCACATATACACGCATACGAACCGGTCAAACAGTCAAGGTCAAGGTCAACGGTCAACGGTCAACGGTCAAAAAGGTCAACTTTTTTTTTATTATTTTTATTAATTTATTTTAATTAAAAATCAATTAAAAATACTTAAAAATAACATTTTTAAGGTTAGAAAATAGCCTTAAACTCACAAAAATACACCCAACAATCCTACTAAAATGGATTAATAAAATCCGTTTACTTACCGAAACATTATGCCATTATCTAGGTTAATTTCACTCGTGGTTAAAACCACTTCGCGTGCATTCAACATCATCAACAGAACGCACCCACTGTGAGTGAATCTTACAACTCCCCCTTTTTAATTACACGTTTTGGGGTGTGTCATGTGTCACAAAATAATTAACTCGTTTATTTAAACTTGTGCCATACCATATCGTGAACTAAACTTAGATTGTTATTATTGTTGTAATTATGTATTTCATTTTGTCCACTTATACGCAATTCATTCATTAAGCCCATCAGTTCCTCGTGGTACACGAGTTGAGCAACGCGTGCCTCAAAACCAATCCATTATTGTTCATGTGTGTATTATTGAGTTTATATTGTTGTAGTTATGTCTTTCATATTATCATGTTATGCAATTCATTCATTAGGCCCATCAGTTCCTCGTGAGAGACGAGTTGAGCAACGCGTGCCTCTAAACGACCCATTATTGTTCATGTGTGTATTGGTTAATATTAAATTGATTTATGAATAAGTTTACATCTATTTTTACTCATGTGTGATTGTGCACTTTATTTCATAATCAATTAAATAAACTTGTTCAAATGTTTTCCATAGGATTCACTCGCCAACTTTTTGTTGATCCAAAATCCCTTTTACAAATGATACAGGTGAACAGGATGAAGCAAGGAAAACATAGGAAATGCCTTAGAAGAAAACAAAGAAGCTTAGACTGATGTTTAGGTCATTGATGTAATTATGATTGTAAATTTCCAATAAATTGTATTAATGAATATGAAACGTTAAAATAAATGTCATGAGCTTTGATGATAACCCAATCATGCCCCGATCACCTTTTCCGCTGCGGGTCGGGGTGTGACAGATTGGTATCAGAGCCATGACTATAGGGATATAGGATAGGTTATTAGACCCTTAGAGCCTATAGTATAGTCTGTCTAAATTTTAAATTGATTAGGTGGTTACATACAAACTTGTGATATTTATTTGTTTCATATTTGTTTATACTTACAGTCAAACATACATACTTATATTCATATTCATTATACATATATCAATGTTCATATATTCAATTCATTTTCATACTCTCACTATTCAAAGATTTTGTTGCAATTTTCAAATCTCATCAAAGTAAGTTCTGCGACGGGCATGTAGTAACTGGAAGGGTACAAGTACCGGTAGTCGGAACGTCCTGTCTAGGTTGGCATTCGTATAAATCCAATACAACGGACCAGTTTGCCTACCTGGGGACCAACGATGAGAGTACGAAGGACCTATTAGGCCAAAGCATGCCACACCAAACGTCGTTCGAACTAACCCCACTTTGAGGTGTCACCGTGTCTACACCTGGACACATTCCGAATATCACACGTTGTATACATATTTCTCGATTTTCTCCGGGTTTTAGTGTACGTAACCAGGCAAACCCATGCGAACCATATGAAAAACCGGTATTCATGGGGCCCACATGATTACAAAGGTGAAGTATGGCGGCATGTAGGGCCTAATGGCGAGCAAAGCCCAAGACATCCTATGGATGTAGTAGATTTATTTTTCTATAATTATTTTTATGAATGTTCATTCCTAGTGCGACCCATGATCCCAAAAGCATCCAACTCATACTCTTGTCATGTATTCCTAGTAGATGTCTTCTAACCACGCCCGTAGGAAGACAAGAGCAGGAAAAGCCCGCGAACGCATGGCTGCCCTAATCGCTCAACAAATGGCTGCCGTAATACCCAACATTGTAATCCAAGTACAACAAGCACTTACCGCTAATCCTGTCAATCAAGAAAATCAAAACGTTATCAACTCTCCCCCAAATACCACTAAATGCACCTACAAGCATTTCAAATCATGCGACCCTCCAAAATACAAAGGGACTGAAGGCGTCACCGCTCTCCTCCATTGGTTTGAAGAAATGGAGAACACCTTTCTAAATTGTGATTGTCCCGATGATCGCAAAGTGCGATATGCTACCGGTCGATTATATGGGATAGCACTTACTTGGTGGAATACAGAGAAGGCCAAACGAGGCGTGGACGATGCTATGACTTTAACTTGGAATGAATTGAAGGAAATCATGACCAGACGATTTTGCCCAAGGAGCGAAATCAAGAAATTAGAAGATGAATTTTATTCGTTGAAGCAAAAGGAAGGAGACCACACCATGTACAACAAAAGATTCCTCGAGTTACATCAAATGGTTCCCAACATGTTCACTCCCCTCTACCGTTTGATCGAGCACTACATTCGTGGTCTTCCGTCAAAGATTCAAGACTCTGTAATAAGTACCTCGCCTGCAACTTTGGAAGCAGCAATGGAGCTAGCAACAGCGCTCACCGAGAACCGAATCCGGAACAAAGATTTCAAGGAGGAGAAGAAGAAGGATAAAGAATCGACTGAAACCTCCGACTACACCCAAACCGAATCCCCTTCTCAAACCAATTCTAAGAGAAAAAGAGACGGGCAACTTTTCACTGCTATCCAACGAAATCAACCATTTTCACACGCCATACCCATCCAAGCTATCCCAATCACTCAAGTGGCACCCAACTCAACTTACCCAAATAAGAAACCATATCTTGGACCTCACCCTCGATGCAACAACTGTTTTTATCACCATCCCCTTACTCTACCTTGTCGACTATGTGCAACTTGTGGACGCTATGGTCATTTGAGCAAGGTTTGCCGCACCTTTCAAAACCAAATCTCTCCCCCTACTCAAACCATGAACCAAACCTATCAACAACCCCAATACCCCATGTTTCCATATGTTCGAGCTTGTTTCAATTGTGGCGACCCTACCCACTTTAAAAACACGTGCCCTCAATTGGTTAACGTCATCAACACTCAAGCTCAATCAAACCCAGTTAACCAAGTAAACCAAGAAAACCCAACCGCTAGGCCACCAGCAAGAGGAAGAGTCTTCAACATCAACGCCAATCCTGTCGAAGATAATGACGGCCCAAGCGAAGATACTCAACTAGTCCTCTTCACCGAAAATCCAGATTCAACTCCTATCGTTTAGTTTTATGTTTTTCTTTATCACATAGAACCAAACATAACTTAAGGATAAAGCCAATGAAACTTTGACAAGAATATGGTGGATACGCCGCTGGTACTTCCTATATATAAGTATTCTTGTCAAAGGATCAGATGCATTATCTGGCGGTTATGAGAGGTTCCATGTGTAGACTGTTAGAGTAATTATTGTTTATTATTTTCAGTACATGCAATTTCATAGGCCGCCGCTCCCCATTACATTATGAGCGTTGAGCATGTTCCCCATTTTATTATGAGGTTGAACCTGGCGTGCCCACATACGATCGGCTCCGTTTGATTGAGCCTTGATCGCACATACATTTTCATTATCAGTATCTTGTGGTTGTTGTGTTTGTTGTAGAGTCGCATAGAACTAATCATAACTTGCGGATAAAGTCAATGAGAATTTGACAAGAATATGGTGGATACGCCGCTGGTACTTCCTATATATAAGTATTCTTGTCAAATGATCGGAGGCATTATCAGGCGGTATGAGAGGTTCCATGTATAGGCTGTTTGTGTGATTGTTGTCTAGATTAAGTTTATTATTTTCAGTACATGCAATACGATCGGCTCCGTTTGATTGAGCCTTGATCGCACAGACATTTTCATTTTCAGTACATGCAATACGATCGGCTCCGTTTGATTGAGCCTTGATCGCACAGACATTTTCATTATCAGTATTTTTTGGTTGATGTGTTTGTAGTAGAGTCACATAGAACTAATCATAACTTGTGGATAAAGTCAATGAAAATTTGACAAGAATATGGTGGATACGCCGCTGGTACTTCCTATATATAAGTATTCTTGTCAAATGATCGGAGGCATTATCAGGCGGTTATGAGAGGTTCCATGTATAGGCTGTTTGTGTGATTGTTGTTTAGATTAAGTTTATTATTTTCAGTACATGCAATACGATCGGCTCCGCTTGATTGAGCCTTGATCGCACAGACAATTTCATTTTCAGTACATGCAATACCATCGGCTCCGTTTGATTGAGCCTTGATCGCACAGACATTTTTCATTTTCAGTATTTATGAGTTTGTTGTATTGGTTGTAGAGTCACATAGGACTAATCATAATTCACTGATAAAACCAATGAAAATTTGACGAGAATATGGTGGATACGCCGCTGGTACTTCCTATATATGAGTATTCTTGTCAAAGGATCAGAGGCATTGTCAGACGGTTATGAGAAGTTCTATGTAGGATTTAGTAGTTTCTTGGTAACTAATCATAACTTGTGGATAAAACCAATGAAAATTTGGCAAGAATATGGTGGATACGCCGCTGGTACTTCCTATATATAAGTATTCTTGCCAAAGGATCAGAGGCATTATCAGGCGGTTATGAGAAGTTCCATGTAGGATTTAGTATTGCCTTGGTTGAAATTTGTGTTACATTTATATCATCTTGCTATTTAAAGAGATTGGATTGTGTTCCATTTCTACATAAACTAACCTCTCCATCATAACAAACGATAGAGGAACTGCCACCATTCAAACATATATGCTATCCGAATGTGGATTCAAATGTTAGCTGTTGTGTTTATTTATGTTCTATAGTCATAGAACCAATCATAACTTACTGATATTAGCTGTTGTGTTTATTTATGTTCAAATATTAGCTGTTGTGTTTATTTATGTTCCATGTAGGTTGTAGTATTAGAAGTTTTGCCTTAGGATATAACCATACCCTTCCAAACATATCCAAACTCTTATGCATGATATCATTGTTAGCGAATCAATTCTGCTTATCAATACTTTTACAGTAGGCAACAAAAAGCGATTCCTGTAATAGGGTACTTAACCCTTACAAGGGACGTTACCGCCTCAAACAAAAATTTAAACTCTTACTTTTCTTCTAAGTATGTAACTATCAAACTAAACACCATCATTCTTTTAGTCAAATATATCACTATTTAAATTTCGGGACGAAATTTCTAAAAAGCAGGGGATACTGTAACATCCGTAAAAAACGGATTTTACCAAACCCGCTCCGTTTATTAACCGAACAATCAGTTAAAAATTTCGTTGCGAATTTAATGCCCAAAATATTTTAAACGATACATAATTAATTATTATATGGGAATATATAATTTGTTTTTGAAAAACTGTCAAAAAAAGAAAATAAAAATAATTTGGCACTGCCGGGTTTCGAACCCGGGTCAGTCAGCCGGTTCAGCAGAACTTAGCGCACACACACTCAACCACTGCGCCACTTGTATCTTTTGTTAATTATTAAGATCATTTAATTCATAACGTGTCTTTCCGAATTCAAAACCGGCGCCCAAAATTGCAGTCGTCGGAAATCCCGACTAACTCGCCAATAATTTACGACTTCTTCAGTTATAACGTAAACGTTTAAACCTACATCGGTTATAACCGACGCCTGAGTACGCGACATAAGTTATAACCGCCGGATATTTTCTAACCGATGAATCAAGTCGGAAATAGGACCAAATTCATCGACGACTTGTCTTATAAATACCCCCTCGAACCTCTGCAAACTTTTACGCTCAAAACCGCACCCTTTCTCGGCGAAAACTCACTCGCCGGAAATCTTCTGCTCATCGCCGGAAAACCGAACCCTCCACTTCTAAGCCTTACCAAACCCCCTGAGCTTATACCGAAGTCACCGACATCCTTTTCAAGCTTTCTGAAGACTCGTTGCTGCAAGACACACGACGCCGGAACCTGTTGCTGTCGCCAGAGTTCTACCGGAAAAACAGAGGAGTCCAGTCGGTATACCTTACGCCTAATTCTTCTTTCTTTTTATTTATATCTCACCTGTAATTAACTGAAACACGCTAACGAGCATGATTTAATCATCGAACCAGTCGGATTTCCGATTCTGGTTAAAATCAACGAAGAAGACGAAGTTCTGTAGTGTTTAAGTATAATTAAAATCAAGTTATAACTCGGGTTAGACACACAGTCCAGCGGTAGACTGTGTGCACATTAAACACACTAACGTCTCGAGTTCGAATCTTGTCCCACGCATGCTGCCTTAATAAAAATGCCTTTTTGTTAACCGAACCGGAGTCACCACGGTTACATGTTAAGTTTATTAATAACCGGAATAATAACCAAGTTAGACAAAGTTAGACACACAGTCCAGTGGTGGACTGTGTGTATGTTTAATCACAGGACACGAGTTCGAGTCCGGTCTTCTGCACCGGCCCGGATAATTATTAAACTTTTTAAATAAGTCAGAAATGAAAATACTTAGTTTGTGTTTAAGTATAATAAAAATCAGTTAAGTTAACAAGTTGGACACACAGTCCAGCGGTGGACTGTGTGTTAGCATAAACCACAGGTCCCGGGTTCGAGACCTGTGGAGCGCATCGAGTCACGGATTAAAATCGTTTTTAAGAAATAAAGGATTTTCTGTTTAATCTAATTAGTATATAAATATAATTAAAAACATAAATATTTCGGGTTAGACACGTAGCTTAGTTGGTAGAGCTGCGTGCATGCGTACGGGAGGTCTCGGGTTCGAGCCTCACTCAGCGCACATATACACGCATACGAACCGGTCAAACAGTCAAGGTCAAGGTCAACGGTCAAAAAAGTCAACTTTTTTTATTATTTTTATTTATTTATTTTAATTAAAAATCAATTAAAAATACTTAAAAATAACATTTTTAAGGTTAGAAAATAGCCTTAAACTCACAAAAATACACCCAACAATCCTACTAAAATGGATTAACAAAATCCGTTTACTTACCGAAACATTATGCCATTATCTAGGTTAATTTCACTCGTGGTTAAAACCACTTCGCGTGCATTCAACATCATCAACCGAACGCACCCACTGTGAGTGAATCTTACAACTCCCCCTTTTTAATTACACGTTTTGGGGTGTGTCATGTGTCACAAAATAATTAACTCGTTTATTTAACTTGTGCCATACCATATCGTGAACTAAACTTAGATTGTTATTATTGTTGTAATTATGTATTTCATTTTGTCCACTTATACGCAATTCATTCATTATGCCCATCAGTTCCTCGTGGTAGACGAGTTGAGCAATGCGTGTCTCAAAACCAATCCATTATTGTTCATGTGTGTATTATTGAGTTTATATTGTTGTAGTTATGTCTTTCATATTATCATGTTATGCAATTCATTCATTAGGCCCATCAGTTCCTCGTGAGAGACGAGTTGAGCAACGCGTGCCTCTAAACGACCCATTATTGTTAATGTGTGTATTGGTTAATAATAAATTGATTTATGAATAAGTTTACATCTATTTTTACTCATGTGTGGTTGTGCACTTTATTTCATAATCAATTAAATAAACTTGTTCAAATGTTTTCCATAGGATTCACTCGCCTACTTTTTGTTTATCCAAAAACCCTTTTACACATGATACAGGTGAACAGGATGAAGCAAGGAAAACATAGGAAATGCCTTAGAAGAAAACAAAGAAGCTTAGACTGATGTTTAGGTCATTGATGTAATTATGATTGTAAATTTCCATTAAATTGTATTAATGAATATGAAACGTTAAAATAAATGTCATGAGCTTTGATGATAACCCAATCATGCCCCGATCACCTTTTCCGCTGCGGATCGGGGTGTGACAACACTAACAATGGTTAAAGAACTAGAATCACTAGGGTGAAGGTACAATGGGTCCCCAATATCTAATTTTCTTATTAAGGTCTGAGAAGTACTACCAGTATCACCCATATTGACAACCAAGAATCAATCAACAAAACAGAATATTAACTATAAACAAAAAATGCAAAATGTATCAGAGGCGAGATTCCAAGTTCATCACTTTATAGGTGTCTGGACAAGCATAACCTAGTTGCTGACTCAGACTACTACTCAAACAGAGAAAAAAACACAGTATACAAAAACCAAACAGACAGACTCAATCAAGTGCTGTCCTAACTAGCCCGGTAACATAAATGCCTATACACATCAATGCATATGAAACAACAAGAAAATAAAGAGAAGAGAATTGAAAATTCTCACAACAACATTTAACTCCTTCTAAGCAGATCCACATTATGACTTTCTAGGGTTATAAAATAGATTCAAGAAAAACCAGCAAGAAAGAATATCTGGTTGGTTTGCCCTGAACCTTCTAGGGTTCAGAGACCAACACAATCTTCAAACAGAATAACAAAGATCTTCTTCTTTCTAATACCACCTAACCTTTGCTAGGGTTTCAACAACACCAGATCTGTTCACATCTAACCAGATCTATACCTGCACACACTCCAAGAAACGATCAAAATAGTTCTATGACAACAAAATTTATAAAAACAACAAATAACCAGATCAAACCCTATATCAGACAGCGGAAACTCCAGAATTATACATAAGAGCAAACATTGCTCTGATACCATGTAAAATGGCATGAACTGAACCAATACAAAATAAATACCAAAAATAATGACAAAACAGGTGACATAAATCTTGCTAGTTTATCCAACCCAAAATCACCCAACCAAACCCTAGACTCAAGAATATGAGATCTGAATAGTCTTTGAATTGAGTCCTTGTTGCTTTGTAAGGCTTGTGCTTCAAATATGATCAAGGTAGTCTTCTTTCAATTCAGGATCATCAATGGTTGGATTTTCAGATAGGGACTTACTCAAATCCTTAGCAAATTCTTCAATGTTCCTCACTTTGCTCAGTTGAAATTGCAAGGATATTTGTAGAGCCATGTCATCCTTACCCTTTGATTTATCTTTTGCTATGGTCTCAGCGTGTCTAGCCTTTAACTTTTATATATTCATCTAGATTCTTAGGCTTTCGATACCCCAGATGAGATGGAAATTCTCTTTGTTTTGCATCCTCTATCTTGAAGAAAGCCTCTATCTCTCCTTTGACAACAAAAAGTTCCAGAGGGTATAGAGCAACCATTCGAAGAAATTAGGATGATAGGTACATGGTTGGAAATGGGGTTTCAGGATGTGGCAAGGATGAGGATGTTTGTGAAGTGGATTGTGATGATATAGGGAGTGATGATTGACTCTCTTCATCATCATCATCAACAACAAAAGTTTTCCTTTTGCATTGGAATTTTATTCTAGGAGATGGTGGATGTAAAGGAATTCAAGGTGGTGTGGATAATGGTTTGGTTAATGTTGGAAATGTGAGTAGGGCAGTGGTTTAAGAAACATCTGTTGGAACATCTGTTGTTCCAGCATCTGCTGTCACAACATCTGTCCTAACATCTGTTGAGTTTGTCTGGACAGAGGATACAGTAGCTTCAGCAGTTGTTGTAGAAGAGATGACAATTGGTTGTCTTGTTTTTCTTGCAGACTTTCTTTATCTTGAAATACCAACATCTTCTTTTTCCAACTGCTTGGCTTTTTCTTCTTCAATGAGCATTAAAGCTTTAGCTTCAAGTGTATTTTGTCTCTTCTGCTTTTCAACACAATCCTTTCAGCTTCTTTGTTTAGGGTCTCATCAATCCCTTTTCCCAAAGTTGCCTCGGATGCTTCAGCAGTGCTAGCAGTGGTTTCTGGCTGTTGTTGCACCTTTGATTTAATAGTTGAATCAGGTTGCAACTTTCTCAAGTTATCTTTCTCCCCCTTTTGGCATCATCTGTTATGTCATCTTGAAGAATAATAGCCGGGGCAGAGCCAATAGTTTTCAGCAAATGGTCTTTGATGGCTTTAATGGCTGCTGGTGTATCTTTGTATCTAGCCTCAACCATATTTCTGATCAATTTCATGTGGGTTTCATGCTGAATGTCTGCTAATTGTCTCTGTGGTAGGATAATTGGTTGAACAACTTTCCATAGCTCCTCAGCATTTTGAGTTGGGGATGGTTGAGGTTGAGAATTTTGAAGCACTTGTTTCATCATAGCCCTGGGAGAGGGGCTTGAGAAAAGATGTTTAAGTGAATCATCTGCCTCATAGTGTGGGTCCCCTGTGCTTGCAACTTGTTCCTTTTGTGAGGAAACAAGAGGAGCTTGTGTTTGTGGAGATCTTTGGACCATCTGCTGTGAGGAATTAGAAGTAGTGGTTTCATGTGACTTTGGTGCTATCACATGTAAAACATCTGGGTTCTCATCTTCCAGAGTTACCGTTTTGGGTTGTTTGGTGTGCTTTTTAGATTTGGTGGGTTTATATTTGGGTTTTTCTGGTGGGGGTTGCATAGCACTAGTTGTAGTGCCATGTTCACCAAAAGCAGTAGGCTCAGTAACAGAGGAAGGAGTAGTGGATATGGTAGTAGTTAAATTTTGCTCAGGCTCTGTAACTTCTGTTTTTAAAACCTTAAGTCTTTGAGTTAAGAGTCTAGTAAAAGTTTCATGTTTAAGGCTGCCAACTTCACAGATGACACCTTGTTGAAAATCCATAGCAGAAACTTGTTTTTACAAATAGAAACTCAACAACCTAGGGTTTATCAAAAAAGCTTTACCCTTTTTAATATTGTTAAAGTTTGCAACCAAGTCAGAATACAATACATGAGAAAAGTTAAATTTTGAGTTTGTTAAAATAGCATAACCCAGGTACTGAATGTTTAAAGGTATTACGTTAAAAGCAGTTGTCTTGGCTGACAGACATAACAAAAGTGTATGGAAAAAGAATTTCATCTCAGCGGGAAATTCAGGTTTAAAAATGGTAATACCAGTTAGTTGACCTTCATAACCACGCTCAATGAATTCAGTATGTAAATCTTTCTTTGGGAAAGAAGTGGGGTCAACTAGGTCATTAAGACCAAATATGGTGGGGATAGTAGATGGAGAAATTTGAACAAGTGACTACCCAATCTTTGATGTAATGGAAAAAGGCTTTTTGTTTTGAATCTGGACTTTAGCGTTTGCCCAAAATTGTGTAAGAGTGTCCAGATAGATTGGAGCTTTAGCCAGTAACACATCTTTGTATGATGATGTTTGTAGAACATCGATCATGGAGTGAAAAGCAGTATTATTATTTGTTTTTTGAGTATCAGAAGGTAGTTGTGGGGAGTTTTGATGATGAGATTCAGATGGATAATTTTTGAAATCGAAACGGCAAGTGGAACGCCGTTTGGATGAAACTGGGTTTATAAAGTGAAAAGTGAATGCTGACGTGACAACGGTTTCCAAAAGATCTGATGACTAACATCTGTGCACGTGTAATCTCTATTGGATAATGGAAGACAGTTGTTTGGAAACCTGTGCTGGATACTAGCAGTGGTTCCAAACAGATGAATGATAGTGGTGATTTTACACTATCAGAGGATAGAATATCAGTGGATTGGGAAAACCGTGGTTTCACCAACAGTGGATGTAGAACAGAGGATACTCTTTTAGCAACGGATGTATTTGCACGCCAAGCAGAGGTTTGGAGAAACAGTGGTTAGAGCAGACTTTACAGAATTATTGAAAAATTTCAATTTTAGCTATTTTTAAGGATGGATTTTTGACTTTCTGAAAACATTTAATGCTATTTAGTCATGGAACATAAATGCTTGTGTTTATTCCATATTTAGCATACCAATTCTAGAGATCAGACTTTCAAAGGTAGATATATCTAATGCCTTTGTTAGAACATCTGCCACTTGTTTTTTAGTTGGAACATGATGCAGAGAAATCAAACTTTTTTCATAGCAATCCCTCACAAAGTGATGTCTGATGTCAACGTGCTTTGTGGTAGAATGAGATACTGGATTTATTATGATGTTTTCAGCTGCTTGACTATCTAACATGAGAGGAGTCTTTAAAGCAGTTACACCAAAATCCAATAGTTGATTTTGAAGCCATAGGATTTGAGCAATCCAGCTTGTAGTAGCAATATACTCAGCCTCTACTGTGGATGTTGATACTGCAACTTGCTTTTTGCTTTGCCAAGACACTAAGCAATTGCCTAGGAATTGACATCCTCCTGCGGTTGACTTCCTTGTGGTGTAACATCCAGCAAAATCACTTTCTAAATAACCTAAAAGCTCAATATTTCCATTAGCTGGATACCAGATACTAAGTGTGGGAGCACCTTTTATGTATCTGAATATCCTTTTTACAGCAATGAGATTGGACTTCCTAGGTGCTGACTTGGATCTTGAACAAACACATGTTCCAAACATGATGTCTGGCCTTGATGCAGTTAGGTATAATAAAGAACCTATCATGCTTCTATAAAGAGTTTGATCAACCAAGTCATCTTTGTCATCAACAGTGACTAGCTTTGTGGTTGCCATGGGTGTGCTACATCGTTTAATACAAAGGTATTGGCGAGTACACAAGTTCAAATCATAGCATAAGTAATAAAAATCCGTTTAAACAAATCCACATGCTAAGCTAGCATACGAGATTTATGTAAACATGGCATGCAAACTATAAGTCAATCCTCAAGTGTCACCGCAAAATAGATTAAACTTAACATGAGCACAAGAATACGGGCGGTACGTTACTCCTATAGCGCTATACATGTTAAGGGGAGGCTCGTACGAAGTTAATGACAGTTAGTATCACATAAGAATGTGCCAAGTATACAAATCGGGTATTACATAACTATGGCATGTATGATGGATTGTTTGTGTGATTGCATAAAGATTTGGTGAGTTTTGATAGACTAACATATTGCACCCAAAAGTGTAAAGCGTAAAAGGGTGTCGAGTGTACTCACGGTTTTGCAAAGTTTAAATTCGTGAAGTGTTTGGTTGATTTAGGGAACGGAACACCGAGCTATCCTACACAAGGAAACGTAGGTGTGTGAGTATTGAAATGACAATGGAGTTTGTTAGTTTAGGAGTTTAAAGTATGCAAAAGTATGTATTGTCGAAAGTATTTATCTAGACGTTAACGTTCGTTCTTGACACTATAAGCCCCGTAGGGTGTTTGTGGTTTTATGGGTCATGCCCAATAGAATCGTAACGAGAGATTAAGCCTTAGATAAAATAACCTTATGTTAGGACAAGTAACCATCCGGCCATTGTCAAAAGTTCGGTTATATTTATTATTTACATAGATATGTTACATATTATATTATCAACTTTATCACATATATCATAGATTTCATGGAAGTCATAGAAGTCATGCATGGAGGTAGGAGTAACCGTCCTTTAACCCTCTTTTGTAAGATTTACCAATACACAAATTGTCACAAGAACAACTCAGATGGTCATGAATGAAATAAAAGGAAAATACTTCACTAAACTATGTATCGACCAAGTAAGCAAGCTAGGTGCATGCATCCCGAACATAGCAACGTGTGGGGACGTGTCGTAGCCTTGTTACTCAATTGAAGGTTGAACATAGCTTGGTGGTTTGAAATCATCAAGTGAGGTGGTGGATTGAAAGTAGGATAGCCAAGGCCTCCATGTAATCACACCTTTACCAAAACACAAGCTTTGTAAGCTTGGATGGTTCCAACACTTGTGGGTTAAAACCCTTAGTAAAACAACAAGTTTAGAGGTATTTTATCCCTCTTAATTTGTATGAAACAACTCTAGCTAGCTCAATAATCATGGGCTTGATTAGAGGCACAAGTAGCATAAAGTTGTTAAGAGAAAACGTGTGTAAGAAAAGTTTACAAGTTTGTCTTCCAAAACAGAATGTTTGGCCATAAAAATGGTATTGTTCCACCTTGGTTTTCTATGGAAAATCTATGGTAACATCCCTAGAAGCTTATCAAACATTGTAAATGTAGAAAACATAGTTAAAACATGAAATTTTTGAAGATATGAAAAGATGAAAACAGGCAGAAAGTGTAAGACACTTTTGGACCTCAAAATGGTGAGTTTTCACCTTAGTTTGCCAAAGCAAACTTGCAAAAACCTTCCTAGAGGTTATCCAATTGTTTTAGAACTCACTTGCAAACTCAAGTGAGACTGAATAGAATTCTGGAAGTTTAGGGAGGATTTTTGAAGTGTTGGAGGCTTGTAAAAGTGAGAAAAGGTTGGGGAAAGGTTGGTTTATTTAGGGAAGGGATTAGGGTTTGAGTTAGGTTAACATTTAAGAGGTTTAGGTGGTTGGTAAACTTGAAACAAGCAAACGTCGTTCCTCTTAGCAGCTTGCGGCCTCTAGCTGCATTTTTTTCTTTTTTTTGTTATTTATTAAATATAAACAAGTTTCTTTGATGATTAAATGTTATACTTTAGGTATGTTACAAGTGTGGTTTGTTTGGAAGGTTAAAACCAATTGTAATGATATTATATAACCCTAAAAAACTGAAACTTGTTAAGTGGTAAACGTATAATATAAGCATGACAAGATTTACGAGGTGCCAAATGTTTATGTGCGTTGTGTTTAGATTATTAATCGCCTTGATTGATTTGCAACGTTAAAGATTTACAAACGTATAATAAGAATCTACGTATTAACTTGAATTTATAAATCATGTAACGACTAAGTGTACGAACATATGTATAAATGCGTATAAAGGTCGCGATAAATGATCAATTCGATTACAATCAAAGCCTTGGATTTTTAATGATTTGGATTTTGATACGATTAAAAGGTTGAGACTATACAAAAATAGAACTTTGAAACAATCTTACTAAGAATAGAAAGTTACAAAAAGCGAAGCGTTACAATTAAGCCCAAAACATTGTAACAAATCAATACCTGCATACTTCACAAGCCCACTAACATGTTTGATTATATGAATTACCAACAACCATAACATTTTAACACCCCCCCATAATTCATACAACAAACATGTCAAACATCCCTAGTTTTTCACACAACACTTTATGCTGAGCATTATTAAAACCTTTGGTACGAATGTCTGCTACTTGAATATCAGTAGCAATTTTATGTGATTCAGTTATCCCACTTGCTATTTTTTCTCTCAGAAAATGCAAGTCCAATTCAAAGTGTTTTGTTCTTTCATGGAAAACGGGCTTTAAAGAAATGGAAATAGCTGATTTGCTATCAGAAAATATTTTTACAGGCAAACTTTACTTAACATTTAATTCTTGCAAAACATTTAAGACCCACATAATCTCACATGTTACTGAGCACATAGCCCTGTACTTAGCCTTAGCTGTGGATCTAGACACTCCCTCAAGTACCTTAACAGTCTCAAAGCAATGTCTAAATGTGACTGACAAGGCTTGTGCATAAACTAACTTAGGAATTGAAATGCATAACTAACATCTGGTCTTGTTAAAGATAAATAAATTAATTTTCCAATCAACCTTTGATAACCATTAACATTTTCTAACAAAATTTGGTTTTTACTAGTCTTATTTGTAACTAGATGACTTTGTTCAATAGGTGTTCCAATAGGCTTACACCCTAAATAACCAAATTCATTTAAAAGCTCTAAACAATATTTTCTTTGAGACAAACAAATGGAATCATCTGAATACAAGACTTCTATACCAAGAAAATAATTAAGTATTCCCAAATCTTTTTTTTGAAAACTATCCTTTAAAATTTTTTTAACTTTCTCAACTTCTAACTTATTATTACCAGTTAAAACAATGTCATCTACATATACTAACAACACCAAAAAACATCTTGTTTACACATAATATACATTGAATGCTCACATAAACTTTGTACAAACCCCATATTAACTAACACAGATGTTAACTTTTCATTCCACTTTCTTAGGGATTGCTTCAGCCCATAAAGTGACTTGATAAGTTTTCATACTTTTGTTTTATCATTATTAAAATATCCTTGAGGCAATGTCATAAAAACATCTTTAGTTAAAGACCCATGTAGAAAAGCATGATTAATGTCCAGCTGATACAATGGTCAGTTATTATTAACAGCTAACATCAAAATAATTCTAACAGTTACCATTTTTACCATAGGAGAAAAGGTTTATCCAAAATCTATTCCTTCTCTCTAATTGAACCCTTTAGCCACTAACCTGGCTTTATACCTCTCAATCTCACCATTAGCTTTATATTTAATTTTATAAATCCACTTACAACCTGTGGGTTTTCTACCCTTAGGCAAATCCACAACCACCCAAGTGTTATTCCTATATAAAGCTTCCATTTCATTGTTCATAGCCTCTACCCATCTAGGATCTTTTACAGCTTCATTATAATGTGTAGGTTCAACAGACTTACTCAAAGAAGCAATCAAACAAAAATTATCAACAGACAAATTTGCATAGCTAACAGCCTTTTCTATCCCATACTTAACTTTACCCTCACTACAAACTCATCAAATTTTTTTGGTAAGTACACATTCCTAGTAGATTTCCTAACAGATTGACCCTCAGATGGGTTGGTCTCAACACATGATTCTGTAGTGTCCTCTGCCTCGCCATTGTTACCCGGATAACTACTACTCATCTGCCTAGTTTTCATGTTGAACATCTTCAACATTTTGGGAAGTGGTAGATGTAGAGGGTGACAATGACTGCTGATCATCACTGTAGTGGTCATGAGCACCAGTTGTTCCCTCTTCATCATTAGGTATTAGTGGAACTTCAGTTGACATTGTTTCATAAGTATAAAAAAAATTTATGTGAGTTAAGGTGTTATCATATAAAACATCTTGTGGATTATTCTGTTTAGTTTTAAAAGGGAAAACATTTTCATAGAATTTGACATCTCTAGAATAAAACACCTTTTTATTATCTAGATTCCATAATTTATACCCTTTTTTAACATTTGAACAACCAATAAGTACACACTTATCAGCATGATAAGCAAACTTATCTGTTTCAGTTAATATAGTACTAAAACAAAGACAACCAAAGTTCCTTAAATGTTGTAATGAGGGCTCAAAACCAAAAACTATTTCATAGGGACTTCTACCACCTAACACAGAAGATGGTAACCTATTGATTAAGTACACAACAGTTAGAATACAGTCTGACCATAATCTAAGTGGCAAACCTCCTTGAAACATCAATGCTCTAGCTGTGTTTAAAAGATGCCTATGTTTCCTTTCCACCACACCATTCTGTTGTGGTGTATAGGAGCATGAGGTTTGATGTAATATTCCTCTAGACTCACAAAACATTTTCATTTTATTATTAACAAATTCAGTTCTATTATCACTTCTCAAAAATTTTAATTTTTTCCTTTATCTTTCATAAAAAAGTTTACGATTCTCAAAAACTTTTGTTTTGTTAGACAAGAAATAATACCATAAAGTTCTGGAAAAATCATCCACAACTGTAAGAAAATACTTAAAACCTTCATAGCTTGGAACTTTGTAGGGACCCCACAAGTCTAAATGAATTAAATCTCCTACTGATTTAGTTTTATGTTCACTTAATGGGAATGGTACTCTAAGTTGTTTAGCCCTATGACATATCTCACAAGGCCCATGCTCGATAATTTTACATTAAAGTTCTTTTTCAACACAGGCAGAACCTGATCAGAAGGATGTCTTAACCTACTATGCCACAAACCAGATTTTGAAAAACTATTAAAGCATACATTTACATGATTACCATTATTATCCACAAAGTATAGACCACTATCCTGATTACCAGTCACCAGGAATTTTCCTTGATTTGGAATCATGTAGTATACAACGATCCTCATTAAACACAACACTTATATGATTATCTTTAGCTAACCTATGAACAGACAACAAATTAACATTGTACCCTGGGACATAGAAAACATCATGTAAAACAACACTGTCCATTAATTTTACATTACCAATTTTTAAAACTTTAACACTTGTTCCATTTTGGTGACCTACTTTAAGATCAAATTCAGAAACATCTATTTTATTATACATGTCTTTATCATTGTTTATCATGTGTTGACTTGCCCCAGAATCAATTATCCAACTCAAGTTATTTCTAAAAAACATAAATCTGGAACAGCTAGCAAAGTTTTGAACACTACAAGACTCACCTCCCATATTAGGTGAATCAACATCACTCTTTTCACCAACGAAACTCAACAACTTTGTTATCTGCTCAGAAGTAAAAGGTAAACCAGAAGCAGAAACACTAGCACATGACCCAACAACAACATTAGACTTATTAGTGAAATTATTTCTAACAGATGTAGAACTATTACTATTAGTTCTTCTTTTAAACCCTGTAGGATATCCTACAACCTCAAAACACCTATCCACAGTATGACTAATCATATTACAATGTGTACACTTTAAATTTGGATTAGGTCCTCTTTGATTATTCATTCTTCTTTTAGACTCAAAAGATTGATTAGGTTTAGAAATAAATGACACACTCTGACTTTTAGAACCATTACTTGACAACCTGTGTGATTCCTCCCTAGAAACCACTGAAAAAGCAACCTTGACAGATGGAAATGATTCTCTGGTCAAGATGTTTGTTCTTACTGGTTGATAAATGTCATCTAAACCCATAAGGAATTGCATTAGTTTAATTAAAGCTGAGAAATCATTATAATCTTTTGCTGCTTTACAAAAACAAGTGGGCAGTTTGAGCATTGCATCAAACTTCTTCCACATAGTTGTTAGTCTATTATAATAATCAGCTACCGAACTTCCATTTTGTGAAATACAATTGATCTTTTTATATAAATCATAAACCACAGAACCATTTATCTTGTAATAGGTTTCTTTTAAATCCTCCCAAACCTCTGAGGCATATTTAGAAAAAACTTGTCCCAAAAAAAATTCCTCAGATACTTAATTTAAAAGCCATGTTAATACTACAGAGTTACATCTGTCCCATTGATAAGCAAGGACATCATCATCCTTAGATCTTTTACAACTACCATCTATGAGTCTAAACTTATTTTTGGCTTCCAAAGCTAACTTCATAGAACTAGACCATATTGAATAGTTTTCAGTCCCTTTCAACTTAACACTAACAATGGTTAAAGAACTAGAATCACTAGGGTGAAGGTACAATGGGTCCCCAATATCTAATTTTCTTATTAAGGTCTGAGAAGTACTACCAGTATCACCCATATTGACAACCAAGAATCAATCAACAAAACAGAATATTAACTATAAACAAAAACTGCAAAAATGTATCAGAGGCGAGATTCCAAGTTCATCACTTTATAGGTGTCTTGACAAGCATAACCTAGTTGCTGACTCAGACTACTACTCAAACAGAGAAAAAAACACAGTATATAAAAACCAAACAGACAGACTCAATCAAGTGCTGTCCTGACTAGCCCGGTAACATAAATGCCTAGACACATCAATGCATATGAAACAACAAGAAAATAAAGAGAAGAGAATAGAAAATTCTCACAACAACATTTAACTCCTTCTAAGCAGATCCACATTATGACTTTCTAGGGTTATAAAATAGATTCAAGAAAAACCAGCAAGAAAGAATATCTGGTTGGTTTGCCTTGAACCTTCTAGGGTTCAGAGACCAACACAATCTTCAAACAGAATAACAAAGATCTTCTTCTTTCTAATACCACCTTACCTTTGCTAGGGTTTCAACAACACCAGATCTGTTCACATCTAACCAGATCTATACCTGCACACACTCCAAGAAACGATCAAAATAGTTCTATGACAACAAAATTTATAAAAACAACAAATAACAGATCAAACCCTATATCAGACAGCGGAAACTCCAGAATTATACATAAGAGCAAACTTTGCTCTGATACCATGTAAAATGGCATGAACTGAACCAATACAAAATAAATACCAAAAATAATGACAAAACAGGTGACATAAATCTTGCTAGTTTATCCAACCCAAAATCACCCAACCAAACCCTAGACTCAAGAATATGAGATCTGAATAGTCTTTGAATTGAGTCCTTGTTGCTTTGTAAGGCTTGTGCTTCAAATATGATCAAGGTAGTCTTCTTTCAATTCAGGATCATCAATGGTTGGATTTTCAGATAGGGACTTACTCAAATCCTTAGCAAATTCTTCAATGTTCCTCACTTTGCTCAGTTGAAATTGCAAGGATATTTGTAGAGCCATGTCATCCTTACCCTTTGATTTATCTTTTGCTATGGTCTCAGCTTGTCTAGCCTTTAACTTTATATATTCATCTAGATTCTTAGGCTTTCGATACCCCAGATGAGATGGAAATTCTCTTTGTTTTGGATCCTCTATCTTGAAGAAAGCCTCTATCTCTCCTTTGACAACAAAAAGTTCCAGAGGGTATAGAGCAACCATTCGAAGAAATTAGGATGATAGGTACATGGTTGGAAATGGGGTTTCAGGATGTGGCAAGGATGAGGATGGTTGTGAAGTGGATTGTGATGATATAGGGAGTGATGATTGACTCTCTTCATCATCATCATCAACAACAAAAGTTTTCCTTTTGCATTGGAATTTTATTCTAGGAGATGGTGAATGTAAAGGAATTCAAGGTGGTGTGGATAATGGTTTGGTTAATGTTGGAAATGTGAGTAGGGCAGTGGTTTGAGAAACATCTGTTGGAACATCTGTTGTTCCAGCATCTGCTGTCACAACATCTGTCCAAACATCTGTTGAGTTTGTCTGGACAGAGGATACAGTAGCTTCAGCAGTTGTTGTAGAAGAGATGACAATTGGTTGTCTTGTTTTTCTTGCAGACTTTCTTTGTCTTGAAATACCAACATCTTCTTTTTCCAACTGCTTGGCTTTTTCTTCTTCAATGAGCATTAAAGCTTTAGCTTCAAGTGTATTTTGTCTCTTCTGCTTTTCAACACAATCCTTTCAGCTTCTTTGTTTAGGGTCTCATCAATCCCTTTTCCCAAAGTTGCCTCGGATGCTTCAGCAGTGCTAGCAGTGGTTTCTGGCTGTTGTTGCACCTTTGATTTAATAGTTGAATCAGGTTGCAACTTTCTCAAGTTATCTTTCTCCCCCTTTTGGCATCATCTGTTTTGTCATCTTGAAGAATAATAGCCGGGGCAGAGCCAATAGTTTTCAGCAAATGGTCTTTGATGGCTTTAATGGCTGCTGGTGTATCTTTGTATCTAGCCTCAACCATATTTCTGATCAATTTCATGTGGGTTTCATGCTGAATGTCTGCTAATTGTCTCTGCGGTAGGATAATTGGTTGAACAACTTTCCATAGCTCATTAGCATTTTGAGTTGGGGATGGTTGAGGTTGAGAATTTTGAAGCACTTGTTTCATCATGGATTTGATTTCATTATTAGAGGATTCCATGGTATTGATTCTCTCCGTCAATTCTTGGTATTTTAATTTATCACCTAAGTGAATATGATCATCTAAATTCCTACTAGAGGTAGTTGTATTTAGATCATCAACATGAGGAATCTCAATGTTTTCAGAACCAAATGCCCTTTGTTCTTGGTACTCGGGACTTCCAATTGGTTCAGAGGATACTATTGTAGGCTCAGCAGGTTGCCTTCAAGGAAGTCTTATGTATGTAACCACTGTCTAATTGAGCCACTGTTGTAGCAGCAGTTGTAGTAGTTGCTTCACTTGAATAACCACCAAGAGTTACATGTAACTCATGGGGTGCAGTCTCCTCAACTGGTTCTAGGTTGGTTGATTGAGTTTTCTCAGATCAGCCAATGATGGATTTAACTCTCAGTGATAGGTGAATGAGAGGGATTGCTTGTAATCTGAGTTTTCTCAATAGCTTGAAACAGGGGTAAGAATGTGGAAGGAATTGGAGAGGGGGGGTAGTGGAGTAGAGAGAGACATAGCCCTGGGAGAGGGGCTTGAGAACAGATGTTTAAGTGAATCATCTGCCTCATAGTGTGGGTCCCCTGTGCTTGCAACTTGTTCCTTTTGTGAGGAAACAAGAGGAGCTTGTGTTTGTGGAGATCTTTGGACCATCTGCTGTGAGGAATTAGAAGTAGTGGTTTCATGTGACTTTGGTGCTATCACATGTAAAACATCTGGGTTCTCATCTTCCAGAGTTACCGTTTTGGGTTGTTTGGTGTGCTTTTTAGATTTGGTGGGTTTATATTTGGGTTTTTCTGGTGGGGGTTGCATAGCACTAGTTGTAGTGCCATGTTCACCAAAAGCAGTAGGCTCAGTAACAGAGGAAGGAGTAGTGGATGTGGTAGTAGTTAAAATTTGCTCAGGCTCTGTAACTTCTGTTTTTAAAACCTTCAGTCTTTGAGTTAAGAGTCTAGTAAAAGTTTCATGTTTAAGGCTGCCAACTTCACAGATGACACCTTGTTGAAAATCCATAGCAGAAACTTGTTTTTACAAATAGAAACTCAACAACCTAGGGTTTATCAAAAAAGCTTTACCCTTTTTAATATTGTTAAAGTTTGCAACCAAGTCAGAATACAATACATGAGAAAAGTTAAATTTTGAGTTTGTTAAAATAGCATAACCCAGGTACTGAATGTTTAAAGGTATTTCGTTAAAAGCAGTTGTCTTGGCTGACAGACATAACAAAAGTGTATGGAAAAAGAATTTCATCTCAGCGGGAAATTCAGGTTTAAAAATGGTAATACCTGTTAGTTGACCTTCATAACCACGCTCAATGAATTCAGTATGTAAATCTTTCTTTGGGAAAGAAGTGGGGTCAACTAGGTCATTAAGACCAAATATGGTGGGGATAGTAGATGGAGAAATTTGAACAAGTGACTACCCAATCTTTGATGTAATGGAAAAAGGCTTTTTGTTTTGAATCTGGACTTTAGCGTTTGCCCAAAATTGTCTAAGAGTGTCTAGATAGATTGGAGCTTTAGCCAGTAACACATCTTTGTATGATGATGTTTGTAGAACATCGATCATGGAGTGAAAAGCAGTATTATTATTTGTTTTTCGAGTATCAGAAGGTAGTTGTGGGGAGTTTTGATGATGAGATTCATGATTGAAGAGTGATTATTGAGGGTTTGGAAGAAGATGAGAGGAATGGAGATTTTGATGGATAATTTTTGAAATCGAAACGGCAAGTGGAATGTCGTTTGGATGAAACTGGTTTATAAAGTGAAAAGTGAATATTGACGTGACAACGGTTTCCAAAAGATCTGATGACTAACATCTGTGCACGTGTAAACTCTGTTGGATAATGGAAGACAGTTGTTTGGAAACCTATGCTGGATACTAGCAGTGGTTCCGAACAGATGAATGATAGTGGTGATTTTACACTATCAGAGGATAGATTATCAGTGGATTGGGAAAACCGTGGTTTCACCAACAGTGGATGTAGAACAGAGGATACTCTTTTAGCAACGGATGGATTTGCACGCCAAGCAGAGGTTTGGAGAAACAGTGGTTAGAGCAGACTTTATAGAATTATTGAAATATTTTTAAGGATGGATTTTTGACTTTCTGAAAACATTTAATGCTATTTAGTCATGGAACATAAATGCTTGTGTTTATTCCATATTTAGCATACCAATTCTAGAGATCAGACTTTCAAAGGTAGATATATCTAATGCCTTTGTTAGAACATCTGCCACTTGTTTTTTAGTTGGAACATGATGCAGAGAAATCAAACTTTTTTCATAGCAATCCCTCACAAAGTGATGTCTGATGTCAACGTGCTTTGTGGTAGAATGAGATACTGGGTTTATTATGATGTTTTCAGCTGCTTGACTATCTAACATGCGAGGAGTCTTTAAAGCACTTACACCAAAATCCAATAGTTGATTTTGAAGCCATAGGATTTGAGCAATCCAGCTTGTAGTAGCATTATACTCAGCCTCTACTGTGGATGTTGATACTGCAACTTGCTTTTTCCTTTGCCAAGACACTAAGCAATTGCCTAGGAATTGACATCCTCCTGAGGTTGACTTCCTTGTGGTGTAACATCCAGCAAAATCACTTTCTAAATAACCTAAAAGCTCAATATTTCCATTAGCTGGATACCAGATACTAAGTGTGGGAGCACCTTTTATGTATCTGAATATCCTTTTTACAGCAATGAGATTGGACTTCCTAGGTGCTGACTTGGATCTTGCACAAACACATGTTGCAAACATTATGTCTGGCCTTGATGCAGTTAGGTATAATAAAGAACCTATCATGCTTCTATAAAGAGTTTGATCGACCAAGTCATCTTTGTCATCAACAGTGACTAGCTTTGTGGTTGCCATGGGTGTGCTACTCGTTTAATACAAATGTATTGGCGAGTACACAAGTTCAAATCATAGCATAAGTAATAAAAATCCGTTTAAACAAATCCACATGCTAAGCTAGCATACGAGATTTATGTAAACATGGCATGCGAACTATAAGTCAATCCTCAAGTGTCACCGCAAAATAGATTAAACTTAACATGACCACAAGAATACGGGCGGTACGTTACTCCTATAGCGCTATACATGTTAAGGGGAGGCTCGTACGAAGTTAATGACAGTTAGTATCACATAAGAATGTGCCAAGTATACAAATCGGGTATTACATAACTATGACATGTATGATGGATTGTTTGTGTGATTGCATAAAGATTTGGTGAGTTTTGATAGACTAACATATTGCACCCAAAAGTGTAAAGCGTAAAAGGGTGTCGAGTGTACTCACGGTTTTGCAAAGTTTAAATCCGTGAAGTGTTTGGTTGATTTAGGGAACGGAACACCGAGCTATCCTACACAAGGAAACATAGGTGTGTGAGTATTGAAATGACAATGGAGTTTGTTAGTTTAGGAGTTTAAAGTATGCAAAAGTATGTATTGTCGAAAGTATTTATCTAGACGTTAACGTTCGTTCTGGACACTATAAGCCCCATAGGGTGTTTGTGGTTTTATGGGTCATGCCCAATAGAATCGTAACGAGAGATTAAGCCTTAGATAAAATAACCTTATGTTAGGACAAGTAACCATCCGGCCATTGTCAAAAGTTCGGTTATATTTATTATTTACATAGATATGTTACATTTTATATTATCAACTTTATCACATATATCATAGATTTCATGGAAGTCATAGAAGTCATGCATGGAGGTAGAAGGATAACCGTCCTTTAACCTCTTTTGTAAGATTCACCAATACACAAATTGTCACAAGAACAACTCGGATGGTCATGAATGAAATAAAAGGAAAATACTTCAATAAACTATGTATCGACCAAGTAAGCAAGCTAGGTGCATGCATCCCAAACATAGCAACGTGTGGGGACGTGTCGTAGCCTTGTTACTCAATTGAAGGTTGAACATAGCTTGGTGGTTCGAAATCATCAAGTGAGGTGGTGGATTGAAAGTAGGATAGCCAAGGCCTCCATGTAATCACACCTTTACCAAAACACAAGCTTTGTAAGCTTGGATGGTTCCAACACTTGTGGGTTAAAACCCTTAGTAAAACAACAAGTTTAGAGGTATTTTATCCCTCTTAATTTGTATGAAACAACTCTAGCTAGCTCAATAATCATGGGCTTGATTAGAGGCACAAGTAGCATAAAGTTGTTAAGAGAAAACGTGTGTAAGAAAAGTTTACAAGTTTGTCTTCCAAAACAGAATGTTTGGCCATAAAAATGGTATTGTTCCACCTTGGTTTTCTATGGAAAATCTATGGTAACATCCCTAGAGGCTTATCAAACATTGTAAATGTAGAAAACATAGTTAAAACATGAAATTTTTGAAGATATGAAAAGATGAAAACAGGCAGAAAGTGTAAGACACTTTTGGACCTCAAAATGGTGAGTTTTCACCTTAGTTTGCCAAAGCAAACTTGCAAAAACCTTCCTAGAGGTTATCCAATTGTTTTAGAACTCACTTGCAAACTCAAGTGAGACTGAATAGAATTCTGGAAGTTTAGGGAGGATTTTTGAAGTGTTGGAGGCTTGTAAAAGTGAGAAAAGGTTGGGGAAAGGTTGGTTTATTTAGGGAAGGGATTAGGGTTTGAGTTAGGTTAACATTTAAGAGGTTTAGGTGGTTGGTAAACTTGAAACAAGCAAACGTCGTTCCTCTTAGCAGCTTGCGGCCTCTAGCTGCATTTTTTTCTTTTTTTTGTTATTTATTAAATATAAACAAGTTTCTTTGATGATTAAATGTTATACTTTAGGTATGTTACAAGTGTGGTTTGTTTGGAAGGTTAAAACCAATTGTAATGATATTATATAACCCTAAAAAACTGAAACTTGTTAAGTGGTAAACGTATAATATAAGCATGACAAGATTTACGAGGTGCCAAATGTTTATGTGCGTTGTGTTTAGATTATTAATCGCCTTGATTGATTTGCAACGTTAAAGATTTACAAACGTATAATAAGAATCTACGTATTAACTTGAATTTATAAATCATGTAACGACTAAGTGTACGAACATATGTATAAATGCGTATAAAGGTCGCGATAAATGATCAATTCGATTACAATCAAAGCCTTGGATTTTTAATGATTTGGATTTTGATACGATTAAAAGGTTGAGACTATACAAAAATAGAACTTTGAAACAATCTTACTAAGAATAGAAAGTTACAAAAAGCGAAGCGTTACAATTAAGCCCAAAACATTGTAACAAATCAATACCTGCATACTTCACAAGCCCACTAACATGTTTGATTATATGAATTACCAACAACCATAACATTTTAACACCCCCCATAATTCATACAACAAACATGTCAAACATCCCCAGTTTTTCACACAACACTTTATGCTGAGCATTATTAAAACCTTTGGTAAGAATGTCTGCTACTTGAATATCAGTAGAAATTTTATGTGATTCAGTTATCCCACTTGCTATTTTTTCTCTCAGAAAATGCAAGTCCAATTCAAAGTGTTTTGTTCTTTCATGGAAAACGGGCTTTAAAGAAATGGAAATAGCTGATTTGCTATCAGAAAATATTTTTACAGGCAAACTTTACATAACATTTAATTCTTGCAAAACATTTAAGACCCACATAATCTCACATGTTACTGAGCACATAGCCCTGTACTTAGCCTTAGCTGTGGATCTAGACACTCCCTCAAGTACCTTAACAGTCTCAAAGCAATGTCTAAATGTGACTGACAAGGCTTGTGCATAAACTAACTTAGGAATTGAAATGTATAACTAACAACTGGTCTTGTTAAAGATAAATAAATTAATTTTCCAATCAACCTTTGATAACCATTAACATTTTCTAACAAAATTTGGTTTTTACTAGTCTTATTTGTAACTAGATGACTTTGTTCAATAGGTGTTCCAATAGGCTTACACCCTAAATAACCAAATTCATTTAAAAGCTCTAAACAATATTTTCTTTGAGACAAACAATGGAATCATCTTAATACAAGACTTCTATACCAAGAAAATATTTAAGTATTCCCAAATCTTTTATTTGAAAACTATCCTTTAAATTTTTTTTAACTTTCTCAACTTCTAACTTATTATTACCAGTTAAAACAATGTCATCTACATATACTAACAACACCAAAAAACATCTTGTTTACACATAATATACATTGAATGCTCACATAAACTTTGTACAAACCCCATATTAACTAACACAGATGTTAACTTTTCATTCCACTTTCTTAGGGATTGCTTCAGCCCATAAAGTGACTTGATAAGTTTTCATACTTTTGTTTTATAATTATTAAAATATCCTTGAGGCAATGTCATAAAAACATCTTTAGTTAAAGACCCATGTAGAAAAGCATGATTAATGTCCAGCTGATACAATGGTCAGTTATTATTAACAGCTAACATCAAAATAATTCTAACAGTTACCATTTTTACCATAGGAGAAAAGGTTTCTCCAAAATCTATTCCTTCTCTCTAATTGAACCCTTTAGCCACTAACCTGGCTTTATACCTCTCAATCTCACCATTAGCTTTATATTTAATTTTATAAATCTACTTACAACCTATGGGTTTTCTACCCTTAGGCAAATCCACAACCACCCAAGTGTTATTCCTATATAAAGCTTCCATTTCATTGTTCATAGCCTCTACCCATCTAGGATCTTTTACAGCTTCATTATAATGTGTAGGTTCAACAGACTTACTCAAAGAAGCAATCAAACAAAAATTATCAACAGACAAATTTACATAGCTAACAGCCTTTTCTATCCCATACATAACTTTACCCTCACTACAAACTCATCAAATTTTTTTGGTAAGTACACATTCCTAGTAGATTTCCTAACAGATTGACCCTCAGATGGGTTGGTCTCAACACATGATTCTATAGTGTCCTCTGCCTCGCCATTGTTACCCGGATAATTACTACTCAACTGCCCAGTTTTCATGTTGAACATCTTCAACATTTTGGGAAGTGGTAGATGTAGAGGGTGACAATGACTGCTGATCATCACTGTAGTGGTCATGAGCACCAGTTGTACCCTCTTCATCATTAGGTATTAGTGGAACTTCAGTTGACATTGTTTCATAAGTATCAAAAAAAAATTTATGTGAGTTAAGGTGTTATCATATAAAACATCTTGTGGATTATTCTGTTTAGTTTTAAAAGGGAAAACATTTTCATAGAATTTGACATCTCTAGAATAAAACACCTTTTTATTATCTAGATTCCACAATTTATACCCTTTTTTAACTTTTGAACAACCAATAAGTACACACTTATCAGCATGATAAGCAAACTTATCTGTTTCAGTTAATATAGTACTAAAACAAAGACAACCAAAGTTCCTTAAATGTTGTAATGAGGGCTCAAAACCAAAAATTATTTCATAGGGACTTCTACCACCTAACACAGAAGATGGTAACCTATTGATTAAGTACACAACAGTTAGAATACAGTCTGACCATAATCTAAGTGGCAAACCTCCTTGAAACATCAATGCTCTAGCTGTGTTTAAAAGATGCCTATCTTTCCTTTCCACCACACCATTCTGTTGTGGTGTATAGGAGCATGAGGTTTGATGTAATATTCCTCTAGACTCACAAAACATTTTCATTTTATTATTAACAAATTCAGTTCTATTATCACTTCTCAAAAATTTTAATTTTTTCCTTTATCTTTCATAAAAAAGTTTACGATTCTCAAAAACTTTTGTTTTGTTAGACAGGAAATAATACCATACAGTTCTGGAAAAATCATCCACAACTGTAAGAAAATACTTAAAACCTTCATAGCTTGGAACTTTGTAGGGACCACACAAGTCTAAATGAATTAAATCTCCTACTGATTTAGCTTTATGTTCACTTAATGGGAATGGTACTCTAACTTGTTTTGCCCTATGACATATCTCACAAGGCCCATGCTCGATAATTTTACATCAAAGTTCTTTTTCAACACAGGCAGAACCTGATCAGAAGGATGTCTTAACCTACTATGTCACAAACCAGATTTTGAAAAACTACTAAAGCATACATTTACATGATTACCATTTTTATCCACAAAGTATAGACCACTATCCTGATTACCAGTCACCAGGAATTTTCCTTGATTTGGAATCATGTAGTATACAACGATCCTCATTGAACACAATACTTATATGATTATCTTTAGCTAACCTATGAACAGACAACAAATTAACATTGTACCCTGGGACATAGAAAACATCATGTAAAACAACACTGTCCATTAATTTTACATTACCAATTTTCATAACTTTAACACTTGTTCCATTTTGGTGACCTACTTTAAGATCAAATTCAGAAACATCTATTTTATTATACATGTCTTTATCATTGTTTATCATGTGTTGACTTGCCCCAGAATCAATTATCCAACTCAAGTTGTTTCTAAAAAACATAAATCTGGAACAGCTAGCAAAGTTTTGAACATTACAAGACTCACCTCCCATATTAGGTGAATCAACATCACTCTTTTCACCAACGAAACTCAACAACTTTGTTATCTGCTCAGAAGTAAAAGGTAAACCAGAAGCAGAAACACTAGCACATGACCCAACAACAACATTAGACTTATTAGTGAAATTATTTCTAACAGATGTAGAACTATTACTATTAGTTCTTTTAAACCCTGTAGGATATCCTACAACCTCAAAACACCTATCCACAGTATGACTAATCATATTACAATGTGTACACTTTAAATTTGAATTAGGTCCTCTTTGATTATTCATTCTTCTTTTAGACTCAAAAGATTGATTAGGTTTAGAAATAAATGACACACTCTGACTTTTAGAACCATTACTTGACAACCTGTGTGATTCCTCCCTAGAAACCACTGAAAAAGCAACCTTGACAAATGGAAATGATTCTCTGGTCAAGATGTTTGTTCTTACTGGTTGATAAATGTCATCTAAACCCATAAGGAATTGCATTAGTTTAATTAAAGCTTAGAAATCATTATAATCTTTTGCTGCTTTACAAAAACAAGTGGGCAGTTTGAGCATTGCATCAAACTACTTCCACATAGTTGTTAGTCTATTATAATAATCAGCTACGAACTTCCATTTTGTGAAATGTAATTGATCTTTTTATATAAATCATAAACCACAGAACCATTTATCTTGTCATAGGTTTCTTTTAAATCCTCCCAAACCTCTGAGGCATATTTAGAAAAAACTTGTCCCAAAAACAATTCCTCAGATACTTAATTTAAAAGCCATGTTAATACTACAGAGTTACATCTATCCCATTGATAAGCAAGGACATCATCATCCTTAGATCTTTTACAACTACCATCTATGAGTCCAAACTTATTTTTGGCTTCCAAAGCTAAATTCATAGAACTAGACCATATTGAATAGTTTTCAGTCCCTTTCAACTTAACACTAACAATGGTTAAAGAACTAGAATCACTAGGGTTAAGGTACAATGGGTCCCCAATATCTAATTTTCTTATTAAGGTCTGAGAAGTACTACCAGTATCACCCATATTGACAACCAAGAATCAATCAACAAAACAGAATATTAACTATAAACAAAAAATGCAAAACTGTATCAGAGGCGAGATTCCAAGTTCATCACTTTATAGGTGTCTGGACAAGCATAACCTAGTTGCTGACTCAGACTACTACTCAAACAGAGAAAAAATCACAGTATACAAAAACCAAACAGACAGACTCAATCAAGTGCTGTCCTGACTAGCCCGGTAACATAAATGCCTAGACACATCAATGCATATGAAACAACAAGAAAATAAAGAGAAGAGAATAGAAAATTCTCACAACAACATTTAACTCCTTCAAAGCAGATCCACATTATGACTTTCTAGGGTTATAAAATAGATTCAAGAAAAACCAGCAAGAAAGAATATCTGGTTGGTTTGCCCTGAACCTTCTAGGGTTCAGAGACCAACACAATCTTCAAACAGAATAACAAAGATCTTCTTCTTTCTAATACCACCTAACCTTTGCTAGGGTTTCAACAACACCAGATCTGTTCACATCTAACCAGATCTATACCTTCACACACTCCAAGAAACGATCAAAATAGTTCTATGACAACAAAATTTATAAAAACAACAAATAACCAGATCGAACCCTATATCAGACAGCGGAAACTCCAGAATTATACATAAGAGCAAACTTTGCTCTGATACCATGTAAAATGGCATGAACTGAACCAATACAAAATAAATACCAAAAATAATGACAAAACAGGTGACATAAATCTTGCTAGTTTATCCAACCCAAAATCACCCAACCAAACCCTAGACTCAAGAATATGAGATCTGAATAGTCTTTGAATTGAGTCCTTGTTGCTTTGTAAGGCTTGTGCTTCAAATATGATCAAGGTAGTCTTCTTTCAATTCAGGATCATCAATGGTTGGATTTTCAGATAGGGACTTACTCAAATCCTTAGCAAATTCTTCAATGTTCCTCACTTTGCTCAGTTGAAATTGCAAGGATATTTGTAGAGCCATGTCATCCTTACCCTTTGATTTATCTTTTGCTATGGTCTCAGCTTGTCTAGCCTTTAACTTTATATATTCATCTAGATTCTTAGGCTTTCGATACCCCAGATGAGATGGAAATTCTCTTTGTTTTGGATCCTCTATCTTGAAGAAAGCCTCTATCTCTCCTTTGACAACAAAAAGTTCCAGAGGGTATAGAGCAACCATTCGGAGAAATTAGGATGATAGGTACATGGTTGGAAATGGGGTTTCAGGATGTGGCAAGGATGAGGATGGTTGTGAAGTGGATTGTGATGATATAGGGAGTGATGATTGACTCTCTTCATCATCATCATCAACAACAAAAGTTTTCCTTTTGCATTGGAATTTTATTCTAGGAGATGGTGGATGTAAAGGAATTCAAGGTGGTGTGGATAATGGTTTGGTTAATGTTGGAAATGTGAGTAGGGCAGTGGTTTGAGAAACATCTGTTGGAACATCTGTTGTTCCAGCATCTGCTATCACAACATCTATCCTAACATCTGTTGAGTTTGTCTGGACAGAGGATACAGTAGCTTCAGCAGTTGTTATAGAAGAGATGACAATTGGTTGTCTTGTTTTTCTTGCAGACTTTCTTTGTCTTGAAATACCAACATCTTCTTTTTCCAACTGCTTGGCTTTTTCTTCTTCAATGAGCATTAAAGCTTTAGCTTCAAGTGTATTTTGTCTCTTCTGCTTTTCAACACAATCCTTTCAGCTTCTTTGTTTAGGGTCTCATCAATCCCTTTTCCCAAAGTTGCCTCGGATGCTTCAGCATTGCTAGCAATGGTTTCTGGCTGTTGTTGCACCTTTGATTTAATAGTTGAATCAGGTTGCAACTTTCTCAAGTTATCTTTCTCCCCCTTTTGGCATAATTTGTTATGTCATCTAGAAGAATAATAGCCGGGGCAGAGCCAATAGTTTTCAGGAAATGGTCTTTGATGGCTTTAATGGCTGCTGGTGTATCTTTGTATCTAGCCTCAACCATATTTCTGATCAATTTCATGTGGGTTTCATGCTGAATGTCTGCTAATTGTCTCTGCGGTAGGATAATTGGTTGAACAACTTTCCATAGCTCATCAGCATTTTTAGTTGGGGATGGTTGAGGTTGAGAATTTTGAAGCACCTGTTTCATCATGGATTTGATTTCATTATTAGATGATTCCATGGTATTGATTCTCTCCGTCAATTCTTGGTATTTTAATTTTTCACCTAAGTGAATATGATCACCTAAATTCCTACTAGAGGTAGTTGTATTTAGATCATCAACATGAGGAATCTCAATGTTTTCAGAACCAAATGCCCTTTGTTCTTGGTACTCGGGACTTCCAATTGGTTCAGAGGATACTATTGTAGGCTCAGCAGGTTGCCTTCAAGGAAGTCTTATGTATGTAACCACTGTCTAATTGAGCCACTGTTGTAGCAGCAGTTGTAGTAGTTGCTTCACTTGAATAACCACCAAGAGTTACATGTAACTCATGGGGTGTAGTCTCCTCAACTGGTTCTAGGTTGGTTGATTGAGTTTTCTCAGATCAGCCAATGATGGATTTTACTCTCAGTGATAGGTGAATGAGAGGGATTGCTTGTAATCTGAGTTTTCTCAATAGCTTGAAACAGGGGTAAGAATGTGGAAGGAATTGGAGAGGGGGGGTAGTGGAGTAGAGAGAGACATAGCCCTGGGAGAGGGGCTTGAGAACAGATGTTTAAGTGAATCATCTGCCTCATAGTGTGGGTCCCCTGTGCTTGCAACTTGTTCCTTTTGTGAGGAAACAAGAGGAGCTTGTGTTTGTGGAGATCTTTGGACCATCTGCTGTGAGGAATTAGAAGTAGTGGTTTCATGTGACTTTGGTGCTGTCACATGTAAAACATCTGGGTTCTCATCTTCCAGAGTTACCGTTTTGGGTTGTTTGGTGTGCTTTTTAGATTTGGTGGGTTTATATTTGGGTTTTTCTGGTGGGGGTTGCATAGCACTAGTTGTAGTGCCATGTTCACCAAAAGCAGTAGGCTCAGTAACAGAGGAAGGAGTAGTGGATGTGGTAGTAGTTAAAATTTGCTCAGGCTCTGTAACTTCTGTTTTTAAAACCTTCAGTCTTTGAGTTAAGAGTCTAGTAAAAGTTTCATGTTTAAGGCTGCCAACTTCACAGATGACACCTTGTTGAAAATCCATAGCAGAAACTTGTTTTTACAAATAGAAACTCAACAACCTAGGGTTTATCAAAAAAGGTTTACCCTTTTTAATATTGTTAAAGTTTGCAACCAAGTCAGAATACAATACATGAGAAAAGTTATATTTTGAGTTTGTTAAAATAGCATAACCCAGGCACTGAATGTTTAAAGGTATTTCGTTAAAAGCAGTTGTCTTGGCTGACAGACATAACAAAAGTGTATGGAAAAAGAATTTCATCTCAGCGGGAAATTCAGGTTTAAAAATGGTAATACCTGTTAGTTGACCTTCATAACCACGCTCAATGAATTCAGTATGTAAATCTTTCTTTAGGAAAGAAGTGGGGTCATCTAGGTCATTAAGACCAAATATGGTGGGGATAGTAGATGGAGAAATTTGAACAAGTGACTACCCAATCTTTGTTGTAATGGAAAAAGGCTTTTTGTTTTGAATCTGGACTTTAGCGTTTGCCCAAAATTGTCTAAGAGTGTCCAGATAGATTGGAGCTTTAGCCAGTAACACATCTTTGTATGATGATGTTTGTAGAACATCGATCACGGAGTGAAAAGCAGTATTATTATTTGTTTTTCGAGTATCAGAAGGTAGTTGTGGGGAGTTTTGATGATGAGATTCATGATTGAAGAGTGATTATTGAGGGTTTGGAAGAAGATGAGAGGAATGGAGATTTTGATTGATAATTTTTGAAATCGAAACGGCAAGTGGAACGTCGTTTGGATGAAACTGGGTTTATAAAGTGAAAAGTGAATATTGACGTGACAACGGTTTCCAAAAGATCTGATGACTAACATCTGTGCACGTGTAAACTCTGTTGGATAATGGAAGACAGTTGTTTGGAAACCTATGCTGGATACTAGCAGTGGTTCCGAACAGATGAATGATAATGGTGATTTTACACTATCAGAGGATAGATTATCAGTGGATTGGGAAAACCGTGGTTTCACCAACAGTGGATGTAGAACAGAGGATACTCTTTTAGCAACGGATGGATTTGCACGCCAAGCAGAGGTTTGGAGAAACAGTGGTTAGAGCAGACTTTATAGAATTATTGAAAAATTTCAATTTTAGCTATTTTTAAGGATGGATTTTTGACTTTCTGAAAACATTTAATGCTGTTTAGTCATGGAACATAAATGCTTGTGTTTATTCCATATTTAGCATACAAATTCTAGAGATCAGACTTTCAAAGGTAGATATATCTAATGCCTTTGTTAGAACATCTGCCACTTGTTTTTTAGTTGGAACATGATGCAGAGAAATCAAACTTTTTTCATAGCAATCCCTCACAAAGTGATGTATGATGTCAACGTGCTTTGTGGTAGAATGAGATACTGGATTTATTATGATGTTTTCAGCTGCTTGACTATCTAACATGAGAGGAGTCTTTAAAGCAGTTACACAAAATCCAATAGTTGATTTTGAAGCCATAGGATTTGAGCAATCCAGCTTGTAGTAGCAATATACTCAGCCTCTACTGTGGATGTTGATACTGCAACTTGCTTTTTGCTTTGCCAAGACACTAAGCAATTGCCTAGGAATTGACATCCTCCTGAGGTTGACTTCCTTATGGTGTAACATCCAGCAAAATCACTTTCTAAATAACCTAAAAGCTCAATATTTCCATTAGCTGGATACCAGATACTAAGTGTGGGAGCACCTTTTATGTATCTGAATATCCTTTTTACAGCAATGAGATTGGACTTCCTAGGTGCTGACTTGGATCTTGCACAAACACATGTTGCAAACATGATGTCTGGCCTTGATGCAGTTAGGTTATAATAAAGAACCTATCATGCTTCTATAAAGAGTTTGATCAACCAAGTAATCTTTGTCATCAACAGTGACTAGCTTTGTGGTTGCCATGGGTGTGCTACATCGTTTACAATCATTCATATCAAATTTTGTAAGTAGTTCTTTGACATACTTGCTTTGGTGAACGAATGTACCATTTTGCAATTGTTTTACTTGGAGACCAAGAAAACATTGGAGCTCACCCATTGCACTCATTTCAAACGCTACTACCATGAGTTGTCTGAACTCTTCACACATGGCAAAGCATGTGGATCCAAAAATGATGTCATCCACATAAATTTGGACAAGCATCAAATCCTTTCATCTCTATTTCAAAAATAAAGTTTTATCAATTTTACCCCTTGTAAAGCCAATGGATAAGAGAAACGTGGAAAGAGTTTTATACCAGGCTCTTGGTGCTTATTTCAAGCCATACAAAGCTTTGTTAAGCTTGTATACATAATCAGGATAAAATGCATCTTCAAAGCCAGGAGGTTGATAAACATAAACCTATTCTTTGATCTTACCATACAAGAATGCACTTTTGATATCCATTTGAAACATCTTGATGTTGTGGTTGGCAGCATAGGCTAAGAACAGTCTGATGGCTTCTAGTCTTGCTACTGGAGCAAAAGTTTCATCATAGTCAATGCCTTCTTCCTGTCTGTAACCTTGAACCACAAGCCTAGCTTTATTCTTGACAACAATACATCTTTCATCTGTTTTATTTTTGAAGACCCATTTTGTGCCAATTGGACATACATCCTTTGGCAATGGTACAAGTTCCCATACTTGTTGTCTTTTAAACTGAAGGAGCTCTTCTTGCATGGCTTCTACCCAACTGTTGTCTTTTAGTGCCTCTTCGTACTTGACAGGTTGTGTGAGAGATAAGAAACCAACAAAAAGACAAATGTTTTGGGATTGACTTCTAGTGAGCACCCCTTCATTGATGTTGACAATGATGAGATCAGATGGATGATCTTTCAGGTAGATTAGTTCTCCCTTCTATGGAATAATGGCATTTTAAGGTGAAGGCTGCAGATGGGAATCATCTTAGCTAACATCTGTTGGCAATTTTGAAGAGCCAAAATCTATTTGAAAGGGAGGTGGAGGTATTGGTGAGAGAGGTGTGAAAACATGATGACTTTTATCCACAGTGGTTGGACTTTTATCAACAGAGGTTATATTTGATGAGATGGCAGAGGATTGAGGATCAGTAATGGTTGATCCAGAAGTGGCAGAGTTTTCATAGTTGTTAATAACATATGTTCCTCTGATTGTGGAAGTGACTTTATATTGTGGAATCACAATGTCATATCCATAGTCTTGTTGTGGAGACTGTGTTGTACCTGCAGGGTCAGTCTTGAAAGACACAGCTTCAAAAGTGAATTTGCTTAAATTAAAAAGTTCAGCAGGATTTGCTAGGATTTTTAATGAAGAAAGTTCATTGAACTTAACATTCAAGGTCTCTTCCACACACATAGTCCTTGAGTTAAAGACTCTGTAGGCTTTGGTAGTGGTTGAATATCCCAGAAAATAACCACAATCTACTTTGGCTGCAAATTTTGAAATTGAATCTTTTAGATTTAAAATGAAGCATGGGCAACCAAAGATTTTAAAGTATGAGATCAGTGGTTTAATCTTGAACAGAGTTTCATAAGCAGTGGATTGATGCCTGGGGTTGATCAAAACTCTGTTTTGAACATAGCAAGCAGTGTTTATAGCCTCTGCCCCAAAGGACACGGGTAAACCAGAGTCTGCAAGCATAGTTCTAGCAACTTCAATTAAAGTTCTGTTTTTCCTTTTAACCACCCCATTTTGTTCTGATGTTCTTGGAATGCTATACTACCTTACAATTCCTTTTGACACACAAAACTCATCCAACTCTTTATTTTTAAACTTTGTCCCATTATCACTCCTAAAGACTTTTACAGACAGGTCAAATTGCTTTTCAACTCTTTTAACAAAGTCTTGCAAAATGTCTGTAGTTTCATCCTTGGAGTGCATGAAGTAAGTCCATGTAAACCTTGAAATCATCAACTATGACAAGACAATATTTCTTTTTACTTAGACTCATGATTTTTACAGGGCCAAACGAGTCCATGGGTAACATTTGTAAGCACTGACTTGTTTTGGACTCACCAATGGGTTTGTAAGAACTTTTATGTTGTTTTCCTTTTAAACAGGAAACACAATGTTCTTCTCTTGTGAAAAATTTTTGTGGTAAGCCTCTTACAAGGCCTTGTTTAGAGAGTATGGTGATAGTTGTTAGATTTGTGTGTCCAAGTCTTTTGTGCCATAGTTCTGTCACTTTGTTAGAGGCAGCTGAGAACAGACAGACATCAGTCATTGGATTATCCTTCAGCATATCAACCATATACACATTGCCACTTCTATGAGCAATAAGTTGTGCTTTGCTCTCAGCTATAATTTGATCAATCTTTTTAACCACTTCTGGCCCAACAATCTGACAAGTTTTCTTAGTGAAGAATGACCCATAGCCCTTCTCACTCATTTATGAAACACTAAGAAGATTAAATTTCATATTGTTAATAAGATTGGCATTTTCAAATTCGAGTTTCCCAGCCTGAGCAGTTCCTGACCCAAGCACCTTTCCCTTTGAATTTTTATCACCCCCTCCATGAGCCATGAAGTCTTTGAGAAGGGCTCTACATCCTGTCATGTGCCTGGAGCCTCTACTATCTACATACCATAAACTATTAAGGCAAGTAGGAGTTCTCTGCACAGTGGTAATTAATTAGTTTGGGTGGGTTTCCAAAGTCAAAATGGCTTTGGAAGGGCTCACAAACATGTCAGTCTCAAATTTAGAAGAATGGTCAGTGGTTTGAACAGATCGTTGTAACATTTGTTGAGACCCATCTCCTACCAAATGATAGTAACCATGAGGATGCCTATTTACTCTTGTTTTTGAGGGCTTTTTGTAACCCTCATAACTAAGAGGTACCTTTTGGAAATTGGTTGGCCATATCCCTGCACCTCTCTGGGAGCATAGGTATTATATAGTGCTTTAGTAATAGTTGTTTCAACAGGCACAAAGGTCTATTTAGACTTTCCTTTTGAGTACCAGTCTTTGAACTCTCCGGTGTTTTGGATTTATACTCATTTTTTTCACATCAAAATTTTTGAGATAAACACACTTTTGAGTTTAATGATTTGTTTTATTACAAAGTGTGCAGCTTGGAAATTCAATGACCACACTTGTTTTGTTAATATCATAAGCTTTTAGAAGAAAACAGTTTTTGGTAACATGGTTCTTCTTTTCACAAAAACCACAAAACATGTTTTTGATCTTTTCTTTCTTATTCCCTTTTTCTGACTTTTTGTTAGCAGATGTTGTAACATCTGCTTGTAAATTTGTTATGCGAATGATTCTTGCCTTTGGTGCTTTGACACCTTCAATGGTTGAAAATCCATTGGCTTAAAAATTTTCAAGAATGTCATATTCATCAGACCATGTGGGTTTAAATTGATATTTCTTAATCTCCTCAAAGGTTGAGGATCCCTCATGTCTTCCTAAAACAATTTTATTTCCATTTTTATCAATGACTTTCATTTCTTGAGCAACCAAGTTTGTTGGAACAATTTCAACCACACCATAATCATCTCCAGTAACATTTTCAGAAATGTGGTCAATTTCTTTGAAACCAATGCCAAATTTATGTTACTTTTGACCTGGTTTTCTAGCAAAATCTTATAACCTTTACATGATTCAACCCATTTTTCACAAGTGATTTGGGTGGATTGCAACTCCTTTTTGCAAACCTTATATTTTTCTATCATAGTTTGGTGTTGGTCCTTGGTTATGTTGGCTTCATGTTTTAAGCTGCTGATTTCATATTCTTTTCCAAACAGTTTAGTTTTTAGCTCTTTGAAAGCTTTTCAAACTGCAATTCATCATCCAAAATCTTATTCCTAAGGTTCTCATTCACCTCTTTATGTTAGCAAAAACTATGATGCATTTATCTGAACATAGATCCTTTAAGACCTGAGGAGATACCTTAGTAGCAGCCATCATGGCACAATCACATTCACCTTCACAAACACTAGCATCCCATGGGTCAAACAGAGGTTCCAAATCTTCATCAACCCTTTCTTTTGTAACAACTGTTTCATCATGAATATTAGACACAATAATTTAGACTCCACTTCCTCAAATTCAACACCCTCAACTATAGACTCTAATGCCATAAAGCAAAATTCATTTTGTTTCTTTTTAGTATCAGCAATTAGAGCAAAGTTTTCATCAGTCAGATCCTCAGGCAAACTACTCCAATCAACAAAGCCCTGAGTAAAGAAGCTCTGTTGATTAACCTTTGCCTAAACAGTGGTTTGGGTAACTTGTTGTGCAAGTTGCATTTGAACCTGAGTAGCTGGTGCTTGAACATATTGAATTTGAGGAACAATGGTTTGAATATATTGCACAGGAACAGTGGTAGCAGGGTGTGCAAAATGAGCAGTGTTTTGCATATGAGGAGTAGGGGCATATTAGGAATAATGGACAGTGTTTTGAGGTCTAGGGCTTGACTGTTTGACAATTGGTCTAGTTGATTGAGACCTACATTCTCTAGCAAAGTGTCCTAGCCTATTACATTTATATGACTTAATCTTTGACTTATCCAGCCTAACTTTTAGCTCCCCATGCAACCCTAGAAACTTTCAACCAGTTCTCTTGTAATATTTGTTAGCCCTAACACTTAATAGAGCTAACTAGTGCAAAATATCAATCTCTACCAAATCTGAAGGATCAAAATGTTGATGGTCATTCAACTCAAAGCATAATTTATCAGAAGTTTGGCTTTCCCCATTAGCAGCAAATGCATAATTAGGTGTGTAAGGGTCAAAGTTTGAAATTTCCACCAGAAGTTATATCAATGAAATGATCATAACTCTGATCCTTACTACTGCCAGTAACTTCTTCTTGGCCAAACAGTGTTGTACTACCAAATGCATAGTCATCAGCCACCTTGCCAGATTATTATAGCTTCTTTTTCTGGTTCAGCTCTTTCTCATAAGTGAGGAGCCTATCATGAAGCTGTGTTAGACTCATTTCTTTAAACCCGACTGAATTTCGAGTTACAAAAGCTATAGTGTCCCACTTGTCTGGTAACGATCTAAGAAAAACGACTATTTAGAGTCGAATTTGCAAGTGTAACATTCACCAGTTTAAGTGCACTAATGAGATAGCTAAATCTTTCGAACTATTGGGTTAGTGACTCTCCTTTAACATGACAAAACGTTTCATATTGTTGATTCAGAACCTCTCTGTTGTTTTCATTCACTTCCTCAGTCCCACCGAATTTCTCTTTCAAAGCATCCCATAATTGCATTGCACTGTTGCAATGCAATAGGCCAGCATAGATATCCTTTGGCAATGCAGAGGCCACGATGCTAAATGCCTTTGCATCTAGCTCGATTTTTTGGAAATCTTCTCGGAATAATTTTCACGAATCTTGGTACTTGGACTTTAGGGTCCTCTGTACTCGGTATCCTTGGAACATGAGGTCCAAAAATGACTGACTTCCAGCAATCGGTGTGTTGCTGAGCAAGGACATGACCCATCCGTCTTTGCCAGATATTATACTCAGAGCTGACAAGGATCGGTGGTTTAAACATGTTGCCGGTGTTATGAGGATCTTGTGAAGTGTGTGACATTCTGATTGTTTACAAACAGTTTTTGTTTAAGAACTTTGAGAATGTAATTAAACTCTATTTTCAATAAAAACGAACAAACTGAATTAGCAGTGAGAGCTAATCTATTCAAATCAAATTAATTGTTAAATCAAATTCGATTGATCAGGTTCTGATACCAATTGTTAGGATCTGAGTTTGAAATTGTTATGAAAGTTCTAAAGAAGAAAAATGAAAGATGATAAATCGGATGTAAATGCAGTGGAATGAAGAACTTTGATTTATAACAACTGAGAGATTGTTTTCATTGTCATGCTTTCGTAATTATGATTACTTGCATATAACTCACAATCTCCCTCTCAGCCTAAGATCACTGATTTGTTCGTAAAGAATGTAAGGAAGAAATATTAGATTGATAAGTGATGAAAAGTAATCAAATAGAACAGTATAGGCACTGTTTTATTTATACTACAATCTAACCAGTGAGCATCTTATGACGATGTCAGCAGGGAAGTGACATATAACAATATTAACAAACTAACAACATCTACTAAGTTAACCACTGTTATGGCTAAATATTACAAAGACTAATAGTAAACACTTATGAGACATCCTCTGTTGGCTTTTAGCAGAGTCTTGCCTTGGCAGACCTTTATGTAGGTCCACTTGGAGGATCAAGATTAACCTACTTCCCAGTTTATACAACACAAAGACAAGTGTAGAATCCTCGTATGTATGCAAACCAAAGCAAAGTAAGAAACACAGGATAACCAAAGATTCAATATCTTGATTAAAAATAGAGAACTAGTACAAACACATACAAACAATGTTCATACAGACTCATGAAATACTCTCTGTGTTCTTGTGTCTCTCTCTAGCTTGTTCACTGATGTCTCACGTCTAACCCTAACACTGAGGAGTGCATGACTGCTTATATAGTGCTCACACCTAGCAACAGAATGAAGAATGTTGCTGGTCATACGAAACACCACAAGACACGAAAAACCTTCTCCAAAAGATGCTCGTACGAATGACCCATGGCTTCGTACGAACACAACCTGGCTTGTACGAATCAAGCAGGATGCTTGTCACATGAGCTACTCGTACGAATGGAATGTGACTCGTACGAGCAACATCTTGTTTGTACGAAGCATCTCTCAATCGTACTTTGATGTGTTCTTCGGAGAACGTGCCAACAGACATGACGTACACAAGACTTAACAATGTGCACACATGCAACTGTTTTACACAGATAAACTAATCGTCGTACTAAACCAAGATAGGAGGATATCTTGATTTGGTAGACACGACCAAACTATTCAGACACATTAAACAAAGACCGTACAATTACAGACATAACTAAGAACAAGCGACAGACATAAAAGTGTATCAACAAACTCTCCCTTGGGTGTTGCTTGGTCTTCGGTCTTCATTCCGAATTGCTTGTTTTATCAACAAACTTCCCAGAAGATCTTCAATCCAACGTTGATTGATAATCAACGCTTCAAAACTTTTCCAGAAACACCAAACCTTTCTTGTTTCCTCTTGAGTGTCACTGGACGTAACTGAATCGGTCACGATCTACTGTACATTAGATTCTACCTCTGGAGTTGAAGAAAAAACTTTTGGTTGCGAGGATGAGGCTGAAGCATCAAGATTGCCAGGGTCTTCACTATCCTGATCATATTTACGTTTAATCTCCTGTGGTTTGCATCTTTTATTCCACATAATGTTCACTTGCTTTCGGCTCATTTCAAATACGTCTTTAATACCATCAAAGCCTTCAACCTGTGTAGCATTACGAGAATAATACCATTCTCTTAAGTCATTATGTTTGATCGGAGTGTCGCGCCCTGGTCAAAGATAATATTTATATACCCAAATTACCCTTAACAATGCGTTAGTGGTAGTAAGGGGTCGAACCACGAAGAGTTTTGGGTTGTGTTCAGATGTGATTGATTTTTGGTAAAAGTGTCACTTTATGAAGCTTGCTATTGTATTGTTTAGTTTGGTTATTTGGTTTGAAAGAATGTCGGAATGATCCGACGAATTTGATTTACTTATCTACTTACTAATTTAAAACGATTGCATAAAACTATGTCACTTGATTAAAAACAATGGTTTGTGAACAAGGTTCACACCTGGTTCAACAAATGCAAGACCTAGGGTTACTACCAAATTTTACTTGATTCAATTGAATTTGTTTTAACGGTTTTGATATCACAAAGCTTAGGTGCCAATTGCTATCACGTATGTAACGGACCACAACACACTTTCTAACTTCGGACAAATAATCCCTTTTGAAAGATAAAGCATAAATACACAAACTTGTTTCACAAAGTCAAATTTTAAAATCATTCGACAATTCGCAAATATAGTTCAAATGCAAGAAAACTATCAATCAATTCAAAACTACAACTCAATTTGTCACAAAATCAACCAAATTCATAAAGTAACCCTAAATCTTACAAATGTCTACACTGTGGTGAAACCTTCGGGGATTAGCCGCTCATGGTGAATGGAACTTGATCAACGGAGAATTGAGACTCAAACACGAACATCTTGAGCTTTGATAGTGGTGATAGTGAGGATTAGGGTTTGGAATGGATGATTATGGTGGAAGGCTTGGTGGATAGGTGAGGGTGATGATGATGGATTAGGGTTAGGAATGGTGGATGGTTGATTCGCTTGATGATTGATGGAAGAGATTGATTGGAATTAAAGAAGGAGATGATCTTCTAGACTCCAAGATGGGTGCTTTTTGTTCAAAAACTCGTAACTCCTTGCTAATGGGTCAACACCAACATTAAAATCCGTTCAAAATTGAATTTCAGCGTCAGCATAAAAGGAAAGGCGTCGCCGACGGCCTCTCTAACTTCGTGTTTTTCTCCGACGCCTTAATCCACTGTCTACGAACAATTTTTGCCGACGGGGTTATCTGGGGGGTGTCACCGACGGTCCATATGGGCGTCGGCGACGGCCTCCCTAAATTGTGTTTTTCTGTTTTCCCATTTTCGCTCCCGATTGATCCGTTTTCCGCCCGATGCTCCGAAACGCTCCCGAATAGCTCCTTAAACTTCGTAAACCTGCAAAATACAAATCTAATCAAAAGTAGGCTATTCGAAACTAAAAGTTACGTAAAATGTAAACTTTAAACTCAATAAAATCAACGGTTTTCAACCACGTATCACATCCCCACACTTGTCTTTTGCTTGTCCTCAAGCAAATTTGTCTTTCACTTTCATGTGGGTTGAACAAAGAACACACTTCCCATTCTCGAGATATGAGTTAAGATCTAATATCATACTTAGTTCAAAAATTTTATCATTTTCAAATTATTTAACATTAATATGATGATCTCATATAAATATGGTTATCCAAGATTAACCTGCCTTTAAAACTCACATATCATATATATCCCTCACAATGTTCTCTCCACTCGGCTTATAATTTGGCTAATGAATAATACATTAGCACTTTTGATGTAAACACACAAACCGATTAGAACATATACCCGCATAAGCTTGCAACTCAATCATTTTCCACAACTGAACACAAATATTGAATACAAGTCAAAAGGTCTTGAACTGGTTGTAACAAGGCTAGGCTAAGGGTATGGAATGAGATGTTTTGAAAGTAGCTAAGGTGGTGAAAAACTTGATTTTTATTACATAATCACTATACTATCATAATTGACTACAAAACAATAACTACAAGGCAAAAGTTTTCCGCCTTTATTTAACAACTATCTATACATGCATTTTTCTTTTCTTTTCTCAATTTTTTTTTCACAATCTAAAATCAAGTTTTCGTCATACGGGTTAAAATATAGGGTTCAAAGGTCAAGGGCTAAATGGGTTGGTCAAATGAAAGGTTTAGGCTCAAAATTGGCGACTAGGGGATTGATTTTTGGGTAAGGATATATAAATGGCGTAAAGTAAAAAGGTTTACCTAATACCTTAATCATTCTTGTGCTCATATTCGGTCTATGGTCTCAAACGTATCAAAAGTTGCAAGTTCTACAATACATGACTAATGGTCCACTCAACCAAAGAAATATATGCATATGTGATATGTAAAAGTGGCTCAAAATCTTGTATATAAGGTATGGTATGCGATATGTATAAAATGCAAGTTTCTTAGGCGGATTATTCCCAAATAACCACCCGTTAAATACCCGTCATGTTATTTATTTGAACTTGACCATGACTAATGACCACATGGGTTGTGCCATCCCTCATTAACTTAGTTACTTGTGCCTTTTAGATCGCTTTAAACAAAGACATTTTGAAAAATTTTTGAAAATTTTCCCCTATCCCCACACTTGAGGTCAACATCGTCCTCAATATATAGTGTATAAATGAACGGGTCAAAATTGAAAAACTTTTTCTCCCCATCCCCACACTTGAGATCGACATTGTCCTCAATGTGAGAAAATGGAGCTTTTAAAAGCGCACAAGGGACGTGACATGACCGACTTTCCTAAAATTCCACCCGGAGAAAAAAAATACAAAGTACAATCCACTTATTAAGCAACATAGACCAAATCAAAACTAAAGGAAATGTATGCACCTGGTTTTCGCTCATTCCTCGTGTGCTCTTCAATTTCAACAAAATGGTTGATAAACTAACCCAATGCATCTACAAATTTCAATCTTCGTGTAGAAGCAAGCTTCTCACAACTACAAAAATTTGTTAGTTATTTAGTTCTACCATTTTTATTAAAATAGTTACCAAGGCATATAATTTATTCAATTTTTTTTTTGATTTTTTTTGTAGAAAAGGAGAATTTTGCAACAACAACCTAAACTCACTTTCGTATGAATCACGTTGCATTTAACGTATGCAACAAGCCCTTTTAAACCTTCTGATAGCTTGGGAGGACGAGTAGGTCTCATGAGGGTTATCTAGGGAACACACCCACAAAGTTCATTTAACTACTAACACGAAAAGAAAATAAAAACTAAAATGTACACAAAAATTACAACAACAAAGAAAACATACCGGCTCATCGTTGGTATCGCTCAATTGGATCTACCGGTGGGTATGGCTGATAGGGATATCCGGTGAGGGCTGACATCATATCGTGAAAATCGTCAAGCGGCCCCCTTTCACCTTCAGCCGGCGCTGGGAACCGTGGAGGGATGAAACTGGAGCCAACGGCTTCGGGCCAGTGCGGAGATGGATCAGAAGGCCCAGTGGGAAGAGGTAGGTTCTCGTAAGATACCCTAGGCGCGTGCTCTTAATATGGACGACCTACTTCCCAATCTCGGTGTTGGCGCTCTTGATCATGCAAATGTTTGGCTTTATTTACCGCCATCTGTTGCGCCACCGCCATCGCATGCCATCGGCGGTCTTCCAACGCGTTTTGTTCAGCATGCAACCTATCTTGCTCTTCCTCCCACGCTTGTCTTCGAGACAATTCTTGTTCCTGATACAAGTCTTGTCTCTCCATAAACGCCTATTGAGCAGCCCACTGCTCCTGCTGTCTCTCCCAATAATCTTGCTCTTTTGCCCAATGAGTAGCATCTTCATCCCAATGGGCCTGCTGTTGGACCCCCCAATCTTGTTCCCATTGTCGCCTCCGCTGTTCATAGTCCGATTCTCCCCAATACACGCGGAGACGTTGTCATAAACGTCTTGCTGTCCCCGGTTGTAGTTGGGGTATCTGGGTTTTCGTCGGTTTGGGATGAAAGTAGCCACCCTGGCCGAGATTTCTCGACATGGCCGGGTGTATCTTTGACGCGGCCCCCTTGGACCTTGAGGCTCATCTTCCTCTTCTTCATCTATCATCTCATCTTCTCTTGCAGCCTCTTGAGCTACACTTGGGAAACTAAAACCGATGCCCTTGATCATCGGTGACGGTGGATTGGTGGCCGTACACCTGAACTTGGATCTTCCAATGTTGCTTCATCGACGCGAAGCAAATCTGATCCACTGGTTTTAACACCCACAACGAATCAACTGGTAACTTGTTTTGTTGCACTATCACCACTAATAAGTCATACATATGGTATCATCTTTCGAGTGTACGACTCGCGCGTGTCCCAAGTGTTGATCATGACTAGATGGCACCACGATAACTTGGGGGTTCCATAAAGCAAAGCGTGGAGCACCCGACAGTCCGACGCCTTCACCTTCCCTCGGTCCCCAAATTTGACCATTATATTCTCAAGAGAAAAGGGTTGAAGAATCTTCCCTTCAACCGATAGTTGACTTCGAAGAGCGGCCCCACCATCCGAATAGGGCAAAACCGATTCTACCATTCCTTAAGGATCCGCGGTATTGACCTTATTATCCAAAAATTAGTCAATAGTGTAGTAGTCATACTTATTGACCCCTAACAAATCGAACCGGGCGATATAATTCATTGTCTCAAAAGACATCACCATCTGCCCACTACCAGTGTCACCCAACAACTGCCATGTACTAGCGGGCCATCCTTATTCACGAACCTGAGCGAGGCCAACCACTCACAACAGCAGCCAAGTATATCCTTGGTGTGATATCCTCACACCAATCCAAAACTCTTTCCCAACCAATCCTTTCAAACATTTGAACGATCCCTATCGTTCTAAACTCCTCTACATTCAATGTGCGCTCTGGCACAATCCGTTCCGGGATCGTTGTTTGCACCCCGTTAACCATCTTCCATTTCCACAACCTAACCTCCAACCACCTATCATTAAGCCTTGAGAGAGGTCGTCGTTTATTACTCTCCCAAGGTTCACCGACACTACTATCCTGAATCCTTTCCCATGTCCAATCTTGCAGGAATATACGATCTTCATTATCTTCCAACCTAGTTAACTGCTCCCACTTCCTTGCTATTTTCTCCGATGATGACCCGGCTCCCCGAAGAGGAACCTTGACCCGAAACCTTGCTACGTTTTCGGCTTGCCATATCTACAAAACACAAGCAATTAACCTCCACACCCTTTTCCTTAGATTTTGGGACGGGGATGGTCACAACGAGTGTACTTTGCTCATTTTTTAAAACATTTTCTTTTCGACCCGTTTGACCGTCAACATTCTCATCATCGCTAGCCTCTTCCACCACAACAAACTAAGGTGGTGGTGACACGGCACCATTATCAACAACTCGACCACCACGCAAAGAAATTTTATTAATAGGTACCTCACATGTGTTCTTTGAGCTTGAGCCTTGATACTTTGGATTCACAGTCGTATCACTAGGTAGCTTCCCTCCATTGCCTCTCAATTGCGCCATCTCCTCCGCAAGTTGCCCCACTTGCTTCTCCAAAGCTTTATGCGACTTGTCAGGAACCTCGAACTCTTTCTTCATTTCCATCTTGATCTCTTGATTCGACGTTGTGATGGCATTCCTGATAGCATCTAGTTTGGAGCTTACGAAGTCTTCACCACCCATCGGAGGGTTTGCAATACCACCTCCATTACCACCTTGATTGTAACCCCTTTGATACACGCCTTCGAGGTTTTGATAGTGTTGGCCACTCCCTTGGTTGTAATTTCATTGGTACCCTCCTTGATTACCGCCTTGGCGGTTTTGATACATCGAACCCCCTTGATTTCCACCTTGATTATTCGTTTGAAAGTTAGGGTTCATCTGATTTGAAGCAATTCCATAACGAAAGTTGGGGTAATTTATCAACCCCGGGTGATAGGTATTTGAGTTCATATTGAACTGTTTTCTCTCACCATAGAATTGATTCACCTCTTCACTCGCTTGTACCATGCCCACTTGACATTCCTCAGTTCGATGTCCAATATCCCCACAATCTTCACACACTGCAAATTGGACCGCCCCAACATCTTCCTTTTTCATTCTTGCCAACTCTCTCTTCAAAGTGGCAATTCTATCCTTGGCGCTTAAATCAAGATCGGGAAGAGATCGAGAGGTTGGATGCTTCTATGATCGGTCCGCCATCGCGACTGCTTTTGTATTTTTACTCATCCGCTCCAAAAATTCCCAATCATCCTCCTCGTGATTGTTCAACAAAGTCCCATTGCTAGCCGATTGTAAATACTTGTGGTCATCGGCATCTAACCCCTATACAAAGCACTTAAGCAATTCCCACCTTGGAATTCGGTAATGAGGGCATTTTCTGACCAACTCCTTGAAACGGGTCAAAGCCTCATGTAACAACTCCCCCGGTAATTGCCTGAACGACTGGATTTTGTCTCTTGCATCATTGTTCTTGGCAATGGAATAATATTCATCTAAAAATACTTGCTGCATCTCTGCCCATGTATGAATACTATTCACCGACAATGTGAGAAACCATTGCTTTGCCTTATCTTTAAGGGAAAATTAAAACAGCCTCAATTTCACTTCTTCTAGGGCAAAATCATGACCTCCAATTGTGCCACAAATGGCCGAGAATTCCGCCAAATGGGTATAAATCTCGTCATTGGTTCTACCGTTGAAGTGGGGTAGAATATTGATGTAGTTCGGCTTGCAATCGAACGCCCTTCTTCCTCGAGGTGTAGGCACACAATCGGTGAGTCATTGTCGGTGACCACCGGTCTGAATCGCCCATTAACACCCCTCGGAGGTTGTTGATTTACTTGGCGTCTTGGGTCGTTCACCTCTTGATTCATGGGCCCATAATGACCTCTTCGATCGCCACCCCGATTCCCACCTTGATTTCCGCCACCGACAAATTGTGGAATTCGACCACGGTTACCATTGTTGTTACCATAGTCCCGGTTCTGTCTATCATTCCTTGGCTGACGGTCATTCCCATAACCATCGTTCCTCCCATAGCCGCCATCGTTCCCTACGAAATTGGCATTATGAAAACCAAAATCGTCATAATGAAACCCCCGAACGTTGTAGAAGTTTTCCATATTGTTGTCCCCCCTATCATCATCTCCGACTCTCTCATCATGATTTCCCCCATCGTCTGAGTATTCTGAATGATTGCTCATGTGATCCGGCGATTGATAACCGGGAACACTGTATGGCGCACCATCAGGGATATTGTTCCTCAACTCCTCAAGGTCAATGAATTGAGCTTCGTTCGTGGGATTGCCAGGACTGTTGTTAACTCCACGGTTGGCGTTAACGTTTTGGTTGTTGATATTTGGTGGTATTAGGTTTTTCCGGTTTTGGTTTGAAGGTGGAGGTGTGCGTTGGCGATTGCTTGGGTTTCGGTTTCAGTTTTGGAATGGTGGTGTTGGTGGTCTAGAGTTATGACCACCACCTGATTGTTGGGTTTGGTTTTGTGGTGGGTAGTCATATTGTTGGTGTTGTGTGTTGGGTTGGTTGGAATTCTGAGGGTCCATTGGAATGGGTCCAATGGACGGTGTAGATGGTGAATTGGCGTTGAGTGGGTTAGAAGCAAGTGTTGCCTCTAACCGGTTCGTTAAATTTCTTCTCACGACTCACTCGATTTCCGGTTCAAACACTAATGGCGAGGTCCTCCCGGAATTCCGTGTATGCATGTACTACCTGTAACCTACACAAATAACACACCCTATAACACAAAAGTAGAGACGATAATAAGAAATAAGCACTTTAAACAGTTAATCACAAAATCAAACAATTCCAAACACAAAGCGCACGAACTCCCCGGCAACGACGCCAAAATTTGATCTGAGTGTCGCGCCCCGGTCAAAGATAATATTTATATACCCAAATTACCCTTAACAATGCGTTAGTGGTAGTAAGGGGTCGAACCATGAAGAGTTTGTGGTTTGTGTTCAGATGTGATTGATTTTTGGTAAAAGTGTCACTTGCACCACCTGTAGCACCTATATCACTTGCACCACAATTACCATCATTATCACCGAATCATCATTAACTTTTCCCTTTTTACGACCAAACTTATCTTCGATCATCTTTTTCAAAATTGGTTCTTCATTATCTGACTCACTATCATCATGGCGCCACTTATCGTTTTCTGGTGCAATTTACGAGGAGGTGTGCTTTCCTTGTAACGTTTTGCTGCGACACCTCTAAAGATCTTCAACGAATGTTCCATCATAATCTCAACCTTTAGAACATCGTGGTCATTCTTTGGAAGATTCGGATGTTGCACATTTAAGATCATTTGGAGAAAACGAGGATAAATCCAAAACTTGTTTCCACCATATCCGGTTCTTCTCAGGTTTTCCTTCATGTTTGCAAAAATATACTTTGAAACACTAAACAGTTTGTTAAATGTCAAAGCTATCATTATTCCAACCAAGTCATTATTCACCATGTCAGAACCACTTCGTCTGTTGCTCAAACACTGAACTAAAACATGTAGAAATAACTTGTATCGGAGTGGCAACCATGCTTTGTTTAGATGTCCCACGAGAAAATCTCCAATACATTTCATTCTAAGCAAAAATCCACGTTTCAATGGTACTGAGAAAGGAGCTTCAGAATCATCGCCAAGCTATAATACTGAATAATGATTTCAACAGAGACATCTACGTTTAAGCCATTCACTTTCCCGTGGATAAGTTCCTGCCCATTCACTTCAATAACTTTAGCTGAATCCCAAAATTCCTTGATCAACTCTTGTATACTGTAGTCTTGTGCGTGATAGCATAATGTATACTTGAGTCGCGCAAAAACTTCATTATACCATTGTACTTAGCAAATTTGTCTTCCGGATCTAAGTAGGCCACCATGTTATGTCTTGGTTTTGACATAATTTCCACTTCTGACTTGCTAGTTCTCTTTGTTGCGGGTTTTCTTTTATGTTCCTTTTGTTCCATTCTGTACACATAAGACAACAAGGATAAGAATATAAATTCATTAGGGAATATACATAAAAAGTTTTATTTCAAATTTTTGTATGTATGTATTCCCTGTATGAAGAACTACTGACTCATACGAAATAACAATTTATTCGTACGAAGAACAACTGTTTTTTACGAACAACTGACTTAGTCAAACAAGTGATTCACTTGTACGAGTAACTGGTTCGTACAGGCGATATGTTACTCGTGCGAGTGATTTTTCACTCGTACATATATTGTTCGCACAAAACAACTTCAAGAGAATTATTCATGAGGAACTTGTTTTTCGTTAAAGATTCTTCGCTTAAAGTTTGTTGTTCACGTCAGTCAAAGTCACATGGTCAGATAATGTTCAAGTTGTTCATCTTCAAAGTATGCCAACATTATCAAATATACCTTAAAGAAATCAACAAACAACTTAAGGAGAGGTGTAAAGATGACGTGAGCAAGGTGAAAGTAAAGTTATACCAAAGAACTTCATCACCTTTTATACCACATCAAGACACTCGTGCAAACCCCTACCTTAGCTTGTACGAATTTCATTCGTACAAGACTCCAGTGGTCATTCGTACGAGTCACAATGGCTCGTACGAGTGATCTCTAATTCGTACGAGTCTAAGTTTTTCAAAACTGGACTTTCAATTGTTCGAGGACCTTAGGTTTTTCGTTGACATGTTTAAAACTTTGCACATCTCCACACTAATCGCAAGTTAAGTTAGGAAAAGTGCTCGCTAAAAAGATTTTGTTCTTTAAAATGAGTTTACCCGTTGTAAGAAAGTACTTTATGAGATTATAATAGCAAGACAAATGATTTTCAGGGTGTATCTTGGTAGAAAACTTTTGAGTTTTCATCTTTCGCTACATCAAAAATACTTTAATTTAACAACAGAGTAAACTAAAATAAAAAAACTACTAAAAGGTAAGAATAAAATGTATTTTTACTAGACAATTCTTTTTCAGAGTTTCTAGGCAAGAGAATCATACCAGCTTTTGATTTTTCCAAAAACGAGTATTTGTTCAAAACATCAAATTAAATAAATAAGTATTCTGCTATGATTATCGGTATTGTTGTCCACGTAAGCTCAACTTATCAGATATAATCATGATTAGAAGATATAATTAATGTATGATTTATACTTACTAGCCGGTGTTTAACCACTTCACGACACATTCCCGTATCAAGATATGCACGAGAGAAAATCTTACCTGTGAGTATACTGCTTATCATCTGTTTTGACGTGTATAATGTGAGATACTCACTTAGTTTGATTGAAAAAAATCCCTATGTGATTAAATCACTTATTGATGAGGATCTTGATTTTCAGATGCATGCAGGGCATAGGAGTAAGTCCGTGAACAGGTTAGTACCATCGTACCGAAAAAGAGATGAACTTAGCTCCCGCATAAAGATGTGATATATTATCACTTATTTTTGGGTGAATATGATATTTTTATCACTTATTGAACGTCGTGTGCAATATTTACACATATGTATGGTATCATGGAAGTTCTAGACTTGCGCCACCGTTCTTTTTTGGTAAAAGATTCAACCATGACACCCAGATGATAAGTCAGCATAAAGGCCACATATTTCAGAACCTTGGCATATTACTAAATGAAATTTCGGTACCAAGACCATATGCCAATGAATGGTTCCCACCTAGCTTGCAGTCCGTTATGTTTATATCAACATGCACATTTTAATCTGATTATGAGCCTACCGATACATCATAAGTAAAACTACTTATCAATTTTCATTTTATGTTTTTGACTATTTTTGACAGATCACCAGTGTGTATCATCATCTTCTCTTATCTTTCCAAGAAACTCATTTTTTATTTTTGGATTTTTTATTGTTTTTGTATTCTTCTAAATTTTTCTCCCTTTAAATAAAGAAGGTATATAAAAGAAAACTTAAATAGATAAAAGACAATTTTTTGTATTTTTGTGTTTTCCCTGTTTGTGTATTTTCTTGAAATATTCTCCCCCTAAAATATAAAACTAAGAGAAAATGAAAATTTTCTTTTATTCTTATAGTTTTAAAGAAAAAATTTACAAAAAATGATTAGCCAAGGATGATTTACTCGAGTTTCACCTTGATGCCATGACCAAAAGTAGATAGTCAAAACGAGATTTATCAAAAGCTTGTGTAAACAGGTGAGCACGTTGGTGATCGGTGTGGATTTTAACAACATTGATAAGTTTCTTTTCATAACAATCTCGTATGAAATGATACTTAATCTCAATGTGTTTGGTTTTTGAGTGCTATACAGGATTACGAGTGATCTGTAAAGTAGCTTCGTTATCAACAAAAATAGGAGTAGTTAGAAATTCAAAACCGTAGTTGCGCATTTGTTGTTGGATCCATAGAACCTAAGGGCAGCAACTAGAAGCTCAAATACACTCAGCCTCACAGGTTGACGTAGCTACACAAGTCTGCTTTTTGCACTGCCACGTGAGTAGGCGATTTCCCAAGAACTGACATCCTGCTGAAGTTGATTATGCATCAAGCAGCCACCATGATTAGAATCACTGAATGCTATCAAATCAAACGTATCAACCTTAGGGTACCAGAGACCAGTGTCCGGGCGACCCTTTAAATAACGAAAGATTCTTTTCACAACCATCAAATGAGAAACCTTTGGACTTGACTGGTAGCGAGCTAGAAGACATGTCGGGTACATTATATCGGGTCTTGAAGCAGTAAGATACATAAGAGATCCGATCATAGCACGATAAAGAGATGGTTCCACATGTTCACCCATTCCGTCAGGAGTAATCCCATGATTCCAAGCTAATGGAGTTTCCAAAGGATTTGAGTCTTCCATTTGAAATCATTTGAGAATATCCCCGACGTACTTGGTTTGATGGATGAAAATCTCGTCTTTAGATTGATGAACCTGCAAACCTAAAAAGAACGTAATTTATCCCATTGTGCTCATCTCGAACTTCTCTTGCATCACCTGCTTAAATTCTTTGCACATTCTCTCGTTTGTAGACCCAAAAATAATATCATCAACATATACTTGTACCAGCAATAAGTCCTCATTTTCTTCCTTGATGAAGAGAGTACAGTCGATCAATCCACGTCGAAAACGATTCTTCAGAAGATAGGAAGACAACGTTTCATACCAAGCCCAAGGAGCCTGATGAAGACCATACAACGCCTTATTGAGAAGCCAAACCTTGTCAGGATGGATTGGATCTTCAAAACCCGGCGGTTGCTCAACATACTTCTTCTTCAACCACACCATGAAGAAATGTACTCTTCACATCCATTTGATAAATGGTAAACTTCTTGTAGGACGCATAAGCAAAGAAGATTCTTATGGCCTCAAGACGTGCTACTTGTGCATATACTTCATTGTAATCAATGCCTTCTACCTGATTAAAGCCCTGGACAACCAATCTTGCTTTGTTTCTCATAACAACACCTCGATCATCCTTCTTACATTTGTAAACCCATCTTGTTCCAATCTTCTTGTAGTTGTCAGGCCTGTCAACCAATTTCCACACGCCTAACTTCTGAAACTACTGAAGTTCTTCTTGCATCGCTTCAACCCATGAGTCTTCTTTCATTGCCTCCTTCTAAGATTTTGGTTCAACTTGGCAGACATAGCAGGCAAAAGACCAATCATTCTGTTCCCCAGATTCCCTAATAACCGAATACAAACCAGCATTCTGATTATTCCTTAGCTGATTACGAGTCTGCACACCACTCAGGACATCTCCTATAATATTCTGCCGAGGATGGGTATTATGAATTCGAGTTTCAGGAACATTGGGAACTCGAGAATTTATACCCAAGTTGTTGATATTCAGATCAACAACTAATTCGTTTGCTGGATTCGATGAAGATGTAGAGGCATGACCTTCAGCCGTCCCTTGATTTTGCACATTTGACGTGATATCTGAAATTCCAGGAACTGCACCAGAAGTAGCTTCATTTGCATCATGGAACTCATCATCTTCTGACGAAACATTTTAATCAGCAGCATCTTCGAATTCCTCATTCTGAACAAGATTGTTAACCGAAGTATACACTTGAGGGTTAACAATAATTGGTCGTACTAATGACGAGTCAACTGCAGTATCACTTTCCAGTAGCATTTGAGCAGCTGTAGATGCATCATCAAAAGATGGCAGATTAAAGGAGTTAAACAACCTATCGTAGTCAAACATCCAAGGAGCACCCAGAGCTCTTACTGATTCAGTGTATCTTTGAACCTTAACCTCACCCCATTCTTCAATCCTTTTCGTTGACAAATTCCACACTCTGAAATTAGGAGTAGCATATCCAAGAAAGAAACCTTCGATAGCCTTTGGTCCAAACTTTCCATGTGGATCAATCATAGTGCAAGGAGCTCCAAAAGGTTCTAAGAAAGACACATCAGGTTTCCTTTTATGTAATAACTCGACACATGTTTTCCTATGCCTCTTCACCATAAGAACTCTATTCATCGTGTAACATGCAATAGCACAGCCTCCCACCAGAATTGAACAGGAAGTTCTGATTCTACAAACATAGTCCTTGTAGTTTCAATTAGAGTTCTATTTTTCCTCTCAGCGACACCATTTTGTTGTGGAGTGTAACAAAACTGTACTCATGCAAAATGCCTTTAGAAGAACAGAACTCATCCATAACATCGTTCTTGAATTCAGTGCCATTGTTGCTTCTGATTCTCCTTATCTTCAAATTGTACATATATTCGAGTAGTGTCATGAGATTCTTGAGGATTTTAGGAACTTCAATCTTGTGTGCCAACATATTCACCCATGAAAATCTTGAGTAGTCATCAGTAACTACTAAGAAATAAGAATCACCAAAGGTAGTCTTGTGTTTCATAGGTCCAAAAAGGTCCATATGAAGACGTTCCAAAGGCATATTCACGGTGTTAATTTTCTTCACAGGATGAGATTTTCTAGCTTGCTTTTCCTTTTGGCATGATACAAAGACGTCTTGTAAATGAAAGTTTTTCACTGGTACACCACTCACAAGATTGTTTTTCACTAAATAGTTCATTTTCCTCAAGTGAATGTGTCCTATTTGTCTGTGCCAAGAGATTGGTTCCTTTTCGGTGGCTTTTGAGACAAAACATGTAACTTGTGCAGACGTGGTAATAGCTTGGCTCATGTCAAGAATATACAAGTCATTAATTCTTGGAGCCGATAGGAGAATCCATTCTTTGGGAATCTTGAAACCAGGTTTCAGCACATAACATCCGGCATCATCAAAATGAATCGTTAACTTCTTGTTGCAGATTTGAGAAACACTTAGAAGATTGTGATCAATTTGTCGAACATAAATAATCTTATCAAAACTAACAACACCATTGGATACCATTCCTTCTCAAGTGACGTATCCGCCATTGTCTCCAGCAAAGGCAACATAGCCTTCTCGAATGCTTTTCACAACATAAAGGAGCCTTAAGTCGCCTGTCATGTGCCTCGATGCTCCACTTTCAACAATCCAATGACTATTCACAGTTCTTCCTGGAACACACTGCACATTTCAATACCAAATCAGTTTGAGATGGGGACCCAAGCCTTAGTGGTCTTGGGTCGACCCTTATCATCAAGAAATGTGATTTCTATTTCTTGATGATTTGGAAACTTTTTGTCTCCCCCTGAAGCATTACCGGTTTTAGGTTTCCAAGATCGTAGAAATTTACCAGAATTACTATTATTTACAGTTTTAAAAATTTCGGGTTATAACAAACTTGAAGAACTTGGTTTCTTCTCTAAAACTTCTGGTTTTAATGATTTTTCAATTATTTTTACTTGTTTACGTCTCTGCTTTTTTTCTTGTTCTTTAAAAATAGGTTTGTCTTGTTTTGGTGATAACATCGACGTTGGCAAGTTGGTTCAGGAGGGGCTTTCTCAACAAATCTGGGTTTTGCTGGGTTGGTGCAAATTTTGATTATGTTGCCAAACTCTCCACATTTAAAACATGTTCTCCTTTCAACAAATTTAGGAGATCCTATTTTATGATTTGATGTTGAACTTGTGGGTCTGGAGGTACTTGGTTCTTCTTCACACCCATTTGTATGTTGAGTGTAATTGTTTTGACTATTAGCTTTAAAATCTTGACGTTGTTTTACAAAATCAACATTAGACATGCTTTCAAAAGTCTCGATTTTATCTGTTTCTTCTTGTAGTGAGTGCCTTTAGCTTCATCCTTTGGTTGTGATACCTTAGGTTTTGCAGCTCGCTTTTCTTGTTGTTTTTCTTTTGAAATGAATAATGGTTGTGACTTGATTAGATTTTTCTTTTCAAAAAACTTAGTTGTTGAATTTTCAAAAACTTGATCAATAGAGGTTGGATTTACATTTTTGATCGGAAAGTCTTTGTTTGAATAAATTTTCTTGTCCCCAATCAAAGTATACAACACATTATCATTTTCATCTGTAGACACATTTGTCTTGACAGATTTCATTGGATCATTCTCTTGATTCTCAACATTTTTGTCATTAGGAATAGCAAAAATCTCTATCCTTTTTCCTCATCAAGAGATTGATTCTGATCAATTTTCTCTGACTCATCATCTGACTCATCATCCTCTTCTATTGTAGAACGATTCTGATCAATTATAGATGATGATTTCTCTGATTTTCTTGATTCAACTGAGGAATTGTCCAGCTTAAACCCTATCCTGCTGCAAATTCTTTAGGATTAAGAGGTACAGAAGGTCCAAAGAGTAGCATTTCCTCTTCATCAGGCAATTTGGTATAATTGTGTTTCAACGGAGGTGGACACGAATTATACCCAATGCATTTGACATCTCCTTTCAGCTTTTGAACGTCAATGATATGATAAAGCACATATCGGGAGTTAGAGTAACTCTCCAATTTGAGCTTGATTGCATCATGTTCGCATTTGGCAATGGCTAACTCTTTCTTTGTTTCTTCAAGGATGTTAATGTAGTTCTTTATTCCTGTTTAGTTGTTCAAAAGTCTTTGTTAATTCAGAAACGCTTTTCTTAAGAGTTTCTATTACATATTTGAACTCTTTTTCGTTTTGAGTTAAAGCCAAATTTGACTCTTTGCATTTTGACAGTTCAACAACTAGGTTTTGATTGTGACTGTTTATTGTTTCAAATTTTATTTTTAATTCAGCATAGTCACTGCATATTTTAGGAGAGTTGGAGTTTACCTAACTTGTCAAACCAGCAACATTGGCCATGAAGGCAGTATGATGAGGGAAGGATGCCCTATTTGTAAAGAATTTTTCTGTTTCCTTTGATGCAGTTTCTTCTTTCTTCATCAAACCAGCCTTCTGACTTTTCATCTCCTCTGCTTCTTTCAGCAACTTACTGGCCTCGGCATCACTTCCTTCCCTGATATCTGAATCAGATCCATAACCACCTGTACTCGAGCATTCCTCATCAGAACTACAATTATACCCCGAACTATCATCATCATCATCAGAATTGTCAATGCTGTGAACATGTTTGATTCGATTGATAATCTTGGCATAACATGCAGTTCCTCCTTGATTCTCGTTTCCCAATTGTACTGACCAACCGCATCCTTCATCTGCTTGAACTACTAGAGCTCTGTTTATGTTATTTGACGCCCAGACTGGTTGGTGTTGTTTGGGTTGTTAATAGCTACTATTCTCTGATCATTGTTAACATGAGCTGTGTTGAATGGTTGTGATTGATTTCGGAAAGGGTTGTGATATCATTGTTTGCTGGGTCTCGTGCACTCACGTTTGAAGTGACCTTTTTCTCCATAGTTGAAGCAAGTAACAACATCTTTATCAAAACCATATTTTGTATCTTTCTAGCTTTCTAAACTTGTTCTTCTCGTTCTTCTCATATAATCCTTAGCTCTTCTGATCGCACTTGCAAACGCCCATTTGATATCTATCAGTTCCATCTCATCTGTGTCTATTTGTTAGTAGTCTTCATTAGTTAAATTGATATTTTCAATTTGACCGGTGACTAATCCCAAATAGGCACTAACCATGGTGTTTAGAAGTTCCATATGTTCCTGACCAACTTCTACACTGACCTTGGAAAGATGTGACGTGTCAGGTCTGACTGTATTGGGGTTTGCAGGTTGAAAGTTGTTACCATAGAAAGCTTGTTAAGAACTTGGTTGTGGAGCTTGAGGTGTAACAACTTGAGGTTGTGGTAGAAAGGCTTTAGGATCAAATAATTGACCATAGGTTTGAGTACTTGAGCCGGCAGATTAATCCATTTGAACTGGTGGTGGTAAAAAGGGGTTAGCATTTGACACAAATGCGGTTTAAAGTTTTGGTTGCTGAATTGTATTGACACCCGCGTTAATTGCTCCATAGTACATCTCAGGGTTTTGTAGAACATAAACCCTTTTTGCTTTCCGGATCTCTTCTTCATTTTTGTTCTCCAGTTTCTGAACAAATTTATAAATACTGATGACATCCAAGACACCTGTATGCCTTAGTAAGTCAATAAATTGACTCCACTTTGGTGGTAAAGCGTCAGCAAAACGCATCACGATTTCCTGTGGAGATGCTAACACTTTGTAAGAATACATTTCACTGAGCAGGTGGTAGAAACGTGTTGTCATGTCGCTCAATGTTTCATTCTCCATGAACATGAAACCTTCAAACTCCTTCTCCAGCAGATCATGTTGTATTTTTCTGGTAGTAGCATTTCCTTCTCCTCTTGCTTCCAGGGTATCTCACAGATTTTTGGTGGTGGTACAGTACATAAACTGATGATAAATATCTTTATGAAGTGCTTGTGTACTGATAACAAACGCCTTTTTCTCTAAATCATAAGCCTTTTTATCGTTTTCATCTAGATTGCCTAAGGAAGTTGGATTTGATCCTGCTTCTTCGAGAGATTCTTCATATGGTGTAGTAAAACATGCCCATAATTCTGTATTTTGTCCGAGAACATATGTATGGAAACGACTTTTCCACTCAGGATAATCGTTCATATGGTTCAGTTTTGGTGGACCGTTATTACTCCCAGTTTCACTCTCGCTTATAAGAAGAGTTTGAATACTCTAATTTTGATTTGCGACACTTGCCCATTGATTTGCGGTAATCATGGCTATATGTTGAGACATTAATGATTTAACCCATGAAGTTGCGGAGCTTTGAGATAAGTCTTGATTTGGGCTTGAACTACTCCCCCAATCCCAAGGATTATTACTCATTATGTTTTCTTGGTTATGAAAATTAAAAGGTTTAAAATGTAATTTTTTATTTTTTAAATAACAATCTCCTTTTAAAGTTCACAATTTTAAAAGCCACAAATTGTGAAAAACTGAAACACGAAAAACTAATCAAGTTTGTTCTCCATACAAATCAGAGATTCGTGCGAATGACTGACCTTCGTATGAACCAGGTGCTTCGTATAAACCAGGTGCTTCGTATGAACCAGGTGCTTCGTACGAACCGGGTTGTTCGACAATTCGCAAATATAGTTCAAATGCAAGACAATTATCAATCAATTCAAAACTACAACACAATTTGTCACAAAATCAACCAAATTCATAAAGTAACCATAAATCTTACAAATGTCTACACCTTGGTGAAACTTTCGGGGATTAGCCGCTAATGGCGAACGAAACTTGATCAACGGAGAATTGAGACTCAAACACGAACATCTTGAGCTTTGATAGTGGTGATAGTGAGGATTAGGGTTTGGAATGGATGATTATGGTGGAAGGCTTGGTGGATTGGTGAGGGTGATGATGATGGATTAGGGTTAGGAATGGTGGATGGTTGATTCCCTTGATGATTGATGGAAGAGATAGATTGGAATTGAGGGAGATGATCTTCTAGACTCCAAGATGGGTGTTTTTTGTTAAAAAACTAGTAACTCCTTGCTAATGGGTCAACACTAACATTAAAACCCGTTCAAAATTGAATTTCAGCGTCAGCATGAAAGGAAAGGCGTCGCCGACGGCCTCTCTAACTTCGTGTTTTTCTCCGACGGAGATATCCACTGTCTACGAACAATTTTTGCCGACGGGGTTATCTGGGGGGCGTCGCCGACGGTCCATATGGGCGTCGGCGACGGCCTCCCTAAATTGTGTTTTTCTGTTTTCCCATTTTCGCTCCGGGTTGATCCGTTTTCCGCCCCGATGCTCCAAAACGCTCCCGAATAGCTCCTTAAACTTCGTAAACCTACAAAATACAAATCCAATCAAAAGTAGGCTATTCGAAACTAAAAGTTACGTAAAATGTTAACTTTAACTCAATAAAATCAACGGTTTTCAACCACGTATCACATCCCCACACTTGTCTTTTGCTTTTCCTTAAGCAAATTTGTCTTTCACTTTCACGTGGGTTGAACAAAGAACACACTTCCCATTCCAGAGATATGAGTTAAGATCTAATATCATACTTAGTTCAAAAATTTTATCATTTTCAAATTATTTAACGCTAATATGATGATCTCATATAAAAAAGGTTATCCAAGATTAAGCTGCCTTTAAAACTCACATATCATATATATCCCTCACAATGTTCTCTCCACTCGGCTTATAATTTGGCTAATGAATAATACATTAGCACTTTTGATGTAAACACACAAACTGATTAGAACATATACCCGCATAAGCTTGCAACTCAATCATTTTCCACAACTGAACACAAATATTGAATACAAGTCAAAAGGTCTTGAACTGGTTGTAACAAGGCTAGGCTAAGGGTATGGAATGAGATGTTTTGAAAGTAGTTAAGGTGGTGAAAAACTTGATTTTTATTACATAATCACTATACTATCATAATTGACTACAAAACAATAACTACAAGGCAAAAGTTTTCCGCCTTTATTTAACAACTATCTATACATGCATTTTTCTTTTCTTTTCTCAATTTTTTTTTCACAATCTAAAATCAAGTTTTCGTCATACGGGTTAAAATGTACACAAAAATTACAACAACAAAGAAAACATACTGGCTCATCGTTGGTATCGCTCATTTGGATCCACCGGTGGGTATGGATGATAGGGATATCCGGTGAGGGCTGACATCATACCGTGAAATCGTCAAGCGGCCCCCTTTCACCTTCAGCCGGCGCTGGGAACTATGGAGGGATGAAACTGGAGAAACGGCTTCGGGCCATTGCGGAGATGGATCAGAAGGCCTAGTGGGAAGAGGTAGGTTCTCGTAAGATACCCAAGGCGCGTGCTCTTGATATGGACGACCTACTTCCCAATCTCGATGGTGGCGCTCTTGATCATGCAAATGTTTGGCGTTATTTAACGCCATCTGTTGCGCCACCGCCATCGTATGCCATCGGCGGTCTTCCAACGCGTTTTGTTCAGCACGCAACCTATCTTGCTCTTCCTCCCACACTTGTCTTCAAGACAATTCTTGTGCCTGATACAAGTCTTGTCTCTCCATAAACGCCTATTGAGCAGCCTACTGCTCCTGCTGTCTCTCCCAATAATCTTGCTCTTTTGCCCAATGAGCAGCATCTTCATCCCAATGGGCCTGCTGTTGGCCCCCCCAATCTTGTTCCCATTGTCACCTCCACTGTTCATATTCCCGATTCTCCCCAATACACGCGGAGACGTTGTCATAAACGTCTTGCTGTCCCAGGTTGTAGTTGGGTATCTGGGTTTTTGCCGGTTCGGGATGAAAGTAGCCACCCCGGTCGAGATTTCTCGATGTGGCCGGGTGTATCTTTGACGCGGCCCCCTTGGACCTTGAGGCTCATCTTCCTCTTCTCTTACAGCCTCTTGAGCTACAGTTGGGTCAGCAAACTGTAACCAATGCCCTTGATCGTCGGTGACGGTGTATTGGTGGCCGTACACCTGAAATTGGATTTTCCAATGTTGCTTCATCGACGCGAAGCAAATCTGATCCACCGGTTTTAACACCCACAACGAATCAATTGGCAACTTGTTTTATTGCACCATCATCGCGCTAATAAGTCGTACATATGGTATCATCTTTCGAGTGTACGACTCGCGCGTGTCCCAAGTGTTGATCATGACTAGATGGCGCCATGATAACTTGGGGGTTCCATAAAGCAAAGCATGGAGCACCTGACAGTCCGAGGCCTTCACCTTCCCTCGGTCCCCAAATTTGACCATTATATTCTCAAGAGAAAAGGGTTGAAGAATCTTCCCTTCAACCGACAGTTGACGTCGAAGAGCGGCCCCACCATCCGAATAGGGCAAAACTGATTCTACCATTCCTTCAGGATCCGCGGTATTGACCTTATTATCCAAAAATTGGCCAATAGTGTAGTAGTCATACTCATTGACCCCTAACGAATCGAACCGGGCGATACAATTCATTGTCTCAAAAGACATCACCATCTGCCCCCTACCAGTGTTACCCACCAACTGCCATGTACTTGGCGGGCCATCCTTATTCACGAACCTGAGCAAGGCCAACCACTCGCAAACAGCAGCCAAGTATACCCTTGGTGTGATATCCTCACACCGATCCAAAACTCTTTCCCAACCAATCCTTTCAAACATCTGAACGATCCCTATCGTTCTAAACTCCTCTACATTCAATGTGCGCTCTGGCACAATCCGTTCCGGGATCGTTGTTTGCACCCCGTTAACAATCTTCCATTTCCACAACCTAACCTCCAACCACCTATCGTTAAACCTTGAGAGAGGTCGTCGTTTATTACTCTCCCAAGGTTCACCAACACTACTATCCCGAATCCTTTCCCATGTCCAATCTTGCATGAATATACGATCGTCATTATCTTCCAACCTAGTCAATCGCTCCCACTTCCTTGCTATTTGCTCCGATGATGACCCGGCTCCCAAAGAGGAACCTTGACCCGAAACCTTGCTACGTTTTCGGCTTGCCATATCTACAAAACACAAAGCAAAGAAGCAATTAAACATGGTGAATCTCAACATCTAAATCCTCACTTCAAATTCAACCCAAATGTACTTCTTGAGCATATCACACAATGTTGACACATAACTTAATTGGTTAGACAATTATTCGGTTTAAAACTTCTAAATTTGTGCACTTTTGCCAACCTTAAAATTCAAGTTCTATGTTTGTAATCCTAAACATATAACAATTCATGCTCAAACAAGAGTCAACATTGTGTGTATGCCCAAACATGCAACTTAAACAATTCATGCTCATTACCCAACTATGTTGCATGTTCAATCCCACCCAAATCACATGTATACTCAAATTCAAGAAATTACTCATACCATAATATCATAACAACCTACTCTTAAACCTAGATTTAAAATTTCGGAAGAAAATCACATACCATATGGAATCCAAGCTCAAATTTAAGTAAAATCGTACCTTTATATTGCTTAAATACTTAGAACTTCAAAGAAATATGATGCACTATGAAGAACACTCTTTTCTCCAAGAACCTGAATTTTGGTCTTCACTAATCTTGCAAATACGCAAGAATTAAAGGAAACCGTGTTAGGGGTTTTGTTCTATGCGAAAAAACACACGAATTAGGCTCAAGAATCAAGTTATTTGGTTAAGGATTGATGAAAATATGAAGGCTTGAAGATTAGGGTTCTTGGTGTTTAATATGAAGAAGATAAAGAAGGTGTGTAGAATGAGCCGGGGATTGGGTTGCTTTTAAAGAGGTACTGGTTGGTTGTGGTTAATCTGGGTCAAATTTGTGGTTAAAATCATGTTTGGGTCGAGTTTCAGTAGGTTAAAAAGTGTTTGGGTCCGACCATTTACGTCAAAATCAAACCAGCGTCGGCAGACAAACCAGGGGCCGTCGCCGACGCCCCTTAAAAAACCCCCTTTTTCACACAAACACACGACACTATACAACCCCCCGAAAAACTGTGGATTGTCCCCAATACATAAAACAAGTTAAAAACATACCTTATGTCTTCATGACCCGTTTGCAAAATCCGACTTCACACGTTTAAGGAGGTTAGTACAAAACAAGCAAAATTAACACGAACACACCATGCAAACAATGAAAATATACAAAATTCTACAACAAATGTATTTGGTCTTTTAATTGACCTCATAATTCGGTACGCTTACCAAGAAGCTTACCGATTCGTTGTTCACCTCAATGTTGTCCTCGTTACCATCGAGAAACGGTTTAAGATGGTGACCATTGACCGTTTGTCTCGACCCATCCTTTGGGTCCTCGATGGTAACATCCCCAAGCTTGCCAACCCTTGTGATCACGAACGGGCCTATCCACTTACTTTTAAGCTTTACCGGGAAGAATTTGAGTCGTGAGTTGTATAACCACACCTTTTGGCCTACCACGAACTCCTTCGGTTTCGGCTTGGCATCATGTGCTCTCTTCATACCATCTTTGTATTTCGAAGCACATTCATATGCCTCTTCCCGAAGCTCTTCCAACTCGCAAAGCTTCAACTTGCGCTCCTTACCTGCATCGTCATATTTAAGGTTAACCTCTTTTATAGCCCAAAATGCATGGTGCACAAGTACGACCGGTAAATGACAATTTTTACCGTAAACTAAGCGGTAAGGAGTAGTGCCAATCGGGGTTTTATGCGCCGTTCGATAGGCCCATAAAGCATCGTTCAACTTTGTTGACCAATCCTTATGGTCCGGTCGAACGGTCTTTTGCAAAATTTCTTTAATTTGCCTATTAGACACTTCCACTTGACCACTCGTTTGCGGGTGGTAGGGGGGTAGCAATCCTATGGTCCACACCATACCGTTGAGCAATTTTCCAAAATTAAAATTCTTAAAATGAGATCTCCCATCACTTATGATTACCCGGGTATCCCAAATCTAGAAATAATATTTGTTTGCACAAAATTGCAAACAACGGATGGTCATTTGTTTTGGTGGCAATCGCTTCGACCCAATTTGACACATAATCTACTGCCACCAAATATACAAATTAAAATGAGAATTGGGGATGGGCCCATGAAATCGATTCCCCAAACATCGAAAGTATCAACAATAAGGATCGGTTGCATGGGCATCTCATCCCTCTTAGAAATGCCCCCTAACTTTTGACATTCAACACATTTCTTAGCAAAGTTAAAAGTATCCTTAAAAATGGCCGGCCAATAAAGGCCACTACTATTCAACACTTTATGTCCCGTTTTATGACCACTAAAATGGCCTCTACAAGCAAAGGTGTGCAAATGTTTCAAAACACTCGGATCTCTTCATACGGGATGCAGCTTCTCATTACTTGATCCGGACGTGTCTTGAACAAATCCGGTTCCTCCCACTTGTAATACTTGATCTGAGATGAAAAATTGCAATCTTCTTCATCTGTCCCAATGAGCTGGTAAGTCACCTATCACCAAATAATTCAAAATGTTAGCAAACCATGGTAACGTTGATACTTTCAGAATGTGCTCATCTGGGAAAGTCTCATTGATCTCCACACGAGAGGAACCCTCTTCTACCATCAATCAGGATAAGTGATCAGCTACAACATTCTCGTTGCCCTTCTTGTGCCGAATCTCAAGGTCAAACTCTTGTAGTAACAAAAGCCATCGGATTAGTCTCAGCTTTGCATCCTTCTTCTCCATAAGGTACCTGACAGCAGTATGATGAGAATAGATAATTACCTTATTTCCCCAAATATAAGCCCGAAATTTATCCAAAACGTATACCACCGCAAGTAGCTCTTTCTCCATCGTGGTATAATTAATTGCGCATCTGAAAGAGTCTTACTTGCGTAGTATATTGCCATGGGTTTCTTTTCTACCCTTTGACCCAGCACGGCCCCCACCGCATAGTCACTTGCATAACACATGATTTCAAATGGTAACGACCAATTTGGTGATTGCAAGATTGGAGCCTCAACCAACTTTTGTTTTAACACATTAAAGGCATTTTGACACTCTTTGTTGAAATCAAACGGTTGATCTTTTAATAATAGATTACATAAAGGTTTTTTTATGTCACTAAACCCTTTTATAAACCTTCTATAAAATCCCGCGTGACCCAAAAATGACCTAACACCTTTAACACTCGTGGGATATGGCAAAGTAGATATAACTTACACTTTTGCCCTATCGACCTCTATCCCACGACTCGACACAATGTGGCCCAACACGATTCCCTCTTGAACCATAAAATGGCTCTTTTCCCAACTCAAAACCAAATTCTTTTCAACACATCTCTTTAAAACCTTTTCGTGTTGGTCAAGGAAACCATCAAATGATGACCCAAATATTGAAAAGTCATCCATAAAGATTTCTAAGGACTCCCCCACCATATCTGAAAAGATACTCATCATACACCTTTGCGAAGGTGCCGTATGGGCAAGTAAAGGTAATGGGGCATTACAATGCCCAAACGGCATTCGCCTAAATGCGAAGGTGCCGTATGGGCAAGTAAAGGTGGTCTTAGCTTGGTCTTCCGGATGGATAGCTATTTGATTGTAACCCGAATATCCATCCAAGAAACAATAATATTTTTGACCCGCTAACTTTTCAACTATTTGGTCAATAAAAGGCCAAAGGGAAATGGTCTTTGGAAGTTGCAGAATTCAACTTCCTATAAGTGACGCCATTAGTGACGACCTGGATGCCTGCCTTTATAGGGACCATCTGTGTTGGGCTCACCCATGAGCTATCAGAAATGGGGTATATAATACCCGCATCTAGCCACTTTAGCACTTCCTTCTTGACCACTTCTCTCATATTCGGATTCAGTCTCCGTTGTGTGTCCCGAGAAGGTGTGCTTCCATCCCCTGTGATGATCTTGTGCATCACTACCTAAGGGCTAACCCCCTTCAAATCCGCAATGGTCCATCCAATCGCGGCTCTATGGGTGACCAATACACTCATCAACTTCTTTTCTTGCTCCCCGGTCAAATCCACCGCAATGATGACCGGTAGTGTGTTGCCCTCGCCCACAAAAGCATACTTCAAATGCTTAGGCAACACCTTCAACTCAACAGTAGGAGGTTCTTCCCATGACGGCTTCAGTTTGGTGTCAATCTTTTCGGGAAGACTTTCCACTTGGTGTGTCCAAGGTGGTCTTCCTTCCCTTACCGCCATTACCTCCATTTTTTTCTCCTTCTCATCCATGCTTCGATTTATCTCCGTTTGCAACCTGTTAAACATAAAGCACTCCTCTATTGTGTTTTCCTCCTTGACACCCATGTCGCAAAGAGGTATACACGCGTCAACGACGTCCGCCATATAGCATTCATCATTAACTAGAGGATCCGTTAATCCGGAAAAAAAATTTAACTGCAACCGACAGTTACCAAAAGTCATGTTGACCGTTCCCATTTTGCAATTTATTTGAGCATTTGATGTAGCAAAAAACGGTCGACCTAAAATAACCGTGGGTTGCTTGGTAAGGTCCAATGAGACATAATCGAGTACAAGAAAGTCCACCGGATAGTAAAAGTCCTCAACTTTAACAATTACATCCGTGACTATTCCACGGGGTAGCTTAGGAGTTAGATCGGCCAATACTACAATAGTGTTTGCCGCTCTAAGTGGACCAAACTCATATTGGTCATATAAGATACCCGGCAGGATACTCACACTAGCCCCAAGGTCTAAAAGTGCCCTTGTCATTTTAAATTCTCCAACTTGGAAGGAGATAATAGGCGCCCCCGGATCTTGTAGCTTAGGTGGAAGTGCACCCGAAAGAATCGAACTTACATTCTCAGTTAAATCAAGTTTTTTAGGAAATTTGTGAGTTCGCTTCTAGGTACACAAATCTTTCAAGTACTTAGCATAGGATGGAACTTGATTAATGGCATCCAAAAGAGGTAGATTAATTTTTACTTGTTTGAAAATTTCCCACATTTCTTCTTGGTGGGGGCCTCTTTTGTTTACCACCTTTTTGGATTGTCCCAATAAGGCTTCAGGATAAGGGGCGGTATTAACCTCCACACCCTTTTCTTAGCTTTTGGGACGGGGACGGTCCCAACGAGTGTACTTTGCTCATTTTTTAAAACATTTTCTTTTCGGCCCGTTTGACCGTCAACATTCTCATCATCGCTAGCCTCTTCCACCACCCCTTCAAAAAACTGAGGTGGTGGTGACACGACACTATCAACAACTCGACCACTACGCAAAGAAATTTTATTAATAGGTACCTCACGTGTGTTCTTTGAGCTTGAGCCTTGATACTTTGGAATCAAGGTCGTATCACTAGGTAGCTTCCCTCCATTGCCTCTCAATTGCGCCATCTCCTCCAAGTTGCCCCACTTGCTTCTCCAAAGCTTTATGCGACTTGTCACGAACCTCGAACTCTTTCTTCATTTCCATCTTGATCTCTTGATTAGACATTGTGATGGCATTCATGATAGCATCTAGTTTGGAGCTTACGAAGTCTTCACCACCCATCGGAGGGTTTGCAATACCACCTCCATTACAACCTTGATTGTAACCCCTTGGATACCCGCCTTCCCGGTTTTGATAGTGTTGGCCACTCCCTTGGTTGTAATTTCATTGGTACCCTCCTTGATTACCGCCTTGGCGGTTTTGATACATCGAACCCCCTTGATTTCCACCTTGATTATTCGTTTGAAAGTTAGGGTTCATCTGATTTAAAGCATTTCAATAACGAAAGTTGGGATGATTTCGCAACCCTGGGTGATAGGTATTTGAGTTCATATTGAACTGTTTTCTCTCACCATAGACTTGATTCACCTCTTCACTCGCTTGTACCATGCCCATTTGACATTCCTTAGTTCGATGTCCAATATCCCCACAATCTTCACACACTTCAAATTGGACCGCCCCAACATCTTTCTTTTTCATTCTTGCCAACTCTCTCTTCAAAGTGGCACTTCTATCCTTGGCGCTTGAATCAACATCGGGAAGAGATCGAGAGGTTGGATGCTTCTTTGATCGGTCAGCCATAGCGACCGCTTTTGAATTTTTACTCATCTGCTCCAAAAATTCCCAATCATCCTCCTCGTGATTGTTCAACAAAGTCCCATTGCTAGCCGATTGTAAATACTTGTGGTCATCGGCATCTAACCCCCTTACAAAGTACTTAAGCAACTCCCACCTTGGAATTTGGTGATGAGGGCATTTTCTAACCAACTCCTTGAAACGGGTCAAAGCCTCATGTAACAACTCCCCTGATAATTGCCTAAACGACCGGATTTCGTCTCTTGCATCATTGGTCTTGGTAATGGAATAATATTCATCTAAAAATACTTGCTGCATCTCTGCCCATGTATGAATACTATTCACCGACAATGTGAGAAACCATTGCTTTGCATTATCTTTTAGTGAAAATTAAAACAGCCTCAATTTTACTTCTTCTAGGGCAAAATCTTGACCTCCAACAGTGCCACAAATGGCCGAGAATTCCGCCAAATGGGTATAAAGCTCGTCATTGGTTCTACCGTTGAAGTGGGGTAGAATATTGATGTAGTTCGGCTTGCAATCGAACGCCCTTCTTCCTCGAGGTGTAGGCACACAATCGGTGAGTCATTGTCGGTGACCACCGGTCTGAATCGCCCATTAACACCCCTCGGAGGTTGTTGATTTACTTGGCGTCTTGGGCCATTCACCTCTTGATTCATGGGGCCATAATAACCTCTTCGATCGCCACCCCAATTCCCACCTTGATTTCCGCCACCGACAAATTGTGGAATTCGACCACGGTTACCATTGTTGTTACCGTAGTCCCGGTTCCGTCTATCATTCCTTGGCTGACGGTCATTCCCATAACCATCGTTCCTCCCATAGCCGCCATCGTTCCATACGAAATTGGCATTTTGAAAACCAAAATCGTCATAATCAAACCCCCGCACGTTGTAGAAGTTTTCCATATTGTTATCCCCCCCATCATCATCTCCGACTCTCTCATCATGATTTCCCCCATCGTCTGAGTATTCTGAATGATTGCTCATGTGATCCGGCGACTGATAACCGGGAGCACTGTATGGCGCACCATCAGGGATGTTGTTCCTCAACTCCTCAAGGTCAATGAATTGAGCTTCGTTCGTGGGATTGCCACGACTGTTGTTAACTCCACGGTTGGCGTTAACGTTTTGGTTGTTGATATCGGGTGGTATTAGGTTTTGTCGGTTTTGGTTTGAAGGTGGAGGTGTGCGTTGGTGATTTCTTGGGTTTCGGTTTCGGTTTTGGAATGGTGGTGTTGGTGGTCTAGAGTTATGACCACCACCCGATTGTTGGGTTTGGTTTTGTGGTGGGTAGTCATATTGTTGGTGTTGTGTGTTGGGTTGGTTGGAATTCTGAGGGTCCATTGGAATGGGTCCAATGGATGGTGTAGATGGTGAATTGGCGTTGAGTGGGTTAGACGCAAGTGTTGCCCCGGTTCGTTAAATTTCTTCTCACGACTCACTCGATTTTCGGTTCAAACACTAATGGCGAGGTCCTCCCGGAATTCCGTGTATGTATGCACTACCTGTAACCTACACAAATTACACACCCTATAACACAAAAGAAGAGACGATAATAAGAAATAAGCACTTTAAACAGTTAATCACAAAATCAAATAATTCCAAACACAAAGCGCACGAACTCCCCGGCAACGACGCCAAAATTTGATCGGAGTGTCGCGCCCCGGTCAAAGATAATATTTATATAACCAAATTACCCTTAACAATGCGTTAGTGGTAGTAAGGGGTTGAACCACGAAGAGTTTGTGGTTTGTGTTCAGATGTGATTGATTTTCGGTAAAAGTGTCACTTGCACCACCTGTAGCACCTACATCACTTGCATCACCATTACCATCATTATCACCGTAATCATCATTACCTTTTACCTTTTTACGACCAAACTTATCTTCGATCATCTTTTTCAAAATTGGTTCTTCATGTCTGACTCACTATCATCATGGCGCCACTTGATTCATGTTTGCAAAAATATACTTTGAAACACTAAACAGTTTTTTCAATGTCAAAGCTATCATTATTCCAACCAAGTCGTTATTCACCATGTCAGATCCACTTCGTCTGTTGCTCAAACACTGAATTAAAACATGTAGAAAGAACTTGTATCGGAGTGGCAACCATGCTTTGTTTGTTGTCCCACGAGAAAATATCCAACACATTTCATTCTAAGCAAAAATCCACGTTGACACTTCAATGGTACTGAGAACGGAGCTTCAGAATCATCGCCAAGCTGTAATACTGAATAATGATTTCAACAGAGACATCTACATTTAAGTCATTCACTTTCTCGCGGATAAGTTCCTGCCCATTCACTTCAATAACTTTAGTTGAATCCCAAAATTCCTTGATCAACGTCTTGTATACTGTAGTCTTGTGCTTGATAGCATAATATATACTTGAGTCGCGCAAAAACTTCATTATACCATTGTACTTAGCAAATTTGTCTTCCGGATCTAAGTAGGCCACCATGTTATGTCTTGGTTTTGACATAATTTCCACTTCTGATTTGCTAGTTCTCTTTGTTGCGGGTTTTCTTTTATGTTCCTTTTGTTCCATTCTGTACACATAAGACAACAAGGATAAGAATATAAATTCATTAGGGAATATACATAAAAAGTTTTATTTCAAACTTTTTGTATGTATGTATTCCCTGTATGAAGAACTACTGACTCATAAGAAATAAAAATTTATTCGTACGAAGAACAACTGTTTTTTACGAACAACTGACTTAGTCAAACAAGTGATTCACTCGTACGAGTAACTGGTTCGTACGAGCAATATGTTACTCGTGCGGGTGATATTTCACTCGTACAGATATTGTTCGCACAAAACAACTTCAAGAGAATTGTTCATGAGGGACTTGTTTTTCGTTAAAGATTCTTCGCTTAAAGTTTGTTGTTCAAGTCATTCAAAGTCACATGGTCATATAATGTTTAAGTTGTTCATCTTCAAAGTATGCCAACATTATCAAATATACCTTAAAGAAATCAACAAACAACTTAAGGAGATGTGTAAAGATAACGTGAGCAAGGTGAAAGTAAAGTTCTACGAAAGAACTTCGTCACCTTTTATACCACATCAAGACACTCGTGCGAACTACCTTAGCTTGTACGAAGAACTTCATTCGTACAAGACTCCAGTGGTCATTCGTACGAGTCACAATGGCTCGTACGAGTGATCTCTGATTCGTACGAGTCCAAGTTTTTCAAAACTAGACTTTCAATTCTTCGAGGACCTTAGGTTTTTCGTTGACCTGTTTAGAACTTTACACATCTCCACACTAATCACAAGTTAAGTTAGGAAAAGTGCTCATTAAAAAGATTTTGTTCTTTGAAATGAGTTTACCCGTTGTAAGAAAGTACTTTATGAGATTATGATAGCAAGACAAATGATTTTCAGGGCGTATCTTGGTATAGAACTTTTGAGTTTTCATCTTTGGCTACATAAAAAATACTTTAATTTAACAACAGAGTAAACTAAAATAAAATAACTACTAAAAGATAAGAATGAACTGTATTTTTACTAGACAATTCTTTTTCAGAGTTTCAAGGTAAGAGAATCATACCAGCTTTTGATTTTTTCCAAAAATGAGTATTTGTTCAAAACATCAAATTAAATAAATAAGTATTCTGCTATTATTATCGGTATCGTACGCTCAACTTATCAGATCTAATCATGATTAGGAGATATGATTAATGTATGATTTATACTTACTAGCCGGTGTTTTACCACTTCACGACACATTCCCGTATCAAGATATGCACGAGAGAAAATCTTACCGGTGAGTATACTGCTTATCATCTGTTTTGACGTGTATGATGTGAGATACTCACTTAGTTTGATTGAAAACAAGCCCTATGTGATTAAATCACTTATTCATGAGGATCTTGATTTTCAGATGCATGCAGGGCACAGGAGTAAGTCCGTGAACAGGTTAGTACCATCATACTGAAAAAGAGATGAACTTAGCTACCGCATAAAGCTGTGATATATTATCACTTATTTTTGGGTGAATATGATATTTTTATAACTTATTGAAGGTCGTATGCAGTATTTACACATATGTATGGTATCATGGAAGTTCTAGACTTGCGTCACCGTTATTTTTTGGTAAAAGATTCAACCATGACATCCAGATGATAAGTCAGCATAAAGGCCGCATATCTCAGAACCTTGGCATATTACCAAACGAAATTTTGGTACCAAGACCATATGCCAATGAATGGCTCCCACCTAGCTTGCAGTCCGTTATGTTTATATCAACCTGCACATTTTAATTTGATTATGAGCCTACCGATACATCATTAGTAAAACTACTTATCAATTTTCATTTTATGTTTTTGACTATTTTTGACAGATCACCAGTGTGTATCATCATCTTCTCTTATCTTTCCAAGAATCACATTTTTTATTTTTGGATTTTTTATTGTTTTTATGTTCTTCTAAATTTTTCTCCCCTTTAAATAAAGAAGGTAAATAAAAGACAACTTAAATAGATAAAAGACAAATTTTTGTATTTTTGTATTTTTGTGTTTTCCCTGTTTGTGTATTTTCTTGAAATATTCTCCCCTAAAATATAAAACTAAGAGAAAATAAAAATTTTCTTTTATTCTTAGAGTTTTTTAGAAAATAGTTACGAAAAATGATTAGCCAAGGATGATTTCTTGGGTTTCACCTTGATGCCATTGACCAAAAGTAGATAGTCAAAACAAGATTTATCAAAAGCTTTTGTAAACAGGTGAGCACGTTGGTGATCGGTGTGTATTTTAACAACATTGATAAGTTTCTTTTCATAACAATCTCGTATTTAATGATAGTTAATCTCAATGATTTTGGTTTTTGAGTGCTGTACAGGATTACGAGTGATCTGTAAAGTAGCTTCGTTGTCAACAAAAATAGGAGTAGTTAGAAATTCAAAACCGTAGTTGCGCATTTGCTGTTGGATCCATAGAACCTGAGAGCAGCAACTAGAAGCTGAAATACACTCAGCCTCACAGGTTGACGTAGCTACACAAGTCTGCTTTTTACACTGCCACGAGACTATGCGATTTCCCAAGAACTGACATCCTGCTGATGTTGATTATGCATCGATCTAGCAGCCACCATGATTAGAATCACTGAATGCTATCAAATCAAACGTATCATCCTTAGGGTACCAGAGACCAGTGTCCGGGCGACCCTTTAAATAACGAAATATTCTTTTCACAACCATCAAATGAGAAACCTTTGGACTTGACTGGTAGCGAGCTAGAAGACATGTCGGGTACATTATATCGGGTCTTGAAGCAGTAAGATACATAAGAGATCCGATCATAGCATGATAAAGAGATGGTTCCACATGTTCACCCATTCCATCAGGAGTAATCCCATGATTCTAAGCTAATGGAGTTTCCAAAGGCTTTGAGTCTTCCATTTGAAATCATTTGAGAATATCCCCGACGTACTTAGTTTGATGGATGAAAATCTCGTCTTTAGATTGATGAACCTGCAAACCTAAAAAGAAAGTCATTTCTCCCATTGCGCTCATCTCGAACTTCTCTTGCATCACCTGCTCAAATTCATTGCACATTCTCTCGTTTGTAGACCCAAAAATAATATCATCAACATATACTTGTACCAGCAATAAGTCCTCATTTTCTTCCTTGATGAAGAGAGTACAGTCGATCAATCCACGTCGAAAACCATTCTTCAGAAGATAGGAAGACAACGTTTCATACCAAGCCCAAGGAGCCTGATGAAGACCATACAACGCCTTATTGAGAAGCCAAACCTTGTCAAGATGGATTGGATCTTCAAAACCCGGCGGTTGCTCAACATACTTCTTCTTCAACCACACCATGAAGAAATGTACTCTTCACATCCATTTGATAAATGGTAAACTTCTTGTAGGACGCATAAGCAAAGAAGATTCTTATGGCCTCAAGACGTGCTACTGGTGCATATACTTCATTGTAATCAATGCCTTCTACCTGATTAAAGCCCTGGACAACCAATCTTGCTTTGTTTCTCACAACAACACCTTGGTCATCCTTCTTATTGTAAACCCATCTTGTTCCAATCTTCTTGTAGTTGTCAGGCCTGTCAACCAATCTCCACACGCCTAACTTCTGAAACTATTGAAGTTCTTCTTGCATCGCTTCAACCCATGAGTCTTCTTTCATTGCCTCCTTCTAAGATTTTGGTTCAACTTGGCAGACATAGCAGGCAAAAGACCAATCATTCTGTTCCCCAGATTCCCTAATAACCGAATACAAACCAGCATTCTGATTATTCCTTAGCTGATTACGAGTCTGCACACCACTCAGGACATCTCCTATAATATTCTGCCGAGGATGGGTATTATGAATTCGAGTTTTAGGAACATCAGGAACTCGAGAATTTATACCCAAGTTGTTGATATTCAGATCAACAACTAGTTCGTTTGCTGGATTTGATGAAGATGTAGAGGCATGACCTTCAGCCATCCCTTGATTTTGCACATTTGACGTGACATCTGAAATTCCAAGAACTGCACCAGAAGTAGCTTCATTTGCATCATGGAACTCATCATCTTCTGACGAAACATTTTAATCAGCAGCATCTTCGAATTCCTCATTCTGAACAAGATTGTTAACCGAAGTATACACTTGGGGGTTAACAATAATTGGTCGTACTAATGACGAGTTAACTGCAGTATCACTTTCCAGTAGTATTTGAGCAGCTGTAGATGCATAATCAAAAGATGGTAGATTAAAGGAGTTAAACAACCTATCATAGTCAAACATCCAAGGAGCACCCGGAGCTCTTACTGATTCAGTGTATCTTTGAACCTTAACCTCACCCCATTCTTCAATCCTTTTCGTTGACAAATTCCACACTATGAAATTAGGAGTAGCATATCCAAGAAAGAAACCTTCGATAGCCTTTGGTGCAAACTTTCCATGTGGATCAATCATAGTGCAAGGAGCTCCAAAAGGTTCTAAGAAAGACACATCAGGTTTCCTTTTATGTAACAACTCGACACATGTTTTCCTATGCCTCTTCACCGTAAGAACTCTATTCATCGTGTAACATGCAATAGCCACAGCCTCCCACTAGAATTGAACAGGAAGTTCTGATTCTACTTTTTTTTCCTCTCAGCGACACCATTTTGTTGTGGAGTGTAACAAAAACTGTACTCATGCAAAATGCCTTTAGAAGAACAGAACTCATCCATAACATCGTTCTTGAATTAAGTGCCATTGTTGCTTCTGATTCTCCTTATCTTCAAATTGTACATATTTTCGAGTAGCGTCAGGAGATTCTTGAGGATTTCAGGAACTTCAATCTTGTGTGCCAACATATTCACCCATGAAAATCTTGAGTAGTCATCAACTACTAAGAAATAAGAATCACCAAAGGTAGTCTTGTGTTTCATAGGTCCAAAAAGGTCCATATGAAGACGTTCCAAAGGCATATTCACGGTGTTAATTTTCTTCACAGGATGAGATTTTCTAGCTTGCTTTCCCTTTTAGCATGATACAAAGACGTCTTGTAAATGAAAGTTCTTCATTGGTACACCACTCACAAGATTGTTTTTCACTAAATAGTTCATTTTCCTCAAGTGAATGTGTCCCATTTGTCTGTGCCAAGAGATTGATTCCTTTTCGGTGGCTTTTGAGACAAAACATGTAACTTGTGCAGACGTGGTAATAGCTTGGCTCATGTCTAGAATATACAAGTCATTAATTCTTGGAGCCGATAGGAGAATCCATTCTTTGGGAATCTTGAAACCAGATTTCAGCACATAACATCCGGCATCATCAAAATGAATCGTTAACTTCTTGTTGCAGATTTGAGAAACACTTAGAAGATTGTGATCAATTTGTCGAACATAAATAATCTGATCAAAACTAACAACACCATTGGATACCATTCCTTCTCAAGTGATGTATCCGCCATTGTCTCCAGCAAAGGCAACATAGCCTCCTCGAATGCTTTTCACAACATAAAGGAGCCTTAAGTCGCCTGTCATGTGCCTTGATGCTCCACTTTCAACAATCCAATGACTATTCACAGTTCCTCCTGGAACACACTGCACATTTCAATACCAAATCAGTTTGAGATGGGGACCCAAGCCTTAGTGGTCTTGGGTCGACCCTTATCATCAAGAAATGTGATTTCTATTTCTTGATGATTTGGAAACTTTTTGTCTCCCCCTGAAGCATTACCGGTTTTAGGTTTCCAAGATCGTAGAAATTTACCAGAATTACTATTATTTATAGTTTTAAAAGTTTCGGGTTATAACAAACTTGAAGAACTTGGTTTCTTCTCTAAAACTTCTGGTTTTAATGATTTTTCAATTATTTTTACTTGTTTACGTCTCTGCTTTTTTCTTGTTCTTTAAAAATAGGTTTGTCTTGTTTTGGTGATAACATCGACGTTGGCAAGTTGGTTCAGGAGGGGCTTTCTCAACAAATCTGGGTTTTGCTGGGTTGGTGCAAATTTTGATTATGTTGCCAAACTCTCCACATTTAAAACATGGTCTCCTTTCAACAAATTTAGGAGATCCTATTTTATGATTTGATGTTGAACTTGTGGGTCTGGAGGTACTTGGTTCTTCTTCACACCCATTTGTATGTTGAGTGTAATTGTTTTGACTATTAGCTTTAAAATCTTGACTTGTTTTACAAAATCAACATTAGACATGCTTTCAAAAGTCTCGATTTTATCTGTACCAGTTGAACCCACGAATTTAACATTCTTCACTTTCCTCTTGTAGTGAGTGCCTTTAGCTTCATCCTTTGGTTGTGATACCTTAGGTTTTGCAGCTCTCTTTTCTTGTTGTTTTTCTTTTGAAATGAATAATGGTTGTGACTCGATTGGGTTTTTCTTTTCAAAAAACTTAGTTGTTGAATTTTCAAAAACTTGATCAATAGAGGTTGGATTTACATTTTTGATCGGAAAGTCTTTGTTTGAATAAATTTTCTTGTCCCCAATCAAAGTATACAACACGTTATCATTTTCATCTGTAGACACATTTGTCTTGACAGATTTCATTGGATCATTCTCTTGATTCTCAACATTTTTCTCATTAGGAATAGCAAAAATCTCTATCCCTTTTTCCTCATCAAGAGATTGATTCTGATCAATTTTCTCAGACTCATCATCTGACTCATCATCCTCTTCTATTGTAGAACGATTCTGATAAACTATAGATGATGATTTCTCTTATTTTCTTGATTCAACTGAGGAATTGTCCAGCTTAAACCCTATCCTACTGCAAATTCTTTAGGATTAAGAGGTACAAAAGGTTCAAAGCGTAGCATTTCCTCTTCATCAGGCAATTTGGTATAATTGTGTTTCAACGGAGGTGGACATGAATTATACCCAATGCATGTGACATCTCCTTTCTGCTTTTGAACCTCAATGATATGATAAAGCACATATCGGGAGTTAGAGTAACTCTCCAATTTAAGCTTGATCGCATCATGTTCGCATTTGGCAATGGCTAACTCTTTCTTTGTTTCTTCAAGGATATTAATGTAGTTCTTTATTCCTGTTTGTTTGTTCAAAACTGTCTTTGTTAATTCAGAAACGCTTTTCTTAAGAGTTTCTATTACAGTTTTGAACTCATTTTATTTCGAGTTAAAGCCAAATTTGACTCTTTGCATTTTGACAGTTCAATAACTAGGTTTTGATTGTGACTGTTAAATTTTATTTTTAATTCAGCATAGTCACTGCATATTTTAGGACAGTTGGAGTTTACCTAACTTGTCGAACCAGCAACATTAGCCATGAAGGCAGTATGATGAGGGAAGGATGCCCTATTTGTAACAATTTTTATGTTTCATTTGATGCAGCTTCTTCTTTCTTCATCAAACCAGCCTTCTGACTTTTCAGCTCCTCTGCTTCTTTCAGCAACTTACTGACCTCGGTATCACTTCCTTCCCTGATATCTGAACCAGATCCATAACCACCTGTACTCTAGCATTCCTCATCAGAACTACCATTATACCCTGAACTATCATCATCATCATCAGAATTGTCAATGCTGTGAACATGCTTGATTCGATTGATAATCTTGGCATAACATGCAGTTCCTCCTTGATTCTCGTTTCTCAATTGTACTGACCAATCGCATCCTTCATCTGCTTGAACTACTAGAGCTCAGTTTGTGTTATTTGAGGCCCAGACTGGTTGGTGTTGTTTGGGTTTTTAATAGCTACTATTCTCCAATCATTGTTAACATGAGTTGTGTTTGATGGTTGTGATTGATTTCGGAAAGGTTGTGATATCATTGTTTGCTGGGTCTTGTGCATTCACGTTTGAAGTGACCTTTTTCTCCATAGTTGAAGCAAGTAACAACATCTTTATCAAAACCATATTTTGTATCTTTCTTGCTTTCTAAACTTGTCTTCCCGTTCTGCTCATATAATCCTTAGCTCTTCTGACCGCACTTGCAAACGCCCATTTGATATCTATCAGTTCCATCTCATCTGTGTCTATTTGTTGGTAGTCTTCATTAGTTATATTGATATTTCCAATTTTACCGACGATTAATCCACAATAGGCACTAACCATGGTGTTTAGAAGTTCCATATGTTCCTGAGCAACTTCTACACTAACCTTGGAAAGATGTGACGTGTCAAGTCTGACTGTATTGGGGTTTGCAGGTTGAGAGTTGTTACCATAGAAAGCTTGTTAAGAACCTGGTTGTGGAGCTTGAGGTGTAACAACTTAAGGTTGTGGTAGAAAGGCTTTAGGATCAAATACTTGACCATAGGTTTGAGTACTTGAGCCGGCAGATTGATCCATTTGAACTGGTGGTGGTAAAAAGGGGTTAGCATTTGACACAAATGCGGTTTGAAGTTTTGGTTGCTGAATTGTATTGACACCCGCGTTAATTCCTCCATAGTACATCTCAGGGTTTTGTAGAACATAAACCCTTTTTGCTTTCTGGATCTCTTCTTCATTTTTGTTCTCCAGTTTCTGAACAATTCATAAATACTGATGACATCCAAGACACCTGTATGACTTAGTAAGTCAATAAATTGACTCCACTTTGGTGGTAAAGCGTCAGCAAAACGCATCACGATTTCCTGTGGAGATGCTAACACTTTGTAAGAATACATTTCACTGAGCAGGTGGTAGAAACGTGTTGTTATGTCCCTCAATGTTTCATTCTCCATGAACATGAAACCTTCAAACTCCTTCTTCAGCAGATCATGTCGTATTTTTCTGGTAGTAGCATTTCCTTCTCCTCTTGCTTCCAGGGTATCTCACAGATTTTTTGGTGGTGGTACAGTACATAAACTGATGATAAATATCTTTATGAAGTGCTTGTGTAAGGATAACAAACACCTTTTTCTCTAAATCATTAGCCTTTTTATCGCTTTCATCTAGATTGGCTAAGGAAGTTGGATTTCATCCTGCTTCTTCGAGAGATTCTTCATATGGTGTAGTAAAACATGCCCATAATTCTGTATTTTTGCTGAGAACATATGTATGGAAACGACTTTTCCACGAAGGATAATCGTTCACATGGTTCAGTTTTGGTGGACCGTTATTACTCCCAGTTTCACTCTCGCTTATAAGAAGAGTTTGAATGCTCTAATTTTGATTTGCGACACTTGCCCATTGATTTGCGGTAATCATGGATATATGTTGAGACATTAATGATTTAACCCATGAAGTTGCGGAGCTTTGAGATAACTCTTGATTTGTGCTTGAACTAGTCCCCCAATCCCAAGGATTATTACTCATTATGTTTTCTTGCTTATGAAAATTAAAATCTTTAAAATGTAATTTTTTATTTTTTTTAAATAATAATCTCCTTCTAAAGTTCACAATTTTTTATGAAAAACTGAAACACCAAAACTGATCAAGTTTGTTCTCCGTACAAATCAGAGATTCGTGTGAATGTCTGACCTTCGTATGAACCAGGTGCTTCGTACGAACCAGGTTGTTTGTACGAGAGACCCTCTTTCATGCGAGCAAACTTGTGCTTCGTGCGAACAAGGTTCTTCGTGCAGATGACTTGGTCTTTCACACGAACAGTCTTGTTCTTCGTGCGGATGGGTTATTCGCACAGATGTTTTTCGAAGACAGGAATCTTTTTGAAGGGTTGGTTGGTGAAAATTTCCTTTTCTAACACAGACTGGTTTTCGAAAGTGGTCAGTTCTACATAATTTTGGTTAAAAAAGACAAACATTCCATATTAGCTTTTTCAGTCAAAACAGTCAAGTCAAGTCAGAATGTCCAAATTTAGTCAACCCTACAAGAATGTTCCGGTGAGTTTTTCCGGTAGTGCTTCACCTGAAGATATATCCAACTAAACTTTGATAGAAAATTTTAAGAAAAACCAGATCTTAATATGTCTTCATATATTCTAACAAGGTTTTATGAAAACTTTCTGGATACAACAAGTTTTAACTAAGTTTTAAGTTGGTTATCTTTTTGAAAACTTAAGTTTCCTATTGAATTTTCAAGAACACCTCCAGAAACCCTCACAAATAGCTCAGACACAACACTAAGCTTGGTTTCAAACAAGGAAGAGAGCCAAGGCTCTGACACCACTTGTAGGTCCACTTGGAGGATCAAGATTAACCTACTTCCCTGTTTATACAACACAAATACGAGTGCGAAATCCTCGTATGTATGCAAACCAAAGCAAAGTAAGAAACACAGGATAACCAAAGATTAAATATCTTGATTAACAGTAGAGAACTAGTACAAACACATACAAACAATGTTCATACAGACTCATGAAATACTCTCTGTGTTCTTGTGTCTCTCTCTCTAGCTTGTTCACTGATGTCTCACATCTAACCCTAACACTGAGGAGTGCATGACTGCTTATATAGTGCTCACACCTAGCAACAGAACGAAGAATGTTGCTGGTCATACGAAACACCACAAGACACGAAGAACCTTCTCCAAAAGATGCTCGTACGAATGACCCATGGCTTCGTACGAACACAACCTGGCTCGTACGAATCAAGCAGGATGCATGTCACATGAGCTACTCATACGAATGGAATGTCACTCGTACGAGCAACATCTTGCTCATACAAAGCATCTCTCAATCGTACTTTGATGTGTTCTTCGGAGAACGTGCCAACATACATGACGTACACAAGACTTAACAGTGTGCACACATGCAACTGTTTTACACAGATAAACTAATCGTCGTACTAAACCAAGATAGGAGGATATCTTGATTTTGTGGACACGACCAAACTATTTAGACAAATTAAACAAAGACCGTACAATTACAGACGTAACTAAGAACAAGCAACAGACACAAGTGTATCAACACTTTAGCTTTAGTCTTCAACAGAGCTTTGCCTTGGCAGACCTTTAGCTTTAGTCTTCAACAGTGTTTTGCTATGCCAGACCTTCGACATTTTGTCTTCAGTAGATCATGAATCTAGCAAATGTTTTATTATTATTAGGATCAGAGGTTGTAGTATATTTTAGCTTTCTATCATCTGTTCTTTTGTAGGGTTCAATTCCAACACTTGTGCAAGGCACAAAGACTCACAAAGGGCGAGGCCCGTTCGTACACAATATGAATACAAAAAATATATAAAAAGAAGTTTTATATATATATTAAAACGAACATACGAAATGAATGCCAACATATTTAAAATACACAAGGGTTCCAAATACATAACAAATACAATAACGTTCAAGATGAGCAACGTGTACACATTTAACATAAACCCAAGTGTCTAATGAGTTAGAGCACTTGTAGGTTATTGCGCGCTTTTGGATACCCGATTTGCTAGCATTTTTACGGATGCAAAGTTGTGAGTTCATGTCCCCTTTTTCTTTTAAACACATTCGGTTTTATAACTCTCGGGGGAAATACATGTTTTCGATTGTATGGTTTAGCTATGGAACAAAATATTAGATCATATGAGACAAGGGTCTCTCTTAAGCACCATTATTCTTGTAAAAGACCAAGACAAAAGGGGTAGATCTATCGGGTGTAGGCGAGCCCCACTCATGGGTCCTTGTGTGGCCGCATGTAGTGCTTTTGTTGTCCTAGCCGGGTGGACCGAATAGAAATCGTCTAGGGTTGAGGGCTTCCTATGTCGTCACATATATTAATGTCCTTGCAAAATATTAATGATCATAAGTTCATTGACGCTTTACATACCACATTGTTATATACAGAACTCTCAAATGTTTTTAAGATCATTTGTTATGAACTCAAAACGCATGAACTCGCCAACTTTTGTTGTTGTTTTCAAACTTACATGTATTTCAGGAAATTGAATGGATCTTGGCATAGTCGGTTCTCAAGAAGCTTTTTGTTATCATGTTATGATGTCATCCTTTTGAAAGGGTTTGATCCATATATCTCATCTTCAATGAGATATAGGATGCAAAGCCTTTGCATTTCAAAACTATGTTGAACTAGTCTTTTGTGAAAAAAACTTATGACTTATGTTGTCGTGTACTTGAACAACTTATGATGTGTATCTCTTAATTATGTCAATGGATGCACATCGTGCTTTTTTAATCATATAGTTGTTTACTTATCTCGTATCCGATGAAAACTAATTAAGTTCACACCACGTGCTTCGGCTTACGACCGGGTGTGACACATGTATCATGTAAGGTCCTTCCCATTTGGGAACAAGTTTCACTGAGTGTTCTGTGTTAGAAGCCTCATTGTCTCGAAAGACGTAATCACCTGGGTTGAAAATACATATGCGTACTCGCGCATTGTAGTATTTCTTGAGCTTGGACTTGTATTTTGCTTCGTTAATGGTCGAGTTTTTGCGCCATTATTCGAGTAAGGCGAGGTTGAGCCAGCACTCCGCCTTGTTGTCGATGGAATTTACTACGAGTGTGTTCAGTGAAGGGAGGCCTATCTAACCTAGGATGACCGTTGTTGAGTCGTATGTGAGGCTGAAGGGTGTTTCGCCACTGCTGGTTCGATGCATGGTTCTATGCGGCCATAAGATGCTAGGGAGTTCATCGACCTATCCTTTGCGCCTTGATCCCTTCAACAATGCTCCGTTTGACACTCTCGGTTTATCTGTTCCCTTGCGGGTGAGTAACAGATGAGAGAACATGTTCAATTTGTAGCTCTTTCTTCCATTCTTGGAGGTCTTCATGGGCAAAGTTTGTACTGTTGTCTGTGACAATACGCAACGGTAGGCTAAAACGACATATGATGTATTCCCAAATAAACTTTCTAATTACCATAGCCGTGGTGGATGCAAGGGCCTTGGCTTCTACCCATTTGGTAAAGCAGTCCAATTCTATGATAATGAATTTGACGGCACCTGACGCATCTTGGAATGGGCCTAACAAGTCAATGGCCCATTGTTGGAAAGGCCAAGAAGTCGTGATAGGGACCAAAGCATTTTTGAGGTGCAAGGTTTTTGGAGCATGCCTTTGGCATGATTCTCACTTTCCAAGGGCTTTAACTGCATGAAGGTCCACTTGGACCTCCTAGCCAATAATCCCCGGTGTTCATTACTTTGGCGACGACCATGCGTAGGCCTGTAAGGATGGCATAAATGCCTTCATGATTTTCTCGAATCAGGTAGTCTGCATCTACGGATCAACACATTTCAGTAAGGGTCCCATGAAAGACCGTCAGTATAAAACTTCGTCAGACATTTGGTAGTGCAGGGCCTTATGTTGTATTTTTCTTTCTTTTGCTGTTTTTCTGATAGAAAACCCGACTGTAGATAGGCGATGATTGGTGTCATCCATGAGGTTGATCCTATCTCGATGTCATTTACCTGGCGTAGAGGGACATGTAGGTTTTTGAGAACTTCGATACGTATGTCGTTGTCCAGATGTTGGAAATTGTCGGTGCGAGTTTACTAAGCGCATCCGCGGGCTTGTTTTCACTATGATTGATGTGGGTCTCTTTGAACGATCGCAGTTTTTGAATGAGCTCTTGGCTTGCTCCAAGTATAGAGCCATTATATCACCCTTCGTGTCGTATAATCTATAAACTTGACTAGCCACTAGTAGCTAACAACATGCGTCTCGAGGTTCTGAACCCCCATTTTAATTGCCAACTACAATCCAGCTAAGAAGGCTTCATATTGTGCTTCATTGTTGGTGCTTTTAAACTCTATTTGGATTGCATAAGTGAATTGTTGCTTTTCTGGATTAACTAACCTCAAACCTATGTTTGTGCCCTCTTCGTTTGAGGCTACATTAGTGTAAAGACCCTAAACGTCTGCTGACGGTGCATTTGCGTGAGCTCTTGTTCCATTTCACATTCTTTCTTTTTCTCTTCTAGTACTTCTGTTGTAAAGAATTATTCTTTCATTTACTCTTTAGGTACTTCTAATGTAAAGTTAGTCACTACTTGGCCCTTGATGGCAGGTCTTGGCTTGTAAATAATGTTGTGACGACCTAGCTTTATGGTCCACTTTGCCAGTCTGCCTATAATTTTTGGTTTTGCCAAGATGTGGCCAATCTTGTAATTGGTTAGAACATTGATGTCATGGCCTGTGAAGTAAAGGTGGAGGCATCTCGATGCGTGTACCAATGCCAAAACTAATTTCTCCATGATAGAATATCTTGTTTTAGCATCAGTGAGCGTTTTGCAGACATAATAGATTGGTGTCTGGACCCCCTCCCGTTCAATGAGAAGCACTGTGCCAACTGCCTTGTCCGACGGGGGCAAATACAGGACGAGTAGCTCCTTCTCACACGGACCGGTAAGGGTGGGGAGTTGGATAAGACTTTCCTTCGTTTCTTTGAAAGTGCATTCAGCCTTTAGCGTCCATTGGAATTGTTTCTTCATGACATAATTTCTGAGTGTGCTAATGAATGGGAAGGATTTCGCAGTACGACTTGCTAAAAACCTGTTCACTGCAGCTAGTCGCCGGCCATGGTTTGCATTTCTTTCATCGTTGATGGAGAAGGCGTACATCCAATCGCTTGAACCTTCTCTAGGTTGATCCAGAAGCAATCTTTTGTTACAATAAAACCCAAAAACTTGCCGACTTCATCCCAAAAGAGCATTTGCTCGGATTAAGCTTTTAGTGTCTTTAGCATGATTTCTTATACCATGCTTATGATGACCAGGTCATCGATGTAGATCGGTGTCGTCACCTAATGTTTTGTCCATGAGCCTCTGATAGGTAGCCCCTGCATTGGGCAACCCAAAGGGCCTTTTTGAATAACAAAAAATTTTCATTTTTCTAGAAATGCCATTTTGTCTTCATTTTCGCGCGCCGTTTGCACTTGCTGGTATCCCTTGGGCACGCTTTTTATCGATCTCAAGTAGTGAGTAACAATCTTTTGGGCATGCTTTATTAAGATCTTTGTAGTCGATGCACATGCGTAACCTCCGTTTGCCTATTCTACTATAACTAGGTTAGCTAACCATGTCTGATATCGTACCTCTTGAAGTACACCTTCGTTAAGGAGTTCACTGACATGTTATTCATCGCTTAGGTTTTCACTGTTCCAAGGAATCTCTTCTTTTGCTCCACCGGCTTGACGGATGGGAAAGTTTTTAGCCAATGCTCCACATTGTTATGTGGGACCCCTATCATGTCAGCAGGTGTTCACAAGAAGATATCCATATTTCTGAACAAAAGTTGTCCAAGAAGGCGCATATATTTTTAGACATGCGGAGTTAGGGTGATTGTTTGTTTTGGGAACTTCCATTGAGGACCCAGTTCTCTTGTTTTGTGTGCGGTGTGGAACTTGCAGCTTTCATTTGGTGCATATCTTCTGCCACCGTAAATTCTTTCTTGGCGTATATGATCGCCACCCCAGTGTCGGTTAGGAAACCGATTGCAGAGTGAGGTGTGGATGTGATCATGCTGAAGTTGCCTTGCAAATCCCGCCCTATAAGTACATCCTGGCTGGAGTTTGCTGGCATTAACATGAAAGTTACCTCTTCAGTTCTTGAATACTCCCTGATGGTGAGCATAATGTCTAAAGCAATTTGTCCCAAAGGAAAAATGGCTTCATTGCAGAAACTTTGAGCGGGTAGTTATGTATCGTTCTGTATTTTGGTAACTCTTTTCATTTTATTGTCATTCGTGTCTTCATTTCAAAATGTAATTCCAAGACTTTGATCATAATGGAAATCGTAATTTGTATCATACTTGTTTAATCATGCATGCACAATACGCAAACAATCACGAGATACACGTTTTAATTAATATCCGAGACATAAATCGAGATAATATTTTCTCAGAATGATATTCATACATGTCCATAGATTATACATGTTACACCTTAAAATGTCCAAAACATGCTTAACTAAACATTTATTGCCCCAAATAACAACCAAACCTAAGCACAAGGCCTAAAAGGGAATTTGGTATTTTTGAAAGGTCTTACGGAGCACCAGACCAAGCCTCTTACGGTCCACAAGGACCTGGTCTGGTAGTTGGTTTGCATTTCGCGAATTTTGGCTCTATTTCCTTCCTTTCAACCCCCAACCACTTCATTTAACACCCAAACCCTAATCCAAACTATAAATACAACCCACTACCACCTCCTAAATACTTTCCGCACTACAAACACTCTCTCTAACACTCTCAAATCTCCATATTTCTTAGGTTAGGGCAAAAAACTTGAAGTTCAAAATCGTGAGTTTTGGACCCTTTTCTTACAATTTCTTCTTGCTTTCTTACTTTCTCCTTCCTTGGATAATCTCTAGGAATGTTACCACATGTTTACCAGGGTAAACAAAGATGGTACATCATTATTTTGAGGTCCAAGGTTGGGATTTTTCTTGGTTTCTTTCAAACTTTCAAAACTTGTTCAGTATACTTAGTTTCTTGGAACCTTTGCAAACCAAACAAAGCTATCAAGTAACTTCAATGTTGAATGCTTGTGTTTGGATTTTGTTCCAGAAATATTGAGGTTCAAAAGCCTCCATTATATGCACTCCAAGTAACTTCCAAGTAACAAAGTGACCAAATTACACCAAGTCTCCAATCATAACCATGTTTGGAATGCACTCATCTAGTTGTACTCTCTTGGATACTTATTGATTAAGATTACTTATTTATGTTATTTATACTTGTATTTCATGACCATCCAAATCATCCTTGTGGTGAGTTTGTGCAATGGTGAACATCATGAGGTTAGTGGATTATCCTACCTTTAATACATGACAAATGTATGACTATAATATATCTAGTAATATACATATATAATATTACCAAAACCTAACTATAACATCAATAGGAACTATAACATCAATCGGAACCATGATTGAATCTTATATGTTAAGATGAAAATTATCTTAGTTTTAGACTCCTTATTTTGGACTTCTAATGGGTGACTTTGTGCCCATGAAAAACACTAACCAAAACAGTGTGTGAATAAGTATCTAAACAAGATTTATTTTATGTATTTTCATACTTATAAATTCCCAAATAAATTTTGTCTTTAAACTGCACAAACTAATATACCTTTGTTATCGTTTTAGGTTAACTTGGTGATTCCATCCTGCAAACCGCTTACTCTCTTTTTAATATTTATAAACATGATTTATACCATAACATTAAAACACACATAAAAAGGACAAGTGTACCCTATCATATATGTTGTAAAGTATAGGTAAGAACCAGATGTCAACCAATGGACGTGGGCGGACGCATATGTACTAAATCGTTGTCATTGGTTTACCGGTAAAAATATAGGTGAATGAGGTTTTTCAACTAAAAATTATCAGAAACTATATTTAAAACACAAAAGACTCCTAATACAAAAAATATATATATTATCTTGTTTCGCAAACAACCTAAGCATGTTAGCTAAGTACAACATGTCACGAAGGCACTTGATCAATCTTCCAATTATATAGACAATTAGTATCCCTTTCGGGAATCCTAACATGATAATCCTTCGAAAAGTTAACGCGATAAACAAACTTTAAATCACCTAAAATTATTCGTTAGCGAGCTATTAATATACTTTCATGCAAATCTTCTAAAAATAAGTTAGTCATCCGTTAAGAGTTTTCTACCTCACTTTATCAAGGAAAGTAATACCGAATAACAATACAACCACCAAGACAAGCATAAAGTAGATCATATCATAAACTATTCCATTTTGCAAATCTTGAACACGAATCTACTAAGATAACAATTTCAACCAAAATCACTAGACAAAAATCATGAACCATGTCAAGAACTCACAATTATACCATCTAACCCGTTAAAGTCCTTACGTATAAGAAAGTACTCTTGATTAAAATTAGATTTATCTTTATTAAACCAATACCCAGTTCTAGTTTCTTGGTGTAAACATATTAACAAGTTCATAGCCTACTAACAAGTGCTTAATCAAGGGTCTTTTTAACATATCTCAACTAAACGTATATTAATCATCCAAGATAACCAACTATAATCAAGAATCCAACATCAATGAACCATTTTTTCCATATGATCAACAAGATTTAAACATGAAAAAGGACCAAAGTTTCATACAAACAAGATTAGCAAACTAATGATTGTTCATAAAACATGTAAACTAGTGTTTTTTCTCACATGTTACAATAATACATAATACATCAGCTCAATGCTTGAAACGTGACCAAAAATTATGGAAAGAACAAGGATTCAAACCATAAGCAATCAAGGATTTGATGGATTAGATGATAGAGAAGCTTCTTTGCAACGTGGAGGCTTGAAATCGACCAAGAATAGCTGCTTTCGAAGCCCAGAAAATATAAAAAATATCCAATTATTGACCAGAATGCGTTTGCTCTGTTTTATACAACTTTTCAAAAGTGCACAGTCGTGCGCTTAAAGTGCATGCCCGTGCACTGTACAAGTCTAATCATGACGTCAGCTGCAGGCAGTGTTGTAAAAATCACGACTAGGTAGCGACTAGTTGGCGATTAATCGCTAGTCGGCCAGTAACTGAGTAATTGTTTGTTAATCTGTCCATTAATCGCTAGTTGGACCTAGTCAGCCAGCCAAAAATCGGCGATTTCGGCAGATTCAGCAAACACGTGTATATTACGGCTAAAACCTCTAAATTTTGGCAAGTTTCCAATCAAAGCATGTGAATTTCAACAATTAATCTTGTATACTTAAAAAAAGGAGTCGAGTAAGAATTAAAACCTAGATATTTAAAATATTTACCTATAAAAATGTGTATATGTATGCATAAAACTAAAAATTACATATAAAAAACCCGATCCGATTAATCCTAATTAATCTCAAGTAATCCCGGGTAGTCGCTAGTCCCCACCTCACCTGCCGACTAGCGACTTGTGAGTTCTCCAACCTTAGCTGCAGGGTATGGATTAAGCAATTGGCTTATTTGGCGGCAAAGTGCGGGCACAGACGTGCACATAAGGTGCATGGTCGTGCATGATCGAGAAAATGGATGCATAGTTGGTTGCACAAGGTGTGCTTACAAGGATCAGAGGGCGCACGGGGGTGCAGTCGAGATGCATGACCATGCGTTACCGAGAAACTGATTGCACTCCTGGCCGCACTGCTGGTGCTTCCGACTAATTGAGAGCGCACGACCGTGCATGACTTGTATTTTCAGTAGATTATGCAGTTTTCATCCATCCATATTTGTGCTGGAACGTCAATTAAGACCTGAAAACCCAAAAGTACATGATTAAGTACCTAAACATCGAATTTGTAGTAAAAACGCGTAAAACATGAATAAAATAAGAGACTAAAACATGTACAATTTATTGTATATCAAGCTTCATAAACCGTGATTATACTAGACTCATTTTGCGTTTCAAATCACTCTGGGTTGCAACATGTACCATTATTAAATTCACAATCACACATATAATCAATCTTATGCAAACACTCAATCCTTAACATGCTATTTGTTATGCTATCTATTTATACATACTAGGACAATCTTACGCATGCTATCTATCATTAACTTTGCAAGCCTTCTTTAAATGTTTAACATTATAGGAGTAGCACACCGCCCATTTTGTGGTCATTGTTAAGTATACAATCAATACGGTCTTATTCACTTCGGTGATAAGATTACATTAGTTGACACTTTGGTTTGATTTATTGTTGATGCATGCTAGTATGTTTATATAACTTAGTGTACAATTAACATGTGGATTTGAGGCACTTTTATACTTATGCTATGTAAAAAAAACTTGTATGCTCATCGACCTTTTTGTGTTGATGGATACTTATTATACATGTTGCAGTAAGTATTTGATGATGCACAAGAAATCGAATTAGGGTGGAACTAGAAACGCACCTAAACTTTACTTTATTTTTTTCTTTTATGTTTGTCACGTTATTCCCAACTTGTTGTAATTTCCTTTTGAAACTATATATTATTTAAACTTATGAAATAAAATGAAATTTAAACTTTAATCTATTGTCGCAAATTTAGTGTTATGTTGTCTTTGAGCAATCTATTACGTCTCGCCTTGATGTTTCCGCCATCGGTTAGGGTGTGATAGATGGGTATCAGAGCTATAACTATAGTGAATTAGGAAAATTGCCATTATTGACCTAGTCTATAGTTACGAAACTCGCATAAACCACCCTATAGCATGAGAATAAGTATATTAAAAGAGGAGTAACGAGTGTGTGTTAAGAGTAAGAGAGTGAAAAATCCGATCCTTAAACATGTGGTTGAAGGCTGGTATTTATAGACGAAAACTATGGAGAAGGAGATTGCTTGATGGGCCTTCGGGTTAACGTCGCCAACAAGGAATATCCTGTTGTCTCCTCTTACACGACCGTTAGTGCTTGCGAAGGATAGAGTTGTTGGCACACAGTGATAGGAGCCACGTGGCCTGACGGTTGTCCTTGTTGTCGAGTCTATCACCAGTTGTGAGCGGAGACCATGGAGTAGTGAATGACGCAACTTGATTGGTTCCACGTCACTATCCTTTTGTGCTTCTTGTCTCCTGCACGATTCGCCATCGTGGGAGTTGTCTGGTCAGGGCCTAGCGCACGTTGATTGGCTTCAGCTCTAGCCATCTGATCTATTATACTTTTCATAGTTGTCACTGTGCTGCATACGTTGGTCTAGGCCTGCACGCATGCTCTTGTTAAGGCTAAGTATAATTTTGTTGTCTGGGTATGGTCTTTTGCGCGCATGACTTTGGATGCTTTGTGTAGGATTTGAGACCATACCCCTTTAATCCCTAATCTAGAGAGTTTGGACCATGTAAATATATAAATTATACTTAGATTTAATTTTGATATACTAGTTGTGTGAAATCAGTGCTTACCGCTTAGTTAAAAAGTATAAGTTGGAAAAGTTAGCACATCTATAACATAGACTTTTATTCTATTTGTACTTGCACACACCAAAAATGTGTTACTTAATATAGACAATTTTATTCTATTTGTACTTAAAGTTTTACTCAAAAAATAACGACTCAACTTGAGCATTTCAAGTTAATGTTAACATACGTTCAAGAAAAAGAAAGTTGAAGTAAGTGTTGGGTTTCCATGGTGATCAGTTAAAATTTTATTTATAAAAAGCTGGTTCAATAAATAACAGACAATGACTTAAGCAAGTTAATCAATAAAACGCAGTGGAAAAATAGTCGAGTGATCAACAATAAACAAAATCTATCAGGATCCGGTTACATACATATACAAGCATAGTGGAAAGATTTTCTAACTACTAATGTGATTAAATACACCTCGGTTAACTGGTCGAGACACCGAGGTTCAACGGACACGTGCAAGTGATACGAACTGACGGAATGGGGGTATAGCCCCGGGTAGCGGCAATGGTGGCCGACGGTATTAGCGGCAGCAGCGTTGGCCGGCGGTGGCGACGGTATGGGCGCCGTGACAAGGGCTGTGGCCGGTTATGAGTTTTTTGAGAGTACTCTTGTGCAAGTTGTTCAACCCCAAAATGCAAGTCCTTACATTCCAAAAATATATATATATATATATATATATATATATATATATATATATATAGATGCATACATGCATGCCCAAGTTGGAAAAAGTGGCAAGAAGTTCATGCATGCGCGACAAGTGGCAAGAGGAGCATGCATGTGCGATAAGTGGCATATCATGGGTGCATGTGCGACAAGTGCCAAGATGAGTTTGCTTGTCTCACTCGGTCCATGTACCCGCCTCTAAGTTAATACTCGCAACAAGTTTATTAATTAAGATAAACACTTATTTTATTAATAATGGGTATTTATGATATAAGCCGGCTCACGATCATAAATATAATTATGATCTGTTTCGCACATCTTCTTAATTACCAATTAAACCAGTTAAGTGGATTTTAGTTCGTTGCCACGGTATAACTCTTACGGGTCATAACTCGGTCGGCCGCGTTAATTAATCAAACAGGTCCATTTTTCCAACAGTTACCCACTTGGACGGTTTTCGATTAAGTTCCTTATTGCTGATAGCCAGAGGCGCTCCATCTACACATGGTTTTCCAAAACAAGTATCACACTTTAAAGTCATTAACCAAAACATCTTGGAACATACTGTTGCAACACAATGAGCTTATGGTAATCGTTTTCATCTATCCTTCCCGTAATTGACATCAATTGAACAATGAGACATGGATCAGATTCAATCTCACATCATGTTCAATCATTATTGTTCTCGTTCAAGAATCAAAGTGGTCCAATCAAACACACAGTAAGTTTGGGTATGGCCTTACACTTCACACGTTTGAATCAACGAGGGCGCCACGATGTCTTGACTCTTACATATAATGTAAGAGTATATAATCCCATCTTGACTACATACAACTCCTACTGAACTTCAGAACTACTCCTAACCATTACCTTTATAACTGGTAGTTACGCGCCAGCGGTTGAGACTAATCAAAGAAGTATCTTTAGTAAATGAAAGTTCTAGTATGAATCTTAGGTCAATGGATACTAAATGAGTATACCAAAAGCAAAAACATCTTATGACTAAGATCTAGAAGATGATTTGATGCGAGTTACATCCAACGTCATTCATAATAAGGTCTGTGAGTTTGGAAGTCGACTCCTTGAATCCAAAGTCAGAATAGTCTTAATTCAGAGTCATTCCCATGAGTCTGACCAGCTACGGATAATTTAGAATACAAGATTCATGGATTACATGTATTAAAATCGAACACACTTGTAAGATTCAAAGCTTGCATTTGACTAGTAAATCAAAAGTGGATTTAAAAGGTACAACTGTTTGAATGTTCGTACGTCCAAATACTAAAGCAAAACAAATGGCTAGCTAATCTAAGACCAATAGCATCCCTGTGTTGGTCATGCTTGTCCTGAGTCATCGGTTTCGTGAACGGGTTTGCTAGGTTTTTGATATGTGTCTACTTTGCTTATTATGATGTCTCCTCGTTCAAATATTTACCGTATATAGTGGAACTTTCTTAGAATGTGCTTGGTGTTGTGGTGAGATCTGGGCTCTTTGTCTTGAGCAATGGCTCCCGTGTTATCATAGAACACCTTGATTGGTTTCTTAATACTTAGAACCACATCGAGGTTGGTGATGAACTTCTTCATCTAAGCAGCTTCTTTTTAGCATCTAATGCAGCTATATATTTGGATTTGGTGGTTGAATCCACCATAATACCTTGCTTGGAGCTTTGGAAGTTAGTGATAGTGTAACTCCCTACAGTGAGCTCTTCTTCCACTCCTCCAAACACCAAGAACATATCTTTATTTCTTCTCAAGTACCTCAGAATGTTCTTTATTGTAATCCAATGGGCATACGAGACGTTAGGTGTAGTACATAAGGTAGCATACATGATAGAACTAATCGCTAAACCGTATAGAACTGCTTCCATTTGCTTAATTTCAATGTTCGTTGAAGGAGATTGCGGTTTGTTCAACATGGTTCCTTTAGTCTACGAACACCTCCTTTCTAGCAGTTTCCATCTTAAAGCGTGTCATCATTTTGTCTATGTGCGGACTTTGACTTAGCCCTAGAAGCCGCTTAGATCTATCCCTATAGATCTTGATTCCTAGAATGTAAGCAACTTCTCCAAGATCTTTAATTGTTTAGCAAGATCCTAAATAGTGTTTAACTTCGTTAAGCATAGGGATGTTGTTTCCAATGATTAGTGTATCATCCACATATAGGATGAGGAATGATATGGTGCTCCCACTAGCCTTTCTATAAACACAAGGCTCATCTTCATTCTTGAAGAAACCTAACTCCTTATTTTTTTGATGAAAAAGAAGATTCAATGATGTCCATTAAGAAAAACGGTTTTGACATCCATTTGCCATATTTCGTAATCATAGTACGTGACTATGGCAAGTAATATCCTGATCTATTTGATCATAGTAACGGGTGAAAAGGTTTCATCATAGCCAATACCCTGAGTTTGAGTAAAACCTTTCACAACTAGCCGTGCTTTATAGGTTAGCACATTTTCATGCATGTTGGTTGTTCTTTTGAAAAATCCATTTGATTCCTACTACTCGAGATTCAGAGGGTAGGTCAACGAAGGCCCATACTTGATTATCACGCATGATTGCATCTTGAAGTTCATGGCTTCTTGCCACTTCTCAGATTCTGGATCTAATATTGCAGATTTGTAGTTAGCAGGTTCGTCACTAGACTCGGCTACTAATAGGACTTCAGGACCATCTTGATGCCATAGGTAGCTATCAGGTTCTTTGCGAATCCTACTACCTTTACAAACGCCTATGTTTATGTTTGATTCATTGGAAAAAAATACTTATTGATCAGACAGTCCAACTTCATCAGGGATTGTTTATGGTTCTTGAATTTCTTCAAGTTCCACAATATTATTTCCAATTCCTCGAATAAGAATTTGTTTCTCAAGAAAGTGTCCCTTCCTTTTGATGGAAATAACATTTGCATCAGGATGGTAGAAATAATATCCGATTCTTTTATGTATCTAACGAAAACAACTTTTTCGCCTCAAGGGTCGAGTTTATCATTAGAATCACTTGTGATGTATCGATCACATCCCCATTACTCTAAAGTATTCCAAATCGGGTTTACGCCCATGCCATATCTCATATGGTGTTTTGTTTACCTTTTTACTCGGAGCCAAATTAACAATGTAGGCAGCGGTCATAAGAGCATGACACCAAATGGAGTGAGGCAAGTTAGTTCTACACATCATCGATCAAACCATATTAAGTAGGGATTGATTTTTCCTTTCTCTCACGCCATTAAGTTGGGGTGTGCCTGGAGGAGTGGGTTCTGAAATTATTCCACACTCTTTCAAATGATTGAGAAACACTAAGCTGAGGTATTTGCCACCTCAATCTGATCTAAGTATTTTTATCTTTCAATTAAACTAGTTTTATACTTCCTTTTTGCAGCTCTTTAAACTTTTCAAAAGTTTCATGCTTAAGCTCCATAAGATAGACATAAGCATATCGATTATAATCGGTGAAACGAAGTATCTTTCATGGTTTCTTGTCATGGTTTTGAAAGGGCCACATACATAAGTATGAATGAGTCCTAGAAGACCATTGGCCCATTCACTAACACTAGTGAAGGGGTGCTTTGTGTGTTTACCAGCTATCATGATTCGCAATCATCAAAGGAGTCTTTTCTGGTGGATTCAAGAATCCCCTCGGATTGGAGCCATTTTATGCGTGCCTTACTTACATGGCCAAGTCTACAATGCCATAGAAATATTTCATTCATACTAACTTTATTACTCTGAGAATGATGATAGATGTTATTACATGTTTGAACGTCAATCTCATAAGTACCATTTCGAGGTTTAACTTCATGTGAGGATCAGCTTTCAATCCAATAAGCTCAGGTCTAATCTGTTTAACCTAGTCCAAAACGCGTGGAATTCGTTTTAGATTGGCAAGTATAACAAGATTACTTTTCAATTATTGTTTCATTAATATTGTAAATGATTACAATCCAGAAATAATTTGACAGGGCTTTGCCGTATCGTTCGCAAAGCCGATACAGACTCAATGACCACACACACCTATATACAGACCGTTTCCTTCGTGCGGACTAGAGTCTAACACCTTCGTATTAACTAAGCTAATCCACCTTCGTACGAAGTAAACCAGACTAACTTTGTACGAACTAAACATCATTACCTTCGTATGAAGTATAACTTTACAATATCAAAATCTAACAGTTAAGCCTATTACAGATAGAGACATGACTCGTAGATGCAAGCAACATGCATATGTATCAACAAACTCCCCCTTGGATGTTTTCGCAGTCTGGATCGGTCTTCTGTCTTCAAAACTTAATAATATTAATTTCAGCGCCCGAAGAAATGTTTCCTGACTCTTTGCTTTTTCAGCTCAAAAATAGACATTGGTGTTTGGTCAGTCTTCGGCGGCTTCACAAACCGGTATCTTGCAATTGATGCCTTTTTCATTTTCTTTTCAATCCTTTCTTCCTTTTTTTATATCTTTTAAAAATTCGACTCATTCAATCTATCTCCATTTGGTATTCCACATCCTTTTAGAATTGATCTCATATGTATAACAAACTCTGATCACATTTTGAGACTACCACGCCTGAACTGAAGCTTGCAATTGATCTACGATCTTGTTGTAAAACAGTTTTTCAACATCCATTTTTGATAAATTCACTAGTCACATCGGGTATAATATCCTAATTGCTCTCCATAAACCTTGAGTCTTCAATACAATCACCGCTTCCCCTGTTTCAGAATCCAATTCCCACCATCTAAAGTCGTTATAAAAAATCTTGTTTTAACTTCATTAGGGGTATCTGTTTCATTGCTCCTGGTCTTTTAATAATCAATGTAACATCAAGAAATCCCGAAATAGAATCTATCCTTGTAATCTTCTGAGGCTTCTAGTTTGGAAAATCATGACGAGTTTCAACTCTAATCAACTTCCACAATTTTTGATCTCTAGGCTTCCTTTGAAAATTAATAAGCTTTGTGTGGCACAACTCTTGAACATCCCACCATCGTAGTGTGCTGATATCTTGGAAGTACCTGAAGTATTGCACACCAATTCTCTTTTGATTCCCTAGACATTCAATCCCGGAATCCAACCCCAACTAATAATATCTCCCAGCAACTTATCTTGATTTCCCGTGAAAAACGCTAACGCTCGTCGGAATTTTCTTTCTCTCAGAATATTTTGATCCATACCCTCCTCTCCTGGCTCTTTTAATTTCATCTCTATCAACCATTGGAGGCACTCCATCTTTTACTGTTTCGTCAATCTTTCGCTTCAAAAGCTCATTTGTCTCATCATCAAACATCTCCTTGAATGTTGGGAAGTCATCGGTTCCTTCACCTGAATATTTTACTGTTTCATCGTCTGAATCATCCTTCACGACAGCATTATGGTAATTATCAGCCTCTTCAACATATTGAAATACATAATCTTCTTGTTTCACCATATTTATGTTGTTCAACTCTTCCTCAAAGTCAAATTCAAATATACTTTCATCAATGCCCATCATTTCTGCAATCTCTTTCTTTCAATAGTTATGAACAAACTCTCCCTCCTCAACATCATGTTCAAGATAAATTGTTCTATGAGAAATAACAGGAACAACTGTTATTGGGGTAACGTCTATGATTATTCCTGAATTCTCTTCATCATTCTCAGGATTCTTCTACTCCCCCTTTCTTCCAGCATCATCTTCTTGATTCACATTATCTGTTAAGAGGTTATCATAATCAAACGAATCATTAATCTTCGCTTCATAAACCACCAACCCAGTACCACCTTGCGTATTATCATCCTCATCATCACCCTTATCATCATCATCATCATGTTTATCACCATCAACATCCACATCCTCATCATCCTCTTTTTCGTCCTCCTCAGTCTCTTTCACTTGTTCTTTCTACGGCTTTTTCTTTCTTTCAATATGATAAGGAATATCAATGGCGTCACGGATAAGAACATAATTAACAAGTGGTTCTGATTCTTTTTCGAGCTCAGGCGTAATAATCGTAACATAATCAATCTTTTCTTTGTCTTTGCATGTTGTTGCAGCTTCAACTTCTGCCCTTCTTGCTCTTTCAGTAGCCCTTTCCCTGGCTTCATCAATTCTATCTGATTGAATTCTGCCTCAAAGTCTATACCCAACTTCTTTTGTAACACTTTCTGAAACATATCAAGCTTTCTATCTTTTCTTAATCTGTCATCTTCTAACTCTCCTGTCAATCTCCTTAGTCTTTCATTATCAGATGCAAGACTAGCTATTATTGCTTCCATATGTTTACGATCTTTTCCAAAAACTTCACTCTGTTCTCCAAATCTTTTATCTTCTTGTCATTCTGATTGTCTAGACAATTAAGATCTATAGCCCCCATATTTGAAAATTTTGGAAATTGAAAATCATCATTGAAGATATGCTCAACATCCCTAGTATGACCAGGTGAAAAAGATTGTCTTCTTGTTGAGGATTGAGGAGTTGACTGTTGTTGTCTTAGTGGTGTTGGTTGTTTTGGTGGTAATGAATGTTTTGGTGGTGGTGCTGGTTATTGTATTTGTGGTGATGGTGGAGTTTGAATTGTTATAACATTTTCAGTTTCAACTTCAACCGTCAATGTCTCCTTTTCATGAACCACTGAATCAGCACCAACGGTTGTTTGCTTTAAATACTTCTTTCTAGATTTCTTCGTTAACGGAGACCCTGTTTTCTTCTTACTAATATCAGAAGGCTTGCTTTTAACCCTCTTAACCTTCATTGGTGGCACATACGACTCAACATTGTCTTCCATTGCCTTTTTCTTTCTCTAAGCCGCTTTCTGTTCAGCCATCTCTTTAGGATCATGTAAATCCATTTTGGTAAATGGATTATCGTTATCACTTTCAATCTTATCAGAATCAACATCACTTCCACCTCCAAACGCTTGTTTCTCAATGTCACCCACAATCTCTGCTGTACTTCTTTCACCCTGTTCATGATCTGATGTTGCAGAAAATACTTTAAGTTCCACATTATCTTCAACCTGCACCTCTTTATCAGTTTCCTCATCCACCAACATAGTAGCAGCCTTTTTGTGCCTTTTTTCGTTGGGTGTCTGCTTCTTTTTCTTATCATGTTTTTCATACCATTTACTTCTCTTAGGTATGTATTCTGCTAAACATGCTTCTTCGTCATTGTCAGAATTACTACCATCCTTTCTCCATCTATCTTTTGGTGGCGTAATATAATTTTCATCTTTTATAAACCCGAAGAACTTCTTGCCCACAAGAATGGTTTTCTGATAAAAGATACCGATTTAGGCGATCTGATGACAAATTCATCATATGTTCAAGCACTAATTCATCATCTTCTTCTTTCAGTAAGTTAGGAAACTCATCATCAAACATCATCTGCACAAACGGTGGATACTGCATGAACTTTTTGTAACAATTACAAAATTTCAACCGTGGTACACTTTCGATTGTTTTCATATTTAATAAAATTTTATGTTTTATTTACGAAATATGTAATCTTATGATCGAGCGAAACGATATTCACGATATTTTCGGAACAAATTCTAAGTAACATATGCCTTTATACCCTTCATATAGCTTAAAAATCAAGTTAGAAGGGTTAAATGGCAAACAAGTGAAAATGCAAGTCAGGGGGCCAAAACTGCCAAAAATAGAAACTTATTTATCAAAAGGCCTTACGATCATAAGACCTAAAGCCATACAGTCCATAAGGGGTGGCCAGTAGCAGAATTTTTGCTTGGCCTCCAAGTTCTGCCATCCATCATCGTATTCTGCCACCTAGCATGTATTTGCCACCTTTCTCCTAGTTCGAACACCTCATTAAATACTTGTTAACATCTGAAAATGATGGCCAACACATGGCATAATCTTGTGATCACATTGCAAGTATAAATAGCCACCATTTTGAACTACTTTCCTTGCTCATTTCCATCTTTCCTCCCTAAATCACTCATTTCTTGAGCTTGCTTCTCTTTAGAGGCAGAACACAAGTAAGTGTTCTCTCTACTTCTTTTCATAATTTTTGCTAGTTATGAGCCAAAAGTCAAGCAGTTTGACTTTTGGTTTGACTTTCAGTTCTAATCATTTTGGTCAAGTCAAAGTTCAAATTGAACTTTGCAACGTGATCGTAATAATGATGATGTTAATCCCTCGCGATTAGACCCTATGATGATCAAGTTTAGTAGGCGAAATGACGAGTCAAACTTTTACGAAATAAAAGTAAAAAACGCATAAAAGTGTATTTTACGATGAAAGTGTTTTAAGGTATTTAAACTTAAAATTTTGGCACCTAATTAGTTTTATAACATTATTAGACATGTTTTAACATGTCTAACTCGTCATTTCTAGTTTAGCGCTTATTCCTTAGTCAAAAGTCAAGCGGTTTAACTTCTGCTTTAACTTTCAAATTTGACCCGCTTGGTCACTCTTAGGATCCAACCAAGCCTATTTATATGACCATAGTAATATAGGGAATAACCCTTTGAGGTTATACCTTATGGTCTTGTCATTTGGTTAGTTAAATAACGTGTCAACCTTATATACTTTTAATTGGACAAAACATCAAAACTGATCTTACAACATTATTAAACATGTTTTAACATATCAGACTCGTCATATAACTCATTCGACCCGTTAAAGTGGCATAAACTACTTTAACAAGTCTTAACGGGTCAAAACACCTAGAAAACCTTTTCGAATCAGAATGTAAGGTTAATGAACCATATTATACAAGATCCTTCACTCGTCTGGTTAATAAACCCATTCTACCCTATCCTCCGTTTAAGCCTTGATACACACTAACCTTAATTATCCGACCAAATTAGGAAACACTTCAATCACTTAAGCTTTGCATATTGTTGGTGCATATTTGTGACAACAGCTTAGATTTGGTCTTTGGATATCTTATAATTAGTAAAACGATAAATAGTGAGTGGGTTTAGTACTGTGGTGTTTGATTAGAAGTGATTGGGCTAAACTAGACACATTATGAGGAGTGGTAGGCGAATTGGGCCTAGACCAATTTGCAGCCCATGTGGTGAAACCCTAGCCAAGTTGTAAACCTGTCTCTATATAAAGAGAGTTTTGCATTAGGGTTAAGGTTGCTCAGTTAATCACTTCAGAGATAGTTGAGAGAGAATTAGTGTGGTTCTTGAATTGATTGTAAACATTCGTGTTGGATAATCAATGGAAGACAGATTGAAAGTGTTTGTTCGTGTTCTTGTTATTGTTCAGTTTTATGTGATAATCTGATCTAGAGGATTCCGCACTCTAGGTTGGATAGACGATTCTGTGAAGATCCATACGGATTAGGGGACCTACAATTGGTATCAGAGCATCCGACTCTTGTTTTGCTCGGTTCAGAATCGTAACCGTAGGAAAAGTTGAAGTTTTGGACGTTTTTGAAGGCTGGTTCGAAGTTTTGATTGCTGTTCTAGGGTTTCTGTTGGTATTTCGGATAAACAACAAGCATCTCAGATAGAGAAGTGCATCTCGGATCATAAGAGAAGCATCTCGGATCAGAAAGTTGCATCTCAGATCAGGAAACTTGCATTTCGGATCAGATTAAGTACATCTCGAATCATTGGTGTTGATCTCTAATAATCTCGGGTCATAAGTGAAGCATCTCGGATCGGAGTACTTGCATCTCGGATCAGAACAGTGCATCTCGGATAGCATCTCGGATACCATCTCGAAACACTATCTCGGATCGGTATCTCGGATCACTGTTTCGAATTCCCATCTCGTATTGTTTATCCGAGTTACTGTTTCGAATTCGGTACTGTACCGAGTTGTACCACAAAGGTGGAAAGTTAACCAGCTAATGTAACCGGAGTTAATTGTTTTCGTACACAGAATTTGATCCATAGACAATCTTGACAAACCGACTGCACGGTTAGACTCGTGTGATTTTTAGGACAAAATGTGATCACACGAAAATTCCTAAAATCACTATCGGACATTATATATCATTTGATTTGTATCGTCGAGACGAGTAACGATATAATTTGGTGATCACATATTTCGGACAAATTTTTAATGTTTTTAATGAGTCGGTTCGGTAAAAATGTCGAATATGTCAAACTTGAACAAACTGTTAAGAATGGAGCATGAGGCAGGAACGACTAACAAACTGCCTAAGATGTTGAAGGTAGAAAATTACCTTACATGGAAGGATAGGTTTCAGTTTTTCATTGAATATCAGGACACACGGATGTGGATCTGTATTCAACATGGGTACGTAAACCCAACTCATGATTTTGAAGGCAGACAACGTGTCACTGCTTATGTGAACATGTCAGAGACTGAAATGAGAATGTATGAGTCTGAGAAGAAGGCCTTAGCTGCAATAAAGATGTCGTTACTTGATGGCACCAAACATACATTCAAGCGTTATACTACTTCAAGGGAGATGTGGGATGCTTTAGAGAAGAGGTATGAGGGCAATCCTGATGTGAAGAAGAATAAGGTTGATTTGCTGAAGAAACAATTTGATATCTTTAAAGGCATGAGAAATGAATCCCTTTAAGATATTATCACGAGATATTATCATCTAATGTCAGAAATGGACAATTATGACATAGAGGGATACACAGATGTTCAGATAAATGATAAGTTGTTCGATACTTTACCTGCCAAGTGGGATATTTATACTCTTATGATAAAGGGTGAAGCTGACTATGAAGATAAAGACTTGGAAGAGGTTGTTGAGAAACTGAGAGCATATGGAAGAAGGAAACTGGATATGATCAGGTTCAAGATCCGGGAATTTATAAAAGGGTTACATCTTTATCTTCCAATAATGCTTCAAGTGATTCTGCAACTGCGTTTCTCTCATGTGAAAATGAGCAGATTGTGACAAATGCTGATGGTGAAGTATGTTTTGTAGCTGCTTCAGGAGGATCGTCAGGGGCAAAGAGACAACAATCAAGCAATAATAACAACAGTACAAGTTCTATGCCTCTGAGTGTCAAGGCTGTTGAAGATCATCTGGCCTTGCTTGCCTCATTCATTGCTTCCTATGAGAATTACATACATGGAAGAATATTTGTCCTGCTACTTTTGATGAAGGTTATGATCAGATTGACCCTAATGACCTAGAGGAGATGGATTTACAATGGTAGATGGCCATGATCTCTAGAAGAGTGAAGAGGTTCACGAATAGGACGTGCAGAAAGTTTGTTGGAAAGAATGTGGGTTTTGACAAGTCTAAAGTGAAGTTTTACAATTGTCAAAATTACGGACACTTTGCTAGAGAGTGTCAAAGACCTAAGTCTGAATCTCGTTCTAGCTCATCTTTTCAAGATTTTCCTGGTCATGGTTCAAGCAACATGAATGCGTCAACTAACACTGGATTAAAGGCCCTGATCTCTACTGCTAGAGAAGGTTCTTATGATTGGAGTGTTCACATAGAGGGTGATGACAATGCCACACAGACGTTCATGGCTGAGATAGCCCTAGTTGATGATAAGAAGTGAAGGCTGATGCTGAGGTAGAGTGAGAGACGGTAGCTGAAAAAGCTGATGTAGAACAGAATGCTACAGATAAGAAGATGGCTGCGGATTTGCTGCTTTCATGGCCTATCTAAGCAAATCAATAGGAGAGGTACATTCTAACTCTTGTAGTTCTATTTGCTAAAAATGTCGTGAACTGCAAAGTGAAGTTGACAGGTTAACAAAACAAAACCAAAGTCTGGTAGATGAACTCTGGAACATAAAAGAATCAAACTTTTTTTCGTAAAAAGAAATGAGTCATTATATTTGAAGAAAATTAAAGGTTATGAAGAAGAAATCAATATTTTAACCTGTAAACTAAATGAAAAACTTCAAATTATTGACTTAGCTCATGATACGATGAGTGACAAAACAAAAGAGATTTCTGAAAAATGTAAAGAGTTGTCAGAAGCACAACTGAAAATTTGTGAACTTGAAAAGAAACTGAATCAATTAAGAGATTCATCATTTGTTATGAAACACTTGATGAATGGCTTGAAGAAGAGTAATGACAAGATAAGTGTGGGCTTCAAAGATTTCAATGAAGTTACACCACCTCTTGGTCATGACTATTCTTTCTTGCCAGACGAAGAACAGCTTACAGACTTTGTGTCAACTACACCTGGTAGTTCCACATCAGGGAATGTTGATGCGTCTGAGAATGCCAAGAAGGATAATAACAGAGAAGCGGTTTTGAAAAAAAAGAATATACACCCTGAGAATCAAAAGCAAGTTTTTGTTAAAAAGATTGATTCTGTTTAAGGGAGTGATATAAAAGAAGAGACCACTGTTATTACAAGAGAATCAAATGTGCAGTTTGCAAAAAATAAAAATGTATAAAAATCAGAAATTGAGCAAACTAAACAAGATCTTTAAAAGGCATCATCATCATCATCATCATTATCATCATCGTCACCTGATGAATCTAAACCAGAGACTTCAATTAAGAAGTCTTCGGCTAGAAGATCGTGCTTCAAATGTCACAACAAGGGACATGTAGCTAGCTGTTGTCCTAACAAAAAGAATGAAGCGCAGATAATTGAGAGACCGAGAGAAAAATCACCAGAAAAACTTGGTGATGGTGAGAAGAAGGTTACTAACTCACCAAAGATATCTGCTACCAAGCAACAGAGTGTTGCTGTTGGTGTAGATAAGGCTGAAAAAGGAACTCACCAAGTTCCTCGTTTTCAAAGAAATCAACAAAGATTTCAGCCTGAATCTACATCAAGCAGATATGAAAGACCTAAAAGTAGTTCACCAAGAATGAATAACTTTAATGGTCGATCAAGTAATTTCAGAAGTCAAGGTCAATATCAAACTCGATATCAGAATGTTGGTAGTCGAAATTTTTATAACAATGGCTTTAGAAATTATTATCATCAAAATTCATGGAACCAAAACCAAAATATCCAAAGGTCACAAAGTCCAAACATGTTTAGGAAACATCAGGACCAAAGGCCGAATGGAAATCAAAAATCATTTCCATCAACAGGTCTGAGATCCAAGACTCCGGTTAGGAGTGATGGATATTGGATAGATGTTCTGGTGGTTGAAGAATCTGGAAGACCCAAGACCATTAAGGCTTGGGTCCCCCAATCTAACTAATTTTTCTAGGGTTGTGCAGGAGCTGCTAAGGAGGATTATCAACTTGTGGTTTGTTGATAGTGGCTGCTCCAGGCACATGACGAGGGATGCGAGGTTGTTGACTGAGTTTGAAAACATAGATGGAGGTTATGTGAATTTTTCAGGTGCTAAAGGAGGGCACATTACAGGTCGAGGAAAAGTGACCAACGGGAAGATCACATTGGACAAAGTGAACTATGTCGAGAAGCTGAAGTATAATCTGATGAGCGTGTCTCAAGTCTGCGAAAAGGGTCATTCGGTCCATTTTCTAAGTCTAAAGCTTTGGTGTTGAAACCTGGTTTGGTGATATCGGATGATTGGATAGTGATGAGAGCGCCAACGAGAAACAAAACTTATGTCATGGACATGGGTGCTAAGGATTCTTCCACTGTGGTGGCGTGTTTACTGTCAAAAGCATCTGAGGCTGAGTCAATGCTGAGGCACTAAAGCATGGCCCACATCTACTACCGAAAAATGAATTTTATTATTAAAAATGGTTTAGTGGAAGGGGTGCTAGTGCAGAGGTTCACGTGGAAGATAAATGTCTTCCATGTCAAAAGGGAAAACAACATAAGAAACCTCACAAGACTAAAACAATAAATTCCATAGATGCCCCTTATGAATTACTTCATATGGACCTATTCGGTCCGGTGAACGTAAGGAGCATAGGTGGAAAGTACTATTGTTTAGTTGTCACAGATGATTACTCACGATATTCATGGGTTTTCTTTTTAGGTACAAAAGATGAGACAGAGAAGATACTGATAGATCTTTTTACAAAATTGGAAAATGTCCATGATGCACGGATCAAGAGGATAAGGAGTGATAATGGCTCGTAGTTCAAGAATCAGATTCTGGATCTCTATTGTCTTCGCAAGGGAATTGAACATCAATATTCTGCTCCTTATACACCTCAACAGAATGGAGTCGCTGAGAGGAAAAACAGGACATTGATTAAAGCCGCTAGGACTATGCTTTCTGATTCAAAGCTTCCAGTTCTTTTTGGGGAGAAGCTGTGAACACAACTTGTTATGTCCTAACCAAAGTTTTGATGGTTAAACGGTTTAACTAAACATGTCACGAACTATTAATTAACCAAAAACCAAACTTGAAAGGCTTTGAACCTTTTTGATTAACCTGCACCATTGTGCGAAATAAAGATAAGCAAAAATTCGGTGAGGTAGCTGACGAGGGTTACTTTCTAGGCTATATGCTTGGAACCCCGAATAAAAGGGTTTTTAATCTAAAAACTGGTAAAATTGAGGTGGTGTTTAACATGGAAATCACTAGTTATTCACCTCAACAATCAATGAGTGGTCCTGCTATATTATATGATTATGATAGCGTTTTTAAATCATTTAATATTCCTGATTTTCAAATGCAGATGAGTCTCAAGTGATTCAAACTGTGATTAGTGAAGATGAAGAGGGTGACTTCATGCCTAGATCCAGTATATCAATGACAGATGCTCTAGAAACTTCTTCCAGCGCAGCTCCACAGGACTCAAGTGATAGTGAGTCTGAACCTATTCAGGGGAGGACTTTATTAATCCGTTTGCTAATAAGAACATTCAGGGGAGATCGGATCAAATCTAGGAGATAATTTAGTTGTTGACACCATTGCTACTACACGCGCAAACAGAGATCATCAAGTTGAGAACATTATAGGTGATGCTGTTGCAGGTGTTCAGACAAAAAGAGGTGTGATCAAAGGTTCTTGTTTATTTACTTCAATTCAGAAGATTGGGATGTTAAAGGAGTGTTTGTATAGCTGCTTTATTGCCCAAGAGGATCCGAAGAATGTTCACATGGCTCAAAAAGATAATTGTTGGGTTAAAGCTATGCAAGAGGAACTAGCTCAATTTAAGAAGTTGAAGGTTTCGGAGCTAGTTGACCTGCCTAAAGGAGAGAGGGAAATAGGCACCAAGTGGGTGTTTAAGTGCAAGAAGGAAGACCGAGGGATCGTGATAAGGAATAAGGCTCGGTTGGTGGTGAATGGGTTCAATCAGCCAGACGGGATTGATTACAATGAAGTGTTTGCACCAGTAGCAAGGTTGGAGGCAATTTGTTTGTTTCTAGCTTTTACTTCATTCAAGGGCTTCAAAGTTTACCAACTTGACGTGAAGAGTGCATTTTTACGGGAAAGTCCAAGAAGTGGTGTATGTCTTACAACCAGATGGGTTTACTGATCCAGATTATCCAGATCAAGTCTATCGACTTCATAAGGCAATGTATGGATTGCATCAGGCACCTAGGGCGTGGTATGAGACACTGTCAGCACATTTGTTAAAGAATGGTTTTGAAAGAGTCAGATTGACAGTACACTTTTCACTAAAAGGATGAAGGAAGACTTTCAACTGGTACAGGTATACGTAGATGACATCATTCTTGGGTCATCTACTGAGAACATGTGTCATGAATTCGAGGAGGTAATGAAGAGCAAGTTCGAAATGAGTGCGATGGGTGAACTGTCCTACTTTTTGGGTTTAGAAGTTGAACAAAAGAAGGATGGGATGTTTATACATCAGATGAAGTTTGTGTATGACATTTGTCTCGTTTCAAAATGGAGGATTGCTCTACTTTCAACACACCTATTTGCGAGAATCACAATCTTGGTCCAGATCATGAGAGTGTGGAGGATGTTGATCCAACTCAACACATAGCAATGATTGGTTCCCTAATGTACTTGACTGCTTCAAGACCAGACATCATGTTCGAAGTGTGTCTTTATGCCAGATATCAAGCAAATCCAAAGGAGTCACACATGAAAGCGATGAAGCGGATTCTTCGTTACTTGAAGGGGAGACCTAAACTTGGGTTATGGTATCCAGCTGCTAGTGATTTGAAGTTTGTTGCTTTCACTGATTCGGACTTTGGAGGATGCAAATCAAAAAGAAAGTCTACCACAGGTGGTTGTCAGTTCTTAGGAGGGAGAATCGCGTCATGGCAATGCAAGAAGCAGTCTTGCGTGTCTACCTCTACGTGTGAAGCTGAATATATTGCTGCGGGTAGCTGTGGCTCTCAGGCTCTCTGGATCCAACAGCAGATGCACGATTACGGTTTGAATTTCACTCGTACTCCTATTATGGTAGACAATTATGCCACTATTTCAATCACCAACAATCCTGTAAAACACAGTCATACAAAACATATTGACATTCATCATCATTTTATACGGGATTGTGCTGAAAAGAAATTGATTGAACTCGAGTCGACACACTAGATAACCTAGCAGATCTTTACACAAAAGCATTTGACAGTGCTCATTTTGAACATTTAGTCGAACTCAACGGGATGAGGAATCCTGAATAACCAGTTTTCCATAAGAATTTTTGTAAATAATTTACTGTTTTTCAAAAATCAAAACATAAAAAAATAATAGAAAATAAAAAAATGAGTTTTCACTGTGTGGAAAAGAAGAAATGATAGTACATCAGCAAGTTAGATTGTCACACTGAAATTAAAATTAAATTGCTTAAGTGTGATAGTAGCTTCATCATATGATGTACCAGTAGGCAAAAGGCATGAAATAATCAACTTACCTTGGTGATATAAACATATCGAACTATGTATGAGTGGGTAACATATCAGTGGCGTATGGTTTTATAACCTTAAATATTGCGTTGATAGATTGCCAAAATCTGATGTTTTAGGTCTTTATATCGTTATTTCATCCGGGGTATCAGGGTTGTCCTTCTGTTGCATCCAGATATATGCTGACCTAGGCACAACCAAGATATCTTAAAAGAGCTAAAATGTAAAATCCCAGAAACTGAAGAAGCTCTCCTAGAGAGATTCAAAAGTGCAAATTGCATTAATCGTACAAAAATTTTGTATTTGCCCAAACCCTCGTTGGATATTGGTCTCTTTGCTGTACGGAAGTACTGACCTGATCACCAATTATCTAACGTTGTAAATCAAAAGGATGAATTTCGGTATACTCACCTACTACGAATAATCTTTGTGCATACCTTGATCGTGGGGGTATGTCCTAAACTGGGACACACTGGTATATCAGTATAAAAGTATCTTAACATATCACTAGATAATGGTACTTGAAATGTTCATGTATTTTGTTTAAGTGGATAAACAATATTGGTAATCGTCTTTAACTGCTTTTCATGAATATTACATATAGAATTATCTAATGGTGTGAAAACAGTTTGATGTTGTTGATATGATCTTATTCCTAGTGATTCTAACAAAAAAAGAGTGTTTATTATTTTGTTATTTATTTGCTTTCAGAAAATATAAAATCCAAAAAGATTTCATTTTCTTGTAAATTCTTAATGTACGGAATATGGTTGTACATACGGATTAGGGGTCTACACATACGAATTTGAACAAGATATCTACACAAACCTGTGAGTACATAGTCCCCTCTTTTACGTTTTTCAAATGTTTTAGGGTGATTCATATGTGACTACTATCACTTTTCAAAGTTTACAAAATACTATTATAAATGGTTTATATATATATATATATATATATATATATATATATATATATATAACAATATACATAAGATAACATGCTTACATTGTACAAAACTTGTCGGTGCTTTATCTATGATATGAGAACATTCAATAACATTAGACTAGTCGATAACTAGTATATTATAGCGCTATAGGTGTAACAACCCGATCTCGCTTCCCATTTAATTTTAGGAAGAACACACTAGGGATGAGCACTATAGGTTTAATAAATCATTCCCACTTTCGATATTATTTGGAAGTACCTACTGGGGAATGATAGAACCCGTGAAACTATGGACAAACCCTTTGGTGGATTGACCAACCGACTATACACCGCGAATGCTTTACACATACATGACAATTGGTTTTAAACATGAGGATTGTTTTATACTAAACATGACAACGGGTTTTCAAGTATATATATATATATATATACATATATATATATAAACCATACAATTTACAAGAAAACATTTTGGGCTAATTATCCATTTTCACAAAGAAACATTTTGTCGAGTCTCATGGCTACAAGGTTTTCTTTTAAATATACTAACTTTTATAGTTGGGAAATCATGTTGCAATACCAAACACACTTAATACAAAATTTGTTACAAAGCTTTCACTCATCGACTCTCGTAGTCGGACAAGGTTTTGCAATACAACCTCAAAGCTATGAACTTGACCACAAAACCTATGTTACTTACCAGCATTCATTGTTGATGATATTTTCACATATGTTTAAGGTAATGACATTCAACTATGCTACACATAGGAATGCACTCAGGCCTTAGATTGCTTCTAAATTTGAAAACAACTACTTGTATTCTTTGTGTTGTAAAACAATATTATTAATATAATAAAACGTTAGTACCATGTGTTATGAGCAATTTGTAACGTGACTCCCCGATGATTCCACCGCGGGTTGTTATTACACGGTCTGGGTGTTACACTTTTATTTGTCAATATTGGCTTTCATCTGCTAAAAAATGATTCTTGTAAAGTTGTATGGCAGATTCAGAGATAACGCTGCTATCATGCACATATGATAATCCAACAGCACATCAAAACCTTCTTTTTGATGCCCGAGGTCATGAATCACTAAATGCACAAAGAATTTATAGGGCCTTGCTAGATAAGCTTTGTTGGAGTCCGTTCCGTTTACGTGCCATGTATAACCCATCCTATAAAAAACATCCCTTCACCATCCTCTCAGAATATCTTGTCGGATCACTGTCTTTGACTTTAAAGTCTAACACCCTCCTGATCAACGCTTCTGTAATCAATACTTTCTTGTCTTCATTTCCAATTCTAATAAATGATTGTATAGCTAGTGGATCCTGTATAAACTTCGCATGATCGCAAAACCATTGAACATGGGATCGATATGCCTTATGTTGATCAGTAAGCGCCTTTTAATCGGCAGACGATCCATAAACTTCAGAATTTCTTCAAATGGTTTCATCATGGATAGTGTTTTATCAAGAACACAACTAATATTGTGCTTCGGCTCAAATGTTGTCGCTTTCTTCTGCAAAATCACAAGAAATTAACACTTACTCGAATTTGAAAATTACCATAAACTTGGTGTGACAGTATGTTTGTACGAAGATACCTTAATTACCTATGTGCGAAGTTGTATCACAAAAAAAGAATTTTCAAACACATTGTTACCTTCGTACGAGGGTAGTTTTACCTTTAGTTTCATTTACCTTTGTGCGAGGGTAAAAAATTACCTTTGTACGAAGGTATTTATCTTCACACATAAATGTTAAGATCAACAATATGATTTTTGATGTTTATGATGAAATTGAAGGTTGTATCATGAACTAACATCGTCGATTAACATTTATATGTGTTCAATTTTAAGTTTCATCGGTCCAATCTTTCTAGATCTATGTTTTTGTGTTTATTAAGCCGAAAGGTTCAATTTAGGTCTAAATTCGTCCAATTTATACCTTAACCATTGTTCATAGTGTGCCAATCAACCACTACAATGAACTTTTGGCAGCACTACGTTGTTCTAAACACAAATTTTCTCAAGTCTTTACGTTGTGCGGAGTAATATTAAGAACAGTGAATGTCTTGCTTCGTATGAAGGAACATTTTGTTAGTTTCAGGAATTACCTTCGTGCAAAGATGATCATGTTTACTTTGTGCGAAGAAACAATGTCTATCTTCATACGAGGGTGTTCCTTCATACGAAGGTACTCCTTATTTTTCAACTTTTCAATTTCTCGAACAGTTACCAGTTTAACGACCCACTCAGTTGACCTAGTCCAAGTTAATGACCTTGGTTGAACACTTTTGTGAACAGAACTCATGTTTTTTTGTCAAGTTCAAGTTTCAAATTAATAAACTTTTGATAATTTTTTCATTTCAGATAAGTCCAAACCCGTTGTTCTCCAGATTTCATTCAGCATCAACAGCTTTGGATTTTGAAAATCGGCTTTCCATCATCGGCAGTCGAAACTATGATAAAAATAAAATATTTTTGATTTTTCCAAAGTTTATGTTAAACACAATGACCATCTTTTTGGGTTTTCAAAAATGAAATAATTATGTACAAACATATTTACAGACATTTTTTGTGAGTTTTTATAAGAGGATCATATTAGTTTTTGAGACTAATCACTAGTACCGTTGATCTTGATTAAACTTTAAGTTCTAAACAGATTCATTTAGATTGTCAGTATACTAATCCACTTAAACCTCTACACATTTCTCAATTGTTTCAAGATACGGTAATTAGATATCTTAGAACTTGACTTAATTGTGTTTCCCATCTCAAAATATACTCTCGTATAAAGATTCTCTGGATTTCATCTTACAGGTAAATATATCTAAGTGATATTTGTATCTGGGTAATGCGGGGCCTAAAAGATCAGGTTAGTACCACCGTACAGACAAAGCGATGAAGACTCGATTTAAAAGTAGCGTTCCATGTTGTGGAATCTTTTGACTGCAATTATCATCAAGACTCTCAATTTAATGCAGTTTTAAGGTTTTAAAGCAAAAGTATTCTACAAGTTCTAGGCTATTGCTTACACAAAATCAGAAGAACTTGTATAATACTCTAGATATCAATTATCTATAAAGACCTAGTATCTTATAATCCAACAATCTCTTAAACAAAATTTCGTTGTACTAAGACCAATATGCGAGAGACGTTAAGCCACTAATTAAGAAGTTTTTCTTTATGTTTATATATCGAAAAAAATTTACTGAATGTCTGAAGTCTACTGGCACATCATCAGTAAACCTGTTTAAAAACCTTTTGACACTACATTTCTTTAGTATACTGTGATAGCCCACTGATGTATTATCATTTCCTCTTTTTTACACGAAAACTCTTTTTGTCTTTTTAATATTTTTTTATATTTTCACATTTTTATATGTTTTTGTATTTTTCACAACATATTCTCCCCTATAATCAAAAACATATTTTTGTATTTTTGGTTTTAAAGAAAGAAATTTGAAAACTAAAACTTGATAAACAGATGAGGATTACGTCAAATAGTCATTCATCTCGGCTTCAACCTTTGTGTCCCCCTAATAACAGATCTTTCATCCCGTTTAATTTCAAAAGATATTTAAATTTTGCTCTGTCAAACGGTTTTGTATAAAAGTCCGCTTTCTGTTCATCAGTGTGGATCTTTTCAATACGAATTAACTTTTTCTCATAGCAGTCACGGATAAAGTGATGTCGTATTTCAATGTGTTTAGTTTTAAAGTGTTAAACCAGATTTTTTGTTATGTTAATGGCAGCCTGTTATCTACATAAATAGGAATATCAAGAAACCGTAATCCATAGTCTCTCATCTGTTGTTGTATCCACAAGATTTGGGAATAACAACTGGAGCTGAATCGTATTCTACTTTGCAAGTAGAGAGAGCAATTGTGGTTTGCTTCTTGCGATGCCATGTCACTAAGCACGTGCCAAAGAACTGCCAATCAATAGTTGTAGATTTACTATTTAATTTGCAACACCCAAAGTCAGAGTCGGAGTATCCTGCGAGATTGAAGTCATACCACAAGTCGGTGCTTGGGCAACCTTTCAGGTATTGAAGGATCATTTTGGCAATAAACAAATGCGACACTCTGGGACTTGACTGGCAGCGCGCGAAGAGTCATGTCAGATACATGATATCTGATCGTGATGTTGTCATATACATTCATATACATTAAAGAACCGATCATCGAATGATATAAAGTTTCATCTATCTTCACTCCAGCTAAATCCCGTCTGATGCCGTGATTTAGAGATAATGGGGTAGCACTGGTGATGATTAGGACATCTTGAATTTCTCCAAAACGTCGTTCACATACTTCATCTGATGTATAAAGATTCCATCAGGCAATTGATCGACCTGAAGTCCTAGAAAGAACTTCATCTCCCCCATAGAACTCATCTTGAATTTCTTCTTCATGACTCTTTCAAAATATTTGCACAACACATTGTTGGTTGACCGAATTTGATGTCATTCACATAGATTTATACAACTAAGATGTGTGATGCTGCTTCCCGTGTGAAGAGGGTACTATCTACTGTTCCTCGAGTAAAACCGTTGTCCAGAAGGTGTTGAGAAAGCGCCTCATACCAGGCTCTCGGGGCCTGGTGTAAACCGTATAACGCCTTATCTAGTAGATAAACCTTGTCATTGTGTAGCGGATCCACGAACCCCAGTGATTGGCCGACGTATACCTCCTCTTTCACCTTTCGTACAGGAACGCAGAATTAACATCCAATTGGTACACTTTGAATCCCTTCCAAGACGCGAATGCAAGGAAGATGCAGATTGTTTCCAATCCGGCCCTGGGAGCATAGACTTCAATGTAGTCTATTCCCTCTTGCTGATGAAATCCCTAAACATTGAGTCGAGCTTTGTTATGCACAATTACTCCTCTATCATCTCTTTTGCACTTGAAGACTCATTTTGTATTCATCTTTTTATGTCATTTGGTAGATCAACAAGTTTCCACAAAACGAGTTTTTCAAATTGCAATAGCTCCTCCTGCATTGCATTCACCCAGCTTTCTTCTGTGAGAGCTTCCTTATACGTTTTCGGCTCTATCTGCAAAATAAAACTCTATATGAGACCGTGTTTTGTAAAGGTGCTACATTAGTATAAAAACAACTAAGATCCTGATTGATCTGATTTCACGTTTTAACACCAGTCTGCAACTCTCCAATGATATATTCTGGTGGGTGGTATGACAGTGTCCTTGGCGTAACTTCGTTAGAAATGCTCACTTCGTGTTCTAGATTCGTAATATTTTGATCAATGTTCTAATTAACTGTAGATGCTTCATTCTGAGCACTTGTTCCCTCAGCTTGATTGTTGAGTAAATTTTCAATCTGATCTTCACCATCATTGGAAGTAGATCCGTCATTGTCATATGTCGGTTCAGCATCAGATTCAGAATCATCAGATTGATCAAACATGGGAGTACTATCATTCATCTCCTTATCAGCTGTGGGATCACTTGTTTCAGCAGTCTTTGATTATGGATGTTGAGAACTAGGGCCTGCTTCAGCATCATGAGTACCAATAGGTGTTTGAGTAATAACAACTGGTCTAGGAACTTGATCTTGTGATAACGATTGTTGTTGTTGATAAGGCATCAAAAGTTCCTCTTTTGTTGGTTCAGCTGGCAGCTCGAAGGAATCCCAGAGACTTTCATAATTGAACAGTCTAGAATCTCCTAGTTTTTGTGTCAGAGATGTGTAACATTGACTATCTATGTTCTAAGCTTCAATAACCCGGTTTATGCTAGGATGATAAACTCTTATAAACGGACTAGCATGTCCCATGAAGAAACCTTCCATTGATTTGGCACCGAATTTCCCATTTGCATCGATTACCGTGCATGGTGACCGAATAGTTCTAAATATTTCAGGTTTGGCTTTCATTGGTTGAGTATCTAAAAACATGTCTTCTTGTGTGGCTTGACTATCAATACTATGTTCAATGTATAGCAAACAGATGCTACAGCTTCGCTCCAAAAGCTAATTGGCAGTTTTAAATCGACAAGCATGGTTCTTGATGTCTCTATAAGTGTTCTATTTTTCCAAACCTACTGTTATTTCTCTTACCATACCTCGAACCCTAACTCCCATAATAGTTATTTCTCTTTTGATTGTTAGAATAGGAGCGTTTAGTTTGGAATAGTAAGATTTATACAGATTATCAATTTCAGACATATCAACTTCTACCAACTTGAATACTTTGTCAACTTTGTCCAGGTTCACGTTCTGAATCGAAAATTCATCATCAGAATACAGCTTGTCAGATCCATTCATTTTGTACAAAACAATATTTGGATCATTATTCAAACCATTTTTTGATTTGGAAATATAATTCTTGTGAAAACTATCGTCATTTTCAGAACACGAGCTTGAACTTCTTTTCTCAACATTAGATTGAGCACTTTAAATTCATTACTTTCATTGTCGTTTTCTAAAACCTTTTCAATGACATTTTTAACCAACTCTGACTCACAATCATTTTCTGTCGTGGTATAGGTTATATTGATGTTTTCAGGCAATTTATCTTTTTTTCAGTTCTTAATTTCAAATTAAGCACCTTCTCCACCCCCATCGACTTTTTTCTTTGAATAACTATTCCACTCAGGGGTGGAACTCGATGATAACCTAGACCTTTATTCTTATAACCATACACATCCTCTCTTGTTTCGTCTTTTCCCGTTGGTTTAGGGAGGATGTGATCCAACACGTAAGACGCTGTTGAATATCTGACCAGTTTCTTATTAACCCGTTCCGATTCAATCCTAGCGGTTTCTAGCTCCTGTTTTAATTTATCGATCGTGTCAATGTGAATGTTTATTGCCATTTGTTTGTCCATCACCGTCGCTTTGAGCACAAAAAGCGTAGCGTCATCTTCTCTGTTAGCATCTCGGTATTGGTTAATAGTTTTGCTTAGTTTATCATAAGCTTCTTTTTGTATCTGTTAGATAACTCGATAGGTTATCAGTGTGTTTTTTAAGTTCTTTATACTTCTCATCCTTCTCAAAACAATCTTTGCATGGCTCTAAGCACTTCAGGCATTGTTTTTTAGTTTCTTTCTTCTCACTCTTACCCTCCTCTTTGACTGACTTAATCACAACCTCCTGAACTTTCTCATAGACTACCTCTCGTAATTGTGCCACCATAGCTTTATCGGAAATCTCTTTGAGATTTTCAGCAGTTATTTCTTTGGTGACATCAATAATTTCTTCTACAGGTTGCTTTGATTCTTCATCAATTTGTGTGCTTTGATAATGGCTTGATTCTCCAAAGAAACCTGCAAAAGATTTATACACGTCAGGTGGTATGACTGATTTAAAAGCACTATGAAAATATCTTTTTCACCACTCTGATCATAGTAATATTCATTAGAATTTTCATTTGGAGTCTCATCTAAAGCAACTTCAGCACAATCTTCACTTGTAACTTCTTCGACTGTTTCTTCAACTGCTGGTTCAGGTTCTTCAATGCTTTCTACTGGAAGTGCAAGTCTTTCGGTCTACGGAATGTAGTTGTTCCAATTGAAGCCTTCATCTTCTTGAGTGACCACAAGAGCTTTGTCTTTCTATTTCGCCAAACCATCCTCAATTTGGATAAGCTTTGTGGTGCTCTAAGGTTGTTGAGAAGTTCGGTGATAAATTTCCTTCTTGTAATAGTCATCACCGAATGGATTATGGTTTCCATGTACTTCTTGGTTCAGACATTCTCTTTTAAAATGGCCCTTCTCTCTGCACTTGAAACATGTAACCTTTGATTTGTTAAATCCTAGTTTCGTTTCCGGACCACCCAGACTATTTCTCTCGGTTATTTCCATAAATCTTTGAGCTCGACAAACAATACTGGCCATACACCACTTAGTATCAATAAGCTCTAACTCCTTTGGATCAATCTGATCATAATCCTCCATTGTCATGTTTGGATTACCGATCTTTCCTGCAACTAAGCTCTCATAGATTCCAAGACTGAAGCTAATAATCCATGTGTTTTTTGGCTGTTGTCTCGGTAAAGTCTTGAGCATTTTCAAGGTACACTGCTATGTTGCACTACAAAATTCAATGATTGGAGTTGTTCTGCTTGTTTTGACTGTGTTGGCTATTGTAACTGTTCGAACTCTAAGAAGATTAAGGTGTCTGTGTTGGGGTTTTTGGATCAAAACTTGGAAATGAGGGAAATCGACTACTACCGTTTGAATGGTTTAAAGCAACACTTGATGAATTGTCTGCACTGAACGCAGTTTGAATCTTCGGGCTTTGATTATTGGCTATCGTGCTTCCTTTGAAGTATAGATTCACATCTTATTGGGCATGTGCATTTCTTGTTTTAGCCATTTTCTGGAGTTGTAGCTCATGTCCTTCAAGTTTTTCAATGAACTTTGCTAGACTCATATTACTATTGTAATCTGAACTATTCTTTACGATCACTAATTAAGCCGACCATTTACCCTCCGGTAATGCGTAGGCTAACTTGTCAACTAATTCTTCATTCTTCTTCTGAATACCTAACCTCTTCATTGCTAAAACCATATGACAATATCTTTCAATGAGTTGCTTCATCGATTCGCCTTTTAATGAAGCGAAAATGTCGAATTCCTTTTGATCAAGGCCTGTTTACTCTTAATCATTTGTGTACTTCCTTGAAATTTCACTTTTAACGCATTCCATGTCGATTGTGCATCTCCCTGATGTTTTAATGGTGTGAAAATGTCTTCTTTAATTGCCTGTTGCAAAATGTTTAACATCTTCTTTTCCCATGTAAACTTTTCCCTTTCTAGTTGAGTAAACTGAATGATACATTTCTCAAGACCATTCTCTCCTGTGGGAGCAGTATATCCTTCTTCGATTGCATACCAACACTCTAAGTAATTCGCCTGAACCCAGTTCTCAAAAGGTTCATTCCAAGCTTTATATTCTTCTAGATTCATTAGTTTAGGCGGTTTCGTTATGGTTCTCATCTCATTATCAAGACTTAAATTTTGAACGACTGATGTTCTGGCAAAAGCATTGTAGAAATCATTCTCCATTTTGTTGAAAATTTTGAACGAATTAACTTTGTGCGAAGATACTTTTGTGCGAAGATATCTTTGTACGAGGGTATCTTCGTGCGAACTAATCACAAAAACAAAAATTTAAACTTTAGTTTGTACAAGGGTAACAAAAACAAGGTTTCTGAAATCTATCTTCGTACGAAGGTAGAATATTGATTTTGAAAGAGTTACGTCGATACGAAGGTATTAGTTTGTACGAACGAAGCTACAACGTGCGAAGATGGTTTTTCAATTTTCTCGTTTTTCGTTGATTTTATCATGATTCTGATTGATTTTAGGTCAAATTTTCTCAAGGGTTTGTTAGAAACAGATTTAAGTATTCCTTGAAAAATTCAGTCCATTTCGACGGTCAAATTCATGAAAATGATAAAAATGAGAAGAAATTAGTAGAAGAGAAGTATGAGATTGTTGAATCTTGTTGTTTATCTTCAGATTAGGCCCTCAGGCTCTAATATCACTTGTGAGGATCTGCTTTCAATCCAATAAGCTCAGGTCTAATATGTTTAACCTAGTCCAAAATACGCGATTTCATTTTAGATTAGATGACAAGTATAACAAGATTACTTTTCAAATACTGTTTCATTAATATTGTAAACGATTACAATCCGGAAACAATTCGACAGAACTTTGTCGTATCGTTCGCAAAACAAATACAGACTCAATGACCACACACAGCTATATATAGACCTTTTCATTCGTGCGAACTAGAGCCTAACACCAACGTACGACTAAGCTAATCGACCTTCGTACGGAGTAAATCAGACTAACTTCGTACGAACTAAACATCATTACCTTCGTATGAAGTAAAGCTTTACAATATCAAAATCTAACAGTTAAGCCTATTATAGACACGAACACGACTCGTAGACGTAGGCAGCATACATATGTATCAACACTTCAAAATAAAAGACATCATTCAAGTAGGTAGAAATAGAAATACTATTAAAAACGTACTTGAATCCTTGTTCAAACATTGAAGTAACCGAAATAATGTTTCTAGTTAAGCCAGGTGCAAACAAAGTGTTACTCAAAGTAACTACAAGGCCAGAAGGACATGAAAAACAAAATATTCTAGTTGCTAGAACTGGAACTCTCTTCCTGTCACCTACTTTGGGTTCTATGTAGCCTTGTTTCTATTTCTTCCACTTTTCAAGCTCCTGCAAGACATTAACGATGTGGTAACCACATTCGGTATCAAATACCCATGTGTTGCTTGAAACAGTGAAAAGTTCAATAACGTAAATAGAAATACAAGAAGAAGTGCCAATGTTATTGGCCTTGTTTGCCTTCAGTTTGGCTAGATACCGTGGGCAATTTCTTTTCTAGTGCCCATTTAGTTGTATTCAAAGCACCAACGCTCCTTAGGAGGGGGTGGTTTTGCAACCTGCTTGTTGTTGGTGGGATTTCTAGCAATAATAACAACCTTTCTCTTGCCTTTGCTCTTATGAGCTATTTTCTTGTTGTTGGGCTTCTTAACAATACCAAACTTGACCATTAGAACTTGGTTGGTTTTATGTGGCATGCTCATCTCGGCCATTTTGAGCATACCATTAGAACGGGTGTCAATTGTGAGAATTGCACAACTCTCGAGTGTGAGGCCACTAAGACAACTCTTATCTATGCATTGATACGTTTAGCCTCATCTATGTCGAGTTTTACTTTCGAGAGAGCTGTAGCATGTGATGAGAAAAGAAAAAGTAATAGTCGTCCTAGAAAAGGTACATGTGGAAGGGCCGGATGTGTCAACGAAACCCTTGCACCTTGGAAGGATAGTTAAACATCAAGTGTGGTGATGTGGCTCCAAACACTATTGGTTCACTTTACGTTCCAAGTCTAGCTTGTGATAGAATGGCATAGACTATTGATTTTAATTATGGGTTAATTTTAATAGTTACCAAATAGGGTCGTAAGCACCAAGTTTAGTATATATTTTAGTCGTGATATTTTGATGAACTATTTCATCTACCAGGACACTTAGTTTTAAATAACCTATTAAAACTAACTTTTCGTGACTTATTTAACCAATTTTAAGTTAATAGAAATCTATCAAGTTAAAAGTTTTGGAAAATTAAATTTAATTTAATTTGCAAAACTTAATTGGTTATTGTTTGTTTTTATAACAAAATTTTAACAAGTTGTAAAACCAGTTTAGAACATGTTTTAATGTGATTGTTTAATATATTAAAACTCCTTTTCAAATCATGTTGGTATTTAGGTTGGTTACATTATACCAAATTATAATACTAAAAGCAACCACAATAGCAAGATGAATTTGTAAATCTATATGGCCAAAATTGTATGATCTTGCTAGAGCCTAATAGCAAGATTAAACGGGTCACGGGGTCATAACACACAAACAACCACAAAGATGGACTTGAGTGCATCCGGTCGTCTCAAGCAAGTCCCTCTGATTTCATGACTCCTGTTTAGCGTCCTCGGTTTTGTTTCTAGGTCTCCGTTTATTACAATATTTACATAATATAATAAATGAAAGAACCCTATCCATTACAACTTTGAACCATCACGGTGACCAAAAACCATAATACCAAAAACAAAATAGAATTGACAACCACAAAACAAGGTCGGGCGAGATTTAGATATTACATAACAATATAAAATAAACCGAGCAATCTTTTGGTCAAGCAAAACCAAAAAAAAAATATTGACCAAAATTAAAGTTGCCCTTAAAATTCATTAGATCAGAAACTTTAAAATTAAACAAAGTTTGTGTTCTAATTTCGATTAAAAGACCGGTACCGAATCATATGTTGTAAGCAAGGCTCTGATACCACAGTTGGGTTTCCATGGTGATCAATTAAAATTTTATTTATCAAAAACCGGTTCAATAAATAACAATTAATGACTTAAGCAAGTTAATCAATAAAACGCAGCGGAAAAGTAGTCGAGTGATAAAAAATAAATGAAACATGTGAGGATCCGGTTAAATACAAATACGAGCACAGTGGAAAGATTATCTAATTACTAACGAGATTAAATATACCTCGGTTAATAACTAACCAGTCGAGACACCGATGTTCAAAGAAAACATGCTTGTGACACAAACTGACGTAACGCGGGTATAGCCCCGGGTAGCGGCGACGGTGGCTAACGGTACTAGCGGCGGTGGTGGTGGCCGGTTATGAGTGTTTTGAGAGTTCTCTTGTGCAAGTTGTTCAACCCCAAAATGCACTCCGTATATTCATGTATATATAGTATAGAGATGCATGCACGCTTGCCAAGTGGTGGACATGCATGTCCAAGTTGGACAAGTGGCGAGAAGTTCATGGATGTGCAACAGGTGGCGATGCAAGAGTGCATGCGCGACAAGTGGCGAGTAGCATGCATGTGCGACAAGTGACGAAGCAATGGTGCATGTGCGACAAGTGGCATAGCATGGGTGCAGTTGCGACAAGTGGTGAGATGAGTTTGTTTGTCTTACCCGGTCCATGTATCTGTCTCTCGGTTAATACCCGTAACAAGTTTATTAATTAAGATAAACAATTATATTATTAATAACAAGTATTAATAATATAAACCGGCTCACGATCATATATATAATTATCATATGTGTCGCACATCGTTCGTAACTACCAATTAAATTAGTAAAGTGGATTTTAGTTCGTTGCCTATGATGTAACTCTTATAGGTCATAACTCGGTTGGCCGCGTTAATTAATTGAACCGGTCCATTTTTCCAACATTAAAATACAACTTTGAATGTTAGTGGTAGTTAAATTTAAAAAAGTTTCAAAAACACATGAAAGAGTGTTATAACATAAGTTTTGGAAAAGATCCATAACTTTTGTGTGTTCTAAGAAAATCCCTTGGGGCATTGTGTTTATCATGACATATTAAGTTTCATCAATTTGGTTGGCTATCATCACATTTTGATGAGAGTTAAGACTTATGATATACACCTTACAAATCTCAACGCACAATATATAAGTCATCAATCCAATCCAACATTAGCCTTGTTAAATCGTTGACACCCAAAAAGTTACACCATAAAGGTCTTTAATTGACTAAATACATTCACAAATTTGTAGGTACATACAATTCTATTTACAATGTTACTTACCCAAGCTCCTTGGGGACTCATTAAACCACTTGGATTGATTAAGAGTAACATTTTGAGTCCCATTGGGTTGTTTCTATTTACGCCTACCTTGTTGTGAGATACGCACGTGATAAGATAGAATGGCAAAGTCATTTAAGTCTTGCAATGGGCTCAGGGCTTTAACAACTTCATCCATTGAGGGCCGGGCCTTTGAGTCTCGGCTCAAACAATTGTATGCTATTTGAGAAATCTTTTGGACTCCTTTCACCGAGTAGTTTAGCTCCAATCGAGGGTCAACTAGTTGAAAGACTTTTCGCTTGTCGGCTAGGTATGGACGAGCCCACATAACGAGGTTTTGCTCACCACTTGGGCGTTTTTTGTCCATTGATCTCCGTCCTGTCAAGATCTCTAGTAGTACAACTCCAAAGCTGTAAACGTCACTCTTCGTTGTCAAGTGTCCTATGAAAATACAAATTAAAAACCTGATTAATCTTTACACGGACGGATTTTCATGCTTAATAAATATATAACTAATAGTATATATTGAATAGTACCTGTCATCACATATTCCGGAGCGGTATAACCGTAAGTTCCAACAACCCTAGTAGAGACATGAGTCTTATCTCCTTGTGGTCCTGCTTTCGCTAGACCGAAATCCGAAAGCTTCACGTTATATTCCTAACAAAAGATCAGAAAAAAATTTAGAATCATATAAATATAACTTTAATATTGAGTTTTTTTTTTTCAGAAGTGTATTGGTAGAAAATAAAATATTTACCAAAACAGTTGATTTCAAAAATATTTATTGAAATGGGTGTTTTCATATACTTTTTATTTTCATTTTTAACAAAAAAAAAATTCAAAGTAAAGTTCAAAAGCCACTATTGTTATTTACTTTCAATATGTAATCAAGCAGTTGTTATTCCATATCTGGAATGAAATCAAAGAATTAAATGTATATGAATGAAATCAAAATCGCTGCTTTGTTCGTTAGTTTAGATTTTTTATTTTAATAGGATAAATTAGTTAAAAGAAAAATAAATTAACTACAAATATATATGCCCATCCATCTTTTCGGGTCAATTATCGTTTTTCTTTTCCGGCGACCTGCTCATCCACAACTACTCGATCAGCCCCAGCATCCTACTCTTCCACCATTGTACAACAAGCTGAAGCTACTGCAACCGCCAAATCTGGGACTTTGGTGAGATTCCGGCAATCTTCCCCGGTCAAAACCCAACCCATGATTTTACGGCTACCAACACCATGTGCAAATCGAAATAGCCGGCAAGTTCAGTTGCTTCAAACGGAGTGGCTTTGAGTTCTGTTGGGGGCATCTACAAAATAATAAACAGGTCTCTTTTGCTGTGATATGTGATGGGGATCCTTTGTATAAAACCGGACTTTTTTATGCTACGAAAATGGTATGGAAACAAGGTTGAGGGATGCCTGTCCGACCCCTCCTAAAACACTAACTCCGCCCCCGATGGGGCTCGGCTGATGGGGCTTCGGCAAGTTCATGTGCAAAAGGGCGTGTCTTTTAGTCAAGTATTAAGTTATCTCAATGAATTTTTTAGCTAGTTAGTCGTGATCACTGTTTCTAAGCCACCGGACACATCGGTCGCCGGCAATCAGAAAAATGAAGAAAACATAGATGTTAAGGAGTCGGGTGGACGTGACCGTGTGATGACTTAGATGGTGTTTGGGATTTTATTGACTTATTGGTTTTTTTCAAAAATACAATAAGTTAAAAATGTTTGACACTAATAAAAGTAATTTTTTTATTTCCAAAAGGCTTAAGAAATTAAATATGCTTACCGTGTCAAGCAAGATATTTGAGGTCTTGAAATCCCTATAAATAATAGGTTTTGTTCCTCCATGAAGGAATGCTAGTCCTTTGGCTGCACCCGTTGCTATTTTTATCCGGTTTGACCATGTTAGCGGTATGGTTCCTTCAAAACAATCAGCCATGTGTTAAAAGTAACCTTCATTTTGACTTTTATGGTCAAACATGTTTTCTAAAATTAAAGACTTGTTGACCGGACCACATAGATGACACCAATAATATTAATGTGTCATATAGTATCCGATATTTGTTTTTATGCGTCATTTACTTATCACACATACATTTTGATGCTTTATCTATGTATCTGACACTCGAATGTCACTGATTCAATAAACATTATAAAAATGTAACTTGCTTCGTCACTAAAAAACACTTTGTTAGATGGGATATCAATAAATTTTGATTCACTTATTTGAGATACTTACTTCTAAAGAGATGGTTTTCAAGGCTTCCACGAGTCATGAACTCGTAAACAAGTAGCCGTTGATCATCTTCGATACAATATCCAATGAGCTTAACGAGGTTTGGATGATGAAGTTGTCCAAGAAAATCAACCTCTGCCTGCACATACCATAAAAATAGAGGTTAGGGTGTAAGAAAAACTAAAGTGATTATTTTAGAACAATACACACTCTCAAATTCTATTACTAATTTACACATCTTTGTCCACCATATTGATTGATCGAAGCCTTGTCACTTAGATTGACAAAATCTTATCCAACACTTTAATACTGCTAGACCAAAATCCATTTGGTAAAAATGTGATACTTAACCTCATCGTTTTCTATGACGTACAACTACTATACCAATTATGCATCAAAGAGTTTTACCATGTTACCATCAATGCAAGAATTTTAGCTTCCAAGTACTAAGTACCAACTATGAAGTATTCACATTTTTAAAACCTATGCAATTAGACATGATTTGTATAGAACAACAATCAATGCATTTGTGTGTTGTACCATGTGTACCCATGCATTAATTTGCTGTACCTCAAAAACCTACCAGTACTAGGAAAACAGTAATTCAGGTATGTTTCTAGTACCATTGTTCATAAAAGGGTAAAAACATTTTGCCTTCAATGTTTCACTGAATTGTACATTGTGCATTAATAGTTGTTTTGTCTCATCATTTTCAACACTTCTAGTTTTAGGAATGTCAGTGAGATGCATTAATCAGTTGTACTAATGTACTGTTACACGACACAATGTACCAAGTACTAACCACCCATTCTCTATGGCCTTGTAGACCGTCAGGCTTCAAACTCTTGACTGCAACCGTGATACCGGACCCGGGTTTCGCTGGGGCGGTCCCGTTTTCCTCAATCCACCCTTTGAACACGAACCCGAATCCGCCTTCACCCAATATGCTATCGGGCCTGAAATTTCCTGTAGCCGATTTCAGTTCATGGAAACTAAATTGAAGAAGTTGACGTGGCTTTTTATCCTGTTCTTGATTTGGATCCGGATCCGGGTTTGGATTCGGATCCGAAGAGTTTTGTGGTTCATTTGGAGCAGACATCTCCCTGTTGCTAGCATTCAAGTAACGGGTCTCCGTAGCTAAACAAATACAGAACAAACAATTTTAAACAAAGAACTACCAGAATCATATGCTTTAATACATAAGACCAATGTTTTAAAAATCGGTTTTGGTCCAACTTGGTTAACTAATTAACCCTATAAATCCATAAAACAAAATTTCAACTTAAAAATAAAAAAAAAACTACATCATTCCATAATTAAAAAAATATTTGAAAAGTTCATCCATTATAAAAAAAAATAATAACCCAATGATCAATGTGGATTGTCGGCGCTAAATTTTACTAAAAAAGGTAAATCGTCATCTTTTTGGCATAAAAGAAAGATTAAAAGTTCAAATTTTAACCTTGGTCGGGTACTAGCATAGTTGTTTAAACCGATATAACCCAATTTACTGACGGTACAACTTATTTGCCGTTCCCTTAGTTTACCGATATGATTCGTGCCGGACAAGATTCAGGCACCCGGTTTAAACGAGTTTTTAAAACCTTGCATAAGATGTTATGCAACCAGCAAAGAACTATGTAAAAATGCATTATATGGTTTTATAATTCTGTACTAAAATTGGTTGTATGTACACTAAATAATAAAAGAAAGATTATTTAATAATTCAGCTAAATAATAATTCAATTTACTGACACTAAATAATAATTCAGATACAAACAAGATTGATTATATTTAAATAAAATACTATAAAGGTGGTAACTTTTTAAAAAATGAAAGAAAAGAAAGTACCTGCATCATAAACAAGACTAGACCTTGGAAAAGAAGTGGAAGAGTTTCTTGTTGATTCAAGAGAGGGTTTACAAGAACCATTGCTAACAGTGCGCCTTAAAGCTGACCAACATCCACACTTGTTCTCCATACCTTCTTTCTCTCTCTCTCTCTCTCTAACTCCTCTTCTCTCTCTAGAATTGATGTTCTTTCATTAGGTGTTGATGATTCAAGAAATCTTGAAACAATATTATCAAAGGAAAAGATTACTACATACCAATTAATATTTTTTCATGTGGGTATTTATAATTCAAGAAATCATATGATCATAGGTGGTGTTTCTTTATGTGGGTGTCTTTGATTCAAGAAATCTTGGGTGGTGAGGGAATTTCTTTTTAACCTACTATGGTTTGGTTGATGTGAGAAAGATTTTAGAGAGAGAAGAAGGATTCTATGTTTGTTGTTTGTGATGGTTGAGTAAAAGATTGTAGAGAAGAATAATCATGCCCATCATCACCACCATCCACATTGTGTACAAAAACAACTTTTTTGGCCACCACCACTAAAAGGAGGCTGTGAAATGGGACAATTTTAAGTGATTTTAAAGAAACCTAATCATTCATCATTCTCAAAAGAAATTTTGTTAATTAACCACTAAAATATAGGGAAAAAGTATGACTTAACATAATCCCATATATGATATATTTTGGTGACTTAAAAAGAGTAGCTGATTTGTAAAAGCCAACATTGCTTATTGATACATAGATGTCTTATTGTTATTAGGGTAAAAGGGTTGTTCATCACTCATCAGATAGCATCCTCAATCATTATTTACACACTATACTCAATCATTATTTGACACCGTACATCATTACATTCTATCACATTTCACTCTATGACACTTTTAATTTAAAAATACAACCAACAAGAAAGACAAATAGTGATACAAACTAAAATAAAATACTACTCTTCTTCTAAATCGGAAATATATCTAAACCACCAAAGTGTTCTGTTAGATCAACTCGTAGTCGAAAATGTCTTTCTTCATTTCGCAACTCCAACTGAATATCCTAAGACATCTTTTCAGTAAATTGCAAAAGACAACCCGAAGAGTTCGACGAACTAGACGGGTGCGGCGGAAATATACATGGGAACTCTATATCACCAAAGGTAAATTTCAAAAACTATAAAGATATAAAATTGTAGAGGATTTTTAGAGTTGATTGGTGAGTTGGAGTGTATAAAATGGGTAAGAACTGGGTGTATTTGTAGGTTAATAATTATTTTTTTTATTTAAGGTACCCTTACCAAACAACCTCCATCATCACTCGCAATGAACGTTACAGATTCAGGCTCCATCACACATGATCAAGTGCTTGTAGCAGTGTTCCGCCACTCAAACTCCTTCACACACTACCCAAGCACCTTTTATGTGTTATGGTGTATAATCACCACTCATGCTATTGCTAACATCCTATTATTAAAACCTTTTATTATTTTATTGGTTAAAAACCATGAAAATATACTAAAACTCCATTTGAATATAAATCACAAAGTGATCAAAGAAAGTTTAGTTGTTAAAAATGTTTATGTTGTGAAGGGTATATGTGTGACTTCACCTAGCTCCTCTTTTTTCATGATTACCAAAATTGGGCAGAGAAATGGGACAGTTGTTGGGTGATTCTAAAGAAAGATTAATTAACCTTTTTACGATGTTAGGTGGATTGCCATGATTGTTACAATTTTAGTATCAATAAGAGGATTGCTTTCAAATTCCTTTCCCCCTCATTAAATTGAGGCCTCAAAAGGATAGTTTTTCTGTATCACATTTGTAACAGAAAATCAAAGTAGTTAATTTGCGGAGTATATCTTTATTTATAGTTATGTTAAATAATAATTACGAAAATAGTTATATGATACCTAATGTTACCACGGTGTATTTACTTTTACTTGCATGTCCGATTTCATACTCAATATTTCTCGTTAGAAACCATGTCTGTTAGCCTAAATGATTTTTGATTAACTTTTTCATTCATATAACAATTATAAATCACAAAAGAATATATACCCTTAATTAGGCTTAAGGGTGTGTGTTCATGGTTGTAATATGATTCGTTACCTAAAAACATGAATGGATGAGTACACTACCCCCGCCTTAATGAGTTAAAAGTTTATTCATGGTTGTAATATGATTCGTTGGTGTGGATTAAACAATGATTACCACGGCCCTCCATTTGATGAGTTAAAAGACAAAATATATTAATAATAATAAAGGGGATGGTGGTTTGGGTTATGACCACACCTTTAAGATAGTGATTTTGGATAGTAGATTAGAGGTGTGTGATATAACACCTTTATGGAGGGTCATGAACACAAACTAGCCTTAGAAAAAGATGAATCACAATATTCAAATTCTGCATCATATTCAGAATACTTCATTACATCTATAAAGTGTGTATTTGGTAAAAAGTTATGCTATATTCCAATTTACACACGAAATGAAGAGCACAAGAAAGCCAAATGACAAGAAGTAAGTATCTTAAGCAGTAGCACTTAAAACTAATACAGACTATCTAAACATATAATAACATTGTACAGTAATTAGTTATATAAGAACATTCATTATAAACTAATATTTATTAAAATAATTAGGTATATAAATATATTCAAGTTTATTTCAATTTAAGAGTTTTTTTATATAACTGGTATTTGCAAAAAAAAAAAAAGTTTACTTACCATTAGTACAAATAGAAGAACTCGAATCGAATGAAGTTTGTAAGCTTTTTTTTATTTACTTTTTCTCTTAGAATCGAACAAACTTTTTGCAATATAACAGTGTTGATTATGAACTAGATAACAAAGATCAAAGAAACAACGGCTCAGAACATGAGTGAAGGAATATTAATTAATAGGGATATATATACTTTCACTTTATTAACTTTTTTACATTCTCATTCCATTAACAAATGTACCTTTAGCTTTTATGTTCAGTTATTACACGACTTTAATTTTAGTTTACTCAATGGTTGTCACACGTTATTATGGATTATGTTCGATTGCTTACTCTTTCTTTTTTGTTACTTGTACTTTAATTTTGCATTAGATAAGTATAAGGAAAATGTTTAAAAAGAAAACGTTACACTCACGTGTCTTCATTCTTACCTTTTGAGACTCCAACCTATCAAGATCATGATTGACTACGTTCAGAACAAACCAACTAGGGTCACCCAAAAAAGGCCAGTTCAAAATATGTTTATATAATATGTTTAGGTGGCTTTTATAGAAAGTAATATATGTTAAAAAGGGATATCACCAAAATACACAGGTTGATCTAAATTTTATTAAAGAGTGAGAACTTTTTGAACTTAAAAAACTAGACATATATAAAATTAAAGAATATCTGTTACATCCTAATTGATAGCGGAAACATTGAAGTGAGATAAAAACGAGATTGCTTGATACTTCATAACTTGCTAATTGTGACAATAATTAAGTAATTTGAATTTCTTTTCATACTAAACGGGAAATACATTGTTTTGGAATGGAAAGTACAACATATTGCAAATAACATAATGACATGAAACAAATACATAAATTAAAGTTTAGGCGTGTTTCTAATCCATCCTAAATATCGTTCTTCATGCGTCATTAAATAGTTTCCTGCAACATGTATTAAAATACAATCAACAAGAGTTGGCAAGTATGCTTGAATACAAATCATAAGTATGAATAAAAGTTGTCTTATATCCAACATGATAACTTGCATATAATGTTTCTTAACATACTAGCATGTGTTAACTCCGCAATCATGCATATTTTTGTCGCCGAAACGACAAGGCCGTAAAGCAGATTTCTTAACAATACCACAAGAGTACGAGCGGTGCATTAATCCTATAGCGCTATAATTGTTAAGGTAGAACACAAGAATGAGTATAGCATGTAATAACAAGAATATAACAAGTATCATGTTTATAACTAATAGAGTGTTTATATGAACAAGTTTAAGCGTGAATATCTGATTTGCAATAATGTGTACATGTTGCACCCAAAGTGTGTAAAAAGGAAAATGAGATCATGTATACTCACAGCTTGCTTAGTAAATCCTGCATACGCGAGTTGATGCGTTTGAGTATTGAGAGAGACCGCCAAATTTGGACAACAAGATTTGGTGTTTTTCACAGACACAGGTTCGTCTATTGGAAGTCCAAATATTAGAAGTTTTATTCGAGATATTATAGCCATAACCCTTCACATCAAACCATGAATTGGTTAGTGCCCTTAGGTTCGGTTATTAGTGTTATTTTATAGTTATGTATATATACTAGGTTATCATCCGTGTGCAACATGAGTAGAGAAATATATTGATATGCCATATAATTTTTAAATATAAATAAAGGTAAAACAATATTAAAACGACCTGTATAAAAATGTCCAATTCGACCCTATCAAATTAAATGCTTTACATGTTCAAACGATCAACCCCCTGCACAATTAACACCCGTATAAAAACTTGTGTTTTGTGATCTGTTAGGCAACCAAGCCATTTGGCTCAGATCAGTCTAATAGACTGCCCATGGCCGACATATAACAATAAATAAACATTCAAAACTTTCTTCTATTTCATGTCATTATGAGGTAAAATGTAGTAAAGATAAGTTTATACATACATTTTCACATTTCTTTACATATAATAAATGATCTTTCCATAAAAAAAAAATTGCAGGAAACAACTATTTGGGAATGTCTTCTAATTTCAACCGAAGTTCTCGTATGCTTTAACTTGATGTCCCCTTGGAATATTCTTTTGTTCCATCTTGAAAACATGCAATATTTTACCAGCACCCATATTAAGCTACTATGCATGCTTAAAACACTTAAAAGAATGCCTATATGAGCAAACCTGATTAAAATGTTGTTGGAGTTTTCATTAGTCAGATTGATGCAAAATTGCCCAAAAGTGCATACAGCCAGTTAACTTGCATCTTAAACAAACAAAAAAAGTCAGCAACTTATATCTCTATCAAGCAAATAACATATTAAGTTACATGTTTCTTATGTCATGGCTAACCATGGTGTGGTAACTTTTACTTTGACCGTGTAATCTGCCGAATGAAATGATAGTATGACATGAATTTCTTATACAGATTTTGTAAGACATAGTCATTAGATATTAGATATATGATATTATAATTTTGTTCTTTATCAAGGTGAATTGCCACTCAACATATAGCCAAGAGTAAAATTATAAGTAATGAAGATGCAAATTGATATAATTAAATGAAAAACATGCGAAATAGTATAACAAAGATGGAGGGAAACATCGTCTTCTTTGTTATAGTGGCAACAACAACCCACTCTCTTCTTTCAGTCCAATGTGGCCTCTGTTTTGTTTTCCTACTTTAAAAATTGCCTTGTTTGACCTGTTAAGTAGCCTATTCAATATGGCCCAATCATCCATAACAATTTATTATAGATTTGGATTAAACAGAGTTTATACCCACTGGCGGCAGTAGCCACCCATGGTCTATTTAACAATTTTTTTTTCAAAACTAACATTACTAGTAACTTATTTATAATTGAAGCTTTAGATGATTGGATTGTTTTATTAAGCGTAAAGACGTTAATATATCAGCCAGATATTTAAGATCCTAAATGAAAACAATAAGGAAAAAAATTATAATAGAAAACATCTTAAAATTTTGTTTTAATACCTCGCTCTTTGCCATATTGAGTATGCATTCAGTAATGTTTACAATACAAGTGAGAACACTTAACCTCTCATCGGTGCGTTTGTTGTCGGTACAAAGAGGCAAGTCAATATATGGACAGTAGCAAAATCAGTGCATTGGGAATGTCTCCGGGTAAGTATCAAGGTTATTGTTGATGTTCCCATGTGGATGCTCACTGGATGTGCGTTGACTTTTAGTGATGTAGGTGGGTCGTTGCATATGTAGTTGTTAAGCAGGTAGCATGAGAGTGGACTAACCGTTCTTTCAAAGTAATTGTTGTCTAACCAATGGATGGTCGCATGTAGTCCGTATTCCATCTCGCTGCATATACGATATGTTGTGTTATCATAATGGTGATAATAGGTAAGAAGTGGGTGTAAAGGATGTACATACATATTTGTCTATCATGAAGTAGTAGAAGTCACTATTTTGGTACCCTCTTTCTTATAACATGGACCTCTATTGTGTTGGATCGCCCAGCGACGATTTATGCTATATCTTCTAAAATCAGTCATGATGGTTCTCCTGTTCGATGAACACATTGCTATGGATAAATACACAATTTAAGTTGAAAGCATGCCAAAAAAATTTTGAGACTTAATTCAAGATCTAAAGCCAAAAAAGTCAGAATAAAACAAAATTCAAACCAAGATCCTCAAATTAATAAACCTAGTTTTCAATCAGAGACATTGACGATCTCACGCAACAACTCATGGTACAAAAAAGACCCAATTTAAATAACAGTAGTTTGAAATAAGTAAAAAAAGTACCTTTGCAGGTTAAGGGGGAAGGAAAGGAAGTAAATGCAATCGGTGTTCCGTTTCAAGAGCTCATCTTCCTTCGGTGTAATTGTTTGACTACTTGCTTGTTGCTGAAGACAGGAAGTTCCTGCACGACATACTCAAGAAGCTTCATCTCGTCAACTACAACATCAACGATAACGAGGGGGATTGTCACCGGCAGCCACCATAGTCGTTACATTTAGGTGGGGCATTTGAACTCTGACTCCCTAACCTGAAGCCCTAGCCGCCATTGTCGGTCTTCACACCATCATTGTTACTCCCGACCAAAATACACCGCCGCCACCATCATTGAACCGATTGTCAGATTTGCTTCTAAAAACCTGCTAACCCAATCTAGCATCACCACCACTGCTTATCTGAATGACAAACAAAATTTATCTCAATTTAATATGGCTATATTATTTATCCACTTCTTTCACACTTTCTTATGGTTCTCAGACCGATCACACATTTTTACACATTTATGGTTTCAAGTAGTCATATGAATATTAGCACACCATTAAAAGGTCATAAACCTATACTTCAACTTAACACACTTTTTAATATGGTTATGTAACCATTACATACCAAACCCATAAACTTAACACAATTTTTAATAGAACTTACAAATAAACTTTCCTTTGCTTCATGAGGGTCCTACTTGGTGCCCCTCGATTTTGACCTTTTGTTTTCCTTAGCTAAAAATAAGCATCCAAAACAACACAAAATTAAGTGTTAGCTCGAAGATGAAGATGTTCACCAAAATTTTTAAACCAAATAGGATTTAGCCCCCCCACCCCAATCTTTTTCTGTGTTGATTTCACCCGAACCCACTTACTACTCATATTAAGATTTTGTCATTAACCTTAGACACATTCCTGTACACCGGTCAACCTTCACTTTGTCTTAACATAAGTTGGTCTTTTATGTGATAATTCTAAAGTTGAATACTTAGAAAGGTTAGGTCAAGCTCGACATCTGAAAGTTGAAACACACTCCACTCTGAAACATCAGGATTAGGACTCTTACATCAAGACCTGATTTACTTGAAAATAACCATTCATTTGTCCAGCAATACTCTTTTTAAATTCTAAATGATCCATAACCAGTACAATAATTACACAATGCATTCATACATTAATGAACATGAGATACCTGCAAAGATAGTCGAGGAGTTCCTTTAGAGATGTCTTTGCTCTCTAAATCAACTGCCTCACCTCCGGCGCCACTTTTCTAGAGTAAAAAAAAAAATTTCAATGTGCACTTGTTAAAAAAACCCAAATCTCTAAAAAGCCTCTAAAAGCTATGTGCCAAACATAGCCGTAACTTTAATTATATCCACCTTACTGATCTCCTTTGCTCCTTGGGCTAATTAAGAACACTAAAGATGTTAAAACTTAAAAATTAAAACAATGAAGTGAATTGGAAAAAATAAGCAAATGTAACAGATATAAGTACAATGAAACAAACAAATATGCGAGGAATCAAAATTCAAACTGTTGGAGTGTAATCTATCCTTGATGTTCTTGAAGTAAATAAAACCTCTTTAAATAGAACTTTTATAATTCCTTTTCCAAAAAAGAATACCTCAGATAGCTGATAACCTGCATATACATATAAGATCAATCATGTGATATGAGTTATTTCAGTTAATTTCGTCATAAAATGCTTGGTCCTATCTTCATAAAGCCCGAAATCTGGTGGTAAATGAAACTGTAATAAACATAAGAATCCTAAATGTCAGCTAAATCATAAACGAACCTAAAGACTTTCTCCAAGTGCAATGCGGATCTCATTGGCTAGAGGAGCCATCAAAATAAACTTGATCAGCATCAGACAAACCAACAAAATAAAACTGGGATTCGGTGAAAAGGAAACAAAACCATCCGCACAATCATCATCATGAATAGGGTCCAGCCTAGCTTCCAGATGCATAAAAAAGGGTCAGAAAACATCAGATTTGCATCGGTATCAGCCAGAAAAATCAATATAAACGATTGTACTAATAAGCTCACTAATCAACATTATGGAATTAACATTATCTCAAATGAAGTGACTTTACCATTATGCTTAACCAATACATCTTGTTTCTCCTTCAAGCCTTTAACCGTCATTCTACAAAAATAATAATAATAATAATAATAATAATAATAATAATAATAATAATAATAATAATAATAATAGTAATAATAATAATATTAATAATAATAATAATGATAATAAAGTAGGCAATTATTGGCAAAAATGTAACTGAAAAAAAATTAAACATTACCTCAAACTAACTTAATGATACATAATTCTAGCATTATATGAATTAAACATAAAAAAACGTCATACCACCATCAAATTTTTAGGAACCTCTTCATTCCATATAGAAAATTTGGGAATAAAAGAAATTAATAACGACAGTAAGATAAATAAAAGACGAAATGGGCTAATAATTCCACTAACAGTTAAGAGCATCCCATAATAACGAGAGTAAGATGAATAAAAAACGAAGTCGTCTAATAATTCCACTAAAAGTTAAAGAGCATATCATTAGTGTCTCTTGTCTTACGGGCGGGTTGGTTGAATCATGTCTTCACATAGCTCTGCGAATGCTTCTTAAAGTGCCTATTTGGGATAATATTGTTATGTTTAACCATGACTCCTTTGTAAAAAGCAACACATGGTTTATTTATACATAGTTTTACACTAATTGCCCCGTCACATCAAAGTAAAAGTCCACACCAAAACAAAGACTCGCACTAACATATCAACTTAATACAGTCTAAGAATAAGTTTGAAACTGAATAACATGAAATCTGAACCGATTAACACCTGTTCATGAATGACTTTGCATCAATAATGCATAACATAACCACAAATTAAGGTGAGAATCTGAATCTAATTGGATTGATCTCATCTCCATTATAATCAAATATAAATATCTTAATTCTTTTAGTTCAATCAATAATTTGAAATATATATAAAATAATACAAAGTATCACTATATGAACACACCGTCTATGAACATTAACATGTTAAGCCTATAATTTGAACAAATATCACGCATCAAAGTAAAGAAAAATCATATAGTTTTCAGATCCAGATCACAATCAATGGCAACCCTATTATTGATCAAGACACAGAGGAGCCAGAGAGAATCCTAAAACCAAACCAAACAAACCGATACACGTTCAGATCAAACAAAAACAAATTGAATTAATAAATTTCCAGTTTGAAATAACAGTGTTTCTATAGCTATCACAAATCGCAATCATTATAAAAAAGCTTACGTACCAGTATTGTTCTAATCGATCGCCTAGATTGCATTTCCAATGTGGAACGATTAATCTTCAAATCGATAGCCTTGATGAAGAACACATCACAATCGAAATCGATGAAAATATATTGTATTGTATTGGATTGAACAAATCGAATATGATGAAGGAATGATGAAAATCACCTTGAGATGGAGAGGAACGACTTGATTGTGAGGTTGAATGAATTAGGGTTTCTTGTACGTAGAATGATATGTGGATCTGGTAGTACCGGGTTTCATATCCAGCGCTGACAAAAAAAACCGGACGGAGGTTTGAGCGCCAAAACGAGTAGCCCTCGTTTAGTGACACGTGGTTTAAATTATTTTTATTTATTATATAGATAAGATAAGCTAAAATGTATGTTCATTACGTCTTTTGGTCAAGGATTATTAAGTATGTCAAGTAAGCAGGTAGGATAATCTACATCTATTAAACCTTATTATGTGATTTACCAAATCATAAAAATTATCAAACTTAGTTGATGATTTTGGTTGATAATGAATAAGAATACAAACAAATAACTTACTAGTTTCTTAAGTAGCCAAAATAAGGCTGCAATATGGATCACTAAAAATCCGGAATCACTCGTAAACTAAATATATTGGAATTAGCTATAATTTTATTCGAAATTGCTTCGAAAAAAAAAGCGTTGAGAAAATCCACACTGATAAACAAGAAGCTCATATTTACACAAAACCATTTGATAAAACTAAATTGCAATATTTTTTTAAATTAAATGGCATAAAAGATTTGCCATCGGGCAGGGATAAAAAGAGTGAAACCGTGATGGGTAGGGATAAAGTAGACCTCGTCGGGAAGTCAAGTTTTTCTTTTTATTTCTTTCTTAAATTCAAAAATCCAAAAATTTGTTTTTGATTTTAGGGGGAAAATGATTTGGGAAAATACAAAAACATATGAAAATTAAAAAAAAACAAAAACATATAAAAGAAAAAAAATGAGTTTTATTATGAAAAAAATGATAGTACATTAGTGGACTGTCAATTACATCATAAAGAAGTGTAAAGTTTAAAAAGTTTTTAAACAATCTCACTAAAGATATGTTAGTACGATTCACACGTTTAGTAAATTGTTTTCGAGATATAAAGATAAAGAAACTTCTTAATATGTGGTCAACATTTCATGAGTATATGGGCTTGGTATCATAATAACTAGTTGATATATGGGGTATTATACAAGTTCTTCTGATTTTGCGTAAGCAATGGCCTAGAACTTGTAGAATACTTTGCTAAAATGCATTAAAATTGAAAATATCAAATGATATGACAATTGAAGTAAAAGATTCCAATTAAGGAACAATACTCTTAAAGTCGAACTTTCATCTCTTTGTCTATATGGTAGTACTAACCGGATCTCTCAAGGTCTCACATTAACCCAGATACAGATATCAATTTGGTATATTCACCTGTAAGATAAAATGTAGGGAATCTTGATACGGGAGTATATTATGAGGTGGGGAACGTAGTTAATTCAAGTTCTAAAACACCTAATAACCGTATCTTGAAACAATTGAAACATGTGTAGAGGTTTAAGTGGACAAACAATACTGACAATCTATGTTAACTTGTTTAAAGCTCACAGTTATATAAGATCAATGGTGTATGTGACACGTCTCATTAAACTGATATGATCCTCTTACACAAAGTCAGAAAAACATGTCTGCAAATATGTTTGTAAATAGTTATCTTTCATTTAAAAAACAAATAGATTTTCATTGTGTTTTAGCATAAAGTTTGAAAATACAAAAAGATTTTATTTCATCTTATTTTCGACTATGATGATGGAATGCTAATCTTTCTAAATATAAAGTTGTTGAAAGAACCTAACGCACACCAGGCTGGGAGTTAATTTGGACGGAAAAGGATTTGAAGTGAATACAAGTTCATTAACTTGAACTTGATATTGTTTGAAAAAATCAGTTTGTTCGAGTGTTTAACCAAGGTCATTAACTTGAACTTGGTTAGCAAAATCAGATAACCATGGTCATTAACTTGGACTTGGTTAACAGAGTGGGTTGTTAAAATTGGAAAAATAATAAAAATTGGAATTGAAGGTTTTTTTCAAACGAAATAGAAGTCTCGAGCAGACAAGCTTATCCGCATGAAAGAGGCTTATTGGAATGAATGACTTAGTCATTTGCACGAAGAAGACTCTTTCGCATGGACAACTCATCCGTCCATATAAATAGGACTTCTTCGTATGACTACTCATTCGTCCTAATTTCTTCATCCGCTCAAAGTTCTTCAAAATTCTTAAATCATTGATTTGTGTTGTTATACTGCCTGATTTATTGTTGATTTGCACAACAATAACAATGGTGAAGGTATACAACTCGTTTAAACCGAAATAATTTGCTAGTTGTATGATTTTCTTGCAGATCTAGAAATTTATGACAGGCTGATAAATCGGTGTTTTCTGAATAAGTTGAGATAAAAAATTAGTAAAAAATAAGTTGTTTTAATGAATTGAAATTTTGAATTGAAAAGGACATGTTTTTGGAATGAAGGTTTTCGTTCGCACGGATGAGACATCCGTACGAATGAACTCATCCATGGCAAAATGTTGTTCATCCGTTCCAAATTGATTACAAAGATGTAATCTGTCCTAGAAGTCATCCGTTCAAATTGCTGATTTGCTCCAAAAAGTTTGATTTGTTCAAAAATTGGTCAATCGTTTTAAAATTGATCCGCATAAAAAATGGTTGTCCGTTGTAAAAGTGGTTCGTTCCAACAAAACTGATCCATTCTAAGGTCATGGTCATCAGTTCAAAGGTCATCCCTATGAAACTAATGTCATTCGTACCAAGAAGTTTAAGTGTTGAAATTTATTTTGATTTTTCGTTTGTGATGCTTTATAGGCTAAGGTGAGTGACTTTGATGCCAAACATTATATTTGTGCTATTCTTAAAAAACATACGAAAAACATTGCACCTTTCGCGGAGATATTACCGTTTCTTGATAGATCAAGGATCAAAAAGGCCATTATTGAAGAATGTACACCATATAGAGATCTTATTCAAGACACTTCTGGAACAACGCTCGTTATGAAGAGAATCGACCGGCAATTCATTCGATAGTAAAAGAAAAGGATGTGGTAATTACAGAGGATTTGATTAGAATAGTGTTGGAGTTCGGAGATAGCAAATATAACCCTACAAGGTATACAAAAAGAATGGTAAAAGGATGTTTTATGAGGATTAGGTACAAAGGCTATGTGATTTGTGCAAACTACGCGGAGAGCTGTGTTTCAAGACCCTAAGTTTTTAATGCATGTGGTTATACACGCTTTGGGGCACATAAAGGGGGATATGATGTAGCGATAGATTACATAATGTGCATGATAGCTTCTCTCTGTCTGAATCTCCCTTACAATTTTTTGAAAGTGATATTTATGTAGATGTAGAGTAATCTTACTGATGATAGGTGGTTGATGTATTCGCGATTCGTACACATGTTTCTGAATCATTTATTGCCTGATTTTGAGAAGAAAGAGTAGGAGATACTGAAGTTGGAGCATATGAATAGTATTTCTCTTGAACGAATACAAAACTACAAAGGTCAAAACCGAAGTTTAAAAGACTGTTTGGAGCGTTGAAGAAACTTGAATACGTTGCTCCATCAGAAGGAAAATGGAGGAATGATAACAGTGGTTTTGATAATGAGGAACGGTTAATGAAAGATATTCAAACAATGCGCGTCAAGTGGTTTATAAAAGAAGAAGGGCAAAACGAAAACGCAAAAGATAAGCGAGCATCACAAACTAAATTAAAAGATGAAGATGAAGATGAAGATGAGGTTATTTATGAAACTTTTGATAAAGATATAGTTGAGGGTGAACAGGAAGTTCAGAACAAAGATATTGGTGCAGATGCAGATGATGAATCCGCTGAGAGTGATGATGTTACTCTGTCACACCCTGAGCCACAACGAATATGGTAATCGGGGCATGATTGGGTTTTCATCAAAGCTCATGACATTTACTAATATAAGAGTTTCATATTTACTATTTCAAATTTAAATAAAATATTCCAAACAACACATATCCATACAAACACAAAATGTTCTAAACAAAGCTTTCAAGTAACGTTTTATATTCTTCTAATGCTCATGTCCTATGTGTTCCTTGCTTCAAAGCTGTTCACATGTATCATGTGTAAAAATAGAGATTTGGGTCAACATAAGTTGGCTAGTGAATCCTACTTAATCATTAAGGAAAATGATGTGTTTTTTATCTTTAATAAAATGTGCATTAACCAAATATCAGAAATGTATATGCAATGTAATACACAAACCACACAATCAACTAGCGATGTACATGTGAGCAAGATAAGAGATGTGCTGTGAGATGAAGGCTCAATCAAACAGAGCCGATCTAATAAATTAGGCAACGCGACGCTCTACCCGTTAGTAACAAGGAACAAATGGGCCTAATGTGAGAGCTTGAACTTTAATGAGAAATATAAACACAAATAACAATAAGCAACAATATCACATAACACGTTAGATCACATAATGGTAATAGCACGATTTGTATTAGTGAGATAAACAAAAGCGATACATGATACACCACAAAAACATGAATAAAAGGGGGAGTTGTAAGAATTCACTCACAGTGGGTGCGATTAAGATTCAATGAAGGTTGCTCATGATTGAGATACCAAGCGAAGATAATGCTAACCTAAATATTCACATAATTTTTATATGAAAATATATTTCTTTTGGTTGAAGTTAGTATTTTTAATTAACTTGTTATTTATTAAACTATTTGAATTGATTTGTTATTACTATATATATTTTTGATTTGTGAATAAATTTTAATTGATTATAAAAAAGTATATTTTTGGGGAAAATAGTTAAAGGCTTAAATAATTAAAAAATCCGAATTAAACCGGTTGGATTTGGCAGCGTGTGGGGATGGAACTCGTGACCTCTCTTTTACGTGCACGCAGCTCGACCAACTGAGCTGCGTGTCTAACCCGGAATATATTGAACTTTAATTATATTTATACACAGACTAGTTCAAGTCATAATTTTATTTAATAAAAAAGGGTTTTATCTAATTCAGAGATTGTGCATGAAACTGGATTCGAACTCGCGTCCATTGCTTTGGGTGCACACAGCCTGACCAATTGGGCTATGTGTCTAACCCATTGGATATAAGATTTTTTAGATCTTTTATATACTTACTGCGGGTTTCATACTTGAGTTCCCTAAAAAGGTTTTGTATAATTTTAATGAACCGGAAGCATGTACAATCGAACCCGTGACCTCGACTTCAGCACACAGTCTAAACTGTGTGTCTAACCCAGTTTTAACACGAACTTAGTTTCTTTTAAACACAGACTATAGTTCATCTTCTTTATTATGATAACACAAAACCTTAATCCGACTGAATTGCTTAAGTTAATCACTCCATTTTAAAAAACTACATATAGGATTGGAAATAAAAAGAATTAAGTGACATGATATAGCGAACAGAGTCACTTTCGAAAGCTCCGACTTGCAAGATTTTCTCCGACGAAGATTCCGGCAATTAAAGATGATTCTGGTGAGGTTCTTGATGAACAGAGAGTTTGCAAGAGATTTTGGGGAGTGTGTGTGTTCTAAATGATTCCCTAGTGCCTCTATTTATAGCTGATGATGATTGTGGAAATTAAGCTTCGGTTTCGGGAGTTTCGATCAATTTCGGTTATGGCGGGTTGTTAGCAATCACAATTGAATGTGGTTGACTCGCTTTTTGCGTCTATAAACATGATTGAGAGTGGTTTCTGCATTTAATTTCGTAGAAACGACATATGTTGAAGATTGTCAGATTGTACGTAGCCGTTGCTGGGCGGCATGTTGAACCAGTTCAAAGGGAACGGAAATATAAATGAATACCCGATTAGATTATTTCAGATGTGAAGTGGGTGCTGCAGTGGTGTGTTGTGTGTGTGTATATCTACACGACCTGGTTTCGAGTCCTGCGATCAGCATATACATTTTAATTTTTATTTACTATCCTTTTAGAATTATTAATATATATTATTTAGGTTTATTATTTTATTATTTTTATTATTATTTATATTATTAATATACCAAAATCCATTAAACGATTAACATAAATTCTAAACAACAGATCATATACTTGATTACAAAATGGAGCGGGTTTTAGGACCCGTTTTACGACAGATGTTACAACTCGCTTAGCTCCTACAACGTATGATCCAAGAGCTATGGCAGATAAATCAAGAAAAAAATAAATCAACAGAGGAGAAAGATGAAACTTATATTCTTCCTGAATCAACTAAACCTATGAAAAAGACTGCTGGGAGAAAGAAGAGTACTACTGTGTCAAGTGTGAAAAAGACTCGTTCTCCTGTAACGAAGAAAACAAGAAATTCATCGGGTTTAAAGTTAATAGATGAAGATGAGCCTAGAATTGAACTAACTATTGGAGCTCAGAAACGGGAGCTGGCAGGATGGATATTGATCCTAATGTTAAAGTGAAGGATGGTACACCGGTGGTAGAAGAGGAGGTAGTTGATCTTGAAACTATGATGAACATTCCTATAAAGACTCCTACTTTAACAACTTCACAACAAACATCACCACGACCACAACAAAGAAAGCCTGATCAAGCTGGTCCTTCATCAAGCGCGGCGTTCATACATGAAGAAGGTCCATCTTTCCCGCACATTGGCTCTATGGGTGATTATGATTTCTTTGCTGATCCAAATGATAAAAAAGATCAAAGAGCTTAAAGGTAAAGGGTGAACATGACGGTTATTATTGAGAGTTTGGTGACTGAAAACGAAAGACTAGCAAACTAACACGAGAACATGAAGCAAGCAGAAAGATACAAGCTAGTATGTTGATCAAGTATAGAAATTGGTTTAAAGTCCCAGAGAAGCAGATGGGAATTAATTTTGATGAGGAATTAAGAAGATGGAAGCTGAGGATGCTTAAACTCATGCTGTAGAGAATATTCCAACTAAACCAGTGGTAGAGATTATGGTGATTGATAAAGGCAAGAAGATTGTTGATGCTATGCCTGAAAGAGTTCCTGAAGCTGAGTAGGTGAAGTCTTCCGAGAAAGTGATAGAAAAAGAATATGAAAATGTTGATATTCCACCAATCTCTGCAATTCATGAAGCAAAGTTTGTACATGTTCAAGAAGATGTTATTTCTGGAGCTGAATCAGAAAAACAAGTTGAAACTAAAGTCGAAGTATTCTTTGGTCCAAAAAATAAACCACAAGATGAAGAAGAGGAAGACAAACAGGACGAAGAAAAGGTTGATTATGATGGTTCACATCATGAAAACTAGAATGATGATGGAGATGATGATAATCAAGGGGGTGCATGTATAACTATTACCGAAATAACTCATGTTGAATCTGAAGCACCGTAAACTCACACTGAAGCTGAACATCTTCAAGATGATGTGAATCAAGAAGTATTTGGTCATGAGCGGGAGCAGGATGATGATAATTTTGAAGAAGATACTTCAGGAATTTTCACAGATGCTCTACCACTCATATCTATGTCAAAGTATTATCTATCTATGTCATGATGTTGAGGAAGGAGAATTTGTTTATAATTACACTAAATAAGAGTTAGCAAAGATGTGTGGTGTTGATGAAGATAAGTTCAAGTTTGATTTTGAAGACGAGCTGATGAACATCGAGATTGATAAACCTGAAGAGTATGACTATACTTCAACACCAGATGCAAATGATTATGACGAGGTGATAGTAGAAGACGATTCTAATGAAGAACCTGCTCGTCATGCTAGTCAATATATTGATGAATTTCCAACATTTACCGAGATGTTTGCAAATGATGCTGATGATATTGTCATGAGAAAGATCGAATTAAAGATGGTGAATCTCCGGGGCTCAATCAAGATGAAATCAAATATGCTAGAAAGAAATGGTTTAAGATATGCCTGTTAAAAGAAAGTATAAAAAACCATTGGTGTTCTTTACAAGAAATCAAGACATTTCACCGGGAGACATTATTAGTTGGGGTTGGATTCCAGAGTTAAACGTATTTGCTATCAAGAGGGAGTATGGAGTTCAGTACTTCAAGTATTTGAATATAAAGATTCTGCCATGGTGGGATGTAAAATAATTACCAGATGAAGCAGTATAATCAAAAGATGTGGATGTTTATCAGGTATGAAGCGAGACATAACTATCCGACATGGAAACCTCAAGAACCGAGAAGAGTTGTGTCAAGGACAGAGATTGATCCTGAAACAAAGAAACTGAAAGTGTCTTTGATCTATACAAGACCAAAAGCGATGAGAAATATGCCACTAATGAATATGAGCAAGATTTCCATGAAGAATTTAGGTGGTGGCATTATGATAAACAGATAGGCGAAGCTATGATTGTGTTGTGTAGAGACGGTAATTGGAGATCAATCAGAATTTATGATCCGATGAGGATTGTAAATATGTCACCGGAAGGATTTTGAAATGTTATTCTATAACAAGATTTACTATGCAGCTGAAGACATAATGCAGGCGATGCAATATCAGAAAGTGATCAAGGTGTGCTATGCCTATGTTATTCATTCAAGAAGGATGTGGGAATCCAAGTTGAGAGACTTAGAAAGAAAAGAGTTTTGAAAGAGGTATAGAATGAAGAAAGGATTGAAGAGAGAAGAAAAAAAGCTGCCATTTCAAGATACGAGTTTCAGAAATGGGTTCTTCCAACTAATCAAACTCCAATTGGAAGCTTCGAGCGAAGACATAAGACTTATAGGAAGAACTTATTTGGGAGTAAAGGATAAAGATTGTGTTAAAGATTTTTGAAGACCGAAGAAGACTGCAACAACATCCAAGGGGGAGTCTGTCGGTGCATAATGCCTATTGCCTATGTCTTGGTGTAGTGTTTGTTTGATTTATAGTAAGACATGTAATAGGTGAAATGTTAGAGTTTTTCTTGTAATGTAATTACTCATTCGTACTGATAGGTCATCCGTACAGACGAGAGCTCATCCGTACGGATGAGCTAGTCCGTCCTAACAGCTCCTACCAAAGTCTATAAATAGGAGTGAGGGTGTGAGTCTTAGTTAACTTGTTCACTTTGATGCGAAGCTCTGTCAAATTTGTACTGTGAATGTCATACTATTAAAAATTTAAGAAAAAATAGAAAGTTGAAGAGTTCATGTGTTTCTACTTCCGTATGATGGATTCCGCACTTTATAGTGAAGAATAGATGTCACCGAGTGCTTAATTGTCGTTCAACACGATCCTAACACTAAAGTCTATTGAAGTCTAAGGTGTGATGTAGAAAACCAAACATCTGTCTTTCCAAATAGATGTTTGAAATTAAGGCAACAGAGGATAGCTCCTATAGTGGTTTCCCAATGTAATAGTATTTGTTTTATCAGGGTTTAGACTAGTTAGAACAGATGTTAAGATTTGCACAAATGTTTGCAACATCTGTGTAACTTTTTATTTTAAGAATGTTAGATGTCACTATCAGGGTGATGTCAACCAATCACAAACAAAGCTTTTGTACTTAGTACAAATAGATCATGCCTGTTAGTGATCTATTTATCACACATATCACCTTTTATCCTGTAGGAACAAAATTGTTAAGTAAATGACTGAGGGGAGTCTGTAGAGTCAATCTATTGTAAAACATTTGAATCATTTATGATTAATGGAAAACATTTGTTGACGATGACTTCATGTTTGTGATTATTTATCTTTTGTTGTACAATTCAATATTGTTTGATATATTTCTAACAAACCTTACCACGGATACTAATATATGGACGTTGTTATTATATATATTGATTGTAATCCCTTAAAGAACGTTATCATCTTGAATAACTTTAACAATACATTTAATAAAAATTCTTTTGCCATGATAATTGATATACCTCAAATGCAACATATATATTATATCAAATATGGTATAAAATTAACCATTTTTAATACTAATGTTGGAAAAAGTGCGTTTCTTTGTATACTTTTGATTTTCAGGATTAAAAGAGCTTAAATGTACAAAAGGAACAAATTAACGACAAAATCCAGCATAAGTATGAAAGACGGGACGACAACGTACTATACTAACCCACCAAGCTTCAACCCAAAGATAAAAACAACAAATCAGAAGTTTGGCACGGGGCCATGCCTCGTCAGCATGGGGCCGTGCTCCTTCTTGATTCCAGATCAGAAGAAGATAAACAGAAGCAGACAAGAGACACGGGACCGTGTCCCTTTGGGCACGGGCCGTGGTCAACTTCCACATTTGCATATCTGGCATAGTACAACAAGTACAATGGTCATGGGGCCGTGCCGTTGACGCATGGGCTATGTAGCAGGTTGATCTAACAACAGAATTAAATAAAGATAGAGAAGAAGGAAGGCACGGGGCCGTGTGAGGTCACTATTCAAGCTATAAATAGGGGTGCTTGGTCTTATTTCAACTCATCCCTTGGCAAATCACTTCTCTCACACCAGTCACCACTCCACCACCATAATACCATCATCATCATCATCCACCACTTTCCTCCATTGTCCACTTTAGACTGTGTAGTAAGAGTTTTTGTCAATCAAAGGCCATGCTTGGCTAATCTCTTACATCACTTGGTGAAGACAAGTTATTTATGTATTACTTTTGGTTTCCTAGCTTTGGTAAAGTTTTTATTTTGGTATGTATTAGTGAATTTAATAACAAGTTTCTTTTTATTGAAAGTGAATTTTATTCTATCATCCTTCATGTTTCGTTGATTCACTCATTCATGTCTATACAGTCTATATAAAGCACGTTAGTGTATAGATCCTGCAAGAACAGCTTGAACCCCTTATAAGCATGTTAGAAGGGTGATATGGGTAAAGTTCTTCCCTCGTTTAGTGTATAGATCCTACAAGGAATGGTTGAAGCTTATTAGGACTTCCCTTGAGGCAAATAGCATGAAGTCTAGGGATGTAAGAACGGCTTGAACCCCTTATAAGTAAACTACTATTAAAACTTTAAACCGGCCTTGCGGGACTGTATCCCTGCTGACTCAAACCAATATGGCTGAGGGTAGTGTTGCCTCCAAAAGAGGTACATGCCACATTTTGCATTAATAACTTCCTTAATTATCTTTCAATATTTCAGCCTTACGGGATGATATCCCTTCTGACTCAGACCAATATGGCTGAGGGTAGCGTTGCCTCCAAAAGAGGGACATGGCACTTTAACTAAGATAATCTCTGAAAAAGCCCAAAGCTTGGAAATCATCAAAGGATACGTAAATAATGAGTCGGAACCAAGTGATTCTATCTTGTCTATTTGTTTCTTTTATTAGTATTTAAGTTTATTCTTATTTATTAACTTTTTCCTAAAAAATTGGTTAAATTAGACGCCAACGATATTCCAGTATTAAAAGCTCTTGTATCCTTGTAGAGGGTGATAGTAAATATCGTGTTTTATAAATATAAATCTTGAATAAACGGGTAAATCGTGCTTAAAATTTACCTAAAAATAAACCCACGCTCGTATCACATCAATAATTGTTAAAACTAATAAGATATTCTTGAGTTAATGGGATCAACAATATTGGGTAGTCAATCACATTAAAATCCCACGATTCTAGGAGCCGAAATTACAGTTCCCGTCTTCTCCAAGTTAACATCAATGGACAACCTTTATTTCCTTGTTTAGTTGCATTGTACACAATATAAATATAGACTGCAATCCTCTTTGTAATTGCAATTCTCATAGTACAATATTCCATTCAATTCTTACTCTATAATATGGTATCAGAGCGGAGTTTTAGCCTCAAAACTAACCAGCTCACCGTCTACCCTTCCCTAGAACATATCTTAACTTGGTCACCATGTCCAAATACGATAACTAGGAGAATGATCTTTCTTTACAACTCACCAACTTTCTCAAAAATGGGATTGATTCCAAGCTAAAAATCCCCAAACTTTCTGACTACCTACAAATCCATCTAAGACTTAATAGCCAAAAAGTAAGCACTATGGACCCGGATGATTCAGGTTGCCATAGGCAGGAGATCAAAGAACCTGTTAAAACATTTAAGTTTAAATCCTCCAGATCGAAACAATGAATCCTATGAACAGTGGGAACAAGGCGACTTAGTCCTTTTTCGTGGTTAATACAGAACATTGAACTAGTGCTTGCGAGCAATCTAACCGAGTTTCCCACAGCAAAATCATTGGGGGATGCTTTGGTGGTCACCTATAGCAGTGGTAGAAATAACTTACAAACCTTCAATATTCATGTCAAAGCTAATGACATCAAACAGAGTGACAGTTCCCTTGAAGGGTTCTGGATCACATTGTAGGGAATATGGGGAGATATTGATAGGACTGATCTGAACCCCATGACATGTTTAGTGGATATCTAGAGATACTCAAGGATCAGGTAAGAACAAAAAAGTTTCAATTTATAAATGCCCTAGATCGAATATATGACCCTATAAAAGGGGTAATACTCTAATTAGAACCATTTCCTTCTTTAGAGGAAGCGTACGCCACTGTTCGTAAAGAGGCTGCTCACTAGAATATTCTGGCAGCAACTCTCAGTGATATATAGGGTGTAGTACCAAGTTTAAGTGGTATGAGAGCAGGAGGATAGGGTTCGTATTAAAAGGGCATCATCAGTCTGATGGGACGAAGAATGGACCGTCAAACATAGAGGATAAATCTCACCTAAAATGTGACTTATGTGGTATAACAAAACATACTAAAGAACAACGCTCCAGAATTGTCGGTTACCCTAAGTGATGGTTTGACGACCATAAAAAGGGCACCAAGGTAACTGGACTGGAAAAGGGAAAAGTTTCTTCTGTGGTAGGAAACAACACCATCGTCGCCACCACCACCAGTGATGATCGGAACAAAACTGTCGTTTCGGATTTGAGGTGTGGCGTCCAGATTTGATGAAGATGACCAAGGGATGATCACGATGTCAACAGGTACATGGTTGAGAGTTGTGTCTCAAAAACCCCTCTTTATCTTTCATATAATTACAAATACCCCTTGAAGAAACTAGTTTTATCCCTATCTAAACCAAAGTTTAAAAAAAATGCAAAAAGCACCCAAACCTTAGTGGCATTGAATGTATGGCTCAAAATTGTAATAAAAAATAGGAACAAAAACACCTACAAAACATATATACAAACTGCAAATGGAGACAAAATGAGTGTGAGAAACATGGGAACTATCGAATCTCTCCGACACTCAAACTTTCTAATTGTCTCTACATTCCGTCTCTGTCACATAAACTCCTAGCAATAAGTCATGTAACAAAAGAGTTAAATTGCTTTGTCCTCATGCAATCCACTTTTTTATCTTACAGGATATCTGGACGGGAGCGATAATTGGGCGTGGCACTGAAAGACAAGGACTATATTAGGTGGATGAAGTGACTCAAAGTGGTATTGTAATGCTTTCTCATGGAACAACAGAACGTGGAGCCTTGCTATGGCATAGAAGACTAGGACATCCATCTACGGGTTATCTGCATATTTTATTTCCTAAACTATTTCCTTTTAATTGTAAGTCACATTGTGAAACGTGCATGTAAGCTAAAAGTCACCGGAAAACTTTTAAACCAAATAATACAAGGGTTGACTTACCGTTTTTATTGATCCTCTCGGATGTATGGGTCCCGATCCTATCATTGGAAGCCAAAGTTTATGTTATTTTGTGTTATTTGTGGATGACTGTACACGGATGACCTGGATTTACCTGCTAAAAAATAAATCTGAAGGCCTTGACAAATTTTAGATTTTCTATACCATGATCCAAACTTAGTTTCAGAAAAACATTCAAATTTTTCGATCAGACAAAGGAGGAGAATTTGTCAACATCGATATGAAACACTTTTTCCAAACTAATGGCATAATTCACCAAACCACTTGTCCTCATACCCCATAATAAAATGGTGTCACAGAACGAGAAAACGCATCTTGTTAGCAATAACTTGAACTCTCTTAATAAAATCGCAAACTCCAAAGGTATTCTAGCAAGAAGTACTTGCTACCGCCATTTCTTATCAACCGACTTCCGACTTACATTCTAAGATCAATAACCCCTTTACAAGTCCTCTCAGAATTTATCAAACTTCCTTCCATACTGACACTTGAACCATGGATTTTTCGATGTACTGTCTTTGTCCACATACCAAAATCCAACAGAGATAAACTTCATCCTTGTGTTGAAAAATGTATTTTCGTTGGTTATGGAGTAGCGGCGCTACAATCCAAAAACCCAACACATGTTCACCATTATGAATTATGATTTCCTTAAAACCGAGTATTATTATGCCTCCCAGAACAATGGTAAGGAGGAGAAAGAATGTCGTGACACACTAAGTTGGTTGAAATATACCTCATATGAAGAAGAAGAAGGGAGCTATAGTACACACAATGAGTCACCGCTCTCCACAAAAAGAGATGACCCAAGCTAAAGTGTCACCCAAGAAATCGCTCCCAATACCCGAGGTAAGTAATACTCACTCTTGTCATATGCCTAGCTCTAGTGAAGATATTGAAGATACTACTAACGACAGAAGAGCAAGGTGGAAATGTACAAGAATAAGAGGATTCTCCCATGCAAGATCACGCACCATAAAGATATGTGCTGCCAACTAGAACAAATCAAGGAGCTCTTCCCAAAAGATATTCTCCTGAAAAGGATTCCCGGGGGAGTAGATATCCAACGGCCAACATTGCCAAAGGAAATCTATCAGAAGAAGCCAAGGCTTTCTCTATGATTCTTTATTCTGAGGAATTCCCGACTAACACGGAACAAGCCTTGAAAACAAAGCACTGGAAAGATGCAATGGAGGAAGAAAACAAAGATCTGACGAAGAACAATACACGGGAAAAATGTGTTCTACCATTAGGAAATAAAACGGTCGGATGTCGATGGGTCTTCACAATTAAACACAAACCTGATGGCACGATTGAAAGAGATAAAGCCAGGTTGGTAGCCAAAGGCTATACCCAAACATATGGGATCGATTACTCTTAAACTTTCTCTCAAGTCGCATAAATTAACACAATTAGAGTCCTCTCTTCCGTAGTAGCAACAAAGGGTGACCACTTCATCAGTTGGACATAAAGAATTCCTTTTTACATGGAGAACTAAAGAAGAAGTATACATGGAAGCCCCACATGGATAAACCGATAATTTTGGAGAAAGAAAAGTGTGTCTTCTAATGAAATCTCCGTATGGCTTAAACAATCCCCTAGAGCATGGTCTGGCAACTTCACCTTGGCATGAAGAACTATGGGTTCAAACAAAGTAGGTCCAACCATACATTGTTTCTCAAACAAAGAAACAACCTCATAACCTGTTTAATAATATATGTTGACGAAATTATTATTAAAGGTAATGATGAAGAAGAGATAACAAAAGTAAAGGAAAGCTTGTTTACACAATTCGAAATGAAAGACCTAGGTAGACTCAAATACTTCCTTGGAATTGAAGTTTTTAGATCAAAACAAGGAATCTTCATGTGTCAAAAGAAGTATATTATCGATTTACTTGTAGAACCCGGCATGCTTGTTTGCAAACAAGCAAATATTCCCATGATTGCTAATAAAAACTTCATATGGAGGAAAAGGAAGATCCAGGTTGACAAAGAGAGGTACCAACAAATAGTGGGAAAGCTGATATATCTCTCACACACCCGGTCCTGTATAGCCTACGTTGTTAGAGTGGTAAGTCAGTTTATGCATCAACCCCAAAGTGCTAGTATGGATGTAGTCTTAGGAATCATAAGATACCTCAAAGGAACATCTGGCCATGGAGTGTTGTTCAAACAAAACACGCATCTAGAGACTCAATTATACAATAATACAGATTGGGTAGGAGATAAAGACAACCGACGATGGACATCAGGGTATTTCACTCTACTGGGTGGAAATCTTGTTACCTGGAGAAGCAAGAAATAGAAGGTAGTGGCCCTTTCGAGCGCTGAAGCTGAATTAAGAGGGATAGCAAGGGGATAACTGACGTACTATGGGTACGAAGACTCCTAATTGAGATAGGATACCCTCCCCAAGAAGCTAGTAGGATTATGAGTGATAATAAAGCAACTATTCAAACCCCAGAAAATTAAATGCAACGTGATCAAACAAATTATATAGAAATAGATTGACTCTTCATCAAAGAATCATCACTCTACCTTTTGTTAAATCGAGAGACCATGTTGCTGACATTTAAACAAAAGTTGTTATTGAAGGAATCCTACACAAGTTAACTTTTGAAAATCCTACTATTCAACTTGAGGGGCGTGTTAAAACAAATAAGATATTCTTGAGTTAATGGATTCAACAATAATAATAGTCAATCATATTAATATCCCACGATTCTAGGACCCAAAATTACGGTTCCGTGTTCTCCAAATTAATAGCATCCAGAATTACGGTTACCATGTTCTCCAAATTAACATCGATGGTCAACCTTTATTTCCTTGTTTAGTTGCATTGTAAAACAATAAAAACATAGGATGTCATCCTCCTTGTAATGGCAATTCTCAATGACCAAATTGCTCTTCTCGTAAACAGAAAAATGGATGAAGTTAACACAGTGAACTAAATGGCGACGGTGAAACCTTTTGGACACACATACGAAAATGGAACATTTAAACTAAACTAACAAAATAACCCAAACCACAAGCACTAAAATGACATTTAACTCTAAAATATTGCATTGAATTGTTACTCTATAATATAGTGTTCCTCTTTATAAAATAAATATTCTTTCTTTTAAAAACTTCACAATAATATGGGATATGTCCATATGCCCATGCTTAAAATTTGCTACCCTACTGCGCACTAACATACAAATTCAGCATTATGTGACTAATATGCGCCTCAGGGGAGTAATATACACCCCCTTTCTTCTACTCATATCTCCTCTATAAAGCTGGAATACTCCTTACATGTGGTCCATGAATTTTTTTTATGCCTACATCATTTTACTTATCACTTATCTTCTTACACACTACTGTGTGTGCCTTTCTTTACAAATTCAAGATGAAGATAAAGCGAACTGGAGTTATGCAATCTAGAGAGTCATGTTTTTCCACGCGTTCTTGAACTTTCTTCCTCCATGGTTCTCTGGATTCGGAGTTTATATAGAATGGTAATATTCGATTTTAAACATGCTTCAGTATTTGATATTCGATGACCGAAAGCTTTAAATTTTGACAAAAAGTTAATGAAAGCCGTGGGAAAACATGATAATCATCTTTAAAACGATTCTTTTCCATAAGCTTTTTCTTGAACTTTCAAAAATATGAATTTTTATGGATATTCTTTTAAAAAATGGCACACGCTTGAATTTAAACTTGCTTATTGGGCCTCTTGGTATTCAATATTGTGGATATCCATTGGAATGTTGAATTCTGCAGCTTGATAAAACTTTGTTGATTATAAAAGATTTAAAAGAACTTTTTTCGATTTAGATTAAAGCCGGGGTCTAAGTGGGGGCAACCACTCTATCCTCTCGGATGGAGATAAGGTGCACCTCTGTCCAACCCTTCCAAACCGTAGCTATAGCTTTACTATTTATTGCGTTTGATTGGTTGATTGAATGATTTTTGTACTTAATATCTTTTTTCCCTAATAAAGGACAAATCGTTCATTATTTGAGAACAAGGATGGTTATTACCTATGACAGTTCCAGAAAACTTGGGGAAAAAATGACAATATCTCTGGGACGATGATCTTATGTTATTCTTGAAGCTGCATTCTGGACGATGATCTTATGTTATTCGTGGTTTATCCTCATCTACAAATTATGATTAAAGCATCCAATTTTTTTTTAGATAATTCGGGAATTTGCAGTTTAACTAACATTTGAATATAAGTTCAATATTATATCACTACTACGTACACATCCATGTTCAATTAAGAACTCCATTTATTTATGCGAGAACTAATCCGGATCTATGAGTGGCTCAATATCACCATCTGATTTTTGAAATCAAGAAGAATAAGAACATTTATGATAAAATGTAAGGGTAATATAGAGATTTAGAAGATTTCCATAACCAAATTTAAAATTTTATTTCTTTTCGCATCAACTATTTAAAAAAATGACCCACAAAAGAAGCAATCAATTCAACGACAAGTCCTGAACATATATATTTTTTCTTAGTTCAAGCATTCGACATCACGTGTAATTTTGCATATATATATAATATATATATATATATACATATATATATCAATTATTAATTGTGTGGTATTTTTTGTTGAAACCTACTTTGTTAGAAAATATTATTGCTTCCTCATTTTGAATTTAAAATGATACCAGAGAGTAGGTGAATGGTGATTATGTGACATTTGTGAAGAAGTTGGATTTCAAGATGTCTAGAAAAAATTGTAAGTATACTGATTGAAATGAGGAAGTTATATGCAGTGTTCTGTTTAGCTTTTTTTTTTTTCATTTTGAAGTATAATTCGGTCCTCGTATTGCATATGTAATGTTCATTTAGTTTTTTTACAAGTCTATAGTTCAAAGGGTTATTTATTTTTCCATATGTTGCTCAGATGTGTTTAGTTTATTGTGCAGGTTATACGTGTTAGGTAGGTTTTTAAAACCGCGGATCTATTATTATATTATATAAATAAGTAAGTTTTGGGACACATGTCGCATTGTGGTGCAACCTCACAAGCTTTTGGGCGAGAAAATGAATGGTTAAGTTACTTGTATATGGGCTGAAGCGCAGTGTCCATACCCGTTTGTTGACCCATCTGTATAAACTTCTGAAATAACCCTATTTATTTTGATCCTGCTTCTCTGTTCTCTCTTTCACGCCATTCATTCACATAGATGTTCTGGATTTCTCTTCATGCCTCTTGCTCATCGCCTCCTCGAATTTGCATTCAAGTTGTTGATTCCTTTCAAAACCACGTTCGTTGCAAACGCTTTCCTTAGGTATGCTTGTTTACAATATTGATTTTATTTGTAGGTCAATCATTTGTGAATGCCCGATTATTTTGATTTCTGTTCATGCCGATTGCACTTCTGTCCCCACCCCGGATTTCCAACCCAAATCCATACATCGGTGGGCCCGGATAGGGAGTATTGTGACGTCAGTTGATAACATTATTGTCAATTAAACACGACACAACGGAAGTCTTGGAGTAAAATTACTATTACAAACCGAATGTTCGAAATACAAAATAATATACAGGCTCGTAATAGAAGATCCGACAGGCGGATCATAAAATGTACAAAGAAAGAATATAAAATAGACTTTAGGGCAGATCTAAGGATTTGCAAGATCCTCTTAATTCACTACCAAGCACCTTCCGGCTAATTTCGTATTGTACCTGCAAGCTTAGTCTTTTGAAAATACGTCAGCTTTCGCTGGTAAATGCACCTGACTGCCTCATTTTGAAAACATTCTAAAATTAGATTTAAGTGCACAGGGCACAAATCTTTTATAACTTGGGAAAGTTACTTTGTAACCTTGTTAACAGATTCACATGTTTGTCCACATACAGGGCCCAGTACAGAGACCGAGACATGATTAAATACACACCACTTAGAACTCACAGAGGAGTTATCCCCAACGTCTTGGGTAATTTGCATTTGAGCGTTTGTCAGATGTATGCCTACACCCCGCGCTAAGGATATCAAGGACTAGTTAACCCCTGATGTTTAAGTTATCAAACAAAACTGATTAAAACGGAATATGCGGATTTACTAGCCACAATCCGGCATTCGATTGATCCCATTTCCGACCAAGCGGTAATAATTTACCGTATCTCAGGCCTGTATAGCGAAAATAAGTCAAGAGTATTTACCTGAATTAGCCTTGTTTAAAATGCAAGATTATATTCCAGCCGTATTCAAAATGAGCTAAGTGCAGATAGTTTTTGCCGGAAGACTCTAGTCTGGATTATGGAATAAACTAACCAATTAAATACTAACGGTCTTATTTAAGTCATAGACTTAGACCGAGTAGTATACAGGATCAAAACGTATAACGCTTGATTAAACGATGATTGGATAGAATGCACTTTAAACCCAACAAGTACTTTGACTTGTATTAAATGGGTAAACAATTAACATTCTGGATTTTGAGTTCATATCATATGCTTATTGTAAAAGTATTTAAAATAAGTTTTAAAATCAGTAGGTAACAAGTCTTGGTTAATAAATAGGGTTTAAAACCATATTATGCGCCAAAACGACGCTTATGTCGTAAAATGACGATTTATGCGATGTTTAACGAAAACTGATGTTAAGGTCAGATTAAAATGTCTTAGATATGTTATATAATATAACGTATCAGTAAGTAAAAGATTTACCTTGAAAAGATATAAGTAAAACCATTTTATAAGCCATAAGGGCTTTATCGTCTTTTACCGATATATTACAAGGACTTGTTCATAAACTCAGTTTATAATCTGATTTACATCCCAAATAATCCTACTTATAATATTACATCAGTAGAAAACTTTTTTTCAAGTTCATTATCCTTTAAACCTTATTTTATGCAAAAATGACATTTTAGTCAAAATGGCAAAATTACGGAACTTGTGCATAAACTTAGATTCTGATTATGATCATGATCATGTAATATAACCTCAAAGGGTTATGCTACATTATATTATGATCATAATGCAACTTTAGATCAGTAGCTAACTAATCTAAATATGGTAAGAATCGAAAGTCAAAGAAGAAGTCAAACTTCGCGACTTTCGGTTGCCAACCAACCCTAGAACTGAAATTGACGAGCCGAACATGTTCCTACATGTTCTAATAATTATTACCAACTTTTTTAAGTGTCAAAACAGGTTTCATAACATATATAAGATCAATTTAGGATTTTTTCCGAAAAATGGCCTGTTTGACTTTTAATATCATAACTTTGACACGTCAATTCGTCTAGCAAACATGATCTTCAGGAGGTGCCCTTTATAGGGACTAACACCTATCTTATTACGATCCCTTAGCCATGAACAATGGCTGGACCATAATGGCCTTAACCTAAATTCAAGCCGTTTTCTGAAAAAACGCTTGACTTTTGGCTATAAGAGCCTATAAACGAAAATGCAAGAGCAAGGAACACTTACAAGAGGTTCCTAGAATGCAAGAGAACTAAGTTGGATGCTCCTTTCAGTTAGGAACTTCCAGAGGAGGGATAAGAGTTGAAAATGAGAAAGGTGCAAGTTCAAATGGTGAACCTTGGCACCTATTTATAGTTGGAGAGCTTGAAGGAGGTGATGCCAGGTGCTAAGGGGTGTAAGAGGGAGCTTACAAGTGTCCCAAAACGTGGCATAGCAGTTTGGGAATCCATAGTTTCGAGTTAATTGGTTTTTGGCACTTTGTGTGGTGGCCAAGGCAATTTTTCTTCAGATACAGCCTTCTGGCGGGCCGCGAGAGGCATAGGCCTTGCTTCTCGCGCCCTGCGAGCGCCCCTAGGCCACTTTCAAAATTTGACACCTTTAGCCCCTTAACTTATAAAACCTCCTAGAACCTCCTAAAACACCTTTTTAGCATCTTTAGCCCTCCGTAGCCAATATTTGGCATACCTGGGATTATGCCCGGACATTGTCGAGCTCTCGGTTCGTTAAAAGGTCACTCAGAGGTATAAATTAACATGTTGACACTTTTAACCCCTCAACGTTCAACTTTTATATAATTATAGATTTAATCCCTCTCGTCCACAAATGGAACATATGAGAGTTAGGACTTCATAAAAGATCACTCAGAGGCTCATTTTAAGCATGTTGACTCCGATGTCACTCAGAGGCTGGGCATGTTGACACAACGGTCACTCAGAGGCCAAGTTTTAGCATGTTGGCACTAACGGTCACTCAAAGGCTATGTTTCAAGTATGTTGACACTAATGGTCACTCAGAGGCTATATTTTAAGCATGTTGACACTAATAGTCCCTCAGAGGCTCGGTTTATGTATGTTGTCATCAGAAGATCACTCAGAGACTTAGTTTGAGCATGTTGATGCTTTTAGTCCTTTTTAGTCTTTAAATGACTTATAAATAAAATACGACACGTGTCACTATATTACTGCACACAATTTTACAGGGTGTTACATCCTCACCCCCTTAAATGAAATCTCGATCTCGAGATTTTATTTAAAAAGATGGGGGTACTTTTGTCGTCTAGTGGACTCAACCTCCCATGTAAACTCGGGACCTCGAAGGGCATCCCATTTAACCTTTACCATAGGTATTAATTTTCTTCGGAGCTTCTTAACCTGTCAATCCTCGATCGAAATTGGTTTCTCAACGAAACTCAGGTTTTTATCTATATGCACATCTTTATGTGACATTGCTAGTGATTAATCAGCCAGACATTTCTTACGATTACTGATGTGGAACACATCATGAATTCCACTAAGCTCCTCTAGCAATCTGAGCTTACAAGCTACAGTGCCGACACATTCAACTATCTCGAATGGTCCGATATATCTTGGGCTTAACTTTCCCTTCTTCCCAAAGCGCATCACACCATTCCAGGGTGACACTTTTAACATGACTTTGTCCCCTACATGGAACTTAAGAGGTTTACGCCAATTATCAGCATAGCTTTTCTGCATATCCCTGGCAGCTTTGAGACGATCACGGATTTGCACAATCTTTTCCGTGGTCTCCAGGACAAAGTCTGATCCTAATAGTTGGGCTTCCCCAACTTCTGATCAACACACGGGTGTTCTACATTTTCTCCCATACAAGGCCTCAAAAGTAGCAACCTTGATGCTCGTATGATAACTATTATTATAGGAGAATTCTATTAGGGGTAAGTGGTTATCCAACTTCCACCTAAATCAATCACACATGCCCTGAGCATGTCTTCCAAAGTCTGGATAGTACGCTCGCTTTGACCATCAGTCTGCGGATGGTAAGCCGTGCTAAAGTTTAATCTTGTGCTTAAGGATTGTTGGAAACTTTCCCAAAAATGAGAGGTATATCTAGTATCTCTATCAGATACAATAGATACTGGCACACCATGTAGGGACACAATCTTCTCCACATACAACTTAGCCAATTTGTCTGAATTATACGTTTCCTTTATTGGCAAGAAATGTGCTGACTTAGTCAGCCTATCCACAATGACCCAAATAATGTCATTTCCACTTTTGGTCTTAGGTAACTTGGTAATTAAGTCCATAGTTACCATTTCCATGTGGGAATTTCCAATTGTTGTAGAAGTCCTGACGGCTTCTGATGTTCGGTCTTAACTTGCGAACACGTCAGACACTTAGCTACACAAGTTGTTATGGATTTCTTCAAACCCATCCACCAATATTCTTCTTCAAATCTTGATACATCTTGTCACCACCCGGGTGAACTGAGTATCTTGAATTATGTGCTTCGTGGAGGATTAGATCTCTAAGTCCTCCAAAAAATGGAACCCAGATTCAATTATTAAACTTAAGGAATCCATCCTTTCCAGGCGCTAACTGATCAACTGTTCCGCCTAATCCTTCATTAGGAGCATTAGCCTCTAATAGAGCTTGCTTTTGCGCATCTAATAGCTTCTCATTTAAGCTATTTTTGAGCTCAATGCTCTTGCGTTAATCCTTATAGGCTTATCCCGTTCTTTGCGACTTAAGGCATCAGCAACTACATTTGCCTTACCTGGATGGTAGCGAATCTCGCAATCATAGTCATTAAGCGTTTCCATCCATCGGCGTTGTCGCATGTTCAATTCTTTCTGATTGAATAGGTGTTGGAGACTTTTATGGTCTGTGTATATAATACACTTTGTGCCATACTAGTAATGTCTCCACAGTTTTAGTGCAAATACAACGACACCCAATTCCAAATCGTGGGTGGTGTAATTCCTTTCGTGCACCTTAACTGTCGTGATGCATATGCAATTACCTTGCCTTTTTGTATTAGCACACAACCCATGCCAGTGTGCAAGGCATCACAATAGACTACAAATTCCTCAATACCCTCTGGTAGAGATAACACAGGAGCATTGCTCAACTTGTGTTTTAGAATCTCAAAGGATTCTTGTTGTTTCGGACCCTAGTTAAATTTAAGATTCTTATGGGTCAAGGTAGTTAAAGGAGTGGCTATCCTTGAAAAGTTCTCAATGAACCTTCTATATTAACCAGCCAGTCCTAAGAAGCTACGTATTTCTGATGGAGTCTTCACACTTACCAATTCATTATGGCCTCAATTTTGGCAGGATCCACTTGGATACCACGCTCACTTACAATGTGCCCAAGAAATTGGACTTCTCTAAGCCAAAATTCACACTTAGAGAATTTGGCATAGAGCTTCTTGCCTTAGTAATACTAGAATGCACCGAAGGTGTTTCTCATGGTCATCTTGATTACGAGAATAGATAAGTATGTCGTCTATAAAGACAATGACAAACTTATCCAAATATGGTTTGAAGACTCTATTCATGAGATCCATGAATTCTGCAGGTGCATTTGTGAGCCCAAATGGCATCACTAGAAATTCAAAATGACCATATCGGGTCCTGAACGCAGTCAGGAACATCCTCATTCCTAACCTTCAACTGATGATATCCTGATCTCAAATCAATCTTAGAAAAGTAACTAACCCCTTAAAGTTGGTCATATAAGTCGTTGATCCTGGGCAGAGGGTATCGGTTATTAATTGTTAACTTGTTCAACTCACGGTAATCAATGCACATCCGCATTGAACCGTCTTTCTTCTTTACGAATAGAATAGGAGCTCCCCAAGGCGAGGAACTCGGCTGAATAAAGCCTTTTTATAAGAGTTCATCTAACTGAGTCCTCAACTCCTTCATTTCCGTTGGTGCTAATCGGTATGGAGCTCTAGCTATGGGTGCTGATCCAGGTAGGATGTCAATCCTAAACTCTACTTGCCTATCTGGAGGTAGACCTGGTAGTTCTTAGGAAAAACATCGGAATACTCCGAGATAACTGGGACGTCTTGAATATTCAGCTTAGGTTCATTGATAGAAACTTGTGCCATGTAAATGACATAACCTTTCCTCAAATACTTGGATGCCTTAAATAACGACACCTTGTCTAGCAATCCATAGGCAAATCTCCAGGGATGGTGATTGTTTCACCAGATGGGGTTTTAATTTCGATAAGTTTCTTATCGCAGGCAATGCGGGCTTGGTTATGGCATAACCAATCCATACCTGAAACTACATCGAACCTTGCCTATTTCATTGGCAAAAGAGTGATGGGGATATAATGATTCTTAATGCATATAGAGCATCCATCAAGAACGGAAGATGCTATCTTTAATGTTCCATCAAAGAGTTCTACCTCATATGTTATATCTAGAGTTCTTATGGGCAAGTTTAATAGTTTACTAAACTTATGATCAACAAAAGATTTATTTGCACCCGAATCAAAAAGAACTCTAGCATAAATATTGTTAATGAGGAATGTATCTGTTATGACATTGTTGTCATTGATAGCCTCTCTTGCAGTCATCTGAAAGGTACAAGCATTCCCTTTCTTGGCCTCTCGAGGCTTTGCATTATTACTCTTAAGATTCTTAGGGCAGTTAGTCTTAATATGCCCTTTTTCATTGCAGACGTAGCACACAACATCCTTAAGATCCTTGCATTCTAGGGTCTTATTCCTTTTTCTCTTCCAGATACCACAGGGTTTGGCTTGTGGACCATAATTACACTGTCCCAAGTGTCTGCGGTTGCAAGTCTTGCTTGTTGGCGTCACAGCCGACTTGTCTTGGTTCCTTTTGAACCCAAATCTCCGTTTATTCTTCTTTTAAATCTTTGGGAGTTATCATCTTCTATCTTTCTTTTCCCGTCAGTCTCAGACTGAACTAACTTTTGCCTTACTAGATCAAGGGTAAGGGAGAGAGATAGGTCAATAGCGGACCTATAGGTACTAGGCTGAGCAGCATTTACCATGCCCTTAATTTCAGGTGCTAACCTATTAATAAAACATGCAATGGGTTTGGTTTCAGGGGTGATCAGATAGGAAACTAACCTAGATAGGGAGTTAAAGTCAGAAACGTACTTCCGATAATCTAGGTTCTTCATTGAAAGAGACAAAAAGTCTGTCTCTAATTTCTCCACCTCATGAGGTGGGCAGTAAGTTTCCTTGACTAATTTGACAAACTTAGGCCATCCTAAGTTGTATAGGTGGACTTTACCCATAGATTGGATCATAGCTTTCCACCATATTGGGGCATCGCCCTTAAAGGGCTGTGATACATATTTGACCACATCCTTATCAGTACAGCTGTTGATATCGACGATTGTCTCCATCTCATCCAGCCACTTAAAAGCTTCCAAAACTCCTTTCTCCCCATTAAAATCTCCGGGCTTGCAGGAGACAAAAGATTTATAGGTACATCTGTCTTCAACAGAATGAGACCTATCAACAAAATCCATTTTCTTTGGTTCGAAGAATGAGCGGAGCTCTCCTTATGAGCTGAGGATGGGGTAATCGATAATGGTCTAGAGCGAGTAGCACTCGAATCTTTAAGCTTTTCTATGGCCTTTCCCATGGACTTTTCAACGGCTGCATCAATGCGAGTGTGGAAGTTGTCATTATTAACGGCTATATTTTCTGCGTTATTATAGTTAACATCCCGGTGGCTACTTTGTGCCTCATCCGTGTTAGCCATTTCTACAAAGCTTTGGTTCTATATACCAATAAAACTTCCCTTAGCCATGGTATTAATAACCATATTGGCTTTAAACATTGGATATAACAATCCATCGCCTAATCAAACTAGTGTGAATAACATCACAACTCTTAGGCTTAACATATCTATATTTGGCCTAGTCTTAATAGGACCATTAAAGTCAAATTATAATCTGGACATAGTCCATATATTATATTGGACAGTGGATCACATTGTCACAACTGTCATTGTCATCATTGACAATAGCTCATAAGCTGGTCACGAAGGACATAAAATTTATGGCACATAGGCCTGTCACTAAGGGACATAAAATATGGCACATAGGCCTGTCACTAACGGACATAAAATATGGCACATAGGCCTGTCACTAATGGACATAAAATATGGACAGGGGTTATATTAACCACAACTGTCATTGTCATTTTGACAATATTATATTGCTCAAAGGCATTTCATCACTAATGGATGTTTAAATCATAGCCCGAAGGGCAATACATAACGGATGTTTAATCATCGCACTGATGATATTAGCCGAGATCAAATTTGATCACGTAGGCTATATAAGGTTAGGACTTAGTCTATTACCTTGAAGGCTAGTGTGGTTCCTCAAGTCACACTACAAGGAGTATGAACATTCCTGAATGTTAACATAAGAGTACCTTAATGGTTGATTAATAGTCCCGGTCGCATTAACCTTAACGACTTGGAGGCTTGAACTTAAGTCCACCACCTCTGGATAGAAGGATAACTTCCCTTAACTATCATGATAGAAGGCCCTTTTATCCTTAACTATCTTTTATAATGTTGGCCAATTATGTGGTCTGTGCCACTTGGCTAATCAAAACCATTAAGATCTTTTTGGAATTATAACACAAAGCACAAATTTCGAGTAAAATCGAGACGCTCGTTTGAAGAGGAGAAATAAATAAATAAATATATATATGTGTATATATATATATATACATATTATATATATATATATATATATATTATATATATATAATTCCAAAAATACTTCATTAAATTCCGAATAGAAATTACAATACTAGAAACAAAATGAAATAAATTGTCCATGTAAGGACTACAGAACACAAAATGTCCACGCAGGGACTAAAGAAATAACAATGTCCTCGCAAGGACTAACATATATTAGAAGAGACTTCACTCGTATTTCTTTCCCTTAACCTGTTTGGAGAGATTTTTTGAAGAACTTGTTCTTCTTCTTCTCCATTTTCTCCGCTTGTTGTTGCATTTCTTTCATTCTTTCTAAGGCTTCGTTAATGGCCTCAAGTGGTGGCGGAGGTTGTGGTTGTGGCATAACTGGATACTGGTACCCATAACTTGGATATCCAGTAGGTGGAAAAGCAGGTGTGAAAGGAGACGGGTAAAGTGCGTTATGCATGACCGCTTGCATGTAAGGGTCATGCGACCATGCTTGATAGTTAACTGGTGTAGACGGGTTAAATGGATAACATCCACACGTATATGGATATGTTGGGATTGGGTTACTATAACCCGATGGTGGTGGTTGAACTGTAGGCGTCGGTGTTGGTTCCACCATAGGTGAGGTGTTAGAGGGTCCATGTGACAACCGATAATTTCCAGTTGTAATTAAGCGCACAAAGAACAATAATATCATCATAAAAACATAATTAGACGCAAATTAACTTGATCAGGCCCTTGGAGAGCCTTGGAACATCTATTTGATTCACGTTACGCGATTTGCGACAATCAAGAACTCTAACACGAAATTCAATGATAAGCCGAACAAATACTGACAACGTTTAAAAATAAGAATTTTGTACTTGTATTTACCATACAGTTATGATTATGCGATAAATTTGGATCGTCGGACATCGAAAAGCACAACACAAAAGGTACGCGAAAATCAGAACGCGCCGACAACGAAACGGAAGCCACAGACTAGAGTTACGTCTAAATATTAATATATTTTTATAAATTTAGCTTCATTTTCAAATTTTAATACTCGCAGTAGAAACCGGATCGAAAAACGGCTAAAAATGTTGACCGTAGAAAAATACGCGATTTTAACGCAACGAACGGATTTACGCGTCAAAACCCGAGCTCCGATATAATTTTAAGCACTCTCGACCCAAATAAATATAATACAACCCTATACGATGTTCGGTTTTCAACAACGGACTGTGGAAAACATTTGGGCTCCGACACGTTAGCGGGCTTTAGGCCCAACCCACTAATCAAACCCTAACTATTTAAACAAAGCATAACCCTTCTCCCTCATTTTTATATGAAAACCCTAGCCCCCAAATAAACTCTCTGCCTTCTCTCTCTGAAGAATACGGTCACTGGATACCGGATTCCGGTGACCTTCGACTCCGGCCGTCTTCTCCGGCCGCTACACAACACACAACAACCGCACTATCTACTAACAAAACGCACAACACGCAATACATCTAGAGAGAGAGAGAGCGTAGACAGAGAGATGGAGCAGCGGCGCGGCGAGCCGCTCAAGGCAGCGACGACGGTGGATCTCACGGCGGCAAACCCGCCGCAGGCGGCGACGATGACGATGATTGTGGTTGTTTTTTGGCTCGGGTCTCAGTTTAGATTTTGGTTCGTATCAGTTTTGAGTCAGATATGGGTTTGGCTGGTGATGACCGGCGGCGGCAGTAGCGGTGGTGGCGTCTTGGGTCTCCGGTTCAACACAGTTCAAACCCGGTTCAGTTCAGATGTCGGTTCGGGTGTTTCAATTCAAGTCGGTTCAGTATAAGATTGGTTCGAGTTCGGTTCAAACTCGGTTCAGGTTTGGTTCAACACGGTTTGACTCGGTTCGAGTTTGAGTCATTTTCGGTTCATTTTAAATGTCTAAGTGTTTATTTAAGGTTCGGATGCGTATCTCTGTTCGAGTTACAACTCACTCGGTTCACTTGGATCAGTTTTCGCTCGACTCGGTTCAGTTTTCGTTCGGGTAAAAAATCGGTCGACTCAGTCAACGCGGTTAAACATGGTCAACGCGAGTCAACTCGGTCAACTGGTTGTCGGGTTAATTGGTCAACAAATACTCGGTAGAAATTAATTACGACGCGAAATTTATTTATAATAGTTTAAAAATATTCGTTATCGCGAAAACCGAGCTCAAAACCGATCCACTAACGATTACTTTAGCCAAAAACTTAAAACTATACGGTCGAACCAACGTGCAATATTCGCGTGAAAACTATTACATAAAATCAAACCTACGTTAGTATAATATAAATCGGATATTATAAGTGGCGAAACATTATATTTGATCGCGACAAGAAGTTATATATGATTGGTATATTGAATATTGCGTTTTGATAAATAAATCGACAACTAGTATTGTCGGGATGGTCCGAAAACAGAGGAAACTCTGCCCGATTTTCGTAAAAAATACCTAACACGAAACGCGTTACATTTCAAGGACAACACGTCCGACTCAAAGCGATTATTATAAAATAAATATAGATATATTTATTTTGCTGACTTTATTGTAATCAATAACAATCAAGCCGATAACGTACAATAAGCGTAATTTCAAGATAACAAACATTCGGCAATCGAGTATGAAATAATATAATTATTTAAAATTACTTCAAACATCGGAAATTTGGATATTTAAATTTGAACATTGATAACTCATCCGAATATGTTTATATAGAATAAATACAATGCTTATATTTGTTTCGAACACCAAGATTTCCGGACGCTTTTACAAGATAAGTACAATGCGCGTATTATTTCAAACGACGGAATTCAGAAATCATATATTAAAGGGGTCTAGATTTCGGAAAACGTATAACACAAATATAATTATATATATACGAATGTCGAGACGTTGAATACTTTTATCAAAATAAATGTAGTCATATTTATTTCAAACGTCGACGATTCGGAACTTTAAATGCTATTTGTTATATTCGATTCAAACGCCTAAACGAAGTACGACACAACTCCGCAAGACTATAACAAGCGTACGATGACATCGTTATTTATTATAAACGATACGCCAGACTCTTGCTCGGATAATTTATTATCTATACGGGTATATTTACAAGTATATATACATTATATCTTACGAAAACTACAAAGAGTCGTACTATTATCCGTCGACGTACATGACGACTAATACGATTTCATGAAATATAATTATGTTTATATGTAAGCATATATTTTAAATCGCTCGAAAACTAAGTCGTTTCTAAGAAAACAATAGATTGGTTATTCTGAGTTAAGACAATGACACTTTCATAGAATCGTATGGTTAACGATTCAGTAGAGCTCAGTGACACGTAGTTTAGCTACATTATATTTAGAAACTTATAAGTTATTCCGTTTTAGGAATGCCTTAGATTGTATGCTAGCAAGTTAAGTTGTGGAGACAACACTATGGAAATCACATTAAGCTAGCTTTGCACAAGGATATCAAGATGAGTTCATAACCCCCACTTTTTACCGTTTTACATTTTTAAAAATGTTTTCGGGGGTGGAAAGACATGCAAGTTTTGCGAAAGCGTACAATGTTTCAATGAATGAAAAATTCATATATTTCTAAACCATGTTACAAACAAATTTCAATGAACTCAAATGGTTTACGAAAGGTTTATGCTAGACTTACCGGTTTTCACAGCTATACAAAGCTTTTAGAAAACATGCATGAGTTTTATGACTAGTGACGGGATTGTCATAGTCACAACTAGGGGGCGAGGCTCCAATTTTATCTACAACATGGGCTAGGCCCAATGACAAGAAAACATGGGGTAGACCCAATAACATGGATAACATGGGCGAGGCCCAATAACATAAATGACTTGGGCGCGGCCCAACAACACAGATTTATAACAATTGGTATGTAGCTATGGGATTAGATGATAACAGATCACTGTTCGTAAGTAGGATGATGACAATAGTAACCCTTAATCACGTAGTGACCAAGGTGCAAAAGGTATAGATCTATCGAGTTTGAGACACGCTCCACTCCTGGTAAGTTAACCAGTTAGGAGTGCTTTTGTGATCCCAATGATGTCAGAGTTGTCTCGGGTTGGTTACTTACTTATGGCATATAGCTTAGTGTATTAGCTACACATTGACAGATCCTTAAATTCCATAGGCATACTACATACTGTGATTTCAATACCGTTTTACAAATATAACAGATTTCAATATCGATTTATAGATACGATTGAAAACATTTTATCATTGGTTTATAAACATAACAGTTATATGCATGAATTTGCAAACAACATGGAAAACATATCAATGCTGTTATACAGACACGACATTTCAAATGTTTTGGGATACTATGATCCCACAAACCGGTTTATCAATTGCAAGATTTTCAAATGTTTTAAGATTCATTTGAAACGAAAACAAACTATGAACTCGCCAACTTTATGTTGACTTTTCGCATGTTCTTTCTCAGGTTAAGATTACAAGTATGGCACAGTTGGAATAGTGGAACCCATGGTGATACGAGTATTTAGTGGGTGTTCATTTAGTAGAAATCTTAGCACTCACGTTTACTTTCGCTGTGCAATGAAGATACCAGTTTAGTTCACACCCAGCTCTGATGTGAAGGGATTACAGGGGGTGTGACAGTCCACCCATTTGTGGGTCCTCGTGAATAGTTGGGTAAGGTTTAGGCAATGGTGGTAATGAACCGACAGTTGGCCCGCACGTACCGAAATGCGTGCTCCTCTTTCCTCCTTGGCGGTTCTGGTGGCGATTGGGGTTGTTCCACCGGTTCCATGTGCATATCTTCTTGCACGGGAGGTGGTTGGGAGTGATGGGAAAGAGTATTGGTGAAGGTAAATTGGTTCCAATATTGGTCCCACTCATTAGGACCTTGGTAAGATGATCTGGTAAAAGAGTTCGAATCGCTTGAGATTTCTATGGGATGCGTATGCGATCCCGACGACGGCATCTCCGGGTTGGAGTCCTCGTCCATGGGGTTTGGTTGGTCCAACTGATTTTGATCGGCTGGAGGTGTATTTAAATATTGGTTTGGATTAAACTCATCATGGTAAGAATGATGAGAGTGATGGAAGTGGTGAGAGTGGTGCGAATGGTACTAGTGGTAAGAACTTTGAGTGTGGTAGGCGAGTGTTGGGCAAATGGCCATGAATCTCCCAAGTCCTCATAGGGGTTCGGGTGATGGGGATGTGAAGGGATATGTCCTAATGGTCCTCCCCTCATGGGTCCTTTTCCTCGTCCTCATACACGTGGCAACATTTTCCTGTTAAAAATCAATTCAAAAACAATACTATAACTTAATAATGAAATAAGTAATCCTAGGTCAATGCCTAGACTCCGAAGTATAAGGAATTTGCTCGTGTAAATTTGAGATTAAACACAAGAAGGATAGTGTTTAATTCTCTCAAACGTTGGCTCTGATACCAACCTGTCACACCCCGGATTTCCAACCCAAATCCATACACCGGTGGGCCCGAATGGGGAGTATTGTGACGTCAGTTGATAACATTATTGTCAATTAAACACGACACAACAGAATTCTTGGAGTAAAATTACTATTACAAACCGAATGTTCGAAATACAAAATAATATACAGGCTCGTAATAGAAGATCGACATGCGGATCATAAAATGTACAAAGAAAGAATATAAAATAGACTTTAGGGCAGATCTAAGGATTTGCAAGATCCTCTTAATTCACTACCAAGCACCTTCTGGCCTATTTCATATTGTACCTGCAAGCTTAGTCTTTTGAAAATACGTCAGCTTTCGCTGGTAAATACACCTGACTGACTCATTTTGAAAACATTATAAAATTAGATTTAAGTGCACAGGGCACAAACCTTTTATAACTTGGGAAAGTTACTTTGTAACCTTGTTAACAGATTCACATATTTGTCCATACATACAGGGCCCAGTACAGAGACCCAGATTAAATACACACCACTTAGAACTCACAGAGGAGTTATCCCCAACGTCTTGGGTAATTTGCATTTGAGCATCTGTCAGGTGTATGCCTACACCCCGCTAAGGTCGTGGCCATTATCTAATGTAATGAGCCGAGGATATCCAGGACACAGTAGTTAATCCCTGATGTTTAAGTTATCAAACAAAACTGATTAAAACGGAATATGCGGATTTACTAGCCACAATCCGGCATTCGATTGATCCCATTTCCGACCAAGCAGTAATAATTTACCGTATGCCAAGCCCGTATAGAGAAAATAAGTCAAGAGTATTTACCTGAATTAGCCTTGTTTAAAATGCAAGATTATATTCCAGCCGTATTCAAAATGAGCTAAGTGCAGATAGTATTTACCGGAAGGCTCTAGTCTGGATTATGGAATAAGCTAACCAATTAAATACTAACGGTCTTATTTAAGTCATAGACTTAGATCGAGTAGTGTACAGGAACAAAACGTATAACGCTTGATTAAACGATGATCGGATAGAATGTAGTTTAAACCCAACAAGTACTTTGACTTGTATTAAATGGGTAAACAATTAACATTCTGGATTTTGAGTTTAAAATGATAAGTTAAACCCGTTTTGGTTAAATTTCGTAAACTAGTTACGTATAATTTAACCCTGCGTATATAAGCGATAATGGGTAACCGGATAAGTGATGGACAAGTTCAACATACCATTATACTTAAATTAAATTGTAATATCAGTAAGATATCAACTTATATGCCCGTTAAGGTTTTAAAATGAAATTATGCCTCATAAGGGCATTTCGGTAATTTCATATTCTATAAAAGGAACTTCAATATAATTAAATGTTATCATTATAAGTATTCTGGAAAGATAATTTATTTATGATATAATATCAGTAGGATATTAATTATACGTGTAATTTATCTTTTATGACCAAATTATGCACCGAATGGTCATTTTGGTCATTTTACACATAGTTTATAAATTTTTGGGATTCTGAGTACGTATCATATACCTATTGTAAAAATATTTAAAATAAGTTTTAAAATCAGTAGGTAACAAGTCTTGGTTGATAAATATGGTTTAAAACCATATTATGCGCTGAAACGACGCCTATGTCGTAAAATGACGATTTATGCAATGTTTAACGAAAACTGATGTTAAGGTTGGATTAAAATGTCTTAGATATGTTATTTTATATAACATATCAGTAAGTAAAAGTTTTACCTTGAAAAGATATAAGTAAAACCATTTTATAAGCCATAAGGGCTTTATGGTCATTTACCGACATATTACAAGGACTTGTTCATAAACTCAGTTTATAATCTGATTTACATCCCAAATAATCCTACTTATAATATTACATCAGTAGGAAATTTATTTTCAAGTTCATTATCCTTTAAACCTTATTTTATGCAAAAAAGGCATTTTAGTCAAAATGGCATAATTACGGAACTTGTGCATAAACTTAAATTCTGATTATGATCATGATCATGTAATATAACCTCAAAGGGTTATGCGACATTATATTATGATCATAATGCAACTTTAGATCAGTAGCTAACTAATCTAAATATGGTAAGAATCGAAAGTCAAAGCAGAAGTCAAACTTCGCGACTTTCAGTTGCCAACCAACCCTAGAACTGAAATTGACGAGCCGGACATGTTCCTACATGTTCTAATAATTATTACCAACTTTTTTAAGTGTCAAAACAGGTTTCATAACATATATAAGATCAATTTAGGATTTTTTCCGAAAAATGGCCTGTTTGACTTTTAATATCATAACTTTGACCCGTCAATTCGTCTAGCAAACATGATCTTCAGGAGGTGCCCTTTATAGGGACTAACACCTACCTTATTATGATCCCTTAGCCATGTTCATTACGAACAATGGCTGGACCATAATGGTCTTAACCAAAATTCAAGCCGTTTTATGAAAAAACGCTTGACTTTTGGCTATAAGAGCCTATAAACGAAAATGCAAGAGCAAGGAACACTTACAAGAGGTTCCTAGAATGCAAGAGAACTAAGTTGGATGCTCCTTTCAGTTAGGAACTTCCTGAGGAGGGATAAGAGTTGGAAATGAGAAAGGTGCAAGTTCAAATGGTGAACCTTGGCACCTATTTATAGTTGGAGAGCTTGAAGGAGGTGATGCCAGGTGCTAAGGGGTGTAAGAGGCAGCTTACAAGTGTCACAAAACTTGGCATAGCAGTTTGGGAATCCATAAATTCGAGTTAATTGGTTTTTGGCACTTTGTGTAATGGCCAAGGAAATTTTTCTGCAGATACAACCTTCTTGTCGGCCGCGAGAGGCATAGGCCTTGCCTCTCGTGCCCCGTGAGCGCCCCTAGGCCACTTTCAAAATTTGACACTTTTAGCCCCTTAACTTATAAAACCTCCTAGAACCTCCTAAAACACCTTTTTAGCATATTTAGCCCTCCGTAGCCAATATTTGGCATACCCGGGATTATGCCCGGACATTTTTGAGCTCTCGGTTCGTTAAAAGGTCACTCAGAGGTATAAATTAACATCGTGACACTTTTAACCCCTCCAACGTTCAACTTTTACATAATTATGGATTTAATCCCTCTCGTCCACAAATGGAACATATGAGAGTTAGGACTTTGTAAAACATCACTCAAAAGCTCATTTTAAGCATGTTAACTCCGATGTCACTCAGAGGCTGGACATGTTGACACAACGGTCACTTAGATGCCAAGTTTTAGCATGTTGACACTAATGGTCACTCAGAGGCTATGTTTCAAGCATGTTGACACTAATGGTCACTCTGAGGCTCGGTTTATGCATGTTGACATCAGAAGATCACTCAGAGACTTAGTTTGAGCATCTTGACGCTTTTAGTCCTTGTTAGTCTTTAATAGACTTATAAATAAAATATAACATGTGTCACTATATTACTGGACACGATTTTACAGGGTGTTACAACTTCACATTCTTCTCGAATTCTCATCTTCAAAACCACGTTTGTTGCAAGTGTTCACTTGACTTGAATTTGTAATTTCAATTTTATATGAGAGTTGAATGCCATTTTAGTCCCTGTGGTTTGGGCCATTTTGCCTGTTTAGTCCAAAGCTTCATTTTTCGCCTGTGGACCCAAAAAGGTTTCACCGTTGCCATTTTAGTACACTGGGTTAACTTTATCCATTTTTTTGTTAACGAGAAGGGTGATTCGGTCATTTTATATGGCCGGATTGCCCTCTTAGTTAACAAAATACATATAAAATGACTAGATTGCTCTTCTCGTTAACAGAAAAAATGGATGAAGTTTACAAGTGGACTAAATGTCACACCTGCTCATAGGCCGAAGCGCACGGTGTGATCTGATTAATTTTCATTGCATACAACATAAGTGAACATACTAAATGAATAAAACAATCTCCAGATGCCATTACTGATATAGTTTTCAAAACGCAACATAGGTTAAGTATATTGTTTACAAACCATGAGATAAGATGAAGTTGTCAAGGTTTTACATAACCAAAATGCAAAATTTTTAAGTAATAAGGCTTTGAACATTATATTTCCGCAAGGAGGCGGTATATAATGGGCAAACCCTTCAAAAGATGGCATTGGAGACTTAATACTTGTTTACTTGATTAAAACCTCCTGCATAGATCCACTAATTACCTGAAATACATGTTAAGTTGAAAATCAACAACAGTTGGCGAGTTCATGTGTTTTAACTGTCTGAGTTGGATCCATAAAAGGTAAATAGTATTTTGTATCACAAAAACCCGGTATGTAAAGCGTCAATGAAATCGTGATCATTAATGTTTTGCAAGGACATTAATATGTTTGACGACATAGGAAGCATCCAAACCTAGACGATTTCTGTCGATTAACCTCGACTGGGACAACAAATGCACTCTTCTGTGGGGGTCCATGACCAAGAGTGGGGCTCGCCAACACCCGCTAGATCTAACCTTTGTACCGCGGTCTTAAACAAGATTAATGGTGCTTATGCCCACCCTATTCGCACATGATCTAGTTATTTCATTCCCTAGCTTATCATACCATAGACATGTATTTCATCCCCGGTAATTGAAAAATTGTAAAACATTTAAGATGAAAAGGGGGACATGAACTCACTACTTTGCTTTCTGCTTTCACTGATTAACTCAAATACCTTTCCTTGGGTTCGTATCACAACCTCCAAATGTGTTAGGTTTTGTTAGAGACTACAGTCTTCATATCAATTCGTGTTCATGTTTCTTGTCTTAAGTGTTTGTTACGACTTGTTCAGTGTTTTGTTTCGTTTAGATATACATTTTGATGTATGACGCCAATAGATAAACTTCATTAAGTATATATGTATCCTTGCAACGCATGTGTCGCTAGTACGGGCCCAGTCCGCTAGACTCCATGCTTTGCACGAGTAAAACGTACATGTCTCCTGGGTCCTCATAGACGGATTCCACCCGTTTCCCTCGACGACACCATCTTCAGATGTATTCCATATATAATTCTTCTTAATTATATATAATCCCAATTTTGAAGTGTTAGTTATTATATTTTAACTTGTATTATTTGTATGCACCACTTTATTTATCATATTGTAATTGCGATGGGTTTGTTAAAAATAAACCATATTTAACATGTATGGATATATAATTATTCACGTGCATAGTGTTTTAAGGTTCCCGTGATCAAATATTGAAATTGTTAAGTATTATACTTATGACTCTTCCCAAGTATAGATATACTTGTATGTTTGTATTTCCATTGTTGTGTATAATATTTGTATAATGGTATTTTCACTAAATGTTAGTGGTATATGTTGCATGTATTTGTACGTATAAGAATACATATTTTTCTTTAATTAATTGCCCCCACTTTTGTATATAGTTAAAATACACAATTTTTAAGATTTATCCAAATTAGTGTATGTATATTAAGCTTGTTAAGTGTATGTATCCCAAAATAATATATATTTTTATGATTAGTTCTAAAAATATATATTTAGTTTCCACCAAAAACAATATACTTTTAGGACGTTTATGTCATATATATTTTTATACACTTCGAAAATAATATGTTTTTAGTATCGACAAAGTACGATATGGTTTATATACTTGTAAAAATATATATTTTGTCACTTGTTCGGTTTTTGAAAATAATACTCACCAAGCTTCGATATATTATATCTTTTTAGTCCGTAACTCCTTATATGGTCCGAATGTCCAATATGTCCATATTAGTCTCCATGTATGGTTATGGATATGTGTATATATATATATATATATATATATATATATTATATATATATATATATATATATATATATATATATATATTGTAATTATTTGTTTGCCACTTATTATGTATTTGTTGGTGTGTATAATTTTCAAGTTCCTAACTTTATATATATTTAATACAAACAATAAACACATAACTTGTTATTCTTATGATCACTAAATATATATTTTTCCAAAAATATATATTTATACCCATTTTTATCTTTAGAAAAACCATGACTTCTTGGACTTATATTTTATACAAAAACATGGGAATTTTTATGTTTATGGATTTTAAACAAGTTTACTTGTAAGAACTTAATAAACATATATTTTTCTGTGTGTTTTTTAAATTTTATAAAAATTACGCCATAGTATCTCCTAGATTTAGGAGGTTTTCCATGTTTTAAAACTTGTGTATAAGCTTCAAAACTCATCAATTTATTCCCAATAATCTCAACAAGTATTCCATACACATATATATGCATTTTTAGGTCGTGAAAAACTTGAAAGTTTATCCAAAAAATGTAGTCTTTTAACTTTATGTTTAAGATGTTCATCTATCTTTAAAAATGAGTTTAGTTACTAATATTTAGTAATTTTGTAAAAATCATTTTTAACCACGTTTTTATATATATTTTTGAAAACATCATAAATTACTTTAATCACATTTACAAGTTCTTCCATTATATTAAAACATTTTTATCAAGACTTTTGTCATTTTAACCACTTGATAATCCAATCATTTTAAGAACATGATACATCATTTTGTCCACTTTAAAGAGTCCATTTATTATATGTAACAGGTTCATCATTTCTTTGATCATGGATCTTTCAAGATCCATGTGTATACTTGTTAAGTTTATACTTCTAGCAAGTATACATATGATGCATATCATCCATAGCACAAAATAAACATTTACATCTTTATTACATCTTCATTATATGTTCATAATCTTTATATCAAGTTGCTTGTTCATGTGTTCATCTTTTAGAGGTTATACTTTTATGATGTAACTTATATATTAACAATGTACTAGTAATAAGACATCAAATGAGAGACTAGAAGCTCACTACTAGCTCTTGTGGCTAGGGAAGGGGCAAGATGAACTAGTTGAAGTAGAAGATGCAAAGTTGGTGGATAAAAGCTTCCTTGAGTGGTCCTTGAACTTCCAAGACTTGAACTTTCCTTAGTTAGGCTTGAGACACCTTAGGATCACCTTGGATTACCTTAAAAGTGGCTTGATGATGGAGGTTAAAGTGAGGTAGATGTGGCCGTAGGTATGGAGGTTATTGAGGTGGTTATGTTGCATTCAAATGAATGAAGGAGATAAGGCTAGACAATGTGATCTTTATGTCTAAACTCCCACACAAGACCCCTCATGTAATAACATAATACTTCTAACATGTTGATGATTAGGGGGACAAGAATGTTTGGAGTAAAAGGAGGCCGCACCAAACGGCCATGGATGAAGCTTAAGGCCATGGTTTGCTTACTTAAGTTAGTTAGGTGTTCTAGTTGAGATTTAACCAAGTTAAGTTATGGTGTTTAGGGTTTTTGGGGTTTTTGGTGTATTTTGAGGTATTAAATGCCATACACTAGTTTAATGTTGTTAAACAATGTTAACTAGTTTATATTGTATGTCTAGTTCGGGTCCGGTTGCTTAACGTGTGCTAGATTCGTTAACGGGTCCTTAAAGGGAGGTTTAAGTAACTTGTAGAGATTTTAGGGATTTTCAAGCAGAACAATGTGTTTAATGATCTTAACTAGTTGTGTGATGTTAAAATATTGTTAACTAGTTCATATGATGTTTTAGATTGTGTCCGGGTGTTCGTTTCGTTGCCGGTTTGTTAAAACGTTAACTTTCGAGTCTTATGTGATATCACATGTTTTGGTGCAAAATAATACTTCCCATATCTTTTAGATAGTGTATGATGTTTAACACTATTTCTGCATATTACATAAGCTTGTATATGCTGAATTTTTGCTTAATTGCTGTTTAGTGTATATTTCGGACAGTTTTCAGTGCATGTATAGTTTCCGGAAAGTGTTTGCAATAATCCTTGCTTTCCCACATGGGGTTTAATATATAGTTTGCGTTGGACTCCCATCTAAGTCCTAAATCTGCTGTTTAACTGCATACTGACACTGTGCTGCCACAGCTGGTCTACTAGTTGTTTCCAACGCACTGTTTTAAACTGTTTTTGAATGGTAACCACTAAACAAATAATATGCATCATGTAATGTATCCAGTGAGCTTTCTAGGTGTATGCCATGCAATTCATGCAGTTTAGATGTTCGAAACACATAATTGTATCATATAATTAATTGTTTAAGTGTACGGGGTACTCGAAAGTGACAGTTGTCACATACTCACCCCGTTAAAAAGAATTTCGTCCCAAACTTCAAGCTGAGTCATCCGTTGCAGGAGTCTTTTCAAACAGGTGAGGGTATTTGGCTTTGATTTGATCCTCATGTTCCCAAGTATACTCGGGTCCGTGCCTTGAGTTCCAACGAACTTTGACTAACTTTATACGACTTCTCCTAGTTTTCTGGACTTTCCAGTCCATAACCTCAATATGTTCTTCAGTAAATTGGAGCTTATCGTCTATGTGAATCTCTTCTGCAGGGATGATCACTGTTTCTTACGTTGGGCTCTTCTTGAGATTTGACACATGGAATGTGTCATGTACACTACTAAGTTCATCAGGTAATTTCAACTTGTAGGCAACGGTTCCAACCTTTGCCAAAATTTTGAATGGTCCGATGTATCGCGGGTTAAGCTTCCCACGCTTACCAAATCTGGCTACGCTCTTCCAAGGCGATACTTTCAACATAACCTTGTCTCTGACCTTGAAGGATAATGGTTTTCTTCTCTTGTCTGCGTAGCTCTTCTGTCGATCACGAGCCGCCTTGATACGGTCTCGGATTTGAAATATCTTATCGGTAGTCTGTTGGACTAATTCAGGACAAATTAATTGTTTGTCACCAACTTCCGCCCAACATAGCGGAGAACGACACTTTGGACCATAAAGAGCTTCGAAGGGTGCGGCTTGTATGCTTGTGTGGTAACTATTGTTATAGGTGAACTACACCAAAGGTAGGTGAGTATCCCAGTTGCCGCCTAGATCCATCACACATGCACAAAGAATATCTTCAAGCGTTTGGATGGTCCGTTCACTCTAGCCGTCAGTTTGTGGATAGAAGGCCATGCTTAGATGTAGTCGAGATCCAAAGGCCTTTTGAAAAGATTGCCAAATTCTTGACACAAAATGACCGTCTCGGTCTAATATGATAGATAAAGGCACTCCATGACGAGCCACTATTTCTCTAAGGTATAGTTCGTGCAAACCGGCAGAAAATGCGCAGACTTTGACAATCTATCAACTACTACCCAAATCATGTCGTGACCTCTTGAGGTCCTGGGTAATTTTGTAATAAAGTCCATGGATATTTGCTCCTCCCACTTCCATATGGGAATCTCGGGTTGTTGTAACAATCCTGAAGACTTCTGGTACTCGCCCTTAACTTTTGCACACATTAAACATTTACCGACATAAGTTGTGATGTCGCTTTTGAGGTTAAGCCACCAATAATATCCCTTCAAATCTTGGTACATTTTATCAATCCAGGATGGATTGAGTATTTTTCAAAGACCGCCAAACAGTGGAACCCAAATTCTACCATAAGGTATAAAGTTCCATCTTCATTTGGCACTAACTGCTTCTCCATGCCTCGGAGAAGTTCCACTTGAATATGTTCTTCCTTGAGTGCCTCTACTTGCGCGTCATGAATCTGAGCGGTAAGGTTTGTTTGAATTGTCATTTCTAGTGCTCGAATCCTTAAGGTTTTAACTCGTTCCTTGCGGCTCAAAGCATCTGCTACGACGTTTTCCTTGCCCGGATGGTACTTGATCTCGCAATCATAGTGGTTCAACAATACAACCCAACGTCATTGACGCATATTTAATTCTTTCTGATTGAATATATGTTGAAGACTTTTGTGATCCGTGAATATAGTACACTGAGTACCATATAGGTAATGTCGCCATATCTTCAAAGCGAATACCACCGCACCTAACTCAAGATCATGCGTGGTGTAGTTTTTCTCATGCACCTTTAGTTGGCGTGATGCATATGCGATAACTTTTTCCCATTGCATAAGCACGCAACCTAATCCTTGATATGAAGCATCGCAGTATACCATGAAGTCATCGGTACCTTCAGGGAGTGAAAGAATCGTTGCAACACATAACTTATCCTTTAGAAGTTGAAACGCTTCTTCTTGTTTCTCTCCCCAATCGAACTTCCTGTCTTTCTGTGTGAGTGAGGTTAGCGGTTGAGCAACTTTGAAAAAGTTCTCAATAAATCTCAGATAATAACCCGCTAGCCTCAAAAATTGTCGAACCTTGGTTGGTGTTTTGGGCGCTTCCCAATTCTTTATTGCTTCAATCTTCGATGGGTCTACATGAATACCTTTCTCGTTTACTACATGCCCGAGAAATTGCACTTCCTGAATCAAAAACTCACATATAGAAAAATTCGCGTAAAGCTTCTATTTCTTCAGTAGTTCCAAAATGGCTCTCAAATGTTGCTTGTGCTCGTCCTTCGACCGTTAGTATATTAATATATCGTCAATAAATACTATCACAAATTTGTCAAGGTACAGTTTGTACACTCGATTCATTAAATCCATAAAAACTGCCGGTGCGTTTGTTAAGCCAAAAGGCATAATGAGAAACTTGTAGTGACCATAACGTGTTCTAAACGCCTTCTTTGGAATGCTCTCTTCTTGTATCCGCAACTGGCGATATCCAGACCTCAAGTCTATCTTGGAGTAGAAACTTGATGCTTGCAATTGGTCGAACAAGTCATCAATTCTTGGTGGTGGGTACCGATTCTTGATAGTGATCTTATTCAACTCTCGGTAACCTATACACATTCTGAATATCCCGTCCTTTTTCTTCACAAATAAGACTAGAGCTCCCCAAGGCGAAAAGCTTGGTCGAATGAATCCCTTATCTAACAACTCTTGAAGTTGTGTGGATAACTCTTGCATCTCTGAAGGCGCTATACGTTATGGAGACTTGGCTACGGGTGCAGCTCCTGGCACGAAGCCAATGTGAAACTCGACAAGTCCTCGGGGAAGACTTAAGGGAATTCCTTCACCACAGGAATATCTTCAAGATTAGGCTCCTCAGCCTTCTTGTCAACTACATGTGCTAGGAAAGCTACACAACCTTTCCGTAGACACTTTTGAGCTTTCATACAATTAATAATCCGCAAGGGTGTGTCGCGTTTCTCCCCATGAATAAAAATGATCTCCTCATTCGGTAGCGGTATGTGAATAATCTTCTCATGACACACGACTTCGGTTCGGTTATCGGACAGCCAATCCATGCCGACTATTACGTCGAAGTTGCCTAACTGAACCGGTAAAAGATCGATATTGAACTTTTGCTGACCCAGCTCCAACGAACATCCTTTAATGATTTCCTTCGACTGAACTAATTTACTTTCTAGCATACTTGATTCTATACCCAGTTTATTTTTAAATTCCATTGAAATAAAGCTAAAATCGGCACTGATATTAAATAATATGGATGCAAAATGATTGTTGATAGGGAACGTATCAGTGACCACGTTAGGGTCGCGGCGCGCATCCTTTGCCCAATCATAAAAGCTCACCCACAAGCTTGATTTCCCTTGGGACAATCTTTCCTCCAGTGATCCTTGCTTCCACAACAATAGCATCCAGTTTCACGCCTAGCTCCATTCCCATTTCCATTACCAACACCGTTTCCATTTCCTCCTCTACCCGTAGTCGTCCATCATGCCTCGGTACGGTGGCCAAGTTTGCCACACTTATCACACTTGGGAGTCCGGCAAGAACCGTTATGGTGGTACGTACATTTGGCGCACTTAGAGTGAGGACCTTCATATTTCTTGGGTCTAGTGTTGGTCGTAGCTACAAAAGATCTTACTTCCATCGGCTGATTAGCCGCTCCCCTCTTGTTACCATTGTTGTTGTTGGAATGGTTGGCATGATTATATTTGTTTTAGTTCACCTGTGTACCCTTCTTGAAGTTTGCATATTTCCTTTTTCCATCGTTTGCTGATTTGACATGAGATTCTTTCTTATCTGCCCCTTTTGCAAACAATTTCTTCATTCTCACAGCATCTTCTGTGAGGTTAACAGCCAGTGTCACAGCAGAGGTAATGGTAGCAGGGCATGATGCGGTCACCATGCTACGGATTTTGGGTACTAAACCCCAGATATAGCGCTCGATGCGCTTGAACTCCGGTGTTACAAGGTACGGTATCACACGAGACAGATCATGGAATCTCTGGGTATTACCCACAATGTCAGCTCCATTCATGGTTTAGTTCCAGAACTCGGTTTCCAGCTCCTATAGTTCAGCCCCTGAATAGTATTTTTCTCTCATTCTTTCCTTCAAACTCTCCCAAGTCATCCCATAAGCAACATCATCACCCAAAGTTTGCACTTGTAGGTTCTACCATGTAAGTGCTTCATTAAAGAACAGACCAATAACAAAAGTGACTTGCTGGTCTGGGGAACATCTGCTCATTCGGAGCGTGGAGTCTATTTTCTCCGTCCAGCGTACAAAGGCCACGACACCACCAGTGCCATCGTAATTCAGCGGCCTGCAGTCCAAGAACTGCTTGTAGGTGCCCCTGAAATGTTTATAAACATATTATGAATGAGCATATAATGAACACATGAAGAGATTAAAAAAATATTTGAGTTGTAATAAAAACTGAATATTACCATTTACGTGGTTTCCACCAGAGAAACCGCCCTGTCCGTGGCTTCCAGATCCACAAGTTCCTCCATTTCCACCCGTTCCGCCTGTTCTGCCCGTCCCGCCATTGTTGCTTTCATTTTGGGTGACCTCGTATTGGGCAGAGCCTGAGATATTCTTTATTCCAACAAAGCGTTCAATTCGGCCTCATTCCTAGGCATGGGTTGTGGTTGGTTTACATTCCGAGTGCGAGGAGGTCTCCTTCTTGGAGGCGTGATCTTTAAGATGATATGGTAGTAAAGATTAGACGTTTATTTAGTATATATTCTTTTAGTTAATATATATATATATGTGCAAGTAATCAAGTAAGCAAGCAATTAAATAACACATAGTAATTTATATATATAAATGATCCGTCGAATAACTAAGTTGGCTCCGCGCAATACACCATGCATAGAAATCAATATAATGCATCATAACGAAGACATCAAGTTTTTATATATAATAAGACAACTTTTTATATAGTCGTTTGCAAAGGAAACAATAACGTACTTGGGTTACATCACCCGGTCATACAAGTTTAATACATATAAAAAGAAAAATCTTCCTTCAGTTGCGATCTTTATTCTTCCAATTGTCTTCAAAACTTGATGTGTAGTCTTCAACAAAAACGGGTATCTAGCTCCCGTCCAAAAGTACCTGCAAATAAAAACCTAAGGTGCTGGGGGGATGGTGGTGGGGTCGGCGTGATTAGACTGCGGAGGTGGATATCCTCCCGCTCGAGCTCACAGACTCGGCGAAGTACGACACCATTTGCTGCTCGAGCATCAAGATACTAGTAACATGACAATCTGATGGCATGGGAGGTGGTGGTGGAGGCATAGCACTCGCCTACCTCTCCATATCGCAGACCCTCTGACGTAGTATCTGTATCTGTTGCTCCAGAGAGCGAACCCAGCTATCCGTGGAGTACGGAGTAAAGTGGCAGGGATGGTAGGGGTCGGACATGGGCATCATATGTGGTGGTGAGTATGGAGTAGGGATAGTCGGCACACGAGATAGACCTGCCTCATGGCATGGTGATGGTGGTATATGTGATGGTCCAGTGAGGTGGGTGTGATATGAATGAAAATCCTCCTCATAGGAAATCGGTCTAATCCAGGCGGAGTCGCACATAGGTCTCGAAAGGTAAGGGGTGTCCTCAGAGGATGGGGTAGAGGTGCGGACAGATGTGTGTGTGGGTACAGGAGTGGGTGTCGAGGTGTCAACAGGTATCGTGTCAAAGCTTCTATCGGTGGCATCCGCCCGAAGCCCGGCTCGGCGGATAGCAGCAGAAGATGCATGGTCGCTCTCATCTGATGATGAGATGGCAGCAACAGAAACTACAGGTGAGGATACCTCTAGAATGGCTATGTCAATCACCTCTCCATCTTCGAGATCCTCATCCAAGTGATCAACGTGAAATACCAGGACCTCGTCCTCATAGTCAGATAGGTCGATAATAGGGGGCTATACAGCAAGTGGAATGGCATCGATAGGTAGGAACTCTACTAGATGTTTACCCTTAGGGTGACCTATGATGATCTGCTCATGGTGCTGTGGAGGTAGGGCCAGAAAATGTTATGTAATGAAAATGTTATGTATGTAAAAAATTGTTTTCATGAGAGGATCCTAATGATCGTAGACTAGACTCGAGAAAGAATCCTGGTTCACTACAATCGAAGCTCTGATACCAATCTGTCACACCCGCTCATAGGCGGAAGCGCGCGGTGTAATCTAATTGATTATCAATGCATACAACATAAGTGAACATAAATGAATAAAACAATCTCAAGATGCGATTACTGATATTGTTTTCAAAACGCAACATAGGTTGAGTATATTGTTGACAAACCACGAGAAAGATTAAGTTGTCAAGGTGTTACATAACCAAAATGCAAATTTTTAAAGTAAAAAGGCTTTCACCATTATATTTCCGCAAGGAGGCGGTATATAGCGGGCAAACCCTTCAAAAGACGACATTGGAGACTTGATACTTGTTTTCTTGATTAAAACCTCCTGCATAGATCCACTAATTACCTGAAATACATGTTAAGTTGAAAATCAACAGAAGTTGGCGAGTTCATGTGTTTTAACTGTATGAGTTGGATCCACAAATGTAAATAGTATTTTGTATCACAAAAATCTGGTATGACTTGATACTTGTTTTCTTGATCATTAATGTTTTGCAAGGACATTAATATGTGTGACGACGTAGGAAGCATCCAAACCTAGACGATTTCTGTCGATTAACCTCGACTGGGATAACAAATGCACTCTTCCGTGTGGGTCCATGACCAAGAGTGGGGCTCGCCAACACCCGCTAGATCTAACCTTTGTAACGTGGTCTTAAACAAGATTAATGGTGCTTACGCCCACCCTATTCGCACATGATCTAGTTATTTCATACCCTAGCTTATCATACCATAGACATGTATTTCACCCCCGACAGTTATAAAACTGTAAAACATTTAAGATGAAAAGGGGGACATGAACTCACTGCTTTACTTTCTACTTTCACTGATTAACTCAAATACCTTTCCTTGGGTTCAAATCACAACCTACAAACGCGTTAGGTTTTGTTAGACACTTCGGTCTTCATATCAATTCGTGTTCATGTTTCTTGTCTTAAGTGTTTGTTGAGACTTTTTCAGTGTTTTGTTTCGTTACATATACATTTCGATGTATGATGCCAATAGATATACTTCATTAAGTATATATGTATCCTTGCAATGCATGTGTTGCTAGTACGGGCCCCGCTCGCTAGACTCCGTGCTTTGCACAAGTAAAACTTACATGTCTCATGGCTCCTCGTAGATGGGTTCCACCCGTTTGCCTTGACGACACCATTGTTGGATATATTCCATATATAATTCTTCTTAATTATATATAATCCAAGTTTGATGTGTTAGTTATTATATTTTAACTTGTATTATTTGTATGCACCACTTTATTTATCATATTGTAATTGCGATGGGTTTGTTAAAAATAAACCATTTTTAACATGTATGGATATATAATTATTCACGTGCATAGTGTTTAAGGTTCCCGTGATCAAATATTGAAATTGTTAAGTATTATACTTATGACTCTTCCCAAGTATAGATATACTTGTATGTTTGTATTTCCATGTTTGTGTATAAAATACTTGTATAATGGTATTTTCACTAAATGTTAGTGGTATATGTTGGCATGTATTTATACGTATAGGAATACGTATTTTTCTTGAATTTATTACCCCTACTTTTGTGTTTAGTTAAAATATATAATTTTTAAGATTTATCCAAATTAGTGTATGCATATTATGCTTGGTAAGTGTATGTATCCCAAAATAATATATATTTTTATGATAGTTCTAAAAATAGATATTTTAGTTTCCACCAAAACCAATATATTTTTAGGAGGTTTATTCATAAATATTTTTATACACTTCGAAAATAATATCTTTTTAGTATTGACAAAATACGATATGGTTTATATACTTGTAAAAATATATATTTTGTCACTTGTTCGGTTTTTGAAAATAATACTTACCAAGCTTCGATATATTATATCTTTTTCGTCCATAACTCCTTATATGGTCCGAATGTCCAATATGTCTATATTAGTCTCCATGTATGGTTATATGTGTATATATATATATATTTTATAATTCTTTGTTTGCCACTTATTATGTATTTGTTGGTGTGTATCATTTTCAAGTTCCTAACTTTATATATATTTAATACAAGCAATAAACACATAACTTGTGATTCTTTTGATCACTAATATATATTTTTCCAAAAATATATATTTATACCCATTTTTATCTTTAGAAAAAACATGACTTCTTGGACTTATATTTTATACAAAAACATGGGAATTTTTATGTTTATGGATTTTAAACAAGTTTACTTGTAAGAACTTTATAAACATATATTTTTCTATGTGTTTAAATATTATAAAAAAATTGCCATAGTATCTCCTAGATTTAGGAGGTTTTCCATCTTTTAAAACTTGTGTATAAGCTTCAAAACTCATCAATTTATTCCCAATAATCTCAACAAGTATTCCATATACATATATATATGCATTTTTAGGTCGTGATAAACTTGAAAGTTTATCCATAACATGTAGTCTTTTAACTTTCTGTTTAAGATGTTCATCTATCTTTAAAAATGAGGTTAGTTACTAATATTTACTAATTTTGTTAAAAATCATTTTTAACAACTTGTTTATATATATTTTTAGAAAACATCACAAATTACTTTAATCACATTTACAAGTTCATCCATTATGTTAAAACATGTTTATCAAGACTTTTTTCATTTTAACCACTTGATCATCCAATCATTTTAAGAACACGATACATCATTTTGTCCACTTTAAAGAGTCCATTTATTATATATAACAAGTTCATCATTTCTTTGATCACGGATCTTTAAAGATCCATGTGTATACTTGTTAGGGTTATACTTCTAGCAAGTATACATATGATGTATATCATCCGTAGCACAAAATAAACATTTACATCTTTATTACATATTCATTATATGTTCATAATCTTTAGATCAAGTTGCTTGTTCATGTGTTCATCTACTAGATGTTATACTTTTATATGATGTAACTTATATATTAACAATGTACTAGTAATAAGACATTAAATGAGAGATTGTAGCTAGGGAAGTGGCAAGATGAACTAGTTGAAGAAGATGATGCAAAGTTGGTGGATAAAAGCTCCCTTGAGTGGTCATTGAACTTCCAAGACTTGAACCTTCCTTAGTTAGGCTTGAGACACCTTAGGATCACCTTGGATTACCTTGAACGTGGCTTGATGATTGAGGTTAAAGTGAGGTAGATGTGGCCGTGGGTATGGAGGTTATTGAGGTGGTTATGTTGCTTTGAAATGAATGAAGGAGATAAGGCTAGACAATGTGATCTTTATGTCTAAACTCCCACACAAGACCCCTCATGTAATAACATAATACTTCCAACATGTTGATGATTGGGGGGACAAGAATGTTTGGAGTAAAAGGGGGCCCCACCCAACGGCCATGGATGAAGATTAAGGCCACGGTTTTCTTAGTTAAGTTAGTTAGGTGTTCTAGTTAAGATTTAACCAAAGTAAGTTAGGGTGTTTAGGGTTTTAGGGGGTTTTGATGTATTTTGAGGTATAAAGTGCCATACACTAGTTTAATGTTGTTAAACAATGTTAACTAGTTTATATTTTATGTCTAGTTCGAGTCCGGTTGCTTAACGGGTGCTAGATTCGTTAACGGGTCCTTAAACGGAGGTTTAAGTAACTTGTAGAGATTTTAGGTATTTTCAAGCAAAACAATGTGTTTAATGATCTTAACTTGTTTTATGATGTTAAAATATTGTTAACTAGTTCATATGATGTATTAAATTGTGTCCGGGTGTTCGTTTCGTTGCAGGTTCGTTAGAATGTTAACTTTCAAGTCTTATGTCATATCATATGTTTTGGTGCCAAATAATACTTCCCATATCTTTTAGATAATGTATGATGTTTAACACTATTTCTGCATATGACATAAGCTTGTATATGCTGAATTTTGCTGAATTTTTGCTGAATTGCTGTTTAGTGTATATTTCAGACAGTTTCAGTGCATGTATAGTTTCCGGAAAGTGTTAGCATTAATCCTTGCTTTCCCACATGGGGTTTAATATATAGTTTGTGTTGGACTCCCATCTAAGTCCTAAATCTGCAGTTTAACTGCGTACTGACACTGTGCTACCACAACTAGTCTACTGGTTGCTTCCGACGCACTGTTTTAAAATGTTTTTGAATGGTAACCACTAAACAAATAATATGCATCATCTAATCTATTCAGTGAGCTTTCTAGGTGTATGCCATGCAATTCATGCAATTTAGACGTTCAAAACACGTAATTGTATCATATAATTAATTGCTTAAGTGTACGGAGTTACTCGAAAATGACAGTTGTGACACTAAAATGGCAATGGTAAAAGCTTTTTGGACCCACACGCGAAAAATGAAACTTTTGGACTAAACTGGCAAAATCACCCAAACCACAGGACTATAATGACATTTAACTCTTTATATGATGATGATAATGGTGACTGTGTACACAATGAATCAAATGTTTGTTCAAGTTTTGGGGATATGTGATGCGTGGTTGAAAACCGGTGTTTGTTTATGCTTAAGTTGATGTTTTTACATAACGTGTAATTTCGAATAGCCTACTTTTAATTGAATTATGTTTTATAGGACTAATGCAGTTTAAGGAGCTGGTTGAGGGCTATTCAGAGCACCGGAATGGAAAACGGGTCATCCGGGAGCGAGAAACGGAAAATTCAGAAAATGGAATTTGAAGGCATCGTCACCGATGCCCACCAGATATGTCCGTCGGCTAAAATAGTTTGTAGGCAATAGATTAGAGCGTTGGAGGAAAACCCAAACATCTGCCGGTCGTCGCCGATGCCCTATAGGGCCGTTGGCGACGCCCTCTTTTTATACCAGACGCGAAATTTTCTTGTTTGTTGTTTGGGACGGGTTATATCAGTTTTTTGACCAATTTTGGGGGTTACGCAATATGGGAGTTTGAAAACCTCTCTTGGAGCCAACAACTTCATCCACTTCAATTCCAATTGATCCGAATCATCAACAATCATTGGGATTGACAATCCATCTTCACTTACCTAACCCTAACAATCATCATCTCCATAATATCATCAAACCTTCCATCACCATCATCCACCATAAACCCTAACCTTCATCAAACTCAACCTCAAGGCTTCAAGGTGTTTGTGATCAAGCTCAAATCATCCGGTGATTGTGTTCCGTCACCATGAGTGGCTAATCTCTTTAGGTTTCACCCCAGTATAAACTTTTGTAAGGATTTCCAGGGTTTGCTACTTATTTAGTATTTGGTTTGTGACTAATTGAATTGCATTTGAATCATTGAATAATTGTCTTACGTTTGTATTGAATTTACGAATTGTTGAGTGAGTTATGAAATTTGACTTCATGAAATGAATATGCGTATTTATGCCTTGTCTTTTGATAGGATCTGTTTTCCAAAGTAACGAAGTGCATTGCGTCCGGTTTCTATAACATTGATAGCAATTGGCACCTAAGCCTTGTGATTCTAAAACCATTAATGAACTAATTCGATTAAACCAAGTTAAAATGTGTCGTAACCCTAGGTCCATAATTGTTGAACCAGGTGTGAACCTTTTCCAAGTTATTGTTTACAACCATTCAATTGTTTAAGTTTTCATAGTCTAAAAATTGCAAACCAACTTGTAGGTTAAATCTGACATCTCTTTCAATCAAATAATCATTCCAATTAAACAACATAGCAAGCTTCATAAATTGTGACAACCTTTAAGATCAATCGCATCCATCGCAAACCACAAACTCTTCGTGGTTCAACCCCTAACTACCACTAACACATTGCTGCTAAGGGTAATTTGGGACATAAATATTATCTTTGACTGGGGCGCGACACTCCGTTGAAATTTTGGCGCTGTTTCCGGGGAGTTCGTGCTCTTTGCATTTGGTTACTAATTGATTTTGTGATTATCTGTTTAAAGTGCTTGTTTCTTTATATCTTTTCTGCTTTTGTGTTACGCTGGTGTGTCAGTTGTGTAGGTTACAGGTAGTGCATGCATACACGGAACTCTGGTAGGACCTCTTCCTTAGAGTGTGAACTAGAAGTTGAACGGTTAGTGCGACGAAACCTAGCCAACCGATTAGAGGCAACACTTGTCTCTAATCAACCCAAACCCAACTCACCACCTACACCATTTTTGGACCCATTCCAATGGATAATCAAAATTCCAACCAACCCAATAACCAACACCAATACCATGATTATCAACCCCAAAACCAAAACGTTCCAAACAACCAACCGGGGAGTGGTAATAATTCGAGACCACCAACACCACCATTCCAAAACTGTGGCCGAAACCAAACAAATAGCCAACGTACACCCACACCTCCACCTCAAAACCGACAAAACCCATTACCACCCAACCTCAACAACCGAAATGTTAACACCAACCGTGGATTTAACCCGAATCGCGGCAATCCCGCGAATGAAGATCAATTCCTCAATCTTGATGATTTGAGGAACAATATTCCTGATGATGCGTCGTATAGCGTTCCTGGTTACCAATCACTAGAACATGTGAGTATTCACTCAGAATACACAGACGATGGAGGGAACTATAATGATCAGGTTGAAGATGACGCTTGGGGGAATGAGAATGAAGGGACTTTTATCATGCTTGGGGTTTTGAGTATGAAGAGAGTGGCTATCAAAATACCAATTTTGTGGGGAATGACGATGGATACGGGTACATTATGGTCGAGACGATGGCTACGAGAATAACCGTCAACCACGGAACAATCAAAGGAACCAGGATTATTGTAACAATAACAACAATAACGTCAACCGTAACCGTATTCCGCAATTTGTGGGTGGCGGTAATCAAGGTGGTGATCGGGGTGGTGATCGAAGAGGTAATAATCGGCCGATGAAGCAAGAAGTTAATGGTCCAAGTCGTCAACAACAACAAGGCCCAAGAGGTGTTAATGGGCAATTTAGACTGGTGGTCACCGAAAATGACTCACCTATTGTGCCTACACCTCGAGGGATGAGAACGTTCGAATGCAAGCCCAACTACATCAACATCCTACCTCACTTCAATGGTAGGACACATGACGAACCATACACGCATTTGGCGGAATTCTCAACTATATGTGGCACAATCGTGGGCCAGAATTTCGATACAGAGGAAGTGAAGCTTAGGCTTTTTTAGTTTTCATTGAAAGATAAAGCCAAATAGTGGTTCCTCATGCTTCCGGCTAATAGTATTCATACTTGGGGAGAAATGCAACAAGTATTCCTTGACGAACACTATTCAATTGCAAAGACCGACGATGCGAGAGACGAGATTCGGTTGTTTCGACAGTTGTCGCGTGAGTTATTACATGAAGCACTTGCTCGATTCAAGGCGTTGGTTCGAAAATGTCCGCATCATCAGATTCCGAGGTGGGAATTGTTGAAATGCTTCATACAAGGGTTAGACAGTAAGGATCACAAGTCCTTGCAATCGGCAAGTAATGGCACTTTGTTAAACAATCACGAGGATGACGATTGGGAGTTCATTGAAAGAATGAGCAAAAACTCCAAGGCGGTTGCTATGGCAGACTGAGCCAAAAAGCATCCCGTCTCAGATATATTCATGATCTCGATTCGAATGCTAAGGATCAAATCGCCACATTAGAATGGGAGTTGGCCCATATGAAGAAAAAGGATGTGGGGGTGGTTCAGTTTGCGGTGTGTTAGGATTGTGGGGACATTAGTCATCGGACCGAGGAGTGCCAAGTTAATATGGCACAAGCCACCAAGGAGGTGAATCAAGTGTTTAGATAGCAGAAGCAATTTGATATGAATTCCAACACTTATCACTCGGGTTTGAGGAGCCATCCTAACTTTAGGTATGGTGATGCCTCGAATCAAATGAACCTGAATTTTCAGTCGGGTAACCAAGGTGGATCGTCATTTCAAAACCGCCAAAGTGGTAACCAAGGGGGTTACGAGCGGTCCAACTACAACCAAGGAAGTAACTAAAGATACAACAACTGTGATAACAACAAGTATAAACAGGGTTATAACCAAGGTTGTAATACTCTAAACGCGTATGACCCAAAACGACGCAGCGGAAATACGAACCATAAAATTTGTTCCTTATAATTATTCTAAGAGTACTTTAAACCATTTAAATGGACTTTCTTTAATTTAAGTACATCATTCATTCTAGATTAAGGTAACTACGTTAACATATGATTATAACTACGTTACCACTAGTCCATATAATTCATGATCTTCAACTCGATCTTCGTCCAGTTATCTCCCATGATGACAATGATGATCTGACTAACCTGCGGTCACCATATACATAACCAACACATAAGTAAAGGGTGACATCATACATAATTAAATGAATATATTAGCGATTTAACTATGCTTACTACTCCATAATTATTTCCTTCAAAATTTGTTCTTTAAACCGGACTTCGCACCTTCGAAAGTCCAACAGTTACATACCTGCATTGTTGTTTCATTCTCATTAGCAATACGGTTAGTAATACATAATCTCAACGTATTGAATACCTACAACTTCGCATAAGCACATATCCTTGATCTACATTGAATAAGTTACAACTCGTGGTTACTCTCGCATGCATCCATATTCATACATATGTATCGCATACACACGTCTCACATATAGATACACATAACATGCACCCACTACGACTCTATACCAAAATACATACATGCAAGTCACATTCGCTTACTCATATTCAATTACCGTACTTAAATCATATACTCACTATTCATCAATAATCGCACATGTAAATAAGTTGATTCTTTCATGCCTATAACATAACTGCTCAATCCGAGTTTTAATCATACAATTACATAATTAGGTATATGGCACCCACATATGAAACCGCGATCATTATGCATATATCAAGACTCATACTTTCACATGTACTTTAGTTTTACGAGTCTAACATCAGCCTTAAAAACATCTTACGGGGTACCGGGACGGAACCAGAATTTGTCAAATGGAAGAAACAAAAATGATTAGGAAATTGGCAAAACCCGCCGTAAGCTACGGCCTGCCTGCCGTAGCTTACGGCTGCCACCTTCTGCCAATTATAAATCATTTGCCGTAAGCTACGGCCAGCTACCGTAGATTACGGTCAACTACTTCTGTTTTTGTGTTTGGATCTTATTTGACCAATTTCGAGTCCCGCTTGATCATGCCTACTCCGATTCGCTTCCAATTAAACATATAACATCTAAACGAGGTCATGTTTCTCCTTACACTACCATAATCCCATTTTACAATAAATTCAACATGTAACTTATTCGATACTACTTTCCTTCAACTAAGGTTTTTCTTAATACAACAATAAATTTTCAAATGGTTATACTTACTTCATGCATCAAACCTTTAATACCATTTTACTATTACTTGCCTTATAACTAATCAACTCAAACTCGTTGATCTTTCAGGAAGTCAAACTATAATTACATTCTTATCTATGTTTTATTAATTGCACACAACCTATCCCATGCGTGTTCTTATAGGCACTACATATACATATGCATTCTTTTAATCGAGCGATATGCCTTCCCCGACAAATCTACCGACAACACTTATTCACTAGGTTTTATCTAGGTTTTATATACATATGCATTCTTTTATGTTTGGATTCATCAACAGCTTCAAACCTTTTATTCTTATTTGGTTGGTCCGTTACTAAACATACCTGTGTTGATTATCATGGTCTCACGAGGGTCATATGCTTCTTGCGCACTGGCCAGTTACGCAATCCACAAACTCGTTTTGTGCCTTAATGTAATCAACTTATGCCCGAAGAAGTAGGTTTCAGTTCATACAACATCTTTAAGTCCTTACCAAGTCAATATCATTGTCTTTCGCTTGAAAACCAACCTCGTGTTTCGATCCGGATTCCGCCAAGGCAAAATCAACGTCATTCATTTATCATTAATCCTATCTCGGATGATTCTGCCAATACTGATACTCATACTAATTAAAATTGTGTACCCGGGATTTGATAGTATAACCTCAATGTTCGGCGCTTGCTCCAGATTGCATCCTTGGATTTCCCTTTTTATTTATCCAAGCTTACTTTGCATACACCACACAATTAGTATCTTCATTTAAGTGTACATATGCATATTTTAATTCGATTTTTACCTTCGGGTATTGATCGAATCTCAGATAGTACGGTTCATAACACAAGAGCACGCAAGTTTGAGTTCAAGTACTTACTCACGTGTACTTGATTTCGCTCAAACCATGGCTCTGATACAAACTTGTAATACTCTAAACGTGTTTTGACCCCAAACGACGCAACAGAAATATGAACCATAAAATTTGTTCCTTATAATTATTCTAATGTTCTTTAAACCATTTAAATGGACTTTCTTTAATTTAAGTACATCATTCATTCTAAATTAAGATAAATACGTTAACATATGATTGTAACTACATTACCACTTGTCCATACAATTCATGATCTTCAACTCGATCTTGGTTCAGTTATCTCCCATGATAACAATGATGATCTAACTAACCTGCGGTCACCGTATACATAACCAACACATAACTAAAGGGTGACATCATACATAATTAAATGAGTATTATAAATAATCATTAAACTACATAGCGATTTAACTATGTTTACTACTCGATAATTATAACCTTCTAAATTTGTTCTTTACACCGGACTTCGCACCTTAGTAAGACATAATCTCAACGTATTGAAGACCTACAACTTCGCATAAGCACATACCACTGATCTATATTCAATAAGTTACAACCCGTGTTTACTCTCGCATGCATCCATATACATACATATCTATCGCATACAAACGTCTCACATATAGATACGCATAACATGTACCTACTACGACTCTATACCAAAATATATACATGCAAGTCACGTCGCTTGCTCACATTCAATTACCGTACTTAAATAATCTACTCACTATTCATCAATAATCGCACATGTAAATAAGTTGAATCTTTCATGCCTATAACACATCTACTAAATCCGAGTTTTAATCATACAATAACATAATTAGGTATATGGCACCCACATATGAAACCGCGATCATTATGCATATATCAAGACTCATACTTTCACATGTACTTTAGCTTTACAAGTCCAACGTCACTTAATAGCCTTAAAAACATCTTACGGGGTACAGAGACGGAACCAGAATCAGTCAAATGCAAGAAACAAAAATGATTAGGAAAATGGCAAAACCCACCGTAAGCTTGCCAAACATAAATCATATGTTGTAAGCTACGGCCAGCTATCATAGCTTACGGCCAGCTGCTGCTGTTTTTGTGTCTGGATCTTATTTGACCCATTTCGAGTCCCGCTCGAACATGCCTACTCCGATTCGCTTCCAATTAAACATATAACATCTAAACGAGGTCATGTTTCTCCTTACACTACCATAATCCCATTTTAAAATAAATTCAACATCTACATAAGCCCAATCATGATTTAAATCTGTTATTGAGGCGATTGATCTTACTTTTTAGATTTGACCCGTTTGGTTTTATCATATAACTTCCGGATTAATCGATCACTATCAACTCAATACCACTAAACTTATCTTAGTACTTCTATTGATTTTACATTCCTACTTGCCTCTCAACAATTAGCGTATAACAATTCCCTTTAAATATTAAAGAGTGATTCCGAAAATCACTTACCTTAGTATCCGTTACCTTGCCTTCTTTTGACATGTTAGCCCTCCAAGCTTCCATCCATCTTGACATGATCCCTATACTCTCATGTCATCGCAATCACATTCTTGTTAGCATACATGATTGTACACATTAACGATCATATCAAACGCATAACTCACATTTGACTTTCATTAGTCATTTCTAACAAGCACAAAGCATGTACCCAAAATCACATCTATTCAAACTTATATAATTCATCATGTCATCATTCATAACACGTATTGATATAACATGCACCATATGACTTTCTACAATCTTACAATTGTGATAACAATTCTAACCATGCTTCTTATGCGCAGTTGACTTTCAGAAGTCAACGGTTTACCGTATGAACTTTCAAGTTAACCTCATATATCCGTGTCATCATATTAGGCTATACTAAAGAAACTAAATACATTTCATACTCATGATGTAATACGTATTCAACCATAATATCACCTAGTTATATGCATACACCATCATATTCAATTTCCTCTATACTAGTGATTCTTATAATTCTACAACTAACACCTTCTCATGAAATCCTTCTACATCGCATTTTTCATGTTTACTTATCATCAATCATGTCATTACCACATCCTACTAATATTCATTCATTTTTTAGCATATAATTTCACATTCTAACCTATACTAGGCATTTCATCAAACACTTGGTGTGCGTACACCATTTAATGCACGACGTACAACTAATTAATGCATAATCTTCCAAGTTCTTACTTTCAATCATCAACACAACAAAACATCAAACTAACTTGATACCATATTCAACCTAACTTGCATGAGTTCATCATATTCAACATAATACATCAAGAATTGAACAAAGATTAAACATAGGTGACATACCCATGTCGCCATCTTCACCACCAATGGTGGGTTTCACCTCCAAACATTAAATTACTCAAAATCATTCATTATCCAAGCTTTATTTGTTGATTCTAACACACCTCATGCCTAATTACATACAAATTAAAAGATTGACCACATACCCATTTCTTTTAAAATCATCAAATTATAATCTACAACTTACCACATGTTCTGCATCCTTAGATGATTAGAAATCTTCAACCATGCTAGTGTTTTGGCTCAATTCCATCATAAATTTCTGGATTTTGAGTGATTGGAGAACTCCCCTTGTTCTTCTTCTTCATGCGTGAGTGTTAATACACACATATACACGCACCAAAACACACACTAAATTGCTGAATCTTCTATTTAATATAACCTTTAATCCAAATCTCCAATTCCAACCCTTCTAGTGAATTAAAAATATTAGTGAATTAAAAATTTATATTTTAGAGCATTACAAGTCTACCCACCTTAAAGGAGGTTTCGTCCCCGAAACCTTTCTCATTACTACTCCTACCTTTCCATTATGCTTCTTCTAAGGGCACACTTTAACATGGATACATTCGTGATCTTGGCAAAAGGTTTTATTCATGCATTACATGATTGTACGCATTGACCCTACTTTCCTAAATAAAGTAAATTACTTTCATAATGACATATGTGTCAGAATCTGATCCAGAGCTCTTATTAGTGTCATTTTTACTTTATAATGTAAGTTCCTAGCACGCATCATCATTAGCGGTTCATTCATTGGAATTATTTCATACGAATCCTATTAATCGTACAGACCTAAGTATACAACTTGTTTTGTTTTTGACTTTCTAATTAAGCATAATACATTCATATATTTACTAATCAAATTAAATCGATTTATTTCATTCCTACTCATATATCATATACTAAATCTCATTTTGTTCACCAAGAACCAACCCCAACATCCCATTAGTAACGTTCCTTCTATTTACTTATGTTCATACGAGGGGTCAATATATTATCTTATACATACTATAAACATTCAATGATCTTTTAGTACTATGACAAAACCTCCCTCTTTATATTTAGTTTTTCGTATTTAACACAAGGATTAAGCATCATTCTACGGTTACTATCTTTACTTATACTATGCATACCTTTAAGTTAGCATCAATGTGACATTTGTGCCTTTTCCATCATTACACAACTACAAACAATTTCGTATTCAATGAAATCCTGTGTTTTATTTCCAAATATTTTTGTATTCAATAAAATCTTGTATTTTGTTGATGAGAATGCCAAAATGTCAATCGTTGCACAATTTCGATCATTTTCGTGTTCGTTAAAGCGTTTTACGCATTATGCGAAACTTGTAACCGTACAACCAAACGAACCGACATCCACGACATTTTCGGGCATAATCCAAGTTACACATGTCCTAACACGTTTATATAACCTAAATATTAGGTTAAAGGGGGTAAAAATGGCAAACAAGTGAAAATACAAGTCAAAGGGCCAAAAATGTCAAAAAAATAATAAATATTTTTGCTTCTTCACCAAGTTTGCCAGCTATCTCCAATTTTTGATCCTAGCACTCACTTTGCCACACTTAATATGGTGTTCACACATGTTAGGACACTAATCCACACTTGAGGACACTTTTCATCACCTCCTTAATCCTAAAATACTATAAATACCCCATGATTCTTCCATTTTTTTTCACACCACTTCAAAACACTTCAAAGCAAAGTGTGAAGTTCTTCTTTCTATCCTTCTTGGAGCATGTTTCCAATGTTTGGAAGCCTCCTATCTTGAGTTCCGAAAATGATCTTCAACATGAGTAAGTACTCTTCCTAGTTCTTCAAATTTTTTTTAGCTATGTTGAGCTAAAAGTCGAACAGTTTGGCTTCCTGATTGACTTTTGGTTCGGACCATGTTTGGTCAAGTCAAAGTTCAATTGAACTTTGCAACGTGATCGTAATCATGTAGGTTATAATCCCTAGCGATTTCACCTTCTGATTACCACGTTTACTAGTCGAAGTGACGAGTTAAAGTTTCGGTAAAAAAATGCACATGATGTGCATTTTACGACGAAACTATTTTCGGGTATCAAAACACCAAGTTTTGATACCAAATTAGTTTTATAAACTTAGTTAGCATTGTTTTGACATGTCTAACTTGTCATTCTAGTTTAGTGCTTATTTAGGGTCGTAAGTCGAGCTGTCTTGACCACCGCTTTGACTTTTGAATCCGACCCGTTTGGTCGATCTTAGGATCCGACCAAATACATATTTGTGACCATATTTGTATAGGGAATAACCTACTGAGGTTATACCTTATGGTCACGTTGTTTGGTTAGTGTTATGATAAGTTACTTCTATGTTCCTAAAAAAAATAATGACCAAAATGCACTTTTGCGCATAAATCCATTTAAAACACATGTAACCAAAATTTTATCATATAAACTGATGTTGTAACATTTTCAAACAGGTTTAGGGCATTTAAGACTTATCATAGGACATGTTTAACCATCCGATCATGCGTTTACGCTAATGACCAGTTAAAGTAGCATAAACTACCTTAACGAGTCATAATGGGTCAAAAGCACTTAGGAACCTTTCCAAATCAGAATGTTAAGTTTTTAAATCATATCACATGAGTTCCAACACAAGTTTGGTTTATAAGACTTCATTCTATCCGATCTCCCGTTTGTAGTCTCGACACACTAACATATTTATCTAACACATTAGACACATTTGAGCTTTGTTTATTCCGTTGATCAAGAACACTATCGCAATCCCAAGTGAGTACATAGCCCCCCTCTTTTATGTTTTCAAATGTTTTGGGATGATTCATATGTGCCTATAATTATTTTCAAGATTTCAAAACAATATACATGGTTTATAAATGCAAAATGATTTTCAAAGTGAGTACATAGCCCCCCATCTTTTACATTTTCTAAATGTTTTGGGGTGATTCATATGTCCTAAGCTATCTTTTCAAATCTACCTATTTACTACGCAAGGCTTATGTGAGTACATAGCCCCCCTCTTTTACATTTTCTAAATGTTTTGGGGTGATTCATATGTACTAAACTATCTTTTCAAATCTACATATTTACTACGCAAGGCTTATGTGATTACATAGCCCCCCTCTTTTACATTTTCAAATGTTTTGGGGTGATTCATATGTGCCTATAATTATTTTCAAGATTTCAAAAAAATATACATGGTTTATAAATACAAAATGATTTCAAAGTGAGTACATAGCCCCCCTCTTTTACATTTTCAAATGTTTTGGGGTGATTCTTATGTGCTTATAATTATTTTAAAGATTTCAAAACAATATACATGGTTTATAAATACAAAATGATTTTCAAAGTGAGTACATAGTTCCCCTCTTTTATGTTCTGCAAATGTTTTAGGGTGACTCATATGTGCTAAATCATTTTCAAGTTTTAAAAAACAATGCCTATGGTTTATATATAAAACAATACGATTTCAATAATGTGAACAACTTGTTGATGCGTTATCCATTACACGAATGACATTTAGCTTTGGCCAAGTCGAACAGTAGTATGTTATGGTACCATAGGACTGACAATCCCATTATCGGACTGTTCACTGGATTTGGTGGAAGTTTGGGTAATGACAGAAACTGTTTCTGATTTACAAATCAATTGTTGATTTGTTAGTCTAGTTAAAGAGACACTTTGGTGGTCTATTAAAGATACCCTTTGGTGGTCTAGTCAACAAAGGTTTGAATGTGTTCATTAAAGAACGATCAAAAGTTTTCGCAACTAAAAACACAGACAATTTGTTAATGACATGGACAGTTGGTTTATGACACGGACTATTGATCTATAACATGGACAAATTGTTTATAACACGGACAAATTGTTTTGAACAATGTCACGCAATGATTTTCACTTAAAGATATAAACCATACGAAGTTTTCTTTTGAATCAATCTATTACAAGGTTTTTACAAAAGAAATGTTTTTGTCAAGATTCATGGCTACAAGGTTTTCACAACTCTAACCAACTTGTTTTAGTTGGTTAATTGTGTTGAAATATCAAACACTTTTGATACGAGGTTTTCACTTAACGACTCTTGAAGTCGGACGAGGTGTTGCAATATGTATACAAGGCCACGAATTTGACACACTCACAAAACCTATGTACTCGCAGACATTTTTATGCTGACTCTCTTTTCACATATGTTTCAGGAATCAATACTTGATAATATGATGCATGCTTCACGTAGGAATGGACGCGGGCCTTAGTGACTTAAAACATGAAAGACAATTTATTTATGTGTTGTTTCTGTTATCCCAAGACAATGTAAACATTTAACTTAATCAAAAAAATTTTAAATTCCATGAGTTGTGAAACAATATTTCTGTGACATGGGTCAAAAGCACTTAGGATCCTTTCCAAATCAGAATGTTAAGTTTGGTAAACCATATCACATGAGTTCCAACACTCGTTTGGTTTATAAGACTTCATTCTATCCGATCTCCTGTTTGTAATCCCGACACGCTAACATATTTATCTGGCACATTTGGACACATTTGAGATTTGTTTATTCCGTTGATCAAGAACACTTTCGCAATCCCAAGTTAGTACATAGCCCCCCTCTTTTACGTTTTCAAATGTTTTGCGGTGATTCATATGTGCCGATAATAATTTTCAAAATTTCATAACAATATACGTGGTTTATGTATACGAAAATAATTTTCAAAGTGAGTACATAGTTCCCCTCTTTTACGTATTCCAAATGTTTTAGGGTGACTCATATGTGCTAAATTATTTTTAAGTTTTCAAAAACAATGTCTATGGTTTATGTATAAAACAATACGATTTCAATAATGTGAACAACTTGTTGATGCGTTATCCATAACATGAATGACATTCATTAGCTTTGTCCGAGCCGACCAGTAGTATGTTATGGTACCATAGGACTGACAATCCCATTATCAGACTATTCATTGGATTTGGTGGAAGTTTGGGTAATGACAGAAACTATTTCTGATTAACAAATCATTTGTTGATTTGTTAGTCTAGTTAAAGAGACCCTTTGGTGGTCTATTAAAGTTACCCTTTGGTGGTATAGTCAACACAGGTTTGAATGTGCTCATTAAAGAACGCTCAAAACTTTTCACAATGAAAACCATGGACGATTTGTTTATGACATGGACAATTGGTTTATGACACGGACGATTGATTTATAACACAGACAAATGGTTTATAACACCGACAAATGGTTTTGAACAATGTCACGCAATGATTTTCATTTAAAGATATAAACCATACGAAGTTTTCTTTTGAATCAATCTATCATAAGTTTATTTTACAAAAGAAACGTTTTGGTCAAGATTGATGGCTACAAGGTTTTCACAACTCTAACCAACTTGTTTTAGTTGGTTAATTGAATTGCCATATCAAACACTTTTGATACGAGGTTTTCACTTAATGACTCTTGTAGTCGGACAAGGTGTTACAATATGTATACAAAGCCATGAATTTGACACACTCACAAAACCTATGTACTCGCCAGCATTTTTATGCTGACTCTCTTTCGCAAATGTTTCAAGAGTCAATGCTTGATAATAAGATGCATGCTTCACGTAGGAATGGACGTGGGCCTTAGTGACTTAAAACAAGAAAGACAGTTTATTTATGTGTTGTTCTTGTTTATCCCAAGTCAATGTAAACATTTAACTTAATCAAACATAATTTTAAATTCCATGAGTTATGAAACAATAGTTCTGTGACATGACTCCCCGACGTTTCCGCCGCGGTTCGTTTTTTTACGCAGTCGGGGTTTTACATTCAAATTTATTATATTCCGCATTTAAACACCCACAATTCTTTCATTATGTTAATTATTTCATCAACTTTGTGTAGTTTGACTTTTAAGGGTCAAACTGGCATATTTACTTATCGTACATGTATTGAAGTACACGTTTGTACTTCTTTCCTACTCAAGCATACTCTCAGAACATTGTTTTAGCATTTCATGTGAAAGTCTTCCTTCCTTGTAATTACTTAAATCATTCGTCTGGGTCCTAGCATGTCATTCATTTTAACCATCAGGTGTCAATTATTAACATGTATAGCATGTAACTTTTTGGTACTACTTTCCATCAACTAAAATTTTTCTTAATACACCAATAAATTTTCAAAGGGTTATACTTACTTCAAGCATCAAACCTTTCATACCATTTTACTACTACTTGCCTTCTAACTAATCAACTCAAACTTGTTGATCTTTCAGGAAATCAAACTATAATTACATTCTTATCTATGTTTTATTAATTACACACAACCTATCCCTTGCGTGTTCTTATAGGCACTACATATACATATGCATTCTTTTAATCGAGCGATATGCCTTCCTCGACAAATCTATCGACAACACTTATTCACTAGGTTTTATACCTGCCCTAGTCGGGGAGAGAAACGCTTTTCCTCCTTCATATTCACCTGATCCTTTTATGGATCCAATCTTTCATTCACGCATGTTTGTTTCACTTTTACTAGTGGACTCAATATATTTTTATTATAACTTTTCTTTCCTATCTTTTCGGTCCATACAAACCAATGGACTTAACCTTCCATTCGTACTTTTTGTTCATACTTATTTAATCCGTACTCACCCACAAGTTTACTTTTTAGCCTTACTTTTAATTCTTATAAGTTTGATCCGTATTCACCTATGGATTCAAACTTTTCATCCTCCCATTTCATTCTTTCTTGTTTGATCCATGGTTACTTATGAATTCATACATTTCGTTCTTACCATTCATTCTTACTTGTTTGATCCGGAATTACTTACTAACTTGCGGATTCAAACATTTCATTCTTACCATTCATTCTTACTTGTTTAATCCGTAATTACTTACTTACGGATTCAAACATTTCATTCATACTTTACATTCTTTTATATTTGGATTCGTCAACTGATTCAAAACTTTTATTCTTATCTGGTTGGTCCGTTCTTACTTACGGGCTCATACCTTTTCATACAGCCCCTAATTCCCGATCCTACTGAACATACCTGTGATGATTATCATGGTCTCACAGGGTCATATGATTCTTGCGCACTTTCAAGGTACGCAATCCACATACTCGTTTCATGCCTTCATGTAATCACCTTATGCCTGAAGAAGTAGGTTTCAGTTCATACGACATCTTTAAATCCTTACCAAGTCAATATCATTGTCTTTCGTTTGAAAACCAACCCCGTGTTTTGATTCGGATTCCGCCAATGCAAAATCATCGTTATTCATTTATCATTAATCCTATCTCGGATGATTCTGCCAATACTGATACTCATATTAATTGTACCCAGGATTTGATATTATAACCTCAATGTTTGGCACTTGCTCCAGATTGCATCCTTGGATTTCCTTTTTTATTTATCCAAGCTTACTTTACGTACACCACATAGTTAGTACCTTCATCTAAGTGTACATATGCATATTTTCATTCGATTTTTACCTTCGGGTATTGATCGAGTCTTGGATCATACGATTCATAACACAAGAGCACGCAAGTTTGAGTTCAAGTACTTACACACGTGTACTTGATTTCGCTCAAACCATGGCTTTGATACCAACTTGTAATACTCTAAACGCGTTTTGACCCTAAACGACGCAATGGAAATATGAACCATAAAACTTCTTCCTTAAAATTATTCTAACGTACTTTAAACCATTTAAATGGACTTTCTAAATTTGTTCTTTACACCGGACTTCGCACCTTCGAAAGTCCAACACTTGCATACCTGCATTCCTATTTCATTCTCATTAGCAATACGGTTAGTAAGACATAATCTCAACGTACTGAAGACCTACAATTTCGCATAAGCACATACCACTGATCTACATTCAATAAGTTACAACCCGTGTTTACTCTCGCATGCATCCATATACATACATATCTATCGCATACAAACGTCTCACATATAGATACGCATGACATGTACCCACTACGACTATATACCTAAATATATACATGCAAGTCACGTCGCTTGCTCACATTCAATTACCATACCTAAATCATATACTCACTATTCATCAATAATCGCACATATAAATAAGTTGATTCTTTCATGCCTATAACACATCTGCTCAATCCGAGTTTTAATCATACAATTACATAATTAGGTATATGGCAACCACATATGAAACCGCGATCATTATGCATATATCAAGACTATTACTTTCACATGTACTTTAGTTTTACAAGTCTAACATCACTTAATAGCCTTAAAAACATCTTACGGGGTACCGGGGCGGAACTGGAATCAGTCAAATGCAAGAAACAAAAATGATTAGGAAATTGGCAAAACCCACCGTAAGCTTGCCAAACATAAATCATATGCCGTGAGCTATGGCCAGCTATCGTAGCTTACGGCCAGCTGCTGTTGTTTTTGTGTTTGGATCTTATTTGACCCATTTCGAGTCCCGCTCGATCATGCCTACTCCGATTCGCTTCCAATTAAACATATCACATCTAAACAAGGTCCTGTTTCTCCTTACACTACCATAATCCCATTTTACAATAAGTTCATCTTCTATAAAAGCCTAATCGTGATTTAAATATGTTATTGAAGCGATTAATCTTACTTTTCAGATTTGACCCGTTCGGTTTTTATCATACAACTTCCGGTTAATCGATCACTGTCAACTCAATACCATTAAACTTATCTTAGTACTTCTATTGATTTTACATTCCTACTTGCCTCTCAACAATTAGCGTATAACAATTCCCTTTAAATATTAAAGAGTGATTCTGAAAATCACTTACCTTAGTATCCGTATTTGTATCCGTTACCTTGCCTTCTTTTGACCCATTAGCCCTCCATGCTTCCATCCATCTTGACATGATCCCTATACTCTCATGACATCGCAATCACATTTTTGTTAGCATACATGATTGTGCACATTAACGATCATATCAAACGCGTAACTCACATTTGACTTTCATTAGTCATTTCTAATAAGCACAAAGCATGTACCCAAAATCACATCTATTCAAACTTATATAATTCATCATGTCATCATCATAACACGTATTGATATAACACGCACCATATGACTTTCTACAATCTTACAATTGTGATAACAATTCTAACCATACTTCTTATGCGCAGTTGACTTTCAGAAGTCAACGGTTTACCATATGAACTTTCAACTTAACCTCACATATCCGTGTCATCATATTAGGCTATACTAAAGAAACTATATACATTTCATACTCATGATGTAATACGTATTCAACCATAATATCCCCTAGTTATTTGCATACACCATCATATTCAATTTCCTCCATACTAGTGATTCTTATAATTCTACAACTAACACCTTCTCATGAAATCCTTCTACATTGCAGTTTTCATGTTTACTTATCATCAATCATGTCATTACCACATCCTACTAATATTCATTCATTTTTTAGCATATAATTTCACATTCTAACCTATACTAGGCATTTCATCAAACACTTGGTGTGCGTACACCATTTAATGCACGACGTACAACTAATTAATGCATAATCTTCCAAGTTCTTACTTTCAATCATCAACACAACAAAACATCAAACTAACTTGATACCATATTCAACCTAACTTGCATGAGTTCATCATATTCAACATAATACATCAAGAATTGAACAAAGATTAAACATAGGTGACATACCCATGTCGCCATCTTCACCACCAATGGTGGGTTTCACCTCCAAACATTAAATTACTCAAAATCATTCATTATCCTAGCTTTATTTGTTGATTCTAACACACCTCATGCCTAATTACATACAAATTAAAAGATTGACCACATACCCATTTCTTTTAAAATCATCAAATTATAATCTACAACTTACCACATGTTTTACATCCTTAGATGATTAGAAATCTTCAACCATGCTAGTGTTTTGGCTCAATTCCATCATAAATTTCTGTATTTTGAGTGATTGGAGAATTCCCTTGTTCTTCTTCTTCATGCGTGAGTGTTAATACACACATATACACGCACCAAAACACACACTAAATTGCTGAATCTTCTATTTAATATAACCTTTAATCCAAATATCCAATTCCAACCCTTCTAGTTTGGTTTCTTGTTAACAATTGTCACAACTTTTGTTTTCTCATTTGTTTGACCAACTATTTAACTAGGTTAGATAGCTTGCTTAATTTATTTCATACTAATACAAAAGTAAACATACTAGTGAATTAAAAATATATTTTTTGGGGCATTACAAAGGTGGACATGGTGGTTGTAATTCGAATTCTCAATCGGGTTATGATGACCCATTGAACTCCAAGCTTGACGCGATCATGAGCGCTATTAGAGACTCGAACCAAGAGATCAAGACGAAGATGAAGAAGGAGTTTGAAGTGTGAGACAAGTCATGCAAGGCATTGGAGAAGCAAGTGGGTCAACTTGTGGAAGAAATGGCCCGACTCAAAGGAAGCGGTGGAAGACTTCCAAGCGACACTATGGTAAACCCGAAGCAACAAAACTCAAGCATGAACAATGTGAGAAATGTGCACATTAGTGCGGTAAGTCTTCTTCCAAGTGATGAGGTTTATAGTGTTGAGGGCACTCCACTACCATAAATTGTTGATGGTGTAGTGGACGATTTTAATGACGAGTGCGAACATGGGCTGGAAACATTTTCACAATCAAAAATAGAAAAAGAAAAATTTAAAAAGTCTTTTTGTGAAAATTTGTTTTAATTGATTTGCATGCTAGGGCCAATGATATGGGTGTGGAGTTTGATAGGATCCTATATCCGTTGGCTCTATTAAAACCAATTAAGGCATCAACAGTGAAAAACCAACCCACTAAAGGACGAGAGGTGGGAAAATTTTAAACAAGCAAAAATCAATTTACCATTGCTTGATGCCATAATAAAGGTTCCTGCTCATGTCGAATGTTTGAAGGAGTTAAGCACCGAAAAATGGCACAACAAACTACCAAAACAATTTGATTTAACATCTCATGTTAGTGCCGTTTTATCGAGTGCCCTCCCCCAAAAAGCTCAAGATCCGGGAGACCATCTGATTCCAATCTAAATTTGTAAATTTAAAATTAAGAAGGTGCTCCTAGATCTTGGATCTTGTGTGAGTATCTTGCCTGGGAGTCTTTACGACCAATATGATTTTGATCCTTTGAAAACGTTTGACACCCCCATGGTGTTGACCGATCAGACTCCCACGCATCCAAGGGGTATGGTGGAAGATGTCATAGTGAAGGTTGAAGATTCCTATTACCCAGTTGACTTTTTAGTAGTTAACTATGTTGGGTGTGTTGAGGACACACAACCAATAGTCGTACTGGGTAGACTGTTCCTAGAAACTACTAATGCCATAATAAATTATGCAACAGAACGGAAAGCATGAAATTTGGGGACCGGGAACTAAATTTGAATGTTTTTCCTAAATTTACTAACCCACTCAGTGAGGATTAGTGGCCTAAGGTGGACACGAATCCGAACAAAAAGATGTGTGCTATGGTTGGTAGGTTTGGATAATCGAAGAAGAAACCAGTCAAAAAGAAGATGGTAAAGAAGTCACCTCAAGAGAAGAAGGATGAGGATGAATTAAGGAGATTTGGTCTGTTTGTAAATAAATGGTATGAGTCACCGGTCGGTGATGTGGAAGAGTTCGGGGTAACAAGCACTTTGTCCGACCATTATGAGGTGGTATGTTATTTGTTGTTGTATATTATTCTTAGTTGTTTTGTTTCGTTTATTTTTAGCTTTCTTGTAGTTTCTTTTGTGTTGCTTTAGTAGTTAAATGAACTTTGTGGGTGTGTTCCCTATATAACCCTCACGAGACCTACTCATCCTCCCGAGCTATCAGGAGGTTTAAAAGGGCTTGTTGCATAAGCTAAATGCAACCGTGATTCCTACGGAAGTGAGTTAAGATTGTTATTGTTATAAATTATTTTTCCACAAAAATCAATGTAAAATAACTAATGACTTGGTACTTCTTTATAAAAATGGTAGAACTAGGTAACTAACAAATTTTGATGGTTGTGAGAACATGCTTCTACACAAGGGTAAAGATTTGTAGGTACATCATGTTCGCAAGACGACTATTTTTGTTGAAGAATGAAGATCACATGAGGAATGAGCGAAAACCAGGTGCATACATTTCTTTTTAGCTTTGATTATTAGTTAGTAATAAGTGAATTGTACTTTGTATTTTATAATTGGGGTGAAATTTTGGGGAGGTTAGCCATGTCATAGCCATTGTGCGTTTTAAAAGCTCTATTCTTACACATTGAGGACAATATTGACCTCAAGTGTGTGGATAGGGGAGAAAAAGTTTTTTGATTTTGATCTGTTCATTTAAACACTACACATTGAGGACAATGTTGATCTCAAGTGTGGGGATGGGGGAAAATTTTCAAATTTTTAGAAAATGTCTTTATTTAAGCAATCTAAAAAGCATAAGTAACGAAGTCAATGAGGGATGGCACAACCCATATGGTCTTTTGTCATGATCAAGTTCAAATTAATAACATGCCATATATTTAGCGGGTGGTTATTTGGTAGTAATCCGCCTAAGAAACTTGCATTTTGTACATATCACATACCATACCCATTATACGTGAGATTTTGAGCCGCTTTACATATCATGTATATATGCATATATTTCTTTGTTTGAGTGGACCTTTAGTCGTGTATTGTAGAACTAGCAACTTTTGATGCATTTGAGACCATAGATCGAATACGAGCACAAGAATGATTAAGGCATTAGGTAAACCTTTTCCTTTTACACCATTTATATATCTCCTTACCGGAAATCAATCCCTTAGTCGCCAACATTAAGACTATATCTTTCGTTTGACTAACCCAATTACCCCTTGACTGTTTAGCCTTTTGTTTTAACCCATGTGTTGAAAATTTGATTTTATGGTTGAAAAAAAAGAGAAGATCGAAAAATCAGAAAATATCATGAAAAATAAGAGAAAAATCGTTGAGAAAAGCACAAAAAGATGTGTCGTAGTTGGTAAATAAAAGGCGAAATTCATTGCCTCTTAGTTCTTTATTCGTAGTAGTTGTTGTTAGAATAGTTGTGTTTCTAAAAAAAATCGAATTTTCATCACCTTAGCCACTTTCAAATTATCCTATTCCATACCCTTAGCCTAGCCGTTACAACCTTTAAATACTTTTTGACTCATGCTTAGTATTTGTGTTCGGTGGTGGAGAGTGATTGAGTTGCAAGTCTATGCAGTACGTGTTCTAATAGGTTTGAGTGATTACATCAAAAGGTGCTAATACATCATCTGTTATCCAACTTTTAAACCGAGTGGAGAGAACATTGTGACGGGTATGTACAATTTGTGAGTTTTAAGGTCAGGTTAATCTTAGATAATCATCTTCATGTGATTAATCACTTTACTGCTAAATGATTTGAAAATTGTAAAGATTATGAACTGGGTATGACATTAGACCTTAGCTTACGTCTTAAGAATGTGAAATGTGTTTCTTGTTCGACCCACGTGAAAGTGAAAAACAGATTTGCTTGAGGGTAAGCAAAAGACAAGTGTGGGGATGTGATGTGTGGTTGAAAACCAGTGTTCGCTTATGTTTAAGTTCGAATAGTCTACTTTTAATTAGAATTGTGTTTTTTAGGTCTAATGGAGTTTAAGGAGCTGTTCAGGGTCTATTCGGAGCACCGAAACGGAAAACAGGTCAACAGGGAGCGAGAAATGGAAAAATCAGAAAATGGAATTTGAAGGCATCGTCACCGACGCCCTTCAGATATGTCCGTCGGCCAAAATTGTTTGTAGGTAGTAGATTAGAGCGTCGGAAGAAAACCCAAACATCCGCGGGCCGTCGCCGAGGCGCTATAGGGCCGTCAGCGACGCCCTCTCTTGATGCCAGATGAGAAATTTCCTTGTTTGTTGTTTGGGGAAGGGTTATATCAATTGTTTTGACCATTTTTTGGGGGTTACGCAATATGGCAGTTTGAAAACCTCTCTTGGAGCCAAGAACTTCATACACTTCAATTCCAATTGTTCCGAATCATCAACAATCATTGGGATTGACCATCCATCTTTATTTACCTAACCCTAACCATCATCATCTCCATCATATCATCAAACCTTCCATCACCATCATCCACCATAAATCCTAACCTTCATCATACTCAACCTCAAGGCTTCAAGATGTTTGTGATCAAGCTCAAATCATCCGGTGAAGGTGTTCCATTCACCATGATTGGCTAATCTCTTAGGGTTTCAGTCCGGTGTAAACTTTTGTAAGGATTTCTAGGGCTTGCTACTTATTTAGTATCTGGTTTGTGACTAGTTGAATTGCATTTGAATCATTTGATAATTGTCTTACGTTCGTATTGAATTTACCAATTGTTGAGTGAGTTATGAAATTTGACTTCGTGAAATGAATATGCGTATTTATGCCTTGTCTCTTGATAGGATTCGTTTGTCCAAAGTAACAAAGTGCATTGCGGTCCGTTGTCTTTAACGTCGATAGCAATTGGAACCTAAGCCTTGTGATTCTAAAATCGTTAATGAACTAATTCGATTAAACCAATTTAAAATATGTAGTAACCCTAGGTTCTACAATTATTGAACCGGGTGTGAACCTTGTTCCAAGTTATTGTTTAGTTTTCGTGAAAATCTCAATTCTTTAAGTTTTCGTAATCTAATAATTGCAAACAAACCAGTCGGTTAAATCCAACATCTCTTTCAATCAAATAATTATTAGATTTAAACAACATAGCAAGCTTCATAAATTATGACAACCTTTAAAATCAATCGTATCCATCACAAACCACAAACTCTTCTTGGTTCAACCCCTTACTACCAGTAACACATTTTTAAGGGTAATTTGGGACTATAAATATTATCTTTGACCGGGGCGCGAGACTACGTTCAATATAGCTATTCGATTTAGTTTAAGTCATAACTATACATACTAAACCTTGTTTTCCATAGGTAGGGAACAATATGCCATCCGGGAACCGTTGTAAGATCGGCGCTACGGAAGAGTTTATGGAGTCAAGGGTTGCTGGTGCTGATGTTAGGTGTTGTTTCAACTTTACTAATTTTTGTTGCTAATAAAGGAGCTCCTGTGTTAATTTTAATTATATGATTGATATCGGTTGCATGTTTGTGTTAAGTAAAGGTTCGTACAAAGATTATGTGTATGATTGACATGGTTTTTAATTTGTGTTGAGTAAAGGTGTACTTTAGGCCTGTTATTTAATTGAGTAGTCTAACTCGGTCGATTATGACCAAAACCCTTTTGGGCTATTTGTTAATCCTTTATATCGTATGGTGGCATGGTTCCATATTAACCAAAAAGAAGGCCATTCTTGAATGAGATTTAATGTTTGTCGTTCATTCACACATACAAGCACTTTATTTTTCGTCCCTTCTAATATTTGGCGATATTTAAGTATGTTGTGGTTACAGGTTCCTTAATGGGATGTCCCTTGAATGTAATGAAGATGTCTATCTTGATCTCTTTCATGCTCATATGCGGAAGGATTCAACATTTTGTAAGAACGTGTTTTTTTCTTTCTAATAGACTTGATGTTTCAAGTGGTGATAACAATTTCTGTCAGGATGAACATAGTTCTTTACATGGTGTGTCCCACTTACCCAACATAAGTATCCAGCAGAGCTAAAAAGACAAGAATGATTAAACATCCTATATGTATCTATTTGGATTATCTTTAAAATAATCATTTGGTTGCCATTATTTGTGTTTAGATTATTGTTGGTACATAATGTCTATTGCCTACGTCTAGGATTTATCTGTATTGTTTATAAAGTTTACACTTTAATCATTATATGAGAAATTGTAAATTTTATGTCGTAATACACTATGATTCGCACGAAACACAGAGTGTTTCGTACGAGTAAGTCACTCGTACGAAATACTATTTCATACGAATCATAGTTTTTGTTGTTGGTGCACGCACTTCAGTACGAGTCATGTCGACCTATAAATAGGGAAGTGTTGTGTTAGAGCTAGATGCGGATTTGTCATTTCATAAGGTGAAACTCTGTCAGTTTGTTGACTTGCGTCTGTAACTTGAACCTCTTTAATAGATGAGAAGCAGTTAAACAGTAATCTCTATTTTGTTTGTCATATCTACCTCTCTAGCAATGAATTCCGCCTCTGCTAGTTGAGCGAGATCAGGTCGATTGCTCATGTTGGGAGCTCGATCCCCGTCCATAAGTGGTATGAGAGCCATGAGATCTGATCTACAGATAGACAACAAGTAGTTACTGTTCAGACTTGGACACATCTTCATTTTCTTCATTTTTCTGACCTTTACTGGATTTTGGACAAATTTCGGATGAATTCTTGGACAAAATGGACTAGGATTATAGTAATTCAAGTTAATCTTCAATCTAATCAATCCATACCATAATTCGGACATAAAATTGAACTAAATCATGATGAAATCGATAAAATCTTATCAGTTAGAAGTTTGAATCGGTTGAATAAGTTTTTTGAACAAGTTTCGCACGAAATTAAGGATATTTTTATTTTGGTACGAGTTAGAGTAAATTTCAACGTATCAGTTAAATTTCACAAATCTTAAAATTTTCAGAATTTGAACTTGTTTCGTATAAAATGACTTGAATCGTACAAAAACTGAATCGTACCAAAATTCATTTAGTTAAAAAACAACACTTGTTTCATACAAAAACTTTTTGTTTCGTACAAAATCTTGAGATTTGCGTGAAAAATTTGAATCGCACAAAATATTTGTTTCGCACGAAAGTCTGGTTTTGTACGAAATCTTTGTCCGCACAAAAAGTTTTCTAATCTGATTTGTTTGTTTTCGAGAAGTGTGTTCTAATTTTTACAGATAAAATGTCTGAGGAATTTTACAATGCGTTTGCCACATCAGTTGTCACCACTGCAGCAGCTCAAAACATCAATTTAGATAATGAAATGGGAACAATGACTAAACCACCAAAGCTTATGAATCTGGAAGACTTTGATAGCTGGAGCGAGAGGTTTATGAACTGGGTACAAGCTAACCATTTTACTTGCTGGTTTGCAATCGAGGCAAAATACATTGCACCAGTTGGCGAAAGTGGTCTTGAAAAGACCCTTGCCCAATTCTCTGATGTTGAACGAGAGAGATTTATCAACGACAAGAAGATGATGAACATTCTTTAGCAATCAATCAAAGAAGACATCTTGGTTTTACTATAGCATAATGATGATGCGCAATCTTTATGGAATGCTCTTTGACTCAAATTTCAAGGCAGTGCTCAACTCCGCAAAAGCAAAAGGGCATTATTAAGCAAAGAATTTGATGTATTCACATTGATCAAAGGAGAAACGGTTAAGCAGCTAATTGAGCGATACTGTCATCTGGTGGTTCATATGAAGAGAATGGGAATTGTGAAGACGAATGAAGAGCTTGTTGATAAACTAGCTGGTTCTCTGCCATAAGGTGAATGGTCGACTTACTTAACCATTTTGAAGAATGGGGTTGAATACAGCAATTTCTCGTTGCCTCGCTTTATCGAGAGATTGGAAGGTCATGAATTAGAGATGCAAAAGATGGCAAAAAAAAAGACAGTTTAAATGCAACAAGATGTTAATCTTTATTTTAAGAACAGTTCTGCTGCTCAAATCCAAGCGCCAAAGATTCAAACTGCGTTCAGTGCCTATAGCTCACCAAGCACACCTCAAACTCAGTCAAGTGGTTTCCAATCATACCCAACAGTTGATCCAAATACACCATCAAGTCAACATTCTTCTTTCAGATCAAATCAATCTCAGAACAATCAAGCCACTCTATCATCCAATACAAGTCAAAGAAGTCTGCAATGCAACATTGCCGTTGACTTTCAGAACGCACAAAATTTTGATGAAAAGACGGCAAAACAACATATGTCTCTACTTGCTTCAGTATTTGAGTCATATGATAGTCTTGTTGCTGGAAAGATTGGAAATTCTGAGATGACACGTGAAGTCTACGATCAAATTGATCCAGTTGAGATGGAATTGATTGATATAAAATGGTGCATGGCTTCGATCGTTCGACGAGCACAAAGATTTATGGAAATCACTGGTAAAGAGAATTTGGGAGGTTTGGATGGGAAACTTGGATTTGATAAATCTAAAGTTACTTGTTTCAAGTGTCGGGAGAAAGGTCACTTTAAAAGAGAATGTCCTAACCGAGAGGTTCAAGGGAATCAGAATCCTTTCCAAGATGACTATTACAAAAGAGCGATTTATCACCGACCACAACCGAGAACCAGAATCGTGCCGATTGAAGACAAGCAACCTGAAACTAAAGAAAAAGCTTTGGTTGTTACACAAGAAGACGAAGGGTTTAATTGGAACAAGTATATTTCGAAAGGAGAAAGTTTGGGATTGGTGGCTGAAATTATTGATGAACCAGAAGAAGAATTAGAGGCATTGTTTGATGAAGGACCCGAGGATGATGATTACTACTATCATACTTTATCAGAGGAAGAGGAGATTTTAAATGGTCCATTCAAACATCTTTTGCCTAACGATGTTTTAAAAACTTTTGCAGGATATTTTGCACCTACTCAAATTTCAACAAATGAAGCGCAAAAGAAATCAGTTGAAGATGTCAAAATGGATGAGACAAAGGAATTGCTAAAAAAGACGTTGTTAAAGCGTGCATGGAAAATGGATGAGGTAATTGAAAACCTTGTTCAAAGTGTGATGAACCATGTGGTGAATGTCTTGTAAAAGACAAAAGATTTGCTGAATTGCAAAGATTAACAGACAATTTGTTAAGTGATTACAAAGTCACAAAGGAAGCATATGAAAAATTGAGTGCGTCTGTTAAACAATTTGATAAAGCACTCAGAGAAAATGATGCAACACTTATGATGCTTAAAGCAACAGTGATGGATAAACAAATGGCAATTAATATTCATCTAAACACTAGTGCTGAGCTCAAAAGTGAGCTTGAGAAAATGAGGATTGAAACCGAATGAGTTAACAAACTGTTAATTAGTTATTCCACAAGTTCATATGTCATAGATCATATTTTACCAAAAATAAAAAATACTAAAGAATCTAAAAATGGTGAAACAAAGAATGGAAGTTATGATCGAGTTCCTCCACCCATGTGGAACAGTTATGCTTGCAAAAATCCATCTGGGGTGAAAAGGCACTAAATATTAAATTGAAAACCAAACAGTTGCCTGAGGATATCGATATAACTTACACTAAAAATGATAGTGAATGTGATCTGAAGTGGTAGAAAATGTGATTGAACAAGTGTTAACAAATGAATTTGAAGTGGCTGAGTCTGAAAAGTCCGAGAAGTCAAAATCTGATGACAAATCAGAAAATAGTTTAAATGATGATCCTAATGTCATAGTATATAAAATGAAAGGATCTGATAAACAATTTTCAGATGAGGATTTTTCCATCAAGAATGTGAAAAGAGGTTGTGTTGATAAAATGTTCAAGCTAATGGAGGTAAGTCATGATTTGGATAAAGATGATTTATCTTTCTATTCTAAATCAAAAACTAACAACCGATCCTATTTTCGGAAAATGAAGATTATCCGGAAAACAAGCGTGCAGGGTTGGGTTTTCAGAAGCAACATAAAACCAACAGGTCTAAAAAATTGGATTTTACAAAGAATATTAATTTTGTATTTGGGACAACAACTGAGAAAGAAAAGGAAATCATTGGTACTCAATCGAATGATGACTTTCTTAAAGAAAAAGTGAAACAAAAACAGAAATAGGTTTTGAATACCTCTGTTTATAAGGACAGCAGGACATGCTATAAATGCAAAGAAGTTGGACATATCGCACAATATTGTTCACAAGAAAGTTCAAAACCAGTTTCTTCCCTAAAAAAGTTCACCAATGATGAAAAGCAAAACGAACCTATGGTTATGCCAAAACAAATTCTTAAAAGAAAAACTGAATCTAATCAAAATGTTAAACCAATTATTAAACTTCAATCTAAATTTGAAATTGGTTAAACATCACACAAAGTTCAACAAAAAGATTCAAAAATTTATGTTAAACAAGCTAAACCACAAACACAGAAATGGGTTGCTAAAATTGTTAACACCAAATCATCCAAGGTTGAACTCAAACATTCTGTTCCAAACAACATTGAGCTTAAAAAGATTGAAAAGAACAAAGTGGGTCCAAAGTTCGACATTCCAAACCCACCCAAGACCAAACAGGCTTGGGTCTCTTTGTTTAAATAAATTTTGTTGATCATGTGTGCAGGGGCTCCAACGTTCGATATTGTCAAAATGGATCATGGATAGTGGAGCTTCTCGTTACATGACAGGAATGCTTGCGCTGCTCAATGATGTTAGAGCTTTCCGAGGAGGTTATGTTGGATTTGCTGGAACTCAAGGAGGTAGGATTGTTGGAGAAGGGATTCTCTCGAACGGAGTTGTATAGTTTGATAAAGTGAACTATATCACCGAACTTGAGAACAATCTGCTTAGTATCTCGCAAATTTGAGACAAGAAGTTCACGACACATTTCAATGATAAAGAATGTCTAATTCTAAAACCCGGTTTCAAGATTCCAGAAGAATGGATTCTGATGCGAACTCCATGAGAAAATGATTTATATGTCCTTGATATGAGCATCGCGTCTACCACGTCAAAGAAAGTTTAATGCTTTGTTTCCAAAGATACCGAAAAAGAGTAAATTTTATGGCAAAAAAATGGGGCACATTCATCTTCGAAAGATGAATTTTCTTGTGCATAACGACTTAGTGGAGGGTGTCAATTTGAAAAATTTTCATTTATCAAATGATTGTCTAAGCTGCAAAAAGGGGAAGCAGCATAAGAAATCACACCCGAGAAAGCTGTTAAATTCGATAAAGCTACCACTAGAAAGACTCTTTGGACCAGTCAATGTAAAAAGTATTTCTAGAGATCTATACTGTCTTGTCGTTACAGATGATTATTCTCGATTTTCATGGGTATTCTTTATGGAAAGCAAGGATGAAACGTTTGAAACTCTTATGATCCTTTTTAGAAAGCTCGAGAATTTATATCATTTGCCCGTTAAGAGAACTCGCAGTGATAACGAAACGGAGTTTAAGAACAAGAAGATGCAAGAGTTCTGCAATGAAAAGGGGATTCTTCATGAATTCAACGCCCCCTATACTCCACAACAAAACGGAGTAGCTGAACGAAAAAATCGCACGTTGATTGAAACTGCTAGAACAATGTTAGCTGATTCGAAATTACCGATCAGTTTCTGGAGTGAAGCAGTGGCATCAGCATGCTATGCCCTAAATCGTGTGTTGACAGTTAAGCCTCACAAAAAGACATGTTTTGAGTTACTAAATCAACGAAAGCCTAACTTAGTTTTTTTGGAACCTTTTGGATCACCGTGTACCATCTTAGACCCGGCTGGTAAATTTGGAACCAAATCTTTGGAGGGTTTCTTTGTTGGTTATGCAACTCCTCAAAAACGTGTTTTCTTGCCGAGTCTGAACCAGGTAGTTCTAGCACAGCACGTAGATTATCAAAGATATACAACGCCTACGCAGAAACCTGGGGATTCGTGGCTGTTTAACTACGATGGATTGTTGGATTCGTTTGATCTTCCAGATGTGCCAAATGAAGAGGAACTTGTTATATTATTCAACAACATCAGTTATCTAATCAAGAATAAGTTCCTCGACCGTTGGTGAATTCTACGTCTTTACTAGTTAACACGTCTGATGATGATCAATGCACTTCTGTTGTAAATCTGGTTCCTACTTCAAAAGTTAATGTTGCTGAACCTTCTGTCCAGCCAAAGACGATGATGACTCTAATCGGGAACCAACTTTCGACGATGGAGGATCCAGTTCTGATGAAGGATCTGAACAAATTGAAGACTTTCTGAACCAACAGGCTGATCAGTCTAATGCTAAGAATAAAGCTTCTTCATCTGTACCGGTTGTCGATGAAAATATCTCAAATTCGCAATCACAAGTAGATGTTCCAACATAAGTGATGCCAAGGACACTTTCATATCATCCGTCAGAGAACATTATAGGCAGCTTACAATCAGGAGTGCAAACTCGCAATCAGATTAATAAAGATCTAAGCTGTTTCTATACTAGCATTGCAACTTCAAGCCCGATTTTCTCACAGTTGTTTTGTTTCTCAGGTTGAACCGGGAAATTGGAAAGACGCGTTGAAAGAAGAAAGTTGGGTGGATGCGATGCAAGAAGAATTACTGCAATTCCAGAAATTTGGCGTATGGACACTTGTTGACCTACCAGAACATTACAAAAAGATTAATACAAGATGGGTCTTCAAGTGTAAAAGAGATGATAGAGGAGTTGTCATGCGCAACAAAGCTCGACTTGTGGTTCAAGGATTTCATCAGCAAGAAGGGATAGACTATACCGAAGTTTACGCCCCAGTTACACGTCTTGAAGCAATTCGCATATTCTTGGCCTTTGCCTCATAGAAAGGGTTCAAGGTGTACCAAATGGTTGTTAAATCTGCTTTTCTTTACGGAAAAGTGAAAGAGGAGGTGTATGTCGGCCAACCACCGGGGTTCGTTGATCCAGTACACAAAGATAAAGTCTACCTCTTGAATAAAGCCTTATATGGTCTTCATCAAGCCCCGAGAGCTTGGTATGAAACATTATCGAGTCATCTTTTGGATAATGGCTTTATCCGGGGAACAGTAGATTCAACTTACTTCACAAAGGAAGTAGATGGGCATCTAATTATCGTACAGATATATGTGGATGATATTATCTTTGGATCGACAAATGATAAGCTGTGTAAGGATTTTGAAGAAGTTATGAAGCGCAAATTCGAAAAGAGCGCAATAGGGGAGATAAAGTTCTTTCTAGGACTTCAGGTTGATCAGTTGCCTGTGGTATCTTCATTCATCAGATGAAATATGTTCATGACATATTGAAGAAATTCAATATGACAGGAACTAAACCAGCATCGACCCCGATAGCTCCATCACGACATTTGTCCAGATCTTACTGGCGAAAAAGTTGATGAAACTTTATATCGCTCCATGATCGGATCCTTGATGTATCTTACTGCTTCTCGACCAGATATCATGTATCCAACGTGCCTGTGCTCTCGTTATCAGTCTAATCCAAAAGAGTCACATCTTCTTATCGTTAAATGCATAATGCGATATCTGAAAGGTTTTCCAAGTACCGGCTTGTGGTACCCTAGACATGATGATTTTAATCTTGCAGGTTACTCAGATTCCGATTTCGGATGCTGCAAACTGAATACAAAATCTACAACGGCCGGCTGCCAGTTCTTCGGAACCTGTTTGGTAACGTGACAATGCAAGAAACAAACCGCGGTCGCTCTCTCTACCTGTGATGCTGAATAAGTTTCGACATCCAGTTGTTGTGCTCAGATTCTGTGGATACAGCAACAGATGAGAGATTTCGGTTTGCAATTTCTTGATACGCCTGTATATGTAGATAATCAGGCCGCGATCGATATCACTAAAAACTCATGTCAACACTCACGTAGTAAACATATCGACACCACTTTATCCGTGATTGCTACGAGAAAAAGTTGGTACGAATTGAGAAAATCCACACTAATGACCAAAAAGCATATTTTTATACAAAAGCTTTTGATAAAACAAAGTTAAAAAATTTGTTAAAGCTGTTTAAAAAATATGATCTCAGGGGCTATTTTTGAGGTTGAGTTTGAGGATGATAAGGACTTGATGTGAATTTGTCATTGGTTAAACGTTTTCTGTATATTATTTCTTACAATTTCTTAAAAAAATCCAAAAATATGTTTTTGATTTTAGGGGGAGAATATTTGAGGAAAATACAAAAACATTTAAAAAAATCAAAAATAGTTTTGTGTAAAAAAGAGTGATCATAGTAAATCAAAAATGATAAGTCACAGTATGCTAAAGAATTGTAGTATTTTAAGCAAGTTTTACTATGGATATGCCAATAGACTTCACTCGTTCAGTAGATTGTTATCAAGATATAAACCTAAAGACACAAAAACTGATTAACTTGTGGGTTAACATCTCTCGGATATATGGACTTAGTACTCCGAAATTTCGTTTGAGAGAATGCCAGATTCTGCAATACTAGTTCTTTATATTTGATTGATATCTGGGGTATTATTCGAGTTCTTCTGATTTTGCGGAAGCAATGGCCTAGAACTCATATAATACTTTCGCATTATTCCCGAAAAGCTGATTATGTCCTAAGCAATTATGACATTTGCAGTACAAAAGATTCCTTATTGGAACACCACCTAAAGACGAGCCTTCATCTCTTTGTCTATACGGTAGTACTAACCTGAGCTCTCAAGGTCTCGCATTCACCCTATATACAGATATCAATTTGATATATTCACGTGTAAAATGAAATTCTGGGAATCTCGATACGGCAGTATATTCTGAGATGGGAAACACAGTTATTTATGTTTCTAATAATACTTTAACATATCTTGAAACAGTTGAGAAACGAGAAGAGGGTTAAGTGGACAAATATATTGGTAATCTAGGTAAATTTGGTTAAAAGCTTTAAAGGTGTTTCTAGACTAACGGTACTGATGACTTATATGAATGTTTGAAATGATCCTCTGAAAGCACAAAATTCACAAAAAAATTAAAAAAATTATTCTTTGAAAAATTTCTTAAAACCCAAAAAGATTTTTAGTTTTCTTAGCTTGATAGTTTTATTTTAGTTTCCCGATAAAAAAAACACTGATAGTTGGATTCATAGCAACATCTTGCTGAGGAAAGCTTGGAATTATGGGTTGGGAGCTATATTTTAGCAACAAAGTTACTCAAATGTCAAGAAAGTTCATTAATTTGAAACTTACATGTTAAAATAAATCGGTTTTGTCAAACGTGGTCAACCAAGGTCATTAACTTGGACTTGGAAGGCAAATTGGATAACCAGGGTCATTAACTTGGACTTGGTTAGTCAAGTGGATTTTTGAAACAGATAAAATTTTTGTGAAAATGAATGAAAAAATTGAAAATACAAAATAGAAATAAAAATAGAATTTGAAAAAGTTTGAAAGTTTTAGAATTGACTCGTACAAAAACAATTTTTATGCGATTCAGTAGTTTTGGTACGAAACAAAGGGTAATAATTTGGTACGAGTCATAAGATTTCGTAGGAAACATGGATAGTATATATAACTTGTGGTTCGCACATAAATGAGTTTTCTGTTCTTTGAGCATTATTGAGCGATTCAGAGAGTTTTGTGCGATTCAATTCCAGAACTTGATTTCTTGATTCTTGTGCTTGCTATCCACATTGTTGAGGTTGATTTGCACACCTCGTACAATGGGCAAGGTAATTTCATCACGATTTAACTGTTATAATGTCAAAATTTCATACGATTCGGACTAAAACTTAGATCTAGGGAAATTGGACCGGTAAAACTTAAAATTGACCACAAAATCGTTAATATCGGCTCTAATAATCTGAAAATCAACCATCAATTTGCTAAAAACAACAAGTTTTAGGATCCGATTATACTTGGACAAATTTTGGGACGAAGTAGATTTGGTGCGGGTGACTTGTTACGTACAAAAATGGATTTTCAAAGTTTAAATTGTTAAGTAAAGATTTTGTACGAAACACATGATCCGTATGAATTTTCTGAGTTTCAACTTTTGTTCAGATGAAAATTTTGTACGAAACACATATTTTAGCACCAATCAGAGAGAAATTTTTAAAAAGTTCAACATTTCTGATCAAACGAAAATTTCATGCCAATCACAAAAATTTTGTACGAGACATGGATTTGAAACTTTGAAATGTTTAACATGTTTGTATAAATGATTTCGTATGAAATAAATGAATTTTTTTTGTACGACTAAGGGTATAATTTTTTGAAAAAGTTTGAAAAATTTCTAACGGTTGAATATTTTTTTCTTAAACAGGCAAAGAGAACTGGATTTTCGCCAGTACATAACATATGATGTATCACGGATGATAAGATTCCAGAAATAGCTGCGTACAGAAGTATCTTGGAGTTTCTTACCAGAATTAGAGTGACGAAGGCGATTACTAACAGACATACTGTATATTTGTCACATGTTGAGTATTTCTGGAACGCTGCGGAATACAGTCTTGACGACAATGCCATTATATCAGCAGTGAAGATTAACAATGTAGATAAAGATTACTGAAGATTTGATTCGGGAAGTGTTAGAGTTTAAAGATAACAAGGATGATCCAACGGGCTTTACTGAATATATATGGTGAAAGGATGTTTCTACAGGATGGGATATTCAGGTTTCGTAAATGCTGTTCCTTTCAAAAAGGGAAATCTAAGCACGCCGTTTCGATATCTAGCACATGTTATTATCCATTGTTTGGGTCACAGGAAGGGTGGATTTGATGACCTAGTTGATTATCAGATGTGCATGATTACTGCATTAGTGCTGAATCTTCCTTATAGCTTCTTGAAAGTTATTTTTACTCAGATGGTCCAAAATATACAGAAGGAGAGATTTTTGCAGTACCCGAGGTTTATACAGATGATATTAGATCATTTACATCTGGACTTGAAGAAATCTGCTGATGATGTGCTTAAGCTTGAGCATATGGATGTTAAGTCTCTACGAAAGATGAATGTACACTTGAAGTCTGCTCCCGTAGCTAAACCGATGTTCGGTGCTATTCTGAACAAAGATTACATCTCAACCGCACCTGGAAAATGGAGGAAAGACAATAGTGGTAACGATGAGGAGGAAGTGAATTCGTTATCTTTGTTTGTGGCTAAGCGAAGTCTATGGTTTGTGAAAGACGGTGATAAAGGAGGAAAGCTACATACAAAGGAAGAAAGAGAAAAGATACATTTACTCCTAAAAGATCAGGGTTGAGGGATGAACCTGAAATCGAGAAAACAGTTGAGAAAATGGCAGAGGATATAGAACGTCAGGTTTTTGGAGCTGACACGACAGTAGCTTAAGAAGTACTATCTTCTAGTACTGATTCAGAAGACAGGCGTGCAGGAGAAAGGAGAAGAGCAGAAAAACTGGAAAAGAAACGTCAAGAGGAGCTGAAGCGAAAAGCTGAAGAACGGAAAAGAAAGGCAACAGGCGAAGACGATACTACTTACTTTCCGTCTGAATCCGAGCTTGAATCTGGTTATCGAACTCCAGTTAAGAAAAGAACGAGAAGGATGAAAAGATATGTAGCTCGTATATCTCTGATAGTTAATCCAATAGAAGCTGATGCTGAGCAAACAACTGAAGCAAATGTGGAGGAACAAATGCAGAGTATTCCGTCCCCACTACATGATATGCATCCCGAGCCAGATCAACCTAATTTTGGACCAGAGATTCCAGAAAAAGAACCTAAACAATGACAATCAACACTGCAACAGTTTGAGCCAGAACCTGTTCAACAATCTATGACTGATCAGAGCTATAGAACAATCAGCACCGCAACCGTCGGCTCAACAACAGTCTCAACCATCTCATGCTCAGCAATCTCGTCCTACGTCACAACCTTTCAGCTCACAAGCTTTTTTTGACGAGATTAATCTAGACGATCTACCTGGAGGAGATGAGTTTCGATTTGATGATCCGAGAGTTGATGATTTGCAGAAACAATTGAATATGAATGTTGTACACATCGCTGAATTACAAGAACAGATAAACTTGCTAACAGCAGAGAAGTTTGAGATGCTTGAGAGAATTGGAGGTTTAATCGTTGATAAGCAATAACCTGATGCGATGATGGCAAGTATTATTTCTGAGAATGAACGGCTGCGTTTGCGAATGATAGAGTACGAAGAAGAAAGATTGAGAAATAATTGAAGGATGGATATTTTTGAGAAGATTCTTGAGAAGAATTTTGGGTTGAGTATATCTGAAGCAATTGATGAGATTGAACATACTGAAGCTAGAGAAAGAGTTGCAGAACGAGAACGATTGGCTAAACATCAATCAGATGCATTAGGAAAAGGAAAGGGTAAGATTGATGAGGATTCCGTGACTTAAGAAGCTGTGCCAGAAGCTGAATCTGGGCCAGTATAGTGTTGGGGGGATATCATAGTGTACGAGGAATCAAAGAATTTTATTTTGATAGGAAAGCTTGTTGACGTTGATATAGCTTGTCTGGATATTTCCCAACGACGTCGAGAGTGGTTGATGAAAAAGATGGGAAAAGATAGTAAAGAATCGGTCAAAGAAAAAGAAAAGGAGGAAGAGATGGAAGATACTGAAGAAGTTGATATTGATGATAAAGATTCTAGTGATTCGAATGCTGGTAATGATGATGATAATGTGGGAGGATCAAGTGTTCGTGTAACAGATTCAAATATTAATGAATTAGTTAATCTTTACGAGTATTTTGATGATTCTGAAAATCAAGTGGCTGAAGAGGAAGGGAAAAACAAAGTTGATGAATTAAAAGATGCTCAGCAAACAGGAATCTTCACAGAGAATGTTACATTTTCTGTTCCTGTTGTGCAAAAACCGTTCGTTTTATATCTTGAGCATGATGTAGAAGAGGGAGAGTTTGTACATAGTTACTCGAAGGAAGAGATAGCTGAAATGCTTTGAATTAGTGGAGAAAAGTTCGAGTTGATTTTGAAGATGAGCTAAACAAGATAGATGTGTTCGAACCGAATGATTATGTTTTTGAGGAGATTGAAGACGCTAATGTTTATGATAACGTTGTCGTTGAAAGTGACTCTGATGAAGATACAAATGATGTCGTTCAGGGTACAGAGGATTTATCAACGTTTATCGATTTATTCACATCAGAGAATTCTGAGGAATTACAAAGGAAAGTTACGGAAGCTGTTAAAGAAGGAACGATTCCAGAAAAGATGACTACAGCTGAGGTTGTCGAACAGAAAAAGAAATAGATTAGGGAGAGTCCAGCTGAACGAAAGTCTAAAAGACCCCTGTCGTTTTTTACTAGAGATGCTGATATTTCTTTAGGTGATATTTTGAGTTGGGGTTGGATTGAAGAGCTGGATGTTTATGTGATCAAGAGAGAATTTGGGATTCAATACTTTCGATGCTTAAGCGACATCAAAACTCTGCAATATTGGGACATTAAGGAACTTGTGCAAACGAAGATGATTAACCTAAAGATGAAGTTCCATGATAAAAAAATTTTGGAGATTGATTAAATTTGAAGCGAAGCATGGTTTTGTTCACTGGAAACCGCATTATCCGCGTCGTATTAATAAGGAAGATCCAGTAACAAAAGGAAAAGATATTACAATGATAATAAAGAAACCACGGGTGTTGAAAAACATGCCGATGATTAAAATGGAGCAAGATTTCTATACAATCTTCAAGTGGTGGCATTACGATTCTAATACAGGTTAGGCTGTTATTTGTGTACACCCTGATGAAGATGCGTGGAAGATAACTGAGGAATTATCCGAAGCCGTCATAGCACACAAAAGAATTTTTGGGTTGTGGTGAGGCATTCGAGTACCTGACCCTATGTGGCTAGTAAATTGTTCGAAGAGAGACATTGAATGTTTATTTTATAGCAAGATCAGTTTTGAAGAAAAGGATCAGGAGCAAGCACTTCAATTTCAAAAGGTCGTAAATGTGTGCTTTGCAAATGATATACATTCTGGATCGAATTGGAAGACAAACTGGAGGAGGATTGAAAAGAAAGAGTTGAAGAAAACTGAAGAAAAGGAAGCTCGGATTGCTGAACGTTCAAGAGTAGCATCATTAAGGAGTTTTCAGTTTTTGAAGCGACGTCCTCTTACCAATCAAACACCTATTGCTTCTGAGGAACTTCGAAAACCGTTAAAGAGATTTTTTGGGCGTTAAAGTCAAATCAAATTGAAGTTTTGAAGATTATCCAGACTACGGCAACATCCAAGGGGGAGTTTGTTGGTACATAATGTCTATTGCCTACGTATAGGGTTTATCTGTATTGTTGATAAAGTTTACACGTTAATGATTATATGAGAAATTGTAAATTTTATGTCCTAATACACTGTGATTCGCACGAAACACAGAGTGTTTCGTACGAGTGAGTCACTGGTACGAAATACTATTTCCTACGAATCATAGTGTTTGTTGTTAGTGCACGCACTTCAGTACGAGTCATGTCGACCTATAAATAGAGCTAGATACAGATTTGTCATTTTATACGGCGAAACTCTGTCAGTTTGTTGACTTGTGTCTGTAACTTGAACGTCTTTAATAGATCAGAAGCAGTTAAACAGTAATCTCTATCTTGTTTGCCATATCTACCTCTCTAGCAATGAATTCCGCCTCTGCTAGTTGAGCGAGATCAGGTCGATTGCTCATTTTGGGAGCTCGATCCCGTCCACAATTATAATTTTATTTGCCAGCGTAGGGATCGATGTTTGATCATTGTAGGCAATGACCAGGTGATGTTTTATCAGTCTAACAGATTTCGTGTTTTTATTATTCTTTAGTAATTGACATCCATTATGTTTGCGGAAATACATAAGGATCACTTGAAGAGAAGGCCGGAGACTCACCACTTGAGTCCTTAATGTGTTGTCCCTTAAACATAAGTGAAGGTATATCGCAGTTTCAAATTTCATTTTTAACAAGAAATAGCAACTCTTTTGCAATTAAATAGGTCATGTTCGCGGGATTAATCAAACACGAAGCTAGACCCATTTTGGCTGACCTTCTTTTTCAAATCAATGCTCTAAAATTTTTTAAATTTACAAAAAGAAAATATACAAATGGGTTTAAAAACAATTCGGTATAAACTATAAACTTTGATGTTGATTTATTGTATATGTAATTTGATACCTTTTTCATGCGTTGTCTGAGAACAATATTTGGATATCTGGTCAACATTGGCTTACCAAGGATGGAATCATGCCTCGACTCTGCTTGCGCTCCATGTGAGTCCCTTAAACTACATTATTTATATAGGAACTAGTTTCAACCTTTTTACCTACAAATGGGTGATTCGGTTTATATTTAGCTCTATTGGGTGAAAGTGGGTATTCTTTAAAATACTGTTTAAAGATGGAAAAAATCAAATGGGTCAAAAGGAGACCTGGTATGGGTCTTATATATATGAGTCATATGGAATGTTCAAGAAAAAGCAAAATTGTTAATAGATTAACCAACCAGACTCGCATTAATATTACCATTTCTGACCTTAAACTTCGGAACCCATTTTCAACCTAAGCAATATTTATCAAATCTTTTTTTAATCATGTCTTCTTTGTTCAATAGATCAGAATAACTTGATAGGTTCTCACTTTGTATTTGATTAAACAAATCTGGATGATGATGATGATGATGTTCTTTGGTAATTTTCTATAAATTTTTTTTGTTGAAAATGATAGTAGGAAAAGTTTCAAAACATTGATACTCAAAAGCAGTTTTTATCTCCAATCCTATAATTTTTAATCTGTATTAGTTTCTAGAATTTTCTATATTATTTATTAGTCTTCCATTTTGTTGTGTTTTTACTATTCTATTATCAAAACCATATGATCATTCATTAATTATTATATGGTAACTCAGAGGCCAGAGGTTGTGGTTTATTTTTCAAAGGATCCTCTCTTGATATTGTCCAACTAATTAATTTTAGAAGGATTGCAGGAGCTTTGACTATGATGCCCCTTTTGATGAATTTGGTATATGTTTTGGGACCCTGGATACTTCTCACTTCTACTCTAAGTAAACCCAATGTCCATTTCTTCTCTTTCCGAATTTCAACAATATGGTTTAAGTGGTAATGTAGTATGTACTTATATATCTTCAATTGATGATCTTAGGTACCATTGGGTCTGGCTATTTCATGGGCTATGTCTTTGCTTTTGACTGAAGCTGGGCCCATAGGTATGATGGTTGTGATGTAAGTATACCCGCCTTTAAATACGGCATGTTTTATTGGTAATTGGAAAGGGTCAGTGCTCTAATTCATTTGAATTGTTATGTTATTTTGGAGGTTTCTTTTAGTTTCTAAAATATTTGATTTGAACTCTTACAGTACTTGTGTGCTCTATTTGTTAACATCATATCGGCTGACTTTAAAATTGCTTGTAAGAAGTGATTTGAAGTTGATTCGATTTGAGATAAGGGATTGAAGGTTCAACGACGAATGACGGAGACAACAGAGAGATAGAGAGTGCCGGAGAAGGATCGATCATCGACAAGGTTCCAGACTTTTGTTTTTCAATAGAAATGACCAGATTCTTCAGTTAGTCTATTTTAAATACTAGCAACTAACCCTAACTAGTATATTATTAGTTTTTGGCTATTGATCAGGCTTAATTTGGATGTAATCTTGTAGATCTAAGTGTGTTTGGATGGATAATCGCTTAGGTTACTATTAGATTTGAAGATTTTCTAGATATGAAGATTGGTTTATTATTAGCTACTTTTGCTTTTTTACATTGGTGACTCATATAAAATGATTAAACTAGATTAATAAATATAAAATGTAAGTTAACCGTATCAGTGTTTTAGTTTACAACTCTCTAGATGAATTAAAGCAATGGGTACAAGAAAGGGCAAACCAGGAAAAATACGTTATTGTCACCCGTAGATTGAAGAAAATTGGTGGAAGGACGGGAGGGTATGGCTTTAATGCGATTGTGGTGGTGAGCACCATACAATAGCAATGGTTAGAAAATCTGGCAGCAAAAGAATCTGTTGACCATTTTATCTGGTGGCGGTGCGTTAACATCTGTATGATGTCTTGGGGTTAGAAGTGGGAAATAGTCAACATAACCATGAACCTACTAAGGATCTGTCAGGCCAGCGTTTGTGTGAAGATTTACTACCAGTGAATACAAGCTGATGGCGTAGTTGATAGCTCAAAACATGGAGCCACGCAACATTTTTCAAATGATGAAGAAGTAGGACCCCTACAGGCTCCATGTTCCGAAAGATGTACACATGTGGTGCAAAAGATTAGAGCCTCGTAGAGAGACGGATAGAGTCCCATTCAGTAACTGGAAACCCTGTTGTTTGAAAACAAATTCATTTATGAGACCCAACAGGAACCTGGAACAGATGTCGTAATACAGGTATTCTTTGTTGATCGATACTCGGTTCATATGTGGCGTGCATTCTCGTACATGTTGTTAATAGATGCGACGTACAAAACAAACACGTACAAGATGCCCTTTGTCCAGGTTGTGGGTATGACACCAACCAACAAGTCGTTTGTATTGCGCATGCCGTTATTTGTAAAGAACGCACTGATAACCTCGTATGGGTGCTTGAAAGGATCAGGGCAATGTTGAATGATAGTATGGAGCCACGGTAATAGTAACCGATAGAGAGTTGGCCCTAATGGACGTTTGTGGTCATATATTTGTGAACGTCTCTATGTACCTTTGAAGGTTTCACATGCAACAAAATATTTGTAAGCATTGCAAGAGCGCATTCACCCAAGAAGACTAGGAAAAGTTTCTGACACTTTGGGGGACTGTGTGAGTCTCCCTCAACAAAAATATACGACTACAACTTGTCTAAACTACATAATCGACTTGTGGCTTGCAAATGTGGAAGTAAGTTTTTACAACATTTGATTCACACCTCCCATTATATATACACACATCTACGTTTAATTTGCGTGGTCTTATTAGAGTCACAACTTTTGTCAGCGTACAACCAACATAGTAGAGTGCCAACACGCCAACTTGAAGAGATACATTCGAGATAAGAGCTCACTTAACCGAATAGTGGGATGTGTCATGGATATAGTTGAAACACAGCTTGAAGAAATACCGAAAACTTTTCAATAAAGCATTGAAAAAAATGAACCATCACAAAATACCTCTGTTTCACAATGTACGTGGAAAGGTTTCTCATACAGCACTTGACTTGCTGCATGGAGAGCTATTTAGGAAGCTAGAAGTTTTGCAGCGACTTCATTCATCATGTGGTTTCTAGATGTAGATTAGTCGTGGATAAGTACGTACGTGCAAGTAATAAACATACTACCCTGTCACCCTAAATTTATGTTATTCATATAGCTTAAATAGTGCATTGACTTAATTGTGTGCAGAACGTAAGATTCAACTCGAAGACATAAATGTCTTATGGCGGTAGCTTAACTTTGGACCATGTAATTTGGCAGTTGAGGAGGTCGATTTCGTAGAAGAGCTCAATATTGTGAGGCAACAATTAGAGTCGCAGCCCACTGCTCAGAAAAAAAGCTTGATATTAAATATTAAACCGATGTTCACCCCAACCATATCTACCAAGAAACCACAGATTGTCCACCAAGATACTCATGGGCGGCCAATGTAACCATAACAACATTTCAAGTTTTATAACCTTTGATCATTTTCGTATTTCATAAAATAATATTTCTTGTTTATGTGTTTCAGTATCATACATTTAAGAAAAATGATATTCACAACATTTCCGGAACAAAATCTAAGTTATGCATGCCTTAATACCCTTCATATAATTTAAATAATAGGTTAGAAGGGTAATATAAGTCCAGGGGCCAAAACTATCAAAAATCAAAGTTTTGAATTTCTGAAGGCCTAACGGACCATAAGGCCTACCTCTTACGGTCCATAAAGGGTGCCTTGTTCTCAAAGTTTGACACCTTGAACGAATTTTTCCACCTTTAATATCCTTCAAACACCTGTTACGACACTAATCAACATCTAAACACACCTAGGAACACTTGGCATCACCTCCTTGATCCTTAATTAGTATAAATATGCTCTTGTTCTTGAGTTATTCTTCACACCTTTCATAATTCTCTTCTTCAAATCACTCCTGGAGCTGCTTCTCTTCTATAGGGGCCTCCTTTTCTAAGTTCAAGCATTCCTTCTAGCACTAGTATGTGTTCTTTCATGCTAATTTCAGTTTTGTAGTTAGTTTTTACTTGAAAGTCAAGCAATTTGACTTTTTCTTTGACTTTCGGTTCTTACCATTTTGGTCAAGTCAAAGTTCAATTAATTTTCCCATATGGTCATTATATCATAGGATCTAATTCCCTACAATTATACCCCATGATCATCATGTTTATGTTACTCAAATGACAAGTCAAACATAAATCATAACAAGTCATACGCAGCTTTGTGCATTTTGCAGCAAATGGTGTTAGGACATTTTGAGACCGTTGATACTTGAGTTTAATAGTTTGAGCTGGTTTTGTAATAGATAGTAATACTAGATGGGCCAAAATTGTAATATGTGAAACTTGTAAGGAAGCAGCATATTTAATATCCCAGTGTATTTAATAAATACGCTGGGTAGTCAGATGTGTATATATATGAACATCAAGGTTCTTAGACAGATTTTTGGTAATTGCTCTTGTGTTGTGATCCTTGTTCTTGTGCTTAATCCGTATATCCAGGTGCTTCTAGTGATTATATCTTTTGGGATTCCATATACAACACTTGTTGTTTGATCCATACAAGAATATTCATCTTCATTTTTTGGTTTTTCTTAACTCTTACACATCCAAGCAACTAATCTGTAGTTGTTTGGGTGATAACAATCAACCACTGTGATCCGAATCTGTTTTGCGACTCACAATTTGATATTAAAGCCTTTGTGCTCTTGATTGATTGAGTTTTTGTTAAGATTCTTCAAGTTTTGAAGGTTTTTCAAAAGTTTTCAAAGTTTCAAGTTTTTTTAATTTTTTGAACTTAAAATGGCTTGATTTGGTCTGTTTAATAATTGATTTGTTGTTAATCAGTGTTTTGGTAAACATTTGGGTCATTTTGGTGCAAAGAAACATGGATTTTGAGTCGTTTTTGGGTGATTAGAGGGTTTTTGTTCATACTAAAACCCATCTGGGCGTATTTATTGTTGAAGTCAGCGTAGATAACTTTGAATACATCGTTTTTATTCTTGAAGATCTAGTAATTAACAAATACGGCAGGTTAATACCAGTGGATTTGTTGATTTTCAGCGAAATAGTGCCAGCGTATTTAATCGAAGGTGACTTCGAAGTCAGTGATAAAAATCCTCAGTGATTTTATCACGGTGATCGGCGTATTTATCCAAACTTATGTTTGTTTTTCATGTTCCAGCGGATTTAGCTAGTTTTGCAGGATAAAGTCGCCAGGGATATCCAGCGTATTTAATTCAATTACAGCGTATTGAATCTCTGATCAACCAATATGTCTCTTAATTAACTTAACCCAATTGCCCAAGCCGAGTTGGAAACTGGAACAGCTACAAGACATCCCAAGTTGAAAGGATCTAAGGATTTCAGCAGTTGGAAGAACAGAATCAAAGCCTTCTTTGAGTATACTGACTATACTCAATGGATGTCCATCATGGTGGGTCCACACGTTCCAATGATAATTCGCGACGACATTCGTACAATCAACAAAGATCCATCAACGTTCACCGAAGAAGATAGAACTCTCATTCACCGTGATCGTAGGGCTCATACCGCTCTTACGATGGCCCTGTCCAAGGACGACAACAACTTGTTCGAAGAGTACACTTCCACTCATGAATTATAGCTGGCTCTTATTGACCACTATGAAGGAAACGAGGAACTCATGGACAACAAAAGAGACATGGTTCAGAAAGAGTACGACATGTTTGGAATTGTCCGTGGTGAAAGCTTATTAGATCATATCAGTCGATTTCTGGGAGTGCTAACTAAAATGAAGAAAGTGGGAAATCTTGTTGCAAACTATGCATCCATCAAGAAACTGCTAGACTCACTCCCTAAAGAATGGAGCCTTCAGTGTATGATGATTAAAAAAACTTTCTTGACCAACACAACTCCTTTCACACTCTCGGAACTGATCAACACTCTGAAAGCCATTAAAATGGATATTATCAAGAGAGAGATGAACCAAATAGGGTATTCACAGAAACTTACTCAATCAGCTGCTGCAACTTCTGCTCCCAAAAATATGGCGTTTCTTGCTCCCATAACCTCCTGTGGATCGAATCCTCAAAATGCTGCCGAATCTTATCCCAACACTTTCACAAGCTCTGCAAAGGCCTCATCATCAACCAAGAAGACTACCGTGGCCAGTGATGCTCAAGCACTTAAAATATCCACCGAACATGTGGCTTTGTTTAACACCTTCTTAAGCAGCTATGAGGCTCTCATGTCAGGAGAGTTGAAAAGAGATTTTCTCACTGCAGAGGACATGTATCAAGTGGATCCTGATGATATGGAGGAGATGGATTTGAAGTGGCAGATGGCGATGATCACTCTTCGATTGAAGAAATTTCAAGACGAAACAGGAAAAAGGCTAGCTCTGGGAAAAGCTGGATTTGACAAGTCCAAGCTAAGATGTTACAATTGCAAAAATCTGGGTCATTTCAAAAGGGAATGCCCTTTGCTGAAGAATGAGAATGCTCAACTTAATCAGACAAGAAGGCCGGTGGCTATTGAAGGGAGTGACAGTGTTGCTGAAAATACCAAAAAGCTTTAGTGGTGGAAGATTACGATAGCTGAGGCTAAAGGAGAACTTAACAAAGCCCTCATGGCAAACATCTCTACTGTTTCTGTCACGTCTGCATCAAACTGTGTGGAAAAGCAAACCGCCAGAATCTCCAAAGATGACAAGGGTCTGAAAAGCATCATCAATCCTGCTGAACCAACTTCAGAAAAGGGAAAACAGAAAGCTGAGATGAGTGATTTGAAACTGACAGCTCAAGAAGCAATCAGTAGCGGCAAGAATGAAGCGGTTGGAACTTCTACAACCACCATGAACTCAGAAACTGAGGATAAGATTAAGTAAACAACATACCATATGAATTTAAAGCAAAGCTGTGCTCCAAACCATGTTTGAACGTCGTGGCACATTACAAATCACTCAACGTGACATAATTAAAAAAAAGAAAAGTTTTTGAAAATTAATCAAGAACTAAAAGAAAATGAAGCTGCATATCAAAGAAAGTAGAACTCAACCATAGCTGAAATGCAGACTTTAAAAGAATTTGTTTTCAGAAAATATTTTATCATAAATGATTTGACCGAAAAATTAGAAAAACCACAAAATGAAAATAACAAGTTGCAAATCATTAATGCTAAATGGAAAATTAGTCAAAAAGCACTGGTTGATATTGTAAACTGCCAACGACCGACATTCATAAAGGATTATGGAATCAGATATAAGGATAAATTCAGAAACGAAAGAAAAATATTTCCTACCCACACAACAAAAATTATGTCCCTATGCCATCTCCTCATCCTAATTATGACTTAATCGATAAAAATGATCTTTTGGATCAAAATGCTTTTTACAAACCACAAAACAATACTAACATGTCTGAAAGCAATGTAGATCTGTGTGAGATTAAGAAGATGTGTGCGATGAGGAAGATGATTGTGGAGGTTCAAAAATAGGAATTGGTTACTCAGGCGACAGTTATTCAACAGTTAACTGGTTCGCATGGAATTGTAATAGGACAAACAGTATTTCTATTCAGGATAATTGTAATAGTTTGACTAGGATGTATGACTATAATGGCTTTATGCCAAAATTGAACATTCGGGATGACTGTAATGGCCTTGCGCCTACACTTAAGACTCATAACCAAGTGCATGCTGAGGTTGAGAGTCATGACTTAAACTCTGTTTTTAATGATGAAAATGTTATGCTTGAATCTCCTTTATTTGTCCCAGAATTGAAGAAAAACAGATTTGGAAAGTTCCTTACACAGGAAATTCCCGAGTTTGTTCCATCAGTTATAGGTACATCAGAGACTGATAAAGACTTTATTGAAGAAAGCAATAGAGATGATTCAAGCACAACAACTTCAGAGAGTGATGGAGAAATGTCAAGTGAAAGTCAAGAATCAATCTCGTCATCAGAGTGTTAGGAGAATGAAGACGACATTGAGGATGAAGATCATCTTGACAAGAAATTGAAGAAAGTCAAAGACTCAAGCCATGTTACGTCATCAAATTCCTCAAGCAACTCCAGATTCTCATCACATACATCATCTTCACACTCGGCACCCAAGAAGAAAAGATCGAATTGCAAACAATGCTTTCGCTGTGGTCAGTTAGGACATACTGCAAAACATTGCAAAAGCAAGAAATTTTCTAAACCTAATCAAGATCTGGTTAAAAGTTTCACTGATCAATTTGACAATCTGAAGAAATCAGTGAAATGGATAGTAAATTCAACTTGTATTTGGAAAAGAAAAGAAAATAATCTTGCTCAAAATCATGATAGATCTAACGTAAAGCAAGTCTGGGTTCCAAAAACTAACTAACTTGTACATATTTGTTGTTGTTGTTGTTGTATAACAAAATAAACTTCAAAAATGGCTTTGGATGCTCATGGAATATATCTGGCATGTTGACAGTGGATGCTCCAGGCATATGACCGGCTTATAGGATCTACTTAAAAAATTTCACGTTATCGATGGTGATTTCGTATCCTTTGCCGGAGACGAAAAGGGAGGGAAGATCGTCGAAATGGGTGACATCGTGTCTGAAGCATTTGCTCTAGAGAATGTAAACTATGTTGCAGAGTTGTGTTACAATCTCATGAGTGTATCAATGACAGGCAGTGCTTATTCCTCAAACCCAAATACACCGTCCCTGTAGAAATGATCATGCTCAGAGCTCCCCGTCAAAACAACACCTATGTGCTAAATATGAAAAATGCTAAATAAAATGAGCAAATGAGCATTTGAATCGGAATCACTTCTTTGGCATAGGCGTTTGAGGCATGTAAACTTCAAAAATATAAATAAGCTTTCTAAGTTAAATCTAGTAAGAGGTTTACCTATGAAAGATTTTCCTTTTTCAGAAAAATGCATCGCATGTGCCCAAGGAAAGCAACACAAAAAGCCTCATAAGTTCAAAGCAGTGAAGACGATATCTGCCCCACTGCAATTACATCACATGGATCTTTTCGGCCCTATAAGTGTTAAAAGTTTAGCTAAAAGATCTTATTGTTTGGTAATTACAGATGATTTCTCACGGTTTTCATGGGTATATTTCCTCGAAGCGAAGAGTGAGACAGCTTCCATTCTGAAAAGCTTCATCCCTATGATTGAAAACGTAATCAAGCTGAAGGTGAAATCCGTAAGAGGCGACAACGGGACAGAATTCAAGAATCATACGTTTGTCTCCTTCTGTGAAGAAAAAGAATTCGCCTTCAATACAGTGCTCCCAGAACTCCTCAGCAAAATGGGGTAGCGGAACGAAAGAACAAAACACTCATCGAAGCCGCTGAACTATGCTTGTAGACTCCAAACTTCCCATAATCTTCTGGGCTGAAGAAGTCAACACAACATGCTACGTTTTGAATCGAGTTCTCATTGTCAAACCTCATGGAAAGACAGCTTATGAACTCCTTTTCAAAAGAAAGCCTCTGATAGATTTCTTTAGACCGTTCAGGTGTTCCAGTACACTTCTCAACACTGAAGATAATCTCATCAAGTTTGAAGCAGTCGGTGATGTGTGCTACTTCATGGGCTACTCATCTTCTCAAAAGGCATATCGAGTCTACAACAAACGAACGAAGATGGTGATTGAATCATATTACATCGACTTTCAAGAAGGAAACTCCACTAACATTGGAAGCGCTCCGAACTGGTTTTATGACGTAGACATTGTATTCAACACTTTCGACATATCTGAACCTGTCACTGAATCCGAACCTGCAGAATCAACCCCATTAGAGCTTTGATCCTTCAGACATTGGTTTCACTCCTTTTATAACTCGTTTCACCCCAGCCTCTACCTCTCCTACCCTTCCTGTTATCGAAGTAGATAGTGACACATCGGCTGAGAATGCATCTGCACAAGATGATTCTTCTTCACAGTTGGTCGTGGATGAACCACCTAAAGAAGACGAAACTCCAATTATCTACGTCGATGAACCTTTCTCTAATATGCATCAACAAGTAGAGACTCACACCAACGCAGGATACAAGACCAATCGAAACCATCCAATTGAAAATGTCATCGGTTCTATGGAAGATGGAGTTCGAACTCGAGGTCAAACACATACCATCAACACAGGACTGTATGCAACTTTTCTCTCGTAGTCTGTCCCAAGAGAAATAGAAGAAGCCATTCAAGACTCTAGCTGGGTACAAGCAATGAAAGAATTAGCTCAATTTTGGAAGCTTAAAGTCTGGGAACTCGTTGATTTACCCGATGGAAAGTATCCCATTGGTACCAAGTGGGTGTTTCGAAACAAAATGGACGATCGCGGTGTAGTTATCAAGAATAAGGCAAGATTGGTAGTTCAAGGTTTTCGGCAGGAGGAGGGGATTGACTATGAGGAAGTTTTTGCACCGGTTGCACGCTTAGAAGCTATCAGAATCTTCTTAGCCTACGCTTCGTTCAAAAACTTTAAGGTGTTTCAGATGGATGTAAAGAGTGCATTTCTATATAGGAAAGTGAAAGAAGAAGTCTATGTCTGTCAACCTCCAGGTTTTGAAGATCCTCACTTCCCTGTAAGATTCCATAAGCTCGACAAAGCACTTTATGGTCTTTATCAAGCTCCCCGAGCATGGTACGAGACTTTGTCAACATATCTTCTGGATTGTGGGTACTCAAGAGGCAAAATAGATATGACTCTCTTCACAAAAAGGATCGGAGATGATGTGATGCTGGTGCAGATCTACGTAGATGATATCATCTTTGGGTCAACTGATGAAGCTCTTTGTAGGGAGTTTGAAAAAGTTATGAAGGCAAAATTCGAGATGAGCATGATGGGAGAACTTACGTTTTTCTTGGGATTAAAAGTGAAGCAGAAAGAAGATGGCATCTTCATTCATCAGGCTAAGTACATCAGAGATATTCTCCCCAAGTACAACATGAATGATTGCAAATCTGCTGGCACTCCCTTTGCTGCTCAGACGGAACATACTTCAGATCTTCAAGGAAAACCCGTGAAAAAATCTTTCTATCGAAATGATAGGCTCGTTGATGTATCTGAACACAAGTAGACCTAACATTATGTGGGTTGTATGTCTATGTGCACGATTTCAGACGGATCCGAAAGAATCTCATGAAGTTGCTGTCAAAAGAATTTTCCACTATCTGAAAGGAACACCCAAGCTTGGTTTGTGGTATCCTAAAGATTGTAATTTTGATTTAATTGCTTATTCTGACAGTGATCATGCAGGTTGCAAAGTTGACAGAAAGTCTGTCTAAGGAGGCTGTCAATTTTTAGAAAATCGTCTCATCTTGTGGCAAAGCAAAAAGCAGACAACAGTCTCCACATCTACTGCTCAAGCTGAATACACGGCAGCTTACAGTTGCTGTTCACAAGTTCTTTTGATACAAAATCAGTTGTTGGATTACGGAATCAACGTTATGAAGACTCCCATATTCATCGACAACGAGGCTTGTCTAGGAATTGTGAAGAACCCTATCCACCACTCTAGAAGAAAACACATCGAAATTCGCATTCTTGTGATCAGAGATGCGTATGAGAAAGGATACATTCAATTGGTGCCGGTGAATACACTGCAACAAAAAGCTGTTATATGCATGAAAGCCTTCGAAAAAACTCGCTTCAACCAGTTGGTAACCTGGTTGGAAATGGTCAATTTCCTTGAATGGAAGTGATTAAAAAAGGGTTCTTTTAAGTTTTTTTAATAATAATAATAATATCATAAAATGTGCCCAACAAAATTTACAATTTTTTTCAAGCTCTGGATTCTTGAAAATAAAATTTTAAGGGGGGAAAACTTCTAGAAAATATCACTAAAACAGAATCCTTTGTTTGACACCTGCATGAGAAATGATAGAAAAACTGTTGACACTTTGTTTGATCTTAAAATAGAATCAGATTGAGGCCCAAGAAATGACATGTCAGTAGATTCAGCAATACCTTGAAGTAAACTGCGAATAGGAGACAAAAGCTAATGATCACACAAGAAATCAGGATACCCACAATGTTGTGCAACTTGCGGGTAACACGTTGCGGCGTATGGCTTAATGGTCTTAAATCTTGCATTGATAGATTGCGAAAGTCCGAGATTTTGGGTCTTTATATTTACTAATCATTCGGGGATATCATAGTTGCTCTTCTACTGCATCAAGATATATGCCGACCTAGACACAACTATGATATCTTTTCAGAAAAAAAGAGCCAATGCGGCCAAAACCCCACACAAATGAAGATCTCATGCGAGAATCATTCATGTGCTTAATTCATACCATCTAAGTTATCTGTCATAGACCTCGTTAGACTTTGGTCTCTTTGCTGTACGAAAGTACTGACCCGATCACCAATTGTCTATTGTTGAAATTTCAAGAACGAATGAAGTCAATACTCACCTACTATGAGGAACCTTTGCGCATACCTTGATCGCGGGGGTATGTTATGATGTGGGACTCACGGGCACAACATTCTGACAGTCCAGCATGAGTGGGAGAACATCGAATTTCTTGTCAATATTACCACAACATGATAAAACGTTCTCTGATCGCATGTTGAAAGATAGGTGCATGGATTTAAAAGGACAAACATACTGCCAGGTTTTCTTGTGCCTTGTTATTCAAGATATTTAATATTTTATCTCAATCTAACGAAGTGTTATCAGTATGATCTTCTGCAGGAAAGTCACAGGATCCGAATCAGTAAGCATAAGTTTTATGTGAAAAAGGAATCTTCCTTGTTAAAAAAATAATTTTCAGAATTCAAATTGCAAATCTTTATTTTTCTTAAACTTATTCTTAAATTTATGCACTACTTTTAACCAAAAAGGGCACTTTTTTCGAGAAAATTTGAGATTTTCGAGCGTATTTGTTTTCAAGCTTCTTAGACTTGAAGAAACCTTAAAAAATCTCCTAGGCGGCGTAATTATTGTTCCAGCATAATTATTAATTACGCTGGAATATAGTTTTGTATATAGATTTCAGTTCTCTTTTTGTGTAAATATTTTCAAAACTTTCAAACTCTCATCTTCTTCTTCATTCAACCGAAAACCCACTCTTTCAATCCTCAAACTTCATTAAGTAATCTGATTGGCTATTGTAAGATCAATATCGGTATGTTTTTAGTTTTCAAATGTTGATTGCTTATTGTTGAGTTTGTAGATCATCAATACAAGATCAGTTTTCATGGGGGTTTGTGGGTTTATCAAGAAATTTTTTAATCCAGCGTATTTATCTTGAATATGGCGTAAATTATTTTTGAAGATAGCGTATTTGTATGGGTCAACGAATGGCGGATTTAAGTCTTGAACGCGAGTTCAAGCAACAGACGTATTAGACAAATGCGCCGGTTAAGCTAGCGTAGTTAAACATCTACGCTGGCTATACTTAAATTCGCTATTCTATGATCTGCGTATATAATTCTCTTTTGGCATAATTATCACTATGTCTTATGTATATAGTCGTTCTTGTCCGGCGTAGTAAATATTGATGTCCAGCGTAATTAGTGGGAACTTATTTTTTATTTATTATATAAATATATATTTTGCGTATATTCTTTTGTATATATTTTGTTTTTGTTCCTTTTATTTTTATTTATTCCAAAATTTATTTTAATTTTATTACTGTATATATATATACATAGGTATATATATATATATATATATATATATATATATATATATTTATATATATATATTTTTTAGCTATTATGCCTTGCAACTGAAATCTAACTTGACTGGTTTTCACGTTTCAGAATGGCTCAACCATAGTATGGGATGGCACAAGAAAGCACAATCAGCCCATCACTCTAGTTCCTCCTGAACCCGATTTCGAAGATGTGATGTACTGGCTATCGCGGAGCAAAATAAGTTATGCAGTCTAGGCAAATCCAAAGATTTACTCAATCCACATAGAAGAGTTCTGGAGAACTGCAAGGGTAAGAACACTGAACTAGGTCAAGCACATCATCGTACGGTGCATAACAAAGAGATAAAAGTGACTGAAGAGCGGATTCGAAAGGTTCTCAGCCTTGGAGACAGCGCTAGTGACCCGTTAAAGCTAAGCAAAGAGGCAGTACTAGAAGGTTTTCGCGGGATGAACTATGTTGGATATTTTCGCAACAAGAACGAGATCAAAAAGTCGGGCCTTACAAAGGATTGGAGGTTCATCCTTCACACGTTCTACATGAGCATTTGTCACAGAAAAGGAGGATACGATGGGTTAAATTTAGAGTGGTCTGTGGCAATGCTAAATCTGTGCACAAATCAGCCCTTCAACATTTCCGGCCTAATTTTCTATTGCATGATTGACAATGTAAACAAAGGTGCATGGGCCATGTATCCTAGATTTGTGCAGTTGCTCGTTGATGATCAGCACCAGAACCTACCACGCGATGGAAATCTATATCAATTTCAGCTCCCCAAAGGAAGACAAATCACAGAGTTGAAAACAAAGGAGTGGGTGATGATGCATAACTAGATGTATTGAGAAGAGCGACTTCCTGTGGTTCTGGCTGCGTACAATAAGTACCGGGAAAAGGCAAGGAAAGGTAGAGAAGGTCGAGACATGCTTGTTGAAGTTGCAGAAGAGGCTGAAATAGAAGAGGAAATACCACTTGTTCGTAAGCGTAAAGACAAAGGAAAGAAAGTGGTTGAAGAAGAACCCTCAAAGAAAAGAAGCAAGGAAGATTCACCTAATCAGAATGGATCATGGGCGACAGTATTCGTGCTGGATCAACGAGAGAAGAAATCGAAAGAATGCAGGCCATCCACGCGGTTGCGGAGGCAGAAAATCGAGAAAGGAGAATGAAGAGAATAGAGATGACTAAATCTGAAACTCCTGTGGTAGTTACATCATAATAGGAACAGTTGGATCGATTCGTGGAAGGGCTTTTATCCGATCCCCTAGAACCCTCTCCAAGCAAGACCGTTGCGCCTAAGAAAAGAAAAATAGGTGAGGGATCCTACACAAATGTTCCACCGAACCACCTGTATCTGCTCAACCTCCTCCTCAGAAAGTTCCCTCAAGACCCATACTGTTTCAAGAGCTGTATAATCGTTTATCCAAAGAATTTGGTCTATTTCGTGCAAAGGAGTTTTGTTTGCTGAAGAATCAAGTAAATGATACTGATGTGCTCAAGAGAAAACTGAAAGGACAAAGAAAGAAGAACAAAGAATTGCACTCCTACGTCTATAAGCAATCAAAATTCATCTGATTTCAACAAGAGGGTCTAGAAAAACTGCATGAGCTAGTGTAGGAGCTGTATGTGTCAGCAAATCGAAAACCAAAGTACATAAGCGAAGAAATTTTCAAATTTGACATGTTCAGAGAAAGAGAACAGAAAAAGAAGGATGACAGAGTATAAAAAAAAGAAATGTCTTGAATCAGGCGTTGATGTTAGCTTTGGTGAAGACAGTGAAGAAGAAGTAGACAAAACCGAGATGCCAGCAGAGTTTCTTGAATGGGGTCTGGAAGATGATATGTTATATGAGATAGATGGCGGAGAAGAGTTCCAACCTCAGCATCCATATTGGTTTAAGAAAGAAAGAGCAAAGATGCCGGATTTTTATCAGCTGATCACAGTTGAGAAGACTGAGATCATTGATAGAATCATCAGCTGGAAATACTGCAATCTTACTGGATGGTTCGTGTTAAAGCGAATGGGTGGAGTAATTCAATACTTCTGAAATGCCAACGACATGCAAAGTTTTCCAACATGGGATATTCGAGAGCTAAGCAAGCATGATCTGATAAATCCTACAAACAGGAGCATTGGCGGAGACCTAGAGAGATTAATTCATAGAGAATGCATGCGTGGATTTTCTGTATTCAAGCCTCAACGCCCAAGAAGACGTGTGTAAAAGATCACCAAGGACCTGTTCACTTGAAAAGGAAAGATAACATGGGTAATCAATCCAGAAAAGTTGTAACAAGGGTGAAATTTCCTCCTGAACAGCCTGTGACTCTCACTAACTTCAAGAAATGGTTTTATGATGGCAAAACGGGTGAAGCAGGCATTAGGTCAAATTCAAATGAAGACATCCGTATCCTGGATCCTATGGACATATTTATGTTTTGCCTTTCCGATCTGAATGTCCTGTACGAACACAAGATAAACGTTGGAGCAGGAAACGAGTACCTTGAGGAAGGGATGCTATTTCAAAGGGCAGTTGTGCGTGTGCGAGCTCAAAAGATTGAAGTGATGGAAATTATGCTCAGAATGGATGCTCAGAAAGAAAAGGATGAATCAAGAAAGAAGAAAGCAGCTGAGCCTGAACCATCTTCCCACCAAGCAAAAATCCATTATCTGACTCCGATATTCAAATCGTTCCACCACGTTCAACTTCATCCACATATGAAGTCACTATGGAGGCCCAACCAACAACAAGTGAAGCTGTTATTAATCAATCCTATGAGGCAACAACGGAACAACCAACAGATCAAGCTCGGCCTCTATCATAAGCAAAAGGTCGAGACTCAGCCGCAGGCCCTGAAGCTCAGGAACAAGACTGAAGAATCTCAAGTACGCAACGGTCTAGGGGGGATATTGTTAGGACGTTTTGAGACCGTTGATACTTGAGTTTAATAGTTTGAGCTGGTTTTGTAATAGATAGTAAAACTAGAAGGGCCAAAAGTTAAATATGTGAAACTTGTAAGGAATCGGCATATTTAATATCCCAATAAATACGTTGGGTAGTTAGATGTGTATATATATGAACATCAATGAAAACCCTAGTCCAAGGTTCTTGGACATATTTTTGGTAATTGCTCTTGTGTTGTGATTCTTGTTCTTGTGCTTAATCTGTATATCCAGGTGGTTCTAGTGATTATATCTTTTGGGATTCCATATACAACACTTGTTGTTTGATCCATACAAGAATCTTCATCTTCATTCTTTGATTTTTCTTAACTTTTACACATCCAAACAACTAATCTATAGTTGTTTGGGTGATAACAATCAACCACTGTGATCCGAATCTGTTTTGGGACTCACAAATGGGTCTTTAAGTATTAAAACCAAAAGTTTTGACACCAAATCAGGTTGTTTAACTTCAAAAATATAGTTTGACATGTCAGACTCATCATAAGACCCATTCGACTATTCGGACCCATATTTGCGCACATGCTTCGTTAAAATGGCGTAAAACCATTTTAACTAGTCGTAACGGGTCAAAACACTTCAAAACACTTTGCTCATTTGGTTATAAACCACATTCTATTCGATATTCCGTTTAAACCATAATTAAATATACGTTAATTTATAATTATACAATTATCTAGGAAATACTAGAGCTATTTAAGCACGCTTAAAGTGCATCATCAACAACCAAAGTGAGTACTGTTTTCAAATTGTTTTGGGGTGCTTCATATGTGCCTAACTATTTTCAAAGTTATAAATTCACTATTTAATGGCGTGTATGTATATATTAATTAGCACTAAAGGTTTGATACCCATTTTCGTTTCCTGTCGGTTTTGTTTCTTTATCGAAGTTACCTCTGGGAATGATAGAAACTGTGTTATTTTTGACAAATCCTTCTTGGGTTTGTCCAACAGTCAGCAAACTCTTGAATGTGTTATGGCCGTGCTTGTTTATTTAAAAAGGACAAAGTTTCCCATATATAGCCATACACATTGTTTTGTTAACACAAGTTCTATAAGTTTTTGCCATCCAAAATTTGTGATACATATTTACTACAAGTTTTATTACGGAGACCACAATGCTACAATACTAACCATTTTTGCCATGTATTTGGTTATAAAAACATACTTTTCACATCAACTTTTGTAGTTGGTTAATGTATAACTAATACTAAACTTTTTGCCATGTACATGGCTACAAAACCTATGTTACTCACCAACTTTATTGTTGATTGTCTACTTCACGTCAGATTCAGGTATTAATGGACAATGAGATTCAAGCATGCTACACATAGGAATGCACTTTGGCCTTACTTTTGCTTCAATCTAAAAACTTTCACTTGTAATCCTATATGTTCGAAAACAATTTAATGTATTTGTTTAATATAAAGAAACTTTAAATTAGTACCATGTGTTGTGAACAATCTTGTTACGTGACTCCCGGATGTTTTTGCAGCGGGTTTTATACACAGTCGGGGTATTACTGTTAGTGTATATTCTGTGTGTCCGCCACTGTGCGAATAGGCTAGATAAAGCGTGTGTTGAATATTGTATAGTTGAGAGTTAGATTCGAACACATGACACTTTGGAAAGGACGGGAGTTCGTTCATACGAATTAGGAGTCATCCGAATGGATGAGTAAACCGTGCAAACTAGTCATCCGCTCCAAAGGGTACCTAATGTCTATCTATAGTGAGTTATGTGTTTGAAGTTGATAAGTTTTGGGGAAAGGCTTCTCTCCAGCTTGTTAAATGATGTATGCTCTTTCGGTATGAATAGCTAGATATAGTGTGTGTTGAATATTGTATAGTTGAGAGTTAGATTCGAACACATGACACTTTGGAAAGGACGGGAGGTCGTTCGTACGAATGAGGACTTATCCGCACGGATGAGTAAACCATGCGAACTAGTCATCCACTCTAAAGGGTACCTTATGTCTACCTATAGTGAGTCATGTGTTTGAAATTGATAAGTTTTGGGGAAAGGCTTCTCTCTAGCTTGTAAAATGATGTATGCTCTTTCAGTATGAATCAAATCTTTCTATTTTTCCTTATTCTTACGAGATTTCTACCAAACCAACTTTAACTTATCCAAACTTCTGTCTAAATGCGCCGGATCCGGAACTTTCAGTTACAACCAACATCAAAGAAAGTACACCAAAGGTTAGACGAAGCTAAAAGGATAGACAAAGCTGTAAGAAACAGCTCATTCGGTAAAGCAGGTAGCTCCTTTTAAATAGCTACGATACTCCCCGACATAGCTAATATTGGGATGCTTCTATGAAATTTTGGGAATTTTTGAAAGTCTGATCATTGTAATCGCTAATTTATTAGTTAAATACAGTTTTAAAGGTAATTTATTAAAACTAATAAATGAGTTTAATAAATTCTGAAATATTTTTCCTAAATTATATATATTATTACAAGTTTATATCAAAATTTTTAGAATTTTATTGGAAATCCATAATTGTTTATAAAAATTGGAATTTAAGATTTATTATTATTAATAAAACTGGAAAATAAATGTTTAATGAACCCGCCGAAACTTGTAAACTGGCCAAGGGCTTAATTGGCAATAATTGGAAATTCAAAGTAATTCTGGACTATTCCGGGGTAAATTGGGTTGTTGGGGTACATTAAACGCTATTTTGGGAAGTTTCTGTGACAACCGGCAAAATAATAGTAAATTCCGTACAACATAACAACTTGATTATACAATTTATTGCGTTCCTTACAATTTAATTAATATATGATTAGGTCGCGTAAAGTCTAGCAATCATAGGACAAGGTTAATTATGCCAAACAAATCGTTACATTCTTCACGTTGCGAGAAAATAACAAACTATGTCCAAATATGTTGGCAAACTGCTTAAAACACTATTCACCATAATACACTATTCATGCCAGCAAGTTTCTGAAAACTGTCGGAACGAGCAACTAATGACACGAAAGCATTTTACAGTTGAAATACAAATAAAAATCCCTAATTAGGGACATTTAATATAAAAACACTTTAACTTTCCGAAAAACACGTGTCGTCAAAATTCGTCTGAATCGCGTTTAAATATAAGAAAGTAAATTTGTCCCAAACGCCAAAACTCAACACTTTAAGGGACATAGGGCATATAATACTATACACCCTAAATAAGCTCGGGGATATCAATGGAATGTCCCAAACATAAGCTTCCGATGATACGCCATAGCGGGCACAACTTGTCTGATCCGACGAACTAGTAGGAAGCATCCTTACCATCCTAACGCCTAAACGATCACCCAGTGAACTAGTTAAGAGTATTTCATGTCCGAAACAACATTGGTGGTGCCATATAATAAGCCGAGATGACGTTTCCGGTACTAGAGCACACTTTACATATATTGTCCGAAAGTGACCCGACGACCGACCTAATAATATTTTTACCGCCCGAAGCTAATTCCAACTAGTCAAGGGAATTATTTTATGCTAATTAACATCTAAAACCACTAATTACTCCCTAATGGTCCAAGACCAATCACTAATCAATACACTTAACTAAATTACCTAAATATCTACCATTTTACCACATGTTGAATACAAAAATTTATACATTACCCCCGCCCCGTTCAAGAAATCGATCAACAAGTGGGCCACACCCACTTGTTTCGTTGTAGAAAATGTAAGATACATAGCATGGTTGCAAGATTTAGATGATAGATGAACTCACCTCTATAAAACCTAACTTCATCATCATACACCCTAAATAAGCTTGGGGATATCAATGGAATATCCTAAACATAAGCTTCCGATGATACGCCATAGCGGGCACAACTTATCTGATCCGACGAACTGTAGGAAGCATCCTTACCATCCTAACACCTAAACGGATCACCCAGTGAACTAGTTAAAAGTATTTCATGTACGAAACCACATGGTGGTACCATATAATAAGCCGAGATAACGTTTCCGGTACTAGAGCACACTTCCCATATATTGTCCGAAAGTGACCCGACGACCGACCTAATAATATTTTTACCACCCGAAGCTAATTCCAACTAGTCAAGGGAATTAATTTATGCTAATTAACATCTAAAACCCCTAATTACTCCCGAATGGTGCAAGACCAATCACTAATCAATACACTTAACTAAATTATCTAAATATCTACCATTTAACCACATGTTGAATACAACAATTTATACATTACCCCCGCCCCGTTCAAGAAATCGGTCAACAAGTGGGCCCCACCCACTTGTTTCGTTGTTGAAAATGTAAGATACATAGCATGGTTGCAAGATTTCGATGATAGATGAACTCACCTCTATGAAACCTAACTTCATCATCATATTTCTATCACTTTCAAACTCCAAAAATTCAAAAATCATATTCCCTTTTCCCCTTCCATTTTCGGCAGCCCCAAAACAACCATGACCCTTCCTTTTTAATCCACAAAACCCACCAAATTAAGCTTATAAAACCCACCATAAGACCCGTCAAGGAAGGTGCAAGCATGGAGGACTTTTAGAGCTTCATTTGGAGCTTAATCTCTTCTTAATCTTCATGATAACAATAGCAAAGTTGTAAGATCATTTCTCACCATTTTCTAGCTTTATATGTTATGTAGAATACCAAAGTACAACTTGATCATCTTGAACTCCAAGAAAACCAAAGCTTAAAACCTTAATCATAACATAAAAAGTATACTAATGTGATGTATTTTGTGTTGATCATGTTGCTTAGTGCTAGTTAGCTTATATATTCTTGATGATTATGTTAAAGTAAGTTGTTTAGCTTGATAATATTGTATGGAACTTGATTTAAAATGGTGATTTAAACAACTTGATGTTTAAATCTTAACAAGATCATCATCCACATGATAGATGAACTTTACTACATAATAAAAGTGACTTTTAACATTTTATAACTTTCATGCAAACTAAAAATCATCATTTACACTAAGATGGTTTTAAAAGTTTGTTAATCAATGTTGTTTATATGAAGGATAAAGACTTTAAAGTGTGTTAAATATGATGGTGTGAGTAATCTTGTCAAAAGATTTAAAAGTGTTATGATATTATTATTAAAAATATGGTTAAAAATATATATAAAGTTCAAGGATTATGTGGATAATTATGCGAGAATTGTCACATATAAAAATTGAGTCTTTGAAACTTGATTGGAAATTGATTGAGATTAAGGAATTTAAACATGCTTAAAATACATTTTAAAAACGTGGAAATGCAATAATTTAGGGGAAACTATGGCAAAATTTTTCTAAAATCTAATCGCGATTAAAGTACGATTAACGGGGTAATTAATGGGACTAAACGCCATTAGTGACCTTAGTTAGTAATTAAGGAAGTTTAATAAAAAGGGTTAAGCCCTAATCTTACAAGAACTTGTATAAACACTTATATAGTTATAATTTAAAAAGAGTTATAAAAGGTGAAATGGAAATTTTATAAGTATAAATATATTCTTAAAAAAAAAATATATTCATGTTTAAAATATACCAACTTATGTGTATAAATACTTGTACAATTATGTGTATGTATTAGAAGTTAGGAAGAATACTAACTAAAATAAAAATATACTACACAAACAATCTCCAAATACGGAATACCAATACGTATAAATACAGTATAAATACCAAATAATATGGTATACAAATACGTATAGAAACCAAATAATACTGTATAAAAATACGTATAAATACTTATACCAAAACCCTTAGTGACACACAAGAATTACAAGTAGTGTACATGCACAACATATACGTGCAAATGCATACAACAAAACAATTTGCATATACAATGCAATATTTTCATATACCATGGAACAAATACATACAACAAAATAATTTGCATATACAAAGTAACAATTGCATATATAATGGTGCAAATGCATAAAAAAAATAATTTGGATACACAATGCAATAATTGCATATACCATGGAACAAATGCATACAACGGAATAATTTGCATATACAAAGTAACAATTGCATATATAATGTTGCAAATGCATACAAAAAAACAATTTGCATATACAATGTAATATTTGCATATACCATGAAACGAGGACGTAGAAAAGACCAATTTACATATACAAAGGAACACATACGTATACATGTGAACGAGGTTCGCTATGCTTAAAATATGTATTGGAAGAATATACAAAACACGAAACGAACTTATAACATGCACGACGCGGAGACTCTCATGGGCTAGGCCCACTCATACCGTGTGGATCATGGAGACTCAAATGGGCTAGGCCCATTCTCACTTGTGCGAGACACAAAGACTCTCATGGGCTAGGCCCACTTATACTCGTGCGAGGCACAAAGACTCATGAAGGGCAAGGCCCATTCGTACACTTGATGGATACGAAATATATATAAAAGAAGTGTGTGTATATATATATATATATATATATATATATTAAAACAAAAATACGAAACAAATGCCAACATATTTAAAATACGCAAAGGGATACAAAGACTTAACTTAAACAATAACGTTTAAGATGAACAACGTATACCCATTTAACATTAACTCAAGTGTCTAATGAATTAGAGCACTTGTAGGTTGATACGCGGTTTGGATACCTGAATTTCTAGCATATAATTATGGACGCAAATCAGTGAGTACATGTCCCCCTTTCTTCTTAAATGCTTTCGGTTTATAACTCTCGGGGGGAAATACATGTTTTCAATGGTATGGTTTAGCTATGGAATGAAATATTAGATCATGTGCGAATAGGGTATCTCTTAAGTGCCATTAATCTTTTATAAGACCTACGAACAAAAGTGGTAGATCTATCGGGTGTACCGCGCCCCACTCATGGGTCCTTATGTGACCGCATGTAGTGCTTTTTGTTGTCCCAGCCGGGTGGACCGGAAGAAATCGTCTAGGGTTGAGTACTTCCTATGTCATCACACATATTAATGTCCTTGCAAAACATTAATGATGATCAAGTTGATTGACGCTTTACATACCACATATTTTCACTTATGAACTCTCAACGTTTTTAAAAATTCAATTGGAGTGCTCACAAAACCGCATGAAGTCGCAACTTTTGGTGGAAATTGAAGTGGACCTTGGCGCAGTCATTTAAGAAGTTTTCAAGGTTACTTGTAGTCGATGTCATCCGTATTTTGGAGGGTTTGGTCTATATATTCCATCTTCGAGCGGAATATAGGATGCAAAGCCTTAATGTTTTAAAAGTTATTTAGAACAAGCTTTTTGTAAACTTAAAGTTATTTATGACGTCTTTTATTTCAAACTAACTTTTGGTTTGTAATGTTTATTTGTGGTGAATGGATGAGCATCGTGCAGACTTTTATTTCATATAGTTGTTTACTCATATCGTATGCAATGAAAACTAATCAAGTTCACATTGCGCACTTCCGCCTATGTATGGGTGTGCAGATTGGTATCAGAGCTTCGATTGTAGTGAACCAGGATTCCTTCTCGAGTTTAGTTTATAATCATTAGGATCCTCTCATGAAAACATTTTGATTTTAAAAACGGCTTTCATTGCATATACAGAAACGTAAGATCCACTAATAAAACTCTTTTCAAACAAATAATGCAAGGATATTATTTGGGGCATAGCCTATATAGGATAGACTTGCAAAACTAGTTTGACTCACACAGACCAATGTGATTACACTTTAAATGATTGCATGCTTATGTACCTAATAAGTAATGATATTATTTATTGATACATATATATATATACATATTGTACGGAATATTTTGCTAGGGTACGATGGCATCTTCGTCTAGTAGTGACATCTTTGATGACGCATCAGACGATGATTACCCACCTGTTATTAAGATCATATCTTCTTTAGATGAGTTAGACCCCGAGAGGACCCCGACTATGCCTCTGACGATGCTATGATGGAGGACGCTCCGGTAGTGGATGACGTGTTAGCTGTGGGGCCACAACTAAATGACTTTATGATTGTGGGACATCCCGACGGTGCACATATCATCGACTACATTCTGTTAGATGTCGTACCTATTGCTGCCATTCCACCTCTCTTTATTTTGTCCGACGACGAGGACGAGGTCCTCGTCTTTCATGTAGACCACCTGGGCGATGATATCGGAGATGGTGATTGACATTGCTATCCTAGAGGTTTCCTCACCCATTGTTACTATTGTACCCATCTCTTCATCGGATGCGCACGATAGCGTATCCTCCTATCCTATACGTCGCGCGGGATTGCGGGCGAATGCGACGGATAGGAGTTTTAATACCATTCCCATTGCCACCCCTGTTCCTAGACCGATCCCTACTTCCACTACTACCCCACCAGCTACTCCTATATCGCGACACACTCCTGAAATTCATGTCCCTCTTCATGCCATGGACATACCTTCTCCTCTTGTCGACACCCCACTACTCAACAGCATTTATTTGTTGAGCCCCCTTCCTCATACTGGTGCATCTGTCATTTTCACTCACGAGATTCCAGCACCACGTCCTAGAGAGGGATCTTCACGCCAGCCATTTCAGTCACCTACTCATATGTCCATGTCTGACCCTTACCACCCCAGTCACCACCCTACCTACACCAGGGTCGATCTCATTCAAGCCCTACAGTTGCAGATTCGGCTCCCATCCCGAAAGGTCTAGGAGTTGGAGAGTTTCTGTGATACTTTGCCATCACCACCACCTACCTACCCACCTACTCCACCACCACCATCATCACCACCACCCCCGTCTCCACCACACTCACGTCCGGATTTTGGCCTTGAGGCTCGTGTGCTGACCTTGGAGTAGCGAGCCAACCTCTCTGACACTCGTGTTAGCCGCATGGAGGATGAGATGGATCATCTCCATAGTTTGGTCGTTCCTACCCCACCCCTTTCGCTTCCCGTACCGTAGTTTTATTTTATTGCAGGTACTAGTTACGGGACTAGAAGACCCGCTTTTGATGTGTATATGAAGACTAGGTGCAAGCTATCGACACTTGAAGACTTTTGAGGACCGATGGGAAGAAAAGATTTTACCACTTTTATGTATTATAAACTTGTATGACCAGGGTTATATATTCCCGTATCCTTTTGTTTTCCTTTCCCGAAAACAATGTAACAAGTTGTCGAATATATATGAAAGCTTGGCATTATGCTTTTCTTTATTACATATTGTGATTTACTTTATGCATGTCTGGTTATTATGGATGATGTTTGGTTGACATGATGATTATTTATATATTATATATATCTTAGCCGATAATATTTATTATTAAATATTTCTCTAACACCCTTCGATATCTATTACAAGAAGACGATGCTACCAAGACGCAGGACCAACGCGAACGCACTACCAACGACTGAGGCTGAGCTAAATGAGCGCATCTCCCAGGCGATAGCGCAATATGAGGCTAACCGCTCTGAGCACAGCGGTGGAACTGGAGGTTCGTCTGGAGGCAACCCCAATAGTGGTAATTTTTGGTTGTATATGACACCATACAATACTCTCGTTTATTCCATTCGTGCCTTTGACAATGCTCATTCATAATCTGTTCGTACAATGTTTCAGGTTGTTCATACAAGCAGTTTTCAGGCTGCAAACCTCTGAATTTCGATGGCACCGGAGGTGCCATAGCATTGTGCACTGTATAGAAAAGACCGACTCGGTCATAAGAATGAGCAAGTGTCCTCCTGACCAAAGGGTCACATATGTTTTCTGGGTTATTCGTAGATGGAGCACTGTCATGGTGGATTCTCCTAGTCCAAACCCAAGAGGAAGATGCTGCTTATGCTATGATGTGGGATGAACTCAAAGAATTGATGAGAAAGAAATATTGTTCAAGGGCTGAAATTCAAAAACTTGAGACTGAGTTTTGGAATCTAAAGATGATCGGAGATGATATTGCTGGGTAAACACAACATTTCCATGACTTGTCAAGGGTTGTTCCATATCTGGTGGAACCAGAGTTCAAAAGAATCGAGCGATACATTTGGGGACTTGCTCCTGAGATCTTGAGCATGGTTACTTTTTCTAAGCCTTCTAATATCAGTGAGGCAATCGAATGGGCTGTTAGTCTCACTAAGGAGGCTGTTTGTTTAGGAAAGTTGTCAAGGACTGGGGCTAACAAAAAAGGAAACTCATGTGGAGTCCACGAATGAGGGAAAACGAAAGTTCACCAACTTTAAGAAAGGCACCCGAGCGAACAACAACAACCAACCCAACAAGCGAAGGGAAATGAACACACCTAGGGAAGCTAAGTCCTTTGCAGTAACTAATGCAAGTGGTGGTAGAGGTTATACGGGCTTCTTACCGAAATGTGATAAGTGTAATTATCACCACTTGGGCCCTTGCAAAAACACCAAGTGTGACAAATGTGGTAAGACTGGGCACATCAAAGAGACTTGTTGGGTGGGTGCTGGACGTGGAAATAGAAACCAAGGTCGTAACAGAAATAACAATCAGGGTGGAAGTAGGAATGGCAAAGGTGAAGTATGCTACAGGTGTGGAGAAAAGGGCATTATCGGAAGGATTGCTCGAAAGAAAACTAGGCTCGAGGAAAAGCTTTTGTGATAGGAGCGAAGGTACATGCCAAGACCACATGGTTACGGGTACGTTTCCTATAAACCAACACTTTACATCCGTTCTATTTGATACGGGTGCCGACTTTAGTTTTATATCTATAGAGTTTAAAAATATACTTGGCCTAGATTCGAGTAAACTAGACATTCCATATTCTATAGAATTAGCGAACGGAAAACTTGTCGAAACGGGAGAAATTAATAGAGGTTGCACACTTGAACTTGGAGCGTGAAAATTCTCTATCGATCTTTAACCCGTCGACTTGGGTAGTTTTTACATAGTTTTCAGAATGGATTGGTTGTTCGACAACCGGGCGGGAGTGGTTTGCCATGAGAAAACCATCTGCATCCTTTTACCAGATGAAGAAACACTCGTCGTACATGGAGAAAAAGGCGAGACGTCCTTACGAATTATTAATTGCATGAAGGCACAAAAGTGTCTACATAAAGGTTGTATAGCCTTCCTCGCTCATGTAGTAGACAAAGAAACTAAGGAGCCGAAGTTAGAAGACATTCTGGTCGTGAAGGAGTTTCCAGAAGTCCTTCCAGAAGACTTGCCAGGACTGCCTCCACAATGCCATGTGGAGGTCCACATCGATGTGGTGCCAGGAGCGGCACCAGTGGCGAAGTCTCCTTACCGACTAGCTCCGTCCGAGATGCAGGAGCTATCCACTCAACTTCGGGAGTTGTTGGATAAGGGATTTATTAGACCAAGTTTCTCACCTTGGGGAGCTCCAGTATTATTTGTTAAAAAGAAGGACAGGAACTTACGGATGTGCATAGACATTGGGAGTTGAACAAACTCACTATCAAGAATTGATACCCCTTAGAGAGAATTGATGACTTGTTCGATCAGTTACAAGGCTCAAGCTTCTATTCCAAGATTGATTTACGATCAGGGGACCATCAGTTGAACAGCGTGTGCAAGCCGTATTTGGATAAGTTTGTGATGGTATTATTCATGACATATTAATATATTCGGGATCGAAGGTCGAACATGAGCGACATTTACGAACTATCTTGGAACTTCTGAAGAATGAATAGCTTTATGCAAAGTTTTCCAAATGCGAATTTTGGATTCGTGAGGTAAAGTTTCTCGGACACATGGTGAACGAGAAAGGAATTCATGTCGATCCTTCCAAGATTGAGGCAATAAAGAATTAGGAAGTGCCTAAGACGCCGACGGAAGTGCAACAATTTTTGGGATTAGCGGGTTATTACGGACGATTTATAGAGAATTTTCCAAAGATTACCCAACCGCTAACGTCCTTGACTCAAAAGGATAAGAAGTTTGATTGGGGAGACAAAGAAGTTGCATTCCAACTATTAACGGACAAACTCTGTGATGCGCCAATCTTATCTGCACTAGACGGTACCGATGACTTTTTCGTATATTGTGATGCACACATCTAGGTCTCGGTTGCGTGCTGATGCAATGAGACAAAGTCATCGCGTACGCATCTCAACAACTTAAGGTGCACGAGAAAAAATATACCACGCATGACCTTGAACTAGGTGTGGTGGTATTCGCGTTAAGAATCTGGCATCATTACTTATATGGTACTCGTTGTACAATCTTTACGGATCATAAGCGTCTGCAACACATATTTGATCAGAAGGAATTAAATATGTGGCAAAGACGATGGGTTGAGTTATTGAACGATTACGACTACGAAATTAAATATCACCCGGGCAAGGTGAACGTAGTGGCGGACGCGTTGAGTCGCAAAGAACAAGTAAAACCTTTAAGGGTTCGAGCCTTAGAGATGAACATACAAAATAACCTTACTTCTCAGATTTGTGATGCATAACAAGAAGCACTTAAACCTAATAACCTACCAACCGAATCGTTGCACGGAATGGAAAAGCAGTTGATACTAAAGGAGGATGGAACATTATACAGAATGGGACGAATTTGAGTTCCATACTTTGGTGATCTACGGGTAGTTATTCAAGATGAAGCACATAAGTCAAAGTACTCTATACATCCCAGATCAGATAAGATGCATTAGGATTTAAAGGAATTCTATCGGTAGCCTAACCTTAAGGGCGACATTGCTAATTATGTCAGAAAATGCCTTACTTGCGCCAAGGTTAAGGCGGAATATCAAAAGCCTTCAGGACTACTACAACAACCTGAAATTCCCATATGGAAATGGGAACAGATTTCAATGGATTTATTACTAAGTTACCTAGGACCTCGAGGGGTCACAACATGATTTGGGTTATCGTTGATCAACTGACAAAGTCTGCACACTTCTTACCTATCCGTGAGAAGGATAGCACGGGAGAAACTGGCGGAATTATACCTCAAAGAAATCGTAGCGCAGTATGGAGTGCCTATTTCTATCATATAGGACCAAGATGGTCGATTCATGTCAAGGATTTGGCAATAATTCCAAAAGTCCTTTGGATGGTGACTGGATCTTAGTATGGCCTTTATCCTCAAACGGACGGCCAAAGTGAACGGACGGTACAAACTTTGGAGGATATGTTACGTGCTTGTGTGATGGATTTGGGTGGAAGTTGGGATACCCACTTGCCCTTATTGGAGTTCTCATATAATAACAGCCATCACACTAGCATTCAGGCGGCCCCATTTGAAGCTATATGGACGGAAGTGCCAGTCACCACTATGTTGGGCGAAGAATGTAGACAAACAGCTCATTGGTCTAGAATTAGTCCAAGAAACTACGAACAAAATCTTTTAGATACGAGACTGTATCAAGGCGGCTCGTGACCACAAAAGAGCTATGCCAACAAGCGACGAAAGCACTAACTTTTGAAGTCGGAGACAAGGTATTATTGAAAGTATCGCCTTGGAAAGCGCTAGCAAGATTTGGTTAACGTAGAAAGTTGAACCCACGCTACATTGGACCCTTCAAAATCTTGGAAAAGATTGGAACAGTAGCGTATAAGTTAAAGTTACCGGACGAGCTCAGTAGCGTACACGACACATTCCATGTGTCTAATCTCAAGAAGAGTCCTACATAGGAAACAGTTATCATTCCAGCAGATGAAATTCACATCGACGACAAACTCCATTTTACTGAAGAACCCGTTAAGGTTACGGACTGGATGGTCCACAAGACACGGAGAAGTCGTATTAAACTGATTAAAGTTCGTTGGAACTCACGTCACGGCCCCGAATATATGTGGGAACGTGAAGTTCAAATCAAGTCCAAGTACCCGTATTTGTTCCAAGGCTCCCCTACAAATAATAACACGGTCTGAATTTCCGGACGAAATTCTTTTAACGGGAGGAGAATGTGACAACCGGCAAAATAACCTAAAACTTTATTATACAATTTATTGTGTTCGGTACGACTTAATTAATGCATGATTAGGTCGCGTAATGTCTAGCAATCACAAGACATGGTTAATTATGCCAAACAACATCATTACATTCTTCACATTGCGAGAGCAACTTTTGTGAACGGGGGATCGGCTCCTCCAATGAGCAACTGGTCTGGCCTAACTCAGCTAACAGAGGTGGAATTCATTGCTAGAGAGGATGACAAACGAACAAGTGAGATGTAACTGCTCTGAATGTATTGATTGATGTGCAAAGTAGAAGGCAAGTAAAAAAAATCAGCAGGGCTTCGCCATACCAACTAACCTAACACTATTAGCTCTAACAAAACACTCCTCTATTTATAGGTAGACATGACTCGCACTGGAGTGTGAAACAGAGACTGTGACTCGTGCGAGTGGTTGCCTCACTTGTACGAGTCATCTGACTCACCCGTACGAGTCATCTAAAAAATACATAAAAGAAACAATAACATTTATACATATGACGTTTAATCCCTGTATTCAATATCGACATATCCTAGACGTAGGCAATAGACATAATGCACCAACAAACTCCCCCTTGGATGTTGCCGCAGTCTGGATAGTCTTCAAACAATATTCATATGATTTGACGCTTAATGACCAAAAAACCTCTTCGGTGGCTTGCGACGCTCCTCAAAAGCTATTGGCGTTTGATCTGTCGGAGGAGGTCGGTTCACTGTATTGCCAAACCAAAAACTTCTTAGCGATGCTATATGAGTTCGCTCAACAATCCTAGCTTCCTTCCTTTCCTTCTTTTTTTGCTCAGTTTCCTCCAGCTTCCTCCAAGAAGTGTTCCATGTCGATCCTGAATGTATATCATTGGCAAAGCAGACATTAACAATCTTCTGAAACGGGAGTGCTTGCTCTTTATCTTTCTCTTCGTAGCTGATCTTGCTGTAGAACAAGCAATCTATATCTTTCTTCGCACAATTTACTAGCCACATCGGGTCTAGTACTCGAATGCCACGCCACAACCCATATATTAGTTTGTGGGCTATGACGGCTTCGGATAGCTCCTCCGTTATCTTCCACGAGTCATCATCAGGGGGCACACAAACTACAGCTTCTCCTGTATTAGAATCATAGTGCCGCCACTTGAAGATTTTGCGGAAATCCTGCTCCATCTGTATCATAGGCAGATTCTTCATTACTTTCGGCCTCTTTACGATGAGCATAACAACCTTCTCTTTAGTCACTGGATCTATCTTCGTAATGCGTCTCGGAAAGTGAGGTTTCCAGTGTATAAATCCATAAGCAGCTTCAAGCTTAATCAACTTCCATAGCCTTTGGTCGTTAAATTTCATCTTCAGATTTATCGTCTTTGTTTGCACCAGCTCTTTGATGTCCCAATAAGGCAAGGATATGATGTCGCTCAAATATTTAAAGTACTAGATTCCAAACTCTCTTTTGATCGCGTAAACGTTTAGTTCTTCAATCCAACCCCAGCTTATAATGTCCCCTAGAGAAATATCTGCATCACGTGTAAAGAACGCTAGAGGATGTTTGAACTTCCGCTCGGCTGGTGAACTCTTGAACCACTTCTTCCTCATTTCGGCAATTTCAGCTCTACTCAACTGTTGAGGAATAGTTCCCTGTTTAGCAGCTTCTTCGACCTTTTGTTTCAGCACATCAGCATTCTCTGCTGTAAACAGTTCAGTGAAAGTTGGGGATCAGCTCCTCCGATGAGTAACTGGTCTGACCTAACTCAGCTAGCAGAGGCGGAATTTATTGCTAGAGAGGATGATAAACGAACAAGTGACATCTTACTGTTTAACTGTTCTGAATGTATTGATTGATGTGCAAAGTACAAGGCAAGTAAACAAACCAGCAGGGCTTCGCCGTACCAACTGAACTAACACTTACTAGCTTTGACACAACACTCCTCTATTTATAGGTCGATATGACTCGCACTTGAGTGTGTGAAACAGAGACTGTGACTCGTGCGAGTGGTTGCCTCGTACGAACCATAAACCATACCAAATAACACCAAGTTTAAACTGGACTTAAAACGTGTTGTTTTTAACAAATTGATGGTTGATTTACAAGCTATTGGAGCCGATATTGACAGTTTTAAGTTCAATTTTAAGTTTCACCGGTACAATTTCACTAAATCTATGTTTTATGTCCGTTTGGTCCAAATCCGGCATTATAATAACTAAGAACACACAATAGTACCTTTCTCATCAAAAGAGGTGTGCGTATCAACCTCTTCAATGTAATGATACACGATATATGTCAAGAAAAATCAAAGATTAGAACTAGTTCGCACAAAATGCTCTCTCAGTCGCACAGTAACATAAAGTTGGTTGTGCGAATAAGAAGGCCTTTTATACTAGTTTAGTGTCATTCGTACAAACCAGAAGCTTGTGCGAATGAACACCAAAAGTCATTCGTACGGGTTAGTGATACTCATACGAATCAGTTCTGAAACTTTTTTAAACTTTTTAAACTCAGTTAACCAAGTCCAAGTTAATGACCCTGGTTATCTGATTTGCCTACCATGTCTAAGTTACTGACCTTGGTTGACCATGTTTGACCAAAACAGATTTATTTTAAATTCTAAAGTTTTAAATTAATGAACTTTGTTGACGTTTAGGTAAATTTTTCTTTTAAGATTAGATCCCAACCCATGGTCTTCAGATTCCCTTCAGCAAGACGTCGCCATGACTTCAACTATCAGTGTTTTCATCATCGGTAGACTAAAACAAAACTAAACACTAAGGAAACTGAAAATCTTTTTGGGTTTTGGAATTTTTGTCAAGAAATAACACAAGATACATATTTTTTGTGAGTTTTGTGTTAAGAGGATCATATCAAGTATTCAAACAAATCACCAGTACCGTTGATCTTGGTATACTCATTAGGCTTTTAACCAGATTTACCTAGATTGCTGATATACTAATCCACTTAAACCTCTTCTCGTTTCTCAACTGTTTCAATATATGTTAGGTAATATTAATAAGATGAAATAACTATATGCCCCATCTCAGAATATACTCCCGTATCGAGATTCTCAGAATATATCCAATTGGTATCTTTAAAGGGGTGAATTGCGAGATCTTGAGAGCTCAGGTTACTAATACCGTACAGACAAAGAGATGAAGGCTCGTCTTTAGGTGGTGTTCCTTAAAGGAATCGTTTGAACTGCAGATGTCACAAAGTTTATGACATAATCATTTTTATGCAGCTTTTGTAGGCGAATAAAGCGTGAAGTATTATACAAGTGCTAGGCCATTGCTGACGCAATATCAGAATAACTCGGATAATACCCCAGATATCGATTAAATATAAAGACCTAGTATCGCAGAATCTGGCATCCTCTCAAACGAAATTTCAGAGTACTAAGTTCGTATATCCGAGAGATGTTAACCCACAAATTATTCAGTTTTTCATTTAGGTTTATATCTTGAAAACAATTTACTGAATGAGTGAAGCCTATTAGCACATCCTCAGTAAGACCTGCTTAACTACTTGTTTAATCATTCCATATCTTTAGCATACTGTGACTGTCATCTTGATGTAATATGATCTCTCTTTTTCACAAAAACTCTTTTTAACTTTTATAATGTTTTTGTATTTTCCCAAAATTTCTCCCCCTAAAATCAAAAACATAATTTTGGATTTTTAGAGTTTTTAAGAAAAAGTATACATAAAAAGTCAAGCCAATGAGAATCACGTCAAGTTATCATCATCCTCAAACTCAACTCATATATATCCCCTGATGTCAGATTTCGTAAACCATTTAATTTTAAAAGATTTTTAAATCTTCTACGATCAAAGGCCTTGGTATAAAAATCTGCTTTTTGGTCATCAGTGTGGATTTTTCAATTCTAGCCAACTTTTTCTCGTAGCAATCGTGGATAAACTGGTGTTGAATCTCAATATGTTTGGTTCGAGAGTGTTGACATGAGTTTTTAGTGATATCGATCGCAGCCTTGTTATCTACATATATAGGCGTATCAAGATATTGCAGTCCGAAGTCTCTCATCTGTTGTTGAATCCAGAGAATCTAGGAACAATAGCGGGATGCTGAAATGAATCCAGCTTCACAAGTAGATAGAGCGACCACAGTCTGTTTCTTGCATTGCCACGTTACCAAACTAGTTCCGAAGAACTGGTAACCAGCCGTCGTAGATTTGGTGTTAAGTTTGCAGCAACCGAAATTAGAATCCGAGTAACCCACAAGATTGAAGTCGTCGTGTCTAGGGTACCACAAGACGGTGCTTGGAAATCCCTTCAAATATCTCATGATACGTGTGATGGCGAGCAAGTGTGAATCTTTTGGATTGGACTGATAACGGGCACACAAGCACATTGGATACATGATATCTGGTCGAGAAGCAGTGAGATACATCAAGGATCCAATCATGGAGCTTTATAAAGTTTCGTCAACTTTGACTCAATTAAGATCTGGACAAATGCGTGATTAGGAGCTAATGAGGTTGATACTGATTTTGCTCCTGCCATATCGAATTGCTCCAATATGTCATGAACATATTTCGTCTGATGGATGAAGATACCATCAGGCAACTGATCATCCTGAAGTCTAAAAAGAACATTATCTCCCCCATCGTGCTCATTTTAAATTTTCGCTCCATGACTTCTTCAAAGTATTTACACAGCTTGTCATTGGTCGATCCGAAGATGATATCATCCACATATATTTGTACAATAATCAAATGCCCATCCACTTCCTTCGTAATGAGGGTAGAATCTACAGTTCCTCTTATAAAGCTGTTGTCTGTAAGATGTCGTGATAGCGTTTCATACCAAGCTCTCGGGGCTTGGTGTAGACCATATAAGGCTTTTTTCAGAAGGTAGACTTTGTCTTTGTGCGTTGGATCGATAAACCCTGTGGTTAGCCGACATCCACCTCCTCTTATACTTTTCCGTATAAGAAAGCAGATTTGACATCCAATTAGTACACCTTGAAACCTTTCAAAGAAGCAAAGGCCAAGAATATGCGGATTGCTTCAAGAGGGCGACCGGGGCATAGGCTTCTGGGTAATCAATCCCTTCTTGCTGATGAAATCCTTGTACCACAAGTCGAGCTTTGTTTCGGACTACGATACCTCTATCATCACGCTTTCACTTGAAGACCCATCTAGTGTTTACCTTTTTGTGAGGATCTGGTAGGTCAACAAGCTTCCAGACTCCCAGTTTCTTGAATTGAAGCAGTTCCTCTTGCATTGCGTCCACCCATCTCTTTTCTTTCAACGCGTCTTTCCAGTTCCCCGGTTCTACCTGAGAAATAAAACAACTATCAGAAATTCTTGTTTAGAGTGGAGCAATACGAGTATAGAAACCACTTACATCCTTGTTGATCTGATTCCGAGTTTGCACGCCTGTTTGTAAGCTGCCAATAATATTCTCTAAAGGATGATATGTGTGACATCCCGGGTTTTTCGGATAACTTAAACGTAATACTTGTCAAACTAATTACGTGCTATGTGAACGAACGTGTACGAATTAAATGAATACGTGATGTGTGTTGTGTGATTGTTTTAGTAATTGAATAATTAGAGTAGATATGTACACGAACTGAACCGAACCGCGACACGAACCAACTTGATTCATTGTGACTCTAGGAGTTAACAAAGTTTAAACTTTGAACCCAAGTCTTCGGCTAAAAGAAAACAAGGATCAAACCCGAAGTCGCAAACACAAACCGAGATCAAACCTAGACTTAAAACTCTAACTGCTCGGCCGAGAACAACCTAAACCAAAAACCATTGCATGCAAAACCTAAAACTATTCGGCCAAGATCAAAACCAAACCAACTCACCCTAGTCCTTGGCCGCGAGATCAAGCCAAAACCCAAACCGAATCAATCCAAGTACTCGGCCATGAATGTTTATCCAAACCGTAACCACTATTTCCTTGGCGCCTATATATACAACTCACATGCATGCTCCTTCAAAATTCACAAAAACCCTAGTCGAAGATAGCAGCCGACGGCAGCCTTGCGATCGCAGACAGATCCCTTCCTTGTTCGTTCCTTCCTCTCGGTCGCAGCAGCAGCAACCATCGCCATCTTCACCTCCATTCAGTCGCGAGTTCAGTCCTTGTTCACCTCTATTCAATCAACAAAACAGCCCACTTTATCATCATCCTCTCGGTCGCGATCTAGTTGGATCAGCCGAGTCGTTCTTGTCCAAATCTCGGCTTGTCTGCCTAGTTATTCAAGGTCAGAATTATCTTTGATTACGAAATCATGTTCGGATATATACGCTTAAATGAATTGATTAGTTTGTTTCGGATATATATGCTTGAATGAATTGATTAGTTTGCTTCGGATATATATGTTTGAACGAATTTATTTGTTTGTTTTCGGATTATGTGTGTGTGTTAAATAATCGGCTGAACTGTCCATAGTTGCATGTATAGTTGTTTGCGGATATCATAAGTTGCAAGTGTGTTTTGTTTGTAAAAACTAGAAGTAAGAACTAGGGTTTGCATGGATAAGTTATTAGTAGTAAACTATGATTAAAAATCGGTTCTTGCTCGCTTAGGTTGATCAATAGGAACGGTTTATGCAAGTTGTAGTAATTGTATGCTGAAATCAGTTGCTGAGCAATAGTTACAGCCGACTTCATCTGGCTGTAACTCGGTCGTTAGTTGTCGAAAAAACGGATTTTCTGATGTCTAGAACATAGAGATTTGAATAAGGAATCTAATGGCGCTGGATTCATAATTTTCTGAAGTCGTTTGATATTTTTAAAGGGCCAAATAAGTTCAATAACTAAAACTGTGAAAATCCTGAAATTTTGTTAGTTGTTTATCGAGTTGGATTTTAAAATCAGTAGGGAGTTGAGTCATGATTTTTGTACAGCAACTAGGTACGGAAATTTCCGGGCAACTCCAACTGGAATTTTGTTAATTGGACGATCAGTGATTTTTAAATAAATTCTTCCGTGGACTGCAGTCAGAAAGCGGTAAATCTGACTGAAGCCTGGTATATTAATATTTATGGTTAATTGGTAAAGATTTAGGACTTGGAAAATTTATATAAATTTCTATGGTATAAATGTCACCTACTGTAAAAATCTTGGAATTTTTGGAATGTTAGAACTATTTTATAAAAATCCTAGAAAACAGCTGAATTATGAGTGTTAAGCTGAAATTGATAACTTGTGATTGTGTGCACCAAATTGTGGCATGAATTGGTTTATGGTTATGATAAGTTGTTTTAATCACTAGGATCACAGGAGGATACTTGTATGCATGTTTGAGTGTTAGATATGTTGTTTGTGTGTATCACTTGTGCGTGAATTACGTGTAGAATTTGTATTTGTGTGTTCACACACTAACTTGGAATTAACTGGTTTGTTAGGACGCAACTAGCGGTCCCATCTCTTATAACTTCTTTTGCTACACTAACCGAGCAACAAAAGGTGAGTTCACGGCCCTTAACTTTATCCGGTTTTTAAACAACAGGGGGAGAAACATGTATACACTCTCAAACTCAAACTCTTTACGTTATACGAATTTAACGTCACATAACTACTCGGTAACTAAGTTAATGTTAATGTAATGTTATGGTCACTAAGCAGCTTTATCACTTAACTCATCGTCAATCTCTCGGATCGTTAGTATTGGGTTTAATAGCGGGGGAATTATAAGTAGTACTACTGGGCCCGACGAGCCCCATCCGAGCTAGTCGCGCTAGCCGACCGGGTATGGTCAACGGGTGAATAATTTGGCCTAACATCGCCATGGTCAGTGATAGGCCTGGCAACACGGAGGCACAACAGTCAGCTTCGATCGCGAACACTTACGTGACATGACTTTAGGTTAGCTACCTATATATGTTAACATTGAACTTAATTACGAAACTATGATATTATCCCGGGTTTGGAATAATGGAAACAACTTAATATTCCGGGTTTGGAATATTGGAAACAACAACTTAATATTCCGGGTTTGGAATATTGGAAACAACGACTTAATATTCCGGGTTTGAAATATTGGAAGCAACAACTTATTGTTCCGGGTTGGAATAATGGAACCAATACGTTATCCCGGGCTAGGGATAACGGAGAAAACAAACTATAACCGAACAAACGAATTTACGAAAACCTGTGAACTCACTGATCTTTAATGTTGACACTTGTTTCTTTACATGTTTCTCAGGACACTAGGAGCTCTAGGTGCACGCACATGCATTGAACAAGACATCTTTTATCGAGTCTTATTTATCAATATTGTTTTGAGATTTTTCTTTGCTTTTGGCGTTTATGTTGGCGCCCGTTCCTTTACTTTACTTTATGCTTCCGCTCAAACTTTAAAACTGATGCTTCTGCTAAATATTGGTAACTAATTTAGACAATATAAAATCTACAACAAATGATTTTGGAAAACGTATTATCAAATCATATAGAGTCGTTCGACGTACTGGTGTTTCAGATTCTGGTTTGTTCACACGCCTCGCGGTAAAACTCCGCAAGTGGAAATTGAGGGTGTGACAGATTGGTATCAGAGCCACTAGCTATAGAGAACCAGGTTTGCATTAGAAGTAGACCTAAACTATAGCTAATATCACGACACTAGACTTAGTTTGGCACCGAATTATTATATCTTGTTATGTAATATACCACAACTGTGTTTGGTAGATTATGCCTTCATAATAAGAAATGAAAACAACTCATAACTAACTACACGACCTAACAGGCAATGTCATCATCCTCATCGTCATCATCATCCGACAGACTTACGCCACCAAGGGCACCAGGAAAGGCACCAATGGTGGAACCCATACCACCTTATGGTGTGGAGACACGCTCAGCGGCGAGGAAAAGGCTCGCTCTGGGGGAGGAGTCGTCGTTACGCCCAACCATTGCTGTACCGGTTGAACCGGTTAATCCTGTAGAAATAGGAATTGACATGCTTAGAATCCTGGTACATACACAACAAAAACAGTTAGAAAGAATGCAGGAAACCATCCTAGCACAAGGATGGATGATCCGACACCTTACCGGTAGGACCGACTCGCCCGAGGAAGAGCATCGTACGAGCAAGATAGCTCGCAACACCATAGCCAGAGATCTGCGTGCTGAGCAGATAAGAGCCGACTGGCTTGAGGACAGAGTCCTGGAAAATAGTTGGAACATTCAGGAACTGCAAAATCAAGCACTTGCACCAGCACCGGCCCCTCCAGTGCCGGTAGAGGAGGATCCGGAAGAGGATCCAGAGGAGGACCCTGAAGAGGATCCGGAGGAGGACCCAGCTGAAGAAGCTGGAAATGCCGCACAGGATGACGACAACGACAGTGACTTGGGGGATGGAGACGTAGACGACTGACACGTCTCGTTTATATTATTTGTTTTCCTTCAGTTTATTTATTTTCCCACTTGTGTTTAAACTTGAGACTTTATAGTGAATTCGTATGTTTGATTTGCACTCTTGTAAGACGTTGAAATTTCAGTTAATCAAGTATTTCTTTTGACTATTTAATATATTGAGTTGACGTAACTTAATAATTATTAAAGTACGATATAGGATAACTATATTGGATATATAGACTTATCGGGGTGTGTTTGTGTTGTGTTTCGAAGAGCTAAATGGCAACCGGAAGACGTGGAAACCTTAACTTGACTCCCGAAGAGCTAGCTGCCATAATTCAAGAGCACGTGAACGCAGCTTTAGCGGGTGTTCAGAACCAACCGGCAGGTAACCATTATTAAATTTTCGCGTGAAAATCTAATAGTGAGGCTAGTAAAATTCCTTGCTGACTTCCTGTTCTCTGTCAGCAGGAGGGGGCTTTAACCCTTACAAGATGTTCCTTGACGCAAAGCCAAGCAAATTCTCGGGGGCGGAAGGACCCATTGGACTGGTCCGCTGGATCGAAAAGTCTGAATCCGTTTTTGAAATGTGCAACTGCTTAGAGGCCAACAAGGTCAAATACGCGGCCTCAACACTGGAAGATGGGGCACTGACATGGTGGAATGCACAAGTCCAAACACGTGGACTTATAGCTGCGAATGCAATGGCATGGGCTGAGTTCAAGGCCCTAATTAAAGAGGAGTACTGTCCACGAGACAGAGTGCAACAGCTGGAGCAAGCCTTATGGAACCACAAGATGGTGGGATCGGAAATTGAAGCTTACACTGCAAAACATCATGACTTAGTATTTTTGTGTCCCAAATTGGCCAACACTGTGGAGAAAAGACTCGAGTTCTATCTTGGGGGTCTGGTTCCGAAAATTCAGGGTATGGTAATGTCTAGTAACCCTGTAACTGAACATCAAGCAATCCGATTGGCTCACAAACTCACCGATAAGGCGGTGGAACAGAAGAAGCTGCCAGCACGGGGTACAACTGAAGTTGCCCCGGATAACAAAAGAAAGTTTGAAGACTCAACTATTCGACAGTCTTCGTCATCTCATCCGCAGCAAGGGAACCAGAAACGGTTCAATCATTTCAACAGCCACCGAGGTCACCAAAATCAGCCCGCCAACAACCACAACAACAACAACCAGCATGTAGGCGGCTATGTAGGTCGAAAGCCGCAGTGCAATCGCTGCAATCTTCATCATCACGGCCCTTGTGCCGGAAACCGCTGCCAACGATGTGGCAAGGTGGGACATGCGGCAAAGGATTGTCGCGGGGAAATCATGTCCCGACAAAATCAAAATCAGCCCCAGGGTCAGCAGCAGGGTATAAACCGGGGATGCTATCAGTGTGGTAGCACTGCTCATTTCAGAAGAGACTGCCAACAGTTGTGTAACAACAACAATAATGGTGGAAACAACCACAACCACAATAACCACAACAACAATAATAACAACAACAATGGGAACGGTGGCACAGGAGGTGCTAAAGGTCGCGCATTTACATTGGGCCACGGAGAGGCCAGAAACGACTCGAACGTGGTCACCGGTAAGTTTCCCCTTAATGAACATTTTGCTTCTGTGCTTTTTGATACGGGTGCGGATAGGAGCTTTATATCTGAGTCTTTTAGGAAGAACCTAAATCTCACGCTTAAACCATTAGAGACCCCTTATGTTATAGAATTAGCCGATGGTAAATCTGTAGATGTGACCCAAATCGTATCCGGCTGTCAACTCAAACTCGCGGGCCACACTTTTACCATTGATCTGATGACAACTACTCTGGGTAGTTTTGACGTGGTAGTCGGAATGGACGGGCTATCCGACGTCCGGGCTGAAGTTCTCTGCTTCGAAAAATCTATCCGTATTCCGCTCTCTAACGACGAAATCTTGACGGTACAAGGCGATAAGGCAAGCGCCGTCACCAACATCATCTCTTACATGCAAGCGCAGAAGTATCTTCGGAGAAAGAACTCCTTCGCTTTACTCGCACTAATTACCGAACAGCCTAAGGACGAGAGACGTATAGAAGACATCCCTGTCGTCCGTGATTTTTCCGATGTATTCCCAGAAGAACTACCTGGTCTTCCACCACATCGACAATTGGAGTTTGAAATCGAATTGGCAAGCAATGCAACTCCTATCGCCAAGGCTCCATACCGACTAGCTCCAGCCGAGCTGCAGGAGCTATCTACCCAACTTCAGGAGCTATTAGAAAAAGGATTTATCCGACCAAGCGTTTCACCATGGGGAGCTCCAGTCCTGTTTGTCAAGAAGAAGGACGGGACTTTCCGCATGTGCATCGACTATAGGGAACTCAACAAGGTTACTGTCAAGAACCGATGCCCGTTACCTCGCATCGACGATCTATTCGACCAACTTCAAGGGTCCAGCTACTACTCTAAGATTGATTTACGGTCCGGTTACCACCAGCTACGCGTCAGGAAGGAGGATATCGCCAAGACGGCATGTCGCACTCGGTATGGCCATTACGAGTTCTTGGTCATGCCCTTCGGTCTCACCAACGCACCTGCGGTGTTCATGGACCTCATGAACCGCGTGTGTAAACCATACCTCGACAAATTTGTCATCGTGTTCATCGATGACATACTCATCTACTCCAAAAGTGAAGAAGAACATGCTGAACATCTACGGTTACTACTAGGATTACTCCAACAGGAAAAGCTATACGCCAAGCTTTCGAAGTGTGATTTCTGGATTCGGGAAGTTCAGTTTCTCGGGCACGTAGTGAATGAAAAGGGTATCCACGTAAACCCTGCCAAGATTGAAGCCATCAAAAACTGGGAAGCACCTAAGACACCGACGGAGATCCGCCAATTTTTGGGATTGGCTGGTTACTACAGACGCTTCATCGAGGGGTTTTCAAAGATCGCACAACCGCTTACTACCCTCACTCAGAAAGGTATCAAGTATACTTGGGGTGACAAGCAAGAAGCAGCATTTCAACTGCTGAAACAGAAACTTTGCAGTGCACCCATTCTGTCCTTGCCGGAAGGGACAGATGATTTTGTAGTGTATTGTGATGCTTCCATTCAGGGATTGGGATGCGTACTCATGCAACGCGATAAGGTCATCGCGTATGCGTCGCGACAATTGAAAGTTCACGAGAAAAACTACACGACGCATGACCTGGAATTGGGAGCAGTAGTGTTTGCACTTAAGATTTGGAGACACTACCTCTATGGAACGAAGTGCACAATCTTTACGGACCACAAGAGCCTCCAACACATCTTTGATCAGAAGGAGTTAAACATGCGACAGCGTCGCTGGGTCGAACTCTTGAACGATTATGAGTGTGCCATTCGGTACCACCCGGGTAAAGCTAACGTGGTAGCTGATGCCCTCAGTAGGAAGGAACACTTGAAACCTCGTCGTGTACGAGCCTTACAACTCACTATTCATTCGGGGCTACCCGATCAAATACGCAACGCCCAGTTAGAAGCAGTTAAGGAGGAAAACATCAAAGCCGAATCAGTGGGAAAAATGGAACGCGGTTGGGAAGTAAAGCCCAATGGAGCCCGGTACTTTATGAATCGCATATGGGTACCTCTCTACGGAAATCTCAGAGAGCTGGTCATGGATGAAGCTCACAAATCCCGATACTCTGGTCATCCGGGTTCGGATAAGATGTATCAAGACCTTAAAGCTGCGTATTGGTGGCCCAACATGAAAGCCGATATAGCCACCTACGTGAGTAAATGTTTGAATTGTGCAAAAGTCAAGGTGGAGTATCAAAAGCCATGGGACCTACTCCAACAACCTGAGATCCCAGTGTGGAAATGGGATCAGATCTCAATGGATTTCATCACTAAACTCCCGCGAACCTTGGGTGGTTGCGATACCATCTGGGTGATCGTGGATCGTTTAACTATGTCCGCACACTTCCTAGCTATTAAAGAAAAAGATAAGATGGAGAAGTTGACTCGCATCTACATTAAGGAAGTAGTTTCTCGGCACGGAGTGCCAACGTCCATCATCTCAGATAGAGATGCTCGCTTCACGTCAAACTTCTGGCAGTCACTCCAGAAAGCGTTGGGAACACGTCTGGATATGAGCACGACTTATCACCCTCAGACTGATGGTCAAAGTGAAAGGACCATACAAACCTTGGAAGACATGCTTAGGGCATGCGTAGTTGACTTCGGAAATAGTTGGGAAATCCACCTGCCTCTAGTAGAATTCTCATATAACAACAGCTATCATACGAGTATCTCGGCAGCACCGTTTGAGGCATTATATGGTCGTAAATGTAGATCACCGGTCTGCTGGGCAGAAGTCGGTGACAGTCAACTCACAGGCCCTGAGTTAATACTTGAGGCTACTGAAAAGATTGTACAAATCAGAAACCGCATGGCGGCGGCACGAGATCGACAGAAAAGCTACGCTGATCAACGACGCAAACCGCTCGAATTTCAAGTAGGCGACCGCGTCCTACTAAAGGTGTCACCCTGGAAGGGTGTAATCCGCTTTGGAAAACGGGGCAAACTTAACCCACGGTACGTAGGCCCGTTTGTAATCTTGAAACGTATCGGACCCGTAGCTTATCAGTTAGACCTTCCTGCTGAACTCAGTGGAGTTCACAACGTATTTCACGTGTCAAATCTGAAGAAGTGTCTATCAGATGAAACTCTAGTCATTCCATTGGATGAGATCCAAGTGGATGAACAACTACACTTTGTGGAACAACCTATTGAGATCATGGATCGTGAGATCAAAACTCGAAGGCACAGCAAAATTCCGATCGTTAAAGTACGTTGGAACTCTAAGCGTGGACCGGAGTTCACGTGGGAAAGAGAGGACCAAATGAAAAGCAAATACCCGCACCTCTTCGCAACTGAGCAGCAAACTAACGATACCAGTACCTAAATTTTCGGGACGAAAATTCTTTCAACATGGGGATGCTGTGACAACCTGGAAACTTCTCATACTTTCGTGTACTATTGTTAGCTAAATTCTAGTGCATGGCACTTGGAAATCTTTGTGTATGGCACTTGGGAACTTCTTGTAAACGAACTAACTCTTTGTGCGTGGCACTCTAAACATGTACGCTACATGCTAAACCGCGTTTACTCAATTTTCGGGACGAAAATTCTTTCAACATGGGGATAATGTGACATCCCGGGTTTTTCGGATAACTTAAACGTAATACTTGTCAAACTAATTACGTGCTATGTGAACGAACGTGTACGAATTAAATGAATACGTGATGTGTGTTGTGTGATTGTTTTAGTAATTGAATAATTAGAGTAGATATGTACACGAACTGAACCGAACCGTGACACGAACCAACTTGATTCATTGTGACTCTAGGAGTTAACAAAGTTTAAACTTTGAACCCAAGTCTTCGGCTAAAAGAAAACAAGGATCAAACCCGAAGTCGCAAACACAAACCGAGATCAAACCTAGACTTAAAACTCTAACTGCTCGGCCGAGAACAACCTAAACCGAAAACCATTGCATGCAAAACCTAAAACTATTCGGCCAAGATCAAAACCAAACCAACTCACCCTAGTCCTTGGCCGCGAGATCAAGCCCAAACCCAAACCGAATCAATCCAAGTACTCGGCCATGAATGTTTATCCAAACCGTAACCACTATTTCCTTGGCGCCTATATATACAACTCACATGCATGCTCCTTCAAAATTCACAAAAACCCTAGTCGAAGATAGCAGCCGACGGCAGCCTTGCGATCGCAGACAGATCCCTTCCTTGTTCGTTCCTTCCTCTCGGTCGCAGCAGCAGCAACCATCGCCATCTTCACCTCCATTCAGTCGCGAGTTCAGTCCTTGTTCACCTCTATTCAATCAACAAAACAGCCCACTTTATCATCATCCTCTCGGTCGCGATCTAGTTGGATCAGCCGAGTCGTTCTTGTCCAAATCTTGGCTTGTCTGCCTAGTTATTCAAGGTCAGAATTATCTTTGATTACGAAATCATGTTCGGATATATACGCTTAAATGAATTGATTAGTTTGTTTCGGATATATATGCTTGAATGAATTGATTAGTTTGCTTCGGATATATATGTTTGAACGAATTTATTTGTTTGTTTTCGGATTATGTGTGTGTGTTAAATAATCGGCTGAACTGTCCATAGTTGCATGTATAGTTGTTTGCGGATATCATAAGTTGCAAGTGTGTTTTGTTTGTAAAAACTAGAAGTAAGAACTAGGGTTTGCATGGATAAGTTATTAGTAGTAAACTATATTAAAATCGGTTCTTGGTCGCTTAGGTTGATCAATAGGAACGGTTTATGCAAGTTGTAGTAATTGTATGCTGAAATCAGTTGCTGAGCAATAGTTACAGCCGACTTCATCTGGATGTAACTCGGTCGTTAGTTGTCGAAAAACGGATTTTCTGATGTCTAGAACGTAGAGATTTGAATAAGGAATCTAATGGCGCTGGATTCATAATTTTCTGATGTCGTTTGATATTTTTAAAGGGCCAAATAAGTTCAGTAACTAAAACTGTGAAAATCCTGAAATTTTGTTAGTTGTTTATCGAGTTGGATTTTAAAATCAGTAGGGAGTTGAGTCATGATGTTTGTACAGCCACTAGGTATGGAAATTTCCGGGCAACTACAACTGGAATTTTGTTAATTGGACGATCAGTGATTTTTAAATAAATTCTTCCGTGGACTGCAGTCAGAAAGCGGTAAATCTGACTGCAGCCTGGTATATTAATATTTATGGTTAATTGGTAAAGATTTAGGACTTTGAAAATTTATATAAATTTCTATGGTATAAATGTCACCTACTGTAAAAATATTGGAATTTTTGGAATGTTAGAACTATTTTATAAATTTCCTAGAAAACAGCTGAATTATGAGTGTTAAGCTGAAATTGATAACTTGTGATTGTGTGCCCCAAATTGTGGCATGAATTGGTTTATGGTTATGATAAGTTGTTTTAATCACTAGGATCACATGAGGATACTTGTATGCATGTTTGAGTGTTAGATATGTTGTTTGTGTGTATCACTTGTGCGTGAATTACGTGTAGAATTTGTATTGGTGTGTTCACACACTAACTTGGAATTAATTGGTTTGTTAGGACGCAACTAGCGGTCCCATCTCTTATAACTTCTTTTGCTACACTAACCGAGCAACAAAAGGTGAGTTCACGGCCCCTAACTTTATCCGGTTTTTAAACAACAGGGGGAGAAACATGTATACACTCTCAAACTCAAACTCTTTACGTTATACGAATTTAACGTCACATAACTACTCGGTAACTATGTTAATGTTAATGTAATGTTATGGTCACTAAGCAGCTTTATCACTTAAGTCCTCGTCAATCTCTATCCAATCGTTAGTATTGGGTTTAATAGCGGGGGAATTATAAGTAGTACTACTGGGCCCGACGAGCCGCATCCGAGCTAGTCGCGCTAGCCGACCGGGTATGGTCAACGGGTGAATAATTTGGCCTAACATCGCCATGGTCAGTGATAGGCCTGGCAACACGGAGGCACAACAGTCAGCTTCGATCGCGAACACTTACGTGACATGACTTTAGGTTAGCTACCTATATATGTTAACATTGAACTTAATTACGAAACTACGATATTATCCTGGGTTTGGAATAATGGAAACAACTTAATATTCCGGGTTTGGAATATTGGAAACAACAACTTAATATTCCGGGTTTGGAATATTGGAAACAACGACTTAATATTCCGGGTTTGGAATATTGGAAGCAACAACTTATTGTTCCGGTTTAGAATAATGGAACCAATACGTTATCCCGGGCTAGGGATAACGGAGAAAACAAACTATAACCGAACAAACGAATTTACGAAAACCTGTGAACTCACTCATCTTTAATTTTGACACTTGTTTCTTTACATGTTTCTCAGGACGCTAGGAGCTCTAGGTGCACGCACATGCATTGAACAAGACATCTTTTATCGAGTCTTATTTATCAATATTGTTTTGAGATTTTTCTTTGGTTTTGGCGTTTATGTTGGCGCTCGTTCCTTTACTTTACTTTATGCTTCCGCTCAAACTTTAAAACTGATGCTTCTGCTAAATATTGGTAACTAATTTAGACAATATAAAATCTACAACAAATGATTTTGTAAAACGTATTATCAAATCAGATAGAGTCGTTCGACGTACTAGTGTTTCAGATTCTGGTTTGTTCACACGCCTCGCGGTAAAACTCCGCAAGTGGAAATTGAGGGTGTGACAATATGAAATCGTCCTTGGGATCACTTCACTTGGAACATCTACTTGTGTTTGAAAGTTTGTGATGACTTCATCCACAACTGGTACAGATGATGAAGCTTCATTCCTGATGTTTTATTGATCAGCTTGAGTATTCAAGAAGCTTTCAATCTGCTCAGATCCTTCATCGGAACTGGATCCTCCATCATCAAAAGTCGGTTCCCGATCAGATTCGGCATTTGGCTGTTGCTGGGCAGATGATTCGGTAGTGTTTACAATTAGTACAGGGACAGAGTCTTGAAGAGTAGAGTTCAGACCTACATCAGACGTGTTAGACACAGGAAGTGATGGGGATATTACTAACGGTCTAGTAACTTGTTCTTATTAGATATTTGATACTGTTGAAAGAGCATAACAAGTTCTTCTTCTGATGGCACATTTGGCAAGTCGGAAGAATTCCACAAACCATGGTAGTTAAACAACCATGGATCCCCAGGTTTCTGCATTGGCGTAGTATATTGTTGACAATCAACATGCTGCGCAAGATTAACCTGGTTCAAACTCGGCAAAAATACATGTTTTTGAGGAGTAGCATGACCCACGAAGAATCCTTCCTAGGATTTGGCACCAAATTTGCCAGCCGGGTCCAGTACAGTACACGGTGATCCAAAAGGCTCCAGAAATGCAAGGTTAGGCTTTCGCTGATTAAGTAACTCGAAACAAGTCTTGTTGTGAGGCTTAACTATTAACACATGATTCAAGGTATAACATGCTGACGCGACTGCCTCACTCCGGAAACTGATTGGCAATTTCGAATTGGCTAGCATGGTTCTGGCAATCTCGATCAGTGTGTGATTCTTACGTTCAGCTACTCCATTCTATTGTGGACTATAAGGAGCACTGAATTCATGAAGAATCCCCTTTTCATTGCAGAATTCGAGCATCTGTTTGTTCTTGAACTCTGTACCGTTGTCACTGCAGATTCTCTTGATTGGCAAGTGATACAGGTTTTCGAGTTTCCGAAGAGAATCATTAGAGTTTCAAATGGATCATCTTTGCTTTCCAGAAAGAAAACCCATGAGAATCTTAAATGATCATCTGTAACGACAAGGCAATATAGATCACTAGAAATGCTTTTGACGTTTACTGGTCCGAAAAGATCCATATGTAGCCTCTCTAGTGGTAGCTTCATAGAATTCAACAGCTTTCGTGGGTGTGATTTCTTATGTTGCTTCCCCTTTTACAGCTCAGGCAATCATCGGATAATTGAAAATTCTTCAAATTAACACCCTCCACTAGGTCGTTATGCAAAAGATAATTCATCTTTCGCAGATGAATGTGCCCCATCTTTCTATGCCATAGTATAGACTCTTTCTCGGTAGCTTAGGAAACAAAGCATTGAACTTTCTTCGACGTTGTAGAAGCGACACTCATATCAAGAACATACAAATCATTATCTCTCAGAGTTGGCATGAGAATCCATTCCTCCGGAATCTTGAAACCCGGTTTTAAGGTCAAGTTTTCTTTATCATTGAAGTGCGTTGTGAATTTCTTGTCACAAATCTGCGAAACAACTCCATTCGTGAGAATTCCTTCACCGAAAATCCTTCCTCCTTGCGTTTCGGCAAAACATACGTACCCTCTGTGGATAGCTTTAGCGTCGTGTAACAACGCAAGCATCCCTGTCATGTGCCTGGAAGCTCCACTATCCATTATCCATTTAGACATTATCGATCGTGGGAGTCCCTGCACACATGCGGAAGAAACTACTTAAACAAAGAAACCCAAGCCTGTTTGGTCTTGGGTGGGTTCGGAATATCAAATTTCGGACCTACTTTGTTTTTAACGTTCTTTTTAGGCTCAGTTTTCTATGGAACAGAAGGTTTCGGTTCTACCTTAGACGGTTTTACTTTTGCCACCCATTTTTGCGTTTTCAGATTTGCCTTTTTAGCATAAAATTTAGAATCCATTTGATGATATTTAGTTGATGTTTCACCAATTTCAAATTTAGAATGACGTTGAATAATTGGTTTAACATTTTTGTAGGATTCATGTGTTCTTTTAAAAATTTGCTTTGGCGCAACCATAGGGGCCTTCTGTTTCTCGTCCTTTGTGAACTTTTTAGAATGAGAAACATGTTTTGGAGATTCTTGTGAGCAATATCTTGCAATGTGCCCAACATTTTGACATTTGTAACACGTCCTACTGTCCTTTCGAATAGAAGATTCCAAAACTTGTTTTCTATTCTCTTTCTCTTTCTTGAAATTATCATTCAATTGTGTTCCGATGATTTCTTTCTTCTTTTCTGTTGTTGTTCCAAAGACTAAATTGATTTTCTTAGTAAAGTTTAGTTTTTGGAACTTATTGTTCATTCTTCGCTTTTGGAAACCCAACCCTCCCCTTTTATTCTTTGGATAATCTCTATTTTTATGATTGTAGGGTCGGTTGTCACATTTTGATTTAGAGTATACGTCGTGTTTATCTAAATCAGCATGACTTACCTCCACAAGCTTGAACAATTTATCAACACGATCCAGATTCACGTTCTGGATAGGAAAGTCCTCATCAGAAAATAGTTTATCAGATCCATGCATTTTATAAACAATGATGTTTGGATCATTGTTTAAACTATCTTCCGATGTTTCAACATCAGATTCAGACTTGCCAGATTCACTTTTTAACACATTTTCAACCACTGTTTTAACCACCTCAGAGTCACATTCAGATTCATATGTTGTGTGAGTTACGTCGATGTTTGTAGGCAGCTCATTTGATTGTCCAATTTTTAGTTTTAGATTGAGCACCTTTTCCACCCCTGATGGCTTTTTACAAGCATAACTATTCCACATAGGGGGTGGAACACGATCGTAACTTGCATTCTTGTTTTCTACTTTTTCTAATTCTTCTTTATTTTTGATTTTTTGTAAAATGTTATCAATGACATAAGAGCTTGTTGAATAACTGATTAACAACTTGTTAACCCGTTCAGTTTCAATTCTTACCTTTTCAAGCTCACTCTTAGCTCAACGATAGTATTTAAGTGAATATTAATGGCCATTTGCTTGTACATTACTGTCGCTTAGAGCATAGAAAGAGTCCCATCATTTTCTCGGAGTGCTTTTCATACTGTTTAACAGTTCTGCTCAATTTTTCGTATGCTTCTTTAGTTGATTTAAAATCACTCGACAAATTGTCTGTTAAACTTTTGAGCTCAGTATATCGTGTGTCTTTTACAACACATTCATTGCATGGCTCAGCACATTTTAAACATGGTTTTCTACTACAGACTCACATTTTGACTCATTTACTCGTTAACATTTGCCATGCATGCTTTGGCAGTCTCATCAGCCAACTTATCCATCTATTCATCAATTCTCTGTTCAATATCAGGCGTCTTGTATTCTTCGCAAGATGATTGATGACTTGGTCCAAAGTAACATGCAAAATTTTTCAACATATCGTTAGGCAGGAGGTGTTTAAATGCACTGTTTAAAAGTTCCTCCCTTCTGATAACGTGTGATAGTAATAATCATCTTCTGGTGCCTCATCAAAAGATGCCTCCGATTCTTCTTCAGGTTCTTCGATTATCTCAGCAACCAAAGCCAAACTCTAATTCTTGGAAATGTATTTGTTCCAGTTAAAGCCCTCATCTTCTTGAGTTACCACTAGTGATTTGTCTTTGGTTTCTGGTTGTCTATCTTCGATATGCACCATGCGAATTGTTGGTTGGGGACGGTGGTAAATAGCCTTCTTGTAGTAGTCATCGGCAAATGGTTCTGGTTACCCTGAGCTTCTCTATTTGTGCATTCACGTTTAAAATGACCCTTTTCCCGACACTTAAAACAAGTAACTTTGGATTTGTCGTATCCCAGTTTTCCATCCAAACCTCCCAATTTCTCCTTCCCAGTGATTTCCATAAAACGTTGCGTGCGTCGAACAATAGATGCCATACACCATTTTATGTCGCACAACTCCATCTCTACTGGATCAATCTGATCATAGTCCTCTCTGGTCATTTCAGAATTTCCAATCCTTCCCGCTACAAGACTGTCATAAGATTTGAGAACCGATGCTAATAGTGACATATGCTGCTTAGCGGTTTTCTCATCAAAGTTTTGTGCATTCTAGAAATCAACTGCTATATTGCATTGTAGTACCCTCTAAGTAGGATTAGATTGACTTGTCTGGTTGAGTTGGGGATTCCTCGATCCATGTGATGACTGTGGGCTTTGAGATGCGTTCAGATTGACTGTTGCAAATGATTGAAAACTACTGTTTTGATTTGACAGGGAGCTCGGTGTGCTGTAAGCACTAAAGGCAGTCTGGATCTTTGGGGATTGTATTTGGGTGGTAGAACTATTCTTGAAGTAAAGATTAACATCTTGTTGCACTTGAACATTCTTGTTCTTCGCCATTTTCTGCATTTCAAGCTCATGTCCCTCCAATCTCTCAATGAAACGTGGTAATGAAAGATTACCATATTAAGATCCATTCTTCAAAATGGTCAAATAAGTAGAACATTCGCCTTGTGGCAAGGAATCAGCGAGCTTATCAACAAGCTCTTCTTTCGTTGACGATTCCCATTCGCTTCATTTGCACCACCATATGACAATATCTGTCAATCAGCTGTTTAACCGTCTCTCCTTTGATCAAAGTAAAGATGTCAAATTCTTTACTCAACAGCGACCTCTTCCCTTTATGCAATAGGGCACTTCCCTGGAATTTCAATCGAAGAGCGTTCCATAATGATTGTGTGTCATCATCATGTTGTAACAACGCCAGAATGTCTTCCTTGATAGATTGTTGAAGAATATTCATCATTTTCTTCTCATTGATAAACTTTTCCCTTTCATGAAACGTTTGCTCCAACTATCGAAGTCTTCGAGGTTCATCAACTTTGGTGGTTTCGTCATAGAACCCATTTCGTTCTCAAGGTTCATGTTTTGTGCTGCAGTAGTTGTGACTACTGATGTTGCAAATGCGTTATAAAATTCGTCTGCCACTTTTCTGCAAAAAGATTAGGCACACACTATCGAAACACTGATTAGAACAGTAAAACTTTCTCTTTGCGGATGACAAAACAGCTCATGCGACCAAAATCCGTTCGTAAGACTCAGATACTCGTGCGGACAAGATGATTCAAACAAGCTACTCGTGCGATCAAAGAAATAACTCGTACGAATGACCAGATCCCTCGTACGAATGACTTGCTCGCACGAGTGTATAATTCGTGTGAATCACAAATTCAAATTTTCAACTTGTAAATTTAAGAACTTTTGATTACTCGTTCGTATGAATGAATTAACTTGTTTAAACAACCGTTCGTGCGAGTGGTCTCTCTACCCGTACGAAACAACTTAGGTCACCAAACGGATGAATTTTACCAATTTTGACATAATTAAGCTTGATATTAGATCTGAAATTGTTAAGGATTGATTAGAATTGATTTTAATGTGATATCCTAGAATCCTAGTCCAATTTGTCCATAATCCAAGATCAGTTAGGGAAAGTGTAGAAGTACAAAGCTGCAACAGTGAATCTGATCTGAAACAGTTGGTAGCCTGCAAAAACTTGATGTTTGTCCGCAGATCAGGCCTCAAGGCTCTGATACCACTTGTGAATGGGGGATCGGCTCCTCCGATGAGCAACTGGTCTGACCTAACTCAGCTAGCAGAGGCGGAATTCATTGCTAGAGAGGATGACAAACGAACAAGTGAGATCTTACTGTTTAACTGCTGTGAATGTATTGATTGACGTGCAAAGTACAAGGCAAGTAAACAAATCAGCAGGGCTTCGCCGTACCAACTAAACTAACACTATTAGCTCTGACACAACACTCCTCTATTTATATGTCGACATGACTCGCACTGGAGTGTGTGAAACAGAGACTGTGACTCATTCGAGTGGTTGCCTCATACGAGTGACAAAGTGTCACTCGTACGAGTCATCTACAAAATACATAAAATAAACAACAACATTTATGCATAAAACATTTAATCCCTATATACAATATCGATATATCCTAGACGTAGGCAATAGACATAATGCACCAACAACTTTAACTTTCCGAAAAACACGTGTCATCAAAATTCGTCCGAATCGCGTTAAAATATAAGAAAGTAAATTTGTGCGAAACGCCAAAACTCAACACTTTAAGGGACATAGGGCATATAATTCTATACACCCTAAATAAGCTTCAGGATACCAATGGAATATCCTAAACATAAGCTTCCGACAATACGCCATAGCGGGCACAACTTGTCTGATACCGATCTGACGAACTAGTAGGAAGCATCCTTACCCTCCTAACACCTAAACGGATCACCCAGTGAACTAGTTAAGAGTATTTCATGTCCGAAACAACATTGGTGGTGCCATATAATAAGCCGAGATGACGTTTCCAGTACTAGAGCACACTTTACATATATTGTCCAAAAGTGACCCAACGACCGACCTAATAATATTTACCACCCGAAGCTAATTCCAACTAGTCAAGGGAATTAATTTATGCTAATTAACATCTAAAACCCCTAAGTACTCCCTAATGGTGCAAGACCAATCACTAATCAATACACTTAACTAAATTACCTAAATATCTACCATTTTACCACATGTTGAATAAAAAAATTACACATTACCCCCCCCCCTTCAAGAAATATCTCAACAAGTGGGCCCCACCCACTTGTTTCATTGTTGAAAATGTAAGATACATTGCATGGTTGCAAGATTTGTATGATGGATGAACTCACATCTATAAAACCTAACTTCATCATCATATTTCTATCACTTTTAAACTCCAAAGATTCAAGAACCATTTTCCCTTTTCCCCCCCAAAACAACCATAACCCTTTCTTTTTAATCCACAAAACCCACCAAATTAAGCTTATAAAACCCACCATAAGACCCCTCAAGGAAGGTGCAATCATGGAGGACTTTTAGAGCTTCATTTTGAGCTTAATCTCTTCTTAATCTTCATCATAACCATAGCAAAGTTGTAAGATCATTTCTCACCATTTTCAAGCTTTATATGTTATGTAGAATACCAAAGTAAAACTTGATCATCTTGAACTCCAAGAAAACCAAAGCTTAAAACCCTAATCATAACATAAAAAGTCTACTAATGTGATGTATTTTGTGTTAATCATGTTGCTTAGTGCTAGTTAGCTTATATATTATTGATGATATGTTAAAGTAAGTTGTTTAGCTTGATGATCTTGTATGGAACTTGATTTAATATGGTGATTTAAACAACTTGATGTTTACATCTTAACAAGATCATCATCATCCACATGATACATGAACTTTACTACAAAAAACTGACTTTTAACATTTTATAACTTTCATGCAAACTAAAAATCATGAATTACACTAAGGTGGTTTCAAAAGTGTGTTAATCAATGATGTTTATGTGATGGATAAAGACTTTAAAGTGTGTTAAATACCATTGTGTGAGTAATCTTGTCAAAAGATTTAAAAGTGTTATGATATTATTATTAAAAATGTGGTTAAAAATATACATGAAGTTCAAGGATTATGTGGATAATTATGCGAGAATTGTTAGATATAAAAATTGAGTCTTTGAAACTTGATTGGAAATTGATTGAGATTAAGGAATTTAAACATGCTTAAAATACGTTTTAAAAACGTGGAAACGCCATAATTTAGGGGAAACTATGGCGAAATTTTTCTAAAATCTAATCACAATTAAAGTACGATTAACCGGGTAATTAATGGTACTAAACGCGATTAGTGACCTTAGTCAGTAATTAAGGAAGTTTAATAAAAAGGATTAAGCCCTAATCTTACGAGAACTTGTATAAACACTTATATATAATTATAAGTTAAAAAGAGTTATAAAAAGGTGAAATGTAAATTTTATAAGTATAATATATTCTTAAATTAAAAATATATACATGTTTAAAATATACCAACTTATGTGTGTAAATACTTGTACAATTATGTATATGTATTAGAAGTTAGGAAGAATACTAACAAAAATACAAATATACTAAACAAACAATCTCCAAATACGGTATACTAATACGTATAAATACCAAATAATATGGTATCAAATACGTACAAATACCAAATAATACGGTATACTAACTAACATACAAATACACTACACAAACAATCTCCAAATACGGTATACCAGTACGTATAAATACAATATAAATACCAAACAATATGGTATACCAATACATATAAATACACTATAAATACCAAATAATACGGTATACAAATACGTATGAATACAATATAAATACTAAATAATACGGTATACTACTTATATGACACACAAGAATTACAAGTAGTGTACATGCACAACATATACGTGCAAATGCATACAACAAAACAATTTGTATATAGAATGAAATATTTGCATATACCATAGAACAAATGCATACAACAAAATAATTTCCATATGCAAAGTAACAATTGCATATATAATGGTGCAAAATCTTACAACAAAACAATTTGCATATACAATGCGGTATTTGCATATACAATGGAACAAATGCATACAACGAAATAATTTGCATATACAAAGTAACAATTGCATATGTAATGGTGCAAATGCATATAACAAAACAATTTGCATATACAATGCAATATTTGCATATACCATGAAACGAGGACGTACAAAAGATCAATTTGAATATACAAAGGAACACATACTTATACATGTGAACGAGGGCCGCTATGCTTAAAATATGTATTGGAAGAATATACAAAACACGTAACGAACTTATACCGTGCGCGACCAGGAGACTCTTATGGGCTAGGCCCACTCATACCGTGTGGATCACGGAGACTCAAATGGGCTAGGCCCATTCTCACTTGTGCGAGGCACAAAGACTCTTATGGGCTAGGCCCACTTATATTCGTGTGAGGCACGAAGACTCACAAAGGGCAAGGCCCATCCGTACACTTGATGGATATGAAATATATATATAAAAGAAGTGTATATATATATATTAAAACAAAAATACGAAACAAATGGAAACATATTTAAAATTTGCAAAGGGATCCAAAAACTTAACTTAAACAATAACTTTCAAGATGACGTGTACCCATTTAACATTAACTCAAGTGTCTAATGAATTAGAGCACTTGTAGGTTGATACGCGCTTTGGGATACCCGAATTTCTAGAATATAACTACGGACGCAAATCAGTGAGTTAATGTCCCCCTTTTCTCTTAAATGTTTTCAGTTTATAACTCTCCGGGGGGAATACATGTTTTCGATGGTATAGTTTAGCTATGGAATGAAATATTAGATCATGTGCGAATACGGGATCTCTTAAGTGCCATTAATCTTTATAAGACCGAGGAACAAAAGTGCTAGATCTATTAGGTGTAGCGAGCCCCGCTCATGGGTCCTTGTGTGGCCGCATGTAGTGCTTTTGTTGTCCCAGCCGGGTGGACCAGAAGAAATCGTCTAGGGTTGAGTACTTCCTATGTCGTCACACATATTAATGTCCTTGCACAACTTTAATGATCATCAAGTTCATTGACGCTTTACATACCACATATTTTCACATATGAACTCTCAAACATTTTTAAAGATTCAGTTGGAGCGCTCACAAAAACGCATGAACTCACCAACTTTTGTTGATGTTTTTAAACTTACATGTATATTTGCTAATTGAAGTGGATCTTGGCGCAGTCGTTTACGAAGTTTTCAAGGTTACTTGTAGTCGATGTCATCCGTATTTTGGAGGGTTTGGTCTATATATTCCATCTTCGAGCGGAATATAGGATGCAAAGCCTTAATGTTTTAAAAGTTATTTTGAATAAGCCTTTTGTAAACTTTAAATTATTTATGACCTCTTTTATTTCCAAATAACCTGTGGCCTATAATGTTTATTTTTGGTGAATGGATGAACATCGTGTAGACTTTTATTTCATATAGTTGGTTACTCATATCGTGTGCAATGAAAACTAATCAAGTTCACACCACGCGCTTCCGCCTAGGTACGGGTGTGACAGTTCCCTGACGGCGAAAATGAAAATTGATATTTGAATGAGCTAGGCACTTGTAACACCCAAACTTCCTTAATAAACAACAAATCATTTTATTGTACGGACAATTTAGGACATTATATATGATCATGCCCTTTTCTGAACATCTATAACGAGTAACCTTGACTGGCACGTAAACTAGTTCATGGAAGCCAAACAAGATTTTGATACTAAGATAATACCCATCACCATACTTTGACGCTATTGGATCGTTCTCGGATAAATATTCCCATTTGAGCTTAAGATATAGTGATTACCAATCCGAACCCTATTTTCGGTAATTAACTGAACATTAGTTGATACCAGGTTCAAAGTAGCTTGTAAACCTATACATAGATTGTGTGTGATTATTGTGACATAAATATCAAGTGAGTTCTCATTGCCTCATTATCAGATTTTTTATTTGGCGTGAAAAGAATGTTTACATACGTACATACTTACATATGTGAACGTGATCTGATATGAATTATTTCAGTTGCACTAACACACCAAAAGTTCCCACAAACACACATGATCAATTCTAGGCCGGTGGATGGTGAATAGTACTATTGCATGACTGCCATGGTTTTTAATGCAAATGAACATGTCCATGTATATACTGTGAACACACTATGTAGTGTTAGACATAGCTACTTGGGGTGGGAAAGTGCTCAGGTGGCGTATGTGGGCCACGACACTAGTGAACAGTCAAGGCTTCACTTGTAGGCTTTGTATATTACATCAAATGTGCTAAAATCAATTTGTGTATACACCGCTTCAATACAAATAACACTTGTGAAACTTACCAACTATTTTTAGTTTACATTTTCCAAACTTTATCATGCTTTTCAGGTAACTTGAGACTTGTGTGATACCTTCGTTTGATGTTCAACATGTCTTTCACAGATGAATACATGTATAGAAGCGTGTTGTTTAGAAGATTAATGTGATTCGTTGGAGCATGTTGGTGTAGCATACATGTAATATGTAATAAATATGTAATCGAAAGTATCATTGAATAACAAAATAGTATCTTTATAAACAATGTGCTTGTACCAGAGGTGTCTGTTGCATCCCATTTTTTTACTTTTGCTGCTCTTCAGGCTGTGACATTCACTCCGTTGAACATAGTTTTGTTTTTGGTGATTTTAACAAATTTTTCTCAAGTTTTTTTTAAAACACAAATTTTGATTTTCTTGATCTTTAAAGCAACATCTTAGTGTTTTTATTCAAGCTGAGTGAACCATTTTGGTTATTCTCTATTTAGCATCCTAATTCTGCAGATCAAGTTTTCAAAAGTAGATGTGTCAAATGCTTTTGTGAGTACATCTGCTAATTGATCTTTAGTAGGAACATGATGAAGTGAAATCAATCCCTTTTCTTAACAATGTCTTACAAAGTGATGACGAATGTCAATGTGCTTTGTTTTTTTGTGTAATATTGGGTTCGTTATAATGTTTTTTAGCTGCTTGACCGTCCAGCTTTAGTGGTGTCTTTAAAGAAGTTATACCAAAATTAAGCAATTGATTTTGAAGCCACAGGAGTTATGTAGTGCAACTAGCAGCAGCTGTGTAATTTAACTTTGCTTTCGAATTAGAGACTATTGTTTGCTTTTTTGCTTTACCATGAGACCAAAACATTTTCTAGGAATTGGCAACCTCCTGATGTTGACTTCCTTGTTTTGTAACATCTAGCAAAATCATAATCTGAATAACCTCAAAGCTTAATATTTCCATTAGCTAATACTAAATACTAAGTGTGGGAGCAGCTTTGAGGTATATGAATATCCTTTTACAGTTAATAAATTTGACTCTATAGGGGATGCTTGATATCTTGCACAAACACAAGTTGCAAACATGATATCAGGTCTTCATGCAGTTAAGTACATTAAAGACCCTATCATACATCTGTAAAGTTTCTGATATATCAAGTCATCTTTTTCATCGTATATGAATGGTTTGCTTGAACTCATGGGGGTACCACATGGTTTATAGTCATTCATGTCAATTTTTTTCAAAAGTTTTTTGACATATTTGTTTTGATGAATGAAAGGTCCATTTAAAGTTGTTATACTTGAAGACCAAGAAAACATTGTAACTCCCCCATGGCACTCATCTCCAATTTAGTTGTCATCAATATTCTGAATTCATCACTTAGTTTATCACATGTGGATCCAAAAATGATATCATCCACATAGATTTGTACAACTAACAAATCTTTCTCTTTCCGTTTTAGAAATAGTTTTATCAAATTTTGCCATCTTTTGAATTCATTTGATAAGAGAAAAGTAGATAGAGTAGCATACCAGGTTGTTGGTGCTTGTTTTAGTCCTAAAAAACCTTTGTTTAGCATGTAAACATAATCAGGATGGAATGTGTCTTCAAATCCTGGTGGTTGACACACATACACCACTTCTTAGATTTTTCCTTAAAGAAAAGCACACTTTATATGCATCTGATACACCTTCATGTTATGGTTGATAGCAAAGGACAAGAAGAGTCTTATAGCTTCCAACCTTGCTACAGGAGCAAAGGTTTCATCATAGTCAATTCCTACTTCTTGTCTATTACGTTGAACCACAAGCCTGACTTTGTTTTTTATAACAATGTTCATTTCATCAATTTTATTTTTAAAGACCTATTTTGTACCAATTGAACATGTATCGTTTGGTAATGGAACAAGTTCCCACACTTGTTCAGTTTTAAACTAAAGAAGCTCTTTCTACATGGCTTCCACCCAACTGTTGTCTTTCAATGCCTCTTAATATTTTACAAGTACAGGTTGGATTACTGATAAAAAGCCAGCAAATAAGCAGACATTTGAAGTTTAGCTTCTTGTCAGCACTGCTGCATAGATGTCTCTTGTAACTTGTTCTGGTGGATGAGATCTGTGGATGATGGTGTTCCCATGTAGGGAATGATAGAATTTTGTGGTGAGGGGAATAATTGGAAACTTTCTAGTGAAACCTCTGTTGTTATTGCAATATGGTCAATAGCGGTTTGGAATGGTGGTGGTGGAATTTGTTGTGGAAGATATATCAGTGGTTTGACCACATGGATAATTAGTGGTTTAAAGTTGACTTTGGTCAAGAGTGGTTCCAATGTTGTGGACTGACTATTTTTTTGTGTAGATGAACTTTGTGGATCAGAAGAGACTTTGTATTGAGATGGCATCTCAATGTCAAATCTGTAATCCTGTTGTGCAGCCTTTGGTTTACCTGCATCAACTTCTACCTTTGCAGTTACTTCTTCAAAATTGAATTTATCAAGATCAAAAAGTTCTGTTAGATTGTTCGGATTTTAACGAAGAAAGTTCATTGAGCCTAACATTCAGTGTTTCTTCCATATCATAGTCCTTGTGTTAAACACTTTATAGGCCTTGGCTATAGAACATTATCACAAGAAATATCTATAATCCACTTTGGCTACAAATTCTGAGATTGAATCTTTGAGATTCAAAATAAATCATGGGAAGCCAAAAATTTGGAAAAATGAGATTAATGGTTTTATTATGAACAAAATCTCATAGGAAGTATTTTGATGCCATTGATTTATTAAGACTCTATTATGAACATAGCATGCAATATTCAAAGCCTCTGCCCAAAAGAACAAGGAAGGCTAGAATCTACAAGCATAGTTATTGTAGCCTCAATTAGGGTTCTGTTTTTTCTTTCAACTACCCAATTTTGTTCTGGTCTTCTTGGAATACTGAATTATGTCATTATACCTTTTGACACACCAATATCATCAAGCTCTTGATTTCTAAGTTTTGTCCATTTTCATTTCTGAGAGACTTCACAAGTAGATCATATTGTTTTTCAAATTCTATGATAAATTTCTTTAGGATACCTGCAGTCTAATCTTTTGAGTGTAAGAAATAAGTCCATATGGACCTAGAAAAATTATCAACTATTACTAAACAGTATCTCTTTTTTCTTAAGCTCATGATTTTTACTCGGCCAAACAAATCCATATGTAACAATTGTATACATTGGGCTGCTTTGGACTCTTCAATGAGTTTGTATGATATTTTATGTTGTTTACCTTTTAAACAGGAAACACAATGCTCAACACACTTGAATTGTTTGGTTGGTACATATCTGACAAGGTTTTGTTTTATCATAGTTAATTGTCTTCAAATTAACATGTCCTAACCATCTACCATAACTTTGTATCTCTTGTTAAGGCAACAGAGAATAGGCATACATCTGTTTTTTGGGTTATCTTTTAACAAGTCCACTACATAAACATTGTCACTTCTATGAGCAACAAGTTGTGCAGTGCTTTCAACTATAATTTTGTCAATCTTTGTAACTACATCAGGTTCAACAATTTTACAAGTTTTCTTAGTAAAAAATGAGCCATAGCCTTTGTCACTCATATGTGACTTCTTCAAATGTTTGCCTACCAGCATGGACAGTTCTCGACCCAACACTTTTACGTTTGAATTATTTCCGAAGGACATATCACCACCTCCACGTGTATGGAAGTTTGATAGTAGAGCTTTGCATTCAGTGTCTGGATCATCCACTATCTACATACCATAGGATATCTAGGCATGTAGAAACTCCCATTTTAGTGGCCATTAATGCACAATCGCAGTTATACTCATTTTTAGTTGTATTCCAAGGCTTATTGTTTTTCACAAATTTTGCATCAACCTTTTCATAAGCTGATGTTTATACTGAGTTAGATGCACTCTTAACATTTTGTATGTCTAAACTTTTAATGAATTTCTCTTTTAACTCACCCTATTGCTCTTTTGCACTATTACAATGTAATAGCTCTGCATAGATCTCGTTTAATAGAGTCTTTGCAATCATACTAATTGTTTTGACATCGATCTCAAACTTTTTGAAATCTAGCATTGAGTAATCTTCTGGTTTCTTTGGTTCCTATACATTAGGATTTTCGACACTAGGTGTCATTGGAATATAATGTCTGAACATTACAGACTTCCATCATCTTATGTTTTATTGAGCAAGATAGTGCACCATCCGACAATCCCAAATATTGTATTCTGATCTGACAAGCATCGGTGGCATGCTATTGTAATTGGAGATTAGGGAATCATGTTGTTGAGTGAACGTCTCTTTTAATCATTTGTAGAAGAACATAGTATGTAATAGATAATTTAGAGTTCCATACTTTTCTACTATGAGCTGTGAATAGATTATATCTTTGTGAGTTGATCTTTGAATGTTAAACTGATTGTGAAATCAAATTAATGTGACCATGCTTTGATACCAATTGTAAGGATCTGAGTTTGATACTTGTGAATTACTCTAGGTTAAAACAAGAAATTATGATTCCAATACAAATAACAAATTCACAAGTAGGAATATATCATCAACAACTGTTTTTCAATAGAATCATACAATTACAAAAGTTTTACATAATGATTCTACAATCTCCCCATCCTGGTCACTCACAAAACTTTTTGTGTAAACGAGAATGTGTGTGAAGTGATAAATAGATCTTTAATATGTGAGATCTACTTATACTAAGTACGAAAGCTATGTTTGTGATTGGCTGACATCACCCTGATAGTTACATCTAACATTCCTAACAAAAAGATTCCCTAGATGTTGCAAACATCTGATCTAACTATGCTAAACACAGTTAAAAGCTAATACTATTACTTTGGAAAACAATTATTAAGTTATCCTCTGTTGCTTTGTTCCAAACATATGTTTGGCTAGACAGGTGTTTGGTCTTCATTATCAGACCTTTGCTTCAACAGACTTTAGAACTTGAATATCGGTTCTAAGGCTTCCAATAGATTTTAGCTGATCTTCAACAGATGCTCTGGTTTAGTTGTTCAAGATTCACTGTCTTTTGTTCATGTTTTGGCTTTTGAATATCATCTGTTCTTTTTAGGTCCAACACCTACAAATTCAAACTACCTCTTTAGCTTGGAAACCTTAATCCAACCTAACCTTACATGTGTTAAACTTGTAAAAGTCTCTGGCTGATGAAAACCTCCACACACCCCTCAAAGAAATTCACATTGTTCACACCATACATTTTGTGTAGAAACATATGGAAATCATGGACCATGAAGTAAAGAAACTCAAGCGTAGTCGAATACCAATTGTCAAAGTTCATCAGGAATCCAAATATGGCCTAGAGTTTACCTGGGAACGTGAGGACCAAATGAAAGCTAAATGCCCCCATCTGTTCCCCAAAGTCTACTCCAATACAATTTTGGAACGAAATTCCTAAAAGTAGGGGAGATTGTAACCATAGCAACAATTTAAGTTTTGTAATCTTTGATCATTTTTGTATTTTATAAAATACTGTTTCTTATTTACGTGTTTCAGTATCGTATGTTCACACATTTTATACATGCCTTAATCCCTTCATATATCTTAAATAATAGGCTAGAAGGGTTAAAATTGTCATAAAGCTAATAATACAAGTCTAGGGGACAAAACTATCAAAAATCAAAGTTTAAATTTTTGAAGGCCTTACGGATTGTAAAGCTTACCTCTTGTGGTCCGTAAAGGGTGCCCACTGTGTAGAATATTGCTAGAAGCGGCTTTGTTCTCAAAGTTTATCACCTTGCACGAATTTTGGCCACCTTTAATTTCTTCAAACACCTGTTAGGACATTAATCAACATCTAAACACACTTGGGAACACTTGGTATCCGCAATTAGTATAAATAGGTTATTGTTCTTGAGTTATTATTTTTGCCTTTCATAATTCTCTTCTTCAAATCACTCTTCAAGCTGCTTCTATTCTATAGGAGTCTCCTTTTCTGATTTCCAGCATTCCTTCTAGCACTAGTAAGTGTTCTTTCATGCTAATTTTAGTTTTGTAGTTAGTTTTTACTCGAAAGTCATGAAATTTGACTTTTGCTTTGACTTTCGTTTCTGACTATTTTGGTCAAGTCAAAGTTTAATAAGTTTTCCCCTATAGTCATTATATCATAGGGTGTAATTCCCTCCAATTATATCCCGTGATCATCATGTTTAAGTGAGTCAAATGATGAGTCAAACATCAATTATAAGAAGTCAAACGGGCTTGATGCATTTTGCGGCAAAGGGGTTTTTAAGTATTAAAACAAAAGGTTTGACACCAAATCAGTTTGTTAAACATCATAAAAAATATTTTAACAGGTCGTGATAAGACCCATTCGACCATCCGAACCTGAATTTGCACACAAGACTCGTTAAAATGGCGTACAACCATTTTAAGAAGTTGTAACGGGTCATAAAACTTCTAAATCATAATGTAAGGTTTAACAAACCATATTACATGAGATCCTTTGCACGTTTTTTTGTAAACCACATTCTATCCAATCATCCATTTACACCATAATTAAATATACAGTAATTATATAATCATACAATCATCTAGGAAATACTTGAGCTATTCAAGCACGCTTAAAGCTCATCAACAGAAATGGAACTAACTACATAGTGCCCATTTTCGGTTTTCAAATTGTTTTGGGGTGATTTATACGTGTCTAACTATTTTCAAAGTTACAAATTGACTATTTAATGACATATATATATATATATATGTACACACACTTCATGACATATCTTTTGTATGAAACTTGGTGGTGCATCATCCATAACACAAAGAAGTTCATTTACTTTAATTAGTTGACTGGTAGTATGTTATAGCGCTATAGGTTTGACATTCCTACTTCCTGTAGGTTTCATTTGTTTATGGAAGTTATCTATCAGAATGACAAAAAGTGTACAATTTTTTACGAACCCTTCTTGGGTTTATCCAATAGTCAAAAAAGTCTAGAATGTATTATGAAAACGCTTGTTTATATAAAATGGAAAAAGTTTCCTATATATAGCCACACACATTGTTTTGTTAACACAAGTTGTTTAAGTTTTTGCCATCCAAAATTTGTGATACATGTTTACTACAAGTTTTTATTACAAAGACCAAAGTATTGCAATACTAACCGTTTTTGCCATGTAATTGGTTATAAAACATATGTTTCTTACCAACTCTTGTAGTTGGTTAAAGTATTGAAAATGCTATACTTTTCGTCATTTACTTGGCTACAAAACCTATATTACTCACCAACTTTATTGTTGACCATCTATTTTCACATATGTTTCATGTATTAATGAAGAGGTATTAATGAATGATGGTATTTAAGCATGCTACAAATAGGAATGGACTCGGGCCTTAGTTTTGCTTAAATCTAAAACTATTACCTGTAATCCTTTGTGTTCGAATAATAATGTAATGTACTGTTTAAATTAATGAAAATTTAAATTAGTACCATGTGTTGTTAGCAATCTTCTAATGTGACTTCGGAGGATGTTTCCGTCACGGGTTTTATACGCGGTCGGGTGTTACATCGAACATCAAAGGAAGTACCAAAAAGGTTAGATGAAGCGCAAGGATAGACGAAGCTTCTAGAAACATCTCATTCGGTGAAGCAGGTAGCTCCTTTCAAAGTAGCTACAATGCTCCCCGCCATAGCTCATACGTACCATCACAGGTCTCTCAAGGAACAGGTTCAGTCATAAAGTCTCAAATACCAAAATATATCATAATCGATAAATCACTTCTAAAAAGAAGGAGCTACGAGATGATAATGGTTTTCCGTAATCGTGGGGAACAAGAACGTGTTCATCATCAAACAATTTAAGTTATAGATTTCAACAGTGTTTCACCAATACATCTCGTGTATACAAGATGTGAGGTCGGGTGGTCTTTGTGGGTTTTGGTCTACGGTTGTGGGCTTAGGTATGGGAGAATACTTGTGGCCCCGCATTCAAAAAGACAATGTAATGGAGATCGATCAAAACAGATCGACATGGTGGTGTATATTTGAAAGATGTGCCTAAGAACATTTTAATCAGTTTCGTAACAGCCTAGTTTGGAATACTGTGCAACGTTATCCCCCGAGTCACTAGATGAAAATGCCACACGTAGGGCTTCTCATTACCCAAAGGTATGGTGTCGCCGTGCACGTGTTCAGCATCGATGTGAGTTCTACTTTCTTCCCATTATTGATCCTTGCTGATGATCCACAACCTCAAGTGATAACCCATGTTCATGTTAAAAATGACCACTTCATACATGTTAAGCTAAATGGAGACTATCCCATGCCTACAATGAACAATCTATGGTTGACGTACCGAAAACCCATTGTGGAATGATGAGAATTATATATATATAAGATGGGCCTAAGGACATTTTAACCGGTTTCGTAGTAGCGTAGTTTGGAATACAGTGCAACATTATCCCCAGAGTCACTTAATGGAAATACCTCACGCAGGGCTTCTCATTGCTCAAACATATGGTGTCGTCATGCTCGTGTTAAGCATTGATGTGATTTCTACTTTCTTCCCGTTATTGAATATTGCTGATGTTCCATAGCCTTAAAGTGATAACCCACATTCATGTTAAATGGTGGCCACTTCATACATGTTAAGGTGAATGAGGAATATCCCATGCCTACAATGATCAATCTATGGTTGACGTACCGAAGACCCATTATGGAACGATGATATATATATATATATATATATATATATATATATATTAAAGTGATAACCCACATTCATGTTAAATGGTGGCCACTTCATACATGTTAAGGTGAATGAGGACTATCCCATGCCTACAATGATCAATCTATGGTTGACGTACCGAAGACCCGTTATGGAACGATGATATATATATATATATATATATATATATATATATATATATATATATATATATATATATATATATATATATATATATATGCCGCGTCTACAATTGTATACATCGATAATGAATCTCGAACCAGGCCAAGAACCGAGTGTTAATTTTATAGATAGGAAAATGTTATTGTTATTATTATTATTATTATTATTATTATTATTATATTATTATTATTATTATCATCATCATTATAGCAAAACAAAAATTAAAAAAAACTAATATACGCCACGTACCAAATTACCCTTGTGATATCCCACATGTACCACTAACACTGGGCTAAAAACGTCTTTGTTCAACCAACAGACACCACGCACAGGTCTGTACGTGGCGCCTACACTAGGCGACAGAAATCCCCTGAAGCCTTTTACACATATAATATATTAAATGGTTAACTACCATTTTAGCCATGTGTAACCCCTCGTACAGGGGTATGCCATAGCTAATATGGCAATTAACCGTTTGTGTAGAATCAAATCCTAATGGTTAACTACCATTTTAGCCCTATAATATCCCTAGGTGTTACACAAGGCTAAAATGCTAATTAACCATTTAACATATATGCTACGCACAACTCTCTACGTGGCATATACAGTTATGTATAATATAGTAGACGACCCCCATATACGCACACATCAAACACACCTTTAAACACATACATGTATGCTACACATACAACAAACCACCGTATTTGGATCGTATTTGGCATCAATACATACAGGTCTGTATTTTCACTTCTAAATTAGTATTTTAACCTTTATTTATACATTAGACCATAGACTTAGGTTGAATTTGAAGAATTTTGATGCTTCTAGGCTGGAGATTTTGAAGATGGGGATTGGGGATAAACAAGACACCACATACACCCCTGTACACGACATATACGTGGCCCTGAATATTTTTTTTGTATTTTTTATAAACACGTATATGAATACCGTATGTATGTATGTATGAATGCATGCATGTATGTATGTATGAATGCATGCATATGTGTATGTATGTATGTATGTATGTATGTATGTATGTATGTATGTATGTATGTATGTATGTATGTATGTATGTATGTATGTATGTATGTATGTATGTATGTATGTATGTATGTATGTGTGTGTATGTGTTATTATTATTAATATTATTGTTGTTGTTATTGTTATTATTATTAGTTTGAAAATGAAATAGTATTAATTTTGTATATTTTTATAAATACGTATACGTATACCATATGAATTATTGTTATTGTTAGTGGTAGTGGTAGTGGTAGTCGTGGTATGTCGTAGTAGTGGTAGTGGTAGTGGTAGTGGTGGTGTGGGTGGTGGTTTGAAAATAAATATTATTATTTTTGTATTTTTTTTGTAAATACGTATATGTGTACTATATATATTAGTGTTGTTGATGTTATTATTATACGTCTATCTATATGTAACTTTTTTGCAGTATGATGATGGATGATGAGATAGGCGACCAGATCGACACTCAAAATCAGCAGCTGCCACAACAACCGTAGGGTCAGCCGCCGCCAATGGATTCATTACATGGTCCCCGTACTTGGAGTTTCCTGATGGTACCGATGTCGTCGCTCATTACACAAAGCTTAAAAGGATGCACATTAGACAACATCTAGTGGTCGAATCGACGGGGATGCACTAGAGACGATTGGCGAGATGGCTAGATCCCGTGAGTTCGTTCCGCTATTATCGCCATGGGACCGACTTTTTTAGTTTTCGCACATGCCGTCTTACAGAGGGTTGTTGGTCGAGTTCTTATCGTCGTTCCCTTTTCACCCTCATTGGGCCGACCAGCATGCGTGCCATAGGGTCCACCCCCTCCTACCGAGGTTTCTTTTCGACTTCGTAGTGTGGAGCATAAGATGACGCTAGCACAGTTTGTTATGCATTGCGGTTTCTACACAGAGCCCGAGATTGCTATGGATCTTTAAACAGAGGGGTTAGTAGTGGTTGATAGACCCACCCTACTAGGGTTTCGGGATGTGGTTATAGAGCCTTGGACTTGGGACCATTCTGTCTAAGGGAGGATTTGAGCAATTAGTGACCCGTCGTACGTGTGTTTATTACTGTAATTACTATCATTGTTATTATAATTTAAAAAAATTCTCTGCTGTAATTACTATCATTTCCAACACTTACTACAGGTATCGACACAGGTTGATTTGCACTTCTATCACAACTCATGGGAAGAGCCGTAAGTGGTGTGCGACCACAGAGCTCCTTTTCGTTTATTGTTTGCTGTACAAGAGGTCGTGCACTCTTGTGTCACACCCTTGTCGTAGCGGAAGCGCAAGTGTGTGACTATTTGGTAATCATTGCATCCAATCATCTAAACAATATAAATTAACAACGATGCCATGCCATTAATGAGTTTCATTCCATATATACAACCATCAAAAGTGATATCACACTGTTATCTGTTTCAAATAAGACATAGTTTTCTTCATAAATTCATATTGAGGTTTTGACCCCTATATACCTAGATAAAGTTGGGATATAAAAGGCAAACCCTCCAAGAGATAGCACATCGTTGACTTGACATATTCTCATAACCCGAATTATATCACCAGCTCATGCCTTGCGTCCTGAAATACATGTAATTTTAAAAAGTCAACATAAAGTTGACGAGTTCATGTAGTTTAATGTTTTCGTATCAAAATGTCATCCTTGAAAACCTGTGTTGAAATCCAAGTATGTTATTAGTAGCAATGAGTTAATTAAGGATCTATCAGTGTGTCGCAAGCACCCTCACATACTTGTGCCATAAGTAAGTATCCAAACCGAGACTACTTTGACATCATTGGGATCACAAAAGCACTCCGAAAGGTATACCAACCAGGAGTGGAGCAGGTCTCAAACTCAATAGATCTACTTCTTTTGCACCTTGGTCACTAGGTGATTAATGGTTACTATTGTTATCATCCTACTTACGCAGAGTGATCTATTATCTGCTAACCCATAGCTAACATACTGTTTTGACATGACATGTATTTCCCTTCGATAGTTTAAAACAAAACTTGAAATAAGTGATAGGAGGGACATGAACTCATATTTTTTGCGTTCCTTTTAAGTCGTACTGTTTAACTTTCGGTGTCCGCAACGTATGTAACCTACATGCGTATTGGTTTCATTAGACACCTAGGTCTTAATGGACCTTGTACACGTTGTTCATCTTGAATTCTTGTTGTATGTTTCTTTGTTATGATTGAACAACTTAGAATGTTATTATAGTGTTGGTAGTTTGTTTGTTCGATGAATATTGTTATATATATTTCTTAACATAGATATAAATATATATATATATATATATATATTATTTTCAAACAATGTGTGAACTGGGCCTTGCCCTTCACATGTCATTGGGCCTAGCCCATATCATCTGTGCCTTTGGGCCTAGCCCATGTTTTCTTGTCATTGGGCCTAGCCCATGTATTTTATGTCTTTGGGCCTAGCCCATGTATTTTATGTCTTTGGGCCTAGCCCATGTTTTTATGTCATTGGGCCTAGCCCATGTATTTTATGTCTTTGGGCCTAGCCCATGTATTTTTATATGTTTTTGGGCCTTTATTAGTTTTGGGCCTCATCCATAACTATTATGGAATTTGGGCCTAATATATGATTTTCACAATTTGAGCCTAGCCCAAATGTATATGTATGTAAGCCCATTTTTATTATAAGTGTTTACTTATAATTTTTCTAACTTTTTAATACACTTAACTTTCCGGATTTTTCATTTTAGTAACATATATTTATGTTGAATGCCTAAATATATATTTAGACTTCCCGTCAACGTCGTTCGTTATATATTCATTTTTGTAGGGGATCGCCCATTTTCGCAACGACCTTTCGTGCTGGTGATTCACCCATTGGTCATCGACGCGACGGTAAAATCTTGAATGTCCGCCTATTGTTCGCATTGCTTTAATTGTCCGATTTATTGTTTGGACGCATTGTGAGAATATATTTATTATGTCACCTATACTTGGTATATTGTTTAAGTGTTTGTATTTTGTATAAAATTGGGTATTTTATTGTGAATACCCAAAGTTTCTAATACATACATATACAATACACACATGTATACATACCATTTATTAGTAGCAAATATTCATACAATTACTTGTATTATTTTCCATATAAGAATATATATTTGTAAAAGTATTTATTGTTTTTACTCATAAATATATATTTACAACTTTATTTGAACACTTGGTTCTGTAGGGATAACCCTTGTCATTAGAGTCCACTTAATGACGATTTAGGTTACTAATCGCGTTTAGTCCCACTAATCACCCCATTAATCATGCTTTAATCACGATTAGATTTTTAGAAAATTTGGCCATAGTTTCCCCTAAACTATTGCGTTTTCCACGTTTTAAAAACGTATTTAAAACCTGTTTAAACTTATAATCATCATCAACAACCCATCTAATATTTATTTAACATAATCTACATATCATCATCCATGACTTTTGTTGTTTAAAAATCCTAGTAAATCAAGAAGGTTCTTATTGTTTATTATCCTTTTCAAAACAATATTTTAGCATGTTGTTTAAACGAGTTCAAGCACTTAACCCCTTGAATACTACACATTTTAAGGTAATTATAACTTAAATACATATGTTTACATCTTATATAATCATTCATATGTATAAAAATTATCTTTAAGTTGTAGTATTTTACATGGATGATGTAGGTGATGATCTTGCTTAGATTTAAACCTTATCATGTTTAAATCCTTATTTTTATACTAAATCACACAAGATCATCTCACTTTTATATCATAATATCAACATAAACAACTTCAATATACAATGTATCAATCATATAAACATATATCAACACAAAATAAACAATATTTAGTTTTATTCTTATGTTGTGTTTTAGGGTTTTTAACTTATCTTTCTTGATTTTCAAGATGATCAACTTGTACACTAATAATCTAAGCATAAAAATAAGTTAGATTATGGAGGAGATTAGCTCACAATGGATGCACAAGTTCCTTGAAGATTTAGAAGAAAATAAGCTCCTTAAGAACCCCTAATGATATCCATCCTTGAATGCTTCCTTAATAGACTTGATTAAGCTTCAAAGTGTATGGAATGTGGTGTTTGTGGTGGCTAAATGGTGGTCTATGGTAATGGTAGTGGAGCCATAGGATAGGGGAAGAAAGGAGATGGTTGCAACTTTTTTTTATGAAAAATGATAAGTAATGTCGAGAATGATGATATATATTTTCATCAAATTTCAAGTCCATCACAAATCTAAACACCATACTCTTAATCTTTAATTTTTCAAAAAAATCAAGTGGGTGGGGCCCACATGGGGGGTTAAGAGTAAATATTTTTTATAACATGTGTTTTTTATTAGATATTTAGGTAATTAATTTAAGTATGGTGATTAGGGTCGATCTTGTATCATTAGCAAATAACTAGGGTTCAAAGTGTTATTATATGCCAATTAATCCACTTGATCCCTTAATATAAGTTTCGAATGATGGAAATTTTGTTAGATCGTTAATCGACGCAATATTCGCTAATAAACGAACTTAATTATTTAGTACCGAAAGCTTTTGTTTTCGACCACCACAATTGTTATGGTGTCTACTTATTACACTTCCGACCTAAAAATATGTATAACTAGTTCGCTAGACGAATATACGATAAGCTACGGTGGCCGATATGTCTTTCGTTCGACCGTTCAATCGATATCGGCACTTTTATGATCCGTCGTCGAACTTTTCTGAAAGTTGTGTTTCCGTGACCTCATGTTAGTTGATTGGATTCCGAGTTCCAAATAATGCTTAATTAGTTCACTAGACGCCCGGATGGGGCTATCGGCCACTATAATATTTGTCGTTTCGACAATTGACCGCTTTCCGGTCGAATTGTGCACTGATTGACGAATGACCGGAAACGATGTCTTTTGTACATTTTTGCTATTCTCACGTTATTTTAGGATGTTAACATTGTTTTATTCTTATCCTGACATCCGGAATCCTCCGAATTAGTATTGCGTACAAATCGCCATTTGTCGCCTTTTTGGTCGAAACGGACAATTTTGCAATTTAGGTGTTATACCGGAAAGTTATGTATTTTTGTAATAGTTGTTCTCAAATGTGTGTTTTCATTTGTATATGGACTCAGGTATGGCATTAACATGCCGTTATTTCATGTCTTGATTCGTTTCAGCGGGTTTTCCAACACAGTTAGTGTCACCGCAATTAGTGCGTCCCGCACTTTCTACCAACACTCTTAGGTCATTGTTTTGGTTTGTTTCTCTTCGTAACGGAAACCAGTATATGTTATGATCAGATTTACTTGTCCTAACGATGTACGACTCAGTTAAGCAATTAAATTACGATAATATGCACGGGATTATAACGCAAAATTAGTGATTAAATTGTATGGAGTTACCGGTTACTCGCCAATTTAAAATGAATTTGGTCCCGAATTTCAGCTTGAGTCATCCACTGAAGGAGTCTTCTCGAACAGGTGGGGGTATTTGACTTGATTTGATCTCACGCTCCCATGTACACTCGGGACCGTGACGTGAATTCCAACGAACCTTCACCAGTTTGATTTGGCTTCTTCGCGTCTTTTGGACCTTCTAGTCGATGACTTCCACTGGTTCTTCGATGAATTGTAATTTGTCATCAACATGAATATCATCCACTGGAATGATAACTGTGTCATTTGTTGGACTTTTCTTCAGATTGGCACATGAAATGTGTCATATACATTATTGAGTTCCTCTAGCAGTTTTAACTTGTAAGCCACTGTACCAATCTTTGCCAGAATTTCAAAAGGTCCGATAAATCTCGGGTTGAGCTTTCCGCGCTTCTCGAATCTAGCTACGCCTTTCCAAGGTGAGACCTTCAACAATACTTTGCCTCCAACCTCGAAGGATAATGGTTTGCGTCTTCGATCCGCATAGCTCTTTTGTTTGTCTCGGACCGCTTTGATACGCTCACGGATCTTAAATATCTTGTCTGTGGTTTCTTTACTAATTCGGGACCAACGAGTTGTCTGTCACCGACTTCCGCCCAACATAATGGTGATGGCACTTTAGTGTTTCGAATGGCACGGCCTTGATACTAGTGTGATAACTGTTATTGTAGGAAAACTCTACCAATGGTAAATGAGTATCCCAGTTTCCGCCTAAATCCATCACACAGGCCCGAAGCATGTCTTCTAACGTTTGGATGGTTCGCTCGCTTTGACCATCGGTCTGCGGATGAAAGGTTGTGCTTAAATCCAAGCGAGAACCAAACGAATTCTGAAATGATTGCCAGATCCATGACACAAAGCAACCATCTCTATCAGAGGTTATCGAGATTGGCACACCATGACGTGTCACAATCTACTTTAGGTACAGTTCAGCTAGTTTCTCTGTACTGTCTTTCTCACGGATGGGTAGGAACTAAGCTGATCTGGTTAACCGATCAATAATAACCCAGATCATGTCATGACCTCGAGAGGTCCGTGGTAATTTCGTAATGAAATCCATTGATATTTGTTCCCACTTCCAAACCGGGATCTCAGGTTGTTGTAATAACCCAGATGGTTTTTGGTATTCGGCCTTAACCTTTGCACAAGTTAGGCATTTCCCAACATAGGTCGCAATATATCCCTTGAGATTAGGCCAACAATAATATTCCTTCAGATCCTGGTACATTTTGTCCGATCCTGGGTGTATCAAATACTTGGACTTGTGTGCTTTATCCAGCACCAAGTCTCGCAAATCGCCATAATAGGGAATCCAGATCCTTCCCATGAAATATAGAGTTCCATCCTTGATTGGTTCCAGTTGTTTTTCAATTCCCTTTAATGATTCAGCTGGAATGTTTTCTGGTTTCAATGCTTCCTGTTGCGCTTCACGCACTCGAGTTATGAACTTCGTCTGGATCGTCATTTCTAAAAATCGCACCCGTAATGTTTTGACTCGTTCCTTTCTGCTCAAAGCATCTGCTACAACATTTGCTTTGCCTGGGTGATACTTAATCTCACAATCATAATCATTCAACAGTTCCACCCAACGTCGTTGGCGCATATTCAGTTCCTTTTGTTGAATATATGTTGAAGACTTTTATGATCCGTGAATATGGTACACTTAGTGCCATATAAATAATGACGCCAGATCTTCAAGGCAAATACCACTTCACCTAACTCCAGCTCACGTGTGGTATAATTCCTTTCATCAACTTTTAACTGACGCGATGCATACGTGATGACTTTTTCACGCTGCATTAACACGCAACCAAGCCTTGATGTGATGCATCACAGTACACCACAAAGTCAACAGTAACGTCCGGGAGTGATAGTATCGGTGCTTTACAAAGTTTATCTTTCAACACTTGGAACGTCGATTCTTGCTTTTCTCCCCAATCGAACTTTCTATCCTTCTGGGTAAGAGCAACCTTGGAGAAGTTCTCAACCTTCGTGGGGGTTCTTGGGGTGGTCCAGTTCTTTATGGCCTCAATTTTCGAAGGGTCTACATGTATTCCGTTCTCGTTCACCACATGTCCGAGAAATTGTACTTCGCGAATCCAAAATTTACATTTTGAGAACTTGGCATATAATTGCTCATTCTTTAGCAATTCCAAAATAGTTCTCAGGTGTTGTCCATGTTCTTCCTCGGTTCGTGAGTATATCAGAATATCATCTATGAAGACGATCACGAACTTTTCGAGGTATGGCTTACATACCTGGTTCATCAAATCCATGAATACTGCATAGACGTTCGTTAGGCCAAAAGGCATAACAAGGAACTCGTAATGACTGTAACGAGTCCTAAACGCTATCTTAATAATACTTTCCTCTTGGATTTTCAGCTGATGATATCCGGATCTTAAATCAATTTTTGAGTAAAAACACTACCCTTGCAATTGATCGAACAGATCATCGATCCGTGGTAATGGGTATCGATTTTTGATAGTTAGCTTGTATAGTTCCCGGTAGTCGATGCACATGCGAAAGGTTCTGTCCTTCTCCTCGACAAAAGGCACCGGAGCTCCCCATGGTGAGGAACTCGTTCTAATGAGCCCTTTGGCTAACAACTTTTAATGTTATGTGGATACTCTTTGCATTTATGACGGAGCTAATCGGTATGGAGGCTCCGCTACTGGTGCTGCTCCTTGCACCAAATCAATGCGAAAGTTGGTGTGCCGTTGCGGAGGTAATCCAGATAAGGCTGATTTAAAGACTTCGAGGGAATCCTTCACAACGATTATTTCCTCCAATTTTGGATCCTCAGTTTCATTATCGACTACATGAGTTAGAAAGGCTATGCAACCTTTCTGTAGGCACTTCTAGCCTTCATGTAATTAATGATTTGTAAGGGCGTCTTGTGCTTTTCTCCATGTACTACCGGTGTTTCTTCGTCTGGCAGTGGGATGCGAATAGTTTTCTCAGGATAACCTACTTCTGCTCAGTTAGACGTCAACAAGTCTATGCCAAAAGCTACGTTGTAACAACCCAGATAAATGGGTAAAAGATAGATATTAAATTCTCGTTCTCCCAGTTCCAAAGTGCATCCTTTTATAACTTCTCCTGACATTGACAAATTTACCATTGGCAAATTCTATAGAATGAGGGAACGTCTATCTTACTTGTATCTAGGTCAAGTATATTTTGAATTTTGTGGAGATGAACTAGAATTGGCACAGGTATCCAACAAGATGGAGGCGAGATATTGGTTGATAGGAAACGTGTCACTGACCTTTTAGTGATTCCTCATGACTCAGGGATTAAAATAGTGTATCTCGGATCTTTGGTATTGCTTTCGGACCATCTCGGATTACCATTCCGAATTACATCTCGGATACCTCATTTTAGACGGATTCCTATCTCGGACTATTGTTTCGAATTGGGTATTGTTTCGAGTTGAACTCGAAAAAAGTGGGAAGTTATCCATAAACAATTTTACAAACCGATTGCATGGTTAGAATCGTGTGATTTTTTTAAATTGATATTATGTAGTATTGGATTCGTATCGACGAGATGAGTCTAATGCTAATTCTCCATTAGTTAACTTGATAACTTGTCTAACTTAAAAGACTCTAATTCGTGTATAAGCTAAACATCTAACGACACTAGCTAAGCTCGGTGTTGGTATCTAAAGAATTGGCACGTAATGAATGTAGAGTAGAACGTACGCATGACGACATCAGGATCTTGTGGGGTATCCATAGTTTCTGCTCACCCACACTTTAATTCACTTGCCTGATTCACTCTTGAGACGTTCATGCTTGAAGTGGCCTTCACGCCACACTAAACATCCTTGTTCTTGGTTGAGTCTTACTAACTTATTGATTTCTGTTATGTGTCTTCATTCACCACACTCCTACTCTTGGCACTTTTGCAAGTGCCCTCTTGAGGAAGTTTTTACATATCACTTTTAGGATTTCAGCAAGTTATTAGCACATTTCTTGGTGCTAGCATCAATTATGGAAGCCGTTGCCTTCGTTTATTTCATCACGGGAGTTACCTTTAGCTTCCCGTCGCTAGTAGTTTTAGCATGCATTTCCTTGATAGTTTCCCATTCTCACCGCATCCTTGGTGAGACTAACTGCGAGAGTTACTGTTTGAGTGTTGAAGGTGGGATGATGTGGTCATGTTTTGGTTCTTAGAGGTTAAACCCCAAATGTAGCGCTCAATGCATTTGATTTAAAGTGTTCCTAGTATGGAACAATCCTTAAGAGATCGTAAAAGCGTCGAGTGTAACCCACAACGTTGGTTGCAATCATGATCGAGTTCTAGGATCCCGTTTCTACCCTTGGAATTCCAATCAACGAGCAATACTCTTCTCGCATAAGAATCAGAGTCCTCCCCATGATGATCTCTTCGTGGTATCACTCCTTAAAGTTTCTACTGGAGGATTTCACCAAGTTAATGTTGCATTCAGCAGGAGACTCTTTGTTTACCTAATCGTTTGCTCAGGAGTGCATTTACTAGCATTGCTAACGGATGTTGTCTTTATTGAGTGGACCTAACCTACCGCACCTCTCGCTTCAATGAGGTCTCGCGGCTTACCGTCCGAGAAGGCCTTAGAATTTAAAACCTTGTATGATCGCATCTTTAGGTGTAGCGCTGCCAATCGCTCTCAATCTATTGGGATCCAAACCATTTGAACTACCGGTACCACCAGTTTCATCACTAGTGTCGACTAAGTTACCTCGTGTCTTGCAATTTTCGCAACCATATGTCCTTTCATAAGAACGCTAGTTCGGCTTACCTAGTAAATCATGGATTAACTAACCCGTTTTGGGTGTAGACCTTCCTTTTGGCACCACGTTTCTTCTTAATAGCCAAGATTAAGAGAGGCTAGACATATATTTGGATAAATATAGTCTACCATGTGCCTAAGAATAAAGGATTCCATCGGTCATGGGAACCTCAAGATTGCGTGTTCATACATGTTTGAAACAATGATAACGTGAATAACAACAATTCAAAATTCGTAGTACCTCTTGTGTGTATCGACCGTATGTCTAACTCGAAAGGAAATAACTCGTAAAGGAGAAGAAACCAAACGGTCGTCTTCAACCTTATAGCATGTATCCCATACTTAGTGGTCTTCGATAGCCAAAAGTAGGAAAAAAAATCCTTCGCTAGACCAACCCGTATGACGAATGTGTTGATATCCCTTGAGCTCCACGAGCTCCAGCTAGATGTTTATAAGTTCCATAGATATCGAATAGAATGCAATGGGAGTGTTGAAGCATGGATCGTGCCATACCGTCCCTTGGAATAAGACAAATGTCAAACGACGGAGTTTAGTGTGATCTCTTTCTAATAAATACGATGAGGTACCATAGACACCATGGAACCAACCCATGTACAAGAACTCTAGGCCGTTGAGGAAATATCCTCCTTGGGTGGCCAACCAGTTTTGTCTGTTAGATGACTAGTCTCAATAGACTCATGATATTGATCGAATGTTAGATGCAAACAAATACTGTGTGTTGCTTCTGTATCGTAGGATGTTATAGCAACCACCCCAGTTAGCGTCCCACTAGATAAAAACTCGAACAACTTAACAAGTTCGAAGGAGTAGTGATCTTTAACTTGACCTGCATAGCCCACCAGGATTCTCATCCACTGCAAGTTATTATTACGTGGGCCCCCGTTATAATAAATTGCCTTGCATGGTCACCCTAGTGTTCTACCGTTCAAAGACGATGATCAGTCAGAGAGAGGACGCTATTGTCTCCATACCTTCAACATATAAGGAACCTTCGTGATGGTCCACGTGCTATCATCCCTTGACATTACTCGCGAAAGGCACGTCGTTAGACAAATTTAGAAATAGAGAGAATTTGTAACAATACAACTGGAGGGGCACCTTCAAGATGAGTACTTCACCTTTCCTTGTCTGGACAAGAATGTCATTATTAATGATTAATATGGGTCACTGGGATCTCGTCCCGCTAATAGAGTTGTCCTCCAAGGCTACCACCTCCGCCTCTTCATCACTACCAAAGCCAGGCATCTCCGCATCCACGGGAAAAGCAACCATCTTATGTGGAATCGATCCTAAGGTCTCACTTCGGAACCATGTTCACCATAAGCTCCGTAATAACGCGAGGTCAATATTCTCATTGTGCGAGTCAAGGATAATAATATCCGTAGTCGAAGGTATTTCGTTCTTGGCAAATATTCCGTACAACACATATATAACTAAATTATATATATCACATAAAATCCTATCTAGCCAGAATTTCTATCTTTTGTAATATGTCCACGACACGTAGTCTTATAATGTAATGTGTCTATTTCTCATAGACTAATCATGTATTGATTCCTTTTCATTACTTATAGTTGAGCTCGTGTGATAGATCCTTGTGTTATCGTGACACAATGAAAACCTTTTTGTTATCTTGTTATAATCCCAAAGCATTTCTATTATGTTTTGAACTTTGTTTTCATGTGTGAGCCCCTGGTGATTGTAGACCAACTTCTAATAAAAAATTTTCCCGGGTTCACTACAATCGGAGCTCTGATACCAACCTGTCACACCCAGGTCGTAGCGGAAGCGCAAGTGTGTGACAATTAGGTAATCATTGCATCCAATCTTGTAAACAATATAAATTAAAAACGATGCCATGCCCTTAATGAGTTTCATTCCATATATACAACCATCAAAAGTGATATCACACTGTTATCTATTTCAAAATAAGACATTGTTTTCATCATAAATTCATATTGAGGTTTTGACCCATATATACCCAGAAAAAGTTGGGATATAAAAGGAAAACCCTCCAAGATATGGCACATCGTTGTCTTGACATATTCTCATAACCCGAATCATATCACCAGCTCATGCCTTGCGTCCTGAAATACATGTAATTTTAAAAAGTCAACATAAAGTTGGCGAGTTCATGTAGTTTAATGCTTTCGTATCAAAATGTCATCCTTGAAAACCTGTATTGAAATCCAAGTATGTTATTAGCATCAATGAGTTAATTAAGGATCTATCAGTGTGTCGCGAGCACCCTGACATACTTGAGCCATAAGTAAGTAACCAAACCGAGACTACATTGACATCATTGGGATCACAAAAGCACTCCGAAGGGTATACCAACCAGGAGTGGAGCGGGTCTCAAACTCAATAGATCTACTTCTTTTGCACCTTGGTCACTAAGTGATTAATGGTTACTATTGTTATCATCCTACCTACGCACAGTGATTTGTTATCTGCTAACCCATAGCTAACATACTGTTTTGACATGACATGTATTTCCCCTATATAGTTTAAAACAAAACTTGAAATAAGTGAAAGGAGGGACATGAACTCACAGTTTTTGCATTCCTTTTAAGTCGTACTGTTTGACTTTCGGTGTCCGGAACGTATGTAACCTACATGCGTATTGGTTTCATTAGACACCTAGGTCTTAATGGACCTTGTACACGTTGTTCATCTTGAATTCTTGTTATATGTTTCTTTGTTATGATTGCACAACTTAGAAGGTTATTATAGTGTTGGTAGTTTGTTTGTTCGATGAATATTGTTATATATATTTCTTAATATATACATATATATATATATATATATATATATACATATATATCTATATATATTATTGTTATCAAACAATATGTGAACTGGGCCTTGCCCTACACATGTTGTTGGGCCTAGCCCAAGTTTTCTTGTCATTGGGCCTAGCCCATGTATTTTATGTCTTAGGGCCTAGCGCATGTTTTTATGTCATTGGGCCTAGCCCATGTATTTTATGTCTTTGGGCCTAGCCCATGTATTTTTATATGTTTTTGGGCCTTTGTTAGTTTTGGGCCTCATCCATAACTATTATGGAATTTGGGCCTAGTATATGATTTTCACAATTTGGGCCTAGCCCAAATGTATATGTATGTAAGCCCATTTTTATTATAAGTGTTTACTTATAATTTTTCTAACTTTTTAATACACTTTAACTTTCCGGATTTTTCATTTTGATAACATATATTTATGTTGAATGCCTAAAAATATATTTAGACTTGTCGTCGGCGTCGTTCGTTATATATTCATTTACGCGAGGATCGCCCGTTGTCGCAATGACCTTTGGTGCTAGTGATTCACCCGTTGGTCGTCGACGCGACGGTGAAATCTTGAATGTCCGCCTATTGTTCGCATTGCTTTAATTGTCAGATTTATTGTTTCGACGCATTGAGAGAATATATTTATTATGTCACCAATACTTGGTATATTGTTTAAGTGTTTGTATTTTGTATAAGATTGGGTATTGTGAATACCCTAAGTTTCTAATACATATATATATACAATACACACATGTATACATACCATTTATTAGTAGCAAATATTCATACAATTACTTGTATTATTTTCCATATAAGAATATATATTTGTAAAAGTATTTATTGTTTTTACTCATAAATATATATTTACAACTTGTTTAAACACTTGGTTATTTAGGGATAACCCTTATCATTAGATTCCACTTAATGACGATTTAGGTTACTAATCGCGTTTAGTCCCACTAATCACCCCATTAATCATGCTTTAATCGCGATTACATTTTTAGAACATTTCGCCATAGTTTCCCCTAAACTATGGCATTTTCCACGTTTTAAAAACGTATTTAAAACCTATTTAAACTTATAATCATCATCAACAACCCATCTAATATTTATTTAACATAATCTACATATCATCATCCATGACTTTTGTTGTTTAAAAATCCTAGTAAATCAAGAGGGTTCTTATTGTTTATTATCCTTTTCAAAACAATATTTTAGCATGTTGTTTAAACAAGTTCAAGCACTTAACCCCTTGATTACTACACATTTTTAAGGAGATTATAACGCAACTACATATGTTTACATCTTATAAAATCATTCGTGTGTATAAAAATTATCTTTAAGTTGTAGTATTTTACATGGATGATGTAGGTGATGATCTTATTTAGATTTAAACCTTATCATGTTTAAATCCTTATTTTTATACTAAATCACACAAGATCATCTCACTTTTATATCATAATATCAACATAAACAACTTCAATATACAATCTATCAATCATATAACCATATAATCAACACAAAATAAACAATATTTAGTGTTATTCTTATGTTGTGTTTTAGGGTTTTTAACTTATCTTTCTTGATTTTCAAGATGATCAACTTGTACACTAATAATCTAAGCATAAAAATAAGTTAGATTATCGCTGAGATTAGCTCACAATGGGTGCACAAGTTCCTTGATGATTTAGAAGAAAATAAGCTCCTTAAGAACCCCTAATGATCTCCATCCTTGAATGCTTCCTTAATAGACTTGATTAAGCTTCAAAGTGTATGGAATGTGGTGTTTTATGGTGGCTAAATGGTGGTCTATGGTAATTGTAGTGGAGCCGTGGGATAGGGGAAGAAAGGAGATGGTTGCAATTTTTTTTATGAAAAATGATAAGTAATGTTGAGAATCATGATATATATTTCCATCAAATTTCAAGTCCATCACAAATCTAAACACCATACTCTTAATCTTTGATTTTTCAACAAAATCAAGTGGGTGGGGCCCACATGGGGGGTTAGGAGTAAATATTTTTATAACATGTGTTTTTTTATTAGATATTTAGGTAATTAATTTAAGTATGGTGATTAGGTGTTGATTTTGTATCATTAGCAAATAATTAACGTTTAAAGTGTTATTATATGCCAATATATCCACCTGATCCCCTAATATAAGTTTCGGATGACGGAAATGTCGTTAGATCGTTAATCGACGCAATACTCGCTAATAAACGAACTTAATTATTTAGTACCAGAAGCTTTTGTTTTCGACCACCACAATTGTTATGGTGTCTACTTAGTACACTTCCGACCTAAAAATATATATAACTAGTTCGCTAGACGAATATATGATGAGCTAGGGTGGCAGATATGTCTTTCGTTCGACCGTTCAATCGATATCGGCACTTTTATGATCCGCCGTCGAACTTTTCTGAAAGTTGTGTTTCCGTGACCTCATGTTAGTTGATTGGATTCCGAGTTCCAAATAATGCTTAACTAGTTCACTAGACGACCGGATGGGGCTATCGGCCACTATAATATTCGTCGTTTCGACAATTGACCGCTTTCCGGTCGAATTGTAAACTGATTGACGAATGACTGGAAACGATGTCTTTCGTACATTTTTGCTATTCTCACGTTATTCTAGGATGTTTAACATTGTTTTATTTTTATCCTGACATCCGGAATCCTCCGAATTAGTCTTGCGGACAAATCGCCATTTGTCGCCTTTTTGGTCGAAACGGACAATTTTGCAATTTAGGCGTTATACCGGAAATTTATGTATTCTTGTAATAGTTGTTCTCAAATGTGTGTTTTCATTTGTATATGGACTCAGGTATGGCATTAACATGCCGTTTTTCATGTCTTGATTCGTTTCAGCGGGTTTTCCGACACAGTTAGTGTCACCGCAATTAGTGTGTCCCGCACTTTCTACCAACACTTTTAGGGAATTGTTTTGGTCTGTTTCTCGTCGTAACGGAAACCAGTATATGTTATGATTAGATTTACTTGTCCTAACGACAGTACGACTCAGTTACGCAATTAAATTACAATAATATGCCTTAGATTATAACGCAAAATTAGTTATTAAATTGTACGGAGTACCGGTTATTTGCCATTTGTCACATCTTGTACACAATTTGGCCCAGTACTTTGCCTCCGCGCATTACTTACAGGATCACAAATATTTGTTCAAGGGCGCGTACGTCATCGTGATTGCCTGGTCTTTGGGACATTCACCGTAGGGAGACCCGCACTTAACGCCGACGATAGAGCCGGCAAGGTTGGGGCTTAAAAGGATGGTGGGATGAAACTTCTTAAGAAGTTCCTCATCATTGGCAAGCGGTTTAGAACCCACTGGGGAGAGTGCTATGAGGCGGTTCAGTTGACGGAGCACTTCGATCAAGTCTATCCGCCAGACCATCCCGAGAGCGTTTAGGATCCTGCGTTGTAGCCGGCACCACCCCCGGGGCACCTCAGCATCCACAACATGTTCTAGGTCCTAGCATAAGAGCGACATGGTATCTACATACCTTGAGTCGATCTAGACAAGGTTATAGATTTGGTGGGTTGGTTGGTTGGTTCAGGAGGCGTATGATCGACGAGAGCGAGAGGGGTTACCTGTCCTACTGCTCCCACCAGTTCGAGCCCCACATCAATAGTAGCAGCCACAACAACCAGATCCGGATTTGGAGGCGGAGCCATAGACCAGCTGCTTGTACATTGTTATGTGTATACTATTCCTTTGTAGTTTATCTTTTGTTATAGATGTACAAGCTAATCTTATATACGTGATATTCAGTTCTATTTCAGTTATTCCGTTATGTGATGTTTGATTGTATTGCATTGATGCTTCATAATAAATTGTTAACACCTTAACATTGAAACGATAATACGGAAACGGTATAAATTTGGAATGGGTATAATGTTTAAAACAACATAATATTTTAAACGACATAATATTTTTATACAATATACGACATTATATTTTTAGACAAAACAAAAAAAAATTATTTACAAAATTTCTCTTAAAGATATAAAAAACCAAATTCTTCAACCAAAAATTCACCCACATTCTAGACGCTTCATACAGGGCTATACAAGTTCAGCAACTGAGTTTTAGATAGCCTTATCCGCCTCGTAAAACACTATACAAGGTGTCTAGGGCACAAAAGTGTGCAAATAGGCATATGGGGCGTACGAATAGTTTGAGCCAAAATAATTTCGGGATGTTAGACTTTCCTAGTTTTTCTTATTAAAAGGGTTTTTTTCCAATAGTTACATTATATATATGAATGTCATTTACCGTATTTGACATTATTACTTTTGATATACATAATTTTAAACAGTATTTTTCCCCAAAATAGTAATAATTCATATGCCTAGAATATATATATTATATATCACTACAAAAACCAACTTGATTCATAACTCTTTGTAATAATATAATTAGCAACATAAAATCAGTTCCAAGTGTTCCGTCGGTTCTAATAACAAGGGTACACTAAACTATTCAATGTATTAGTCGAACGGTATTCAAAGTGCAAAAAAAATTTTTATGGATGCGGTGCTTCACCAAATTCAAGGGTCGTAACCCTTCGCTGGAATAAAGTCAATCCCAACGGTTGCGTCGATTCCCTTTTGAAATTAGCGCTTCACCAAATTCATATGCCTAGAATTTATATATTACATATCACTACAAAAAGCAAGCAACTTGAGTCATGCCCCTTTGTAATAATATAATTAGCAACATAAAATCAGTTCCAAGAGTTCAGTTGGTTCTAATAACAACGGTACACTAAACTATTCAATGTATTAGTTGAACGGTATTCAAAGTGCTAATTATTTTTTTGTCGATGCGGTGCTTCACCAAATTCAAGGGTCGTAACCCTTCGCCGGAATCGATTCCCTTTTGAAATTAGCGCTTCACCAAATTAAGAGTCGCAACCCTTCGCTGAAATCCCGAAAAGGGTATAAATTCCGGATGAATAATTGTAACTGATGGTTTGGTTCATTCAATGCTAAATTCATCATGTGATTGTTGTGTTTCTTGATTCTTGGTCACAGTGGCACCATCGTCGGCTTAGTTTTCGCTTCCATTTAAGTATCTAATCCCTCCGCGTTTTTGTTTTTCTTTCTTGCTATGGACCACCCAATCCGAATAAAACCTAGAGTTTTTTTTATGTATTCAGATTCTTCATCTAATTCTTCATGGTTGCTATGGCATGTATTCTTTAGCTTCTAAATTTGTAGAGATCCAAGTCTTTCTACACTGGATTTTCATGTAGCTGTTTTGTTATTTTTGAACTTCATTCTACGTGTTTATCAAAAAGCCTAAACTAATTTGTATTGCAATTGTTGGGGTTTAGCAGGGAGAACAAAAACTGGAGGAGTTAGACAGTGGCTTTTAGTGGTCAACCGTCGCCGTCGCCGTGGAGATGAACGAGAGGCATAACAAAGCATTATAATCAAAGTAATTGAAATTGAAGTGGACGAAGGTGTGTTTAATTTGCATTGATTTTGGTTGTTGATATGTAGCTGTGGATAGTGAGCTTCAGATCATTGAACTGCGATGGATTTTTGTTTTTCTGGTTCATTATATCAAAACAGTGTCAAAAATCTCTATTTTGGTTCAACTCATGTGGAGTGGCCAAAGAATATCTTAATGCTTAGTGCAAGTTGCCTAATTTGTAATTTGGATATATTATGGAAGTTTTTTGAATTGCCGAAGATGCATACAAAGCCTACAGCATCAATGTTCATTAATGATTAACCCATGTCGACTTATTCTAATCTACAATAATGTTTTACGTTTCTGTTTAAATCTTACAAACACCTTGCAATGAGATTTTTACATGTATATTTGATTCGGTTGTTGATTCAGCCGCGACACACGGGTTCCTAAATATAGTATATTGGAAAATGCAAGTTAATGGCGATCAGACTTTTACTTTTCTGTTATCTTTCTTCCTGGCAAGAGTTAAACGTTTATTAGATATAGTAATATTAAGAACATTTGTAATCAATGTTCCGCCGCAACGCTCGACTTATCGTCTACTCGTATATTACAATTAGTAATATTACATTTACTTTTTAGTGGGGTATAATTTCTGAATTTGTGATAGTAAAAGGTCATGATTATTAGAATAATATTATAAGTTGTGTTTGTGTGATTGTAAAAGGTCAACATTATTAGCATATTATTACAAGTTGTGTTTGTTCACATGTATCCAACAGGCCGGAGGAACTAGATTGAGAATAACATCAAAGTAGCTAGGAACTAGATTTTATCTCATTATTACGGACCCTAATCACTTGATATGTGCATTCATAATCGAAGAGGCAACTTGTTGGATGTATTGAATACAAAAAGTGTTGTTTTTTAAAGCCACAAGTAGTTGATATAGTTGAAGAATTACTACTCTTCTCGAAGAGTTGGACATGAAACTAGAACACAATGCTCTATATAGTCCACAAACATAATTTATCTCGTGAAGAATCCAACGTTTCCTGGTAGGATGTTACACAATAAAATGAGATCACTTTTTCAAATGAGGTTTACTTTAACAGTGAATTGACAAGCGATGGTACATTGTCATCTACAAAGATAATTGATATGAAGAATCTTGCACGCTTGTTCACTAATATGGTGACAATAGAGAAGTTGACGCTCTCAATAGTTTCAGGCAGATCCTTAAGATATAACCCGCCATTTTTTTCATGGCTAGTCATATGAACCAAATATAGCCGTTGAAAACAACTGGCTCAATCATATTTTATCTTGAGTTTCCTTAGTCTAGTACGATTACGAATCCTTAATGGTGCATGCTAAGATAACAAATAGACTTACCTACAAAAGATGAAAAGATTCAAAACCCTACTCATGCATATTTCATGTTGTCTCTCAAACAAAAATTGTAGTACAATTACAGGTCATTAGTAACGTTAAAAAAAACAAGAAAGAAAATATAGATGAATAAAAAAATGATATTAACACTCAAATCATGCATGTATGTCCGGTCCTAAAAAGATTTTTGGTATATAATATATTTCTGGTACTTTTATGAGAGCATTCACTTCTTAAACTGTTAATCATAAATGCTAAATTTATATAAATGAACATGCAAAACTTGAGTTACAAACACCAAAGCATTTAAAGTTACCCACTCCTTCTCTTTCCTTTTTCACAAAAAAGATATTATGAAACCTTAATTATTTTTGCAAACTGCCTTGTTTTTTCATAATCCATTTCATATTATTCCAGTTATAGACATAGTACAGATACAAAACTTTAATGGTGATCATTGAACAAATTGATGTAGGGATTAAATGAAACAGATAGAAAAAAACATATGCAATAAATTAGAACCCTAATGTTGCAGATCCTTTGTTGATCTGCCTTGAATATTACCTTTCTATGGACAATTGAACTATAAGTACTAGTATTTAATGGTGTTAGCTTCCAAGTTACAACGAAAGGACATATATACAAATGTACGAAACCCCAACATTACATCTTTGTCATTTTTTGTCCTTAAAGTTATCTCCGTAGAATTGAAACTTTGTTATAGTTGCCAGACTGTATAGATATTAACTTCCACTTCTTTAAATATACTATGGATGAAAGCACCTAGAGAGAAAATGCCATGAAAGATGCAATAATGTTGTCCCAATATGTTTGGCAACGATTATTAGTCGTGTCGCTATTGATCGGTATCATTGCGAAAGGGCCCTCACAACTATAAGAGCATCATGCATATAAACTTTTTCATTGCAATGTCCTTTGAAACTGCAGTGGACCAAGACTCATAAAGAAACAAGAGCAACAGAAGGATTCACAAGTGGAAGGTTACAAAATTCAAAAGCGTCTTTTTTGACATTTGAAAGCGTCGTGACAACGATAAATGAGATCTCTGTCTACAATGTATTATTGCACTTATGATGACGTAATCAGCTCATTTCAGTTCTTACCCCTCCTCCCCCTACAGATTTTGTAGCACAATTGACATTAATTTATTAACCTTTACCTTTCTTTTATAATATTATCCTGAATTTCATGCTTTGGAATGAATACAAAGTAGGGCGACTTCATAAAAGTGAGTCATAAAAAGTTCAAATCCTCATTCTATTTTGCTGCTGTAGTATAAAAATGAGCAGATCCTCTTGCTTTGAATCGTCAGAAAATGCAAGGGGCTTACAAGAAATTTAATAACCAGATGGTCAAACATGCTTTTCACTTTTTTATTTTTTTAGTTTATAAAATCAAGAATATCGGTATAATTAATGAATGTGTATCGGGATTTCAAAGAAGTCACAATTGGTTAAAGAATTGGTTTCATCAACCATGATTTACCTATATTAATATAGAGCTGTAATCGAGTTACAAAATACGGAGATAATGATAAAACATCTATAGTATTTTGATATTCAAACCTAAGATACAATAATTACAAACAAACAAAGTTAATTAAAGTTACATGATAAATCAAATAATAACAAATATAATAGATAATATAAGAGTAATACTTAGATTCGATGGTAAATAACACATGTTAAATTCTCTAGGCAATATATTAGCGTTAAATTGATCGAACAGACTCGTGCTTCTTTAATTATCAAAATTTTAAAAACGCTACAAACCATAAAAATATTACATGAATATCATGGTACAGTCACAGTTGCCTGCAAATTTAGATGCTTTTTTTCTATGACTTTCCTTTGAGAGAACTGAATAATTTCAAGCATTGACAAAAAGTATTTTGATGTCCTAACCTATATTGAATGTATTATTGAGTAAGGGAGATATCTATAAAAGTTATAACTTAAAAGCACTAGAGTAGTTATTAAAGTAGTCATCAAGTTTCCTGATTATATACATCTCATATGATGAAACCGACTTGATTCGGTGATTTTATATATATATATATATATATATGGGAAGTTCATTTGAGAAGAAATTTAATGTGAGAAGAAAAAGAAGAAAGGACATAATGAAGCAAAAATATTAAATAGTTTATAACGTTTCTTATTAATTATAGTTTATAGTTCATTTGGTAAAACATTAAATAGTTTATAACTCATCCCATTAATTATATTATCTCTCATTAATAAAACAAAAACATTTTCTACACGTTTCAAAATTTATCCTACATATGTCTTACATTTACTGGAATCTACCCTACACATGTAAAATTACCCTACACATTTCAAAATTTATCCTATACATACTATATCTTACACATGTCGAAAATTGTCGTACACAATAAATTATTTTATCTTGAAAGAGTATATGAAAAAAATGAGTTACAAGTTTAATTAATTAGCTAATTAACGACAATTATAGGTTTACTTATATGCATTTTTTCATAACATCAAATACCCGCATTAAATAAAGTAAATAGAGAATTTCTATTAGTTTAAAAGTTATTCTTTTTATTATTACAAAATTATTCTTCTCATTAGAACTTTCCACTATATAACTATATATAGGGGAAGGTTCATTTGAAAAGAAATTTAATGTGAGAAAAAAAAAAGAAAGAGCATAATGGTAAAACATTAAATAGTGTATAACTATTTTCATTAATTATGTTATCTCTCATTAAAAAATTAAAAACATTTTATCCTACGCATTTCAAAATTTATCCTACATATGTCTTATATTTACCCGAATTTACCCTACCCACAAATAAATTTACCCTACGCATTTCAAAATTTATCATACACATACTAAAATTTATCAAACACATGCCGAAAATTGTCCTAAATCATAAATTATTTTATCTTGAAAGAGTATATGAAAAAAATAAGTTACAAATTTAATTAATTAGCTAATTAAGTACAATTATAGATTTACTTTTATGCCATTTTTTATAACATTAAATACACACATTAAATAAAGTCACGAAGAATTTTTATTGGTGTAAAAGTTATTATTTTTTATTCTTATAAAATTTTATTTGAAATCTCATATATATATATATATCATATACTCATTTTTCTATGAAAATTCTAGATATATTCAAAAACCATATAAGATTAAAAGAGTTAGAAAACAAAAGTTAAGATATATTTATCCGATTCAGGAAAATCAACTGCATTGTTAATGGTGACGCTTATATGCAGATCGATGTGTGTTAATTTGAACAACGTACTTTCACTCTTGTATTGAAGTAAACCATCAAAACCGTTCCGATGCTTTTGACTAAACTGATACCTGGTATTAAAAGTTCAAGCAAATTGTCACTTTTTGTCCTTTGCTTTTACTTGTAGTCTCCAGTTAAGTCCATGGCCCAACTTATTTTACTGTCCTTACAAAACATATTTTATATTTATAAGTTTAGTTGCCTCTATCAGCTGAGTGGACCTACCTATTCCCAAGGGGTGCGGTACAACCCTTGAATTTTTTCCAAGCTTTCTTTATAAAATTTTAACATCGCATCCCATGAAAAATTACATCTCACCCCTTGAACTAAGAAGAAAAAGTAGAAAATCAGAATTATATCGAAGAGACCTAAAAAAACGGACGGCAAGAGCTTGAAAAATTCAGAAAAGATGAGAACTTGATAAGTAAGAATGGAGAAGAAGACTACTGAGTAATTACATATTCAATGCAATTAATAATATATCAGACTACATTGAGGAGTAGAACGATGATTTTTAAAATTATATAGTGGGTGGTAAAGACTTTGTGATTCTTATTGAGAGATTAGGATTAATTCATATAGGGTAAAATTGATTTAATTTAAATGTAGTGATTATGTATTCTTTGCCGTTAAAAAAATCTAAATGCACGTCGAAATTGAAAATCATTATCATTAACTATCATTTTTTTATATTATTATGCATTATGTTCTGTTTGTATTTTAATATGTAAACAATATGAATTATGTTATTGATTTTCTTTTTACTTTTTACTATTTGGTGTATAATTTCTAATTTACACTATTTTTATATTTTGTTTATATATTAAAAATTTTACATTATTGTGAAAAGATAAGTGTTTTTCATAACAATATAAAAATAGGGATATGATAAAAGGTGAAGTTTCAAAATTGAAAATGTGCAGAGTTATTGTATTTTCAATTTTACATTTTAGTGATGGTTGACAAATATATTTATCTATTTGAAAATTACTTTCATCTATCTTTTTAACACGTACCCTAACTGACCCTATCTGAAGTGGACCGAATTTTTTTTAATATTTAGCGAAAGAGAACTAACTCTCAAAATTTTCTACCCTCATGAAAAAAATTTTCTAGGCCCGTAACGATTATGAGTTTATTTACATACATCTATTATATTATATAAATAAGGAAGTTGTGAGACACTTGTCATGTTATTGTACAACCATTTTGTGTTTTTAGCGAGAAAATCTTGAATTTTTTATAATTGTATATGGATACCGCGACTAATAACCAAACACGTGTTAGAACCAAGTATATTAGGAGAATAGAAACCCAAATTTTCTGAAACACCACATACGTTTCCACCGTAATCGCTCAACACTAGGAACCTTTCATTGCTCTTCAACAATGTTTCTTCAATAAGTTCAATCATCAGGTTGTTAATCCTATTAATGGTCTGTTGTTATGATCTCTATGCTTCTTATTTCAATCGATTGTGTATATAAAAGATTCAATATTATCTGTTCATAATAGATTCGGTGTTAATCCTTGAAATTCATAGCATTAAATATTTCATCTTTTATGTTTCGTCTATAATTCTTCTTATTTCATTCTATTAGATATAGAATAGTTTAATCTCTATTCTTCTTGTTTCAAACGAGTGTGTATATAATAGATTTAATGTTTCCTTTTGGTAATAGATTCAAGGTTAATCCTTGAAATTCATAGCATTCAATCTTTCATCGGTTGTGTTTCATTGTAATTGTTGATATTCATGATTTTTATGTATAAAAGATTTCGGTAATATCTATTTCTAATTTGAGTTTTTTTTATTTTTTTAATTTCCATGTTTGAATTTGTTAGAAATCTTGTATCACTTTTCTGTTTGAATCTTTAAAGTTTTTTTTTTATTTTCCGCAGGTATTTGTATGTTAAACACCATTAATACATCTTTTTATGGATTGTTTACTGACTCATTGTCGACTAGTCTAGTACGTACATTTGGTTATACAATATTTTTAGTTTGTTGGCTTACCCTTCAATGAAACCTTACACTTGTTTTTAAGATCATACCACCTAATCTTAGCCGGCTGTATCTTGCATTGGCATATCCAAATTCTAATGTTGATATCAAGGCTGATGATGGTTATAAGTTTGATGTTTTACTGTCAAAATATGTAGGTCTATTCTCGTTCACTACTTATTGGTCCATTGTTGTTCGAGAACTTTCGATAACTGTTGGGTCTGTTCTAACATTCCAACATATTTAACAATATTCCTTTAAATTAATTGTTTTTCCTAAGTTTGAGGCTGATCCACTTAGTCATAGTAAAATGATTTTGATTATTTCGCGTCCAACTGATAGGCATGTTGGTCTTCAACCACACTTACAGCGGAGTAACATGGCATCGTTGATTCATTGATCGTGATGATCAAGTGAATGAATATACAGGGATAATATTGAATGAGAAAACTGAAATGAAAGGAATGGACAATTCGAATAATGACAAATTGTCTTGGTCCTGGAATACAAGGCCGGACCATACATATATATAGGTGATGATTTTGGGGGTTAGATATTGGTGGGAATAACTGTCTTTGGCAGTTTAAAAATACACCCGCTTATCAATCTGCACCATCACTAATCATAACTACCGAGTTCATAAGTTCTAAGTTAATACATACATAACAAACATAATTAAGTTTAATTATCAAATCTAATACTTTCCCCTAAACTTGATTGTGTTTGGCTGCATACATAAGCACACTTCGATTTGCTTCATCAACGGCCTTCATCGCTTGCATGAAGTCAAATCTCCTTCGTTTCTTTTGCGTCTTCCAAGCTTCTTCCCAATCATTCCCTGCATACAGGGCATAATGATCCATGGCAGTTTCATCTTCAATAGCATCAACACTCGAACTCCTCTCATGGCAGCCGGCCGATGAGAATTCCCCTTCTTTCATCATCTCTTTGTCATTCACCTTTTCTTGAACGCTTTGAAACCTATAATAGTATACCAAGACATCGAGATACATAGCATAAATTATTCTCATGAACTCGCCGTCATGATATTCGTATCCCATATCCTTAGCGATCACTGGCCACATATTGTTGTCAGTGACATTTCGGTATCCACCGTCTCTTTCCACTATCATGTACAGGCCCAACAGATCCATCTTCTTGTTATCTGTTGCATGTGGAGGAATTGGCCTAGTCGTGATTCCTAGTTTGACGGTGATGAACCACGTTAACATCTCCTCGAATTTCCTTTCCAATTCGTGTTTGTATTTAAACACGAATTCACTGTCTTCCATCGTATCCAGTAATGATTTACAATCGTTAAAATCATGGAACTCCATTGCTCTTATGATCATCACACTCCAATCGGACTCTTGAGAGGATAAGTTTAAATCCTCAAAATAGGAGTTTAAATAACTTTCTTTGTGTTTTTCATTCACATCATTCAGATCTATTACCCTATGTTTTTCCTTTGAACCCAATTCCTCCTCTTTTGACAATCCATTAATATCATTAACTGTGTTCACCACCGGCGCCGAGAACATCAGAAAAATCTTGCAAGTGTCTCCGGTTTTATTAACCGTGTATCCTTGCATTGTTAATTGGTTCATGCTCAAGACGTTCTGATCCAGTTCCGACTTATAGAAAACGCTTTGAATTCTTAATCGTTCATTGTTTGATTTTATTTCAACCGCCCCTATGCCCTATATAAACAGAAAATCGCTTTCCAGAGACTTGGTTTTAACCCCAACTAAGTGTTTTATACGTTTAAATACGTTTAAGTTTCCGGTATAATGATGAGAAAATGCAGAACTAACATACCATATATCGCCCCACTGGCCGCCCTCTGTGCCGATGACAATCATTTCATCACGGCAAACTGCATCACTCGATTGATTCTGAATTCCGGCATTAACCGCTTGATTTATCAGTTGAGTTGCTTCGTCATTTTCTTTTGATTTACACAAGTATATTTGATGTCCGGGCTGGTGGCAATGATAACATAATCTCACTCGATGAACCCTTCTTTCTTTATCATTCCGTTCGACAATGCAGTGTTGACAGGGCAACGTTGTTGACGTTGATCTGATTTCTGCACTCTTTCCCGATGTGGCTTTGATACCACATTGTTGGTCTTCAACCACACTTGCTGCGGAGTAACATGGCATGGTAGATTCATTGATCATGATGATCAAGTGAATGAATATACAGGGATAATATTGTATGAGAAAACTGAAATGACAGGAATGGACAATTCGAATAATGACAAATTGTCTTGGTGCCGGAATACATCGCCGGACCATACGTATATATAGGTGATGATTTTGGCGGTTAGATATTGGCGGGAGTAACTGTCTTTGGCAGTTTAAAAATACACCCGCTTATCAATCTGCACCATCACTAATCATAACTACCGAGTTCATAAGTTCTAAGTTAATACATACATAACAAACATAATTAAGTTTAATTATCGGATCTAATAAGGCAAGTTCTGGATGTTGAGTCCTTCTGCCATAGCAATTATTCAATTAACAAATTGGTGTTGATATTTTATCTTATTTTTTTCCAAACTAAGTTTCAATTTTATATAATTATCTTAGTATTATCATATTATTTTTGTTTCAGTTCTTGCCTGCTACGTATGTTGAATGAACCATTGCTGTTGATTTGCGAGAGAATCCTTTTAAAGTTTATTTTAATCAAAACCAGTATATGGAAGTCCTGATCAAAGAGGATCCCTCTGCTCACAAGATTTTCTATATTGACGGATGGGAAGACATTTTAGATCATATTCCAATTGAATCTGGATACCTTATCGTGCTTAGATATATATTTGCACTCAATTTTAAGCTAACTATTTTTTATTTCGATTGATGTGAAATGGTCATCCCTCGTGGAGTCCTGGTATTCTTCATGGATGAAAGAGTCCTTTTATAGAAATTTTAGACGACTCCTACATCGTTGCAAACCTAATTAATGATCAAGAAGTATCAAACTATTTTAACGACATTTCCTATGATCCCAATGATATATGGATTTTCTGTATTCCATATAATAAACGTTGTGTAAGTCATTTAACATATGTTTTTTACCAGATTTGGTCACCACATATTCACATTGATAATTTTGTTCTCTCTCTGATAGCCTATCCTGAAGGACCAGGCTCATAGGTTGTTGTTGGTGTTTTTCTGAAGATTCGTATAAGAGATTTGGATGGTGATGTTCATGTTTTTGATGCTAGATTTGAGAAGAATGGTGAGGAAGTAAGGTATGCTTTGATTGGTAGGTTTGGGTTCATGTATTCTCACTGTATTTGTGTTTGTGTCATTGCTATTTTGGTTTTGTTCAATCTTATGCTATTTTGGTTTTCTGTTTTTTGTTTACCCATGGATTGACTTATTTTTAGTGTGTCTGCTTTTTAATATGAATGTTATTAATGTTATTACATGGTTAGTTTTGTTTTTTTTTTGTTTGTTAAATCATATTGTTATTATTTAAATTAAAGTACTTTCTTTTAAAATATGTTATGCAAAATATTATAAGTATAAATATTTCTACCTTTTAATTTACTAAATTATTCTATTTTCTCTACCCTCTAATTATAATTAATATCCTCAATCTGCTATGAAAATTTGTAAAAAAATATGACAGTCGTTACTAATTAGAATAGCATTTAAAAGATTTTATATTTAATGTACGAATCATTTATGACATTTTCCTTTACTGAATACAACATTAAATTTTGAATTTGTGTTTTAATTTATGATGCTACTCTTATAGAATAACTTAATCAAAATTCCATTGGAAACTGATTTTCAAATTTACCACCTTTCAACATGTAATCATAATCTTTCAAAATTTCCTATAATTTTGTTATTAGTAATGATAAAACCTTAAATAACTTTTCTAAATAACTTTGATTGATTGCAATTATAAACTTTTAAAAATAAGCTTCAATCATTCAAAAATCTCAATCTACCAGCTATTATATATTTATGATCTTCTTTTCATTTTTAGTCACATCCATAGTGTTTACTATTCTACAAATCATGTTCAATCAAATTTTGAGGTACAAGACATATACTCTCTAATTTTTATGTGTTTTCAGTTTTTTTATATACGTCTCAAGCTTTATTTTTTACCTAATGGAGAACAATGCACATTCCATAGACTACACCATCAAGGTCAAGATCATTGGTGAGAAACAAATCTTTAGAATCGATATGTTCTTGATGGATGAAAGAGGTTACTATTTTCAACTTGCAATAGTTGTTATATTTTAATTACACTATATATATAAACATATTTCATGTATTAATGTTTTAAACATATTTATAATTTTCATAACACATTTATTCAATGTAGCTGCTTGCACAAAGTTTTCAAACGTTTCATTAAGCATTTGGTTGTTGATGACTATTTATCGTTCCACAAACCATCCTTTGCGAAGAATACCGGAAAGTTCAACGTTACAAGATATAGTCTGAAGCTTTCATTATATTTCTTCACTTCTGTTTAGAAGTCGGACAATTGGGGTGGTCCTCGCTACTTTTTCCGTTTCATTGAATTCAAATCAGTGTTGACCAACAGAGTCAAACTTAATACTACCACATGTTGACTTTATATTATCTTATTATGCCAATTATTTTTTTATTATTTATTGTTTTGTCCTAACTATAATATATAATGTCACCAAGATGTAATCTATTTAATATTTACAGATTTTGTCGATTATGTTGTTGTTTCCTATCTTATTGAGGATGTCAATCTCAATGATGTTACCAAATTCAAAAGAATCGACCTTACTCTCAGGGATCTTGAGTAAGATTTTTAATAATTTAGTTTTAATTTACATGATTTACAACTTTTGGATATTTATAAATTAAGTTTTTTTAATAGGGGTCAAAAAAATTGGACTTACCTTGTGAGATGATTATGCAATCAAGTTGCTAAATACACGAATTATAAAAATCGACCTGCCCATGTTGTTGTACTTGTGCATTTTGGTATAGTTAACATATACTAAGGTAAATCATTCTAACTCATATGAATAAAAATATTATATAATTTACTTATCTTTTAATTACAATTTACTTTTTTTTAGTTCTTTATCGTAAATAGGAAAAATTAGTTTGACAAATACTTTTGAAGTAAGCAGATTATTCATCAATACTAATATTGATGAGATATTATCATTTTAGAAAGTGTACATTTCATGTTCATTTGTTAACGTATCGTAATATAATAGATATATCTAAGCTCATTAATATATGTATCTTGAGAAATAGTCTACTATGCCCAATTCAACTAATCACACAAGATCTTATGTCATATCTAGTCATGAAGATGACGTCCTTAATCTCACTGAGTTTATTTTTACTGCTTTCATTAGCTCATTTAAGAAGGTATATTTTTTCAGTGTGAGACTCGATCTTAAAAAATTTCAATTTTATCATTGTAAAATGAGAATTACAAGTCCATTATCTAATTATTTAGGAAAAGAAGGTTATTATTGTTGCAACTGTGATTGCAATTTCAATCGACTCGCCTTGGTATTACCTAGAATGCCAGCATTGTAAGAAGGGAGTTGAGGAGAAATCTTAGTTAGTGGAGAAGGTGGACGACAATTTTGATGTTTTACATGAAAAGATTATTTAGTGTACAAATGCTGATTGTCAAGGGATTGATATTTCTCCTGTTCCTCGGTAACATTTATAACATTATTTAATCATATTATTTCTTATTTGAATTTATTATTAAGTGTAAAAGTTTTCATCAATTAAGTACAAAATAGCTCTTAGGGTTCAGGATTGCAAAGGGACTGTTTCCTATACACTTTTTTAATATTTTTTATGCATGTTCCGTGTGTCTGTCATTGTGCGAATAGGCTAGATAGAGCGTGTGTTGAATATTGTATAGATGAGATACAAACACATGACTTAAGAGCGGACAAGAGAGGTGTATAATTACTTCGTACGAAGTAGTCCCTCCGTACGAAGGTAGTTACTTCGAACGGAGGTTAACAAACACCTTCGTACGAAGGTAAATGGCTCTAGTTCGCACGAGGGTAGAAAGTCTATATATAGCGTCGTGTGTTCATTTGTTAGTTAAGTTTTGGAGTTTCTGGAGGGGAAATGCCGGAGAAATTTCCAATTTCTCGAGCTTGTAAAGATGTATACTCTTTCGGTATGAATTAATCATTCGACTTCTACTTCTACTCTATTTTTATTAACATTCTACCGAATTAGTGATATTCTAACCAAACTTTCGTCTAATTCTGCCGGTTCCTAGACTATCAAGTGGTATCATAGCTACGATATCGATTCAATTGATCTTACAGTTGATTAAATCACCTACATTTATGAATCATGGACTTTTGAGGGGTTTTAGAGGTAAATCATCAAATAAACCGACAATCCGTCAACGAAAATTAAACTTGAAACCATAGGGTTGTTTAGAATTGAATTTCAGCCATATCTGTGGAAGAATTATCATGAAATTTTGAAGAAATAAAGATTTTGGATCGAAAAAACGGAATCAGATTAGCTCCGCACGAGGTACTGCTTCGCACGAAGGTACTACTTTGCACGAGGGTGGTTACCTTCGCACGAAGGTATGTTACCCTCGTACGAAGGTAAGTTACCCTCATACGAAGGCATTTTTTGATCGCGGTGAGGAGACGAGTGTCTAGAAATAAGTTGGTGATTGAAATTTTTTTCTAGATTTTAACGAAAAATATGGGTTGTTCGGGGACACCGTCGAGAGCTTCAGAGAAGAGATTTGCTGACATGATCATAGATGGTTGAAGATAATGGGGTAGTTATATGCAGGCTGTTTATCATTTAGTATAGTGATTATTAATGGAACTTAAAGAAAAATCTGCATCGATGAAAAACTGACTTTTGTGGACCAAAATGACACATTTTCCTCATAGTAGAGTTTTCAAGAGAATAGAGAAGACTGAATTTGCTCGATTTAGGGGGAAATTTAGTGATACGTTTTAGAGAGGTTAGAATTTGCAAAAAATGAGGGGGAATAAAAATTTCAGATAATATATTGAAATTCCAGCATTTTTGAAATTCGTAACGTGGAACAATATTCAGGTGGTTCTGACTTCAGATAATCCGAGGATGCGTAAGATTTGGATTCGTTAGTTCATGATCATAGACTAAAGTGACCAGATTGATGTCTTTGGGTTTGAGTCCCGGGTTTTCGTCAAGTCAGTTAGCAGGATATAGTATAAAGTGTCAGAATGGTTAATACTCGAGCAGAGTAATTGTTTTTTGTATTAAACGCCGAGAAATGATGATGTTTGTTAATTAAGTTACTACCGGGACTAATGGAGAATACTAAACATCTGTTATTGTGAGTGAAGATGAAGAATGTGATTATGATCATGAAAGAATGTTTCTAAAATCTGAATGTGTTACCAGATGATTTGTTATCCGATGAAGATTTGCTGATTGAAGAGATTATCGTTTTGCTGATCAATCATTCAGGAGTGTGCTTGAAATTGATTACGGAAAACGAGATTTCAGATTTTCGTAGGTATTCATAGACTTCAAGTTTATCCGTCTGATGTCTGAAGTTTCTATCAATTGCTTGTTGGATTTTTGAAGATTAGAGGATCGAGCAGTGGAGTGCGCTAAAACCGAACGTGGCTGTGGTTAACATAGAAACAGAGATGTTACATCGATCAGTTTCTAAGTTGGTGATTAGTCGTGAAGATTATAGTTAAGCAAATCAGAGGAGGTCGGGAACCATGCAAACCAAGACCTGAAGATTTATTCCAGTGGGAGTTTTTGCATAATGAAGATAATGCAAGCCCGAAACATCAATCAAGAGGGATTTAATTGAAGATTTCAAGATGCCTGATTGAAGTTGCAGAATATTCAAACACGGCTCTCATATTTCAAGATCACGATTCGACAGTGACGTACAAGTGGGAAATTGTTGATGCTTATTCCGTGTGTCTGCCACTATGCGAATAGGCTCGATAGAGCGTGTGTTAAATATTGTATAGATAAGATACGAACACATGACTTAAGAGCGGATGAGAGAGGTGTATAAAGCTTACTTTGTACGAAGTAGTCACTCCGTACGAAGGTAGTTACTTCGTACTGAGGTAAACAAACACCTTCGTATGAAGGTAAAAAAGCACCATCTACGAAGGTAACTAGTTCATATGGAGGTAAATGGCTCTAGTTCGCACGAGGGTAGAAAGTCTATATATAGCGTCGTGTGTTCATTTGTTAGTTAAGTTTTGGAGTTTCTAGAGGGGAAATGCGGGTTTCTCGAGCTTGTAAAGATGTATACTCTTTCTGTATGAATGAATCATTCGAATTCTGATTCTACTCTGTTTCTAATAATATTCTACCGAATTAGTGATATTCTACCCAAACATCCGTCTAATTCCGCCGGTTTCTCGACTATCAATTATAAAGCCATTAAGCTCTTTAGAAAAACTGCTAAGGAACTTCTTCAACAAAGTGTTCAGGTATAAAATATTGATTGCATGTTCTTACTGTTTCATTATTTTTACAATTAATTTACACATTTTCCTCCCTTGTCTAGCTTAACAACAATGAGGAGGCAAAGTCAACAAAAGTATGTTTTTCAAATCAAAGTCACCAGCTATAACATAGAACATCAAATTGAAAATTATGGAATATTAGTGTTATCGTGTGATGAGGACATACTATCTGCGCTTGATAAGAAATGGAAGATTACTGAGGTATGTGATTTGACTAATATTATATTCAAGAGAACATTTTTTAAGTATATAAATACATAATTGTCAATTTGTATGTGTTATGTTTTCTTATCATGAAGTTTCTAAAACAAATGTGGCATGCATGTCGGACTCTGTTGTTAATCTACAATCCTTTTCCAAGGTTACGTTTACATGTTTTTATGATAAATATTATTTTTATATTTTTTATATTGTTCACTTATTTTCGTTTGGAATATTTCATATTTTAGGATTCTCAATCTGTGACTGATGACAGTACTATACCATTGTCTGTTGATGGTGATAATCCAGATAATTCGGCTATTGTTGAAATCAAGCGAAACCTTGAGGATGTTTATGAAGTTGATGGTGTTTGTTGTTCTTCGATGAAACGTCGTAACAATTCGGATAAAGTGGAAGTGAATGAAACTTTGAAGCTGGAACTCCTGACTCCCAAGATAAAGAAATGAATAAAGAATTTTTTCTTTAATAATTAATTGTCAGTTTTTTATTATGTTGCTGCTAAAGAGTATAATTTTGTTTTCGACTCCTTTTTTATATGTTCAGTTTTGGAGCTTGAATAATTAGAATTTGTCGTTCGGGATTTTATTTGACGGGAATGTTTTTAAGGTGAAATATTATATTTCAGTTATAAATACTATCATTTTATGTTCCTAAAATAAAATATCAATGATGACTTGTAATACAAAACTATTATTATACATAAGCTTTATGTGTTTCTCTTATATTATCAATAAACATCTTTTTCTCAACCTTCCATCTCTGTAGCTTCATTGTCAGAACCACTACCATTATTTCTCAACTTATCTTTCGGGGGTGCTTTGTAATTCTTTTCTTGAATTCTTCCAAAGAATTTCCTTGCAACTGGTTCTGTCGTTTTTTTTCAAGTATTGATTCAATCTAACCAGTGACAAACCTGTCATATAATCAAGCAGGAGCACATCTTTCTTATTTTTCGCCAAGTTTGGGAATTGGTCATCCAACATCACCTACACAAATCTGGGGCACTGCAGAAATTTCTCTTTGTCGATATTCAACTTCATCTGCTCAAAGATCCTCTTTGTGAAGTTATACGGCTTGTTTAGCGCAAGTGCAGCAATCTTGCACATTTAGTAATCTACAATAGCGTCACCTCCCCCTTTCTTGTGACTCAGTGTAGAAATGATAGAGTGTACGAAAAACTTGTATGGTCTTCCAAGATAGGCTTTGTGGAACTATGTATTGACGTGACCCTTATAGCCCATTCTGTAAAAACACCCTTAACACATACGCTTAGTACACATCATCGAATCATCGTCTTTGTCTTTAAAATCTAACACTTGGCGAATCAGTGCTTCTGTAATATACACCTTATCTTCATTCTTGACTGGTACAAAAGATCGTATAGCTTTGCGTTCTAGTACATACTTCGCATGCTCCCAAATCTCTCAACGTGTGAACGATAGGCTGTGTGAGGATCAGTAAGAGCTTTAGCTATCGACAGTTCGCTCATAAACTTTAGAATCGATTGAACGGAGCGATTTCTAGTATATTTTCAACAAGAACACAGCAGATGTTGTGTTTCTTGTCAAAGTTAGACTTTTTATCCTACAGAAACACAAACACCAACACTTAGAAAATTTTTGAAAATTTAACATTTATCTTCGTGCGAAGTCGACTTTGTACGAAGTGACCATTTAACTTCGTGGTAAGGTAAATGACCATTTAATCATTTTTGCACTTTATCTTCGTGCGAAGGTAATTTATCTTTGTGCGAAGTTAACCTCAAAAACGCTTGAAAATTTTTCTTTGTTTTTTTATGAAATTGATTGTATGTTAAATTTTTATTTTGGCCTGTTAGATTGTCCCAGATCTAAGTTTTTATGTCCAAACTACCGAAAGCATCGATTTAAGGTCCAATTCGAGTTCAATCAAGTCCAATCTACCTTAGGCATTGTTCGTGTTGTGCTAATCAACCATTACAAGCTATGATTTGGACAACACTTCGTCGTTTGGAACACAAAAGTATATCTTCCCTCAGAGAGAATCAACAATAACATATGTTTTCTCTTCGTCCGAAGTGCCTTATATAGGCATCTATCTTCGTGCGAAGATAAATCCAATTTTTCTAGATTTTAATGTTTCGTTCATTTTTACCAATTTAACGACCCACTCAGTTGACCAAGTCCAAGTTAAGACCCTGGTTAACTAATTTGTCTACCAAGTCCAAGTTAATGACCTTGGTTGAACACTTTGTGAACAAACTGAAGTTTTTACGCAATGTAAAGTTTCAATTTAATGAACCTTTTTAATCTATTCAAAACATTTTTTTAATTTAGATAAGCTCCCAACCCTTTGTCCTCCGGTATTCTCAGCATACAGCATCTGTGGATTTTGAAGATCTGCTTTCCATCATCGGTGGTTAAAACTAAGATAGAAATAAAATCTTTTTGAATTTTCCTAAGTTTATGCTAAAACACACTGAAAATCTTTTTGGATTTTTTTTGAAATGAAATGTAATGAACTATCTACAAACATATTTACAAACATTTTTTTGAGTTTGTTAAAGGATCATATCAGTTTTTGAGACACAACACAAGTACCATTGACCGTTATAAGACTTTAAGTTCTAAAAAGATTAAATTAAATTGTTAGTATACCTGTCCTCTTAAACCTCTACAAATTTCACAATTGTTCCGAGATACGTTAGGTAATTTTAGGAACTTGACTTAACCATGTTTCCCACCTCAAAATATACTCCCGAATCAAGATTCCCTAGATTTCATCTTACAGGTGAATATATCTAATTGATATATGTATCTTGGTAGTGCGAGATGTTGAGAGCTCAGGTTAGTACCATCGTACTAACAAGATATGAAGGCTCATCTTAAAAGTAGTGTTCCAATTTGGAAACTTTTACTACAATTGTTGGATCTTTCGATACTTACAATTTGCTACAGTTTTGGGTTTTAAAAGCAAAAGTATTCTACAAGTTCTAGTCCATTACCGACGCAAAATCATAAGAACTTGTATAATACCCCAAATATCAATTATCTATAAAGACCTAGTATCTCAGAATCCAGCAATCTCTCAAATGAAATTTGGGTGTACTAAGACCATATATCCGAGAGATGTTAAACCACTAATTAAGAAGTTATACTTTTTTGTTTATATTTCAGAAATAGTCTACCAAATGTGCGAAGCCTACTAACACATCCTCAGTGAGATCCATTTAAACTTTTTAACACATCAATTCTTTAGCATACTGTGATAGTCCATTGATGTACTATCATTTCCTCTTTTCACACCAAAACTCTTTTTGTGTTTTTCATGTTTTTGTACATTTTTTGCATTTTTTAATGTTTCTGTATTTTCTACACCATTTCTCCCCTAAAATCAAAAACATATTTTAAAATTTTTGTTTTTAAAGAAAGAAATTCTAAAAACTATAAAATGTGACAAACCGATGAGGATCACGAAAACTCATCATCCGATCTGTATTCAACCTCAATTTCCACATCTGATGTTAGATTCTTCAAACCGTTAAGTCTCAAAAGATACTTAAATCTGGTTCGATCAAATGGTTTGGTATAAAAATCTGCCTTTTGTTCATTAGTGTGGATCTTTTCTTTTCGAATCAAATTTTTCTCGTGTCAATCACGAATAAAGTGATGTCGAATTACAATGTGTTTGGTTTTAGAGTGTTGAACTGGATTTAGTTATATCGAATGCAGCCTTGTTATCTACATAAATGGGCGTATCAAGAAACTGCAATCCAACGTCTCTCATCTATTGTTGTATCCAAAATATTTGAGAACAACAACTGGAAGTTGAAACATATTCAGCCTCACAAGTAGATAGAGCAACCTTGGTTTGCTTCTTGCATTGCCACGTTACTAAGCGTGTTCCAAAGAATTGGAAACCAGCCATTGCAGATTTGTCATTAAGTTTGCAGCATCCGAAATCTGAGTAAGAATATCTAGCAAGGTCGAAGTTGTCGTTTCGCGGATACCACAAGCCGGTACTTGGGCAACCCTTCAGGTATCTGAAAATCTGCTTGACTATCATCAGGTGTGACACTCGAGGACTCGATTGATATCGGGCGCAAATACATGTTGGATACATGATGCCCGGTCTAGATGTTGTAAGATACATCAGTGATCCAATCATCAATCTATATAAGGTTTCATCTATCTTGACTCCATGTTCTTCTGGGCAGATGCCATGATTGATTGCCAATAGAGTAGATAATGGTGACGATCCTGACATTTCAAATTTCTCCATGATATCGTAGACGTACTTTGTCTGATGGATGAAAACGCCATCAGCCAGCTGATCGACTTGAAGTCCCAAGAAGAACTTCATTTCTCCCATTGAATTCATTTCAAATTTCTTTTTCGTGACCTCTTCGAACTCTTTGCATAAAACATCATTTGTTAACCCAAAGATGATGTCATCTACATAGATTTGTACGATCAACAAGTGTTTATTTACTTCCTTCATGAAGAGTGTGCTATCAACAGTGCCTCTGATAAAGCCATGGCTTAACAGGTGCTGAGAAAGTGTCTCATACAACGCTCTCAAGGCCTGATGCAACCCGTATCACGCTTTATCCAATAAGTAAACCTTCTCTTTATGCACTGGATCGACAAACCCCGCTGGTTGTCCGACATACACTAGCTCTTTCACTTTTCCGTAAAGGAAAGCAGATTTAACATCAAGCTAGTACACCTTAAAACCTTTCCATGACGCAAAAGCTAGGAAAATGCGGATTGATTCTAGTCATGCGACCGGAGTGTAAACCTCGGTGTAATCTATGCATTCTTGCTGATGAAAACCTTTGGCAAACAGTCGAGCTTTGTTACACACAATTACTCCTCGATCATCTCTTTTTCACTTGAAGACTCAATTTGTAGCAATAGCTTTGTGATTAGCTGGTAGGTCAACAAGCTTCCAGACACCAAGCTTTTCAAATTGTTGTAGCTCCTCCTACATTGCGGTTACCCAACTTTCATCGGCAAGCGCTTCTTTGTTCGATTTTGATTCAATCTGCTAAATAAAACAATGATGTAAGAACATAACTTGAATAGGTGAAATTTTGGTGTAAAAACAACTAAGATCCTTGTTGATTTGATTGCGCGTTTTAACTCCAGCATGCAACTCTCTAGCAATATTCTCCGATCGGTGTAGGACAAATTCCTTGGTATTACTTTATTAGGAACATTCACTTCGCTATCAAAATTCACAATATTATGTCCAGCAACCTTATTACTTGTTGAAGCTTCATTCTGATTGCTAGGACCTGCAGATTGATTTAGTAGACTTGTTATCTACTCAGAACTTCATCAAAGCTGGATTCACCATCATTATCATATGTTGGCCCAAAATCTAAATCAGAATTATCAGAATGGTCGAAAGTGGGCTCTACGTTATTCACTATTGGTTCGACGACGGTTCTATTGTGCTCGGACCTTCACTAGAATCATTTGTGCCAATAGGTGGTTGAGTAACCACTATCGGTCTAGGAACGTGGACACTTGTTTTTGTTGATATAAAAGACAAGTTCCTCTTCGTTTGGTTCTTCTGGCAGATCGATTGAATTTCATAAACTCTCATTATTAAACATCCAAGGATCACCAGGCTTTTATGTAGGCATTGTGTATTTCTGACAATCAACATGTTGAGCAAGAATAACTCGATTTAGACTAGGCAGATATACTCTTCTTAATGAACTAGCGTAACCTACGAAAAATCCCTCCGAAGATCTGGCACCAAATTTACCATCCGGGACGATAACCGTACATGGGGATCCAAATAGTTCCAAAAACTCTAAAGTCGGCTTCCATTGATTAAGCAATTCGAAATATGTCGTTTTATGAGTCTTGATGGTTAAAACCCTGTTCAACGTGTAGCAAGCAGAGGCAACGACTTCGCTCTAGAAACTAACAGGTAACTTTGAATCGGCGAGCATCGTGTGTGTTGTTTCGACGAGAGTAAGATTCTTACGTTCAGCTACTCCATTTTGCTACGGAGTTTAAGGGGCGTTGAAATAATGAAGAATACCTTTGTCATTATAGAATTCGAGCATGCGATTATTTTTGAACTCAGTACTATTGTCACTTCGTATTCTTCTAATTGGAAGATGGTACATGTTCTCTTACTTTCTGAATAGAATCATAAGATTTTCAAATGTCTCATCTTTATTCTCCTGAAAATAACCCACGAGAATCTCGAGTAGTCGTCTGTCACAACGAGGCAGTACAGATCACCAAATATGCTTTTGACGTTTACTGGCCCGAAAAGATCCATATGGAGCCTCTCAAGTGGTAATTTGATGGAACTCAGAAGTTTTCTCGGGTGAGATTTCTTATGTTGCTTCCCTTTTTTGCAACTAAGACAATCATCATTTAAATGAAAACTTTTGAGATTAACACCTTCCACCAGATTGTTGCGCACCAGATAGTTCATTTTTCTCAAATGGATATGCCCCATCTTTCTATGCCATAAGATCGATATCGCCTTCATTAAGAAACATTGCGCCGGCCTCGAAGTAGTAGATGCGACGCTCATGTCCAGGACATAAAGATCATTTTCTCGTGGAGCGCGCATAAGAATCCACTCCTCAGGAATTTTGAATCTCGACTTCAGACTTAGACATTCTTTATCATTGAAGCGAGATGAACTTTTTGTCATAAATATGTGAAATGCTCAGTAAATTGTTCTTTAATTTAGCAATATAGTTGACCTTGTCGAACGAGACCACTCCATTGGAAACTTTTCCTTCTCCGACATTCCTCCCACATTGATTTCCCACAAATCCTACATAGCCTCCATGAATAGATTTTACATAATAGAGTAAGGCCAGCATTCCTGTTATGTGACGAGAAGCTCCATTGTACATTATCCACTTTGAAATGATTGACCTTGGGAGCCCTTTAACATGTAAATAAGAAATTACTTAAATAGTGAAACCCAAACGTTCTCGGTCTTTGGTGGGTTCGGAATATCAAACTTTGGAACTTTGACTTTAACATCCTGTCCAGTCTTAGATTTAACAGGAATAGAAGTTTTGATTTCTGCAGAAGATGATTTTGTTTTACAATTTTGTTGGATTTGTTATTTCTTTTTAAAATTTTGGTTGGTCCAAACTTAGGGATCTTTTTTCCACATCTTCCGTAGACTTTTTCACGTTATAAACAGATTTTTGGTTTTTTTGAGTACAATGTCGTACAATGTGCCCAACTTTATTACATTTCCAACATATCCTACTGTCACTTCCAACAGAGGAATCCAAATTCTACTCATGACGTTTCTTTTCTACATAGAACTCATCGTTTGATTGCCTTTTCGAACCTTTTCTTTTCACTTACCGAGCTTGATCCAGAAACAAAGTTTACCTTCTTTTAAAAGTTTGATTTTTGAAATTTATCATTTTTCTTCTTTACATTCCCAACCCTTTCCTGTTGTTCTCGGGATAATTTTTACTATTGCGATCATTTTTATAAGAACTTTTGGATTTAGAGTAGTAAGACTCGTTCAAATTTTCAAGCTCTGAAAGATTTAGTTTTTTCAATTTAAACACTTGTTCAACTTTCTCAAGATTCACATTCTGAATCAGAAATTCTTGATTAGAATATAGTTTGTCCGATCCTTTCATCGTATAAGCAACTAATTAGAATCATCATCCGAACTAGAATCTGATTTATCAAGATAATTCTTATGAAAACTCTCCTCATTTTCAGAAGGTGAACTTGAACTAGTTTTCTCCAAATTCGACTCAGCACTCTTATATTATGTGCTATCACTTTCACTTCCTAAAACATTTTCAAGAACAGTTTTAACCACATCAGGTTCATAGTCATTGTCTGATTTAATGTGTGTTACATCAATGTTCTCGGGCAGCTCATTATTCTTTTCAGTTTTCAATTTTAAATTGAGTGCCTTTTCCACCCCTGAGGGTTTCTTTTTGCATAACGTTCCCACATTGGTGGTGGAACACGGTTGTAACTGACACTTTTGTTCTTACCTTTCTTATCATATTCTTCCTTTTCAATTTTCGGAAGAACATGATCAATGACATATGAACTGGTGGAATAACTGATTAACAGTTTGTTAACCCTTTCTGTTTCAATTTTCATTTTCTCAAGTTCATTTTTAAGTTCAACAATTGTGTTTAGGTGAATGTTAATCACCATTTGTTTGTCCATAAAAGTTGCTTTAAGCATCAACAAAGTTGCACTATCTTCTCGATTAACTTGTTCATATAGTTTAATCACTTTGGATAATTTATCATAAGCTCGTTTTGTTTCCTTATAATCGCTTGACAAATTATCTTAAAGCTTTTTAGATCAGAATAGTTTTTATCTTTCTTGACACACTCTTTGCAAGACTCTTGGCATTTCTTGCAAGGTTTTTCAACCTCAACAACCTGAACTTTGACAATCTCCTTTGTCGACTCTTTACACATTTAGTCACCGACTTTTCCTTGATTTCGTTAGAAACTACCTCTTAAGATTTGCCATCATTTCTTTGTTTGCAATCTCCTCAAGTTCTCAGCATTTATTTCTTTATCCACATCTATCAATTCCACACATTTAGGCTTTGATTCCTCTTCTGATTGTATTTGATAGCTTGAATTGAAATATCCTACAAAAGACGAAACATATTAGGTGGAATCAAATTTCTAAAAACACTATGCAAATTTTCTTCCTCAGCATGGTGTTCATGATAATATCCTTCAAGAACAGTTTCCTCAATGGCTTCATCAAGTAATGCTTCAGAACAATCTTTTACTTCAGGTTCAGGCTCTTCAATAATCTCTCTGCCAGCAGTGCGAGACTCTCATTTTTTGAAATGTACTTGCTCCAGTTAAATCCTTCATCTTCTTGAGCGACTACTAAAGCTTTGTCATTTGCATTTGATGGACCATATTCTATTTGTACCATCCTTGAATTTGATTGTGGTGGTGACAAACGATGATATATAGCTTTCTTGTAGTAATCATCTCCAAAAGGACTTTGATTGCTATTAACTTCTCGATTAGTACATTCCCGTTTAAAATGTCTTTTCTCTCTACATCTGTAATAAGTAACCTTTGACATATCAAATCCAAGATTCCCATCCAAAGCTCCCAAGCTATTTCTACCCGTAATTCCCATGAATTTTTGAGCTCTGCGAAGTATAGAAGCCATGCACCATTTAATATCGATCAGCTCTAATTCTTCTGAGTCTATCTGATCATAATCTTCCTTGGTGATATCTGGATTTCATATCTTCCCATAAACAGGCTTACATAAGATTCAAGAAAAGATGCGAGCAACACAATGTGCTGCTTGGTAGTATGTTCATTGAAATCTTGTGCATTTTGGAGATTTACAGCAATATTGCACTGTAGAATCCTTTGGTTTGAAGTAGATTGACCAGATTGATGGCTTTGGAAATTATTTGAGCTCTGTGAAGACTAACGTGTTTTGGGTGAATTTGGTTCAAAACTGGAAAATGACTGAAAACCTGATTGATTAGAAGATGGATTTGCAGAACCATCAGCACTAAAGGCGGTTTGAACTTTCGGCTGTTGCAATATATTCATCATTTTCTTCTCGTTAACGAAATTTTCTCTTTTAGCTGTGGTGAACTGAGACAATGTCTTCTCCTGTTCATTTTCCCCGATTGGTGCAGTATATTTCTCTGCTATCACAAACCAATAGTTAAAATGATTCGCTTGAACGCAATTAACAACCGTTCACTCCAACCATCACAGTCCTCTAAATTCATTAACTTTGGGGCTTTTACTATGGTTCACATTTCGTTTTCTAAAATCAGATTTTATGCAACTATGGTTGGTGCATTAACAGTTGATGTAGCAAATGCGTTGTAGAATTCATTCTCCATCTTGTCGAACAAATTCTCTGGAACAAAGTTAAACACTAAAACGATTAAAATTTCAGTTTGAGCGAAGTAAAATCTCCAAAATTTGATTTATCTTGGTGCGAAGATAGGATTATCTTCATGCGAAGGTAAATGTTTGTTCAAATCTAAAAATTTTTATCTTTGTGCGAAGGTAGATTTATGATAGTGCGAAGTTAGGTTCACAATTTGAGGTTTTTTGAAATTTTCGACATGAATTCGGTTGTTTTTAGGTCTGGTTTTCTCAAGGGTTTATCTAAACATGTTTTTACATGATATGCTTGAAAATCAGTGTATTTTATCCGTGGATTAGTTTTAAAAAGTGAAAAATAAGAAGAATGAGTAGAATAAGAAGTCTTCTACGCTGAATCTTGAACAATTGTCATCAAATCAGGTATCCTAAGCTCTGATACCGATTGTAGGATCGTTTTGTACAATAGCAAAGGTCATAATTTTAATATCTAGTCCATATGTGCGGAATTCATATTAACTAGTAACAATTACAAGATTACTTATAAATTTACTGATTTCATTAATCGTTTAATAGTTACTGATCACCGTGAAATCCGACAGGGCTTCGCCGTATCAGTCAACAAAAGTTCTACATACTCATACCTCAACACGACTATTTATAGAGATGACATCTACCTTTGTGTGAACTTAAATACAAACATGACAAATCCAACTCTAACAGTTCAACCCTATTACATACACAGAAACAACCCTAAGACGTAGGCAATAAACATAATGCACCAACACATCTTGAATAGTCGTTGGGACATGTGTTTGTTTGTTTGGGAACCCTTGTTCTTTTTAATACATTGGTGTGTGTGTGTGTGTGTGTGTATATATATATATATATATATAGGGCTCGGTTCAAATGAGAACCACCACGAGTTGTGAGGCAAGTTTTTTATGCGCCGGTGTAAATTTTGTACAAAGATAAATATTATTTTTTTATGCCTCATGTAAATGTGGGTATGCGGCATTAAAATTTTTTTTGCTGAAACAAGTGATTTTTTTATAACTTTTGAGAAAAAAATTCGAAAAAACCTTTTCGATGGCCTAGTTCTCACGATTCTCACAACTCAAGGTGGTTCTCATTTTAACGCATTCCTATATATGACACACCCTAGTCGTAGCGGAAGCGCAAGTGTGTGACTATGAGGTAATCATTGCATCCAATTAAGTAAACAAGTATAAATCAACAACGATTCCATGCCGATATAAATTTGCATTCCAATATTTACAACCAACCAAAAGTAATTTCATAGTTTTCACGGTTTTCAACTTGTCATCATAAACGCAGTTTCAAGTACATTACTTCAAAATAAGATATTGTTTTAGACATAAATGCATAATGAGGTTTTGACCCCTATATACCCTTACTAGGTTGGGATATAAGAGGCAAACCCTCCAAAAGACGACACTCGTTGTCTAGACATTTTCCCATATCCCGAAATGTATCACAAGCTCATCCTTGCGTCCTAAAATACATGTAATTTTAAAAGTCAACAAAAGTTGGCGAGTTCATGTAGTTAATGTTTTCGTATAAAATGTCATCCTTGTAATCCAGTAATGAAATCTGAGTATGTTATTAGCAATCATGGAGTTTAAGGATCTATCATTGTGTCGCGAGCACCCTGACATATGTGCCATAAGTAAGCAACCAAACCGAGACAACTTTGACATCATTGGGATAACAAAAGCACTCCAAAGGGTATACCAACAAGGAGTGGAGCGCGCCTCAAACTCTATAGATCTATATCTTTTGCACCTTGGTCACTACGTGATTAATGGTTATTATTGTCATCATCCTACTTATGCAGATGTGATCGTGTTATCATCTAAACCCATAGCTAACACACTGTTTGTTATGACATGTATTTCCCCTAGATAGTTTTAAAACAAAACTTTGAAATAGTTGAATGGATTGACATGAACTCACAGCTTTGCGTTACGTACGTCATACTTATCAAAGTTCGGTGTCCGTACACGTGTGTAACCTACATGTGTATTAATTTACACGGTGTCTCATTGGACCTTGTACCAGTTGTTCATCTTGAATTCTTGTTGTGTACTTATTTATCACATTGGAATAAATTTTAATGTTAACATAGTGTTGGTAGTTCCTTTGTTCGATTAATATTTTTATACATATATTTCACAAAATATAATTTTATATTGTTATTCTAGGACCGTGTGTGAACGGGCCTCGCCCTTCACATGTCCTCGTGCCTTGCACGTGTGTCATTGGGCCTAGCCCATGTAATTTATGTCATTGGGTGTAGCCCATGTCTTTATGTGATTGGGCCTTGACCATGTAATTTATGTCATAGGGCCTAGCCCATATCTTTATGAGATTGGGCCTAGCCCATGTAATTTATGTCATTGGGCCTACCCCATATCTTTATTTGATTGGGCCTAGCCCATGTCTTTATGTGATTGGGCCTAGCCCATGTAATTTTTATGTTTGGGCCTAGCCCATGTATTATATGTTTTATGTAATTGGGCCTTGCCCAATTCATTTTCAAGAGTCCAACTATTTATAAGTCTTACACTTATAAATTTTACTAAGTATAGATTTTTAAGTATATATTTATATACTTATATAAAACCACTTAGTAACTTCTTATACATTTTAACTTTCTGGATTTTGATATCGTTAACATATATATACGTTAAGTGTCTAAAATATATTATTTTATACATGACTTAGTTATGGTTTAATATATACTGTTTTGCCTTCGCCCAACGTCGTAATAACTCTTCATGTTGGCGATTTGTTCATTGGTTCGACGACGCGACAGTGTATCGGGTACGTTCGCCATTGTCCGCATTGCTCTGGTTGTCCGATCATTGTTTCGGCATATTGTAAAAGTGTACGTGCTTTATGTCATTTACACATGGTAATTCTTTCAAAGTGTTTGTAGTATTTGTATAATTGTGTTATATACCCCAAAACTTCTAGATATATACACATACATACACATGTATTACACATAACTTTTGGTGACAAAATATGCCATACTTATGTTTTTATTCCCACAAGTATTTATATATTATTTACATGTATATATATATATATATCTATATATATATACTAGAATTTCTTATTTTTAACTTGTAAATATATATATATATATATATATATATATATATATATATATATATATATATATATATATATATATATACACTTGTTGAACTCTTGGGTGGTTAGGGTTTAACCTTTGTCATTAAAACTTCCTTAATGTGGTTTAGGTCACTAATCGTGTTTAGTCCCATTAATCACCCCGTTAACCATACTTTAATCGCGATTAGATTTTTAGAAAATTTCGCCATAGTTTCCTCTAAACTATGGCATTTTCCACATTTTAAAACGTAACTAAACTATGTTTAAACCCATAATCAAGATCAACCATCAATTAAAGATTACATATAACCTTTACATGCTTTATTTATACACTTAAACATCCTCATTTCCATGATCCTTGTAAAAATATATTTTAACCACTTTACTTAAAAACAATGAGATCTTTATATATTTATTAGAATTTTCAAGCCACCACTTTTGTTTTATCTTTAAATCAAGTCTTCCACTCTAAACTCCCTTTGTTACATCTTAAATGGTGTTTATTCTTTTTAAAAATTATTCATATGTAGTAAATCACTTTTAAGTTGTAGTAATCTTCATGGAGCACGAGGTTGATGATCTTGTTTAGATTTAAACATCACCATGTTTAAACCATCATTTCTAATATTATTCATACAAGAGCATCTACTTTAAACACCTTACTTTATCATAATCAACATCATCATGCTAACTAGTTAACAAATAAGCACATAATCAATCACATAATAAGATATACTTGGTGTTATTATTAAGGTAAGATTAGGGTTTTCAGGTTATATTTTCTTTACTTTCAAAATGATCAACTTGTACTTCCTTAAACTAGACATTATATGAAGCTTAAATATGAAGAGAAATTATCTTACTAAGTAGCACAAAATTAGTGAAGATTTAGGATGAAGATGAAGCTCCAAGAAAGTCTTAATGATCCTCCATCCTTGCAAGCACTTTGGATGATCTTGTAGAGGCTTTAAAGTGTATCAAATGGGGTATTAAATGGTGAAAATGTGGTGGTCTAGTGATGGTGGTTTGAGCCGTGGGAGAAGAGGGAGAGAGGGAAGGTTGTTTCAAAATTTTTTTGAAGTGAAATGATGAGAAGAATGGTGTAGATCATGTATATATTTTGTTATCTTACAAAGATCACACAAAATAATCATACACCATATTTATAATCATAAAATTTCTACACAAATCAAGTGGGTGTGGGACCCACTTGAATCCGCCAAAATGGAGGGGGGTTAAGTGTAACCTTTTTTACAACATGTATTTATTTATTAGATATTTAGGTAATTAACTTAAGTATGATGATTAGGGGTGGATCTTGTATCATTAGCAAGTAATTTGGGTTTAGGGTGTTAATCCATGTTAATTGGTCCTCTTGTCTGATTGGTATAAGTTTCGGATAACGAAAACGTCACTAGTTCGCTCATCGGCACAATATCGGCTAATATACGAACTTTATTATTTCATACCGGAAGCTTTGGTTTTTGACCACCATAAGTGTCATGGCATTTATTTAGGGCACTATCGATCTAGAAATATGCTTAACTAGTTCGCTAGCCGAATATATGTTGAGTGAGGATAGCCGAAAAGCCTTCCGTTCAATCGTTCGCTCAATATCGGCACTTATATATTTTGCCATCAAACATTTCCGAAAGTTGTGCTTCCGTGACCTCAAGGTAGTTGAAAGGATTTCGAGTCCGAAATGAGGCTTAACTAGTTCTCTAGACTGATGCATGAGGCTATCAGCCGTTAAAATTTTCGTCGATTCAACAAACGGTCGCTTTCCAGTCAAGTTGTGCATTGTTTGACGTATGACCGGAAACCATGTCTTTTATGTACTTATGCTATTCTCATATTTGGGTTGTTCAACATAGTTTTGTTATAACTCTGGAATCCGGAAAATACCGAATTAACATTGCGGACAAATTGAAATTGTCGCCTTTTTGTCGAGAAAGACGATTTTGTATTTAGGCGTTGTACCGGAAAGTTATGCATTTCTGAAATAGGTGTTCCCAAATTAGTGTTTTCATATATATATATGGACTCAATTATGGCATTACATCGTTGTTCTGTTTCGTTTTAGCGGTTTTGCTGACATGATAGTGCAACCGTGAATAGTGCGCCCAACACTTTCTCCCAACTCTTTCTACCAGTTTATGTTATGACCTGATTTACTTGTCCTAGTACTTGTGATATGACGTACGACTCAGTTACGAAATCAAATTTTGATAAAATGCATGAGCTTATGTAATAGAAATAGTGATTAGATTGTACGGATTTACCGGTCATTTGCCATTAGTCACATACTCCCCCTGTTAAAAAGAATTTCGTCCCGAAATTCACTTTGAGGCATCCTTTGAAGGAGTCTTCTTGAACAGGCAGGGGTACTTAGCCTTGATCTGATCTTCACGTTCCCACGTGTACTCGGGGCTGTGACGTGAGTTCCAGCGAACTTTTACCAGTTTGATTTGACTTCTCCTCGTCTTTTGAACTTTCCAGTCCATGACTTCAACGGGTTCTTCTGTAAATTGGAGTTTGTCATCCACATGAATCTCATCCACTGAAATGATAATTGTGTCATTACTCGGGCTTTTCTTTAGATTAGAAACATTAAATGTGTCATGTACATTGTTGAGTTCCTCTGGCAGTTTCAACTTGTAAGCCACTGTACCTACCTTTGCTAGAATTTTAAAAGGCCCAATGTATCTCAGGTTTAGTTTTTCACGCTTCCCGAATCTAGCTACGCCTTTCCAAGGTGAGACCTTTAGTAACACTTTGTCACCGACCTCGAAGTATAATGGTTTGCGTCTCCGGTCTGTGTAGCTCTTTTGTCTATGTCGGGCCGCTTTGATATGCTCATGGATCTTGAATATTTGTCTGTGGTCTCTTGGACTAGTTCAGGACCAATGGAATGTCTATCACCGACTTCTGCCCAACATAGCGGAGATCAGCACTTTCGTCCATATAGTGCTTCGAACGGCGCGACCTTAATACTGGTGTGATAACTGTTACTGTAGGAAAACTCTACCAACGGTAAATGAGTATCCCAGTTTCCGCCTAAATCCATCACACAGGCACAAAGCATGTCTTCCAACATTTGGATGGTTCGCTCGCTTCGACCATCGGTCTATCGTAGAAAAGCTATGCTTAAACCTAAACGAAAACAAAACGAAGTTCAAAATGATTGCCAGATGCGCGACACAAAGCGACCATCTCAATCAGAGATTATCGAGATTGGCACTCCATGACGTGCCACGATTACCTTAAGATACAGTTCAACTAATTTCTCGGTACTGTCTTTCTCGCGGATGGGTAAGAAGTGAGTTAATTTGGTTAACCGATCAATGATAACCCAAATCTTGTCATGACCTCCAGAGGTTCGTGGTAATTTTGTAATGAAATCCATGGAGATTTGTTCCCACTTCCAAATAGGGATCTCAGGTTGTTGTAATAGACCAGATGGTTTTTGGTATTCAGCCTTGAACTTTGCACAAGTTAGGCATTTCCCAACATAGGTCGCAATATCTCCCTTGAGATTAGGCCATCAATAATACTCCTTCAAATCATGATACATTTTATCAGATCCTTAGTGTATCGAGTATTTGGACTTGTGTGCTTCATCCAACACCAATTCTCACAAATCGCCAAAATAGGGAATCCAGATCCTTCCCATGAAATATAGAGTTCCATCCTTGTTCGGTTCCATTTGTTTCTCCATTCTCGTAATGATTCCGCTTGAATGTTTCTAGGTTTCAAGCTTCTTGTTGTGCATCGTGCACTCATCGTGCACTCGAGCTGTAAAGTTCGTCTAGATTATCATTTCTAAAGTTCGTACCTGTAAAGTTTTGATTCGTTCCTTCCGGCTCAAAGCATCTGCTACTACATTTGCCTTGCCCGGGTGATACATCATCTCACAGTCATAATCATTCAACAGTTCCACCCAACGTCGTTGGCGCATATTCAGCTCCTTTTGGTTGAATATATGTTGAAGACTTTTATGATCCGTGAATATGGTACACTTAGTGCCATATAAATAATGACGCCAAATTTTTAAATCAAATACCACTGCGCCTAATTCTAGGTCATGTGTGGTGTAATTCCTTTCGTGAACTTTTAACTTCCGTGACGCGTACGCGATGACTTTTTCACGTTGCGTTAACACGCAACCCAAGCCTTGATGCGATGTATCACAGTACACCACAAAATCATCGATACCATCTGGGAGCGATAATATTTGTGCCTTACATAGATTTTCTTTTAATACTTGAAATGCCGATTCTTGTTTTTCTCCCCAATCAAACTTTTTATCCTTTCGTGTAAGTGAGGTTAGCGGCTAGGCAACCTTTGAGAAGTTCTCAATAAACCTCCTGTAATATCTCGCTAAGCCTAGAAATTGTCATATTTCTGTGGGGGTTCTTAGCTTGGTCCAATTCTTTTGATTTTCGAGGGGTCAACATGTATTCCATTCTCGTTCACCACGTGACCAAGACATTGTCCCTCGCGAATCCAAAATTTGCATTTCGAGAACTTGGCATATAATTGCTCCTTCCTTAGCAACTCAAGTATAGTCCTTAAGTGTTTCTCATGTTCTTCCTCGGTTCACGAGTATATCAATATGTCATCTATAAAAATGATCACGAACATGTCGAGGTATGGCTTACACACCCACTTCATCAACTCAATAAATACTGCATGGGAATTTGTTAGACCAAAAGGCATAACAAGGAACTCGTAATGACCGTAGCGAGTCCTAAATTCCGTCTTAGGAATAATTTCCTCTTGGATTCTCAACTGATGATACCCGGATCTTAAACCAATCTTTGGTAATGGGTACAGGTTCTTGATGGTTAACTTATTCAGTTCCCCGTAGTCGATGCACATTCGGAAGGCTCCGTCCTTCTTTTTCACAAACAGCACTAGAGCTCCCCAAGGCGAGAAACTCGGTCTTATGAATTCTTTGTCAAGGAACTCTTCAGCTGAGTAGATAATTCCTGCATCTCCGAGGGTGCTAGTAGATATGGGGCCTTCGCCACAAGTGCATCTCCTAGCACTAAATCAATACGGAACTCGACTTGTTGTTGTGGAGGTTGTCCCGGCAAGTCTTCTGGAAAGACCTCGAGGTATTCCTTTACTAGTGGTATGTCCTCCACCTTGCGCTACTCGGCCTTTTTATCCACCACGTGGGTAAGAAAGGCGATGCATCCTTTCCTCAAACATTTTTGAGCTTTCATGCAATTTATGATTCGTAGTGGCGTATCATGCTTCTCACCATGAATCATCAAATGTTCCCCATCGGGTAGGGGAATGCAAATGATTTTCTCGTGACATATGACTTCGGCTTGATTATTGGATAGCCAATCCATACCAATAACGACATCGAAACTACCTAGTTGAACTGGTAATAAATCTATATCGAACTTCCGTTCACCCAGTTCTAAGGTACACTTCTTTATAATTTCCCCCAACTCTACCAATATCCCCTTAGCTAGCTCAATCGAGTATGGAACATCTAATTTACTCGACTCTACCCCAAGTATATCTCTAAATTCTTTAGAAAGAAAACTAAAATCTGCCCTGAAATAAAAAAGAAAAGATGCGAAGTGATCATTGATAGGAAACATACTGGTGACCACATTTGGTTCCTGGCAAGCATCCTTAGCTCCAATCACGAACGCTTTTCCCCAAACTTGGTTCTCTTTAGGGCAATCTTTCTTGAAATATCCTTTGTCTTCACATACAAAACAACCTTGATCCTTGGCATTTGTCACCCGGCACGCATAGATGCGATGCCTAAACCTACGACATTTGCCACACTTGGGGCCTCGGCATTCCTCGTAGTGGTGGAAGGGGCATTTGGGGCATTTCCCTGCGCCCCCAGTATAAGATTTCTTAACAACAGTGTTTGTAGTAGTGGTAACATATGCCTTCATTTCTTTGACTTCTTTCGTGGCTTGCTTTTTGTTACTGTTATTATTTCCTCACAAGCCTTTCTTGAAATGGGAGAATTTTCTTTTATTGGAGTCCGTAGTCGCCTTAGTAGTATACTTTTTGTTCACACCACTCTTAGGTAGCTCCCTTGACGTACAGCCTCTTCACTAAGGCTGACCGCTAAATCAATTGTTTATCCAATTTCAGTGGGTTTTGAAGAGGTAACCAGACTTAGAATTTCGGGGGCAAGTCCCTAGATGTACCTCTAGATCCTCCTAAATTCAGGTTCCACCAAGTATGACACCACCCGAGACAAATCATGAAATCACTGCGTGTACCCAGCAATATCTAAACCAACCATCATTAAATTCCAGAACTCCGTTTCCACTTCTGAATTTCTGACCTCGAGCAATACTTGTTTCTCATCATTTCCTTAAGTTCCTCCGAGGTCAGGGCGTACGCAGCATCGTCGCCCTTAGTTTGGACCTGGAGGTTCCACAAAGATAATGCGCCATCTACGAAGAGTCCAGTAACATAAGTGACTCTTTGTTCAGCAAGGCACTTGCTCTTCCAAATGACCGAGTCAGTCTTCTTAGTCCACCGTACGAAGGCCACAACACCTTTGGTACCATCATAATTCAGAGGTTTGCAGTCTAGAAACTGCTTGTAAGTGCAACCTGATATCATTGGATACACCATTTAAGTATGAGTAACCAAAAGCATGAATAGAATAAATGAGGGTATCATGCGGTTTTACGAATAGCCGTATATTACCAATTGGAGGGTTGCCTTCGGTGCCACTACTATGTTCAGAGCAGTTAGCTTCGTATTGTGCGATTACCTGAGAAATGTGCTCGTCTAACTCCTCTTGTGTTGTCGGTAGTGCGTTATTGTTGGAACTCCTTCTGCGGGGTGGCATCGTCTTCTAGTATAAAATGTCGCTCACAATTAGCCGAACTATTTAATAATAAATACATATTTATTATTATTATTATATATTTTTTTTGTTAAACATATATGTATATGCATATCGGTATATAATAAGTAAGATATATATATATATATGTATATATATATGTATATATGACATACGTACACCAATCATCACCATAAACACGTAACCATCGCATAGATAGTCACCACAGCACAAGACATCAATGATAGTATCACCACAACATAATATATCAATCGTAATATCACCACATCATGATACTAACAACCATAACATAAAAGAGATGCAATGTGAAAAAAAGAAAATACACTTCCATACAATGACAACTTGTTACATTTTGTTCATGAAGATCAAAAGGATTTAGGGATACATAACCCTAGTCAGTACAAGTTTCACATTACAAAAGTAAGAATACTTTCTACATTTTTCTTCATGTCTTCAAGTTGTCTTCCAAAAGTCGGGATCTTCAAAGCTGAGTCTTCATGAGCTAGATCATCAAAAGTAAGTCTGATCCCCAAAAGATAATCATAACATACTACTGCGGTGGAGGGGGTGGTGGGGATGGTGATCGGTGGAGCAAACTGTGATGGTAAGCCACCTCCTAGTGGCAACCGTCTGAAACTGCTCTAACTCCCGCACCAAAGCCTCAGATGGGTAGAACAAGTGGTGAAATGGACAATAGAAGGGTGGGGTCGGTGGTGGTGATAGTGGTAGTGGTGGTGGGTATGATGGTAGGAATGATAGTGGTGACGATGGTAATGGTGGTGTAGCTCTTGCAGCGGCATGAGCAGTACACTAGGTCTCTAACTCCCAGATCCTTTGAAAGATCAAGGAGAGCTGAAGGTCATGCGACGTCACCCTCTCCCGTAGGAATCAGAGGGAAGTGTGAGGGATGGTAGGGGTCAAAAGGGCTCATGCCCGGTGGGGTATTGGGGTAGACATACCTGCAGTAGGTGGTATGGGGCGTGTGGCATACTGGGAGGTGGTCCAGCTGAGAATGAAGGCCCAGCCATGTGAGAGGGTCCAGCTGCAAATGGATCGTATATAGGATGATAAGTTGACCTCTCAGAGAAAAATGGGGATAACGGCTCAGGGGCACGTGGGGTACCGCTCAGTGAGTAATGTCGTGTGGGTCTAGAATATGGAGCGGGTCCATGAGTAGGGGCACTAGCAGGAAAAGAGCTAACACGGACAGGTGAGGCTGCATGTGGTGAGTGCATCGGTATGCGTGAATCTGGGGCGGTGGAAGAGGCATCATCCGCCACATGCTCACTCTGGGTGGCGACTGAGAATAACGAGATATCGACAACTGATATGATAGGGGATGGTATCTCAAGTATGGCTATGTTATCCAAAAGCTCGTCGTCTCTAAGCTCATCCTCCATATGGTCGACGTGAAACACAAGGATGTCATCATCATCATCATCTAGGTCGATGGCTGGAGGAACCATGGCTAGAGGTATGGCCAGGTGTACAATTGCGTGCTCCCCTTTCGGATGACCATAAACAATAACATCATGTGGAGGCTGCGGAATGGCCAACACCTCATCTCCCTGTGGGGCATCATCCTCCATAGGCTCAAGTAGAAACCTCGTGGTCGGCTCCATCCTCATGGGGTATGGCCTCATCGTCGGAACCATATCCATCATCGGATACGTATGCGATAGGATCCTCCTCGTAGCTTGACGAAGAAGACATAGTCCTAGCAAATAATCTGTACAATGCATATATATACATGTTAGTAATTTATTATTACTTATGATATATTTTATAATAATCACCACTTCTCATGCAAAACTTTTTCTTTGTTTTCATGTGGAATCTTAGCGTTTCGTGTCTATCCAGTATCGACTAATCATGTATTGGTCCTTCCTCGTTAGTTGTAGTTGAACTCGTGTAATAGATCCTCATGTTATCGTGACACAATAAAAACCTTTTGTCATTTTTGTCATAATTCCGAAAACATTTCTGTTATATTTTAAACTTTTTTTTTTCATGTGTGAGCCCTTAGTGACTGTAGACCAAACTTTAATAAAAGTTTTTCCCCGGTTCACTACAATCGGAGCTCTGATACCAACCTGTCACACCCTGGTCGTAGCGGAAGCGCAAGTGTGTGACTATGAGTTAATCATTGCATCAATTAAGTAAACAAGTATAAAGTAACAACAATGCCATGCTGATATAAATTTGCATTCCAATATTTACAACCAACCAAAAGTAATTTCATAGTTTTCACGGTTTTCAACTTGTCATCATAAACGCAGTTTAAAGTATATTACTTCAAAATAAGATATTGTTTTCGTCATAAATGCATAATGAGGTTTTGACCCCTATATACCCATACTAGGTTGGGATATTAGAGGCAAACCCTCCAAAATATGACACTCGTTGTGTTGACATTTTCCCATATCCCGAAATGTATCACCAGCTCATGCCTTGGATCCTGAAATACATGTAATTTTAAAAGTCAACAAAAGTTGGCGAGTTCATGTAGTTAATGTTTTCGTATTAATTGTCATCCTTGTAATCCAGTAATGAAATCTGAGTATGTTATTAGCAATCATGGAGTTTAAGAATCTATCAGTGTGTCGCGAGCACCCTGACATATGTGCCATAAGTAAGTAACCAAACCGAGACAACTTTGACATCATTGGGATAACAAAAGCACTCCAAAGGGTATACCAACAAGGAGTGGAGCGCGCCTCAAACTCTACAGATCTATATCTTTTGCACCTTGGTCACTACGTGATTAATGGTTACTATTGTCATCATCCTACTTATGCACATGTGATCGTGTTATCATCTAAACCCATAGCTAACACCTGTTTGTTATGACATGTATTTCCCCTAGATAGTTTTAAAACAAAACTTTGAAATAATTGAAAGGAGGGACATGAACTCACATCTTTGCGTTCCGTACGTTGTAGTTATCAAAGTTCAGTGTCCGTACACGTGTGTAACATAGATGTGTATTAACCTACACGGTGTCTCATTGGACCTTGTACCAGTTGTTCATCTTGAATTCTTGTTGTGTACTTATTTATCACATTGGAATAAATTTTAATGTTAACATAGTGTTGGTAGTTCGTTTGTTCGATTAATATTTTTATACTATATTTTCACAAAAATATAATTTTATATTGTTATTCTTGGATCATCTGTGAACGGGCCTCACCCTACATGTCCTCGTGCCTTGCACGCGTGTCATTGGGCCTAGCCCATGTCATTTATGTCATTGGGCCTAGCCCATGTCTTTATGTCATTGGGCCTTGCCCATGTAATTTATGTCATTGGGCCAAGCCCATGTCTTTATGTGATTGGGCCTAGCCCATGTAATTTATGTCATTGGGCCTAGCCCATGTCTTTATGTGACTGAGCCTAACCCATGTAATTTATATGTTTGGGCCTAGCCCATGAATTATATGTTTTATGTAATTGGGCCTTGACCATGTCATTTATATAATGGGCCTAGCCGAATTCATTTTCAAGAGTCCAACTATTTATAAGTGTTACACTTATAAATTTTACTAAGTATAGATTTTTAAGTATATATTTATATACTTATCTAAAACCACAAGTAAATTCTTATACATTTTAACTTTCCGGATTTTGATATCGTTAACATATATATACGTTAAGTGTCTAAAATATATTACTTTAGACATGACTTCGTTGTGGTTTAATATATACTTTTTCGCGTCGAAGATCGCCCAACGTTGTAGTAACTCTTCATGTTGGCGTTTTGTTCGTTGGTCGATGACGCGACGGTGTATCGGGTACGTTCGCCCATTGTCCGTATTGCTCCGGTTGTCCTATCATTGTTTCGGCATATTGTAAAAGTGTATGTGCTTTTTGTGATTTACACATGGTAATTCTTTCACAGTGTTTGTAGTATTTGTATAATTGTGGTATATACCCTAAACTTCTAGATACATACACATACATACACATGTATTACACATAACTTTTGGTGCCAAAATATGTCTCTACTTATGTTTTTATTCCCACAAGTATTTATATATATACACACACACACACTTGTTGAACTCTTGGGTGGTTCGAGTTTAACCTTTGTCATTAAAACATCCTTAATGACGGTTTAGGTCACTAATCACGTTTAGTCTGATTAATCACCCCGTTAACCATACTTTAATCGCGATTAGATTTTTAGAAAATTTCACCATAGTTTCCCCAAACTATGGTGTTTTCCATGTTTTTTTTATCATATTTAAACTATGTTTAAACCCATAATCAAGATCAACCATCAATTCAAGATTACATATCACTTTTACATGCTTTATTTATACACTTAAACATCCTCATTTCCATGATCCTTATTTTAACACTTTACCTAAAAACAATGAGATCTTTATATATTTATTAGGATTTTTAAGCCACCACTATTGTTATATCTTTAAATCAAGTCTTCCACTCTAAACTCCCTTTGTTTACTACACTTTTTAAGATGATCACATCTTAAATCATGGTGTTTATTCTTTATAAAAATTATTCATATGTAGTAAATCACTTTTAAGTTGTAGTAATCTTCATGGATCATGAGGTTGATGATCTTGTTTAGATTTAAACATCACCATGTTTAAACCATCATTTATATTATTATTCATACAAGATCATCTACTTTAAACACCTTACTTTATCATAATCAACATCATCATGCTAACTAGATAAGAATCACATAATAAGCGATATTTGGTGTTATTATTATGGTAAGATTAGGGTTTTCAGGTAGTTTTTTCTTTACTTTCAAGATGATCAACTTGTACTTCCTTAAACTAGACATTATATGAAGCTTAAATATAAAGAGAAATTATCTTACTAAGTAGCGCAAAATTAATGAAGATTTAGGAAGAAGATGAAGCTCCAAGAAAGCCCTAATGATCCTCCATCCTTGCAAGCACTTTGGATGATCTTGTAGAGGCTTTAAAGTGTATAAAATGGGGTGTTAAATGGTGAAAATGTGGTGGTCTAGTGATGGTGGTTTGAGCCGTGGGAGAAGATTTGTTTCAAATTTTTTTTGAAGTGAAATGATGAGAAGAATGGTGTAGATCATGTATATATTTTGCTATCTTTCAAAGATCACACAAATAATCATACACCATACTTATAGTCTTAAAATTTGTACACAAATCAAGTGGGTGTGGGACCCACTTGAATCCGCCAAAATTGAGGGGGGTTAAGTGTAACATTTTTTACAACATGTGTTTATTTATTAGATATTTAGGTAATTAACTTAAGTATGATGATTAGGGGTGGATCTTGTATCATTAGCAAGTAATTAGGATTTAGGGTGCTAATCCATTTTAATTGGTCCTCTTGACTAATTGGTATAAGTTTCGGATAACGAAAACGTCACTAGTTCGCTCATCGGCATCATATCATTTCGTACCAGAAGCTTTGGTTTTTGATCAAATAAGTGTCATGACGTTTATTTAGGGCACTTCCGATCTAAAAATATGCTTAACTAGTTTGCTACCTGAGTATATGTTGAGTTAGGATGGCTGAAAAGCCTTCCGTTCAATCGATCGTTCAATGTCGGCACTTATATATTTCGTCGTCGAACATTTCTGGAAGTTGTGCTTCCTTTACCTCAAGGTAGTTGAAAGGACTTCGAGTCCGAAATGAGGCCTAACTAGTTCTCTAGACGGATGCATGAGGCTATCGTCCATTAAAAATTTTGGTCGGTTCGACGAACGGTCTCTTTCCGGTCAAGTTGTGCACTGTTTGCTGTATAGCCGGAAACAATGTCTTTTACGTATTTTTGCTATTCTCATATTGTTTTAAGGTGTTCAACATTGTTTTGTTATAATTCTGGAATCCGGAAAATTCCGAATTAACATTGCGGACAAACTAAAATTGTCGCCTTTTTGGTTAAAACAGACGATTTTGTAATTTAGGCGTTGTAACGGAAAGTTATGCATTTCTTAAATAGGTGTTCCCACATTAGTGTTTTCACATATATCTGGACTCAATTATGGCATTTGCATGCCGTTATTTGTTGTTCTGTTTGGTTTTAGCGGTTTTGCTGACATGAATAGTGCAACGCGAATAATGCGCCCAACATTTTCTACCAACATTTTAGGGCCAACATATTAGGGCATTGTTTGGTTTGTTTCGCTTCGTAACAGAAACCAGTATATGTTATGACCTGATATACTTGTCCTAATACTTGTGATATGACGTACGACTCAGTTATGAAATCAAATTTCAAAAAAAATGCATGAGTCTATGTAATAGAAATAGTGAGTAGATTGTACGGATTACCGGTCATTTGCCATTTGTCACAATATACATATATATATATATAAATATATATATATATATATATAGGTGAAAGATAAAACCAAAACCCACTTGAGTTGAGAAAACTCAAGAAAACCCTATGTAACATTTTTATTTTTTTCTAAAAAAATAGGGGAAATGTAACATTAATGTACTGGAACATTTTAATATGTAAAAAGCGCGTACTTTTTTTTAAAAAATGTTCAAAATTTGTAGGTTACATTTGTATTGGACATATATATTATGTAACATGAAATTTTAACATTTTTAAAAAAATAAACTACACGGCATTTGTGTGTTTCTTTTATAAAAACGATCAAATGTATGTATTACATTTCCTATTTTTTTAGAAAAAAATTAAAATGTTACAAGAAGTTTTTACAATGGTTTTTTGAGTTTTTTCAACTTAAGTGGGTTTTCGTTTTTCCTTCTCCTATATATATATATGTGTATATATATATATATATACACAATATATATATATATACACACACATATATATATATATATAAAGAGAGAGAGAGAGACAGAGAGAGTTGTGTATCCTTGGCATGTATGAATGGGCCTCGCCCTTCATATGTCTTCATGCCTAACACGAGTGTAAATGGGTCTAGCCCTTATGCGTCTTCTTGCCTTTGCACGATTGTGAATGGGCCTAGTTATTATGCGTCGTCGTACCTCGCACAATTGTGAATGGGTCTAACCCTTATGCGTATTCGTGGCTCGCACCAGTGTTTCATCGGTATAAATTATATATATTCTTCTAATAATTCGTGAGTGGTGAACCTTTGTTCACTTGTATATGTATGTTTGTTCCCTTATGTACTTGTATATGTGTGTGTGTATATATAGATATATATGTGCATATAAGAATATGTACACTTAAACACTTGTAAAGAAATACAAGATTACAAGTAATGTACATGTACACATACATGTATAAATACCAAACAAATACCTATAATAAAATACACAAGTAAAGTATATACATGGTATACATATATGTGTAAATTCACAAGCACAATTGATGTACAAAAATACACTTGATGAACTGTACTCATAACGAGAGGACATTATACATGTACATCGACATAAGTTCGACGTTAAAAATGTTTATGTTAACAAATACATCTAGTAAGGATATATATATATATATATTAGAAGAATATATACACACAACTCATAACGACCTAACACCTGTGAGAGGCACAAAGACGCATATGGGGTAGGCCCATTCACACCTGTGCGAGGCATTGAGACGCAAATGAGCTAGGCGCACATACACTCATGCAAGGCACGACTCTCTCTCTCTTTCTCTCTCTCTCTCTCTCTATATATATATATATATGTGTGTGTATGTGTATATATTTTTGTGATTGGTTATGAGAAAACTACTTTAATGAGAAAATCCAAAAAACTAACTTAAAAAGCCTAAAAACATACAATTTTTGAACTATTTTTATTAAAAATTGCTATTAATAATATATAAAAAACATTTTTTCAAAAACACAACTTGTACTGCACATGTGATGTAATACCGAAAAGCCTAAACCACCTAACCCACCCCCCAATAACCTACCCCCACCCCCAAAAACCCGAATCTACTATCCCACCAAAAGCCTAAACCCCCCACCCCCAAAAAACCTAACCCCCCCAAAAAAAAACCTAAAAGTAAACCGTAAAATAAACCCCAAAAAAACCTAAACCCATTACCCCACCCCCCCCAAAATAAAAAAAACCTAAACCCCCTCACACCCACACCCACACCACACCCAAAAACCTAAAACTAATCCTAAAACTCGAAAAAACCTAACCCTAAAAGCTAAACTAAACTCAAATGATAACTTTAATCATATAATGCACATGTGTAGTACACATATAATGCACATATGCAATACAAGTTTTTTTATACATAATAAGTTGCGAATTATTATAAAATGGTAAAAAAATTGACATGTTTTTTAGGCTTTTTAGATGTTTTTTTTGTTTTCTCACATATATATAGTTTTCCCATGATCCTCTCCCTATGTGTGTGTGTGTGTGTGTATATATATATTAACAACTTGCAATGAATAAAATACCAACGTATTAAAACAAACACCGGTTCCAAACAAACAAAAACATACAAGTCGAAACGAACAGACAAGATGAGCAACTTGTACACGGTCTATTAAAGACCTAAGTGTCTAATGAGATTAGAACACTTGTAGGTTGTGATACTTTTACAGACACCGAGCTTCTTAGCACGTTACATGTTGGATGCAAACTATGTGTTCATGCCCCCCTTTTCTTTTAAACACTTTTCGGTTTTACAACTATCGGGGGAGATATATTTTACAATGGTATGATCATTGTATGATTAATCTAAGGAATAAACCAACTAGATCACGTGCGAATAGGGTAGACCTTAAGCACCATTAATCACATACAGATCATGGAACGAAATGGGAAGATCTATCGCGTGTTGGTGAGCCCGACTCTTGTCCGTCGGACTTGTTACTGTGCTTTTGTGTCCCAGTTGAGGTTAAACGACAATAAATTGTCTACGATTCGATTTCTTCCTATGTCGGCACATATATTAATGTCCTTGAAAAACATTAATGATCAACGATTTCATAGACACTTTACATACCGGTTTTTTATACAAGAACTTTCAAATGTTTTTAAGATTCATTTAATACAAACGCAAATACATGAATTCACCAACATTATGTTGACTTTTCAATTTTACATGTATTTTAGGCAATTAAGTGGATCCTTGCACGGTACAGTTTCAAGAAGTTGAGATGGTCAAGAATGCGATGTCATCCTGTTTTGGAGGATTTGATTCACATCTCCCGCCTTCGAGCGAAAGATGGAATGAAAAACCTTAAAGTTAAAACTATATTTTTGTAACAAGTCTTTTGGTGAATCGGTATAACCCTGTTATGTCTTTATGAACAACTTGCGACTTGTAAACTATTTTTTATGTCAATGCAATGGATGACCATCGTACATATTTTATTCATATAGCTTGTTTACTTACATCGTATGCAATGAAAACTAATCATGATCACCCAATGCGCTTCCGCCTATGAGATGGTGTCACATATTGGTATTAGTGCTTTGATTGTAGTGAACCAAGATTCCTTCGAGAGTCTAGTCTACAATCACTAAGAGTTTTCATTGCGTTACACTACACAAGGTCCACTATACAAACTCATTTTGAAACAACAAGCAAGGACATTTCATGGGTGAAGTCTATAAGAAATAGACACAATACATTATCAGTCTATGTGTGATAGACACATTACATTAATAGACTATATGCTATAGGCATATTACATTATCAGTCTATGTGTTATAAACACTTTACAAGTTATACAATTTGATTATATTTATATTATTTAATTTATATATGTGTTGTACAAAATATTTTGCCAAGAACAAAATACCTTTAACTTCAATTTCTATTATTATTCTTGTGTCGCATAACGAAAATATTGACCTCGTGTCTATTGCAGAGCTTATGGTGGACGTGATCCATAAGTGAGACCCTAAGCTTGATTCTATAGAGGATGGTTGTTTTTCCCTCTAATGCGGAGATTCCTAACCTCGGTAGTGACAACGAGGCGGAGGTGGTAGTCTTGGACAACAACTCTATTATTGGGACGAGGTCCCTGTGGGAAGGAAGATAAAGTATTCATGTTGAAGGTGCCCATCCAATTGTTATTGTGACAAATTCTCTCTATTTCTATTTCGTCTAACGAGGTGCCATTACGCGAGTAATGAAAACAGACATTGGCGCGTGTACCATCATGAAGGTTCCTTTTGTGTTAAAGGTAGGCAGTATTGTCCCCTCGCCGACTAATCCTCTGTATTGAACGAGACAGTGTTTGGGTGATCATGCAAGGCAATTTATTGTTACGTGGTTCACGTAATAAGAACTTGTAGTGTATGGGAATCATGGTGGACTTTGCGGGTCAAGCTAATGATCACTATTTGTTCAAAATTCCTAAGTTGTACTTGAGATTCAAATTTTCCATTCTTAGAACACTAACTTGGGTGGTTACTATAACACCCTACAATACAGGAAGACCACACGTTTTTGTTCGTACCTAGAATTTGGTCTATATCATGAGTCGGTTGAGACTAGCCGTCTAAACAAACAAAAACTGGTTAGCCACCCAGGGAGGATTTTCTCAACATTCTAGAATTCTTGTACATGGGTTGGTTCCTTAGTTTCTAGGGCACTTTATCTTATTTATTGGAAATGGTTACAATACACTCCGTCGCTAGACATTTGTCTTGTCCCAAGGGATAGTATGGCATGAGCCATAGTGCAACTCCCTCATTGCATTTTATTCGACATATACGGAGATTCTAATGATCTTGTTGGAGCTTGTGACGGTCAAGCGTTATTACTAGATTTGTCACATGGGCAAGTGCGGGGAAGGATTTTCCCTACTTTAGACGATCAAGGTCCATGGAGTATGGAATATATACTTTAAGGATGGAGGCGACCGTATGGTTTCTCCTCCTCAACGTTGTTGTTCCGCTTTACATACGGACAACACATGCAAAGGGCACTATAAATTTTGGTTGCGGTTATTGGCGTTATCATTGTTTCTAGCATGTGTAAACAATTTGATCTTCTGGTTTCTATGACCGACAATATTTTTAATTCTTAGGTGCATGATAGACTCTATCTTTCCAAATATATGTCTATATTCTTTTAATATTGTGTATTAAAAAGAACATGGCGCTGAAAGGAAGGACTACACCCAAAAGGGGTTACTTAATCAACATCTTACTAATTAAGTCGAACTAGAGTTCTTAGGGAACAACATGGGGTTGCCAAAATCGCACAACATGAGCATAATTAAGTCAACACTAGTGATGGTACTGCTGGTACCAACAGTTCAAGTGGTTCAGAACCTGATAAATTGGGAACGAGTGGCAGTGCCACACCAAAAGATATGATCACACAGGGTTGTAATTATAAGACCTTTGGGACTAGAGTCGGTTAGTCGTACTAGAAAGAACACTCACAAACAAACAGGTATGTAGGCAAAGTGTCTCCTGCTAGACAAAGCATGGGTTTGGGGGAACCTCCGAGTACACACTTTAGGGAGTGATACTACGAAGAAGTTGGCATGGGAAAAAAACTCAATGATCTTTTTCGAGAAGAGTATTGCTCATTGATTGAAATTCAAAGGTCGGAAAACGGATTTCAAGAACTTGACCATGATTGTAGTCAATGTTGTTGGTTACACTCGACACTTTCACGATTTCTCAAGGGTTGTTCCATACTAGGGAACACACTAATTCAAACGCATTGAGTACTACATTTGAGATTTAGGCCCTGAGATCCGAAGCATTACAGCATCATCCCACCCTACCTCGATCATTCGAGCAATAACTCTCATAGTTAGTCTCACCAAGGATGCGATGAGAATGGGGAAATTGTCAAAGAAAAGTGCCGAGAGAAAGGAAACGCATGTGGAATCTACTAGCAACGGGAAGCAAAAATTTTCACACTTTGAGAAAGGTTTGAGAGTGAGTATCAAATGAGAGGAAACTCCCGTGAAGAGCAAAACGAAGGCTTTTGCTACCATAAATGATGCTGGCACTAAGAGGTATAATGGTAACTTGCTGAAATCCTACATGTGACATGTGAGACTTTCATCACGAGGGCACTTGCAAAAGTGCCAAGAGTAGTAGTGTGGTGAGACTATGCACAAAACAGAAACTAGTAAGGTGGTAATACTCAAGAAAGAACAAGGATGTTTAAGTATGGCGTAGAGGCCACTTCAATCATGAATGTCTTAAGAATGAATCAAGCTAGTGAATAAGTGTGTGCATGGTTAGAACTATGAATAGTCCACAAAATCCTAATTTTGTCATGAGTACGTTCTACTCTACAATCATCGTGTATCAATTCTTTTGATACCAACGCCGAGCTTAGCTAGTTGTGAGGACCGTTTTCCATATGAATAGCTTAGGTAATATCTGTTAACCTAGTCCAAATTGTGCGGAATCCAATTTAGTTAGGCGAAAATACAAGGTTACTTAATTTTTCACAGCTTTCATTAATTGTTCAACGTTTGCAGTCCTGAAACAAACTGACAGAGCTTCGCTGTCTGGTCAGCAAAATCTATCTAACCCTAAGTCCACACGGCAGTTTATACACATCAGAAACATCTTCAGGCGGACTAGGATACATCCGTACGGATGAGTACCTCCGTACGAATTTATTTTACAACTCAAACATCATAATCTAACATACTTTCCTATTAAAGACTCGACTCGATGACGTAGGCAACATAATTAGTGCATCAACAAAACCCCCCTTGAATGTTGTCGAAGTCTCGATCGGTCTTCAAAAATCTTCATAACTTCAAAAACTATCTGTGGAAGAAAAACTTCTTTACCCTTTGATTTTTAAGCTCAAAGAAAGTCATCGGCGTTTAATATGTTGGAGACACATGCTTCATAAACTAATATCTACTAATCGATGCCTTCTTCATTCGTTCTTTAGTCCTTTCATCTTTATGAACTTCCCTCATAAACTCTTTTCATTCAATCTCTCGCCACTTCGTGTTCCATATCTTTCCCGAATTTATTTCATAGGCGACTTGATGAACAATCTTGTTGTAGTATAAATGTTCAACATCTTTTTCAAACAAATTCACCAGCCACATAGGATCTAGAATCTTTATCGCTCTACACAATCCTTCAGTCTTTAACATAATTATCGCTTCACTAGTCTCTGAATCATATTCCCGCCATCAAAAATCCTTATGAAAATCTTGTTCAATCTTCATCAGGGGCATAAGCTTCATTGCTCACGGACGTTTCACAATCAATGCCACATCTGACAGTTGTGTTACCGGATAAATCTTTGTTATTCTTTTTGGATAGTGTGGCTTCCAAGTCAGGAAATTGTGACACGCTTCATAACTAATAAGCTTCTGTAGCTTTTGGTCACCCGGTTTCATTTGGAAGTTAATCAGTTTTGTTTGACACAACTACTGCACGTCCCACCATGGCAGAGATTTTACATCTTTTAACTATTGGAAGTATTGAACTCCGAATTCTCTTTTGATACCCCAAACGTTTAATTCCGGTATCCATCCCCAGCTTATAATATCTCCCAGTGGAACATCAGGGTGTCTTGTAAAGAATGCACGTGGTCTTCTAAACATTCTTTCTTTAGGTGTAGCTTTGAACTAAGCTTTTCTGGCTTCTTGATCTCATTTCTATCAATCCTCGGGGATTCACCATCTTTAATAGTTTCTTAAATCTTTCTTTTTAGCAAATCATGTGTGTCTTCATCGAACATTTCTTGGAATGTTGGGAAATCATCAGATCCATCACTAGAATATCTTGCAATCTAATCGTGTGAATGATCTTCCACGACAACATTATTATAATTATCTGCCTTTGGAATGTATTTAAATACGTAATCTTCAGGCTTTGCAACAACGATATTATTCAGTTCATCTTCAAATTCAAACTCGAATGAGTTTTCATCAATACCGAACATCTGAGAAATCTCTTCTTTTGAATAGTTATGAACAAATTCACCTTCTTCAACGTCATGATCTAGAAAGATAGTTCGCTTGTTACTTACAGGATAGCCGTTAAAGGAATAACATATGTGAGGATTCCTAAAGTATCTTCATCGTTAATCGTATCATCACCATGCTCCTCCTTAAATTCATTATCGTCTTCTTGATTTTAAGCATCATTCTTATACTCGTTTTATTATCAGATTCAGAGAATATAGCTTCAAATACTACCACATCAGTACTACCTTGGTTATCATCATCATCATCTTTATTATCATTGTCACCATTATCAGAACCTTCAATATCTAACTGCTCGTCATCCTCTTTATCATTAGATTCTTTCTCTTTTTCTTTCTCATATGGTACATCTCGTACTCCACCGATAAGTATGAACTTTGAGATATCTATTTGTTCAAATTCAGGTTCTTTCTCTTTTTCAGGCTCAAATATAATCTCTGGAATACCATCAACTTTGCCTTTGCCTTTATCAATACTTGCAACCTCTATGTTTGTAGCAGCTTTATGTGCTCTCTCAGCAGCTCTTGCCTTCGCTTCATCTATCTCCATTTGATTGAATTCTGCCTCAAAATCAATCCCCATTTTCTTTTTTAACACTTTGTGTGAACTCTCAGATCTTTCACTTTCTTATCAGCTTCCAAGTCACTCGATCTCTTTCTCAATCTTTCATTCTTCGATACAAGACTTACAATCACAACTTCCATATGTTCACGTTTATTTTCTAGAAAGTTGAACTTCCTTTCCATCTGCTTGACCTTTTCATCGTTAGGATCATTCAAGAAATAAAAAATCATTGTATCAATGTTAGGAAATGGTTGATCTTCGAATATGTTGTAAGAAGAACCAGGTTGTTGTCTAGGTGTAGATCGTTATCTTGAATTCGATTTTGGTTGATGTTTAGGAGATGATGGCTGTACAGGAGTAGTTGGTGTTTGTTGTGATGCTGTTGGTGTTGGTGTTTGAATAGGAATAACAGGCTCTTCAACAATTGGTGCATTTGTAGATGTAACTACTGGTTCAGCTCCAATAGCTGTTGTTTCTTTGATAGGCTCTACAGTTCTCTTATGTGCTTTCTTTATCAACGGAGACCCTATCTTCTTCTTACTCACATCTCCAACTTTACTCTTAACCCTTATAAACAACATTCTTTATTGGTTGTTTAGGATCTGAAGGAACGTATGGTTCATCTTCATGGTTAGTTGAATTTTTCTTTCATTTAGAAGCTCTTTTCTCAACAATTGCTCTCGGATCATGTGCTATAGGAGCCATTTTAGTAATCACTATTTTACCATCACTTTCTATTGATTCATTGTCAGCTTCATCTCCTGATTTCTATTGCTTTAACACCTGTTCTTCAGTATCTTGAGCGATCTCTGTTGTGCTCTGTTCAGTTATATCTCTATCAGAAGTAGCAGAAATAACTTCATCATCTATGTTCACATTCACATTCCCTTCTTCATTGCTCTCATCACGCATCAAAGTTTTTGTAATTCTTTTTCTTGCCGTCTACTTTGGTGCTGTTTGCCTCTTTGTTCGTCTTTTCTTTCAATCTTCCTTTTCAAACCACTTGCACCCTTTTGCAACAAATCCTTCAGACTTTATCTCTTCATTTTCGGAATTGCTTTCATATTTTCTCCATTTGCCTTTCGGTCGTGCAATATACTCTTTGTCTTTAAGACAACAAAACAATCTCTTAAACTAAGGAATATCTTTCAACTTGTATGCTGAAACGAAGTAATGAAAAGTTTGTCATATATTCTAATGGCAGCACATCTAATTCTTCCTTAGCAAGATTAGGAATCAAATCATCCTTCAGCATCTGTACAAACCTTGGATACTATAAAAATCTTTCTGGAACTATGTTCCTCATCAACTACTCGAAAATCAACTTTGAAAAGTTGTATGGTAAGTTTAAAGTTAGAGCCACTATCATGCACATCAAGTAATCAATAGCAACGTCATATCCTCCTTTCATGTGCCCCATAGCATGAATAACTGAATGCATAAAGAACTTGTAAGGCCTTGAAACATTTGCTTTTGAAAAATTCGTCTCGTTGATGTGCCCTGTATATCCCATCCTGGTAGAAGCATCCTTTAACCATTCGTTCCGGATATCTAGTAGGATCACCAACTATATCTCCAAAATCCAATACTCTCATGATTAGATCTTAAGTTATTGTTGATGCATATTTTTGTTGCCTACATCATCAAGTCGTAACGAGTCTGTAAAATGTTTGAATTATGTATGTATATATGTACCTTCGTACGAAGGTAATTGATGTAACTTCGTATGAGGGTGATAAAGTCACTTCGTACGAAGGTGGACTAAGTTCGTACGAAGGTAGAACACTTAGTTCATACGAAGTGGATCTAGTATATATATGTGTACGAGCTTACTGAGTTTTGCGGACATGACGGCGGAGCTCTGTCTGAAACAGTGATTAAAAAGTAAATCTTTTTATATTCGTCACCTAATCTAAACTGCATTCCACACGTGATGAACTAGGTTAATCATGTCCATCATGTGCGGAATCCGTTTTAGATTATGTGATAAATATAACAAGATTTACTTTTTAACTACTGATTCATTTATGTTCAACGATTACAGTTCCAGGAAACAATTGGACCGAGCTCTGCCGTCGTGTTGGTCAAACTTTATATCTAACACTAAGCTCGTACTCCTATTTTTACACATTTACCTTTGTGCGAACTTGATGTCCTACCTTCGTACGAAGTAAATTAACTTCGTACGAATTTGACATCTAAGCTACCTTGATACGAAGTGATCACTTCATGCGAAGTGAACTATCACATTATCAAATCTAACATTTCATTCCTATTACAGACTCGTTATGACTCGATGACGTAGGCGACAGATATATAGATCAACAATCTCCCCCTTGGATGTGGCCGTAGTTTGGAAGTCGTAGTCTCAATCAATCTTCATAACTTTAATATCTTTGATATTTCAGCATAGCAAAAACTATCAGCCATCTCCCCCTTACTATGAGCTTAATTTCAAAAATTTAAACATCAACATGCTCCCCCTTTCCTTGAGCTACTTTTATCTTTGATCAACATTTCAATTTTGCTCCGCCTATCTTTGAGCTTCCTTATCAAATTCTAACTCATTCAAATAAACATTTATGTTTTAAACTTTGAAACTATCAACTCAAACACTTGACATTATTTTCAAATTTCAATTTTAAACATTTAATTGTTTAAATAACCCTCTCAGTCAACCAAGTCCAAGTTAATGACCTTGGTTATCTGATTTGTCTTCTAAGTTCCAATTAATGACCTTAATCAAACACTGTATGAACAAACTGATATTATTTGTCATTTTCAAGTTTCAGATTAATGAATTTTTAAATATTCCGAACACTTTCTTACTTCAGATACGTTTTCAATCCGTTGTTCTTAGATTATGTTCAGCAGCTTCAGATTTTGAAAATCAGTCTTCTAGTATTAGTAGTAAAAAACTAATGCGAAAGTAAATTTTTTGTGATTTTCCAAAGTTTATGCTAAAACACACTTAAAATATTTTTGGGTTTTTCTAGAATGAAATAAAATAACTATGTACAAACATATTTATAGACAATTTTTGTAAATTTGTTTAGAGGATCATATCAGTTTTATAGAAAGATGACTAGTACCATTGATCTTGATTAAACTTCAAGTTCTAAAAGATACACTTAGATTGTTAGTATACCGGTCCACTTAAACCTCTACACATTTCTCAATTGCTCCAAGATACAGTAATGATATGTTTTATAACTTCACTTAACAGTGTTCCCACCTCAGAATATACTCCCTTATCAAGATTCCTTGAATTTCATATTACATATGAATATATCTAACTTATATCTGTATCTGGGTTGTGCGAGACATTGAGAGCTCGGGTTTATACCACGGTACAGACAGCGAGATGAAGGCTCGACTTAAAAGTGATGTTCCATATTTTGGAATCTTTTGAATGTAATTGTCAGATCTTTCGATACTTTCAATTTTGATGCAGTTTTTAGGGTTTATAAGAAAAAAATTATTCTACAATTTGTAGGCCATTGCTGATGCAAAATCAGAAGAACTTGTATAATACCCCATATTTCAATTATCTATAAAGACCTAGTATCTTAGAATCCGGCAATCTTTCAAACGAAATTTTGGTGTACTAAGACCATATATCCGAAAGATGTTAACCCACTAATTAAGAAGCTTTTCTTTATGTTTATATCTTGAAAACAATTTACTGAATGTGCGAAGACTACTAGCACATCATCAGTGAGACCTGTTTAATAAACTTAACACTACATTTCTTTATCGTACTGTAATGGTCTATTGATTCCATCATTTTCTCTGTTTACACGAAACTTTTTGTCTTTTTCTTGTTTTTGTATATTTTCATAAGTTTATATGTTTTTGTATTTTGCACAAGATATTTCTCCTTATAAAATCAAAAACATATTTTTGAATTTTTGTTTTTAAATAAAGAAATCTGAAAATAAAAAACTTGACAAACCGATGAGGTCAACTTCAAATCGCCATTCATTTCTGCGTCACATTATTTACTTATCTTTTCCATTCATGATGACACAAACATTGATTTTATTGATTTTAAAAAGATTTTCAAATATGTTTTAGCAACTGGTTTTGTCTGTTCGATAGTGAAGGTGCTGTGTAAATTTCTAATCGTTTTGAGAATAATAAACATTTTAATAAACCCATCATATCCATTTCTGAAGATTTTTCATATTATTTCGGCCAAACTCCTCGTCATGTGCCAAGGGACTTCACTATTGATGATTCACTTTTAATCTTAGAGTCCCCTGCACAATAAAAAAATTGATTTTTGAATAATGACACTCAATTCTTTTTAGTATTAGGGGCATTATCAGCAACTTTTTCTTTCTCTTTCTTCTGTTCAACCTTTTCTAAGTTTTTAGTTAAAACAGATTTCTCAACTTTTTAGAAATAACTTTATCTTTCATCATCCATATTTTATTTTTAAACATTGTTTTCTTGAAATAAAACGAAGAACCTTTTTGTTCATTACTTTTGAAGATTCACTAGTTTTAAAACTTGAAAATTTAGTATTAACAGGTTTCACTTTGTTTGTACATTCTTTAATTTGTTTCCAAACCTGTGTTGAGACAAACATCGGTGATTTTTGTTTCACATCTTCGAAATTTTCTTAATATCGGAAACAAGTTTAGAGTTCTTTTGTGGACATCTAGAAATGTGTCCAATTTGATTAAATCGAAAGCACATCCTACTGCCTTCATTGGATTGATTTGAAAATTGACTTTCTTTTGTACTTTCTGAACTTGCAGGAACAAAAGTCGTTTTCTTTACAATTTTTTATTTTTCAAACTTGTTATAGTTTTTCTTATTATATCCCGAACCATCTCTTCCCCTGTAATAATTTTCTATTGATAGTTAGGGTAGAAATTTCTTAGTTTGGTATAATAAGATCTATCTTGTTAGAAGTTTGATAAACTTTGATCGCTTGTAAAATCTTCAATTTCAGACATTTCTATCTCAACAAGTTTGAAAACCTTTTAGACTCGGTCCACATTCACATTCTGAATCAGAATATAGTTGATCAGATCCACACATTTTGTACATAAAATATTGGATCATCATTTGAAATATTTCCTGATTTACGAAGATATTTATCATGAAAACTTTTGTCACTTTCACGCTTTGAACTTGAACCTTCTTTTTCAATCTTTGGTTGTGTATTTTCAAAATCAGATTTTTCATTTTCATTACCCAAAACCTTATCAATTACATTTTTACCCAAATGTTTGTCCCCTAATCCATGGATCTTGCACATAATCGTTTACCCAACCTAGAATGCGGAATCCTCTAGATCGGATTGTCATAGAAAACGAGTAATATGAAAAACACGAACAATCACTTTCAAATTGTCTTCTATTGATTATCCAACAAGAAAGTTTACAATCAATTCAAGACAGAAGAAATCTCTCAGCCACTCTTTGTGGATTTCACACCCTTACTAATTCTCAAGCTATTGTCACATAATATGCACCAACAGACTCCCCCTTGACAATAGTGTAACTTTGTCTTCAGACATCTTGCAATCTTTAGGTCTTTGGATAGCTTCAGCTACACACAGTTTCTGACATCAATAAACTCCCCCTTAGATAATGCTTCCAATCTCCAAAACTTTCATTCGTTGTAGATCCATGAACTAGCATTCTCTTGTTAAGCAAATATCTCCAAAACTTCATTATCTCTTTGCAGTGTAGTAGAAGGATCCTACAATGCATCTTCACACAAACTTCATTCCACTGAACTTCACACAAAATCTACACTTTACTTCTATTCTACACTTCATTTTGATAATTGCATCAATCTGTATAGAAACACAAGCAAGTATCTCGAAAAACCATTAGTCTTTTTCATATTAAAGATAAACTAATATTTTATGTTATGATGCAAAAAAAAAAAACAAAACTGTCAGTTCAATACGGAAGTCTTTTAAAAGGAAATTTTTTTGGTACTTTTGATATTTTTCAAAACTAACTAAACAAACTCAAAAATATATACAATACATCTTTTTGTGAGAATCATGTGCAAGAAGATCATATCAGCCAAATCAAACTGTTTTTACACTATCAGTTCACTCTTTCATTCAATTTTCATGAAAAGCAGTTCAAGATGATTACCAGTATTGTTTATCCACTTAAACAAAACACATGAACATTTCAAGTACCTTTACCTAACTAAATGATATAGGTAATATTATACTAATGTACTAGTGTGTCCCACATCAAAAAGTACCCTCGCGATCAAGGTATGCACAAAGATTCCTCATAGTAGGTGAGTACACTGAATTCATCTTTTGTTTTACAACGCTAGATAATTGGTGATCAGGTTAGTACTTAATACAACAAAGAGACCAATATCCAACGAGGATGAAGACAAATACCACATATTTTGGTACGATTTATGCATTTTTTATTTCAATGACTCTCTAGGAGAGCTTCTTCAATTTCTTGGATTTGGCATTTTAGCTCTTTTAAGATATCTTGGTTATCCCTAGGTCAGTATATATCTAGATGCAGTAGAAGCGCAACCCTGATATCCTAGATGAAATAACAGTATAAAGACCTAAAACCTCAGATTTTGGCAATCCATCAATGCAAAATTTAAGATGATAAAACCATACACCACTGGTATGTTACCCACTCATACACAGTTTTTATGTTTATATCACCATGTAAGTTGATAACTTCATGTTTCTTGCCTACTGGTACATCATATGATGAAGCTGCTATCACAGTTAAGCAAATTAATTTCAATTTCAATGTGACAGTCTAACTTTCTGATGTACTATCATTTCTTCTCTTCCACACAGTGATAAGTCATTTTTGATTTTATATTTTTCATGTTTTTGGATTTTTAAAAGTTTTAACTTACTCCCCCTAAATTCACGCACTACAAAACTCTTTTTGGCTTAGGGAAATTTCTCCCCCTAAGTTTTGGTTTTTATTGAGTAAGACTCAAAAACAGAAATTTAAACATAAATAGACTCCCACTTTAACCTGACATAAAGTTCTTGAACTTTAAAATTTTTTTATCAATCGTAGAAGTAAATAATTTGTTACCATTTCTAACCTACTATTCACTTCAGATGCATTACAGGAACAACAACTGTTGAACACATCAACAATCCTTCTTGGACATCCTACACACACTAAACAACTTATTTATAATTGAGAACCCAAACCCTATCGGTTTTGAGTTGACCATGAATATCAATATAACTTAATTCTGCCCGATATTCATCACACCCTACTGGTGTCTTGGATGTCTACCATGTTGTTGAACAAGATTTATGATTTCCACTAGGTCTTTGATCGCGAGAGTTCCAATAAACTCTCGGATTTTCCGACCTTCGAAAATTATTATCTTGAAACCTTCTTCTCCCATTATCATAATCTAAACTTTTAAAAATTTTGGACTGTTTTGAACATTTGAGTTACTAAAACCCCTATATCTGTTTCTCTTTGAAAATTTCGATTACCAGAAGTCTGGTATCGATTTTGGTATCCAAAATTTTTACTTTGAAAACGATTTGATTGACCATTATAATGACCTGTTTACGAGAAAAGTTTCTTGGACTATCAAATCTTCCCGATGCTAAAAGTTTAGGTTAAAATCTCGGTTGATTTGTCTGATAACTTGTTGTAACATAGTTATTTGAAAGGAAAAAAAAACTAGCCTCAACATCCACTTTCTTACCCTTTTTAAAAGGAAAAAAACTAGCCACATGTCCTTAGTTGTGACATTTAAAAAAAGATCGTTTCTTAAAAACTTTCTTTTTGTTAGATCCCTTTTTAAATGTTTTGACCATTTTGTCTTCAGTATCCTCATCCACTTTATGAGGTGTACTGTTAGACCCAACATATTCTTTCAAAGAAACTGGACTATCAGTATGTCAACAGTACTCGGATTCACTACAACTGGTGTAGTAGGCACAAAATCAGTTAACTCATTCTCATTTGGTAGAAATGGTAGTATTGATGCATCGACAGTGAAGCTTTGCTAAACCCCACTCCCGTTTTATCATTACTCTTTTTCAAACCTCTCTGAATTTGAGTCCTGACTAACGAAGATTTTCCAAATTTGTCTAATTTTACATGAAGTTCAACAATTATGGCTTGTGCTTCAGCAAATTATGTGCACTTTTTTGAACACGTGTTAGTCTTATCCTTCACTGTTTCACGAGCCAAATAAATGATATGTAACTGTTCAATAACTTTGTTGGTCAAACTACTTATTTCTTGCACATTGAATTGAGTTTATTTAAATAGGTTGACTCCTTTTTACTCAAAAGAACATTTGACTCTTTAATTTTTTCCAATTCAACTAACAAGATTTTGTTTTGCTCCGATAGTCTATTAGCTTTATCTTGTATTTCAGTGCAATTATGACTAGGAAGACTTATAGATTCTAATTGTACTTCTACCTCTACTGTAAGCTCATTTGTATCATCCATGCACACTGTAGCTCTTGCGCCCTTGACCTCCATTTTCTCCTTCTCAGCTTCCTTTTACTCTTCTATCTCAGTAGCTGCTTCTCCAATCTTCACAGCTGCAGTCATAGTAACACATGCACTTTGTCTTAAAGTACTCTGATAACGTTTTTCTAAAGCTTCTCACAGTTCTCTAGAAGACCCATACCTATTACAAATGTGTTTCATTTCAAATGGCAAGGACATCTTTATCGCTGCTAAGGCTTTCTTCTCAGCATCATACATACGTTTCGTAGAGTCTGTTAACTTCTCATGTGAAATCACTATAACTCTCCCATCAACATGATGTGTAGGAGCAATGTAGCCATCAATCATACAGCTCCACATCTTAGAATCTTAGCTTTTAACAAGTGCCTCAAACTTGTTCTTCCAATCAGCATATTGTTTAACGTTTATTAGCTTTGGCCAATTATTAACAGTCTCACATGCATTGGCCATTTTGACCATCTTTAAGACGCAGCTTAAAAGTTTAAATGGATTTTGGTATACCTGTGTCAAAATCTAAATCTAACATCTCTACAGCTCCTTCTTTGAGTTTTACCATAACCATACTATTAAAAAGTTCACAATTAGGTCCGAAGAATGTTTTTACCAAATTATACCGTTAGACTCATCTCGAGATTAGGAATCCAATGATATATAGTGTCTAAAATCTTAACCACGGGGTGTCAGCCCAGTGGCCAGCCTCACCCATTCCAAACGGGAGGACGCGGGTTCGAGTCCAGCTCGGCCCGAATAATCCTGCTGGGTAGTAACCGCCAGGCAGCTATGGGGCTAAGCTAGCTTGGGGAGGGAGAACCCTCCCGCGGTCAGGGGTACCGTGCATTTACCCTTTTTTTAGTGTCTAAAATCTTTTTTTTGCCCTAAAAATCACACGAGTTAACCGTGTAGTCCGTTTCTAGACTTTCTTTACGGATGATTTTCTATGCACGAAATCATTTATTATCGATTTCGTCAGCTGATTAACCTTCTACCTTTTCGAGTTTAATTAGGAATAGTGTCTAATTTCAAACAGTAATCCAAGATGGTAATCCGAAACAATATCCAAATCGTCCAAAATACTGTATCCGAAATGTAATTTGGAATAGTGATCCAAGATGGTTTGAAATGATCCGAAATGAAGCCTATTCGAAATGGGAAATCGGAATAGTGATCTGAAATATGATCCAAAATGCACTTTGATGATCCGTAATGCAACACTCTAGATATGAAATGCAAGTGTTCTATCTGAAATGCTTCACTGTAGATCTGAAATACACAATGTTTATTCGGAATCCTTAGCTGATGATCCGAAATCCTTCAATGTTGATCCGAAATGCACACTAGAAATCCGAAATGCCTTGCTGTTTATCCGAAATCAGTAGTAAAACCCTAGAACATCCATTAAAACGTCCAAAAACCAAACTTTTTCTATAGTAACGATTCTGAATCGAGCCAATCAAGAGCCCAACGCTCTGATACCAAATGTAGGTCACCTAATCCATGGACCTTGCACAAAATCGTCTATCTAACCTAGAGTGGAATCCTCTAGATCAGATTGTCACAGAAAACGAGTAATATGAAGACACGAACAATCACTTTCAAATCGCCTTCTATTGATTCTCCAACAAGGACGTTTACAATCAATTCATGACATAAGAAATCTCTCAGCTACTCTTTGTAGATTTCTCACCCTTACTAATTCTCTACCTTCTCTAAAACCCTAATGCAAAACATTTTTATATACCACATGTCTACATACTGGGCTTTGGATTGGGCTAGGCCATTCTCCAAGCCCATTTAAATAATAAACTCTCTAACCAATTATGCTAAGCCTAATTAAAAATATCCAAAGACTAAATAATTAAACTATTAAAAGCTATTGTCACAGAATATGCACCAACAAGCATCAGCATCAGACTTTGAATAGGTCACATCAATGTTGTAAGGCAACTAATCTTTTTGTACAGTTTTTAACTTCAAATTCAGTGCATTTTCACCCATTTTGGTTTTTTCTTTGAATAGTTATCCCACATTGGGGTGGAACATGATGATAACCCAAGCCTTTGTTGTGATAACCATAGACATCTTCCCCATTTTCGTCTTTTCAAGTAGATTTAGGAAGAATGTAATCCAAGACGTAAGATGCCGTTGAAAAGCTGATCAACTTCTTATCAACTCGTTCCTTTTCTATTATCATAGCTTCTAACTCCTGTTTCAATTTGGAAATTGTGTCAATATGAGTATTGATAACCATCTGTTTATCTATGACTGTTGTCTTTAGCATAGAAAGCGTAGCATTATCTTTTTTACTTGCATCACGGTATTCATTGATAGTGATCAACTTTAGAAATTTCAGTTTCATCATCTGATTGATCCAGCATCACTTTCTCTGTAACATTGATTAAATTTTCATAATTAATTTCCTTAGCTACTTCTTCTTCAAATTGTTTCTTCTCTTCTTCAGATTGTACACTTTGTTTTTGTCCTTCGAAAAAACCTGCAATACCAAAAGAATTATAAACATGAGGAGACATTAAAGATTGAAAAGTATTATGAATGATATCTTCTTCAGAACAATAACTATCATAAACAATCTTAACAATAACTTCTTCGTCTATTTCTTCATCGAAAACAATCTCATCGTCTTCCATTTTGTCAAAATTTGAACAAAAACAGCTTGGTGTGAAGTGAACACAAACACAACAAAGAATCTAGTTCGTATGAAGATAACAATCAAGTTCCTAATATTTATCTTCGTACGAAGATAAAACTAGATTTCAACAACACTATCTTCGTGCGAAGATAAAATATACTTTTGACACTTCGTATGAAGGTAAAGTTATGTTCGTGCGAAGTGTCTAGTTCGTGCGAGGGTAGTTCAAGATTTTACGTTTTTTGATGATTTTATCATGGTTATGATTGATTTTAGGTCTGATTCTTTCAAGGGTTTGTTAGAAATAGATTTTAAGTGTTCCTTGAAAAATTCAATCCATTCGTCCTTTAAATTTTTTAAAAAATTATAAAAATAGTGAAAAATGAGTAGAAGAGAAGTGTGAGAATGTAGAATCATGATGATTGTATTCAAATCAGGCCTCCAAGCTCTCATACCACTTGTAGGTCCGTGCTAGGATCCCATAAGCATAGGTCTGATCTGATTAACCTAGTCCATCACGTACAGAATCCATTTTAGATAGGTGACAAATATAACAAGATTTACTTTTTAATCATTGTTTCATTTATGTTAAATGGTACTGTTCCTGGAAACAATTGGATAGAGCTCTACCGTCGTCTCTACCAAACTCTTTATCTAACACTAAGCTCGCACTCCTATTTATACACATTTACCTTCATGCGAACTTGATATCCTCCTCGTACGAAGTGAATCAACTTCGTACGAAGTTAACATCTAAGCTACCTTCATACGAAGTGATCACTTCGTATGAAGTGAACTATTACATTATCAAATCTAACATTTCATTCCTATTACAGACTCGTTACGACTCGATGATGTAGGCGACAAACATATGCATCAACAAGATCATCCGGGGATGCATATGATCGGAAATCGTTAGTTCGTGATCACAGGAAGTTTAGATTCTTCAGATCGAGATCAGATTGATGTCCTAGGGTTTGAGTCCCGAGTCTTCGTCAAGCCAGTTAGCAGGATTAGTGTTAGGAGATGCAACAGTATTGTCGACACTTAAAAGATATCACAACTTTGTGGTAGTCTAAAGTGTTAGAATGGTTAATCTTCGAGCTGAGGAATTTTTTTTCAGGCTAACCGCCAAGAAATGATGATGTTTGTTGATAAGTTATTCCCGGGATTAATGGAGAAGACTTAACAACTGTTACCTATGACTGAAAATGAAGAATGTAAATATGATCATGGAAGAATGTTTTTCTAATCTGAATGTGTTACTAGATGACTTGTTATCCGATGAAGATTTGCTGATCAATCATTCAGGAGTGTGCTTAAACGTGATTTCAGATTTTCGCTAGTATTTACTTAGTTGAAGTTTTTCAGTGTCATATTCAAAGTTTCATTCAATTACCGGAGAAGCTACATTGATTAGTTTTAAGTTGGTGATTATTCAAAAAGATTGAAGTTAAGCAAATCAGCGGAGGTCGGGAACCGTGCAAACAAACACCTAAATATTCATTGCAGGGGGAATTTGTGCATAATGAGGATAATGAAAGCCCTAATCATCAATTAAGGGGAATTATTTGAAGATTTCAAGATGCCTGATTGAAGTTGCAGAATATTCAAACACAACTCTCGTACTTCAAGATCAAGCTTCGACAGTGACATAAAAGGGGGAAATTGTTGGTGCATGTTCTGTGTGTATGTCACTGTGCAAATAGGCTAGATAGAGCGTGTGTTGAATATGGTATATATAAGATACGAACACATGACTTAAGTGCGGACGAGAAAGGTGTTTAAGTTTCACTTCGTACGAAATGGTCACTTCCAACGAAGGTAGTCACTTCGTACGAATGTAACTACTTTGTACAAAGTTAACTATCTCAGTTCGCACGAGGGTAATCATATATATATAGTGTCGTGTATTCATAGTTTGATAAGTTTTGTAGTTCCTAGAGGGGAAATGCAATTTCTCCAGCTTGTGAAGATGTATACTCTTTTGATATGAATGAATTCAACTTCCGCTTCTACTTTGTTCTTAATAACATTCTACCGAATTAGTTCTTTTCTACCCAAACTTCCGTCTAAACCGTCGGTTCCTTGACTATCAAGTACCTTTTCACGAAGATAGATCTACCTTTGCATGAAGCTACCCTTGCACGAAGGTGAATGTCTATATATAGAGGTGTGTGTGTGTGTGTTAATTGAGTTGAGAGAGTTTTTGGTGAATTATGAGGCGAAGCGCTGTCAAAATTGTACGAGGACTGTGAAGTTAATAGAAAGCGTTGAAAATTGTGAAATCTTGTGTTTCTACCTATTATTGATGTATTCCGCACACCCGACTTTGGTTTAGATATCTCCATATACATTGACATCGATTTGCAAACTGGACTTATAGTTATAACCACATCTTTTTCGAAAGAATGAATAACTGGCGGATCAGCAACAAACTTACAATGTTCCCAGAAACGCTCTATATGTGATCTATACACCTTGTGTTGACCAGTTAACGCGTTCTTTATTTTAGTAACCCCGACCGCGTAAAACAAAAAACCGCGACGGAAACGTCGAGGAGTCAGGTCACAGAACTATTGTTTCACAACACATGGTACATAAAGTTCTGTATTATTGAATTTAATTTTTTAACAATTCTTGGGAGAATAAAATCTAAACATCACAATTGTCTTGCAAATTTTAAAGTCACTAAGGCCCAAGTCCTCCCTATGTGAAGCATGCTCAAAGTCAAACATTAGGTCTTGAAACATGTGTGAAAATAAAACGTCATCATAAAAATGCCTGTGAGTAACATAGGTTTTGTGATGAAGATTCATGGCATTGAAAGTTAAAAGAAATGTCAACTATTACAAAAGTAGCCATGATCCTTTACAAAAATGTGTCTTTAATGAAATCATATGAACATCAAATGATTTAAAAGAAATGATGTATGGTTAACTTAATAACCAAAATAACTTGTGCCTTGTATAAAATATGTCATGTCTAGTATTTTGTTTGAAGTGGTTTAGATAACGCTACATTATGTAAAATAATGAAAGTACTTATATATAGAAGTACTAGTGGCGTATCCACTATGCTTTTATCATATTACACACGTCTCATCATTTAAATTACTTACCATAAGCCAACAATTGAGATGTCTTGTTCAAACTCATATCATGTATAAACCAATGCAATGTATAAACCAAATCTTATTTATAAACAAATTTCTATGTATAAACCAATGTCATGTATGAACCAAATGTTATTTATAAACAAATGTCTATGTATAAACCAATGTCTTATATGGCAAACAAAAGTCTTGTTTAAACCATAAAATAAATGTCTTTTATAAATAACCAAAATGTCTTGTCTTGTATAAAATACGTGTTTTGAATAAACAAATGTCTTGTTTAAACAAAAACTCGTCTTATAAATCAATTGCTTTTATTGTGTAGACACATATATATGGATTGTTGGTGAATACATTCAAGCCTATCGGATAAACCCTTATAAAGACAAAGGTTTATCTAATGTTCATCGGATTCTGTCATTCCCTAAAGTCACTTCCAAACAAACCTAGGAAGCGGGAATAGGATTGTCAATCCTATGGTACCATTACATACTACAGGTCAGTGTGATCAATGTTAATGAATGTATCATTGTATATTCAACGCACCGATATGTCGAACAATGTAATCATGTCATGAAAATGTTTTTAAATCATGTACTTGGCATACTAAGTCAATATACCAAGCAAAAATGTCTTTGAAATCATGCACTAGGTATGCTAAGTCAACATACGAAGTAAAATGTCTGTGAAATCGTGTACCAGGTATGCTTAGTCAACATACGAAGCAAAATATCTTTGAAATCATGTACCAGGTATTCTAAGTCAACATACAAAGCAAAAATGTCTTTGAAATCATGTACTAGGTATGCTAAGTCAATATACAAAGCAAAAATGTCTTTGAAATCATGTACTAGGTATGCTAAGTCAACATATGAAGCAAAATGTCTTTGAAATCATGTACTATATGTACTAGATAAGCAAAACATCTATGATGTCATGAAAACAAGAAAGTTGTGATAGGCACATATGAATCACCCCAAAACATTTGAAAATGTAAAAGAGGGGGCTATGTACTCACTTGGGATTGCATAAATGTCTTTTCCAAATGATCAAACAAAGCTCAAGGATTGAAGGGTTCAAGTGTGTCCTAATGTATCGGAATACTATGTTAGTGTGTCGAGACTTTAATCAAAGCATTTGATAGAATGAGGTCTTATAAACCAAACGAGTGTTGGAACTCGTATGATATGGTTTATAATACGTTACCTTCTGATTTGGAAGAGTTTCTAACTGCTTTGACCCGTTACGACTTGTTAAAATGGTTTACACCACTTTAATGGGTCACAGGCGTAACTATGGGTTTGGATGGTTAAATAAGTCCTATGATGAGTCTTATATGTCAAAACAAGTTTGATTATGTTATAATATCAGTTTAGATGTCAAAACTATGATCTTACACGTTTAAAACCATTCTATGCGCCAACAGGGTGTTTTTGGCATTTTAAAGATACATAAAATCGACTCATCATATAACTAACTAAACTATATGACTGTAAGGTATAACCTCAGAAGGTTATTCCCTAAATTACTATGGTCATAAAAATGTGCTTGGTCGAATCCTAAGATTGACAAACGGGTCAGATTCGAAAGTCAAAGCAGTGGTAAAACCGCTCGACTTACGACTAAGAAATTAGCACTAAACTAGAAATGACGAGTTAGACATGCATGAACATGTATAATAATGTTATAAAACTGATTTGGTGTCAACGCTTTAATTTTTAATACCTAAAAACGTTTTCGTTTTAAAATGCATTTTTAATACTTTTTTTTACTTTTAACTCGTAAAAGTTTGACTCGTCATCTCGCCTACTAAACGTGGTAATCAGAAGGTGCAATCGCAAGAGATTAATACCTTCGTGATTACGATCACGTTGCAAAATTCAATTTGAACTTTGACTCGACCAAAATGGTCAGAACCGAAAGTCAAACAGGAAGCGAAACTATTTGATTTAGCTCAAAATAGCTAAAATAATGAAAGAACTAGGAAGAGTACTTACTTGTGTCGAAGATCACTTTTAGAACTCAAGATAGGAGGCTTCCAAAGGCTGGAAACAAGCTCCAAGAAGGATATAAAAAAGAACTTCACATTTTTCTTTGAAGTGTTTTGAAGTGGTATGAAAAAAACTGGATGAATCAAAAGGTATTTTTAGTGTTTTAGGATCAAGGAGGCGATGACAAGTGTTACAAGTATGGATTAGTGTCCTAACATGTGTCAACACCAAATTAAGTGTGGCAAAATGAGTGCAAGGTATAAAAAATTGGAGATAGGTGGCAAACATGGTGAAGAAGCAAACTTTGTTTTGACAATTTTCGCCCCTTGACTTCTGTTGTCACGTTTTGTCATTTTTAACCCCTCTTAACCTAATATTTAGGTTATATAACGACGTTAAGGAATGTGTAAGTTGGATTTTGTCCGAAAATGTCATGGATGTCGGTTCGTTAGATTGTACGGTTACACGTTTCGTAAATAAAGTATAAAACTTTATCGAACACGAAAATGACCGAATTTGCGTAATGATTGACATTTTTTCATTCTTACAAATAAAATGCAAGATTTTATTGAATAAAAATGCTCGGGATTGTAAAATGATTGATAAATATACATTCTCGGAAATAAAACACAAAATTTTATTAAATACGAAAATGTTTCAGAATTGTTCAATGACTAAAAATGTACAAATGTCACATTATCCGAACACGATCCATGAAATCCAGAATAGGCTTGAAAGGTTCCATCTTTGATAATTTCTTATCTAGTACACAACATATGTTATGCTTCGTATCATAGTTCAACACTTCTGTCTATACAAACAAAATAACCTAACACTTAGAAATTTTACAAGTTACCAAATTTTGTGCGGATGTAACTTTGGAACGAATGTACCAAAAACAATCAGAACAACAATTGGCACAGATGTATGTACCTTCGTGCAAGGGTAAATATTTTCATCTAGAACAAAACTACTTCCGTACGAATGTACTCATCTGTTAGGATCTGAGTTTGATATTGTTGTGAATGTTTAAGATGAAATCAAATGAAAAAAAATATAAACAATAATGAAATAGTGTAGCGGAAATATTAAACTTTCAAATCACAACAATGATTGTTTTCATAAACATGCTTTTGTAAATTCACGTATACATGCAATATTACAATCCCTCCTCATTTTATGATCACTCTGATTTGTTCGTACATAAATGTTAGAAGGAAAGTGATGAATAGAACACTACATGAACTGTTCTATTTATAGTACAACTCAAACCAACCCTTGACAGCGACAGTGACATCTAATGACCTAACCAACCCTAACATCTTCTAAGCTTAACACTGTTACATTAATAAATAGAAACTCTGTTGATCCAGCATCTATTGAGAAGAATCTCTGATGAGCTTTAACCTCTGTTGGTCCAACAGATCTTTGACTTGGGTAGAGCTTGTACTCAATAGAACTTGTATAGCAGACTTTAGCTTAAACAGACCTTTGAGCAGAAGATATTTGATGTCTTTGCCTTTAGGAAGAGTTAGCTTTAACAGACCTTTGAGCAACAGATGTTTGATGTCTTTGCCTATGGGAGGAGTTATATATTCAAAGTACTATTTGTTCTTGATCAGATGATATAGATCATTTTGGCTTTCAATCATCTGTTCTTTTATAGGGTTTAATAGATCCAACTATCTCCCCCTAGAACAGATGGTGCCAAAACTCTTCTTTATTATTGATCTTTATTTCTCAACGACAATTCCTTGATTTGCCCTTTGAACCGTAGTTCCATCTTCATGGAAAACATGTCTTCAAAATCCCTTTGTAATTTATGCTTCAATAAGTCTTGGAGGTTATCTGCATCCAGACCATATGCATCCTCCATTTTCAGCCTTTGAATCTCACCATTTGATAAGAGCAAAGTCAATTCATGGGTGTCTGATGATGACTTTTATTTTAGAATTTTTGAATCATTTGGTTTTCTTGGGGGAAGACTTATTATTGAGTTTGGTGAGAGTGGTTTGCTTACAAGGTTAGAAATTGTTTCTATCAGTTTTTCACATGTAGCATCAGTGTGAAAGAGTAGTTGATTCTTGATTGCCTCTTTTCTTTGTTCTTCAAACATCTTCCCATCAACTTCAGCCATCTTCTTTTGCCTTTTTGCTTGGTTTAAGGCAAGTGTGGATAAGACAGTGGTTGAAGAATGCTTTTTGAGTGTTTAGGTCTGTTGAGGAATAATAACTGTTGGATAATCTGCGTTCTTGGAATTATACAATCTTTCATTCTAAGCTATTCTAGTTTCTTGTATGTATCTACAACCCTGGATTCAGACCATCTTGCAACAAACCTTGCAGAGCTATAATTAGCAGCAACTACTTCCTCTTTCATTCTTTTAAACTTTAAAGCCCTATTTTCATCCACTTGTTTGTACTTTTTCCTATCAGGTGGAGTTACTTGTGTAGAGGATCCTTGAGCATTTCCTTGATTCTATCAATTTCTTCTTTAAGGTCATCTGATGACCAACATTTGAATTGTGCTCTTGATGCTTTATATGGCTTGTGTAACATTTTGTGGTTAAGATAATACTGTTTCAGCTCCTCATATAGGTCAATATTGACTTGCCTTTCTGACATGGACTTACTCATATCTTTGGCAGAATCTTCAATTTTTTCTGACTTTGCTAAGATTATGAGATAAGATTGATTGAGTAGCACTGTCATCCTTCCCTTTGCTCATCTCTTTGGATATGTTCTCAGCTTGTTTAACTTTCAATTTTTGATATTCATCAAAATTTCTTGGCTTTCTATATCCAAAGAGAGACGGGAAGTCTAGTTTTGAAATATCCTCTACTGTGAAGAATAATTCAATTCTTTTTTGAACAACAAGAATTTCTAGAGGATATCTAGAAGCAAGTGGGATTTCAGGTGGTGGTTTGTTCATGGGTGGTAGTGAAGTGGTTTTAGATGGTAGTGATGAGGGTGATGTGGAAATAGGTTTTGATGATAAAGGGATTGGTGATGGAATCTCTTCATCATCGTTATCAACAACAAAAGTTTTTCTTTTGAGTTGAAAGTTGATTTTTGGTGATGGTGGTCATGTTAGTATTCTAGGTGGTGTACATAATGGTAGGGTTAATGTTGGAAATATGATCAAGGTAGATGTTAGGTTAACATCTATTGATACATTTGTTGTATCAAATATATTGGCTGATTTGGTGGTGGTGATGACACATCTGTTGGTACAATTGTTGTACCAACATTTGTTGTTGGTGATTTTGGTGAAGGTGGTGGTTTCTTTTTGGGAGTTGGTTTAATTGTGGTTTTGCCAGAGGATACACTTTCCTCAGTAGTGGTTTTAGAAGGGGTGGAAATGGTTGTCTAACTTTTCTAGTAGCTTTTCATTTTCTTGAAGTGCCAATGTCTTCTTTTTCCATTTTTTGGCTTGTTCTTCTTCAATCAGTCTTGAAGTTTTCCTTCAAGTGTATCTTGTCTCTTCTGCTTTTCCAAAGCAATCTCTTTAGCTTGTTTATTTAGGGTCTCATCAATCCTCTTTTGAACTCCAACATCTGATGCTTTAGCAGTGGATTGATTTTGTGAAGACCCTGTCTTTTGTTTCACCTTTGAATCTAGCTGCAACTTTCTCAATTTAACACTCTCCCCATTTTTGGCATCATCCTCTTCTTCATCAAGAATGACTGTTGTAGGGGTAGAGCTAGTGGTCTTTATCAAATATTCTCTGATGGCCTTAATATGAGGTTGAGTGTCTTTATATTTGGCCTAAACCATATTTCTGATCAGTTCCATGTGAGTGTTATGGTTGATATCAGCCAAATTCCTCTGAGCTTGAATGATTGGTTGCACAGATTTCCATAGCTCAGTGACAATTTGTTGTGTTGAAGGATGGATTTGAGAATTTTGTAACATCTGCTTTATCATATCTCTCATTTCAGCAACTGAAGACTCTATGGATGTCATTCTCTCCGTCAATTCCTTATATCTTAATTCATCACCTAATCTAATAGGATCATCTGAATTCCTACCAGAGGTAGTTGTATTTGGATCATCAACAGTAGAAAACTCCATGTTATTTGAACTAAATGCCCCTTTGTATTGGTACTGGGGACTTCCAACTGGAGCAGAGGTTATAATTATAGCCTCAAAAGTTGTTTCCTTTAAGGAAGACTCATTGATATAACCACTGTCCAACTGAAACACTATTGTTTCATCAGTGGCAGTGGCTGCTTCACTTAAACTACCACCAAGAGTTACTTATAACTCATGGGGTGTAGCCTCCTCAGCTGTTTCTAGGTTAGTAATTAGATTTATCTCAGACTCAGTCACATGTGGAGGCGTACTCTCTTGGACAGGTGATTGAGAGGAATTGATATGTGTCTTGAGTTATCTCAATCGCATGAAATAGAGGTTTAATAGTAGGTGGAATGAGGGAGATGATTGTGGGGTAGAAAGAGAATTTGCCCTAGGAGATGGGTTGTGAAACAAATTTCAACTGAAAGATCTGTTTCATAGTGTGGTGTCCCTATGCTTACAATCTGATCCTTTTGTGAGGATGTATGAGGAGTTTGGATGGGTTGAGATCTTTCCAACTGTTGTGAGGAAGTAGCAACAGTGGTTTCTAGTGGTGTTTGTATTACCACAAGGTTATCCTGTTGGATCTCATCTTCCAGAGGTGCATTTCATTTTTTGGGTTTTGGTGGGCTTTTTATATTCGGAAGGCTTCTTTTTGGATTTGGCTAGTGTGGGTTTCACATCACCAGTTGGGGTGTCATGATCACCAGGGGCAATGGGCTCACCAACAGAGGTTTGAGCTTGTGATGTGGACAAATCTAAATCTTGCTCATCCTATGTGTTTTTAAAGCTTTTGACTCTTTATCAGACATTCTTGTAAAAGTTTCATGTGTAAGACTTTTAATTTGAAAAACAACACCTTGTTGAAAATCTTGTTTAGAAACTTGTTTTTGAAGTTAAAAACTTAAGATTCTTGGATACATGAAAAAACTTTTAGTTTATTTCCTTTGATAGAAGTCACATATGCAACCAAGTCCAAGAACAAGGATTAGGATAGATTAAAATCTGATGTTGTTAAAATGGCATATCCTAAGTATTGTACTTTTTGTGGAATCTCATTAGATGAGGTGGTTTTGGGTGGAGACTTATTAAGAGAGTATGAAAAAATGTCTCATTTCAGGAGGAAATTAAGGTTTATAAATTGTAATTCCTATAGACTGATCCTCATACCCTCTTTCAATGAACTCTGTGTGAAGTGCTTGTTTATCAAATGAATGTGTTACCTGCAAATGTGCTATAGACTGATCTATAATCGGTGACTGATCCTATAGACTGATCCACATGTCTTATCAAATGTGCTAGGTCATCCAGACCAATTGTTGTGGATATGGAAGATGGAGAAATTTGAACTAGAGTGTTTCCGACTTTGGAAACGATAGCATAGGCCTTTTTCTGAGTTTGAACCTAAGCATTAGACTAGAATTATCGGAGTGTGTCAACGTAAATTGGTGCATCAGCAGTAAGTATGGCGTGGTACTTTGATGCTTGTAAAACATCAATTAATGAGTGAAAGGAAGTATTTTTGTCAGTTTTCTCGAAAGTGGGAAGGTAGTTATGTGGTAGTTTGATGTTAAGAGCCATGATCGGAGATGAAAGTGAGTGATGGTGAAGAGAATGAAGAAATGAGAGTAATGGAAACCACTTTTAAGAATTTTGAATTCGAGACGGCAGTGAAAAGCTCTATTTGGATGGAACAATGATATTTATAAAGGAAAAAGTGAATGCTGATGTGGTAGTGGTTTCAAAAAATCTAATGGCTAACATCTGTCCACGTGGCTACCTCTGTTGGATAATGAGAGACAGTTGTTGTGGAACCTCTACTGGGAAGCAACAGAGGTTGGGAACAGTGGATGTGAACAGTGGTAATTTTACTCTATAAAATGATAGATATCAAATGTTTAAAAGGAGACAAAAGATTCCTTTTAGCAGTGGATAGGATTATAACCAATCAGAGGTTTTAAAAAGTGGTTTAAAACAGACATTAAGGATTTATTGAAAATTTCAATTTTGAAACTATTTTTAAGGATGGATTATTGATTTTCTAAAAACATTTTAACGCCTTTTATTCATGGAAAACAAAATGTTGTTTTTAATCCATGTTTAACACGCCAATTCTAGAGATCAAACTTTCAAAGTTAGATGTTTCTAAAGCTTTTATCAACACCTACCAGTTGATCCTTAGTTGGAACATGATGTAGAGAAATCAAACCTTTTTCATAGAAATCCCTAACAAATGATGTCTGATGTCAATAGCTTAGTAGTGGAATATGAAACTAGTTTTTAATGATGTTTTCAACAGCTTAACTATCTAACATGAGAGAAGTGGTTAAAGCAGTGACACCAAAGTTCATTAATTGATTTTGAAGCCAAAAGAGTTGAGCAGTGCAACTAGCAGCATCAATATACTCAGCATTAGTTGTGGATGTTGAAACTGCAACTTGCTTTTTGCTTTGCCAAGAAACTAAGCAATTGCTTAGAAACTTACATCCTCCTTCCTTGTGGCATGGCATCCAATAAAGTCACTATCTGAATAACTTGAAAGCTCAATATTTCCATTAGCAGGATACCAGATACCAAGTGTGGGAGCACCTTTTATGTATCTAAATATCCTTTTCACAACAATAAGGTTTGACTTTCTAGGAGCTGACTGGGATCTGGCACAAACACATGTTGCAAACATGATGTCTGGCCTAGATGCAATTTGGTACAATAAAGACCCAATCATGCTTCTATAAAGAGTTTGATCAACCAAGTCATATTTGTCATCAATAGAGACTAATTTAGATGTGGCCATGGGTGTATTACATGGTTTACAATCATTTGTATCAAATTTTGTAAGTAGTTCATTGATATACTTGCTTTGATGAATGAATGTACCTGTGAGAGGGGATCAACTCTCCTCTAATGAGCACCGGACTGATCTGACTCAGCTAACAGACGCAAAATTCATTGTTAGCGAGTTGGACAAACAAACAAGAAGATATATTGCTTAAACGCCTTGAATTGTATTGATAAACGTGAATGGTTACAGAATGAGTAAACAGTTTGACAGAGTTTCGTCTTAGTCACACACCAACAGATGTCTGACACAATACTCAAGCTCCTCTATTTATAGGTCAACATGACTCGCACAGGAGAAGGAGTGTGTGTGTATGACTCGTGCGAGTGGTGCTTTGTATGAGTGACAAGGTGTCACTCGTACGAGCCACATAGCTCACTCGTACGAGCCACTTTACAACATATAAATCATATTTAAATATACAGAGATTGACATTCTAAGCCCTGTATACATAAACAACATATCCTAGATGTAGGCAATAGACATTATGCACAACAAACTCCTCCTTGGATGTTGCCGCAGTCTTGGATAGTTTTCAAAAAAAAGATCTTCAATGATTTGACAGTTAAGGTCTAAACTGTAAGCGCATTAGCAAAGCAATTCACGTACGCTCTACAATCCTTTCCTCCTACTTCTCTTGTTTTGTTTCTCAATCTCTTCTAGCTTCCTCCAAGAAGTGTTCCATGTTGTTCCTGAGTGTATATCATTAGCATAACATACATTAACATCTTCTGGGACTGGAGAGCCTGCTCTTTGTCTTTCTCTTTGCAACTAATCTTGCTATAAAACAAGCATTCAGTATCCTTCTTTGAACAATTTACTAGCCACATCAGATCTAGTACTCGAATGCCACGTCATAGACTATATATGTGTTTGTGTGTTATGACAGCTTCGGATAATTCCTCGGTAATCTTCCAAAAATCATCATCTGGATGGACACAAATAACGGCTTCACCAGTAGTTGAATCATAGTGCCACCATTTGAAGATCTTGAAGAAATCTTGTTCCATCTTGATTAGAGACATATTTTTCATCACTCGTGGCCTCTTTACAATCAACGTAACATCCTTTTCTTTCGTAATTGGATCGATCTTCGTGATCTTTTAGGGAAATGTGGATTCCAGTGAATAAAACTATGTGTAGCCTCAAGCTTTATCAATTTCCACAGCCGCTGGTCATGAAATTTCATCTTCATATTAATCGTCTTAGTTGAGCAAGTTCTTTCATATCCCAGAACGACAGGGTCTTTATGTCGCTTAAGTATCGAAAATACTGGATCCCATAATCCTTTTTAATCGCATAAACATTCAGCTCTTTGATACATCCTCAGCTAATAATGTCCCCCAGAGAAATGTTAGCATCACGCGTAAAAAATGCTAAGGGACGTTTAAATTTACGCTCAGCTGGTACTTCTTTAAACAAACGTTTCCTGATTTCAGCAATTTCTTCTATAGACAATTGTTGAGGAACGGTTCCCTGTTTGACAGCCTCTTCAACTTTAGCTTTAGAAGATCATCATTCTCGGCTGCAAACAATTCACTCAAAGTTAGGGAGTCATCTGTACCCTCGTCGGCAATATTTTAATCATCGTCATCAGAATCATCCTCCACGACAACTTTATCATACTCATGTGCATCAGCAACATGTTCAAAGACATAATCAACAGGCTCGAAAGCACTGATGTCGTTAAGCTTCTCTTTGAAATCAAGCTCAAAGTTTTGTTCCTCGACTCCGAACATATTTGCTATTTCTTCTTTTGAGTAACTGTACACAAGCTCTCCCTCTTCAACATCATGCTCTAAATAAAATCTTCGGTTTGGGCATGACAGGAACAGATGACATTTCAGTCATTGTGAGGATTCCTGCCTGCTTAGAATCCTTAGAGCTCCATACTTTCCCTGATCTTTACCTTCTTCTACATGATTTGGAGAATCATCCAAGTACACAGAAAAATCGGTATCATCATTCATATTAGATTCTGTTACAAGGATGCCTGAACCACCCAAATTGTCATCATCACCATCATCATCATACTTATCAAAAAATACATCATTGATATCGTCCAATTATTCAGTTTCCTTCTTCAGATTCTCCACAAATTCATCTATCTCTGCTTCTATTTCTTTCTCCATCTTTCTCTGTTTGAGCCATTCTTGATGTTTAGCTGATAAATTCGACATGTCAATGTCAACATCCTTTGGCTTTCCAATAAAAATAAACTTCTTTATAGTTGCACACACCACCTCTTTTGAAGATACTTGCGCAGATTCAGCTTCTGGCTCAATTATAACAGTCATAGGTTCCTCACCAACCTTTGCTTTACCCTTCCCCTGAGCATCTGATAACTCTTTTGAAATTCGTTCTCACTCAGCAGCCCTTTCTCTAGCCTCTTCTCTTTCAATCTCATCTATTTCTAAAGCCAAATTAATTCCGACCATTTTCGTAAGAATCTTCTCAAATAAGCTCATTCGTCGCTGATTACTGAGGCGTTCTTCATTATATTCTTCCATTTTGTTCCTCAGTCTTTCATTCTCTGACACAATACTGGCCAAGATACCTTCAAGTTGCTGGTTTTCTTCTTTTAGCCCTTTAATTTGTTCTTGGAGTTCAGCAATCTTTACACTATTCAGCATAACTTGGTTTTCTAACTCTTCAATGCATGTGTCATTGAACATATCTACAGAAAATTCTTCTCCCCCTGGTATATCACCAAAATTGAAGTCAAATTGATCTTCAAGTCTGGTTCCTGTGAAAAACTGGGGTTGAGATTGAGAATGTCACACCCCGACCCGCAGCGGATAAGGTAATCGTGGCATGATTGAGTTTTCATCAAAGCTCATGAAATTTCTATTTTAAAGTTTCAATATTTAACATTTCAATTTAATTAAAAAGAATTCCAATAACACAATATTCAAAAAATCACAATGTAGTTCCAAAAAAATTTCAAATAACGCTTTTATTCTTCCAAAGCCAAATCATATATGATCCATGCTTCAAACCTGCTCACCTGTATCATGTGTAAAAGAAAAGTTTGGGTCAACATCAGTTGGTGAATGAATAGTAATAAAAATATATTTAATATCTTATTTATGAAAACGTGCATTACCCAAAATACGGGAACGTCGTCTATGTCAGTTTATTAACTTCCACAAACAAACTCATTCAATATGCAACTTAACAATGTACAAGTGTGCACGGAAATGCGATGTGCTGCAAGATCGAAGCTCAATCAAACGGAGCTGATCTCGTATATTAGGCGACGGTCGAATTCCGCTCATAGGTAAATGGGAACAGACAGCCTATAATGAGGAAATAATTGCAATGAAAACACTAAATGGCAACAACAATTGTCACATAACACGTTATTTAACATAGTGATAATTCTATGTAATTAAATAATAAGATAATAATAACGAACAACACATGATACACCAAAAAACGTATAGATAGATTAAAAGTGGGGAGTTGTAGATTCACTCACATTGGTTGCGAATAAGATTTGTTGAAGATAGCGCACGAGTGTAAAGTTGAGGTACCAATTGAACGCATCGGTTACCCTAGATATTCACATAATGGTTTAGCTAAATAATATCCCTTGTTCTTAATTTATCTTTTTAAACATTTTACTATTTACATGAGTTATTAAAAGATTTAAAACAATATTTTTACTTTTTAAATTAAATTTAAAAGTGTGAGTAAATGGGCGTATTAAAAGAGGTATTAAATAGTTTTGGGTGATATTTAGAGGTTCTATATAAAAAAATATTTTCTGAATTAATCACACAAAACCGGCATTTACGCGAATCGAATCCGTGACCTTCCGTTCGTGTGCCTGCAACCCTTCCGATAGGCTACGTGTCTAACCCATCTTATATCGTATTTTTAATTCTTTTATACACTTACTGCCTTGTTTCATGATCTACTTTTAATAAAAAGAATGTTATTGCAGCGACCAGAACACATACCCAACTCGAACCCGGGTCTTTTCGCTCGTGTTTGCACACAGCCCGACCAACTAGGCTGTGTGTCTAACCCGTTCAATATTGGATTTTAATTTCATTTATGAACTGTTTCAAACTCTTCAGACTTTGATTTAAAACAAAAGGATTTAAAACATGGTGGAGCCGGGACTGGAACTCCAGACCTCTGGTATGTGTGCACACAACCCTACCAACTGGGTTGTGTGTCTAACCCGGTAACAATACGTTTTTTTAATTCCTTTTATACTTAAACTTCCCGATCGTCTTCTTGATTATAACCAAGACAGAACGAAACCCACCCTTGTTATTTTGATTCAAACAATAGTTCTACTGTTGTTTGTAGTTGATACGAATTTGTTTGATCTAAGAAAAGGAAAAGAGAAGGAAGATATACCGAAACAGAGATAGCACGGCTTCCGGTTCACTTTCCAGCGAGATTCTGATTCCGACAAGGATGCGATTTGCTCTTGTGTGTTTGGTGGTTCAGTGCGGTGACTAATATAGAACTTGTGTATTCTTGTAGGATTTGATTTAGCTAGACTTGAGTTAAATTCTAAAAGAAAGGAAAAGAGCGGAAGTTTTGTTCAGGAATTGATTGCTGAGATGATTCGGTGGAGTATATGGGAACAAAAAAAGGGGCCAGGTTCATGTTGACCATACAAGGAAAGATTGAATCACGCGTATCCTATGTTTGGAAATTTAGGCTGTCACTCGACTGGTTTTTGGGCGGCAAAGACTTGAATATGAAAGGTTCAAAGTTCGGTATAAGGTATTAGCGTTGCAATTTCATTCGGATCCGGAAGGGGTGGTGGAGCGGTTTGTTTGTTGTTGTTTAAATGTGAGACTCGGGTTCGAGTCCCGTGGTCTGCACATATATTTTTATTATTATTATTATTATTATTATTATTATTATTATTCTTTATCATTATTATTATATTTATATATATGTATGTTGTTTATCTATAATTATGTTATTATTATATATATCTTTATATATCAAAGTTCTTAAATGATATATATATATCTATGTATACATATATATAATATAAAAATATAAGATATTAAATAAATTTTCCAATCGTATTTATTTGCCGAAAGCTCGTTTACAAACAGTTTGGGTTTTAGAACCGTTTTTCGACGGATGTTACAAAGAAGTTTGAGCTTGAGGAGTAGGTTGTGGTGTTGGTTGAGGTGGTGGAGATGGTGGTGGTTGTGAATTCGGTTCAACATTCACGTCTTCATCAGCCTTTTCTGCACCTTTCTTTTAGATTTATCTTTCGGAGAATATGTGCTTCTAACAGGTGGCCTCTTAAGACGTTTAGAAGATTTCTTAGAAGATTTGCGAACAGGGGTATCGTTGTCGGAACCCGAAGGTACATACGTTGTATCATCTTCTCCTGTTGCTTTTCTTTTCTTCTCTTCTGCTTTACGTTAAAGTTCAGCCAAACGTTCAAGTTCTCTTTCTTTAGCTCTTTCTCTCTCTCTCCAGCAATCCCATCCTCTTGATCAGTACTAGAGGAGGATGCCTCTTCAACCATTCCTTCTTGTTCTCCAAATGCTTCTCATTAAATATCAGCAGCCAAAGTTTCAACATTTTCTTCCGGCTCTGACTCATCGACCAAACTCATGCTTTGATGCACCTTGCTTCTTTTTAGGGCATTGGAGGTAGATGTGGACGTTTGCTTTCGCTTTGACCCCTTACCCCCTTCTTATCTTAGAACCACACGCTTCTCTTTGCAATATAACTGTCTAATGCTTCCAACTCTTCATCTTCATCTCCACTTCCCCTTTGGTGGCGCCACATAATCTCTATCAAGAATAGCCCCGAAGACAGGCTTGGAATTTGGGAAGGCTTTAAGATGTAGATTCATCTTTTTCGGAGTTGATACATCCATATGTTCCAGCTTTAAAACGTCATCTTTCTTTTTCTTTAAATTTGGATGTAAGTGATCGAGCAATATCTGAATAAAACGCGGATACTGCAAAAACTTCTCGTGTTGTATATTTTGGACCATCTGGGAGAAGATCACTCTTGATAAGTTGTAGGTCAAGTTCAAAATAAGTTTTGTGATCATCCACATCTGATAATCAATCATATCATCAAAGCCACCCTTTCTGTGATTGAGGGTATGAATAACACAATGTGCAATATAACGAAACGGAGAACTCAGATTTGCCTTCTTAAACGGAGTTGCGTTAACGAAACCTGCGTAACCTATCCTGTAGAAGCACCCTTTAACCATATACTATGAGAAACCAGTTGGGTCTTCTTCATTATCTTTAAACTCTAACACAGTCCGAATCAAGTCTTCAGTGATCTTGACTTGAATATCTTCGTTATCAATCCTTACAGCAGACAAAATTGCATTCTCTTCTTCATCAAATTCAACAACATTCCAAAAAAATTCTACATGAGAACGATAAGTCGTGTGAAGGTCAGTGAGAGCTTTGGTGATTGGAAAACGGCTCTAAAAATCTAATACTTCTCTGTAAGCTGCGATTTCAGGAATAGTCACGTCTAGAAGACAATAGATGTTGTGAAAAGATGAAAATGAAGACTTCTTGATCTGCAAGCATAAACATTTCAAACACTTAGAAAATTTTTCAAAACATTTCAACTCTTAATCACTCGTACGATTCGTCATTTGTACGAGTCATATACTTAGAAAAGAAATTAAGTCTGAGTCAAAACCCCACTCGTACTAGCCACTTCTGCGTACGAATGAAAAAACATACTTAACAAATTTTAAGGGTTTTGAACAGATCTTCCTTGTAAGTCCCGATAATCCGGATCTAACACTGATATCACACAATCACCAAGGATGGGCAGAATCCAAACTTGATGAACTTCAAGAAAACCAAAATGATGAAGAACAACACGAATCAACTTTAACACCTTGCACACGATTCCATTACTTGACCAAGCAAAACCCTCTGGTACAAGATGGAGGCTCTCTCTAGAGAAATCCCAAAAATCTTCACCCTAGAAATGAATAAGCTTGGCTTATATACCTAAGGTAAGGCATGTCCCTCATGGGCTTGCCTATAGGCTTGCCTGGCCCACATGGCCTATGGCATACCCAAATGACCTATAAAGGTCCAAACCTAATACAAACTAACCCCAGTTAACAACCATAGACCGTTGCATATATTTGATGCTTCAGTCTCACACTTCTAGGACCTAACAATCTCCCCCTAGACTGATGCATCAAATTGTCTTGATAGCTAAATTCAGCAACGTCTTAAACAGGGACTATGGTTGTCGCTATGCTGTAAGTGTTGTGGAAGTCAGTCTCATACTTCTTGGACCTCACACTTCAACGAACTCTTAACACTGGGTCTCTTTCTTCTGCTCTTGTTGTTAGCTTCATATCAGGATCTTGATCAGCTTTGCTTGAAACATCTTTGTCAAAAAGAATGCGAGAGGAGGAACCTCAGCATCTCTTTTCTTCTTCTTCAGTCTTTCTCTTTCAAGCAAGCAGGTTCTCAGGTACTTCTTCAACTGTACTATCACTGTCAGATGGTGAATGAAATCTGGTTCTTCTGACTCAAGTACACTTTGCTATTGTGATGCTTCATGCTTTGCCAATATCTCAATTTCAGCAACCCCTATTTCTTGATCTAAATCAAGATCTGCACATTCTCAGAAATTTATAAGCAAACATTCTTATGCAACAGGGAGAGTACCGCATAAACACTTGGTACATCCAAGTACTTGTACTCGGATCGAAATTCAAATTTCTTTCATCCTTTGATGATTAACCAAATCTTCAAGAACTGTTAACAATTTTTAATAAAACAAATAAAGCACTCTATTTTTAGATTTCTATTTTTCTAATTTTTAAAATATAAGAATATAAACAGAAACACAAATAAACAAAGAAACTAACTCAATAGTTACAACTATACAATTACAATGGGATCAAAATCGTTTTCAGGCGGACCAAGGAACACTTTTCAATACGAACTTACTTAGACTGGTCTAAATGATTTCCAATATGTTTGTCCACTCAAACTTTAATGCTCAACTTTCATATTTCAACTTCGTGATATGCTTAAGATAGTATTATACTATGATACCCGTGTGCCCCACACCGTGACATACCCCCGCGATCAAGGTGAGCACAACGATTCATCGTAGCAGGTGAGTATACTGAGATCATCCTTTATCTTCTACAACGTCAGACTATTGGTGAACAGGTCGGTACTTTCGTACAGCAGAGTGACCAATAATATCGGACGAGGGTTAGGCAAATACCTTATGTGGTATGTTTGAATTCATGGAATTTTCTCATGATGAGATTTCCTTTCTTTTAAGGTTTGGGCCATTCTATGTTGGCTCTTTCAAGAAATATCCTGACTGTGCCTAGGTCTGCATATAATCTGGATGCAACAGAAGGGTAGTCAAATTGTCCCCGGATGACTCAACAGCATAAAGACCTGAAACTTCAGATGTTGGCTATCTATCAACGCAGGATTTAAGAGAATGAAATTTTAATCCGATGATATGTTATCCACAAGATACATAGTTCGTTATGTTTATATCACTTAGTATCTTTTAATCACTTTGAGCGTTAAGTCTATCGACATATCACATTAGATCCTAGTCTTTTCAGTTACGACACCTTCATGTGTCAGCCACACCCTTTATCACGAATATTCATTTCATTTCCTATTTGATGCAAAAAGACCTTTTGTATTTTTTAGTTTTTCAAATGTTTTTGTATTTTTCTGTTTTACATATGTTTTTCGTATTTTTCTGATTTTCTCCCCCTCAAACAATACATATATACATATATCGCTCTCTTCCCCCTAAATTTGTGCATCATACTTTATGAACAAATTTACCTAATAAAGAGAACACATGTAGAAAGTTTTAAATGAAAGAAAAGGAAAATATTTTTGTTGTTTTTGCTTAACCATTCCATCGTTAGATTAAAAACTAATCAATCTCAAAACTAAAGCACGAAATTTAAATTTGTACCTTTTCACTGATCTTCTCTTACCTCATCCCTTCCGAAGGAAACATCACACTCGTAATAAAAATTTGAACTTTTTGCAACAGTGAGATGTTTTCCAATATGTCCCTAGAACAACCGCTGTCAACATTCTAGAGATTGTTAACAGCTCCTCCTTGGTTATTCCTGAAAAGTAAAGAGATTAGTAAGACAGTGGGAGCCAGGCCATCGTGGTCCTGGGTTTCCCTGAAGCATCAAAATATGACACTTCTTTTAGACGCAAGTCCCGTTTTGTTTCGAGGATTGGTGATGTTGCTGCCGCTTTGGATTTGGGTTTCCAAATCTATTTCATTTTAACAAACGCGGTTGTTGCCTTTGATTGAGTAACTTTGGCTGTTTCAGGTTTAGTCATTTTAGAAAATATTTTTTGTTTCTGAACTGTCACACCCTCAATTTCCACTTGCGGAATTTTACCACGAGGCGTGTGAACAAACCAGAATCTGAAACACTAGTACGTCGAACGACTCTATATGATTTGATAATACGTTTTCCAAAATCATTTGTTATAGATTTTATATTGTCTAAATTAATTACCAATATTTAGCAGAAGTATCAGTTTTAAAGTTTGAGCGGAAGCATAAATAAGTAGTGAAGCGGGCGCCAACACAAACGCCAAAACAAATGAAAAATCCCAAAACAATATTGATAAATAAGACTCGATAAAAGATGTCTTGTTCAATGCATGTGCGTGCACCTAGAGCTCCTAGCGTCCTGAGAAACATGTAAAGAAACAAGTGTCAACACTAAAGATGAGTGAGTTCACAGGTTTTCATAAATTCGTTTGTTCGGTTATAGTTTGTTTTCTCCGTTATTCCTAACCCGGGATAACGTATTGGTTCCATTATTCCAACCCGGAATAATAAGTTGTTGCTTCCAATATTCCAAACCCGGAATATTAAGTTGTTGTTTCCATTACCCAACCCGGGATCATATAGTTATTTCCATTATCCCAAAACCGGAATAATACAGTTGATTCATAATTAAGTTCAATGTTAACATATATAGGTAGCTAGCCTAAAGTTATGTCACGTAAGTGTTCGCGATCGAAGCTGACTGTTGTGCCTCCGTTTTGCCAGGCCTATCACTGACCATGGCGAGGTTACCCCGAATTATTCACCCGTTGACCATACCCGGTCGGCTAGCGCGACTAGCTCGGATGGGGCATGTCCGGCCCAGTAGTACTACTTATAACTCCCCCGCTATTAAACCCAATACTAACGATCCGAGAGATTGACGAGGACTTAAGTGATAAAGCTGCTTAGTGACCATAACATTACATTAACATTAACTTAGTTACCGAGTAGTTATGTGACCTTAAATTCGTATAACGTAAAGAGATTGAGTTTGAGAGTGTATACATGTTTCTCCCCCTGTTTTTTAAAAACCGGATAAAGTTAGGGGCCGTGAACTCACCTTTATTTGCTCGGTTAGTGTAGCAAAGATGTTATAAGAGATGGGACCGCTAGTTGCGTCCTAACAAACCAATTAATTCCAAGTCAGTGTGTGAACACACCAATACAAATTCTACACGTAATTTACGCACAAAGTGATACACACAAACAACATATCTAACACTCAAACATGCATGTAAGTATCCTCATGTGAACCTAGTGATCAAAACAACTTATCATAAACATAAACCAATTCATGCCACAATTTGGTGCACAAAATCACAAGTTCTCAAATTTCAGCTTAGCACTCATAATTCAGCTGTTTTCTAGGATTTTTATAAAATAGTTCTAACATTCCAAAAATTCCAATATTTTTACAGTAGGTGACATTTATACTATAGAAATTTATATAAATTTTCCAAGTCCTAAATCTTTACCAATTAACCATAAATATTAATATACTAGGCTGCAGTCAGATTTATCACTTTCTGACTGCAGTCCACGGAAAAATTTATTTAAAAATCACCGATTGTCCAATTAACAAAATTCCAGTTGGAGTTGCCCGGGAATTTCCATACCTAGTTTCTGTACAAAATTCATGACTCAACTCCCTACTGATTTTAAAATCCAACTTGATAAACAACCAACAAAATTTCAGAATTTTCACAGCTTTAGTTACTGAACTTATTTAGCCCTTTAAAAATATCAAATGACTTCAGAAAATTATGAATCCAGCGTCATTAGATTCCTTATTCAAATCTCTACGTTCTAGGCATCAGAAAATCCGTTTTTCGAAAACTAATGACCGAGTTACAGCCAGATGAAGTCGGCTGTAACTATTACTCAGCATCCTGTTTCAGCATATTATTACCATTAATTCGCACAATCCGTTAATATCATTAACCTAAGCGATCAAGAATCGGTTTTTCTAATCATAATTCAATACCTATAACATATCCATGCAAACCCTAGTTCATACTTCTAGTTTTTATAAACAAAACACAGCCTATATATTCAGCTTTCAAACAACATTACTTGCAATCTAGTATTAACAAATCCGCAACAATCATTCATCTCATTCGATCATGCAAATCCGAGAACAACAAAGTTAAAACACATGTATTCCGAATATGATATGACCAATTCAAATCTTTTAACGATAAGTTAAACGAACCGTGAGTACTATAAGAGATCGGTGATCAAAGATTGCTTGCAACCGAGAAGATCCGTGACCGAGAAAAGAGGTTATTCGAGGCTGAGAAAAGTAGTAGGCTGTTATGTTGATCGAATAGAGGTGAACAATCGGCTGCTTGCGACCGGGAGATGATGATGGCGATGACTGCTGCTGCTGCGACCGAGAGGAAAGGAACGAACAAGGAAGGAAGCTGTTTGCGATCACAAGGCTGCTGACGGCAGTTTCTTTTTAGGGTTTTGTGTATGTGAATGAAACATGTGAGTTTGTATATATAGGCGCAACAAGATGATAAGGGTTACGGTTTTAGTTGGAGCTCGTGGCCGAGAGACTAGGGCGGTCGGTTGGGTTTTGATCTTGTGGCCGAGGACTTGGGTTGCATGCAATGGGTTTTCGGTTTGGGTTGTTCTCGGCCGAGTAGTTAGAGTTTTAGGTCTTGATCTCGCGGCCAAGTAGTTAGAGTTTAAGGTTTAGGTTTGATTTTTGCGGCCGAGACATGTTTGAGTCCTAAACTTGGTTAATTCCTAGAGTTACAAGGAATCAAAGTTGGTTCGTGTCGCGGTTCGGTTCGGTTCGTGTACATATCTACCATAATTATTTTATAACTAAAACAATCACACAAACACTCATCACGTATTCATTAACTCGTACACGTTCATACACATAGCACGTAATTAGTTTGACAAGTGTTACGTTTAAGTTATCTGAAAAACCCGGGATGTCACATGAACAGCCTTGCGTTTGTGTTTCGCAACATTCCAATCCCCATCAGATGGTTTAACCTTGGGATTCACATTCTTCATTGCCTTTGGTGATGATACCTTCATCGGCTTCGAATGATTTTTGTCCTTAGGTGTAACCTTCTGATTTTGAACTTGATACCGAACATGGGGCTATGTGTGCAGTTTTGAACGATGTGACCAGGAATGCCACAATTGAAGCACGTTTTTTTTTCACATGTAAAGTATTCTGATCAGCCTGCTTTGCTCTTGCAGGACTTGAAGGATGAACTGATCCCTTCTATGGTTGATATCCTTGCACGTTTCTTACAGACGAACATGAATTTGGGTGTCTGTACTTGTCGTTTGCAAGGGCCTTCTTCTGTTGTGGAGATTTCTTTGGATTCTTCTTCTTTTGGTTAGACTGCAAGTATTGTTTAGAAATCTCACCAACCTTTCCAAAAGCTTTGCTAGCATGGTCAAAAGCATATTTTTCACATTTCCATTAAAGACCGGCTTAACAAAAGCATTTTTTTCACAACACCAGCCTTTTGAGGGCTATTGCTGCCCACTAATGATTTTGGAGAGCTTGATTGTCCTTGACGTTTGGACTTCTGCTTTCTTCATCTCTGATTTACTCGTTTCAGCTCTTTTAGCTTGTTCTGAACCTTTTCATCAGAAGCAGAAGGTTCAGATTGTCAGTTTGCGCACCCGGAGCCTTGTTCATGTAAGCTCTCTCTTCATCAGCTTTGATAAAGTCAGAGAGTCCTGGTTTAGCAGATGAAGGACCACACACTCCAGCTGAATCATTAGAAGAGTCAACAACACCAGATGGTTCCCGTGTGTCTGACGTATAATCACTGGGTTTGCCATACACCATATGTTGTGCTTTCTTAATATCTTCGTCGGTTTCAGGCATTGTTGTGTAGTTGTGATTATACGGTGGGGCAACCTGATTGAATCCTAAACCCTTCCCTTTGTTCTCCTTATATGCCAGCTGCACATTGCACATGTCTTGAACAAGCTTGCTGGATGTATCAAACTTGTTTATATTAACTTCATTTTGTTGATATTTTCCAGTAAGAAGTCCTAGCTCAACTCTTACCAAGTTGCATTCAATGGCTTTTTATTCTAATCTAGTTTTGTAATCATGGACCCAACATTTCTGTTGATTTACGTCTGGGTGGAGCTGAGCTATATCTTTCTTTTGTGCTTCAACCTTTTCTGTGAGTAACTTGTAACTTTCTTGAAGGCTGATGCACTGAGCCATTGCATTGTTGTATTCATCGGCCATTTTGGAATTAAGTGCCCTGAGTTGAGTAACCATATTCTTGCAAGGTTCAGTGCACAAAAGGTAGTTGATTGTGTCATTGTGCGAGTTTGATTTGTCAGCGTGAGTTTGGGGTGCTGGGCTGCTGATTTCTGCTTGCTGGGCTTGAGGTTTCTACTTAGCTACTTCTTCAGGATTAGACACAGTTGATTTTGCATATAGATCTTTGAGATCTTGGTTTGATTGTAAATGATCACACAACCAAGAAACAAAGGAGTCTGTGTCATCACCCAAAAAGCTATTCATAACATTTCTTACTTCCTCTTTTTGCCTTCCACGATCAAGCAAACGCATCACATAGTCAACAACCAAATCAACATTGTAGTTTCCAATAAACTCATTCAGCTTTTCTAATACTTGATCCTGCAAGTTCGGGTTTTGATTTTGTGTCTCGGGAAGGTGCTGTTAATGGATGCTTTTATTAGTGGGCCAAAGACAATGTTTGGATTTGCATTCGGTTTGGAATTGTAGATTGGGCTGAAGACTATGTTTGAGTTCTGAGCTTAGGATGTAAACATTTTCGAATAATTAAAATCGTACCGGTAAACACGATAAAAACTGTCTGAAACCTATTTTTACCAAAATGTACCGTTAGACCTGTCTCGACGATACGATTCCAATGATATATAATGTCCGATGGTGATTTTTTTTGCCCTAAAAATCACACGAGTCTAACCATGCAACAGGTTTGTTAAGATTGTCTGTGGATCAAATTTTGTGTACTAAAACGTTTAACTCTGGTTACGTCAGCTGGTTAAGTTTCCAACTTTGTGGGTGCAACTCGGAACAATACCAAATTCGGAACAATAACTCGGATTAACAATCCGAGATGGAATCTCTAACAGTGATCCGAGACGCTAATCCGGTGATTCGGAACAGTGTCCGAGATGGTATCCGAGATGCATTGTTTCAGTCCGGAATGAGAATCCAGAATAGTAATCCGGAATGCAATCAGATACAAAGCAACAGTAACTCGGATGAATCCGAAATGGAGAAGCAGATCTGTAATAAGGGCCTGATCCGGAATGCGAAGTCTGATCCGGAATGGAAGCCTAATCCGGAATCAATCTGAGTTGGATGATCTTCTTCGTGTTCTTCGTGATCTTCAACGAATTCTGATCCGAAATGCCTGAAGATTATCCGAATCTATCCAAAATTCATGATTTTAATCCGAAATACAAATGTTAGGTTTTTACCATTACATGTGGCCTTGGGTAATTCATATAAACATAGGAGAGAGAAGAGAAACTGATAGAGAAATAACTATATATTAATAAGACAATTATTACTATATATTACTATAGTTGTTGTAGTTTGTGGCACTTAAACACTATACCTCTCCCTCCCAAGATGTTTAATGGCTTTGCCTTTGTTAATGGACCACCACTGAAATCAATCCGAAATGCAGCAGAATGATCCGAAATTTGTCCGAATTGTAACCAGAAAATACGAAATCCTTGAATGTTGATCCGAAATGCTTGAATCTTCTTCGAGTTCTTCGGAACAGGAAGAATTCCGAACAAACACAACCAATCTTCGTTTCTTAATAGTAATCCGGATGAACAGTAGCAGCATCACTTTCGATCAGCTCCTCAATCAGCGATACCTAGTGCATGTATTGTACAGCAGGCTCTGATACCAATTGTAAGTCCTGATAATCCGGATCTAACACTGATATCACACAATCACCAAGGATGGGCGGAATCCAAACTTGATGATCTTCAAGAAAACCAAAATGATGAAGAACAACATGAATCAACTTTAACACCTTGCACACGATTCTATTACTTGAACGAGCAAAACCGTCTGGTACAAGATGGAGGCTCTCTCTAGAGAAATCCCAACAATCTTCACCCTAGAAATGAATAAGCTTAGCTTATATACCTAGGGTAAGGCATGTCCCTCATGGGCTTGCCTATGGGCTTGCCTGGCCCACATGGCCTATGGCATACACAAATGACCTATAAAGATCCAAACCTAACATAAACTAAACCCAGTTAACCACCATAGACCGTTGCATATATTTGATGCTTCAGTCTCACACTTCTAGGACCTAACATTCCTCGTATGAGGGATGCTTCGTACGAGTCATCCAGATATAAACATTTAAGGTTTTTCTTGTACGAACAATCACTCGTACGAGTGAATATGATAAACATTTTAAATCCTCACTCGTACGAGTGATGATTCGTACGAGTAACAAATCGCACGAAATAACACCTAATCATACCGAACTTAAAACTTGTAGATCTTAGCAAATTGAATGTTGTTTATAGGTTAAAAGGGCCGATTTAACAATTTTGAGTTCAATTTTATATTTTACCGATCCGATTATCCTAAATTTACGTTTTATGTCCTTTTGATCCAATTTCGGTATTATAACGGCTCAAACAAGCATTAGTACCTTGCCCATTGAAATAGGTGTGCTAATCAACCTCCACAAAGTATAGATACATAACGTAGTTCAAGAAAAATGAGTGATAAAAACTTATTCGCACAGAGTTAGCTTTCAATCACACAGAGTAAATAGTGTGACTCGTGCAAATGAGCAGCTCTTTTATACTCATTCAAACTTTTTGTCACTCGTACGAGTCAGTTCTTATGCACTTCGTTTATCTTTTTGATTTTTTATGAAATGTTTATTTGTTTTATAACCCACTCAGTTAAACATGTCCAAGTTAATGGCCCTGGTTATGCGATTTGCCTACCAAGTCCAAGTTAATGACCTTGGTTGATCGTCGTTTGACCAAAACATATTTATTCTAAAATTTAAAGTTTCAAAATAATGAACTTTTGATGTTTCAGGAAATTGTTTCTTTCTGATTAGCTCCCAGCCCGTGCTCTTCAGCTTTCCTCCAGCAACTGTCGCTATGACTTGGATTAATGGTATTTTCATCATCGGTAGACTAAAATCTAAGAAAGATTGCTAAAAGTAAGTTGAAAATCTTTTTGGGATTTTTCTGAAAATAAAAAACAAGTAAAGATATATTTACATACATATTTTTTGTGAGTTTTGTGTTTAGAGGATCATATCAACTATTTAGACAAATCACAAGCACCGTTGATCTTGGTAGTAACTTTAAGTTCTTAAACAAATTTACCTAGATTACCAATATACTTATCCATTTAAACCTCTACGCGTTTCTCAATTGTTTCAAGATATGTTAGGTAATACTAAGGAACATGAGGTAACTGTATTTCCCATCTCAGAATATACTCCCGTATTGAGATTCCCAGAATATCATTTCACAAGTGAATATATCTAACTGATATCTGTAAATGGGGTGAATTGCAAGACCTTGAGAGCTCACGTTAGTATTTCCATACAGAGAAAGAGATGAAGGCTCGACTTTAGGTGATGTTCCATAAAGGAATCTTTTGAACTGCAGATGTCGTAAATGTTTATGACATACTCATTTTTTTGTGCAGCTACTGTAGCAGAAAAATACATAAAGTATTATGCAAGTTCTAGGTCATTGCCGATGCAAAATTAGAAGAACTCAGATAATACTCCAGATATCGATTAAATATAAAGACCTAGTATCGTAGAATCTGGCATTCTCTCAAACGAAATTTCGGAGTACTAAGTCCATATATTCGAGAGATGTTGACCCACTAGTTACTCAGTTTTTCTTTTAGGTTTATATCTTGAAGAACAATTTACTGAATGAGGGAAGCCTATTGGCACATCCTCAGTAAGACCTGTTAAATTACCTATTTAAACATTCCATATCTTTAGCATACCGTGATTGTCAATTGATGTAAAATGATTACCCCATTTTCACAAAAATTCTTTTTGACATTTTAATGTTTTTGAATTTTCCACAACTTTTCTCCCCCTAAAAACAAAAACAATTTTTTGGTTTTTAGTTTTTGAAGAAAAGATATTTATAGAACTAACATGTCATACCAATGAGAATCACGTCAAATCCTCGTCATCCTCAAATTCAACCTCATGTCTATACCCTGACGTCAGATTCGTAAACCATTTTAAAAGATTTTAAAATCTGGATCGATCAAATGCTTTGGTATAAAAATCAGCTTTTTGGTCATCAGTATGGATTTTTTCAATTCTAACCAACTTTTTCTTGTAGCAATCACGGATAAAGTGGTGTTAAATTTCTATATGTTTAGTGCGTGAGTGTTGAATATGATTTTTGGTGATATCAATAGCTGCCTTGTTATCTACGTAAATTGACGTATCAAGAAATTGCAGTCTGTAGTCTCTCATCTGCTGTTGTATCCAGAGTATTTGAGCATAACAGCTGAATGCTGAAACGTATTTAGCCTCACATGTAGAGAGGGTGACTGCAGTCTGTTTCTTGCATTTCCATGTTAACAAACGAGTTCCGAAAAACAGGCAACCAGCCGTAGTAGATTTGGTACTAAGCTTGCAACTGCCGAAATCAGAGTCCAAGTAAGCCACAAGGTTGAAGTCGTCATATCTGGGATACCACAAGCCGGTGCTTGGACATCCTTTCAAGTATCGCATAATTCCTTTCACGGCTAACAAGTGCGAATCTCTTGGATTGGACTGATAACAGGCGCTTAGGCATGTTGGATATCCTTTCTAGTCGCAAAGCTGTAAGATACATCAAGGATCCAATCAGGGAGTGATATAATATTTCATCGACTTTGACTCCATGAGCGTCTGGACAAATGTCGTGATTTGAGGCTAATGGAGTTGATGCAGGCGCAGTTCCTGACATGTCAAATTTCTCTAGCATGTCATGAACATACTTCTTCTGATTAATGAAGATACCATCAGGCAATTGCTCAACCTGAAGTCCTAAAAAGAACTTCATCTCCCCCATAGCACTCATTTCGAATTTCTTCTTCATGACTTATTCGAAGTCTTTGCACAGCTTATCATTTGTCGATCCAAAGATAATATCATCCACATATATTTTTACTAAAATCAGATGTCCATCTACTTCCTTTGTGAAGAGGGTACAGTCTACAGTTCCTCTAAGAAAGCCATTGTCAAGAAGATGTCTTGAAAGCGTTTCATACCAAGCTCTTGGGGCTTGATGTAGACCATATAAAGCTTTGTTTAGAAGGTAGACTTTATCCTTGGGTATCGGATCGACAAACCCCGGTGGTTGGCCGACATACACCTCCTCTTTGACTTTGCCGTAGAGAAAAGCAGATTTGACATCCAATTGATACACCTTGAATCCTTTCCAAGAAGCAAAGGCCAAGAATATGCGAATAGCTTCTAGACGAGTGACTGGGGCGTAGACTTCAGTGTAGTCTATCCCTTCTTGCTGGTGAAACCATGGACCATGAGCCGAGCTTTGTTTATTACCACAATACCTCTGTCATCTCGCTTGCACTTGAAGACCCATCGAGTATTAATCTTTTTATGATGATCCGGTAGGTCAACAAGCTTCCAGACTCCAAGTTTCTGGAATTGAAGCAACTCTTCCTGCATTGCATCCACCCAGCTTTCCTCTTTTAATGCGAAACTCTAGTTTCCAGGTTTAACCTGTGAAACAAAACAACTCTAAGAAAGTCTAGTTTGCAATGGAGCAATAATGGTATAAAAGAAACTTAGATTCTTATTGATCAGATTGCGAGTTTTCACTCCGGTTTGTAAGTTACCAATGAAATTCTCTGATGGGTGGTAAGAAAGTGTTCTTGGCATTACTTCACTTGGAACATCTACTTGACTTTGCAAATTCGTGACCACTTCATCAACAACCGGTATAGACGATGTAGCTTCATTTCTGACATTTGATTGATCAGCTTGAGCATTCAGAAAGCTTTCAATATGCTTAGATCCTTCATCGGAACTGGATCCTCCATTATCAAAAGTTTGTTCACGATCTGATTCAGCATTAATCGGTTGATGGGAAAATGATTCAGCAGTGTTCAAGATAGCTACAGAGACTAATTCCTACATAGTATTACTGGGACCTACATCAGAAGTGTTAAAGACAGGAAGTGACGGGGAAATCACCAATGGTCTAGAAACTTGCTCTTGATTAGATATTTGATGCTATTGAAAGAGCATAACAAGTTCTTCTTCTTATGGTACTTCAGTTAGGTCAAATGAATTCTATAAACCTTCATAGTTGAACAACCATGGATCCCTAGGTTTCTACATTGGTGTAGTATATCGTTGACAATCAACATGCTGTGCTAGAATAACCTAGTTCAGACTTGGCAAGAAGACTTGTTTTTGTGGACTAGCATAACCGACAAAAAATCCTTCCAAGGATTTGGCTCCAAATTTATTGTCCTGGTCCAGTATAGTACATGACGATTCAAAAGGTTCCAAAAACGCGAGGTTCGGCTTTTGATGGTTTAGCAGCTCAAAACAAGTCTTGTTGTGAGGCTTGAAAGTCAACACACGATTGAGGGTTTAACACGCAGATGCGACTGCTTCGCTCCAGAAACATAATTGGAAGTTTTGAATCAGCGTGTATAGTTCTAGTAGTCTCGATCAGTGTGCGATTCTTACGTTCAGCTACTCCATTTTGCTGAGGAGTATAGGGAGCACTGAATTCGTGAAGAATCCATTTTCGTTGCAGAATTCGAGCATCCTCTTTTTTTTGAACTCAGTACCATTATCACTCCGGATTCTCTTGATAGGCAAGTGATACAGGTTTTCAAGTTTCTTGAAAAGAATCATAAGACTTTCAAGCGTTTCATCTTTGCTCTCTAGAAAGAAAACCCATGAGAATCTAGAAAAAATTATCTGTCACGACTAGGCAATATAGATATCTATAAATGCTTTTCATGTTTACTGGTCCAAGGAGATCCATATGAAGCCTTTCTAGTGGTAGCTTGATAGAATTTAGAATCTTTCTTGGATGTGATTTCTTATGTTGTTTCCCCTTTTTACAGCTCAGACAATCATCAGATAAATGAAAATTCTTCAAATTGACACCCTTCACTAGGTCGTTGTCCACCAAATAATTGAACTTTCTCAAATGAATGTGCCCCATCTTCCGATGCAATAAGATTGACTCCTTCTCGGTTGCTTTAGAAATGAAGCAGTGAACCTTCTTAGATGTGGTGGATGCGATGCTCTTGTCTAGAACATAAAGATCTTTCTCTCTTGGAGCGCGCATGAGGATCCACTCCTCAGGGAATTTTGAATCCCGGCTTGCAAATTAAGCATTCTTTGTCGTTGAACTGTGTTGTGAACATTTTGTCACAGATTTGCGAAATACTCAGTAGATTGTTCTCTAGCTCTGCAATGTAAATTACCTTGTCAAAGGAAACCACTCCATTCGTAAGAATACCTTCTCCCACAATTCTTCCACCCTGAGTTCCAGCAAAACCAACGTAACCTCCCCGGATAGCTTTGACGTCGTGCAACAACGCAAGCATCCCAGTCATGTGGCGGGAAGCTCCACTATCCATAATCCATTTTGACATGATCAACCATGGGAGCCCCTACACACATGAGGAAGAAACTATTTAAACAAAGAAACCCAAGCCTGCTTGGTCTTGGTGGGTTAGGAATATCAAACTTCGGACCAACTTTGATCTTGACATTCTGCTTGACCTTTGTTTTGGCTGGACCAGGTGGTTTCAGTTCTACTTTAGATGGTTTGACTTTTGCAACCCAAGTTTGTGTTTTCAAATTTGCCCTTTAGAATAAAACTTTGATTCCTTTTGACGATTCTTGGTGGATGTTTCACCAATTTCAAATTTAGAATTAAAATGAATGGTTGATTTCACATTTTGTTGGATTCAATGTTTCTTTTCAAAATTTTTTTTGGTACAATCATGGGTGCCTTTTGTTTCACATCTTTGGTAGATCTGTTGGAGTTTGAAATAGGTTTTGGATTCCTTTGGGAACATTGTCATGCAATATGCCCAACATTGTTACACTTGTAGCACTTCCTACTCTCTTTTCGAATAGAGGAATCCGAATCCCGTTTTCTGCTCTCTTTTTCTTTCTTGAATTCATCATTGGATTGTTTACCAATGATTTCTTTTTCTTTTTCTGTAGTTGTCCCATAAACAAATTTGATTTTCTTTACAAAATGTAACTTTTGAGACTTGTTTGTTCTTTGCTTTTGAAAACCCAACCCAACTCTCCTATTTTTAGGATAGTCTTTGTTCCGTTGATGGTAGGGTTTGTTAACACATTTTTATTTAGAATAAAATGATGCATCTTGTTTTTCTAAATCAGAATGGCTCACCTCAACAGGCTTTAACAACTTTTCAACACAATCTTGATTGACATTCTGAATTGGGAAATCCTCATCGGAATATAGTTTATCAGATCCATGTATTTTGTATATGATGACGTTTAGATCAGTGTTTCAACTATATTCTGATGATTCAACAACCAATTCGGATTATCAGATTCATTCTTCAGAACACTCTCAACCACAGTGTTAACCACATCAGACTCATATTCATTTTCTGGTTTGGTGTAAGTTATATCAATGTTCGCAGGCATCTCATTTGTCTTTTCAGTTTTCAATATTAAGTTGAGCGCCTTCTCCACCCCCGATGGTTTTTTACTAGCGTAGCTATTCCACATGGGTGGTGGAACACGATCATAACTAGCACCTTTGTTTTCATCAATTTGATGATCTTCCTTGTTTTCAATTTTTGGAAGAATGTGATCAATGACTTATGAACTTCTAGAATAATTGATTAACAATTTGTTAACCCGTTCTGTTTCTATTTTCAGTTTTTCTAGTTCACTTTTTAACTAGGCGATTGTATTTAAATGAATGTTAATAGCCATTTGTTTGTCCATTCTAGTCGCTTTGAGCATTGAAAGTGTTCCGTCATTTTCTCTGATCACCTTTTCAAATTGTTTAACAGATTTGCTTAATTTGTCATCAGCTTCTTTGGTTGATTTATAATCACATGACAAATTATATATATGACATTTTAGCTCATTGTATCGTGTTTCTTTTTCAGCACACTCACTGCATGGCTCACTACATGGCTCTTGGTATTTCATGCAAGGTGTTTCTATCAGCGACTCATTTACATACACGTTTACCTCATTCACTTCGCCATACAAGCTTTGTTGGTCTTGTCTGACAGATTTTCGAACTTCACTTCAACCCTCTTTTCTTCTTCAGGCTTCTTCTATTCTGCACAAGACGATCGATGGCTTGGCTCAAAATACCCTGCAAAAGTTTTAAGAATATCATTAGGCAAGAGATGTTTAAATGCACTATTTAACAATTCCTCTTCTTCTGACGATGTGTTGTAATATTCTTCGGGAGCTTCGTCAAAAGATGCCTCTGAATATTCTTCAGTAACTTCAGGTTCTTCAATGATTTCTGCGACCAATGCCAAGGTTTCGTTCTTCGTGATGTACTTGTTCCAATTATAACCTTCGTCCTCCTGAGTAACGACTAGAGCTTTGTCTTTGGAGTGTGATGGTCCATCTTCAATTTGCACCATTCTTGTTTTGGGTTGAGGACGATGATAAATTCTTGTAATAATCGTCAGCAAAAGGGTTCTGATTGTCCTGAACTTCTCTATTTGGACATTCTCGTTTGAAATGCCCCCTCTCGACATTTAAAGCATGTAACTTTGGACTTATTGAAGCTAAGTTTCCCATCAAGTCATCCCAAATTGTCTTTGCTGGTAATCTCCATGAAACGTTGCGCTCTTCTGACGATGGAAGCCATACACCATTTGATGTCAATCAATTCCATCTTGACCGGATCAATCTAATCATAATCGTCTCTCGTCATCTCTGAATTCCCAATTTTTTCTGCTACTAAATTATCATACGATTCAAGTACCGAGGCAAGTAATGACATGTGTTGCTTCGCGGTGTTCTCGTTGAAGTTTTGAGCATTTTGGAAATCAACAACAATATTGCATTGTAGAACCCGTTGATTTGGATTAGATTGATTGTTCTGGTGATTATGTGAATAGTTGAACTATGGGATGATTGTGGGCCTGCAGGCGTATTTGGGTTGACAGACGCAAAAGATTGAAATCCACTGGCTTGACTTGTCTGTGGACTTGGTGTGTTGAAAGCGCTGAAAGCAGTTTGAATTTTTGGAGACTGTATCTGCACGGCAGAACTACCCTTGTAATACAGATTTACATCTTGTTGCATTTGGGAGCCTTTTCTCTTTGCTAGTTTTTACATCTTGAGTTTGTGCCCTTCCAGTCTTTCAATAAATCTTGGTAATGAGAAATTACCATACTCTGTGCCATTCTTTAGAAGAGTCAAGTAAGTAGACAATTCTCCTTGAGATAAAGAGTCTGCCAACTTATCAACCAATTCTTCATTGGATTTCACAATTCGCATGCGCTTCATTTGGACCACCAAGTGACAGTACGGTTCAATCAATTGTTTCACTGTCTCTCCCTTGATTAGAGTAAAGATATCTAATTCTTTACTTAGTAACGCTCTCTTTCCCTTCCGAAGCTGCGTGCTTCCTTGGAATTTTAACCGTAAAACATTCCATAAGGATTGAGCATCATCATCATGCTGTAGGAGCGCCAAGATATCTTCCTTGATGGCTTGCTGCATGATTTTCATCATTTTCTTCTCGTTATTGAACTTTTCTGTTTCGAATTTCAAGAGTTGAGCTAATGCTTTCTCAAGACCATTCTCTCTAATCGGAGCTTGATATTTTGCTTCAATGGCAAACCAGCAGGTGAAAGATTCGCTTGAACCCAGTTCGTAAATCTTTCACTCCAACTATCATAGTTTTCAAGATTCATCAGCTTTGGAGGCTTTGTCATCGTGCCCATCTCATTTTCAAGGTTCATATTCTGAGCTGCGGTGGTTGTAACTGTTGAAGCAGCAAATGCATTGTAAAATTCTTCTTCCATTTTTCTACAAAATTTCAGAAACACACTTTCGAAAAACACTGATTAATATGACAAGAGATACGAAATTTAAGAAAAATTTCTCAAAATTTTCTTCGTGCGAGTGACCAGTTACTTGTGCGATTCAGTTGGTTTGTGCGAGTGAGATACTTGTGCGATCGAAAGATTCATGCGAGCGAGATGCTCGTGCGAATGAAAAGATGACTCATGTGAATACTTGCTCATGCGAATCACAGTTCTTTAACTTGTATATTTTAAGAAAACTTGTTTACTTGATCGTACGAGTGTCTGATTCGACGGATGGCTGTTTGTACGAGTTGTCTCTCTTCTCGTACGAGTTAGCTCAGGTCACCAAATGGATGATTTTTACAATTTTTGACATGATTAAATTTGATTTTAGATCTTAAATTTTCAAATTTTAACGTGAAATACTAAATCCAAGTCCAAGTTGTCCATGAATTCGTCAAAATCTGAGATCTGTGTGAGAAAATGTAGATTTAGAACTTGAATAGTTGAATCTAGATCTAAAACTATTGGTTGTCTACTAAAAACTTGATGTTTGTCCTCAAATCAGGCCTCAAGGCTCTGATACCACTTGTGAGAGGGTATCGGCTCTCCTCCAATAAGCACTAGACTGATCTGACTCAGAAAACAGAGGTGGAATTCATTGGTAGCAAGTTGGACAAACAAACAAGAAAGATATACTGCTTAAACGCCTTGAATTGTATTGATAAACGTGAATGGTTACAGAACGAGTAAATAGTTTGACAGGGCTTTGCCGTAGTCACATACCAACAGATGTCTGATATAACACTCAAGCTCCTCTATTTATAGGTCAACATGACTCGCACATGAGAAGAAGTGTGTGTGTATGACTCGTGCGAGTGGTGCTTCGTACGAGTGACAAGGTGTCACGCATACGAGCCACGTAGCTCACTCGTACGAACCACTTTAAAACATATAAATCATATTTAAACATACAAAGATTGACATTCTAAGCCCTATATACATAAACAACATATCCTAGATGTAGGCAATAGACATTATGTACCAACAGTAACATTTGCAATTGCTTAACTTGGAGACCAAGAAAGCATTGGAGTTCACCGTAGCACTCATTTCAGACTCTACTATCATGAGTTCTCTAAACTCTTCACACATAACATTGCATGTGGATCCAAAGATGTTGGCATCCACATAAATTTGGACAAGCATTAATTCCTTTCCTCTCCATTTTAAAGTTTTATCAATTTTACCTCTTGTAAAGCCTATGGATAAAAGAAAGGTGAAAAGAGTTTCATACCAGGCTCTAGGTGCTTGTTTCAAGCCATATAAAGCTTTGTTTACCTTGTAAAGATGATATGGATAAAAAGCATCTTCAAAACCAAAGATTTGGCATACATATACCTCTTCCTTGATTTTGCCATATAGGAAAGCACACTTTATGTCCATTTGATACACCTGATATTGTGGTTGGTAGCAAAGGCTAAGAATAATCTAATGGCCTATATTCTTGCAACAGAAGCAAATGTTTCATCATAATCAATACTCTCTTCTTATCTATAGCCTTGAACCACAAGCCTAGCTTTGTTTTTAACAACAATGCCCCTTTCATCTATTTTGATCTTGAAGACCCATTTTGTGCCTATGGGACATACATCCTGAGGCATGGTACAAGTTCCCATACTTGTTGGCTTTTGAACTATAGGAGCTCTTCTTGGATGACCTCTACTCAATTGTTGTCTTTTAGTGCCTCATGGTATTTGACAGGTTGTGTGAGAGATAGAAAACCAGCAAAAAGACAAATGTTTTGGGATTGACTTCTAGTGAGAACCCTTCATTGATGTTTCCAATAACTTGGGCTGGTGGGTGATTTTTAAGGTAGATCTGATCTCCCTTGTATGAAATGATGGCATTGAGAGGTGAAGGCTGTAGACGGGAATCATCTGAGCTAACATTGGTTGGAAATTTTGAAGAGCCAAAATCTGTTTGAAATGGAGGTGGAGGGATAGGTGGGATAGGGGTAAAAATGGGTTGACTTTTGTTCACAGAAAATGGACTTTTGTCAACAGGGGTTTGACTAGATGAGCTTGCAGAGGTTTGAGGATCAATAGAAGTGGCAAGGTTTTCACAGTTGATAGTGACATCTATTGCTCTGGTTGAGGAAGTGACTTTGTATAGTGGAATCACAATGTCATATCCATAATCTTGATGGGGAGACAGTGGTGTACCTGTAGTGTTAGTCTTGAAAGACACATCTTCAAATGTAAATTTATCTAAATTAAATAATTCAGCAGGATTTACAGGGATTTTTAATGAAGAAAGTTCTTTGAACTTACCTTCAAGGTCTCTTCCACACACGTAGTCCTTGTGTTGAACACTTTATAGGTCTTGGTAGTGGTTAAGTGTCTCAGAAAATAACCACAATCTACTTTGGCTGCAAATTTTGAAATAGAATCTTTTAAGTTTAAAATGAGACATGGGCAGCCAAAGATTTTGAAGTATGAGATCATAGGTTTGATCTTGTACAAAATTTCATAAGCAGTATTTTGAGGTCTGTGGTTAATTAAATCTTTGTTCTGTACATAGCAAGCAGCGTTTATAGCCTCTGCCCGAAAAGATAAGGGTAAACCTTAGTCTGGAAGCATTGTTCTAATAGCTTCAATTAGAGTTATATTTTTTCTTTCAACCATCCCATTTTGTTCTAGTTTCCTTGGGATGTTGTATTGCCTGACAACCCTTTTGACACACAAAAATCATCAAACTCCTTATTTTGAACTATGTTCCATATCACTCCTAAAGACTTTTACTAGCAAGTAAAATTGTTTTTCAACTTTTCTTACAAAGTCTTGTATAATGCCTGCAGTTTCATCTTTGGAGTGCAAAGTGTAAGTCCATGTAAACCTTGAAAAAGCATCAACTATAACAAGACAATACTTCTTCTTTTTAAGACTCATGATTTTTACATGGCCAAACAAGTCCATGTGTAACAAATGTAGACACTAACTTGTTTGGACTATTCAGTTGATTTGTATGAACTTTTATGATGTTTACCTTTTAAACAGGAAACACAATGTTCATCATATATTAATTGTTTTGATAGAAGACCTCTCACAAGAACATGTTTAGAAAGTGTGGTGATAGTTTTGAGATTTGTGTGACCAAGTCTTCTATGCGGTAGTTCTGTTCTTTATTAGAGGCATCTGAGAACTGACAGGCATTGGACATTAAATTATCCTTAAACACATCAACCACTCCTGTGAGCAACAATTGTGCTTTGCTCTCAGCAATGATTGTTTCAATTTTTTAACCACTTCTGGTCCAACAATCTTTAAAATGCTAATTAGTAAAGAATGACCTATAACCTTGTCACTCATTTGAGATACACTAAGAAGATTGAACTTTAGATTGTCAATAAGATTCACATTTTTCAAACCTGAGTTTTCCTGCTTGAACTTTCCATGACCCCAACACCTTACCTTTTGAATTGTTATCAAAACATATATCACCCCTCGATTTGCTAGAAAATCTTTGAGAAGGGCTCTACATCCTGTCATGTGCCTGGAGCCTCCACTATCTGCATATCATAAACTATCAAGGCAATTAGAAGCTCCCTGCACATCGGTGACATATTAGTTTTGGTGAGTGTCCAAAGCCTAAATGGCTTTGGATGGGGTTACAGACATTTTAGTCTCAAGTCCAGGAGAATGGTCAGAGTTTTGAACAGATTTTTAAAACATCGTTGTGGACCATGTCCTATCAGATGATTATAACCATGAGGATGCTTGTTTACTCTTGGTTTTGAGGGTAATTTGTAGACCTCATAGCCAAATGGTACACTCTTATAAGTTTGTTGGCCATATCCTCTAGAAAATTTATTGGTTGGTGGTGCATCTGTTACCTGAACCTCTCTTGGAACAGAGGTTATATTCGATTGTTTGGTAACAGATGTTTGAACTAGGACAAAGGTCTGTTTGGTCTTTTCTTTTCTGAACTCTCAAGTGTTTTGAATTTATTCTCATTTCTTTTGACATCAAAATTTTTAAGATAAACACACTCTTGAGTTTTGTGGTTTTCTTGCCACAAATAGTATAATGAAGTGCATCAACAATTACACTTGTTTTGTTAATATCATATGCTTTTAGAAGATAATAGTTTTTAGTAACATGATTATTCTTTTCCCAAAAAAACAAAACAAGTTTTTTATCTTTTCTTTCTTCTTCTTCTTCTTCCCTTTTTCACCCTTTTTGTCAACAGATGATGAAACATCTACTGGAAGGTCTTTTATGTGAAAAATTGCAAATAACCGGTAGTTCCGTACAATCTAATCACTACTTTTAGTACATAATCTCATGCATTATATCGTAATTTGATTATGTAACTGATTCGTATGTCATATCATAAGCGTAGGACAAGTGAATCATGCCATAACATATATTGGTTTCCGTTACGACGCGAAACAAATCAAACTATGCCCTAAAAGTGTTGGTAGAAAGTGTTCGTGGTTGCACTATTCACGTCAGTAAAACCGATAAAACAAAACAGAACAATGAATAATGGCATGCTAATGTCATAAATGAGTTCATATATACATGAAATCACTAATGTGGGAACACATCTTGCAATTATACATAACTTTCCGGTACAACGCCTGAATTACAAAATTGTCCGTTTCGACTAAAAAGGTGACAATTTCAATTCGTCCGCACCATTGATTCGGTATTGTTCGGATTCCAGAATTATAACAGAACAATGATAAACACCCTAAAACAATATGAATATCTGAAATACATAAAAGACATCATTTCCGGTCGTACGACAAACAATGCAAAACTTGATCGGAAAGCGACCGATTGTCGAACCAACAAAGATTTCAATTGCCGATAGACTCATACATTAATCTAGAGAGATAGTAAGCGTCATTTGAGATCCAAAATCCCTTCAACTATCTTGAGGTCATGGAAACACAACTCCCAGGAATGTTCGACGACAAAATATATAAGTGCCGATATTGAGCGAATAATTCAACGAGAAGCGTTTCGGCCATCCAAACACAACATATACTCGACTAGTGAACTGGTTAATCATCTTTCTATGTCGGAAGTAATCTAAATAAACGCCATGGCACTTATGGTGGTCGAAAACCAAAGCTCCCGGTACGAAAAAAATAAAATTTGCATATTAGCCGATATCGTACCGATGAGTGAACTAGTGAGGTTTTCGTTATCAAAAACTAATACCAATTAGTCAAGAGGACTTTATTAACATTGATTAACACACTAAACCCTAATTATTTGCTAATGATACAAGATCAACCCCTAGTCACCATACTTAACCTAAACACCTAAATATCTATTTTCAACACATGTTATAAATAATATTTACACTTAACCCCCCCACCTCATGTAGGTGATTTCAAGTGGGCCCCACCACTTGATTTTTGTTGAAAAATAAAAGATCTAAGTATGGTGGAAGAATATGATTTGACTTGATGATTTATATAAATCATCATCATGTTTCTTTATATCATTTTACAAAAAAAAACATAAGAAAGTCTCCCAACTCCTCCCTCATCCCACGACTCAACACCGCCATCATCATCATCCTTTTCTTCAACATTAAGACACCAAAATCAATCTTAGTTAGGCCACTACAAGATCATCCAAAGTGCTTGCAAGGATGGAGGATCACTAGGGCTTTCTTGGAGCTTCATCTTCTTCCTAAAGCTTCACTAATCTTGTGCAACTTTGTAAGATAATTTCTCTTCATATTTAAGCTTCCTATAATGTCTAATTTAAGAAAGTACAAGTTGATCATCTTGATTGTAAAGAAAATACAACTTAAAATCCCTAAACCTCACCTTAATAATAACACTAAATATAGCTTATGATAAAGTAAGGTGTTTAAAGTTGATGATCTTGTATGTATAACAATATAAAGGACGATTTAAACATGGTGATGTTTAAATCTATCAAGATTATCAACCTCAAGATCCATGAAGATTACTACAACTTAAAAATGATTTATTACACATGTGTGATCTTTATGAGAAGTAAACACCATCATTTAACTTATAATCATCTTAAAAAGTGCAGTAAATAAAAGAGATTAAAGTAGAAATAATGATTTGAAGGTGTAACTAAAAATGCTGACTTAAAGGTTCTAATAAATATATAAAAAAATCTCTTTGTTTTTAAGAAAAGTAGTAAGAATATATTTACAAAGATCATGGAAAATGAGGTGCATAAGTTGTAAAAAAGTCGTATGTAATCTTGAGTTGATAATTGATCTTAATTATGGGTTTAAACTTGATTTAAATACGTTTTTGAAAAGTGGAAAACGCCATAGTTTAACGAAAACTATGGCGAAATTTTCTAAAAATATAATCGCGTTTAAAGAGTAATTAACGGGATTAAACGCGATTAGTGACCTAAATCGTCATTAAGGAAGTTTTAATGATAAAGGTTAAACCCTAACCATCCAAGAGTTTAACAAGTGTATATATATATTTTTACAAGTTAAAAATAAGTAATTCTTATATATATATATATGTATATATATATACTTGTGGGAATAAAAACATATATTATAACTATACAAATTTTCTCACCAAAAGTTATGTGAAAATACATGTGTATGTATGTGTATGTATCTAGAAGTTTAGGGTATATACCACAAAATACCTAACTTATACAAATACTTCAAACACTTGAGGGATTACCAAGTGTAGATAACATAAAGCACATACACTTTTACAATATGTCGATACAATGATCGGACAAACCAAACAACGCGGAGGATGGGAGAACGTACACGATACACGGTCGCGTCATCGACCAACAAACAAATCGCCAACGTGAAGATTTACTACGACGTTGGGCGATCTTCGACGCGAAAAAGTATATTTTAAACGACAACGACGAAATGTCTAAAATGATATATTTTAGACACTCAACGAATATATGTATTTATCGATGACAAAATCCGTAAAGTTAAGATGTATAAAAATTACTAAGTGATTTAATAAAATTATATAACATACTTCAAAATCTATACTTAGTAAAAATTACCAAGTGTAAGATTATAAGCATTTGGGCTCATGAAAATTAAGTTGGGCTAGGCCCATTATATAAAAGACATGGGCAAGGCCCAATTACACAAATCATTTGATAACATGGGCTAAGCCTAAAAGCATAAAGTACATGGACAAGGCCCAAACATATAATTTATGGGACTAGGCCCAGTCACACAAATTCATGGGCTACGCCCAATGACATAAATTACATGGGCTAGGCGCAATCACATATAGACATGGGCTAGGCCCAATGACATAAATTACTTGTGCTAGGCCCAATCACATAAACACATGGGCTCGACCCAATGACAAAAATTACATGGACTAGGCCCAATCACATAAAGACATGGGCTAGGCTCAATGACATAAATTACATGGGCTATGCCCAATGACATAAATTACATGGGCTAGACCTAATCACATAAAGACATGGGCTAGGCCCAATGACATAAAATACATGGGCTAGGTCCAATCACACAAATTCATGGGCTAGGCCCAATGACATAAAATACATGGGCTAGGCCAATCACTTAAAGAAATTGGCTAGGCCCAATGACATAAATTACATGGGCTAGGCTCAATCATATGAAGACATGGGCTGGGTCCAATGACATACATGAGATGGGCTAGGCCCAATGACACGCGTGCAAGGCACGAGGACATGTGAAGGGCGAGGCCGGTTCACACACGATCTAATAATTACAATATATATATATATATATATTTGACACATATATAATAAAAAAATATAAATCGAACAAACAAACTACCAACACTATAATCACATTAAAGTTGTTCTAATGTGATAAATATATACACAACAAGAATTCTAGATGAACAGCTGGTACGAGGTCTGATGAGACCTAGATGTCTAGTGAAGTTAATACACATGTAGGTTACACACGTGTACGGACACCGAATTGTGAGTTCATGTCCCTCCTTTCAATTATTTCAAAGTTCTGTTTTAAAACATCAAGAGGAAATACATGTCATAACAAACGGTATGTTAGCTATGGGGTTAGATGATAACACGGTCAATGTGCGTAAGTAGGATGATGACAAGAGTAACCATTAATCACTTAGTGACCAAGGTGCAAAAGGTATAGATCTATCGAGTTTGAGACGCACTCCACTCCTGGTTTGTTAACCATTTAGGAGTGCTTTTGTGATCCCAATTGATGTGAAGAGTTGTCTCGGTTTGGTTACTTACTTATGGCACATATGTCAGGGTGCTCGCTACACACTTATAGATCCTTAAACTCCATGGATGCTAATAACCTACTCAGATTTCATTACTGGATTTCGAGCATGACATTTTAGAGAAAACAATAACTACATGAACTCACCAACTTTTTTTGACTTTTTAAAATTACATGTATTTCAGGATACAAGACTTGAGCTGTTGATACACTTCGGGATATAGGAAATGACATGACAAAGAATGCCACCTTTTGGAGGATTTGCCTCTTATATCCCAACCTCGTATAGGTATATAGGAGTCAAAACCTCCTTATGCATTTATGATGAAATTAATATTTTATTTTGAAGTAATGTATATCAAACTGTGACATTGATGACAAGTGAAAACTATGAAATTAATTTTGGTAACTTACAAATGTTGGAATGAAATATTCATATCAGTATGGCATCATTGTTGGATTATACGTGTTTACTTGATTGGATGCAATGATTACCTCATAGTCACACGCTTGCGATTCCGCTACGACCAGGGTGTGACAGATTGGTATCAGAGCTTCGATTGTAGTGAACCGGGGAAAAATGTTATTAAAGTTTGGTCTACATTCACTAAAGGCTCTCACATGAAAAAAAAGTTTGTAACATCAGAATAATATTTTCGGAAATATGACAAAAATGACAAAAGGTTTTCATTGTGACATGATAACACGAGGATCTATCACCCGAGCTGAGCCATAAGTAACGAAAATGGATCAAAACATGATTAGTCTATGAGAATAGACACACTACATTATCAGACTATGTGTCATGGACACATACAAAAGATAGAAATCCTGGCTAGATGGGATTTTATGTGATTTTATATATATACACATATATATATATATATATATTATATGTGTTGTATGGAATATTTTGTCAAGAATGAAATATCTTCGACTACATATATTATTATTATCCTTGACTCCCACAATGAGAATATCGACCTCGCGTCTCTTGTGGAGTTTATGGCGAACGTGGTTCCTAAGTGAGACCTTAGGATCGCTTCCACATTAGGTGGTTGCTTTTCTCGCGGATGTGGAGATGCCTGGCTTCGGTAGTGACAAAGAGGCGGAGGTGGTAGTCTTGGACGACAACTCTATTAAAGGGACGAGGTCCCTGTGACCCATATTAATCATTAATAACGAAACTTTTGTCCAGACAAGGAAGGTGAAATACTCATCTTGAAGGTGCCCCTCCAGTTGATATTGTTGCAAATTCTCTCTATTTCAAATGTGTCTAACGACGGCCCTTTCGCAAGTAATGTCAATGGACGATAGCACGTGGACCATCACGAAGGTCCTTTCTATGTTGAAGGTATGTTGACAATAGCGTCCTCTCTTTGACTGATCGTCATCTTTGAATGGTAGAACACTAGGGTGACCATGCAAGACAATTTATTATTATGGGGGCTCACGTAATAATAACCTGCAGTGGATGAGAAACCTGGTGGGCTCTGCGGGTCAAGCTAATGATCACTACCCATTCGAAATTGTTAAGTTGTTCGAGTTTCTATCTAGTGGGACACTAACCAGGTTGGTTGATATAGAAACAACACACGTATTTGTTCGCATCTTATATTTGATCTATATCACGAGTCGATTGAGACTAGTCCTCTCAAGAAACAAAAACTGGTTGGCCACCCAAGGAAGATATTTCCTCAACGGTCTAGAGTTCTTGTACATGTGTTGGTTCCATGGTGTCTATGGCACCTCATCTTATTTATTGGAAAGAGATTTCATTAAATTCCTTCGTTTGACATTTGTCTTAGTCCAAGGGATGGCAAGGAACGAGCCTTGCTTCAACACCCTTATTGCATTCTATTTGATATCTATGGAAACTATAACAATCTAGCTGGAGCTCGTGGAGCTCAAGGGATATCAACTTATTCATCACACAGGTTGGTGTGGCGGAGGATTTTTTTTCCATCGAGGTCCACAAAGTATGGAATACATACTATAAGGTTGGAGACGACCGTTTGGTTTCTCCTCCTCAACGAGTTATTTCCTTTCTACTTAGACATCTGACGGATACACGCAAGAAGTAACACGAATTTTGGATTGTTGTTGTTCACTCTATCATTGTTTCAAACATGTATGAACAATGCAATCTTGAGGTTTCCATGACCGATGCATTCTTTATTCTTAGGCGCATGGTAGACTATATTTATCCAAATATATGTCTAGCTTCTTTTAATCTTGGGTATTAAGAAGAAACATGGCGCTAAAAGGATGGTCTACACCCTAAAGGGGTTAATTAATCCATGACTTGCTAGGTAAGCTAAACTAGAGTTCTTATTGAAGGACATAGGGTTGCGGAAATTGCACGACACGAGAGTAATTTAGTCGACACTAGTGACGTAGATGGTGGTACCGGTAGTTCAAATGGTTCGGATCCCAAGGGATTGAGAATGAGTGGCAGTGCCACAACTAAAGATGCGATCATACAAGGTTTTAAATTCTATGGCTTTCCCGGACTATAAGCCGCGAGACCTCATTGGTGCGAGAGGTGCGATAGGTTATGTCCGCTAAATAAAGACAACAGGGTCGGTTAGCAGTGCTAGTAAATGCACTCCTGAGTAAACGATTAGGTATACAAAGAGTCACCTACTAACTGCAGCATTAACTTGGCGAAATCCTCAAGTAGAAACTTTAACGAGTGATACTACAAATAGGTTATCATGGGATGAACTCAAAAATCTTATGCGAGAAGAGTATTTTTCGTTGACTGGAATTCTAAGGGAAGAAACGGGATCCTAGAACCCGATCATGATTGTAGCCAACGTTGTTGGTTACGCTCGACGCTTTCACAACCTCTCAAGGGTTGTTCTGTACTAGGGAACACCTGAAATCAAACGCCTTGAACGCTACATTTGGGTTTAACCTCTAAGAACCCTCAAACAGTAAACTCATGCAATTAGTCTCACCAAGGATGCGGTGAGAATGGGAAATTATCAAAGAAACGTGCGGAAAGGAAGGAAACCCATGTGGAATCTACTAGCAACGGGAAGCGAAAATACACACCCCTTAAGACAGGATCAAGAGTGAGTAACAAACGAAAGGGAACTCCCTTGATGATAGAAACGAAGGCAATTGCTGCCATAATTGATGCTAGCACCAAGAAATATGCTAATAACTTACTGAAATCCTAAATGTGATAAGTGAAAATTTCCTCATGAGGGCACATGCAAAAGTGCCAAGAGTAGAAGTGTGGTGAATCAAGACACAAAACAGAACCCCATAAGTTAATAAGACTCAACCAAGAACAAGGACGTTAAGTGTGGCATGAAGTCCACTTCAAGCATGAACGTCTCAAGAATGAATCAGGTAAGTGAATTAAAGTGTGAGTGAGCAGAAACTATGGATACCCCACAAGATCTTGAGGTCTTCATGCGTATGTTCTACTCTACAGTCATTACGTGTCAATTCTTTTGATACCAACACCGAGCTTAGCTAGTGTCTTTAGGTGTTAAGCTTATACTCGAATTAGAGTCTTGTAAATTAGACACGTTATCAAGTTAGCTAATGGAGAATTACCGTTAGACTCGTCTCGTCGATACGGATCTGATGATATATAATGTCAAAAAAAATTTTCCTAAAAATCACATGATTGTAACCATGCAATCGGTTTGTGAAATTGTTTACGGGTCAATTCTGCTTACCAAAACGTTTATTACTCAGCCGGTTAACTTTCCACCTTTTCGAGTTCAACTCGGAATAGTACCCAATTCGAAACAATATTCCGAGATGGTAATCCGAATTGCTATCCTAGATGGGAATCCGTCCGAAATTAGGTATCCGAGATGTAATTCGGACCAGTAATCCGAGATGGTCCAAAATCAATACCAAAGATTCGAGATGCACTGTTTTGATCCCTGAGTCATGAGGAATCATTAAAGGGTCACGACATGTTTTCTATCAGCCAACATGTCGCATCCATCTTGTTTGATACCGGTGCCGATTTTAGTTCATCTCCATAGAATTCAAAATATACTTGACCTAGAGTCAAGTAAGATAGACGTTCCCTCATTCTATAGGATTTGCCAATGGTAAATTAGTCAATGTCAGGGGAAGTTATAAAAGGATGCACTTTGGAACTTGGAGAACAAGAATTTAATATCGATCTTTTACCCGTTTATCTGGGTTGTTACGACGTAGCTTTTGGCATAGACTTGTTGACGTATAACCGAGCGGAAGTAAGTCATCCTGAGAAAACTATCCGTTTCCCCCTGCCAAACAAAGAAACACTTGTAGTACACGGAGAGAAGCACAAGACGCCCTTGCGAATCATTAATTACATGAAGGCCATAATTGCCTACAGAAAGGTTGCATAGCCTTTCTAACTCACGAAGTCGACAAGGAAACTGAGGAGCCAAAATTGGAGGAAATAACCGTTATGAAGGAATTCTGTCAAAGTCTTTCCATCAGACTTGTCTGGATTACCTCCGCAACGATACGTAACTTTCACATTGATTTGGGGCCAGGAGTAGCACCAGTAGCGAATCCTCCATACCGATTAGCTCCGTCATAAATGCAAAGACTATCTACACTACTACAAAAGTTGTTAGACAAAGGATTCATAAGACCGAATTCTCACCTTGGGGAGCTCCGGTGCTGTTTGTGAAAAAGAAGGATGGAACCTTCCGAATGTGCACCGACTACCAGGAACTAAACAAGTTAACCATCAAGAATCGGTACCCATTACCGAGGATTGACGATGTGTTCGATCAACTACAAGGGTCGAGTTTTTATCCAAATATTGAGTTAAGATCCGTGTATCATCAGTTAAGAATCCAAGAGGAGAGCATTCCTAAGACGGCGTTTAGGACTCGCTATGGTCATTACGAGTTCCTTATTATGCCCAAATGCCCCTGTAGTATTTATGGATTTGAAGAACCGGGTATGTAAGCCATACCTCGACAAGTTCGTGATCATATTTATCGATGACATGTTAATATACTCGTGAACCAAGGGAGAACACGAACAACACTTGCCAACTATACTAGAGTTGATAAAGAAGGAGCAATTATATGTCAAGTTCTCGAAATACGAATTTTGGATTCGTGAAGTATAGTTTCTCAGTCACGTGGTGAACGAGAATGGGATACACGTCGACCCCTCAAAGATCAAGGCTATAAAGAATCGGACCGCGCCAAGAACCCCCACAGAAATACGACAATTTTTAGGTTTAGTGGGATATTACAGGGAATTTATTGATAACTTCTCAAAAGTTGCTCAGCCGCAAACCTCGCTTACAAAAAAGGATAATAAGTTCGATTGGGAGAAAATTAAGAATCGACATTTCAACTATTAAAGGATAAACTATGCAAGGCTCCAATATTATCAGTTTCGGATGGTACTGATGACTTCGTGGTGTATTGTGATGCTTTGGATCAAGGCTTAGGTTGCGTGTTAATTCAACGTGAAAAAGTCATCGCGTAAGTGTCACGTCAGTAAAAGTTCATGAAAAGAACTATACCACTCATGACCTAAAACTAGGTGCAGTGGTATTGGCTTTAGAAATCTGGCGTCATTATTTATATGACACTAAGTGTACCATATTCACAGATTAGAAAAGTCTTGAACACAGATTCACTCAAAAGGAACCGAATATGTGACAACGACATTGGGTAGAAGGGTTGAACAATTATGACTATGAGATCAAGTATCACCCGGGCAGAGCAAAGGTAGTGGCAGATGCTTTGAGCTGGAAGTAACGAGTGAAAACTTTACGCTTTTGAGCTTTAGAAATGACTATTCAGAAGAACTTTACGACTCGAGTGCACGATGCACAACAAGAAGCTCTAACGCCGGAAAACATTCAAGTGGAATCATTACGGGGAATGGAACAACAAATGGAACCAAACAAGGATGGAACTTTATATTTCATGGGAAGGATCTAGATTCCCTATTTCGGCAATCTACGAGGCTTGGTGCTGGACGAAGCACACAAGTCAAAATACTCGATGCACCCAGGATCCAATAAAATGTATCAAGAATTAAAGGAGTATTATTGGTAGCCTAATCTCAAGGGAGATATTTGACCTATGTTAGGAAAAGCCTAACTTGTGCAAAGGTCAAGGCTGAATACCAAAAACCATCTACTCTATTACAACGACCTGAGATCCTTGTTTGGAGATGGGAATAAATCTCAATGGATTTTATTACAAAACTACCACGGACCTCTCGAGGTCATGACATGATTTGGGTTATCATTGATCGGCTAACCAAGTCAGCTCGCTTCTTACCAATCCGTGAGAAAGACAGTTACGAGGAGTTAGCTGAACTATATCTTAAGGAAATCATGGAACGCCATGGAGTGCGAGTCTCGATAATCTCAGATAGAGATGGTTGCTTTGTGTTGCAGATTTTGCAATCACTTCAAACTTCGTCTGGTTCTCGCTTAGATTTAAGGCACGGCTTTTCATCCGCATACCGATGGCCAAAGCGAGCAAACCATCCAAACGTTGGAAGACCTGCTTTGGGCATGTGTGATGGATTTGGGTGGAAATTGGATACTCATTTACCATTGCTATAGTTTTCCTACAATAACAGTTATCACAAAAGTATCAAGGCCGCGCCGTTCGAAGCACTTTACGGACGAAACTGTCGATCTCAGCTATGTTGGGCGGAAATCGGTGACAAACAGCTCATTGGTCCCGAACTAGTCCAAGAGACCACAGACACAATATTCAAAATCCGCGAGCGTATCAAACGGCCGAGGATAGACAAAGAGCTACACAGATCAAAGACGCAAACCATTATCCTTCAAGGTCGGAGATAAAGTGTTGCTAAAAGTCTCGCCTTGGAAGGGCGTAGCTAGATTCAAGAAGTGTGGAAAGCTAAACCCGAGTTACATTGGGCCTTTTGAAATTCTAGCAAAGGTTGGTACAATGGCTTACAAGCTAAAACTGCTAGAAGAACTTAACAATGTACACGACACATTTCATGTGTCTAACCTAAAGAAAAGCCCGACTAATGACACGCTTATCATCCTAGCGGATGAAATTCATATTGATGACAAACTCCAGTTTACTAAGGAACCTGTTGAGGTTATGGACTGGAAAGTTCAAAAAACAAGGAGAAGTCGAATCAAACTAGTCACAGTTCACTAGAACTCAAATCACAGACCCGAGTATACGTGGGAATGTGATGATCAAATCAAGACAAAATACCCCCACCTGTTCAAGGAGACTCCTTCAGAAGATACCTCAAGGTGAATTTCGGGACAAAATTCTTTTTAACAGGGGGAGTATGTGACAAATGGCAAATAACCGGTAATTCCGTACAATCTAATCACTACTTTTAGTACATAATCTCATGCATTATATCGTAATTTGATTACGTAACTGAGTCGTACGTCATATCATAAGCGTAGGACAAGTGAATCATGCCATAACATATATTGATTTCCATTACGACGCAAAACACATCAAACTATACTCTAAAAGTGTTGGTAGAAAGTGTTGTGCGCACTATTCGCGGTTGCACTATTCATGTCAGCAAAACCGCTAAAACGAAACAGAACAATGAATAATGCCATGCTAATGTCATAAATGAGTCCATATATACATGAAAACACTAATGTGGGAACACATCTTGCAATTATACATTACTTTCCGATACAACGCCTAAATTACAAAATTGTCCATTTCGATTAAAAAGGTGACAATTTCAATTCGTCAGCACCATTAATTCGGTATTATACGAATTCCAGAATTATAACAGAATAATGATAAACACCAAAACAATATGAGAATATCAGAAATACATAAAAGACATCGTTTCCGGTCGTACGACAAGTAGTGCACAACTTGACCGGAAAGCGACCGATTGTCAAACCGACAAAGATTTCAATGGATGATAGCCTTATACATTAATCTAGAGAGCTAGTTAAGCTTCATTTGGGATCCAAAATCCCTTCAACTATCTTGAGGTCACGGAAACACAACTCACAGTAATGTTCGACGGCAAAATATATAAGTGCCGATAATGAGCAAATAATTCAACAGGAAGTGTTTCGGCCATCCAAACTCAACATATACTCGACTAGTTAACTAGTTAATCATATTTCTATGTCGGAAGTGCTCTAAATAAATACCAATGGCACTTATGGTGGTTGAAAACCAAAGCTCCAGGTAAGAAATAATAAAATTTGCATATTAGCCGATATCGTACCGATGAGAGAACTAGTGACGTTTTCTTTATCTGAAACTAATACCAATTAGTCAAGGGGACTAATTAACATTGATTAACACCCTAAACCCTAATTACTTGATAATGATACAAGATCAACCCTAATCAGCATACTTAACTTAAACACCTAAATATCTATTTTTCAACACATGTTATAAATAATATTTACACTTAACCCCCCCACCTCATGTAGGTGATTTCAAGTGGGCCCCACCACTTGATTTTTGTTGAAAAATAAAAGATCTAAGTATGGTGGAAGAATATGATTTTGACTTGATGATTTATAAAAATCATCATCATGTTTCTTTATATCATTTTACAAAAAAAAAACATAAGAAACTCTCCCAACTCCTCCTTCATCCCATGGCTCAAAACCACCATCATCATCATCCTTTTCTTCAATTTAAATCACCAAAATCAAGCTTAGTTAGGCCACTACAAAATCATCCAAAGTGCTTGCAAGGATGGAGGATCATTAGGGTTTTCTAGGATCTTCATCTTCTTCCTAAATCTTCACTAATCTTGTGCAACTTTGTAAGATAATTTCACATCATATTTAAGCATCTTATAATATCTTGTTTAAGAAAGTACAAGTTGATCATATTGAAAGTAAAGAAAATACAACTTAAAAACCCTAAACCTCACCTTAACAATAACACTAAATATAGCTTATTACGTGTTGATTATGTGCTTATTTCTTAACTAGTTAGCATGATGATGTTGATTATAATAAAGTAAGGTGTTTTAAGTAGATGATCTTGTATGTATAACAATATAAATGATGATTTAAAGATGGTGATGTTTAAATCTAAACAAGATCATCAACCTCATGATCCATGAAGATTACTACAACTTAAAAATGATTTACTACACATGTGTGATCTTTATGAGAAGTAAACACCATGATTTAACTTATAATCATCTTAGAAAGTTCAGTAAACAAAGGAAATTAAAGTAGAAATAATGATTTGAAGGTGTAACTAAAAATGCTGACTTAAAGGTTCTAATAAATGTATAAAAAAATCTCATTGTTTTTAAGAAAAGTAGTAAGAATATATTTACAAAGATCATGGAAAATAAGGTGCATAAGTTGTAAACAAAGTGGTATGTAATCTTGAGTTGTTAATAGATCTTGATTATGGGTTTAAACTTGATTTAAATACGTTTCTGAAATGTGGAAAACGCCATAGTTTAAGGGAAACTATGGAGAAATTTTCTAAAAATCTAATCGCGTTTAAAGACTAATTAACGGGGTGATTAACGGGATTAAACGCGATTAGTGACCTAAACCGTCATTAAGGAAGTTTTAATGACAAAGGTTAAACCCTAACCATCCAAGAGTTTAACAAGTGTGTATATATATTTTTACAAGTTAAAAATAAGTAATTCTTTTATATTATATATATACTTGTGGGAATAAAAAATATATTATATATACAAATTTTCTCACCAAAAGTTATGTGAAAATACATGTGTATGAATGTGTATGTATCTAGAAGTTTATGGTATATACCACAAAATTCCCTAACTATACAAATACTTCAAACACTTGAAGGATTACTAAATGTAGATAACATAAAGCACATACACTTTTACAATATGTCGATACAATGATCGGACAAACCGAACAATGCGGACGATGGGAGAACGTACAGGATACACCGACGGGTCATCGACCAACAAACAAATCGCCAACATGAAGAGTTAATATGACGCTGGGCGATCTTCGACACGAAAAGGTATATATTAAACGACAACGACGAAATGTATAAAAATGATATATTTTAGACACTCAACGAATATATGTATTTATCGATGACAAAATCCGGAAAGTTAAGATGTATAATAATTACTAAGTGTTTAATAAAAGTATATAAACATAATTTCAAAATCTTTACTTAGTAAAAAATACCAAGTGTAAGATTATAAGCATTTGGGCTCGTGAAAATTAATACACATGTAGGTTACACACGTGTACGAACACCGAATTCGATAAGTACTACGGAACGCAAAACTGTGAGTTCATGTCCCTCCTTTCAATTATTTCAAAGTTTTGTTTTAAAACTCGTGGGGAAATACATGTCATAACAAAGGGTATGTTAGCTATGGGATTAGATGATAACACGATCAACGTGCGTAAGTAGGATGATGACAAGAGTAACCATTAATCACTTAGTGACCAAAGTGCAAAAGGTATAGATCTATCGAGTTTGAGACGCGCTCCACTCCTGGTTTGTTAACCCTTTAGGAGTGCTTTTGTGATCCCAATTGATGTGAAGAGTTGTCTTGATTTGGTTACTTACTTATGGCACATATGTCAAGGTGCTCGCTACACACTGATAGATCCTTAAACTCCATGAATGCTAATAACATACTCAGATTTCATTATTGGATTTCGAGCACGACATTTTATGAGAAAACAATAACTACATGAACTCACCAACTTTTGTTTACTTTTTAAAATTACATGTATTTTAGGACACAAGACTTGAGCTAGTGATACACTTCGGGATATGGGAAATGACATGACAACAAATGCCACATTTTGGAGGATTTGCCTCTTATATCCCAACCTCGTATGGCTATATAGGAGTCAAAACCTCATTATGCACTTATGATGAAATTAATATTTTATTTTGAAGTAATGTATGTCAAACTGTGACATTGATGACAAAGTGAAAACTATGAAATTACTTTTGGTATATATCAGTATGGCATCATTGTTAGTTTATACTTGTTTACTTGATTAAATTCAATGATTACCTCATAGTCACATGCTTGCACTTCCGCTACGACGAGGGGGTGACATTTTAAGGGAATGATCTTGACTTGAGTTTCTTTTACACCTTCTCCCATTGGCTTAAAATTTTCAAGAATGTCACACTCATATGACTAGGTAGGTTTTAATTGGTATTTCTCAATCTCCTCAAAGGTTAAGGATCCTGTTGGTCTTTCTAAAACAATTTTCTTACCATTTAATTCAGTGACTTTAATTTCATGACCAGCTAAGTTTGTTAGAATAATTTCAAGCACCCCACAATTATTTACAACAGTCTTTTATGAAACTTGGTCATGTTTTTCTAAAACCTACACCATATTTTACATTGTTTTTGATTTGTAATTCTAATATTAGCTCATAACCTTTGCAAAATTCTACCCATTTCTCACATGTGATTTGGGTAGATTCCAACTCCTTTTTACAACTTTGATATTTTTCTATCATAGTTTGAAGTTGGTCCTTGGTTATGCTAGATTCATGTTTGAGACAGCTGATTTCACTATCCTTTTCAAACAGGTTTGATTTAACTTTTTTGTAAGTTTTTCAAACTGAATTTCATCATTTAAGATCTTGTTTCTAAGATTTTCATTCACCTCTTTAATGTTAGCAAAAGTAATAATCCATTGGTCTAAACATAAGTCTTTAAGGACTTGAGGTGATACCTTAGCAGCAGCCATCATGGCACAATCACATTCTCCTTCACACACACTAGAATCCCATGGGTCAGACAGAGGTTTTACCATTTCTTCAGCAATCTTTTCTTTACCAACAATTTCTTTAGTAACAACTGTTGTAACATCTGTTTCAATATTTTCATAAACCTCATCAATATTGGACACTACTTCCTCATATTTATTCTCCTCCAAAATAGTGTCTAGTGCTATAAACAAAAATTTTCAGTTTTCTTACCAATTTAGCAACTAGAGCAAAATTTTCATCAGGGAGTTCCTCAGGTAAGCTACTCCAATTAACAAAGCCTTGTGTAAAGAAGCTATATTGATTGGTCTCTGTGTGAGCAGAGGTTTGTGTAGCTTGTGGTGGAGGTTGCACTTGGACATGAGGAGCTGGGGCTTGAACATATTGTATCTGAGGAACAATGGTTTGGACATACTGAATAAGAACAATGTTTACAGGGTGTGCAAAATGAGCAGTGTTTTGCATGTGAGGTCTAGGACTTGGATGTGTAATTAAAGGGCCATTTGTTTGGCTTCTGTATTCTCTAGAAAAATGACCTAGCCTATTACACTTATAACATTTGATCTTTGGCTTATCCAATCGAACTTCTAAACCCCCATGCAACCCTGGAAACTTCCTACCAGTCTTCTTGTGAAACATACTAGTCTGAACACTTAGCAAGGCCAACTGATTTAAAATTTCAATTTCTTCCAAATCAATAAGATCAAAATGTTGAAGATCATTTAACTCAAAAGATAAGTTATCAGATCTTGATTTTCCCCATTTGCTGCAAAAGCATAATTGGGTGAGTAAGAATCAGAGTTGAAATTTCCACCAGATGTTATATCAATAAAATGATCAAAACTCTGATCCTTACACACCACCAGAGGTTTCTTCTTGAACAAAAAGTGCCGGAGTACCAAAAGCATAGCTATCAGCAACTTTTCCTGACTCTTGTAGCTTCTTTTTCTGGTTAACTCTCTCTCATAAGTGAGAAGCCTAGCATGAAGCTGAGTCAAACTCATCTCCTTGAACCCAACAACGGTTGTAGTTACAAAAGCAATAGTGTCCCATTTTTCTGGTAATGACCTTAGAAATCAGCTATTTAGGGTTGAATTAGGATAATTAACATTTACCAGTTTTAATTCACTAACTAGACAACTAAACATTTCAAACTGCTGAGTTAATAACTCTACTTTAACATGACAAAATGTTTCATACTGTTGGTTCAAAACTTCACGATTGTTTTCAATAACCTCCTCTGTCCTACCGAATTGTTCTTTCAATCATCCCACAATTCATTTGCCCTATTGCAATGCAACAGGCCAACACAGGTGTCATTTGGCAAAGTTGTAGCAAAGATGCTAAATGCCTTTGCATCTAGATCGATTTTCTGAAAATCTTGCTCGGAGTAGTTTTAAGGATTCCTTGGAACTTGAACTTTTGGGTCTTCAATACTCGGTACCATCGGAACATGAGATTCGAACATAACCAATTTCCAGCAACTCTTATTTTGTTGTGCAAGTATGTGACCCATCCGTCTTTGCCATGTATGAATGAATCATTCGACTTCCGCTTCTACTCCGTTCTTAATAATATCGACCAAATTAGTTCTATTTCTACTGAAACTTCCTTCTAATACTGCTGGTTCTTGGACTCTCAGTTCTGTCAAACGTTTTTGTAAAAAAATCAGTTTTTTTGTTCATCAGTGTTGATTTTCTTAATACCAATAAACTTTTTCTCGTAACAGTCATGGATAAAGTGATGTCATAACTCGATATGCTTCGTTTTAGAGTATTGAACCCGACGTGTTAAGAAACTATAAAACCATAGTCTCTCATATGTTTTTGTATCCACAAGATTTGCGAACAACAACTGGTAGTAGAAACGTATTCGCTTCACAAGTCGAGAGAGCGACCGTGGTTTGTTTCTTACATTGCTACGTTACCAAAGTTGTACCAAAGAACCGGCAACTAGCAATTGCAGATTTAGAATGGATTTTGCAACACCCAAAGTCAAAGTCGGAGTAGCCTTCCAGATTGAAATCGTTAGTGCGAGGGTACCACAAGCCGGTGCTTGGAGAACCCTTAAGGTATCGTAAGATCCTCTTAACGGTCATTAGGTGAGATACTCTCGGACTTGACTAGTAGCGTACACATGATATCCGGTCACGATGACGGTATAGAGTTTTGTCTATCTTCTCTCCAGTTGAATCTGGTCTGATGCCATGATTCTGAGCTAATGAGGTAGACATCGGGGATATGTAAGACATCCTGAATTTTTCCAAAACATCGTTCACATACTTTGTTTGATGTATGAAGATCCCGTCAGGTAGTTGGTCTACTTGAAGTCTAGAAAGAACTTCGTCCCCCCATAGAACTCATGCTAAACTTTTTCTTCATGACTCTTTCAAAATCTATGTACAATGCATCATTCGTTGAACCGAATATGATATAATCCATGTAGATTTGTACAACTAATATGTGGCCGCCTACTTCTCGCAAGAAGAGAGTGTTGTCTAGTGTGTCTCTAATAAAACCGTTATCAAGGAGATGTGTGAAAGCGTCTCATACTAGGCTCTCGGCGCCTGATGTAAGTCGTACAACGCTTTATCGAGTAAGTATACTTTGTCTTTATGAATCAGATCGACGAACCCTGGTGGTTGGCTGACATATACCTCCTCCTTCACCTTGTTGTACAAGAATGCTGACTTGACATATAATTGGTACACCTTGAATCCTTTCCATGATGCGAATGAGAGGAAGATTCTGATTGCTTCTAATCTGGCTACGCGAGCATAGACTTCGATGAAATCTATTCCTCCTGCTGACAAAACCCTTGGACAACGAGTCGATCTTTGTTACGCACAATCACACCTCTATCGTCCCCTTTTGCATTTGAAGACCCATTTCGTGTTTATTTTCTTGTGTTCTTGGGGTAGATCAACGGGTTTCCAAACTCCAAGTTTTTCGAATTGAGAGAGTTCCTGCTTAATGGCATTTACCCATCTTTCCTACGTAAGTGCTTCCTTATATGTTTTTGGTTCTACCTGCGAAACAAAACATTTGAGTGAGAACCTATTTTGTAAAGGTGCCACTTTCGAGTAAAAACAACTAAAACGCTAATTGATTTGATGTCCGGTTATAACACCACTCTGTAATTCTCCAATGATAAACTATGGTGGATGGTTTGACAGTGTTCTTGGCATAACTTCGTTGGATATACTCACTTCTTGTTGTAAATTTGTTATATTATGTTCAACATTCTAATTAACAGTAGAAGTTTCATTCTAAGCACTCGTTCCTTCAGTTTGGTTGTTGAGTAAACTTTCAATCTGAATTTCATCATCATCAGAAATAGATCCATCTTCGTCGTATGTTGGTTCAGCTTCAGATTCATAGTCATCCGGTTGATCAAAACTGGGAGCTTGTTCATTCACCTCTGGTTCGACTTTGGGTTCATTTGTTCCAGCGGTCTGTGGTTCAAGATGTTGAGTAATCGAACCTGCTTCAACATCATGTGTGCCAACGTGTGTCTATGTCACAACAATTGGTCTTGGAACTTGATCTTGTGCAAAATATTGTTGATGCTGATACAGCATAGCAAGTTCCTCCTCTGATGATTCAGTTGCCAGACCGAAAGAATTCAAGAGACCTTCATAATCAAACAGCCAAGGATCTCCCGGTTTCTGTGTCGGAGATGTGTATTTTTGACAATCTATGTGTTGAGCCTGGATAACCCAGCTGATGCTAGGAAGATAAACTCTCTTTAGCGGACTAGCATACCCCACAAAGAACCCTTCTAAAGATTTAGCCCCAAATTTGCCGTCCGGGTCAATTACTGTACATGGCGACCAAAACGGTTCTAACCATTTCAGATTCGGCTTTTGTTGGTTAAGCAGCTCGAAACATGTCTTCTTATGTCCGTTGACCGTCAATACTTTGTTTAATGTGTAATACGTAGAAGCCATAGCTTCGCTCTAGAAACTTACGGGTTATTTTGAATTAGCGAGCATGGTGTGTGCAGTCTTTATCAGCGTTTTTTTTCTTTCTTTCAGCTACTCCATTCTACTGCGGAGTATATGGAGCGCTAAACTCATGTAGAATTCCTTTGTCGTTGTAGTACTCTAAGTTCTTGTTATTCTTAAATTCGGTTCAAGTGTCACTTCGAATTCGTCTAATCGGTAAATGGCACAGATTTTCTAGTTTCTTGAACAAGATCATCAGACTGTCGAACATTTCGTCATTACTTTCTAGGAACATCACCCAAGAAAACCTCGAGTATTCATCGGTAATAACTAGACAGTATAGATCTCCTAAAATACATCATACATTCACCAGCCGAAGAGATCGATATGTAGCCTTTCTAGTGGAAGCTTTATCGAATTAAGAAGCTTTCTTGGATGTGACTTCTTTAATTGCTTGCCATTCTTGCAGCTGATACAGTCATCATTCAAGTGAATTTTCTTCAAGTTGACATCGTCCACTAGCTCGTTGTGTACTAGAAAGTTCATCTTTCGGAGATAAATGTGTCTCATTTTTCTGTGACACAATATAGACTCTTTCTCTATCATATTTAAAACAAAACATTGGGCTATTTTCGTTCTTGTAGTTGCAACACTCATTTCTAAGACAAATAGATCGTTTTCACAAGGAGCACGCATTAAGATCCATTCTTCCAGTATTTTGAACCCTGGCTTCAGAATCAAACTTTTTTTATCAGAGAAGTGCGTGGTGAACTTCTTATCACAGATTTGCGAGATGCTGAGTCGATTATTCTCCAAATCGGCTATGTAATTGACTTTTTCAAATGACACCATTTCATTGGTTCCCTGCAAACCCGACATAGCCTCCTCTTATATGTTTGACATCATATAGCAATGCTAACATCCCTGTCATGTGTCGGGATGCTCCGCTATCCATAATCCACTTTGATATGATGGATTTGGAAGCCCCTACACATGTTTCAAAAATATTACTTGAAGAGTGATACCCAAGCCCTGTTGGTCTTGGGTGGGTCTATAATTTTTGTTTTACACACACTTTCACACTTTTGTTCAACTTTTTCGACATTTACTGTTGAAACAGATTGTTTTGTCTCTTGAGAAGATTCCTTTTTCTTTATCACCCATGTTTGATTTTTAAAAATTTTTTCTTGGTGTATAATTTAGAATCTTTTTGTTCATCTTTGTTTTGATGTTTATTGGTTTCACTTCATTTATAGATTCATTGTTTGGTTTTAAGATTTGAGTTGGAACAAACATTGGTGATTTTTGTTTCAGGTTTTTTAAAGTTTTTTAACACCATAATCAGGTTTAAGATTCTTTTGTGGACACCGATTAGCAATATGCCTAACCTGATTAGATCTGAAGCAAGTCCTACTGTCTATACAACAGAGGATCCCTTAACTTGTTCACGTTGTTTCTTAAAAAAAATTCTTCATTTGATTGTTTGCTAAATTAACTTTCCTTATCACTTACTAAACATGTACCAGAATCAAAAGTCGTTTTCTTTGTAAAGTTTGATTTTCCAAACTTGTTGTAATTTTCTTACCGTATCCCAAAGTGTTTATCCTATAATAGTAATTTCTCTGTTGTTGATTAGTATAGGAGATTTTTGGTTTAGATAGTAAGATTTATCATTTTTAAAGTTGGAAAATTGTTGATCATTTATAAATTTTCAATCTCAGACATTTCAACCTAAAATAATTTGAAAACCTTTTCGACTTTGTTCATGTTCACATTCTGAATCGGAAACTCTGTATGAGAATATAGTTTATCAGATCCATTCATTATACATAATAACATTCAAATCATCATTCGAACTATACCCTGATTTTGGAATGTAATTTTTATGAAAACTATCGTCATTTTCAAAATGTGAGCTAGAACTTGTTTATCGAACTTGGATTGAGCACTTTCAAAATCAATGTATCACTATCACTTGCCAAAACATTTTCTACAACATTTTTACCCAATTCTGATTCACATTCGGATTCAGATTTGGTATAGCTTTCATCGAGATTGTCAGGCAGCTGGTCTTTCTATTCTATTTTCAATTTTAATTCTGAGACTTTTCCACCCCGTTTGGTTTCTTTTTCAAATAACTATTCCACATAAGGGATGGAACTCGATTTAACCCAAACCTTGGTTATCATAACCATACACATCTTCCCATGTTTCATCTTCCTATTGGTTTGGGGAGGATGTGATCCAAAACATAAGATGTCGTAGAATAACGATTAAGCTTTTTATCAACCCGTTCCGTTTCTATCCTAACAATACTTTTGAGCATAGAAATCGTGGCTTAATTTTGTCTGTTAGCATTACCATACAAATTTATAGCTTTGTCCAATTTATCATAGGCTTCCTTAGTTTCGTTTTAATCACTTGACAGATTATCTGTGTGTTTTTTCAACTCTTTAAATTTCTCATCTTTTTTGATATATGATTTGTGTTTTAGATCTCTATGCATTTCGTACATTGAAATTGTGTTTTAGCTTTCTCACTTTTAACTTCTTCCTCAATTGGCCGACTTTCTGAACATCTTCAGAGGTTTCATGTACCTCTTTTAATTGAGCCATCATGGCTTTCTCAGTGATCTAGGTCAACTTTTCTACATTGATTTCTTTCATCACATCTACGATCTCTTCTTATAGGTTGTTTTTTTTCTTCTTCACAATTTAGGATTTGAGAATTTCCTTCTTTGCCGAAGATGTCACACCCTGGTCATAGCGGAAGCGCAAGTTTGTGACTATGAGGTAATCATTGCATTCAATCGTGTAAACAGGTGTAAATCAACAATGATGCCATACTTATATTAATTTGCATCAAATGTTTACAAGTTTCCAAAAGTGATTCATAACTTTCCAACAGTTTCACATTGTCATCAATTTAAACTACATTACTCCATAGAAAAATATTGTTTTCATCATAAAAGCATGTTGAGGTTTTGACTCCTATATACCCATACGAGGTTGAGATATAAGAGGCAAATCCTCCAAAACGTGACATTCGTTGTCTTGTCATTCCCATTTCCCGAAGTGTTTCACCGGCTCAAGTCTTGCGTCCTGAAATACATGTAATTTTAAAAAGTGAACAAAAGTTGGCAAGTTCCTGTAGTTATTGTTTTCTTATAAAATGTCATGTTTGTAATCCAGTAATGAAATTTGAGTAGGTTATTAGCATTCATGGAGTTTGAGGATCTATGAGTGTGTTGTGAGCACCCTGACATATGTGCCACAAGTAAGCAACCAAACCGAGACAACTTTGTCATCATTGGGATCATAGAAGCACTCCTAAGGGGTTACTAACCAGGAGTGGAGCACGCCTCAAACTCAGTAGATCTATACCTTTTGAACCTTGGTCACTAGATGATTAATGGTTTATATTATCATGATCCTACTAACGCACATTTGATCGTGTAATCATCTAAACCCATAGCTAACATACTATTTGTTATGACATGTATTTCCCCTCGCTGGTTTTTAAGAACAAAACTTTGAAATAATTGAAAGGAGGGACATGAACTCACAGTTTTTGCGTTCCAAATGCCGTACTAGTGAAATTCGAGTGTCCGTACACGTGCGTAACCTACATGTGTATTAACTTTATTAGACACCTAGGTCTAGTTGGACCACATACAAGTTGCTTATCTTGAATTCTTGATGTGTATTTATTTATCATATTAGAACAACTTTAATGTTATTATAGTGTTGGTAGTTCGTTTGTTCGATTATTATTTATATACATATATTTCACACACACATACATATATATATGTGTGTGTGTGTGTTGTCATTATTAGATTGTGTGTGAACGGGCCTCGCCCTTCATATGTCCTCGTGCCTTACACGCGTGTCGATGGGCCTAGCCCATGTCTTTTGTTAATGGGCCTAGCCCATGTCATTATGTCATTGGGCCTAGCCCATTTCTTTATGTGATTGGGCCTAGTCCATGTAATTATGTGTTTTGGCCTACCCCATGAAATTATGTGATTGGGCCTAGCCCATGTAGTTATGTCATTGGGCCTAGCCCATGTATTTTATGTCTTTGGGTCTAGCCCATGTATTAGTGAAATGGGCCTAGCCCAAAGTTAATTACCCAAGTCCATAAGTATGTATTCTTGCATTTTTATAATTTCCATACATGTTGTAGTTTATAAGTATTCTATTATACTTATATAAAATCTCTTGGAACTTTTATGTATTTCAACTTCTCGGATTTTGGTTATCGGTAATATATATTCGTTAAGCGTCTAAAAATATATTATTTTAGATGTGTCGTCATAGTCATTTAATATATATATTTTCGTGTCGAAAGTCGCCCAAGTGTCATAGTAGTTCTTCATGATGGCGATATGTTCGATGATCAATGGTGAAACGGTGTATTGTATAAATTTGACCATTGTCCGAATAGTCCGCTCGTCCCATTATTTGTTTCAAGAATTGTGAAAAGTGTAACTATGCATGTAATACCTGGCAACTTTCAAGTATTTGATGTGTTGCATTAGTTATGTATTTTTTATTTAACTTGTATACCCTAATGATTCTAGATACATCCATAGAAATACAAATGTATTATCCACACACTTATGATGGTGATAAAGTATATACACAATTTTTTTATTCCCAAAAATATATATGTAATAAATAATACTCATTTTTAACTTGTAAAAATTTGTATATGTATTTATTAAATCCTTGGAAGGTTAGGGTTTAACCCTTGTCATTAAAACTTCCTTAATGACGGTTTAGGTCACTAATCGCGTTTAGCCCCGTTAATTACACTTTATTCGCTATTAGATTTTTAGAAAATTTCGCCATAGTTTCCCCTAAACTATGTCGTTTTCCACATTTCAAAAACATATTAAAACCACTTTCTCATTTCCCAAATCATCGTTAATTCATCAGGTTCATCAAAAATCATTTTTCCAAGTAATATGCACATAACTTTTCTTCAATATTTCACGAGCTTTTACACATGAGTTTTTTATACAAGCTTGTCCTTATATATTTTTATACTCTAAAGCCTCTAAAAATTCCATATCTTTTAAGATTATCAAAACACCAAGATTTTCATGGACAACTTTTATAACCATTTTTATATAACTTGTTTTATGTAAAAAATCAACTTCACTAGCTTTCAAGATCCAACTTTCAAGTCTCATCATGTATCATACATTTTAGGAACAATATCAAGACTACACATATTCAAAGCTCATGAACTTGAGGATGATGATCTTACATGATTTGAACATATACATGTTTAAATCACATTTTTAAGCCTAACATAGTAAGGTCATCACTCTTGTAAAATGCTACAAAAAAATAAATAACATGATCATCATAAATCACATATTTTTATGTTGTTATTTCTTGTTATATTTTAGAGTTTTTGGATGATTCTTTGAAGATGTTCAAGATGAAGATTACATGTACTTTTGAAATCTACATATTATAAGAACTTGAAATCATAAATAAGTGAACTTACTACTAACTCATAGACAAGGGATGGTTCAAGATTAAGATGATTGTAAGAAGATGAAGATCAAGATGATGAGAAAGCTCCAAAGAAGGCCCTAACGATCCTCCATCCTTGCAAACCCCATACGTGACCTTGTGATTGCTTGAATGTGAGTATAATATGGTGTTTTAGTGTGTTGTATGGTGGTGTTAGGTTGGCGTATGTGAGCCGAGAATGGGGGAGTTGGTTGAATTTTTGAAGTGAAAGTAATGAGAGAAAGGATGGTGATGATGTGTAGTTATAATCATATGAATCTTCCAAAGTCAAGAGAAATCTTCATATGCCATACCTTCGTCGTCTTATCAAATCAAGCAAGTGGTGGATCTAGGAGGACCCACCAAAATCGTGAGCATGAAGGGGGAGAGGTTAAGTGTAAATTTTTATTATCACACATGTTTAAATGTTAGATATTTAGGTGTTTAACTTTATAATAACTAGGGGTTGGTCTTGCATCATTAGGGAGTAATTAGGGTTTAGGATGTTAAGTAATAATAATTAGTTCCCTTGACTAGTTGGTATTACTTTTGGATGGTAAATATTCCACTAGTTCTCTCATGGGATCGATACCGGTTGATATACCGAATATATTATTTAGTACTAGAAGCTTTAGTTTTAATTTACCATAAGTGCTATGGCGTTTATTTAGGATACTTTTGATATCAAAATATGGTTAACTAGCTCGCTAGTCTAGTACATGTTGAGTTTAAGTGGTAGAAACACTTTCCGTTTCGTTAACCGTTCGGTAACAACACTTCTATATTATACCGACAGACAATTCCACAAATTGAAATTCTGGAACAATGAGATGTATCAAGGGGTTTGGATCCCAAATAATGCTTAACTAGCTCTCTAGATTAATGTATAAGGCTATCGGGTATTGAAATCTTCGTCGGTTCGACAACCGGTCGTTTTCTGGTCAAATTGTGCACTGCTTGTTGTAATACCGGAAACGACGTCTTTTATGCATTTTTTATATCCTCATATTGTATTAAGGTGTTTTCCATTATTCTGTTATAATTCTAGAGTCCCAGAAATGCCGAATTAGGGTTGCAGATGAATTGAAATTGTTATATTTATAGCCGAAATGAATAATTTTGTAATTTAAGCGTTATACTTGAAAGTCGTGTATTATTGCAAGATGTGTTCCCACATTAGTATTTTCATGTATATATGGACTTAGTTATGTCATTCGTATATTGTTATTCATCATTCTGTTTTGTTTTAGCAGTTTTGCTGACATGAATAGTGTAACCATGAATAGTGCGCCAACACTTTCTACTAACACTGTTAGGACATAATTTGATTTGTTTCATGTCGTGACGGAAACCAATATATACTATAGCTTGTTTAACTTGTCCTGTCACTGTTATATAATGTACGACTCAGTTACGTAATCAGATTACGATAAAATGCATCAGATTATGTACTAAAAATAGTGATTAGATTGTACGGAATTACCGGTTATTTGCCGTTTGTCACATATTCCCCCTGTTAAAAAGAATTTTGTCCAAAATTCACTTTGATGCGTCCTCTAAAGGAGTCTTCTTGAATAAGTCGGGGTACTTTGTCTTGATTTGATCTTCATGTTCCCGAGTGTACTCGGGTCCGTGTCTGGAGTTCCAGCAAACTTTGACTAGTTTGATTCGACTTCTCCTTGTCTTTTGAACTTTCTAGTCCGTAACCTCAACGGGTTCCAGCGTAAACTAGAGCTTGTCATCAATATGAATTTCATCCGATGGGATGATAACCGTGTCATTAGTCGGGCTTTCTTGAGATCGGACACATGGAAAGTGTCTTGAACGTTTTTTAGTTCTTCTAGCAATTTTAACTTGTAAGCTACGTGTACCAACGTTTGCCAGAATTTCAAAAGTTACAATGTATCTCGGGTTTAGTTTACCACGCTTCGCGAATCAAGCTACGCCCTTCCAATGCGAGACTTTTAGTAACGTTTTGATATGCTCGTCGATTTTGAATATTTTGTCTATGGTTTCTTTGACTAGTTCGAGACTAACGAACTGTTTGTCACCGAATTCTGCCCAACATAGCGGAGATCAGCACTTTCACCTGTAAAGTGCTTCAAATGGCTCGGCCTTAATACTGGTGTGATAACTGTTGTTATAGGAAAACTCTAGCAATGGTAATGAGTATCCCAGTTTCTGCCCAAATCCATCACACAGGCACGAAGCATGTCTTACAACGTTTGGATGGTTCACTCGCTTTGACCATCGGTTTGTGGATGCAAAGCCGTGCTTAGATCTAAGCAAGATCAAAATGAAGCTTGAAATGATTGCCAAATCCACCACACAAAGCGACCATCTCTATCTAAGATTATCGAGACTTGCACTCCATGATGTGCCACGATTCCTTAAGATAAAGTTCAGCTAACTTCTTGGTACTGTCTTTCTCGCGGATTAGTAAGAAGTGAGCTGACTTGGTTAACCGATCAACGATAACCCAAATCATGTCATGACCTCGTGAGGTCCGGGGTAGTTTTGTAATAAAATCCATTGAGATCTGTTCCCATTTCTAAACAGGGATCTCAGGTTGTTGTAATAGATCAGATGGTTATGGGTATTCGGCCTTGACCTTTGCACAAGCTAGGCATTTCCCCACATGTATCGAGTATTTTAACTTGTGTGCTTTATCTAGTACCAAGTCTCATAGACCGCCAAAAGAGGGAATCTAGATCCTTCCCATGAAATAAATGTTTCATCTTTGTTTGGTTCCATTTGTTTCTCCATTCCCTATAATGATTCCGCTTGAATGTTTTCTGGTTTTAGAGCTTCTTGTTGTGCATCGTGCACTTAAGTCGTAAAGTTTGTCTGAATTGTCATTTCTAAAGCTCGTACTCATAGAGTTTTGACTCTTTCTTTCCGGCTAAAGGCATCTGCCACTACATTTGCTTTGCCCGAGTGATACTTGATCTCATAGTCATAGTCATTCAACAATTCTACCTAACGCCGTTGGCGCATATTCTGTTCATTTTAATTGAATATGTGTTGAAGACTTTTATGATCTGTGAATATGGTACACTTAGTACAATACAAATAATGACGCCAGATTTTTAAAGCAAATACCATTGCGCCTAGTTCTAGGTCATGAGTTGTGACAACCGGCAAAATAATGGTAATTTATGAACAACTAAACATCTTGATTATACAGTTAATTGCATTCGTTATGACTTAATTAATGCATGATTAGGTCACGTAAAGTCTAGCAATTATAGGACATGGTTAAATACGTCAAATAACATTGTTATATTCGAATATGTCCAAATATGTTGCAAAATGCTGAAAACACTATTCACTGAAACACACTATTCATGCCAGCAGGTTTTCAAAACTGTCTGAATGAGCAACGAATGGCACCAAAGCATTTATGGATGAAATACAAATAAAAATCCCTAATTAGGGACATTAATACAAAAACAATTTAACTTTCTGGAAAACACGTGTTTTTAAAATTCGTCCGAATCGCGCTAGAATATAACTAAGTAAATTGTCTGAAGGGCCAAAACTCAACATTTTAAGGGTCATAGGATTTGTATATTATGTTATACACCCTAAATAAGCTTGAGGATATCAACGGAATATCCTAAAAATAAGCTTCCGGTAATATACCATAACTGGCACAACTTGTCCGATATTTGTCCGACAAGCTAGTAAGAAGCATTCTTGCCATCCTAGCATCTAAACGAACCAACCAATGAACTAGTTAAGGTTATTTCATGTCCGAAACAAAATTGGTGGTACCATATAATAAGTCGAGACATCGTTTCCGGAATAAAAGCACATCTTCCATATATTGTCCCAAAGTGACCTGACGACGGAACTAATCATATTTTTAACATCTGAAACCAACACCAACCATTTAATGAACTAGCTAGACATCGTTTGGCATCCCGAACCTAGTCGTAACACTAATCCCCCATAAGAATCCCCCCTCATTCCCTTAACTACCCACATTTACAAATTATTATACATGTAAACATTTTAAAAAATATATATAAAAACCTAATTACACCCCCCCCCCCCATGGTTTTGTGTGGGCCCCAAGCACACCCCAACTTAGTGATGGCAAAAATAAGAAAGCATGGTGTAGAGATTTGTGATTGACTTGATGAATGATGATCATGATTTATATATCTAACACCATTCTCCACATTATCATTCATACACTTCAAAAAAAACAAAACTCATCTCCTTCTCCGCTTCATCCCACGCCACCGTCAAACACCACCATACACCACCATTAAACACCTAAAAATAAGCCTTTTCAAGTCATTGTAAGATGGTTTACCTCACTAATTTTTAAGCTTGTTATTATATGTAGTTTATATAAACAAATGTTCATCTTGAATCCAACAACAAAACCATGCTTATAAACACTAAACTCACCATAAAAATATACTAAATGTGATGTACATTATGTTGATTATATTGTTATATGATAGATGATGTTTATTCTCATGATAGATTATGTTAAAGTAGGAAGTTATATGGTTGATCTTGTGTGATTTATACTAGTAATAATGATCTAAACATTCTTGTGTTTAGATCTTAACAACATCATCAACCACATAATCCTTGAACTTCATTTAAAACTTGAAAATGGTCTATGACTAAGATGACTTTTATAAAAATTAAATCTCATGATCTACACTAAAATAGTGTTAAAAAGTGTTATCTTGATGTTGTTAAAATATAGTTAAAGCTCTATATAAAGTGCAAGGATCATGTGTGGATTTAGTGTAAATGTTACATGCAAAGTTTGAGCTTGAAACTTGATTATGATTAAAGGGTTTAAACATGTTTAAAATACGTTTTCAAAACCTGGAAAATGCCATATTTTAGGGGAAACTATGGCGAAATTTTCTAAAATCTTAATCGTTATTAAAATGTGATTAACGGGGTGATTAGCACGGTTACCCATGATTAGTAACCTTACTCGTGATTAGACAAACCCTAATGACAAGGGTTAAATCTTAACCATCCAAGAGTTTATATAAACTTCAAAAGATATTTTTTTAGTAAATAAAAGTGGGTAAAATTTATAAATAAAACAATAAATATAATCTTGAGAAATTTATATACATATCTTTCAAATGCCTTATTTGGTATATATTACTTGTATAATATGTGTATGTACTAGTGTTAGGAAGGATACACACATTTAAAAACCGTTTCACTTGGAAAAAATACACTAAATGTATACACATGAACCTCATCTATATCATAATCACAAACGAACAATCGGACAAAGGAAGAGCGGACGAACAGACGTCGAGTGAATTGATTCACAACCATAAGTATTAACAAGACAATATATACTTTTGGAACCGACGCAAAATATATAATAAACCCTCTATTGAACAAAGCGTGTCATCATCGGTAATGACCATTCTAGCATCTCGACCCAGAGCGTGCATACATTGCGGACATTGTTTCTTTGGACACGAAAATAAGTATCTATTTGGTTACTACGACAAAACTCTAAAAGTATAAGCTGATATATGTTATCCCTTATAAAAATCCGGAAAGTATAAGGTAAATATTCCTAAGTGTATTTTTACACACAATTATACAAGTATAATTATAAAAAACGCTCAAAATACACCTGAAGAATTGCAAGAATACTTGGACTTATAATGGGCTAGTAAAAGCCCATTTATATAATAAGTTAGGATGGGCCATTAATACATCAGTTGGGCTGGCCCATCATCATATAATACATCAACTTAGGCCCACCCACATGACTTAAATGGGTTGGGCCCATTGATACATAATTCTTTTGGGCTAGGCCCAATTATACAAAGACACCAAATAATACAATATAAAAATACGTATAAATACAGTATAAATAACCAATAATACAGTATAAAAATACGTATAAGACCCAATAATACAGTATAAATATACGTATAAGACCCAATAGTACAGTATGAAAAAACGTATAAATACAGTATAAATACTAAATAGTACAATATGCAAATACGTATAAATATAGTATAAATACCCGATAGTACAGTATACAAATACGTATAAATAAAGTATAAATACCCAATAGTACAATATACAAATACGTATAAATACGGCATAAAATACCAAATGGGGCGGTATACAAATATAAGTATGAATACGGTATACATACACGTATTAAAATACATAAGTACATAGTGATGTACTCAAATACACTTGTTGAAGTGTACTCACGCAAAGAATGTCGTACAAATACATCAACGTATATACGATGTTCAAAATAAATATTTTTAACACTTATAATTAGAAAAGGCATTCAACATGAAGAAGGAATACTCATACTTAAACCGAACACGTTGTTACGTTTGAACAAGGTTCACTAGACTCAAGATGTATATATTTTGAGAAAATATACATATATCACACATAACAAACGTAAACCGTGCGTGGCACAGAGACTCTCATGGGCTAGGCCCACTCATACCGTGCGGATCACGGAGACTCAAATGGGCTAGGCCCATTTTCACTTGTGCGAGGCACGAAGACTCACGAAGGGCAAGGCCTGTTCGTACACTTAATGGATATGAGAAATATATATATATATATATTAAAACAAAAATACGAAACAAATGCCAACATATTTAAAATAGGTAAGGGATCCAAATACTTAACTTATACAATAACGTTCAAGATGAACAACGTGTTCACATTTAACATTAACTCAAGTGTCTATTGAGTTAGAGCACTTGTAGATTGTTACGCGCTTTTGGGATACCCGAATTGCTAGCATATATATACAGACGCAAACCAGTGAGTTCATGTCCCCCTTTTCTCTTAGATGTTTTCGGTTTATAACTCTCGGGGGGAAATAAATATTTTCGATGGTATGGTTTAGCTATGGAATGGAATAGTAGATCAAGTGCGAGTAGGGTGTCTCTTAAATGCCACTAATTTTTATAAGACCGCGGAACAAGAGTGGTAGATCTATCGGGTGTAGCGAGCCCCACTCATGGGTCCTTGTGTGGCCGCATTTAGTGCTTTTGTTGTTCGAGCCAGGTGGACCGGAAGAAATCATCTAGGGTTGACTACTTCCTATGTCGTAACACATATTAATGTTCTTGCAAAAAATTAATGATCATCAAGTTCATTGACGCTTTACATACCACATATTTTCATATACAAACTCTCAAACGGTTTTAAGTTTCATTTGGTGCGCACACAAAACGCATGAACTCGCTAACTTTTATTGATGGTTTCAAACTTACATGTATTTCAGGAAATTGAATTGGATCTTGGGGCAGTTTGTTACGAAGTTTTCCAGGTTACAAGTAGTTTATGTCATCCGTATTTTGAAGGGTTTGGTCTATATATTCCGTCTTCGGACGGAATATAGGATGCAAAGCCTTAATGTTCAAAAGTTATTTTTGTACACCCCGACCGCGTAAAACAACGAAGCACGATGGAAACGTCAGAGAGTCATGTCACAGAACCATTGTTTCACAACTCATGGAATTTAAAATATTGTTTTATTAAGTTAAATGTTTACATTGTCTTGGGATAAACAGAATCAACACATAAATAAATTCTCTTTCATGTTTTAAGTCACTAAGGCCCGCGTCCATTCCTACATGAGGCATGCATCATATTATCAAGCATTGACTCCTGAAAAAATATGTGAAAAGAGAGTCAGCATAAAAATGCCGGTGAGTACATAGGTCTTGTGAGTGTGTCAAATTCGTGGCTTTGTATACATATTGCAACACCTCGTCCGACTACAAGAGTCATTAAGTGAAAACTAAGTATCAAAAGTGTTTGATATTGCAATATAATTAATCAACTAAAACAAGTTGGTTAGAGTTGTGAAAACCGTATAGCCATGAATCTTGACCAAAACGTTTCTTTTGTAAAAACCATGTAATAGATTGATTCAAAAGAAAACTTCGTATGGTTTATATCTTTAAGTGAAATCATTGCGTGGCATTGTTTAAAACCATTTGTCCGTGTTATAAATCATTTATCCGTGTTATAAACCATTCGTCCGTGTTATAAATCAATCGTCCTTGTCATAAACCAATTGTCCATGTCATAAACAAATCTTCCATGTTTTTAATTGTGAAAATTGTTGATCATTCTTTAATGAACACATTCACACGTGTGTTGTCTATACCATAAAGGGTATCTTTAATAGACCTCCAAAGGGTCTCTTTAACTATACTAACAAATCAACAAAATGATTTATTAATCAGAAACTGTTTTTGTCATTACCTAAACTTCCACCAAAACTAGCGAATAGTCCGATAATGGGATTGTCAGTCCTCTGGTACCATAACATACTACTGGTCTGCTCGGTCAAAGCTAATGAATGTCATTCGCGTTATGGGTAACGCATCAACAAGTTGTTCACATTATTGAAATCATATTGTTTTATATATAAACCATAGACATTGCTTTTGAAAGCTTGAAAATGATTTAGCACGTATGAGTCACCCTAAAACATTTGCAAAACGTAAAAGAGGGGAACTATGTACTCACTTGGGATTGCGAAAATGTTCTTGACCAATGGAATAAACAAAGCTCAAACGTGTCCTAATGTGTCAGATAAATATGTTAGCGTGTCGAGACTACAGACGGGAGATCGGATAGAATGAAGTCTTATAAACCAAACGAGTGTTGGAACTCATGTGATCTGGTTTAACAAACTTAAAATTCTGGTCAAGACCGCTCAACTTACGACCCTAAATAAGCACTAAACTAGAAGTGACAAGTTAGACATGTCAAAATATGTCTAACTAAGTTTATAAAACTTATTTGGTATCCCAAAATAGTTTTGTCGCAAAATGCACATCATGCGCATTTTTAACCGAAACTTTGACTCGTCACTTCGACTAGTAAACGTGGTAATCAGAAGGTGAAATCGTTAGGGATTATAACCTTCGTGATTACGATCACATTGGAAAGTTCAATTGAACATTTACTGGACCAAATATGGTCAGACCCAAAAGTCAATTAGGAAGCCAAACTGTTCGACTTTTAGCTCAAAATAGCTAAAATAATGAAAGAAATAGGAAGAGTACTTACTCGTGTTGGAGAACACTTTCAGAACTCAAGATAGGAGGCTTCCAAAGGCTGGAAACGAGCTCTAAGAAGGATAGACAGAAGAACTTCAAACTTTGCTTTGAAGTGTTTTGAAGTGGTGTGGAAAAAAATGGAAGAGTCGTGGGGTATTTATAGTATTTTACGATCAAGGAGGTGATGACAAGTGTACTCAAGTGTGGATTAGTGTCCTAAAATGTATCAACACCAAAATAAGTGTGGAAAACGAGTGCTAGGTGTCAACAATTGGAGATAGGTGGCATACTTGATGAAGAAGCAAAAATCTTTATTATTTTTTGACAATTTTGTCCCTTGGACTTCTATTTTCACTAGATTGCCATTTTTAACCTCTTTAATCTAATATTTAGGTTATATAAAGGTGTTAAGACATGTGTAACTTGGATTATGCCCGAAACTGTCATGGATGTCGGTTTGTTCGGTTGTACGGTTACGCGTTTCGCAAATATTCATTAAACGCTTTAATGAACACGAAAATGATCGAAATTGTGCAACGATTGACATTTTTGCATTATCTGTTGATGCACTTTATGTCCATCACTGTGAAAATAGGCTTGTATAGAATATTGTATAGATTAGTTACGACCACACGACTCAAGTTTTGGAAGTTCCCTAAGGGGAAACGCTGGCGGATTCTCTCCCAGGAATCCTACCAGCCAGACAAGATGTATACTCTTTTGGTATGAATGAATGAATGAATGCTTACGCTGATTTTGTTTCTACTCCCTTCTTATAACACTCTACTGAATCGGTACTATCATACGCCCAAACCTCCGTCTAGAATCGTTGTCACCGGGACCAACAACTAGTATCAGAGCCACGGTACCGATTCACTCAATCTAACAGTTGATGACACTGTGCACTTGAAATTCGACGTAAAATATAAAATAATTGGACAATCCAGGGACATAATGTTAAATATATGAAACCATAGGTTGTTAGAAACTGATTTTCGACCACATCTATGCAAAAATCATCTTGAAAATCGAAGAAATAAAGATTTTGGATCGAAAGACGTATTCAGGCTCGTTTGTATGAGAGACTCTATGGCTCGTACGAAGCACCCCTCGTACGAAGTCCACCTCGTATGAAGTGGTGACCAAAAAACCAAAAAGAAGGCATCTTTTGATCGTATCGAGGAGACGAGTGCCCAGGAAAAATTTGGTGATTACAAATTTTTTTGAGATTTTAACGTCTAATTCGGTTGTTCGGGGACACCGTCTAGAGCTTCAGACTGTAGATTTGATGATATGGTCACAAAATGTTGAAGATATTGGAGTAGTCACTGATACCTGCACATAAAGTTGATCATCTGGTGTAGTGACTTTTAATGGGCCTCAACGTTAAATCCGCATTTGATCAAAACTGCAATTATGGAAAATTTTCCGCAAAATTTGGTTTTTGTGGCAAGATGCTCAAGACATCAGAATTCGCAAAAATGAGGGGGAATAAAAATTTACGTATACGTTAATATTCTGGCATTTTTTAAATTCTTGACCATGCAACAATATTTGGCTGGTTCCGACAGCATATTATCCGGAAAACACCGAGCATCGAAGTTTTATTAGTGATGAGATAAAGTTGATGTCTATTCTTCGTAAAGTGAGGTTGCATAACTGAGTCTAGGAGGAGTTGTCCATCGGATTCAGTAGTTGTGGTCACGTTGATGCCTGAGTCTTCGTACAAGCCGGTTGCACACACGATTGCTTAGTGGTACAAAGTATCCAATTTAACTCTGTAGGGCAAATGAACTGTTTTCTGGCCTAACCGCCAGAAAATAAGGATGCTTTGTGGTTTTAGTTATCATCAGGACTAAGGAGAAAGGCTATATACTTGCAATTCATAACTATAGAAGACGATATAATAAATCTTTCAGACAAAAAATTATGTGCCAGTTGCTCACAAAATAGACTATACATTTGAAGTTTCGTGATCAAAAGATGTTCAGAATTTTCAGATGATGATACAGATTGATGCTTGAGGGTTAAATACCTGATATTCGATATGGAAGTGGATGTACATACGACTGCTTATCTTTAACTCTGCAAGGCAAATGAACTGTTTTCAGGACTAACCGCAAGGAATGAGGATGTTTTATAGTTTCAGTTGCTCCATTCCAGCAGAGATAGCTATACATCTGTTACTGTGACTAAAAAGGAAGAATGTGATTCTGGTTATCAAAGAATGTTTCTCAGATTCGATGTGTACCATATAATATGATTCCAATGATGATTTGCTGCTTGAGAAGATTTTCGATTTGCTGATCAATCGTGATTATGGAAATCAGGATTTCAGATTTACACGGATGTCTATTGATTTGAAGTTTATCGTTGTGATAATTCGAAGTTTCTATTAAGTATCGGTTAGGTTTTGAAGATCAGAGGCTCGAGCATTAGAGGAGTGCACTAAACCAAACATGGATGTGGTTAAAGTCGAAATGGTGAAGCTGCATTGATTAATTTCAAGTTGGTGATTATTCAAGAAAATTTGTAGATTAAGTAAATCAGAGGAGGTCTTGAACCGTGCAAACAAAGACATGAAGATTAATTTATGGAGAAAATTATTTCAAGGGGAATGTTGCTTAAAGTAGATAATGTAAACCCGGATTATCAATCAAGGGGGAATTTGTTGACACGTTCTACGACATCGACAGATACCTGATTGAAGTTACAGAATATTCAAACATGGCTCCCAGATTTCAAGATCAAGATCAAGCTTCGATAGTGACGTCCAAGGGGGGATTTGTTGATGCACTTTATGTCCGTCACTGTGCGAATAGGCTAGAAAGAGTGTGTAATAAATATTGTATAGATTACACATGACCTAAGTGCGAACTAGAACTGGCTCGTACGATTGGCAGTGTGACTCGTACAAGTGACATTGTGACTCGTACGAGTGATAAACAGCTCTACTCGTACGAGTGATAAACATCTCACTCGTACGAGTGAGCTTATGTGGTTCATACAAGTGACATCTTATCACTCGTACGAGCAACCATTTCCACGAGCTGCTCATGTCTATATATATGTGTATGTGTTCATTGTTTGTTAAGTTTTGGAAGTTTCCTGAGGGGAAACGCTGGCAGATTCTCTCAAGGAATTCCACCAACCAGACAAGATGTATATTCTTTTGGTATGAATGAATGAATGCTTTCCCTAATTCTGTTTCAACTCCCTTCTTATAACATTCTATCGAATCGATACTATCATACGCCCAAACTTCCGTCTATAACCGTCGTCACCGGGACCAACATTGTTATCAATAATATACAAAATTTTTTATTGAATACAAAAATATTTGGATTGATACACATGGTTTGTATCTTGAATACGGGCCAACAGACTTTTGAAGTTCGATGAAAATAGTCCCTGGACTTGTATAAGCGTGTTTTTGTCATATCTAACCCTTCAAAACTTATATCTAAGTTATGTAAAGGACATTTAGGGTATGTGTAGCTTACATCCTTGTTTCATAGTGTACGTCCTGTTAAACTGATTGTGTTTAAGTGTCAGTTAACCAATTACTTCCACAAAAATTTTGAGGGTTCGAAATCGTGCAAGAAATTGAAATTGTGAAAATGTCTTTGATAATTATATAAATTACAGAAATAAAACACAAGGTTTCATTGAATACGAAGTCGTTTGTAATTGTACAATGATTGAAAAGGCACAAATATCACGGTCTCCTCTAATTTTGGAAATTTCGTTCCGAAATTTAATTAGAGGAAACTTTGTGAAAACAGATGTGGATATTTCGCTTTCATCTAATCCTCTTGTTCCCAAGTAAATTCAAGGCCATGTTTAGATTCCCAGTGAACTTTAACTATAGGTATACATCTACGTTTGAGTTTCTTGACTTCACAGTCCAATATCTCCACCGGTTTTTCGACAAAGTGCATAGTGTCATCAACGTGAATTTCGTCGAGGGGAATGTGGAGGTTTGTATTGGTAAACACTTTTTTCAAATTAGTCACGTGGGTGAATATTCCCAAGTTCATGAGGTAGCTCAAGTCGGTATGCCACCTTTCTGATTCTCTTAACGATCTTGAATGGTCCAATATATCGTGGTGCAAGTTTTCCTTTCTTTCAAAATCTAATCACACCTTTCCACGTGTATAACTTGACAAGGACGTGATCACCAACAAGTAATTCCAAGGGCTTGCGTCGTTTATCAACATAACTCTTTTGATGGCTTCTAGCTATCAGAAGGTTATCGTGAATTATCTTGACTTTGTCTGTTGTGTCGTGAATGAGTTCAGGTCAGTGAGCTGAGCTTCACCGACCTCATTCCAGCAGACAGGTGAATGACATTTTCGACTGTATAGAGCTTTGAAAGGCGCCATACTGATGCTGGCATGATAACTATTGTTGTAGGAGAATTCAACCAATGGTAGATGTGAATCCCAACTACCACCATAGTCGATCACACATGCTCTAAGCATATCCTCTAGTGTTTGAATTGTCCTTTCAGTTTGTCCATCCGTTTGAGGATGATAAGCAAGCTCAGATTAAGTTTGCTTCCCATGGCAGATTACATGGTCTTCCAAAAGTGAGATGAGAATCGAGCATCTCGGTCGGATATGATGTTCAAACGAACACGATGACGAGATACAATCTCATCTCACGAATTGCCAAAATGTGTGCTCACTTTTTAGACGACAGATGATTACCCAAATGGCATCATGACCTCTAGGTGTGCGCGGTAGTTTAGTGATGAGATCCATAGCGATGTTCTCCCACTTCTATACCGGCATTTCTGGTAGCTCCAGTAAACCAGATGGGCGCTGATGTTCTGCCTTAACTTTAAGACAAGTTAGGCATTTAGACACATACAAGGCAATGTCCTTCTTCATATTAGACCACCAATACTAGGTACGGAGATCTTTATACATTTTGTCTGCACCAGGATGGATTGAATAACGAGACTTATGAGTTTCGTCCATCAATAAGGTGCGGAGATTGTCTTGACTAGGAATCCACAAACGGTTCTTGTATTAGAGTAATCCATTGTCTTTTGTTTCGAGTTGAAGTTCAAGATTTTGTGGCAGCTCATTTTTCAACAAGCTTTGGGTCACACATGTATGTTGTGCTTGAAGGATATGTGTCTGGATATCAAATTGAACTCGAACACAATGAAATTTGACACGTTCCTTACGACTAAGTGCATCAGCCACAACATTTGCCTTACCAGGATGGTAGCGGATCTCGCAGTCGTAGTCGTTCAGAAGTTCGACCCAACGTCGTTGTCTCATGTTTAGCTCCTTTTGATAGAATATGCGTTGGAGACTTTTGTGGTCAGTAAAAACCACACATTTCATACCGTAAAAGTAGTTTCTCCAAATTTTGAGAGCAAAAACTACGGTTCCTAACTCAAGATCATGAGTTATGTAGTTCTTCTCGTGGATTTTCAATTGTCTTCAGCGCATGCTATGACTTTGTCTCTTTGCATGAGAACGCAACCAAGGCCTAGGTTTGATGCTTCACAATAGACAACAAAATCGTTGTTGTCATCGGGTAAAGATAAACAGGAGCATCATAGAGTTATTATTTCAGTGTTTGAAAGGCTTCCTCTTGTTTGGGTCCCCACTCAAAAGGTTTATTCTTCTGAGTCAAAGTGGTGAGGGGAACTGTGATCTTTGAAAAGTTCGCGATGAATCGTTGATAGTATCCAGCAAGACCAAAAATGAACGAACTTTGGTAGGAGTAGTAGGTGTACTCAAATCCCTAATCGCACTGATTTTGGTTGGATCTACATGTATACCTTGTTCGTTAACAATGTCTCCCAAATTGAACTTCTTTTAGCTAAAATTCACACTTGGAGAATTCGGCGTAAAGTTATTCTTTTTTCAGGAGTTCCATCGTTAGACGGAGATGTTGTCAATGATCGGCTCGAGACTTAGATTAAATGAGGATGTCATCAATGAAAACAATGATGAACTTGTCTAAATATGGTTTACAAACCCTATTCATTAAGTCCATGTAGACGGCAGGAGCATTCGCCAAACCAAACATGACAGTGAACTCGTAATGGCAGTATCGAGTGCGATAAGCAGTCTCGGGAATATCTTCTTGGAGTACACGAAGTTAGTGATACCCAGAACGTAGATCAATCTTTGAAAAGAAGGTTGCACTAGCTGATAAAAGAGATCATCAATGTGAAGTAGGGGATATCGATTTTTGATTGTGAGTTTGTTGAGGTCATGATAATCGATACACATACGGAAGGATCCATCCTTCTTTTTCATGAATAGGACAGCAGCGCCCCAAGGTGAAGAGCTCAGACGAATGAATCCCTTGTCTGGAAGTTCTTCGAGTTGCTTTGATAACTCTTGCATTTCAGACGGTGCAAGACGGTAAGGAGATTTGGCAATTGGGTTGGCACCAGGTACAAGGTCGATATGAAACTTAACTTGACGAATTGGGGGTAAACCAGGTAGTTCTTCAGGAAATACCTCAGGATATTCCCGAACAACGGGGATGTCCTTAATAGTTTTGCCCTTTCCTTTTTCCTCTATGACATGTGCGAAGAAGGCTACATAATTCTTTCGTAGGTAGTTTTGGGCCTGGGTACAAGTCATGAGTTTTAGGCTACTACAGGGTTTCTCTCCGTGAACTTCTAAGGTTTCGCCTGACGAAAGAAGTTTACGAACAACCTTGTCAAAACAGATCACCTCAGCATGGTGTTTTGTTAACCAATCCATTCCTATGATGATGTCAAAACTCCCGAGTATCATTGGTGTGAGGTCAATGGGAAAAAGGAGGTTATCTAGGTTTAATTGGCAACTACGAATGACATAGTCGAGCACAAGGGGTTCACCACTAGCTATTTCCACCGTTAAGGTTTAGTTCTAGGCATCGAAAGTAATGGCTCAAAGGCTAGTGATACAAAGCTTCTTTCAGCACCCGAATCGAAAAGAATAGAAGCAGGATGATTGTTAAAAATGAATGCAACATTAATCATTCGTTATCAGCACAAGCCTCATTGGCATTGATGTTGAATGTACGTCCACGGGCTGGATTTGCATTTGCGTTCACCAATTTTGGGTAGTTGTTTCTAAAGTGACCCATTCGCTATAGTTGTAGCAAGAACCACGTGGGAACGAGCATGGTTGGCTTAGGGTTGAAGAGGGTTCTAAATTGCTTGTTTTAGGGCTGAACGACAAACATTGGCTATGTGAGCAAATCTTCCACACGAGGTGCATTGACGACGCTGTAGGTGAGGTTGATGGTGACCATTGCACTGGTTGAACAATGTTGTAGTAATAGCATAGGGTTTCCTCGCAGGAGGTTGTGCTGGCTGGTTTTGGGTGTTCTGGTTGGGTTGTGCAACAATTGAAAAGTTCTCTGAAGCCTTATGCTTCTCGACTTCTTGAAAGACTCAGCTTTGTTCTCCTTTATTTTCTCTTGAGTGGTCTTAGTTGCCTGTTTCTTGTCGCCCTTGCGAAACAGTTTCCCCTTCTTGACCTAAGACTCAGTCAGGGTAGCAGCTAATTTGATAGCCTGTCAAACAGTGGTAGGGTTGCAACCAGTAACAATGTCCTGAACGTGGTCAGGCAGGCCATCGATGTACTTCTTGATTGCTTTATCCAACAGGGTGACCATGGCAGGACACATCAAGCTCAATTCTTCTTAATGGTCAGTGTAGGCACGATGCTCTCCACTATCTTGTTTAAGATTGTGATATTCATCTTCTAGTGCCCGTTGTTCTTGATGTGGGCATAATTTCCTCATAAGTAGAGCTCGAAGCTCTTCCCACGTTTGTGCCATTGTCACATCGGCACCCCTATCTCTCATCACACGATTCCACCGTGTAAGTGCTATTTTCTGGAATATACTTAATCCAAACTCGACTTTTCGCTCATCCGGGCATTGAACATGATGAAATGTGCTTTCAAGACTCTCAAACCACTGCAGGAGTCCAGTAGCTCCTTCGGACCCAATAAAGTTGAGTGGTTTAGCCGAGTTAGATTGTTTGTAGTTGCACGGTGAAGGTGCATTATTGTTGTTATTGTTGTTATTGTTTGCTTGGTTTATTTGGGTCACTAGGTTTGGGAGTACAGTAGCAATTTGCTGAGCGATTATAGCTGCCATTTCGGCATCTTGAGTTGTATTACATCGAGGAGTCATTCTAGAAGAAAACACGAGGGAAAATATGTGGGATTAACATTGGATAATCAAGAGAGATGTTAAAAATATCGACGGAATATAAGGATGGTGGTCATTCCTTAGTTACTTAAAAACAAACAAATGACACACGGTGACTAATCAAAGTAAATGGGTCTTTATAATGTATCGCGAAGACATGCTTTAGCCTATAAGTGGACACTCACCCCAAGAGTTCCTAGGTAAAAATGACTAGTCTTATAATGCGGATTCGTACGAACACTCTAGCCTTAGACAGAAAACTCAGGGTACATGCATCCACCCTTCCAGATTGCACATGTTCACATTAATAAAACCCAAACTTTGACGGGATTTTGAAAACTTACAAGGCTTTAAGCCAAAATACATCATCTAAGGATAGATGATTGATTTTCAAAACGAATTTGTAACTTGTGTGTATGTTTTGGTAGTCACCAAAGGATACGTGATGGTATTGTTTTAAGAATCAAAATGAAAGAGAACTCGCATTAGGGTCCTAGGAAGGTTATAGTCTAGGTCAAAGCATTACTAATAACCTAATTCCCTACAACCATAAGCTCTGATACTAATCTTTCTTTAACACCCCAACCACGTAAAAGAACGAACTGGACGGAAACGTCGGGGATTCAGGTCATAGAACTATTGTTTCACGACTTATGGAATTTAAAATTTTGTTTTATTAAGTTAAATGTTTACATTGTCATGGGATAAACAGAAACAACACATAAATAAATTGTCTTTCATGTTTTAGGTCACTAAGGCCCACGTCCATTCCTACCTGATGCATGCATCATATTATCACGCATTGATTCCTGAAACATATGTGAAAAAAGAGTCAGCATAAAAATGCCGTCGAGTACATAGGTTTTGTGAGTGTGTCAAATTCGTGGCTTTGTGTACATATTACAACACCTCGTCTGACTACAAGAGTCGTTAAGTGAAAACCCCGTATCAAAAGTGTTTGATATTTGCAATACAATTAACCAACTAAAACAAGTAGGATAGAGTTGTGAAAACCTTATAGCCATGAATCTTGACCAAAACGTTTCTTTTGTAAAAACCTTGTAAGTGAAAATCATTGCATGACATTATTCAAAACCATTTTTCCATGTTGTAAACCATTCATTTGTGTTATAAATCAAGCGTCTGTGTCATAAACCAATTGTCCATATTCATAAACAAGTCGTCCGTGTTTTTAATTATGAAAACTTTTGATCGTTCTTTAATGAACACATCCAAACCTGTGTTGACTATACCACCAAAGGGTATCTTCAATAGACTACCAAAGGGTCTCTTTAACTATACTAACAAGTCAACAAATGATTTGTTAATCAGAAACAGTTTCTGTCATTACCTAAACTGCCACCAAATCTAGTGAACAGTCCGACAATGGGATTGTCAGTCCTATGGTACCATAACATACTACTGGTCGGCTTGGCAAAAGCTAATGAATGTCATTCGTGTTATGGATAACGCATCAACAAGTTGTTCACATTATAGAAATCGTATTGTTTTATATATAAACCATAGAAATTGTCTTTGAAAACTTGAAAATGATTTGGCACATATGAGTCACCCCAAAACTTTTGCAAAACATAAAAGAGGGATACTATGTACTCACTTGGGATTGCGAAAGTGTTCTTGATCAACGGAATAAACAAAGCTCAAACGTGTCCTAATTTGTCAGATAAATATGTTAGCGTGTCGGGACTACAAATGGGAGATCGGATAGATTGAAGTCTTATAAGCCAAACGAGTGTTGAAACTCCTGTGATATGGTTTAATAAACTTAATATTCTGATTTGGAAAGGAACCTAAGTGCTTATGACCCATTATGACTCGTTAAAGTAGTTTATACTACGTTAACGGGTCATAAGCGTAAACGCGTGGTCGATGGTTAAATATGTCCTATGACAAGTCTTAAATGCCCAAACATGTTTGAAAATTTTATAACATCAGTTTATATGTCACAAATTTGGTTACATTTATTTAAAATGGATTTATGCGTAAAAGGGCATTTTGGTCAACATTTTTTTAAGAACAAAGAAGTAACTTATCATAACACTAATCGAATGACGTGACCATAAGATATAACCTCAGTAGGTTATTCCCTATACAAATATGGTCACAAGTATGTGTTTGGTTGGATCCTAAGATCGACCAAACAGGTCAGATTCGAAAGTCAAAGAGGTGGTCAAGACCGCTCGACTTACGACCCTAAATAAGCACTAAACTAGAAGTGACAAGTTAGACATGTCAAAATATGTCTAACTAAGTTTATAGAACTTATTTGGTATCCCAAAATAGTTTTGTCGTAAAATGCACATCATGCGCATTTTTAACCGAAACTTTGACTCGTCACTTCGACTAGTAAACGTGGTAATCAGAAGGTGAAATCATTAGGGATTATAACCTTCATGATTACGATCACATTGGAAAGTTCAATTGAACTTTTACTAGACCAAATATGGTCAGACCCAAAAGTCAATTAGGAAGCCAAACTGTTCGACTTTTAGCTCAAAATAGCTAAAATAATGAAAGAACTAGGAAGAGTACTTACTTGTGTTGAAGAACACTTTTGGAACTCATGATTGAGGCTTCTAAAGGCTGGAAACAAGCTCCAAGAAGGATAGAAAGAAGAACTTCACTCTTTGTTTGAAGTGCTTTGAAGTGGTGTGAAAAAAATGTAAGAATCATGGGGTATTTATAGTATTTTAGGATCAAGGAGGTGATGACAAGTGTCCTCAAGTGTGGATTAGTGTCCTAACATGTGTCAACACCAAATTAAGTGTGGCAAAATGAGTGCTAGGTTTCAAAAATTGGAGATAGGTGGCAAACTTGGTGATGAAGCAAAAATCTTTATTATTTTTTTTGACATTTTTGGCCGTTGGACTTGTATTTTCACTTGTTTACAATTTTACCCCTTTAACCTAACATTTAGGTTATATATAGTTGTTAAGACATGTGTAACTTGGATTATGCCCGAAAGTATCGTGGATGTCGGTTCGTTCGATTGTACGGTTACGTGTTTTGCAAAACTGCATAAAACGCTTTAACGAACACGAAAATGATCAAAATACTGCAACGATTGATATTTTTACATTCTAATCAATAAAATACAATATTTATCGAATATTGATACACATGGTTCATATCTTGAATTCGAAGTTCGACGAAAATAGTCCCTTGACTTGTATAAGCGTGTTTTTGTCATATCTAACCCTTCAAAACTTATATCTAAGTTATGTAAAGGGCATTTAGGGTATGTGTAGCTTATGTCCTTGTTTCAGGGTGTACGTCACGTTAAACTAATTGTGTTTGAGTGTATCAGTTAACGAATTACTTCGACAAAATTTTGAGGGTTCGAAATCGTGAAAGAAATTGAAATTGTGCAAATGTCTTAAATTATTTTACAAATTTCAGAAATAAAACACAGGGTTTCATTGAATACAAAATTGTTTGTAATTGTACAATGATTGAAAAGGCACAAATGTCACAATTTTGAACAAGCTTTTTTTTGTAAACTTCAATTACTTATGTTGTCTTTTATTTCTAAACTACTTGTGGCTTGAAATGTTTCTTTATGCTGAATGGATGAACATCGTGCATGCTTTTATTTCATATAGTTGTTTACTTATATCGTATACGATGAAAACTAATCAACTTCACACCACGCTCTTCCGCTTTGAAAAAGTGTGACAGATTGGTGTCAGCGCTTCGATTGTAGTGAACCAGGATTTCTTCTCGAGTCTAGTCTATAATCATTAGGATCTATCATGAAAACATTTTGATTTTGTAAAAGGTTTTCATTGCATATACAAAAACGCAAGATACACTAACAAAACACTTTTTAATTAAATAATGCAAGGACATTATTTGGGGCAAAGTCTAGATGGGATAGACTTTCAAAGTTAGATTAATTCACACCAACCAACATGATTATGACTGATATGCGACATTTATAAATATATAATAAGTAATGATATTATTTATTGATATATATACATGTTGTATGGATTATTTCGCCAAGGTAGGATGGCTTCCTCTGCCAGTAGTGGCATATACGATGATGTTGACCCAATGGAGGTTGCATTAGACGATGAGTATCCACATGTTATTGAGATCATTTCCTCCGATGACGATTCGGAGCCAGACGAGGTTCACGACATTGAGTCTGATGATGCGGACTATCTGCTCGACCCTATCATGGATGATGTCCCCATGGAGGATGATGTTTTAGCTACACCATTCCCGCTCCACGATATCGTTATTATTCGCCACCCGATGGTGAGCATCTTGTGGAGATCATACCCATTGATGTTATCCCTCTTGCTGTCATCCCACCCATTATCGAGTTGTCTGACGACGAGGACGAGGTCCTCGTCTTCCATGTGGATCACCTAGATGACGATCTAGGTGATGCCGAGGTTATTGACATTGCAATCTTGGAGGTGTCATCCTCTATTGTGTCGGGCATGGACATATCTTGATTTTCATGAGATGCGAGTGATCGCACTTCTTCATTAGCCATCCGTCGCGCTAGGCTGCGGGTGGATGCCAGCGACAGGAGTTTTGATACCATTCCCATTGCCACACCTGTACCTACACTAATCCCAATTCCACTGCTACCCCACCAGCTACTCCTAGCTCATGACACACACCTGATTCCTCTATCCCTCCTCATACCACTGACATACCTACCAACAGACCTTCTCCCCCTTATCGACACCCCATGGCCTAGCAGTCTTTAGTCATTGAGACCCCTCCCTCATACCAGTAGATCTGTCATTTTCACTCATGAGATTCCTGCACCATGTCTTGGAGAGGGATCGTCACGCCAGCTGTTCAGTCACCTCCCCATTGTTAGGTCCTAGAAGTGTAAGACTGACGCATCAAATATACGCAACGGTCTATGGTAGTTAACTGGGCTTAGCTAGGTTAGTTTGTGTTAGGTTTGTACCTTTATAGGTCATTTGGGCATGCCATAGGCCATGTGGGCCAGTCAAGCCCATTAGGGTTATGCCTTACCCTAGGTATATAAGCTAAGCTTATGATATTTCTAGGCTTAAGTTTTGGGGTAGACTATTAGGTTTTCTCTAGAGAACCTTCATCTTGTAACAGATGGTTTTGCTTGTTCAAGTAATAGAATCATGTGCAAGGTGTTAAAGTGAATTCGTATTGTTCTTCATCATTCGGTTTTTCTTGAAGATCACCAAGTTTGGATTACGCCCATCCTTGGTGATTGTGTGATATCAGTGACATATCCGGATTATCAGGACTTACAAGTGGTATCAGAGCCTGTTTGAACCTGTTTTCCAGGCTCAGATCTCATATTAACGATTCTGTTCGGTTTCTGCTGAAGAACACCAAGAACACGAATAAGATTCAAGCACTTCGGATCAACAATCAAGGATTTCGGATTTTTTGGTTGCATTTCGGATTCATTTTGGATTAATCTGCTGCATTTCAGATATAAATCTTGAATTTCTGATAGATTTCAGATAAATCTTCAAGGATTTTGGATAATCTTCAAGGATTTCGGATAATCTTCAAGGATTTCGGATAATCTTCAAAGATTCCGGATTCGTAACTTTTCCGAATTCGGATAAACTTTCATTCCGGATTACTGTTCCGGATTCTCACTGTTGATGTGTATCTGATAGCATTCCGGATTACTGTTCCGGATTACTATTCCGGATTCTCACTGTTGCTGCAAATCTGATAGCATTCTTGATTACTGTTTCGGATTACTATTCCGGATTCTCATTGTTGCTGTGTATCTGATAGCATTTCGGATTACTGTTCCGGACTGAAATAGTGGATCTCGGATTCCATCTCGGATACTGTTCCGAATCACCATCTCAGATCACTGTTTGAGATTCCATCTCGGATTGTTAATCCGAGTTACTGTTCCGAATTTGGTACGGTTCCGAGTTGTACCCAAAAAGGTGTAAAGTTAACCCGCTGACGTAACTGGAGTTAAACGTTTTCGTGCACAGAATTTGATCCACATACAATCTTAACAAATAGGTTGCACAATTAGACTCGTGTGATTTTTAGGGCAAAACAAAAAAAAGGCACGAAAATTCCTAAAATCACTATCGGACATTATATATAATTCGATTCGTATCGTCGAGACGAGTCTAACGGTACATTTTGGTAAAAACAGTGTTCAGACATTTTTTATCGTGTTTACCGGTCCGGTTTTGATTATCCGAAGATGTTTGCAGCCCAAGGTCAGCACTCGACCATAGCTCTTAGTCCAGCACAAAATCAAAACTCGAGTCTGCGAGATGAAGTGAAGAAAAAGCTTATTGAGTTTATCGGAGACTACAATGTTGATCCTGTTGCTAACTATGTTATGCGTTTGCTTGAACATGGGAGGCGAAAAGAGGAAGTAAGACATGAGTTGGATAGCATTCTAGGAGATAACAAAGACTCCTTTGTATCTTTGTTATGGGATCGTTTACAATCAAACCAAGATCTCCAAGATCTATATGCTAAATCAACAGCGTCTCATCCTGAAGAAGTGTCCGAACAGAAATCAACAGCCTAGCAAGCAACAATCAGCAGCCCAGCACCCCAAACTCGACCTCAAGCCCAAACTAACGCTGACAAATCTAGCTCGTCCATTGACACAGTCAACTATCTTTTATGCACTGAACCTTGCAGGAATAGGGTTGCTCAACTCAGGCACTTAATTCCAAAATGACCGATGAATACAACAATGCAATCGCTCAGTGCATTAGCCTTCAAGAAAGTAGCAAGTTACTCAAAGAAAAGATTGAAGCACAAAAGAAAGACATAGCTCAACTTCACCTTAACGTAAATCAACAGAAATGTTGGGTCGATGATTATAAAACCAGATTGGATTCAAAAACCATTGAATGCGACCTGGTAAGAGTTGAGATAGGACTTCTTACTAGAAAATATCAACAAAACGAATTTAATATAAAGAAGTTTGATACATCCAACAAGCTTGTTCAAGACGTGTTCAATGTTCAGCTGGCTTATAAGGCGAACAAGGGGAAGGGTTTGGGATTCAATTAGGTTGCCCCACCATATAATCACAACTACACAACAATGCCTGAAACCAACGGAGATATTGAAAAAGCACAGCATATGGTGTACGGCAAACCCAGTGATTATACGCCAGACGAACAGGAACCATCTGGTGCTGTTAACTCTTCAAAAGATTCAGCTGATGAAGGAAGAGCTGACGTGCGAGAGGCTCCAAGTGCGCAAACAGAAAAATCCGAACCTTCTACTTCTGATGAAAAGGTTCAGAGCAAGCTAAAAGAGCAGAAACAAGCAAGTCGGAGATGAAAAAGCAGAAGTCCAAACGTCAAGGACAATCACGCTCTCCAAAATCATCAGTGGGCAGCAATAACCCTCAACAGGCTAGTGTTGTGGAAAATGCCTTTGTTAAGCCGGTCTTTAATGGCAAATGTGAAAATATGCTTTTGACCATGCTAGCAATGCTTTTGGAAAGGTTAGGGAGGTTTCTGAACAAGACTTGCAGTCTAAACAAAAGAAGAAGAATCCAAAGAAATCTCCACAACAGAAGAAGGCCCTTGCAAATGACAAGTACAAACATCCAAATTCTTTTTCGTCAGCAAGACATGTGCAAGGAAGGCGACCATAGAAGGGATTAGTTCATCCTTCAAGGCCTGCACAAGCAAATCAAGCTGATCAGAATGCTTTACATGTGAAGAGACAAACGTGCTTCAATTGCGGCATTCCTGGTCATATTGCTCGAAATTGTACACGTGGTCCCCATGTTTCGTGTCATGCTAAAAATCAGAAGGTTACACCAAAGAATAACAATCATTCCAAGCCGATGATGGTATCATCACCTAAGGCAATAAAGAATGTGAATTCCAAGGTTAAACCATCTAATGGGGCTTGGAATGTTGCCAAAAACAAACGCAAGGCTGTTCAGAAACAAAAATTTGTTTCTAAAATGACTAAACCTGAAACAGCCAAAGTAGCTTAATCAAAGGCAACTACCGCGTTTGTTAAAATGAAACAGATTTGGAGACCCAAACCCAAATCCAAATCAGCAGCAACATCACCAATCCTCGAAAGAAAAGGGGACTTGCGTCTTAAAGAAGTGTCTTATTTTGATGCTTCATGGAAACCCAGGACCACGATGGCCTGGGTCCCACTGTCTTACTAATCTCCTTATTTTTCAGGAACAGCCAAGGAGGAGCTATTGACAATCTCTGGAATGTTGGTAGCGGTTGTTCCAGGGACATTAAGGATATCATCTCATTGTTGCAAAAAGGTTCAAATTTTTACGATTGTGATGTTTCCATGGAGGTGATGAGGTAAGAAAAGATTAGCGAAAAGGTACAAATTTGAATTCCGTGCTTTAATTTTTAAATTGATTAGTTTTTTAATCTAATGACGGAATAGTTAAGCAAAAACAACAAAAATATTTTTCGTTCCTTTTATTTAAAACTTTGGACATATGTTTTCTTTATTAGGTAAATTTGTGCATAAAGTATGATGCACAAATTTAGGGGGGAAGATGGCGCTATATGTATATATGTATTGTTTGAGGGGGAGAAAATTAGAAAAATACAAAAATATTATTTGAAAAACAGAAAAATACAAAAATAAAAAGTCATGGGAAATGAAATGAATATTCATGATAAAGGCGTGATGTGTTATAGCTGAAAAGACTAGGATCTAATGTGATATGTCGGTAGGCTTTACGCTCAAAGTGATTAAAAGATACTAAGTGATATAAACATAACAAACTATGTATCTTGTGGGTAACATACCATCGGCGTATGATTTCATGGTCTTAAATCCTGCGTTGATAGATAATCAACATCTGAGGTTTTGGGTCTTTATGCTGTTGAGTCATCCGGGGATATCTTGGCTGCCCTTCTGTTGCATCCAGATTATATGCAAACCTAGGCACAGTCAGGATATCTTTCTAAAAGAGCCAAGATATATAGGCCAAAACCTTAAAAGAAAGGAAATCTCATCATGAGAAAATTACATGAATTCAAACATACCAGATGAGGTATTTGCCTAACCCTTGTCAGAGACTATTGGTCTCTCTGCTATATAGAAGTACTAACATGTTCACCAATAGTCTGACGTTGTAGAAGATAAAATATGATCGCAGTATACTCACCTGCTACAATGAATCGTTGTGCTTACCTTGATCGCGGGGGTATGTCATGGTATGGGACACATGGGTATTATAGTATAATACTACCTTAAGCATATCACGATGTTGAAAAATAAAACTTGAGCGTTACAGTTTAAGTGGACAAACATATTGGTAATCGCTTAGACCAGTCTGAATAAGTTCACACTGAAAAATGTTCATTGGTCCGTCTCAAAACGATTTTGATCCCATTGTAATTGTATAGTTGTAACTATTGAGTTAGTTTCTTTGCTTAATTGTGTTTCTGTTCATATTCTTATATTTAAAAATTAAAAATTAAAAAAAGAGAAATTAAAAAAATCCAAAAATAGAGTGCTTTATGTGTTTTATTAAAAATTATTAACCGTTCTTGAAGATTTGACTAATAATCTAAAGATGAAAGAATTTTAAATTCTGATCCGAGTACAAGTACTTGGATGTACTGAGTGTTCATACGGTACTCTCCCTGTTGCATAAGAATGTTTGCTTATAAATTTCTAAGAATTGTGCAGATCTTAATTTAGATCAAGAAACGGGGATTGCTGAATATTGAGATGTTGTTAGTTGCCGACAAAAGCTTGAAGCATCACAACACCAAAGTGTACCATGAGTTAGAAGAACCAAATGCCAGTCATCGTTTGATTGTGATAGTACATTTGAAGAAGTACCTGTGAAACTGCTTGCTTGAAAGAGAAGAACTGAAGAAGAAAAGAGCTGCTGAGATTCCTCCTCTCGCATTCTTTTTGACAAAGATGTTTCAAGCAAAGCTGATCAAAAATCCTGATATGAACCTAACCACAAGAGCTAAGAAAGAGTCCCAGTGCTGAGAGTTTGTTGAAGTGTGAGGTCCAAGAAGTATGAGACTGACTTCCACAACACTTACAGCATAGCGACAACCATAGTCTCTGTTGAAGACGTTGCTGAATTTGCACTATGAAGACAATTTGATGCATCAGTCTATGGGGAGATTGTTAGGTCCTAGATGTGTAAGACTGATGCATCAAATATACCCAACGGTCTATGGTAGCTAACTGGGCTTAACTAGGTTAGTTTGTGTTAGGTTTGGACCTTTATAGGTCATTTGGGCATGCCATAGGCCATGTGGGCCAGGCAAGCCCATTAGGGTTATGTCTTACCCTAGGTATATAAGCTAAGCTTATGTTATTTCTAGGGTTAAGTTTTGGGGTAGACTATTAGGTTTTCTCTAGAGAACCTTCATCTTGTACCAGACGGTTTTGCTTGTTCAAGTAATAGAATCATGTACAAGGTGTTAAAGTGAATTCGTATTGTTCTTCATCATTTTGGTTTTCTTGAAGATCACCAAGTTTGGATTCCGCCCATCCTTGGTGATTGTATGATATCAGTGAAAGATCCGGATTATCAGGACTTACACCCATGTGTCCACATCAGACCCTTACTACCCATGTCACCACCCTATCTACACTAGGGACGATCTCGTTCAGTCCCTACAGCTGTAGAATCAGCTCATGTCTGTAAGATCTGGCAGTTGGAGCATTTTCGTAACACCCTGCACTACCACCCGTAGCCTACCCACACCACCTACTCCACCGCCACCATCGTCACCACCACCCCCAATCTTCACCACACTCACGTCCACCTATTGGCCTTGAGGCTCGCATGCTGAATTTGGAGCAGAGAGCCAACCTCTCTGACAATCGTGTTAGCCGTGTGGAGGATGAGATGGATCATCTCTATAGTTTGTTCCTACGCCACACCCTTCGCCTCGCGCACTGTAGTTTTATTTTATTGCAGGTAATGGTTACGGGATTAGAAGACCCACTTTTGATTTATTTATGAAGACTAGGTGCAAGCTATCGACACTTGAAGACTTTTGAAGACCGATGGGGAAGAAAAGATTTTACCACATTTATGTACTATACACTTTTATGACCGGGGTTATGTATTCCGCGTCCTTTTGTTTTTCTTTCCCGAAAACAATATAACAAGTTGTCGAATATATATGAAAGCTTGGCATTTTGCTTTTCTTTATTGCATATCGTGATTTATCTTATGCATGTCTTGTTATTGTGGATGATGTTTGGTTGACGTGATGATTATTTATATAATATATATATTTTAGCCGACAATATTTATTATTAAATATTTGTCTAACACCCTTCGATACCTCTTACCAGAAGACGATACCACCGAGACGTAGGACTAACACTAACGAACTACCAACAAACGAGGCTAAGCTAAATGAGCGGATCTTTCAAGCGATAGCGCAATATGAGGCTAACCGCTCTAAGCATAGCGGTGGAACTGGAGGTTCGTCTGGAGGTAACCCAGTACCGGTAATATTTGGTTATCTATGACACCATACAATACTCTCGTTTATTCCATTCGTGCCTTTGACAATGCTCATTCATGATCTGTTCATATAATGTTTCAGGTTGTTCATACAAGCAGTTTCTGGGCTGCAAACCTCTTAACTTTGATGGTACTGGAGGTGCCGTGGTATTTGTCCATTGGACTGAAAAGACTGATTCGGTCATCAGGATGAGCAAGTGCCCTCCTGATCAAAGGGTCACATATATTACGGGGTTATTCGTAGACGGAGCACATCATGGTGGAACCTCAAGGTTCAGTAAAAGGGGAAGAAGCCGCTTATTCTATGACGTGGGAAGAAGTCAAAGAGTTAATGAGGAAACACTACTGTTTAAGGGCTGAAATACAAAAACTTGAGACTGAGTTCTGGAACTTGAAGATGATCGGGGCTGATGTTGTTGGGTATACGCAACATTTCCATGACTTGTCAAGGGTTGTTCTATATCTGGTGGAACCAGAGTTCAAGAGAATCGAGCGATACATTTGGGGATTTGCTCCTGAGATCTTGAGCATGGTTACTTCTTGTAAGCTTGCTAATATCAATGAGGCAATTGATTTGGCTGTTAATCTCATTGAGGAGGCTGTTTGTTTAGGAAAGTTGTCAAGGACTGGCCCTAACAAGAAGGAAACTCATGTGGAGTCTACGAGTGATGGAAAATGAATGTTTTCAAACTTTAAGAAGGGCACCCGGGCAAGAGAAGTGAACGCAACAAAGGAAGTTAATTCCTTTGTAACAACTAAGGCAAACTGTGGTAGAGGTTATACGGACTCCTTGCCCCAATGTGATAGGTGTAAGTATCACCACGTGGGGCCTTGCAGAAATACGAAGTGTGAAAATGCGGTAAAACCAGGTACAACAAAGAAACTTGTTGGTGGGGGTACTGGACGTGGAAATAGAAATCATGGTGGGAATGGAAATCAAGGTGGTAATGGAAACCAATGAGGTAATGGTAATAACTATCAAGGCGGCAACGGGAACGGCAAAGGTCAAGGATGCTATGGGTGTGGAGATAAGGGGCATTATCGAAAGGATTGCCCGAACGAAAACCAGGCTCAAGGGAGAGCTTTTGTGATAGGAGCTAAGGCTCACAAGACCCGAACGTGGTTACGGGTATGTTTCCTATAAACCAACACTTTACATCCGTTCTATTTGATATTGGCGCGCCGACTTTAATTTTATATCTATAGAGTTTAAAAATATACTTGGCCTAGAGTCGAGTAAACTAGATGTCCCATATTATATAGAATTAGCGAACTGAAAATTAGTTGAAATTTGAGAAATTATTAGAGGTTGCACACTCAAACTTGGAGTGCGAAAATTCTCTATCGATCTTTTACCCGTTGACTTGGGTAGTTTTGATGTGGTTGTTGGAATGGATTGGTTGTCCGACAACCGGGCGGAAGTCGTTTGCCATGAGAAAACCATCTGCATTCCCTTACCGGATGAGGAAACACTCGTTGTACATGGAGAAAAGCGTGAGACGTCCTTACGGATTATTAATTACATGAAGGCACAAAGAAACTAAGTAGCCGAAGTTAGAAGACATTCCGGTCGTGAAGGAGTTTCCAGAATTCTTTCCAGAAGACTTGTCGGGACTGCCTCCATAATGCCAAGTGGAGTTTCGCATCGATTTGGTGCTAGGAGTGGCACTAATGGCGAAGTCTCCTTACCGAATAGCTCCGTCCGAGATGAAGGAGCTATCCACTCAACTTTAAGAGTTGTTAGATAAAGGATTATTAGACCGAGTTTCTCACCTTGGGAGCTCAGGTATTATTTGTTAAAAAGAAAGACGGGAACTTGCATATGTGCATAGACTATCGGGACTAGACCAAACCCACTATCAAGAACCGATACCCCTTACCTAGAATTGACGACTTGTTCGATCAGCTACAAGGCTCAAGCTTCTATTCAAAGATCGATCCACAATCGGGCTACTATCAATTAAGGATTCAAGAAGAAAGCATACCTAAAAACGACCTTTCGAACTCGTTACGGTCACTACGAGTTTCTTGTGATGTCGTTTGGCTTAACAAATGCACCGACTGTGTTCACGAATCTCATGAACCGCATGTGCAAGCCGTATTTGAATAAGTTCGTGATCGTATTTATTAATATATTCGCGATCGAAGGATGAACATGAGCAACATTTATGAACTATCTTGGAGCTTCTGAAGAAGGAATAGCTTTACGCGAAGTTTTCCAAATGCGAATTTTGGATTCGCGAGGTTCAGTTTCTCGGAAATGTAGTGAACGAGAAAGTAATTCATGTCAATCCTTCCAAGATTGAGGCAATAAAGAATTGGGAAGCACCTAAGACGCCGATGGAAGTGCGACAACTTTTGGGATTAGCAGGTTATTATAGACGATTTATAGAGAATTTTTCAAAGATTGCCCTACCGCTAACTTCCCTGACCCAAAAGGATAAAAAGTTTGACTGGGGCGACAAACAAGAAGCTGCATTCCAACCGTTAAAGGAAAAACTCTATGACGCACCAATCTTATCTCTACCGGACGGTACTGACGACTTTTTCGTATATTATGATGCGTTGCATCAAGGTCTAGGTTGCGTGTTGATGCAATGAGACAATGTCATCGCGTACGCGTCTTGACAACTTAAGGTGCACGAGAAAAATTATACCACGTATGACCTCGAACTAGGTGTGGTGGTATTCGCGTTAAAAATCTGGTGTCATCACTTATATGGTACTCGTTATACAATGTTTACGGATCCCAAGAGCCTTCCAACACATATTTAATCAGAAGGAATTAAATATACGGCAAAGATGATGGCTTGAGTTATTGAACGATTACGACTATGAAATTAAATACCACTCGGGCATGGCGAACGTAGTGGCGGACGCCTTGAGTCGCAAGGAACGAGTGAAAACTCTAAGGGTTCGAGCCTTAGAGATTACCATACAAAATAACCTTACTTCTCAGATTCGCAATGCGCAACAGGAAGCACTTAAACCTGAGAACATACCAACCGAATCATTGCGCGGAATGGAAAAGCAGTTGGTGCCAAAGGAGGGTGGAACATTATACTTCATGGGACGAATTTAGGTTCCAATCTTTGGCAATCTACGTGTAATTAGTCTAGATGAAGCACACAAGTCGAAGTACTCTATACATCCCAGATCAGATAAGATGTACCAGGATTTAAAGGAATTCTACTGGTGGCCTGACCTTGAGGGCTAAATAGCTAATTATGTTGGAAAATGCCTTACTTGCGCCAAGGTTAAGGAGGAATATCAAAAGCCTTCGGGACTACTGCAACAACATGAAATTCCCGTATGGAAATGGGAACAGAGTTCAATGGACTTTATTACTAAGTTACCCAGGACCTCCAGAGTTCACGAAATGATTTGGGTTATCGTTGATCGACTTACGAAGTCCGCACACATCTTACCTATCTGTGAGAAGGATAGCACGGAGAAACAGGTTGAATTATACCTCAAAGAAATCATGTCATGGCATGGAGTGTAAAGGATTTGGCAATCATTCCAAAAGGCCTTTGGATCGCGATTGGATTTTAGTACGGCCTTTAACCCTCAAACGGACGGCCAAAGCGAGCGAACGATACAAACTTTGGAGGATATGTTGCGTGCTTGTGTGATGGATTTGGGTGGAAATTGAGATACCCACTTGCCTTTAGTGGAGTTCTCGTATAATAACGGCTATCACACTAGCATACAGGCCGCCCCGTTTGAAGTTCTATATGGATGAAAATGTCGGTCACCGCTATGTTGGGCGGAGACTTGAGACAAGCAACTCATTGGTCAGGAATTAGTCTAGGAGACTACGGACAAAATCTTTCAGATACGAGATCGTATCAAGGTGGCTCGTGATTTACAAAAGAGCTATGCCGATAGACGATGGAAACCACTATCTTTTGAAGTCGGAGACAAAGTGTTATCGAAATTCTCGCCTTCGAAAGACGTAGCAAGATTTGGTAAAAGTGGAAAGTTGAACCCACGCTACATTGGACCCTTTGAAATCTTGGAAAATATTAGAACCGTAGCATATAAGTTGAAGCTACCGAACAAGCTCAGTAGTGTACATGACACATTTCATGTGTCAAATTAAAGAAAAGTCCTACTCAAGTGACAGTTATCATACCTGTGGATGACATTCACATTGCCAAAAAACTCCATTTTACCGAAGAACCCGTTGAGGTTACGGACCGGATGGTCCACAAGACACGGAGAAGTCGTATTAAATTGGTTAAAGTTTGTTGAAACTCACGTCACGGCCCCGCGTATACGTGGGAACGTGAGGATCAAATCATGTCCAAGTACCCACAGTTATTCCAAGACTCCCCTATAAACAGCAACACAGTTTGAATTTCAAGGTGAAATTCTTTTAATGGGGGAGAATGTGACAATCGGCAAAATAATGGTAATATCCGTACAACTAAACAACTTGATTATACAGTTAATTGTGTTTGTTACGACTTAGTTAATGCATGATTAGGTCGCATAAAGTCTAGCAATCATAGGACATGGTTAAATATGTCAAATAACATCGTTACATTCGTTGCGTCGCAAGAAAACAACAAACTATCTCCAAATATGTTGGCAAAATGCTGAAAACACTATTCATAGGAACACACTATTCATGCCAGCAAGTTCTAAAAACTGTCTGAACGACCAAGGGCTGGTAGCAAAGCATTTTTATGGATGAAATACAAATAAAAATCCCTAAATCGGAAAACACGTGTCATTAAAATTAGTCTGCATCGCAATAAAATATAACAAAGTAAATTGTCGTAATGGCCAAAACTCAATATTTTAAGGCTCATAAGACTCGTATATAATGTTATACACCCTAAATAAGCTTGGGGATATCAATGGAATATCCTAACATAAGATTCCGGTAATATACCATAACTGGCACAACTTGTCTGATATTTGTTCGACATGCTAGTAAGAAGCATTCTTTCCATCCTAGCATCTAAACCAATCATCCAAGGAACTAGTTAAGGTTATTTCATGTCCGAAACAACATTGGTGGTATCATATAATAAGTCAAGACAACGTTTTATGCATTAAAGCACATCTTCCGTATATTGTCTCAAAGTGACCAAGCGACCGAACTAGTCATATTTTTAACATCTGAAACCAATACCAACCATTTAATGAACTAGTTAGACATCGTTTGGCATCCCGAACCTAGTCATAACACTAATCCCACAAGAATCCCCCCCCATTCCCTAAATGAGCCACATTTACAAATTATTATACATGTAAATATTAAAAAATGTATATATAAAAACCTAATAACCCCCCCCCCCACGCTTTTGGGTAGGCCCCAAGCACACCCCAACTTAGTGATGGCAAAATATAAGAAAGCATGGTGTAGAGATTTGTGATTGACTTGATGAATGATTATCATGATTTTTATATCTAACACCATTCTCCACATTATCATTCATACACTTAAAAAAACAAAACTCATCTCCTTCTCCCCTCATCCCACACTACCATCAAATACCACCATACACCTCCCGTCGCCACCATTAAACACCTAAAAATAAGCCTTTTCAAGTCGTTGTAAGATGGTTTAAGGACTTTGCAAGCATGAAGGATCTTTAGGGCTTCATTTGGAACTAAATCTCTTCTAAATCTTCATCATAATCTTGCGAAGTGGTAAGACTTTACTTCACTACTTTTAAGCTTGTTATTATACGTAGTTTATATATACAAATGTTCATCTTGAATCCTACAACAAGACCAAGCTTAAAAACACTAAACTCACCATAAAAATATACTAAATGTGATTTACATTATCTTGATTATATTGTTATGTGATAGATTATGTTTATTCTCATGATAGATTATGTTAGAGTAGGAAGTTATATGGATGATCTTGTGTGATTTATACTAGTAATAATGATCTAAGCATTCTTGTGTTTAGATCTTAACAACATTATCAACCACATAATCCTTGAACTTCATTTTAAACTTGAAAATGGTTTATGACTAAGATGACTTTTATAAAACTTAAATCACATGATTTACACTAAAATAGTGTTAAAAAGTATTATGTTGCTGTTGTTAAAATATAGAAAACTCTATATAAAGTGCAACGATCATATGTGGATTTAGTGTAAATGTTACATGCAAAGTTTGAGCTTGAAACTTGATTTGAGATTGATTATGATTATAGGGTTTAAAGATGTTTAAAATACGTTTTTAAAACGTAGAAAACGCCATAGTTTAGGGGAAACTATGGCGAAATTTTCTAAAATCTTAATCGCGATTAAAATATGATTAACGGGGTGAATAGCACGATTACTCGTGATTAGTAACCGTAATAGTGATTAGACAAACCTTAATGACAAGGGTTAAATCTTAAGCATCCAAGAGTTTATATAAACTCAAAAAGATATTTTTTAGTAAATAAAAGTTGGTGAATTGATAAATAAAACAATAAATATAATCTTGAGAATATTATATACATATCTTTGAAATGCCTTATTTTGTATATATTACTTGTATAATATGTGTACGTACTAGTTTTAGGAAGGATACACACCAAACATTTCAAAACCGTTCAGTTGGAAAAAATACTAAATGTATACACATGAAGCTCATCTATATCATAATCACAAACGGACAATCAGACAATGGAATTGCGGATGAACGGACGTCGGGCGAATAAAGTCACAACCATAAGTATTAACAAGACTATATATACTTTCGGAACCAACACAAAATATATAATAAACTCTCTATTGAACAAAGCGCGTCATCATCGGCAATGACCATCCTAGCATCTCGACCCGGAGCGTGCATACATTGTGGATGACACATTGTCTCTTTGACACCAAAATAAATATATATTCGGTTACTACGATGAAACTCTAAAAATAATATAGACAAGAGGAGTATGAATGTGTGATATATGTTAACCCTTATAAAAATCCAGAAAGTATAAGGTAAATATTCCCAAGTGTATTTATACACACAAGTGTACAAGTATAATAATACGTATAAAATACGTTCAAAATACACTTTAAGGAATGCAAGAATACTTTAATGGGCTAGTAAAAGCCCATTTATATAATAAGTTAGGATGGGCCATTAACACATCAGTTGGGCTAGGCCCATCATCATATAATATATCAAGTTAGGCCCACCTACATGACTTGAATGGGTTGGGCCCATTCATACATAATTCCTTTGGGCTGGGCCCAATTATACAAAGACACCAAATAATACCGTATAAAATTACGTATAAAGACCCAATAGTACAGTATGAAAATACGTATAAATACTATATGAATACCAAACACTACAGTATGCAATATAAATACATTATAAATACCTAATAGTTAGTATACAAATACGTATAAATACAGTCTAAATACCCAATAGTACAATATACAAATATGTATAAATACGGTATAAATACCAAATGGGACGGTATACAAATACAAGTATGAATACGGTATACATAAACGTATAAAAATACGTAAGTACATAGTGATGTACTCATATACACTTGTTGAAGTGTACTCATGCAAAGAATATCGTCCAAATACACCAACGTATATACGGTGTTAAAAATAAATATTTTTAACACTTATAATTACAAAACACATACACCTTGAAAAGGAATACTCATACTTAAACCGAACATGTGTGTTACGAGTGAACGAGGTTCACTAGACTAAAGATGTATATATTTTGAGGACATATACATATATCACACATAACGAATGTAAGCCGTGCATGGCTTGGAGACTCTCTTGGGCTAGGCCTATTTATACTCGTGTGAGGCACGAAGACTCACGAAGGGCAAGGCCCATTCGTACACTTGATGGATAAGATATACACACACACACACACACATATATATATATATATATGTGTGTGTGTGTGTGTGTGTGTGTATATATATACAAAAGAAGTATATGTATTAAAACAAAAATACGAAGCAAATGCCAACATATTTAAAATACGTAAGGGATCCAAATACTTAACTTATACAATAATGTTCAAGATGAACAATGTGTTCACATTTCACATTAACTCAAGTGTCTAATGAGTTAGAGCACTAGTAGGTTGTTACACGCTTTTGGGATACCCGAGTTGCTAGCATATATTTACGGACGCAAACCAGTGAGTTCATGTTTCGGTTTATAACTCTCGGGGGAATAAACGTTTTCGATGATATGGTTTAGCTATGGAATGGAATAGTAGATCATGGGCGAATAGGGTGTCTCTTAAGTGCCATTAATCTTTTATAAGACCGCGGAACAAGAGTGGAATATCTATCAGGTGTAGCGAGCCCCACTCATCGGTCCTTGTGTGGCCACATTAGTGCTTTTGTTGTCCGAGTCGGGTGGACCAGAAGAAATCGTCTAGGGTTGACTACTTCCCATGTCGTCACACATATTAATATCCTTGCAAAACATTAATGATCCTCAAGTTCATTGACGCTTTACATACAACATATTTTCATATACCAACTCTCAATTGTTTTTAAGATTAATTTGGTGCGCACACAAAACGCATGAACTCGCCAACTTTTTTTGATGTTTTAAACTTACATGTATTTCAGGATATTAAAGTGGATGTTGGGGCAGTTATGTGACAACCGGCAAAATAATGGTAAATTCCTTATAACTCAACAACTTGATTATACAATTTATTGCGTTCTTATGACTTAATTAATGCATGATTAGGTCGCTTAAAGTCTAGCAATCATAGGACATGGTTAATTATGCCAAACAACATTGTTACATTCTTTATATTGAGTGAAAGCAACAAAATATGTCCAAATATGTTGGCAAAATGCTAAAACATTATCACCGGAACACACTATTCATGCCAGCAAGTTTCTGAAAACTGTTGGAACGAGCAACGAATGACACAAACGCCTTTTATGGTTGAAATACAAATAAAAGTCCCTAATTAGGGACACTAAATACAAATACACTTTAACTTTCCAAAAAATACATACCGATCGAATTCGTCCGAATCGCGCTAAAACATAACTAAGTAGATTGTCTGAAATGCCAAAATGCAACATTTTAAGTGTCGTAGGACTCGTAAATAATGTTATGCCCCCTAAATAAGCTTGGGGATATCAACGAAATATCCTAAACATAAACTCCTGGTGTTACACCACAACTTGTACACATTACCCAAATTCTAGCCGTTAGGCAAACAAATTATATTCCTACCATCAAATTGCCAAACTAAAAAGCTAGCGAACTAGTTAGTCATATTTTGGAGTCGTAAATGCCTTAAATAAACGCCATGACATGGATGGTGAAATAAAACCATGCTCCAGGTATAATATAGCGTCTTTTGTATAACACCCGATATCAAACCGACGAGCGAACTAGTGACATTTTTACCACCCAAAATTATTACCCACTAAATTAGCAAACTAGTTAGGCTTTATTTTAAGGCTCCAAGCTACCATTAATTCCTAATTAGCTTAATGGCTAAAATATCTACAAGTTTAACAATATGTGAACATGATTTATATAAAAAAAATATATATATATTAATCTAATACCCCCCTTTTGACTGTTTCGGTGGCTCCCATGCACACCCCAATTGCTTGTAGTATGATGAAGGTAAGTGTAAAGAGTATGAAGAGCTACATTTATTGTTGACTGGGGAAAATAAGAACATTATAACAATCATCTCAACACATCTTCTATCAACATTCATCACTTCACAAAAAAAAAAAATCAAAGCTTTCTCTTGCCTCCTCCTACCTCACGGCAGCCAACAACCCTTTCAACCTCCCATTTCTAAATTTTAAACACCTAATTATAAGCCTCTAAACCCTCATTTAAGGTGTTCTAAGGAGTTTTGAAGCATGGAGCTTTGGAGCTCTATTGTATTTTAACCTTCATCTTAAGCTCTTGCAAAAATGGTAAGATTTCATTATACTCATTTTAAGCTTGTTACATTATATAGATTTTAAAAGTACATGTTGATCATCTTGAATCCTAAAGAAAGTAAAATCTTAAAACCCTAACCCCACCTTAAAAGTTCGCTAAAAATTATGTATAACGTAGTGATTATATTATTATGTGCTAGATGATGCTCCTACATATGTTGATCTTTTTCTAGTAGGTTGTTTAAGTATATGATCTTTTATGATTAAGAACAAAAATGATGATTCCAACATATTAATGTTTGAATCAAGACAAGATCATCAACTCCATGATCCATGAACTTTACTACAAAAAAATAAAAATGTGTTATTTAAAGTTGTTTTAATATAAGAACATGCTTAGTGTGCTACATATGATGGTTTAAATGATCTTGTTAAAAGGATTTAAAAAGTGTCATCATTTTTACTAGAAAGTGTGGTTAAGAATATATATGAAGTTCAAGGATTATGAGGATAATTATGTGTGAAAGTGTTACATGCAAAGTTGATAGTTGTAACTTGATTTGAGTTGATTGCGTTTAAGGATTTTAAACATGCTTAAAATACGTTTTAAAAACGTGGAAAAACGCTATAGTTTAGGGGAAACTATGGCGAAATTTTTCTAAAATCTAATGGCGATTAAAGTACGATTAACGGGGTGATTAATGGGACTAAACGCGATTAGTGACCTTAATCGATAATTAAGAAAGTTTAATAAAAAGGGTTAAGCCCTATTCTTACAAGAACTTTTATAAACACTTGTATATAATTATAAGTAAAAAGAGTTATAAAAAGGTGAATTGAAACTTTATAAGTATAAATATATTTTTAAATAAAAATATATACATGTTTAAAAATACACCAATTTATGTGTATAAATGCTTGTGTATGATTATGTGTATGTATTAGAAGTTAGGAAGAATACTAAGTAAAATACAAATACACTACACAAACAATCTCTAAATACGCGATGACGAACGAATATAAAAACACTTAAGGAACTAAATACTTGAACAAAGTTATATTACACTTTGGCACGAGACGCGGACGACGAACAACCAGACATGAAATATTAAATAAACGACACAAGGAAGTAAATGCATAACTATCCGCAATAGTCGCCGCATCATTACAACGCGGAAAGGATACCTATCACGGGCGATGCTTGGGCGTTTCGACAAGAAAATATATAAAAATAAGTTCTACGACGAACTCTAAAAATAATTTACTTTTGGTTAAAAATCTACATATACTCCAACACTTAAAAATTTCGGAAAGTATAGAACCAAGAATCACAAATTATAGCTATGTAAAGTATATACGTATAAAATACGCTTATGGCAAATACAAGAATACTTGGATTTGTAATGGCCTAGTGAAAGCCCACTAATATATATAATAAGTTAGGCTAGGCCTACTAATATATAAATGGGCTAAGGACCATTTTAAAACATAACATTGGGCTAGGCTCATTAACATGTCGAATGGGCTAAGCCCAACATCATATAATACATTGGTCTAGGCCCACTTACAAAGCTTTACTGGGCTAGGCCCATGCACACACAATTGATTTGGGCTAGGCCCATATACACAAAAACACCAAATAATACCGTATACAAATACATATAAATACAGTATAAATACCAAATAATACTGTATACTAATACGTATAAATACAGTATACATACCCAACAGTATAGTATAAAAATTCGTATTAATACAGTATAAATACCAAATAATACGGTATACTAATATGTATATATACGGTATGAATACGTATAATTACGGTATGAATACCAATGAAACGGTATACAAATACAAATACGAATACGGTATACACACATGTATAAAAATACGTAAGTACATAGTAATGTGCTCATATATACTTGTTAAAGTATACTCGTGTAAAGAATAGTGTACAAATACATTAACGTGTTTACATTGTTAAAAATAAATATTTTTAATACTTATAATTATAAACGGCATGGACAAAATGAAGAACAAATGCTCATACTTAAGCTGAACATGTCGTTACGAATGAACCAGGTTCACTAAACTCAAAGTGTATATATATTCGAAGAACACATATATGACACACATAACGAACGTAAGTCGTGCGAGGCATAGAGACTCTTATGGGCTAGGCCCACTCATGCCATATGGATCATGGAGACTCAAATGGGCTAGGCCCATTCTCACTTGTGCGAGGCAAAAAGACTCTTATGGGCTAGGCCCACTGATACTCGTGAGAGGCACGAAGGCTCACGAAGGGCAAGGCCCGTTCGTACACTTGATGGATACGAAATATATATATAAAAGAAGTGTATATATATATTAAAACAAAAATACGAAGCAAATGCCAACATATTTAAAATACGTAAGGGACCCAAATACTTAACTTATACAATAACGTTCAAGATGAACAACGTGTACGAATTAACAATAACTCAAGTGTCTAATACGTTAGAGCACTTGTAGGTTGATAAGCTCTTTGGGATACCCGAATTGCTAGCACATATATTCACGAACGCAAATCAGTGAGTTCATGTCCCCCTTTTCTCTTAAATGTTTTCAGTTTATAACTCTCGGGGGGAAATACATGTTTCGATGGTATGGTTTAGTTATGGAATGAAATATTAAATAATGTGCAAATAGGGTCTCTCTTAAGTGGCATTAATCTTTTATTAGACCGAGTAACAAGAGTGGTAGATCTATTAGGTGTAGCGAGCCCCATTCATGGGTCCTTGTGTGGCCTCATGTGGTGCTTTTGTTGTCCGAGCCGGGTGGACCGGAAGAAATCATCTAGGGTTGAGTACTTCCTATGTCATCATACATATTAATGTCCTTGCAAAACATTAATGATCGTCAAGTTCATTGACGCTTTACATACCACATATTTTCATATATGAACTCTTAAATGTTTTTAAGTTTAATTTGGTGCGCACACAAAACGCATGAACTCGCCAACTTTTATTGATGTTTTTACCTTACATGTATTTCAGGAAATTGAATGGATCTTAGCGTATTTGTTCACGAAGTTTTTCAAGGTTACTAGTAGTCGATGTCATCCGTATTTTGGGAGGGTTTGGTCTATATATTTCGTCTTCGAACGGAATATAGGATGCAAAGCCTTATTGTCTTAAAAGTTATTTTGAACAAGCCTTTTTGTAAACTTTAAATTATTTATGTCGTCTTTTACTTCCAAACAACTTGTGGCTTGTAATGTTTATATATGGTGAATGGATGAACATCATGCATGCGTTTAAATTCATATAGTTGTTTACTTATGTGGTATGCGATGAAAACTAATCAAGTTCACACCGCGTGCTTCCGCCTATAGACGAGTGAGACAAGTTAGTTACGAAGTTTTCAAGGTTACAAGTAGTCGCTGTCAAGTATTTTGAAGGGTTTGGTCTATATATTCCGTCTTCTGGCGGAAATAGGATGCAAATCCTTAATGTTTAAAAGTTATTTCGAACAAGCTTTTTTTGTAAACTTTAATTACTTATGTTGTCTTTTATTTCCAAACAGCTTGTGGCTTGAAATGCTTATTTTGGTGAATGGATGAACATCATGCATGCTTTTATTTCATATAATTTTTTACTTATATCGTATGCGATGAAAACTAATCAAGTTCACACCGCGCGCTTCCTCTTTGAACGGGTGTCACACGAGTGGTATTCTTTTCATGAACTTTTATCTGACGTGATACGTATGCGATGAATTTTTTACGTTGCATTAACACGCAACCTAAGCCTTGATGCGATGCATCATAATACACTACAAAGTCATCGGTACCGACTGGAAGTGATAATATCGGCGCCTTACATAATTTTTCCTTTAATAGTTGAAATGCTGATTTTTGTTTTTCTCCCCATTCGAACTTTTTATCCTTTTGTGTAAGCGAGGTTAGCGGTTGAGCAACTTTTAAGAAGTTCTCAATAAATTTCCTATAATATCCCACTAAACCTAGAAATTATCGTACTTCCGTGGGGGTCTTCGGAGCATTCCAGTTCTTTATGGCTACTATCTTAGATGGGTCAACGTGGCCGAGAAACTGTACTTCACGAATCCAAAATTCGCATTACGAGAACTTGGCAAATAATTGTTCCTTCTTTAGCAGCTCCAATATAGTTTTCAAGTGTCGTTCGTGTTCCTCCTCGGTTCGCGAATATATTAATATGTCATCAATAAATACGATCATGAACTTGTCGAGGTATGGCTTACATACCCGGTTCATCAAATCCATAAATACTACTGGAGCGTTTGTTAAGCCAAAAGGCATAACAAGGAACTCGTAATGACCGTGGCAAGTCCTAAACATCGTCCTAGGAATACTTTCCTCTTGGATTCTTAACTGATGATACCCGGATCTTAGATCAATCTTTAAATAAAACTTGAGCTTTTTAATTGATCGAATAAATCATCAATCTTCGGTAATTGGTACCGATTCGTGATGGTTAACTTGTTTAGTTCCCGGTAGTCGATACACATTCGGAAAGTTCCATCCTTCTTTTTCACAAAAAGCACCGGAGCTCCCCCAGGCGAGAAACTCGGTGTTATGAGTCCATTATCAAGCAACTCTTGAAGCTGGGTAGATAATTCCTGCATCTCTGAGGGCGCTAGTCGATACGGGGCTTTCGCAACAGGTGCAGCTCCTTGCACTAGGTCGATATGGAATTCGACTTGTCGATGTGGAGGTAGTCCTGGAAAGTCTTCCGAAAAGACTTCGGGGTATTCCTTTACTACCGGTATGTTATCCACCATGCGCTCCTCGGCGTTTTTGTCAACCACGTAGGCAAGAAAGGCGGTGCATCCTTTCCTCAAACATTTTTGAGCCTTCATGCAATTAATAATTCGTAGCGGCGTGTCATGTTTCTCACCGTGGACCATCAAATGTTTTCCATTGGGTAGGGAGATGCGAATGATCTTCTGGCGGCATATGACTTCGACTCGATTATCGGATAGCCCATCCATACCAATAACGATGTCGAAACTATTAATTGAACTATAATAGATCTATATCGAACTTTTGTTCACCTAGTTCTAATGTACATTTCTTTATAATTTCCCCCGACTCAACCAATTTCCCGTTAGCTAATTCAATCGATTATGGAATGTCTGATTTACTCGATTCCACCCCAAGTATATTTCTAAATTCTTTAGAAATAAAACTAAAATCTGCCCAAGTATAAAAAAGAATTTATGCAACGTGATCGTTGATAGGAAACATACCGGTGACCACATTTGGGTCCTGGCGAGCATCCTTAGCTCCAATCACGAAAGCTCTTCCCCAAGCTTGGTTTTCTTTTGGGCAATCTTTCCTGAAATGCCCTTTGTCACCGAATACAAAACAACCTTGGTCTTTAGTGTTTGTCCCCCGGCACGCATCAGTGCGATGCCCAAACCTGCCAAATTTGCCACACTTGGGGCTTCGACATTCTCTGTAGTGGTGGAAGGGGCATTTGGGGCATTTTGGCGTGTCCTTGGTATAAAGCTTCTGGTTAGTATTATTTGTAGTGGTGGTAACATATGCCTTCTCTTCTTTGACTTCCCTCGTGGCTTGCCATTGTTATTGTTGTTATTATTACCACCTCTTGAGCCTTTTTTGAAATGAGAGAATTTTCTTTTGTTGGAGTCCGTAGTCTCCACAGTAGTTTCCTTTTTGTTCACCCAACACTTAGGCAATTTTCCCTGATGCACAGCCTCCTCAGTAAGGCTAACAGCTAAATCGATTGCTTCTCCAATTTCAGTGGGTTTAGAAAAGGTAACCAAACTTAGAATTTCGGTGGCAAATCCCAGATGTACCTCTCGATCCCTTTGAATTCGGGTTCCACCAAGTATGGAGCTACTCGAGACAAATCATGAAATCTCTACGTGTACCCGGCGATATCCGAACCAATCATCTTCAAGTTCCAAAATTCTGTCTCCAACATCTGAATTTCCGACCTCGAGCAATACTTTTTCCTCATCAATTCCTTGAGTTCCTCCCAAGTCAGGGCGTATGCAGCATCGTTACCCTTAGTTTAGACCTGGAGGTTCCACCATGATAGTGCTCCATTTATGAAGAGTCCAGTGACAAAAGTGACCCCTTGATCGGCATGGCACTTGCTCATCCGAATAACCGAGTTAGTCTTCTCGGCCTAACATACGTAAGCAACGGCACCTTTGGTACCGTCATAATTCAGAGGTTGTAGTCTAAGAATTGCTTGTAAGTGCAACCTGAAATCATTGTATGCACCATTTAAGTGTGAGTATATCGAAAGCACGGATGGGATAAATGAGAGTATCGTGTGGTCTTACGAATAACCGAGTATTACCAGTTGGAAGTTACCACCGGTTGAACCTCCGGTACCACCACTATGTTCGGAGTGGTTGGCTTCATACTATGCAATTGCTTGAGAGATGCATTCGTTTAACTCTTCTTGGGTTGTCGGTAGCGTTTTAGTGTTGGAACTTCTTCGGCGGGGCGGCATCGTCTTCTAGTATAAAATGTCAAACATATAGATAAATATTTTTTTGTCAAACCCAATTAGACGAATATTTACTAATATTTTTTTGTCAAACATATATATAAATATATAAACATGTCGGGTATATAAATAATAAGAAAATATATAGGTATATGACGTAAACACACCAATCATCACCATAACCATGTAAACTCAATATGTAGGTAATCACCACATCATAAGACATCAATCATAGGTTCACCACATCATAACAATATTGACTACAATATCACCACATCAAAATAATAATAACCACAACATAAAAGAGATACAATGTGAAACAAAGAAAATGCACTTTTATATATAATGAAAACTTACTATATTTTGTTCATGAAGATCCAAAGGACTTAGGGATACATAACCCTTGTCAGTACAAGTTTTACAATACAAAAGTAAGATTTCTTGTACATTGTTTCTTCATGTCTTAAAGTTGTCTTCAAAAGTCAGGATCTTCTAAGATGAATCTTCAACAACTATATCGTCATATGTGGTCTAATCCCTCAAAAGATAATAATTAACATACTACTACGGTGGAGGTGGTGGTGGGGATGGTGATCGGCGAAGTAAAATACGATGATAGGCCACCTCCTCCTCTAAGTCAAAGATATGCCTAATGGCGATAGTCTGGAGGCGCTCCAAGTCAGGCACTCGCACCTCAGATGGGAAGGACGAGTGGTGGAAAACACAATGGAATGGTGGGTTCGGTGGTGGTGATGATGGTAGTGGTGGTAGTGATGATGGTGGGTATGATGGTGGGGGTGGTGGTGGTGATGATGGTGGTGGGGGTGTGGCACTAGTAGTGGTACGAACAGCACACTAGGTCTATAGCTCCAAGATCCTCCGAAAAATCACGGAGATCAGAAGGTCGTGAGACATCACCCTCTCCTCCATAGTAGCCGGAAGGAGGTGAGAGGGATGGTAGGGGTTAAACGGGCTCATGCCCGGTGGGGGTATAAAGACATGCATGCCAACAGTAGGTGATATGGGACGGGTTGTATACATGACAGGTGGTTGAGCTGAGGGTGAGGGTCCAGCCAGGTGAGAGGGTCCAGCAGCATAGAGGTCGTGTATAGGGTGATAAGTGGATACACAATTGAAAAGTGGGGGTGGCTGCTCAAGGTAATATAGGGTACCGCTCAAAGAGTAGTGTCGTGCGGGCCCAGTATATGGAGCGGGTCCATGAGTAGGGGTACTCGTAGGAAAGGGGCTAACACGGACAGGTGAGGCTGTAGGGGGTGGGAGTACCGGTGAGGATGGAGCTGGGGCGGTGGAAGAAGCATCATCCGCTAAGTGCTTGCTCTCGACAGCGACTGAGAATGATGAGATATTGACAACGGATATGACGGGGGATGGTATGTCAAGGATGGCTATGTCGTCGAAGACCTCGCCGTCTCCGAGCTCGTTCTCTAGATGGTCGACGTGGAATACGGGGATCTCATCATCGTCATCATCTAGGTCGATAACGGGAGGGACAATGGCTATAGGTAAGGCTAGGTGTGCTATCACGTGCTCTCCCTCAGGGTGACCATAGACGATCACGTCATGTGGAGACTCGGGATGGCCAATACATCATCTCCCTATGGGGCGTCGTCCGCCACGTGGCCGGGGAGGGTAAAAGGCTAGAAATCGTTAAGGTCCTCGTGATCGGCTCTGTCCTCATGGGTTATGGCCTCGGGGTCGGATCCTCCTCGTAGCTGGACGAAGAAGACATGATCCTGGCAAATTATCCGTACAATGCATACATACATGTTAGTAATTTATTATTACTTATGATATATTTTATATTAATGACTAAATTTTCATGCAAATTTTGTTCTTTGCTTTCACGTGTAATCTTAATGTTTAGAGTCTATCCATTATAGACTTATCATGTATTGATCCTTGTTCGTTACTTATGGTTAAGCTCGTGTGATAGATCCTAATGTTATCGTGACACTATGAAAACCTTCTGTCATATTTCCAAAAATATTTTTCTGATGTTATAAACTTTGTTTTCATGTGAGAGCCCTTAGTGATTGCAGACCAAACTTAATAAAAGTTTTTCCTGGGTTCACTACAATCGGAGCTCTGCTACCAATCTGTCACATCATGGTCGTAACGGAAGTGAATCGTGTGACTATGAGGTAATCATTGCATCCAATCATGTAGACAAGTATAAATCAACAAAGATACCATACTTATATTAATTTGCAACAAATGTTTACAAGTTTCCAAAGTGAAATCATAAGTTTCCAACAGTTTCACATCGTCATCAAAAATATAGTTTAAATTACATTACTCCATAGCAAAAGATTGTTTTCAACATAAAAGCATGTTGAGGTTTAGACTCCTATATACCCATACGAGGTTGGGATATAAGAGGCAAATCCTCCAAAAGGTGGCATTCGTTGTCGTGTCATTCCCATTTCCCGAAGTGTTTCACCGTCTCAAGTCTTGCATCCTGAAATACATGTAATTTTAAAAGTCAACAAAATTTGGCGAGTTCATGTAGTTATTTTTTTCTTATAAATTGTCATGTTTGTAATCCAGTAATTAAAATCTGAGTAGGTTATTAGCATTCATGAAGTTTGAGGATCTATCAGTGTGTCGCGAGCACCCTGACATATGTGCCATAAGTAAGCAACAAAACCGAGACAACTTTGCCATCATTGGGATCACAAAAGTACTCCTAAGGGTTTACCAACCAGGAGTGGAGCGCGCCTCAAACTCAATAGAACTATACCTTTTGCACCTTCGTCACTAAGTGATTAATGGTTACTATTGTCATCATCCTACTTACGCACATTTGATCGTGTTATCTTCTAAACCCATAGCTAACATACCGTTTGTTATGACATGTAATTTCCCTCAACGGTTTTTTAAAACATAACTTTGAAATAATTGAAAGGAGGACATGAACTCATAATTTTTGCATTCCGAATGTCGTACTAGTGAAATTCGAGTGTCCGTACACGTGTGTAACCTACATGTGTATTAACTTTATTAGACACCTAGGTCTAGTTGGACCTTGTACAAGTTGTTCCTCTTGAATTCTTGTTGTGTATTTATTTATCATACTAAAACAACTTTAATGTTATTATAGTGTTTGTAGTTCATTTGTTTGATATATATATATATATATTGTCATTATTAGATCGTGTGTTAACGGGCCTCGCCCTTACATCTCCTTGTGCCTTACACGTGTGTCATTTGGCCTAGCCCATGTCATGTATGTCATTGGCTTAAACCATGTCTTTTGTGATTGGGCCTAGCCGATGTAATTATGTCATTGGGCCTAGCCCGTGTCTTTATGTGATTGGGCCTTGCCCATGCAATTATGTGATTGGGCCTAGCCATGAAATTATGTGATTGGACCTAACCCATGAAATTATGTGATTGGGCGTAGCCCATGAAATTATGTGATTGGGCCTAGCCCATGTATTTTATGTCTTTGGGTCTAGCCCATGTATTAGTGAAATGGGCCTAGCCAAAAATTAATTAACCAAGTCCATAAGTATGTATTCTTGCATTTTTATAAATTCCATAAATGTTGTAGTTTAGAATTATTCTGTTATACTTATATAAAATCTCTTGGAACTTTTATATATTTCAACTTCCCGGATTTTGGTTATCGGTAATCTATATTCGTTAAGCGTCTAAAATATATTATTTTTAGACGTGTTGTGGTAGTCATTTAATATATATTTCCCCGTCAAAGTCGCCCAATTGTCATAGTAGTTCTTCATGACGGCGATATGTTCACTCGTCCCATTATTTGTTTCAAGAATTGTGTAAGAGTGTATGTGTTCATGTACTTTATACTTGGTAACTTTCAAGTATTTGGTGTCTTGCATTAGTTGGGTATTTTTGTATTTAACTTGTATACCCTAATGATTCTAGATACATCCATATAAATACATATGTATTATACACATACACTTATGATGGTGGCAAAGTATATACATATATATTTATTCCCAAAATATATATGTAATAAATGAAACTCATTTTTAACTTGTAAAAGTATGTATAAGTATTTATTAATCCTTGGAAGGTTAGGGTTTAACCCTTGTCATTAAAACTCCTTAATGACGGTTTAGGTCACTAATCGTGTTTAGCCCTGTTAATTACACTTTAATTGCGATTTGATTATTAGAAAATTTCACCATAGTTTCCCCTAAACTATGTCGTTTTCCATGTTTCAAAAACGTATTAAAACCACTTTCCCATTTCCCAAATCATCGTTAATTCATCAGGTTAATAAAAAATCATTTTTCCAAGTAATATGCACATAACTTTTCTTCAATATTTCATGTGCTTTTATACATGAGCTTCTTATACATGCTTGTCCTTATATATTTTTACACTCTAAAGCCTCTAAAAATTCCATTTCTTTTAAGATTATCAAAACACCAAGATTTTCATGGACAACTTTTATAACCATTTTTATATAACTTGTTTTATGTAAAAGATCAACTTCACTAGCTTTCAAGATCCAACTTTCAAGTCTCATCATGTATAATCCATTTTAGGAACAATATCAAGACTACACATATTCAAAGCTCATGAACTTGAAGATGAGGATCTTACATGATTTAAACATACACTTGTTTAAATCACATTTTTAAGCCTAATATAGTAAGGTCATCACTCTTGTAAAATGCTACAAAAAATAAACAACATGATCATCATAAATCACATATTTTAATCTTGTTATTTCTTGTTATATTTTAGAGTTTTTGGATGATTTCTTTCAAGATGTTCAAGATGAAGATTACTTGTACTTTTGAAATCTACATATTATAAGAACTTGAAATTATAAACAAGTGAACTTACTACTAACTCTTAGGCTAGGGATGGTTCAAGATTAAGATGATGGTGAGAAGATGAAGATCAAGATGAGGAGAAAGCTCCCAAGAAGGTCCTAACAATCCTCCATCCTTGCAAACCCCATAGGTGACCTTCTGGTGCCTTGAATGTGAGTATCATATGGTGTTTTAGGTTGTCGTATGCTATTCTTAGGGTGGTGTATGTGAGCCAAGAATGGGGGAGAGTGTAGAGGTGTTTTGGTTGAATATTTTAAGTGAAAGTAATGACAGAAAGATGGTGATGATATGTAGTTATAATCATATGTATCTTCAAATGTCAACAGAAATCTTCATGTGCCATACCTTCATCATCTTATCAAATCAAGCAAGTGGTGGGTCTACGGGGACCCACCAAAACCGTGAGCATGAAGGGGGGGGGGTTAAGTGTAACTTTATTATCATACATGTTTAAATACTAGATATTTAGTTGTTTAACTTAAGTATAATAATTAAGGGTTGGTCTTGTATCATTAGGGAGTAATTAGGGTTTAGGATGCTAAGTAATATTAATTAGTTCCCTTGACTAGTTGGTATTAGTTTTGGATGGTAAATATACCTCTAGTTGGCTCATCGAAGATATTAATTAGTACCGAAAGCTTTGGTTTTAAATTACCATAAGTGATATGCCATTTATTTAGGACACTTATGACATCAAAATATGGTTATCTAGTTTGCTAGTCTAGTAGATGTTTAGTTTAAGTGGTAGAAATGCATTCCGTATCGTTAACCGTTCGATAACGCCACTTTTATATTATATCGACGAACAATTCTGCAAGTTGAAATTCCGCAACCATGAGATGTATGAAGGGGTTACAGATCCTGAATAAAGCTTAACTAGCTCTCTAAATTAATGTATAAGGCTATCGGGCATTGAAATCTTCGTTGGTTCGACAATCGGTCGCTTTCCGGTCAAGTTGTGCACTACTTGTCGTAATACTGAAAACGATGTCTTGTTGGTGCATATTTGTGACAACAACTTAAATTTGGTCTTTGGATATCTTGTAATTAGTAAAATGATAAACAGTTAGCGGGTTTAGTTTTGTAATAGTTAATTAGAAGCATTTTGGCTGAACTAGATACAATATAACTCATGGTAGGCGAATTGGGCTTTAAACACATTAGCAGTCCATGTAGGAAACCCTAGCCCATGAGCATAATCTATCTCTTTATATAGGGAGGTTGTGTTTAGGGTTAAGGTTGCTCAGTTAGTTGCTGGTTCAATTGTTCAGTTGCTGCAAGAATTGCTTCAGAGAGTTAGAGAGAGAAGAGTCTTGAATTGATTGTAAAACAATTGTGTTTGATAATCAATAGAAGATGTTTTAAAGGAATTCGTGTTCGTGTTCTTGTGTTTTCTGTTAAATCTGATCTAGGGGATTCCGCACTCTAGATTGGATAGACGATTCTGTCATGTTCCATAAGGACTAGGGGACCTACAATTGGTATCAGAACATTCGGCTCTTGATTATTGCTCGGTTCAGAATCGTGACAGTAGAAAAATTGGATTTTTGAGTGTTTTGACGGCTGTTTTAGGGTTTTTGCAGGTATTTTGGATTTTATGCAGCATTTTGGATTAACAGCTAAGCATTCCGGATTGAATACTTGCATTCCGAATTAAAAAGCATAGAAATTTGGATTGAAGACTTGAATTTCGGACAAGAATTTGCATTTCCGATCTGGAAAACAGTGCAATTCGGATCAGAAAAGCCATTTCGGATTCCATTTCGGATTGAAATTTCGAATCAGAATTGTATTACGGATTCCATCTCGGATTGGGAACTATTCCGAATTCCATCTCGGATTAGAACTATTCCGGATTCCATCCCGGATCAGAGTAGTCTATTCCGGATTTTCATTTCGGATCAGAACAGTGCATTCCGGATTTTCATCTCGGATCACTATTCCGGATCATCATTTCGGATTGTCAACTCGGATTACTGTTCCGGATTTTCATCTCGGATTGTTAATCAGAATTTTCATTTCTGATTTTACACTGTTCCGAGTTACTCATAAAAAGGTGGAAACTTAACCAGCTAACGTAACCAACGTTTTCGGACATAGAACTTGATCCCTAGACAATTTTGACGAACCATTTGGACAGTTCGACTCGGTTGATTTTTGGGACAAAGAAGGCACAGAAATTCTAAAATCATAATGGGACATTATACATCATTAGAATCGTATCATCAAGACGAGTCTAACGGTATAATTTGGTAACCACTCATTTCGGACAGGTTTTAACGTTTTTAACGAGCCGGTTCGGTATAAATGTCGAATATTTCAAACTTAAATGAGCTGTTGAGGCTGGAGCATGAGGCTGCTACCACAAATAAACCTTCAAAGATGCTGAAGGTGGAGAACTATCTTATTTGGAAGGATAGGTTTCAATCCTTTACTGAATATCAGGACACACGGATGTGGATCTGTATTCAAGATGGGTACGCTAACCCAACGCATGATTTTGAGGGCTGACAACGGGTTACTGCTTATGTGAATATGTCTGAAGCTGAGAAGAGGATGTATGAGTCTGAAAAGAAGGCCTTAGCTGCTATCAAGATGTCGTTACCTGATGGCATCAAACATACATTCAAGCGTTATACAACATCAAAGGAGATGTAGGATGCCCTAGAAAAGAGGTATGAGGGCAATACAGATGTGAAGAAGAATAAGGTTGATCTGCTGAAGAAACAGTTTGCTGTGTTCAAAGGAATGAGAAATGAATCCCTAGAAGATATTATCACGAGATATTATCATCTGATGTCAGAAACTGATAATTATGACATAGAGGGATACACCGATGTAGAGATAAACGACAAGTTGCTGGATGCTTTACCTGCAAAGTGGGATATTTACACGTTGATGATAAAGGGTTAAGCTGACTATGAAAAGAAAGACTTGGAAGAGGTTGTTGGGAAGTTGAGAGCTTATGAGCTCAATATGAAGAAGAAGGAGACTGGTTATGATCAGGTTCAAGATCCGGGGATTTATAAAGGTCTTACACCTTCATCTTCCAACAATGCTTCTACTAACACTGCAACTGTGTTTCTCTCATGTGAGAATCAACAAATAGTGACAAATTCTAATGGAGAAGTATGTTTCATTGCTGCTTCAGGAGGCTCGTCAAAAATATCTGATCCTGTTACGTTCGATGAAGATTATGATCAGATTGACCCTGATGACTTAGAGGAGATGGATTTGCAATGGTAGATGGCCATGATCTCTAGAAGGGTGAAGAGGTTCATGAACAGAACAGGCAGGAAGTTCGTTGGAAAGAGCGTGGGCTTTGACAGGTCGAAAGTGAAGTGTTCTAATTGCCACAACTACGGACATTTCGCTAGAGAGTGTTAAAGAGCAAAGTCTGAATCGCGTTCTAGTTCATCTTTTCAATATGCTCCTGGTCATGGTTCAAGCAATAGGAATGCATTGAACAACACTGGATCAAAGGCCCTGATTTCTACTGCTAGAGAGGGTTCTTATGATTGGAGTCTTCATCTAGAGAATGATAACAATGCCTCACAGGCATTGATGGCTAAGATAGCTCCAGTTGCTGATGAAGAAGTGAAAGCTGATGCTGAGGGAGAGCAAGAGAAGGTAGCTGAGAGGGCTGATGAAGAACAGACTGCTACAGAGAAGAAGATGGCAGCTGATTTTGATGCTTTCATGGCTGATCTAAGCAAATCAACAGGTGAGGTATGTTCTAACTCTGGTAGTTCAGTTTGTTTAAAATGTTGGGAACTGCAAAGTGAGGTTGACAGGTAACCAAACAAAACCAAAGTCTGGCTATGAGCTCTCGAACTTAAAAGAATCAAACTTTTTCGTAAAACGAAATGAATCATTATACTTCAAGAAAATTAAAGTTTATGAAGAAGAAATTAATATTCTAACCTGTAAGCTAAATGACAAAATTCAAGTTATTGACTTAGCTCATGATACGATGAGTGAGAAAACAAAAGAGGTTTCTAAAAAGTGCAAAGAGTTGTCTGAAGCACAACTTAAAATTTGTGAGCTTGAAAAGAAATTAAATCAATTTAGAGGTTCATCTTTCGTCATGAAACACATGATGAATGGCCTGAAGAAGAGTAATGACAAGACTTGTGTGGGCTTCAAAGGTTTGAATGAGGTTCCACACCTCTTAGTCACGACTATTCTTTCTTGCCAGATGAAGAAGAGCTCACAGACTTTGTGTCAACTACACCTGGTAGTTCCACATCAGAGGATATTGATGTGACTGAAAATGCCAAGAAAGAGAATAACAGAGACACTGTTTTGAAAACAAAGAATACACTGGTTGATTTTGTTCAAGGGAGTGATATGTATGAAGAGGTCCTTGTTATTACTAAAGAATCTAATGTGCAGTTTGCTAAGAACAAAAACAAAGAAAAATCAGAAGTTAAGCAAACTAAACAAGATCCTTCAAAGGCATCTTCTTCATCATCATCGCCTGATGAAACTAGGCAAGAGGCTTCTTTAAAGAAGTCTTCGGCTAGAAAATCTTGCTTCAAATGTCATGAAAAGGGACATGTAGCTAGCTGTTGTCCTAACAAAAAGAGGGAAGCACAAGTAAGTGAGAGACATAGAGAAAAATCACCAGTAAAAAGTGGTGATGGTGAGAAGAAGGTTAACTCACCAAAAATATTTGTTGCCAAGCAACAGAGTGTTGCTGAGAGTTTAGATAAGGCTGAAAAAGGAACTCACCAAGTTCCTCGCTTTCAAAGAAATCAACCATGATTTCAGCTGGCATCTACATCTGGCAGATATGAAAGACCTAGAAGTAGTTCACCAAGAATGAATAACTTTAATGGTCCATCAAATAATTTCATAAGTCAAGGTCAATATCAAAATCGATACCAGAATGTTGGTAATCGAAATTTTTATAATGGTGGCTTTAGAAACTATCATTATCAAAATTCATGGAATCAAAATCATAATTTCCAAAGGTCGCAAAGTCCAAACTTGGTTAGGAAACCTCAGGACCACAGACCTAGTGGAAATCAAAAACCATTTCCATCAACAGGTCTAAGATCCAAGACTCCTATTAGGAGTGATGGATACTGGATGGATGTTCCTATGATTGATGAATCTGGAAGACCCAAGACCATTAAGGCTTGGGTCCCCCAATCTAACTAATTTTGTTGGATGGTGCAGGAGCTACTAAGGAGGATTATCAACTTGTGGTATGTTGATAGTGGCTGCTCCAGGCACATGACGGGGGATGCGACGCTGTTGACGGGGTTTGAGAATATAGATGGTGGTTATGTGAATTTTGCAGGTGCTAAAGGAGGGCACATTACTGGTTGAGGAAAAGTGACAAACGGGAAGATCACACTGGACAAAGTGAACTATGTTGAGCAGCTGAAGCACAATCTGATGAGCATGTCTCAAGTCTGTGACAAGGGTCACTCGGTCCACTTTACAAAGTCTGAAGCTTTGGTGTTGAAACCTGGTTTGGTGATACCGAATGATTGGATAGTGATGAGAGCGCCAAGGAGAAATGACACTTTTGTCATGGACATGGGTGCTAAGGATTCTTCTTCTGTGGTGGCGTGTTTACTATCAAAAGCATCTGAGGTTGAGTCATTGTTGTGGCACAGACGCATGGCCCACATCCGCTACCGAAAAATGAATTATATTATTTAGAACGGTTCAGTGGAAGGGGTGCCAGTGCAGAGGTTTCACGTGGAAGATAAATGTCTTCCATGTCAAAAGGGAAAACAACATAAGAAACCTCATAAGTCTAAAACAGTAAATTCCATAGATGCCCCTTATGAATTACTTCATATGGATTTATTCGGTCCAGTGAACGTAAGGAGCATAGGTGGAAAGTACTATGTTTAGTTGTCACTGATGATTACTCACGTTATTCTTGGGTTTTCTTTTTAGGTACAAAAGATGAGAAAGCGGAGGTGCTGATAGATCTTTTTACAAAATTGGAAAATGTCCATGATGCACGGATCAAGAGGATAAGGAGTGATAATGGAACGGAGTTCAAGAATCAAGTTCTGGATCTCTATTGTCTTCGCAAGGGAATTGAACATCAATATTCTTCTCCTTATACACCTCAACAGAATGGAGTCGCTGAGTGGAAGAACATGACGTTTATTGAAGCCGCAAGGACTATGCTATCTGATTCAAAGCTTCCAGTTCTCTTCTGGGGAGAAACTGTGAACACAGCTTGCTATGTCCTGAACAAACTTTTGACGGTTTAAACGGTTTAACAAAACATGTCATGAACTATTGTTTAACCGAAAACCAAACTTAAAAGGCTTTGAACCATTTGGATTACCCTGCACCATTGTGCGAAACAAAGATAAGCAAAAATTCAGTGAGGTAGCTGATGAGGGTTACTTTCTAGGCTATATGCCTAGTACACCGAATAAAAGGGTTTTTAATCTAAAAACTGGTAAAATTGAGGTGGTGTTTAACATGGAAATCACTAGTTATTCACCTCAACAATCAACGAGTGGTCCTCCCTTATTATACGATTATGACAGTGTGTTTAAATAATTTAATATTCCTGATTTTTCCAATGCAGATGAGTCTCAAGTGATCCATACTGTGCTCAGTGAAGATGGTGAGTGTGACTTTATGCCGAGATCGAGTGTATTGATGACAGATGCTCCAGTAACTTCTTCCAGTGCAGCTCCAGAGGACTCCAGTGATAGTGAGTCTGAACCTACTCAGGGGGAGGACTTTCACAAATCCATTTGCTAATATTCAGGGGGAGGTTGGATCTAATATGGGAGATAATCTGGTTGTTGACACCATTGCTACCACACAAGTACACAGAGATCATGCAGTTGAAAACATCATTGGTGATGCTGCTGCAGGTGTTCAGACGAGAAGAGGTGTGCTCGAAGGTTCCTGTTTATTTACTTCGATTTAGAAGACTGGGTTGATTGATGAATGTTTGTATAGCTGCTTTATTGCCCAAGAGGAGCCGAAGAATGTTCATGGCTCTAAAAGACAATTGTTGGGTGGAAGCTATGCAAGAGGAACTAGCTCAGTTCAAGAAGTTGAAAGTTTTGGGAGATAGTTGACTTGCCTGAAGGAGAAAAAGAAATAGGCACTTAGTGGCTGATTCGGAATAAGGCTCGGTTGGTGGTAAAAGGGTACAATCAGCAAGTGGGGATTGATTATAATGAAGTGTTTGCACCAGTAGCAAGGTTGGAAGCAATTCGGTTGTTCCTAGCTTTTGCTTCATTCAAGGGCTTCAAAGTTTACCAACTTGACGTGAAGAGTGCATTTCTTTACGGGAAAGTCCAAGAAGTGATGTATGTCTCACAACCAGACAGGTTTACTGATCCAGACTATCCAGATCGAGTGTATCGACTTGATAAGGCATTGTATGGATTGCATCAGGCACCTAGGGCTTGGTAAGAGACACTGTCAGCACATTTGTTAAAACATGGTTTCGAAAGAGGTCAGATTGACAGTACACTTTTCATTAAAAGGAAGAAGGAAGACTTTCTGCTGGTACAGGTATACGTAGATGACATCATCTTTGGGTCATCGGATGAGTACATGTGTCATGATTTCGAAAAGGTAATGAAGAGCAAGTTTGTGATGAGTGCGATGGGTGAGCTATCTTACTTTCTGGGTTTACAAGTTGAACAGTAAAAGGATGGGATGTTTATACATCAGACGAAGTATGTGTTTGACATTTTCTCTCGTTTCAAAATGGAGGATTACGCTACTTTCAATACACCTATCTGTGAGAATCACAATCTTGGTCCAGATCATTAGAGTGTGGAGGATGTTGATCCAACTCAATACAGGGCAATGATTGGTTCTCTGATGTACTTGACTGCTTCAAGACCCGACATCATGTTCGTAGTATGTCTTTGTGCCAGATATCAAGCGAATCCAAAGGAGTCCCACATGAAAGCGGTGAAGCGGATTCTTCGTTACTTGAAGGGGAAACCTAAACTTGGGTATGGTATCTAGCTGCTAGTGATTTGAAGTTTGTTTCTTTTACTGATTTGGACTTTGGAGGATGCAAATCTACAATTAAGTCTACCACAGGTGGTTGTCAGTCCTTAGGAGGGAGGCTCGTGTCACGACAATGCAAAAAGCAGTCTTGCGTGTCTACCTCTACGTGTGAAGCTGAATATATTGTTGCGGGTAGCTGTTGCTCTCAGGTTCTCTGGATCCAACAGCAGATGCGCGATTACGGTTTGAATTTCACTCGTACTCCTATTATGATAGACAATAATGCCACTATATCAATCACCAATAATCCCGTAAAACATAGTCGCACAAAACATATTGACATTTGTCATCATTTTATACAGGATTGTACTGAAAAGAAATTAATTGAACTACATCGAGTCAACACACTAGATAACCTGGCAGATCTTTACACAAAAGCATTTGACAAGGCTCGTTTTGAACATTTAGTCGAACTCAACGGGATGAGGAATCCTGAATAACCATTTTCCACTAAAATAGTTTGTAAATTATTTATTGCTTTTCAAAAATCAAAAACATAAAAAAATAGAAAGTCCAAAATGAGTTTTCACTGTGTGAAAAAGAAGAAATGATAGTGCATCAGCAAGTTAGACTGTCACACTAAACTTAAAAGAAAATTGCTTAAGTGTGATAGCAGCTTCATCATATGATGTACCAGTAGGCAAAAGACATGAAATAATCAAATTACCTTTGTGATATAAATATAAAATAAACTGTGTATGAGTGGGTAACATATCAGTGGCGTATGGTTTTATAACCTTAAATCTTGCATTGATAGATTGCCAAAATCTAAGGTTTTAGGTTTTTATATCGTTATTTCATCCGGGGTATCAAGGTTGTCCTTCTGCTGCATCCAGATATATGCTGACCTAGGCACAACCAAGATATCTTAAAAGAGCTAAAATGCCAAATCCCAACTATTGAAGAAGCTCTCTTAGAGAGTCATTCAAATGTGCAAATTGCATTATTCGTACCAAAATTTGGTATTTGTCCTAGCCCTCGTTGGATATTGGTCTCTTTGATGTACGGAAGTACTGACCTGATCACCAATTATCTAACGTTGTAAATCAAAAAGGATGAATTTTGGTATACTTACCTACTACGATGAATTTTTGTGCATACCTTGATCGCGGTGGTATGTCCTGAAGTGGGACACACTAGTATATCAGTAAACTTATCTAAACAGATCACGAGGTAATGGAACTTGAAATGTTCATGTATTTTGTTTAAGTGGATAAACAATACTTGTAATCGTCTTTGACTGCTATTCATGAATATTGCATAGAAAATAATCGGATAGTGTGAAAACAGTTGCTCATATGATCTTCTTACCGTGATACTCAAAAAAATAGAGTGTTGATTATTTTGTTATTTATTTGCTTTCAGAAAATATAAAAATCCAAAATATTTCATTTTCTTATAAATTTCTTATTGTACGGATATTGGCTGTTCATGGAGGAGTTGTTACAGATAGGGGGAGACGGTGTTAGAAGCTGAGTTCAAAAAAAATTTTTTGCGGGTTATGCGTGATTAAAAGGTTAAGTGTGTATTTTAAGTTGAGAAGTGCTTAATGTGTGATACAGTTTTACTATCTCTTGAATAATAACAATTTTTTTAACTTATGTTGAAAAATTCTTATGGTTTCTCGAGATATTTGTTTTATAGTATACAAATTGTAGCTGTATGTTGCTACGATGTTTGGTGAAGAGGAGTTTGCTTGGATGCATGGTAGAACCTCCTTTCTACATTGCAGACAAAGTTGAAGAGTTTGGAAGATTGCTATGCAAGGGCTAAACTGGAGTTTACTCAAATGCTAACGATTTAGAAGATTTGGTGATTGGATACATCAGCTTAGGGGGAGTCTGTTGCAGACAGAAGATTTAAAGCTGAAGCTATCCAAAGACCAACGTTTTTCAAAGATGTTGAAGATTGCAAGAAGACTGAAGACTAAGTTATTTTATGAAGCTATTGTCAAAGAGGAGTTTGTTGGTGCATATTTTTGACAACATCTTAGATTTGGTCTTTGGATATCTTGTAATTAGTAAAATGATAAACGGTTAGCGGGTTTAGTTTTGTAATAGTTAATTAGAAGCATTTGGGATGAACTAGATACAATATAACTCATGATAGGCGAATTGGGCTTTAAACCCATTAGCAGTCCATGTAGGAAGCCCTAGCCCATGAGCATAATCTATCTCTATATATAGGGAGGTTGTGTTTAGGGTTAAGGTTGCTCAGTTAGTTGCTGGTTCTATTGTTCAGTTGCTGCAAGAATTGCTTCAGACAGTTAGATAGAGAAGAGTCTTGAATTGATTGTAAAACAATTGTGTTTGATAATCAATAGAAGACGATTTAAAGGAATACGTGTTCGTGTTCTTGTGTTTTCTGTTAAATCTGATCTAGGGGATTCCGCACTCTGGATTGGATAGACGATTCTGTCAAGATCCATAAGGACTAGGGGACCTACATGTATTTTATGTATTTTTGGTATCCTCATATTGTTTTAAGGTGTTTGTCATTATTCTGATATAATTCTGGAGTCCCGGAAATGCTGAATTAGTGTTGCGGGCGAATTGAAATTTATACATTTATAGCTGAAACGGACAATTTCGTAATTTAAGCGTCATGCCGGGAAGTCATGTATTATTTGCAAGATGTAATCCCACATTAGTGTTTTCATGTATATTTGGACATAGTTATGTCAATCGTATGCTGTTATTCATCGTTCTATTTCGTTTTAGCGGTTTTAATAACATGAATAGTGTAACCGTGAATAGTATGCCCAACAGTTTCTATCAACACTTTTAGGATATAGTTTGATTTGTTTCACATCGTGACGGAAACCAATATATACTATAGCAATTTTAACTTGTCCTATCAATGTTATATGACGTACGACCAAGTTACATAATCAAATTACGATAAAATTCATGAGATTATGTACTTAAAATAGTGATTAGATTGTACCGAATTACCGGTTATTTGTTGTTTCTCACAAAAGAAACCTGTAAAAGAATTAAACAAATCAGTACGCATATAGATTTTAATGCATTACAAATAACCTCTTGTGATGCTTCAGAATCAAAAATAATCTTCTGAATCTTCTAGAGTTCCATCGAATGTGTTATGGTTCATCAATAATCTAATCATAAACTTCATCAATAGCTTCTTCAACTATCACTTCTTCCACAATGTGTTCTGGTTCATCAATTATCTCAGCCAAAAGAGCAAGGCCTTCGGTCTTTGGAATATATCTGTTCCAGTTAAATCATTCATCTTCCGGAGTTACGACCAAATGCAACTTTGCTGAACCAACTTCAATTGGAATTGGTCTTGACATGTTCGGCGGATGTTGGAAGTCTTGTGATAGATTGCCCTTTTATAGTAGTCTTCTCCAAAAGGATTACTACCGTTATTGACTTCTCTATTAGTACATTCCCATTTGAACTGCCCTTTTTCTTTACATTTGAAACATGTCACTTTGGACTTATCGAATCCTAATTTTGAGCCTGGCCCTCCAAGACAGTTCATTCCTATTATTTCCAGGAATCCTTGCGCTCTTCTAACCACACTCAACAAACACCATGTTATGTGAATTAGTTCCAACTCTTCAGGATCTATCTGACCCAGTCCTCTTTGGTCATATTTGGATTCCCAATCCTTCCTACTATCATACTCTCATAAGATTCCAGGACAGATGCAAGAAACACAATGTGCTCCTTAACTATTGATTCATTAAAATCATGAGCATTTTGTAGATATTGCACTACAGGATGTGAGGAGTTGAGTTGTTTTGACTAGAGTAGTTATTCAAGCATTGTGAGGATTGAGGACTCTGCATTGGAGTATTTGGCTCAAAATTTGGATAAGATGAAAAACCACTAGCACTGCTTGAATTATTTGATGAAGATCCAGATGAGGTATCTATGCTGAAAGCTGTTTATATCTTTGGGCTTTGAGTATTTGCCACAATACTACCCTTAAAATAAAGATCAACGTCTTGTTGAACACTTGAACTTTTCATTTTGGCCATCTTGCGTAGTTCTAATTCATGCCTTCCAGCTTCTCAAAACATTTTCCCATCTTGGCATGTACCAAGTTCTCAAACCTCTCATACCATCCTTTATAATCATCCATACTTGTGAGTGTTGGTGGCATCGTCATTGTCTCCATTTCATTACCTAAATTCGGATACTGTATCACCATCGTGGGGGTTGTGGCAAACGCATGATAAAATTTGTTTTCTAGTTCGTGCGGATGTAAAATGTTTGGTGTGAAAGAGAGCTCATGCGGATGTACAATAAACAGTTTGAAAACGATTACTTTGGAACGAATGTAGCCTTTCGTGCGAACCTAACTCAAAAATAAACAAAAATTGTTTACGTTCATGCGACGGTATTATTTTCAAATGGATGAACTTTACTTCCGTACAAATGTAAAGATTCGAATAAAAATAGTTACTTCCATGTGGATGTAGTTAGTCCGTGCAGACGTATCTCCTTCGTACGAAAGTAAATGTTCAAGTTTTCTCGTTTTTTGACATTTTGAACATGATGCTGATTGAACTTAATCTTAATTTTTAGAGGCTTTGTTAAACATGTGTTTATATAATTCTTGAAAAAAACAGTCCATTTTGACTATTAAATTTGTGAGAATGATGAAAATGAGAAGAAAAGGAGTAGAAAAGAAGTTTTCAATGTCAAGATCTTGTAAATTGTCTTATATATTAGCCTCCAAGCTTTGATACCAATTGTAAGTAATGATCCGGCTGGTTTAGACTGAAGTCTAGACGCGATAAATCTAATTCGGTAGAATTTCCATTAGATTAGTCAAAAGTCGAATGATCCCATTCATACCGAAAGAGTTTACATCGTTTACAAGCTTGAGAGCATTTCCCCTCTGGGATCTCCAAAACTTATCAAATAACGAACAAACGACACTATATATAAACATGAGGTTGGGACGGACAAGCACTTCCGTGCGGATGAGCATGTCCGTGCGGATGAGTTACATCCGCATGAATGAGTTACATCCTCATGAATGTGTTACATTTGTACGAAGTTACATCCATTCGAAGTTACGTCCATACGAACCTCTCTCATCCTCTCCAAAGTCATGTTTTCGTATCTCAACTATACAATATTCAACATACGCTTTATCTAGTCTATGCACACAGTGGCGGACATATATAAATGCACCAATAAATTCACCCTTGGCCGTCACTGTCGAATCTTGATCTTGAAATATGAGAGTCGTGTTTGAATATTCTGCAAATTCAATCAAGTATTTGATATCTTCAGATAATTCCCCCTTGATTGATGATTCGGGTTTGCAATATTTTCATACATTCCCCATGAAATGAATCTTTAGGTCTTAGTTTGCACGGTTCCCGACCTCCTTGATTTGCTTAACTGTAATCTTCACGAATAATCACCAACTTGAAAGTAATCATTAACTGTAATCTTCACGAATAATCACCAACTTGAAAGTAATCAATGCAACTTCTCATTTTCGTCTTTAAACATCCGCTTTGGTTTTTTATTTAACACTTTAGCTGAATCTCTTAATCTTCAAAAACCCAACCGTTAAACTTCAAGTTTGTGAATATACACAAAAATATGAAATCCCATTTTTCGTAATCATCTTTAAGCACACACCTGAATAATAGATCAATATAAACGGTAATTTTCTCAATCAGCAAATCTTCATCAGATAACAAATCATCTAGTAACACATTCAGATCTGATAAACATTCTTCCATGATCAAAATCACATTCTTCCTCCTCAGTCAAGATAATTTCTCCATTAAACCCATTAGCAACTTAATCAACAAACATCATCATTTCCCGGCAGTTAGTCCAAAAAATACAATTCCTCTGCTCGAAGATTAACCATTCTAGCACTTTAGACTATTAGAGAATTATCAGTTCAGGATCTTTTAAGTATCGACAATACGGATGCATCTCCTAACGCTAATCCTGCTATTCAGCTTGACAAAGACTCGGGACTCAAACCCTAAGACATCAACCTGACCATGATTTGTAGAATCTGAATTTCCTATGATCACGAACTAACGAATCCAGATCTTATGCATCCCTTAACAATCTGAAGTCGGAACCACCCGATACTGTTGCACATCTGGATTTCAAAAATGCAAGAATTTCAATATATTCTAATGAAATTTTTATTCCCCCCATTTTTAAAATTCTGACCTCTCTAAAACTTATCACTGAATTTTCCCCTCAAACTTGGCAAATTTAGTGATCTCTTTTCATTGAAAAACTCAACTATGTGGAAAATATGTCATTTTGGTCACAAAAGTGCGTTTTTCATCAGTGCGGATTTTTTCTTGTTGGCCCATTAATAGTCACTATACCAAAAAGTTAAGCATTCTACATAGGTATAAATGATTACCCAATGGTAACCCCGAACAACCTTTATTTGTCGCTAAAATCTCAAAAAAAAAATCACCAAATTTTTTTGGACACTCGTTTGTTGACCACCATAAAAATAATTTTTTTAGGCATTTTGAACACATTCGTACAGATGAAAAATTTTCATTCATGCGGATGAAATGATATTGGAACGGATAAGTACTTTCGTGCGGATGTAGTTCCTCCGTTCGAACACAGTTGATTCAATTTTTCGATCCAAAATCTTTATTTCTTCGAATTTCATGATGATTCTTTCACAGACTAGGTCAAAATTCATTTCTAAACAATCCTATGGTTTCAATTTTACTTTTTTCCATGGATTGTTCGTTTATTTGATGATTTACATCTAAAAACGCTCAAAAGTCCATAATTCATGAGCGTAGATGATTCAATCAACTGTTAGATCGATTGAATCGGTAGCGTAGCTCTGATACCAATAGTGAGGACCGTTTTCCATATGAATAGCTCAGGTAATATATGTTAACTTAGTCCAAATTGTCTGGAATCCAATTTAGTTAGGCGAAATACAAGATTACTTAATTTTTCACAGTTTTCCTTAATTATTCACGTTTACAGTCCTGAAAACTAACCGACAGAGCTTCACCATCTAATTAGCAAAATATATCTAACCCTATGTCCACATGGCTATTTATACAGATAAGAAACATCTTCGTGCGGACTAGGATACATTCGTACGAACTCACATCCGTGTGGACTAACTTACATCTGCACGGATGAGTACCTCCGTACAAATGTACTTTACAACTCAAACATCATAATCTAACTTACTTTCCTATTACAGACCCGATACGACTTGATGTTGTAGGGAACAGACATAGTGCATCAACACTAGTTTGTTTGGTGTTAAGCATATACTCGAATTAGAGTCATGTAAGTTAGACACACATTACTCTATCAAGTTAGCTAATGGTAGCTTAGCTGATTCATGTGGAATCATTAAAGGTCACTGGTATGTTTCCTATCAACCAAAATTTCACATCCATACTATTTGATACCAGTGTCGATTTTAGTTTTATCCCTATAGGATTTAAAAATATACTTGGCCTAGGGTCGAGTAAGCTAGACGTCCCACATTCTCTAGAATTGGAGAATGGTAAACTAGTAGAATCAGGGAAATCATAAAAGGATGCACACTGGAACTTGGTGAACAAAAATTCTATATCGATCTTTTACCTGTACAGTTTGGTAGTTTCGACGTAGTTGTTGGCATGGACTGGTTGTCCAACAACCGGGTGGAAGTAATTTGTCATGAAAAAACTATCCGCATTCCCCCAACCTAATGAAGAAGCACTTGTAGTTCACGAAGAGAAGCGTGAAACGCCATTATAAACCATCAATCCCATGAAGGCCCATAAGTACCTATAAAAAGGTTGTATAGCCTTTCTAGCTCATGTGGTTGAAAAGAAAGCCGAGGAGCCAAAGTTGGAAGAAATACTTGTTGTGACGGAATTTCCCAAAGTCTTTCCGAAAGACTTGCAAGGATTAACTCTGCAGTGATAGGTCAAGTTTCGCATTGATTTGGTGCTGGGAGCCGCACAAGTGGCAAAGTCTCCATACCAATTAGGTGCGGTGGTATTTGCTTTGAAATTAGGTGTCATTATCTATACGGTACTCAATGTATAATTTTCACGGATCATAGAATTCTTCAACATATATTTAATTAGAAAGAATTAAATATGCGCCAACGACGATGGGTCGAGTTGTTGAATGACTACGATTGCGAAATCAAGTATCACCCGGGCACGGCGAATGTTGTGGCGGAAACCTTGAGCCGCAAGGAAAGAGTGACAACCTTAAGGGTACGAGCCCTAGAAATGCTATACAAACCAACCTCACTACTCGGATTCATGACGCACAACAAGAAGCGCTCAAGACAGAAAACATTCAAGCTGAATCATTACGAGGTATGGAAAAACAATTGGTGCTATTATAAGATGGAACACTATATTTTATTGGTCGAATCTGGGTTCCACTTTTTGGCGACCTATTCTAGACGAAGCCCACAAGTCGAAGTATTCTATTCATCTGGGATCAGATAAGATGAACCAAGACTTAAAAGAATTTTATTGGTGGCCTAACCTTAGAGACGACATCGCAACTTATGTCAAAAAATGTCTAACTTGCGCAAAGGTTAAGGCTGAATACCAAAAACTTTTAGGATTGTTACAACAACCTGAAATTCCCGTTTGGAAATGGGAACAAATATCGATCGACTTTATCACAAAGTTACCTAGGACCTCGAGAGGTCATAACATAATTTGGTTAATAGCTGGTAGATTAACAAAGCTCGCAAACTTCTTGTCGATACGCGAGAAAGACAGTACCGAGAAACTTGCCGAAGTATATCTTAAGGAGATTGTGGCATGTCATGTAGTGCCTGTTTCAAGCATCTTAGACCGAGACGGTCGATTTGTATCTAGAATTTGGAAATCATTTCAATGGGCGTTTAGATCTCGATTGGATCTAAGCATGACCTTTCACCCTCAAACGAATGACCAAAGTGAACGAACGATACAAACTTTGGAAGATATATTACGTGCTTGTGTAATGGACTAGGGTGGTAATCGGGCTACTCAATTGCTGTTAGTTGAGTTCTCATACAATAATAGTTATCAAACTAGCATACAAGTCGCACCGTTTGAACCTCTCTACAGGCACAAATGTCGATCGTCGTTATGTTAGGCGCAAGTCGGTGATAAACAACTAATTATTCTGGAATTAGTCTAAGAGACCTATGGACAAGATCTTTCAAATCCAAGACCATATCACGGCTGCTCGAGATAGACAAAAGAGCTACACGGATAAACAACGCAAACCATTAACCATCAAGGCCGAAGATAAGGTTTTGTTGAAACTCTCACCTTGAAAGGGTGTAGCAAGATTCGAAAAGCATGGAAAGTTGAACCATGAAACATAGGACGAAATCTTGGCAAAGGTTGGTACCACTTCCTACAAACTACAACTACCAGAGGAACTCAGTAGTGTACACGACACATTTCACGTGTTAAATCTTAAAAATAGTCCTACTCAAGAAACCATGATCATACTAGCGGATGAGATTTGTATCGATGACAAACTCCAATACACTGAAGATCCTGTTGAGGTTTTGGACTCGAATGTTCAAAATACGAGGAGAAGTTAGGTCAAACTAGTTAAAGTTCAATGGACTCACATCACCGGCCCGAGTACACATGGGAACGTGAAGACCAAATAAAGACCAAGTACCCTCATTTATTCAAAGACTCCCCTACAATATGTAACTCAACATGAAGTTCGAGACGAAATTCTTTTAATAGGAGGAGTGTGTGACAACTGGCAAAATTACATGGTAATTCCATACAACTTAATCAGTATTTATAGGTTTAATTGTGTACAGTAGACTTGTTTTGTGAATGATTGAGTTGTATAAAGTCTAGCAATGTTAGGTCATATCAATACATTACTAATACGTTTTTGCTTCACATTATGTATGTCTGCCACTGTGCGAATAGACTAGATAGAGCGTGTGCTGAATATTGTATATTTGAGATACCGAGCACATGACTTTGGAGAGGACGAGAGAGGTTCGTACGGATGTAACTTGGTACATATATAACACATTCGTGCGGATGTAACTCATCAGCACGGACAAGCTCGTTCGTCTCAACCTCATGTATATATATCGGGTCGTATGTTCGTTAGTTGGTAAGTTTTGTAGATCCCAGAGAGGAAATGTTAGAGAAATTTTGTTTCTCCAGCTTGTAAACGACGTAAACTCTTTCGTTATGAACGGAATCATTCGACTTATGACTAATCTAATGAAAATTCTACCGAATTAGCTTTATCCCGTCCAAACTTCCTTCTAAAACCACCGGATCCTGAACTTACATACGTTGGTAAACAATGCAAAAACACTACTCATGCGAACACACTATTCATGCTAGGAGAGTCTGGAACTCCCTGGAACAACTATCAGATGATATGAAAGAATATCATGTTAAACATCTATACAAAAATCCTAATTAAGGGAACACTTGTAATAATATATAAACCTTTAAGAAAAAAAATCCTAAACACCTAAATTGTCAGATCTGAATTATACATTAACAAGTTCAGCACTTCACAGCAAAATTCAGCATTCCGCCGCAATAAGAAAGTCCATAGATAATGTTAATTATCTTACACAACATCAAGGATTATAAGATATCATAAAGATGCTTACATATATATTATCTTGCACCTTCCGTATTTTATCCGGTAACAACCCGACAATGAAACTAGTGCTAAAATTATTATCCTAAAACCTAAGCAACTAGTCAAGTGAACTAGTTAAACATCCTTAGCATCTTAAACTATCATTGGGGCACTAATTATCCAATACTTTCCCTAATCCCCTAAATATCTTCATAGAGATTTCAATATGTGATGAATTGTTTTAAAAACTCAAACAACCATAACCTATATTACCCCCCCCCCCCATTTTCGGTCAACAAAAGGGGGCTACACCCACCTTACTTCATGTTGGAAGATGATGATGAAAGAACATGTTTGGGAAGATCTTATATTAAATAAAGGTCATAGAAGATATGACCACCACATGCTCTCATTCTTTCATAACTTCCCTTGACATTTCAAACTCACAAAGAAACTCTCTCTCTCTCTCATAAAAGTCACGACCAATATACCCTCTACTCTTCTCTTCATCTTCAACCTTTAAACACCATAATTCAAGCGTTCAAGAACTTCTTAAAGATGATCTAAAGAAGCTCAAGGCTTGGGAGTTCACTTGGAGCTTAAAGATCTTCTAATTATCTTCATCTTCTTCATATAAGTTAATCCCTAGTCCTTGTGCTAGTTGCAAGACCTCTAAACCCATTTTTATGCTTCTTATCTTATGTAGATTATAGAAGTACAATTTGTTCATCTTGAAGCTCACTAATTGAACACTCGAAAACCTAAAAATAAACAAGATAATCTAACATAATTATGTGTTTTTCTTGTTGATCTTGATGATTAGTGTAGTGTAGAATAGATGATCTTGCAAGATTATACTTAAAAGTGTGATCTAAACATAAAATGTTTAGATCTAGCAAGATCTACATAGTTTAAGTGTTATGAACTTTAATCTAGTCTTGAAAATGATTTTTTAGAAATATAAAGTTCATCAAGAAGCAAAAAATATACTTTTAAAAGTGTGTTTTTGAAATTACAACATAAACATGTTTATGAAAAGTGGTAAACTAAGAGGATGAACATAAAAGTCTGGTTATTTTTAGTGATCTTGAGAAAATATATAAATAAGTTCATGATTCTTGAAATTGTGTTTATGTGATAAGCATGGTAAATGATCTTGATTGAAGTTGATTGAGTTTTGTTGATAATATTGTGGTGGAAATTGATTAAATACGTTTTGAACACGTGGAAAACGTCCATAGTATAGAGGAAACTATGGTGAAATTTTCTAAAATCCTAATAATGATTAAGGTGTGGTTTAACAGTGATTATCATGATGAAACGGGATTAACAACCTTAATCATGGTTAGGCAAACTTTGATGAAAAGTTTAAGTTAAAAACTTATGTATATTTTCCTAAACTAAATCAAAATGTGTGTATATATATATATATTTAGGATGAAATATATATATATATATATTTAGACAACCTTCTTATGTGTATATATAAGTGTGTATTAATGTGTATGTATTTAGAAGCTAAGAGGCTTACTTAACTAAACACATAAATACAAACACTTGAAATCACCAAATACTTGAAAATAACCAAGTATAAAAGTATATGGTTACATATAGGTATACACACATGTCCTTAACTAGATACCTGAAAGTTTAAGACTGGGAAGGATGTACGTAATCACACTTATATTATATCCGAAACGTATATCAAATAAACGGAAAAATTCAGTCAATGGACAAACATACATATATATATACACATACATACATATATATATACTACTTCAACGACGAGTTCTAAAAATAATATTTTTTTTTGAGACTTAGAAAATATATAGTTTCACCACTCTTAAAATCTGGAAAGTATTATATATATAACCATCTAAGTGACATTATACAAGTATATAAGTATACTTATGCATATAAGAATACGTATACTGAAACACTTAGTAAAAAAATACAAGATTACAAGTAATGTACATGTACACATGTATGTATAAATATGACACAAATACCTACAATAAAATATACAAGTGAAGTATATACATGGTATACATATACGTGTAAATACACAAGTACAATTGATGTACACAAATACACATGATGAAGTGTACACATAACGAGAGGACATTGGAGGGGTATGGTCCCAAAAACCATGCGCCTGTGCATAGAACCATACCCTCAACATCATAACTACAAGGATAACCTTGCACACTCAGCGCAACTGTAAATCAGACCAACACCAAATGGTTACATAATGAACCTTGCGCACTCAGCGCAACGCTAAATTAGACCAACACCAATAAGTCACACAATGAGCCTTGTGTACTTGGCGCAATGGCAAGTTAGACTTACAAGCATAGGCTACTCGACCCTACGTAGAGCATACAACCCTCTAATCATAAATCCTAAAACCTTGCAAAGAGAAGACAAACATGAGAACACCTCATAGTCTTGTAGACAAAAGGATTTATCCCTGCTACTCTGCACTGGAGGGAAAATACTGACAGCCTCGCAGAAGGGGTAAGCACTATGAGGTGTTGACCATCCTCAAGGGTATATAGTGGCAGAACTGTGACGAATGGTTGCTCGGCAGGTTACGTTTGACAGTGTCAAATGAACAGTGATGTAGACACAAGACTGTACACCAACCGTATCTACGCTAGTGAGTGTTCCACCTTCTCCACTCTCGGTTGGTAGCAGGCCTGACGCCAGAGATATCTGCCCTTACTGTCTTTACACGTGGTACCATTCAGCGCCCGGCAGACCACTCCTCCTGACAGCATACATTAATTCCCCTGCAGGGGACATTTAATGTCTGACGCAAGGGACAAAAGGGATTTCTCTTGCCGCTTGGGCTGGGCCCAAGGCCCATCAGCCCATCTCCTAAGCCCACTTACTTTCAACTATAAAATAAGTATCGGACCACAAGGTAAAACACGCATTCATATCTACAATCACTTGCAATCACATTTACAATCATTCCTGCTTAATTTACTTTCTATCACCCAATACTTATTCTCACGCCGGAGTGTGGTCACGGAGGAAACCACCATTTTCCCTGAGACGAGACTAACGACGCTTTTCGTTTTGCAGATCAGTTATATTGAGATCACCCTGAGAAACGAGTGAAGAGTTAACCCTTGTATGCAGAAACCCCCTGGTTGTAACTTATGTATCCCAGGATATCCCAGGTTCAATCGGTGTTTCTTAATTAGCACCATCCGCTATTTCCTCTCTCTTTCTCTTCAGCTCTTCCATTTTTGTTTTTTCATAAACCTCACATCCAAAATGGCTGATTTCCGTCCAACACTACACGAGTCCTCGAGCTGAAGGCAAGAACCCGGTTCATGCCTCTTGAATCTACGGACTAGTGGAAGAAGATTCTTCTAAGAATGTCGGAGCTTGCCATGACTCCGGCTGAGTAAACGTTCTGATTACCCACGGAGCTCAACTGGAGACTCCCTTTGTACCGATCACATTAGTCTTACCCCTAGGTGAGACCCCGTTGTCTTGGTACATAAAGTCTCAGATGGCCTTAAACGCCGTCTAAGCGCAAATCTGCGCAAAAGCAAACACTCCTGCTCCCCAGTGTAGCCCGCTGGTGCACCAAGAATACTGAGTTACGACTCACCAGCTGGGGTGAGCGTACCATCTGAGCTTCGCCCCAAGAGACGGAGTACACGCAACCACCACCTAAACCTGAATCTCACTCTCTTAGGCGAGCATCTGTCCACTCACTGTTGGGCCTGCGTCCCCACGAGGAGCGGTACACCCAGCGTGAGGATGACAAAACTTATGGCGAGGGTGACAGCGCAAGTGTGTTTTATCGGCTGCCAAAATATCATGCTGCCTACAGATCTGCTCCACGAGGTGGTTCCAACCCGAAAGCGGAGCATAATTATAACTTGATCTACCAGCCAGCTGAAGCAGCCGAACACTTCAAATTTATCAAGGAGATCGTGCTCGCGCCATTGGAGCGTGCAAAGCTCCCTCTAACGTCGGGAACTACAACGGGCTGACATACCCAGATGACCACCTACGTCTTTTCACGAGCGCATGACTGATCGGAGGCTAGACGCTGCCTATGTGGTGTCACCTTTTTGTCCAAACTCTCATAGGCGCTGCGCGCCTATGGTTTGACAACCTGCCCACAGGCAAGCCCGCGTCATGGAACGACTTAAAAGACACGTTCCTGACGCACTTCAGCCAACAACGGCGTTACGTCAGAGATTCTTCTGACGTAATGAACATCTAGCAGCGTGATGATGAAAGTCTACAAGACTTCATCACTCGCTACAATAAAGAGGTGCTAAAGATAGGGGACATGCATGAAGACCTGATTCGTGCACAGTTTAAATACGTTGTGTGCTATGACGTGATGATCAAAGTCTTGTCAGGAACTACAGGCCTCCGTAAAAGCTGGGAGAAACTCATGGCAGCGGCAAAGGTCTGCGCACAGACAGAGCGCAACCTCAACAATAGTAGACCTCCCCTACCTCATCACCGCCCCCAAGACTTGAGCAGAGGTTTTGGGAAGAAGAATAAAGGGTGGAGGGACCACAACCAGAACCCCCCTCCCCACACATTGGTCGACGCACGAGTTACCATCAATAAACTCGCTACCCAGCGAGCAATAAAACAAGATAATCGCGATCGTTAGTGGACCCCACTGAGAAAGACATCGACAGAGGTCCTCAGTACGGAAGTCCATCAGTTCAAGCAGCCGACGCCGATATGCAATAAAAAAGGTTAAGACCCCAACCTTTTTGCTGATCATCATAAAGATACAAGGCACACAACTGATAATTACATCTCCTTGCGCATGGAGATTGAAAAAGGACTTAAGAGTGGGAAGCTCACCCACTTATTGCAAAATGTGTGCAAGGAGGTGCGTCAAATCACTCGAGGTGGCATGAAGTCTGTTCATATGATCCAGGGTGACCCGTCGCGCTAGCGTAGCCACCAGAAGAGCTGCACGCCTCACTAGCGTGAACAGTAGGTCATCTTCCCCGTACTTCCGGGGGCCCACAAGAAGACCGATCGATAGTGATAATTGGCATCTTTGGCCACCACCGCACCGACTACATGTTCATAGACCCTGGGAGCTCTATGGACATTATCTATGAACAATGCTTCTAGCAGCTAGACCCGAATGACAAGGCGCGCCAAGAACCGGTGGATTTCCCACTCATTGGTTTCTGCAACGAGGCTATTTTTCCTCTAGGTGAAATTTCTTTTCTGGTGACTCTTTCCGACAGAGGACACTCCCACACAGTCTCGGTGAATTTCATGGTCATGCCCGCAACCTCGCGCCATGACGTATTACTAGGCCGGCGCGCTCAATGGGAGTTCAGCATGATCACTTCCACTCCCCTCGCTGCCTACGGTTTCCCCATAGAAACCGGGGTGGCCATTATGTACGCCAGGAAGGAACCAATGTTCGTTGAAGAGGAATCACCGATGAAGTAGCCAAATCCATCATCCAACGGTGAACAAGAAAAGTGGGTACTGAACAACAAGTACCCGGAGCAAACAGTCCTATTAGGACCCGCCGTGACTCGCGCAATCATGGCGCGGTTAAAGAAACTGTTGTTCTGCAATGCAGACATTTTTGCATGGTCACCGGCGGATATGACTGGAGTGCCAAGGGAAATCAATGAGCATGCATTGCACATATTCCCTTCAGTTCAGCCCATAGTTCAGAAGAAGCGCAGCTTTAATCCCGAGAAGACTCGCGCCCTAAACGAGCAAGTATCAGAGCTTCTCAAAGCAGAATTCATCCGAGAGGTACGCTATCAAACATGGGTAGCCAACCCGGTCATGGTCCAAAAGTCCAACGGCAGTTGGCGCATGTGCGTCGATTTCAAGTATCTCAATAAGACATGTCCTAAGGACTGCTATGCCTTACTTGAAATCGACAAAAAGGTGGACTCACTCGCTTCATTCAGGTGGAAACCCGACATCTATGGCTGTCTAGCAAAATGGGCGATTGAGCTTGGTGGACACAACATTGTGTATAAACCAAGCCCAGCAATAAAGGGCCAGATATTAACCGATTTTATTGCGGAGGTACCGCAGAATAAAGCGGAAGAGTGTGAAGCTGTATAGAACCCAACACCGGTTATAGATGACCGCGCTTAGATACTTCACACAGTGGGCAGGCCTTCGTTTAATAAGCCCCGACAATAAAGAGTTCACTTACGCCATCAGATTGGATTTCAAAAGTACCAATAATGAAGCTAAGTATGAAGAGTTCCTGGCAGGCCTTCGGTTAGCAATAAAAATGGGCGCACATAATTTGGAAGCAAACGTCGACTCCCTTTAGTCGCAGGCCAAGTCAACGACTCAAAGGGCGAGACGATGGCATTGTATCTAGAACATGTGCAAGCCTTAATAACCAAATTCCAACAGTTCAAGATAACCCATGTCAACCGAAGCGAGAATAAACATGCCGACGCGCTTAGCAAATTAACTGCTACAAGCTTCAAGCACCTCGCGCGTGAGGTGCGCATTGAGGTACTCAAACACCCTTATGTTCCTTTGCGCCATGTCAACATCATCGAAGTGGGGAATCCATCCTGGATGTCCCCCATAATCATGTTCTTGCAACATAGGATTCTCCCCGAGAACAAAGTTGAAGCAAGGAATGTCCAAAACAAGGTAGTAAATTACAAAATGGTAGACGGTATCCTATACTGGAAGTCGTATCTGGGACCGCTCCTCCACTGCATTGATCCACAAGATGCGTAGTACTTGATCCGTGAAATACACGAAGGGTTATGCGGAATTCATGCCGGTCCAAACATGGTCGTAGCAAAGATCATGAACGCCGGTTACTATTAGCCTGGCATGCACCTAGATGCGGTTGAAACACTGCGGATGTGCGCATCATGCCAGCGCCATGTTATGAAGACATTGCGCCCCAAGAATCCTTTGATCCCTGTCAAAACAGCTTGGCCTTTCTAGCAATGGGCAATCGACATGGTGGGACCCTTCCCGGATGCCCCAGGCGCGGTGAAGTTCATAATCGCCGCAGTCGATTACTTCACCAAATGGGCTGAAGCCACCCTTGCGTCCACCAGAGCAACGGTAGTTCGAAAATTCATCTAGGAACACATCATATGTCGTTTCGGGTTACCACTGCCCATAGTCAGTGACAATGGCCCCAATTTTGTAGCTGAAGAACTACAATAATGGATGCAGGAAATGCATATCGAACACGTTTTCACTTTGGTCGTGCATCCCCAAGGGAACGACCAAGTGGAAAGCATTAACAAAATTATTTTCAAAGGGATCAAGACAAGATTGGGCATGGCGCGAAGAGGCTGGGTAGATGAGTTGCCAAGTATTCTTTGGGCTCATCGAACCATGCCTAAAACCAGCACATGCGAATGTCCTTTCAGCCTCGTGTTTGGGACGGAGGCAGTAATTCCCGTAGAAATAGGACTCCCATCACCATGCATGCTCGCTGCGCAGAACCAAAATAATGAAGATGAGCGTAGACTCGATTGGGACTTACTAGAAGAAAGGTGTGAAAAACGCCGCAATCAATGAACCAAAAAATAAGTCTAAGCTCGAATAGTACTACAACGCGGGAGTTCGCATACGTACCTTCTTACCTGGTGACTTTGTTCTACACGACAATGAAGCATCTAATTCTGAACGTCCTGAAAAACTGGCACCCAAATGGGAAGGTCCTTACATTATCCATGAAGTCCTAGGTAAAGGCGCATATACCCTTAAGCGCTTAGATGGCGCAAACATACCCAGGACATGGAATGTGCAGCAGGGTGCTACATGTAAATTAGCAAGTTCATTATCTTTTGTCTACTCTGTACGCCTCATTGTGTAATAAAGACAAGCTACATGATTTATTTTATCTTAATGTTTCGCTAAAAATACGCGAAACCACTTTGGGTCTAAGCGAAAACACCTTGGTATACAGTGACTCTTGAACCCTAAGTTACTACCTATGCCATGAGCATGGGAGTTCACGTTCATATACGAGTTCATCACCAGTTTTATTCCCTTTACCCACACAAAGTTGGTCCCTTTTCGCACAAATATTGTAACAAGAAAGAAACGTTAAAGATAAAATTATTTACAAATCCGCGGAATGCGCGACATAGTCAAAGATAATACAAAGATATTACATCAAGCATCCAACACTAGTCTTCATCATTAGCGGCCTCGGCTTCTTCCGGAAATATATCCTTCATGTGATCCACAAAGTCGTCATGGATGAGGGCCTCGCTCAGTAATTCCAACACTGGGATATCAAGACGATCATACCCTTGATACGCTCGATCGAAACCAGCTCCGGTATTGACTCCATGAGTGGAAGCGCGGCTGGAATCCCGTCATGGCGCGCAACAACCACTAGCTTGGCCACTTCACCATCTAACTCTGCAGAGTTCAGAATGGAGTTTGCAATCTGCAAATTCAAAAACAAAATCAGAACCAGTACAGAGTGATCAAGAGACAAGCTGAGTAATTACATTAACAACTCCATGTTGGTGTATCCGCAGAAGGTTGTTGGTTAGCGACTCCAACAACGACTCGGAGATGGCGTGGGCGTCTTTAGAATCCTCCAATTTTTTCTCGCCCGCCTCCACCTTGGCTTCCACCAATCGCATCTTGTACCGAAGCTCAGCCTTTTCCACCAAGGCTGCTTGGAGGTCTTTCTTGGCGCCCTCCAGAGCAGCGTAAGCTTCAACCTTTTTGTTCACAACAAGGTTAGAATCATAATTTATTAATATCAAGAATGAGTGAGCACAAAGACAAGGGATTACCTCCTTCTTCTCACTGTGTGCGCGTTGCACACCGGCCGCGGCAGCTGCCGCCTCCTTCTCTTTCTTCTCTTGTGCTACCTTAGCGCGCAACCGGGCTAGTTCATCCCTAAAGGATTGTTCTCCTAGTTATTCCTTTCACAAGCCTCTTTCCACAACCTGCGCCCCTCTGCAAGTTTGGCATCCGAGGCTTCGGCCCGTCTCTTCCACCCCAGCGCAACCCATTCCTCAGCTCACTGGTTGTCGGCGTAGGAAGTCTCCTTTGCCTGCACCACAGCTTCACGCGCAACCATTTCGGCTCGCTCCTTACCTAGGACCACTTGGGCAGCCTCAAGATCTTTCTTTTATTTCAGCAAGCCCCGCCATTCACGAACAATCTTGTAAGTCATAAAGGCGGACCTTTCAGCTGCATGGAGGTATGTCTGGTACGTGGTTTCTTGTTCTTGTTCAGCAATAACACATACCTCCGTTGGAGGGAAAGCTCCCTTGAAAACTCACGGCACGCCGGCTAGTGAGACAAGTCTTCTCCTTTCTCTAGCTTCCATACAGGGGTGTGAATTTCTTCAGCTAGAACGTTGGAGTATGACCTGTAATAATAATCCCTTGGAGTTTCGTCTAGGCGGATTGGAGACTCTTCGGCGAAAGGACGCCTACCTGATCCCTCCGCTTCACCCTCCGGTGCCGGCTATTCCACAGGTACCCCCTGCGGGGCGTCAGCCTACGCACCCTCGTTATAGAAACGTCGTTCCACAGTCCGCCTTCTTCCACTAAACCGCGCCACAATCACGCGGTTCTCTCCACACCAACGCGGTTTTCACACCCAGGTTCCCACACCGCAGGTTCTTCCCTCCACCCGTTCCCCTCATCGTGCGAGTTCTTCCACCCCACAGAACCCGTGTTAGTACCCTTACCTGAACCTTCCACCACCACATGTGACCCCTCCTTCACCATTTCAGGTTCTTCTTCCCCAGTAGCAGATTCCTCGCCTTGACCTGCAGGCGGGGGCTTTGGAGTATCCGTCGGCGCGACGCATGTGCTGGATTCCACAAAAACCGGCTCATCACCCACTGCACGATAACAAAAAAGTCAGTTATACATCGCATAAAACATGGAAAAATAAACACCAGTTACAAAGTTACCTGGGGAGATCCTGGCGGTAACCACTCCCAGGCTCCCCTTCTTCCTATCACCTTCTACGCAACCTTCTTAAGGTGCTGCGTGGACAGGTCCTCCTTTGGCCGCCTCTTCCGCCTAAGAGGCACCTCCGGATTGGACTCAGCGTCCACTGGACTAGCAGGTTTGGCGGTCATGATATCCCCAACCGGGCTAGCAGGTTTGGCGGTTGGGGTAACCACCGGTCTTAGCGCGGGTTTTTTCACACCTACAGGTTGAAGACCCTCCCATGAGTCAGAAACTACTACATAGGCTTTCCAGCGGTCAGACACAATGCGCTTACATTTGGGAGGGCCTGCCCCAGGTTGAGTCAACTCCTTCTCAACCGTTGCACTCGACCCCGTGCGTTTTTTCTTCTTATGCTCAGGGCCAATACCCAGGTCTTTCAAAGCGCCTACAACATGGCGCAACCACAAGTGAGAAACATGTAGAGTTACCAACATTCAACAACAGGAACTTAACAGTGGGAGGCGTGGGGGCATCTAAATCCGCTGCCCTAGGAAGTGCAAAATTGCCCAACACGTGCGTATACCAGGTGGACTCATCCCAGTGCAGGGCGAGCCTCTCAACCCGCCCTTCCTTCCTATCGAATGCGGCCAAAAACAACGGGGCCCTACAAAAGAGAAATGCATATCAGCCTACAAGCAAAGAAGAATCAAGAAACACAACAACAAAGTAAGAGCACTAACTCTGATCCCCCTCCATGTACACCGGCCGATGCCGGCTGGTTGGTTTCCAAACTAGACTTATACCAGCCGCCACCAATATCCTCTCCGGCAACTGGATTGCCGAAAGCTCCTTCAAATTCGTATACCAGATGTGCAACACTGGTATAGGGAGGGTTTCCGTCGGAATCTCATCCGGCCCCCGAAACAGCATGGAAGCGAGAACAACGCTAGACTTCACAAAAAAGAATTTTGCCTTCCAATCATGGAAGGACTTGGGGGAAGAGCAAAATTTTTTGTACTTGCGCACGGTGCTAAAAAGAATAAAACCCCATAAAACATTGGAGTTGAAAAAATACGGAAACGGTCGACGGTTGGAACAGACCCCGTCGACCGGCACAAAAACTCAAAATGCTTAATCCTCACTATTCACATCGGACTCAACTAGGATAGGTGGAAGCTGTAAAACTGCATAATCACTAGAAAAAAATTGTGACCGGCAACTGGAAGTTTCCCTCACCAAAAAAACTCTTGAAAAACGGTGATGTAGCCGGCCGGTGCATCGGCGGCTGTTTCACCCTCCTCCGGAAACCGGGGGTGCCCCAACTCGGAGGAAACTTGAAACCAGAGACCAGGCGGTTAAAAGTCTGCCGGGTCATCTTGCAAGCCGCAGAGAGGTAGCAGCTTTAGCAGTAGAGGCAGACTCCAGACCTATAGACGCCATAGTCAGAGAAAGAAGGGAATTTTGAAAAAGTTTTTGAAGAAAAAACAACTCAAGGACTCAAGAAATCACAGAGAATTTGAAGTGAGAATGTGAAGGATGAAGAAAATCCTAAACGATTGCACCTATTTTGATAGTGCTTGCATTAAATGCGGTTGGAAAACGTAACACACGCATGCCAACAACAGCCAACCAGAAAAACACGCTTGGTAGGCAAGTTGCCAACGACGGTTAATATGCGCGTGTGGCCGCCACTTTCTCTGCCAATTCATTAATGAATGGCAGGCGAAATGGCTGAGTGCATGCAACAGAGGTCAGACGTCCTTTCGAATCCCACTTTTTTTCTCACCAACCCTCCTACAACGTCAGATTGGTAGAGTTTTCCAATTTCAAGATCTTGATGACAAAGTGTTTCCTTCAGACAAACGTTTTCCCCCAACCCTTATCAAATTTTTACCATTACACTAACGGCGCATACAATAACTCTTTTAGTCCAGCATTCCTCCTACTTACCAACATGCGCATTGGAGTAGCACTAAATGTGGGGACTTGGAGGGGTATGGTCCCAAAAACCATGCGCATGTGCGTAGAACCATACCCTCAACATCATAACTACAAGGATAACCTTGCGCGCAATGTACAATGGTGTGCTTTCCTTAACACAATATGGTCACATAATGAACCTTGCGCACTCAGTGTAACGGTAAACCAGACCAACACCAAATGGTCACACAATGAACCTTGCGCACTCAGCGCAACTGTAAATTAGACCAACACCAATAAGTCACACAACGAGGCTTGTGTACTTAGCGCAACGGCAAGTTAGACTTACAAGCACAGGCTACTCTACCCTGCGCAGAGCATACAACCCTCTAGTCATAAATCCTAAAACATTGCAAAGACAAGACAAACATGAGAACACCTCATAGTCTTGTAGACAAAAGGATTTATCCCTGCTACTCTGCGCTGGCGGGAAAATACTGATAGCCTCGTAGAAGTGGTAAGCACTAAGAGGTGTTGACCATCCTCAGGGGTACATAGTTGCAGAACTGTGACGAATGGTTGCTCGGCATGTTGCGTCTGACAGTATCAAATGAACAGTGATGCAGACACAAGACTATACACCAACCATATCTACGCCAGTGAGTGTTCCACCTTCTCCACTTTCGGCTGGTAGCAGGCCTGATGCCAGAGATATCCGCCCTTACTGTCTTTACACGTGGCACCATTCAGCGCCCGACATACCGCTCCTCATGCCATCACACATTAATCCCCTGCAGGGACATTTGATGTCTGACGCAAGGGACAAAAGGGATTTCTCTGGTCGCTTAGGCCGGGACCAAGGTCCATCAGCCCATCTCCTAAGCCCACTTACTTTCGGCTATAAAATGAGATTCGGACCACAAGGCAAAACACGCATTCACATCTACAATCACTTGCAATCATGTTTCTATCACCCAATACTTATTCTCACGCCGGAGTGTGGTCACGGAGAAAACCACCCTTTTCCCGGTGATGAGACTAACGACGCTGTTTGTTTTGCAGATCAGTCATAGTGAGATCACCCTGAGAAACGAGTGAAGAGTTAACCCTTGTATGCAGAAACCCCCTGGTTGTAACTTATATATCCCTAGATATCCTTGGTTTAACCGGTGTTTCTTCAGACATTATACATGTACATCGACATAAGTTTGACATTAAAACATTTATTTTTAACAAATATATCGAGTAAATATATATATATATATATATATATATATAAATATATATATATATATATATATATATATATATATATATATCATAACCACGAAACCCCCATGCGAGGCACGAAGATGCATATGGGCTATGCCTATTCACACCTGTGCAAAGCATGGAGACACATATGGGCAAGGCCCACTTACACTTGTGTTAGGGACGAAGACATATGAAGGGCGTGGCTCGTTCATACACGACAAGAATACACACACACATATATATATTAACAACGAACGATGCACAAAATATTGACGTATTAAAATAAAAACGGGTTCCAAACAAGCAAACAAATACAAGTCGAAACGAACATTCAAGATGAGGAACTTATACATAGTCTAGTAAAGACCTAAGTGTTTAATGAGATTAGAACACTTGTAGGTTGCAATACTTTTACAATCACCCGAGCTTGCTAGCACAGTACAAGTTGGAGGCAAACTGTGAGTTCATGTACCCTTTTCTTTTAAACTCTTTTTTGTTTTACAACAATCGGAGGGAGATACATGTTACAATGGTATGATTAATCTAAGGAATGAAACAACTAGATCATGTGGAAATAGGGTGGAACTTAAGCACCACTAATCACACACAAACCAAGGAACGAAAGGGTAGATCTATCGGTTGTTGGCGAGCCCCACTCTTGGTCTCTGGGACTGTAAGAGTGCTTTTGTGTCCGAGTCGAGGTTAAATGACAATAAATCATCAAGGGTTAGATTGCTTCCTATGTCGGCACAAATATTAATTTCCATGCAAAACATTATTGATCAACGATTTGATAGACAATTTACATACCGGTTTTCGATACAAGAACTTTCAAATGTTTTTAAGATTCATTTGATACAAACACAAACACATAAATTCACCAACATTATGTTAAATTTTCAAACTTACATGTATTTCAGGCAATTAAGTGTCCTTGTATGTTACGGTTTCAAGAAGCCAAGATGGTTAAAAATGCGATGTGTTCCTATTTTGGAGGAGTTGATTCACATCTCCCGCCCTTGAGTGAAGGATGGAATGCAAAACATCAATGTTAAACTATATTTTTGTATCATGTCTTTTGGTGAAATGATATAACCATGTTATGTCTTTAGGAAGAACTGGCGACTTGTAAACTATTTTTATTTCAATGCAATGGATGATCGTCATAGATATTTTATTCATATAGCTTGTTTACTTACATCGTATGTAATGAGAACTAATCACGATCACACCTTGCGCTCGTAGGCAGAAGCACGAGGTGTGATCATGATAAGTAATCATTGCATTCGAATAAGTAAACATGCTATATGAATAAATAAGTACAATGTCCATCCATACAATTGATTTAAATGAAGTTACAAATCACAAGTTTGGTTCATGAAAGACAACTGAAAAGTTATATGTTTTAACAAAAGACTTGTTCACAAAATATTGTTTTACAAACTAAGGCTTTGCATTCCATGTTTCGCACAAAGACGAAATATGTGAACTAAACCCATCAAAACAAATGGCATAGAATTTCCGGTTCTTGTTCCTATCTTGTTTCCATGCAAAGTCCCACTAATTTCCTGATATACATGTAAGTTTGAAAAGTCAACATAATGTTGGTGAATTCATATGTTTTAATTGTATCAAATAACTCTTTAAAACATTTGAAATATGTTTGTATGAATCCGGTATGTAAACCGTCTATGAAATCCTTGATCATTAATGTTTCGCAAGAACATTAATATGTGTGCCGACATAGGAAGCAACCAAACCTAGACTATTTTTCTGTCGATTACCCTCGACTTCGACAGAAAAGCACTCCAACGGGTCTCACGAACCAAGAATGGGGCTCGCCAAAACCAAATAGATCTACCCCTTTGGTCTTTAGTCTGTATGTATGACTAATGGCTACCTATGTTTCTACCCTATTCGCATATGATCTATGTTGTTTCATTCCCTAACTTATCATGCCACTTGTAACTTGTATCTCCCCCAAAAGTTTAAACCTGATAAGCGCTTAAAAGAGGGGACATGAACTCACTGTTGGCGTTTGAGTGTGCATTCTAGAATCGGGGTCCCACGTATGTCCCACAACCTACAAGTGTCCTTTACTAGTTACACTTAGATCTATGCTTGCCCATGTGCAAGTCTCTCATCTTGAATGTGTTTTAGAACTTGCATTTGTTTGTTTGTTTGGGCCCTTTAGTTATTAGTTCATGTTGGTAGATTGATTATTTGTTAAGTTGTTAATATATATATATATAGGTAGGTAGAGGATCCTGTAAAAAGGGCCCAAAGTGTGAGAAGTGTGAAAAATATTGTGGAGATGATATGTGTCCTCGATCTAAATTAATTCAAAAGGGTAACCAAGTAATTTTCTCATTGATTCAATTAATTGATAACTTTACATAACCGCCACCCATTATTATAGGAATACGAATTTGTACAGTGTTAAATTTCATGTAATAGGTCTATGATGGATGTATATTGTTATTTTCTTTGTAACAGGTCTACGATGAATGTATAGTGTTATAGTGTTATGTATTCTGTAACATGTTTGTGATGGATGTATAGTGTTATATAGTAGTTATAGTGTTATGTATTCTATAACAGGTCTATGATGGATGTATAGTGTTATATAGTGTTATATATTTCTGGTAGTAGGTCTATGAGGGATTTATATTTTTATATAGTGTTATAGTGTTATTTCTGGTAGTAGGTCATTATTTGCAATGCTATGCTGTCTTATTTTTACGTTCATGGTATTTTACTGTAAAACACCAGGGAATAAAACATCCAATCAAAACCTAAGTTTTTTCTCTACATAAGTATAACAATGCGGTACTCATATTAAAGATAAAAAAACACTCGTTATTATGATGTAATTTTTTTAAAAAAAGAGTCACGATAAAAAGTTATTGACGTTTAAAAAAGAAAGGGGAAACTTGCATGTGCATTGCATGTGACTTTCTAAACATAAAAATGTTAAATTTACCTTTATACCCTTAATTTAGAAAATTAATTATTTTAATCGTAAACACTATTTATAAGATTGTCATCAATATCTCAACCATTAGATTAAGGATCTAATGGTTCAGATTCTTTCTTACCCTTCTCACAAAAATATATATATATATATATATATATATATATATATGTGTGTGTGTATACATATATATATATATATATATACACTTGTATATTCTCATCATGTATATAAAAAATTGTGTGTTTTTAGATTTTTTTAGATATTTTTTATTGTGTTCACATTGGTTCTCGCAATAAAGGGTGGTTCATACCGGATCCTTCTCCTATATATTGTATACTCTTGTCATGTATGAATGGGCCTAGCCCTAACATGTCTTCGTGTCTCGCACGAGTGTTTATACTTGTCCAGGTATTATCCGGGGCCTAGCCCTCAGTGTGTTCGTGTCTAGCATGATTTTTTGATATCATGATTCATATATATTCTTCCAATATATATCTATGTCTTGGGAACATCGGTTCCTTAGCATGTGTGTTTGTTTATTTATGTATCTATTTGTTCTCGAATATATATATATATCTATATATATCGTAGTTATATATATTATAAAAATATATTTTTTAACATGGTAATGGTGTATTTCTCTTGCATGTGTACATATCATCTTGTGTACTTGTGTATTTTTATGTATACGTATACCATGTTTGTATACTTACTTCCATACTTTTGAATTAAGTATTTTTGTCGTATTTGTACGTATTTGTTTATACATGTATATTACTTGTAATTCTTGTATGTTACTAAGTGTGTTATGGTGTACGTATATATACGTATAAGTATTCAAATATACCTACATTTCTACACTTAGTGATTTTTATATTTTTCCGGATTTAATATCATGTGAAATATACATACATATATACATACATATATATATATATATATGTATGTATATAGGGAGAGGATCATCAGAAAACTACATATAAATGAGAAAAATAAAAAAGCCTAAAAAACATACAAGATTTTTTTATAAAAAATCAATTTTTTATAAAAAATCAATTTTTTATAAAAAATCAATTTTTTATAAAAAAATCAATAAATTAATGTATAAAAAACTTTTTTAAAAAAAACTTGTACTACACATGTGCATTATTGTAGGTCCACCTGCGGATGGTGTTAAACCAGTTCCATGTTCATGTGATACACACACAAGTGCGGAATCCAAGTGTGCATGCAACCAAAGCAAAGTAAAGAACACGGGGTAACCAAAGATTCACTATCTTGACTAATGATTGAGAACAAGTACAAACATTTACATACAATGCTCGTATAACTCAAACAAACTTGCAGTGTTCTTGTGTCTTCGTCTTCACCAGAACTGCTGAGAGACTCACTGAGCTAACTGACTAGTCCACCTCAACTGAGAGGTACATGTTTGCTTATATAGTGTCCGTCTAGATTCGTACGAATCACAAATCCAGACATATGGAACACACTATGTCACACGAGGCACAACTCCAGAATTGGTGCGTGACAGCTGTTTCGTACGAAATACATGTTTCGTACAAAACAAGTAACACACTTGTTACTCAAGTATTTCGTACGAGTCACCTGATTCGTACGAAAACTCTGACTCGCACAGAATTCTCATTATTGGAGAACGTGTGTAGACTTGACGTTTCCAAGACTTATCAGTATGCACACATGCAACTGATTAACACAGACAAGCTAAGATGTTATACAAGATAAAGATAGAAGGATATCTCGATCTATTCGACACGACCAAACCTATACAGACACTTGAGCAAAGACCGTACAATTACAATTGTAATTAAGAACAAGCGACAGACACAAAACTATATCAACAAACTCCCCCTTGGATGTTTCTTGGTCTTCGGTCTTCGGTCTTCGGTCTTTGGTCTTCAGACTTTGGTCTTCACATAGAATGGTTTGGAGTAGCAACAAACTCCCCCTGAAGGTCTGCTATCCATTGATAGATATCCAATGATTAGAGCATCAGGTCTTCGAACTTCTAAGAAACTTCAAATCTTTCTTGTTTCCTCTTCTGGCTTGTCAAATTTTTTCGTTGCTGGTCTTTGTTCATGTTCTTTTGTATCAATCTGTACTCAATAGACAAATATAATTAGAACACAAATTTCTCAGGGAATACACACGAAAAATTTATCATAATTTCTTCGTATGATTGTATTCCCTGAACGAGATACACATACTCGTATGAATTCCAGCAGCAGATTTGAGAAAAACAAGTGACCAAGTCAATTCAAATGAATAGGTTTATTCGTATGAGATACACACACACAAACGAATTTAAGATTTTTGATTTCTTTGATGAGTTACTTGTTGCAAGATATTACTTTATGAAGTTGTGATATCAAACAAAAGATTTTCTGGTGTATCTTGGTAGAAACTCTCGAGTATCAACTTTGGCTAACTTTCAAAAAGTATTTACATAAAAAACTAAGTAAACTAGACATAAAATCAAAATATACGGATAAACTACAAATTTTTTTCGAGTTTCAAGGTAAAGGAATCATACCAGCATTTTAATCTTTGTTTAAAACGATAGTTGATTTAAACTTCAAAATTAAACAGATAAGTATTCAACTATGATTATCGGTATTGTTATCCATGTAAGCTCAGACTTATCAGATGTAATCATGATTAGGAGATATGATTAGGGTATGAATTATACTTACCAGCCGGTGTTCAACCACATCACAACACATTCCCGTATCAAGATATGCACGAGAGAAAATCTTACCGGTGAGTATACTGCTTTATCATCTGTTTTGACGTATATGAATGATGTGAGATACTCACTTATTTTGATTGAAAACAAGCCCTTTATGATTTAATCACTTATTGATGAGGAACTTGACTTTCATAAGCATGAGGGCACAGGAGTAAGGGCGTGAACAGGTTAGTACCATTGTACCGACAGAGAGACGAACTTATCTCCCGCATAAAGCTGTGATATTTTATCACTTATTTTGGGAATGTGATATTTTTATCACTTATTTTATGGTCGAATGCGGTATGTACACGTATGTATGATATCATGGAAGTTCTAGACTTGCGCCACCATTATTTTTCGGCAAAGGATTCAACCATGATACCAAGATGATAAGCCAGCATAAAGACCATATATCTCAGAACCTCGGCACTCTATCAAACGAAATTTCGGTACCAAGACCATATGCCAATGAAGGGTTCCCACCTGGCGTTCTGTCTGTTAAGTTTATATCAACCTGCACATTTTAGTCTGATTGTTAGCCTACTGATACATCATTAGTAAAGCTACTTATCAATTTTCTTTTTATGCTTTTAACCATTTCTGACATATTTACCGGTGAATTTCATCATCTTCAACTTATCCAAGAAGCTTATTTTTCTAATGTTTTTGTATTTTTCTGAATTTTCTCCCCCTTAAACAAAGAAGGTAAATAAAAGACATATTTTTGTATTTTCTCGAAATTTACTCCCCCTAAAATATAAAACTGAAAATCTTTTTGTAGTTTTAGATTTTTAGAGAAGTCTTTACAAAAAATAGTTAGCCATGGTTGAGTTACTCGGGATTCACCTTGATGCCATTGACCAAAGTAGATAATCAAAACGTGATTTATCAAAGGCTTTGGTAAAAAGGCCGGCACGTTGGTGATCAGTGTGGATTTTAACAACATCGATAAGTCTCTTTTCATAACAATCACGTATGAAATGATACTTAATCTCAATGTGTTTTGTTTTGGAATGCTGTATAGGATTCCGAGTGATCTGTAAAGCAGCTTCATTATCAACAAAAATAGGAGTAGTAAGAAATTCAAAACCGTAGACGCGCATTTGCTGTTGAATCCATAGAACTTGAGAACAGCAACTACAAGCCAATATATATTCAGCCTCACATGTTGATGTAGCTACACAAGTCTGCTTTTTGCATTGCCACGTGACTAGGCGATTTCCCAAGAACTGACATCCTGCTGTTGTTGACTTTGCATCGATTTTGCATCCGCCATGATCAGAATCACTGAACGCTGTCAGATCAAAGTTATCATCCTTAGGGTACCATAGACCAGTGTCAGGGCGACCCTTCAAATAACGAAAAATCCTTTTCACAGCCATCAAGTGAGAAACCTTCGCACTAGATAGATAGCGCGCCAGAAGGCATGTTGGGTACATTATGTTGGGTCTTGAAGCAGTAAGATACATGAGAGATCCGATCATAGCACGATAGAGAGATGGTTCTACATGTTCACTCATTCCGTCTGGAGTAATCCCATGATTTTGAGCTAATGGAGTTCCCAAAGGTTTTGAGTCGTCCATCTGAAATCGGTTGAGAATATCTTCGACGTTCTTGGTTTGATGGATAAAAATCCCTTCCTTTGATTGTTGAACCTGCAAACTAAAAAGAAAGTCATTTCTCCCATTGTGCTCATCTCGAACTTCTCTTGCATAACCTGTTTGAATTCTTTGCACATTCGAGTGTTAGTAGACCCAAAAATGATATCATCAACATAAACCTGTACTAGCAGCAAGTCTTCTGTTCCTTAATGAAGAGAGTACAATCCATCAAGCATCGTCTAAAACCATTCTTCAACAGATAGGTAGACAATGTTTCATACCAAGCCCTCGGAGCTTGATGAAGACCATATAACGCCTTGTTGAGAAGCCAAACCTTGTCAGGATGGAGTGGATCTTCAAAACCTGGCGGTTGCTCAACATATACTTCCTCTTCTACCACACCATGAAGAAATGCACTCTTCACATACATCTGATAAACGGTGAACTTCTTGAAAGACGCATAAGCCAAAAAGATTCCTATGGCCTCAAGTCGTGCAACCGGTGCATAAACTTCATTGTAATCGATCCCTTCGGCCTGATTAAAACCATGAAATCCTTCTTGCATTTGTACACCCATCGTGTACCCATTGGTCATCCTTCTTGCATTTGTACACCCATCGTATATCCTTCAAGAATATACAAATCATTAATTCTTGGAGCCAACAGGGGAATCCATTCCTTGGGGATCTTAAATCCAGGCTTCAACATATAACATCCGGCATCATCAAAAAGTACCGTGAACTTCTTGTCGCAGATTTGTGAAACGCTAAGAATATTGTGATCAATTTGCCACACATAATTGATCTTGTCGAAGCTCACAACACCATTGGAGACCATTCCCTCTCCAGTGATGTATCCACCTTTGTCACCAGCAAAAGCAACATAACCACCCTTATGCTTTTCACATCATATAGGAGCCGCAAGTTGCCCGTCATGTGCCTTGATGCTCCACTGTTAACAATCCAATGACAGTTTACAGTTACTCCTGAAACATCCTGCACATTGCACAAACAAGATTAGTTTAAGATGGGGACCCAAGCCTTGGTGGTCTTGGGTAGTCCTTTATCATCGAGAAATGTAATCTCAATTTCTTGATGATTAACAAACTGAGAACCTCCTTTTGAACCATTACCGGTCTTCTGTTTCCATGATCCTTGTTTATTACCAGATTTACTATTATTTACATTTTTAACAGTTTCTGGTTTTGTTGACTTTGAAGATCTTTGATCCGTTTTTGAAGAATTCGATTTTAAAGCTTTCTCAACTGCTTTTACTTGTTTCCGTTTTTGTTTCTCTTTTTGATCCTTAATGATTCTCTTATCTTGAGTCGGAGAAACATACTTACGTTTGCAAGTTGGTTCATGAGGGGTTTTCTCTATACATCTTGATTTGGCTGGATTTTGACAATCATTTATAATGTGGCCAAATTTTCCACATTTGAAACATGTTCTCCTTTCAACAAAACTAGGAGATCGTGTTTCTCAGCTGGATGTTGAACTTGTGGATCCTGAGGTACTGGGTTCATTTTCATTACATCCATCAGTGTGTTGGGTTTAATTGTTTTGACTATTTCTTTTTAAAATCTGAACTTTCTTTACAAAATCAACATTATATTTTCCTTGAAAAGTTTCAACTTTATCGGTACCTTTAGAACTCACAAATTTAACAGTTTTGGCCTATTTCTGGTAGCGAGACCTTTTGCTTCAACCTTCGGTTGAGAAACTGTAGACTTTTCAACTCGCTTCCATTGTTTTTTCTTTTGAAGCGGATAATGGTTGTGTTTTGGTGGGCTTTTTCTTCTCTAAAGGTTTGGTTTTTGACTTTTCAAACACCTGATCTATAGAGATTGGATTTACGTTTTCAATTGGAAAATCTTTGTTTAAATAGATTTTCTTATCTCTAACCAAAGTATACAACACATTATCTACTTCTTGTATAGACACACTTGTCTTCACAGATTTCTTAGGAACGGTTTCTTGATTCTCCACAGATTGAGTACTAGGAGTAGTAGAAGATTCTACTCTTTTCCTCTCATTAAGAGGCTGATCATGTTCATCATTTCTTGATTCATCATCTAATGTATCATCCTCTTCTTCATCAGACGATGAACTTTCTGGCTTGCTTGGTTCTTGAGAGGAATTTTCTAGTTTGAACCCTAACCCTATTGGAATTCCTCAGGATTCAAAGGTACAGAGGGTTCAAAACGAGGCATCTCCTCTTCATTAGGCATTTTGGTATAGTTGTGTTTAATTGGGGGTGGACACGACTTATACCCTATGCATTGAGCATCTCCCTTTAGCTTTTGAACTTCAATGATATGATCAAGCACATATTGGGAGTTAGAATAACTTTCCAATTTGCGTTTGATCGAATCATATTCGCATTTGGCGATGGCTAACTCTTTCTTTGTTTCTTCTAGGAGATTAATGTAGTTATTAATTCCTGTCAGATTATTCAAAATGTTTTTGTCCATTCAGAAACACTTTTCTTAAGAGTTTCTATTACAGATTTGAATTCTTTTTCATTTCTAGTTAGCGCCAAATTCGTCTCTTTGCATTTTGATAGTTCAAACGGTTTCATATTTTATTTTCAATTCAAAACAGTCATTGCAAACAGTAGGAGGGTCGGAATTTACCTGTTTTAAAGAACCTTCAACATTTGCCATAAAGGCAGTGTGATGAGGAAAAGCTGTATCATCTGTAGAGAGTGCCTCTGTCTCTTTTTCCGCAGCTTCTGCATTCCTCGTCATACCAACCTTTTCACTCTTCAACAACTCAGCTTCACTCAGCAACTCTTCAACCTCAGCATCACTTCCTTTCTTCTCACAAGAATCAGATTCATAACCATCTGAACTTGAACATTCTTCGTCAGAACTACAGCATCCCCAGATGTATCATCATTATTTGGAGTGTTGATGTTGTGGTCATGCTTGATTTGATCCACGATCCTTGCATAGCATGCAGTTCTTCCGTTGTTCTCAGTTCCCAACTGTATTGACCAAACGCATCCTTCATCAGATTGAACTACCAAAGCTCTATGCATGTTTGAGGTCCTGATTGATTGGTGTTGTTAGAGTTGCCAACAGCTACAATTCTTCTTTCATTGTTGAACTATGCTGTATTGGATGGTTGAGCCTGATTACCAAAGGGGTTGTGATTTCCTTCCTTGCTGGGTCTTGTGCATTCCTGCTTGAAGTGACCTCTTTCTCCACAGTTAAAGCAGTAACGGCGGTTTTGTGAAAGCCGTATTTTGTATCCTTCTTGCTTTCCAAACTGGTTCTACCCGTTCTTCTCATATAATCCTTCGCTCTTCTCGTAGCGCTTAAAATGCCCACTTGATGTCCATCAGCTCCATTTCATCTCGGTCAATTTGTTCGTAGTCCTCGTTCGTCAAATTGATGTTCCCTATTTTACCTACAACTAAACCACAATACGCACTGACCACGGTATTTAGAAGTTCTGCATGTTCTTGTGCAACTTCTACGTTAATTTTGGAGAGATTTGACGTGTCATGTTTGACAGTGTTGGGATTTGCAGATTGACTGTTGATTCCGTAGAAAGCTTGTTGAGGAGCTTGCTGTGGAGCTTTATATGCTAAATCCCTTGGCTGTCGAAGGAAGGCTTTTGGGTTAAAAGTTTGTCCATAGGCTTGATTACTCGAACCGGTAGACTGACTTGATTGAACTGGTTGGGGTAGGAAAGGGTTCACGTTTGGACACAAACGCGGTTTGCAGCTTCGGTTGCTGACTTGAGCTTGTACCTACATTAATACTTCCAAAATACATCTCAGGATTTTATGGAGCAGAGACTCGTTGTGCCTTCCGAAGTTCTTCTTCATTCTTGTTCTCCAGTTTCTGCACAAATTCATAAACACTTATTGAGTCCAAAACACCTGTATGTTTTAATAGATCAATAAATTGACCCCATTTTAGAGGTAAAGCATCAGCAAATCGCATCACAATTTCTTGTCGTGCTGCTAACACTTTATACGAGTACATTTCGCTGAGAAGATGATAAAACCGAGTGGTCTTATCATTCAAGGTTTCGTTCTCCATGAACATGAAACCTTCAAACTCTTTCTTGAGCAGATCATGTTGAATCTTCCTGGTAGCAGCGTTACCTTCACCTCTTGCTTCCAAAGTGTCCCACAAATTTTTCGTTGTAGTATAATACACAAACTGATGATAAATGTCTTTATGCAGAGCTTGTGTGAATATAGCAAATGCTTTTTTCTCTAGATCGTAAGCTTTCTTGTCACTTTCGACTAGATTGGCCAATGTGGTTGGATTTGATCCAGCTTCTTCAAGTGCTTCATTGTAGGGGGTAGTGAAACACGTCAACAATTCCGTGTTTTGACCGAGAACATACGTATGAAAACGACTTTTACATGAAGGATAATCGTTAATGTGATTTAACTTTGGCGGTCGATTAACTTTCGCTCATTAACAGAGTTTGGATGCTTTGATTCTGATTCGCAACACATGCCCCTTGATTTGCAGAGATCATTGTTGTATGTTGAGGCATCAACGATTTTACCCATGATGTTGTGGAGCTTTGCGAAGACTCCTGATTAGAGGTTGAACAACTCCAATCCCACGGGTTAGAACTCATTATATTTTCTTGTTTAATGAAAATTTAAAGGTTCTAAAGTTTCACAATTATAATTACCTTTTAAAATTTTCAGATTTGAAAATATGATAAATTCTTAAAATCACAAAGCTTTGAAAAACACGAAAAACAATCAAAAACAGTTTCGTGCGAGATAACTGTTTCGCACGAAACAAGGATGTTTCATGCGGATTAGGTGGTTCGTGCGGGTCAGATGATTCGCACGAATATTTTTCAGTCTCACAAACTATTTTGTTCAGCGTTTTTCAAAGGAATCTTTTCAGAAATGGTTTGGTGAGAAATTTCCTTTCTTGTGTAGACCTGATTTTTCGAAAATACCTGTAGTCTTACCCACTTTTAGTTAAAACACAGATTTTAACAGTCGATAGTCCAAGTTTAGATCCAAGTCAGAAAATGTCAACCCTACCAAAACTAATCAGATTCAAATATTTGCAGATTTCTTCTTCAGGGTGTTCTTCAGAAAAATTTTACCACAAAATTTTCTGCATGCAACAAATTTTGATCAAGTTTTAAGTTATTTAACTATCCAAAACTTATGTTTTCTGCTGAGATTCAAGAACACTTCAGAAATCATCAAACTAGCTCAGACACAACTAACCCGGTTTTGAACAAGGAAAGAGCCAATGCTCTGATACCACTTGTAGGTCCACCTGCGGATGGTGTTAAACCAGTTCCTTGTTCATGTGACACACACAAGTGCGGAATCCAAGTGTGCATGCAACCAAAGCAAAGTAAAGAACACGGGGTAACCAAAGATTCACTATCTTGACTAATGATTGAGAACAAGTACAAACATTTACACACAATGCTCATATAACTCATACAAACTTGCAGTGTTCTTGTGTTTTCGTCTTCACCAGAACTGCTGAGAGACTCACTGAGCTAACTGACTAGTCCACCTCAACTGAGAGGTACATGTCTGCTTATATAGTGTCCGTCTAGATTCGTACGAATCACAAATCCAGACATATGGAACACACTATTTCACACGAGACACAACTCCAGAATTGGTGCGTGACAGCTGTTTCGTACGAAATACATGTTTCATACGAAACAAGTAACACACTTGTTACTCAAGTATTTCGTACGAGTCACCTGATTCGTACGAAAACTCTGACTTGCACAGAATTCTCATTATTGGAGAACGTGTGTAGACTAGACGTTTCCAAGACTTATCAGTATGCACACATGCAACTGATTAACACAGACAAGCTAAGATGTTATACAAGATAAAGATAGAAGGATATCTCGATCTATTCGACACGACCAAACCTATACAGACACTTAAGCAAAGACCGTACAATTACAACTGTAATTAAGAACAAGCGACAGACACAAAACTGTACCAACAATTATACGACTAGATTTAGCTTTTGATATTAATTTAGCATTTATGGTTAGGTTCTTTGAGGATTTAGGATTAGGATTAGTTTTTTTGGTGTGAGGGGAGGGGGTTTAGGTTTTTTTTTGGGGCGGGGGGGTGCGGGTAGGGGGTGTTTAGGTTTTTTGAGGGGTACATGTGCAGTACAACTTTTTTTTTTTGAAAATTGTTTTTAATATATTATATATAGCGAATTTTATTAAAAAAATCCAATTTTTTTTTTCTCATTTAAACTAGTTTTCGCATGATCCATCCGCTATATATATATAAATCTTGTTCGGTTTCTTAAAAATAATATATTTTTATGGTGTGTTGGTATTTATTTAAATGTATATCTCTGCGTATATATAAATATTGTTTGGTCTTTAAAAATTTTCGTTTTTAAGACTTGTTGGTAAGTTAATATATATATTTCTTGTTGGTAAGATATATATTGTTATTTGTCAAATTTTAGTATAATTTTTACTGACTCGGTTTAGTATATATATATATATATATTCTTCACTTAGAAACATATATGTCCATATTTCCGTTTTTCGGATCATATGATATAATATGTCAAGAATATAATAAGTGTATATACATATATGTATATTTTTTATTTGTTTATTTGTTCATGTACCCATGTATGGGCAAGTATATATATACTTGGTAAGTTTTCCATGTGTACATTTGTGTGGTTTCAATATATATATATATATATATATATATATATATATATGGGAAGGTTCATTTGAGAAGAAATTTAATGTGAGAAGAAAAAGAAGAAAGAGTATCATGGTAAAACATTAAATAATTTATAACTCCTATCATTAATTATGTTATTTCTCATTAATAAAACAAAAACATGATATCTACACATTTCAAAATGTATCCTACATATATCTTATACTTATCTGAATTTACCCTACATACATGTAAAAATACCCTACACATTTCAAAATTTATCCTACACATACTAAAATTTATCCCACACATGTCGAAAATTGTCCTTCATCATAAATTATTTTATCTTGAAAAACTATATTAAAAAAAGATGTTACAAATTTAATTAATTAGTTAATTAATGAAAATTATAGATTTACCTATATACCCTTTTTCATAATATTAAATACACACATTAAATGAAGTAAATGGAGAATTTCTGTTGGTTTAAAAGTTATGCTATTTATTCTTATAAATTTTTTCTTCTTATTTGAACTCTCCACGATATATTTATATATATATTTTAAGTTTATGAAAATTTATAGTTTCCAAGACTTACATTTTTCACCCAAAACTTTGAAAACTTATGTTTAGTGTTTTAATCATTTTTAATTGTAAAATACTTGTTTAAATAGACTTATATTTCGAGAAAATATTTGCTATAGTTTCTCCTAAAATATAGACTTTTCCATGTTTTATAACATGCTTAGAAATCAATTTTTAACCCATCAAGATCATCAAAACTCAACATAAACTTTAAATATATATAATCTCAAAAATAATGTATGAACTGGTAAACAACTTAAATCCTTTAAACCAACAAGTTCATCATGTTCATCGTCATTTTTCACAAGTTAGTGTTAAATTTATTTTACACTTTTCCAAGATTTAAAATCATTAATATGATTCTTACATACTTTTACATCTTAAACTTTCCAAAACTCATCTTAAATCATTTCTAAGTTCATAACATTTCTTATTGGTGAATGTTGCTAGATCTAACATATATATGTTAGATCTATATTTTTAATATATTCTTAACGAGATCCTTTGTTCAGAACAACACTAACACTATAATCTACCACAAAATGAACTTCAACAACAAGTATATAAGTTAGATTTTTAGTGTTTTAGTTATGTTTTACAATGTATTTGGAAGTGATCTTCAAGATGACCACTTGTACTTCCATATTTAACATGAAACAAGAAGCTTAAAAATGGTGTAAGATGAACTTACTACTAGCACAAGGCTAGGGAAGAACAAGGTATGAAGTGAAGAAGAAGAGATGTAGATGAAGTGGATAAAAGCTCTTCAATGAGGGCAAAATCTTCTTTCAACTTGTACGCACCTTAGATGACCATCATACTCGTGGAAGTACACTTGGATTTGCTTGAAGAAGAGTTGAAGATGGACGTGATCTTCGATTCTCCTTTGCTGATTTTGGGAGAGTAGATTTGAGACGATTTGTGTGTGTTTAAGAGTGTGAGAGATTAGAGTGATAAGGTTTGTGGAATTGTAGGTTATCTTATAATCTTTCACCCAAACATTGTCCAAAGGATAAACAAAGACCATCTTTAAATCATTGACCAAGCAACAAGCCCGAATGGGCCACACATGTGTGTGTGGACGGTTGGGAGAATGGGGGGTTCCTGCTTGGTTGTTATAAGTGTTAATGGTGCTTAAGTGTGGTTATGATATGTATATTATTGTTTGTATATTTTCTGGAATGTCTTTACATGTATACTTGTTTTCTCACTTGGTGTTTGGTATAACCATGATGTTGGACCTAGTTATAAGTCATATACTTGCCGTTTAGGTGAGTACAAAACCTTGCTGACATAACTAGTCTAGCCGGACAATCTACTAATAGTGTTTGTGCATAGTTTATATTGTTTCGCGACGCAGCGAGTAAAAACATGTGATATGCAATTGAACTATATTCCTTGAGATTTCTAAACTCATGAGAGTTAAACACATTGTAATTAAGTCTAATGCACGAAGTTGTTTAATTAAATAGTTATCAAGTGTAAAGAATTATCGGATAAATTTGCCATTTGTTAAATTGGAACTAGAAAATGAGACATACCAGCTTACCTTCCCATCTCAGCATGATCTCATAAAGCCTACAAATGTCAAATAATAATAATTGGAGACAAAGCTTAAATAAGTAGAAATGATTGCAGCATAAAGAAGTTAAGGAAAAGGAGATAAGGAGGCGCAAAAAATTATTTCTAAAGAGTTCACTAAAGTGTACATATTAGAAGATTTTGCCAATGATGTTAGCAAAAAGGCTTCACAAGGCCCTGCAAATGACCCTGAACTCAGAAGAACATTATGTAAAACATGTCTTAGAAAGCAACAAGAGCTCCATTCACTAGATGGTTTATAGAAGTCCTTCTAGATAAAATTATGAGGATTGAAAAGCTAAAGCTCAATTCTGATCTTTGGTAGATCCCTTAGAACTTCCAACTGCAAAGAATATCTCTTCAGTTAGAAAATGCTACCTAAAAAGGTAAAAAGAGATGTCTACAGAAGATATGAAGATGTATGAAGATGAATTAAGAAAAGAATGGATCAGGAATGAATTGATATATGGGCATCCATATGCGAAGCTAGAAAATCTACTTGGTCAAGACTTGGAAAACAATTTTCCCCAACTAATCAACATCTACCCCAAGAAATAATTTGAGCTCCAAAATTCTAAAATGGAGATAGATAGGACAAGCCATGAATTGACAATAATCAGAGCTAACGAAGAAGTTGAAAAGATCTCAACGAATAGTGCTTATTGACTCAAGGATGAAGATCTTTAAGTCCTTCTAAGGATTGAACTTGAAAGGGATCCAGATGACTACCTCGCAATGAAATTTGATCACTAGTTCAAATGCCAAATCATAGAGAAGTTGATGAGAAATAAAATTTGATCTAATAAACATTTGTTTTGGCATCAACTATTCTAGGGGGAGATTATTGGACCTATAAAAGCACTAATGATATTCTAAAGCCAAAACATGACCTTCTAATCAAGAAATAAATTGTTGAAGAAGCATTCTCTTCCCAAAGATAGTGAAACTTGAATATTAATCACAACATCTGTTGAAGACACTCAAAGATTTATTTGAAGCCTTGGAACCACTATTGAAAAAGAAGAAACGATTGTTAATGGCCAAAGCTCTGTTGAACTAAAACATTGATCAAAAAGTCTAAACATTTTTAATGGCCAACCAGAAGTTTGATACAAGCCAGCAGAAATTTGAAGAATATAGGTTTACTCAATCATAGAATAGATGTTTGATTTCCGCAGATATTTGCTAACATTTGTGGAATCTTTTATGTTAGGAATGTTAGATGTCACTATGAGGGTGACGTTAGCTGATTGCAAACAGAGCTTCCGTACTTGTATAAATAGATCTCATGTGTTAAAGATCTATTTCATCACACACATTCCTTGGTAGGAATAGCAAAGTTAGGAGGGGGAGTTTCTAAAATCATTACACTGTAATTGAAATTATTATGGTTCAACTTAAAATAGTTTTGATAGAACTACCTGCTTGTTTGTTTATTTTATTTGTAATACAGTTTACAAATTGCCCATGGCCTTATAACCTAGTGGTTCTTGGAGGTGGGATAAGGCTTTGGGACCAATAGGTCCTGCGTTCGATTCCCACAAGGGGGGTTTTCCCATATTTATTAGGTATCCTCCTAAATTGATGTCTAGTTATCATGCCTATTGGAGATGGATATGATTAGATGGTTCCACTGATGGCACAGGAATATTCTAGTGGTTCGTTAGTGATCCAAATTTTGTCATTAAAAAATTAGAGTTTACAAATTATTTAAACTTACAAGTATAACAATGTCCGATCCAACAGTACTTTTGATGATAATTCTTAATAATCAGATTTATTGACTATATACACTATTTTATGACCAATTTAACTATAATTAGCCAAATTCAACTGGTGGTATTTCGCTTTGGTAAAGTTTGACTACCAAAAATCTGATTTAGAGAATACATTGCTAAGTTACAACCTAACTTACCATGGTTGGATAAAAAAAATAAAAAATTAGTAAAATCACCCTAAATAGGTTTAAACACATTTATTGAAGCATGTTTCATCATCCCAACTTAGTTTTATCCTATTTGGATAATTATTTGATCAGTTTGTGCAACAAAACTGTCTTGCATAAATTATGAATTCAATCTTATACAACACGTACCACCCAAATTATGTGTAAAAGTTGTGAAATTCCCATTTAAAATCCAATATTGTATTGATGTTCACAGTCAAAATGAAGTATCCTCAAATATTGTCCAAACATCAAAGAAAAGTTCAATTGAATGTAAGGTTACATTAACACAATTTTTACAAAATAAGGTAGTATATACGTAGATGTTGCGGAATTGAGCACTACCATTTTTCTCTTATTCGACCAACACCCTTATATGACACCCTTATATTGGTTTAACCCATTTTAAATACTGTAAATACACTAGAAAAATTAGGTACTGTGATTATAGCCTATTGGATGCCATAAACACCATCAAATTATAGAAATTAGCATTTGAACCCTAAAAATCCACTAAACCTAAGTCATCAATTTCTTTAATTTCATGTTGATAAAACACGGTTTTAAGAAAAAATATAGATTGATTAAAACATAATGATCCCTTGTTTTAATAATGCTGAAATTCATAGTTGTGTGTTGGTTGCTAATTAAGGATGTGCATATATCACACACATGTCACTTAATACTTAATGGCTCACTAAGAATATGGATCACTAAAATTAACCAAACTAAATTCACCAATTTCTTTGATTTCATCAGACATGTTTAAATAAAAATTATGGATTGATAAAATCTAACACCTCAACCGATGGTGGAAACGTCGAGGCGTCATGGGAATAGATTGTTCAAAACACATGGTACTAATTTAAGGTTGTAATATATTAATCGACCATATTACATTGTTTTCAAATAAAAACCACCACAAGACAACTTGTTTAAAAACAACACATAGAAATTGTTTATTATTAAAGTAAACTAAGGCAAAGTCCATTCCCTATGTGAAGCAAACTCGAATAGAATCATGGATTAGCACCTAAAACATATATGAGGAAACATGGGTCAACTAAAAAGTTGGTGAGTATCATAGGCTTAACAAACAACACAATGAAAAAGAGTTTTGTATGGCAATATGTTATATTAAAGCAATTTGTGTTTAACGAAATATGGTAACAAAGATGGGCTTATTCAAACCTTAAGTTGACAGACATGGAAATCGAAGGGTTTAACTAATTGAGTATAAAGACTTAAAAAGGATTTCCATGTAAAGTTGGCTGATTCTATCATTCCATGGTCTTCCATAACACATAAAAAGTTTTACACACCAAAAGCATGAATGGGTTGGCGAACCTACAACGCTATAATATACTAGCGTTCGGCTTGACCAATGTTAGTGAATGCACACATGGAGTTATCCAAATAAGTTTTACCCAAAAACATTTAGAACACATATAGCCATAAAGTAGTTGAAATATAAAAGTAATAAGCATGTGTTTCCCGCAAAAGTAAAAAGGTAGAAAGTGGCTACGTATTCATCTTGATGATTGACGATGAGTTTGCATGTTCTCAAAGAATACAAGTAAATCATAATCATAAGGATGGTTTGTTAACTTTGCGTTTTGATTTAAAACGGTTTTTACCTGTTACGACTTGTTTATATGGTTTAAGTCATTTTACCGAGTCGTATGCGTAAACAAGTCGATCTATTAAAAATATATTTTTGTTATATTGTACAAACTATTTGATATCAAAATATTCTATTACATAGGCTTAAAGATTATTCTTCGGTAATCTTGTACGACTGAGTTTGACGTTTAGAAAATCTAGGTTTGACTTACCATTTTGATCCTTTTAGTTATGATGATCACGAGATATATGTTTTGGTCTGAGTTTGAAACAGTTATGAAAGTTCTAAAAATGAAAGGCGAAAGATGATAAATCAGATGTAAATGCAGCGAAATGATGAACTTTAATACATAATAGTTGAGAGATTATTTTTCATTATCATGCTTTTAGTGATTGTAATCACATGCATATAAATCACAATCTCCCCCTCAGCCTAAGATCACTGATTTGTTCATATAGAATGTGATGAAGAAATGATAGATTGATAATTGATGAAAAGTAATCAAATAGAACAGTGAACAGTATGCATTGTACTATTTATACAAGAATCCTAACCACTGAGCATCTTATGATGATGTCAACATGAAAGCGACACTTAACTAAATTAATAAACTAACAACATCTACTAAGCTAACCACTACTATAACTAAACATTACAAAGACTAATAGTAAAACGCTGATGAGACATCCTCTGTTGGTCTTTAGGAGAGCTTTGCCTTGGTAGACCTTTAGCTTTAGTCTTCAACATAGCTTTGCCTTGGCAGACCATTAGCTTTAGACTTCAGCAGAGCTTTGCCTTGGCAGACTTTTAGCTTTAGACTTCAGCAGATTGCCTTCAATAGAGTTTTGCTATGGCAAACCTTTGATATTTAGTCTTCAGCAGAGCTTGACTTAGGCAGATGTTATATTATTAATAGGATCAGAGGTTATAGTATATTTTGGCTTTCTATCATATGTCCTTTTGTAAGGATCAATTCCAACAATCTCCCCCTAGAACATATTATGCCAAAACAAAAACTTTATTAATGATCTTTATTCCTCATCAATGATTCTCTTATTTGTCCTTTGAACTGAAGTCTTCAAAGTCAAGGGCAATCATATCATCTACATCCCTTTCAAGTTCAAGATTCAGCAAGTCTTAGAGGTCAGCTGCATCTAGACCATATGCTTCCACCATTTTTATCTTTTGAACTCTACCATCTGACCTAGGTACTGTCAATTCATGGGTGTATACGGAAGACTTCCATTTAGAATTTTTGAGTCAGATGGTTTTCTTGGGAGTAGGGCTATTTGTGATGAGTTGGGTGAGATAGATCTGCTCACAAGTGTAGAAAGTGTGGCTCTAAGCTTATCAGTTGCAGCACCTATGTGGTACAAATTTTGATTCTTTATCCCCTCTTTTCTTAGTTCTTCATGCATCCTTTGATCCTCTTCTTCCATCTGCTTTTGCCTCTTTCCTTGATTTAAGGCAATGGTGGGTAAGCCAGAGGTTAAAGTTGATCTTTTAGGAGCATGGGTCTGTTGAGGAGCAGTGGTTGGTTGAGAATAGATTGGCTTTCTTGGGACAGAAAGATCTTTCTTTCTTAGCTCTTCCAATCGTCTATAGGTATCTACCACTTTAGGCTCTGACCATCTAGCAATTTTCCTTGTTGTTCCATATAGAGCATCAACAAGTTCGGATTTCATTCTTTAAATCTTTAGATCATGGTCTTGGCTTTCAAGTTTAGCCTTTTTCCAAGTAGGAGGAGTAGGCTTCTTTGAAGCATCCTTGAGCATTGTATGAATTCTTTCAATTTCTTCTTTTGCTCATTTTCTAACCAATCTTTAAATTGAGCCCTTGTTGCTTTGTAGGCTTGTGCTTCATGACATGATCAAAATATTCTTCTTTCAATTCAGGATCATCAGTGGTTGGATTTTTAGACAAGGACTTACTCAAATTCTTAGCAAATTCTTCAATAGCTCTCACTTTGCTTAATTAAAATTGCAAGGATATTTGTAGAGCCATGTCATCCTTACCCTTTGATTTATCTTTTGCTATGGTCTCAGCTTGTCTACCCTTTAATTTTAGATATTCATCAAGATTCTTAGGCTTTCGATACCCCAGCAAGGATGGAAATTCTCTCTGTTTTGGATCCTCTATCTTGTAAAAAGCTTCTATCTCTTATTTAACAGCAAAAAGTTCCAAAGGGTATAGTGCACAAATTGGAAGGAATGATGATGATAAGTGCATTGGTGGAACTGGGGTTTTGGATGTGGCATTGATGAGGATGGTTGCGAAATGGATTGTGATGATGCAGGGAGTGGTGATTGACTCTCTTCATCATTATCATCAACAACAAAATTTTTCCTTTTGCGTTGAAATTTAAGTTTTGGAGATGGTGGATGTGTAGGAATTCGAAGTGGTGTGCATATGGGTTCGGTTAACGTTGGAAATGCGATTAGGGCAGTGGTTTGAACAACATCTATTGCAACATCTATTGTTTCTAGCATCTGTAGTCACAACATCTGTCCTAACATTTGTTGGGGTTGTGGTGACAGAGGATACAATGATAGTAGTTTCAGCAGTGCTTGTAGAAAAGATGGGAGTTGGTTGTCTTGCTTTTCTTGCAGCCTTTCTTTGTCTTAAAATGCCAACATCTTCTTTTTCAAACTGCTTAGCTTTTTCTTCTTTGATGAGCCTCAAAGCTTTTTCTTCAAGTATATCTTGCTTTGATGCTTTTCATTAGCGATCTTTTCAGCTTCTTTGCTTAGGGTCTCATCAATTCCTTTTCCTAAAGTAGCTTCGGATGCTTTAGCAGTTGTTGCAGTGGTTGTTGGCTGTTGTTGCACCTTTGATTTAACATTTGAATCAGGCTGCAACTTTCTCATGTAATCTTTATCCCCCTTTTTGGCATCATCTTCTATGTCATCTTGAAGAATGATAATCGGCACAAAGCCAGTAGGTTTTAGCAAGTGGTCTTTGATGGCTTTAATGTTGCCTTGTGTATCTTTATATCGAGCCTCGACCATAATGCGGATGAACTTCATATGGGTTTCATGCTGAATATCTGCTAATTGTCTCTGAGCTAGGATGATTGGTTGAACAACCTTTCATAGTTCTTCAGCATTTTGTGTTGGAGATGGTTGAGATGGAGAATTTGTGAGCATTTGTTTCATTATGGATTTGATTTCATCAATAGATGATTCCATGGTATTGATTCTCTCCATCAATTCTTGATATTGTAATTTATCACCTAAATGAATAGGATCATCTAAATTCCTACCAAAAGGTAGTTGTATTTGGATCATCACATGAGGAATCTTAATGTTTTCAAAACTAAATGCCCCCTGTTCGTGGTACTGGGGACTTCCAACTGGCTTAGAGGATACTATTGTTGCCTCAGCAGTTGTTGCCTCAAGAAAATCTTATGTATGTAACCACTGTCTAACTGAGCAACTGTTGTAGTAGTTGCTTCACTTGAACAACCACCAAGAGTTACATGGAACTCATGGGGTGTAGCCTCCTCAACTGTTTATGGGTTGGCTAATTGAGTTTTCTCAGATTCAGTCAATGCTGGATTCAAACTCTCAGTGATGGGTGATTGAGAGGGACTGCTTGTAATCTGAGTTTTCTCAATAGATTAAAACAGAGGTGAACATGTAGATGGAATTGGAAAGGTGGATAATGGAGTAGAAAGAGACATAGCCCCGGGAAATGGGTTTGAGAACAAATGTTCAATTGAATCATCTGCCTCCTAGTGTGGTGTCCCTGTACTTACAAATTGTTCCTTTTGTGAGGAAGCAAAAGGAGCTTGCGATGGTGGAGATCTTTGAACCAACTGCTATGAAGAAGTAGCAGCAGTGGTTGTAAGTGACTTTGGTGCTGTCACAGGTAAAACATCTGGGATCTCATCTTCCAGAGTTACCTTTTTGGGGTGTTTGGTGGGCTTCTTGGATCTGGTGGGTTTCTTTTTGGGTTTTCCAGCTAATTGTAGTGCCATGTTCACAAGGAGCAGTGGGCTCAGCAATAGAGGAAGGAGAAGTGGATGTGGAAGTAGTCAAAACATGCTCAATCTCTATTTCTTTTGTTTTCAACACCTTTGGTTTTTGTGTTGAGAGTCTAGTAAATGTTTCATGTTTCATAGATGACACCTTGTTGAAAATCTGTTTCAGAAACTTCTTTTTGCAAATAGAAACTCAACAACCTAGGGTGTATCCGAAAAGCTTTACTCTTTGTAACATTATTAAAATTTGCAACCAAATCAGAAAACAATACCTCAGAAAAATTAAATTTTGATTTGGTTAAAATAGCATAACCCAGGTATTGAATATTTAAAGGTATTTCGTTAAAAGTAGTTGTTTTGGCTGATAAACATAATAAAAGTGTGTAGATAAAGAATTTCAAGTCAGCAGGAAATTTAGGTTTAAAAATGGTAATACCTGATAATTTACCATCATATCCTCGTTCAATGAATTCAGCATGTAAATATTTCTTTGGAAAGAAGTGGGGTCATCGAGGTCATTAAGACCAAATGTAGTGGAGATAGTAGATGGAGAGATTTGAACAAGTTAATGTCCAATCTTTGAAGTGATGGAAAAAGGCTTTTTGTTTTGAACCTCGAGTTTAGCATTTGTCCAAAAATGGCGATGGGTGTCGAGATAAATCGGAGCCTTAGCCAGTAACACATCTTTGTATGATGATGTTTGCAGAACATCAATCATGGAGTGAAACACAATGTTATTATTGGTTTTTTCGAATATCGGAAGGTAGTTTTGTGGAATTTTTATGATGAGATTCATGGTGAAAGAGGTTATTGAGGGTTTGGAAGATGATGAGAGTAATGGATATTTTTATGGAGAAGTTTTAAAATTGAAACAACAAGTGGAACTCTATTTGGATGAAACAAGGTTTATAAAGGAAAAGTGAATGCTGACATGGCAACGGTTTCCAAAAGATCTGATGGCTAACATATGTGCACACGTAAACTCTATTGGATAATGGGAGACAGTTGTTTGGAAAGCTCTGCTGGAGACCAGTAGTGGTTCTGAACAGAGAAATGATCAGTTGTGTTTTACACTATCAGAGGATAGATTATCAGTGGATTGGGAAAACAGTGGTTTCACCAACAGTTGATAAACTTTCAGCAATGGATAGATTTTAATGCCAAGCAGAGGATTTGAGAAACAATAGTTACGAACATACTTTAGAGATTTATTGAAAAATTTCAATTTTAGCTATTTTTAAGGATCGATTTTTGATTTTCTGAAAACATTTTGATGCTAGTCACGCATGGAAAACAAAAAATTGTTTTTATTCCATGTTTAGCATACCAATCCTAGAGATCAGATTTTCAAAGGTAGATGTATCTAATGCTTTTGTTAGAACATCCGCCAGCTGATCTTTAGTTCGAACATGATGCAGAAAAATCAAACCTTTTTCATAGCAATCTCTCACGAAGTGATGTCTAATGTCAATCTGCTTTGTGGTAGAATGGGATACTAGATTTTTGATGATGTTTTCAGTTGCTTGACTCTCTAACATGAGATGAGTCTTTAAAGCAGTTACATCAAAATCTTATAGTTGATTTTGAAGTCATAGGAGTTGAGCAGTGCAACTTGCGGCAGCAATATACTCAGCTTCTCATGTGGATGTTGATATTGCAACTTGCTTTTTTCTTTGCCAAGACACTAAACAATTTCCTACGAAATGACATCCCCCTGAAGTTGACTTCCTTGTGGTGTGATATCCAGCAAAAATACTGTCAAAATAACCTGAAAGCTCATTATTTCCATTAGCTGGATACCGGATACCAAGTGTGGGAGCACCTTTTATGTATCTGAATATCCTTTTTACAACAATGAGATTGGACTTCCTAGGTGCTGACTGGGATCTGGCACAAACACATGTTGCAAACATGATATCTGGCCTTGATGCAGTTAGGTACAATAAAGAACCTATCATGCTTCTACAAAAGAGTTTGATCAACCAAGTCATCTTTGTCAACAACAGTGACTAGCTTTGTGGTTGCCATGGGTGTGCTACATGGTTTACAATCATTCAGATCAAATATTGATAGTAGTTCTTTGACATACTTACTTTGGTGAATGAATGTACCATTTTTCAATTGTTTTACTTGGAGACCAAGAAAACATTGGAGCTCACCCATTGCACTCATTTCAAACTCTGCTGCCATGAGTTGTCTGAACTCTTCAGCATCGTAGTGCATGTGGATCCAAAAATGATGTCATCCACATAGATTTGGACAAGCTTCAAATCCTTTCCTCTCCATTTTAGAAATAAAGTTTTGTCAATTTTACCCCTTCTAAAACCAATGGATAAGAGGAAGGTGGAAAGAGTTTCATACCAGGCTCTTGGTGCTTTTTTTTAAGCCATACAAAGATTTGTTAAGCTTGTAGACATGATCAGGATAAAATGCATCTTCAAAGCTAGGAGGTTGACAAACATATACCTCTTCTTTGATCTTACCATACAAGAATGCACTTTTGATATCCGTTTGAAACACCTTGATGTTGTGGTTAGCAGCAAAGGCTAAGAACAGTCTGATGGCTTCTAATCTTGCTACAGGAGCAAAGGTTTCATCATAGTCAATGCCTTCGTCTTGTCTGTAACCTTGAACCACAAGCCTAGCTTTACTCTTAACAACAATACCCCTTTCATCAGTTTTATTTTTGAAGAGCCATTTCGTGATAATTGGACATACATCCTTTAGCAATGGTACAACTTGTTGTCTTTTAAACTGAAGGAGCTCTTCTTGCATGGCTTCTACCCAACTGTTGTCTTTTCGTGCCTCTTGGTACTTGACAGGTTGTGTGAGAGATAGGAAACCAGCAAAAAGACAAATGTTTTTGGATTGGCTTCTAGTGAGCACCCCTTCATTGATGTTGCAAATGATAAGGTCAGATGGATGATTTGTAAGATAGATTAGATCTCCTTTATATAGAATAATGGTGTAACATTTGTCGAAAACGGGTTTTACCAAACCCTCTCCATGTTGTAATCGAATATCAAGTTATAAATGTTCGTCGCCTACTTATGCTTATTTTAATTTTAGTGATACATAATTAATAAACAAACTAAACCATAAAAGTTATAATTGATAAAAAATATAAATAAAACAATTAAAAATAAAAAGGGGCTGCCGGGACTCGAACCCGGTCAGCCGGGTTGTAACTTCAAAGACTTAACACTCACACGCATAACCACTCCGCCACTTGTTTGTTTTCTGTCAACTCTAGGAAACAAATGAGTCTTATATACAAACCTAGATAAACCGGTTGCGCCAACTGAAAAATTGAAATCGGCTATTCAACCGTCTAAACGTTTGAATAATCGCGATTTCAGGTTTATAACCGATGCACCGACAATTCTAATCAATTCAGACTTGAATTGACTTGAATTCGTATGATGATGGGTTTTATAACCGAAGCTATCCAATAATCCGAATTACTGTAATCAAAGATCTTCTTCACGACTCCGAAACATTCCACAAACCTCCAATTACATTTCCGCACACTTTACAGTCCACCGGAGAAGTTTATTTTGCTCGCCGGAAAATTCTGCAAGTTCGCCGGAAAACCGTATTCTTCATCAAAACGGTAAGTCTTTCAATACCATCGTAGTCTAACAATTGTTAAGCTATTTCTAACTGAAACCTTTCAATTGAAATCGAATTCAGACACTGTTATCAGATAATTCCAGTTCGCCGGAAAAATTCTGGAAATCTTTATCTTCGTCTGTGAAATGGTAAGGACCTTCAAACACACTGTTAACGTTTGTTTAGCACTACAATTTCATGATTAGCTAATCAAAACGATTATTTGATTTGCTCAGTTGAAGTTCTTAAAAACAGAGACCGACGCCTTGCTGGAACTCTGTAATAAATCGTTCACCGGTACGTTTACCTCTAATTATCATCTCTGCTATCTCATATTAGTCTGTGCAATGTTTAACAATCGAATTAACAAGATTTAATGGTGTAATCTGTTGTCGGTAAAATCCAACGAAGAAGATGAACTGTGATAACATTATAAGTATAATTAAAATTGGTATTTTAAACGGGTTAGACACACAGTCCAGCGGTGGACTGTGTGCAAATAATACGCACACGTCACGAGTTCGATCCCTGATACACGCACCCTCTATGTAATAAAATGCCTTTTTGATTAAAACTGAACCGGGTTAACTCTGTTAGTTGATATGTATAATAAAATTTGTATATTAACCAAGTTAGACACACAGTCCAGCGATGGACTGTGTGTAACGTTAAAGCGCAGGTCGACCTGTTAGTGACACCGGTTCGATGAATTAAAATGTTTTTGAAATTAAAAGAATTTTGGATAAATTGAATTAATATATAAGTATAATTAAAAACAGAATTATTTCGGGTTAGACACGTAGCTCAGTTGGTAGAGCTGCGTGCACGCGTACGGGAGGTCTCTAGTTCGAGCCTCACCCAGCGCAATACAATTACACAATAAATCGGTCAACAAGTCAAACGGTCAACGGTCAACGGTCGCAAAAAGTCAACATATTTTTATATTTTTATTTATTTAATTTAATTTAAAAATCAATTAAAAATACTTAAAAATAATGTTTTTAAAGATAGGAAATAGCCTTAAAATCACAAAAATATATCTAAAAATCTTATTAAAATATTAATAAAATCCACTCATTTACTATATTTTCCGTTATTATTTAGGTTAGTTAATTCTCGTTGTCCCGCTCTTCCAACTCGTGCGCATCTCACCATCTCAAATCAAACGCACCCAATGTGAGTGAATCTTTACAAATTCCCCGTTTTAATCACGTTTTGGGGTGTATCATGTGTCTTGCTATATATTATATTTAAATCATTGTGCATACATCATAACATGAACTTGTGTATTCAGCTTGTTTCAACTGTTTGTGTGGTTATTGTTAGATTCAATTTATTATTTCAGTACAAGCAATTTCATAGGCCGCCGCTCCCCATTACATTATGAGCGTTGAGCATGTTCCCCATTACAGTATGAGCGTGAACCTGGCGTGCCAACATACGATCGGCTCCATTTGATTGAGCCTTGATCGCACAGACATTTATCATTTTCAGTACATGTAATACGATCGGCTCCGTTTGATTGAGCCTTGATCGCACATTTTCATTCATGTTATTTATCGTATGATGTTGGTATGTTAATGTATGCTATCATATGTTATTGTATGTTATAGTTGTGATTGCTATTGCTACTGCTTGATTATTTACATTTGCTCATTTATGATTATGCACAATTTTTCATTGATAAACTAACAAGTAAATCAATAATAAATGTTTATCTAACAAGGTTCACTCGCCAACTTATGTTGACCCAAAAACCCCCATTTTTACACATGATACAGGTGAACCAGCTGCAGCCAGAAACACATAGGATTGGACTAGAAGAATAAAATGATTTAGAGCTTGGAATTATTTTGTTTGGTTATTTTCTTTGTATTGTATGGACATGTTTGGATTATTTGGAATGTAATTTTGACTTTAATAAATATGAAACATATTAGTAAATATCATGAGCTTTGGTTATAACCCAATTATGCCCCGACCCTTATTCCGCTGCGGGTCGGGGTGTGACAGATTGGTGTCAGAGCCATGACTATAGGGATATAGGATAGGTTATTAGACCCTTAGAGCCTATACTATAGTTGATTAGAAACTTATAAGATTTTTGTGTGTTACATGCCAAATTTCATGATGTTTATATGTTTTATGTTAAATGTTACATTCAATGTTATGCAAGCATGTTCATAAGTATATATTATCATATAAGGCCTATCATGAATCATATTCTCATAACATATCATATCCATGAAAGCACACACCACATCATGATTGCTTTTACAATGATTTTTGTGTTTTCAAATCTCATCAAAGTGAGTTCTCATGACGGGCATGTAGTAACTGGAAGGGTACCAGTACCGGTAGTCGGAACGTCCTGTCTAGGCTGGCATTCGTATAAATCCAAAATAAAGGACCACTTTGCCTACCTGGGGACTAACGATGAGAGTACGAAGTACCTATTAGGCCAAAGCATGCTATACCAAACGTCATGTGAGCTAACCCCACTTTGAGTTGTCATTGTGTCTACACCTGGACACATTCCGACCATACATCTTGTGAACATATTTTGTGGTTTGCATTCGGGTGATGCGAGTGTTAAATCGCAAATACTAATGTGAATCCTACCAAGTCAATAGTCATGGGGCCCACATGACTATACAGGTAAAGGTATGGGGGACATTTGAGGCCCAACATGAGCAAACCCAAGACATCCTATGGATGTAGTTGCATTATTGATATTTATGTTATTTTCATTTTTCTTAAAGACACATGACACCTAAAAAGACTCCATAAACTCACAATCTTCTTATGTATGTTCCTGTAGATGTCGTCCAGACAACAACGAGGGGTAAAAGATTAGGAAGGTCTCAGGAACGCTTGGCCACACAAATCGCGAAACAAATGGCCACGATACTTCCTGACATTGTGGTCCAAGTACAACAAGCTCTCGCCACAAATCCCACTAATCCTCCCCAACAGAATGACCAGAACATCGGCAACCCTCCTACCAGCAAGTGCTCATACAAACATTTCAAATCTTGTGATCCTCCTAAATTTGAAGGGACCGAAGGTGTCACTGCTCTCTTCCATTGGTTTGAGGAAATGGAAAACACCTTCCTCAACTGCGATTGTCCTGAGGATCGCAAGGTTCGATAGGCCACCGGGAGACTATTTGGGGTAGCTCTCACTTGGTGGAATACTGAAAAAGAGAAGAGGGGAATTGATGATGCAATGGCCTTAACTTGGGAGGAGTTAAGGGAAATCATGACTAGGCGTTTCTGTCCTAGGAGTGAAATTAAAAAGTTGGAGGACGAATTTCATTCTTTAAAGCAGAAGGAGGGAGATCACACCACCTACAACAAGAGGTTGTTAGAGTTGAACCAAATGGTTCCAAATTTGTTTACCCCAACTTATCGTTTGATCGAGCATTATATTCGAGGACTTCCCTCGAAAATTCAAGATTCAGTTCTCAGCATTTCACCGGTAACACTTGAAGCTGCTATGGAGCTAGCAACTGAACTGACCGAGAATCGAATTCGCAACGGGAAGTTTAAAGAAGAGAAAAAGAAAGCCCCTGTTGAGGGTCAAACTTCAAACCATTCCATCTCCTCCTCTAAGTTTGTTAACAAGAGGAAGCGCAACACCAGAAACTTCGCTGTTACACAAACCAACTCCCCTGTTCCTGCTGCACCCATTACCCAAGTCGCTCCTTCACCTGCACCATACAAAAGACCATACTCTGGCCCGTTACCAAAATGCAACCGTTGCCAATATCACCATTCTCCTGATTATCCTTGCCAACATTGCACCAGCTGTGGTCGCGCAGGTCATACTATTCAAACCTGCCGCATGCCTCAGTGAACGAACCGCCACCAGCCTTCAACCCAAACCCACCAACAATTAATGGGTCAAGCACAACAACCCCTACTATTACCACCCACCCAACATTTAGCCCAAACATACTATCAACCCAATTATCCTATGGTTCAACCTATGCGGGCTTGCTACAATTGCGGAGACCCAAGCCATTTCAGAAACACTTGTCCAAGGTTGGTAAACATTATTCATGCTCAGGCCCAAGCCAACCCGGTGAATCAAGCGAACCAAGCTCCTCCACCTGCAAGAGGAAGAGCTTTCAATATCAACGCTAATCAGGCTAGAGCTGACGGCAATGTGGTTAACGGTACGTTCCTTATAAATGGTAGATATGCATCTATGTTATTTGATACTGGTGCGGATAGAAGTTTTGTGTCCTTAGAATTTGAACCTATCTTAAACCAAAATCGGGATAAGCTCATGGAATCCATAACGGTAGAAGTTGCTGACGGGAAACCAGTTTCATTAAACTCTGTTATACGCAACTGTACACTCACCTTAAACGACCACGATTTCTCAGTCGACCTTATTCCTATGAAGCTGGGAAGTTTTGATATCATAATTGGTATGGACTGGCTCAGTCAACATCAGGCAGAAGTTGTATGTCGCGAAAAATTTATACGTATTCCTCTTTCAAACGTTTAGACTCTTCGAATCTTTGGAGAAACCTCGTCGAAGGGGCTCAGCTTAATGTCTTGTCTTCAAGCCCAAAACTATCTTCGCAAAAATTATATCGCGTTTTTAGCTCATATCATCAAAAAGGGAACCATGGAGAAGAAACTTGAAGACATTCCAGTAGTAAAAGATTTCCCGCAAGTTTTTCCTGATGACATTTCAGGACTTCCTCCAGTTAGAGAAGTCGAATTCCGTATTGATCTTATACCTGGTGCTACACCAGTTGCAAAGTCTCCTTATAGGTTAGTCCCTCTGAAATGCAAGAGCTAGCCAGTCAATTACAAGAGTTGACTGACAAGGGATTCATACGTCCTAGCTCATCACCTTGGGGTGCACCTGTCCTTTTTGTAAAGAAGAAAGATGGATCGTTTCGTATGTGCATCGACTACAAAGAGCTCAACAAATTAACAATCAAGAATCGCTATCCTTTACCCCGCATTGATGATCTTCTTGACCAACTTCAAGGTGCCAGCTACTTTTCCAAAATCGATCTTTGATCTGGTTATCATCAACTTAGAGTACAAGAAGAAGACGTCCCAAAGACCGCATTCCGAACTCGTTATGGTCATTATGAATTCATGGTCATGCCATTTGGTTTAACCAACGCTCCAGCAGTCTTCATGGACCTAATGAACAGAGTCTGCAAACCTTATCTTGATCGATTTGTTATAGTCTTCATCGACGACATTCTTATTTATTCAAAGTCTAAGTCTGATCATGAGCGTCATCTTCGGCTCATCCTTACACTTCTAGAGAATGAAAAGCATTACGCCAAATTCTCCAAATGCGAATTCTGGTTAAAAGAGGTGCAATTCCTCGGACATGTAGTCAATGACAAGGGAATACATGTCGACCCCTCAAAGATCAAAGCGGTACAAGAATGGCAAGCGCCACGTACACCAACTGAAGTAAGATCTTTTCTTGGTTTGGCTGGTTATTATCGTCGATTCATCTCAAACTTCTCACGCATTGCTGTACCACTCACGGCTTTAACTCTTAAGGGAAAACCTTTCATATTGGGACCCAAGCAAGAAGAAGCCTTCCAAACCCTTAAACAAAAACTCTGTGATGCACCAATCCTCACTCTTCCTGAAGGTTGTGATGATTTTGTGGTCTATTGCGACGCGTCAGGGCAAGGATTAGGTTGCGTTCTAATGCAAAGAGGAAAAGTTATCGCTTATGCTTCGAGACAACTCAAGACGCATGAGAAGAACTACACCACCCATGACCTAGAACTTGGAGCCGTTGTGTTCGCTCTTAAGATATGGAGACATTATCTCTATGGTACTAAGTGTGAAATATACACTGACCACAAGAGTCTTCAACATATCTTCAATCAAAAGGAGTTAAACATGAGGCAACGAAGATGGGTCGAACTTCTAAATGACTACGACTATTAAATTCGGTACCACCCTGGCAAAGCAAATGTGGTGGCTGATGCACTTAGTCGAAAGGGTTATGCGAACTCCATTCGTCTTCTATGTTCGCAAATTATAACTGACATTAAAGATCAAATTCGAGAAGCCCAACATGTTTCAGTAACGGAAGATGATGTACGAAAGGAGATGTCCTGTGGAGCTGAACTTAAAATTGAAACTAAATCTGACGGTATTCTGTACTACCTAGATCGTATCTGGATTCCTAACCACAACAATCTTCGTGAAATTCTTATGAATGAGGCTCACAAAACACGATACTCTATACACCCAGGAGCAAATAAGATGTATCAAGACCTACGATATACCTATTGGTGGCCTGGAATGAAAAAGGATATTGCTGTTTTTGTTTCTAAGTGCCTTACATGTTCCAAGGTGAAAGCTGAACACCAAAGACCCTCAGGACTTCTAGTCCAACCTGAAATACCTGTATGGAAGTGGGAAAATATAACCATGGACTTCATTACCGGGTTACCTCGCACTTCTGGTGGGTATGACACTATATGGGTAATAATTGACCGACTTACAAAATCAGCTCACTTTATTCCTATCCGCGAAGATTTCAAGAACGAAAAGCTAGCTCGTATTTAGCGAAATCGTAAGCCGACATGGTGTACCGTTAAGCATTATTTCTGATCGTGATGGTCGTTTCACTTCACGAACATGGCAAGCAGTACAAGCCGCTATGGATACGCGATTAGATCTCAGTACCGCCTATCATCCTCAAACTGATGGTCAATCTGAACGCACCATTCAAACTCTGAAGATATGCTTCGAGCATGTGTTATAGACTTCAAGGGAAATTGGGACGCTCATCTACCATTAGTCGAATTTTCGTACAACAACAGCTATCATTCAAGCATCGGCATGGCACCTTTTGAAGCCTTATATGGTCGTAAGTGCCGATCTCCAGTATGTTGGCACGAAATTGGGGAAGCTCAAATCACTGGTCCGGAATTGATTCAAGAAACCACAGACAAGATCCATCAAATTCGAAACAATCTTCTAGCGGCCCAAAGTCGTCAAAAGAGTTATGCAGACAAACGACGAAAGCCTTTAGAGTTTAACATTGGTGATCATGTACTTCTAAAAGTATCACCGTGGAAGGGAGTAGTTCGTTTTGGTCAAAAAGGCAAGCTAGCACCACGCTACGTAGGACCTTTCAAGATACTCGAAAGAGTAGGACCTGTAGCATACAAGCTTGATCTACCAGAAGAACTCAACAGGATTCATCCCACATTCCACGTATCAAACTTAAAGAAGTGCCTCGCTGATGAAAACCTCCACATTCCTCAAGAAGATATTCAGATTGATGAATCTATGCATTTTATTGAAAGACCAGTAGAGATCATGGACTTCGGGGAGAAACGTCTACGACGGAGTCGCATTCCAATTATTAGGGTACGCTGGGAGTCGAAACGGGGACCTGAGTTTACTTGGGAACGTGAAGACTCAATGCGTGAAAAATACCCGCATCTTTTTCCTACTACTTCTATTACTTAAATTTCGGGACGAAATTCCTAAAAGTAGGGGATACTGTAACATTTGTCGAAAACGGGTTTTACCAAACCCGCTCCATGTTGTAATCGAATATCAAGTTATAAATGTTTGTCGCCTATTTATGCTTATTTTAATTTTTAGTGATACTTAATTAATAAACAAACTAAACCATAAAAGTTATAATTGATAAAAAAATATAAATAAAACAATTAAAATAAAAAGGGGCTGCCGGGACTCGAACCCGGGTCAGCCGGGTTGTAATTTCAAAGACTTAACACTCACACGCATAACCACTCCGCCACTTGTTTGTTTTCTGTCAACTCTAGGAAACAAATGAGTCTTATATACAAACCTAGATAAACCGGTTGCGCCAACTGAAAAACTGAAATCGGCTATTCAACCGTCTAACCGTTTGAATAATCACGATTTCAGGTTTATAACCGATGCACCGACAATTCTAATCAATTCAGACTTGAATTGACTTGAATTCGGATGATGATGGGTTTTATAACCGAAGCTATCCAATAATCCGAATTACTGTAATCAAAGATCTTCTTCACGACTCCGAAACATTCCACAAACCTCCAATTACATTTCCGCACACTTTACAGTCCACCGGAGAAGTTTATTTTGCTCGCCGGAAAATTCTGCAAGTTCGCCGAAAACCGTATTCTTCATCAAAACGGTAAGTCTTTCAATACCGTCGTAGTCTAACAATTGTTAAGCTATTTCTAACTCAAACCTTTCAATTGAAATCGAATTCAGACACTGTTATCAGATAATTCCAGTTCACAGGAAAATTTCTGGAAATCTTTATCTTCGTCTGTGAAACGGTAAGGACCTCCAAACACACTGTTAACGTTTGTTTAGCACTACAATTTCATGATTAGCTAATCAAAACGATTAATTGATTTGCTCAGTTGAAGTTCTTAAAACAGAGACCGACGCCTTGCCGGAACTCTGTAATAAATCGTTCACCAGTACGTTTACCTCTAATTATCATCTCTGCTATCTCATATTAGTCTGTGCAATGTTTAACAATCGAATTAAAAAGATTTAATGGTGTAATCTGCTGTCGGTAAAATCCAACGAAGAAGATGAACTGTGATAACATTATAAGTATAATTAAAATTGGTATTTTAAACGGGTTAGATACACAGTCCAGCGGTGGACTGTGTGCAAATAATACGCACACGTCACGAGTTCGATCCCTGATACACACACCCTCTATGTAATAAAATGCCTTTTTGATTAAAACTGAACCGGGTTAACTCCGTTAGTTGATAAGTATAATAAAATTTGTATATTAACCAAGTTAGACACACAGTCCAGCGGTGGACTGTGTGTAACGTTAAAGCGCAGGTCTCGGGTTCGAGACCTGTTAGTGACACCGGTTCGATGAATTAAAATGTTTTTGAAATTAGAAGAATTTTGGATAAATTGAATTAATATATAAGTATAAGTAAAAACAGAATTATTTCGGGTTAGACACGTAGCTTAGTTGGTAGAGCTGCGTGCATGCGTACGGGAGGTCTCGGGTTCGAGCCTCACCCAGCGCAATACAATTACACAATAAATCGGTCAACAAGTCAAACGGTCAACGGCCGCAAAAAGTCAACATATTTTTATATTTTTATTTATTTAATTTAATTTAAAAATTAATTAAAAATACTTAAAAATAATGTTTTTAAAGATAGGAAATAGCCTTAAAATCACAAAAATATATCTAAAAATCTTATTAAAATTATTAATAAAATCCACTCATTTACTATATTTTCCGTTATTATTTAGGTTAGTTAATTCTCGTTGTCCCGCTCTTCCAACTCGTGCGCATCTCACCATCTCAATTCAAACGCACCCAATGTGAGTGAATCTTTACAAATTCCCCGTTTTAATCACGTTTTGGGGTGTATCATGTGTCTTGCTATATATTATATTTAAATCATTGTGCATACATCATAACATGAACTTGTGTATTCAGCTTGTTTCAACTGTTTGTGTGGTTATTGTTAAATTCAATTTATTATTTCAGTACATGCAATTTCATAGGCCGCCGCTCCCCATTACATTATGAGCGTTGAGCATGTTCCCCATTACAGTATGAGCGTGAACCTGGCGTGCCAACATACGATCGGCTCCGTTTGATTGAGCCTTGATCGCACAGACATTTATCATTTTCAGTACATGTAATACGATCGGCTCCGTTTGATTGAGCCTTGATCGCACAGTTTCATTCATGTTATTTATCGTATGATGTTGGTATGTTAATGTATGCTATCATATGTTATTGTATGTTATAGTTGTGATTGCTATTGCTACTGCTTGATTATTTACATTTGCTCATTTATGATTATGCACAATTTTTCATTGATAAACTAACAAGTAAATCAATAATAAATGTTTATCTAACAAGGTTCACTCGCCAACTTATGTTGACCCAAAACCCCCCATTTTTACACATGATACAGGTGAACTAGCTGCAGCCAGAAACACATAGGATTGGACTAGAAGAATAAAATGATTTAGAGCTTGGAATTATTTTGTTTGGTTATTTTCTTTGTATTGTATGGACATGTTAGATTATTTGGAATGTAATTTTGACTTTAATAAATATGAAACATATTAGTAAATATCATGAGCTTTGGTGATAACCCAATTATGGCCCGACTCTTATTCCGCTGCTGGTCGGGGTGTGACAAATGGCATTGTGAGGTGAAAGCTACGTATAGGAATCATCTGAGCTAACATATGTTGGCAATTTTGAAGAGCCAACATCTGTTTGAAATGGAGGTGGAGGTATTGGAGAGAGAGGTGTGAAAACATGATGACTTTTACCCACAGTGGTTGGGCTTTTATCAACAGAGTTTATAGTTGATGAGATAGCATAGGATTGAGGATCAATAGTGGTTGATCCAACAGTGGCAGAGTTTTCACAGTTGTTAATAACATTTGTTCCTCTGGTTGTGGAAGTGACTTTATATTATTGAATCACAATGTCATATCCATAGTCTTGTTGTGGAGACTGTGATGTACCTACAGGCTCAGTCTTGAAAGACAACTTCAAAAGTGAATTTGCTTAAATCAAAAAGTTCAGCAGGATTTGCTGGGATTTTTAATGAAGAAATTTCATTGAACTTAACATTCAAAGTCTCTTCCACACACCTAGTCCTTGAATTAAAGACTCTGTAGGCTTTCGTAGTGGTTGACTATCCTAGAAAATAACCACAATCTACATTGGCTTCAAATTTTGAAATTAAATCTTTTAGATTTAAAGTAAAGCATGGGCAGCCAAAGATTTTAAAGTATGAGATCAGTGGTTTCATTTTGAACAGAGTTTCATAAGTAGTGGATTGATTCCTGTGCTTGATCAAAACTCTATTTTGGATATAGCAAGTAGTGTTTATAGCCTCTGCCCAAAAGGACAAGGGTAAACCAGAGTCTTCAAGCATAGTTCTAGCAGCTTCAATTAAAGTTCTATTTTTCCTTTCAACCACCCCATTTTGTTATGCTGTTCTTGGAATGTTGTACCGCCTTACAATTTCTTTTAGCAAACAAAACTCATCCAACTCCTTATTTTTAAACTCTGTGCCATAGTCACTCCTGAAGACTTTTATTGGCAGGTCAAATTGCTTTTCAACTTGTTTCATAAATCCTTGCAAGATACTGTAATCTCATCCTTGGAGTGCAAAAAGTAAGTCCATGTAAACCTTGAAACATCATCAACTATGACAAGACAATATATCTGTTTTACTTAGACTCATGATTTTTACACGGCCAAACAATTCCATGTGTAACAATTGTAAACGTTGACTTGTCCTGGACTCACCAATGGGCTTGTATGAACTTTTATGTTGTTTGCCTTTTAAATAGGAAACACAATGTTCATCTATTGTGAAAAGTTTTTGTGGTAGAACAATTACAAGGTCTTGTTTAGAGAGTGTGGTGATAGTTGTTAGATTTGTGTGCCCAAGTCTTTTGTGCCATAGTTGTCTCTTTGTTAGAGGCAGCTGACAATAGAAAGGCATCAATCATTGGATTATCCTTCAACATATCAACCACATACACATTGCCACTCCTATGAGCAACAAGTTGTGCTTTGCTCTCAGCTATGATTTCATCAATCTTTTTAACCACTTCTGGCCCAACAATCTGACAAGTTTTCTTAGTGAAGAATGACCCGTAGCCCTTGTCACTCATTTGTGAAACACTAAGAAGATTAAATTTCAGATTGTCAATAAGATTGACATTTGAAAATTTGAGTTTCACAGCCTGAACTGTTCCTGACCCAAGCACCTCCCCTTTTGAATTATTACCAAAGGATATATCACCCCCTCCATGAGCCATGAAGTCTTTAAGAAGGGCTCTACATCCTGTCATATGCCTGGAGCTCCCTATAGAATGGTAAATAATTAGTTTAGGTGAGTTTCCAAAGCTAAAATGGCTTTGGAAGGGGTCACAAACATGTCAGACTCAAATTTGGAAGAACGGTCAGTGGTTTGAACAGATGTTTGTAACATCTGTTGAGACCCACCTCCTACCAAATGATAGTAACCATGAGAATGCATGTTTACTCTTGGTTTTGAGGTCTTTTTGTAACCCTCATAACTAAGAGGCACCTTTTGATAAATTGGTTGGCCATATCCTGTTGAGTACTGGTTGGCAGGTGGTGCATCTGTTACCTCCACCTCTCTGGGAGCAGAGGTTTTGTGTAGTGCTTTAGTAACAGGTGTTTCAACAGACACAAAGGTCTGTTTAGACTTTCCTTTTGAAGTACTAGTCTTTGAACTCTCTAGTGTTTTTTATTTAAACTCTTTCTTTGTCACATCAACGTTTCTTAGATAACACACTCTTGAGTTTTATGATTTGTTATTTCACAAAGTTTGCATTTAGGAGAATCAATGATCTCACTTGTTTTGTTAATGTCAAAAGCTTTTAGAAGAAAACGGTTTTTAGTAACATGGTTCTTCTTTTCATAAAAATCACTAAATAAGCTTTTTATCTTTTCTTTCTTTTTCCCTTTTTCAGACTTGTTAACATCTGCTAGTAAATTTGTTAGGGAAATTATTCTTACCTTTGGTGCTTTGACACCTCAATGGTTAAAAATCCATTGGCTTGAAATTTTCAAGAATGTCACATTCATCAGACCATGTGGGTTTAAATTGATATTTCTCAATCTCCTCAAAAGTTGAGGATCTTTCATGTCTTTCTAAAACAATTTTATTTCCATTTTTCTCAGTGACTTCAATTTCTTGACCAACCAAGTTTGTTGCAACAATTTCAACCACACCAGATTCATTTTTAGTAACATTTTTAGAAACTTGGTCATTTTTCTTGAATCCTATGCCAAATTTTATGTTACTTTTGACCTGGTTTTCTAGTAAAATCTCATAACCTTACAGGATTCCACCCATTTTTCACAAGTGATTTGGGTGGATTCCAACTCCTTTTTGTAAGCTTGATATTTTTCTATCATAGTTTGGAGTTAGTCCTTGGTTATGCTAGCTTCATGTTTTAAGCTGCCGATTTCAGATTCTTTTCAAGCAATTTTGTTTTTAGCTCTTTTGAAATCATCTAAAATCTTGTTCCTAAGGTTTTCATTCACCTACTTTATGTTAGCAAAAGTGATGATGCATTTATCTGAACATAAATCTTTTAAGACATGAGGAGATACCTTAGTAGCAGCCATCATGGCACAATCACATTCACCTTCAAAAACACTATCATCCCATGGGTCGGACAGAGATTACAAATCTTCATCAACACTTTCTTTTGTAACAATTATTTCATCATGAACATTAGACACAACAGATTTAGACTCCACTTCCTCAAATTCAACACCCTCAACTATATACTCTAATGCCATAAAGCAAAATTCATTTTGTTTCTTTTTAGTGTCAGCAATTAGAGCAAAGTTTCATCAGTCAGATCCTCAAGCAAGCTACTCCAATCAACAAAGCCCTGAGTAAAGAAACTCTATTAATTAACCTCTGCCTGAGTAGTGGTTTGAGTAACTTGTTGTGCATCTTACATTTTAACCTGAGGAGCTGGTGCTTGAAATATTGAATCTGAGGAAGAGTGGTTTGAACATATTGCACAGGAATAGTGCTAGTAGGGTGTGCAAAATGAGTAGTGTGTTGCATAGAGGAGCAGGGGTATATTGGGAATAATGAACAATGTTTTAGGTCTAGGGCTAGGATGTGTGACAACTGGTCCAGTTGATTGAGACCTACATTCTCTAGCAAAGTGTCCTAGCTTGTTACATTTATAACACTTAATTTATTGACTTAGCCAACCCAAGTTTTGTTACCCATACAACCCAGGAAACTTTCTACCAGCTCTCTTGTAATATTTGTTAACCCTAACACTTAATAGAGCCAACTGGTGGAAAATGTCCATCTCTTCCAAATCTGAAGGATCAAAATGTTAATGGTCATTCAATTCAAAACATAAGTTATCAGATGTTTGACTTTCCCCATTAGCAGCAAATGCATAATTAAGTGTGTAAGGGTCAGAGTTGAATTTCCACCAGAAGCTATATGAATAAAATGATCATTACTCTGATCTTTACTACTGCCAGTGACTTCTTCTTGGCCAAACAGTGTTGTACTACGGAATGCATAGTCATCAGCCACTTTGCTTCTTTTTCTGATTCAGCTCTCTCTCATAATCAGCAGCCTACCATGAAGCTGAGTAAGACTCATTTCTTTGAACCCAACTGAATTTCTAGTTACAAAAGCTATAGTGCCCAACTTGTCTGGTAATGATCTAAGAAAATGACTATTTTAAGTTGAATTTGCAAGTGTAACATTTACTAGTTTAAGTTCACTAATGAGATAGCTATGCCTTTCAAACTTTTGGGTTAATGACTCTCCTTTAACATGATAAAACGTTTCATATTATTGATTCATAACCTCTATATTGTTTTCAATCACTTCCTCAGTCACACCGAATTGCTCTTTCAAAGCATCCCATAATTCCTTTGCACTTTTGCAATGCAACATGCCAGCATAGATATCGTTTGGCAAAGCAGAGGCCACGATGCTAAATGCCTTTGCATCTAGTTTGATTTTTTTGGAAATCTTGCTTGGAATCATTTTTAGGATTCTTTCATACTTAGACTTTAGGGTCCTCTATACTCGGAATCATTGGAACATGAGGTCCAAAGATGACCGACTTCCAGCAACCGGTGTTTTGCTGAGCAAGGACATGACCCATCCATCTTTGCTAGATATTATACTCAGATCTGACAAGGATCGGTGGCTTAAACATGTTGTCGGTATTATGAGGATCTTGTGAAGTGTGTGACATTGTGATTGTTTACAAACACTTTTTGTTTAAAAACTTTGAGAATGTAATTAAACTTTGTTTTCAACAAAAACGAACAAGCCGAATTAGCAGTGAGAGCTGATCTATTCAAATCAAATTGATTATTAAATCAAATTCGATTGACCAAGCTCTGATACCAATTGTTAGGATCTGAGTTTGAAATAGTTATGAAAGTTCTAAAAATGAAAGGTGAAAGATGATAAATCAGATGTAAATGCAGCGAAATGATGAACTTTAATAAATAACAATTGAGAGATTGTTTTTCATTATCATGCTTTTAGTGATTGTAATCACATGCATATAAATCACAATCTCCCCCTCAGCCTAAGATCACTGATTTGTTCGTAAAGAATGTAAGGAAGAAATGATAGATTGATAATTGATGAAAAATGATCAAATAGAACAGTACAGGCACTGTTCTATTTATACCAGAATCCTAACCACTGAGCATCTTATATTGAAGTCAGCATGAAAGAGAAAATTAACAAAATTAACAAACTAACAACATCTGCTAAGCTAACCATTGCTATAACTAAACATTATAAAGACTGATAGTAACCACTGATGATACATCCTCTGTTGGTCTTCAGTAGATTTTTGCCTTGGCAGACCTTTAACTTTAGTCTTCAATAGAGCTTTGCCTTGGCAGATCTTTAGCTTTAGACTTCAGCAGAGCTTTGTCTTCAATGGAGTTTTGCTATGGCAGACCTTTGACATTTAGTCTTCAACAGAGCTTGACTCAGGTAGTTGTTATATTACTAATATGATCAGAGGTTGTAGTTTATTTTGGCTTTCTATCATCTGTTCTTTTGTAAGGTTTAATTCCAATAATATAAATATGGGGTTTTATTTCCAACATTATGTAGATCATTTGGGTGAAACTGATTTGAAATTGATTCACCAAAGTGGGCAGAATTGAAAGTCAAACAGAATGGTCAAACTCTTGATGATTCTTGACCCTCATAAATAATTAGGCTACCAAACTAATTGCCATTAAAGAGCCAAAGGAAAGAAACTTACCACCTCGAGAAGATAGCTTCAAAAGAATAGAAGAGAGCTTTCAAAGTAGAAGGTAAAGAACTTACACTAGACTCTTCAAGTGAAGTATTTGTGTTTATGAGTTTGGATGAGAATTAAGACCTCAAAGGTTCTATTTATAGTAATGGAGATTGCCCAAGGCTTAAAAAGTGTTCCAAGAGTGTCTAAGATTAACCTTAGTGTGGTGTCAAGACCAGGAGAAGTGTAGCAAAATTCGAGCTAGGTGGCAAGACATTGTGAAAATGATGCTTCCAACAATATTTCTACTGTCGGGTACCCCTTGCGGACCGCAAGGGGTTTTCCATAACTGCAGTGCTGAAGTGGTGGTCGGAGCTGTTGAACGTAGATCCACCGATTTTGGTGCCGTTACTGTGTTGTAAAATGTAACCGTTAAATGGCCATACACCGGATTGTAACAAACCATCACGAACCGCCAGTTCCACGGCTACAATTCCGGTTGAAACACGATGAGATCCCACATGTTATCGGCTCGGCTATAGAATCCGATGTTTATAGCGTTTCTGCCGCCAAAAACACAGTTGCTAGCATTCTAAACGTCGTCATCATAATTGAAGGCTTCCACAGGAGACTGAAGTGAGTCGATTTGACGGTGAAACCTTGAGAGGGGCTTTCATAAAGAGGAAAAAACAAAAGGGTAGGGAAAAGATAACAATGCCCTCACGTGGGCCCCACATGACCAGACTTAACTGTAAAAACTAACTGACTTATGGCTAAAGGAAATAATGTGCAAGGGTTTGCAAACATTGAGTACGTTTTTTGAAAATTTTAAAGACAAATGACACACTTTGCAATATAGTGTCAATATAAATGACGATTTTTATAATTTACTCCAATTTTTATAATCCCAAGTGGTTTTGTACTTATACTCAATAACAACAAAATGAGAAGTTTGGGCAGATTCAAACTTATCAAGAGATTTTTAATTAATGCAAAAACTAGAAGTTGTCACAGTCGATAATTTTTTTTCCTTTAACGTCCAATTGGCTAGTTTCAAAAATTTCAAACCATAAAAAATGCTTCAGTATACAGTTTACACTAGCTGAAAACTGTTCGTATAAAATCGGACCAAACCATAAAACTTTGATGATAAATATCAGTTTCAATATATTTTATATTACACATACATTTTAATTAAAATAAAACTACACGTTGTACTTGTTAGTTTATGTTTGGACTATGGCCTTAGTTAATTTAACTATGATTATATTGGTGTATACCTTTTTTTCAATATGAAAAAATATCTAATTCAGTTATAGAGTAACCAATTTGATAAGTAATGTTCATGGTGTAAATCAAAACTAAAGATTCTCTAAACTTTTTATTAAATGAACCTTCATTGACATTTACAAGGGTAAAGAAAAACCTTAAAAACCTTTGGATAGAGTTTGATATGTAGGAATTAAAGGTGGAACGAAACAGACTTTTGTGCGGGAATGAAAAAAATGTGTTTGGTTGGTCAAGATAATGGAATCACCTATTACATAAGACATACCCCATTCTCTTAAATTCAATCCATTCATCTCCCTTGTTTTTTTTTTCATTTCATTCCTCATCTCACCCTTCGTCACCAACACCGCCCACTACCCCACTACCACCACCACCCTTGACTATCGCCGACCACCACAACGACCACCACCAACATCTGCCAAAACCACCCACTACCACCATCTATGGTCGATTTTATTTCATTGTCTTTTCCTTCATAGCAAACAACACAAGGTAATGATTTATTTTATTTCTTTGTCCATGCTATTACCTCATCTATTCCAATTCTTGTCTATTCTATTGTCCCATATCAAACAAACCCTTATTCTATACTTCCTAGTTCTAGAATGGTTAAATTTAGTTATGGCATTCACTTCAAATTCATCGTTACAAGCTTTATAACACGCTAGATTCCATCATTCTTAGTTTAAATGTAATGATTTACAGAATGCAACGTAAAAGCAAGTAGTGTGATTTAAGTGCCTCAAATTAATATAACGATAATATTTTAATATTTTATGCAGTTATTGTAAAGGCATAATAAGTCTAAATCGTGAAATCAAACTCGAATCAAGTCGTTGGTAATGGTTCGTAAAGGCATAATAAGTCTAAATCGCGAAATCAAACTGGAATCAAGCCGACCACCACAACGACCACCACCAACATCTGCCACAACCACCCACTACCACCATCTATGGTCGATTTTATTTCATTGTCTTTTCCTTCATAGCAAACAACACAAGGTAATGATTTATTTTATTTCTTTGTCCATGCTATTACCTCATCTATCCCAATTCTTGTCTATTCTATTGTCCCATATCATACAAACCCTTATTCTATACTTCCTAGTTCTAGAATGGTTACATTTAGTTATGGCATTCACTTCAAATTCATCTTTACAAGCTCTATAACACGCTAGATTCCATCATTCTTAGTTTAAATGTAATGATTTACAGAATGCAATGTAAAAGCAAGTAGTGTGATTTAAGTGCCTCAAATTAATAAAACGATAATATTTTAATATTTTATGCAGTTATTGTAAAGGCATAATAAGTCTAAATCGTGAAATCAAACCGGAATCAAGTCGTTGGTAATGGTTCGTAAAGGCATAATAAGTCTAAATCGCGAAATCAAACTGGAATCAAGTCGTTAGTAATGGTTCGATTTTTGTTTTAATTTCTAACGGTTCAATTTTAGTTTTCAACGATCAAAAGTCATGCATCACTAACAATGTTATTTTGGTTCATGATTTGACTTAAAAATTGTCAAAATCGAACTACAAACGCTCATAAAAAAACTAGAAAAAACTAAGGAATGTTAGAAAGAAGATTGGGAAATGTTTTAAAGCCTTAATTAGTAGCCTCTTCTTGATTCGTTTATTCGTCCATGAACATTCACACATTGACTTTGACTTTTAGTTAGTAAACAATGAGAACCGACTACTTTCCTAGCTCAATCCAGACTTCGTAATGTTTAGAAGTTGTAATGTTTAGAAGTTGCTACAGTTAGCCCCTCAAATCTTATTTGTTGAGTTTTGATTACAAAATAGTATTTTCAGTTTTAGCCCAAAATTGATATTTTATTCTAATCAAAACTAAAATTAAAGTGGAAGATTGATATTTTAGTTTAATCAAAACTTTTGGCCCAAAATTGATACTATACTACACTACACTATACTATACGAACTTATACGAGACTTATACCATACACTTATAGCAACCTACATGAGACTTATACCATACACTTATAGGAACCTATATGAGACTTATACCATACACTATACGATATGATACTATACGATACGCTGCAATATGTTACTATAGGATAACATACAACACCCGTATAGGCCTATAGGCATATACAAGACCTATAGGGGAGCTATACGATACTTATACTATATTATTCGATACCATAAGATATGATACTATACTACACCTATAGGCCTACAGGGGACCTAAACCAGACCTATAGTCCTATACGGGACCTATACTACACCTATAGGCCTATACGAGTGTTGTATCATATCGTATAGTATTGTATTGTATGGTATGGTATGGTATGGTATGGTATCGTATAGTGTGATAAGTCTCGTATATGCCTACGATACTATATTTATAGTTCTATACGAGCCTATACTACACCTATAGGCCTATACGGGTGTTATATCATATCGTATAGTATCGTATAGTGTAGTATAAGTCTCGTATATGCCTACGATACTACATCTATAGTTCTATACGAGCCTTATACGATATTAATCGTATAATAATGTTTAATGTTGTATAAAAAAGTTTGTAAGAAATACTTGTTAATTTATTTAATATAGAAAACTTATTTTTTTTATAAAACTTTTGTCAAATGATTAATATTGTCTAAATGTTTATAAAAAAGACCTTTATATATGCTGCATATAGACCCATACGCAGCGTAATTTTTACCCTGCTTTGGGCTGCATATAGCCCTTAATCCAAAGGTAAAATAGTTTTTTTTAACAAAACTTGCCCCATATATACGTCACATATAGGGCTATATGTGGCGTATAGAAAAAAAGTCAATTTTACCCCTGAATTGGGGGCTATACACCGCCCAAACGAGGGGAAAATTGTTTTTTTCACCCTTTATATATGCCGCGTATAGGCCTATACATAGCGTATATAAAGGGTGTTTTTTATTTTTTTAAGCCCAAATCTGTGGTAAGATTGTTTTTTTGACCCTTTATATACGCCACATATAGGCCTATACAGAGCGTATATAAATGGTGGTTTTTTTGTTTTTTTTTAACCCCAAATCTGTGGTAAAATTGTGTGGTTAAATTCTTTTTTTGACCCTTTATATACGCTGCGTATAGACCTATATGCGACTTATATATGCCCTAAACTAGGGGTAAAGTGGTCTTTTTGACCCTTTATATATGCCGCGTATAGACCTATATGATGCGTATATGAAAAAGAGACCATTTTACCCCTGGTTTAGGGGCTATACGCAGCCCAAAGCAGGAGTAAAATGGGTTTTTGGACCGTTTATATACGCTGCATTTAGGTCTATACGCGGCGTATATAAAGTGCGGCGTATATAAAGGGTTTTTTTAAATAAACAATTACATACATAATTTATCTTTTTAGCAAGGTTCTATTATAAGTACTTTAAAAAAACCACTTTTAAGTATGGTATCGTATTGTATAAATCTCGTATGAACCTCGTATAGGCCTATGGATGTAGTATCATTTCGTATCGTATAGTGTATAGTATATGTCTCATATAGGTCTTTTATATGCCTATAGGCCTATACGGGACCTTAACTACACCTATAGGCCTATAAAGGACTTATGATACACCTATAGGCTTATAAAGGTGTTGTATGGTATCCTATAGTAACGTATTGCATCGTATCGTATCAGTGTATAGTATAAGTCTTAGATAGGTTCCATATAGGTTTTGTATGTGCCTATAAGTCTATACGGGACCTAAACTACACCTATAGGCCTATAAAGGACTTATGATAGTCCTATACAGGTGTTATATCATATCCTATAGTATCGTATTGTACGGTATAATGTAGTATCAGTCTCGTATAGGTCTGTTGTATTGTAAAATACATTGAATTATCGTGTATAGTTTGTACATTTTTCGTATTCATTTGTTTCTTTTTCTAGGTTGATTAGTTTCTTTTGATCGGATGTTTGTTTACAGGTCCCAGTTGTTGAAAAGTGAAGAAAATGGCCAAAAACAGCTGGAAAAGAGCTAACAACGGGAATCGGGTCGAGTCGTAGCTGAACGGGAACACAAAACGAAGATTCCGGAAAAATGACCCCGTCACGCTACGTGAAGGCCAAAGATGAAGGGTGTCGTGTAACGTCTAGCATTAAAATAATAGTTCCTGAAAACTAACACACCCCGCTACGCGACGCCTTGAGGAGATACCTGTCGCGTAACGCGACGGTGGTATTATTCGCGGCAGAGTTTGTATGGTTGCTGGATTCTTGCTAGAAACGTATATAAACATCATTATCATGCACAAGAAAACCTAGTGATGAACCGTCAGCAACTTGGGAGAAAATTGGACATCTTTTATAGCGTTTTTTGAGAGCTTGAAGCAACCGGTTGAAGTTCGGAAGCTTAGGAATTCATCTGGGTCGTCATCATACCATTCGGGTGTCTGTATTCTTCGTTTCAACTTTGATTATGTTTCTTGTTATTAAAGATACATCTTTTGTGATTTGTTCGATGACTATGATCGGCTAGATCTTTCATACTACCGAGATTGGGTGAACGGTTTTGCAAAATTTTGATTTTTCTTATGGATATTTAGTTATTTATGGATTACTTACGAAAGTAGTCGACTCAGTTATTGTTTTGATGTATATAAAGTGTTTGATTGTCTTTTATTGCTTCATATGAGTCTTGGTGAATGTCTTTCACAGAATAGGTTCATGCTAGATTATAAAATTTTATGATCTTTTGGGTTAATTGGCCAATACACCTTAGAAGTGTTCTACTAACTTCAATAGCTAGTGAGGTGAGAGGTTGTTGTTAGGTCTAAGTCATTAGATTGCTAGGTAGGAGCTTCGTGAGAAGTCTTAACTAGTTTACCTTTTGATCGTTGTCTAACAAGTCTAATCAAGAACCCGAGTCTATCCTAGGTTTATAGCCTGTGAGGAGTAAATCGAATTAGGATACTTTCGTAAACCACTTAGATAACCTGTGAGGTAGTCTAGACCAATTGGTACAATTAACAGCCTTTAGAATGCCATAAGTGTCGTCCTAAGAAGGGTCGGGGGTCTTGTTTGGTATTTCAACAGGTTTAGTATTAGAAGATCCCGGTTCCATAACAACTAATTTCCTAATAATATCAACACTGATGCAAACCAGGATTCTAGTCTAGGTAGTTGTTTCCACCATCTGAGTAAAACCCAAGTTTAGTTCGTTCTTAGTTAATTTAGTAACCCCCTCCTAAACCTAAAATGATAGTGTCGTGTCAGTCTAGGTCTAGATAGAGTCATTAGCGTAATTAAATCGAGTCCCGTGGGTTCGATATCTAGACTTACTTATTTTATCAGAGTCGATCAGTTCACTTGCCAGTTATTAATTTAGTCGAGTTTTTGAGAGTCTAAAATATTACTTTGAGTCTAGACTTAGGTTAATTTTAGTTGTTTCTATTAAACTTCTTTTAGCAAATCAAGTTTTTGGCGCCGTTGCCGGGGACTCTTTGGTAATTGTATTAATTACTGTATTTGAACTTAATTGACATCATACGTGATATTTGTTTTTTTGAGCTGTAGGAGTCTAAATAGTTCTAGTCTCTTTTATGTTTTGTCGAGTCATTCTTTAGAGTCTTCTTACTTGTTTATCGTCAATTTGTAGTGGATGCCCGTACACGCTCTCAAGGAACACCGGCGAAGCCGCCAACGGACAATTTTTCCTTCTCCTCTTCTACACCAATGGTTAGTATTTATTCTTCCTCATCTTCCGCCCCTTCTGACTCTACCCTTCCATCTAAACCATCGAGCTTTGACTTCACACCGAAGTCATCACCCCAAGATTCCCAACCACCTTCCCATCCTCCGAGTCCACCACTCGTTGTCCAAATGGCCAATCATCAAACTGTTTACCAACAAGCAACCACCGATTTCACCGGTGCGAACTCACCCATCACCCTTCCCGCAATGAACAATGACAAATCCTTGCAAATCTCGTCCTACATCATGACTGCTATCACTAACTCGTGCCAATTTCACGGTTGAGGATGCCCCTGGTCACATTAGACACCCCACTCACCTCTGTTGCACATTCAACATGGAGGGTGCTTATAATGACGCCCGTGCCATGCAGGTCTTCCCGTTTTCCTTAGCTGGTCAAGCAGCCATCTAGCTTGACTCGCACCCACCAAACACTTTCACCACCTGGGCTGGCATACGAGATGCTTTCCTATCTAAGTACTTCCCACCTTCTAAAGCATCTCACCTTCACGATCAGATCCATTCGTTTTGGATGGAGCCTAACGAGCCCTACCATTTAGCTTGGGAAAGATTCCAAACCCTACTTTCTCGTTGTTCTCAGCACGGACTGTCTAATTGGGCACTAGTAGAGAAATTCTACAATGGTCTCAACCCTATAACCAGAGCCCGTTTTAACACTTCAGCAGGAGGCAATCTCATGGGTAAGAAAATAGTAGTTGAATGCAATGATCTATTCTAGAGTTTCCACAATCCGACACAGACCATCAATCTACCACCGGGACTTCCATTCCAGTGTCTAGTACTACTTCGGCCATTCGAGGATTACACCAAGTTAGTTTGGAAACAACGGTAGCTGCTGTTCTAGATAGCTTTAAGCGAGAGGTTTGTAGGGGAGGTCACGATACCATTGAGTGCCCAACCCTCAATTAAATAGGTGTAAGGTTTGTAGGGGAGGTCACGATACCACTGAGTGCCCAACCCTCACTGAGGAGCAATTTGATTTCATCACGGTTCACAACCAAGGTCCAACAAACCCTTTAAATAATAATAATAACTCAAACTATAGTTCGACTTGGCGTAGTAACAACACCCTTTTCCGTTCTACCGGTAACCCCCTGGTTTCCAAACAGGTTCAAATCAAAACAGGGGGCAGGGTCAATTCTATAGTGGGGCTTCAAACAATCAGGGTCAATATTCTGGTGGGGGTTCGCAGGGTCAGCTTAGTTCAGGGGGTTCAAATAGGCAATATCCTAGTGGGGGGTCAATACAAGGTTCAAACAACCAAGACTTGGGTACCCAATTACTAGCTAATGATCAAACACCCAAAGAACATGCCACACTCTTAAAGAATAACCATTCTAATTTCCTAGATCTTCATACGCAAATCAGGGACATTGCTCGTCAGTTGCAAGAAAGACCTCCCGGTCAATTCTTGGGCAACACCCAACCGAACCCGTCTGGCCAATTGAAAGCCATCTCGACCCGTAGTGGTAGAACCTTAGGAGATGTAGTTAGACCTGAGGTAGTTGAGGAAGAAGACGAAGAGCCTATAGATGATGAGATCGAGATGGTGCAAGCTAGGCTAGACCCAGCAATTACTGCACACACACCGAGGAGCCTCAAGTTGAGAGGAGCGTAGAAAAGCGACCCATAGAGGCTAGACCGTCACCACTCATTGACCTTTTATGCGTCCTATATCCCGCCTCGCGTTAAGCATTAGACATAAGCTAAGGAATACGGGCAATTTCTCGACATGTTCAAGCAATTAAAAATTAATCTTTCGTTTATTGAAGCCCTTCAATCCATGCCCAAATACGCAAAATTCTTAAGGACCTTCTTAAACGTAATGATAGGATAGGAGAGCTCTCTAACATCCTGCTGAATGGGGGTTGTTCAGTCGTTCCCTTAAACAAGGTCCCAGAAAAGTTGACGGATTTGGGCCTTTTTACCATTCCATGTCTCCGCGGATGTGGCACCGAGTGTAGAGCGTTAGCCGATCTAGGTACTAGTATCAACCTTATGCCTTACTCAATTTACGAGAAGCTAGACCTAGGAGAGTTGTCACCCACCCGCATGTCCTTATCCTTAGCCGACCAGTCAGTTAAATATCCTTGTGGCATAGTCGAAAATCTTTTAGTTAAGGTCGATAAGTTCGTTTTTTCCCGTAGACTTTGTCATCCTTTATAAGGAAGCTGATGAGAGAGTTCCTTTCATTTTAGGACGTCCATTCTTGTGCACCGTAAAGGCTATCATTGATGTCCTTGACGGTAAAATAACTCATCAAGTCGGTGAGGAAAAAATCACATTCGAGGTACCCGTTCCATGCAACACTCGAGTGGTTCCAATGATTATAGTGGTCCTTGTCACTCAGTCTATTCATCGAGTCATTCTTATCATGCGTTGACCGGTTTTTTGATTTCATTAGTGGAGCCGATTTAGTCAAAGAGGGGGTAGTGGAGAAAAAGGAAGAGGTTGCTTAAGAGAGTGAAGATGAAGGGGAGGTCGACTGGGTCCCCGAAGTGTTAGAATTGGGTGAGGGACGAGAGCGAAAAGTCCCATTTAGAGTACGCTTTTCTAGGTGAGGGGTCAAACCAACCCGTCATTATTTTTTCTAAGTTAGACGAGGATGAGAAGTCTAGGTTGATAGAGGTGTTGAGGGGGAATAGAGTGGCCATTTCATGGAGGCTTTCGAATATTAAGGGCATAAGCCCTGCCTATTGTACCCACCGGATACTCATGGAAAATGAATATAAGCCGGTGGTGCAACCTCAAAGGCGCCTCAATCTGTACATGAAAGAGGTAGTGAAGAAGGAGGTCCTTAAATTGTTAGATGTCGGGGTGATTTACCCCATTTTCGACTCTTTATGGGTTAGTCCAACCCAAGTTGTCACCAAAAAGGGTGGGATGACGGTAGTTATGAATGAGAAGAATGAGCTTATTCCATCCCGTATGGTCACCGGTTGACGTGTGTGCATTGACTACTGAAAGTTAAATGACGCCACCTGGAAAGTTCACTTTCCTCTTCTGGTTATCAATCAAATATTGGAACGTCTCGTAGGGCAACAATTCTATTGTTTCCTTGATGGGTTTTAAGGATACTTTCAGATCCCCATCGCATCAGAGGCTCAAGATAAGATGACCTTTACATGTCCATATGGCACATACGCGTACCAACGCATGCCTTTTGGATTATGTAACGCTCCGGCTACCTTTCAGTGATACATGGTCCCCATTTTCCAAGACATGCTTGAAACTTCTATGGAAGTCTTCATGGATGACTTCTCCGTTTATGGTGCCACTTTCGATCAGTGTCCTCTCAATCTAGATAGGATGTTAAAGAGATGTGTTGAGACCAACTTGATGCTAAATTGGGAGAAGTGTCAGGACGGAGGGGATAGTGTTAGGCCATAAATTTCAAGAGAGGGGATTGAAGTGGATAGGGCTAAGATAGACACAATTAGTAGGTTGCCACCACCCATGAGTATGAAGTCTGTTGGGTCATTTTGGAGAATGATGTTATCAATTAAGGAACGATGTTATTGTTCGTATGATGTAGCATGTATAATTGTTATAGTCGTGTGTTTTAGCGAGTTAGGAGGTTTTCCAAGCAAGAGACGGCTTGCTTGGAGGACAAGGCTCAAGGATCTATAAATAGTGGACTACACCTCACTTGTAAGGTGTGCATTTTGTGAGCCACCACCCGGGGGAGCTCACCCGGGGTGGACCATTATCTTGTATTTGTTCTTATCACAATGAATGAAGGTTTCTCTTGTCAAATCACATGTTCATCTATTTTTTTAGTGTTTGTCTATCTTTGTTCATGGCTCGAAAATCACCTGTCTCATATATTATGCCGAATCGAGACTGAAATCGGATCGTACGGACCTATAATATGGTATCAGAGCCTCGGTGGCTCGTTTCAGTTTTGGTTTTGTCGGATCTACACCAGAAAACCTGCCGGAGACGTAAAATATTGAAGATTCGTATGTATAGAGTTGTTTCAGATCTGGAGGGTTTCTGATTAAAAAGAATGGAGGTTGATGGTGGTAGGAAATCAGGCACCATGAAATGGTGCAACGACACCAAAGGCTTCGGTTTCATCACTCCTGAAGACGGCGGCGAAGAGCTTTTTGTTCACCAGTCGTCGATCAGGACCGATGGTTTCCGCAGCCTCAACGACGGCGAGGCCGTGGAGTATCTGATTGAGAAAGGCTCCGATGGCGGTACTAAGGCTGCTGACGTCACCGGTCCGAATGAAGGTCCGGTTCAAGGCAGCACACGTGGCGGCGGTGGTGATCGTTACGGAGGTGGTGGAGATCGTTACGGTGTTCCGGTGGAGCATGGTTGTGGTGGCACATGGTAGCAACTGAAGTTGTTTATCGGTGATTTAAGGTGGTCATCGGACTTTGTGCGGTGGATTTTAATGGTGGTCGATCGGATATTGTTTTTCAGCGCCAATGAATCTCATATGATTGCGGCTGGTATGTTGTGGCGGCTAGGGTTCAGTTAGGAAACTTGCATTAATTCTTCGTTTGGCCCAATGAATTTCCCAAATGCATCTGTTGTTTCACATGGGCCCACCATGTGCATATAGAAGATATTTTATATGATGGTTGGGGAGTGAAGGAGCGTATTTATTGGGTCCCATCTAATATTATGGGGTGCTTGAATTATGGACAATGTTTCAGGATGTCACCCATGTCACATGATTGGGGCCTCCATAAACTGAAATACACATTAGACCTGGATCTATTTATTTTAGGGAGATGGGCCTTCTATTGGGTTGGATAAATATTTATTGACAAGCAACTTTAAGTCTCTTTTTGGAGACTTTAAAGTGACACCATCATTATGATCCAAAAATTGTGTTTGACGACTTTAGCGGTGGATGAGGAGCTAAACGTAATCTGTCAAAATTGAAGATCCTTACAATGAAGCTGATTATTTTATTTTTATCATTGGAGTTCGAACCATATCGTATGCCTATTACAATATTATCTTTAATAAGATATGGAGCTTTGATTGACGAGATTTAGGAGGGTCTACATTTGCAGGGAAAACAACAATGAAATATTTTGGGTACCGGGCCGATTTGTGAAGATTCGAAGATAATGTCGGATATATTTTTGAAGTTCATAAGAAGAATTGATAGCATCATTCTCGGGGGAATATTGTTGGGTCATTTTGGAGAATGATGTTATCAATTAAGGAACGATGTTATTGTTCGTATGATGTAGCGTGTATAATTGTTATAGTCATGCGTTTTAGCGAGTTAGGAGGTTTTCCAAGCAAGAGGTGGCTTGCTTGGAGGACAAGGCTCAAGGATCTATAAATAGTGGACTACACCTCACTTGTAAGGTGTGCATTTTGTGAGTCACCACCCTGGGGGAGCTCACCCGGGGTGGACCATTATCTTGTATTTGTTCTTATCACAATGAATGAAGGTTTCTTTTGTCAAATCACATGTTCATCTATCTTTTTGGTGTTTGTCTATCTTTGTTCATGGCTCGAAAATCACCCATCTCGTATTTTATACCGAATCGAGACTGAAATCGGATCGTACGGACCTATATTGTTAGACAACGATCAGAAGGTAAAGTAGTTCAGCCTCTTCACAAAGCTCCTACCTAGCAATCTAATCACTTAGACCTAACAACAACCTCTCACCTCACAACTATTGAAGTTAGTAGAGCATATAAACTTATTTAATTACCCTAGCGCTTCTAAGGTGTATTGGCCAATTAACCCAAAAGATCATAAAATTAATTATAATCTAGCATGAACCTATTTCGTGAAAGACATTCATCAAGACTCACACGAAGCAATAAAAGACAATCAAACACTTTTAAGCATGCATATATACAAAACAACAACCAAGTTGACTACTTTCGTAAATAATTCGTAAATAACTATAGATCCATAATAAAAATCAAAACTTTGCAAAACTGTTCATCCAATCTAGGTAGTACGAAAGATGTAGCCGATCATTTCGAACAAATAACAAAAGATGTATCTTTAATAATAAGAAACATAATCAAAGTAAGAAATGAAGAATGAAGACACCCGAAAGGTATGATGACGACCCGGATGAATTCCTAAGATTCCGAACTTCAACCAGTTGCTTCAAGCTCTCAACAACGCTCCAAAAGATGTCCAATTTTCACCCAAGTTGCTGCTGGTTCGTCACTGGGTTTTCTTGTGCATTATAATGATGTTTATATACGTTTCTAGCAAGAATCCAGCAACCATACAAACTCTGCCACAAATAATATCCCCGTCGCGTTACACGGCGGGTATCTCCTCAAGACGTCGTGTAGCGCGACGTGTTAGTTTTTAGGAACTATTATTTTAATGCTAGACGTTACGCGACACTCTTCTTCTTTGGCCTTCGCGTAGGCGACGAGGTCATTTTTCCAGAAATCTTTGTTTTGCTTTCCCGTTCAGCTACGACTCGACCCGATTCCTATTGTTAGCTTTTTTCCAGCTGATTTTGGCATTTTCTTCACTTTTCAGCAACCGAGACCCGTAAACAAACATTCAATAAAAAAACTAATCTCTCTAGAAAAGGAAACAACTGAATACGAAAAAAGTACAAACTATACATGATAATTCAATGTATTTTACAATACATCAAATATCCCCACACTTACTCTTTTTCCGTCCCCGAAAAAGAATTATGCAAACGGAATCATAGTCTGAAAATACCCGGTTCAAAAACTTAGATTATTAATTATCATTAAAAACTCGTGTTTACTGCGATTGCGAATATACGTGTCCTCTTAAACCAAAACCTGGTTCCAACCCCCTATCATGCAATTTAAGTTCAAGTTCGTTCAATCTACCTAGGATCTCACACTAGAAGCCGCAGTTTTACTTAATCCCGCCTTAAGCTTATGGAACAAAAGGAACGAATCATTTGACCCATTTTCTAATCGTTTTACAACAAAATCAAGAGAATTTAAATCAATTTTTTTCACTATTTTTTTCTTTTCTTTTGAGTACTAGACTTTGCATACCTAACGCAGAGGCTGTCTCAAGATAGAGTCACTATCCCTAAGGGAGATTCCATAGGCCTCGTCTCTTATTTCAATCTAGTTCAATATTCAATGTTACACAATTTTTTCTATGATAAAAAAAATTTCTAATAATTTTAGCTTATAACGGCATTCCTTACACTATTTTTGGCGGTTTCGGCTTCCCACTTTTCCTCGATGAGCACCCACTAGTAAACCAACAATTAAGGTATATTAATATCAAGGAACCTAGAAACCGAATCACGCCTACTCACACATCCCAAGTTAGACACAAGTTCAATTTACTCATATTATTATTATTTGGAACCCAACACAACTTTTCTATCATTTTGCGGTTTTATTTTGCAAACTTCTTAAATCAAAGCACATTTTCAAATTCTCAATTTTTTTGGATTTTTAGATTTTTAGACTTTTTTAATTTTTTTTTTGTATTTTTTCAAATCTTTATGACTCAAACTAACTAAACTAAACTAACAACAACGACTCAAGTGTCCCGTCCCTACATTTAAAATTTGCATTGTCCCTAATGCAAGAATGAAAACATGACCCAATACTAACTAAAAATAAATACCAAAAGAAACAATACAAAATATACAAGTTAAACGACTTAGCTGATATGCGAGACTGTCAATGTGCCAGTCAATTCCACATATGCCCTCCAATCGGAACACGCTCAGCAAACAATTCCTAACTCTCACACGTGAAAGCGGCAACAACACACCATACCTATCGAAATCAACATAAATAAACAAAAATAGATAATATAACGATAGATAATTGTGTCTAAAACTATCAACCAACCAACCCGACCCTACCAACCAATTAGAAAATATTCAAAATATAAGTACAGACCAGATAAGGATAAACACAACATATAAAGAAAATATATTAAAAGATACTCCATGAAGCTGCATCTGCTTTCCTGATCCCCACAGTAATCTTCATCTTCTTCAGTCTCCTCCTCACTCTCTTCTTCAGTCTGCTCAAATATCGGAATATCCGGCGTCAGATCCACATAAGCATACTGACCTATCCCTGATCACCTTGTTGTCCCGAACCACCCTCACCACTAGGATCATACTGACTTCGCATCGGAAAGGGCCCCAACTCTACATACGGCTAGAAGAAATCTTGAACGTTTATGCTCATGCGACCCATCATACACCTGAGCGCATTATCCTGCTTATCATGCCTGCTGTCTATCCTAGCAAAACCCTGATCCATTCGATCATATAACGACGCTAAGGTGAGGGGATCTGGTGGTGGCTAACATTTGGGTACTACGGTGCTAGGATCTCCTACCTCCGTCAGGGTCTCTATCGATGTGTCTGATAACTATCTTGCATGACATCATCAGCTGGGAGTCCCTTAGGTGGCAGAACCTGAGGTTCCTGTCTAGCCTCATCCCATATAACAGGATCAGTCAATGTAAGTATACTAGCAAGCTATTAATCATTAATATCAAAGAACTTCGAAGCCGCACCTATGGTCAAATTCTCTGGATTATATATAGTAAACACATTCAAATTCTCAGTTAACATGGTGATGTATGGACCCATGTATAGAGTAGCTCCATCACCCCCTCTACGTGCACGGTAAAAAGACCATGCCAAACTCGCCATGTTCATATTGCGACCCTCAACCAAACACATGAGAATAAATATATCTATCCAATTCGCCTTATTCTCCCCTGAATTTCTACCAACTGGAGTGGTAGAAAAGACTTTCCGCATATACCTATAAATCGGGTCTCTAACAGATGATATCAAATTCGTCTTGGCGAACGGACGATCGGCAATAGTAGCACAAAACCTAGCCAACTCCGTATTATCAAAACACAACTCCCTCTGATTCACAAGCACACCTCTCAACCCTGTCAAAAATTCTCGAGTCACTACCTCCTCCGCTGTATAAAACCCACTAGCAACCGCAAACTGTGGGTAGGACATCTCAGGTACCGTCCTTCCTAAACTGAACGAAACTGCATCGTCCTCAGCGAAAGCACCTTCCTTGTGCTGATAAGTGGAATGAAACTCTAGCACTAACTCCTCATACTTCGTCCAATGACAGTCAACCATAGCCCTCACTTTACCCGCCAATAACTTCTCAACCCTCTCTCTCTCGCACCCATCATTCCTAACCAATCCCAATCTATAGTTCGGTGTTCAAACACTACAGTAGTAATGATTTTATGTAGCTTTTTCCACTCTTTAGAATTGATCTGAAATTCTAAAAGCGGATGATCCCTCAATCATGGAACTCGGCCTATCGGAATATGTTCCGGTCCCCTCATATCTAATACGTGGTCGTTACCCCCTTCACCACTGCCGCTGCCAACACTTGACATATCTACAAAACAATGTTAACACAAAGTGAAACAAGCAACAAGTCAATGATCATAAACTATTTTTGATATTTTTAATTTTTAAATTCTTTTGTATTTTTGAATTTTTTTCTAAAAGTGGAAGCAACCGTATAGCTTTAAATTCGCGACTGAATCCGAAAATAAAGATGAGTAAAAATTTGGGTTACCGTTTACAAAAGCATAAGTTATAAACAACCTCGCCCGAATGGAGATTGTGTACCTGTACATGCATATAAGTAAACCCAAGACCAAACCATACTAAAACCAAACCCTACTCCGAACACAAGTCTCAATGTACACTACCCCCTCCCAGCATTTTAATTGTCCCAATTAAGAGCCAAGTGCCTACCAAATGGACATTGAGTCTAAACTTGCTTAAAAATTGAAGCTTTAGTGTGTAAAAAGAGAATTTTGATCAAAAATTCTGCCTAGTTAAAGGAAGTTTTAACCTGTTAGATTCAAAACGCAAGTTCGGATCTTTATGCCAATGTAGCTATAATCAATTAGTGCAATGTCCAAAACACAACCAACCCATACCTCCCGCAACCATTTAACACTATGCACTATGCAAAATTACCACTTGAAATTGACTAGACAAAAACCGACACCTAAACATGCAAGACTAAATTCAAATCTAACTAATATACGAATATTATACAAAATATTATAAGAAAACATACCATATTCGTGAAGATCGAGATAAAAATTTCAAACTGTAGTTCGGAGAATAAAGCATGTGTTTCGTTTGATTGTGCGATGAAACAGGTGAAATTTGATGGTGTATAATGATGAGGAAGTGAAATGGGTGATGTGGGTAAAAAATGGATGAAAAATGGTGAAGATTGGTGGTGGTTATGGTGGAAAGTAAGTGTTTTCGGATGGGATATATGTTCTAGGGTTTTGGAGATGATTTGGGGAAGAAAGGGGAAAGGGGAAGGATATAACAGACCTGGGGTGTGTCGCGCTATGCGACAAGTGGAAGGTTAAGGGGTCCAGTGGCTTCTAGCCCCGATTCAAAAGGCAGGTTGAGTCAAGTTGGGCGTCACCTTACACGACGGTTAAGTAGGACAAGGGTCGCGTGACGCGGCGTGTTGTTTTTAGGGCAAAGGTTCACTAAGGCCTAGACGTTACGCGTAGGCTAGAGACTATAGAAGGTCGCATGACGGCAAGTGCCTATTTTAACATAAAGTTTCGAGTTTTCTTGCCTTCGAAAAAATTTTCTATTTAACCAAACCACCCCAAAACCATTCCCAAAAATTTTCAACACAGGGACTTACCTGGAACTCCGTTTTCTCTTCGATTCTCGCTCCTCTTCGATAACGAATTCCTGCAAATGACTCTAAAACACAAAACGAAAACTGAAAATCTACAAAAAACTACCATTAACCACGAAAAGACTCAAATAACGATTAGAATACAAACACTACAAACTATACACATGAGGTTTCCCTCAATGCTCTATTCGGACGGTCAAGGTGGAATTTCGAGAGGAGTTACCTACTCCTCGTTTGATTCTATGGGTCCCCCTAAGTAATGCTTCAAATGATGGCCATTCACTTTCCATTTTGCTCCATCATCCTCGTTTATCAACTCAATCATTTCATAAGGGAAGACCTCATTCACAACATACGGTCCCGCAAACTTCAACTTCAACTTTCATCCAAATACTTTCAACCGGGAGTTATATAAAAGCACTTTATCTCCCACTTTGAATTCCTTCAAACCCTTAAACCTCCTATCGTGCAACGCTTTCGTTTTCTCTTTAGTGCTTAATGATCTATCGTATGCCGCATCCCTAAGCACCCCTAACTCGTGAATCTAAAAGAATCTTTTCCTAGTAGCTTTAGTTAAATCTGGTTTTACCGTTTTAAGAACCCACAATGCACGATGTTCTAATTTGACCGGAAGATGACACAGTTTTCCGTAGATGACCATAAATGGTGTGGCTCCTAATGGTGTCTTGTAAGCGGTACGAAATGCCCACAATGCATCGTTTAACTTCTCGGACAAGTCTTTTCTACTTTTTTCCTACGGTTTTCTCTAGGATTCGCTTGACTGATCGATTGACAATTTCAACTTAACCGCTCGTCTTGGGGTGATATGCAGTGGAAATCGATGAGTGACCCGTAGCGTGCTAACGCCTTCTCCATGACGGCATTGTAAAAGTGAGTACCACGGTCACTGATTATGGCTCTAGGTGTACCAAAACGAGGGAAGAGTTTCTTAAGGAATCTCACCACCACTCGGGCATCATTTGTAGGAAGGGCTTTTGCCTCTACTCACTTCGAAATGTAGCCGATCGCCACGAGGATGTCACTAGAAGAGGGGAATGGTACCATGAAGTCAATGCCCCAAACATTAAAGATTTCTAGAACTTGGATGGAATTTTGGGGTATCTCATCCTTGGATGAGATATTTCTGGTACGTTGGCATGCGTCGCATTCCTAGCAAACTCTAAGGCATCCTTAACTACCGAAGGCCAATAGAAACCACAGTCGTAAACCTTTTGGGTGGTGACGTGTTGACTGTGGTGACCTCTTGTCAATCCCTCATGTACATCTCCTAAGTATTCTATCTCCTCCTATCCTAAAGAGATATGGGTTATCCCATATGTACTTTCTCGCATCCCTAAAGAACTTTTTCTTTTTTTGGTGGTCATACCTTTCACTACGGCTCCATACGCTAAATAGTTCGCCAAGTCCGAAAACCATAACAAACCCTCTTTCTTGATCGCTACAAAATCTATGGATTTGTGAGGGAATTTATCTCCTATCGCCTCCTCATGAATTTCCTCTCTCTTAGGATCCTCTAGACGTGAGAAATGATCGGCGGCTACATTCTCCACTCCCTTTTTATCCCTAATCTATATGTTAAACTCAGAGAGCAAAAGAATCCACCGAATAAGACGTAGCTTGGCGTATTTCTTTTGGAAAAAGAAACGTAACACGGAGTGATCGGTACATACAATCGTCTTAGCAAGCACGAGGAATGAGCGAAACTTATCAAACACGAACACTACGGCTAAGAGTTCTTTTCTGTGGCGTTATATCCTCTTGAGCATCATTGAGAGTTTTGCTCGCATAGTAGATCGGTTGAAAGTGCTTCTCGATTCTTTGGTCCAAAACCGCACCGACGACATAGTCACTACTATCGCACATGAGCTTAAAGGGCAAGCTCCAATCGTGTGAAACAAGGATGGGACACTAACAAGCTTTTCTTTCAAAAAAGTTGAAGGCTTTAAGGCATTCCTCATAAAGGAAAAAGGGTACGCCTTTTTCAAGGAGTCGGGTCATGGGGCGAGTAATCTTGGAAAAATCCTTAATGAAACGCCTATAGAAACCCGCATTACCAAGGAAACTACGAACGGACTTTGTTGGGTCATTTTGGAGAATGATGTTATCAATTAAGGAATGATGTTATTGTTCGTATGATGTAGCGTGTATAATTGTTATAGTCGTGCGTTTTAGCGAGTTAGGAGGTTTTCCAAGCAAGAGGCGGCTTGCTTAGAGGACAAGGCTCATGGATCTATAAATAGTGGACTACACCTCACTTGTAAGGTGTGCATTTTGTGAGCCACTACCCTGGGGGAGCTCAGCTGGGGTGGACCATTATCTTGTATTTGTTCTTATCACAATGAATGAAGGTTTCTCTTGTCAAATCACATGTTCATCTATCTTTTTGGTGTTTGTCTATCTTTGTTCATGGCTCGAAAATCACCTGTCTCGTATTTTATACCGAATCGAGACTGAAATCGGATCGTACGGACCTATAATATTTTTCGAAAGATAAACTATGAGTGAGTCTTCACAAAATCGTGTTAACTTAGATAACCTATGAGTGAGTCTAGACCAGGCGGTTTAATTAACAGCCTTTAGAATGCCATAAGTGTCTTCCTAAGAAAGGTCGGGGGTCTTATTCGGTATTTCGAAAGATTTAGTATTAGAAGATCTGTGTTCCATAACAACTAATTTCCTAATAATATCATTACTGACGCAAACCAGGATTACAGTCTAGGTAGTTGTTTCTACCATCTGAGTAAAACCCGAGTTTAGTTCGTGCTTGGTTAATTTATTAATTATTATTTAATTTAATTGAAATTTTAGGATTTTTAGTAACCCCATCCTCAAACATAAAATAGTTATTCTCGTGTCAGTCTACGTCTAGATAGAGTTATTACTGTAATTAAATCGAGTCCCATGAGTTCGATATCGGGACTTACTTAGTTTTAATAAAGTCGATCGGTGCAAGTGCCGGTTAGTAGTTTAGTCGAGTTTTAGAGAGTGTAGAAGAATACTTTGAGTCTAGATTTAGGTTAACTTTAGTTGTTTTTATTAAACTACTTTTAGCACATCAAGGTCCTTTATAGCTCTTATATATGCCTACGATACTAGATCTATAGTTCTATACGAGACATATACTATGAGATACTACACCTATACAGGACCTATACTACACTATACGATACGATATCTCTCTTATAAGCATATACGAGGTTAATGCGTGACCTATACTATACTACACTATACGATACGATATCTATCGTATAAAAATGATTAATGTTGTATATAAAAGTTTGTAAGAAATACTTACCTTTTTATTTATTTAAAATAGAAAACTTATTTTTTTATAAAACTTTGCTAAAATGATTAATATTCTCTAAATATTTATAAAAAAAACCCTTTATATATGCTGCGTATAGACCTAGACAGTGTATATAGAGCCAGACTAGAACTAGAACTGACATCAGTCAGACACTGTTTTTATGTAAACCTATGCGCTACGTGTAAAACTATATTGCAATGTATATAAAATCTAAAGTATGTAAATAGTCACTTGGATGTGTTAATAGTTTGAGCCTTTATAAAAGCACCAATAAAACATATTTTAACGTTGTTAAGATGATGAGTACTTATCAAAACTGTTTAGTCTTTCGTTAACAATTTCTAGCGTAAATAAAAGGCAGGAAACAAGACGTAAAAGTATAATATTTTAATATAAAAGATGAGTGTCCACTTTTGGCTTGTTTTAAAGCAATCATTCCATTTCTTTATTTTATTTATCTATCAAAAAGAACAACTATAATTATTTAAAGTGCTGCCATTACTCTACAGCAAATAAAGTAGGTTTCAGATCTAAGAAATAAGATTAATCAAGTGATTAAACAACACCTAATTTCTTAATAAAAACAAAATATTCCAGCTGGTGTTACCAAGTGCCACCCTGTAAAAGAAGATTGGATTTTTGTATTTGTTTATAATAAATGCATTACGTTCCGTTTGCGGTGTGCATATATATATATATATGTGTGTATGGACTCCCAGGAGATAAAAGTGAAATTATACTAATTTTAACGTTTTTTTACTAATTTGGTGAAAAAAAGTTAAAAGCGGCGGACGGTTAATCATGCATCATATGGTGTTGTTAATAGCTAAAAGACAAAAGGGTAAATGCACTAATCGGCCTTTGTCCCGATTGTTGAGTGTTATGTGTCTTAAGTTCAAGCCTTGATGCAAAACTACTATCGAGCCGGATGACTCATTGGAAGCAGCCACTCTATGCTTACGAGGTACATGTAAAGTTTTCTACATCTTACTCTTCTCAGATTTTACCTTAACTTTGCTGATGAGATTTACTGAGTATAATGACGACGACGATAATGATTATAATAAATAAGTTGACTTTTTTGGCCAAGCAACTTATACTTGTATAAAAATCGTCCCATGCAAGTTTTTACTGTTTATTAGAGAGGAAGTCTTTAGGATTATTTGTTTATTCATCACATTTCAAAATCAACATTGTTTTCGATTCTAAATTGACATCGTGGAAGGCCAATATGATCTCAATGGGGGGCTGGCATACTTTTATAAAACCGGTAATGAAAAGCCTGCAAATTTATTATTTTTTATTATACAAAGCATCTAAAAATGTTATTAATAAACTGGAACAGAAGATGAAATGATTCTTGTGGAACAGGGCTGATAACGGGAGGAAGATTCACTGGGTCACGTGGGAGCGGGTCACGACTTCTAAAAAGAACTGGGGTTGGGTTTGAGTAAATTACAAGATACAAATTAGGCGCTTCTCGCCAAATGGGTTTGGAGGTTCCAAGTGGAAAATGGTAATTTATGGACGAATGTTATAAAGCTATCTCATAATGATAAAGCTGGTTGGTCTTCTTCCTTGTAACAAAAAGGTTGCTGGATGTTGGAAAACTATGGTAAAAAATGCTGATAAAATGTGCCTTCAAGGTAAAGGTTTAGGTAATTATTTAAAGGAGAACTCAGGAAGAGGGAGTGGTAAGGTTTTGGTTGGAAACTTGGTTGTTTACCGAATCTTTAAATCATAAGTTCCCCAATCTTTTTCGTCTTGCGTCGTGAAAAAAATAGTTGGGTGAGTGATAATTGGGCCGAGGTGGGGATTATAGGATGCTGGGCAATTGGGTGGGTTTGGCCGTTTGTTAATGTGTAGGTAGAGAATGAATGGGAGGAGTGTAATACGGCTCTTTCTTTGATCAAGCTGCAAACATGCTCGATGGATGGAATTGGTCAGAAGATAAGGAAGGTAGTTTTACGGTGAAGTCGATAAAAGCATGATTAAAGCTGAGCATGATACTCAAAATAGTTTTAAGTTCAACTAGTTATCTTGGGTTCCTTTGAAGTTCAACATTTTGGCATGGAGAGCGGAAATGGATAGAATCCTCATGGCTAAGTCTCTAATCCGACGAGGTATGGTTTTAGAAGATGATTTGTGTGTGTTGTATAATTATAGTACGGAGAGTACGGAACATGTATTTACTGGATGCTGGTTCGCTACTGAAATTTGGAGTAGAATTGGTAGATGATGTCGGTTAGATCCCATATACGCCTTCGAATTCAGAGGCTTGCTAAAGATATATAAGAGTGTGGGGGGGGGGGGATTAACGGAAGAAACAAATTGTTCACGGTATTATTGTGGTCTCTTGTTGGGTTATTTGGAATGCGAGAAACGATAGAAGGTTCAATGGGAAAGAAGCTAAAGCGATAGAGGTGGTAGGGAATGCTATTGTTCGTGAGACTTTAAACCAAGATCTCCAAACCTAAGTGTTTCTAAAGGATTTGTATTTGTCAATCTGCCACCAATCACATTGGTTAAAAAATGTTGTAAAGAGATATAATCTTGAGAATATGGATCAAAAAACATATATTAGTTAAATGCGCTAAAAAATATATTAGTTAATTAACATAATTAGAACGTATAGTTATAATTTTAAGTTTATATAAAATCATGTCAAGACAAAAAAAATGGCCAAGAACTAAAAAAGTGTTATCAATATATTCTTTTATTTTTACATCCTCTGTTCAGCTATTTATTAATCATTTTTAACAATAAAATTAGCCAGATAACATGCTGCTTTCTCCATATATGTTAATGCCCCTCATGTTGGTGTGTGAGAAGCACTAATCAGATTTCTGTACATTTTACACATCAAGTTCATTAAAATAATTGATCAGTACGTATCATCATATTGTTCAGTTTCTTTAACTATGTTGGAAAAATAGAAACTCAAGTGAAAACAATTGGGATATTTTAGAATGAATGCCACCCATGTGGCTGTAGCACAAGAGTTGTACTTGTAGAAAGCTATAATAAACTTGGATATCTGGGATATGATTTTATTCACCCATGGTTACATACAGATTATAATTGTCATGTAGCATCATTAATGAGTCATGAATTACGAAAACATGTATCATTACAAAATCTTACTCAAGAAACATGAGACCAGACTCCCATCACATTTTTGGATGTTAAAGATAATACAAGCATATACATAAATAATTCTAGAATAAAAGAAAAGTTAACAATGTGATTGCTATGAAATGATGTTCCTGCTAAATTACAGTATATTTGGCTTTAAATATAGTTTCCTAATTTGTTTGAGAGGATCCATATGACAAAAGTATGACTCATACCTTGTGGTCCATCTACATTCTAGCTAGTACCCTCCTACGAACTCAATCTTTGGTCTATATAATTTTCATTCATGCTCCATAAACATGTGAGTATAGAGTTACAATTCAAAATAACCAAAAACTCACAACTCATAAGCATCAAAAAATACATTTTGACCAGCATAATCAAAGCATGCAATAGATTTCTGATATTGTTTTTATCTTTTCTCAGAGGATAAAGAGAATGTATATTTGTTTATAGTTAAATGATAAAAATTCATAGCTTATATGTACAATAGTTGTAACTTCTCACAACATAGGAGCGGTGGCATCCAAGTTTACTTTCTACAAAATAATCTGAACAATTATACACAGATAACTAGATCATGTCATATCAAGTTTTTCTGATTCGTGCACGATATGTATTATTACAAACTAGAAGTTGTAAAACTTTTATCCCTACAAAACAAATGAGTATTAACAGACGGAAAAAAGTAAGGAAGTATGTTTGTGCGTGTGCATGTGAATTTGAAAACATCAATTAAATAAAACTAGAAAAATAAAGATCTAAAACCACCACAAAATTGACAATAAGTGAAACTCGAAAATATATACCATAAAAATGGGAAGTAGATCAGATCTGATCCAGAATTTGAGTGACTTATTTATGCCTCTTTTTGTGTTGATCCTTTCTCTGTCTTCCCACAGCTTTTTTGAACCACAAAAACTTAATTCGAAATGACTAAGATCAGATCAAGAACCATATGCAGTTCAAGAAAGCTGTGGAAGAACAGTAAAAGCATCACTTTTAGAATTCTCACATCTTCATATTCCTCATCCAAACCCTAATTAGAGTTCTTAAAACAACACACGTGAGAAAGTGAGAGAGAGAGAGAATTGGTGGGTTAAAGAGTAGAGGGGAAGTGAATATTTATAGGAGAAGGGAGGTCTTTACCACTAATCCCCAGAAGAATATCAGTTGTAAAATATTATTTAGGCCATCTTCTCCTCCCTTAATTTACATTAACCGTTATAAATAATGGCTCCCTATTCTTTCATATGAGTAAACTCGTTCAGCAACAAGGGTCATCGTTATAATATCATATAAGGCTATAAACTATTTGAACGTGTAGGGTGGGGGTTAGTTCAATTAGTTAAATTATCAAACACGAACAGAGGTCTTTTCATTCAGTTGTGTTCGTAAATATTAGATAATGTGTTTGTAAACGTTCGTTCATTTTTGTTTGTTTCATGTTCGTTCATTTATATATGATGTTCATTAAAGATTTTTGCACAATTATTTATTTTGTGTAGACTTTTTATATTCTTTAATTCTTATTAATTTTATTATACTAACAAATGGAATAACCTCATTCATATATAGTTTATGCATTATTCCCTTTTCTTTCTTTTATTAACATCAACAAACGCTATTTCTCTTCCACAAATAGGGCTTCAAGTTCTAGCACTACTCCCTATACCATTCACCTCTAGCCTTCGCCACGTCCTCCATTTTATTTATAGTGAACGAAAACAAACATAATATCTTATTCGTTAGGTGCTTATGAACACATTATTTTCATTTTTATTAGCTCTGAAACGTATAAATCGATAATGGTGTCAAATGTTGAAAAGTTTAATAGAACCTTGAAATTTTGTTGTTCACTATTATACATTCTCATGATTTTTAAAACTGCAGTGTTTATATCCATTTTTGATTTGCGAATAGACTACTGTTGGTGAGTTAAATCAAATTTAGAGTAATACAAGGTCATAAATTCAACTTCAGTGTATAAGTTTAGCCATTAAAAAATAAAATTAAAATGTAACTTCATTTATTTAGTGTTTATGAAATTCATATTTCACATTTATTTACAATTATGTGGTTGATTCTATAGTTTCTCAAAACTAACGTATTTGGATACTAAAGGTTTAATATAATAAGTTTGAGTTTTATACTTTATTCTATGTAACATTCTTGGGTACCAACACCCATGACTGATAATTTTTTAAAAAAGGGTTTTACAAAAAAATAAAACTTTAAACACTAAGGGAGTTACAAAGAATAAAACAGAAAACTCCAACTTAATATCTAAACCTATAATCTTTGAGATACGATAGGAACTAACCATGTAATATGTGAATCATTCAAAGTTCTGGCTTAATTATACGACGCCTGTATTATAAGTGAATCATTAAAAATTCTAGCTTAGGTATACTTCGTCTATATTTTGCTTTAAGAATTTTAGGTACTTTTCAAAAGTAATTGTAAGAGTTATAATTTAACTTTTTTGTAACTATTGGTTTCAAGTGAATTTCATTGTGTTACTCATAACTCGCCTAAAAGTCGTGATCTACTGGCTAAGGTCCGGTTTAATCGGTTATTAGATTAAACCAAGCCACTTAAACTTTCGGTCAAAATAAACTATTGAAAACTAAAATTAAACCAAACAGCTAGTACCACTACTAATGCTTAACGGTTTTAATTACCCAAAGTAACCTCCACCTCATAGAGTATGAAATTGCATGTCTCCCAATATACTATTGCATCGCACGTTTGAAAGCTCCAAGACAAGTATACAGACAAGAATTCTTCGTTGTGTCCTACACAAAAAGCTTGTTTCATATTTTTGTAGCTAACTTGACGTTATTTAACTGTTTCCTATTGCACCACGTAGTTTTACTAATATGGCTTCCTGTGATAACTCCCATATTTTCTATTTAGGTGGGTGCCACTACCCAAAAAAAAGTCTACAAGTAAAAAATGAAAATGTTTATCTCTAAAGTTGAGAGTATAATGTCTTACAATAATATAATTTTATTATTGCTAGGTTTGTTAAAGCCAGTGCGTTGCGGTTTACTCGGACTTACTTGTGTCCGAACTCACAAGTAAGTTGCAATTACTACTTTAGTCCTGCTAATCTAAATCCCAGTCGCATTCTTTGTAATGTTTCTTAACGCAACATATTTTAATATACTAGAAAGATGTAAAGTAAAAAGAACTTAAGTCTATCATACAACCTCTTTCAATACCTATTACACCCACATATTTACTTTGTTTTTCCCCAAAAATCATTAGTACCAAGGAGGTCGCCACTTGGATGCCAAACTAAATGGTTATACATGTAACCAACAACGACGCTCCAACAAAGATGATCGAAGATGTCATAGACTTCCATAAATTCCTTGAAGTACAGCCTAAAGTGAGAAACACATATATAAGTAAATTTGATTAAATTAAACAACTTGGTGAATTATAGACCCTAACCTAGGAGACAAAATAGGGGGCAAAGAGACATGGGAAATCAACTTTTATGAGACTCGGAATTCTCATAAAATATGGTTGCAAGACGGGTTGCAGACAAAAACCCACCATCCACTGTCCTTGAATTACCTTTGCTATCAACTTTCTAAAACAATCTTTGAATTCATAATAGCCACCGAGCATTCGTTATAACGTCGATAATACAAGTAATATATTGTACTATTTGTATGAAAGAGTGGTACAAACGTTTTATCTCTCGGTAAGCCCTCATCTCTCTCGCTATATCTCTCGGTTGTCCCATTTCTCACAGCCCTCATCTCTCTGGCCATATCTCTCGGTAAGCCCTAGGGCCCTTGTTAATTTTATGCATAACTTGATGTATAAGGCTGCATGTACTTGTTTATGAAAAGTATGAATATATGTATGCATGGGTATAATCGGATAGGTGAATAGTGAGGGTTGTATGACCGGCTTCATGAATGATTGTATGTTCTTTAATACAAAGAGAATTATATGTGATAGATTATGTCTTAAACCTAAGTCACAAGAACATATGCATGCTAGATAATAGGCGCCTCTAATTATGCCCGTATTTAATATATTGTAATTAGTGTTTATTGAATCAATTATCTTCAAAATTGGAAGATCTCTTGTACCATTATATATTGATCATATTGTGAATGAAAGAGGCAATGAATTTATCACAATTCTACATGGTATCACCCTTATATCCTACATATCCCTCCTGCCACCTCCACACCCTTGCCGCTGCCCCTAATTTTTTTTTCTTTCAATGGCTGATCACAAGTTGCACCATGCTATCACCGGCACCTCTGATCCAGTTAGTTACATGGACATTGGCGCCTCTGGCCACATGGAGCAATCAGGTATGAATTTCCAGTCTATTTTTAATTCTTGCACTAATAAGCAAATAATTGTTGGCAATGGCACAACCATTCCCGTAATTGGACAAGGCAATAAAACACTACCACACCTTTCCCGCCCTTAAAACTAAACAATCTTCTTTATGCTCTTAACCTTATCAAAAACCTCATCTCTGTCTGTCGCCTAACGACACACAATTTATTTTCAATTGAATTTGACCCGTTTGGTTTTCTTGTGAAGGATCTCAAGACCAAGGAACCTGTCCTACGGTGCAATAGCTCAGGAGACCTCTACCCTCTGACCACGAACTTCATCACGCCTCTCTACAAACCTACTACTTTAGCTGTTGTTACTCAAGACCGTTGGCATCAACGCCTTGGGCACCCGGGCAACTCTTTATTGCATTCGTTAAAGTCTAGTTCTTTTATTGATTTTAGTAAAACGAACAATCCACTTTGTCAATCATGTGTTTTTGTCAAAGGTGCTAAACTTCCGTTTTATGATTCTATGAATAAAACACATTTACCTTTTGGTATCATTTACAGTGATTTGTGGACCTCCCCAGTTTTAAGCACCGGTGGTCACCGTTATTATATATTGTTGCTTGATGATTTAACGGATTTTTTATGGACTCATCCCTAACCAATAAGTCTCAAGTTTACAACACCTTTACCACCTTTCATAACCACATCCATACACAGTTTGAACGAAAAATTAAACAGTTCCAATGTGACAATGGCACCGAATATACCAACAATAATTTTAAACAATTTTGTCACATCAATGGCATGCATTTTCGTTTCTCCTGTCCCCACGCCTCCTCCCAAAATGGCAAAGCTGAGAAAAAAATACGAACCATCAATAACATGATTCGCACCCTTTTATCTCAAGCCTCTTTACCTCCCTCATTTTGGCATCATGCCCTCGAAACCGCCACCTACCTCCTAAGCATTCTTCCTATGAAAACTCACAAATTCTTAACCCCTACTACCCTTCTATACAATGTCCTCCCAACCTACACACATCTTCGTGTGTTTGGTTGTCTACGCTATCCCATCACTCCCTCCACCACCATAAATAAACTCACCAACCGCTCCAAACCTTATCTCTTTCTTGGTTATCCTTCAAACCATCGCGGATATAAATGTTTTGATATCTCTACTAATCAAATCTTTATATCTCGCCATGTGCAGTTTGAGGAATCCATTTATCCCTTCTCCATACGAAACTCCAACACCACCCTTGACTATACCTTTCTTTCCCCTCCATTTAACCCACTGATGTGGGATAATGTCACCTCAAACCAACCCATTGTCCCACTCAACGCCACACACCCTACTTCCCTCGGCCCAACTCCAGCCGGCACAACCGCTTCACCCCAACCTTCAACATCTCCTCCACAACCAACAGGCCCACATACAACTTCCCCTGGCCTAACCGCCCCCTTAGCCCACACCATTTCTCCATCTCCTTCTTCAACCTCGGCCCACTCTTCGGACCCAGCACCGAACACCCAGCCTCCACCTCAACCGTCACCTCAACCCACCCTCCTCACTCGGTTCCACAACAACCGACCCGTACCATGCGCACTAGAGCAATGGACGGTATCACCAAACCCAAACAACTATTCAACCTTAACACTACTTCCATTGTTCCAATCCCGAAAACTCCCCACCTTGCCTTGTCTACACCTGAATGGTACGATGCCATGCAAAACGATTTTAGTGCACTTATTTAAAATGAGACTTGGGAACTAGTACCATGTCGCTCGGACATGAATTTTATACGTAGTATGTGGCTCTTTAAGCACAAATTTCGTTCCGATGGCTCTTTAGAACGTTAAAAAGCAAGGTTGCTATGTGATAGTCGTAGTCAACAGGTTGGGATTGACTGTGGTGACACTTTCAGTCCGGTTGTAAAACCAACTACTATACGGATGGCCCTCACTCTGGCTCTTTCTAAATCATGGCCGATACACCAATTAGATGGTACAAACGCATTTTTACACGGCCACTTGCAGGAAAATGTTTACAAGCACCAACCAGTGGGTTTTCGCCATCAGGACTACCCTGGTCATATTTGCCGCCTAAAGAAGTCTCTTTATGGCCTCAAACAGGCACCCAGGGCCTGGTATTAACTGTTCACCGATTTTTTCCTTCAGGATGGCTTTACTCAGTGCAAAACGGATAATTCCCTATTTATTTATCACCACGGTCATGATATCGCCTATCTTCTAATATATGTTGACAACATCATACTCACTGCCTCCTCTGACCAACTTCGCCAAAGTCTCATGACTATTCTTGCAGGTGAATTTGCTATGAAGGATTTGGGACCATTATCTTATTTTTTGGGCATCTCGGTCACTAGAACGGGTGACACGCTGTTCCTGTCACAACATGCATATGCCAAAGATATCATTCATCGTGCAGGTACGGACTCATGCAAACCTGCAACAACACTGGTCGACACTCAGAGTAAATTGGCCAGTGAACCGGATTCTTTATATGATGACCCTACCACCTATAGAAGCCTTGCAGGTGCATTACAGTGCCTAACCTTCACACGACCAGACATAGCATATGCAGTTCAGCAAACATGTATGCACATCCACTCCCCTGGCATGGCTCACTGGAACGCTCTTAAGCGTATCATCAGGTACCTACATGGCACTACTGAATATGGTCTCCATATACGCTCTTCTTCGGCACTCTCCATTCGTGCCTACACAAATGCTGATTGGGCGGGCTGCCCTGATACTCGTCGCTCTACATCCGGGTAATGTGTCTATCTCGACGAAAACCTTATTTCCTAGTCCTCAAAGAGACAATCCACCATTTCCCGTTCTAGTGCTGAGGCCATATACCGTGGAGTTGCCAATTTGGTTGAAGAAATATATTGGCTACGAAATATTGTTCTTGAGCTACATCCTCCATTGACCAAAGCTTCCCTAGTCTACTGTGACAATGTCAGTGCCATTTACTTATCAGGCAACCCAGTCCAGCATCAACAAACCAAGCACATCGAGCTCGACATTCACTTCGTCCGGGAGCACGTCCAAAAAGCCATGGTTCGTATACTTCACATGCCTTCCCGCTTTCAGATTGCCGACATCTTCGCCAAGGGACTTCCTCGGGTTCTCTTTGATGAATTTCGATCCAGTCTAAGCATACGTCCGTCTCCCGCTTCAACTGCGGGGGTGTAATAGGCGCCTCTAATTATGCCCATATTTATAGTATTGTAATTAGTGTTTATTGAATCATATATCTCCAAAATTAGAAGATCTCTTGTACCATTATATATTGATCATATTGCGAATGAAAGATGCAAGGAATTTATCACAATTCTACACTAGAATAGCCGAAATTGTGATAATAATGACCTTATACACGTTTATATTACTTGCAGTGAATAATGTAGGTCCACTTAGAGGATCAAGATAACCTACTTCCTTGTTATTTAACACACAGACGAGTGCGGAATCCACGTAAGTATGCAAACTAAAGCAAAGTAAAACAAACACAAAGTAACCAAAGATTCACTATTTTGATTAACTGAAGAGAGCTAGTACAAACACATACACCCAATGTTCATACAGACTTAGGGTATTCTCTTATGCTCTCTTCCTGAAACTGTGAAGTGCATGTCTTTTTATATAGGCCTAACACCCAGAACATTATGAAGAATGTTCCTGGGCCATGAAGACGGGCAAGTCCCACGAAGAAGGGTTCTTCGTGGCCTAACCCACGAACTACCAAGAGGTCCACGAAGAACTGGTTCTTTGTGGACTATCTCATGAACAACCAAGAGTGAAAGACTGTTCTTCGTGGATGTTTAGTTCTTCGTGAAAGGGGTTCTTCATGAACAAGGTTACTCCCATGAAGAAGTGGTTCTTCGTGGGAAGCCTGCAAACAGACACACTGCACAAACAGTAAACACTAAACTTAAAAATATGCACACATGCAACTGTTTTACAACACAAACAAACGAAACGTCGTACTAAATCAAGATAGGAGGATATCTTGATTTGGTCGACACGACCAAAACTTTACAAACGCAATAAACAAAGACCGCACAATTACTGACGTAACTAAGAACAACCTATAAAATATAAAAGTGTATCAACAAACTCCCCCTTGACTGTTGCTTGGTCTTCGGTCTTCATTTCTAATGGCCTGTTTCGGACCATGTGCTTCCGGCGTGAATACCTTGATAAAAACAAAAACAAGCAACGCGTTGGAATAACAAAGTTTGATGAGTGTCCTTGTCTTCGTAGAAGATATCATGTTGAAAGAGCGCCTTGATGTCACCAGCGGACATGTTCACGATCCACATTGGATCAAGCATAAGGAAATTTTCTCCGTTGTTCTTGAAGACGATAACAGCTTCATGTGTGTCCGAGTGATAACACCTCAACACCATGTTTCCAAGAAAGTCTTGCTTCATTGGCATGAGTAGAATCCTGTCCATAACCTTCACTGACTTGTATACAAGCTTGTAACGGGCAGTGTTGGTGTCTGGATCTAGCGTGTAATTGATCTGCTCGTGCATGGAAACTGTGGCCTATATAACTCGTCCTTCAAACCCTTTCGACGTTCGATCCTTAGCTTGCGGGCGAATAGCTTAACACCTTCAAAGTTTGATTGATTAATCAGATTCAACTGCACTAAAGCTGCAACATCATAAAATGGTAAAGTTAGTAGGCTAAGGAGCGACATAAAGTACTGGATCCCATGTTCGCGCTTCACCGCCATGCAGTGTAATTCCTTCACAAACATCCAGCTGAGAATTCTTCCTTGAGGTCGATCTTTCTCAAACTTCATATAGTCGACTTGAACTGGAGGAAGAGCTGTCTTTGGAGTCTTTGCTAGAAACTGCTTTCTCCATTCTTCAAAAGTGTCGATTGGAACATCTGATGTATCATGACTTTTCAACTTTTCGTCGATCTCATCCATGTAATTCTGAAGCCAATCTTCATCAAACGGATTGAACTCCATTCCGTCTTCTCGAACATACTTATATTTCTCCGCTTCTCCTTCAAACACGATCTCCTCGAGATTATCAACATTTGTCACATCCAGTTCACTTGGTATTTCATCGATAGTAGCATCATCTACTATTTTCATTTCCTTCATAGCCAAAATCTGTTCACTTGAGAGCTCATACACAAACTCTCCTTCCTCTAATTCTTCACTAGTTACAGGATGAAAAACCTGTAATCCCACATCTTTGGTTGGTGCCGCCACAAATTCAGCACCTGTTGACGAACCTTCACCCACATTCACAGAAAAACTTTCAACCAATGCCGACTGAAGACCAATGTCTTCAACACTCTCCAAAACATCAAACCTTTCCGGTTCCTCTTGAGTACCACCCGAGGCAACTGGATCGTCCATGATCTGCTGTGCATTAGACCCTACCACTAGAGTTGCAGCAGAACCCTCTAGTTGCGCGGATGAAGCTGGAGCATCAGGATTACCAGGGTCTTTGCTGTCGTGATCATGCTTTCGCTGGATCTCCTGTGCTTTACATCTTTCCTTACACAGAATGTTCACTCGCTATCTGCTCATTTCAAATCTGTCTTTAATACTATTAAAGCATTCCACCAGTGTACTATTCCGAGAATGATACCATTCTCTCATGTCGTCATGTTTAGCGGCTAGTGTTTTGGCAGATCGAAGTACGGCGGCACTACGTTCTTTTAGCCTGTTCATCTCAATCCCACAAGCGTTATCCGCCGCTCGCATTTGTTATAACTGAGCTGCCCTTTCAGCATCCGCAGCTCTCAACCGTTCATTCTCCTCTCTTAACTGCGCAATCATTGTATCCTGTTTACCAACAGTTTCCTTCAAAGAATTTAATAACTATATTCCGATTCGAAGACATAAACTCTGAGTGCCTGTTGATCTGAGTTGCCACAGCGTGCAGCTGTGAGGGCAGAAAATCTACCTTTTCATCCTGTTCCATTTCAGAGAATAAACGACTACGTCGTTCTGTACTTCGTTGGTGAGTTGCGGACCGGGATTGTTGAGCTGAAGAAGTAGTGTGTTGTGGTTGAACTGGAGTTTCGCAAGTAAAGGTGTTTCAGCTGATGTGGTAGCTGTAGGTTGTGGTTCAGAGGTTGTAGTGGGGGACTTCATTAAAGCTTCAGTCTCCTACGCTGTGAAGGCAAACTGAGCTTCTTCACTTGGTTCCCGTACAGTTTCTTGTTGTGTGGTTGCAGGTTGTGTGGTTTCAGGTTGTACTGATGAGGTTCCCATTGACTTTTTGCTCTTTTTCTTTCTACGAACTGCAACTTTCTTTTTGCGTGCTCCTTCAGTCTCAGTATCAAATGGAACATAATCAGTATCTGGATCTGTTAGAATCAGTCTAATCTGCCAAATCCCACGCTCATTAACATAGCCTTCATACCCAGTTTCAAGCAGATTGTCATCAGAATTTGATTCTTCATCCGGTTGTTTACCCTTATCACCACATGTAGTACCTACACCACTCACACCACCGTCATCATCACTCTCATCATCACTGTCATCATCATCACATTTATTCTTTTGCTTTCGACGACCAAAGTTATCTTTGATCATCTTCTTCAAAGTTGGTTCTTCATCATCCGACTGACTATCATCATGGCGTCACTTATCATTTTCTGGTGCAACATATTCATCATTAGCCAAAAAACCAAACAACTTCCGAGGAGGTGTGCTTTCGTTGTAACGTTTTGTTGCCACACCTCTAAGTATCTTAAACGAATGCTCTATCATAACATCAACTTTTAGAATAGCGTTATCTTTCTTTTGGTAGATTCGGATTTTATACATCAAGATCATCTGGAGAAAATGAGGATACATCCAAAACTTGTTTCCACCAACTCGGGTTCTTTTCAGGTTTTCCTTCATGTTCGTACAAATATACTTTGAAACACTAAATGGTTTGTTCAGTGTCAAAGCTACCATCATCCCAACTAAGACGTTATCCGCCATGTCATAACCACTTCGTCTATTACTTAAACACTGAATTAAAATATGTAGAAAGAACTTGTATCGGAGCGGTAACCATGCTTTTTTAGATGTCCTCCAAGAATATCCCCGACACATGTCATTCAAAGTAAGCATCCACGTTGACACTTCAACGGAACTGAATATGGAGCTTCAGTATCATCGCCAAATTGTAACACTGAGTTTATCACTTTAGCGGAAACATCGACGTCTAAGCCATTTACTCATCCGAAGATAAGTTCTTTTCCATCCACTTCAACAACATTAGCCGAATCCCAAAATTCCTTGATCAACGTCTTGTAAACTGTAGTTTGATGCATGATGTTATAATGTATCCTTGACTCGTGTAGAAACATCATTATACCGTTGTACTCAGCAAATTTATATTCCGGGTCTAAGTAGGCAACCATGTTGTGTCTCGGCTCTAACATAATTTACACTTTCGACTTGTCAGATTTCTTTGTTGCAGGTTTTTTTTTATGTTATTTTGGTGCCATCCTGTACATAAAAGATAACCAAAATAAGAAGAAACATAAATACACTAGGGAGCATACTCAAAAATGTTCATTTTGAACTTTCTGTAAGTATGCAGCCCCTTCACAAAGAACTATTGACTCGTACGAAGAAAAACTGACTCGCACGAAGAATAACTGACTCGCACGAAGAACAACTGCCTCGCATGAAGAACAATTGACTCGCACGAAGGAAAACTGACTCGTTCGCACGAAGAACTTCAAGTGTAGGTTCTTCATGAAGAACTTGTTTTTCGTCAACACAGGTTCTTCGCCTATTGGAAATCAACGAAGAACAGTTCTTCATATTGCTTAGGTTCTTCACCCAAAATTAGTTGTTCATGTCAGACAGTGACAAACAGCCAGATGGTAAATTATATCTAACACTTTGAATCAAAATACCCAGTTTGTTTTGTTTTTATTTCAACATCCATGTAACTGTCAAAATTTGGTTGTGTCTCAAACTTCAAACAAAGACATAAATAAACAAATCAGCCTTTAAACATGTATTTGTTTATTCATTTATAACCTATTTGTATGATTTTTAAGAACAACACCACTATTATTTAACACATGGTTAGTCAAAACAACTATCACAAACAGTAGTGAACTCGGTTTTTTTGTTCAAAGGTGATAACCAATCCAAGAGTCATCAGTCGGTTAATATTCAATCGGTTCATCTTCAAGATATACCAACATTGTCGAACATACCTTAAGAATATCACAAAGAAATCAACTAAAAGGATTGAAAGTTTGGACAGATGAGGTTTCTTCTCAATGAAGAAGAAGATGAGTAGTGAGAGGATAAAGTGAAAGAGTGAAAGTGAAGTTGCTGAAGAACTACTTCACCTTTTATATACCTTACCTCGCACGAAGAACCACTAGTTCGCACGAAGAACCACAAGTCGCACGAAGAACTACAAGTCACACGAAGAACCACTGATTCGCATGAATAAACCCTCATTCGCACGAATAACCACTGGCTCGCACGAATAACTTCAAGTCACATGAAGAACCACTTATTCGTACGAAGAACTACTGACTTGTACGAATCTAGGTTCTTCTTGACCAAACATCAGTTCTTCATGGACCTTAGGTTTTTCGTTGCCCTGTTTAGTTCTTCGCACATATCCACAGAGATCACAAGTTAGAAAATTTTCAGATTGAACAGATTTTGCTCTTGGTTATGAGTTTATAAGTTGCAAAAAGATACTTCATAAAGTTATGATAGCATAACAAATTGATTTTTTAGGCGTATCTTGGTAGAAAACATTCGAGCTTCAACTTTGGCTAATAAAAAAATAATTTAAAAACAGAATAAGCTAAAACAAACACTAACATATAAGAACAAATTGTACATTAACTAGCAATCTTTTTCTGAGTTTCAAGGTAAGAGAATCATACCAGCTTTCAATCTTTTCCAAAAACGATTTTCTTTAATATTTAAAATTAGATAAATATTCTACCACAATTATCAGTATTGTTGTCCACATAAACTCAGCTTATCAGATGTAGTCATGATTAGGAGATACAATTAATATATGATTTATACTTACTAGCCGATGTTCATCCACTTCACGACACATTCCCGTATCAAGACATGCACGAGAGAAAATCTTACCGGTGAGTATACTGCTTATCATCTGTTTTGACGTATCGATTGTGAGATAATCATTTTTTTTATCAAAACAAGCCCTATGTGATTAAATCACTTATTAATGAGGAACTTGATTTTCAGATGCATCAGGGCACAGGAGTAAGTTCGTGAACACGTTAGTACCAACGTACCGACAAATAGACGAACTTAACTCCCGCATAAAACTGTGATATATTATCACTTATTGATTGGGTGGATGTGATATGTTTATCACTTATTGATGGTCATATGCAGTATTTACACGTATGTATGGTATCATGGAAGTTCTAGAATTGCGTCCCCTTTATTTTTCGGTAAAAGATTCAACCATGATACCCATATGATAAACAAGCATAAAGACCGCATATCTCAGAACCTCGGTATACTATCAAACGAATTTCGGTACCAAGACCATATGCCAATGAATGGTTCCCACCTGCCGTTCAGTCCTTTATGTTTATATCAACCTGTATATTTTAATCTGATTGTGAGCCTACCAATACATCATCAGTAGAGTTATTTATCATTTTTCGTTTTATGTTTTTGACCGTATTTGACAGACCACCGGTGTATCATCATCTTCTCTTATCATTTAAAGAAACTCATTTTTGACGTTTCAGTTTTCTATTGTTTTTGTATTTTTCTAAAATTTTCTCCCCCTTAAATGCGGAAAGTAAATAAATAAAAGACATATTTTTGTATTTTTGTATTTTTCTCATGTTTTTGTATTTTCTTGAAATTTTCTCCCCCTAAAATGCAAAAAGTAAAGAAAATTAAAAATATTTTTGTATTTTTAGTTTTGAAGAAAATATTTACAAAAATGATTGGCCGATGATGATTTACTCGGGTTTCACCTTGATGCCATTGACCAAAAGAACATAATCAAAACGTGATTTATCAAAATCTTTTGTAAACAGGTCGGCATATTGGTGATCGGTGTGGATTTTAACAACACTGATAAGTTTCTTTTCATAACAATCTTCTATGAACTGATACTTAATCTCAATGTGTTTGGTCTTTGAATCCTATATAGGATTACGAGTGATCTGTAAAGCAGCTTCATTATCAACATAAATAGCAGTAGTTAGAAATTCAAAACTGTAGGTCCACTTGTTTATACAACACAAATACGAGTGCGGAATCCTCATAAGAATACAAACCAAAGAAAAGTAAGAACACAATATAACCAAAGAGTCAATATCTTCATTAACTGAAGAGAACTAGTACAAACATATACAAACAATGCTCATACAGACTCATGCAACACTCTCTGTGCTCTTGTGTCTCTCTCTCTAGCTGGTTACTCGCTCAACTCGACTAACTGGTCTACATGCACTGAGGAGTGCATGTGTGCTTATATAATGTCCCCACTCAGCAACAGTACGAAGTATGTTGCTAGTTGTACGAAACACTAAAAGACACGAAATACATTCTCCAAATAGACTCGTACGAATGAACAGACTCGCATGCATCATTATCAAGCTCGTACGAAACAAGTAGAATACTTGTTTGGATGAACTTACTCGTACGACTGAGATATCATTCGTACGAATGAGGTTACTTGTACGAGCAGTATCTTGCTCGTACGAAGCATCCCCACTCGCACATAATGTTTTCCTTGGAGAACGTTCCACAGACATGACGTACACAAGACTCAATAGTATGCACACATGCAACTGTTTAACACAGACAAACTAAACATCGTACTAAACCAAGATCGGAGGATATCTTGATTTAGTCGACACAACAAAACTATACAGACACAGTAAACAAAGACCGTACAATTACAGACGTAACTAAGAACAAGCGACAGACACAAAAGTGTATCAACAAACTCCCCCAGGTTGTTGCTTGGTCTTCGATCTTTGGTCTTCGGTCTTTGGTCTTCATATTGATGGCTTGGAGTATCAACAAACTCCCCTGAAGATCTTCTATCCAATGTTGATAGAACACCAGGTCTTCAAAACTTTCCAGAAACATCAAACCTTTCCTGTTTCCTCTTGAGTAGCACTGGAGGTAACTGATCGGTCACGATCTACTGTTTATTGGACTCTACCACTTGAGTTGAAGCAAAAACTTTTGATTGCGATGATGAGGCTGAAGCATCAGGATTGCCAGGGTTTTCACATACCGGATCATGTTGACGTTTGATCTCCTTTGCTTTGCATCTCTCATTCCACAAAATGTTCACCCTCTTTCTACTCATTTCAAACACATCTTTAATACCACTAAATCCTTCAACCAGTGTAGCATTCGAGAATGATAGGGTTCTCTCAAGTCGTTATGCTTAGTAGTTAATGTTTCTGCTCATTTCAAACACGTCCTTAATACCATTAAAGCCTTTGTTTTGTATTTTGATGAGATGTAGATTGGGATTGTTGAGCTGAATAAGTAGTAGGTTGCGGTTGAACTGGAGTATCTGCAGCTGAAGGTGTTTCAGCTGTTGTGGTATTTGAAGGTTGTGGTTCAGAAGTTGTACTGGGTTCCGTCATTACAGGTTCAGTCTCCTCCGTTGTACAGGTAGGATGAGTTCCTGCAATTGGTTCATTTGTACCATCCTTACCAACAATATCACCGTCATCATCATTACCCTTTCCTTTTTTATTACCAAAGTTATCTTCGATCATCTTTTTCAAGGTTGGTTCCTCATTATCTTAATCACTGTCATCATGGCGCCACTTGTTGTTTTCTGGTGCAACATATGTATCATTTGCCAAAAAACTGATTAATCTACGAGGAGGTGTGTTTTTCTTGTAACGTTTTGCTGCTACACCTCTAAAGGTCTTCAACGAATGTTCCATCATAACCTCAACTTTTAAAACATCGTTGTCATTCTTCGGAAGATTCGGATGATGCACATTCAAAATCATTTGGAGAAAACGAGGATATATCCAAAACTTGTTTCCACCATATCCGGTTCTTCTCAGGTTTATTTCATGTTTGCAAAAATATACTTAGAAACACTAAATGGTTTGTTCAATGCCAAAGCTACCATCATTCCAACCAAGTCGTTATTTGCGATGTCATAACCACTTCGTCTGTTGCTCAAACACTAACTTAAAACATGTAGAAAGAACTTGTATCGGGGTGGCAACCATGCTTTGTTTAGTTGTCCCACGAGGAAATCTCCAGCACATTTCATTCTAAGCAAACATCCACGTTGACACTTCAACGACACTGAGAATGGAGCTTCAGGATCATCACCAAGTTTTAATACTAAGTTAATGGTTCAACAGTCACATGTACGTTCAAGTCATTTACTTTCTCGCGTATAAGTTCCTTCCATTCACTTCAACAACTTTAGCTAATTCAACGTCTTGTATACTATAGTCTTGTGCATGATAGCATAATGTATCCTTGAGTCGTGTAAAAATTTCATTATACCGTTGTACTCAGCAAATTCGTCTTCCGGATCCAAGTAGGCCACCATGTTATGTCTAGGTTCTGACATAATTTCCACTACTGACTTGTTAGTTCTCTTTGTTGCGGGTTTTCGTTTATGTTCCTTTTGTTCCATTCTGTACACATATAACAACTAGGATAAGAACACACATGTGTTAGGGAATATACACAAAAATTTTTATTCCAAACCTTTTGTATGTATATATTCCCTGAATCAAAGAACTACTGACCCATACGAATAACAATTTTTTCGTAAGAAGAACAACTCAATTTACAAACTTTTGATTAAAACAAGATACTGATTCATTCGTACGGATAGCAGACTCATATGGACGATGAGTTATCTGTGCGAATGATGTTTCAATCGTATGAATCTAGTTCGTACAAATAACTTCAAAGGAAGTTACTTGATTTTCGGTTAAAAATGATTCTTCGCTTAAATTTTGCTGTTCAAGTCAGTCCAAGTCATATGGTCCAATAATGTTTAAGTTGTTAAACTTCAAAGTATGCCATCATAGTCAAGTATACCTTAAAGAAATCAAAAACAACTTAAGGAGAGGTGTAAAGATGACGTGAGCAAGGTGAAAGTGAAGTTCTACCAAAGAACTTCATCACCTTTTATACCACATCAAGACACTCGTGCGAACAAACTTAGCTTCGTACAAAGAGCTGATTCGTACAATATCCAATGGTCATTCGTACAAAGCACAATGGCTCGTACGAAAGATCTCTGGTTATTTCACAAACTGAAATTTCAGTTCTTCGAGAACCTTTGGTTTTTCGCTGGCCTTATTAGAACTTTGCACATATCCACACTATCACAAGTTAAGTTAGGAAAAGTCCTTACTCGTTGTAAGAAAGTACTTTTATGAAGTTATGATTTTCAAAGCGAATGGTTTTTAGGGCGTATCTTGGTAGAAAACTTTTGAGCTTCAATTTTGGCTAATTCAAAAAGAACTTAATTAAACAACAAAGTAAACTAATCTAAAATAACCAGTAACAATTAAGAGTAAACTATATATTTACTGGATAATCTTTTTCAGAGTTTCAAGGTAAGAGAATCATAACAGCTTTTAATCTTGTCAGAAAAGAGTTTTGTTTAAAACATCAAATTTAAATAAATAAATAAATAAGCATTCTACTATGATTATCGGTATTGTTGTCCACGTAAGCTCGGCTTATCAGATGTATTCATGATTAGGAGATATGATTAAGGTATGAATTATACTTACTAGCCGGTGTTCAACCACTTCACGACACATTCCCGTATCAAGATATGCACAAGGGAAACTTTTATTGGTGAGTATACTGCTTATCATCTGTTTTGACATATATGATGTGAGATACTCACTTATTTTGTTTGAAAACAAGCCGTATGTGATTAAATCACTTATTAATGAGGAACCTGATTTTCAGATGCATGCAGGGCACATGAGTAAGTCCGTGAACAGGTTAGTACCATCGTACCGACAAAGAGACGAACTTAGCTCCCACATAAAGCTGTGATATTTTATCACTTATTTTTTGGGTGGATGTGATATGTTTATTACTTACTGAAGGTCGTATGCAGTATTTACACGTATGTATGGTATCATGGAAGTTCTAGACTTGCGTGACCGTTATTTTTCGGCAAAAGATTCAACCATGATACCCAGATGATAAGTCCGCATAAAGACTGCATATCTCAGATCCTCGGCATACTATCAAACGAAATTTCAGTACCAAGACCATATGCCAATGAATGGTTCCCACCTGGCTTGCAGTCTGTTATGTTTATATCAACCTGCACATTTTAATCTGATTGTGAGCCTACCGATACATCATAGTAAAGCTACTTAGCAATTTTCATTTTGTGTTTTTTTACTTTTTATGACAGATCACTGGTGTATTTCCCTTCACTTATCTATCCAAGAAAATCATTTTTTATTTTTAGTTTTTCTATTGTTTTGACATATATGATGTGAGATACTCACTTATTTTGTTTGAAAACAAGCCGTATGTGATTAAATCACTTATTAATGAGGAACTTGATTTTCAGATGCATGCAGGGCACATGAGTAAGTCCGTGAACAGGTTAGTACCATCGTACCGACAAAGAGACGAACTTAGCTCCCACATAAAGCTGTGATATTTTATCACTTATTTTTTGGGTGGATGTGATATGTTTATCACTTACTGAAGGTCGTATGCAGTATTTACACGTATGTATGGTATCATGGAAGTTCTAGACTTGCGTGACCGTTATTTTTCGACAAAAGATTCAACCATGATACCCAGATGATAAGTCCGCATAAAGACTGCATATCTCAGATCCTCGGCATACTATCAAACAAAATTTCAGTACCAAGACCATATGCCAATGAATGGTTCCCACCTGGCTTGCAGTCTGTTATGTTTATATCAACCTGCACATTTTAATCTGATTGTGAGCCTACCGATACATCATAGTAAAGCTACTTAGCAATTTTCGTTTTGTGTTTTTTTACTTTTTATGACAGATCACTGGTGTATTTCCCTTCACTTATCTATCCAAGAAACTCATTTTTGATTTTTAGTTTTTCTATTGTTTTGACATATATGATGTGAGATACTCACTTATTTTGTTTGAAAACAAGCCGTATGTGATTAAATCACTTATTAATGAGGAACCTGATTTTCAGATGCATGCAGGGCACATGAGTAAGTCCGTGAACAGGTTAGTACCATCGTACCGACAAAGAGACGAACTTAGCTCCCACATAAAGCTGTGATATTTTATCACTTATTTTTTGGGTGGATGTGATATGTTTATCACTTACTGAAGGTCGTATGCAGTATCTACATGTATGTACGGTATCATGGAAGTTCTAGACTTGTGACCGTTAATTTTCGGCAAAAGATTCAACCATGATACCCAGATGATAAGTCCGCATAAAGACTGCATATCTCAGATCCTCGGCATACTATCAAACGAAATTTCAGTACCAAGACCATATGCCAATGAATGGTTCCCACCTGGCTTGCAGTCCGTTATGTTTATATAAACCTGCACATTTTAATCTGATTGTGAGCCTACCGATGCATCATAGTAAAGCTACTTAGCAATTTTCATTTTGTGTTTATTTACTTTTTATGACAGATCACTGGTGTATTTCATCATCTTCACTTATCTGTCCAAGAAACTCATTTTTTATTTTTAGTTTTTCTATTGTTTTTTGTATTTTTCCGTTCTTCCCTTAAATAAAGAAGGTAATAAAATATAAACTAAATAAAAGACATATTTTTGTATTTTTGCATTTTCTCATGTTTTTGTATTTTCTTGAAATATTCTCCCCTAAAATATAAAGCTAAGAGAAAATAGAAAATCTTTTTGTACTTTTAGATTTTGAAGAAAATATTTACGAAAAATGATTAGCCAAGGATGAATTACTCGGGTTTCACCTTGATGCCATTGACCAAAAGTAGATAATCAAAACGAGATTTATCAAAAGCTTTTGTAAACAAGTCGGCACGTTGGTGATCGGTGTGGATTTTAACAACATAGATAAGTTTCTTTTCATAAAAATCTCGTATGAAATGATACTTAATCTCAATGTGTTTGGTATTTTAGTGCTGTACAGGATTACGAGTGATCTGTAAAGCAGCTTCGTTATCAACAAAAATAGGAGTATTTAGAAATTCAAAACCGTAGTCACGCATTTGCTATTGAATCCATAGAACTTGAGCATAGCAACTAGAAGCTGAAATATACTTAGCGTCACAGGTTGACGTAGCTACACAAGTCTACTTTTTGCACTGCCACGTGACTAGGCGATTTCCCAAGAACTGACATCCTGCTGATGTTGATTTTGCATCGATCTTGCAGCCACCATGTACAGAATCACTGAATGCTGTCCAATCAAAGTTATCATCCTTAGGGTACCATAGACAAGTGTCTGGGCCACCCTTCAAATAACGAACGATTCTTTTCACAACCATCAAATGAGAAACCTTCGGACTGGACTCGTAGCGAGCTAGAAGACATGTTGGGTACACTATATCAGGTCTGGAAGCAGTAAGATACATGAGAGATCCGATCATAGCACGATAAAGAGATGGTTCCACATGTTCACCTATTCCGTCAGGAGTAATCCCATGATTTTGAGCTAATGGAGTTCCCAAGGGATTTGAGTCTTCCATCTGAAATCGCTTGAGAATTTACTCGACGTACTTGGTTTGATGGATGAAAATCCCTTCCTTAGATTGATGAACTTGCAAACCTTGAAAGAAAGTCATTTATCCCATAGCGCTCATCTCGAACTTCTCCTGCATAACCTGCTCAAATTCTTTGCACATTTTGTCGTTAGTAGACCCAAAAATAATATCATCAACATACACCTGCACCAACAATAAGTCCTCATTCTGTTCCTTGATGAAGAGAGTACCGTCGATCAATCCACGTCGAAAACCATTCTTCAGAAGATAGGAAGACAACGTTTCATACCAAGCCCGTGGAGCTTGATGAAGACCATATAACGCCTTGTTAAGAAGCCAAACCTTCTCAGGATGGATTGGATCTTCAAAACCAGGCATGTCAACCAATTTCCAATCTTCTTATAGTTGTCAGGCATGTCAACCAATTTCCATACACCTAAATTCTGAAACTGTTGAAGTTCTTCCTGTATAGCTTCAACCCATGAGTCTTCTTTCATAGCCTCCTTCCAGGATTTCGGTTCAACTTGGCAAACATAGCAGTCAAAAGAACAATCATTATGTTCCCCAGATTCCCTAATAACTGAATACAAAATAGCATTCTGATTATTCCTGAGCTGATTACATGTCTGCACACCACTATGGACATCTCCTATAATATTCTGCTTAGGATGGGTATTATGAATTCGAGTTTCAGGAACATCAAGAACTCGAGAGTTTATACCCAAATTGTTGATATTCAAATCAACAGCCAATTCGTTTGTTGGATTTGATGATGAAGTAGAAGCATGACTTCCTGTTGTCCCTAGATTCTGAATATTTGACGTGACATCTGAAATTCCAGGAACCGGAGTAGAAGTAGCTTCATTTGCATCATGGAACTCATCACTTCTGACGAAACCTTATAATCGGCAGCATCTTCGAATTCCTCATTTTGAACAAGATTGTTAACCGAAGTAGACACTTGAGAGTTAACAATAATTGGTCGAACTAATGATGAGTCAATTGCAGTATCACTTTCAAGTAACATTTGAGCAGCTACTGAAGCATCATAAAAAGTTGGCAGATTAAAGGAGTTAAACAGCCCATCGTAGTCAAACATCCAAGGAGCACCCGGAGCTCTTACTGATTCAGTGTATCTTTAAACCTTGACTTCACCCCAATCTTCAATCTTCTTTGTTGACAAATTCCACACATTGAAACTAGGAGTAGCATATCCAAGAAAGAAACCTTCGATAGCTTTCGGACCAAATTTACCATGTGGATTAATCATAGTGCATGGAGCTCCAAAAGGTTCTAATAAAGAAACATCCGGTTTACTTTTATGTAACAATTCGAAACGTGTTTTCCCGTGCTTCTTCATCGTAAGAACTCTATTCATCGTATAACATGCAGTAGCAACAGCTTCTCCCTAAAATTGAACAGGAAGTTCTAATTCTACTAGCATAGTTGTTGCTGTTTCAATTAGAGTTCTATTTTTCCTCTCAGCGTCACCATTTTGTTGTGGAGTGTATCGAGAACTGTACTCATACATAATGCCTTTAGAAGAACAGAACTATCCATAACTTGATTTTTGAATTCAGTGCCATTGTCGCTTTTGATTCTCCTTATCTTTAAATTGTACAAATTTTCAACCAGGGTTAGGAGATTCTTGAGGATTTCAGGAACTTCACTCTTGTGCGCCAACATATTCACCCATGAAATCTTGAGTAGTCATCAGTAACTACTAAAAAATATGAATCACCAATGGTAGTCTTGTGTTTTATAGGTCCAGAGAGGTCCATATGAAGACATTCCAGAGGCATATTCACCGTTTTGATCTTCTTCACAGGATGAGATTTTCTCACTTGCTTTCCTTTTTGGCATGATACATAGACGTCTTGTAGATGAAAATTCTTCACTAGCACACCATTCACAGGATTGTTTTTCACCAAATAGTTCATTTTCCTCAAGTGAATGTGTCCTATTCGTCTGTGCCAAGAGATTGATTCCTTTTCGGTGGCTTTTGAGACAAAGCATGTAACTTGTGCAGACGTGGTAATAGCTTGGCACATGTCAAGAATATACAAGTCGTTGATTTTTGGAGCCGACAGGAGAATCCATTCTTTGGGAATGTTGAAACCAGGTTTCAGCACATAACATCCGGCATCATAAAAATGAACCATGAACTTCTTGTCGCAGATTTTAGAAACACTAAGAAGATTGTGATCAATTTGACGAACATAATTGATCTTACCAAAACTCACAACAGCATTGGAGACCATTCCTTCTCCATTGATGTATCCGCCTTTATCACCAGCAAAAGCAACATAACCACCCCTAATGCTTTTCACATCATAAAGGAGCCGTAAGTCGCCTGTCATGTGCCTTGATGCTCCACTTTCAACAATCCAATGACTATTCATAGTTCCTCCTAGAACACCCTGCACATTTCAAAACCAGATCAGTTTGAGATGGGGACCCAAGCCTTAGTGGTCTTGGGTCGACCCTTATGTTTCCAAGATTTTTGAAATTTACCAGAATGACTATTATTTACAGTTTTAACAATTTCTAGTTTTATTAAATTTGAAGATCTTGGATTCCTTTCTGAAGAATCCGGTTTTAAAGCTTTTTCAATTACTTTTACTTGTTTACGTCTCTGTTTTTCTTCTTGTTCTTTAACAATCCGTTTGTCTTGTTTTGGAGAAATAGATCGACGTTGGCAAGTTGGTTCAGGAGGGGCTTTCTCAACAAATCTCGGCTTTGCTGGGTTTGTACAATTCTTGATAATGTGGCCAAACTCTCCATATTTGAAAAATGTTCTCCTTTAAACAAATTTAGGAGATCATGTTCCGTGACTTGATGTTGAGCTTGCGGGTCTTGAGGTATTAGGTTCATTTTCATCACACCCATTTGTATGTTGGGTGTAATTGTTTTCACTGTTATGCTTTAAAATCTTGATTTTTTTTACAAAATCTATATTAGACATGCCTTCAAAAGTATCGACTTTATCAGTACCCGTAGAACTCATAAATTTAACAAGCTTCTTCTTGTAGCGAGTGCCTTTTGTCTCAACCTTTGGTTGTAGTACCTTAGGCTTTTCAACTCGCTTCTCTTGGTGTCTTTGTTTTGAATTTGATAATGGTTGTGACTTGATTGGGTTTTTCTTTTCCAAAAAATTGGTTGTCATCTTTTCAAAAACTTGATCAATAGATGTTGGATTTACATTTTTGATCGGAAAGTTTTTGTTATAATAGATTTTCTTATCACCAACCAGAGTATACAACACATTATCATTCTCATATGTGGACACTTTTTTCTTGACAGATTTCTTAGGATTATTCTCTTGATTTTCGACAATTTTTACACTGGGTGTAGAAGACATTTCTATCCCTTTTTCCTCATCAAGAGATTGATCCTGATCATTTTTTCTCGGACTCATCATCTGAAGAATCATCCTCCTCTGATGAAAAGGGGTTCTAATCAACAACCGATGATGAGTTTTCTGGCTTTCTTGATTCAACTGAGGAATTGTCTAGCTTGAACCCTAATACTGCGGCAAATTCTTTAGGATTAAGAGGTACGGAGGGTAATGCATTTAACATCTCCTTTTAGTTTTTGAACATCAATGATATGACCAAGCACATATCGGGAGTTAGAATAACTGTCCAATTTTAGTTTGATTGCATCATGTTCGCATTTGGCGATTGCTAACTCTTTCTTTGTTTCTTCTAGGAGATTAATGTAGTTATTAATTCCTGTTTGTTTGTTCAAAATTGCTTTTGTCAATTCAAAATCGCTTTTCTTGAGGGTTTCTATTACATATTTGAATTCTTTTTCGTTTCGAGTTAAAGCCAAGTTCACCTCTTTGCATTTTGATAGTTCAATAACTAAGTTTTGATTATGACTGTTAATTGTTTCAAATTTTGTTCTTAATTCAGTACAGTCATTGCAAACTTTAGGAGAGTCGAAATTTACTTGACTTGTCGAACCGGCAACATTCGCCATGAAGGCAGTATGATGAGGGAAGGCTGCACTATTTGTAAAGAATTTTTCTGTTTCCTTTGATGTAGCTTCTGCCTTGATCATCAAACCCGCCTTTTTACCTTTTAGCCTTTCTGCATCTTTCAGCAACTTTCTGATCTCAGCATCACTTCCTTCTCTGATATCTGAATCAGATCTATAACCACCAGAACTTGAGCATTCTTCATCAGAACTACCAGTATACCCTGAAGTATCATCATCATTTGAACCATCAATGTTGTGAACATGTTTGATTCGATTGATGATCTTGGCATAACATGCAGTTCCTCCGTTATTCTCATTTCCCAATTGTACTGACCAATCGCATCCTTCATCAGATTGAACTACTAAAGCTCTGTGTGTTGTTTGAAGGTCCTGATTGATTGGTGTTGTTTGGGTTGCTAACAGCTACTTTTCTTCTATCATTGTTAACTTGAGCTGTGTTGGATGGTTGTGAGTGATTTCAGAAGGGTTGTGATTTCCTTGTTTGCTGGGTCTCGTGCACTCACGTTTGAAGACCTCTTTCACCGTAGTTGAAGCAAGTAACAGAATTTTTATCAAAACCATATTTTGTATCTTTCTTGCTTTCCAAACTGGTTCTCACTGATCTGCTCATGTAATCCTTGGCTCTTCTTACCGCACTTGCAAACGCCCACTTGATATCCATTAGCTCCATCTCATCTCTGTCTATTTGCTGGTAGTCTTCATTTGTCAAATTGATTTTTCCAATTTGACTAGCTACTAATCCGCAATAGGCACTAATCATGGTGTTTAGAAGTTCCATATGTTCTTGAGCAACTTCTACGCTGACCTTGGAAAGATGTGATGTGTCAAGTCGGACTGTGTTGGAGTTTGCGGCTTGAAAGTTGTTTCCACAGAAAGCTTGTTGAGGAGCTTGCTGTGGAACTTGAGGTGCAAGATCTCGCGGTTGTTGTAGAAAAGCTTTCGGATCAAATACTTGTCCATAGGCTTGAGTATTTGAGCTTCCAGACTGATTTGTTTGAACATGTTGTTGTAGAAAGGGATTCACATTTGAAACAAACGTGGTTTGAAGCTTTGGTTGCTGACTTGCACTAATACCTATATTAATACCTCCGAAGTACATCTCAGGGTTTTGTGGAACAGTAACTCTTTGTGCCTTTTGAAGTTTCTCTTCATTCTTGTTTTCCAATTTCTGCACATATTCATAAATACTGATAGAATCCAAAACACCTGTATGTTTTAATAAGTCAATAAACTGACCTTATTTTGGTGGTAATGCATCAGCAAAGCGCATCACAATTTCTTGCGGAGATGCTAATACTTTGTAAGAGTACATTTCGCTAAGAAGATCGTAAAAACGTGTGGTCATATCATTCAATGTTTCATTTTCCATGAACATGAAACCTTCAAACTCCTTCTTTAGCAGATCATGCCGAATTTTTCTGGTTGCAGCATTACCCTCTCCTCTTGCTTCCAGGGTATCCCACAGATTTTCCGTGGTCGTAGAGTACATAAACTGATGGTAAATATCTTTATGAAGTGCCTGTGTTAGGATAGCAAATGCCTTTTTCTCTAGATCGTAAGCCTTTTTATCGCCTTCATCTAGATTGGCTAAGGAGGTTGGGTTTGATCATGCCTCTTCGAGTGATTCTTTATAAGGTGTAGTAAAACATGTCCATAGTTCTATGTTCTGTCCGAGAACATATGTGTGGAAATGACTTTTCTAGGATGGATAATCGTTCATCTGGTTCAGTTTAGGTGGACGGTTGTTACTCTCGGATTCACTCTCACTCATTAGAAGAGTCTGAATGCTCTGGTTCTGGTTTGCGACACACGCCCATTGATTTGCAGTAATCATGGCTGTATGTTGAGGCATCAATGATTTACCCATGAGGTTGTGAAGCTTTGCGAGGAGTCTTGATTTGTGCTTGAACTACTACTTCAATCCCACGGATTAGTACTCATTTTCTTGATTATGAAAATTAAAAGGTTTAAAGTTTGATTTTTGAAGATAACAATGTCCCTTTTAAAAATTCACAATTTTAGTAATTACAAAGTTTAAGAAATCACAAGGTTTGAAAAGCTGAAACACGAAAAACAAAACTAAGTTGTTCTTCGTACGAACTAATATTTCGTACGAATGAGGTTGTCCTTCGTACAAACCAAGTGCTTCGTGCGGGGGATACTCTTTCGTTCGGAAAACTTAGTCTTTCATGCGAACCAGGTTCTTCGTGCGGATGACTGATCTTTCGCACAAACAGTATAGTTCTTCGTGCGGATGGGTTATTCGCACAGATGTCTTCTGCAGAGAAATCTTTTTGCAGGGCTGGTTGGTGAAAAATTCCCTTTTCTAGCACAGACTGGTTTTCGAAAGTGGTCTATTGTCTACACAAATTTGGTTAAAAAGACAAACATTCTATAGCAGCTTTTACAGTTTTAACAGTCAAGTTTAGAATGTCAGAGATTTGGTCAACCCTACAACAATATTCTGGTAAGTTTTTCCGGTGAGTTTCTCCTATAAATGTGTTCAACTAAGAACTGATGAAAATTTGCAACAATAACAACTAGATGGGCACCTTCAAGATGAGTACTTCACCTTTCCTTGTCTGGAAAAAGTGTCGTAATCAAAGATTAATATGGGTCACAGGAACCTCGTCCCGCTAATAGAGTTGTTGTCCAAGGCTACCACCTCCGCCTCTTCGTCACTACCGAAGCCAGGCATCTACGTATCCGCGGGAAAAGAAATCACCTGGTCTCACTAAGGAACCACGTTCGCCACAAGCTCCGCAATAGACGCGAGGTCGATACTCTCATTGTGCGAGTCAAGGATAATAATAATAATATCCATAGTTGAAGGCCTTTCTTGCTTGGAAAAATATTTCGTACAACACATATATAAATAAATTATATATACAATCACATAAAATCCCATCTAGCCAGGATTTCTATCTTTTGTAACGTGCCCATGACACATAGTCTTCTAATGTAATGTGTCTATTTCTCATAGACTAATCATGTATTGATCCTTTTTTGTTACTTATGGTTGAGCTCGGGTGATAGATCCTTATGTTATGGTGACACAACGAAAACCTTTTTGTTATCTTGTTATAATTCCAAAACATTTCTATCATGTTTTAAACTTTGTTTCATGTGTGAGACCCTGTGATTGTAGACCAAACTTTAATAAATAGCTTTTTCCCGGTTCACTACAATCGGAGCTCTGATACCAACCTGTCACACCCTGGTCGTAGAGGAAGAGCAAGTGTGTGACTATTAGGTAATCATTGCGTCCAATCTAGTGAACAATATAAATTAAAAACGATGCCATGCCATTCATAAGTTTTATTCCATAAATACAACCATCAAAAGTGACATCACATGGTTATCTGTTTCAGCTTGTCCTCAAAAGACATGATTCAAAACACATTGTTTCAAAATAAGACATTGTTTTCATCATAAATTCATATTGAGGTTTTGACCCCTATATACCCATATGAAGTTGGGATATAAAAGGCAAACCGTCCAAAAGATGGTACCTCGTTGTCTTGACATTTACCTTACCCGAATCATACCAATAGCTCATGCCTTGCATCCTGAAATACATGTAATTTGAAAAAGTCAAATAAAGTTGGCGAGTTAATGTAGTTAATGTTTTCGTATAAAAATATCATTCTTGAAATCTAGTAATGAAATCCGAGTATGTTATTAGCATCATGGCGTTCTGGGGATCTATCAGTGTGTCGCGAGCACCCTAACTTATATGTGCCATAAGAAGTAAACAAACCGAGACAACTCTAACATCATTGGGATCACAAAAGCACTCTAACCGGTTATCATACCAGGAGTGGAGCGTGTCTCAAACTCGATAGATCTATACCTTTTACACCTTGGTCACTACGTGATTAATGGTTACTATTGTCATCATCCTACTTATGCACAAATGATCCTGTTATTAACTGAACCCATAGCTAACATACTATTTCTTATGACCTGTATTTCTCCTCGATAGTTTTTAAAACAAAACTTTGAAATCAATGAAAGGAGGGACATGAACTCACAGTTTTGTGTTCCGTACGGCATACTACTCATAGTGGGTGTCCGTACACGTGTATAACCTACATGTGTATCGAGTTTATTAGACACCTAGGCCTCGATGGACCTTGTACTCGTTGGTCATCTTGAATTCTTGTTATGTATTTCTTTGTTATGATAGAACAACTTTTAATGTTATCATAGTGTTGGTAGTTTGTTTGTTCGATTAGTATTGTTATATATATTTCTCAAATATATATATATATATATATATATTGTTGTTTTCAGATTGTGTGAACTGGGCCTTGCCCTTCACATGTCCCCGTGCCTTGCACACGTGTCATTGGGCCTTGCCCATGTTATCCATGCCATTAGGCCTTGCCCATGTTTTCATGTCATTGGGCCTAGCCCATGTTTTCATGTCATTGGGCCTAGCCCATGTTTTCTTTGTCATTGGGCCTAGCCCATGTTTTCATGTGATTGGGCCTAGCCAAGGTTTCTTATCATTGGTCCAAGCCCATGTTTTCTTGTCATTGGGCCTAGCCCATGTTTTCTTGTCATTGGGCCTAGCCCATGTAATTTATGTCTTTGGGCCTAGCCCATATTATTTATGTCTTTTGGGCTTTGTACATATATATTATGGAATTCAGCCTAGCCCATGCTTTTATAAATTGGGCCTAGCCCAAATTTATTTACAAGAGCCCATTTTTAATAAGTTTACACTTGTATCATTTTTAACTTTCCGGACTTTTGGTTCCGATAACATATATATATGCTAAACGTCTAAATATATATTTTAGACTCGTCGTCGGCGTCGTTTATTATGCTTTTTCTAGTCGACGATCGCCCATCTCTTCGTGTCGGCGATTCACGCATTGGTCGTCGACCGCCAATGTATTCGTGAACGTTCGCCCATTGTCCGTATTGCTTCGTTTGACTGATTTTTGTTTCGACGCTTTGTAAGAATATATTTGTTTATGTCACCGACACTTGGAATTATTTTCAAGTGTTTGTATCTTTGTATATGATTGGGTACTTTATTGTGAATACCCTAAGCTTCTAAATACATACACATACAATATACATATGTATTTATACAAAATTCTTGGTGACAAAATATGTATACATATTTTTATTTCCCAAGTAACTATATATATATGTATTTGTTTAAATACTTGGGTTTTTAGGGTTTAACCCTTGTCATTAGAACTTACTTAATGACGATTTAAGTTACTATTTGCGTTTAGTCCCTCTAATCACCCTATTAATCATGTCTTAATCGCAATTAAATTTTTAGAAAATTTTGCATAGTTTCCGATAAACTAAGGCGTTTTCTGTGTTTCAGAAACGTATTTAAAACCTCTTTAAGCTCATAATCAACATCAACAATCCATCACAACCCTTCCTATTCCTTATTTACAACATTAAAGTATCATAATCAATGGCTTTTTAGTGGTAAAAATCCTATTAAATCATGATAGGATTTCCAATATTTATTAGCACTTTTAAATCACCACTTTGTCATGTCTTTTAAATCAAGTTCATATCTCTTAACCTCTTAATTTCTATACTTTTTAAGATGGTTACAACTTAAATAAAAATGTTTACTTCTTATAAAAATCATTCATGTGTAGAAAAAATATTTTTAGGTTGTAGTAATTTTCATGGATGATGTAGTTAATGATCTTGTTTAGATTTAAACATTATCATGTTTAAATCTTCATTTTCATACTTGATCATACAAGATCATCCAACTTTTATACCCTACTTTAACATAAACAACATCAACATGCTAACTAACTACCATATAAACACATAATCAACACAAAATAAACAATATTTAGTGTTATTATTATGGTGTGAGTTAGGATTTTTGGTTTATCTTTTCTTCATTTTCAAGATGATCAACTTGTATATCATTAATCTAGACATAAATATAAGCTAGATTATGAAAGAATAAGTCTTACAATGGGTGCACAAGTTTGATGATGATTTAAAAAGGAAATGAAGCCCCAAAATGCCTTCATTAATCCTCCACCCTTTCTAGCTCCTTGAATGACCTTGAAGAGGCTTTAAAGTGTGTATAAAGTGGTGGTTTATGGTGGCTAAATGGTGGTGCAAGAGTGATGGTGGTGGATATGAGGGGAAAAGGGAAGAAGTGTTGCAATTTTTTTTGATAAAAATGATGAAGAATGGTAAAGTGATGATGATATATAATTACCATTCTTTTCAAGATCTCCACAAACCAACAATCATGCACTTTATCCACCATTTTCTACAAAATCAAGTGGGCCTAGGACCCACTTGAAACCGTCAATGATGAGAGGGGTAAAGTGTAATTTTTTTATATAACACATGTTTATTAGAATATATTTTGGTCATTAGGTTAAGTGTTGTGCTTAGAGGTTTGCTCTTGCACTCTTAGCATAAAATTAAGGTTTAGAGTGTTATTATATGGTACTTAATTCACTTGATCCTCCAATATAAGTTTCGGATGGCAGAATTATCGTTAGATCGCTCATCGACACAATATTCGCTAATAAACGAACTTTATTATTTAGTACCGGAAGCTTTTGTTTTCGACCACCACAATTGTTGTGGTGTCTACTTAGTGTACTTCCGACCTAAAAATATACATAACTAGTTCGCTAGAGGAATATACAATGAGCTAAGATGGCCAAAGTGCCTTTCGTTCATTCATTCGCTCAATATCGGCACTTTTATATTCCGCCGTCGAACTTTTCCAAAAGTTGTGTTTCCGTGACCTCATGCTAGTTGAATGGATTCTAAGTTCCAAATGAGTCTTAACTAGTTCGCTAGATGCACGAATGAGGCTTGTTCGTCGTTTCGACAAACGGTCGCCTTCCGGTCGCATTGTGCACTGTTTGCCGAATGACCGGAAACGATCTATTTCTTGCATTTTTGCCATTCTCACATTGTCTTAGGGTGATTAACATTGTTTTATTAATATTCTTACATCCGGAATCCACCAAATTAGTGTTGCGGACAAACTGACACTTGTCGCCTTTTTGGTCGAAACGGACAATTTTGCAATTAGGGCGTTGTACCAGAAAGTTATGTATTATTGAAATGATTGATCTCAAATAAGTGTTTTCATTTAAATATGGACTCAGGTGTGGCATTAACATGCCGTTGTTCCTTGTTCTGTTTCGTTTTAGCAGATTTACCGACACAGTTAGTGTCACCACGATTAGTACGCCCGACACTTTCTACCAACACTTTTAGGTCGTTGTTTTGGTTTGTTCCATGTCGTAACAGAAACCAGTATATGTTATGATCGAATTTACTTGCCCAAATGCTTAGCGTGACGTACGACTAGTTATGCAATTAAACTACGATAATTTGCATGAGATTTTAAAATAAAATTAGTGATTAAATTTATGGAATAACCGGTTATTTGCCATTTGTCACATAGTGGTCTTGGGTCAACCCTTATCATCAAGAAATGTGATTTCTGTTTCTTGATGATTTGTAAATTTTGTGCCTCCCCCTGAAACAGTACGAGTTTTAGGTTTCCAAGATTGTTGATGTTTACCATATTGATTATTATTTACAAATTTAGACACTTCTATTTTTAACGAACTTGATGAACATGGTTTCTTCTCTACAACATCCGGTTTTAATACGTTTGTCTTGTTTAGGTGACACGGATCGACGTTGGCAATTCTTTTCAGGAGGGGCATTTTCAACAAACTTGGGTTTTGTCGAGTTTGTACAATTTTTTATTATGTGGCCAAACTCCCCACATTTAAAACATGATCTCCTTTTAACAAATTTGGGAGATTCCATTTGATGACTCCATGTTGAACTTGTAGGCCTAGAGATACTTGGTCCATCTTCACACCCATTTATGTGTTCAGTGTAATTGTTTTGACTGTCATGTGTTAAAATCTTGACTTGATTTACAAAATCAATATTTGACATATTATCAAAAGTCCCAATTTTATCAGTACCATTTGAGGCTACAAAGTTAACATTCATTCCCTTTTTCTTGTTGCGAGCTCCTTTAGTTTCAACCTTTGATTGTGACACCTTATGTTTTTCAGCTCGCTTTTCTTGTTGTCTACTTTTAGAAGCGATTAATGGTTGTGGTTTGATTGGATTTTTCTTTCCCAAAAATTTGGTTGTTGAATTTTTGGAAACTTGATCAATTGAAGTTGGATTAACATTTTTGATCGGAAAATCCTTGTTCAAGTAAATTTTCTCATCTCTAGTTAAAGTATACAACACATTATCGCTCTTAAACGTAGAAACAAAAGTCTTGATAGATTTGATAGGATCAATCTCTTGCTTTGTAACAAATTGCACAATGAGATTAGTAGGTTCACATAAGATATGATTCTCAATTGGAATTTCTACCCCTTTCTCTTTATGAAAAGATTGATCCTGATCGGTCTCGCCTGACTCATCATCTGATGAATCATCCTCCTCTATTATAGGTGGACTTTGATCAACAACAGATGATAAGTTCTCTGTCTTTCTGGATTCATCTGAGGAATTGTCCAGTTTAAACCCTAACCCTATTGCAAACTCTTCGGGATTAAGATGTACAAATGGTTAAAAACGTGGCATCTCCTCCTCGTCAGGCAATTTGGTATAATTGTGCTTCAAGGGTGGTGGACATGATTAATACCCAATGCATTTCACATCTCCCTTAAGTTTTTGAACATCAATGATGTGATCAAGCACACATCGGGAGTTAGAATAACTCTCCAATTTTAGCTTAATTGCATCATGCGCATTTGGCAATGGCTAACTCTTTTTTTGTTTATTCAAGGATATTAATGTAGTTTAATACCAGTTTGCTTATTCAAACTGTTTTTGTTAACTCAGACACGCTTTTCTTAAGAGTCTCAATTACAGATTTAATTCTTTTTTATTTCGAGTTAAAGCCATATTTGCCTCTTTGCATTTTGACAGTTCAACTAGTAAGCTTTGATTGTGACTGTTAGTTGTTTCAAATTTAGTTTTTAAGTCAGCATAATCATTGCAGATCCTAGGAGAGTCGGATTTTACATGACTTGATGAACCTGCAACATTAGCCATAAAAGCAGTATGATGAAAAAAGATCCATCGTTGGCAAAGAGTTTCTCTATTTCCTTTGATGCAACTTCTGCTTTCTTTATCAACCTAGACTTTTGACTTTTCAGCTTCTCCGCTTCTTTCAGCAACTCATCGACCTTAGTATCAATCTTTTCCTTAACATCTGAATATGATCCATAACCACCCACACTTGAGCTTTCCTTGTCTGAACTCCCATTATACCCAGAACTATCTTCATCATCAGAAGAGTCAATACTGTGAACATTTTTTATATGATTGATTATCTTAGCATAACAAGCAATTCGTCCTTGATTCTCATTTCACAACTGAACTGACCAATCACATCCTTCATCGGCTTGAACTACTAACGTTTTGCTTGTGTTATTGGAAGGCCCAGACTGGTTGGAGTTGTTTGGGTTGTTAACAGCTACTATACCTTGTTCATTGTTAACTTGAGTTGTGTTGGATGAGTTTGATTGATTTTGGAAAGGGTTGTGATTTCCTTGCTAGCTAGGTCGAGTACATTCACGTTTAAAATGACATTTCTCACCACAGTTGAAGCAAGTAACAACATCTGTATCAAAGTTGTACTTTGTATCTTTCTTTCCAAACTTGTTCTTCCAGTTCTACTCATGTAGTCTTTCGCTCTTCTAACCGCACTTGCAAATGCCCACTTAATATCCATCAACTCTATTTCCTCTCTGTCTATTTGCTGATAGTCCTCATTAGACAAATTAATGTTTCCAATTTGTCCAGCGACTAATCCACAATACCCACTAACCATAGTGTTCAGAAGTTCCATGTGTTCCCGAGCAACTTCTACACTGACCTTGAATTACGGCGGCAATTTGTTGGGTTGACAGGATTAGCGGCGAGAGCTTGTTGGAATTGAATTACAATATCAGGAATTACGGCGGCCATTTGTTGGGCTATTTGGGCAGCCATGCGCTCGCCGGATCTTCCTGATCTCCTACCTCCACGAGAGTGCCTAGAAGACATCTACAGGAAATACGTAATGAGATTATGAGTTTGGAGTATAGGTGTCATGTGTCGCATTTAGCAATTAACATCCACAAAACAAATGAGAAAAAATAAATTCACTACATCCATAAGATGTCTTGGGCCTTGCTCATGTTTGGGCCCTCATGTGTCCCCCATACTTGGCCTAGGTAGTCATGTGGGCCCCCATGACTACTGGGCTTTGTAGGGTTCACATTGGTTTTGGCCTGTTAACACTCGCACCACCCGAATGAAAATCATAAAACATGATTGCGAGGTATAAGGTCGGAAGGTGTCCTAGTGTAGATACAATGACAACTCAATGTGGGGTTAGTTCATACGACGTTTGGTGTGGCATGCTTTGGCCTAATAGGTCCTTCGTACTCTCATCGTTAGTCCCTAGGTAGGCAAACTGGTCCATTATTTTGGATTTATACGAATGCCAATCCTAGATAGGATGTTTCGACTACCGGTACTTGTACCCTTCCAGTTACTACATGCCCGTCGTAGAACTCACTTTGATGAGATTGAAAAATGGAAACATCACAAAATTTTGAGAATAGAAGCATGAAAATGTTTAAACATGTGAGAATTGAGACGTGCGTGATGTGTATATCTGTAAGCATGTTATGTTGACAATAGGTATAACACATTAAATATCACATAAAATCATACAGTGGTGGGAGTGCTTGCATGTATGTGTGTGTGACAGAAATGTAAAACAAGTAAATATCATAAGTTTGCATGTAACCAACTTAACACATAAGCAATTAACTTCTAATTTACTATAGTATAGGCTCTAAGGGTCTAATAACCTATTCTATTTCCCTACAGTCAAGAGCTCTGATACCAATCTATCACACCCTGACCCGCAACGGATATGGTAGTCGGGGCATGATTGGGTTTTCATCAAAGCTCATGATATTTACTATTATAAAAGTTTCATGTATATTATTTCAAATTAAAAAGAAATATTCCAACCAACACATAATCCATACAAACACAGTTTGCAGCGTGTGGGATTCGAACTCGAGACCTCTCGTTTACGTGCACGTAGCTCTACCAACTGAGATACGTGTCTAACCCGAAATATATCCGATTTTAATTATATATATACACATACTAGCTCAACCATATTCTGATTATATTAAAAAGGTTTGGATAATTCCAGAACCGTGTAACTAACCGGACTCGAACGCGTGACCTTGGCTTCGTATTGCACACAGCCCGACCAATTGGGTTGTGTATCTAACCCGAAGGATATACGATTTTAATTAATTTTATATACTATCTGAGTTGTTTCATATATAAGTTATAAAAAAGATTTGTAATACATTGGAAATCGGAAACGTGTTTAAGGCTCGAACACGGGACCATATGTTTCAAATGCACACAGTCCACCACTGGACTGTGTGTCTAACCCGGTTTAAATGTGGTTTTTAAAACGTTTTATACACAAACTCCACTTCTTCTTCCTCGTTGCAAATATCCAGTTTGATAACCCGATGGAACTTATGGGATTATTAGCTATAACCAATACTAAAGTTATATAATAAGAAAATGAAAAAGATTCAAGGGTGTTTATACCGAACAGAGGTGGCCTTGATTTCTCCTGTGAAGTTCCGGCGATCAGGGACTATTTTCAAGCGACGAGTCTTGATGAACAGAAAAGATGCAGAAAGGTTTTCGAGGGTGCACATTTTAATTGAGTTCTAAACTCCTATTTATAGATGAAAGTTGAAGCCCTGATTGATGTTTCGGTTTCGGTTTCGGTCAGAATCAATTATTGCGAGATAATTTTGCATAACTGATTTGAACGTGATGATTGAGTATAACTGCAAAATTTGAAAATGGTTCCAACCTTTGCTTGTAGTGATTCAGCGGTTTGATTGAGTTCCGGATCGATCGCATCTGTTACAGGCGACTTCTTTTGAACTTGGAGCACAACGTTATTTGATATAAAGGTTAGTTGATTCAGAAAATATCAGATGTTGTGTCTGTGGTGTAATGGTGTGTTGTGTGTTTGATTTGGGTGGAGACCCAGGTTCGATCCCCGCGGTCCCCCTCCCCCCTTTTATTGTTTTTTTTTAATAACTATTATATTTCATATAGTTTGTTTATTATTATTATTATCTTAACTTTATTATTATTTTAACTTTGTTACTATTTATGTTATTAATATTACATAAACTATTAAATGACCAACTTAATATCGAAACAAAAGATCATGTATATAAACTTGATTACAAACATGGCGCGGGTTTTAGGACCCGTTTACGACAAATGTTACAATACCTAGGTCACGAACAACCCCTTATGTCACGAACAACCCTTGGTTCTTCGTGAGGATTGGTTTTTCGCAGAGATGGTTTTTTGCAGGGAGGTTTTTCACAGGTAGGTTCTTCACAGGGAGGTTTTTCACAGGGAGGTTTTTCGTAGGGGGATAGTTCATGAATTGGTCGGTGAGAAGTTTCCTTTTGTATCAAAATCTTGTTTCTTAGTTTTTAGAAAGTTGGCAGTTGGTTAGACATGTTTGGTTAAAAAACAAACATTCCAAAAGCACCTTATCAGTCAAATCTTCAGTCAACAATCAAGGAATATTCTGGTGAGTTTTCCGAAAAGTGCTTCACCGGAAAATACGTCGAACTAAACTTTGATAGAAGATTTCAAGAAAACCCGTATCCTAACATGTCTCCATGTGTTTTAACAAGGTTTTTATAAAAATTTTCTGAAAACAACAAGTTTTACCTAAGTTTTAAACCACTTTTCTTGTAAAAACTTAAGTTTCTTGTTTGAAGTTCAAGAACACTTCCAGGAAGTTTCACAACTTGCTCAAACACAACACTATGCTTGGATTTAAACAAGGAAGAGAGCCAAAGCTCTAATACCACTTGTAGGTCCACTTGGAGGATCAAGATAACATACTTCCTTGTTATCTAACACACAGACGAGTGTGGAATCCACGTAAGTATACAAACCAAAGCAAAGTAAAACAAACACAAAGTAACCAAAGATTCACTAGCTTGATTAACTGAAGAGAGCTAGTACAAACACATACACACAATGTTCATACAGACTCAGGGTATTCTCTTTGTGCTCTCTTCCTGAAACTGGGAAGTACATGTCTATTTATATAGGTATAACACCCAGAACATTACGAAGAATGTTACTGGACCACAAAGAAGGGCAAACCCACGAAGAAGGGTTCTTCGTGAACTAACCCACGAACTACCAAGAGGTCCACAAAGAACTATCTCATGAACATCCAAGAGTGAAAGACTGTTCTTCGTGAATGGACATTCAGTTCTTCGAGAATGGTTAGTTCTTGGTTAAAGGGGTTCTTCGTGAAAGGGGTTCTTCATGAACAAGGTTACTCCCACAAAGAAGTGGTTCTTCATGGGAAACCTGCAAACAGACACGACACAGACAGCAAACACTAACAAAATGCACACATGCAACTGTTTTACAACACAACAAACTAAATGTCATACTAAATTAAGATAGGAGGATATCTTGATTTGGTCGACACGACCAAAACTTTACAGACGCAACAAACAAAGACCGTACAATTACTAACGTAACTAAGAACAATCGATAGACAAAAAAGTGTATCAACAAACTCCCCTTAAATGCAGAAAGTAAATAAATAAAAGACATATTTTTGTATTTTTCTCATGTTTTTGTAATAGCTTATGATTAGAATTATTTTATCGATTTGTAACAGCCATAGCTCAGCCAAAACATGATGAAACTGAGTTGTTTTTACTCTAAATTCAAGTTCAAAGAATTCCTGTCAAACCCAACCGGTTCCATATTTTGTATGATGAGATTTGGTCAATCAAAAGTATAAAACAAAATCAAAGATCAAAGCTGGCTTTTTGAACAAAAAATGGGGTTCATGACGAGGGTTATAACTAAGCCAATATGTAGAGCTAGGACTTGAAATTTTTGTACTGGTTAGTCATAGAAGATTATGATATAATCCAATTAGAATTTCATCAATCGGGTCGATAAATATTTTTCTGTGAATTAAACGGTAAACTGTCATCAAAAGATGATTAGTTTAACCTTTGTGTAGAATATGATTTTTCACGAGTTGTCTATAAGTATTTAGGACCCAATAAAATTACACAAGCTTTTATGTATTAAATGACATGTCTCCAAAAATAATCATAATTTTTCTAATCCGTCTGGTAATAAAATCCACAAACCGGATGAAAATTTGATATTGAGCTGAAACTGTAGATACTTTGAGTTAACATGTAAGGGATATCTAATGGTTTTGCAAAGTGTTCTTGGGATGTGTAACCTAAGTTAATGTTATTAAACATGTATATGTGATTACGTGAAATATATACACGTGAAACTTGTCATAACCTTGTTGTAGAATAATTGCTTGATAATAACGTGTTTAACATGAAAATGGATTCAAGGTTTGTACATACACGTGTTGTAAAAATCTATGTGAAAACAAGTTGTGATATTTTAATAACATAACTAATAATAACATGGTAAACATATCCAGACATGTTTGACCCATAACTTTTCCCTAGCTACTTAATTCTTACCAAACAAATGTAAGATGAATTTTCACTACTTTTCTAAAAGCATGCATCCCAGGTTTGGGACTATATTATCCCTATTTTGGGACCACATATATTCCTAGAAGGAATACCACTACTTGAATACCTTAGTTTACTCTCATGTCTATAGTGGACTAAACTACTTCTATCTTGAAAGCCCCTACCTTTATACCAATCAGTTGTCGGGTGGCAAACAGGGTATTAGTTGACAACGTTATTAGGTTTGACAAACCTCACAGCATGCTGGGAGCCGTGCATAAACTTTTGACTTTAACTTTGCATCAATGCCAATAGACATTGATGTGGTGCACATAAAATTACACTGTTAGTATTTGGTACTACCAATTTAGTTGCTTAACAGTGGGTTAGCTACCCTTGACATGCTTTTAAAACTTTTGTATTCAAATTTACTTTTAGTTGAACTAAAACTTTGAACTCGCCAACCATTTGTTGATACACTAAAGTATGCTTTTCAAAATGCTAGGTACGACACACATGAGGACATGCATCTTGGAATGTCATTGCTTTATTAAACTATTTTCTTTTATTCTGCAAAATAACTGTGGGTTTGTGTCATATCTGGATTTTTTATACTTTTAGCTACCACTAATAAACTTAAGCTTTCATTTTGGAACATTTAAAATATTATCATTATTCATGTTAAATGTTGTAGTTAAGTATATATAAATTATTTATGAATTGTTTAACATGATTAGTTATTGGATCCGGTTTGTCATACGCCTCACGGTAAAATCTGCACGTAGAATTTGAGGGTTTGCACCCACCATCTCCAATCAGCTTGTCTTAACGTTGTTTTAACGTTGGCAACTATTTTTGGTGGTTGCTATTGTTCATCATCGGAAGAGAAAGCACAATTATTGGAACGAGTTTCCTTGTCGAGAAATTAGAATTAGCAAACAGTGTTTCAAGCGGCTAGTTTTTAAAATAAAAAAATAGGGTTTGTAGAATTACATGGAGCAGAATTCAAGTATTGAAAGTGACACTTAGTTTAATTTTAAGGTTTTGAATTCTGTTAATAATAATTATTTATCATAACTACTAGGTTACACCTATAGATAATAAATAAAATAAAAAAAGGAGGAGGGGTTGGTTGCTTTGTAATATTGTTTTGATAGGTTTTTTAGGTGCGTTACAGGAAACAAGTTCGTACACTAGATGAATTCTCTGTTTGGTTTATGTTTCTCGATTTTTGATCGCGGGCTAGCATGAAAGAAGTCTAGATTTTGCAAGCCTCTAGTTCTCGGATTTGATTCAAAGATGATGTTTCAACGCGGTGATCCTCAACGTGATCTGATCATGCATAGATTCAGTGTGCTCAATGACATTAAATGGAAAAGGCTGGAATTGAAATATCAAATAGTAAAATCAACAAGAAAATTCTAAATGCTCTGCCACATACAAACTATTGGAATGAGAAGGTCGTAATTATCAAGAAGATAAGAGATTATTGTCGAATGAAGTTGAGCAACCTGATGTCCATCATCAACTCATATGATCTGGATGACAATTAGAAGGCTCAGAATCATGCAAGCACATCGTCTTCTACATCTACATGTCAGAAGACAACTATTATAACATGACTCAAGTGACTGATTCAAAACCATCCATGGATGAGTTAACCTCCTACCTGTGTACTCATAAATGCAAACTAAAAGTTGTTCATTACAAATTTCTCAACACTGAACTGCATCAAGATTTCAAAGATCTTAGAAGAGAAAACTTAACTTTTAAACAAATAATAAAATTTTATATGAAAAGATTGAAGCACTAAAGAAATATATTTTGCAACTAAAACAAGATATCAACATTTTAGAGATATCAGCATTTTAGAGTGTTGGAACAAAGATGCCAGGGAAAGTCTTTATTACAAAACAGCTGAACTAAATGTTCTAAAAGAAAAGTTTCAATAGAATGAAATAAACACTAAAAGTTAGGGAACATCTGGCAGAATTGTTTAGAATATATATGATGTGTAACTTGAGTACAAAGAAAAGAAATGGTCTGGTTTAGGGTTCAAAAAGTTCCTCCACCATATATTCATAACTATACAAGTATGCCTCTAACTAATGAGGAACCTGAAAATGAAAAACATATGGTGTATAGAAAACTTGTTGAGGCAATACACGTCAAAGAAGTGTTTGTTAAACCTGCTGAGGCAGCATCTATCATAGAGGAGTTTACTAAACATGTAGATGTTAAACCCGCCGTTGTTAAACCAGTGAATCTGAAACAAAATTGCGTGAATGATACTAATTCTTCAAGTCCATGTGCAGATACAATGAGCATTGAGGATTGGGCTGATGAAGATGATGAAAAAGGCACTTGAAAATGCGAGCAAAAAAATTGATAGGGGTGGTGATTTTAAATATTTGAGTTTTGTTCCACTTCTGATCTGAAAATGATTAATCTAAGGTTTCTTAGACATCATCTAATAAACCAAAAACCCTTTGTTCATGTTAAAGATGATAACTTGTCTGAGGTTTCTAGTATATCATTCGTTACACCAAATCCCTCTAATTATATTAAAATTGATGACGTGAAAAAATGATTTGAATGAGGTTTCTAGTAGTCATCTGAAAAATCTGAACCCTCTATTTGTAACGATAAGATTTATGATCACAAGTTTCAACCCAAACTTGTTTAGAAAATAGACATGATAGTAGAAGTGAGATCAAAAGTTTAAATGACAATACTCACTCTTCTACTGATGTTTGTGAGTAGGTTCATAGCAAGCAAAAAGAGCTGAAGCGTGCATATATAAAATGTGGGTATGAGAAGTCTGCTCATCAAGGACAATCACACAATCCCAGATCATCAACAAGCAGTAATAGTTCTTAAAGGGCTCGTGATTTGAAAAATGCTTTTGTTAAGCCTGTTAATAATGGAAAATGAGAAAAACATGCATTTGATTATGGTAACAAAGCTTTTGGCAAGATAGATGAGATTTCTAAGCAGGACATGAAATCTAAGCAAGACACAAAGAATCAAAAGAGAGCTTCACATCACAAGGATCCATGTCATCAAAATAAAGCTCCACAACAAAACAGTTCACAAATTACAAGCATAGGCATCTAAATTAATCATCATCTGCAAGATCTGCTGAAAGAGAATATTCCCTTTATGCAAAGTAGCAAACTTGCTACAACTATGGCATAGCTAGTGAGATAGCAAGAAGTTGCACACATCGTCCTTAGATCACCCGTCAGACGACAAGCCGAAGTCACAAGTGCGTACCATTCGCTTATCCAAGCTCGCCAATCCCCAACTCCTTGTACACCTGCCCCTCGTAGTTCACCTACTCCCCTAGCTGCTGAATTTCGCCAGATGGCCCGCATGAGGGTCCACATGCCAATCCCCGCGTCTACCCCAGCTCGCCATACCTTTGAGCGGGGAGAGTCTTCACGACTCGTGTGGATTATAACGGTACCATAGGATGATCCACCAGCCTCACCCTAGGGTATGAGCTGGATAAGATTTTTATACGAATAGGTAGTCGCTCACACTATCGCGCTGGCGGAGGAAGCAAAGCGTAGGGGAGACCTGTACAGTTGTGTCATAGTGACCCAGTAGGCGATTATGTCACTTTAGCAGAGTAGATCATTCTGTGTATGTGGTTGACGCTTAGGATGCGTAGACATTAGGTTGTGGTTATACTTGTTGATAGTACTAATGCATAGATATTATTGGCATCTCATGTAAGCACTGATTCCTGCTATGCTTATGTCGACAAGGGGATAAGTTTGCTATACTATTACAAGCATTGGTCCTTAATGGGCTAAGTCCTTACATCACTGTAGTGACATGTTTTGACGCACACATTTAAGCACTGGCCTTTAGCAGGCTAAGTCTACGTGCAAACTTTGACATTGTACATTGTTAATTATGGTTAATACATATTTTGTTGTTTTCTTTGTGTTTATGTGTTTAATGTTACTATTAATCCTCGTGATGCATAGACATTTGTTAGTGCACTTTTGGTGTGTGGCCATAGTTAGAAGTCAAAGTGCTAGAACGTATAAAGAGTCTTTAGTCTGTACCGAGACAAAGGTTTCGCTAAGTGTCATTAGGTTTTGATAAGTTAGCAGTAACTAGTGAGTGTATAAATATATTAGATTGTTGTAGTGATCTAAACAAAATAGAAGCAATGGTCATGTGTAGGAGATGATACGATGACATTACTACAAAACATGCAACAACAGGATTACATCATTCTTACACTTATCAAATTGAAGAAAGATTTCTATGCATGAATGATGTCATCACACAATTGGAGCACATGAGATTGGCATGGATGACTCCTTCATGCGTAGGAGTCATACGTTTGAAAGTCATGCACATATCAACTTCTATAATAGCAAAGATCTCATTCGCAAAAAGCACCTCTTCACAACTTCAAGAACAATCTTCAAGGAGAGCAATTATACGAATCGATTAGTGTCGAAACTTTGTCCGGTTGTAATTCGTTTGTAATCATTTGATGATAAAACGTAAACGTTGTGATATTTACACAACGAGCACTCGATTATGGTTTTGTTTACAGATTCCGCATGAAAACGAATCAAAACACAGAGCATTTGGAGTTCGTTAACGAACTAAATTCGATCCTACAAGTGGTATCAGAGCTAGGGAAACTCTTCGTGTAATCATTGTTCGAATCAGACAAGTTTCGATTGATTTTCGGTGTGGTTCGGATCGAATTTTGAACATTTTTATCTGTTTCCATCCGACGATTATAAGTTTTGCAAATGTTTGATGAGTTACTGACTGATTTGATGATTTCGATGAAAACTTTGAACTTTTTAAACATTCGTGATCGATTAGAAACTAATTCGATCGAATTTCGATGAGTTTCGAATCATTTCGGTTCATCAGTTCTGATTTTCAGATTGAATCAGTAAGTTTCTGTTTTTGAAACTTTCAGATATCATTCTTATAATCTGGGTAGTTTCAGTGGTTTCAAATGGATAAGAATAGATCAAAATTGAATTGGTTGTTTACAAACTTAAATAATATGAATAATTGTTGAAATCTATTCAAAACAATATTCAAAAAGCGAATACAGATGAATTGAACGAAATCAACAGTTAGAGCACATCATTATAATACAAACTATCAATGTTCATACATTGTATATTATAAACGAATTATACATATACATCATGTGTTTTTCATACATTATATCAGCAGATCTTCATACACACACGGACTCTTAGATTTGAAAAATAATAAAATGATTGTTGAAAGTTCACTCTACAACAGAAGAAGTGTTGTTACAGGTTTTCATCATTGAATTCACGACTAGATCTGAAATGATTCGAATCAATTTGAAGCTGAATCCGACTGAAGTTGAATAAAAAACTGAAGGTTTGTTGTTGTTGCTCAACGAAGAAGAAGACATGAGGTATTGTTGAGTTGCGGCTGTAGCATTGTTGAGAAAATATAAGTGACATATATATGCGACGGATTGAGGTGTAGTGATATGTTTTAGGGCTTGCATCTGTAAAAGAAAAGTGGATGTGGTGGTTGGATAAAGTAAAGGTGATTTAGGGTTTGTTATAATAATAGTGAAAGTGATTGATGCAACATAGTAAGGTTAACGTTTAAAATTTAAAAAATATATCATAATATTGGGCTGAAAATTCTCGAAGATCAACATTTAGGTGATTGTATGGTATAAATCAAAGTTGATCTTGGGAATCGGTATGGTATAAATTTGTGAGTATGAAGTTTCAGAAGTGACATCATAGTAGGATTGTTGATGTGAATTGGATCGACAAGATCATTACAATTGTGGGCTGCATACAAAAGTTATCTGGGCTGAGATTTTTGTTTCTTGAGCTAAATTTTGAATCAGACTTCTTAGTGGGTTGATACAAGTAGTCTGCCGAGATTGTTTAAGAATATTGGACTTGATCTAAAAATTGTTTTGTTTGGGCTCAATACAAGAGCATTTGGGCTATGTAAAAATTTTGAGCTATAATATTTGTGGCGTTGGGTTTGGATTTAAAATCATTGGGCTGGAAGTTTGTTATTGGACTACTTAGCTATTGGTGTTGAACCGCGTCTCTTGAGTTTGGATTTGTGAGTCAAGGTTGTTATCTTTGTTGGATCATCTTTTTGGTTGAAGCATTTTTAACCAGATTTTAATCTACAAAGTTCGGGTTTAACTATTTGAGTTCTAAGAGATTACTAATTTTAACGAGATTAAATCTTAGTTGATTGAAAAGTTGAAAATTTGTTAAAATGAGGAGTCTAGATCGGAGTTACAAGAATCATGAGATGTTAAGAGAAAGATTCAAAAGTTTCAAGATTATGAAAAATGAAAAGTTGGATGAGGCGATAATAAGATACAATGAGTTACTTTACGAGATGAGTAGGTGTGATGTCTATACGACAGAAAAGAAAAACGTTTTGAAGTTAGCAGAATCTCAATCTTCAGAATGGGATGATTTTATGCGTAAATTAAGAAAAGATCCTTGGTTTTCAAATTTACGTGATTACGAATTCCTCGAAATGGTTAAAGCACACCATCCAGAAATTGAAAAGAAAAAGGCTATGAAGTAAAAAGCCAGTGAAGCACTAAAGATGAAGAATAATGAAGCAAAAGAATCTACCACGTTTACTACTGAGGCTTCATGTTCTAACCTGGTTTGCTCAAAATGTGATGAAAAATTAAAAAGATATAGGTAAAAGAAATGCCAAACTCATGAACAATTTAGAGAGTTGTCTATTGGAAAATAAAAAGTTAAAACAAAATGAAAAGGAGTCTAAAATTGAAATAAAAATTTTAGAAAATAAAAAACTAGTTTTAAATGAAAATATTATTGAAAAACAAAAAGAAATAAATTCTCATCTTGAAAAAATAACTCAGCATGAAAAACAAATTTTAATTGCAAAAACTGGAGTTGAGAATGTGAACTAGAAATTGAAGGGTTTTGGTACCTCATCATTTTGTTGGATCACATTGTTTCAAAACCAATAAAGAAAAATGAAGAAATTGGGAAGGATGAATATGATTATTGTCATCATGGATTTGGGTCTAAATTGTTGGAAGATGTTAATCATATTGATTCGACAACCGTTTTACCAGATAACACTAATATCAAAACTCCCTCAGTAGAAGTTCCAATAAATGACAATGTCACAAATTATGACGATGTCATAATTGAAGATTGTGATGATGATACAGATGATAAAAATAATAAATAAGAAATATTTATTAGATTAAAAGAAAAATATCAAGAAATAATTCTGCCACTTGCTTAAAAAGGTGAGTGCTCTACACAAAAATCTTGTAAGCAAAATTAGGACAAAAAATATTAAAAGTTCTAAATTTTCTAAATAAAACTAAAAGATCATCAGTACGATCATCCAGTCATTTTGAAAACTCACAACAATTTTAGAATAAGTGGTGTAGGCTTGACTACAGTGCTTCAAAGTCAAATCAATACTACAGAAGATGCTGGAATTAGGATTCTTTAGAGACAAATCATTATTATGATAGAAAAAGGAGAAGTAGTGATTACTACATGGTAAATCAATGTTACGATTTAAGTGTATGGTTTAAAAGAAAAGAATGGTGCGCTAACAAAATGTGCTATAACTATGGATTAATCAGACACATTGTTGTATACTGCATGAGACCAAGAAAAGAACAAAGACAGAGGAACGACATGAGAAGATGCTTTAAATGTCAAATAAAAGGCCATGTCGTCAGAGATTGTCCAATAAGTTCAAGGAGAGGATCGTCGAATGAATCTTAGTGGGAATTAAAGAAAATTTAAACAGACAAATATATAAAGAAAACAGGGAAAAATGATGAAAAACCCAAAGAACAGAAAGAGACATCATCACAAGGGCTAAAAAATAGATTGCGAAAGAAGAAAAGGAAGCAAGAGACTATTCGAAAAAGATTTTGCACTCGGATACGACCGCTTGATTCAGATTACAGTTCTGAAAAATCGTTTTACACTACTAAAAGTAATCATTCAAGTAAAACGTATTCATCAGATACAAAGAATTTGAGGACCAAAAAGAAGGCTGTTGAAAAGAAAGTTATTCATCAAACAGTTATGAAACCAAAAAAAAATTGGAGAACTAAAGGTTCAGATGAAGTTTCTACCCCAGTGGAAAAATATTTTTGATTTTAGGGGGGGAATTTTAAAAATTGGCAAAATCCAAAATTTCTGTAAAACCGAAAAACTTCATTTCAAAATCATTTCAATTTGATAATTTTTTTTCAAAAATCCAAAAACAATAGAAAATCTCAAAACGAGAAAAACATTGAAAAATGAAAATGAGATTATTAGTTGGAAAAAGAGAAAATGATAGTAATTCAGTGGACTATCAATGCATGCTAAAGAATTCTTAATGATAGTACATCAGTGGACACATCTCACTAAAGATGTGTCGGTAGACTTAGCTAGACTAGTAGTTTTGCAAAAACGATACAAACTAAATAGAAACACCTAGTTCAAGTGAGAAACGCGGTTGAAAGCATAGTACTTAGTTTTGTCCTTCGTGGTTGTGTACCTACTTGGGTGTTGTTTGTTTTCTAAGATGTAAAATGTCTATAATCTGCGGACCACATCTGATGATATCTGTAGAAGAAGAGGTGGGCCATACCTCTCCAGTTTGCAAGAAGAAGTCTGTTTGTTTTTTAACGTTGTAGACTTCTAAAATAAATTGGTGGTGGTGTACAGGCGGTGGTCGTGGGTGGTGGTGGTGGAGGGTGGTGCGGGATGATGGTGGTGGTGTGGACGGTGGTGGTGGGTGGTGGACGGATGGTGGGTGGTGGTAGGCGGTGGTGGGTGGTGGTGGACGGTGGTGGGGGTGGTGTGGGACGGTGGTGGGAGGTGGGACGGGCGGGTGGGTGGTGGTGGTGGACGGTGATGGTGGGTGGTGGTGCTTAATCTTTTGAAGACCTTAGAAGTGGTTGGGCTAAGTCTGCACCAAGAAGAGGCCGCGCAAACGTTTTTTCATGAAATGTCTTTAGAAAAAACAAACAGTCTGTAGTTAGCAATATTGCGTGTGGTCTGCGCGGTGCAGATAGAAGAGCATGCGTAGATATTTTTTAGAAAAAACAAACACCACCTTGGTAATCATTGAATGTTGAGAAGCATAAAAACCGGACAGTTTATAAACTTTCACAACTTACTAAAAAATCACCGTGCTTGTGTTTTCCTTTTCAAAAGATTTAAACTTCTTTTATTTCTTTATTTTGTTTAAGCATTAGATATCCTCTGTGTATATGAAAGTATCAAGCTGGATGTTAGTGTCTAAACGTTTCTTCTTTATTTTACTTGGTGTTTCGTTTAAATCTTGGATCACCTCCCGTATATGAGAATATCAAACTGGTGGTTAAGAGTTAAAAATTTTCACCTTATTTTTATTTCTTCTTTTGTTTAAACATTGGAGTTTCTCTGCATATCGAAAGATCGACCCGATTGTTAATGTTTAAACATTCTGCCTTATTTTTGCACAAATCACAGTTGATGAAAGTTTAGAGGGATTACTTGAGTCATTGTATTACATGATGAGGGGATATGCTAAGATCGTGGGGTTCATAAGAACTTAGTGCAAACTAATATACCTTAACATATCAGTAAGCATTACGAATGGTTTTATTAGATTGATCTTAAGTTGACAACAATATCGAACATTCCATGTGAATTGTTTAAACTAAGTGTTTCATCACAATCAATGGTGCAACTGATATGTCTCAGTAAACTGATATGATCCTCCGGTATTTTTCTCACAAAAATATAAACTGTAAATTTTACATTTAGTTTGTTTAAATTTTTGTATTAAATATTAACAATCCAAAAAGATTTTCTTTCACAATCTTCCATGGAAACTTGTTAATGTTGAATGTGAGCCAGACCAATGACACTTTTGAGAAACCGTTTGTGTGTGGATACGTGTGATTGATCTTTAAAGTCAAATCTGAGAAATTGCAGTTTCACTTGAAGATGTTATCCAAGTAAGATCAAGACTTAACATCACAGATTTCTAGCTATGTCCAAGGGGAAGACTATGTATAAACTTTTGGTGTGTGGCCATAATTAGAAGTCTAAGTGCTAGAACGTATAAAGAGTCTTGAGTCTGTATGTATTCCGGACAAAGGTTTCGCTAAGTGTCATTAGGTTTGGATAAGTTTAGTGGTAATTAGTGAGTGTATAAATATATTAGATTGTTGTAGTGATCTAAACAAAATAGAAGCAACGGCCATGTATAGGAGATGATACGATGACATTACTACAACAACATGTAACAACAGGATTACATCATTCTTACACTCATCCAATTGAAGAAAGATTTCTATGCATGAATGATGTCATCACACAATTGGAGCGCATGGGATTGGCACGGATGACTCCTTCGTACGTAGGAGTCATAAGTTTGAAAGTCATGCACATATCAACTTCTATAAATAGCAAAGATCTCATTCGCATAAAGCACATCTTCACAACTTCAAGAACAATCTTCAAGAGAGCTATTATACGAATCGATTTGTGTTGAAACGTCCAGTTGTAATTCGTTTGTAATCGTTTGATAATAAAATGTAAACATTGATATTTACATAACGAACACTCCATTACGGTTTCGTTTGCGGATTCCGCACGTAAATAAATCAAAACGCAGAGCATTCGGAGTTCGTTATTGTCACACCCCGACCCGCAGCGGAAAAGGTGATCGGGGCATGATTGGGTTATCATCAAAGCTCATGACATTTATTATAACGTTTCATATTCATTAATACAATTTTAAAGGGAATTATACAATCATTATTACATCATGTCCTAACATCAATCTAGGCTTCATTGTTTTCTTCTAAGGCATTTCCTATGTTTTCCTTGCTTCATCCTGTTCACCTGTATCATGTGTAAAAAGGGTTTTTGGATCAACAAAAAGTTGGCGAGTGAATCCTATGGAAAACATTTGAACAAGTTTATTTAATTGATTATAAAATAAAGTGCACAACCACACATGAGTAAAAATAGATGTAAACTTATTCACCAATCAATTTAATATTAAATAATACACACATGAACAATAATGGATCGTTTTGAGGCACGCGTTGCTCAACTCGTCTCTCACGAGGAACTGATGGGCCTAATAAATGAATTGCATAAACTTGACAATATGAAATACGTATCTACAAACAATATAAACTAAATAATACACACACGAACAATAATGGATTTGTTTTGAGGCACGCGTTGCTCAACTCGTCTCACACGAGGAACTGAGGGCATAATGAATGAATTGCATATAAATTGACAATATGAAATACATAACTACAAACAATGTATACAATCTAAGTTTAGATCACAATATGGTATGGCACCAGTTTAAATAAACGAGTTAATTTCATGACACATGACACACCCCAAAACGTGTAATTAAAAAAGGGAGTTGTAAGATTCACTCACATTGGGTGCGTTCGGTTGATGATGATGAATACGCACGAAGTCGGATTTAACCACGAGTGAAACTAACCTAGATAATAACATAATGGTTTGGTAAATAATGGGATTTTATTAATCAATTTTAGTAGGATGATTGGATATATTTTTGTGAGTTTAAGGCTATTTTCTACCCTTAAAAATGTTATTTTTAAGTATTTTTAATTGATTTTTAAATAAAATAAATAAATGAAAATAATAAAAAAGTTGACTTTTTGTGACAGTTGACCGTTGACCGTTTACTTGTTGACCTGTTGACCGGTCAGGCTGTGAAATTGTTTGCGCCGGGTGAGGCTCGAACCCGAGACCTCTCGTTCGCGTGCACGCAGCTCTACCAACTGAGCTACGTGTCTAACCCGAAATATTTCTGTTTTTAATTATATTTATAAACTAATTTAAACTGAAAATCATTTATTCTTAAAAACGATTTTAATGTATCGAACCGGCGTCCTCCACAGGTCTCGAACCCGGGACCTGTGGTTTAGGTTAACACACAGTCCACCGCTGGACTGTGTGTTTAACTTGTTATATAATCTGATTTTTATTATACTTATATACAATTAAATAATTTCATTTCTGCCTTATTTAAAAAGTTTGATAATTGTCCGGATCGGTGCGGTAGTCCGGACTCGAACTCGTGACCTGTGCTTTAAATGCGCACACAGTCCACCACTGGACTGTGTGTCTATCTCGGTTATTATTCCAGTTTTTATTAAATTTAACATCTATGTGAAATGAATCCGGTTTAGTAAAAAAAGAACATTTTTATCAAGGTAAGCATGCGCGGGACAAGAATCGAACTCGGGACGTGAGCGTGTTTAATTTGCACACAGTCCACCGCTGGACTGTGTGTCTAACCCGAGTTATATCTTGATTTAAATTAAACTTATAGACAACAGAAAAACTTCGTGTTCTTCGTTGGATTTAACCAGAATCGGAAGTCCGACTGGTTCGAAGATTTAATCAAGTTCGTTAGTGTCTGGTGGTTAATTACATGCGAGATTAAATAAAAAGAATGAAGAATTAGGCGTAAGGTATACCGAACTGGACTCCTCTGTTTCTTCGGCGAAACTCCAGTGACTGCAGAAACTTCCGGCGACGTATGTCTTGCGGCAGAGAGTCTTCAACGAGCTTGAGATAAATGTGGGTGACTTCGGTATAAGCTCTGGGGGTTCAGTAAGGCTCAGAAGTGAAGGGCTCGGTTTTCCGGCGAGGTGCAGAACTTTTCCGGCGAGTGGAATTATGTCGGGTAAAGGTGTGATTGTGAGCGAAAAAGCTAGCAGAGGTTTGAGGAGGTATTTATAGGGCGGGACATCGATGAAGTTGGTCCAATTTCCATCTTGATTCGTCGGTCATTACGTTTTCCGGAGGTTATGACTTGCGTCGCGGGTTCAGGCGTCGGTTATAACCGATGTAGTAGTGAATATTTACGTTAAAACTGAAGAAACCGTCGAATCTTGGCGAGATAGTCGGGATTTCCGACGACTGCAAATAGGCGCGTCGGTTTTGAAATTTAGATTCATGTTATGAATTAATTGTTTCCATTTATTAACAAGAAACATAAGTGGCGCAGTGGTTGAAGGGTTGAGTGTTAAGTCTGTTTGAAATTGCTGGCTGACCCGGGTTCGAAACCCGGCAGCAGCTTTTTATTTTTATTTCATTATTTTTAACAGTTTTTCAAAAACAAATTATATATTCCAATATACTTATTAATTATGTATCGTTTAAAATTAATTTGGGCACTAAATAAGCAACGAAATTTTTTAACTGATTGTTCGGTTATTAAACGGAGCGGGTTTGGTAAATCCGTTTTTTTACGGATGTTACAGTATCCCCTGCTTTTTAGAAATTTCGTCCCGAAATTTAAGTAGTGACATATTTGCCTAAAAAGGATGGTGTTTAGTTTGATAGTTACATACTTAGAAAAAGAGTAAGAGTTTTAAGTTTTTGTTTGAGGCGGTAACGTCCCTTGTAAGGGTTAAGTACCCTGTTACAGGAATCGCTTTTTGTTGCCTATGGTAAAAATATTGATAAGCAGAGTTGATTCGCTAAATATGATATCATGCGTAAGAGTTTTGATATGTTTGGAAGGATATGGTTATATCCTAAAGCAAAACTTCTAATACTACAACCTACATGGAACTCCTCATAACCGTCTAACAATACCTCTGATCCTTTGACAATAATACTTATATATAGGAAGTACCAGCGGCGTATCCACCATATTCTTGTCAAATTTTCATTGGTTTTATCAGTAAGTTATGATTGATTCTATGATATGACTCTAGAACATAAATAAACACAACAACTAATGTACCAAGAAATTACTAAATCCTACATAGAACTTCTCATAACCGTCTGACAATGCCTCTGATCCTTTGACAAGAATACTTATATATAGGAAGTACCAGCGGCGTATCCACCATATTGTTGTCAAATTTTCATTGGTTTTATCAGTAATTTATGATTGGTCCTATGATATAACTCTAGAACATAAATAAACACAACAACTAATGTACCAAGAAATTACTAAATCCTACATAGAACTTCTCATAACCGTCTGACAATGCCTCTGATCCTTTGACAAGAATACTTATATATAGGAAGTACCAGTGGCGTATCCACCATATTCTTGTCAAATTTTCATTGGTTTTATCAGTAAGTTATGATTGGACCTATGATATAACTCTAGAACATAAATAACACAACAACCAATATTTGAATTCACATTCTGATAGCATATATGTTTGAATGGTGACAGTTCCTCTCTCGTTAGTTATGATGGAGAGGTTAGTTTATGTAGAAATAGAACACAATCCAATTTCTTTAAATGGCGAGATGATATGAATGTAACACAAATTTCAACCAAGACAATACTAAATCCTACATGGAACTTCTCATAACCGCCTGATAATGCCTCTGATCCTTTGGCAAGAATACTTATATATAGGAAGTACCAGCGACGTATCCACCATATTCTTGTCAAATTTTCGTTGGTTTTATCCGCAAGTTATGATTAGTTACCAAGAAACTACTAAATCCTACATAGAACTTCTCATAACCGCCTGACAATGCCTCTGATCCTTTGACAAGAATACTTATATATATGAAGTACCAGCGGCGTATCCACCATATTCTTGTCAAGTTTTCATTGACTTTATCCACAAGTTATGATTAGTTCTATGTGACTCTACAACAAACACAACAACCACAAGATACTGATAATGAAAAATGTCTGTGCGATCAAGGCTCAATCAAACGGAGCCGATCGTATTGCATGTACTGAAAATGAAAAATGTCTGTGCGATCAAGGCTCAATCAAACGGAGCCGATCGTATTGCATGTACTGAAAATAATAAACAATAATTACTCAAACAGTTTACACATGGAACCTCTCATAACCGCCAGATAATGCCTCCGATCCTTTGGCAAGAATACTTATATATAGGAAGTACCAGCGGCGTATCCACCATATTCTTGTCAAATTCCCATTGGCTTTATCCTTAAGTTATGATTGGTTCTATGTGATAAAGAAAAACATAAAACTAAACGATTGGAGTTGAATCTTGATTTCCGGTGAAGAGGACTAGTTGGGTGGTTTCGTTTGGGCCGACATTATCTTCGTCAGGATTGGCGTTGATGTTGAAAACTCTTCCTCTTGCTGGTGGCCTAGTGATTTGGTTTTCTTGATTTACTTGGTTAACTGGATTTGATTGAGCTTGAGCGTTTATGATGTTAACCAATCGAGGGCACGTGTTTCTATAGTGGGTAGGGTCGCCACAATTGAAACAAGCTCGAACATATGGGAACATGGGGTATTGAGGTTGATGATAGGTTTGGATCATGTTTTGAGTAGGGGGAGAGATTTGGTTTTGAGGGGTGCGGCAAACCTTGCTCATATGACCATAGCGTCCACAATTTGCACATAGTCGACAAGGTAAGGTAAGGGGATGGTGATAAAAACAGGTGTTACATCGAGGGTGAGGTCCAAGATATGGTTTCTTATTTGGGTAAGTTGAGTTGGGTGCCACTTGAGTGAATGGGATAGCTTGGATGGGTATGGCGTGTGAAATTGGTTGATTACGTTGGATAGTAGCGAAAAGTTGCCCGTCTCTTTTTCTCTTAGAAATGGGTTGAGAAGGGGATTCGGTTTGGGTGGAGTTTGAAGTTTCAGTCGGTGCTTTATCCTTCTTCTTCTCCTCCTTGAAGTCTTTGTTCCGGATTCGGTTCTCGGTGAGCTCTGTTGCTAGCTCCATTGCTGCTTCCAAAGTTGCAGGCGTGGTACTTATTACAGAGTCTTGAATCTTTGACGGAAGACCTCGAATGTAGTGCTCGATCAAACGGTAGAGGGGAGTGAACAAATTGGGAACCATTTGATGTAACTCGAGGAATCTTTTGTTGTATGTGGTGTGATCTCCTTCCTTTTGCTTCAACGAATAAAATTCATCTTCTAATTTCTTGATTTCGCTCCTTGGGCAAAATCGTCTGGTCATGATTTCCTTCAATTCATCCCAAGTTAAAGTCATAGCATCGTCAACGCCTCGTTTGGCCTTCTCTGTATTCCACCAAGTAAGTGCTATCCCATATAATCGACCGGTAGCATATCGCACTTTGCGATCATCGGGGCAATCGCAATTTAGAAAAGTGTTCTTCATTTCTTCAAACCAATGGAGGAGAGCGGTGACACCTTCATTCCCTTCATATTTTGGAGGGTCGCATGATTTGAAATGCTTGTAGGTGCATTTAGTGATATTTGGGGGAGGGTTGATAACGTGTTGATCTTCTTGATTGACAGGATTCGCGGTAAGTGCTTGTTGGACTTGGATTACAATGTTGGGTATTACGGCAGCCATTTGTTGAGCGATTAGGGAAGCCATGCGCTCGTGGGCTTTTCCTGCTCTCATCTTCCTACGGGCGAGGCTAGAAGACATCTACAAGGAATACGCATCATGAGTATGAGTTGGATGTTTTTTTGGGGATCATGGGTCGTGTTTAGGAATGAACATTCATAAAATAATTATAGAAAAATAAATCTACTACATCCATAGGATGTCTTGGGCTTTGCTCGTCATTAGGCCCTGCATGCCGCCATACTTCACCTTCGTAATCATGTGGGCCCCCATGAATACCGGGTTTTTCATATGGTTCGCATGTGTTAGCCTGGTTACGTACACTAAAACCCAGAGAAAATCGAGAAATATGTATATAACGTATGAGATTCGGAATGTGTCCAGGTGTAGACACGGTGACACCTCAAAGTGGGGTTAGTTCGAACGACGTTTGGTGTGGCATGCTTTGGCCTAATAGGTCCTTCGTACTCTCATCGTTAGTCCCCAGGTAGGCAAACTGGTCTGTTATATTGGATTTATACGAATGCCAACCTAGACAGGACGTTCCGACTACCGGTACTTGTACCCTTCCAGTTACTACATGCCCGTCGCAGAACTTACTTTGATGAGATTTGAAAATTGCAACAAAATATTTGAATAACAAAAGTATGAAGATGAATTGAATATATGAACATTGAAATATGTATGATGAATGTGTATGTAAGTATGTATGTTTGACTGTAAGTATAAACAAATATGAAACAAATAAATATCATAAGTTTGTATGTAACCACCTAAACAATTAAAATTTAGGCAAACTATAGTATAGGCTCTAAGGGTCTAATAACCTATCCTATATCCCTATAGTCATGGCTCTGATACCAATCTGTCACACCCCGACCCGCAGCGGAAAAGGTGATCGGGGCATGATTGGGTTATCATCAAAGCTCATCACATTTATTATAACGTTTCATATTCATTAATACAATTTTAAAGGGAATTATACAATCATTATTACATCATGTCCTAACGTCAATCTAGGTTTCATTGTTTTCTTCTAAGGCATTTCCTATGTTTTCCTTGCTTCATCCTGTTCACCTGTATCATGTGTAAAAAGGGTTTTTGGATCAACAAAAAGTTGGCGAGTGAATCCTATGGAAAACATTTGAACAAGTTTATTTAATTAATTATAAAATAAAGTGCACAACCACACATGAGTAAAAATAGATGTAAACTTATTCACCAATCAATTTAATATTAAATAATACACACATGAACAATAATGGATCGTTTTGAGGCACGCGTTGCTCAACTCGTCTCTCACGAGGAACTGATGGGCCTAATAAATGAATTGCATAAACTTGACAATATGAAATACGTATCTACTAACAATATAAACTAAATAATACACACACGAACAATAATGGATTTGTTTTGAGGCACGCGTTGCTCAACTCGTCTCACACGAGGAACTGATGGGCCTAATGAATGAATTGCATATAAATTGACAATATGAAATACATAACTACAAACAATGTATACAATCTAAGTTTAGATCACAATATGGTATGGCACCAGTTTAAATAAACGAGTTAATTTCGTGACACATGAGACACCCCAAAACGTGTAATTAAAAAAGGGAGTTGTAAGATTCACTCACATTGGGTGCGTTCGGTTGATGATGATGAATACGCACGAAGTCGGATTTAACCACGAGTGAAATTAACCTAGATAATAACATAATGGTTTGTTAAATAATGGGATTTTATTAATCAATTTTAGTAGGATGATTGGATATATTTTTGTTAGTTTAAGGTTATTTTCTAACCTTAAAAATGTTATTTTTAAGTATTTTTAATTGATTTTTAAATAAAATAAATAAATGAAAATAATAAAAAAAAGTTGACTTTTTGCGACAGTTGACCGTTGACCGTTGGCTTGTTGACCTGTTGACCGGTCAGGCTGTGAAATTGTTTGCGCCGGGTGAGGCTCGAACACGAGACCTCCCGTTCGCGTGCACGCAGCTCTACCAACTGAGCTACGTGTCTAACCCGAAATATTTATGTTTTTAATTATATTTATAAACTAATTGAGTTAAACTGAAAATCATTTATTCTTAAAAACGATTTTAATGTATCGAACCGGCGTCCTCCACAGGTCTCGAACCCGGAACCTGTGGTTTAGGTTAACACACAGTCCACCGCTGGACTGTGTGTTTAACTTGTTATATAATCTGATTTTTATTATACTTATATACAATTAAATAAATTTCATTTCTGCCTTATTTAAAAAGTTTGATAATTGTCCGGATCGGTGCGGTAGTCCGGACTCGAACTCGTGACCTGTGCTTTAAATGCGCACACAGTCCACCACTGGACTGTGTATCTCGGTTATTATTCCGGTTTTTTTTAAATTACATCTATGTGAAATGAATCCGGTTTAGTAAAAAAAAGAACATTTTTATCAAGGTAAGCATGCGCGGGACAAGAATCGAACTCGGGACGTGAGCGTGTTTAATTTGCACACAGTCCACCGCTGGACTGTGTGTCTAACCCGAGTTATATCTTGATTTAAATTAAACTTATAGACAACAGAAAAACTTCGTCTTCTTCGTTGGATTTAACCAGAATCGGAAGTCCGACTGGTTCGAAGATTTAATCAAGTTCGTTAGTGTCTGGTGGTTAATTACATGCGAGATTAAATAAAAAGAATGAAGAATTAGGCGTAAGGTATATCGAACTGGACTCCTCTGTTTCTCCGGCGAAACTCCGGTGACAGTAGAAACTTCCGGCGACGTATGTCTTGCGGCAGAGAGTCTTCAACGAGCTTGAGATAAATGTGGGTGACTTCGGTATAAGCTCTGGGGTTCAGTAAGGCTCAGAAGTGAAGGGCTCGGTTTTCCGGCGAGGTGCAGAACTTTTCCGGCGAGTGGAATTATGTCGGGTAAAGGTGTGATTGTGAGCGAAAAAGCTAGCAGAGGTTTGGGGAGGTATTTATAGGGCGGGACATCGATGAATTTGGTCCGATTTCCGTCTTGATTCGTCGGTCATTAAGTTTTCCGGTGGTTATGACTTGCGTCGCGGGTTCAGGCGTCGGTTATAACCGATGTAGTAGTGAATGTTTACGTTAAAACTGAAGAAACCGTCGAATCTTGGCGAGATAGTCGGGATTTCCGACGACTGCAAATAGGCGCGTCGGTTTTGAAATTTAGATTCATGTTATAAATTAATTGTTTCCATTTATTAACAAGAAACATAAGTGGCGCAGTGGTTGAAGGGTTGAGTGTTAAGTCTGTTTGAAATTGCTGGCTGACCCGGGTTCGAAACCCGGCAGCAGCTTTTTATTTTTATTTCATTATTTTTAACAGTTTTTCAAAAACAAATTATATATTCCAATATACTTATTAATTATGTATCGTTTAAAATTAATTTGGGCATTAAATAAGCAACGAATTTTTTAACTGATTTTTCGGTTATTAAACGGAGCGGGTTTGGTAAATCCGTTTTTTGACGGATGTTACAGTTATCAACAATATTGTTTTTTGATATTGTTGTCTACTTAAGCATCCAGTCTGATACCAGTTGTTAGGATTAGATTCCGCGGGTATAGATGGAAGTTTGGATAAGATAAAGCTAGTTCGGTAGAAATTTCCTAAGAATAATCAAAAGTAGAAAGATTCCATTAATACTGAAAGAACATACATCGTTGACAGGATGGAGAGAGCATCAGAAAATCTCTCCAGCCTTTCCTCCAAATCCCATAACTTATTAACTATGAACACATAACACCTATTTATAGACATGAGGTTTGGAGAGGAGGAGTCATCTGTGCGGATGAGTTCTCATCTATACGAATGAGCACTTGTCCCGAACATGTCATGTGCTCATATCTCATTCTCAGCTATACAATATTCAACGCACGCTCTATCTAGCCTATTCGTACAGTGGCGGACACACATAATATGAACTAACAACATTCAAATACTTGATATAGTATTTCATATTATTATAGGAATGGCTCTGAAACGAGCAAATATTGTACCTGAATTCGACAAAGCACATACAATAGCGCAACAATTACAGCCGTAATTCCTACAATTATTACGCAAGTTACTACTTACATTAACGCAGGTTTGCAAAATAACAGCTTAACCCTAACATTCCCTAACCAAACGCCAATCCCCCTCGATGGCCTTGTACTACCAAAGAATTTATGTCGTGTAAGCCGATGGACTTCCATGGAACATCAAGACCAGTGTTATTTGTCAAAAAGAAGGATGGAAGCTTTTGAATGTGCATCGATTACATGGAGCTAAATTAAGCTACCATCAAAAATAGGTATCCACTTCCTCGAATAGACGACCTGTTCGACCAACTCTAGGGAGCCAAGTATTTTCCAAAAATAAATCTCAGGTCAGGAGACCATCAAGTCAATATCCAGGAGGAAGACATTCCAAAGACAGTGTTCCGAACCCGATATGGGGATTATGAATTCTTAGTTATGCCTTTTGGGCTAACTAATGCATCAATCGTGTTTATGGATCTGATGATTCGGGTGTGTAATCTTTCTAGGATAAATTCGTTATCGTCTTTATGGATGATATCTTGATTTACTTGAAACTTTAAATAAGATAGTGAACTAACTGGGTAGAAGCTATATGCGAAGCTTATGACGGTAGAAGCTGTATGTGAAGCTTTTGAAGCGTAAGTTTTGGTTAAAGGAAGTATAATTCTTGGGTCATGTGGTGAACCACCATGGAATTCAAGTAAACCCCAGCAAAAGTGAAGCCATCTGGAACTAGCAAACCCCCATAATACCTACAGAAATTCGATAATTTCTAGGATTAACCGGTTATCATCAGCACTTTATTGAGAACATCTCTAGCATTGCACAATCTTTAACTCTCCTAACCCATAAAGAACAAGAGGCAACTCTTCAACTGCTAAAGCACAAGTTATGCAATGGTCCAATTCTCACTTTATTGCGACGCGTCCTGTAGAGGCTTGGGGTGTGTATTGATGCAACGGAACAAGGTTATTGTTCCCGACAGTTAAAGGTGCATGAAAAGAATCATACTACTTATGATTTGGAACTCAGAGCAGTAATAACACTTCAAGTGCAACATTTATACGAACCATAAAAGTTTGCAGCATATATTCGATTAATAGGTTCTAAATTTGAGTCCACAGAGATGGGTAGAGTTGCTAAACCATTATGATTGTGAGATTCGGTACCACCCGGGAAAAGCTAATGTAGTAGCTGATGCACTGAGCTGAAAGGAACGGGTTAAACCGTTGAGGGTATGAGCTCTTGGAATGATTGTACAGACTAGCCTCAAGAAGCAGATCCATGTAGCTCAAGAGGAAGCCTTTAATAAGGGCCAAGTGGAAAATGAAGACTTGCATGGAAATTAAAAGGATTTTAAAACGAAAGTAGATGGAGTACCGTATTTCAAAAATACAGTGTGGCTTCCTAATCTAGATGAGCTACAACAATTGATACTGGATGAGGCTCATAGATCGAAATATTCGACTCACGCTAATGTGGATAAAATGTACCACGATCTTAAGGAATTTTTTTGGTGGCCTTGTATGAAAAAGTATATCACGATATATGTAAGTTAGTGCCTAACATGTGGCAAAGTTAAAGACGAATATCAGAAACCCACAGGAATGCTACAACCTGAAATCCCATAGTGGAAATAGGAATAGATTACAACAGACTTTGTGATACATCTTCCTAGAACATCCCAACGACACGACGCAATTTTGGTAGTCGTGGATTGGTTAACCAAATGTGCGCATTTCATTCCAACTCACACCAACTATAAGATGGAAAAGTTGGTCAAAATTTACACTAATGGAATAGTAGCCAGATGTAACATCCATCACAATCAAAACTCTGAAATCCGACCCAGATTGTAAAACCGGACCCCTTTCAAATTGAATAAAAATAGGAATATTTATTATGATTATTATTTTAAAAATTAAAATTATCGTCACGCATCGTGTTTGATTAAAAACCAAACTAAAATGTAAATGTTAAAAAGGCAACTCGGTTAGTTCAGTTAGATTTACATAAGCAAAGCATTAACGAGGTCATATTGGCTAGTTAAATGGAGTTACAAGTTAAAGGGGGTTGGTTTTGTATTAATTGCAAATTTAAATAAGATAGTGAACTAACTAGGTTAGTTATTTGATTCAACCAGGTTAGGGTAAGTTAATCTTGTAAGGGAAAGTTTTTTAATTAAGTTAGTTTTAATTAATTGACATACAAGATCCATTAACTAAGTTAAGTTTAGAGTTAAATCAAGTTAGTCAAGTTAATAATGTGTAGGGCCTCAGTGGAAATTTATGAAAATGGTTAAACGGAAACTAAAGATAAACAGGTGTGGTGGGCCACGAACTCGGGTACCCCCAAACACTAAGCACCGGGTACCCCCAAACACTAAGCACGCATACAACCAATTGATCCATGTTGTTTTTGTGTTATAACATGAGTTTGTATTTCATTTAAATGCTAACTGAAGCCTAAGTCTCTTTTCTCTTCACTACGAAAGCTATATTAAATAAAAATAGATAGAAAGGTGTGGATGGCTAGACTCGAACCCTCGTCCTTCCTCTAAACAACCAACGGACTATAAGGCAAGTGTTTACCGTCCGTAAGGGACCCCCAGTTTTAGATTTTTGCTGGATCACCAAGCATTACCACCTATCTTCAATTCTTGACACCTACCACGAATTTTGCCACTTCTAATCTGATTAGGACACATGTTCGGACATTAAGCATAATCATAACACACTTGGCAACACCTCCTTGATCCAAGATTAGTATATATAAGCTAGAATTTTTTTAGTTACAAGCACACCATTCTTTTCTTTCTCACTTACACACTCTTGAAGCTTGCTTCTACGTTAAGGCATCCATGCCTTAGTTCTAATCCTTCTTCCAAACACAAGTAAGTGTTTCTCCTAGTCTATTTCATTTATTTGGCAAGTTATGAGCGAAAAGTCAAGCAAAATTGACTTTTACTTTGACTTTCCGTTCTGACTTTTTCGATCAAGCCAAAGTTCAAAATGAACTTTGCTATAAGATTGTAATGATGAAGGTGTTAATCCCATGCCATTACACCCTATGATCATCACGTTTAGTAGGCGAAATGACGAGTCAAATTTTAATGAAATAAAAGTAAAAAACGCATAAAATTACATTTTACAACGAATGAATTTTAGTATTGAAACTCAAAGTTTTGACACCAAATAAGTTGTTACAACATTATAAGGCATGTCTTAGCATGTCTACCTTGTCATTTCTAGTTTAGTGTTCATTCCTTAGTCGAAAGTCAAGCAGTTGACTTCTACTTTAACTTTCGAATCTGACCTGTTTGGTCAACTTTCGGACCTAATCAAGCCCAATTATATGACCATGGTAATATAGGGAATAACCCAATAAGGTTATAACTTATGGTTGTATTATTTGATGGCTTCAATGACGAGTCAACTATATATACTTTAAAAAGGTCAAAAAATGCCCCTTTTTACATAAAATGGTTTAAAACTTATATGATCTACATTTAAATTAGTATAAACTAGCCGTAACGGGTCAAAACACTTTCCAAATGGAATGTTAGATTTAACAAACCATGTTACATAAGATTCAATAGCAGCTCCTTCTATGCTTTCAATCCTGTTTTGTTCACAGCATCCTCTTCTAGCAAGGAATCGGAAGTAAGGCTTGACTTTCCCCATTCGTTGTCTTCAAGGCGTTGGAGGGGAATGACTAATGGTTCTCCGCCTTTTAACCCTTGGTAGGGGAGAAGGTACGAACTTCACGTCTCTAATGGAACGAACGAAGTGAAACGAAGTTCCGCAAGACACTTAAACAAAAGGTATTGCTTAAGGCAAGGAAAGCGCCAAATTGGACTGCCTTCTTTGTAGACTTCTTCTATCCTGACCTGCTCTGAGCTTCCTGGAAATGGGTATTAAATAAAGGACATAGTCGGATAGGTAAAACTCTTTTTCGAGTGAAAGGCCTTATGTTATAAGGGTAAACCTCCTAACCAGGATACTAAGTGCCAAACTATCCTCTATAACTTGCTCATATCGTTATAAACCACATTCTATTCACTCTTCCATCAAATCCGTAATATACGCTTTTAATAAACTTTGGACGAAATCTTCTTGTTTGGACAGATTCTATGTTATTACTTTAACCAAGAATAGCTTGGTGAAAACTTACCCAAACAATGTAAACTCTGACATTTTGATTAAGTTCATTGAAATACGATTTCAATGATGTATGATGTAAATGCAAACACCTCTGTTTGGACCCTCAAATGTCTAAAACCAAACAAAAGGTCAAAACTGGACAATTTGTAAAGATTTATAGTTTTGACCATTTTCTGAGTTACATATAGAAAAATTTTCTAATGAAAGTTGTAGACCACACTTTCATTTAATGAACTGGAAGTTTGTATAATTTTTGTACAATGTTTTCTATTTTTAAACGTATTTTACAAAGGCGACACAGAATGCTGTCAAAACTCTTATCTTATAAAACGTCTAAACTTCTTCAAAGTTATGATGTTTCCATAACCCACACTCATCCATAAACATTATCACAATAGAACCTTGATGCATATATCCTTAGTTCTAGGAAACACTTGAGCTTTGCGAGCATGATTAAGTACAACATTGGCAATCCAAGTGACTACATAGTCCCCACTTATACGTTTTCAAATGTTTTAGGGTGATTTATATGTGCCTAATGTATTCGTAGTTTTCAAAAGTACAAACATGATTTATATATACAATATTCTTTCAATTTGTGTGAAACTTGGTGGTGCATCCTTCATAACAAGGGTACGTTCATTAACTTTGGCCAACCCGACCGATAGTATGTTAAGTTACCATAGAATAGACAATCTCGTTTCCAAATTTCATGAGGTTTATCGGGAAGTTTGGGGAATGATAGAAACTGTGCATTTGACAAACCCTTTGGAGGTTTGTCCGACGAGTCAACATAGGCTTGAATGTATTCACCATAACTACACTTGTTTACATAAAACAAAACTATTGTTTTTAAACATGACGATTTATTTACACAAAATGATTGGTTTAAAAACATGATGATTGGTTTTTATAAACATGACGATTGGTTTATACTTATCATGATGATGGGTTTATACATAACATGACGATCGGTTTTCTAGAATAAATATAAACCATACAATTTATGAGAAAACATTTTGGGTTCTTACACGATTTACAAAGAAACATTTTTGTCGACTTTCATGGCTATAAGGTTTACTCTAAAATACCGACTTGCATAGTTGGTAAAACATATTGCAATACCAAACATATTTGTAACAATATTGGTTATAAGGTTATCACTCATCGACTCTCGTAGTCGGACGAGGTATTACAATATGAATTCATAGCCATGAACTTGACCACAAAACTTATGTTACTCACCAACATTCATTGTTGATCATTATTTTCACATATCTTTTAAGTACAAATGTTTGATGTTAATGCAAGCTTGCTACATATAGGAATGGACTCGGGCCTTAGTTGTTTTAAAATAAAGAACAATTGCTTGTATTTGTTTATGTTTCTAAAGACAAATGTAATACATTAATTCAATAAGACATAAACTTTAGTCCCATGTGTTGTGAACAATTTGTAACGTGACTCACGACGATTCCACCGCGGATTGTTTTACGCGGTCGGGTGTTACAGCTCTTTAAATGTCAGCTTGCAAATGTTTTTAGAAAAGCATTAGATACATCTACTTTTTAAAGCTTTATTTCCATAATAGGGATGCTAAAAATGGACTAAAGTTAATATTTGGTTTAAAAATATAAACATTAACATGTTGTTTAGAAAATATCAAGATTGAAAAATTAACAACATAAAAACATTCACATGTTGTTTAAATATCCTTACAATAAAAAAACATTGTTCATACGCTCATAACCATTGTTTAAGAAGTCCTAAAGTATGTTTGACCAAAGTTTACCTCAATTCATAAGTAACCTCTATTGTTCTATCCCTGATTCAATCATCTGTTGATTAGTCAACAAATATGTCATCCACTCTCCTCCATCTTAAACATCTATTAAGATCCAACAAAGGCTTCCAACTTCAAAACAAAAGATTACTATGTGGGAAGAACTTTTATAAACAGACCTTTGTTACATATCAACAGACGCATGCCACATCAGTTCTCAAAAAAGACTTTTAGCCATGTCAGCATCACCTTTTTCATCCTAAAAACCCGAGCTCGTCAGCCCTTTCATTTACAATTCTCAAAATTCATAAATTCATCAGTTCAAACATCCTTCTTCTAAATCTTAAATCTTTGCTCATGGATCTTAATCTCAAATCACCAGACAACTACCTTCCATATCTCGTCATTGACCAAAGTCTACCACATTGCACAAGTCACCTCTATTGTTTTATCCACTAATTCAATCATTTGTTGATTAGTCAACAAATATGTCATCCACTGTCTTCCATCTTAAACCTCTGTTAAGATCCAACAGAGGTTTCCTACTTCAAAATAGACGATTACTATGTGGGATAAACTTTTATAAATAGACCTTTGTTACGTATCAACAGGCGCATGCCATGTCAGTTCTCGAAACAGACTTTTGGCCATGTCAGCATCACTTTTTCATCCTATAAACCCTAGCTCATCAGCACTTTCATTTACCATTCTCTAAATTCATAAATTAATCAGTTCAAACATCCTTCTTCTGAATCTTAAATCTTTGCTCATGGATCTTAATCTCAAATCACCACACAACTACCTTTCATATCTCGTTAAACTTGACACCAACCCTGAGCTTCACTCTATCATTGACATTACAAATGATCAAGAAATCCGACAGAGCTTCGCCATCTCAGTTGCAAAAGTTCTACCCACTAACACCTCACACTAGCTATATATAGACATGCTACCTCCGTGCGAGGGTAGTTTATCTTCGCACGAAGGTAATTTACCTTCGTGCGAAGTTAAACTAAAAAAAACGTAAATCTAACATTTTTGCCCTATTACAAAATACAGACACAAGCCTAAGACTTAGGCAATAAACATTATGCACCAACAAACTCCCCCTTGGATGTTGCCATAGTCTTGGTCTATCTTCAAAATCTTCAAATATTTGACTTTAACGCCCAAAGAAATTCTTGCACGGCTTCCTACACTCATCAGACAATATTGGCGTTTGATCAGTCGTAGGAGCCCACTTCATGAACTGAAATCTTCGTAATCGAGCTTCTTTAGATTTTTCTTCGATCTTCTCCAATCTTCGTTCCTCTTTCATAACCATGTTGATTCCCAAATTTTTCCTGAATTAATACCATGCGCATAGCAAACATTAATCACGCCCTGGTATTGCATCGCTTGTGTTTTCTCCTTCACATCATAACATATTTTGTTGAAGTATAAGCATTTGATATCATCTTTCGAACAGTTAACTAGACACATCTGGTCTAGTATACGAATAGTTCTCCATAATCCCCATATCCTCTTTCATTCGATCATCTCTAGATTCAAATCTTTAGTAATATCCCATGTGTCATCAGGTTTCAAAACAATAACAACTTCACTTGTTTCGGAATCCACTAGCCACCACTGAAAGTATTCATGGAAATCATGTTTGATATTCATCAACGACATTTTTTCATCACACATTGCTGTTTTATCACAAGCGTGACATCTTTCTCTTTAGTAAATTTGTCAATCTTTATCTTTTTCTTTGGAATCAACGGTTTCCACTTGTTAAAACCACGAGCTGCTTCGTATTTGATTAACTTCCATAATCTCTAATAATAAACTTCATTTGGAAGTTAATACTCTTCGTCTGTACAAGCTCTTCGATATCGCAGTATGGCAATGTCTTCAAATCATTCAAATATCTGAAGTATTTAACACCATATTCCCTTTTGATCGCATAGACATCCAAATCATGAATCTATCCCCAGCTCAAAATATCACCAAAATATTTATCTTTGTCGCTTGTTAAGAATGCTAATAGTCGTCTGAACTTCCTTTCTTTTGGTAGCTCTTTAAGCCACGTCTTTTTAGCCTCAGCGATTTCTTCTTTGGATAGACGTTTCGGAATACTTCCCTCTGCAACTGTCTCTTCAATCCTTCTTTTTAACAAATCATCATTTTCTTCATTGAATAACTCTGCAAAAGTTGGAAAGTTATAAGTTCCTTCACCAGAATACTTTTGATCGCTTCATCATCATCCGATGCATCTTCAATAATCACCCTATCATACGTATCAACATCTGGTATATGTTTGTAAACATAATTATTTGGCTCGAATGCATTGATGTTATTCAGTTCCTCTTCAAAGTCAAATTCTAATGATTCTTCATCAACCCCAAGCATAATAGCAATTTCTTCCTTTATATAATTATGCACAAACTCGCCTTCCTCAACATTATATTCCAAATACAAAATTCGGGGCTTATAACAATCAGGAACAAATGGAGTAGCTGTCAGGATTCCTGACTGTTCTTCATCATGAGTTTGCTCTTTCTGCTCCCCCTAGCATTGTGTATCATCTTATTGGTTAGCAGAATCATTCAGATAAGCATCGTAATCAAAAAATTCATTAATCTTTGTTGTTTCAACGATCAACCCTGTTCCACCTTGCGTATTATCGTCATCGTCGGCTTTGTCATCATCATCTTTATTATCTTTTGTACCGACATCTTTATCTTGTTCATCATCCTCCTCGTCGTCATCAAATTCATCTAACTTTACATCTATCTCAACATACATTCTCCTACATTCTGCAATCTTTTCTATCATAGAATTATCATAAACATCCACCGGTCCTCCAACAAGTACAAAATTAACCGGTTCAGGATCAACATCTATGTCAACTTCTTCCTCATTCTCAACACTAGCAGCAGTAATTTCTGGCACAGACTCAGCTTCTGGTGTAGATTGTTCTATCACAGGAACCTCATCAATTTTCTCTTTCCCCTTGCCTAAAGCTTTAGCATCTTCCTCTGCCTTCTTAGCCCGCTCAGCTGCTTTTTGCCTTGCTTCTTAACTTCTAAACAATCAAATTCAGCATCAAAGTCTATCCCCAACCTGCTAGCCAATACCTGCTAAAATAAACCAAATCTTCGATTATTCCGAGCACGTTCATCTTCAAAATCATTTACTACTCGTCTCAGTCTGTCATTATCAGTTACAAGACTTTCGATCATTGCTTTCATATATTCTCAATCATTTTCAAGAAATTTCACTCTGCCTTCCAATAGTTCTTTATTATCTTCCAAGGCTTTGATCTTACTTTCCAGTTCTTTTATTTTGGAGTCACTGAACATGTCTGCATCGAAATTTTCGTCAAAACCCTTCTGTAAATGGAATCTCCCCAAACTCTGTTGGAAATCTATCTGACAATGATTGTCTCGGAGCTGATTTAGATGTTGATCGTGATTTAGGTGTTGGTTGTTTGGGTGTTGTTTGAGTTTGTGGGGATGTTTGATGTTATGGAGATATAGGTTGTGGTGGAGTTTGATGAGAGGGTGTGATATGTTGTGGTGATGGTTGTGGTAGTGGCGATGGTGGTTGTTGTGGTGAAGAAATGTGAATATGTGATGTATGTGGTTGTTCAACACTTTCAACCTCTGCTGCCTTTCTCCTCCTGTATTTCCTTCTGGCTTTCTTTACTGCGGGAGACCTAGTAGTCTTTTTCTGTACATCAGGCTTACTTTAGCTCTTTGTGCCTTCTTAATTGGCCTCTCAACAACCTCTTCTGATTCAGGATCTGACGGTACATAAAGCTCATCAACATCACCAACAACTTTCTTTTTCTTTGCTGTGCCAGTCTTTCAACTTTCTCTAGTTCTTTAATCTTTCTGTCGAACGAATCATCAGAAGCTTCATCATTATCACCACCTGCACCTTCCTTTTCTCTATCTGAAGAAGCAGAAAATACCTCGTCCTCAACATTCACATCGACTTCAACATGTTGATCAATATTTTGCTCAATCTCTACTTCCTCATTAGTAGTTTCATCTTTGAGGATTGTTACTCCCTTTTTCTTTTCTGAGCTTTAACTTTTGGAGTACTCTGTTTCTTAGCACCTTATTTCTCATACCACATACCTCTCTTAGGCTCATAACCATCCATCTGAGCAGCCTCATCATCAGAACCACTGCCTTCATTTCTCTATTTATCCTTCGGAGGTGCTTTGTATCTCTTGTCTTTAAATCTTCCAAATAACTTTCTAGCCACTGGCTTTGTAGTCTGCTTTAGATATTGATTCGATCTTACCAAAGATAACCCTGTCATATGATCCAAAGGCAGCAAATCATTCTTTTTTTGACTAAGTTGGGAAATTGGTCATCCAACATCATCTGCACGAATCTGGGGTATTGCAAAAACTTTTCTTTATCAGTGTTCAACTTCGTTTGCTCGAATATCATCTTGGTGAAGTTGTAAGGTTTGTTCAGCGCAAGTGCAGCAATCATGCACATTTGATAATCAACTGTAGCATCACCTCCCTCTTTCCCGTGGCTTAATGAAGATATCACTGAATGTACGAAAAACTTGTAAGGCCTTCTGAGATAAGCTTCATTGAACTGATTGTTGACATGCCCCTTATAGCCCATTCTTTAGAAGCATCCTTTGCACATACATTCAGTATACATCATTGGATCTTCGTCTTTATCTTTAAAATCGAACACTCTGCGAATCAAGGCTTCAGTAATGTACACCTCTTTATCTTTATTACCAATCCGCACAAAAGATCGTATAGCTTTCTTCTCTTGTACAAACTTTGCATGCTCCCAAAACCTCTCTATGTGTGAGCGATAGGCCTTGTGAGGGTCTGTAAGCGCGTTAACAATCGGTAACTCACTCATAAGCTTCAAGATTGACTTGAAATGAGCAATTTCTAGAATACTCTCATCACGAACACAACAGATGTTGTGTTTCTTGTCGAAGTCCGATTTCTTTTCCTGCACAAACACGAAAACACTTAAAACTTTTTTCTGAAAAGTATCTTTTACCTTCGTGCGAAGGTAACTAGTGTGAAGTGGACCTTTACCTTCGTGCGAAGGTAAATAATCAAAATACATATTTTTCACTTTATCTTCGTGCGAAGATTTACCTACGTGCGAAGGTAACCTTATACACACTTGATAATTTTTCCTCTATTTTCATGAAATTGATGTTACTAAAACAACCAAAAAGTGCCGACTAACAAGATGATATGTTCAATTTTAACTTTGGCCCATTAGATTGTCCTAGATCTACGTTTTTATGTTTGTTTTACCAAAAACTTCAATTTAAGGTTCAGTTTGAGTTCAATTTGGTCCAAACTACCTTAGGCGTTGTTAGTTGTGTGCCAATCAACCACTACAAGGCAACAATCGGACAACACTTCGTCGTTTGCAAGAATTTTTATCTTCGCTCAGAGCATATGTACAGTGAACATATGTATTATCATCGTGCGAAGATAATATATATAGTCATGCTATCTTCGTGCGAAGATAACTTCTTTGAGCGAAGGTAAAACTGTTTTTAACATTCTGTCCATTTTAACCAGTTTTAACGACCCACTCAGTTGACCAAGTCCAAGTTAATGACCCCGGTTAACTGATTTATCTACCAAATCCAAGTTAATAACCTTGGTTGAACACTTTGTGATCAAACTGATGTTTTAGGTACTGTAAGTTTCAAGTTAATGTACTTTTGATCTTTTCAAAGTATTTTATCAATACAAATAAGCTCCCAACTCGTTGTCTCCCGGAATTCCTAGCATTCGGCATATCTAGATTTTAAAGATCCGCTTTCCATCATCAGTAGTCAAAACTAATATAGAAATAAAATATTTTTGGTTTTTCCAAAGTTTATGCTAAAACACACTGAAAATATTTTTGGGCTTTTCTAAAATAAGATGTAATAAACTATGTACAAACAAATTTACATACATATTTTTGTGAGTTTGTGTTAGAGAATCATATTAGTTTAACAGACATATCACTAGTACCATTGAACTTTATAAGACTTTAAGTCCTAAACAAATTCACTAGATTGTCAGTATACTTGTCCACATAAACCTCTACACATTTCTCAGTTGATCCGAGGTACATTTAGGTAATTTTAGGAACTTGACTTAACTGTGTTTCCCACCTCAGAATATACTCCCGTATCAAGATTCCCTGGATTTCATCTTACAAGTGAATATATCTAACTGATATCTGAATCTGGGTAATGCGAGACTGTGAGAGCTCAGGTTAGTACCACCATACCAACAAAGAGATGAAGGCTCATCTTGAAAGTAGTGTTCCAATTTGGAATCTTTTACTTCAATTGTTGGATCTTTCGATACTTACAATATGCTGCAGTTTTTGGGTTTTAAAAGCAAAAGTATTCTAGAAGTTCTAGTCGATTGCCGACGCAAAATCATAAGAACTTGTATGATACCCCAGATATCAATTATATATAAAGACCTAGTATCTCAGAATCCGGCAATCTCTCAAATGAAATTTCGGTGTACTAAGACCATATATCCGAGAGATGTTAAGCCACTAATAAATAAGTTTTTTTCTGTTAAGTTTTTATCTCAGAAACAATCTACTGAATGTACAAAGCCTACTGGCACATCCTTAGTGAGACATGTTTAAACTTTTTAACACTAAAAATTTTTAGCATACCGTGATAGACCACTGATGTACTATCATTTCCTCTTTTCACACGAAAACTCTTTTTTGTCTTTTTCATGTTTTTGTACATTTTTCATTTTTTAATGTTTTTGTATATTTTCTACAACCTTTCTCCACCTAAAATCAAAAACATATTTTTGGATTTTTGTTTTTAAAGAAAGAAATTCTAAAAAAACTATATAAAATGTGACACATCGATGAGGATCACGAAAACTCATCATCTGATCCGTATTCAACCTCTAATTCCCCATCTGATGTTAGATTTTTCATACCATTACTTCTTAAAAGATATTTAAATCTAGTTCGATCAAATGGTTTGGTATAAAAATCTGCCTTTTGTTCATCAGTGTGGATCTTTTCTATTCGAATCAATTTTTTCTCATGGCAATCACGGATAAAGTGATGTCAAATTTAAATATGTTTAGTTTTAGATTGATGAACCGGTTTTTTAGTTATATCGATGGCAGCCTTGTTATCTACATATATGGGCGTATCGAAATTGCAATCCAAAGTCTCTCATCTGTTGTTGTATCCACAAAATTTGGGAACAACAACTAGAAGCCGAAACATATTCAGCCTCGCAAGTAGAGAGAGCGACCGTGGTTTGCTTCTTGCATTGCCACGTTACTATGCGTGTTCCAAAGAACTGGCAACCAGTCATTGTAGATTTGGCATTAAGTTTGCAGCATCTGAAATCTGACTCTAAATATCTTGCGAGGTCAAAGTTGTCATTTCGCGGATACCACAAGCCGGTGCTTGGGCAACCTTTCAAATATCTAAAAATCCGTTTGACTATCATCAGGTGTGACACTCGAGGACTCGATTGATATCGGGCGCAAAGGCATATTGGATACATGATGTCTAGTCTTGATGCTGTAAGATACATCAGTGATCCAATCATCGATCGATATAAGGTTTCATTTATCCTGACTCCATGTTCGTCTGGACAGATGCCATGATTAATTGCCAATGGGGTAGATAATGGTGAAGTTCCCGACATTTTGAATTTCTCCAAGATATCATGAACGTACTTTGTTTGATGGATGAAGATACCATCATGCAACTGATCAACCTGCAGCCCCAAGAAGAACTTCATCTCTCCCATTGAACTCATTTCAAATTTCTTTTTCATGACTTCTTCAAATTCTTTACAAAGTGCATCATTCGTAGAGCCAAAGATGATGCCATCCACATAGTTTTGTATGATAAGCAAATGTCCTTTCACTTCCGGTGTGAAGAGTGTGCTATCAACAATGCTTAGGATCGTTTTGTCCAATAACAAAGGTCCTAATTTGAGTATCTAGTCCATACGCGTGGAATTCATACGAATTATGCCAATTAACAATATTATTTCATCAATTAACTAATTTCATTCAATGTTTAATAGTTACAAATGATCAGGAAATCCGACACAGCTTCGCCATCTCAGTCGCAAAAGTTCTACTCACTAACACCTCACACTAGCTATATATAGACATGCTATCTTCGTGTGTTTAAATACAAATAACGTAAATCTAACATTTTCGCCCTGTTACAAAACAAAGACACAGCCCTAAGATGTAGGCAATAGACATATGCACCAACACATTAATACTCTACGAGAATTCAGGGTGAATTTTGATGTCCTATACAGGGTTTAAAATCCCTTCACCATCATTTCTAAAATCAATAGAGTTAAGGTCCAGATAAACCATCAATTGTTATCTACTACGTTTGACCTAAAAGATAAATTAGGTATGGACTCTTTCCATAAAAAGGATTTTCATATCGAATTCATAAAAAAAGGTATAATGCACAAATGGTGGGAGCCACAAATTTTGAACCAAATTTCCAACCAGCTATGAAATTTATTTTTCATACCCTTTTGATATGTTTATCAGCAAAAACCACTTCCTTCAAAGAAATTCCAATAAAACCTCAGTACTTGGGATATGCTATTTTATAAACACCAACTATAAGCTATCCCTAACTCTATTTATGGACTTGGTAGGAAATGTGAAAGCCAAAAGTAAGGTTCTGCCAAAGCCTTTCTCATGTATCCAAGGCTTCTTAGCTTCTATCTTAAAAAGATTTTGGCTAAAAATCTTTTCCAACAGGGTGAAGCCCTTCATATGAAAAGCCTTTCTAATGAAACCTTCACTCACATGATGAAGATTAAAGGTAAAGAAAATGCAGAAGAAGAAATGTTTCAAAAATTAAAGTAACATCTGTTGTGTCAACAATTGTTACTATGCCAACTACTCTTGGTTATGACATTTGTACATTTTAAGTCATTGAACAATTCCAGAACATTTTCCTATTTAATAAAATCTTGTGTTTTATTTGCGAGAATGTATATTTATCAACATTATGCAATCCCGGACATTTTTATTCAATAAAATCTTGCATTTCATTGGTAAGAATGCAAAAATGTCAATCATTGCACATTTTCGGTCATTTTATTGGTATAATCGAACGAACCAACATCCACGATATTTCAGGGCAAAATCTAAGTTACACATGCCTTAACGCCTATATATAACTTAATATTAGGTTAAGAGGGGTTAAAAATGACAAAACGCGACAATACAAGTCCAGCGGCTAAAATTGTCAACAAAGAAAGTTTGCTTCATCACCAAGTTTGGCCACCTATCTCCAATTTTTGACAGCTTGCACTCATTTTGCCACACATAATTTGGTGTTAACACATGTTAGGACACTAATCCACACTTGGTAACACTTGTCATCACCTCCTTGATCCTAAAACACTATAAATACCCTTTGATTCATCCATTTTTTTCACACCACTTCAAAACACTTCAAAGCAAAGTGTGAAGTTCTTCTTTCTATCCTTCTTGGAGCTCGTTTTTAGCCTTTGAAAGCCTCCTATCTTGAGTTCTGAAAGTGTTCTTCAACACAAGTAAGTACTCTTCCTAGTTCTTTCATTATTTTAGCTATTTTGAGCTAAGAGTCAAATAGTTTGGCTTCCTGTTTGACTTTCGGTTCTGACCATTTTACGATGAAAACGTTTTTGGGTATTAAAACTTAGGGTCTTAACACCAAATCAGTTTTATAACATTATTAGACATGTTCAAACATGTCTAACTAGTCATTTCTAATAAGTGCTTATTTCTTAGTCGTAAGTCGAGCGGGTTTACTGCCACTTTGACTTTCGAATCTGACCTGTTTGGTCAATTTTTGGATTTTACCAAGTGCGTTATTATGACCATAGTAATTTAGGGAATAATCCTCTGAGGTTATACCTTATAGTCAGATAGTTTGGTTAGTTATATGATGAGTCGATTTTATGTACTTTTAAAATGCCGAAAACACCCTTTTGGCGCATAAAATGGTTTTAAACATGTAAGACCATAGTTTTGACATCTAAACTGATATTATAACATAATCGAACTTGTTTTGACATATAAGACTCATCATAGGACTTATTTAACCATCCAAACCCATAGTTACGCTTGCGACCCGTTAAAGTGGCGTAAACCATTTTAACAAGTCGTAACAGGTCAAAGCACTTTCTAAATCAGAATGTAAGGTATTATAGACCATATCATACGAGTCCCAACACTCGTTTGGTTTATAAGACCTCATTCAATCCAATCCTCCCATTAAAGTCTCGACACGCTAACATAGTATTCTGATACATTAGGACACACTTGAACTCTTCAATCCTTGAGCTTTGTTTGATCATTTGAACAAGACATTTACGTTATCCCAAGTGAGTACATAGCCCCCTCTTTTTCGTTTTCAAATATTTTGGGGTGATTCATATGTGCCTATCACTAATTTCTTGTTTTCATGACATTATACATGTTTTACTTATCTAGTATATATAGTACATGATTTTCAAAGACATTTTTGCTTGGTATATTGACTTAGTCTGCCAAGTACATGATTACAAAACATTTTAATGACATGCTTACATTGTTCAAGACATATTGGTGCATTGAATATACAATGATACATTCATTAACATTGATGACGCCGGCCGGTAGTATTTAATGGTACCATAGGATTGACAATCTCGTTCCCGTTTCCAAGGTTTGTTTGGAAGTGACTTTAGGGAATGACGGAATCCGATGAACATTTGATAAATCTATCTTTATAAGGGTTTATCCGACAGTCAATAAGTCTTGAATGTAACAATCTATATATATGTGTGTCTATACAATAAAGGCAATTGATTTATAAGACATGAGTTTTTGTTTAAAGAAGACCTTTGTTTATTCAAACACCTGTTTTATACAAGACAATTTGAACAAGACAAGACATTTTGGTTATTATATATAAGACATTTATTTTGTGGTTTAAACAAGACATTTGTTTGCCATACAAGACATTGGTTTATACATGGACAATTGTTTATAAAAGACATTTGGTTAATACATGGCATTGGTTTATACATAAAATTGGTTTAAACAAGTCATCTCAATTGTTGGCTGATGGTAAGTGATTTAAAAGACGAGACGTGTATAATATGATAAAAGCATGGTGGATACACTGCTGGTACTTCCTATATATAAGTGCTTTCTTATATTACATAATGTAGCGTTATCTAAACGACCTCAAACAAAATACAAGATATGACATATTTTATACAAGGCATGAGTTATTTTGGTTATTAAGTTAACCATGCGTCATTTCTTTAAATCATTTGATTTTCATATGATTTCACAACAGAAACATTTTTGTAAAGGATCATGGCTACTTTTGTAATAGTTGAACATTTCTTTTAACTTTCAAAGCCATGAATCTTCATCATAAAACCTATGTTACTCACAGGAATTTTATGCTGACGTTTTATGTTCACATATGTTTCAGGAGCTAATGCTTGACTTTGAGCATGCTTCACATAGAGTGGACTTGGGACTTAGTGACTTCAAAATTTGCAAGACAATTGTTATGTTTTTTTATTTCATTATCCCAAGACAATGTAAACAATTAAATTCAATAATACAAAACTTTATGTACCATGTGTTGTGAAACAATAGTTCTGTGACATGACTCTCTGACGTTTCTGCCGTAGTTTGTTGTTTTATGTGGTCGGGGTGTTACAGAAAGATTGGTATTAGAGCTCATGGTTATAGGAAATTAGGTTATTAGTAATACTTTGACCTAGACTATAACCTTCCTAGGTCCCTAACATAAGTTATCTTGTGTTTAGATCCTAAAACAATACCATCACCTATCCTTAGGTGATTACCAAAAAAAATTCACAAGTGACAAATTCGTTTTGAAAATTAATCATCTATCCTTAGATGATTTGATTTTAGGCTTCATGCCTTCAAAGTTTTCAAAATCTCATCAAAGTTTGGGTTTTAATAATGTAAACACATGCAATCTGTAAGGGTGGATGCATGTACCCTAAGTTTTCTATCTAAGGCTAGAGTGTCGTACAAATCCGCATTATCGGACTAGTCACTCTTACCTGGGAACTCTTGGGGGTGTCCACTTATAGGCTAAAGCATGTCTTCGCGATACACTATAAAGACCCATTTACTTTGATTAGTCACTATGTGTCGTTTGTTTGTTTTTAGGTAACGAACAGATGATCACAATCCTTATGTTTCGTCGATATTTTAACGTTTTCTTGACTATCCAATATCAATATCACCGTTTTCTCTCATATTTCCTTCTCTTTTAGAATGCCTCCTTGTCGAAATGTTGCTCAGGACGCCGATATGGCGGCAATGATAGATCAGCAGATAGTTGCTGTGCTACCAAATCTTGTGACTCAGTTAAACCAAGCCAACAATAACAACAACAATGCACCTGTTTCGTGCAACTTTAAACGATTCAATTCGGCTAAACCGCTCAAGTTTATTGGTTCTAAGGGAGCTACTGGGCTCCTACAGTGGTTTGAGAGTCTTAAGAGCACATTCTGTCATGTTCAATGTTCGAATGAGCGCAAAGTAGAATTTGCTTCAAGTGTATTCCAAAGAGGGCGCTCACGTGATGGAACGGAATGGTGAGAGATAGGGGTGCTGATGTTGCAATGGCTCAGACGTGGGAAGAGCTTCGAGCTCTTATGATGAAGGAATTATGCCCACGCCACGAGCAAAGAGCACTTGAGAATGAATTCAACGACCTGAAACAGGATAGTGGAGAACATCGTGCCTACACTGACCGTTATGAGCAGCTACGTTTGTTATGTCCTACTATGGTCACACCCTTGGATAAGGTTATTGAAAAGTACATTGATGGCCTTCCTGACCCAGTTCAGGACATATTCACTGGTAGCAACCCTGCTACAGACAGGCTATCGAGTTGGCTGCAACCCTGACTGACTCGCAAGTCAAGAAGGGTAAACTTTTTCACAAAGGCAACAAGATGCAATCTACCAATACTGCACAAGGGAAACAAAAGGGAAACAAGGCCGAAACCTCCAAGAAGTCTAGGAAGCGTAAAGCTTCTAAGAATTTCGCTGTTGTTGCACAACCCAACCAAGCTGCTCCCAATCAACCAGCACATCTTCCACTAGGAGACAATATGCCGGTACTGCACCTCTGTGCAACAAGTGTGATAGTCATCACCAACCCCATCTATCGTGTCGTCATTGTACCAATTGTGGACGATCTGGCCATCTGGCCAACACTTGTCATTTTGCTCCTGCCCTGAATCAAGTGGTTTAAATCTTGTTCAACCACAAGCCAATCCTACACGACCCCACTACCCACCTGGAACCTTCTACAATTGTGGTGATCTTACTCACTACCAAAACAACTGCCCGAAGCTAGTTAATGTAAATCCAGCCCGGGGATGAGCATTTAAAATAAATGCTAATGAGGCTCGTGCTGACATTGACGTGGTTAACGTTACGTTCCTTGTCAATAATCAGCCTACTTTTATTCTTTATGATTCGTGTGCCGATAAGAGTTTTGTATCCTTAGATTTTGAGCCTTATCTTTCAACACCACGAACCAAACTAGAAAAACCCTTAACTGCCAATTGAACCTCAATAACCATCTTTTACCCCCAGCATGTCAAGTGGAGAACCTCTTGTACTTGATTCTGTTATTCGTAACTCCCAATTGAACCTCAATAACCATCTTTTTCCATTAAACTCACGCCAATGCAATTTGGGAGTTTTGACGTCATAGTAGCCATGACTGGTTAACCAAACACCATGCTGAAGTGATCTGTTTTGAAAAGATTGTTCACATCCCTCTTTTGTCTGGTGAAATACTAAAAGTTCGTGGAGAGAAACCTTCTCATAGCCTTAAACTCATGACATGTACCCAAACCAAAAAATACCTATGAAAGAATCATGTAGCCTTTTTAGCACATATCGTAGAGGAGAAAAGCAAGGGTAAGAGTATTCAAGACATCCCTGTTGTTCGAGATTTTCCTAAGGTGTTTCCTGAAGAACTACATGGTTTACCCCCAGCACGTCAAGTGGAGTTTTGTATAGACCTTGTACCTGGTGCCAACCCAATTGCCAAATCTCCTTACCATCTTGCACCGTCTGAAATGCAAGAGTTATCAAAACAACTCCAAGAACTTTCAGACAAAGGATTTATTCTTCCGAGCTTTTCACCTTGGGGCGCTCCTATCCTATTCGTGAAAAAGAAGGATGGATCCTTTTGCATGTGCATCAATTATCATGAGTTCAACAAACTCACGATTAAAAATCGATATCCCCTACCTCGTAATGATGATCTTTTTGATCAACTACAAGGTGCTACATGTTTCTCCAAGGTTGACCTGTGTTCTGGGTATCATTAGCTTTGTGTACTTGATGAAGATATTCCCAAAACTGCTTTTCGCACTCGATACGGCCATTACGAGTTCAGTGTCATGCCCTTTGGTTTGACAAATGCTCCTGCCGTCTTCATGGACTTAATGAATAGGGTTTATAAACCTTATTTAGACAAGTTCATCATTGTTTTCATCAACAAAATTTTGATTCATTCGAAATCCCGAGCCGATCACAAACGTCATCTTCGTCTAACGATGGAACTCCTAAAGAAAGAACAACTTTATACCAAATTCTCCAAGTGTGAATTTTGGCTGAAGGAAGTCAATTTTTGGGACACATTATCAACGAATAAGGTATACATGTAGATCCCGCCAAAATCAGTGCGATTAGGGATTATAGTACACCTACTACTCCTACCGAAGTTCGTTCATTTCTTGGTCTAGCTGGCTATTACCGCCGCTTTATCGCAAACTTCTCCACGATTGCAGTTCCCTAACTGCTTTGACTCAAAAGAATAAACCTTTTGAGTGGGGACCCAAACATGAAGAAGCTTTTCAGACCTTGAAACAAAAGCTTTGTGATCTCCTATTTTATCCTTACCCAATGGCAATGACGACTTTGTCATATATTATGATGCATCAAATCTAGGCCTTGTCTGTGTTCTCATGCAAAGAGACAAAGTCATAGCCTATGCATCAAGACAATTGAAAATCCACGAAAAGAACTACACAACTCATGATCTTGAGTTAGGTGTCGTTGTTTTCGCTCTCAAAAATTGTAGACATTACATCTATGGTACAAAATGGGTGGTTTTCACTGACCACAAAAGTCTCCAACACATTATTTAATCAGAAAGAACTAAACATGAGACAACGACGTTGGGAACTTCTAAACGACTATGACTGCGAGATTCGCTACCATCCTGGTAAGGCGAATGTCGTAGAAAAAATAAACATGACACAACGACGTTGGGTTGAACTTCTAAACGATTATGACTGCGAGATTCGCTACCATCCTGGTAAGGAGAAGTCGTAGCTGATGCTCTTAGTCGTAAAGAACGTGTCAAGCTACATTGTGTTCAAGTTCGATCTGATATCCAAACACGTATTTTTGAAGCCCAACGCACTTGTGTAACCCAAAGTTTGTTGAAAAACGAACTACCCCATCATCTTGAGCTTTAGCTTGAAACAAAAGACAATGGGTTACTCTACTACATGAACCGTTTATGGGTTCCAAACCAAGACAATCTCCACACCGTATTGATGAATGAGGCTCAAAAATCTCGTTATTCAATTCATCCTAGTGCAGACAAAATGGATAAGGATCTTCATACCCAATATTGGTGGCAGGGTATGAAGAAGGATATTGCCTTATATGTATCCAAATGCCTAACTTGTCTTAAAGTTAAGGTAGAACATCAACATCCATCTGGTTTGCAACCAGAAATTTTGGTTTGGAAATGGAAACATTGCTATGGATCTCATCACCAAACTACCACGTACTTCTAGAGGTTATGATGCCATTTGGGTAGTCCTTGATCGTATAACAAAGTCAACACACTTTTTGCCAATTCGTGAGGATCTATCTGCTAACAAACTCCCGAAGATCTACGTTGATGAGATAGTATCTCGACATGGTGTTCCTTTGAACATCATATCGGACCGGGATGCTCGATTCTCATCTCACTTTTGGAAGACCATGAAATCTGCCATGGGAACTAAACTTAACTTGAGCACTGCTTATCATCCTCAGATGGATAGACAATCCGAAAGGAGGATCCAAACATTGGAGGATATGCTTAGAGCTTGTGCGATCGACTTTGGTGGTAGTTGGGATTTGCATCTACCTTTGATCTAATTCTCCTACAACAATAGTTATCACTCCAGCATTAGCATGCCTCCTTTCGAAGCTCTATACGATCGAAAATGTCGTTCACCTGTCTGCTGGAATGAGGTTGGTGAAGCTCAGCTCACCGGACCAGAACTCATTCTAGAGACTACGAACAAAGTCAAGAAAATACGCGATAACCTTTTGACAGCTAGAAGCCGTCAAAAGAGTTATGAGGATCAGCAACGCAAGCCCTTGGAAAGGTGTGATTAGATTTGGAAAGAAAGGAAAACTTGCACCTCAGTATGTGGGACCATTTAAGATCGTTAAGAGGGTTGAAAAGATGGCCTACAAACTTGAGCTACCTCCTGAGCTTGGGAATGTTCATCCAACTTTCCACGTGTCCAATTTGAAAAAGTGTTTGGCTGGTGAAAACCTCCACATCCCTCTTGATGAAATTTGCATTGATAACACAATGCACTTTGTCGAGAAACCTATGGAAATATTGGACCGTGAAGTCAAGAAACTCAAACATAAACGCATACCCATTGATAAAGTTCGCTGGGAGTCCAAATGGGGCCTAGAGTTTACCTGGGAACGAGAGGATCAAATGAAGGCGAAATACCCACATCTCTTCTCACAAGTTCACTCTAATTAAATTTCAGGATGAAATTTCCTAAAGTAGGGGATACTATAACATTTATATATTTTTAGTCATTGAACAATTCTGAAACATTTTTGTATTTAATAAAATCTTGTGTTTTATTTGCGAGAATGTATATTTATCAATCATTATACAATCCCGAACATTTTTATTCAATAAAATCTTTCATTTTATTGTTAAGAATGAAAAATGCCAATCATTTTCGGTTATTTTATTGGTATAATCGAACAAACCGACATCCACGACATTTCAGGACATTTCAGGACAAAATCCAAGTTACACATGCCTCAACACCTTTATATAACCTAAATATTAGGTTAAGAGGGGTTAAAAATGACAAAACGCGACAATACAAGTCCAGGGGCCAAAATTGTCAACAAAGAAAGTTTGCTTCATCACCAAGTTTGGCCACCTATCTCCAAGTTTTGACAGCTTGCACTCATTTTGCCACACATAATTTGGTGTTAACACATGTTAGGACACTAATCCACACTTGGTAACACTTGGTAACACTTGTCATCACCTCCTTGATCCTAAAACACTGTAAATACCCTTTGATTCATCCACTTTTTTTCACACCACTTCAAAACACTTCAAAGCAAAGTGTGAAGTTCTTTTTTCTATCCTTCTTGGAGCTTGTTTTTAGCCTTTGGAAGCCTCCTATCTTGAGTTCTTAAAGTGTTCTTCAACACAAGTAAGTACCCTTCCTAGTTCTTTCATTATTTTAGCTATTTTGAGCTAAAAGTCAAACACTTTGGCTTCCTGTTTCACTTTCTGACTTGACCATTTTGGTCAAGTCAAATTTCAAATTGAACTTTGCAATGTGATCGTAATCACGAAAGTATTAATCCCTTGTGATTGCACCTTCTGATTACCACTTTTAGTAGGCAAGATGACGAGTCAAAGTTTTACGAGTTTAAAGTAAAAAATTGTATAAAAATTCATTTTAAGACGAAAACGTTTTTGGGTATTAAAACCTCGGGTCTTGACACCAAATCAGTTTTATAACATTATTAGACATGTTCAAACATGTCTAACTTGTCATTTCTAGTTTAGTGCTTGATTCTTAGTCGTAAGTCGAGCGGTTTTACTACCTCTTTGACTTTTGAATCTGACCCTTTTGGTCAATCTTAGGATTCGACCAAGCGCATTTTTATGACCACAGTAATTTAGGGAATAACCCTCTGAGGTTATACCTTATAGTCATATACTTTGGTTAGTTATATGATGAGTCGATTTTATGTACTTTTAAAATGCCGAAAACACCCTTTTGGCACATAAAATGGTTTTGAACATGTAAGACCATAGTTTTGACATCTAAACTGATATTATAACATAATCGAACTTGTTTTGACTTATAAGACTCATCATAGGACATATTTAACCATCCAAACCCATAGTTACCCTTGCGACACGTTAAAGTGGCGTAAACCATTTTAACAAATCGTAACAAGTCAAAGCACTTTCCAAATCAGAATGTAAGGTATTATAGACCATATCATATGAGTCCCAACACTCGTTTGTTTTATAAGACCTCATTCAATGAAATCCTCCGATTAAAGTCTCGACACACTAACATAGTATTCTGATACATTAGGACATATTTAAACTCTTCAATCTTTAAGCTTTATTTTATCATTTGAACAAGACATTTACGCAATCCCAAGTGAGTACATAGCCCCCTCTTTTTCGTTTTCATATATTTTGGGGTGATTCATATGTGCTTATCACTACTTTCTTGTTTTCATGACATTATACGTGTTTTGCTTATCTAGTACATATAGTACATGATTTCAAAGACATTTTGCTTCATATGTTGACTTAGCATACCTAGTACATGATTTTCAAAGACATTTTTGCTTGGTATATTCACTTAGTCTACCAAGTACATGATTTCAAAACATTTTCATGACATGCTTACATTGTTCAAGATATATTGGTGCGTTGAATATACAATGATACATTCATTAACATTGATCATGCTGGCCGGTAGTATTTAATGGTACCATAGGATTGACAATCCCGTTCCCGCTTCCAATGTTTGTTTGGAAGTGACTTTAGGGAATGATAGAATCCGATGAACATTTGATAAACCTTTGTCTTTATAAGGGTTTATCCGACAGTCAACAAGACTTGAATGTATTCGCCAACAATCCATATATATGTGTGTCTACACAATAAAGGCAATTTATTTATAAGACAAGAGTTTTTGTTTAAACAAGACCTTTGTTTATTCAAAACACATGTTTTATACAAGACATTTTGACAAGACAAGACATTTTGGTCATTATATACAATACATTTATTTTATGGTTTAAACAAGACTTTTGTTTGCCATACAAGAAACTGGTTTATACATAGACATTTGTTTATAATAACATTTGGTTTATACAGGACATTGGTTTATACATAGACATTTGTTTATAAAAGATATTTGGTTTATACATGGCATTGATTTATACATGACATTGGTTTAAACAAGACATCTCAGTTGTTGGCTCATGGAAAGTGATTTAATTGATGAGACGTGTGTAATATGATTAAAGCATGGTGCATATGCCGCTGGTACTTCCTATATATAAGTGCTTTTATTATATTACATAATGTAGCGTTATCTAAACCACTTCAAAAAAAATACAAGACATGACATATTTTATACAAGGCACTAGTTATTTTGGTTATTAAGTTAACCATGCATCATTTCTTTTAAATCATTTGATTTTTTTATGATTTCATAAAAGAAATATTTTTGTAAAGGATCATGGCTACTTTTGTAATAGTTGAACATTTCTTTTAACTTTTAAAGCCATGAATCTTCATCACAAAACCTATGTTACTCACAGGAAGTTTTATGCTAACGTTTTATTTTCACATATATTTCAGGAGCTAATGTTTGACTTTGAGCATGCTTCACATAGGGTGGACTTAGGCCTTAGTGACTTTAAAATTTGCAAGACAATTGTTATGTTTTTATTTCTTTCTCCCAATACAATGTAAACAATTAAATTCAATAATACAAAACTTTATGTTCCATGTGTTGTGAAACAATAGTTCTGTGACATGACTCCCCGATGTTTCCGCCGCAGTTTGTTGTTTTACGCGGTCGGGGTCACTGGTGACCACAATGTTCAACCCAGCATTGCGAAACCACACCAGCTATCTTGACAAATACCATTTCCATTCCGAAAGCCAAACGAACCATAAGGGTGCCTAATATGCACCGAATGCAAATTACAAATTATATCAAATAAGTTATAAAATCAACCCTTTTATGTACTAACGTTGGAAAAAGTGTGTTTCTTTGTATACTTATGATTTTCAGGATTAAAAGAGCTTAAATGTACAAAAGGAACAAATAAACAGTAAAAACCAACATAAATACAAAAGAAGGGAAGTTGATACATCATACCAACCGTCTGAGAGTCACCCCAAGCCCAAAAACAACAAATTAGAAGACAAGCACGGGGACATGCCACCAAGGCATGGGGTCTTGCCCCACTAAAATTTCCAAGAAGGAAAAGACAAACAGAAGGAGACAAGAGACACGGGGTCGTGTCCAAAGGACACGGACCATGGTCAACTCCCAAATGTGCAAATCTTCAACAGTACAGCAAGTACAAGACCACGAGGTCGTGCCGTTGACACACTGGGCCGTGTGAGCATACGGACTGACAAAACTCATTAAATGATGTCAGAAACAAAGGGGACACGGGGTCGTGCCCTCCGGGCATGGGGCCATGTGAAGAGTTTGTTTCCACTTATAAATAGGGGTGCTTGGTTCAATTGCAATCCATCCCTTGGCAAACCACTACTCTCACACCTGCCACCACTCCACCACCACAATACCAACATCATCCACCACACTCCTCCATCATCCGTCTTTAGAGTGTGTGTAGTAGTATCGGTATCAAAGATTGATCGTAAGAGTTTTGTCAAAGAAAGGTCATGATTGGCTAATCTCTGACATCACTTGGTGAAGACAAGTCTTTTATGTATTACTTTTGGTTTCCAAGCTTTGGTTAACTTTTTAATTGGGTAAGTATTAATTACTTTAATAACTAGTTTTTTATATTGAAAGTAAACTTTATTCTATTATCTCTTCATGTTTTGTTGATTCACTCATTTGTGTCTTTACGGTCTATATAAAGTGGTTATCTACCTGGAATGGGGTTAGAAGGGTGGTTTAGGTAAAGTTCTGGCCTCATTCACTATATAGATCCTACGAGTACTTGATTCAAGCTTATTTGGACTTCCTTTGAGGAAGATAGCATCAAATCGGGGGGAAGTAAAAACGGCTTGAATCCCTTATAAATAAACTACTATTAAAACTTTAACGACCTTGCGGGACTGTATCCATTCTGACTCAGACCAATATGGCCGAGGGTAGCGTTGCCTCCAAAAGAGGGACATGTCACATTTTGCATTAATAACTTACTTAATTATCTTTCAATATTTTGGCCTTGTAGGAGTATATCCCTGCTGACTCAGACCAATAGCATTGCTTCTAAAGAGGGACATACCACTATAACTAAGATAATCTCTTAAAAAATCCAAAGTTCATAAATCATCAAAGGATACGTAAAAGAAGAGTTGGAACCAAGTGATTCTATCTTGTCTATTTGTTTCTTTAATTATTTTAGTTTCTTTGATTATTTTAGTTTCTTTCTTTAATTCTAATTACTGAATTTTTTTTCTCAAAATTTGGTTAGATTAAACGTTGACATATTTCGGTATTAAAAGCTCTTGTGTCCTTGGATGACCTTGGTATCTTACCATCAATATACTTTGCCAACAATGGGTGCACTTGCCTAGCGTGTTGTAGAGAGTGATAGTGTTATATTGTGTTTTATTAATTTAAAGCTTGATAAACAAGAAAAATGATTAAAATATATTAAAAATTATACCCACTCGACACCACGTCAAGTTTTGGCGTCGTTCCAAGGGACACAAGGATTTTAAGAAAGTTTTAAATTGACAGCCTAATCAACTTCTCTTTATTTTTTAGGTTTTTCTTCTTTTTCTGCATTTTTTCTACATTCTGCAGATTTAGCACGGGGTCATGCCTGATGATACACGGGTCGCGCCTGATCACACATGGGCCATGCCTAATCCCCAGTAACATAAAAACCGTTTTCTGCCATAAAGAAGCTGCAACACGGAGTCGTGTAATAACTACACGGGGCCGAGTTCATCAAACAGTTTCTATGAAACAGGACCTTTTCATCCAGCGGACAACACCTCGTCCAGCGAATACATATGTTAACGATTATTTTTACCCCTACCCATTTTTCTGTTGGTGCCAACTATGTGGTAGATTTCATCAAGATTTAGAATATCCCATTCTAAATTTTGATCCACACTACATAGACCCATCGTTTTCCAATGATGATCACCTTAACATGGGCGGGAGTATAAATAATAACTACCATCCACCTGAATGCCATCAACCCTCTTTTCAAACAGACATAACTTTGGAAGATCTACGTCAAGAAAAGAGAATTCTCCAAAAAATCAAAGAAATAGAATCCATAATCAAGGCACGATATCTATATGTGGATGAAAAAGAAGGAGAAGAATCAATGGAGACATTCAGGAGAGGCCAACACCAAGCTCGTTACATATACCCCACACCCCTATGAAAACGAATGCGATAGTCATCCCTCCATCGACCACGCATTGAAGGAATCCTTAGCAGCCCGTTCCAATGACTTTATAGACCAGAGTGAGTCGACTCACACCTTCTTTAACACGAGCCCTAATAAGGCAAATAAAGCTTGGTCCCGCCCACCTATTAGTAGCTTAGGTTTCTTCCTTTCTGATAACCTCTAGCGTTTTCGTATCCCACACAAGAGCCTAAGGTTCATACGACATTTTTGTGTTGTCCTGACCAGTAAGGAACCCCCTAGTAATAAAATAATCTTTAAAATTAGACAAAACTTCATCCCTAAAAACAGACACAGGGCCGTGTTCCCAAAGCACGCGGCATGCCTCATCTGCTCTCCACAACATGGAGAGTGTTAAACAAACACGGGGCCATGCCTCCCATACTAGTCCAACACGGGGTCGTGCCTCCCTCGGCATGGCCCGTGCTCACTAATGGACAACGTTCTCTGACTCATTACAGATGGCACAGGGCCATGCCTCCCAAACACGAGCCATGCAAACGTGTTGTCACTTTCTATAAAGTTAGCCATGAGTAGAATGTTTGGACCCATTCCTAAGACAAAGATCCCTCGGCATGGCCCGTGCTCACTACTGGACAACATTGTCTTTCCCACTTTTATCATATTCTCCTTATTCAACCTCCAACAACCTCCATTGAAGCTTGAAGCTTCAAGCTTTAAAGCTTCAATTGTTGGATGAAAAGTATGATTTTTAGCCCAAACTTTTGCAAAACTACTATTCTATAACATTATTTTAAGTCATTTACATTCAGAAATGTAAGAAACTAAAAGTTTTTTAACTTTAAATAGGAGTTCTTAGGCTAAAATATCAAGACTGTTGGAGCAGCACGGGGTCATGCTTTACAGGCATGGGGTCATGTGACTTGTCTACAACTCCAAACTTTAATGGTTGTCTTATTTAAACTAGCATGTCGAGCCAGCAGAGTGTACTTCGTTAATAAGCACACGCAACAAACGATATGGAAGGAGGCTCTCACTTGAGGCCACCCTTTTCCACTACATTTGCGCACTACGAGAGTTCATTGAGGAAATGGCGACGTTGGAGGAGGTCCTTATAGACCGAGTGAACTATCTCACACTAGCCTTGAAGAGTAGCTTTTGGAAAATCAACCTACTTCACCAAAGGTTGAATATATTGGTGGTACCCCCTATGGATCCAATCCTCCCATAAGTTTCGGATCGCCTTAATTTGCTCCAGGTTTGCTTCAATTCCTCTTTTTGTAACCATCTATCCTAGAAACTTCCCGGCTTCAACCCCAAAATGACACTTTGAAGGATTCAGCTTCATGTTATAGTGATCCAGGATATCAAAAGCTTATTTAAGGTGTTTAAGATGGCTTCATCTTTCTTTGGTTTCACCACCACACAATCGTTGTATACTTCCATCGTGTCCCCCAACGTTTCATTAAACATCATATTTACCAACCTCTGATAGGTTGCACCTGCATTTTTTAGTCCAAAAGGCATGGCTATATAATAATAAATACATGTTGGAGTCATATAAGTAGCATCTTCTGTTGGAATCCTGAAGAAGCGTCCATGAAGGTAAGCATCTCGTGCCTTGAAGTAGCATCCACCATCGAATCTATATGTGGTAATGGGAAAGGATCCTTTGGACAAGCTTTGTTGAGATCTATAAAATATGCGCATACTCTCTATTTCCCGTTTTTCTTTTGGACCACCACCACATTAGCCATCCATCTAGGGAACTTGACTTCCCTTATCATCTTTGCCTTCAGCAGTCTTTCAACTTCTTCTTGAATTATTAGGTTCCTTTCAGGAGCGAATTTTCTCCTCTTTTGATGAATTGGCCTAACACTATTATTAATACCTATTTTGTGAGTAATGAACTCTTTTGATATACCTGTCATATCCTCATGCTTCAAGGAAAATGTAGAGATCCTCTATTTTAGGAAGTTTACTGGTTGTTATTCAAGATCATGCATGATCTTGGTTCTCATGAGCACCTTGATGTCTGGATCATGCGGGTCTAGAAACAATTTTTTAATATCATGTTCACTGGATTCCAAGACATCTCGGGCTCCTCTTCATAATTGCTATGCCGACCTTGGTTTAGTAGATGCTTTCATTGAAGAAGTATAACAATCCTTAGCTTCTTGCTTGTTACTCTCTATTTTCACAACTCCCCAAGGGGTGGGAAGCTTAACGCATTGATGATAAGTAGATGGCACTGCCTTCATTTCAATAATCCAAGGCCTGCCCAAAATAATATTATAGCATGATAAAGAGTCTATGATACAAAATGTTTCATAGAATTCACCCCCTCTATGTATACAGGAAGCTTTATTTCTCAAACTGTGTTTTTAACTTCTCCACTAAAACCCACTAATATTGCCAACTTGGTAATGATCCTTGACTCAAGAATGTTCATTCTTTTTAAGGTTTCTAATTGGATGATGTTTACTAAGCTTCCACCATCGACTAGGATCCTGCGAACAAAATGGTTAGAAACGTATAACATAATCACTAGTCCATCATGGTGAGGATCCTTGACAGTGTCTCAGTCCTCCTCATCAAAGAGTTCCTTTAAATATCCTTTACTCAGCAGATAGCCGATCTCCTTTTTAAGTGTATAACAGTCTTTATTCATATGTCCAGAATCCTCGTGATAAGCACACCACTTAGATTTGTCCTTCGAAACAGGATTCTTGTCATTTTTCCTTGGCCATTAGGCTTTGTCTCCAAGATTCAGCATAACATACATTAGACCTAAAATATCGACATAAAAGCAATAATCAGAAATCTTAGGATAAGTTTCCTTAGGATCCTCGTCATCTACAGCATTAATTCGATGGTTATAATTTTTCGAATACGGCTTAGACTTATAGCATTTCTGAGGAGAATCCCATTTTCTATTTAGATGATCATAAGTAGTAGGGGGATTAATCCTCTACTAGATCCTCATGTATTCTTCAAGCCTTATAAATCTCAAGGCTCGTTTCAAATTTCATCCAGGTTCCTACAAGGATTCAGAACAGTTTTTCATAAAATTGAGAATCCCTAGTCCCATTTTTAAAGCTTTGACTGTTGTAGCGGTGTCAAGATTTAGGATCTCCAAACGTTCTCGACCAAATTTACTAACGAAATCTCTTAAAGACTCATCTTGGCCTTGTGTAACCCTGTAAAGATCACTTGTTAATCTTTCAAGCGTTCTACTACAAGAAAATTGAGTGTTAAATAAGTTAACCAAATGAGCAAATGAAGTTATTGAATAAGGAAGAATGCTAAGTAGCCATTTCGGGGCGGATCCTGTTAGAGTGGACCCAAATCCTTTATAGGAACATACGTCCTTCAGATCTACAGGAATAGGGTTAATTTCCGTTTGTTCCCTGTATTGTGCCACATGCTCCTCAGAGTCTGTAGTTCCATCATAAAGCTTCATATTGGGGTCAGAAATCTTTTCGGGATCTCCGTGGTATAAATCGGAGGAGCGAACCTTGAGATCCTGTGACTCTGAGGAGATACTTATAGTATTGGTTGTATTACTCCTGGTACACTTAAGAATGTCCCTTAATCTCTTCAATTATCTTGCCATCTCAAGGTTAACTCCTGTAACCTACATGGTAATATTCATAGAATTGTGACTATTAAGGTTATTGCCATTAAGATTATGAGATGAGGATCCTGGGATAGTTCCTGGATCCCTATTCAACATGGTCCTTGTAGAAGGAATAGGCTCAATTGGAGTTGATCCTGACTGCATCAGCAAGAAGTCTCCTTGGTGAACTCCTAAGGATCTTGGTGTATTGAAATTCAGGTTCCTGGCCTGCAAAGGTGTCGTTACATCCACCAGGCTTCTGGAGATTTTCAATTCTCTGAGTTCCTTAAATAGCAATTAATTAGTTTCATGTTGTTGTTTCATTTGGCTTTGTAACGAAGCAAACATTGACATGATCTCATCATTTGAGGCCAAGACTGACCCTGCACCAGATTTTCCAGATCCTGAATAAGCACTTGCGCCAGCAATAGTATTCTTACTTTGGATTCAAGTAGGTGGAGGTGGAAGAGGGTTATTGGTTCCCATAGTTGCAGCAAAGACTACAAAAGTGGTTGAGGTTGATTTAAGTTGAGAAGCCATTTTTGAAAGTGATTTGGAAAGAAATTGATTTAAAATAAATTTCAAAAGAAACATTATAATAAAAGGCATTGATTGCCCCACGATGGGTGCCAAAGTGTTTTGGTCAAAAATAGATAGTTCAATTTTTAATACCAAACTTAGAATGTCATGATTGGTGCGTATAATATGTAGTGGGGATCCTGGGTGAGCAATCAGGATCCTTGCGTAGAAAAATAGTTTTGACTGGATTTAGTAATGATTTTAAAGTAAAGTAGATGAAAACAAACGATTTGTCACAGGGAAAAGCCCTTAATCCTCTTCGAGAAGTTGATCTTCGACGCAAAAAAAACCTTGTGGGCTAAAAACTACACAGCTCCATTATATTAAACAAGTAAAAATTACAATTTAAGGACTTGGATCGATCAAACTAGGTGAGCTGATTTATGAGTGTTTATGAATATGAATGTAGCGAGAGACAGTGTACACAAGTGTGTAGAAGTGTCCTACATCGATCTGATCTAGTCTACATATAGTACATTACTCGAAATAAATCCTAACTAGAACTTGGTGATTCCCGAGATCCTGAGGAGACTTGGTCATTGACCATTGGCCACCATCCAACCCTTTTTCCACACATTTTCCTCAGGTAACTTGATGAGATTTCAGGAATACCTCTTTTGCTAGGCGTTAAGTGAGAATATTCCCTGCAAAAAAAAACTTCCAAGAGAAACAATTGATTAGTAGTAGATATATTCAGAATCCTTGGTCCTATCATGATCCTGACTTAGATAAGCTGCTAGGATCCTATCGCAGACTTAGTATCCTCAGGATCATGACCAGGAAATTCTACCCTAAATACTCACAAACATTTCATTGTTGACCATTATTTTCACATTTGTTTTAGGTACAAATGTCTGATGTTTATGCAAGCTTGCTACATATAGGAATGGACCTGGGCCTTAGTTGCTTTAAACTAAAGAACAATTGCTTGTATTTGTTTATGTTTCTAAAGACAAATGTAATACATTAATATAATAAAACATAAACTTTAGTGTCATGTGTTGTGAACAATTTGTAACGTGACTCCCGATGATTCCGTCGCGGGTTGTTTACGCAGTTGGGGTGTTACAGATTGGTATCAGAGCCATGGTTATAGGGAATTAGGTTATTAGGAATGCTTGTCACACCCTCAAAAATCCACTTGCGGGGTTTTACCGCAAGGCGCGTGACAAACCAGGATCCAAGACACTAGTCATATAGAACGACTCTATATGCAAAAATATATGTTTAAACAAATCAAACCATGCAGTTTAATAAATGCGGAAGCGTAAATAAATGTAAATAAAGTGTACGCCAAAACAAACGCCCAAACCAAAATACTTAAGAAGTCAAATGCAAAGTGTTTAAAAGAAATAGTTTTTCATGCTCGTGCCGTGCTCCTATGCGGAAATGATACCTTAATAACCTGAGAAAACATGCAAAGAAGATCAAGTGTCAACAATTTATGAAGAGTGAGTTAACAGGTTTTAATTCACAATATTAATCATAAGTTTTTCCCCACTGCTTCAACCCCGAACCAATGTCTCATAAGTTACCCTGATCCAACCCGAATCAGATTAATGTTAAGTAGTTTAGCAGTTCATGTTATATGTTTAGGTAGCTAGCCTAGGTCATGTCAACAAAGTTTTGGATCCGAAGCTGACGTTGCTGCTCCTGTTGTGCCAGGCCTATCACCAACCATGGCTAAAAAGTTAGGCAAATTCTACACTCGTGACCATCAACGTTCGGTCTAACTGGCGCGACCAGTTCGAGTGGGGCTTGTCGGGCCCAGTAGTACTACTAAAAATTCCCTCACTATAAACCAATACTAACGGCATCGTAAGTTTTAAGGGGACTGACAGGTGATAAATGCTTCCTTGTGACCATAACCGTATAACATACCTCTAAGTAAAAATGCGTTACTGTACCGTGATGTATGCCACTCATACACAACTGTAACGTGTATACTTTTTAAGTAGAAGGACGTTACTGTACCGTAATATAATCAACCCATATATCACTGTAACGTGTACATGTTTTCTCCCCTTGTGTTTTGTAAACGTTTAAAGAAATAGGGGCCGTGAACTCACCTTAAATTTCTCGGTTAGACTTTTGTAGAAATAGAGTCAAAGTGGTTCAATCATGTCCTATTATGATTACCACTTAATTTATTAGCGTGTTCAAGAACTACACATAAAGTAATGCAATTAACTTAACACGTTTAAGGCAATTACGTTGACGATTTATATATGTATAGCATATGAAACTTTCAAATAATGTCTAACTTGGTAATAACAGTCTCCTTCATTCTCAGGTAGCACATGCAACATTTAGATACACATAAACACAAATTATCATGTTTCAGCTTGTACACTCAAACTGGGCTGTTTTCAGAAATTTTTATAAAATAGTTCCCATGTTCCAAAAATTCCAATCTTTTTACAGAAGGTGCCAATTAGCCTTTAACATTTAGTGTAAAATTTTCAAATCCTAAATCTTTACCAATTATTTATAAAAATTTATATACTAGGCTGCAGTCAGATTCGTCGCTCTCTGACTGCAGTCCACGAGAAAAATCATTAAAAAATCATCATTCATCCGATTAACGAAAGTGGGAGATTTTCGGAAACTCCCGTCTCCAGTTACTGTACAAATTTCGTGACCTAACCCCATACAGCCTATGAGATACGACTCGATAAACAACCTGCAGATTCTGCAAAAATTATGCAGCTTCAGCTGCTGCGCTAAATAATCATTTAAAAATAGTAAACGACCTCAGAAAAATATGCATCCGGCGCCATTTGAAGCGTTTTTCAAAAATACATGTTTTAGGCTTCAGAAAGTCCACTTTTTGATAAATAACGGTCAGTTTACAGCCAATCGAAGTTGGATGTAAATGTTAATAAGATTTCTGTTTTCAGTTTTATCGTACAAGAACAAGTTTAAACGTCCATAACACTTAGTTTTATCGATTTACAGCAGGTTTACGTATCGATTATCATCTAGTACATCAAGATTCACAAAAACCCTAAGTAGATAACACCCTAACATTATCACGAACGCAGCCAACTGTCATGTATACGTACATACCATTCTACTAATCAAGTTAAACATTAAGATGAACAAGATCACCATGAAATACTACAAACACAGCCATGTATACACCGATTTCAATACGAAACAACCATAAAACGAGACTAACCTTGCGAAGATGAGTGTTACACTTGAGAGGGAGTAGCGAGAGAGAAAGAGAGATCGCGATGGGGGGGGTGTCTCCACTGCCGTCGACTCAACTAGGGGATTAGGGTTTGTGAATATTTTTTTCCACAACATGCATATATATGTATTTAATAGGGGGTCGCATAAGGGGGCGGTTTGGGTTTTAATTGGGCCGCAAGGGTTTGGGCCGAAAGGGTTTGGGCCGAAATGGGTGTGGGTGGCGGGTTGGGCTTGGTTTGCGCAAGGGATAGGGGGCTCGGTTTTAGGTTCGGGTTTTTAACAAGCACATTATTTTTATATATAACAAGCACATATGACACGTTAAATATTCGCGACGCTATTAAAAATGTAGAATATATATATATAAGATGGAGTCGAATAATTACAAGGAATCGAATCAGAATGATACCTGATTTTCCGAGATGTCACATTATCCCCAAGTTGAAGGAATTTTCGTCCCGAAAATTAAGTGAGTAAAAGTTTGAAAGTTGAGCAAGGGTTTGAAAGTTGTTGTAGGATTTCCGAGTTGTCACATTCTCCCCCTGTTACAAGAATTTCGCCCCGAAATTCAGTTCGCGTTACTTGGTTCTCGTGATTCAGTTGCAAAAAGGTGAGGATATTTGTCTTTCATTTGATCCTCTCTTTCCCAAGTGTACTCCGGTCCATGCTTTGAGTTCCAACGAACCTTGACAATTGGTATTTTACTATGTCTTTGTGTTTTGACCTCTCGGTCCATAATTTCGATTGGTTCCTCAATGAACCGCAGTTGTTCGTCCACATGGATCTCATCCAGTGGAACGGCTAATGTTTCATCTGACAGACATTTCTTCAGATTTGAGACATGAAAAACGTTGTGAACTCCACTGAGCTCATCAGGAAGGTTCAACTCATAAGCTACCTGACCGATTTTCTTTGTGATTTCCAACGGACCAACATATCACGGGTTTAGTTTACCTCTTTTGCCAAAACGAATCACGCCCTTCCAAGGTGATACCTTCAGTAGGACCCGATCGCCTACTTGAAATGCTAACGGTTTACATCGCTGATCAGCATAGCTCTTTTGGCGATCTCGAGCTGCCGCCATACGGTTCCGAATTTGCACTCTCTTTTCAATTGCTTCCAGAACCAACTCTGACCAGTGATTTGACTATCACCAACTTCCGCCCAACAAACAGGCGAGCGATACTTTCGTCCATACAGCGCCTCGAATGGTGCTGCTTGGATACTTGTGTGATAACTGTTGTTATAGGAAAACTCCACCAAAGGTAGATGCTTCTCCCAGCCCTTACCAAAGTCGATTACACACGCTCTAAGCATGTCTTCGAGAGTCTGAATGGTACGTTCACTTTGACCATCAGTCTGAGGATGGTATGTTGTGCTCAAGTCAACGCGTGATCCCAAGGATTTCTGTGCTGATTGCCATAGATGAGAAGTAAAGCGTGAATCACGCTCAGATATGATGGATATTGGCACTCCGTGCCGGGCTACTATTTCTTTCATGTACAGCGCTGCAAGGGTGTCGAACTTTTCGGTTTCCTTGATTGCTAAGAAGTGAGCCGATTTGGTTAGTCGGTCGATAATCACCCAAATTGTATCTTTTCCACTGGTGTATTAGGTAGACCTGTAATGAAGTCCATGGCGATTTGTTCCCATTTCCAAACGGGAATCTCAGGCTGTTGTAATAGCCCCGAGGGTTTTTGGTATTCTACCTTGACCTTGGCACAGATTAGGCATTTGCTTACGTAGGTGGCTATTTCAGACTTCATGTTCGGCCACCAGTAAGTTGTTTTGAGATCTTGGTACATCTTATCCGATCCTGGATGAACAGAGTACCTGGATTTGTGAGCTTCGTCCATTATGAGTTCCCTCAAGTTTCCGTAGAGGGGCACCCATATCCGACTAAGAAAGTAACGAGTTCCATCCGGTTTGGTTTCCCAATCACGTTCCATCTTGCGTAATTTATCAGCTTCCAGATTTTCGGGTTTGACTGCCTCCAACTGAGCGTTGCGAATTTGTTCAGGTAGGTTAGAGTGTATCGTAAGTTGTAAGGACCGAACTCGTCGAGGCTTCTCGTGCTCTTTCCTACTGAGAGCGTCGGCTACTACATTAGCCTTGCCTGGATGGTACTGGATGGCACATTCATAGTCGTTCAAAAGTTCGAGCCAACGGCGCTGTCGCATGATTAACTCTTTTTGATCGAAAATGTGTTGAAGGCTTTTGTGGTCGGTGTAGATGGTACACTTGGTTCCATAGAGATAGTGGCTCCAGATTTTTAAAGCGAACACCACGGCTCCTAATTCTAAGTCGTGCGTTGTGTAGTTCTTCTCATGCACTTTCAATTGCCGAGATGCATAAGCAATGACCTTATCGCGTTGCATGAGTACACTACAAAGTCTTTGGTCCCCTCAGGTAGGGACAAGATAGGAGCACTACAAAGCTTCTTCTTCAGCACCTGGAATGCTTCCTCCTGTTTGTCACCCCAGATATACTTGATTCCTTTCTGGGTTAGAGATGTAAGAGGTTGAGCGATCTTTGAAAAACTCTCAATAAAGCGTCGATAGTAGCCTGCCAAACCAAGAAACTGTCTTACTTCTGTTGGAGTTTTCGGCGCCTCCCAACTTTTGATGGCTTCAATCTTTGCTGGGTCAACGTGGATACCTTTTTCGTTCACTATATGCCCAAGGAATTGGACTTCTCGAATCCAGAAGTCACACTTTGAAAACTTGGCATAGAGTTGTTCCTGTCGCAGAAGTTCCAACATTAAACGCAGATGCTGTTCATGTTCCTCCTTAGTCTTAGAGTACACCAGTATGTCATCAATAAACACGATTACGAATTTGCTAGATAAGGCTTACAAACACGGTTCATGAGGTCCATGAATACTGCAGGTGCCTTTGTTAGTCTGAATGGCATAACCAAAAATTCAAAGTGGCCATAACGAGTGTAAAATGCGGTCTTGGAGATGTCTTCCTCTCGTACACGCAACTGATGGTATCCCGACCTTAGATCGATTTTGGAATAGTAACTTGACCCTTGGTGCTGGTCAAATAGGTCATCGATTCGAGGTAAGGGGTATCGGTTTTTTATTGTAACTTTGTTGAGCTCTCTGTAATCAATACACATACGAAAAGTTCCATCCTTCTTCTTGACAAAAAGGACCGGAGCTCCCCATGGTGATGAACTCGGACGGATAAAGCCTTTATCTAAGAGCTCCTGAAGTTGAATAGAAAGTTCCTAAAGTTCAGATGGAGCTAATAGGTACGGAGCCTTGGCGATTGGTACAGCGTATTTTGCTAGCTGAATTTCGAATTCGACATGCCTATGTGGGGGTAAACCAGGCAATTCTTCAGGGAAGACGTCGAGAAATTCACGTACAATAGAAAAATCTTCAACTTTCCTCTCGCCGCTTGGTTGTTCGGTGACATTGGCTAAGATTGCGTACGAGTTTTTCTGTCTTAGGTACTTTTGAGCTTTCATGAAGGAAATGATGTTGGTTACTACACCACCCTTCTCGCCATGAATGGTTAGGATCTCGCCGTTTGAACGAGGTATGCGAATAGCCTTTTCGCGGCATAAGATTTCCGCTCGATTTTCAGATAACCAATCCATGCCAACTACAAGGTCAAAGCTACCAAGTGTGGTTGGCATGAGATCGATGGTGAATAGATGGCCAGCCAGTTGTAGCTGACATCCGTAGGCGATGTGGGTTATATCTACCGATTTTCCATTGGCTAACTCTACTAGGTATTTGACATCTAATTCAACAGGGTTAATGTCCAATAGTTTTCTAAACGACTCGGAAATAAAACTCCTATCCACACCGCTATCGAATAAAATGTGAGCAAAACTGTTGTTTAAAGGAAATTTACCAATAACCACTTTAGAATCATTACGAGCCTCACCTTTTCCCAATATGAATGCACGACCCTTAGCTCCACCACTTCCACCAGCATTATTGTTATTATTGTTCTGATTCTGGTGCTGATTTCCATCACTGTTTCCCTTGTTCAGCTATGGGCAATCTTTCTTGAAATGATCAGTGCCACCACACTGATAACATGTCCTAGTGATTCCAGGTGGCTGCTGGGTCTGATTAGTGTTTTGCTTCGAGTTAAGGTTTACCCTGCAGTCCTTAGCGGTGTGGCCTCCCCTACCACATCGCTGACAACCACCACACTGCCCGAAATGATGACGGTTACATTTGTTGCACAGAGGTTTCTTTCCAGCATACCCACTCTGAACCTGACTGTTGGTGTTGTTACTAGACTGCTGGTTGTTGTTATTGAAGTTGCGGTTACTGTTGTTGAAACGTTTCTGAGAACCCTGCTGCGCTTGCCCAGTTGATGCTTGTTTCGAAGATCCATCCTCCCACTTGCGTTTGTTTTCAGGGGCGTTCCCAACTGCGCCACTCTTTGGCAGTTTACCCTCTTCTACTGCAGTGTCTGTCAGTTTGTGCGCAAGCCGCACGGCCTGCTGAACTGTAACGGGGTTGCTTGACTCAACCATGCCTTTAATCTCTGGAGCCAATCCCTTTATGTAAAGCTCTATCTGTTTGTACACTGTCCTAGCCATATCGGGACACAAGGAGACCAGGTCATAGCTTCATGGTGTAGGCTTCAATTTCCGACCCTTCCATCTTCATAACCCAAAGATCTTGCTCTAATTGGTGGATACGATCCCGGGGGCAGTATTGTTCCTTGATAAGATTATTGAACTCGTCCCAACCCATTGCGTTGGCCACATCGAGTCCAAGAACCTGGACCCGCGCATTCCACAAGGTGAGAGCCGCATCTTCTAGAGTCCAAGCCACGAATTTGACTCTGTTCTCAGGTAAGAAGTTACACATTACAAAGACAGATTCTGATTTTTCGAGCCATCTGTCTAGCCCGATTGGCCCTTCCTTACCACTGAATTTGGTGGGCTTAGCATCGATGAACATCTTGTACGGGTTAGGGCCCATACCTACATGCACAATTTTGGAAGTAAGAGATTTAGAAGAAGGTGATTTAAAGGACGGTTGAATACGTTAGCATACGTGGAGTGAAATGAATGTAGAATCGAATGAGGGTTACCTCCCAGATTCTGATTATTGTTTGGATTCGGATTTTGGGCTGCCAACGCCGCAGTAACCTGCTCCTGGATGAGCATAGCCAGTTCTGCATGTATCATTGTGATGTTGCCGTGGCCACCACCACGAGCGCCACCACCACGAGCAGACATTTTGTTTTTGCCCACAGATACACGAATACATGAGAAAATGTATCACATATTTCATCATAGAATTTTAAGAATAATGTAATAAGAATTGGTACAAACCATCACATATAACATTCAAACCAAACATTTGATTAAAAATATATTGCAATTCATCACAATGTATTAAACCAAATATTATGTATATAAATCCAAATGTCAAAGGAAATTCCCAAAAAATTACTAAGTTCAAACAAGGAAATAAAGAAATGTCATGATAAACAAGAAACAAATCTAATCCTCAACGTCTCCGTCCCCCATATCCTCGTCTTCATTTGCTGCTGCCTCCTCAGGCTCCTCAGGGATCTCCTCTGGTGCTTCTTCCTCCGGCTCATTTGCCAACCCAATCTCAATGATCATGTCTTCAGCTAAACTCATCCTCTCTGTGAGGTCCACGACCTTTTTGGCCATCACTCCCCTAATCTTCTAAGGTTACTTGTTTTAGCGGCTTCAGTTTGTTGGGTTGCCCTGACCTGTGCGAGCTCCTGTTTCACCAGTTCCAGTTTCTGTTTCAATGAGCTATTGCTCACGATGAGGTCTGTTATAGCCCCAGCCGCCTCACGCATGTACTTAAATTCATGCTCCGTGGCGGCCACGAATCCAGCAAAGGCCTCCTCTATAGGATAGCCGAGAGGGGGCAAGGTACCATAGACCTCCATGTCAACATCATAGGAATCCTCCAAAACTACAGGTGGAACGTTCTCATCCACTATGTAGTTCCGGATGTAATATGGATACCAGCTCCAGTCGCCATTCCCCGAACTGGGTCTGACGATGAAGGGCTCGAATTGCGTGAGACGACGAGTGCGAGCGGCCCTGAGTCTTCCCGAGAAGATGGGAGACATGGGGCATCGCCTTGTTCCTCACTAGGGTCAGCTGAGTCGTGCGAGTTAGACATGCCTATCAAAGCGAAAGAATAAGACATAGAACATACCAAAACACAGTAAATAAAATAAGGCATGAAATTTAAGCATTCGCGTTAGTTTCATACTAGTGTCAAGTTTATGGATATAGTGTAGGTTTACTAGTGTATGCAAACCTAATTCTCTATAATCAGTGGCTCTGATACCAATCTGTCACACCCTCAAAAATCCACTTGCGGGGTTTTACCCCGAGGCGTGTGACAAACCAGGATCCAAGACACTAGTCATATAGAACGACTCTATATGCAAAAATATATGTTTAAACAAATCCAACCATGCAGTTTAATAAATGCGGAAGCGTAATACGCCAAAACAAACGCCCAAACCAAAATACTTAAGAAGTCAAATGCAAAGCGTTTAAAAGAAATAGTTTTTTCATGCTCGTGTCGTGCTCCTATGCGGAAATGATACCTTAATAACCTGAGAAAACATGCAAAGAAGAACAAGTGTCAACAATTTATGAAGAGTGAGTTCACAGGTTTTAGTTCACAATTTTAATCATAAGTTATCCCTACTGGTTCAACCCCGAACCAATGTCTCATAAGTTTCCCTGATCCAACCCGAATAAGATTAATGTTAAGTAGTTTAGCAGTTCATGTTATATGTTTAGGTAGCTAGCCTAGGTCATGTCAACAAAGTGTTCGATCCGAAGCTGACGTTGCTGTCCCTATTGTGCCAGGCCTATCACCAACCAATGCTAAAAAGTTAGGCAAATTCTACACTCGTGACCATCAACGTTCGGTCTAACTGGCGCGACCAGTTCGAATGGGGCTTGTCGGGCCTAGTAGTACTACTAAAAATTCCCTCGCTATAAACCAATACTAACGGCATCGTAAGTTTTAAGGGGACTGAGAGGTGATAAATGCTTCCTTGTGACCATAATTGTATAACATAACTCTAATTAAAAATGTGTTACTGTACCGTGATGTATGCCACTCATACACCACTGTAACGTGTATACGTTTTAAGTAGAAGGACGTTACTGTACCGTAATATAATCAACCCATATATCACTTTAACGTAAACATGTTTTCTCCCCCTGGGTTTTGTAAACGTTTAAAGAAATAGGGGCCGTGAACTCACCTTAAATTGCTCGGTTAGACTTTTACGAAAATATAGTCAAAGTGGTTCAATCACGTCCTATTATGATTACCACTTAATTTATTAGCGTGTTCAAGAACTACACATAAAGTAATGCAATTAACTTAACACGTTTCAGGCAATTACGTTGACGATTTATAGATGTATAGCATACGACACTTTCAAATAATGTCTAACTTGGTAATAACAGTCTCCTTCATTCTCAGGTAGCACATGCAACACTTAGATACACATAAACACAAATTATCATGTTTCAGCTTGTACACTCAAACTGGGCTGTTTTCGGGAATTCTTAAAAAACAGTTCCGATGTTCCAAAAATTCCAATCTTTTTACAGAAGGTAATTAGCCTGTAAAATTTAATGTAAAATTTTCAAATACTAAATCTTTACCAATTATTTATAAAGATTTATATACTAGGCTGCAGTCAAATTCGTCACTCTCTGACTGCAGTCCACGAGAAAAATCATTTAAAAACCATCGTTCATCAGATTAACGAAATTCCAGTGATTTTCGGAAACTCCCGTCTCCAGTTACTATACAGATTTCGTGACCTAACCCCATACAGCCTATGAGTTACGACTCGATAAACAACCTGCAGATTCTGCATAAATTACGCAGCTTCAGCTGCTGCACTAAATAATCATTTAAAAATAGCAAACGACCTCAGAAAAATATGAATCTGGAGCCATTTAAAGCGTTTTTCAAAAATACACGTCTTAGGCTTCAGAAAGTCCACTTTTTGATAAATAACGGTCAGTTTACAGCCAATCAAAGTTGGCTGTAAATGTTAATCAGCTTTCTGTTTTCAGTTTTATCGTACTAGAACAAGTTTTAAACAACCATAACACTTAGTTCTATCGATTTACCGCAGGTTAACGTATCGATTATCATCTAGTACATCACGATTCATAAAAACCCTAAGTAGATAACACCCTAACATTATCACGAATGCAGCCAACTGTCATGTATACGTACATACCATTCTACTAATCAAGTTAAACATTAACATGAACAAGATTACCATGAAACACTACAAACACAGCCATGTATACACCGATTTCATACGAAAAACCATAAAATGAGACTAACCTTGCGAAGATGAGTGTTACACTAGAGAGGGAGTAGCGAGAGAGAAAGAGAGATCGTGATTGGGGGGTGTCTCCACTGCCGTCGACTCAACTAGGGGATTAGGGTTTGTGGATATTTTTTTTCCACCACATGCATGTATATGTATTTCATGGGGGGTCGCATAATGGGGCGGTTTGGGTTTTAATTGGGCCGCAAGGGTTTGGGCCGAAAGGGGTGTGGGTGGCGGGTTGGGCTTGGTTTGCGCAAGGGATAGGGGCTCGGTTTTAGGTTCGGGTTTTTAACAAGCACATTATTTTTATATATAACAAGCACATATGACACGTTAAATATTCGCGACGCTATTAAAAAGATAGAATATATATATATACATATATGTATATATATACATATATATACATATATGTGTATATACATATATATACATATATGTGTATATACATATATATACATATATGTGTATATATACATATATACACATATATGTGTATATATACATATATATATATATATATATATATAGATGGAGTCGAATATTACAAGGGATCGAATCAGAATGATACCTGATTTTCCGAGATGTCACAATGCTTTTGACCAAAACTATAACATTCCTAGAACCCAAACGTGAGGTAACTCGCATCTAGATTCTTAGTACAACAAATACACAAAAAACATTGCCTATTCTTAGGTGATTACAAAATAATACAAAGTCATAATTCATTCATATAAGTCAAAATTTTACAATAAATTAGCATCGATTCTTAGATGAATTATTTTTAGGCTTTTTAAGCCTAAAAAATTTTCAAAATCTCATCAAACTTTTGGGTTTTTAATAATGTAAACATGTGCATTCTGGAAGGGTGGATGCATGCACCCTCAGTTTTCTATCAAGGCTTGAGTGTTCGTACAAATCCACATAATCGGACAAGTCACTCTTACCTGGGAGTTCTTGAGGTGAGTGTCTACTTATAGGCTAAAGGATGTCATCACGATACATTATAAAACCCATTTAATTTGATTAGTCACCGTGTCGTTTATTCATTTTAAGTAATGAATAAATTGATTACAATCCTTATGCTTCATTGATGTTTAACGTTTCTTTTTACTATCCTAAATCAATCTCACTTGTTTTCTCTCATATTTTCCTTCTCTTTTAGACTGCCTCTTCTTCGCGACACTACCCAAAATGCTGAAATGGCGACCTTGATCGCCAAGAAAATGGCTATGATACTTCCAAATCTTGTGACCCAACTCAATCAAGCCAACAATAACAACAATGTACCCGCAGCTTGTAATTACAAGCAACTCAATCATCTAAACCCCTCAAGTTTTATGGGTCTGAGGGAGCTACTGGGCTCCTAGAATGGTTTGAAATCATCGAGAGCATCTTCTGCCATAGTTAGTGTTCCAATGATCGAAAGGTAGAGTTTACTTCAAGTGTTTTCCAAAAGAGAGCACACACATGGTGGAATGGAATTATGAGAGATCAAAGGGCGGATGTAGCTATGGCACTATCTTGGGAGGAACTCAGAACTCTCATGATGAAAGAATGCTGCCCATGCAATCAGACGATGGCTCTCGAAAACGAATTCCAGCTCTCAAACATGATAGTGGCGAGAATCGTTCCTGATTGGTACGAGGACTTGAGCCTGCTATGTCCCACCATGGTCACACCATTAGGGCATGCCATTGAGAAATACATTGAGGGTTTACCTAATCAAATCCAAGATATAGTCACCGGTAGCAAGCTAGCTACCATTATGGAGGCTATCAAACTAGCCGCAACCCTAACCGACTCTTTAGTGAAGAAAGGGAAACTCTTCCGCAAAGGCGGCAAGAAACAACCTGCTAAGGTTAACCAAGACACAACAACTAAAACAAAAGTTGAACCCTCCAGAAATTCTAAGAAGCGGGTTGTTGCCCTAACCAATCATGTCACACCCTCAATTTCCACTTGCGGAGTATTACCGCGAGGCGTGTGATCAAACCAGAATCTCAGACACTAGCAAAGTCGAACAACTCTATATGATTTATTTAAACGTTTTCCAAAAACATTTATTGTAAACATGCATAGTCATTTTCAAAATTCCAAGGTTTCAAAGTTTAGCGGAAGCATTAGAAATAAAGTAACGGGCGCCAACATAAACGCCAAAACCAAAATCCCAAAAATAATCGTTAACAAAGACTCGATAAAAATGTCTTGATCAAATGCAAAGTGAGTGCACCTAGCGATCCTAGCGTCCTGAGAAACATGTAAAGAAACAAGTGTCAACATTAAAGAAGAGTGAGTTCATAGGTTTTATAAGTTCACATGTTTAGTTTAAAAGATTGGTTTTCCACGTTATCCCTATCCCGGAATAACGACATAGTTCCATTATTCCTAACATGGAATAATAATATTGGTTCGTAAATAAGTTCAATGTTAACATGTAGGTAGCAAGCCTAAAGTTACGTCACGTAAGAGTTCGCGATTGAAGCTGTCTGTTGTTGCCTCTGTGTTGCCAGGTCTATCACTGACCATGGCGAAAGTTAGGCCAAATTAATCTCCCGTTGACCATTCCCGGTCGGCTAGCGCGACTAGCTCGGGTGGGGCTTTTCGGGCCCAGTAGTACTAATATAATTTCCCCGCTATCTAACCCAATACTAACGATCCGAGAGTTGGTTGAGGACTTCCGTGATAAAGCTACTTAGTGACCATAACATACATTAACATTAACTTAGTTACCGAATAGTTAACGGTGTTAATTTCGCATAACGTAAAAGATTGAGTTGTAGAGCGTATACATGTTTCTCCCCCTGTTGTTCAAAACCAGATAAAATAGGGGCCGTGAACTCACCTTAAATTTCTCGGTTAGATAAACGCAAAAGAAGCAAAGGATGGAACCGCTAATCGCGTCCTAACATGTCAACCGATTCAAAGTTAGTGTGTGAACACACTGACACAAAACCCTACGCATAACTAACACATAGTACGGCACACGTAATAACCAATTCAAAACAATAATCATGCATGCAAAGTATCACCATACAAAATAACGACCAAATCAACTTGTCATAAACACAGGATAACTCATACAACACTTAGATACACACAAACGGAAGTTATCATGTTTCAGCTTGTACACTCATAACTGGACTGTTTTCGAGAATTTTTATAAAATAGTTCCCGTGCTCCACAAATTCCAATCCTTTTACAGAGGGTGCCAATTAGCCTGTTAAAATTAGTGTAAAATTTTCAAATTATAAATCTTTACCAATTATTTATAAAAATTTATATACTAGGCTGCAGTCAGATTCGTCGCTTTCTGAATGCAGTCTACGAGAAAAATCATTTAAAAATCATCGTTCATCCGATTAATGAAATTCCAGTGGGAGATTTTCGGAAACTTCCGTCTCCAGTTACTGTACAGATTTTGTGACCTAACCCCATACAAACTATTAGATCCGACTCGATAAACAACCTGCAAATTCTGCAGAATTTACGCAGCTTCAGCTGCTGCCCTAAATGGTCATTCAAAAATAGCAAACGACCTCAGAAAAATATGAATCAAGCGCCATTTGAAGCGTCTTTCAAAAATACACGTTTTAGGCTTTAGAAAAGCCACTTTTCGATAAATAATGATCAGGTTACAGCCAACTGAAGTTGGCTGTAAATGTCAATCAGCTCTCTGTTTTCGACTTTATTGTATTAGAACATGTTTAAACGGCCACGACGCTTAGTTGTATTGATTTATAGCAGGTTATTGTATTGGACATCATCTAATATATCAGTTTTCATGCAAACCCTAAGCATATATATGATCTTTATAGATAAAACGCAGCCTACGTTTTTAATACTTGAACACATCATCACAACCGCAAGGATTCGCATAGTCATCCGAACTAGTCATACACGACAACACTTTTCATAACAACAATCATACAAGCACATAATCATAATCAATTCTACAGAAGATCATCACATGAATCGTAACAAAATCGAAAAACCCTAACCTTAAACGATGACAACTAGTGAACCGGGACAAGCTTGGATTCGATCCGAGGGATGTGGGCTGTTTGCGCGACCGAGAGAGGGGGGCTGCTGCCGTCGCACACCACAAGGGGAAGGGTTTTAGGGTTTGCTATTTTTTTTGAGAACTCCATGCATCATACGTATACATACATAGAGGCTAGGGGGCGGTTTGGGCTATTCTTGGGCCGCAAGGGGGTGTGGGTGGCGGGTTGGGTTTGCTTGGTCGCAAAGTCGAAACGTTTCACAGGCTTGGTTCATTCGGCTTATAAATAGAATTTACTAACCGATCATTATAATCTGATAAATAACTACACATAATACGACTCGACAATTATTCACAAACGTCTAATAACACGTAGCACGTAATTCAGATACAACGTTAAAACTCCCAAACATCGTGTATTCCCTAAATACTAAAGTTAGCGTAGTTATTGCGAGCGCGTAATTTAGTTCTCCGAATTAAATTAGCGTATGGATGAATAACAATAAAGTAGCGCGTTTAAAGTACCTGAAAAACCGGGATGTCACATTATCCCCATGTTGAAAGAACTTTCGTCCCGAAAATTGAGTAAACGCGGTTTAGAATGCAACGCACAAAAATTCAGTTTGTTAGAATGGTACAAGGAAATCCTAGGCTGTCATATCATCCCCATGTTGAAAGAATTTTGTCCCGAAATTCAGTTGGCGGTAACATCAGATTGTTGCTCAGCTGCAAAAAGGTGTGGATATTTGCTTTTCATTTGGTCCTCTCTTTCCCACATGAACTCCGGTCCACGCTTAGAGTTCCAACGAACCTTGACGATCGGTATCTTGCTGTGCCTTCGAGTCTTGATCTCACGGTCCATGATCTGGATAGGTTGTTCCACAAAATGCAGTTGCTCATCTACTTGAATCTCATCCAATGGAATGACTAGGGTCACATCTGATAGACACTTCTTCAGATTGGACATGTGAAAAACGTTGTGAACTCCACTGAGTTCGGCACGAAGGTCTAATTGATAAGCTACGGGCCCGATACGCTTCGAAATCACAAATGGGCCTACGTACCGTGGATTTGGTTTGCCTCGTTTCCCAAATCGAATTACACCCTTCCAGGGTGACACTTTCAGTAGGACACGGTCACCTACTTGAAATTCGAGCGGTTTGCGTCGTTGATCAACGTAACTTTTCTGTCGATCCCGTGCCGCTGCCATGCGGTTTCTGATTTGCACAATCTTTTCAGTAGCCTCAAGTATCAACTCAGGACCTGTGAGTTGACTGTCACTGACTTCTGCCCAACAGACCGGTGATCTACATTTGTGACCGTACAATGCTTCAAAGGGTGCTGCCTGAATACTCGTATGATAACTGTTGTTATACGAGAATTCCACCAAAGGTAGATGGATTTCCCAACTGTTTCCAAAGTCTACCACGCATGCCCGAAGCATGTCCTCCAAGGTCTGAATGGTCCTTTCACTTTGACCATCCGTCTGAGGGTGGTAAGCTATGCTCATATCTAAGCGTGTACCCAACGCTTTCTGAAGAGACCGCCAAAAGTTGGACGTGAAACGGGCATCTCTGTCTGAAATAATGGACGTTGGTACCCCGTGCCGAGAAACTACTTCCTTAATGTAGATGCGAGTCAACTTATCCATCTTATCTATTTCTTTGGTTACTAGGAAGTGTGCAGACTTAGTTAGACGATCCACGATCACCCAGATGGTATCGCAACCACCCGGAGTTCGTGGGAGTTTAGTGAAAAAGTCCATCGAGATCTGATCCCATTTCCACACTAGGATCTCAGGTTGTTGAAGTAGCCCTGATGGCTTCTAGTATTCCACCTTGACTTTCGCACAAGTCAAACACTTGCTCACGTAGGTGGCTATCTCCGCTTTCATGTTGGGCCACCCAGTACGCGGCTTTAAGGTCTTGATACATCTTATCCGAACCAGGATGGACAGAGTATCAGGATTTGTGAGCTTCGTCCATAACTAGCTTTCTGAGGTTTCTGTAGAGAGGTACCCATATACGGTTCATGAAATACCGGGTACCATTGTGTTTCACTTCCCAATCGCGTTCCATCTTTCCCACAGATTCGGCCTTGATGTTCTCTTCCTTAACTACTTCTAGTTGCGCGTCGCGTATCTGTTCGGGTAACCCAGAATGAATTGTGAACTGTAGTGCTCGTACCCGACGAGGTTTCAAGCGCTCCTTCCGATTGAGGGCATCAGCTAACACGTTAGCTTTACCCGGGTGATACCGAATGGCACATTCATAATCGTTTAGGAATTCAACCCTGCGACGCTGTCGCATGTTCCACTCCTTCTTGTCAAAAATATGCTGGAGGCTCTTGTGATCCGTGTAGATTGTGCACTTTGTTCCATATAGGTAGTGTCTCCAAATCTTAAGTGCAAACACAACTGCTCCCAATTCCAAGTCATGTGTCGTGTAGTTCTTCTCGTGGACCTTCAACTGTCGGGATGCATACACGATGACCTTATCACGTTGCATGAGCACACATCCCAATCCCTTAATTGAAGCGTCACAATATACCACAAAATCATCCGTCTCCTCTGGCAAGGACAAAATGGGCGCACTGCAAAGCTTCTGCTTCAGTAATTGAAATGTTGCTTCCTGTTTGTCACCCCAAGCATACTTGGTGCCCTTCTAAGTGAGAGTGGTAAGAGATTGTGCGATCTTGGAAAATCCCTCGATGAAACGTCTGTAGTAACCAGCCAAACCCAAAAATTGGCGGATCTCTGTTGGTGTCCTGGGTGGTTCCCAGTTCTTGATAGCATCGATCTTGGCGGGATCAACGTGTATACCCTTTTCATTCACGATATGCCCGAGGAATTGAACTTCCCGAATCCAGAAATCACACTTCGAAAATTTGGCATATAGTTTCTCCTGTTGAAGTAGTTCCAGCAATAACCGCAGATGCCCAGCATTTTCTTCCTCACCCTTAGAGTAGATGAGTATATCATCGATGAACACGATGACAAACTTGTCGAGATACGGCTTACACACGCGGTTCATGAGGTCCATGAACACCGCGGGTGCATTGGTGAGACCGAAGGGCATGACCAAGAACTCGTAATGGCCATACTGAGTGCGAAATGCCGTCTTGGAGATATCCTCCTACCTGACGCATAGCTGGTGATAACCAGACCGTAGATCAATTTTGGAGTAGTAGCTTGACCCTTGAAGCTGGTCAAAAAGATCGTCGATGCGAGGTAATGGGTACCGGTTCTTGACGGTAACCTTATTGAGTTCCCTGTAGTCAATGCACATGCGGAAGGTCCTGTCCTTCTTCTTGACAAAAAGGACCGGAGCTCCACATGGCGAAGTACTGGGTCGGATAAATCCTTTTTCCAACAATTCCTGAAGTTGGGTAGACAGCTCTTGCAGCTCTGCTGGAGCTAAGCGGTACGGGGCCTTGGCGATAGGAGTCGCATGGCTCGCCAATTCGATTTCAAACTCTACTTGTCGATGTGGTGGAAGACCGGGTAACTCCTCTGGAAACACATCGGGAAAGTCACGGGCGATGGGGATATCTTCAATCCGCTTCTCGTCCTAGACTGCTCGGTGACCAGTGCGAGCAAAGCAAAAGAGATCTTCTTTCGAAGATACTTCTGGGCTTGCATGTAAGAGATGATGTTCGTGATGACGCCTGCCTTCTCGCCTTGCACCATCAAGACTTCGTCGTTAGAGAGCGGAATACGGATAGCTTTCTCGAAATAGAGAACTTTAGCTCGGACATCGGATAGCCAGTCCATTCCGGCTACCACATCAAAACTACCCAGAGTAGTTGTCATCAGATCAATGGTAAAGGTGTGACCCACGAGTTTGAGTTGACAGCCGGTCACTAGATGAGTCACATCTACAGATTTACCATTGGCTAGTTCCATGACGTAAGGGGTCTTTAAGGGTTTAGGTGTGAGATTTAGGTTCTTCCTAAAAGACTCAGATATAAAACTCTTATCCGCACCCGTATCAAAAAGTACAGTAGCAAAATGATCGTTAAGTGGAAACTTACCGGTGACCACATTCGAGTCGTTTCTGGCCTCCCCACGGCCTAGGGTGAATGCACGTCCCTTGGCACCTGTGCCACCATTTCCATTCCTGCCATTGTTGTTATTGTTGTTGTTGTTATTATTATTCCCACCATTGTTGTTGTTGCGAAGTTGCGGGCAGTCTCGCTTGAAATAGGCAGTGCTACCGCACTGGTAGCATCCCCGGTTATTACCCTGGGGCTGGTTCCGATTCTGTCGTGACATAATCTCCCCGCGACAATCCTTTGCCGCGTGTCCTGCTTTGCCACATCGTTGGCAGCGATTTCAGGCGCAAGGGCCGTGATGATGGAGGTTACAACGATTACATTGCGGCTTCCGTCGTGCATAGCCGCTCGAGTTCTGGGTGTTGTTGGAAGACTGATTGTTGTGACCCCAATTATTGTTGAAATTGTTGGACTGCTTCTGGTTTTCTTGTTGTGGCTGGGCTTATGAAGACTGCCGAGCAGGTGAGTCTTCAAATTTCCATTTGTTGTCAGGGACAATTTCAGTTGCACCCCTAGGTGGAAACTTCCTTTGCTCCACCGCCTTATCAGTGAGTTTATGTGCCAGCCTAATCGCTTGTTGCTCCATCGTAGGGTTGCTAGACATTACCATGCCCTGGATCTCAGGGACCAGACCCCCAAGATAAAACTCAAGTCGTTTAGCGATGGTGTTAGACAAATCGGGACAAAGGAACACCAGATCATGATGTCTTGGCGTGTACGCTTCAATTTCTGACCCGACCATCTTGTGGTTCCATAACGCTTGTTCCAATTGCTGAACTCTGTCCCGCGGACAGTATTCCTCCTTGATTAGAGCTTTGGACTCGGTATAAGTCATTGCGTTCACCGCAGCAAGCCTACGCGTTTGGACTTGTGCGTTCCACCAGGTTAATGCCCCATCTTCCAACGTCGAGGCAGCATACTTGACCTTATTAGCTTCGAGGCAATTGCACATTGCAAAAACCGATTCAGACTTTTCGATCCAACGGACCAGTCCTATGGGTCCTTCAGCTCCCATGAACTTGCTCGGTTTCGCATCCACGAACATCTTGTAGGGGTTAAGACCCCCTCCTGAGGATAGAGGATAGGTAGTCAGCGCGAAAGCCTACTAGCCAAACTATTAGATTTTCCCATGAAAATTTAATAATGGTTACCTGCTGGTGGGTTAGGAACACCTACCAGAGCAGCATTCACGTGTTGTTGGATTAAAGCGGCCAATTCTTCAGCTGACATGTTGAGATTTCCGTGACGACCGGTTGCCATTTCAGATCTTCACAAGACAACACAAACACACACCAATAAGTATATATCCAATATAGTTATCATATTCCACACTTCAATGATCACACAATTTATGTCAACCCAACAAATTAAACAATCAAAAGGAACATTCGATTAAATAAATTGTAATGTCTCACAAAATACCAACCAAACATATCAGTTTAATTATAAAATTTACAAGTTCAAACATAAGGCGAGTTAGTCATCTATGTCTCCATCCCCCAACTCACTATCACTGTGGTCTTCCTCTTCAGCGTTTTCAGCTTCAACAGCCAGGTCCTGTTCCGGCTCTTCTTCCTCTGGATCCTCCTCTTCGTCTTCTACCGGCGCTGGAAGGGCCGGTGCTGGTGCGGGTACTGGGATAGGTGGTGCTTGGTTCTGCTCCAGTTCGTGAATCTTCCAACTGGACTCAACTCTGTCTTCGAGCCAGTCAGCCCTCAGCTGCTCAGCACGAAGGTCCTGAACTAAAATGCTTCAAACTCTCTTATTCTCATCTTGCTCTTCCTCGAGCTCTTTAGTTTTACCAGTCAGCTGACGTATCAGCCAACCCTGTGCTTCAATAGTCTCTTGCATTCTCTCCAGCTGTTCATGTTGTTTCCTTAGCACAGCTCTAAGTAGATCATCCCCCACTCCTGAAGAGTTGACCGGTTGGACCGGTACAGCGGTGGTTGGACGGGAGGACGACTCCGCTCCTAGAGCGAGTCTTTTCCTGGCAGCTAAGCGTGTCTCCACGCCACGAGGTGGTGAGGGTTCGACCATGGGTGCCTTCCCCGGCGCCCTTGATTGTCGAGATCTATCGGATAATGATGATGACATAGCCTGCCGGGTTGGTGTAGTTAGTTACGAGCTGCGTATATCACAATATATATATATATCACATAGAACAATTGTAGTATAACACATAACAAGATATCACACTTTGGTGCCAACTAAGTCTAGTGTCGTGTAACAGCTATAGTTTAGGTCTACTTTAAATGCAAACCTGGTTCTCTATAGCTAGAGGCTCTGATACCAATCTGTCACACCCTCAATTTCCACTTGCGGAGTATTACCGCGAGGCGTGTGATCAAACCAGAATCTCAGACACTAGCAATGTCAAACGACTCTATATGATTTATTTAAACGTTTTCCAAAAACATTTATTGTAAACATGCATAGTCATTTTCAAAGTTCCAAGGTTTAATGTTTAGCGGAAGCATTAGAATAAAGTAACGGGCGCCAACAGAAACGCCAAAACCAAAATCCCAAAAATAATCGTTAACAAAGACTCGATAAAAATGCATTGATCAAATGCAAAGTGAGTGCACCTAGCGATCCTAGCGTCCTGAGAAACATGTAAAGAAACAAGTGTCAACATTAAAGAAGAGTGAGTTCACAGGTTTTATAAGTTCACATGTTTAGTTTAAAAGATTGGTTTTCCACGTTATCCCTATCCCGGAATAACGACATAGTTCCATTATTCCTAACATGGAATAATAATGTTGGTTCGTAAATAAGTTCAACGTTAACATGTAGGTAGCAAGCCTAAAGTTACGTCACGTAAGAGTTCGCGATCGAAGCTGTCTGTTGTTGCCTCTGTGTTGCCAGGTCTATAACTGACCATGGCGAAAGTTAGGCCAAATTAATCTCCCGTTGACCATTCCCGGTCGGCTAGCGCGACTAGCTCGGGTGGGGCTTTTCGGCCCAGTAGTACTAATATAATTTCCCCGCTATCTAACCCAATACTAACGATCCGAGAGTTGGTTGAGGACTTCCGTGATAAAGCTACTTAGTGACCATAACATACATTAACATTAACTTAGTTACCGAATAGTTAACGGTGTTAATTTCGCATAACGTAAAAGATTGAGTTGTAGAGCGTATACATGTTTCTCCCCTGTTGTTCAAAACCGGATAAAATAGGGGCCGTGAACTCACCTTAAATTTCTCGGTTAGATAAACGCAAAAGAAGCAAAGGATGGAACCGCTAATCGCGTCCTAACATGTCAACCGATTCAAAGTTAGGTGTGTGAACACACTGACACAAAACCCTACGCATAACTAACACACAGTACGGCACACGTAATAACCAATTCAAAACAATAATCATGCATGAAAAGTATCACCATACAAAATAACGACCAAATCAACTTGTCAAAAACACAGGATAACTCATACAACACTTAGATACACACAAACGCAAGTTATCATGTTTCAGCTTGTACACTCATAACTGGGCTGTTTTCGAGAATTTTTATAAAATAGTTTCCATGTTCCACAAACTCCAATCTTTTTACAGAGGGTGCCTATTAGCCTTTTATATTTAGTGTAAAATTTTCAAATTCTAAATCTTTACCAATTATTTATAAAAATTTATATACTAGGCTGTAGTCAGATTCGTCGCTTTCTGACTGCAGTCCACGAGAAAAATCATTTAAAAATTATCGTTCATCCGATTAACGAAATTCCACTGGGAGATTTTCGGAAACTTCCGTCTCCAGTTACTGTACAGATTTCGTGACCTAACCCCATACAGACTATTAGATCCGACTCGATAAACAACCTGCAAATTCTGCAGAATTTATGCAGCTTCAGCTGCTGCCCTAAGTGGTCATTCAAAAATAGCAAACGACCTCAGAAAAATATGAATCAAGCGCCATTTGAAGCGTTTTTCAAAAATACAAGTTTTAGGCTTCAGAAAATCCACTTTTCGATAAATAATGATCAGGTTACAGCCAACTGAAGTTGGCTGTAAATGTCAATCAGCTCTCTGTTTTCGACTTTATTGTATTAGAACATGTTTAAACGGCCACGACGCTTAGTTGTATCGATTTATAGTAGGTTATTGTATTGGATATCATCTAATATATCAGTATTCATGCAAACCCTAAACATATATCATGATCTTTATAGATAAAACGCAGCCTACGATTTTAATACTCGAACACATCATCACAACCGCAAGGATTCTCATAGTCATCCGAACTAGTCATACACGACAACACTTTTCATAACAACAATCATACAAGCACATAATCATAATCAATTCTACAGAAGATCATCACATGAATCGTAACAAATCGAAAAACCCTAACCTTAAACGCTGACAACTGGCGAACTGGGACAAGCTTGGATTCGATCCGAGGGATGTGGGCTGTTTGCGCGACCGAGAGAGGGGGGGCTGCTGCCGTCGCACACCACAAGGGGAAGGGTTTTATGGTTTGCTATTTTTTTGAGCACCTCATGCATCATCCGTATACATACGTAGAGGCTACGGGGCGGTTTGGGATATTCTTGGGCCGCAAGGAGTGTGGGCCGCAAGGGGGTGTGGGTGGCGGGTTGGGTTTGCTTGGTCGCGAAGTCGAAACGTTTCACAGGCTTGGTTCGGTTCGGCTTATAAATAGAATTTACTAACCGATTATTATAATCTGACAAAATAATTACACATAATACGACTCGACAATTATTCACAAACGTCTAATAACACGTAGCACGTAATTCAGATACAATCCGTTAAAACTCCCAAACATCGTGTATTCCCTAAATACTAAAGTTAGCGTAGTTATTGCGAGCGCGTAATTTAATTCTCCGAATTAAATTAGCGTAGGGATGAATAACAATAAAGTAGCGCGTTTAAAGTAACTGAAAAACCGGGATGTCATAAATCAAGCTAGTCTCAACCAACCAGCTCAACCCCCTGCTAGGAAACCGTATGCTGGTACCGCACCTTTGTGCAACCGATGCAATGGTCACCATCAAAACCATTTACTATGTCTTCAATGTACTCTCTGTGGGCGACTTCGTCATTTGGCAAACACCTGTCAAGTTGTTCCAAACCAAGTTGTTCAAAATCTCATTCAACCTTAAGCAAATCTTGCTCGTCCTCATTTTCCAACTGGGTCTTGTTAAAATTGTGGCGAGATAGGACACTAGAAGAACAATTACCCAAAGCTTGTACATGTCAATCCAGCCCGTGGACGTGTATTTAACGTCAATGCTAACGAAGCCTGTGCTAATAACGACGTGATTAAGGGTACGTATTGTTAATAACCAGCCCCTTTCTATTTTTTTATTCGGGTGCCGATAGAAGTTTTGTATCCTTAGCATTCGAACCTTTTCTTTCGATCCTTGAACTAAGCTAGGAAAACCTTTAACGGTAGAAATAGCTAGTGGCGAACCCCTTGTACTTGATTCCGTTATTTGCAATTGCCCAAATAAACTTCAATGAGTATATTTTTGCCATCAACCTGATGCTAAAGCAACGTGGGAGTTTCGACGTCATAGTAGGCATCGACTAGTTAACTAAACATCATGCTAAAGTTATCAGTTTCGATAAAATTGTTCGTGTGCTTCTTCCATCTAGAGAAATTTCAGAAGTTCATGGAGAGATATCTTCTAGTAGACTTAAACTCTTGACTTGTACCCAAGCCTAGAAGTACCTACGAAAGAAATATGTGGCCTTCTTGGCACAAATCATGGAGAAGAAAAGCAAGGGTAAGAGTATCCAATACCTCCCGATTGTTAGGAATTTTCCCGAGGCGTTTCCGGAAGAACTGCATGGCTTACCCCCGGTACGCCAAGTGTAATTTTTCATAAACCTTGTACCAGGTGCCAACCCGATTGCCAAGTCCCCTTACCATCTTGCACTATCTGAAATGCAAGAGTTGTCGAAACAACTCCAAGAACTTTCGGACAAAGGTTTTATTCGTCCAAGTTTCTCACCTTGAAGCGCTCCTGTGTTATTTGTGAAGAAGAAGGATGGATCTTTTCGCATGTGCATCGATTATCATGAGCTTAACAAACTCATGATTAAAACTAGATATCCCATACCTCGTATTGATTATCTGTTTGACCAACTACAAGGTGCTACTTATTTTTCAAAAATCGACCTCCGTTCTAGTTATCTTCAACTTCGTGTACTCGAAGAAGATATTCCCAAAATTTCTTTTCGTACTCGATACGGCCAGTATAAGTTCACTGTCATGCCTTTTGATTTGACAAATGCTCATGTCATCTTCATGGACTTAATGAATAGGTTTGTAAACCATATTCGGAAAAGGTCATCATTGTTTTCATCGATGACATCTTTATTTATTCAAAATCTCAAACGGATCACGAACATCACCTTCGTTTGAAAATTGAACTTCTAATAAAGGAACAACTTTATTTCAAATTCTCCAAGTGTGACTTTTTGCTTAAAGATGTACAATTTTTGGTCACATTGTTAACGAACAAGGTATAACGTGGATCCCACCAAAATTGCAGCAATTAACGATTGGAGTACACCCACTACTCCTACCAAGTTCGTTCTTTTCTTGGTCTCATTGGTTACCACCATTGTTTTATCGCAAACTTCTCCAAGATTCCGATTCCACTCACTTCTTTAACTCAAAAGAATAAACCTTTTGAGTGGGGACCCAAACCTTGAAGCAAAAACTTTGTGGCGCTCCTATTATATCCTTACCTGATGGCAACAACAATTTTGTTGTATATTGTGATGCCTCAAATCTAGGCCTTGGTGGTTTCTTATGCAAAGAGACAAAGTCATAGCCTATGCTTCAACTCAATTGAAAATCCACAAAAAGAACTACACAACTCATGATCTTGAGTTAGGTGTTGTTGTCGCCCTTAAAATTTGGTGACACTACCTTTATGGTACTAGATGTGTGGTCTTTAGGGACCACAAAAGTCTCCAACATATCTTCAATCAAAAAGAATTGAACATGAGACAATGACGTTGGGTCGAACTTCTGAACAATTATGACTGCGAAATTCGTTACCACATTGGTAAAGCGAATGTCGTAACTGATGCACTTAGTCGTAAAGTACGTGTCAAACTTCATTGTGTTAGAGACCAATCAGATACCCAAACACGCATTTTTGAAGCCCAACGTACTTGTGTAACCCATGGCATGTTTTGTAATGAACTGCCTCATAATCTTGATCTTCAACTCGAAACTACAGATAATGGGTTACTATATTTTTGGATCCTTTATGGGTTCCAAACCAAGATAATCTTCATCATAGTTGATGAACGAGGCCCACAAGTCTCGTTATTCTATCCATCCGCTGCAGACAAAATGTACATGGACCTTCATACCTAGTATTAGTGGATGGGTATGAAGAAGGACATAGCCTTGTACGTGTCCAAATGCTCTACTTGTCTTAAAGTCAAGGCAGAACACCAACATCCCTCCGGTTTGCTTGAGTAACCAGAAGTTCCGGTATGGAAATGGGAGAACATCGCTATGGATCTCAACACTAAATTACCACGTACTTCTAAAGGTTGTGATGTCATTTAGGTAATCATTGACCGTTTGACTAAGTCAACACACTTTTTGCCAATTCGTGAGGATTTCTCTGCTGACAAACATGCTGAGATCTATATTGACAAGATTGTATCTCGTCATGGTGTTCCTTTGAACACCATACCAGATCGTGATGCTCATTTCTCTTCTCATTTTTGGAAAAACCGTGCAATCTACCATGGGAACCAAATTAAATCTAACTACCACTTATCATCCTCAGACTGTTGGACAAATTGAAAGGACAATCCAAACACTTGAGGATATGCTTAGAGCTTGTGTGATTAACTTTGCTTGAAGTTGGGATTCACATCTACCTTTGATTGAATTCTCCTACAACAATAGTTATAACCCCAGCATCTACATGGCCCCTTTTGAGGCTCATTTTGGTTGAAAATGCCATTCATTTGTCTGTTCGAATGAAGTTGGTGAAGCTCAAATCACTGGACCAGAACTCATTCAACAAACACAGACAAAATCATAAAATCTGTGATAACCTTTTGGCAGCTAGAATTCGTCAAAAGAGTTATGCTGACAAATGAAGCAAACCTTTGGTATTCCAAATTGGTGATCACGTTCTTCTAAAATTATTCCCCTGGAAGGGTATGATTAGATTTGGAAAGAAAGGTAAACTAGCTCCTCGTTATGTGGTACCTTTTAAGATCATTGAAAAGATCGGAAAAGTAACCTACAAACTCGAACTACCTCCTGAACTTGGGAACGTTCACCCAACTTTTTACGTGTCAAACTTGAAAAAGTGTTTGGCCAAAGAAAACCTCCACATCCCTCTTAACGAAATCCACACTAATGACACTATGCATTATTTCGATAAACCTATGGAAGTTATGGACCGTGAGGTCAACAAACTCAAGCAAAGTCGAATACCGATTGTTAAAGTTTGTTGAGAATCCAAACGTGGCCCAGAGTTTACCTAGGAATGAGAGGATCAAATGAAAGCTAAGTATCCACATCTTTTCTCCAAAGTCTCCTCTAATACAATTTGGGACGAAAATTCCCCAAAGTAGGGGAGACTATAACATTAGTAATAATTCAAAGGTTGTACACTTTCGATTGTTTTCGTATTTTAATAAAATTTTATATTTTATTTAAGAAATACGTAATCATATGATCTAGCAAAACTATATTCATGACATTTTCGGAATAAAATCCAAATTACATATGCCTTAATGCCCTTTACATAAACTAAACAATGTGTTAGAAGGGTTAAAAATGGCAAATAGATAATAATACAAGTCCAAGGGCTAAAACTATCAAAAAGCAAAATATGCCCGTTAAGAGGCCTTACGGACCGTAAGGCCTTACACACTTGGCAACACCTCCTTGATCCAAGATTAGTATAAATAGGCTAGAATTTTTTAGTTACAAGCACACCATTCTATTCTTTCTCACTTACACACTCTTGAAGCTTGCGTCTACATTGAGGCCTCCATGCCTTAGTTCTAATCCTTCTTTCGAACACAAGTAAGTGTTTCTCCTAGTCTATTTCATTTATTTGGCTAGTTATGAGCCAAAAGTCAAGCAAAATTTACTTTTACTTTAACTTTCAGTTATAACTTTTTCGGTCAAGCCAAAGTTCAAAATGAACTTTGCTATGTGATCGTAATAATGAAGATGTTAATCCCATGCCATTACACCCTCTGATCATCACGTTTAGTAGGCGAAATGATGAGTTAAACTTTAACAAAATAAAAGTCAAACACGCATAAAATTGCATTTGCAAAAAATGAATTTTTAAGTATTAAAACTCAAAGTTTTGACACCAAATCAGTTGTTACAACATTATTGGACATTTCTTAGCATGTCTACCTCGTCATTTCTAGTTTAGTGTTCATTCCTTAGTCGAAAGTCAAGCAGTTCACTTCTGCTTTGACCTTCAAATCTGACCCGTTTGGTCAACTTTCGCATCCAATCAAGCCCAATTATATGACATAGTAATATAGGGAATAACCCTCTGAGGTTATACCTTATGATCGTATTATTTGATGGCTTAAATGACGAGTCAACTATATATACTTTAAAAAGGTCAAAAATACCCGTTTTCGCATAAGTTGGTTTAAAACTTATATGATCTACATTTTTACATCAAGATTGATCAAATAACATAAATAAACTTGTTTTAACATGTTAGACTCATCATAAGACTCATTCAGACCCGTGATTGCGCATACGACTAGTTAAATTAGTGTATACTAGCCGTAACGGGTCAAAACACTTCGAAACGCTTCCAAATGGAATGTTAGGTTTAACTAACCATGTTACATAAGATTCAATTGCAGCTCCTTCTATGGTATCAATCCATTTTGTTCACAGCGTCCTCTTCTAGGAAGGAATCAGAAGTAAGGCTTGACTTTCCCTGTTCTTTGTCTTCTAGGCATCTGAGGGGAATGAAATTCCTAATGGTTCTCCGCCTTTTAACCCTTGGCAGGGGAGAAAGTATGAACTTCGCGCCTCTAATGGAACAAACGAAGTGAAACGAAGTTCCACAAGGTACTTAAACAAAAAGTATTACTTAAGGCAAGGAAAGCGCTAAATTGGACTGCATTCTTTGTAAACTTCTTCAGCCCTAATCTACTCTGAGCTTCCTGGAAATGGGTATTAAACAAAGGACATATTCGGATAGGTAAAACCTCTTTTTTCGAGTGAAAGGCCTTATGTTACAGGCTACTAAGTGCCAAACTCCCCTCTATAACATGCTCATATGGTTATAAACCACATTCCTATTCACTCTTCCATCAAATCCATAATATACGCTTTTAATAAACTTTCGACGAAATCTTCTTGTTTGAACAGATTCTATGTTGTTACTTTAACCAAGAATAGCTTGGTGAAAACTTACCCAAACAATGTAAACTCTGACATTTTGATTAAGTTCATTGAAATATGATTTCAATGATTTATGATGTATGATGTAAATGCAAACACCTCTGTTTGGACCCTCAAATGTCTAAAACCAAACAGAAGGTCAAAACTGGACAGTTTGTAAAGATTAATAGTTTTGACCATTTTCCGAGTTCCAAACAAAAAAAATGTCTAATGAATGTTGTAGACCACATTTTGATTTAATGAACTAAAAATGTTTATAATTTATTGACAATGTTTGCTATTTTTAACGTATTTTACAAAGGCGACACAGAATGCTGTCAAAACTCTTATCTTATAAAACATCTAAACTTCGTCGAAGTTATGATGTTTCCATAACCCACACTCATCCACAAACATTATCACAACAGAACCTTGATGCATATATCCTTAGTTCTAGGAGAAACTTGAGCTTTGCGAGCATGATTAAGCACAAGATTGGCAATCCAAGTGACTATATAGTCCCCACTTTTACGTTTTCAAATGTTTTGGGGTGATTTATATGTGCCTAATGTTTTTCGAGTTTTCAAAACTACATACATGATTTATATATACAATATGCTTTCAATTTGTGTGAAACTTGGTGGTGCGTCATTAATAACAAGGGTATGTTCATTAACTTTGGCCAACCAGACCGATAGTATGTTAAGGTACCATAGGATAGACAATCCCGTTTCCAAATTTCACGGGGTTTATCAGGAAGTTTGGGGAATGATAGAAATTGTGCATTTGACAAACCCTTTGGAGGTTTGTCCGACGAATCAACATAGGCTTGAATGTATTAACCATAAGACCACACTTGTTTACATAAAATGAAACTATTGTTTTTAAACATGACGATTGGTCTACACAAAACAATTGGTTTACTAACATGATGATTGGTTTTTATAAACATGACTATTGGTTTATACATAACATGATGATGGGTTTATACATAACATGGTCGGTCTATACATAACATGATGATCGGTTTTCAAGAATACATATAAACCATACAATTTACGAGAAAACATTTTGGGTACTTACACGATTTATAAAGAAACATTTTTATCGAGTTTCATGGCTATAAGGTTTATTCTAAAATACCGACTTGCATAGTTGGTATACAAGTCCCATGTATTGTGAACAATTTGTAACGTGGCTCACGACGATTCCGCCATGGGTTGTTTTACGTGGTCGGGTGTTACAGTGTTCCCTCTGAATGTCAACTTGCAAATGTTTTTAGAAAAGCACTGGATACATCTACTTTTGAAAGCTTTATTTCCATAATACGGATGATAAACATGGACTAAAGTTAATATTTGATTTCAAAAATATAAACATTAACATGTTGTTTAGAAAATATCAAGATTGAAAAATTAACAGCATAAAAACATTCACATGTTTAAATATCCTTACAATCAAAAACATTTTTCATATGCTCATAACCATTGTTAAAAAGTCCAAAAGTATGTTTGACTAAAGTCTACCACAATTCATAAGTAACCTCTATTGTTCTATCCCTGATTCAATCATCTGTTGATTAGTCAACAAATATGTCATCCACTCTCCTCCATCTTAAACATCTATTAAGATCCAACAGAGGTTTCCTACTTCAAAACAGACGATTACCATGTGGGACAAACTTTTATAAACATTCCTTTGTTACATATCAACAGGCGCATGCCACGTCAGTTCTCAAAAAGACTTTTAGCCATGCCAGGATCACCTTTTTCATCTTATAAACCCCAGCTCATCAGCCCTTTCAATTACAATTCTCAAAATTCATAAATTCATCAGTTCAAACATCCTTCTTCTGAATCTTAGATCTTTGCTCATGGCTCTTAATCTCAAATCACTACACAACAACCTTCCATATCTCATCATTGACCAAAGTCTGCCACACTTCACAAGTAACCTCTATTGTTTATCCCCTGATTCAATCATTTGTTGATTAGTCAACAAATATGTCATCCACTATCTTCCATCTTAAATCTTTGTTAAGACCCAACAAAGGTTTCCTACTTCAAAATAGACGATTACTATGTGGGACAAACTTTTATAAACTAACCTTTGTTACATATCAACAGACGCATGCCATGTTAGTTCTCGAAACAGACTTTTGGCCATGTCAGCTTCACCTTTTCATCCTATAAACCCTAGCTCATCAGCACTTTCATTTACCATTCTCTAAATTCATAAATCAATAGTTCAAACATCCTTCTTCTGAATCTTAAATCTTTGCTCATGGATCTTAATCTCAAATCACCACACAACTACCTTTCATATCACATTAAACTTGACACCAACCCTGAGTTTCACTCTGTCATTGACATTATCAAAAAATCATCGAAATATCATACCATTCTAACCACTGATGCACCCATATACATTAATACTCTACGAGAATTTAGGGTGAATTATGTTGTCCTATACAGGATTTAAAAGCCCTTCACCATCATTTCTAAAATCAACAGACTTAACGTCCAGATAAACCCTCAATTGCTATCTACTACTTTTGACCTAAAAGATAAATCAGGTCTGGACTCTTTCCCTAAAATGGATTTTCATATCGAATTCGTAGAAAAAAGGTATAATGCACAAATAGTGGGAGCCACAATTTTGAACCAAATTTTCCACCAGCTATGAAATTTTTCTTTCATACCCTTTTGATATGTTTATCAGCAAAAACCACTTCCTTCAAAGAAATTCCACTAAAAACTCAGTACTTAGGATATGCTATTTTATCAACACCAACTATAAGCTATCCCTAACTCTGTTTATGGACTTGGTAGGAAATGTGAAAGTCAAAATAAAGGTTCTGCCAAAGCCTTTCTCATGTATCCAAGGCTTCTTAGTTTTTATCTTAAAAGGATTTTGGCTGAAAATGTTTTCCAACAGGGTGAAGCCCTTAAAATAAAAAGCCTTTCTAATGAAACTTTCACTCGCATGATGAAGATTAAAGGTCAAGAAAATGCAGAGGAATAAAATGTTTCAAAAATTAAAGTAACATATGTTGTGTCTACATTTGTTATTGCGCCAACTACTCCTAGTGACCACAGTGTTCAACCCAACACTGCGGAACCACACCAGCTATCTCGACAAAGACCATTTCCATTCCAAAAGCCAAACGAACCATAAGGGGGCCTACTATGCACCAAATGCAAATTATAGAGTATATCAAATATGGTATAAAATAATCCTTTTATGTACTACTGTTGGAAAAATTGTTTTTCTTTGTATACTTATGTTTTCAGGATTAAAAGAGCTTAAATGTACAAAAGGAACAAATTAACGGAAAAAACCAACATAAATACAAAAGAAGAGAAGTTGATACATCATACCGACCCTCTGAGCGTCACCCCAATACCAAAAACAACAAATCAGAAGACAAGCATGGGGTCGTGCCACCAAGGCATGGGATCTTGCCCCACCCCAGATTCTAAGAAGGAAAAGACAAACAGAAGCAGACAAAAGACACGGAGCCGTGTCCCATGGACACGGGCCATGGTCAACTCCCAAATGTGCAAAATCTTCAATAGTACAGCAAGTATAAGACCATGGGGTCGTGCCGTTGACACAATGGGCCGTGTGAGCATACGGACTGACACAGCTCATTAAATGAAGACAGAAACAAAGAGGACACGGGGTCGTGCCTCCGGGCACGGAGCCATGTGAAGAGTCCATTTCCAGCTTTAAATAGGGGTGTTTGGTTCAATTGCAATCCATCCTTTGCAAACCACTTCTCCCACACGTGCCACCACTCCACCGCCACATTACCACTATCATCTAGAGATGGGCATAATCGGGTTTTATTATTACCCAGAACCGGTTCCAACCCGGACCCGGTTCTGCTTGGATGTCATTGGAACCGGGTATGGTGTGGAACCGGGTCCAGTTCACACCCAAGAATATGGAACCGTGTAGAACCGGGTACGGGTATGGTGTGGAACCGGGTATGGTGCGGAACCGGTTTCTGATAGTGTTGGGAACCGGTTCCTGACAGTCAAAACCTGACTTTTTTACTGTTCAGAACCAGTTCCTGACAGTCAAAACCTGACTTTTACTGTTAAGAACCGGTTCCTGACAGTCAAAACCTGACTTTTATTGTTCAGAACCGGTTCCTGACAGTCAAAACCTGACTTTCACTGTTCAGAACCGATTCTGATAAAAATGTTACCGTTAGAACCGGTTCCTGATAAATGTTACCGTTGGAACCGGTTCCTGATTACAGAATCGGTTTTTCTATATAAACCCCTTTACACTTTACACTTTACAGAATCGGTTTTTCTATATAAACTTAACACTTTAACAAGGGATAACGATGGCTTGCAACGATGAGGTCGTGGTTGTTTTGGAAACCAAAAGAAACCCCGCTATTTGGAAGCACTTTGACTTGTGCTTGATGTCGGATAGCCATGAAATGGCTAGATGCAAGGGGTGCGGGAAGTTCATGAAGGCGGCGGCCAACTCGACGCTCAAGAAACACACCGACCGCCATTGTCCGGTGACAAAGGCGAAAAACAATGAAAAGGGTGAAGCATCCGGGACCGGGTCATCGAAAGTTTAGTTTGTTTTATGTATTGTAAACCCATTTGTGTTTTATGATTAGTATGTTTAGTGTTTTATATGTTTTGTTTAACGTTTCTTGTTTAGGTTGTTTGTGTAACCGGGTACTTGTTTCTAGCAAAGACTTATAAAAAAACTCACATTAAAAATATATTGACGCCGGGTCTGGAAGGTTACCGTAGGAACCGGGTATGATAAGAACCGGTTACGGGTACAACCCGGGTATGGGTTGGAACCGGTTCCAGAACTTATTTTTTTCCAAAAATGTGGAACCGGGTAGGAACCATCGGGTATTTTGAACCCGGAACCGGTTCTACTATATGTCGGGTAAGAACCGGAACCGGTCCCAGGTAGGTTCCACCGGTCGGGTTTGGAACTGGTTATTATGCCCATCTCTATTATCATCCACCACATTCCTCCATCATCCATCTTTAGAGTGTGTGTAGTAGTCTCGGGATCCAAGATTGATCGTAATAGTTTTTGTCAAAGAAAGGCCATGCTTGGCTAATCTCTTACATCACTTGTTGAAGACAAGTCTTTTATGTATTACTTTTGATTTCCAAGCTTTGGTTAACTTTTTAATTGGGTATGTATTAATGACTTTAAACTAGTTTTTTATATTGAAAGTGAACTTTATTCTATTATCTCTACATGTTTTGTTGATTCACGCATTCTTGTCTTTACGGTCTATATAAAGTGGGTTATCTGCCTGGAAGGGAGTTAGAAGGGTGGTTTGGGTAAAGTTCTTGCCTCGTTCACTATATAGATCCTACGAGGACTTGATTCAAGCTTATTAGGACTTCCTTTGAGGCGGATAGCATCAAATCGGGGGAAGTGATAACGGATTGAATCCCTTATAAATAAACTACTATTAAAACTTTAACCCGACCTTGCGGGACTGTATCCATGCTGACCCATACCAATATAGTCGAGGGTAACGTTGCCTCCAAAAGAGTGACATGCCACATTTTACATTAATAACTTACTTAATTATCTTTCAATATTCCGGCCTTGCGGGACTATATCCCTACTGACTCAGACCAATAGTGTTGCTTCCAAAAGAGGGACATGTCATTATATCTAAGATAATCTCTTAAAAAACCCAAAGTGCAGAAATCATCAAAGGATGTGTAAAAGAAGATTTGAAACCAAGTGATTATGTCTTGTATATTTGTTTCTTTTATTATTTTAGTTTCTTTCTTTAATTTTAATTACTAAAAATATTTTCTCAAAATTTGATCAGATTAAACGTTGACGATATTCCGGTATTAGAAGCACTTGTGTCCTTTGATGACCTTGGTATCTTACCATCACTATACTTTGTCAACGATGGGTGCACTTACCCTAGCGTGTTGTAATGAGTGATAGTGTTATATTGTGTTTTATAAATTTAAAGCTTGATAAAAGAGTAATAATGCTTAAAATATATTAAAAATCATACCCACTTGACACCACGTCAAGTTTTTAGCTCCATTGCCAGGAACACAAGGATTTTAAGAAAGTTTAAAATCGACGACCTGATCAATTTTTCTTTATTTTTTAGGTTTTTCTTCTTTTTCTACATTTTTTCTACTTTCTACAGATTTAGCACGGGGTCGTGCCTGATCACACACGCAGCTATACCTAATCCCTAGTAACATAAAAACTGTTTTCTGCCATACAGAAGCTGCAGTATGGGGTCGTGTGATAACTACACCGGGCTGAGTCCATCAAACAGTTTCTAGGAAACAGTACCTTTTCATCCCGACGATCAAAGCCTCATCTGACGGATACGGATGTTAACGATTATTTTTACCCCCGCCACTCTTATAGTGAATGGTGCCAACTTGTGGTGGATTTCTTCAAGATTAAGAATGTCCCATTCTAAATTTTGATTCCCACTACATAGACCCATCATTTTCCTTTGACAATCACCTTAACATGGGCGAGAGTAAACATAATAACTACCATCCACTTGAATGCCTCAACCCTTTTTTCAAACAGACATAACTTCAGAAGATATATGTCAAGAAAAGAGAATTCTCCAAAAACTCAAAGAAATAGTATCCATGATGAATGCACAATATCAATTTATGGATGAAAAAGAAGGAGAAGAATCAATGGAGACATTCAGGAGAGGCCAACACCAAGCTAAGAGAAAGATCCTTCCAGATCTCACACACATATTAAAAAAGGTATGTTCTTAAAAAGGTTTTCTTAAACCTTCTTGGCTTTGCCACTTTTATCATATTCTCCTTCTTCAACCTCCAACAATCTCCATTGAAGTTTGAAGCTTCAAGCTTTAAAGCTTTAATTGTTAGATGAAAAGTATGATTTTTAGTCCAAACTTTTGCAAAACTACTATCGTATAACATTATTTTAAGTTATTTAAATTCATAAATGTAAGAAACCAAAAGTTTTTAACTTAAATTAGGTGTTCTTAGGAAAACATATCAAGACTGTTGGAGCAGCACAGGGTCTTGCTTTACAGGCACGGGGTCATGTGACTTGTCTGTAACTCCAAACTTTAATGGTTTGTCTTATTTAAATTAGCATGTCGAGCTAGCAGAGTGTACTTCATCAACAAGCACACACAACAACCGAAGAGAAAGAAGGCTCTCACTCGAGGGCACCCTTGTCCGCTACGTTTGCGCACTACGAGAGTTCATCGAGGAAATGACGACGTTGGAGGAGGTCCTTATTGACCGAGTGAACTACCTCACACTAGCCTTAGAGAGTAGCTTTAGGGAAATAACCTATTACACCAAAGGTTGAATATTTTGGTGGTACCCCCTATGGATCCAATCCTCCCACAAGTTGATTGGAACCTCGCTCATGAGGTTGTTCACCGTACCAGGTGGGATGAGATACCCACGGAACCTCCCGTTGGTGCCTTTTATGAGGTTCTAATAGCCACCGCTCCTCTCCCACAAGAGGACATTGATGATGAGCCCTTCATCATCCTACCAAGGGAGATTGAGGAGATATTCAACGATCTTTGAGGGGGCACACCCGAAAATAGTTCAAAGCCCTTGCTAACCAAAAACTAGTTTGTTGATCCTTTATTGTTTTATGTAGGGAAGAGCTATTTAGGTTTAAATCTTTGGGGGTATGTACTAAAATCTATCTATTAATATCAAGTTTGTCTTTTATTTTATTTTATTTTATCTTTTTTAGTTGTAACGGATGATGAATGGTTTTAATAGAATGATATTTGGTGTTTTAAAACTTGTGGAATGGTGTGGAAAGATGAAATAACATTGAAACAGAACCCATGCACATAAAAAGAAGTCCCCCAATTCGAATTCTTCATTACAGTAAGTTCAGCATGGGGTCGTGTAAGTAAGCACTCCCCCGTGCCTCTATTCTGCAAAAAAACAAGTTCGTTTATGGAGCTGTCACACAGGGTCGTGTGTCTTAGGCATGCCCCCCGTGCCATCTTTTGGAAAATTTTCAATACTGGCACTTTTTACATGGGACAGCCTTCTGAAACTTTTCACAAAAACTATGATTTGGTACTTTTTACACGGCGTCATGCCCAACTAGCATGCCCCCGTGTCTAGTAACTGATTTTTGGAAGAAAAAATGTTGTTTTTAACCCACATTTACAAATTTAATCAAATTTAACCCATTTTGGACACATTGAGGATAATGTGTAATTTAAGTGTGGTGGGAACTTATATCATTTGTCCTAAAAAAGCCATACACAAAACTCTACCTGGAACCCCTAAAACACCTCAAATCTTTTTCAAAAATAATTTTATTTATTTTTGTCTTGTTTTTTGAAACATCCCAAAATTTATAGGCATGATGATATGTTCAGATAGGTTATACGCAAACATAAGTGTTGCGTAATGAGACTAACATTAAGATTTAGTAGAATGTAAATAGAGTTTTAAATTAAAGAATACTTTTGACCAAAATAATATAAACATCAACCTATATGGGCCAAAATGGAATACATTAGAAAGATAATAAATAAAAATTAAAAACACACACACACATCTGGGGTGTGTGTGTGTGAGTCGACTGAGAAAGAGGAAGAAGCAAGGGAAACCCTTGCTCAACAAGAATCCATTGATTAGAAGGAGAATTGAGCCCCAAGCTTATGCATGAATCAAAATTGATGATCATCTAGGTGTTCTAATCATCAAGTAAGTTGTATTTTTCATTTTAATGGATTGATTAAGTGGGTTGTGTGTACACCATGATTGTTTGATGAAATTGACCATGAATACTACTTAGTAACAACATGTAGAAGATGAACTATGTCTAAATTTTGATTATTTTGATGATTTGAATGAAACCCACTTGAAGAAGAATGTTAATGAAACCTAATGATTCACTAAGATGTTATAGATTGATGTTTGATGCATGATATATGTAATTGTTGATTAGGATTAGTATTAAATGAAGCAATTTTATGAAACTAGTTAATTTGATAATCCATGATATGAACTAGTGGAAATATGCATATAAAACTTGTACATTATGCCTTGTTAGTGGTACGCACGCCAAGTGTTTGGTAAAATGCCTTGAATTGAGATTCTAGGTGAACATGATGCTAAATGACTAGAATTGGGTAAATGATATTTGTTAAATCAATAATGTTAATGAAAGAATGAATTAAGACATGAGATTAAAGTATGTTGATTGTAAAAATGTAGGCGTGAAGGAAGAAGGTTCAAACAACCGGAATCCCCAAAGCTCGCAAGATCGAGGTACGCTACTTGTATGTTGCATTTTCGTTTGTATATTAAGCCAAGTTGTAATGAATTATCCAACCTCATTGTGAAGGATTATAGTTGTTATTGTTTCGATTAGAGATGTTGATAAGGAATTGACAAAGAACTAAGAAAGTAAGAGTAAGGTTCCGAGTTGACTTGTGATCAACGGGTCAACCGAACAAGGAATGAGAAAGTAAGAGTAAGCTTCCTAGTTGACTTGTGATGAACGGGTCAACCAAACAAGGAAAGAGAAAGTAAAAGTAAGATTCCGCGTTGACTTGTGAGGAATGGGTCAACCGGACAAGGAATGAGAAAGTAAAAGTAAGGTCTCGCGTTAACTTGTGATGAACGGGTCAACCGGGTAAGGTATGAGAAGGTAAAAGTATGTTTCCGCATTGACTAATGTTGAATGGGTCTACCGAATAATAACAAGAATGCAAAGAAATGAATTCAAGTTACATCTTATTAAGTGATCATTCAAATAAGAAGGTGATACGTGATTGACTAACGAAATCATTATAAATTGGTATAAGAAATGTTAACCTATTTCTTGTGATGTTTAGGTAAATCTATTACTTGACGATGCTCTTTGCTTGGAACGAACACACTTGTACTCTCCTTCGCTTCCGGTCAAGATAGTGTCAAACGGGTCAAGTCTCTTTTGGTTGTAAATTGATGAATTTTGGATTTTACGTTACCCTTGTTAGAAAACGAATTAATCTAGTAGTTAGTAGTTTAAATATCATGTCGTTGAAAAGTTTTGTAGGTGCATTCCTTGTATGAAACTTAAGGGTATAATAGGAACTTTCAAGTTATGTTTTAAAAAGTTCGAAATTTTATAGCTTTTTGGTTGTAAGGGAAAGACGGACGTTACATTTTTACTTTAAGTTAGAAAACCAAGTTCTAATTTTTTTACAAGTTTACAATCGATAGAGCCATGATAAAAAAACCTACAAGAAAAAATTATAAAAAAGGCTTGACAATCTTTTTAAAATTAGATTGTACATATATTTTCACACTTTTTACCCTATTCCCACAAATTGTGAGTTTTGAGCCTTTACCGAGCATTCAATATCATCTTTTTACTAAATGCTCGCTTTTCATTTCTTGTGTGATAGCACGTGCGGTTCTTACGAATCTAGAACTTGACAAGACAATACATTTTCGGTCCTTACCGATTAATCCAAGTAAGTAAATGATTGAGGCATTAGGACTATAAACCCTTTTTCGTTTCAACCTTATTTCTTCTTTTTATCTCCCCACCAAAACAAAAAATCACTTAGCTAACCCCTTTGAGCCTAAAACCTTTCATTCAAAACTCGCAAAATACAAATTTTGCAGAATTCACCCATCACCCAAAACTTTTTTTATTTTTACACCCTTTATTTTAGTAAAATTTGGTTCTTTTGAAATGTGTAAAATTGTGATTTAGTTATCTTGTGAATATTCTATCAAAAAATCTCTTTAGTTGCTTGAAATAAAATAAGCAAAATTATTGCTTATAAGTCTTTAGCTTATACGTAAGTCACAAACAAATAAATTTCCAAAAAAAACCCGACATTTTACGCCTTTAGCCATTTTTCAAATAAAAATACCCTACCCCTAGCCAAAACCTACCCTTTTTAAAGTCTTCTTGATATTTACAAAGATTATGTCAAAAAGGATGAGGTTTTATTACTTGCCAAGCATATGGTAGGAGTAAGTTCTATACCGAGACCGAGCGTTTCACTTATACATCTTCGGCCGAGTGTTGAATGATCACTTATGAGGTATGTGAATTTGTATATAGCTTAATGAAATTATAAAAGGGCATGTTATGCCTAAAAGTATATATTTTTCTTAAAAAGAGCTCTAAATAAATCATGACGAATAAGATTGTAAATAAAATAAAAACAAGAATAAAAAGAACTTGAATTCCCGACACTATAAAAACAAGACCCAAAAACGTCTTCTCTACCTATTCTATTTGGGTGTGTAAGCAATATTAAAGAGTTTTGTCTGAGGACAAGCAAAGATTCAAGTGTGGGATTATTAGATATGCACCAAATGTGACATAAAAAGTATATCAAATAAGGTATAAAATCAACCCTTTTATGTACTAATGTTGGAAAAAGGGTGATTCTTTGTATATTTTTTATGTTCAGGACTAAAAGAGCTTAGATGTACAAAAGTAACAAATTAATGGTAAAAACCAACATAAATACAAAAGAAGAGAAGTTGATACATCATACCAACCCTCCGAGCTTCACCCCAAGATCAAAAACAACAAATCAAAAGACAAGAACGGGGTCGTGCCACCAAGGCATGGGGCCGTGCCCCACTCCAAATTCCAAGAAGGAAAAGACAAACATAAGCAGACAAGAGACACTGGGTCGTGTCTCATGGACACGGGCCGTGGTCAACTCCCAAATATGCAAAATCTAGCAAGTACAAGGCTACGGGGCCATGCCGTTGGCACACGGGGCCGTGTGAGCATATGGACTGACACAGCTCATCAAATGAATACAAAGAAGAAGGAGACATGGGGCAGTGCCCTCTAGGCATGGGGCCATGTGAAGAGTCTATTTCCAACTATAAATGGGGGTGCTTGGTTCAATTGCAATCCATCCCTTGGCAAACCACTTCTCTCACATCTGCCACCACTACACCACCACAATACCACCATCATCCACCACATTCCTTCATCATCCATCTTTAGAGTGTGTGTAGTAGTATCGGGATCAAAGATTGATCGTAAGAGTTTTTGTCAAACAAAGGCCATGCTTGGAAAATCTCTTACATCACTTGGTGAAGACAAGTCTTTATGTATTACTTTTAATTTCTAAGCTTTGTCTTTTTAATTCGGGATATAAATGACTTTAATAACTAGTTTTTTATGTTGAAAGTGAACGTTATTCTATCATTTTTTTCATGTTTTTTGATTCATTCATTCGTGTCTTTACGGTCTATATAGATCCTACGAGGACTTGATTCAAGCATATTAGGACTTCCTTTGAGGCGGATAGCATCAAATCAGGGGAAGTGATAACGGATTGAATCCCTTATAAATAAACTACTATTAAAACTTTAACCCGACCTTACGGGACTGTATCCCTGCTGACTCAGACCAATATGGCCGAGGGTAGCGTTGCCTCCAAAAGAGGGACATGCCACATTTTGCATTAATAACTTACTTAATTATCTTTCAATATTCCGGCCTTGCTGGACTATATCCCTGCTGACTCAGACCAATATGGCAGAGGGTAGCGTTGCCTCCAAAAGAGAAACATGCCACTATAACTAAGATAATCTCTTAAAAAACCTAAAGTGCGGAAATCATCAAAGGATACGTAAAAGATGACTCGGAACCAAGTGATTCTATCTTGTCTATTTGTTTCTTTTATTATTTTAGTTTCTTTCTTTAATTTTAATTACTAAAAATCTTTTCTCAAAATTTAGTTAGATCACACGTTGACGCTATTCCGGTATTAAAAGCTCTTGTGTACTGGACGACGTCTGTATCTTACCATCACTATACTACGCCAACGATGGGTCCACTTGCCCTAGCGTGTTGTAGAGAGTGACAATGTTTTATGGTGTTTTATAAATTTAAATCTTGATAAACGAGTAAAATGCTTAAAAAGATATTAAATTATACCCACTCGACACCACGTAAGTGCCTCTGTAGGATGAGATGCCAGAACAACCTGCTGCAACACAAAAGCAGCTTACAACATTTGTTGATACTTCCTCTCAACAAATGACCGCATGTCCACCTATCCAAATTCGTCACTTCTTCTCACAAAAGGAGAGTGCTGTAATCACAAGGGAACCATACAATGAATGTTATGATTCACTTAAAGATCTATACTCAAGTCCATCTCCCAGGGTTTCTTCTCCTTCATCCCCATCAAGCAATATATTTCCTTCCATGATTCGATTGCTTGATGTAATTGATGCCCCTGAATTGAACAAAACTAGTTCCTCTCAATCACAAATCACTGAGAGTATGCTCCCACAAGTGACTAGGTCAAGTCCAGTGGCCATTGCTGACCCACAAGCATAGGAGGCTACACCTCTTAAGACACACGTGTCTCTTGCTGGTATTTCAAGTGAAGCAGTCACTACAACTCTAGGGACAACAGTCCCACTATTGGATAGTGGTTACATCTCTAAGACTTCCTTAAAGGCAACAACTATAGAGTCTATAATTGTACGGTTGGAAGTCCCTAGAACCAAGAACAATGGGCATCTAGCTTTATACACACTAAGATTTCTCATATGTCTAGACCAGATACAACCACCTCTGGTGGAAATTCAGATGCTCCTATTCACTAAGGTAATTAATTAAGATATAAGGAACAAAAGGACAGGGTTACTGACATACAATCTTCCATGAATGAAATGAAAGATGTACTCAAAATCTTAGCTCAAAACTCAAAGTCTTCTCCATCCACTGTTGATCTTGTCAAGGAGTTATGGACATCTGTTCAACCAATCCTTCATGAACAAAAAAGATCTGCAAATGCCACCCACAACATCCACATGAACTCATGAGAACTGTGGTTGAAGCTCGGTACAAAGTACTCAAGCTGAGACCAAGGCCATTAAGGATCATCTTTTCAAGACTATAGGTTCTGCTCCTCACCTGTGTATCCTGATGATGCCAAAAGGGGAAGAATGAGAAAATTACCTCCCCATGTTAAGAAATCTCAAAAGAAACATAATTTTTCTTCTAACAAAAAGGAAAAAGAGGATTTCATAGAGAAAGAGAAAAGAAAAGATACTATACAGGCTAAAGATGCCTTAGTAGTGGAAGAGAAATTTCATAAGTTGAAAGCTTAATAAAATTCGGGCACTTCAAGAGAAGCACCTGCTCAAAGGCAACCTGCAAGGCAAGTTAAAAAACACTCCCCAAACCACTACTCCTCAATCCACTCAAGCCACAGAACACATTCAAATTGTCCAAGCCACTTTTGTGTTCTCCATTGAAAGAACCATTGGCATTGAAAATATGCAAACAAATGTTGAAACCACAAAAACCCTTGTGACCATTTCTGAACCAGTCAAACCAATCTCACAAAGGGCTCCTGCTGGCTTACTTAAAAGAAAAATACCAATCCATACTCTATCTCCTCCACCAAAAGCCCCCATTCCTTACACCAGGGGGGAGACAGAGGTTTATCATCCAAGATGATGATGAAGAAACTCCACCGACTACACCCATTAAATCTAAACCTATACCTTTCATTCTTGCCGCTTCATCATTACCACAAACCACAATTCAGAACCCAATCCAACTTCACTATAATCATCAACTCTCTCCATTACCACAACACTTTCACAAATTGCCTCTCACATCTTTGGAGGTATTCTCTCCTTCTTCAGAGATTTAATCCTTCTACACCATTGATGATTCAAGCTAGTTGACCTTTCCATCTCTATACAACTTTAAAATGTCACACCCCAACCCGCAGTGGATTAGGTGATCGGGGCATGATTGAGTGCTCATAGCTTATGGCACTAATTAAAAGTTTAATATTATTAAAATTCAAATTCAATAAAGGTCTCCAAAACCAAAATACATGCAAGTTTTCCAAACAAATAATCCGTTTACTTTTCTAAGGCAATCATCCCTACATGGCATCATCACCATCTTCAAACATGTTCACCTGTATCATGTGAAAATAGATTTTGGGGTCAACATAAGTTGATGAGAAAATCTAAAAGTTTTAAAAATATTTTTGGGTTTATTTGATTTAATAAGTAAATATTAACATGCAAGCCAATGGTAATTAAGTGATAAAACAAGTAAATGAATAACCATAACCAAACAACCAAACATGAATATGTAAACTGATGTAATGAACACTAAATATGAGACTCAAGCCCGCCAACGAGCGAATCTTAATGTGGTGGCGATACTAGACTACAACCCATAGGTATGGGGAATCTAGTCACCCGATGGATCCGAATATGGGTTAGCAACAATGGTTAGTATGACAAATACAGAACAAAATACAACAACACATAATTACAATTTGAACCTTGCATGTATCTGGATAATGAATTTGAAATATTGAAAATGCACATAGTATACCCCAAAAATGGTTAAATGATAAAACGGGAATTTGAGAATGATTTACTCACAGGTTGCGTTTTGATGATTCTTTGAAAGTAAGCACGCGAATGAAAAGAGGAACTTCAAGTGATGAAAGCTATCCTAAGACGATTACATAATAAAATATAGTACATACAAAACACGAACTCTTTTTATTTATTAATTATTTTAGTTTTAATCATTCGCAAAGGTACGTCTTGTGTCACCGTGGTTTCCTAGATCCTGAGAGATCTGGGTAAGGTCGGAGAGACCTGGGTAAGGTCGGAGAGACCTCACCTCTTGGAAGGATAGAAGTTGTCCCGACAATATACTATTGCAAGTGATTACATGAAGTTAAAAGTTCCTTTAAGACTTAATTTGTTTTATATATTTATGATTTATTTTAAATCTTATAAGTTAGTTAATTAATTAATTTAATAATTTTTTTTTTTTTTACAAAACAAGTAAAATAATTTTGAATTAAATATTTTTTTATAAAAAGAAACCTTAAAAGTTCCTTTAAGACTTAATTTGTTTTATATATTTATGATTTATTTTAAATCTTATAAGTTAACTAATTAATTTAATATTTTTTTTCTTTTACAAAACATAGTAAAATAGTTTTGAATTCAATATTTTTTTATAAAAAGAAACCGAAAAACCTGGTCAGGTTTCAAAACCCACATCCTCCAGATTAACAAATGAACTCTCCACCACTGGACCACTTTCAGCTTCTATGAATTGTTAACAATTCTAATATCTTAGGCTGGTTCAACCAGTTTGATTAAAAAGAAAATGAAAGCAGCTTCTGTGATCTCTAAGGTTTGTTAACAGTTCTAATATCTTAGGCTGGTTCAACCAGGTTGATTAAAAAGAAAATGAAAGTAGCCAATAACAAGAGGGCCGGGCACCACATTAGATGTGTGTTAATAGTAAAGCCTTTAATTCGTTTTAAACGAAACCCAGCATATGTCATCTTCTTTGAAAATAGACCCAACCCAGAACCCTAACCCCATTAAACTAAAAATTCAATCACCATAGACACAAAACGATGCAATTAATATACGTTTTTTGTTATCGGATCCATATTGAATAGAACGACATAGAATAAGCATACCGGTTACGAAGGGTTGTCGTGTCCTGAACCTAATCCTGTGAGTTGAGTTCCGACGAAGTCTAAAGCATCGATCACATGTGGTTTTTGAGCGATTCGAATGAGGGTAAACCATTTGGGATTGTCTAGGGTCAATATATATATATATCACAAGTTTGATAACTAACAAGCTTATTTCGAAATTTTGATTCGTTTTTAATGACTTTCCAATTTTGAAAGATTTGGCCGATAATATACAATTCAACCTTGATTATACATGTGTAACTCGTGCATTAGTATGACCAGATTTATGTTCTATAAAACAGAAACACGATCTCAATGATTTGTGTAAGATTTTGACGGATCAAGAAGATCCGGATGCGTCTGTGTGAACAGCTTGGGCGCCAAGTTTCGATTTAAAAAGTGTCCGGAGTTTTTTGGTTAAATGATTCCTGTTTGGATTTGTAACACAACAGAGCCAATGGTGGGGAAGTTTAAATCGGGTTATTCGGGTTCAAGTCTCACCTCACACCCCTTCAACTCCTTTTAAGTTTTTATTAGTTTCCATTCTAAGACTATATTTTTCAATAACTACCCCTAGGCCCCTCAACATGATAACTTATTCTAACCTAACTAATGATAACCTAACTAACTAGATCCTTTATAATACTTAACAAACTAATTAGTTTCACCCTTTATGTTAACATAATTAAATCAATTACATAGTAAATAAATAAAACCTATAAATAAACAATAAATTTATTTCTATTGAAAGATCAGGTTACAAACGGTTCGGGTTTTAGGGTCCATTTTTTTACAGATATTACATAAAAACCCCACAAATGTTGAACAATACTTAGAACTGAAATGTCAACAAGCTAAAAAGATAGTTGCTAAAAAGAGTAAAGGGAAGGATGATAAACACGCACAACTTATTTTATCAGCTAAGCTCAGAAAGATAAATGCTCTTGAAGATTATGCAAAAGATATTTGCATGAAACTCTTTCATTCTCCAGCTACATATCCTAAACTACAAAGGACTTGTTGGTACATAATGTTTGATGCTTGCCTCTTAGTTAGAGTCTGTTTGTTTATTGGTAGCATAATGTGTTAAAGTTTAAAGCTTAATTTTGATGTTGTAAAGACTCATACGTGCGTATGAGGTCTCGAGTGTAGGAGTCCTCCGCACTGATCCTTGCGCATGAGCTCATAACTTACATCTTAGAGTGTATTTTCATCATAAAATCATGGCCATTGATTTACGCTTGTGTATTAATAATCAAGGGCTAGGATTAGTTCACTAGTGTTCACTATCAATGGGGTTGTTCACAAATAATAGTCAAGCACATCCCTGCGAACGTGTACACACACAAAATGCCAAATTGATTGTGAAAGAGGTTCACTATTCATGCCATGTTGTTCCAATGGTTAGGCGTCTAAGTAGGGTTGTATAAAAAGCTCGTGACTCGAGGTTCGTTTGGATTTAGCTCAAAAAAAAAGCTTACTTGATATGGATTGGGTTGAGAAAGAGCCTATTCGGCTCTAATCAGTTAGAAAGCAAGCCTAGCTCGACTCGGTTCGTAACGAGCCAAACTGGTTCGGTTTGGCTCGCTCGTTTGCTCGGATCAGTTCGGCTTGGAATATTTTACCTTTAATATATTTATTTTTATATACAGATATTATATTATAAAAATTGTTACTATATGCGGGATATTTTGATGTGTAGTTGGAATTTAAGATATATTTGGGAGATGATTAGGATGCTAATAAACTTATAGTGTATTTCTTTGCAATTTGAAACATATTTTGCATTTGGTTGAACTTGATTTTGGCTCGATGAATTTATTTTGATATGTTCTTTTAAACTATTGATAGATATTTTAGATTATTGAATTTAGAAAGCTACGTTTTTTTAATTCAAGCCAAAACAAGCCAAGCTCGTGCTTAGATTTCAGCTCGGTTTCAAATCCGAGCCAAACCTAAGCTTACCCTTGGCTTGGCTTGGCTCGGCTCGGTTCGACTCATGCCCATACCCAGCCTACACAGGTTGGAGTCTGAGCTTTCCTGCAATCTCTAAACTAGTTCTTCTGAGTTTTTGGTACTTCTTTTTGTTTTTTGTTATCGCTGGAATTTAAGTTAAGTTATTTCTCCATCTTCTACCAAAGAAAATTTAGTTTTAAAATTTTTAATTGATTTTAATTTTGTTATTTAGTTCAAACTAGTATATTGCACCGCGCGTTGCCGCGGCGTTTCGAAAAAAATATACTTCAAAACGTAGACATACTAAAAGTGTACATAAAAATAAGCACGAAAATGCGTTATATTTTACTCAACTCATTTCTGAAAATAAATAAAATAAAATGTATGTCAAAACATAGATAAACTGAAAACGTATAAAATAATAAGCATATGAAATTACATTTGAACCGACTACTTTTTGGGAAAATTTTATGTCAAAATGTAAATCAACTTAAATTTATACCCACGTGTGCATAAAAATAAACACATACAACTCGATTACAAAGTTGTTAGAAAGTTAAGGGGTTATAAGTGTCAATACTGAAAGTTAAGGGATATAAGTATAAAAAGACAAAAGAAAAAAACAACAAAAAGACAGAAAAAAACCTTAGGTCACCACTCACCCACGTGTGCATAAAAATAAATACGTAAAACTCGATTACAAAGTATTTAGAAAGCTAATAGATTGTAAGTGTTGAGGGATAAAAGTATAAAAAGACAAAAAAAAAGCAACAAAAAAACTTAGGTTACTATTCACCCATGTGTACATCAAAATAAATACGTAAAACTTGATTACAAACTCTTTAGGAACTTAAGAGGTTATAAGTGTCAATACTGAAAGTTAAAGGATAAAAGTATAAAATGACAAAAGAAAAAAAAGCAAAAAAAAACTTAGGTTACTATTCACCCACATGTGAATAAAAATAAATACATAAAAGTCAATTACAAAGTCTTTAGAAAGTTAAGGTGTTGTAAGTGTCAATACTGAAAGTTGATTGATAAATATATAAAAAGACAAGAGGAAAAAAAAGCAAAAAAAAAACTTAGGTAACTATTCACCCAAGTTGGTAATTGTATTATATATATAATATATAATATATAATATAATATAATGTATTATATATATAATATATAATATATAATATATAATAATATAACAAGAAGTATGGTGTGTTGTCAAAAACACAGAAGCACAAGAAAAATCGAAATCGTAAAAGGTATGTGTTCTAATACCATACGTGTAATTACTATTCTAATACGAAGAAGAATAGGGTAGTATATGCAAATAGAATAAACAACTTTGAGATTGTTGTAAAGGAACCGAAAGTATGATCTTGATGACATGTGGTTTGTTAGTATGACCCGAAAAAATCACGCTTGTGGTAATCGTGAAAAGTTTTTAAAACTCAAAAATACTTTTGGAATCGAAACACAATTATATGGTTACCACAAGAGTTATTTTAGAGGCAAAGAGCAAGTTTTAGTATGTTCGGATAGTGACATGCATATTATAGAATTTGTATTTTATTTGCCAACTATGAACCGAAACATTCTTAGTATGCAACAACTATTAAGTCAAGGGTAAGGAATTACCTTTGAAGCGAAAACCTACTACATAACGAAGACTTTTGGAAAAGACATTGTGGTAAATAGCGATGAAGAAACTATCAGCTATGTGGGTGAAGATCAAGAAATCAGTGAGGCCGATTTACTGCAGAAGCATTTTGAAACTCGTAAGATAGATGACGAAAAATGAAGGAGAGGATAAATAGTGGGAAAGATCACGTTGTCTATCCGAAGGTGATAAACTCGACTGAAAACTGCATGACAATGATTAAAGTGATACAAGTCTCAGCAGAAATAGAAAAACTGAAGAAGGTTTTTGAGCGTGAATTTGAAATGGTTGTAAAGTGGTTCTAAAGGATTTTGTGAAGATTAGCGCGTCATGTAGAATTCCATCACTCGACAACAATGGTGAAAATATGTGCATGTTGTATCTTTACATGGTGGTGCAAAAACGGGAGCCTATAACGAAGTTGAAAAGTTCCACGGATAGGAGAATGTAACCAAGCTTCTCGATTATGATGGAGATATGGTAGATGTTGTGAAAAGGACGTATCTTCACTACTTGGAGATGTTGAAATGGTACTTTATTAAGAGCATGGAATTTGATTTGAAGTATGAGATTGGTGAACCAAGTGTGATCAAGAACAAGAGGCTATTCAATGCAAAAAATGGAATGGAGATTGAAGAGTGTTAGAATCACCGGATAAAAAACGCAGCAACACAATGATTTTGTGAGAACTCCTCACGACTCTTTTATATATTATTAAAGAACAAAGCAAAACATCCAAGTAACTACATAACCTAACCCATATATTTATACTAAACTAATAACTTGCTAAACAAGCTATCCTAAACCAATACCAACTCTAATACTTATTAATCAATTAATAAAATATCTAGAAACATAATACTTTAAACTAATAATTATCTATAACTATTTAATTACTCCTTCCTATATCAAGATTAATCCTTCATTCACCCCCTTAATCTTGATATGGACACTTTCTTCTTCAAAATAGTGACGGATCATGTTCTTCGGCCAAGTTTGCTACTTCTTCCTATAACTCTTTTTAGGACATTCACTTGCATAATGACCTTTTTCTTGACAATTATAACACACAATAAACTTTTTATCCCTTTGGTGTCGTCCTCCTCGACCACGACCACGACCTCTTCCACGATCACTTTGGCTAGACCACCCTCGTCCACAACACTTACAACCAAACTCTTCATTCTTCTCTTGACCATCAGGTTTAGGGTCTTGTCCACGGGTATTAGAACTTTGACTAGCAATTTTAGATAATAGTACCTTACTTTGATCATTATCACCCGTCTAGTCTTGCTCTTTGATTCGTTCCTCATAGGCCTTCAACCTACCTATTGCTTCTTCAAATGGCATGCTCTTGATATCCGAATACTGCTCAATAAAAGCAAAGATTTGAAGATACTTCTTTGTTACAGAATCTAATTGCTTCCGAACTATCACTTCATCTTTAAGACTTGATCCAAGACTACTAAACTTTGAGATGAACTCACTTAATTGACCAGCAAATTCTTCAATCGTGTTTGTCTCCTTCATGCGAAGTTTCTGGAGTTCTCTCCTTAAAGTAGTTAGTCAAGCCTTTTAAACCCTGTCAGCACCAAGAAATCTTACTCGTGAAGCCTCCCAAGTATCTTTTTCACTTTGGTTTTTAGCAACTTGAAGAAGTATATCCTCCGGTAGTGCTTGAAGGAGAACCGCCCTAGCAACTTTGTTTTTCTTCTCGTCCACATCATCACCTGTCATTGGATTAATCACCTCCCAAAATCCTTGAGCATGCAATACCGACTCCATCAAAATAGTTCAAGTGTTGTAATTCTTTAACGTCAATCGTGGAACTTGAAACGAGGTATTGTTGTTATCTCCTGAACAATTCCTGTATTAACTAGTTGTTCTCCTGCCATCTTTAAACCTCTCTGTCGATTCACTCAGATTTCGACCGCTCTACTCGATTCACTAAAATTTCGAGTCTTCGCCTGTCACACCCCGACCCGCAGCGGATAAGGTGATCGGGGCATGATTGGGTTATCATCAAAGCTCATGACATTTATTAAATGTTTCATATTCATTAATACAAATTAAATGAAAGTTTACAATAGTGATACAACATGATCTAACTAACAATCTAACTCCTTTGTTCTCTTCTAAGGCATATCCTATGTTATCCTTGCTTCAACCTGTTCACCTGTATCATGTGTAAAAAGGTTTTTGGATCAACATAATGTTGGCGAGTGAATCCTATGGAAAAAAACATTTGAACAATTTATTTAAATTGATTATGAAATATGTGCACAACCAAACATGAGTAAAATTAGATGTAACTTGATCAATAATCATAAGATGTTAAATGAAAACACTCATGAACAATAATGGAACAATTAAAGGCACGCGATGCTCAACTCGTCTCTCACGAGGAACTGAGGGGCCTGATGAATGAATTGCATAAACATGATAATATGAATCACACAACTACAAACAATATAAACTCAATGAAAACACACATGAACAATAATGAATTTGAATTGAAGCACGCGATGTTCTACTCGTTTCCCACGAGGAACTGATGGGCTTAATGTATGAGTTTCATGTAATTTGACAAACGGAATATAAATAAATCACAACAATAAATCAATCTAAGATTAAGTCATGATGTGGTATGGCACAAGTTTAAATAAATAAATTAATTAATTCATAACACATGACACACCCCAAAACGTGTAATTTAAAAAGGGGAATTGTAAGATTCACTCACAGTGGGTGCGTTCGGTTGATGATGATGAATGCACGCGAAGTGGTTTTAACCACGAGTGAGATTTAACCTAGATAAATCGCATTATGGTTTGGTGAGTAAACGGATTTTATTAAACTATTTTAGTAGGATTGTTGGGTGTATTTTTGTGAGTTTGAAGTTATTTTCTAATCTTAAAAATGTTATTTTTAAGTATTTATAATTGATTTTTAATTAAAATAATTAAATAAAAATAATAAAAATATTTATTTTTTTTCTGCTACAGTTGCCCTTGACTTGTTGACTTTGACTGGTCGTTGACCGGTTTGCGGAATATTGTTGTGCGCTCGGTGAGGCTCGAACCCGAGACCTCCCGTACGCGTGCACGCAGCTCTACCAACTGAGCTACGTGTCTAACCCGTTATATATCCGATTTTAATTTCATATATACATTAATTAGAATTAATAGAAAATCATTTATTTTAAAAACAGTTTAAGGCGAAACGGTCATGCATACCACAGGTCTCGAACCCGGGACCTGTGGTTTAATCCAACACACAGTCCACCGCTGGACTGTGTGTTCAACATGTTATATCATTCGGTTTTTATTATACTTAAATACAAAATAGATATTTCCTTTTCTGCCTTATTTAAAAAGAAGAGATAATTGTCCGAGTCGGTGCTGAAGACCGGACTCGAACTCGTGACCTGTGATATAAACAAACACACAGTCCACCGCTGGACTGTGTGTCTAACTTGGTTATTATTTCGGTTATTAATATACTTAACATATATCTTAGGCGACTCCGGTTCAGTAAACAAAAACAATGGTTTTTATTAAGGCAGCGTGTGAGACGGGATTCGAACTTGAGACGTTTTGCGTTTTATATGTGCACACAGTCCACCGCTGGACTGTGTGTCTAACCCGATAATTTTCATGATTTATATTATACTTATATGATAACAATCATCGTCTTCTTCAATGAAAAATAACCAGAAATCGGAAAATCGGCTGGTTCGAAGTTTTATCGATTTATTAGTGTTTTACAGTTAATTAAGGTATTATAAAAGTGAAACGGAGAAGAAAACTGGGCAGAGAAAGTATACCGACAAGACTCTCTGTTTTCCGGCAGAACTCCGGCGACAGAATTCACCTCCGGCGATAGGTTCCTTGCAGCAGCGAGTCTCCGGATATCTTGGAAAGAGTATGGGTAACTTCAGTAAAGGTTTAGGGGATTAGTGAGGTTCAGAAAATTAAAACTCGGTTTTCCGGCGAAAAATAGGAAAGTTCCGGCGAGTGAAATTTTGCCGAGAAAAGGTGTGATTTTTGAGCGAAAGTGTTTGTAGACGGTTGTGGTTGAATTTATAGGGAAAAATGAGATGTATTTGGTCTGATTTCGGACTGGGTTCGTCGGTTTAAGTTTTCCGGCGGTTATGAATTTGGTCGCGGACTTCAAACATCGGTTATAACCGATATGTGATTAAAGGTTTACGTTATAACGTAAATTGTAGTTAAGATTCGCGGAAATTCCGGGATTCCGACGACTGAAACGATTGGGCGCCGGTTTTGAATTTGTAAAGTTATTATATCAATTAAATGTTTGAAATACATAACAAACAAAGCAGTTGGCGCAGTGGTTTGTGTGTGAGAGTTAAGTCACTAGGTGACTCGGTACAGACCCGGGTTCGAAACCCGGCTGAAACAATTCATTTTTATTTTGCGATTTTTGACAGTTTTTCAAAAACTAAATATATGTTCGCGTATAATAATTGATTACGGATCGTTTAAAAATATTTTGGGCATTTAATTCGCAACGAAAATTTTGACTGACTGTTCGGTTGATAAACGGAGCGGGTTTGGTAAATCCGTTTTTGACGGATGTTACAGTATCCCCTGCTTTTTAGAAATTTCGTCCCGAAATTTAAATAATGATATATTTTGACTATAAGAATGATGATGTTTTGTTTGACAGTTGTATGCTCAGAAAAATGAGGGTTTAAGTTTTTGTTCGAGGCGGTAACGTTCCTTAGAAAGGTTAAGTACCCTATTTAGGAATCGCTTTTTGTTGCCTACTGTGTAAGTATTGATAAACAGGAATGATTTGCTAAAAATGATATCATGCATAAGAGTTTAGTTACGTTTGGGAAAATATGGTTATATCCTAAGGCAAAACTTCTAACACTACAATCTACATGGAACATAAATAAAAACACAACAGCTGATATCCAAACATGAATGAACACATCAGTAAATATTTGAACATGAATAAACATAACAGCAAATATTCGAACATGAATGAACACATCAGCAAATATTTGAACATGAATAAACACAACAGCAAAGATTCGAACATGAATAGACACATCAGCGAATATTTGAACATGAATAAACACAACAGCAAATATTTGAATCCATATTTGTTTGAATGATGGAAGTTCCTCTCTCGTTTGTTATGATGGAGAGGTTAATTTATGTAGAAATGGAACACAATCCAATCTCTTTAAATACATGATGATATAAATGTATCACAAATTCCAACCAAGGCAATAATAAATCCTACATGGAACTTCTCATAACCGCCTGATAATGCCTCTGATCCTTTGGCAAGAATACTTATATATAGGAAGTACCAACGGCGTATCCACCATATTCTTGCCAAATTTTCATTAGTTTTATCCACAAGTTATGATTGGTTACCAAGAAACTAATAAATCCTACATAGAACTTCTCATAACCGTCCGATAAGGCCTCTAATCCTTTGACAAGAATACTTATATATAGGAAGTACCAGCGGCGTATCCACCATATTCTTGTCAAGTTTTCTTTGGTTTTATCAGTGAATTATGATTAGTCCTATAACTCTACAATCAAAACAACAAACATAAAATACTGAAATGAAATATATCTGTGCGATCAAGGCTCAATCGAACGGAGCCGATCGTATTGCATGTACTGAAAATAAAATGGATGTGCGCTCAAGGCTCAATCAAACGGAGCCGAACGTATTGAATGTACTGAAATTGAAATTGTGTGCTCAAGGCTCAATCAAACGGAGCCGAACATATTGAATGTACTGAAATTGAAATTGTGTGCTCAAGGCTCAATCAAACGGAGCCGAACATATTGCATGTACTGAATATGAATAACTTAACCACACAGACAGCCTATGCATGGAACCTCTCATAACCGCCTGATAATGCCTCCGATTATTTGACAAGAATACTTATATATAGGAAGTACCATCGGCGTATCCACCATATCCTTGTCAAATTTTCGTTGACTTTATCCGAAAGTTATGGTTAGTTCGATGCGACTCTACTACAAACACCACAACCACAAGATACTGATAATGAAATTGTATGTGCGCTCAAGGCTCAATCAAACGGAGCCGAACGTATTGCATGAACTTGAAATGTAAATTGAAATGTGCACTCAAGGCTCAATCAAACGGAGCCGAGCGTATTGCATGAACTTGAAATGTAAATTGAACTGTGCACTCAAGGCTCAATCAAACGGAGCCGAGCGTATTGCATGAACTTGAAATGTAAATTGAACTGTGCACTCAAGGCTCAATCAAACGGAGCCGAGCGTATTGCATGTATTGAAATGTAATATTACGTAACCGATCAAGGCTCAACAAACGGAGCCGATCGTGCGGGCACGCCAAGATCAACCACATAATAAAATGGGGATCCAACTCAACCTCGATGGATGGGGAGCCACGGCCTCGGCAAAATCGTATACTGAAAACAATATATAATATATAATATACCATAATTACTCTAACAGTCTACACATGTGAGAAAGACTAAACAATAGGAGTTGAATCTGGATCTTCGGCGAACAGGACTAGCTGAGTATCTTCGTTTGGGCCGTCATTATCTTCGACAGGGTTGGCGTTGATATTGAAGACTCTTCCTCTTGCTGGCGGCATAGTGGTTGGGTTTTCTTGGTTTACTTGGTTAACTGGGTTTGATTGGGCTTGAGTGTTGATAATGTTAACCAATTGAGGGCATGTGTTTCTAAGGTGGGTAGGGTCGCCACAATTGAAGCAAGCTCGAGCATATGGGAACATGGGGTATTGAGGTTGGTGATAAGTTTGGGCCATGTTTTGAGTAGGGGAAAAGGTTTGGTCTTGAAAGGTGCGACAAACATTGCTCAAATGACCATAACGTCCACAAGTTGTACATAGCCGGCAAGGTAAAGTAAGGGGATGATGATAAAAACAGTGGTTGCATTGAGGGTGAGGTCCAAGATATGGTTTCTTATTTGGGTAAGCTGAGTTAGGTGCCACTTGGGTGATTGGGACAGCTCGGATGGGTATGGCGTGAAAAACTGGTTGATTACGTTGGGTGGCAGCGAAAAGTCGCCTGACTCTTCTTCTCTTAGGTTTGGGTTGAGAAGGGGATTCGGGTTGAGAAGGGGATTCGGGTTGAGAAGGGGATTCGGGTTGAGAAGGGGATTCGGGTTGAGAAGGGGATTCAGTTTGAGTGGAGTTGGAGGTTTCAGTCGATTCTTTATCCTTCTTCTTCTCCTCCTCGAAGTCTTTGTTTCGGATTCGGTTCTCGGTGAGCTCTGTTGCTAGCTCCATTGCTGCTTCCAAAGTTGCAGGCTTGGTACTTATTACAGGGTCTTGAATCTTTGACGGAAGACCACGAATGTAGTGCTCGATCAAACGGTGGAGGGGAGTAAACATGTTGGGAACCATTTGATGTAATTCGAGAAACCTTTTGTTGTAGGTGGTGTGGTCTCCTTCCACTTGCTTCAACGAGTAAAATTCATCTTCTAGCTTCTTGATTTCGCTCCTTGGGCAAAATCGTCTGGTCATGATTTCCTTCAATTCGTTCCAAGTTAAGGACATAGCATCTTCAACACCTCGTTTGGCCTTCTCTGTATTCCACCAAGTAAGTGCTATCCCATATAGTCGACCGGTAGCATAACGCACTTTGCGATCATCAGGGCAATCGCAATTTAGAAAAGTATTCTCCATTTCTTCAAACCAATGGAGGAGTGCGGTGACACCTTCAGTCCCTTTGTATTTCGGAGGGTCGCATGATTTGAAATGCTTGTAGGTACATTTAATGGTATTTGGGGAAAAGTTGAAAATGTTTTGGTTTGCTTGATTGACAGGATTATGGGTAAGTGCTTGTTGAACTTGGATTACAATGTTTGGTATTACGGCAGCCATTTGTTGAGCGATTAAGGCAGCCATGCGCTCGCGGGCTTTTCTTGCTCTCGCCTTCCTACGGGCGAGGTTAGAAGACATCTACAATGAATACATGACAAGAGTATGAGTTGGATGCTTTTGAGATCATGGGTCGCATTAGGGATGAACATTCATAAAATAATTATACAAAAATACTACATCCATAGGATGTCTTTGGCTTTGCTCGCTGTTAGGCCCGTCATGCCGCCATACTTTACCTTATGTAATCATGTGGGCCCCCATGAATTACCGGTTTTTCATATGGTTCGCACGGTTTCTGCCTGGTTGCGTACACAAAAACCCGGTGAAAATCGAGAAATATGTATACAACGTGTGATGTTCGGAATGTGTCCAGGTGTAGACACGGTGACACCTCAAAGTAGGGTTAGTTCGAACGACGTTTGGTGTGGCATGCTTTGGCCTAATAGGTCCTTCGTACTCTCATCGTTGGTCCCCAGGTAGGCAAACTGGTCCGTTATATTGGATTTATACGAATGCCAGCCTAGACAGGACGTTCCGACTACCGGTACTTGTACCCTTCCAGTTACTACATGCCCGTCGCAGAACTTACTTTGATGAGAATTGAAAATTGCATAAAATCTTTGGATAACGAGAGTATGAAAATAAATTGAACACATGAACATCGATATATGTATAATGAATATGTATATATGTATAATGAATATGTATATGAGCATGTATGTTTGACTGAAATGTAAACAAATATGAAACAAATAAATATCACAAGTTTGTATGTAACCACTTAATCAATTTAAAATTTTAGGCAGACTATAGTATAGGCTCTAAGGGTCTAATAACCTATCCTATATCCCTATAGTCATGGCTCTGATACCAATCTGTCACACCCCGACCCGCAGCGGATAAGGTGATCGGGGCATGATTGGGTTATCATCAAAGCTCATGACATTTATTAAATGTTTCATATTCATTAATACAAATTAAATGAAAGTTTACAATAGTGATACAACATGATCTAACTAACAATCTAACTCCTTTGTTCTCTTCTAAGGCATATCCTATGTTATCCTTGCTTCAACCTGTTCACCTGTATCATGTGTAAAAAGGTTTTTGGATCAACATAATGTTGGCGAGTGAATCCTATGGAAAAAAACATTTGAACAATTTATTTAAATTGATTATGAAATATGTGCACAACCAAACATGAGTAAAATTAGATGTAACTTGATCAATAATCATAAGATGTTAAATGAAAACACTCATGAACAATAATGGAACAATTAAAGGCACGCGATGCTCAACTCGTCTCTCACGAGGAACTGAGGGGCCTGATGAATGAATTGCATAAACATGATAATATGAATCACACAACTACAAACAATATAAACTCAATGAAAACACACATGAACAATAATGAATTTGAATTGAAGCACGCGATGTTCTACTCGTTTCCCACGAGGAACTGATGGGCTTAATGTATGAGTTTCATGTAATTTGACAAACGGAATATAAATAAATCACAACAATAAATCAATCTAAGATTAAGTCATGATGTGGTATGGCACAAGTTTAAATAAATAAATTAATTAATTCATAACACATGACACACCCCAAAACGTGTAATTTAAAAAGGGGAATTGTAAGATTCACTCACAGTGGGTGCGTTCGGTTGATGATGATGAATGCACGCGAAGTGGTTTTAACCACGAGTGAGATTTAACCTAGATAAATCGCATTATGGTTTGGTGAGTAAACGGATTTTATTAAACTATTTTAGTAGGATTGTTGGGTGTATTTTTGTGAGTTTGAAGTTATTTTCTAATCTTAAAAATGTTATTTTTAAGTATTTATAATTGATTTTTAATTAAAATAATTAAATAAAAATAATAAAAATATTTATTTTTTTTCTGCTACAGTTGCCCTTGACTTGTTGACTTTGACTGGTCGTTGACCGGTTTGCGGAATATTGTTGTGCGCTCGGTGAGGCTCGAACCCGAGACGTCCCGTACGCGTGCACGCAGCTCTACCAACTGAGCTACGTGTCTAACCCGTTATATATCCGATTTTAATTTCATATATACATTAATTAGAATTAATAGAAAATCATTTATTTTAAAAACAGTTTAAGGCGAAACGGTCATGCATACCACAGGTCTCGAACCCGGGACCTGTGGTTTAATCCAACACACAGTCCACCGCTGGACTGTGTGTTCAACATGTTATATCATTCGGTTTTTATTATACTTAAATACAAAATAGATATTTCCTTTTCTGCCTTATTTAAAAAGAAGAGATAATTGTCCGAGTCGGTGCTGAAGACCGGACTCGAACTCGTGACCTGTGATATAAACAAACACACAGTCCACCGCTGGACTGTGTGTCTAACTTGGTTATTATTTCGGTTATTAATATACTTAACATATATCTTAGGCGACTCCGGTTCAGTAAACAAAAACAATGGTTTTTATTAAGGCAGCGTGTGAGACGGGATTCGAACTTGAGACGTTTTGCGTTTTATATGTGCACACAGTCCACCGCTGGACTGTGTGTCTAACCCGATAATTTTCATGATTTATATTATACTTATATGATAACAATCATCGTCTTCTTCAATGAAAAATAACCAGAAATCGGAAAATCGGCTGGTTCGAAGTTTTATCGATTTATTAGTGTTTTACAGTTAATTAAGGTATTATAAAAGTGAAACGGAGAAGAAAACTGGGCAGAGAAAGTATACCGACAAGACTCTCTGTTTTCCGGCAGAACTCCGGCGACAGAATTCACCTCCGGCGATAGGTTCCTTGCAGCAGCGAGTCTCCGGATATCTTGGAAAGAGTATGGGTAACTTCAGTAAAGGTTTAGGGGATTAGTGAGGTTCAGAAAATTAAAACTCGGTTTTCCGGCGAAAAATAGGAAAGTTCCGGCGAGTGAAATTTTGCCGAGAAAAGGTGTGATTTTTGAGCGAAAGTGTTTGTAGACGGTTGTGGTTGAATTTATAGGGGAAAAATGAGATGTATTTGGTCTGATTTCGGACTGGGTTCGTCGGTTTAAGTTTTCCGGCGGTTATGAATTTGGTCGCGGACTTCAAACATCGGTTATAACCGATATGTGATTAAAGGTTTACGTTATAACGTAAATTGTAGTTAAGATTCGCGGAAATTCCGGGATTCCGACGACTGAAACGATTGGGCGCCGGTTTTGAATTTGTAAAGTTATTATATCAATTAAATGTTTGAAATACATAACAAACAAAGCAGTTGGCGCAGTGGTTTGTGTGTGAGAGTTAAGTCACTAGGTGACTCGGTACAGACCCGGGTTCGAAACCCGGCTGAAACAATTCATTTTTATTTTGCGATTTTTGACAGTTTTTCAAAAACTAAATATATGTTCGCGTATAATAATTGATTACGGATCGTTTAAAAATATTTTGGGCATTTAATTCGCAACGAAAATTTTGACTGACTGTTCGGTTGATAAACGGAGCGGGTTTGGTAAATCCGTTTTTGACGGATGTTACATCGCCTCTGCTCGATTCACTTAGATTTCGAATCTTCGTTCCACTCCTTGTCGATCCACTTAGGTTTCGGCTTTCCTGCTCGATCCACTTAGGTTTCGAGTAATCTTCTCTCTGTCGATCCACGAAGGTGTCACACCCCGACCTGCAGCGGATATGGCACGGGGTATGATATGATTGTTTCATAGCTTTTGACATTCATTTAAAGTTTGAATATTTATTATCATCAATATTAATTTGTCTCACATAACCAAATAATTGTTTCAAATAAAACCATACAATATTCAAAATACAAAAGATAACATAAGTCTTGATTTAATTATTCTAAGGCACAATCCTATGTGTGTTCTCAAGTAGTTATCAACCATGTGTACCTGTTTCATGTGTAAAAGAAATTTGGGTCAACAATAGTTGGTGAATAGATCTTTATTTGTTTTTATTTAACTTTAAAAGTTTAGTTGATTTTACTTAATAAAAATTATTTAACATGCAATATTAAGTGTAATAGGTGACATAAATCAATTAATCCAAAAAAACAACCAATCCATAAGTAAATAATATAACATGACATATCGAAACATAAGAAATGAAACAATGATGCGATTCAAGCCCCGAAAGGCGAAAAGTGATACTATGAAACAATGATGCGATTCAAGCCCCCAAAAGGTGAAAAGCGAAACTATGAAACAATGATGCGATTCAAGCCCCCAAAAGGCAAAAAGCGAAACTATGAAATCCATGACACAAAGCGGTAAACAAGTATAGCTAATGAATGAAACAAGTAATGCAACATACAAAACAAATAGGAGCACATATGACACTTAACTTGGCATGTTATTGAAAAAGTATACGGATCATATGAAACATGACATATGAAACACCCCAAAAAGTTAAAGTGATAAATGGGGGAAAAGTAAGATCTACTCACAGTTTTGCGTTCTGTTAAAGCCAACTAAACCGCACGAGTAACGAAAGAGAGAGAACATCAAAAGACACAATCACCCTAAATATTATAACACCAAAATACTTAAATAAAATAACACAAGGAAAAATATATAAAAATATTACAACCTAATACTAGGAGTCTATACCTAAAAGAAATATAATTTATCCTATCTAATATTGTTTATGTTATATAATCAACCTACTAATTTAATATATACTTAAATGTCAACAGTTATTAAAATATCTAAAGTAAAAATTTTATTTTTCTTTAACTTTTTTAATTTAATATACACTTTCTTTCATAGCTGTTTTATAGTTCATAAAAAGAAACGTTATAAATTTAGTCATCTAATTAGTTAAACATTTCTTTAAAGGCACAGTCTCATATGTTTTCTTTATTGACAAAAGAAACCCAAATTTTAAATAACATTCTTCGATTAATAAAATGAAATTAATAGTTTATGTAGAACCATATATGGCATCTAAAATATAATTGACAAAAAAAATGTAACTAATTTTTATATGACTTTTTCACGTCATATTATGTGTGGAAATTTAAATGTAAAAAGCTTTCTTTTTTCTTGTCATAGGAAATTATAAAGCTTGTGGTGTTTTAGAAATCTTATGACACGGAAATAAATTTTCTGATATATGGAAAGATGGACTCTTGATAGAATAAAAATGTATAATAATATTGGTGATATTGATAAAATGGATTTTGTAATTTATTTTATATATATATATATATATATATATATATTCTTTTGACAACAACAACATGATAAACAAAACTAACTACACAAAACACAAGCTATGTCTTGATTCAAAACGCAACCTAAGAACTATACCAAGTACAAGAAATAAATAATAAAGAAAAATAAATCAAAGTAAATTCAACATATAATAACTTTAATAACTACCTCCTAGATGAGGATAGTATCGGGTTAAAGATGAGGGTGATGTTGATTCTTGTTCCTCCTTCTTGATAGTTTGAGAAAACTTGCAAGACTTCAATGGTGGTGGCTAGGGTTTCTTTAAGAGAGATGTTGGTGGCTATGGTTTTTTAGAGAGGAGATAGAGATGTTGGAATGATAAAAGAAATAGGGTTGTGATTTGCTTTTTATAAGCATGACATTAATATTTGATTCGGAATATATAATCTTTCCTTTAAAAACAAATTAAATATATATATATATAATATATATTATATATATATATATTCTACAAGATCATGCGGCAGATTTTTTTAGAAAAGTATGTTAATTTTTTTATTATATACTATTTTTTATATATATAAAGAATTAATTCAGCTGCTTAATTTGTTTTTCTCGTATAACTTGAAAAGTATAACGTTATATAAAAAATCGACATACCGTTGGAACTAGCACAATTTTTCTATGATATGATCTAAGTTTCATAAAAATCGGAGTAGAGCCAAAAATAATATATTTTATTTATAATGGCTCGAACTAGTTTACAAATGGTTTTGATTCAATTTTTTTTTCAAAACGGATACCATTCTTAGCGGATGTTACAATCTCCCCTACTTTTGAGAATTTCGTCCTGAATTGACGCGCACACATTTTGTGCAAAAAGATGAGGGTATTTGTCTCGCATTTGGTCTTCACATTCCCAAGTGAACTCTGGTCCACGTTTAGACTCCCAGCGGACTTTGACTATTGGAATACGACTTCGCTCCAATCGTTTCTCATTGCGGTCCATAATTTCCACAGGTCTTTCAATAAGTGCATAAACTCATCGATTTGTATATCTTCAAGTGGAACACATGAAAAAATGGGTGAATCCTACTGAGTTCTTCTGGTAACTCAAGTTTATAGGCTACCATTCTAATTCTTTCGAGGATTTTGAATGGACCAACATAACATGGAGCTAGTTTTCCCTTTTTCCCAAATCTAACCACGCCTTTCCATGGCGAAACTTTCAAGAGTACACGATCACCAACACTAAATTCTAATGGTTTGCGACATTTATCGGCATAACTCTTCTGGTGACTTTGAGCTGCCAAAAGATTGTCGCGAATTTGGAGTATCTTCTCAGTTGTCTCTTGAATCAATTATGGCCCTGTTATTTGATCTTCACCAACTTCGTGCCAACAAACAGGAGATTGACACTTCCGCCTGTATAAAGCTTCAAATGGTGTCATGTTGATACTCGAGTGGTAACTGTTGTTGTACGAGAATCCAATCAAGGGCAAATGAGTATCCCATTTTCCCTTGAAATCTATGACACACGAACGCAACATATCTTCTAACGCTTGGATGGTACGCTCAGACTGACCATCAGTCTGCGGATGGTAAGCAGTACTAAGATCAAGTCGAGTGCCCAACGCCGATTGCATAGCTTGCCACATGCGTGAGATAAAACGTCCATCACGTTCGGAAATAATACTCAGAGGTACACCATGTCGGCTCACGATTTCATCGATGTAGATTCGAGCTAATTTCTGGTCCTTTTATTCTATGCGGATTGGAATAAAATGCGCGGACTTTGTGAGACGATCCACAATAACCCAAATGGCATCATATCCACTGGAGGTGCGAGGTAACCCGGTTATAAAATCCATGGTTATATTTTCCCACTTCCAAACTGGAATTTCGGGTTGTACTAGCAAACCCGAGGGTCGTTGATGTTCCGCCTTCACTTTGAAACACGTTAGGCATTTTGAAACAAACTCTGTAATATCCTTCTTCATTCAAGGCCACCAATATGTGATTCGGAGATCCTAATACATTTTGTCGGCACCAGGATGAATTGAATATTGGGATTTATGGGCTTCGTTCATCAAGAAAACACGAAGATCATCACGATCAGGTATCCAAGCTCGGTTTAAGTAATGGAGAATCCCATTAGCTTTAGATTCCAACTTTGATCCTGCTCCACAAGATAACTCCGCGCATAAATCATTCTCAGTAACAGAGACATGTTGTGCTCTGCGAATCCGCTTTTCGATATCAGACAAAATTTGAAAACACACGAGATGAACAGAATTCGCGTATTCTCTACGACTTAGGGCATCGGCCACGACATTCGCCTTGCCAGGATGGTAGCGAATCTCACAGTCATAATCATTTAAAAGTTCAACCCATCATCGTTGACTCATGTTCGATTCCTTTTAGTTAAAGATATGCTGGAGACTCCTATGGTCAGTGTAAATATCACATTTAGTCCCATAAAGATAATGCCTCCAAATCTTTAAAGCGAAAACCACAGCACCAAGCTCAAGGTCATGAGTGGTGTAGTTTTTTCATGAACCTTTAATTGTCTTGAGACATAAGCTATCACTTTGCCTCGTTGCATCAAAACACAGCCGAGTCCTTAACCTAATGCATCACAATAAACGACGAAGTCGTCACAACCATCAGGTAGAGTGAGTATAGGCGTGTCACACAATTTCTACTTCATGGTTTGAAAAGTTTCTTCCTTTCTAGGCCCCCAATCAAATTGTTTGCCCTTATGGGTCAAAGCTGTGAGTGGTAAAGCGATTTTTGAAAAATTGGCGATAAAGCGTCGACAGTAACCTGCTAAGCCAAGGAATGATCGGATTTCGGTAGGTGTACGTGGAGTTTGCCAATTCTTGACAGCTTCGATCTTGGCAGGGTCAACATGAACACCCTTATCGTCTACTACGTGACCAAGAAATTGGACTTCATTTAACCAGAACTCACACTTAGAGAACTTTGCGTATAGTCTTCTGTTCGCAATAGTCCCAGTATGAGACGAAAGTGTCGTTCATGATCGCTCTTAGTCTTGGAATAAATCAAGATATCATCGATAAAAACGATGACGAAACGATCCAAATACGGTTTACATACACGGTTCATCAAGTCCATGAATACTGCTAGTGCATTAGTCAGCCCAAAAGGCATAACCATGAACTCGTAATGACCATAACGAGTACGATAACCAGTTTTAGGGATGTCCTCTTCTAGAATTCTCAATTGATGATAACCAGAACATAGATCAATCTTCAAGAAACACGTAGCCCCTTGTAGTTGATCTAATAGGTCATCGATTAGAGGTAAGGGGTAGCTATTTTTAATGGTTAACTTATTAAGATCGCGGTAGTCAATGCACATTCGGAATGAACCATCTTTCTTCTTCACGTACAGAACAGGTGCACCCTATGGAGACGAGCTTAGACGTATGAAGCCCTTATCAGTCAATTCTTGCAATTGACTTGCTAACTCTTGCATCTCTAATGGAGCTAGTCGATAAGGTACTTTTGCAACAGGAGTTGTACCTGGAACGAGATCAATTCGAAATTCGACTTCTCGCACAGGAGGAAGTCCAGAAATATCTTCAGAGAATACTTGAGGAAAGTCTCGAACTACGGGGATATCTTCTATCTTCTTTTCCTTGCCCTTCTTTTCCACAATATGGGCTAAGAAAGCCACATATTCCTTTCGTAAGTACTTTTGGGCTTGAACACATGACATTAATTTGAGTCCCTTCGAGGGTGTTGCGCCAAAGACTCGAAAACTTGACCGTCGGTAAGAGGGATTCGAATGTATTTCTCGAAACACACAATCTCAGCACGGTGTTGGGATAACCAATCCATGCCTATGATCATGTCGAAACTCCCTAGCTTCATTGGTATCAGATCAATTGGGAAGTCGTACTCGTTCAAACTGAGAGTGCAGCCATGAATAACAGACTCAAGAATAACGGGTTTCCCGTTAGCCACTTCAACATGTAGAACTTGCCCAAACTCTTCCTAGGCACTCCAAGAACATACTCGAACTCTAAAGACACAAAGCTTTTATTTGCCCCCGAATCAAATAAGACTGGCGCATAATACCATTAATAAGAAACGTACCATTCACCACATTGTTGTCAGCTTGTGCCTAATTTGCATTAACATCAAAGACACTGCCCCGAGCAGGTGGATTGGATTGGTTGGCTGGGTTGGCTTGATTAACCGGGTTGGCCTGTGCTTGAGCGTTGATAATGTTGACCAACCTTGGACAAGTGTTACGGAAATGGTTGGATCACCATAATTATAGCAGGCTCTAGCATAGGGCATCATAGGTGGCTTGTAAGGCTGGAGCATGTTTTGAGGAGGTGGAGCCATGAATTGAGGTGACTGGTACTGGTACATGGGTTGAAACATTTGTTGGTTGTTGGGTTGAGCTTGGTTCGGGTTAGAGGCTTGACCCTGACCCACATGGCAGGCTTGGCTCAAATGACCGAAACGCCCACACTTGGTACATCGTTGACACAGCGTGTGAGGCTGGTGATGGTAGCGGCAGTTTCCACACAAAGGGTGAGGACCGGTGTAGGGCTTTTTGTTTGGGTGGATAGTTGGTGCGACCTAGTTCAATGGCACGGCTGGGATAAGAGGTTTTGTGGTAACTGCATAGTTTCTTCCATTTCCCTTGCATTTCTTCTTTAAGCCAAAGTGAGAAGACGATTCAGTTTTTGTTTCTTTTACCTCCTTTGGCTTTTCAGCAGGAGATTTGACCGATGAACCGTGATCCCCTTTGCGTTTCAGGTCTTTTGACTTTACTCGATTTTTAGTGAGCTGGCCAGCTAGATGCATGGCCTCTTCGAGAGTAGCCGGCTTACTACCTTCCACCGTGTCCTTGATAACTGCCGGGAGACCCTTAATGTACTGCCTAATGAGTCGGGTAAGGGGAGTGAATAGATGCAGAACCATCATTGTAAGCTCGTGGAACCGCTTATTGTAAGCTGTGTTCTCACCTTCAACCTGTTTCAAATTCCATAATTCATCTTCTAAGTTCTTGATTTCATGTAGGGGGCAAAATTGCTCCTTCATAATCTCCTTGAGCTGCTCCCAGGTCAAAGCCACAGCAGCTTCCTCACCACAGGCATTTTTCTCGGCATTCCACCAAGTTAATGCATTTCCTAGCAAACGGCCCGTAGCATATCGAACCTTACGATTGTTGGGGCATTCAGAGTTCAGAAACGTACTCTCCATTTCTTCGAACCAACAGAGAAGAGTAGTAGCACCACCGGTGCCTTCATAAGTAGGAGGGTCACAAGACATGAAATGTTTGTATGAGCATTTGGAAGAACCAGAACCGTCATGGTTCCCTTGGTCATCGGCCCCCTTGAGGGTTTGATGAACTTGAGCCACGATGTTGGTAAGGATAACGACTATCTCTTTGGCAATGTGAGACGCAATGCGTCATCTAGAATTTCTGACACGCTTTCCATTGAGGTTGCGTTTGGCCAACATCTATAAAGATCGAACGCAGTAAGTTATGAGTTTCGAGTATAAACAAGTGGATATTAAGTGTGTTCAATATAATAAATAAGAAACTTATGATATATAGAGAAATTCGAAGCTTGTGATATAAAATAATGTGAAACGTGTCATCTCATTAATAAAATATAATAAGTAAACATTTCATCAAATCATATGAATCATGGAGTCAAATGAAACTTAGGATAAAACAATATTTCAAAAATGAAATACTAAAAGTTGTAGGGTTGGTATACTTAGAGGTTCAATATATCTTTCATGCATCACTTTCATAATCACGTGGGCCCCCGTGATTAATGAGCGTTTGCATGGCCCACATATATCTACCCTTTGACATACAACTAGCCCATAAGAAATCATGAAATGACAGGGTTTTGGGGTGATATGAAACATTGTGGGAGGGCACCCACGACTTAATGTGGGTACGTTTGACTTATCAAAGTGTTGTTGGTTTACGTGTCGTTTGGTGTGATATGCTTTGGCCTAATAGGTATTGGTACTCTCATTGATGGTCCCCAGGTAGGCAACGGGTCCTTAATGGTTTTATACGAATGCCAAGCCTAGACAGGATGTCCCGACTACCGAAACCTAACCCTTCTAGTTACTACATGTCCGTCACTTAGCCCACTTTGACGAGATATGAAACTCAAATGAAATTCGAAACTTTAATTGAAATTCAAAGGTTATTGATAAGAAATAATGAAATCAACATACTTTAGATATATAAATAATAAAAAAAAGATATATTATTTATTTAATATATAGCATTTGTGAACGCGACATGAAATAAAAGAGGAACATACTTTAGATAAACAATATAACACATTGCATCATGTAACACACTTTTAACATGTAACAATTAAATAGTGATCTTATGCATGTGTACATCACACATTTCAAACTTTCATAAGCTATAAACAATTAATTAAATAAGCACATAAGTACCTAAAAAACACTATAGTCTAAGTCTATGGTTTAATAACCTATCTTAATTCCCAATAGTCTCGAGCTCTGATACCAATCTGTCAAACCCCGACCCGCAACGGATATGGCACGGGGTATGATATGATTGTTTCATAGCTTTTGACATTTATTTAAAGTTTGAATATTTATTATCATCAATATTAATTTGTCTCACATAATCAAATACAATATTCAAAATACAAAAGATAACATAAGTCTTGATTTAATTATTCTAAGACACAATCCTATGTGTGTTCTCAAGTAGCTATCAACCTTGTGTACCTATTTCATGTGTAAAATAAATTTGGGTCAACAATAGTTGGTGAATAGATCTTTATTTGTTTTTATTTAACTTTAAAAGTTTAGTTGATTTTACTTAATAAAATTTTTTTAACATGCAATATTAAGTGTAATAGGTGACATAAATCAATTAATCCAAAAAAAATAACCAATCCATAATTAAATAATATAACATGACATAACGAAACATAAGAAATGAAACAATGATGCGATTCAAGCCCCGAAAGGTGAAAAGCGATACTATGAAACAATGATGTGATTCAAGCCCCCCAAAAAGGCGAAAATCGAAACTATGAAACAATGATGTGATTCAAGCCCCCAAAAGGCGTAAAGCGAAACTATAAAATCTATGACACAAAGCGGTAACACGTATAGCGTATGAATGAACAAGTAATGCAACATACAAAACAAATAGGAGCACATATGACACTTAACTTGGCATGTTTTTGAAAAAGTATAAAGATCATATGAAACATGACACATGAAACACCCCAAAAAGTTAAAGTGACAAAAGGGGAAAAGTAAGATCTACTCACAGTTTTGCGTTCCGTTAAAGCCAACTAATCCGCACGAGTAATGAAAGAGAGAGAACACCAAAAGACACAATCACCCTAAATATTATAACACCAAAATCCTAAAATAAAATAACACAAGGAAAAATATATAAAAATATTACAACCTAATACTTGGGGTCTATACCTAAAAGAAATATAATTTATTCTATTTAATATTGTTTATGTGATATAATCAACCTACTAATTTAATATATACTTAAATGTCAACAGTTAGTAAAATATCTAAAGTTGAAAAAAAAATTTCTTTAACTTTTTAGGTTAATATACACTTTCTTTCATAGTTGTTTTATAGTTCATAAAAAGAAACGTTATAAATTTAGTCATCTAATTAGTTAAAAATTTCTTAAAGGCACAATCTCATATGTTTTCTTTGTTGACAAAAGAAACCCAAATTTTATATAACATTCTTCGATCAATAAAATGAAATTAATAGTTTATGTAGAACCATATATTGCATCTAAATATAAATTGACAAAAAAATGTAACTAATTTTTATATGACTTTTTCACGTCATATTATGTATGCAAAATTAAATGTAAAAAGCTTTCTTTTTTCTTGTCATAGGAAAATATAAAGTTTGTGGTGTTTTAGAAATCTTATGACACGGAAATAAATTTTATGATATGTGGAAAGATGGACTCATGATAGAATAAAAATGCATAATAATATTGGTAATATTGAGAAAAATGGATTTTGTAATTTATTATATATATATATATATACATATATATATATATATATATAGATTGACAACAACTACATGAGAAACAAAACTAATTACACTAAACGCAAGTTATGTCTAGATTCAAAACACAACCTAAGAACTATCCAAGGTATAAGAAATAGATAATAAAGAAAAATAAATTAAAGTAAAATTTAATATATAATAACTTTAATAACTACCTTCTAGATGAGGATAGTATCGAGATAGAGATGTGGGTGATGTTGATTCTTGTTTCTCCTTCTTGATGGTTTGAGAAAACTTGCAAGACTTCAATGATGATGGTTAGGGTTTCTTTGAGAAAGATGTTGGTGGCTATGGTTTTTTCTAGAGAAGAGATAGAAATGTTAAAATGGTAAAAGAAATATGGTTGTAATTTGCTTTTTATAAGCATGAAATTAATATTTAATTGGAAATATATAATCTTTCCATTTAAAAGAGATTAAATATATATCTATATATATTCTAAAAGATCATGAGGCCGATTTTTTAGAAAAGTATGTTAATTTTTTTATTATATAATATTTTTATATATATAAAGAATTAATTCAGCTGCTTAACTTGTTTTCTCGTATAACTTGAAAAGTATAACGTTATATAAAAAATCGAACATTCTGTTGGAACTAGCACATTTTTCTCTATGGTATGACCTAAGTTTCATGAAAATTGGAGTAGAGTCAAAAATAATATATTTTATTTATAACGGCTCGAAATAGTTTACAAACGGTTTGGATTCAATTTTTTTCAAAACGGGTACCATTCTTAGCGGATGTTATAGAAGGTTTCGACTTCACCGGGTTGAATTTCTTCGATTCTTCTTGCTCCCACTTGACCCTTACATGATCTGATACCAATTGTTGAAATCAACCGGATCAAAAACGAAGCAACACAATAATTTTGTGAGAACTTCTCACGACTCTTTTATATATTATTAAAGAACAAAGCAAAACGTCCAAGTAATTACATAACCTAACTCATCTATTTATACTAAACTAATAACTTGCTATACAAGCTATCGTAAACCAATACCAACTCTAATACTTATTAATCAATTAATAAAATAACTAGATAAAGATAATACTTTAAACTAATAATTATCTCGAACTATTTAATTACTTCTTTCTATATCAAGATTAATCTTTCAAAGAGAACGCACTGCCAATCAAGAAACGCAAAGCCATAAGGGACTAGCCACCTTACTTGTCGGCTTGTCGGTAATACACAAGTTCCGCAGATTTGATGATGATAAATTAAGGAGACAATGTTAGAATTTATATATTAACATCATCAACAACAGATTATTAAAGTCACGTACAAAATTTATTAGACTTGCGGTTGTATGTATGCATTACCGCCAAGCAACCCTAAAACGGTTATAGATTAATCGTTAAATTCCAGGGTATAAATAGCATAAAGATATCACAATTGTAATATATGTTTTCATAATCTTTCGTGATACTCTCAAAATTATGTCGTTGTTGTTGTGTGTTATACTATGCAAAGATATCACAAAGATTGTGATATTTGTAAATTGATAGTCGGTTAAGCATGGACCAGTTTCGGTTACTCATCCAACATATTTTTTTTTGCTTTGTTCAAACTAAAAATGGTTCGATTATGTTGTTCGGTATATAGAAATATGCATGGTTCATGTGAGAAATATAATCGAAAACAATTTATTTAAAATTAAAGAAAAAATCTATAAATTTACAAAATATGAAACAAAATGTAAAACCCGAATAATCTCTATTAATTTCTATAAACACAAAATATGATTTATAAAAAAAACAATAGTAGTTAAGACTTCATAACATGATGCTTACCAACTTGAATTATATATTTTAGAAGTTCGGTTCGATTTTGGTTAATTTGGTTATGTAAGATTGCTTAAATATAGCCATAACCAATTATTCAGTTAGGTAGATACATTTAATCATAACCGATCAATTTAGTCAGTTTTTGGTTATATTTTTTGTTAACAGTTCAGTTTTCGGTTATAATTCAATTTTTGCACACCCTAGCTAGACCAGTGTTATCTTTGTAATTTAACATAGCCTGTAAAGGAAACGAACGAACACGAATAAGGCTTTGTTCGTTTAAGAACGGTTCACGAAGGCTTACCGAACGAGATATCTTGTTCGTATTCATTCATTAAGGAAATGAACATGTTCATGAACTATTCACGAACACTTACCATATGCAAATGAACACAAATGATTACACACAAACATATTTTCACTTTAAAATATAGTCTGCAATTTTTATCGCAAAGATTACAAAGAATCCACCAAAAAGTAATTAAGCACTTGTCAAAATTATCCAGGAACAGTTGTCATACTTATCGGAAACATGATTAACACAAAATTAAGAAGTTTGCCAAATTTTAACACAAAATGAAATTGAAATGCTCAAATTAGACATATAGTATAACTAAGGTTTCAAATTTTAGAATATAAAAATACAAGATACAAAAACCTCTAAATGAACGAACACAAATGAACATAAATGAACGAACACTAATGAAAACATTACTGAACGTTCATGAACATAAACGAACGAATGCAACCTTTGTTCATGTTCGTTCATTTAACTTAACGAATGAAATTCCTTGTTTATGTTCATTTATTTATTAAACGAACGAAATAAACACTGTGAATATGCCTCTGGAGCGTCTTCATATGGACCTTTTTGGACCTATGAAACACAAGACTACCTTTGGCGATGCATATTGTTTAGTAGTTACTGATGATTATTCAAGATTTTCATAGGTGAATATGATGGCACACAAGAATGAAGTTTCTGAAATCCTCAAGAATCTCCTCATGCTACTTGAAAATTTTTACAATTTAAAGATAAGGAGAATCAGAAGCGACAATGACACCGAATTCAAGAATCACGTTATGGATGAGTTCTGTTCTTCTAAGGGCATTTTACATGAATACAGTTCTTGTTACACTCCACAACAAAATGGTGTCGCTGAGAGGAAAAATAGAACTCTTATTGAAACTGCAAGAACTATGTTGATAGAATCAGAACTTCCTGTTCAGTTTTGGGGGGAGGCTGTGGCTACTGCTTGCTATACAATGAATAAAGTTCTTATGGTGAAACAATATGGGAAAACATGTTTCGAATTGTTACATAAAAGGAAACGGGATGTGCCTTTCTTAGAACCTTTTGGAGCTCCATGCACTATGATTGATCCACATGGTAAATTCGGTCCAAAGGCTATCGAAGGTTTCTTTCTTGGATATGCTACTCCAAATTTCAGGGTATGGAATTTATCAACGAAAAAGATTGAGGAATGGGGTGAAGTTAAGGTTCAAAGATACACTGAATCAGTAAGAGCTTCGGGTGCTCCTTGGATGTTTGACTACGATGGACTATTAACTCCTTCAGTCTGCCAACTTTTGATGATGCATACGCAGCTGCTCAAATGCTACTAGAAAGTGATACTGCAGTTGACTCGTCATTAGTACGACCAATTATTGTTAACCCTCATGTGTCTACTTCGGTTAACAATCTTGTACAGAATGAGGAATTTGAAGATGCTGCTGATTATAATGTTTCGTCAGAAGATGATGAGTTCCATGATGCAAATGAAGCTACTTCTGCTCCGGTTACTAGAATTTCTGATGTCACGTCAAATGTGCAAAATCAAGGGACAACTGAAGGTCATGCTTCTACATCTTCATCGATTCCAGCTATCGAATTAGCTGTTGATTTGAATATCAACAATTTGGGGATAATTCTCGAGTTCCCGATGTTCCAGAAACTCGAATTCATAATACCCATCCTCAACAGAATATTATAGGAGATGTCCAGAGTGGAGTGTAGACACGTAATCAGCTAAGGAACAACCACAATGCTGGTTTGTATACGACAATTAGAGAACCTGGGGAATAGAATGATTGGTCTTTAGCCTACTATGTTTGCCAAGTAGAACCGAAATCTTGGAAGAGGCAATGAAAGAAGACTCATGGGTTGAAGCTATGCAAGAAGAACTTCAACAGTTTTAGAAGTTGGGCATGTGGAAATGGGTTGACAGGCCCGAAAACTACAAGAAGATTGGTACTAGATAGGTTTACAAGTGTAAGAAGGATGACCGAGGTGTTGTTGTGAGAAACAAAACAAGATTGGTTGTCCAGGGCTTTAATTAGGTAGAAGGCATTGATTATAATGAGGTTTATGCACCAGTAGCACGTCTTGAGGCCATAAGAATTTTCTTGGCTTATGCGTCCTATAAGAAGTTTACAGTTTATCAAATGGATGTGAAAAGTGCATTTCTTCATGGTGTGGTTGAAGAAGAAGTATATGTTGAGCAACTGCCTGGTTTTGAAGATCTAATCCATCCTGACAAGGTTTGGCTTCTCAACAAAGCATTATATGGTCTTCATCAAGCTCCACGGGCTTGGTATGAAATGTTGTCTTCCTATCTTCTCAAGAAAGGTTTTCGACGAGGATTGATCGACTGTATTCTCTTCATCAAAGAAAAGAATGAGGATTTATTGCGGTACAAGTATATGTTGATGATATTATTTTTTATCTACTAACGAGAAAATGTGCAAAGAATTCGAGCAGGTAATGCAAGAGAAGTTCGAGATAAGCGCCATGGGAGAAATGACTTTCTTCTTAGGTTTGCAGGTTCATCAATCCAATGAAGAGATCTTCATTCATCAAACTAAGTATGTTGGAGATATTCTCAATGGAAGACTCGAAGCCTTTGGGAACTCCATTAGCTCAAAATCATGGGATTACTCCTGATGGAATGGGTGAACATGTGGAACCATCTCTTTATCGTGCTATGATCGGATCTCTTATGTATCTTACTGATTCAAAACCAGATATAATGTACCCAACATGTCTTCTAGCTCGCTACCAGTCAAGTCCAAAAGTTTCTCAATTGATGGCTGTGAAAAAAATCTTTCATTATTTGAAGGGTCGCCCGGACACTGGTCTCTAGTACCCTAAGGATGATAAGTTTCATTTGACAGCATTCAGTGATTCTGATCATGGCGGCTGTAAGATCGATGCAAAGTCAACATCAGTAGGATGTCAGTTCTCGAGGAATCGCCTAGTCACGTGATAGTGCAAAAAAGCAGACTTGTGTAGCTACTTCAACTTGTGAGGCTAAGTATATTTCGGCTTCTAGTTGTTGCTCTCAGGTTTTATGGATCCAACAGCAAATGCGCGACTACGGTTTTGAATTTCTAACTACTCCTATTTATGTTGATAACGAAGCTACTTTACAGATCACTCATAATCCTGTACAGCACTCAAAAACCAAACACATTGAGATTAAGTATCATTTCATACGAGATTGTTATGAAAAGAAACTTATCAATGTTGTTAAAATCCACATCGATCACCAACGTGCCGACCTGTTTACAAAAGCTTTTGATAAATCGCGTTTTGATTATCTTCTTTTGGTAAATGGCATCAAGGTGAAACCCGAGTAAATCATCCTTGGCTAATCATTTTCGTAAATATTTTCTTCAAAACTAAAAATATAAAAAGATTTTTCATTTTCATTTATTTTTATATTTTAGGGGAAGAAAAATTCAAGAAAATATAAAAACATAAGAAAATGCAAAAATACAAAACTATGTCTTTTATTTAGCTATGCTTTTATTTATTTACTTTCTGCATTTAAGGGGGAGAAAATTTTAGAAAAATACAAAAACAATAAAAAAACCAAAAGTAAAAATTGACTTTCTTGGAAAGATAAGAGAAGATGATGATACACCGATGATCTGTCAAAAAAGGTAAAAAAACATAAAACAAAAATTGATAAGTAGCTTCACTAATGATGTATCGGTACGCTCACAATCAGATTAAAATGTGCAGGTTGATATAAACATAACGGACTGAAAGCCAGGTGGGAACCATTCATTGGCATATGGTCTTGGTACCGAAATTTCGTTTGATAGTATGCCGAGATTCTGAGATATGCGGTCTTTATACTTGCTTATCATTTGGGTATCATGGTTGAATCTTTTACCAAAAATAACGGGGAGGCAAGTCTAAGAACTTCCATGATACCATACATACATGTAAATACTACATACGACCATCAATAAGTGATAAAAATATCACATTCACCCCACAATAAGTGATAATATATCACAAGCTTTATGTGGGAGATAAGTTCATCTCTTTGTCGGTACGGTGGTACTAACCTGTTCACGGACGTACTACTGAGCGCTGCATGCATTTTAAAATCAAGTTCCTCATCAATAAATGATCTAATCACATAGGGCTTGTTTTCAATCAAAATAAGTATCTCACATCATATACGTCAAAACAGATGATAAGCAGTATACTCACCGGTAAGATTTTCTCTCGTGCATGTCTTGATACGGGAATGTGTCGGTAAGTGGTTGAACACCGGCTAGTAAGTATAATTCATACATTAATCATATCTCCTAATCATGATTACATCTGATAAGCTAAGCTTATGTGGACAACAATACCGATAATCATAGTAGAATACTTATTTATTTAATTTGATGTTTTAAACAAAAACTTGTTTTTGACAAGATTGAAAGCTGGTATGATTCTCTTACCTTAAAACTCAAAAAAAGATTGCTAGTTCATGTATAGTTTTGTTCTTATCTGTTAGTAGTTATTTTAGTTTACTCTGTTTTTAAGTTAAATTATTCTTGATTTAGCCAAAGTTGAAGCTCAAATGTTTTCCACCAAGATACGCCCTAAAAATCATTTGCTTTGATATGATAACTTCATAACGTACTCTCTTACAACGGATAAACTCATCTCAAAGAAAAAAATTTGTTTAATGAGCACTTTTCCTAACTTGACTTGTGAATCTGTGTGGATATGTGCAAAGATCTAAACAGGTCAACGAAAAACCTAAGGTCCACGAAGAACTGATGTGTCTGTTTAGAGAAATCTAGATTCGTACGAATCAGTTGCTGCTTGTATGAATCAGAGGTTCCTCGTACGAATGACAGCTCTTCATACGAATGGTTATGCTTCGTACGAAGGAGCCCCTAGTTCTTTGTTCAAGACAGTCCTTCGTACGGCTGACAGTTCTTCGTGCGATCCAGTGTTCTTCGTGTGAGTATAAGAATGTGGTATAAAGGGTGATGTAGTTCTTCAATACAACTTTTATTTCACCTTTCTTACTTCATCTTTTCACCCTTTTTAAGTTGTTTCTGGTATCTTTAAGGTATGCTTGACAATGTTGGTATACCTTGAAGATGAACAGTTTGAACATTACCTGACTGTATGACATTTCCCGACACGAACAACAAACTTTAAGCGAAGAACCTGTTGACGAAAAACGAGTTCTTCATGCATAATCTTCACTTGAAGTTCTTTGTGCGAACAATTTGACTTTGCTTCGTACGAGTGAGCTATTACTCGCATGAGTAAACTGTCGTTCATACGAACCAGTTACTCGTACTAGTAAGTCATTTGTTTGATTGAGTCAGTTGTTGTTTGTACAAGCCAGTTGTTCTTCGTATGAATAAATTGTTATTCGTATGACTCGGTAGGTCTTCGTCTAGGGAATACATACATACAGAAAGTTCACAATAAAAACTTTTTGTGTATGTTTCCTTAGTGTATTTATGTTCTTCTTATTCTGGTTATCTTTGGTGTACAGGATGGCACAAAAGGAACATAAAAGAAAGCCTACAACGAAGAGAACTGACAAGTTAGAAGTGGAAATTATGTCAGAGCCAAGACAAAACATGGTTGCCTACTTAGATCCGGAAGATAAATTTACTGAGTACAATGGTATAATGAAGTTTTTGCGACACTCAAGGATACATTGTGCTATCACGCATAAAATTACAATATACAAGACATTGATTAAGGAATTTTGGGATTCAGCTAAAGTTGTTGAAGTGAATGAACATGAATTTATCCACGGAAAAGTTAATGACTTAGACGTAGATGTTTCTGTTGAAGTAAGTAACTCAGCATTGCAGCTTGGTGATGATCCTGAAGCTCCATACTCAGTTCCGTTGAAGTGTCAACGTGTATGTTTGCTTCGAATGAAATGTGTTGAAGATTTTCTCGTAGGACAACTAAACAAAGCATGGCTGCCACTCTGATACAAGTTCTTTCTACACGTTTTAATTCAGTGTTTAAGCAACAGACGAAGTGGTTATGACATGGCTAATAATGATTTAGTTGGAATGATGATAGCTTTGACATTGAACAAATCGTTCAGTGTTTCAAAGTATATGTTTTCAAACGTGAAGGAAAACCTGAGAAGAACCGGATATGGTGGAAATAAGTTTTGGATGTATCCTCATTTTCTCCAAATGATCTTGAATTTACAACATCTGAATCTTCCGAAGAACGACAACAATATTCTAAAAGTTGAGGTTATGATGGAACATTCGTTGAGGATATTTAGAGGAGTAGCAGCTAAACGTTACAAGGAAGGCATACCTCCTCGTAAGTTGTTCGGTTATCTGGCAAATGATGAATATGTTGCACCAGAAAACAATAAGTGTCTCCATGATGATAGTGAGTCAGATAATGAAGAACCAACTTTGAAGAAGATGATCGAAGATAAGTTTGGTCGTCAAAAGGGAAAAGGTGATGATAATGACAGTGTTAACAATGGTGATGGTGGTGAAAGTGGTATAGGTATTACAGGTGGTGATAAGGGTAAACAACCGGATGAAGAATCGGATTCTGATGACAATCCGCTTAAACCTGGGTATGAACGCTATGTTGATGAGCGTGGGGTTAGGCAAATTAGAAAGATTCCAACAGATCCAGATGCTGACTATGTTCCATCCGAGGCTGATATTGAACGAGCTGGCAAAAAGAAACTTGTGGTTCGTAGAACGAAACAGAGCAAAAAGTCTATGGAAACCTCATCAGCTCAACCTGAAATCACACAACCTACAACCACGCAACAAGAAACCGTACTGGAACCAATTGAAGAAACTCAGTCTGCCTTCAGATCGGAGGAGGCTGAAACTCTAATATCGAAACCCACTGCAACCTTTGAACCACAAACTGCAGCTACCACAGCAGCTGAAACACCTTCAGTTGAGACTACTCCAGTTCAACAACAAGCCACTACTTCTTCAGTTCAGCAATCCTCGTCTGCAATTCATCAACAAAGTACAAAACAAAGCAGTCGGTTATTCTCTGAAATGGAACAGGATGAGAAAGTGGATTTTCTGTTCTCTCAGCTACAAGCTGCGGCAACTCAGATTAACAAGCACTCGGAGTTAATGTCTTCAAATCGGAATATAGTTATTAAGCAACAGTTGGAGATAAATTCTTTGAAGGAAACTGTTGGAAAACAGGTTACTAAAATTGTGCAGTTAAGAAAGGAGAATGAGCGATTAAGGGCTGCGGATACTGCAGGGCAGCTCAGCTACAACAAATGGGAGTGGCTGATAACGCTCGTGGGATTGAATTGAATAGGCTAAAAGAACGTAGTGCGGCTGTACAACGATCTGCCAAACATTAACTACTAAACACAACGACTTGAGAGAATGGTATCATTCTCGTAATTCTATACTAGTTGAAGGCTTTAATGGTATTAAAGACGTATTTGAAATGAGCAGAAAGCGGGTGAACATTCTGTGGAATGAAAGATGCAAAGCACAGGAGATCCAACGTAAATGTGATCACGATAGTAAACATCATGGTAATCCTGATGCTTCAGCTTCATCTGCGCAACCAGAGAGCTCTGTTGCAACTCCAGTGGTAGAGTCAAATGCACAGCAGATCATGGTCGATCCAGTTGCCTCCGGTGGTACTCAAGATGAAACAGGAAAGGTTTGATGTTTTTGGAGAATGTTGAGGAGTTTGATCCTCAGTCAACGTTGGTTGAAAGTGTTTAGTGAATGTGGGTGCAGCAATCCATTAGAAATGAAGACCTAAGACCAAGAAACAGCCAATGGGGAGTTTGTTGATGCATTTTTGTGTATGTCGCTTGTTCTTAGTTACGTCAGTAATTATATGGTCTTTGTTTATTGTGTCTGTATAGTTTGGTCATGTTGACCAAATCAAGATATCCTCCTATCTTGATTTAGTACGACGTTTAGTTTGTCTGTGTTGTAAAACAATTGCATGCGTGCATACTGTTAAGTCTTGTGTACGGCATGTCTATTAGGAAGTTCACCGAAGAATACTTCTTCGTGCGAGTGAAAGGTGCTTCGTACGAGCAAGTATCTTGCTCGTACGAGCCATTATCTTGTTTGTACGAGTCATTCACATGATCGTACGAATGGCCCTTTCAACAAGCATTTTGCTTGTTCGTACGAACCAGTTTCTATTCGTACGAGCCATAGGTTGTTCGTACGAGTAACCACTTCTGAATGTTCTTCATGGTTTGTAGTACTTCATACGGCCAGTGACATTCTTCGTATGTTACTGGGTGTTGGTACTATAAATACAGACATGCACTTCAGCGATAGCGTGAAACACTAGAGAGAGACACTGAGGCACAAGAGAGAGAGCACAGAGAGAATATCTAGAGTCTATATGAGCATTGTTTGTATGTGTTTGTACTAGCTCTCTTCATTTAATCAATATATTGAATCTTTGGTTATCTTGTGTTTGTTACTTTGCTTTGGTTTGCATACTTACGTGGATTCTGCACTCGTATGTGTGTTATATAAACAAGGAAGTAGGTTAATCTTGATCCTCCAAGTGGACCTACAAGTGGTATCAGAGCTTTGGCTCTCTTCCTTATTTAGAAACCAAGCTTAGTTGTGTGTTTGAGCAAGTTGTGAGGGTTTCTAGAAGTGTTCTTGAGCTTCTAACAAGAAACTTAAGTTTTTAAAAGATAACTAGCTTAAAACTTAGGTAAAACTTGCTGTATCTAGAAAATTTTCATAAAAACTTTGTTAGAATACATGGAGACATGTTAGGATACGATTTTTCTTAAAATTTTCTATCAAAGTTCAGTTGGACATATCTTCCGGTGAAGCACTTGCCGGAATACTCACCAGAATATTCTTTTAGGGTTGACCAAATCTCAGGACTTGACTGTTTTGACTGAAAAGCTGATATTGGAATGTTTGTCTTTTTAACCGAAATGTGTAGACAACTGACACCTTTGGAACAAACTCATAAACAAGTCTCTGTTAGAAAAGGAAATTTTCACCAACCAACCCTGCAAAAAGATTCCTCCCTAAGAAAAACCAAACATCAACGAAAAACTTTTGTGCGAATAACCCATCCGCACGAAGAAGTAGATTGCTTGTGCGAAAGACCAACTGACTCGCACGAAGAACATTGTTCGCACGAAGCATCAGTTGCTCTCACGAAAGACAGTTGTTCGTACGAATAACCTAGTTTGTACGAAGAACTGTAATTCGCACGAATCACCTGTTCGTACGAAGAACTTAGTTTTTCGTGTGCCTCAGGTTATTTGTGATTGTTTTTCGTGAGATCTGATACTTTGAGGTTTTCGAAATTGTGAACCTTTACAAGAAAACTTTTATTTCGAGATTACCCTTTAAATTTTTAAACTGTTGTTAAAAAAAGAGGCAAATTTTTATAAACAAACAAACAAATGGGTACAAATCCTTGGGATTGGGGGTGTAGTTCAAGCATAAACCAAGACTTACCACAATCTAGCTCCACAACCTCATGGGTTAAATCATTGATGTCTCAGCAGACGGCCATGATTACCGCTAATCAATGGGCATGCGTGATCAAAATCAAAGCATTCAGACTCTTCTTATTAGCGAGAGGGAGATAGGAAGTAATCACTGTCCACCGAAGTTGAACCATATGAACGATTATCCTTCATGGAAAAGTCATTTCCATACATATGTTCTTGGTCAGAATACAGAATTATGGACATGTTTTACTACATCGTATAAAGAATCTCTCGAAGAAGCGGGATCAAATCCAACCTCTTTAGCCAACTTAGATGAAAATGATAAAAAGGCTTATGATTTAGAAAAGAAGGTGTTCGCTATTCTTACATAAGCACTTCATAAGGACATTTATCATCAATTCGTGTACTATACAACCACTAAGAATTTGTGGGATACTTTAGAAGCGAGAGGGGAAGGAAATGCTGCAACAAGAAAAATACGACATGTGGATCTGCTAAAGAAGGAGTTCGAAGGTTAACTGTTCATGGAAAGTGAAACGCTAAGCAATATGACAACCCGTTTCTATCATCTGCTTAGTGAAATGTATTCATACAAAGTGATTGCATCTCCACAAGAGATTGTAATGCGGTTTGCTGATGCTCTACCACCAAAATGGAGTCAATTCATTGACTTGCTAAAGCACACAGGGGTTTTAGATGTGATCAGTATTTATGAATTTGTTTAGAAGCTGGAGAACAAAAATGAAGAGGAAATTCGAAAAGCAAAAAGAGTTCCTACACAAAACCCTGAGATATATTTTGGAGGTATTAACACAGGGTTAGTAAACCTCAGCAACCAAAACTTCAAACAACATTTGTATCAAACGTTAATCCCTTTCTACCATAACCAGTTCAAATAGATCAATCTGCTGGTTCAAGTACTCAAACCTATGGTCAAGTATTTGATCCTAAATCCTTTCTACCACAACTGCAAGTTGTTACACCCCAAGTTCCACAACAAGCTTTCTATGGTAACAACTTTCAACCTGCAAATCCTAATACCGTCAAACTGTATACGTCACATCTTTCCAAGGTCAGTGTAGAAGTTACTAGGGAACACATGGAACTTCTGAACACCATGGTCAGTGCATACTATGGATTAGTTGCTAGTCAAATTGGAAACATTAATTTGACTAATGAAGACTATCAACAAATAGACAGAGAGGAGATGGAGTTGATGGATATCAAATGGGCTTTTGCTAGTGCGGTTAGAAGAGCAAAGGACTACATGAGCAGAACTGGAAGAACAAGATTAGAAAGCAAGAAAGACACAAAGTATGGATTTGATAAAGATGTTGTTACTTGTTTTAACTGTGGAGAAAAAGGTCACTTCAAGCGTGAATGTACTCGAACTAGCAAACAAGGAAATCACAACCCTTTCCAAAATCAATCACGACCATCCAACACAACTCAAGTTAACAATGTACGAAGTATAGTAGCTGTTAACAACCCAAACAACTCCAACCAGTCTAGGCCTTCAAACAACACAAACAGAGCATTAGTTGTTCAAGCAGATGAAGAATGTGATTGGTCAGTTCATTTGGGAAGCGAAAATCAAGGAGGAACTGCGTGTTATGTCAAGATAATCAATCAGATCAAACATGTTCACAGTATTGATTCTTCTGATGATGATGATAGTTCTGGGTATAATGGGAGTCCTGACGAGGAAAGCTCGAGTATAGGTGGTTATGGATCTGATTCAGACGTCAGGGAAAGGATTGATACTGAGGTCAATGAGTTGCTGAAAGAAGCAGAGAAGTTGAAAAGCCAAAAGTCTGGAGTGATGAAGAAAGCAGAAGTTGCATCAAAGGAAATGGAGAAACTCTTTGCCAACAATGCGTCCTTTTCTCATCATACTGCTTTCATGGCTAATGTTACAGGTTCAACAAGTCAGGTAAAATCCGACTCTCCTAGAATATGCAATGACTGTGCTGACTTAAAAACAAAATTTGAAACAATTAACAGTCACAATCAAAGCCTAGTAGTTGAACTGTCAAAATGCAAAGAGGCAAATCTGGCTTTAACTAAAAAGGATTTAAACCTGTAATTGAAACTCTTAAGAAAGCGTATCTGAGTTAACAAAAACAGTTTTGAACAAGCAAACAGGTATTAATAACTACATTAATATCATTGAAGAAACAAAAAAGGAGATAGCCATTGCCAAATGCGAGCATGATGCAATCAAGCTAAAATTGGAGAGTTATTCTAACTCCCGTTATGTGCTTAATCACATCATTGACAATCAAAAACTTAAGGGAGATGTCAAATGCATTGGGTATAAATCATGTCCACCCCCATTGAAACACAATTATACCAAATTGCCTGATGAAGAGGAAATGCCACACTTTGAACCATCTGTACCTCTTAATCCTGAAGAGTTTGCAACAGGATTAGGGTTTAAGCTGGACAATTCCTCAGATGAATCAAGAAAACCAGAGAACTCATCATCAGTTGATAATCAAAATCCATCTATATTAGATGAAGATGATTCATCAGATGATGAGTCAGACAAGATCGATCAAGATCAATCTATTGATAAAAGGAAAGGGGTAGAAATTTCTGCTACTCCCAATGAGTAATCTGTTGCAAATCAAGAGAATGATCCTATCGAATCTGTAAAAACAACCGCGTCTACATTTGAAAACGACAAAGTGTTGTATACATTGATTGGTGATGAGAAAATTTACTCAAACAAGAACTTTCCGATCAAAAATGTAAATCCAACTTCAATTGATCAAGTTTTTGAAAATTCAACAACCAAATTTTTGGGAAAGAAGAATCCAATCAAACCACAACCATTAATCGCTTCCAAAGGAAGACAACAAGAAAAGTGAGCTGAAAAACCTAAGGTATCACAACCAAAGGTAGAAGCTAAAGGAGCTTGCACGAAGAAAAATGGGAAGAATGTTAACTTTGTGAGCTCAACTGGTACTGATAAAATCGAGACTTTTGAAAAAATGTCAAATATTGATTTTGTAAATCAAGTCAAGATTTTAAAACGCAATAGTCAAAACAATTACACTCAACACACAAATGGGTGTGAAGATGGACCAAGTACCTCAAGCCTACAAGTTCAACATCAAGTTATCAAACGGGATCTCCTAAATTTGTTGAAAGGAGATCATGTTTTAAGTGTGGGGAGTTCGGCCACATAATCAAAAACTGTACCAACCCAGCAAAACCCAAGTTTGTTGAAAAAAACCCTTCTAAAACAAAATGCCAACGTCGATCTGTGTCACCTTAACAAGACAAACGTGTTGTTAAGGAACAAGAAGAAAAACAACAACCTAAACAAGTTAAAATAATTGAGAAGGCATTAAAACCGGATGTTTTAGAAAAGAAACCAAGTTCATCAAGATCGTTAAAACCAGAAATGTTTCAGGGGGAGGCACAAAGTTTCCAAATCATCAAGAAATAAAGATCACATTTCTTGATGATAAGGGTCGACCCAAGACCACTAAGGCTTGGGTTCCTATCTCAAACTAATCGGGTAATGCAATGTGCAGGGTGTTCCAGGAGGAACTGTGAATAGTCATTGGATTGTTGACAGTGGAGCATCACGGCACATGACAGGGGACTTAAGGCTCCTTTATGATGTGAAAAGCATTAGGGGAGGTTATGTTGCTTTTGCTGGAGATAAGGGCGGATACATCACTGGAGAAGGAATGGTTTCCAATGGTGTTGTTAGTTTTTACAAGATCAATTATGTTCGTAAATTAATCACAATCTTCTGAGTGTTTCTCAAATCTACGACAAGAAGTTCACGGTTCATTTTGATGATGCCGGTTATTATGTGCTGAAACCTGGTTTCAAGATTCCCAAAGAATGGATTCTCTTGTCGGCTCCAAGAATAAATGACTTGTATATTCTTGACATGATCCAGGCGATTACCAAGTTACATGTTTTATCTCGAAAGCCACCGAAAAGGAATCAATTTCTTGGCATAGACGAATGGGACACATTCACTTGAGGAAAATGAACTATTTGGTGAAAAATAATCTTGTGAATGGTGTACCAGTAAAGAATTTTCATCTACAAGACGTCTGTGTTACGTGCCAAAAGGGAAAACAAGCTCGAAAGTCTCATTCTGTGAAGAAAATAAACACTGTGAATATGCCTCTGGAATGTCTTCATATGGACCTTTTTGGACCTATGAAACACAAGACTACCTTTGGCGATGCATATTGTTTAGTAGTTACTGATGATTATTCAAGATTTTCATGGGTGAATATAATGGCACACAAGAGTGAAGTTCCTGAAATCCTCAAAAATCTCCTCACGCTACTTGAAAATTTGTACAATTTGAAGATAAGGAGAATCAGAAGCGACAATGGCACCGAATTTAAGAATCATGTTATGGATGAGTTCTATTCTTCTAAGGGCATTTTACATGAATACAGTTCTCTTTACACTCCACAACAAAATGGTGTCGCTGAGAGGAAAAATAGAACTCTTATTGAAACTGCAAGAACTATGTTGGTAGAATCAGAACTTCCTGTTCAGTTTTGGGGGAAGGTTGTGGCTATATATTGCTATACAATGAAGAGAGTTCTTACAGTGAAACGGCATGGGAAAACATGTTTCGAATTGTTACATAAAAGGAAACGGGATGTGTCTTTCTTAGAACCTTTTGGAGCTCCATGCACTATTATTGATCCACATGGTAAATTGTAACACCTCGTAAAAACGTGTCCGATAGTATAGTGACACATGTTGTATTCTTATTTTTAGTCTATTAAAGACCAATAAGGACCAAAGGTGTCAACATGCTCAAAAGTTGGCCTCTGAGTGACTGATATGTCAACATTCCTAGCCTTTGAGTGACTGATATGTCAACATGCTTAAACTTGGCCTCTGAGTGACTGATATGTCAACATTCCTAGCCTCTAAGTGACTGATATGTCAACATGCTTAAAATGAGCCTCGGAATGACCTTTACAAAGTCCTAACTCTCATGCGTGCCACTTGTTGGACAAGAGAGGTTAATTCGGTAAATATGTGAAAGTTGGATAATGGAGGGATTAAAAGTGTCAACATGTTAATTTATAACTCTGAGTGACCTTTTAATGAACCGAGAGCTCAATAATATCCGGGCATAATCCTGGGTACGCCAAGTATTGGCTATGGAGGACTAAACTGCTAAAAAGGTGTTTTAGGAAGGTTTAAGAGGGTTTAATAAGTTGAGGGACTAAAAGTGTCAAACTTTGAAATCTGACAAGGGGTGCGAGAGGCATGGCCTGTGCCTCTCGCGGAGCGGAGAGGCCTGTTTTTGCAGAAAATTTGCTTGGTCTCCACACAAATTGACAAAAACCATTTGATTTGAAACCATGGCTTTCCAAACTACTATGCCATGTCTTAGGACACTTGTAAGCTTCCTCTTACACCCCTTAACACCTGGCATCACCTCCTTCAAGCTCTCCAACTATAAATAGGTGCCAAGATCCATCATTTGAACTTGCACCTTTCTCATTCACAACTCTATCTCCCTCCTCTGGAAGTTCCTATCTGAAAGGAGCATCTAACTAAGTTCTATTTCATTATAGGAACCTCTTGTAAGTGTTCCTTGCTCTTGCATTTTCGTTTATAGGCTTTTATAGCCAAAAGTCAAGCGTTTACGGAAAACGCCTTGACTTTCGGTTAAGATCATTATGGTCCAGCCATTGTTCGTAACGAGTATGGCTAAGTGATCCTAATAAGGTAGATGTTAGTCCCTATAAAGGGCACCTCCTGAAGATCACGTTTGCTAGACCAATTGACAGGTCAAAGTATTGATATTAAAAAGTCAAACAGGCCATTTTTCAGAAAAGTCATAAATTGATCTTATATATGTTATGACACCTGTTTCGACACTTAAACAAGTTGGTAATAATTATTAGAACATGTAAGAACATGTTCGGCTCGTCAATTTCAATTCTAGGACCGGTTCGCAACCGAAAGTCGCGAAGTTTGACTTCTGATTTGACTTTCGATTCTGACCCGATTTAGATTAGTTAGCTACAGATCTAAAGTTGCATTATGATCATAATATAATGTAGCATAACCCTCTGAGGTTATACTAAATGATCATAATCAGAAGCTGAGTTTATGCACAAGTTCCGTAATTATGCCATTTTGATTAAAATGCCCTTTTTGTATAAAAAGAGGTTTTAATGATAATGAACTTGAAAATGAGTTTCCTACTGATGTAACATTATAAGTAGGACATTTTGGGGTATCAAAGCAGATTATAAACTGAGTTTATAAACAAGTCTTTGTATTATGTCGATAAATGACGATAAGGCCTTGTGGCTTATAAAATGATTTTAATCACATCTTTTCAAAGTAAATCTTTTACCTACTGGGATGTTATATTAAATAACATATCTAAGACTTGTTAATCTGATCATAACATCAGTTTTCATTAAACATCGCACAAATCGTCATTTTACGACATAAGCGCCATTTCGGCGCATAGTATGGTTTTAAACCATATTTACTAACCAAGACTTGTTACCTACTGATTTTGAAACTTATTTTAAATATTCTTACAGTAGGTACATGATACAAACTCAGAATCCCAAATAATTTATAATCTGTGTAAAATGACCAAAATGCCCCTTCGGTGCATAGTTTGGTCATAAAAGATAAATTACGCATATAATTAATATCCTACTGATATTATATCATAAATAAGTTATTTTCCAGAATATTTATAGTTATAACATTAAATTATATTCAAGTATCTTTTATACGGTATGAAATTACCGAAACGCCCTTATGAGGCATAGTTTCACTTTAAAACCATAACGGGCATAAAAGTTGATATCCTACTGATATTACAACTTAATTAAAGTGTAATGGCATATAGAACTTGTCCATGACTTATCCGGTTACCCGATAGCGCTAATATGCGTACGGTTAAGCATATGTAACTAGTTTACGAAAATTAACCGAAACGGGTCTAACCTTGTCATTTAAGTCTCAGAATGTTTATAGTTTATCCATATTACACAAGTCAAGGTACTTGTTGGGAGTAAACTACATTCTATCCAATCATCGTTTAATCTAACGTTATACGATTTGATCAAGTACGCTAGTCGGTCTAAGTTTATGACTTAAATAAGACTGTTAGTATTTAATTGGTTAGCTTATGCCATAATCCAGACTAGAGACATTTCGGTAAATGCTATCTGCACTTAGTGCTTTTGTGTGCGGCTGAGTTAATAAATCTTGCGTTTAAACGAAGAATAGCTCAGGTAAATACTCTCGACTTATTTCCCCTATACGGGCTTGGGTTACGGTAAACTATTACCGCTTGGTCGGAAATAGGATCAATCGAATGCAGGATTATGGTTAGTAAATCCGCATATGCTGTTTTAATCAATTTTGTTTGATAACTTAAACATCGGGGGTTAACTACCGTGTCCTGGATATCCTCGGCTTATTACATTAGTTAATGGCCACGACCTTAGCACGGGGTGTAGGCATACACCCGACAGACGCTCAAATGAAAATACCCAAGACGTTGGGGATAACTCCTTCGTGAGTTCGTAAGTGGTGTGTAGTTAATCATGTCTCGGTTTTCGCACTGGGCCCTGTATGTATGGACAAACATGTGAATCTGTTAACAAGGTTGCAACGTCAACTTTCCCAAGTTATAAAAAGATTTTGTGCTGATATGCACTTAAAACATATTTTAAAATGTTTTCAAAATGAGTCAGTTGGGTATATTTATCAGCGAAAGCTGACGTATTTTCAAAAGACTGAGCTTGCAGGTACAATACGAAATAGGCTTAAAGTGCTCGGTAGTGATAAGAGGCTCTTGCAAATCCTAGATCTACCTAAAGTCTATTTTACATTCTTTTTTGTACAATTTATGATCTGCCTGTGGATATTCTATTACGAGCCTGTATATTATTTTATATTTTGAACATTTGTTTGTAATAGTAATTCAAATCCAAGACTTCTGTTGTGATGTGTTTAATTGTCTATGATGTTATCAACTTACGTCACGATATTCCCCACCCGGGCCCACCAGTGTTTGATTGGCTGTGGAAACCCGGGGTGACATAAATTCGGTCCAAAGGCTATCGACGGTTTCTTTCTTGGATATGCTACTCCAAATTTCAGGGTGTGGAATTTATCAACGAAAAAGATTAAGGAATGGGGTGAAGTTAAGGTTCAAAGATACACTGCATCAGTAAGAGCTCCGGGTGCTCCTTGGATGTTTGACTACGATGGACTATTTGACTCCTTTAATCTACCAACTTTTGATGATGCATCTGCAGCTGCTCAAATGCTACTGGAAAGTGATACTGCAGTTGACTCGTCATTAGTACAACCAATTATTGTTAACCCTCAAGTGTCTACTTCGGTTAACAATCTTGTTCAGAATGAGAAATTTGAAAATGCTGCTAATTATAATGTTTCGTCAGAAGATGATGAGTTCCATGATGAAAATGAAGCTACTTCTGCTCTGGTTCCTGGAATTTCTGATGTCATGTCAAATGTGCAAAATCAAGTTGGTGAATAGATTTTTATTTGTTTTTATTTAACTTTAAAAGTTTAGTTGATTTTACTTAATAAAAATTATTTAACATGAAATATTAAGTGTAATAGGTGACATAAATCAATTAATCAAAAAAACAACCAATCTATAATTAAATAATATAACATGACATAACGAAAACATAAGAAATGAAACAATGATGCGATTCAAACCCCGAAAGGCGAAAGCGATACTATGAAACAATGATGCGATTCAAGCCCCCAAAAGGAAAAAGCGAAAATATGAAACAATGATGCGATTCAAGCCCCCAAAAGGCGAAAAGCGATACAAAGCGGTAAACACGTATATCGTATGAATGAAACAAGTAATACAACATACAAAACAAATAGGAGCACATATGACACTTAACTTGACATGTTATTAAAAAAGTATACGGATCATATGAAACATGACACATGAAACACCCCAAAAAGTAAAGTGACAAAAGGGGGAAAAGTAAGATCTACTCACAGTTTTGCATAACGTTAAAGCAAACTAATCCGCACGAGTAACGAAAGAGAGAGAACACCAAAAGACACAATCACACTAAATATTATAACACCAAAATACTTAGATAAAATAACACAAGGAAAAATATATAAAAATATTACAACCTCATACTTAGGGTCTATACCTAAAAGAAATATAATTTATCCTATCTAATATTGTTTATGTGATATAATCAACCTACTAATTTAATATATACTTAAATGTCAACAGTTAGTAAAATATGTAAAGTTAAAATTTTCATTTTCAATTTTTAATTTAATATACACTTTCTTTCATAGCTGTTTTATTGTTCATAAAAAGAAACGTTATAAATTTAGTCATCTAATTAGTTAAAAATTTCTTTAAAGGCACATTCTCATATGTTTTCTTTATTGACAAAAGAAACCCAAATTTTATATAACATTCTTCGATCAATAAAATGAAATTAATAGTTTATGTAGAATCATATATGGCATCTAAAATATAAATTGACAAAAAAATGTAACTAATTTTTATATGACTTTTTAACGTCATATTATGTGTGCAAATTTAAATGTAAGAAGCTTTCTTTTTCTTGTCATAGGAAAATATAAGGTGTTTTAGAAATCTTATGACACGGAAATAAATTTTATGATATGTGGAAAGATGGACTCATGACAGAATAAAAATGTATAATAATATTGATGATAGTGATAAAAATGGATTTTGTAATTATATATATATATATATATATACATATATATATATATATACATATATATATATATATATATATTCTTTTGACAACAACAACATGATAAACAAAACTAAATACACAAAACGCAAGCTATGTCTAGATTCAAAACGCAACCTAAGAACTATCCCAAGTACAAGAAATAAATAAGAAAGAAAAATAAATCAAAGTAAAATTCAATATATAATAACTTTAATAACTACCTCCTTGATGAGGATAGTATCGGGATAGAGATGAGGGTGATGTTGATTCTTGTTCCTCCTTCTTGATTGTGTGAGAAAACTTGCAAGACTTTAATGGTAGTGGCTAGGGTTTCTTTGAGAGAGATGTTGGTGGCTAGGGTTTTTTTAAGAGAGGAGATAGAAATGTTGGAACGATAAAAAAATATGGTTGTGATTTGCTTTGTATAAGCATGACATTAATCTTTGATTGGGAATATATAATCTTTCCTTTTAAAACAGATTAAATATATATCTATATATATTCTAAAAGATCATGTAGCCGAATTTTTTAGAAAAGTATGTTAATTTTTTTGTTATATAATATTTTTATCTATATAAAAAATTAATTCAGCTGCTTAATTTGTTTTTCTCGTATTTATATAAAAAATCGAACATACCGTTGGAACTAGTATATTTTTCTCTATGATATGACCTAAGTTTCATAAAAATCGGAGTAGAGTCAAAAATAATACATTTTATTTATAACGGCTCGAACTAATTTTACAAACGGTTCGGATTCAATTTCTTTTCAAAACGGGTACCATTCTTAGCGGATGTTACAGAAGGTTTTCGACTTCACCGGGTTGAATTACTTCGATTCTTCTTGCTCCCACTTGACCGTTACATGCTCTGATACCAATTGTTGGAATCAACCAGATCAAAAACGCAGCAACACAATGATTTTGTGAGAATTTCTCACGACTCTTTTATATATTATTAAAGAACAAAGCAAAACGTCCAAGTAGTTACATAACCTAACTCATCTATTTATACTAAACTAATAACTTGCTAAACAAGCTATCCTAAACCAATACCAACTCTAATACTTATTAATCAATTAATATAATAACTAGATAAACATAATACTTTAAACTAATAATAATCTCTAACTATTTAATTACTCTTTCTATATCAAGATTAATTATTGAAAGAGAACTTATTGCCAATCAAGAAACGCAAAGCCCTAAGGGATTGGCCACCTTACTTGTTGGCCAGTGGGAATACACAAGTTCCGCAGATTTGATGATGATGAATTTAAGGGTGACAATGTTAGAATTTAAATATTAACATCATCAACAACGGATTATTAAATTAAAGTCACGAAATTTATTAGACTTATGTTTATCCATTATATTTGTATTATATGTATTATAACATTATTCTAGGTTAGTTTTTTTTATATTTGAGCGGTTGTATGTATGAATTACCGCCAAGCAACCTAAAACGGTTATAGATTAATCGTTAAATTCCAGGGTATAAATAGCATAAAGATATCACAATTGTAATATATGTTTTCATAATCTTCGTGATATTCTTTCAAAATTCTGTCGTTGTTGTTGTGTGTTATACTATGCGAAGATATCACAAAGATTGTGATATTTAGTAAATTGATAGTCGGTTAAGCATGGACCAGTTTCGGTTACTCATCCAACATATTTTTTTTGCTTTGTTCAAACTGAAAATGGTTCGATTATGTTGTTCGGTATATAGAAATATATAATCGAAAACAATTTATTTAAAATTAAAGAAAAAATCTATAAATTTACAAAATATGAAACAAAATGTAAAACCCGAATAATCTATATTAATTTCTATAAACACAAAATATGATTTATAAAAAAAAACAATAGTACTTAAGGCTTCATAACATGATGTTTACCAACTTGAATTATATATTTTAGAAGTTCGGTTTGGTTTTGGTTAATTTGGTTATGTAAGATTGCTTAAATATAGCCATAACCAATGACTCGGTTATGCAGATACATTTAATCATAACTGACCAATTTAGTCAGTTTTTGGTTATAATTTAATTTTTGCACACCCCTAGTTAGACCAGTGTGATCTTTGTAATTTAACATAGCATGTAAAGGAAACGAACGAACACGAATAAGGCTTTGTTCGTGTTCATTCATTAAGAATGGGCATATTTAAGAACGGTTCACGAACGTTTAACGAACGAGATTTCTTGTTCGTATTCATTCATTAAGGAAATGAACGTGTTCATGAACTATTCACGAACACTTACCATATGCAAATGAACATAAATGATTACACACAAACATATATTACTTTAAAATATAGTCTGCAATTTTTATCGCAAAGATTACGAAGAATCCACCAAAGAGTATTTAAGCACTTGTCATAATTATCCAGGAACAGTTGTCATACTTATTCGAAACATGATTAACACAAAATTAAGAAGTTTGCCAAATTTTAACACAAAATGAAATTGAAATGCTCAAGCCAAAAACTCTCGAGAGGGTCAAAGTGGCATTTACAAAGTTCATAAAAAGTTTAGTGTTTAAAAATTGCATTCCTAAACCTAAGGGCTAAGAAAGGGTAAAGATAAAATTTGATAAAGTTTGGGATAAGAAGAAAACTATAACAAAACTGGGACTGAAAAGGAAACTACCACAAAGTTGGGGTATCAAGAGCAAACTATTGTCAAATGGAGTAGTAGTTAGAGACTAAATTTGCCATTTTATAAAACTTTGAATATACCAAAGTCAAGGAGCTAAAATGTAACATCATGAAAACATAGGGGGAGACAAAGCCGGTAGGGTTTCCACCGATCTTTTAAGAGTATTAGTAATATAATATATAATATAATGTTTATGGGCATTTTCTTTTTAAAAAAAAACTTTTTTTTTGTGTTTTTTAAGTATTTTGTTTTAATCTTTTTGTTTAGATCGTTTTATCACGTCTTTCTCTAAATTTTATTTAAAATCAACGGCCCAAGCGCGAAGTGAGGATATAATTAAGTAGTTCATGAACATTAATACCTCTAGAACCTTTAAAGATTCGTTCATAAACATTAATACCTCTAGAACCTTCAAAGATTCATAATCCATCTTAAGAAAATGATGGGAAGGCCATCTTTATTAGTTTCTAATTCATAAAAAAGAGTGTTAGTAATAATATTAATTATAATCTATGCTCAAAACTGAAAAAATTAAAAAAAATATACATTTTATCAATTAAAAATAAATAAAAATATTTAATTTGTACTTATATATATTCTAATTCCACGTTAATAATTACATGTTAGAAAGTTATATATCCATAACTACTCATGAGCATGCCTAGTAGCTCGAGCTCAACTTAAAGTTAAATGAATAAGATAGACTTGACTCGTTTATTTTTAATGAGCTAAAAATAAATTTGATCTAGCTTATAGCTTAACAAGCCAATTTAGTTAAATTAAAACTCATATTTGATATTTATTTTAACATTCAAGTAAAAAAAAAAGGTAATTAATATTAGAGTGGTCTTTGGTCGACTCGAGATCTACATATATGGCTTAATTGAGTTATAATATTGTAATTTTTTAATGTTAGATTAAGTTAAACAAGCTAAATACATAAGGTTAACTTAATTTAAGCTTATTCTTATTTTATACAAAGCAACGAGCTTTTAAATAACCTTGCTTCCATAATTAAAAATCTTAAATAACATATCGCTAACTCAATTAAACCGCGGGGTGTGGGCTTGGCTTTTGAGCGTGGTTAGCCCTTTAACATCTCACATAATATATCGCTAACCCAACTTGTATTTAATCCATATCTTCAAAAGTACAAAAGTAAAAAGTAGCCCCTTTAAACTAATAAATAATAGTAATAATAATAATTTTTATTACTTTATATTGTTTTTGATTTGATGATTTTGAAAGTATAATTTGAATATTAAACAAGAAGAGGTCCGAATACACCTAACCCTAGTGTTACTATGAACCAACTAAGCGGTTCTATGGGCTGCGGCACGCCTCTCTCTACCCACCATCCAACCACCCTATGGTCCGTGGTCCAGTTGGATTTCAAAGTCCATATCCAATTCAGTTTTATCTTTCACCCCTTTCTTTTCTCTCTCATATTATTATTATTATCATCTTATCTCCAAACCCCAATTCAAAAGTCCAATTCAATTACCGGGTTCAAGCCCAATCTTCTCTCTCCTCTCCTCTCCTCTCCTCTCTCTCTCTCTCTCATCGAAGAAATCTTTCTAGATCTCGAATTCTCCGTTGCATCTCCGGCTGATTGCAGTTACATCCCTCGTACATCTGCTACAGCTGTTGTTAAGGTATCTAGTTAACCTTAATTTCTGATTCGCTGCTTTTGTTGGTTTGTTTCGTGATGAAGTTGTTGTTGCATTTTTAGTTGAAGTGTTGAGGTTGTTTGAATCTTGTTGTTCAGATGAGATTATTAACTGTCTGTATTTGTTTGTTCGTTAGTTGAAGATGTTTAACGTTGTTTTGAAGTGTTGGAGATGTGTACTTGTGTTAAGTTAGTTGTCTGGGCTTGAAGTTATCATCTGTTTTGAAGCCCACAGGAAAAAAGAAAAAAAAACCCTAGATCTGGTTTTTAGGGTTAAGGTGTGAAGCCCATGAAGTTGAAATTGTTATTTTTTGTTATTATTATTTATCTTTGTTTTTTTAGTGGTTGGTTTGGATCTAGAAAAGTAAGGTATTTTTATCTTTGTTAACTGGACTTTGGATTGGAAATTTGGCCCAAGTGGCCCTGTGTACGAAAAAGATATTTAAATGGTATTTTTATAACGCAAAAATAAGAAAAAGAGAAACAAAAAGGTTTGTAGTTTCGACTGAAAGATTATAGACTAATATTTTATTTTTAAGTTTAAATCACATAAATTTGTTTAGATCTGTAATTAGCGTTAACTTTTGAATTAAAAAAAAGTTGTTTGTTGATTAATAATTTCATATATGACATATCTCTTAAAAATGGTTTGGTCATTTTAATTATTTGAATCCAAAACTTAAACTTATCTTGATTTGAGTCCCAGTGGTTTCTAATCTTAACTTTTTGAGTATAAAAACTCAAACTTTGTTAGATTTTCTTAGTTAAGTTTTCTTAGTTGGTTTTTGTTAGATATAATGTTAAGGGTATTTTGGTAATTTCATAAAACTTAACTGAAAAAATCTAACAGAGTTTGTCTTTTGGACTTAAGAAGTTAAGATTAGAACCACCAGGGACTCATATCAAGACAAGTTTGAGTTTTGGACTTAAGTAGTTAAAATAACTAAACCAAAGGGACTCAAAAAAGACTTTACTCAAATAATAATAATATCATATATGTCTGTTTTCATTTTTAAGACCATTTTACCCTTCCTTTGAAACTTGCATAATATCTATCATATGAGAGTTTGAAGGGTATAAGAATGGAGAAGAAGGGTATAATGGTCCATCTTATTATTATGTTTTGTTTACTGATACTTTACATTATAGCTTACTCATTTTAACATCAAACTTCCAATTTGTTCAATATTATAATGAAATTATGATGAACTAAGATTTTCTATGCCTTAGTTTGCATCAAATAAGGTTATAAGAATACTGTAAGTTCATAGTCTTTTATTTTATTTATTACGCTTGTGTGTGCAATCTTTTTAATTGTTACTAGAAAATCCATGATTATATTTGTTCATTACAAGCGTTTATTTGACCGATCCAACTTGTTTTTCCTACTATAATAATTATGAGACTTGAGGGTTAAACGACCACGTTACTGGTACTAACTTAATAAGTTCAAATTGGTTGAAAGTCGAATAATGAATGGTTAAATTATAATCAAAACTCTAATATAAAGAAATGTACGGTGTTACCAATAGAGTAACGATATTTTTTGGTTAACCGGGCTTGTTTAGGGTGATGGGTCGGCTATTCTATTAGGTCTTGTGTATTGCCTCTAGAATTATAGTGTCAATGTCAATGGATGTACAACAAAAGTATATAGGTTATAATTTAATGTTTTTATACAGGCAAATTTTCAATCATTTTCTCTTATATTCTGTGTAAACCAGGTCTTATCTTCTTTAGACATGGAGGCGATTCCTACGGAGAATAACGCTCTGGTTAATATGGAGATGCACCTTGAGCCGGTGTATCTGGGTATGGAAACAAACAACGTTGAAACAACCCCGCCCACCAAGCGTAGAAAGAAAAAGTCAATGGTTTGGGAACACTTCACCATTGAAACAGTTAGCCCGGGTTGTAGAAGAGCTTGCTGTAAGCAATGCAAGCAATCATTTGCATACAGCATGGGTTCGAAAGTTGCTGGAACAAGCCACCTTAAACGCCATATTGCTAAAGGTGGTTGCCCCGTTGTGCTTAGAAACCAGCAACAGGACCCAATGACTCCACTCAGTGCGCCTTCAAAGATAGCCAACGACTCTGCTGGTCCAACCACTGATCCACCTAAACGACGGTACCGAACCTCCAGCGTTCCTTATGTTGCATTTGACTCTGACCGGTGCCGCCAAGAAATAGCCCAGATGATTATCCTGCATGATTACCCGCTTCACATTGTTGACCACCCAGGGTTTGTTGCGTTTGTGCGTAACCTTCAGCCGAATTTCAGTATGGTTAATTTTAATATGGTTCAAGGTGATTGTATAGCAACTTATCTTAGAGAAAAACAGAGTGTTCAGAATCTGATTGAAGGGATGCCGGGACGGATTTGCTTAACACTCGACCTCTGGACATCATGCCAGACAACCGGTTACGTTTTTGTCACAGGACAATTCGTTGATAACGAGTGGAAAATACACAGAAAGCTACTAAATGTTGTGATGGAACCGTTTCCCGAATCTGATTCCGCTTTTAGCCATGCTGTGTCTTCATGTCTGTCTGATTGGAACATGGAGGGACGATTATTCTCGATTACAATCAACCAGAATTGGAGTGAAGCTGGGATCAATAGCCTTAGAAGTTTGCTTTCTGAGAAAAACCCAAATACTCTTGGAGGTCGATCGTTGCTTAATCACTGTCTTGCTCGTTCTTTAAGCAGTATCGCGCAAGAGGCGTTTAAGGTCTGTCAAGAAACGGTCAACAAAGTCAGAGATTGTGTGAAGTATGTGAAAACCTCGGATGTCCTAGAAGAGAGGTTTCTTGAACTCAAGCAACAACTTCAAGTACCAAGTATGAAAACACTAGCAATTGATGATCAAACTCGTTGGAATACCACGTACGAGATGTTATTATCCTCCTCGGAACTGAAAGAAGTGTTTTCTTGCATAGACACCACCGATCCCGATTACAGTAAAGGGCCCACCGCTGAAGAATGGAAGCAGATCGAGAATCTGTGTACATGTTTGAAGCTGCTGTTTGACACAGCAAATCTACTGACAACCGCAACTATACCGACAACAAACACGTTTTTTCATGAAGTGTGGAAGATCCAGCTGGAGTTGACCCGTGCAGCCAGAAGCGAAGATCCTGCCATCAACACCATTGCGAAACCGATGCAAGTGGGTTTCGATACGTACTGGAAAAACTGTTGTTTGATCTTAGCAATCGCGGTGGTTATGGACCCGCGGTTTAAGATGAAACTGGTCGAATTTAGCTTCACAAAGATTTATTGTGAGGAGGCTGCAAGTTACATTAATTTAGTCGATGAAGGGATCCATCAGATGTTTCTCGAGTATGTTGGCGGGTTGGAAGGAAACGTGAAACAAGAAGATGTTGCAGGACTCGGGCTTACGGATTTCGACATGTATATCATGGAAACAACAAGTCAACAGTCAAAGTCAGAACTCGACCAGTATTTAGAGGAGTCGCTTTTACCTCGGGTTCACGAGTTTGATGTAATGGGATGGTGGAAACTAAACAAGGTGAAGTACCCGACGCTCTCGAAGATGGCTCGTGATATCTTGACGGTTCCTGTGTCGACTGTGGCTCCCGAGTTGGTTTTTGAGACTGAGAGGAAGGAGATGGACCGCTATAGGTGCTCGTTGAGACCTGAAACCGTGGAGGCGGTTATTTGTGCTAAGGATTGGCTTGTTGGCGGTGGCGCTGGTGGCGGCAATGGTGATTCTGTAGACATGATGAAAGCTATGGTGAAAATGGAATTTCCCATTTGATGTGTGTATTGTAGCTTCTACACTGAAATTTGTTTCTTAGAGTGATGTTATGCTTTATTTTAGACTTGTTTTAACCAACTAGTTCCTCTACTTGTTTAAGAAAACTTTAGGTATTTTGTGGAAGAATGTATGAGCCGTAAATATGAATACTTGAAAGTTGAACCTACTCAACAAATCCAGATCTGGGTTAATTAAGTAAAGTAAACTAAACAATGTTAAAGAGTCAAAATTTATAATCACTTTTAACGTAGGTTTTGGATTGTGGACAGTAGATTTTCTGAGTACGTAGAATAAATATTAATTAAGTTACTTCATTTATATACCTTACGATGTTTGTACTAATGTAAATGTTCTTTGTATTTATGTAAGATACGGTTTATTTTATTAGGATCAAGATTATGGGAAAAAATTTTCGAGTTGTGAGAACTTAGAGAACTCGGCATTCCCGTACGAGTTTTGCTTCCAATTTTTTCACACCTGTATATAAAAAATGTTTAGAAAGACTGTCGTAAAAAATGTAAAAAAATTTTTGAAGTTGTGTTTTTCGGCCCCTTACAGCAGCTGTAAAAAGCTGATTACATAAGTATGTCATCACTTTTTACAGCATTTACGGTTGCTGTAAATGGAAAAAAACTGGTTTTTTTTTTTTTGGAAAGGTTGATGTTTTTTAGGATTTTTATTAAAAAAAAAATTTTGAAACCTTTATAAAACCGAGTTTTCTAAGTCATCACAACTCATAAATTTTCATATTACCTTAACCCTATTAAACAATACATTTATCTATGGTTTATCATTGTTTTCCATCTTCTAATAAAATATTTTTTATTATATCACGTCACATTCTCACTTTCAACCTTAAAATTTTACTTATATTTTATTTTAGAGTAAATTGCACAAAACATCCTTTATGTTTCCTCAAACTTGCAGGTTCCAGCCTTAATATTTAAAAGTTGCTAAAAACAGCCTTTAAGTTTATTTTTGTTGCGGGTTCAATCCTTTACAGCTAACCACGTTATTTTCTTCGTTAAGTTCCCTCACATGCATAACATGTGAGGGTATATTCGTCATTTTGGTTGATCTTCCACCCACGTCAATTATAAGAAAAAAGAATATTTAAGGTTTAACCTATTTTAAAAAAATTCTAACCTCAGGAACTAATGTGCAATAAAACCAAACTTTTAAAAACCAAACACCCTCTTTTCCAGTCTTCTTCTCTGGCGACTTCGCCGGATTCCGGCGAACCCGGAATTAAGATAGGAATCTTGTTAAGCTAGCCCACTAAGCTGTAAAGATTAACACAGATTTTGATCATGCCAATCAAACTCTTCAGGATTATCATCAGTTGGAAGAATCAGCGCCTTATTCGCATCAGACGGAAACGACAAACGACTCTTCAACCCTAGATACCTCTCACGGAACTTTGATGCCGTCAAATCAGAGAACTTTGATGCCGTCAAATCCAGCAACTGGTGACGCTTAGGATGCCGCAAGTTAGACTTAAACACTATCAAACGGTAATCGTGCTCCTCTGTAGTCGCGTACGTTTTACCAAACTTTGTTTAAACTAGGTTAAAACTTAAATATTTTTTTTATAATTGAAGTGGGCGGAAGATCAACCAAAATGACGAATATACCCTCCCATGTTATGCATGTGAGAGAACTTAACTGAAGAAAATAACGTGGTTAGCTGTAAAGAATTGAACCCGCAACAAAAATAAACTTAAAGGTTGTTTTTAGCAACTTTTGAACATTAAGGCTGGAACCTGCAAATTTGAGAAAACATAAAGGATGTTTTGTGCAATTTACTCTTTATTTTACTTATTCTAATAAAGAATTTTAAATTATATCACGTCACATTCTCTCCTTTAACCTTAAAATTTTACTTATATTTTATTTTACTTATTTCAATGATTAATATATGGATATCACTAATCTTTAAGATTATCTTTTTGTTATAAGAGTAAAATTCTGTTTTCGCCAATAAGGTTTGTCGATTCTAATTATTCTAGTCCAAAAATCTAGTTTATAACAAATTCAGCCTAAGGTTTGCATTTTTTAACGCTTTTTATCCTGGTGGCTAACTTAGTTTGTTTTTTATGTTAAATTTTGGCTAATTGACAAAAATACCCTCAGGACTGAAATGGAAGTTAATTATTATATATAAAAATATGATACACAAACACACATATATAGATATATATATATAAAATTGTTTAATGTTTATAATATATATACATGGTTGGAAAAGTTGTTAGGCGTTCCATAGTCGGTCGACCGGGGAGTTGAGAGTACTCGGTTTAGGCGGAGAGTACTCGGGGAGTAAGCGGACATGTTAAACTATAAAGAAATTACTTTTTGGAGATCAAATATATGTCATATATTATAACAAATACGTGAAAATGATATTCATTTATTAATATGTAGGCATAGGAAATTATGTTTTATTAATTATTTAAGTCAAATTAGGCCTGAATTGACCTATTAGATCCGATTCTGACCGAATTTGACCGCGTTTGACCAACTCCGAGTAACTAGGCGGAGTCGAAGAAAGTCGCCTCGGCAGCCTACCTTGTAGCAAGTACAAGGGTTCGTAAAAAACCACCCTTTATTGCGAGAACCACGAGAACTAATGTGAACATATGGCAAACTATATCATATTTAATATAACACGCGCACACAACCATTGTTCTTTCTCGAACTTTAATATGGTCTGACCAACATTCACGGCAACATTCACCGGCGACGTTCACGTCTACATAATCGATGTTAAAATCACCTAACCTCCACAACGAAAACTTCCCATCCGACGATAACCACAGGGACTACTCCTCCTCCGACAATAAACCCATCAGCTCCGGCGAAAAATCCATTAGCGACATACTCAGTTGATACACTATGGCATCTTCCGATCATCACATATCGATCCATGTCCATCTATTGGTCCATCTACTGACAGTAACAAATCTAAGTCTAAATCAGTTGATAGTCGACATAATCTTCATAACTTCAATATTCAGACTCTTGAATCTATGTCTATGTTAGGGGTTGAGTTTTGTTAAGTCTGGATCATGTATCCTGAGACCGGGCCTAGATCACTTATCCTTAGTGAATGGTGTATGGAGTCTGAGGATCAAGGATCCTTAATTCTACTTATGAATTCTAACATTTGTTCTCCATGTTTTCTAATGATTATATGCATGTTGTGGATGACGTGGACCAAGTCTGAGCTGGAATCTCGGTCAATATTCGTTGTAGATGCCGCACGTGATGAATTAAACTAACATTCATGAGCTTGGACGTGGTCTACCATGAAAATCGGACTTAGTTGTTAGCTTATTAAAAAAGGGTTGATCAAGTGTTTTAGGTAGACATTCATTCTCGCAAATACACAAATTCGTATACATTGAAAATCAGAGCTCTCACAACACACTTAGCAAACACTCATTGTACCACACTTGATCAACATCCAAAGTTGTAATCTTCATTATGCAATATAGTTGATAGTGATAGTTTTCACTATCCGAGGTTTTTTATGCCAGAGATCTTCTAAAGACCAAGGGCTTTTTCCTCGTATAAATCATCGTGTTCATTGTCCTCTACATTTCATATTTGATCATATCCTTCTTCATCATTCAAGTATACTACCTCACAAAATGAGATTTGGTTACATTATCCTTTGCTTGATTTTTGACCAAAACAATTTAGCGCCCATCATGGGGCAAGTGGTGCTTCAATTCTAAGAATTTTTGTTCATTTACATTCATTTCCATCAACTTCACAGCCTTTCAGGGGAAAGCTACTTCAAGTGCCATGCCGGCGGTTAGCTCTCAAACCATAATGCCTTTGCCTCCCATTCCCCCAACATTTCAGAAGAATGCTGAAAATGCTCAGAAGAAGACATGATCCGTCTTCACAGGATCAAAAACTTATGTTGTTTCTTCCTCTACAACTACTAACAATGATGTTTTTGTTTTGATTTTGCAGATGAAAAGCTACATGGCGCAGCAAGACTAAACCAACCAGAGGATCCTTTGCAAGATTGATGACATCAAGAAGCAGAAGCGACCAACAGAAGATCAGTCCCCACTGATGCCTAGGTCATTGGATTTTGCTACTCCATCATCAACAATCCAACATTCTAGAGGATCTACTAATCAGCCCTTGGGATCCTCCAACCTTCAACATGGATCATTGGCAATAACTCTGGCTTAACCTCAAGGATCCTCTATCCTTCGGCTAGGATCACTGGAGACGACTCAGCCTCAAGGATCCTTCTATCAACCTGGAGGATCACTAGTGATGACCCAACCTCAAGGATCCTAGTTTCAGCATCAAGGATCTTCAGGTCGGGTTAAGGATCCATAGATTATTCAACCAGACCTTCCACACCAACGTATCCTAGATCCAATATCTTTCAGGATCAAGGATCCTCAAGGAGTCAACCACTTAGAAACTTCGAAGTCCATGATGGGGACTTCATTCCAATGCAAAATATCGCTTCATCAAGCCCTACTGTGGCAGCAAACATAACTTATCCCAATACACTTCTGGAATGCCACCTTCAAACCAAACCGGAGGTAACAATTTCCATAACACCTTTATTGATACTAATTATGGTTTCATGCTGGATACAGGTATCAGTCAGGCCATGGCCATGGAGCTATAGAAGCTCAAGGATATGATATCCAGCGTTCCAGGAATAGTTAAGCCTATTCCTGAAATCCCGGATGGAAGTCACAAGGTGTCTCGCTGTGCACCACCCATATGCCATGCAGAGATTCCATAACGCTTCCAAACACCCAACATGAAGTTGCATGATGGAACGACTAATCCAGATGAATACGTGGCACAATACCGGGAGAGAATGGAGATAAACCTCATTCCCGAAAGGTTGAAAGAAGCTTGCTTATATAAGGGCTTCGATCCACACTCACTGGATCAGAGCTCAAATGGCTGCTAAGTCTTCCTCCCTACTTCATTACCTCATTCTCACATTTAGTTAATATATTTAATGACTAGTTTTCATGTAGTAGAACTTTTGAGAGGCTAACTAGCGACTTATACAGGATAACCCAAGCTCGTGATGAATCCTTACGGGATTATGTCACCAAGTTTGATAGAGAATCCTTAGAAATCCCGAATCTAGATGTTGCAACTGCTGTTGAAGCATTTAAACTGGGATTACAAAAGGATTCTCCATTTTACGATGACCTTGTCATGACCCCTTGCAGGAACTTGGATGAAGTAAGAAACATGGCTCTATGATTCATCCGATTGGAGGATGATAAGAGAATATAAGACAAGATCACAAGTTCTAATAAACAGGAGTAAAAACGACAAGCAAGGATCCTTCTACAGAATAACCGATCCAAGCCGTACTCCAAACCTAATAATCAAAATGTTCACGCAGTTGAACAAGATGATGTTAAGGAGGAATATCCTCGGATATCTGAATATTGCCTTTCTGTTAATAACAATGAATTGATGCTTGCGTTGCAGAAATTAGGTGAAAAAGCTAGGTGGCCGAAGAAGAACGAGATGTATAACTCCTTCAAGGATAAGTCCAAGTGGTGTGCATACCATGAAGACTTCGGGCATTTGACCGATGAGTGCATAGCTTTAAGGAGAGAAATTAGATATCTCCTCAGAAAGGGGCACTTGAAAGAATTGTTGCGCAGGAAAAAGTCAAGGATCTAGGATCCTGAAAACATTCCAGAAAAAGCTGCTCCACCACCAGCTGATGCACAAATCATAAACATCATATCCGGAGGGTCAGACATCTACGGAACCTCGTTCTCGGTGGCAAAGAGGCATGCCAAAGAAACCAAGTTGGAAAATGGAGACATGCCCATTAGGACTTCCACTCTAACTCAGCAGAAAGTTATATCCTTTGATGAGGATGACCGTGTTGATATTCAGGATCCTCATCATGATGGCCTGGTTATTACTTTGTTTATAGCTAATCACTTTGTTCGCAACATCCTCATTGACGGTGGAAGCTCTATGAACATCATACAACTTGAGGTCCTGAAAAAGATGAATATCCCAGAAGCGCAAATAATTCAGAGATCATCTGTCCTGTACGATTTAGCGGTGAAACGAAGAACACTCTGGGGGATATCAAACTCCCAATCTACATTGAGGGGGTAAACTCTATAGAAAGATTTTGTGTTATTGACTGCTTGTCTTGTTGCAATGTTATCCTTGGTAGGCCTTGAATTCACGAAATGGAAGTTGTCCCATCAACCTACCACCAATGTGTAAAACTACCAACACCTTGGGGGGTAGTGAAGATAGAAAGCGATCAGCAAGAGGCCAAGAATTGTTACACCTCTTCAATGAAACCGACATCAAAATCAAGGGCGGCATAGCAATCACAACAACCTCCAATGAGTGTCCTGGAGGCAGCGAAGAAAGACATAAGGATGTAATACTTGATCCTCATGATCCTAAAATCAAGGCCTCATAGGATCTGGGACCCTTGACAGTATAGAGTAGGATCTACTATCCTTCCTGAAAAAAGAAAGTCTACCTTTGCTTGGAAACACGAGGATATGACATGTATCTCTAGAGATACTACAACGCATAAATTGGGAATTGATAAATCTTTCAGGCCAAAATCATCAAAAAAGAAGAAAATTTACACCTGAAAGAAACCTTATCATCAAAAAATAGGTAGACAAACTCTTGAAGACAAGTATTATTAGGGAAGTTAAGTATCCAAGATGGTTGGCCAATGTGGTGGTTGTTCAAAAGAAAAATGGAAAGTGGAGCATCAGGACATGAATTGTTAACCTTTATGGATGCTTCATCTGAATTCCAAAAAATTCAGATGGAACCATCTGAGCAAGAGGATACGTTATTCATGACTCCTATTGGCATATATTCTTATATTGTAATGTCTTTTGGACTAAGAAATGCAGGTGCCACCTACCAAAGCCTGTCCAAGAGGGCAGAAGATCATCTTGAGTATCTTGAAGTGGAATGCAACATCCTTGATCAATACAACATGAAGCCGAATCCTTCACAGTGTCATTTTGGTGTCAAAGCCGGAAAGTTTTTAGGCTACATGGTGACAAAGAGAGGGACTGAAGCAAGCCCTGAGCAGATTAAGGCGATTGTGAATATAAAATCCCCTTCCAATGCTAAAGATTTTTAGAGATTGATAGGAAGGATCACAGCCCTAAACAGGTTCATTTCAAAGTCCTCATAAAAGTGCAAGGATGTTTACGATATCCTGAGGAAGAACAAAAAATTTAAGTGGATTGAGAAGCATGAAGCTGCACTAAAGCTCTTAAGGATTATCTATCCTCAGCACCAGCCCTGATGAAACCAGAGGATGGAGAACCATTATCCTTGTACTTAGTTGTTTCAGGTAAAGAAGTAACTGAAGTGTTAGTTAAGGATCATGAAGGCCAACAACATCCGGTATATTATGTAAGTAAAAGTCTTTTGATGTCGAAGCCAGGTACTCTCATTTAGAGAAATGAAATCTTGCATTGATCATGCTTCCACTAAACTTAATATTATTTTGAAACACATACTATTATTGTGAAGACTAATTTTCCTATCAAGAATGTTCTAAGGAAACCTGAAATGTCAGGAAGAATGGCGAAATCGGCAGTCAAACTTATTGTATATGACATAAAATATGATCAAGAACTGCTATCAAGTCTCAAGCTCTGGATGACTTTGTGGCTGATTTTAGTAGTGATCTACAAAGGAAAGCCGAACTAGAGGTTCTACAGCTTGAAGAGACCAAGGATCCTTGGACACTCTTCACCGACAGAGCCTCAAATGTCAAAGGAATCGGGCTAGTACTACTAAATCACCATAGAGGGACATAATTCCCCAATCCATTGCCTTAGTTTCAGACAACTAACAATGAAGCAGAATATGAGGCCCTAATAGCAGGTTTGCAATTAGCTAAACAGATGAGGATTAGGTATCTTCAAGTATACATAGACTCATTGCTAATTACTAACCATTATAATGGCTCATATGTTGTGAAGGGTGAGAAATTAATTAAATATTTAGAAATTGTCAAAAAACTAGCAAAGGCTTTCGATTCTTTAAGTATAACACAGGTACCTAGAGAAGAAAAGGTTGGGGGCAGACGCATTGGTAAATTTAGGATCATCCTTAAAGATACTAGAAGACGTGAGGATACCTATTATCCATATTCTTTTCCTGCAATTGAGGAAAATAAAGCATCGGAAATAGTTGAGGATACTTCAGTGGTACCCAATGATGTGCAACCAATTTCGGGATCTTGGATCCTTCCAATTATGAACTACATTCAGAATAGGGAAATTCCCGTAGGAGAGAATCCTAGAGCCTACAGGGTCAAGGTATCTCAATTTACAATATTAAATAGCATTTTGTATAAAGATCTGTTGAAGGTCCCTACTTGCGATGTATTAAGGGTCCAGAAGTTCAAGAGGTCCTGAAGGATTTTCATGAAGGAGACTGTGAAAATTATACTGGCGACAGAGCACTATTCTCAAGGATCCTTAGAACATGCTACTATTGGCCCACAGTGAAGAAGGATGTTGTAGATTATGCAAGGAAATGTGATGCTTGCCAACGACATAACAACATCCTACATCAACCTCCAGAGCCTTTATATCCAATAATCTCCTCTTGGCTATTCATGAAATGAGGAATGGATATAGTTGGCAAACTTCCAAAGGCATCGGGATGAAAAGTATTTATGCTAGCCATGACTGATTACTTCTCCAAATGGATAGAAGGAGAAGCTTTGTTCAAGTCAGAGAAAAGAAAGTTATATCCTTCATTAAGAGAAACATTATTACTAGATTTGGAATTCCTTCTGAAATTATATGTGATAATGGATCCCAATTATTGGGAGTAGAACTACTAACTTTTGTGACAGCTGGGGAATCAAAATGATAACATCCACACCAGTTCATCCACAAGCTAATGGCCAAGCAGAGTCAAGCAACAAGATCATCATCAATAACCTGAAAAAGAACTTGGGTCGAAGAAAGGAAAGTGGGCTGAAGAGTTGCCATATGTCCTTTGGGCAGATAGAACAACTCCAAAGAATGCTACAGGTCAAACTCCTTTCTTTCTAGTTTATGGAACTGAGGCAGTGATCCAAACAGAGATGGTGGTTCCTACAGCCAGAACAAGCATCCGTGATCCTCAAACAAATAGTGAGAATCTAACTCAAGACCTGGATACTTGGGATGAGCTTAGAGATTTAGCAAGAATAAGGATGGCTAGTTATCAACAAAGGATAGCTGGAGCATATAACAAGAACATCAGGATCAGGCGATTTTAAGTTAGAGACTTGGTGTTAAGGAAAGCATTTTAGAATGCTACAAACCCAGCTGATGGCAAGTTGGCACCTAAATGTGAAGACCCCTATCTAATTGACGTAGAGGTAGGAAAATGGGGCATACCGTTTACTAACCATGGAAGGTGATCTCTTACTAAGAGCCTGGAATGTTGTTCATCTCTAGAAGTACTTTATGTGACAAGGATCAAGGATCCTTAAGGATTCAGGATCCTCACTTCGGTAACATTTCCCTTCAAGTTTTTCTGTACTTTTATTTATTATAGAGAAAGGGGTGTTACACACCTAACATCCAATTTCACCAAGTTTTAAGTTTTTGCAGAAATGTTTAAAATCATTTGCAGAGGATTAAGGGGTTGTCCACCTCTCTCCCATGTTTAAGGTATCTTATACCTTCTAAGGTTTAAAGGTTTTCACCTTTCACATGAATTTGGTTTTGACACCCCGCAAGTAGCGCACGTTTATCCAAGTATGGTTCGAGACAATGGGACCAGTACACGTTTAGTGGCTGACAATTTCATTGTTGTTGGCCATATCTAGGATCTCAAGTATAATGGTAGACGTACCATACATATGTTATCCTAAGGTTTCTAACGTTTTCACGTTAGCTAAGGTTTTGGCATTTTTCATGTCAATTAAGTGGGCTTGTCCCCAGTTTATTTGGGCTTGTCTCCAGTTTGTTTGGGTTGTTCCCAGTCTATTTGGCTTAGTCCCAAGTTAATTGCAACAGGTTTTGCAGCCTTGGAGTTTCACAAGTTACTTCAGAAGGATCCTGGATCCTTAACGAATATCTAACGGTGACTAGTTCATTTGCGTAATGGTAGTTCCTAAGGATGATGTAAAATCCTAACTTGGGTTTTCTGGTATGTTCTATTCTCATATTTTTTTATTGACTTCATTCTGAAACTTACAATCAAGGGTATGTGACTTATCTAATTTTATCTGATCAACTTTTATACAAGGATTGGCAAATATTTAATAACTTAGATTCCTCTAAATTCTTATAAGGAAAAATTGATTATTTTTCACAAACATTATATTTTAAACAAAGAATCATAAATATATCAAACCAAAACTTGGAACACAGATATAGCCGGAAGCTTAGATTTTATTTAAAACCATGTTAAAGGTTGTCAAAATGATGAACCCAAGTTTCTACCAGCAAAACATGGCCCGTCCACTTGGGTTGATGTAGGGTGTCCGTTACTAACTATTCATGAAGTGCAGGAAAATAAAAGCGAGGGATGTAAAGGCTTCATCCTCCATGAAAAGAAGGACCCATCCACCTTTGCCACCCCCTATTGTCTGCACGATCAGTGATCCTTAAACCTAAAATAAGTATTGTTTAGAATTACAGAGCATAATTTTCAGAATCAAAACACCATCAAATAAAAACCACAAATCCTAAAAAAGTGGGCTCATGCCTAGTCTAAATTATCCTTCATTGCCCCCTTCAGCATCACCACCTTCAGCTGCACCAACACCTACTTCTTCACCTCTAGCAACCTTAATCATCTCCTTGGCCCCACTTGATCTAGCCTCTAACATCTTGACCGACTCCAGCTCCTCTTCATCACCAAGCTCATGGAGTCTCTGCTCCCATCCAGCCAATCCCATGAAGACCGGTCGAAGGCAGGATCCATTGCCTCTTTTACAATTTTGATCATTGCTTTGAGGATAGCACGAGCGGCACACACCTTGGCCTCTTCGGTTGCTTTCATCTCCGTCCTATCAGCCTGCATGTCTGCCTCCAAGATTTTCTTCTCCAAGAGCTTGTTTTCTTTCTCCAGTTTTGAGATTATCTTGTCTTTGGCAGCAGCTATAGACCGGAGGTCAGCTACGTATGCTCAAGCTCAGCCAGACTCTTGTCCTTATGGGCCTTCAAACGGACAAACCTCTGCATTCGGTAACATACATGTTCAAAATCAAGGATCTTTCACTAAAGGTACAATAACAAATAAAGATCAAGGATCCTTACCTCAGCAATGAAGTCATGGATCAGCTTCTCAGCCTCAAGCTTGTCTTCCTCAACCTCCATGGGCTTATCCGTTTAGACCCAGCTTTGGCCCTAGTGGTGATGGCCTTAGGCTCCGGGAAGCTTGGGCCTTTCGCCAGCTCCTTTTTGATTGAGCGAGGAGAGATGATGCTGTCGACATCATCCAGGCCAAACTTGGTGGCCGATTTGCTAGTGGATTTCTAAGCACCTACATTATAAACAGAAAAGATAAGTCTTCTTATTTTACATAACTTTTTCAATACAAAATTATATCTATAAAAAATGCACAAATACTTACTCGACATTGTGTAGGAGGTGGAAGTATTGGCTTCTTGATCCTTTGTATTTGGCTTGAATGTTCTGATCGTTAAGTCAAGGGTCCAAGACACAGCAACTCTCTCTTCAGTTCCCGGTGAATTAGCAAGGCAGGCAAAGTTGGTCACTACATGCAAATAGGAAAAGCAAACAATTTAACAACATAAGCATGACCTCCTATAGCGACTATCTAAGGATCCTATATCCTACCCTTCTTGATCCACTTTTTGGGTAAACTATTCCCTAGTGGAATAGAATCCCTTCCCACGAAGAAGAATTGATTCTTCAAGGTGGAACCATTTTGAGTGGATTTAAGGATGGGTGAAGGCTGTTGGGGTTTGGCTTTTAGCAAAAAACGACGGGAACCATGGGTGACAAGGCTGTAGAGATAGGCAAGCTCTGACAGATTGAAATCGATCTCTTCTTTACTGATGCTCTGTTCAAGGGTATACAAAACCTTCTAAAGCATAGGCATGGCATGGCTATAGCTCATGCCGGTGAGGGTGAAGAACCTTTGAGTAAAATCGGGAAAGGGGTAGGAGTAGCCAAGAAGAAAGGGTAATGAAGGGAAGCACACCCAAATGGACGAGCTAGCATCACTCTTCATCGTGGAATCGTATGGCTGGAAAATGTTCTTAGAAGGAAAACATGGGCGCAAGCTACCGATCTCAGGATCAATGAACTTGCAAAGCTCCGAAGGTGGGTTTGACAGATGGTTTTAGCTTTGGGTTATGTCATCAGTATCCTGGCTTTTGCTTGGAGAGGATCTAGTAGCCATCTTGGCCATGATCAAGAAATGAAGACGAGAAGTTGAGAAGATGAAGAGAACAAGAGAGAAAGAATACCTGATTTGATTCCGGGATGGAAGTATAAATGAGGATTTTCTAATCTTAAATGGTGGTTCAATCTTATCTCCTCCCAATATATCGTGATGATGGTTAGTCTATCCCATTAGTGACGTCCGATTCGTAACGGCTAGTTATCGATTGCAACGCCTAGTCCGCATCCAACAGAAATATGACAGACTTGATTCACATCTTATCTGCAATATTTGGGGGCAATTGTTAGAGGTTGAGTTTTGTTAAGTCTGGATCATGTATCCTGAGACCGGGCCTAAATCACTTATCCTTAGTGAATGGTGCAGGGAGTCTGAGGATCAAGGATCCTTAAATCTACTTTTGATTTTTAACAATTGTTCTCCATGTTTTCTAATGATTATATGCAGGTTGTGGACGATGTGGACCAAGTCTTAGCTGGAATCTCGGTCAATATTCACTGGATATGTCGCACGTGATGAATTAAACAAACGTTCATGAGCTTGGACATGGTCTACTATGAAAATCAGACTTAGTTGCTAGCTTATTAAAAAAAAGGTTGATCAAGTGTTTTAGGCAGACATTCATTCTTGCAAATACACACATTCGTATACACTGAAAATCAGAGTTCTCACAACACACTTAGCAAACAATCATTGTACCACACTTGATCAACATCCAAAGTTGTAGTCTTCATTGTGCAATATAGTTGATAGTGATAGTTTTCACTATCCGAGGTTTTTTATGCTGGAGATCTTCTAAAGATCAAGGGCTTTTCCTCGTATAAATCATCATGTTCGTTGTCCTCTACAGTTCATATTTGATCATACACTTGTTCATCATTCAAGCACACTACCTCAAAAAATCAGATATGGTTACAATATCCTTTGCTTGATTTTGACCAAAACAGTCTACATTAGACAATTCCATCATTTTTAAACACTCAATCTCCAGTAATTCCACCTCAACATCAACCGCAACAACACTACAAATTTGGATCAACAACTGTTACAATTCATACGTTTTGTACTAAAGGTATTATACATTTATATGTGTTTCATAGTTTCCACTTACATGATTCATTATTCTCTCATCAAGTAAATCAACTTTGTTTACAATCATACCATAATACATGTGTATTATGTTGTCAACACTCCATAATCCATGCTTAGTTATTATCCCTTTTCTTTTTTTATATCATTAAAAATTATAAAAATAATTGGTTTATTACATAAGCTACTTCTATTTTCTACATCACATAATTCTGCACTTGTGCATTATGTCCTACTTCTATTTTCTACATCACATAATCCTGCACTTGTGCATTATATTGCCAACCATCCGTAATCATCACAAAAATAAATTGTTAACTAACAGTAAATAATTATGCACATGTGCATCAGATTATTAACACCCCATACTCATCACTAATAAATATTATAAGTGGTTAGTCAATTATCATTAATGCCACCATAATTTCCTCATTCACCACCATTAATGTGTTGGGTCCTACACCAATTTTATTGTCACACCCCGACCCGCAGCGAAATAAGAGTCAGGGCATAATTGGGTTATCACCAAAGCTCATGATGTTTACTAAAATGTTTCATATTTATTAAATTCAAATTACAACTTAAATATCCAAATCAAAATTCATACAATTACAAGGAAATGAAACTATGTAAATAATCCAAAGCTTAAACTGGTTTATTCTTCTAGGCCTTCCTATGTGTTTCTTGCCTCAGCTGGATCACCTGTATCATGTGTAAAATGGGGGATATTTTGGGTCAACAAAAGTTGGCGAGTGAACCTTGATAAAACATTGTTATTAATTTCTTGTTTTATTTAATATGGAAATTTTGTGCAATAATCACATGTGAGCAAACATATATAAGTAAACAAACACAAACCACTTTAAATGAGTATATGATATGAATGATGATGAATGTGAGATCAAGGCTCAATCAAACGGAGCCGGTCTTATGAGGCTCCTAATGCTCAACCCGTCTCCCACGGGGAACTGATGGGCCTAATGAAATGCGTGCACTGAAAATGATAAACCCAAACTACATATAATCCACATAACAATTGATACATATTTGATACACATTTGATCACGGATATGATGTATGCACAAGTGTTTAAATATAAGAAAGAATTAAACGACACATGATACACCCCAAAACATGATTAAAACGGGGAATTGATAGAGATTCACTCACATTGGGCGCGTTCTTTGATGACGTTGGATGCGCACGAATTTTAGGATTTGATCGACGAGGGAAAAACTAACCTAAAATAATAACGAAATGATTCGGTAAATAAATGGATTTTGTTTGAGATTAATACTTTTAATTCATAATCTTAATGGGATTTTTAGATTTATTTTTGTGAGTTTAAGGAAAATTTCTAACTTTAAAAATCTTATTTTTAAGTATTTTTAAATAATTTTCTAATTAAATAAATAAATAAAAAGAAATAAAAATTTGACTTTTTTGACCGTTGAACGGTGACCGGTCGGACTGTGTTTTTATATGCGCTGAGTGAGGTTCGAACTCGGGACCTCTCGTATACGTGCACGCAGCTATACCAACTGAGCTACGTGTCTAACCCAAAATATTCTCTGTTTTAATTATATTTGTATACTAATTAATTTTAAACTCATTTGATTTTTTTATTAAAAATGATTTATATGGCCGAACCGGTTGCAGGGACCCGGAGTCGAACTCGGGTCCTTCGGTTCGAGTGCGTACAGCCCAACCAGTTGGGCTGTGTGTCTAATCTGTTTAACTTATGGATTATCTTACTCTTATAAACATTCTGTGACTTGATCTGATTAAGTTTTAAAAATGTTGGTTTTATTTCTGAAAGTCGGTAACGTGTGCGATTTGAACCCGGGACGTGTGTATTGTTTGTGCACACAGTCCACCGCTGGACTGTGTGTCTAACCCGTTCGAATATCCAGTTTTAATTATATTTATATATATACTCGACTTCATCTTCTTCGTTTACAAAAACACAGATCAGTGAAGTCCGACTGTTCTGTTTAAATCGGTCATCAAAACTTATAATTGGTTGGAATGAAATAGATAAAGAAGATTACGGAATAAAATGTACCAAAACAGAATGTTTTCTCAGGTTTCCGGCAAGAGTCGTCGGCTCTGATTGGTGACTTCCGGCTGAGTGAATTGTTTAACAGTTTTGATTAGTGTGTTGTGCAATTAAGTTACTAAACAAGAGATATCAAGAGGGTTTAGATGATTATACCGATCGACAGTGAGACTTCTGTTTTTCAGTGATATTCCGGTGAGTGTGGGGTTTTCCGGCGGCGTAGTCTGGGACAGATTCTGGTTGAATGATTAAAGTTAATACATGCCGAATAATGGATTACAGTCAAAAGAGTCGAGAATTTTACCGATTTGAAGTAAGTCTCAGTTTTCCGGTGAAAGTCCGGCGAATGCAGAATATCTCCGGCGACGTGTTTTGGGATGAATAAAGCTTCGGAAACGATCGTGGTTCTGAGCGAAAGGATTTGCAGAGTGTTCAAGTGGGTATTTATAGTGGAAACAGGCTGAATGTTCGCGATTGGAGATTTCCATCGGTTATGACGGAAATTGGCTGCCGGCAACGGTTATAACCGACGTCGACATCAATTTGTGCGGTTCAGTCAAAAGGAATATGGCCAAAATCGCGGATTGCCGGATTTTTCGGTGATTGCGAGTTCTGGCGCGTTGATTACCGGATTTGACTTTCAGTTTTATTATATATGTTATTCGGGTTAGTGTTTATCACAAAAACAGTGTGTGGCGGAGCGGTGTGTTGTGTGTTTGAGTTTGTGGGTGACCTGGGTTCGAAACCCGGCGTCTCCATATTTTTTTAGTTCATTATTTTTTTGTTATTTAATAATTATGTTTTAAAATTCTAATATATATATTAATTATGTATTGTTTAAAATTCATCTGAGCAATAAATACGCAACGAAAAATTATAACTGAGTATTTGATTTATAAACGAAGCGGGTTTGGAAACCCGTTTTTCGACGAATGTTACAGTATCCCCTACTTTTAGAAATTTCGTCCCGAAATTTAAGTAGTGGTAGCAGGAAAAAGATGCGGGTATTTTTCGCGCATTGAGTCTTCACGTTCCCAAGTAAACTCAGGTCCTCGTTTCGACTCCCAACATACCCTGACAATTGGAATACGACTTCATCTTAAACGCTTCTCTCCGAAGTCCATGATTTCTACTGGTTTTTCAATGAAGTGCATAGATTCATCGATCTGAATGTCTTCTAGAGGAATATGGAGGTTTTCATCAGCGAGGCACTTCTTCAAGTTTGACACGTGGAATGTGGGATGAATTCTGTTGAGCTCTTCTGGTAGGTCAAGCTTGTATGCTACAGGACCTACTCTTTCGAGTATCTTGAAAGGTCCTACGTAGCATGGTGCTAGCTTGCCCTTCTGGCCAAAACGAACCACTCCCTTCCACGGTGATACTTTTAAAAGTACTTGATCCCCAATGTCAAACTCCAAGGGCTTTCGTCGTTTGTCTGCATAACTCTTTTGACGACTTTGAGCCGCTAGAAGATTGTTTCGAATTTGAATGACCTTGTCGGTTGTTTCTTGAATTAACTCTGGACCGGTGATTTGTGACTCCCCAATTTCGTGCCAACATACTGGAGATCGGCACTTACAACCATATAAAGCTTCGAAAGGAGCCATGCCGATACTTGAATGATAGCTATTGTTGTACGAAAATTCAACTAATGGTAGATGAGCGTCCCAATTCCCTTTGAAGTCTATGACACATGCTCGAAGCATGTCTTCAAGAGTTTGGATGGTGCGTTCAGATTGTCCATCAGTTTGAGGATGAAAAGCGGTACTGAGGTCTAATCGTGTACCCAATGCGGTTTGTACGGCTCGCCATGTTCGTGAAGTGAAACGACCATCACGGTCTGAAATGATGCTTAAAGGTACACCATGACGGCTTACGATCTCGCTGATGTAGATACGAGCTAACTTCTCGTTTTTTAAGTCCTCGCGAATCAGTATGAAGTGAGCTGATTTTGTAAGACGATCGATTATTACCCATATTGTGTCATACCCACTGGAGGTGCGAGGTAACCCGGTAATGAAATCCATGGTTATGTTTTCCCACTTCCATACAGGTATTTCGGGTTGGACTAGAAGTCCTGAAGGTCTTTTATGTTCAGCTTTTACTTTGGAACAGGTAAGGCACTTGGAAACAAAAACAGCGATATCCTTTTTCATGCCCGGCCACCAGTAGGTGTATCGTAGGTCTTGATACATCTTGTCGGCTCCTGGGTGTACAGAGTATCGTGTTTTGTGCGCCTCATTCATAAGGAAATCACGAAGGTTATCGCGATCGGGAATCCATATGCGATTTAAATAATATAGAATACCGTCGGATTTGGTTTCGATTTTGAGTTCAACTCCACATGACAGCTCATCGCGTACGTCATTTTCTGTTACAGAAACATGTTGAGCTGCTCGGATTCGATCTTTGATGTCGGTTATGATTTGCGAACAGAGAAGACGAATGGAGTTCGCATAACCTTTTCGACTGAGTGCATCAGCCACCACGTTTGCCTTGCAAGGATGATACCGAATTTCACAGTTGTAGTCGTTAAGAAGTTCGACCCATCTTCGTTGCCTCATGTTCAACTCCTTTTGGTTGAAGATATGTTGGAGACTTTTGTGGTCAGTGTATTTTTCACACTTGGTACCATAGAGGTAATGTCTCCATATCTTGAGAGCGAACACAACGGCTCCAAGTTCCAGGTCGTGGGTGGTGTAATTCTTCTCATGAACTTTGAGTTGCCTAGAAGCATAGGCTATCACTTTTCCTCTTTGCATTAATACACAGCCTAGCCCTTGCCCTGATGCGTCGCAATATACTACAAAGTCATCGCAACCTTCAGGGAGTGTGAGGATAGGTGCGTCACAAAGTTTTTGCTTTAGAGTTTGGAAGGCTTCTTCTTTTTAGGTCCCCATATGAAGGGTTTTCCTTTATGAGTCAAAGCCGTGAGTGGTACAGCAATACGGGAAAAATTGGCAATGAAGCGGCGATAGTAACCAGCCAAACCAAGAAATGACCTTACTTCGGTAGGGGTACGTGGCGCTTGCCATTCTTGCACTGCCTTGATTTTTGAAGTATCGACGTGTATTCCCTTGTCATTGACGATATGTCCAAGGAATTGTACTTCTCTTAACCAGAATTCGCATTTTGAGAACTTAGCGTAGAGCTTTTCAGTCCTTAAAAGTGTAAGGATGAGTCGAAGGTGTCGCTCATGATCGGATTTAGACTTGGAGTAGATAAGAATATCGTCGATGAAGACTATGACGAAACGGTCGAGGTAGGGTTTGCATACCCTATTCATTAGATCCATGAAGACAGCGGGGGCGTTGGTTCAACCGAATGGCATGACCATGAATTCGTAATGACCATAACGAGTCCGGAAAGCGGTCTTTGGGATATCTTCTTCATGTACTCTGAGTTGATGATAACCAGAACGAAGGTCGATTTTTGAAAAGCAGGTGGCGCCTTGAAGTTGGTCTAGGAGGTCATCGATGCGAGGTAGTGGATAGCGATTTTTAACCGTTAGCTTGTTGAGTTCTCTATAATCAATGCACATGCGAAACGTTCCATCTTTCTTCTTCACAAAAAGAACAGGTGCACCCCAAGGCGAGGAGCTAGGACGTATGAATCCTTTGTCAGTCAGCTCTTGCAGTTGACTGGCCAGCTCTTGCATTTCGTATGGGGCTAACCTATAAGGAGATTTTGCGACTGGTGTAGCGCCAAGTACAAGATCAATGCGGAATTCGACTTCTCTCACAGGAGGGAGTCCTGAGATGTCGTCGGGAAAGACTTGTGGGAATTCTTTCACAACTGGTATATCTTCGAGTTTCTTCTCCTTGTTTCCCTTTTTGAGGACGTGAGTTAGGAATGCGACATAGTTCTTGCGGAGATATTTTCGGGCTTGAAGGCAGGACATTAATTTGAGTCCTTTCGAAGGGGTTTCTCCAAAAATACGTAGGGTCTGACCGTCTGCAAGAGGAATGCGAATGAACTTTTCGCGGCATACTACTTCAGCGTGATGCTAGCTGAGCCAGTCCATACCGATTATAACATCGAAACTTCCCAACTTCATAGGAATGAGGTCAACTGGAAAATCATGATCGTTTAGAGTGAGGGTACAATCGCGTATAATAGAATTTAATGAAACGGGCTTTCCTCAGCAACTTCCACCGTTAGAGATTCCATGAGATTATCACGAGTTTGGTTGAGGATAGGTTCGAATTCTAAGGACACAAAACTCTTATCCGCGCCAGTATCGAATAACATGGATGCATAACTACCATTGATGAGAAACGTACCGTTAACCACGTTGTTGTCAGCCCTAGCTTGGTTGGCATTGATGTTGAAAGCTCTTCCTCTGGCAGGTGGAGGAGCTTGGTTGGCTTGGTTTACTGGGTTCGCTTGGGCTTGAGCATGGATGATGTTCACCAAGCGTGGACATGTATTCCTGAAGTGGTTTGGGTCTCCACAGTTGTAACAAGCTCGCATGGGTTGCATCATGGGGTAGTTGGGTTGGTAGTAAGATTGGGCTATGTGTTGTGTAGATGGTAGAATTAAGGGTTGTTGGGCTGGACCCACTATCTGATGGTGGGTTTGGGTTGGGGGTTGATTGCGGTTCGTTCGTTGCAGAGTGCGACAAGTTTGAATGGTGTGACCCGCACGGCCACAGCTGGTGCAATGTTGGCAAAGAGTTTCGGGAGGGTGATGGTATTGACAACGGTTTCATTTTGGGTGTGGGCCGGTGTATGGCTTTTTAAATGGTGCAGCTGAGGGAGCAATTTGGGTGATTGGTGCAACGGTGATAGGAGGGTTGGTTTGAGTGACAGCAAAATTCTTGCTGTTTCATTTCCTCTTACCAGCAAACCTTGAGGAGGAGACTGAGTGGTTTGTAGTTGGGGTCTCTGTGGGTGCTTTCTTCTTTTCATCCTTGAATTTGCCGTTTCGGATGCGATTCTCAGTAAGTTCTGTAGCTAACTCCATCGTGGCTTCAAGTGTTGCAGGCGAAGTGCTTAAAACCGAGTCTTGAATTTTCGAGGGAAGACCTCGAATGTAATGTTCAACCAAGCGGTACACGGGGGTGAACAAATTTGGGATCATCTGATTTAGCTCGAGAAATCTTTTATTATAGGAAGTGTGATCTCCTTCCTTTTGTTTTAGTGAGTGGAATTCGTCTTCCAGCTTTTTGATTTCGCTTCTTGGACAGAAGCGTCTTGTCATGAGTTCCCTTAACTCTTCCCAGGTTAAGGCCATGGCATCTTCAACTCCTCGTTTACCCTTTTCCGTGTTCCACCAAGTAAGGGCTACCCCAAACAGTCTTCCTGTTGCATAACGTACCTTGCGATCCTCGGGACAATCGCAATTGAGGAAAGTGTTCTCCATTTCTTCAAACCAGTGAAGGAGAGCAGTAACACCTTCGGTCCCTTCATACTTTGAGGGATCGCAAGATTTGAAGTGTTTGTAGCAGCACTTTTTGGAGGGAGGGTTGGCGATGCTCTGGTCTTCTTGATTGGGAGGGTTGATGGGATTTGCGGTGAGGGCTTGTTGAACTTGAATCACGATGTCAGGAAGCACTGCGGCCATTTGTTTAGCAATTTGTCTGGCCAAGCGTTCGTTTGACCTTCCTGACTTTCTACCTCCACGTAGTTGCCTAGCCGACATCTACAGGAACATACATAGGAAGATTGTGAGTTTAAGAATTTTTCTAGGTGTCATGTGTCGTAAAAAGAATGAAAAATAACATAACTAACAATAATGCAACTACATCCATGGGATGTCTTGGGTTTGCTCATGTTTGGGCCTCCAATGTTCCCCATACCATCGCCTGTGTAGTCATGTGGGCCCCCATGACTATTGGGCTTGGTAGGATTCACATTGGTGTTGGCGGATTAACACTCGCACCACCCGAATGAAAACCGTAAAAATATGATTGCGAGATGTATGGTAGGAGGGTGTCCAGGTGTAGACACAATGACAACTCAAAGTGGGGTTAGCTCACACGACGTTTGGTATAGCATGCTTTGGCCTAATAGGTCCTTCGTACTCTCATCGTTAGTCCCCAGGTAGGCAAACTGGTCCTTTATTTTGGATTTATACGAATGCCAAGCCTAGACAGGACGTTCCGACTATCGGTACTCGTACCCTTCCAGTTACTACATGCCCGTCATGAGAACACACTTTGATGTGATTTGAAAAATACAAAAATCATTGCAAAAATCATGGTAATCGTGAGGTGTGTGCTCTCATGGATATGATATGTTATGAGGATATGATTCATGATGAGCATTGTATAATAACATGTATTTGTGAGCATGCTTGCATAACATTGAGTGTAAAAATAAACATAAAGCATATAAACATCATGAATTTTGTATGTAACGCATAAACAATTTAAAATTTTAATCAACTATAGTATAGGCTCTAAGGGTCTAATAACCTATCCTATATCCCTATAGTCATAGGCTCTGATACCAATCTGTCACACCCCGACCCGCAGCGGAATAAGAGTCGGGGCATAATTGGGTTATCACCAAAGCTCATGATGTTTACTAAAATGTTTCATATTTATTAAATTCAAATTACAACTTAAATATCCAAATCAAAATTCATACAATTACAAGAAAATGAAACTATGTAAATAATCCAAAGCTTAAACTGGTTTATTCTTCTAGGCCTTCCTATGTGTTTCTTGCCTCAGCTGGATCACCTGTATCATGTGTAAAACGGGGGATATTTTGGGTCAACAAAAGTTGGCGAGTGAACCTTGATGAAACATTGTTATTAATTTCTTGTTTTATTTAATATGAAAAATTTGTGCAATAATCACATGTGAGCAAACATATATAAGTAAACAAACACAAACCACTTTGAATGAGTATATGATATGAATGATGATGAATGTGAGATCAAGACTCAATCAAACGGAGCCGATCTTATGAGGCTCCTGATGCTCAACCCGTCTCCCACGAGGAACTGATGGGCCTAATGAAATGCGTGCACTGAAAATGATAAACCCAAACTACATATTATCCACACAACAATTGATACATATTTGATACACATTTGATCATGGATATGATGTATGCACAAGTGTTTAAATATAATAAAGAACTAAATGACACATGATACACCCCAAAACATGATTAAAACGGGTGATAGAGATTCACTCACATTGGGTGCGTTCTTTGATGACGTTGGATGCACACGAATTTTAGGATTTGATCGACGAGGGAAAAACTAACCTAAAATAATAACGAAATGATTCGGTAAATAAATGGATTTTGTTTGAGATTAATACTTTTAATTCTTAATCTTAATGGGCTTTTTAGATTTATTTTTGTGAGTTTAAGGAAATTTTCTAACTTTAAAAATCTTATTTTTAAGTATTTTAAATAATTTTCTAATTAAATAAATAAATAAAAAGAAATAAAAAATTGACTTTTTTGACCGTTGACCGTTGACCGGTCGGACTGTGTTTTTATATGCGCTGAGTGAGGTTCGAACTCGGGACCTCTCGTATACGTGCACGCAGCTCTACCAACTGAGCTACGTGTCTAACCCGAAATATTCTCTGTTTTAATTATATTTATATACTAATTAATTTTAAACTCATTTGATTTTTTATTAAAAATGATTTATATGGCCGAACCGGTTGCAGGGACCCGGAGTCGAACTCGGGTCCTTCGGTTCGAGTGCGTACAGCCCAACCAGTTGGGCTGTGTGTCTAATCTGTTTAACTTATGGATTATCTTACTCTTATAAACATTCTGTGACTTGATCTGATTAAGTTTTAAAAATGTTGGTTTTATTTCTGAAAGTCGGTAACGTGTGCGATTCGAACCCGGGACGTGTGTATTGTTTGTGCACACAGTCCACCGCTGGACTGTGTGTCTAACCCGTTCGAATATCCAGTTTTAATTATATTTATATATATACTCGACTTCATCTTCTTCGTTTACAAAAACACAGATCAGTGAAGTCCGACTGTTCTGTTTAAATCGGTCATCAAAACTTATAATTGGTTGGAATGAAATAGATAAAGAAGATTACGGAATAAAATGTACCAAAACAGAATGTTTTCTCAGGTTTCCGGCAAGAGTCGTCGGCTCTGATTGGTGACTTCCGGCTGAGTGAATTGTTTAACAGTTTTGATTAGTGTGTTGTGCAATTAAGTTACTAAACAAGAGATATCAAGAGGGTTTAGATGATTATACCGATCGACAGTGAGACTTCTGTTTTTCAGTGATATTCCGGTGAGTGTGGGGTTTTCCGGCGGCGTAGTCTGGGACAGATTTTGGTTGAATGATTAAAGTTAATACATGCCGAATAATGGATTACAGACAAAAGAGTCGAGAATTTTACCGATTTGAAGTAAGTCTCAGTTTTCCGGTGAAAGTCCGGCGAATGCAGAATATCTCCGGCGACGTGTTTTGGGATGAATAAAGCTTCGGAAACGATCGTGGTTCTGAGCGAAAGGATTTGCAGAGTGTTCAAGTGGGTATTTATAGTGGACAGGCTGAATTGGGTTTGAATTGGGTCAAGGTTCGCGATTGGAGATTTCCGTCGGTTATGACGGAAATTGACTGCCGGCAACGGTTATAACCGACGTCGACATCAATTTGTGCGGTTCAGTCGAAAGGAATATGGCCAAAATCGCGGATTGCCGGATTTTCCGGTGATTGCGAGTTCTGGCGCGTTGATTACCGGATTTGACTTTCAGTTTTATTATATATGTTATTCGGGTTAGTGTTTATCACAAAAACAGTGTGTGGTGGAGCGGTGTGTTGTGTGTTTGAGTTTGTGGGTGACCCGGGTTCGAAACCCGGCGTCTCCATATTTTTTTTAATTCATTATTTTTTTGTTATTTAATAATTATGTTTTAAAATTATAATATATATATTAATTATGTATTGTTTAAAATTCATCTGAGCAATAAATACGCAACGAAAAATTATAACTGAGTATTTGATTGATAAACGAAGCGGGTTTGAAACCCGTTTTTCGACGAATGTTATATTTATTAGGAGTGAAAATTATTTAAAAGTTTTGTGTTCTACACATATTTTAATTTGAGTCGCAAAATGAGTTAAAAGTGTAGAGGTCTTACACATTTTGTACCTACACCAAAACATTTTTATGGTGTATGGAACGTTGTTTTTATGGTGCAGGAAACGCTCATATGTAGGATCATGTATATTATTGTTTGTATTGTGTAAGGTGCACAATTATTTTATAGGATAGACTCATTAAATGATTAGGGTTCATCAATTTAAATAGCAAAAATAAAGGATAGTTCTAATTAAATGATAGGTTTAAATTACCTTTACACTCTTTATTCTTTTTATTCTTAATTTGTGATTTTTTTTCTCCTTTGAACTCTCCACATATGCATATAAATCTAATTTATTGTTTAATGTTTAAAATTTGTAGGTTGTTACAAAGTTTCAATAATCTAACCTCCAAAGAGATGAACCAAAAAAAGACACACACACATATATATATATAGATATACATGTATATATATATATGTATATATATGTATATACATATATATATATATGTATATATATATATATATATATATATATATTAATAAATAACATACCATATATGGCCCAAAACAATCCCGCAATGTATAGAAATGCTATAAGAGGTTTGATGAGTTCATAATCAAACATGGTACTCAAAGGAGTAGTTATGATAGTCGTGTCTTCAATTTGTGTAATAACTCATTAATCAATTTGGTACGATACGGCGGAGAATACAACACACTAACATAAACACCGTAAAACGTGTAATTACGTATTGGTTTATATTGAAAAAAATAAACCATAGCAATACCATACTGAAATTATATTTTGTAAGTTTTGTAATTTTTATATGTAATTATTTTTTACGAGTGCGTAATTAATATATATCTATATATATATAATATTACCCCTAAGGTAAAATAGTTAGGAAACTTTTATATATATATATATATATATATATATATATTAGTTTCCTAACTATTTTACGTTAAGGGTAGTATTTTATATATATATATATATATATGCACACACGTATATATACACATATAATATTTTTTAGAGGTTAGATTATTTAAACTTTGTAACACCATAAAAATTTTAAACATTAAACAATAAATTAGATTTATATATTCATGTATATATATATATATATATATATATAATCTTTATATATAAGAATTTTAAACATATACATTAAACGATTTAAATATATACGTACAAAATAAATAAATATATATATATATATATATATATATACATGTATATATATATTATAAACATTAAACAATTTAAATATATATAATATTTTTATATATAAGAATTAACTTCCATTTCAGTCTCCAAGGACATTCAAGTCAATTAACTAAAACTTAACAAATAAAACAAACTAAGTTAGCAATTTAGATGAAAAACATTAAGAAATGCAAATCTCGGGACTGGATTTCTCATAAGTTACATTTTTCCAACTAGACTTTTTAAACTAAACTAGTCAATATGGACAAACCTCCAGGACAAAAACGAAAATTTACTCATTATTGTTATTATTATTATTATTATTATTATTATTATTATATTTCTTTTCATTTTTTTGTCTTTTTGTGTTGTTTTTTTTGTAATCTCAAGTTTCAATTTTAAGCATTGACTCTTACAATCCCTTAACTTTCAAAATATTTTGTAATTGAGTTTTGCCTGTTTATTTGTATTTACGTGTCGACATAAACTTTACTTGATTTACATTTCGACATAACTTTTTTTTCTATGTTTTCTCAACTTTCAGCAGTGACACTTACAACCCTTTAAATTTCTAAATACTTTTGTAAGGGAAGAACTCGATAAGGAAGAAGAACAAGAGCTATATCGGCAGTACTCTCTGCATGTGGAAGGTCGCAGTAACATCGTCACCTTATTGCCTCTCGTTGCTTACTTTAACTCGAGTCACTTCGTCTATCCCCTTCACTATTTGGACAATATTAATATTTTTAGATAATGATTTAGGTGGCGGGATTTTCTTGGAACCGAAGATTATGGACTTAGACTACTCAGCGCTGTCAGCGGTCGCGGGCGTATGTAGTTTGCCATTGGTTACCCGACTAGTCGGCCTTTTATTTTATTGGCTGTTAAAAAATGCTAATTTAATTTTCAAGACAAACGGTATAATATTAGAGAAGAAAAACAACAACAAACAAATTATTCTGCATGATTTTGTTTCGATGTTACAACAATTTAAATATGAAAAAAGAAATTGTTTTTCAACCACATTTGTTTATTTGTATGCATGGTAACGATAAATAAGATCTATCAATACACATGTTGAGTTTTATTGATATAACCTTTTTACTTTCTAGAGGTTGTTTTTCATATAACTATTTTACTACTCGAACCTTATTTTTTTCCTTTGTATTTCTTTTCAATTTTATTAAAACCCCACGAAGTTTTATAATCTTCCCCATTTATATACAACTTGGAAGGATGGGGTTGGGTCTAATTGACAAAACAATTATAGTTAAGATGTTGTTTTCCTTGAAGTTAATGGTTCGAGTTCCCGTCAAAGGCGTATTTAAAGTAATTTAAGCCATTTAGAAAAATAAAATATAAAGCTTGGAAGCTTTGGAGTCATGTATACTTTGCCTCATTATGTATATAAAAAGGTCTTTGTTTTTGGGTTTTTTGCACTACCTGTAAACTGTAGTTTAGCTTTAGGGAATATTCAAATTTTTAAAGTAAATTGTAGTTTACACCTACTCTTTTTTTCCTTGCTTGCTATTTTATTTGTTTTTTTATGTTTGTTTAGTAATTAATTAATTATTTTTTATAAATAATAATGACAATAACAATAATAAAACTTATGAAACTAACTAATAATCATTTATGATTTTTTATGTTTTGAAAATTTTTATATTTATTTACGATAATTCTTTTTTATAAAAACTATATAATAGTTCAATATTTAGTATTAAATTACTAAACATAAACATAATGGCTAAACAACACCACAAATATATTGTTGATTTCTCCATCTGTCTGTATCACAGATTTCTCTTCGTCTATATGTATTATTGTTTTATTTGCAAGTAGAGTATCGAATTGCTAGCACAAATAATATATGGAAACTCAAAAGAGAAAACGATACAACCGGTTAGAAAGATATATTCAAATCATGCCAAAATATGTAGTGATTAGGTTGCAGAGGTTGTTACATATGGAATATAAATTAATACTAGATATGTAAATTAAATGATAATGATATCATAGTAAAGTACATATTTTTATTTTTTATTTTTTATTTTAATTATAATTATAAATAATAACAAATTAATAGTACATAGTAAGTAATAATAATAAATAATAAATAAATAATAATAATAATAATAAATAATAAGTAATGATAAAATAATAATAAATAAATAATATTCAATAATATATATTATTTAACAATAAAGTATTGATAAAAAATAAGAAGTATTAAATAACCTAAATAAAAAAGTAATTATACATAACGAGATATTATATATATATATATATATATATATATATATATATATTTAATTAAAAGTTTTATTTTTTAAATAAAATGCAGTTTACTATAGTAAACGACGGTTTACTTTTTCAAATGCAAAAACCAATAAGGCATGGTAAATTGCGGTTTAAAAATTTGTAAACTAAAGTTTACAGTTAAAATGGTGTAGAAAGCAATAAAATATTTTAAACTATAGTTTAGTTTAAACTTATCGTCATCATATTCAATAAATACCACTAAAAGCATGATTAATGTAGGGTCTGAAGAGCATAAGATGTAGACAGTTTTACCTCTACCCCATAAGAATTGGGAAGTTGATTCCAGTGTAACCCTCGACTCGAGAGTAATTTTGCATCAAGCTTGGACATAAGACACATAACTCTCAGTAATTGGGACAAAGGCCGATTAGTGCATGTACCCCTAGTCTTTCGGCTATCAACGCCATCACATGGTGCATGATTAACCGTCCCTCAGTTTTTTCGTTATTTTCACAAAATTAGTAACATAACATTAAAATTAATGCACTTACACTTTTACCCCCTGAGACCCATACAAATATACATTATATGCGCATACCGCAAGCAGGACGTATAGTTTAGTTTAAACTGTAGTTTACAATCAAGTGGTGTAAACTACCAAATATAGGTGTTGTATGAAAGTAGTAGATTCTTAGTTAAAAATCTTCTTATACGAAATTATTTTTAACATGTGTTACCTAAGTGATTTTTCATCATTATTTTTTCGCCTTTCTCTCCTATTAAATAATCATATTAAATTATACTATTTTCGTTTCTATCTTCTATTTAATAACAATTTCAAATCATAATTTTTCCGTTTCTCTTTACTTAGATAACAATATCAAATCAATATTTTTCCGTTTCTCTCTTATTTATATAATATTTATATTTTCAACTAATTCCTTTAGTATTTCCACTTATTAATAGCTATTTCATTTAATATTTTATCAAAACAACTTCATGTAATATATGTGTTTTAACTTAATAATAGATAAAAATAAACAAATAAAATGTTGGAGTGAACTTGCCCTAGTCACTTGTTAGAGTGAACTCTCTTTGATTTGTTGTCGAGAGAAACTAGGTATGCAAGTCAGATGTATCAATTGAATCAAACAATTTTTGTAAAGGTGAATGGACAATTGATGTAGGTGGTCGTGAAAGAGGAGCAACCCTAGGAGAGGGGGTTGAGAAAAGATAATCAAATGATATATCTCCCCATTGACTTGTGTCCACTGTGCTTATAACACCTTCCTTTTGTGAGGAAAAGTGAGAAGTTTGGTTTGGTGGAGATGTTTGCATCTGTTGTGAGGAAGTAACATATGTATGAGTTTGTTGCTTTTGTGCTGCAACAGGGATCTCTGGCATCTCAACCCCTAGAGATACCCTTTTTGTTTCTTTTAGATTTGGGAGTGGGAACGGATGAGGTTTGTTTTTCTTTTGGTGTGGGTTCCATAGTGCTGGAATTTGCACCATGGTCACCAGGTTTTCAAAAACGTTTTCAATTCCCACATTTTAATGGCTTTTGGCCATCATGCGAGTAAAATTTTCGTTAAAAGGACTGTTTCTTTTAATTGCTTCACATTTTTCAAACTTCCTTTTCTTAAAACATTTTGCAGGTAAAAGCTCAACAACCTTGGATTAATGAGAAAGGATTGCAAGTACCTCTCTTGATTGCCCTCAGATTTGCTACTAAACAAGAAACAGTGTTTGGGATAGCTTATGGTTAGAATTTTTCAAAATAGCATACCCTAGATACTTAGTTTTTAGGGGAATTTTGTTAAAAGCAGTGGTTTTAGTAGAGAGGTAAACCAAGAGAGTATGGAAAAAGAATTTCATTTCAGGTGGGAACTTTGGTTTAAAAGGTCTTGCTCCCACCATCTGACCTTCATAGCCATTTTCTATGAATTCAACTTATAATTCATTTTTAGGGTAAGTTTCCATACCTGTCATATCCGATAGATGGAACATGGTGGAGATGGATTCTGCTGTGATTTCCAGATGTTCTTTGTGAATTGTGGATGTAATGAGGAAGAACTTTTTTCTTTGCAAAGATAATTTTGCATCTGCCAAGAATTCTTTTAGTGTGAAAAGATAGATGGGGGCGTCGGCAGTGAGTATGTAAAGGTATTTGGATGAATTGATAATGTCAATGATGGGGTGGAAGTCCGTATTCTTGCTGCGTTGTACAAGATACGTCAAATAATTGGTTTGGGTTTTGATTTCGAGATCCATGATGAACTGTTGTTCAAATGTTTTGAAAATCTTTTATTCAGAAATCTTTGATCGAAACAGAGTTTGATGAAAAGTTCGGAGTTTTTATCTTTTGAAATGCTTTTGAATTTTTTTCGAAAATGGAAGATAGAAGTAAACTCTGTTTTCTCATGGGTTTTATAGGGTTAGTGGAACAGGGATGCCAACGTGGACAACGGTTACCTTTTAGTCTACGTGGTCAGTTGCTATTTATCATAGCAAACCTCTGTTCAGAGAGTGGTTCCTACAAAGGAAACCCCACTAATGAAGATACCAAAGATATGTTTCTCAAAATATCTGTCTGAAACCTCTGTTGTGCTCAACAGACTTTTGAATAACGTGATAAGTGTTGTGTAATTGGTTGAGATCTTTTACTAGCGTATGTTATCATTGGTGTAGAGTAGTTTGATTCACTCTTACACTCTCTAGCAAAGTGTCCCAATCTATTACACTTAAAACATTAATCTTTGATTTATCCAACCCTACTTTGGACCTTCCATTCAATCCTTGATATGTTCTCCAAGTCCTTTTATAAAAATCGTTAGCTCTAAGACTGAGTAGGGCTACCTAGTACAATATGTCCATCTCCTCTAAGTCAGTTGGGTCTATATGCTTAAGATCATCGAGTACAAATGAAAGATTATGAATGACATGAGTTTCATCATTTGCTGCAAAAGCATGGCCCATGGAATGTTGATCAGAGTTGATACTTGTTGCTATATCAATAAAATCAACAAAACTCTGATCATTTTTCATTCCAGATGAACCTAAATGTGTTTTGTTACAAAAAAATATAACTATCTGACATTTTTCCAGTTTCCTAGAGTTTTTTCTTTTAGATAAGCTCCCTCTCAAAGGTTAGGAGCTTTCCATATAACTGGGTCGGACTCATGTCCTTGAAATCAGGGGATGTCCTCATCACTATGGTAATAGTAGTGCTGAGCAATTTACGGTTCCGAACCACCAGAACCGAGGAACCGAATCGGAACCGCCAGATCCGAACCGTATTGTTGTATTTCAGGTCCAGTTCCGGTTCTTAAATTTGGGAGAAGACGGTTCCCGGTTCGATTGCGGTTATAACCGACGGGTCCGTTTAAAGAACCGTCAAATCCAGGTTGGATTTAAACTTCAAGTTATATATTAAAAAACTCTATTAATTTATTTAAGCTTTAAATGTTATATTTAAAAAGATGTTTCTACGACTAAAGTTTATAAGAATAGTTTCTATATGATGTTTGAATGAAATTTTGATGACGGTTAACTAAAACTTTTTAGTTAACATTTGTGTTTATACAGTGTATATTTTCGTTTAATGGTTCGATAGATTTTATTGTTGCTGCTTTTACTTTGATTGTTTTGAGTTTTGCATGTTACAACACTTAGATATATGTTTTGTGAAAATGAACAAAATTTAGAGATAAGTTAGAAGAATTGTGTCTTTAGTTAAACTAGTTTTATACACAGTGCCGCGTTGCGGTGCGCTCAACCAAACCATTCTTGGTTGTGATAATATGTACGTTTTATATTACTACTCATAACACGATCACACTAAACTGAATCATTCCTAGTGTAATAACATGATATGCCAAATGTATTTTTAACAAACTTCAATGTCGGTTTCCTCCCGTGTTTCTCTCCTCACGGCCTCTATTGAATTAGTTAGTTATAAATATGAAAGATGGAATTAACAGAGAGATAAATTGCTTTGAGATTATATAGTTGAAGTTAAAAATAGGTTGGTTGTTTTGACATTTTAAGGTAATCATTTATTAAAACTATAAGGCTGCTCGATGTGGGGTCGTCCAGGCCTGGCTTGGCCCGGCGACGCCCCCCAATATTATTTCTGGTGGTTGGTCGTCGTCGCACACGTCTTCCTTCCGACGTTGAGGACGGGCGGTAAAAGACAAAAGTAACATCATCCTCCTTCTCACCGATGGCCAAAGTGACATCCTAACAACTTCCGCTGTGAAATCCTCCTTCTCCACCGCTACCGTGGTCGGCTTGATGACCGCCAATGTCGCCCCTTTCATGACCCCACCTGATTCCGGCAACTCCAAGACGGCATGTACCACATCTTTATCATCACTGCCGGAATTTTGGTTCTCACCAATCCCACAACCTTATCCATCTCTTCCCTGAGCTCCACCACTTGCTTCTCCGTTTACTGAATTGTCCCTTGCTTGCTTCCGTCGCTAATTTTTACGTCTCGTATTGTACGGTGGTTCGATGAAATAATCTACTTCAGCATATGGTGTAATTGATGGGGAATTGAAGAGAATTTCATGGAAATTGAGGGTGGAGAAGAAGAGGTGTATAAAATATATTGCCAAAATTAAAAAAAATAAATTAACAAGGTGGGGTATGGTCGTCACCTATTTCTTTGGTTCCATCCTTGGAGGGGCGTCCTCCAAGGACTCTGACGTGCCGCTGACGTAGCGGATCATCCTCCAAGAAGGCCCATCATCCACACCGAGTTGCCTAAGCAAGGTAAATTATGCCCACAAAGTTGTCAAAATCACAAAATTCAAAAAATGGAAATATATATAATTTTTTGAATAGCAAGTATAAGATAAAAAGCCATGAGTTCACTTCATTGCAGGCCTCTGTAGAAGCTGATCAATGCAAACACTAACATGTTTGGCATCATCTAATAAATAAAGACACAAAAACCATAAAAATCATGTAAATCGATCAAGATTTTGGACATTTTCTTACTTGTGTGCTGGCCTGTTGCCGCAGTAGCAAGTTTTGAAACCACGTCACAATAAAATTAGAAGGTTTTTATGCCTGTACAAACACAATATAAATTGCTTCGAGATTACAAAGTTGAACACATTAGTATAACAATTTTGTAAAACTCTTCTAATCATGTTGCAAAACGTACAAATCAATGGCGTTGAACGGCAACCAAGTAGATCTGAATGCCATTCTTCATCTCGGTGTGATCCTCTAGTAGATAGTAAATCTTTTTTACTGGTAACCGAAGAACTGATTTTGCGAGGAACTGATATTGTGTTTTAAGGAATATAATGAAGTAAACTTGTAAGTAGAGGGGGCAATTCTGACCCTAAAATTATTATATGGGTTAGTTTTAATCATTTAAAAATTACAATAGGTTGTTTTGAGTCAAATAAATTAGGAAAGGGCGTCAAAGTGGATCACTTTGTCGACGGGTCAAGTTGGGTTTTATGAAATTAAAAGTACGGGTCAATATGGGTCATTAGGGTTTGAAATAGAAAAGCACAGGTGAGAACATGAACGTCTGAAGTCTGAACTCTCTCTGAAGCGGGTATCTAAAAACTGAAGATTAATTCATCGTCTTCAATTGTTTGAATCGAATCACAGGTATCTGTAAACTGTTATGTTCAACATCATCACACGGATAGATTATTCTTACTCTTTACAGTTCGTCAGGGCTTGTAATTTCAGCTCCATAATCAATGCACAATTGCACATTCACCTTTTAGTTTGCTAAATCGGTTGCTTTTCTGTTTTGTTATGGATTCTTTGATGTTCAATTGCAGAAAAAAAAATGATTTTAAAGGTTACTTTGCTTCACATTTTATCTGCTATGGTGTATTCTGATGTATATGTATGCGTGGTTTTGTTTAATTTGCTTAACTTTAGGATTTAGGATATATTTTATTATTCATTTTGGATCCGTGAATTGTTATTGATTGCATCTAAATGTGTAAATTTTATCTCACTATTCTTTTCTATTTCTATTTGTAAAATTAGACCATCTTACTCTACATACTTTCCTTCCCTTTACTTGCTAATATTCATATAAATATATATAACGTTAGGTACGTGGTTGATCGTAGCCAATGACTTAGAAATCTAAACCTTAATTCTTTGTTGCAGTTGTTGATCAATCATGGCCGAACATGTATTGACCCGTGTTCACAGTCTTCGTGAGCGCCTCGATTCTATTCGCGCACCCATCGTAATGAAATCCTCATGGTTCTTTCAAGGTACCTACCCTCGATTCTCATCTAATTGATCATTTAGGTATTGATTGGTGAATGAAATTTCAGGATCGAAAGCCATGGCAAAGGAATATTGAAGCCTCATCAACTGATGTCAAGTTTGAAGCCATCTGCAAGGAGGACCACAGCAAACTCCATGATGGCGCCTTTTATGAAGTTCTCAAATGCACGCAGGAAGCAATCGTGCAGCCTCCATGGGTGGCGCTTGCCATTCATCTCAGGCCTGGTGTCTCAGAATATGTAAGAGTCAACTTCAACGCCCTCATCGTCGAGGAGTTGAGTGTTCCTGAGTATCTTCACTTCAAGGAAGAACTGGTTGATGGAGCGTAAGTACCCACCCGAGTTATTACATGAATCATGAATCTGTTGGTTTATGATCGTAAACAGTTTAGTTAAATGTTTTAGTGTTGATTAAATGAGACCATATTGTTGGTTTATGATATAAAACAGTTTTGACAATGAGGCATTATTGAGGTCAGATCTTTCCATGAAAATAAATAAGCCGCAAACACAGTTATTTTGCAAAACATTGACGGCTAGTGATGATACAAGCACTCATGGAGGATTCTCTGTACCTCGCCAAGCAACTGAAAAAATATCCCCCCTCTGGTGAGCTAATATCCTTATCGTGTATTTGTAAAATCGAGTTTGTTGCTAGGCGAGGCGAAGGTCTGCACATTCTGTGGCATAAGGCAGGAGTCATTATGTGGCTATTATTTTGTATATATGTTATGCATTTTGTTCATTTGTATTATGACACTTGATAAAATAAGAAGCAAAGATACAGAACTTGAATCAAAGTTATTTCTTGGTCAAATTAGTTTGTTCCGTGTCTTTTTAGCAGAATCTTTCAATCAATATTAGACTAAAGCAAACTTATAATTCTATTTAAGTAACATGAGAATAACACAACCCCATTAATATATGAATAATTAACGCATATTAGTCATCATCATAAAAAAAAAGACCCGACCTGAAACCCGTTCTGACCCGGACCCATTCTGACCCAGACCCGTCCCGACCCAGACCCGCTTCGACCCAAACCAAAACAACCCTATTTTATAATTGACTTGTTTTGACCCGGACCCGTTTTCACCCATGATCCGACCTGACCCGACCCGTTTGCCAGATCTAGACAAAACGGTCTTTAGCAGCGGCGGTTCCTCCCTCACCACAATCCACCGTTGTCAGTCGATACCTCTCTCTCCCACCGCCTTATATATGGGCTGAATGGGTGAAGGCACTGCCCTTGAACAAATCAAGATGACACACGACTCCTTTCATTCCGTTTCCTTATTAATAAATACAGATTACAGAAATGCGGGTAGAGGGATGTTGTTAGCTGAGTGCTCTAATATAAAAACCATAGTTATTTATGTACCAAAAAACTCTTAATGCCACAATTAGTATACAACATGACATATTTTGAATATACTTCTCACATGTCTTAGAATGATTTTCAATAATGAAACGTAATATATTCACAGGAGTTAAAATAATTTTTATCAAATGCTAAAGTGTAACAACTATCTACGAGGTACGAATGTACCATGCATCATGGTTCTTTTTTTTTTTTCAAATGGTAAATTTCATGCAAAGGTAACATATTTTGTTCATTAATGACTAAAGTTAAAGAGGGTTTTTATATATTTCTTTTTCTTAAGAGGATTTATTATATATTTTTCTAAACAAAAAATTCAATTACATATTATCCCTCCCTAACCCATATATATTACATATTTCTCTTTTTCATTAAAATTACTCTTAGGTAATTACTATTTTACCGTTAATGAACTTATTAAATACATATTTACATATTTCTCCCGTCTAATATCATCAATTACATATTTTCGTAGTGTTAATACTATTTCCCAGTTCTACTTGTTATTCTTCAAAAACAATACCATAATACTCATAATAAAAAACATAAACTTAAAAAATGCAATCATTACTTGTTCATAATCAATGGTTTCTGTGTAAAGGATGTAACTCTTACCCAATATACTAACTCTAGCAATTTAGTTGGAGGTTTATGGTGTACTAACTCTAGCAGTTTGCCCCTTACCCAAAATGGACTTCAAATGCAGAAGCAAATCACTATCATGTCATTACCATTCGCTCTATGCACTTGATCGGAAATCCAAAAAGTGCATATACACGAATTAAAGTAACATTTTATGGATACTCAACCTTGAAAAGTCAACCAAATTATAATCAAAACTTTTTTGAAAGGCCACCAACAAACAATTCATTAAAGAAAGGAACTAACAACTGTTGGCCCACACCAATACAAGATACACTGATAAAGTTCAAGACTGAAACAATCTAGATCAAAATTGCACCATTCTTCCTATGTAACCGCTTGTGCCATGGAGTTAACTGGAAACCTTGACCTATGCTTGATCTATAGGTAAAATTAGCCTTAATATCACCAGTCACCTTCAAATAGGAGCGCTTGAGTTTGTTGAAAAACACATTATTCCTCTGGTTCCAAACAAACTAGAGTGTCGTATACGCCAACGCGAACAAGGATCTCTTCTTTCATGAATGACCTGAGCAAACCACGAGGTCTTATTTTTGTTTAATCACATGTTAGTATAATAATCTCATTCTAATATACATATTATTATGTGGCACTATTATCTAAACTTGTAATTGTTTATCACATCTTTAAATTTTACATAGATAGTCGATTGGCGTGAAGAAGATGAATCAACATACCTGATGGTCCAAGGGAATTGCTCACGTCTCGTGTAGAAGATCGAGTTGGATAAACAATAATGAATACTAGGGGAAGAAGAAACTTCAAAGTCCAGGGGAAGAAGAAACGAATGCGTTGTTTGTTGTTTTGGGTTTTGTCGTCGTGATTATCAATTACCAGGGAGGAAACGATATCATTAGATTATGGGTTTTTACAAGGGTAAATGGGTAATTTCAAAAATAAGAAGAAATAAGTAACTGAGTTTTTATTGGGTAGCTATCTTAGGAAGGGGAACTATGCAAAAACCAAAGTTAAAACCATTTACAGAGACGAGTGAGAAGGAGGTCGACTTATTTATTTGCTGAAATCAAGAAATTGTTTGACCCGGATGCAACTCTTATCAGGGTGAGTGCTTTCTGAAGTTTCATCTATTCACTTTAAGTTTTGCTTCACACCATTTTAGTAGTTTGCTATATAAAATCCTGAACAATTTTTTTTCCATTTGGAACTAGGCGACATTTGATTCAGATGAAGCACGTTGGTATCATATGTTGGTGTGGCTACTGGCCCGAGAAGTGAACCTGTAGTTTCCCTTGGATTATATATGTGGAAATGGTGACTTGCTTTTTTATAGAACTTGTAATATTCTTGGATGATTTGTATTTGGATAATCTGTATAATTTCTAGTCGTTTAAAGAAACACATTGGAAGTTTAGTCTTAAATTTGTTATGGAGGACTGATTTCAATCTTTAAAAAGCATCTCTAGGACTAAAATGACATGGATTTTTTGATAATTTTTCAGTCCCTAAAATCATTTTAAGGATTGAACCAGTGTGGTATCATAAACTAATTCCCAGCCTCTAAACATTTTTTAAGAACTGAATAGATATGAAATTGCGAACTTAATGAAAAGTATTAGGGACCAAATAACATGGTTCAAATATACCACATTATTCTAGAATGTTCTAATAAAAGATTTGAACAACACAAAACCAAATCTCTAGAATGATGGGAAGATCCCGCACGATCTTCCGGTCATGGGCCCACCACCATGCAAACGGTAGCACCTAATAAAGGGGAAACCCCAAATGAACCAAATAGTATAAATAGACAAAGATGTTAAGGTTATATTCATTCACTTCCATTATATCCCTATCACACTTTATACTTCAAACCTACACTTATTCTCACGTCGGATGGTGGTTACATGAATACCCCCATTCGTGTAACGAATCCTAAATGTGTTCTCTTTTGCAGATTCGAGTTTGGATCTTAGCCACAAGGAGTATTCATTGAAGAGGTGTTCTATGGGATCACGTTTCTACATTGGCCCCATCCGTGAGACTTAGTATATACATACTTGGAACTAAATACCATGGCGAGTGGTGAGAACGCGAGTCTTGTTACAACAAGCAACGGCGTAACGCTGGGAACTCGGGCGAGAGGATTAGTGCCTGCCACAACTGTTGTTTCCTCCCAGCCGGCCGACACTAGATCATTAAATCTGGAGTTTGACATGGAATCACCACCGGGGTACGAAAGATTACCGCGGACAGCAAGGGTTACCACCACGGGAGGATATACAGCAGGCTTACCCTTGCATTCTACAGGGAGAACTCAACCGATGAATGCGGCAACTACGTTAACAACAACATCCACACCTTTCACCCCTAGGGGTCCAAGCCATGTCACTCCGCCCATTTTTACATCCACCGTTAGTACCATCATCTCGCCATATCGTACCAAGGCACGGTATAATCAGCCCACGAATATGTTTCATTTTCCTCCATTGTATTCGGTAGCCCTAACAGCTGCTTTGTCGACCCCGCCACATCAGCCAGTGGTTATGCTATCGTCAGTTAAGAACGCCCCCATCACGTCGGGTAACAAAGCATACATCCCTCCATAGTACTATCTTCCCCCATACGGGTATACGCCACCTGTTTAACACTAAGCGTACGGTTTCGCCGCCCCGGGAGGGGGAGGTTAGCCTTTAGCACCGTACTTTCTTTACATGCAATCACCATCTTGGTTAAGCCCACATGGGTCTTACCTAATAAGCGATAACATTACCATGGCGGGCCTTTGTAACACTCAAGTCAATGCTTTTAGGTCACGCCACAATTACAATCAGACGTCAATTGTCCAAACAGAGGTGCCGATCAAAAAGTAGGGTTGCAGTGCGGACACGCATCGAACGGAGGAACCCATTGACGTGGAGGAGAAAGATTTAACAAAACCATACAAACCAGCGGACGTCACCCTTAGGTCCAAGTTCAACAGACGGATCGCCATAACGCCTATCAAGGATAAGCCGAAAATTCCTCCGACTGTGGCAAGTATGAAGGCAACAGTGATCATGATAATCACATAAACCTATTCCGAACCGCGGGGGAAGTGGCTCTATGACCCATGCCTCTATGGTGCAAAATGTTCGTTCAAACCCTGGTGGGAGCCGCACGAGTTTGGTCAGATAGTCTCCCGATTGGGGGGATAGATAAATTTGATGAGTTGATAGAAAAGTTTGGTCAATAGTTTAGCCAATAGCGTTGGCATACGAAAGACTGAAACGAAGTCTTGCACATACGCTACCAAGAAAATGAAACAGTTGAAAACTTCCTATCAAGGTTCAACATGGAGAGCATTGCAATACTGGGGTCTTACGCAAGACTTGGCCTATGGAGCTTTCCAACAAGGAGTAAACGAAAATGAACTGCTTAGGAAATTGTATGACAAGAATGACGGTCCCAATACCATAGAGGAGATAATGAGATTTGCTAAAGTGAATGTACGACAGGAAAAGTCTATCATTGCCAGTCATGCCGCTAATAAGAAAAAGGAATCTCCTAAGAGGAATGAAGACACGGACAGGGGGGCAAGATAAGAAGTAAAGGTTCAAGGTTCCAACGAAGCGACCACACTGACTCCCAAGGGCAGTAGGACAGGACGAGAAACTCGTCGCAAGAAACAATTTTCATCTCCCGGACCAGAACAGACTTTCCAGCACTAAGTAAGACACCGGCGAAAATCTTGACCTCTTAGAACCTCAAGCTAACCCCCCCCCCCCCAAGGCCCCTTAAGGATTTGCCAGGAAAGGACCCGGCAAAGTACTATGAATACCATAAAGGGAGAGGGCATGACACCAACGATTGTTTTAACTTAATAAACAAATTGAGTACTATGTGAAGGCGGGCAAATCTATCATTTGGTGAAGCATATCAAACAGGTCCCCCGCCTATCAAAGAAGAAGAGGCAAAGGCAAGCGAAAGACAACGAGATATGAACATGGTCTACGTTGATGATGGGAGAGGATTGAAGCGCGGTGTTGAAGTACTAGAGTTGTGGATGTTCACTAACATAAATATAGGGCCCTGTACTGCGAAACTCAGTCTGACTACTAACTCTCATCATCACCACTGCTATAGGTGATTACAACATGAGAAGGATATTGGTGGACACAGAAAGCTCTGAAGATATTATCTACGAACATGCTACAATCGCATGCATAGGGAAGACAGAAAGATGCTAAATCCAGTGCACGCTCCCATCAAATGGTTCATAGGAGAAAACGTGGACCTAATTGGTCAAATCACATTCCCAGAGACCTTTAGAAGGGCGCCATGTGAACGAATAATCATAGTCCTCTTTTTAGTTGTTCGGGCAGACTCACACCATAATGTTATCATCGGACGCTACACCTTGGGTAAGTTAGTCGTGGTGGTATTGACAGCTCGAGGTTTTATGAAATTCCCAACTCTAGGAAGGGTGGCAATAGTACAAAAGGATAGGGCGGTGAAATAATGGAAGCTAAGAGGTATAGACAGGGTCTAACTTGTCTGGTAGGACCATAAAAGGTGGGTTCTAAGCGCCACGTACCCAGACCAAATGGTCACTATCAGTGATACTCTCTCACTAGAAACACAGAGTAGCCTTAAAGCATTGCTCTGAAACAACTTGGATATCTTTGCATTAGAACATGGGGGTATGAACGAGATTCCTCGGGACCAAGTGAGCATCGTTTGACCACGCTCCCGGGGGTCAGACCCATAGCCCAAAGAAAGAGGAGCATGGCACCCGATAGAAGAAAGGCTATATTAAAGGAAGTTCAAAAATTCACTAAAATGGGCAAACTATAAGAGACAAAATATCACAGCTGGATCGCTAACCCTGTCATGTTTAGAAAGTCAGACGACACATGGCGGATGTGCGTTGATTACAAAAATCTGAATAAAGCATGCCCAAAGGACGCCTACCCCTGCTTGAAATAGACTTCAAGGCTGACTCTTTAGTGCCTTTTCGTTATAAATGTGTTTTAGACGCATATAAGGGATACCACCAAATTTAAATGGAAGAAGAAGATGAAGTCAAGATCACCTTTCACACTGATGTTAGGGTTTTTAGTTACAAGAAAATGCCATTTGGATTATGAAAAGCAGGGGCAACAAATCAACGATTGATTGACAAAGCTTTAACTAACCAGATAGGGAGAAATCTGGAGATCTACGTAGGCGATCTCGTCATGAAAAGTGCAAAAGAAAAATAATGTTGCAGAATATCGAAGAAACGTTTCGGAGGCTTATGGAGTATAATATAAAGTTAAACCCCAAAAAGTGTTCTTTCAGGGTGGAAGAGTGTAAGTTCCTGGGGGTGGTGGTTATCAAAGATGGGTTCAAGGCCAATCAGGAAAAGGTCATGGCGATAACAAACATGCCATCACCTAGGACTCTTAAGGAAGCACAGACGTTAAAAAGAAGATTGGTCACCATCAACAGATTCTTGGCGAAGCACGCCGAAAGGTTATTACCTTTCATTAAAGCATTGAACGATCGTTTGAACAAAAATAATTTCAAATGGGCAGCCGAGGCGAAAGAAGCCCTCCAAGAAATGAAACGCTTCCTGGCAAACCTTCCAACGCTAACGACTCCTCATCCTAATGAAGTGTTCAAAATGTATTTATCTGCTACACATTACGTAGTCAGTGTAGTGCTAATGGTAGAGCACAGCTGCACCTAAACTCCAATCTATTACGTTAGCAGGGTATTATAAAAACCTAAAACCAGATATCCAACGCTGGAAAAACTGGTCCTGGCATAGGTCCACGCCTCCAGGCGTTTGAGAAGATACTTTCAGGGACACAAGGTACAATTTCTTACCAGTTACCCTTTGCAACAAATACTGAATCGACCGGAGATATCTAGAAGGCTAGTAAAATGGGCAATTGAGCTAGGAGCACTGGATATAGAATATCGAAAAAGAACAACCATCAAAGACCAACTTGTGGTAGATTTCCAGCCCGAAATTCCCGACAGGGAATACATTCAAAGCCCTGTTACCCCTGATGTCCCGGAATCCAGTGCTCCTAATCAAACATGGGAACTTTACACAGATGGGTCATCGAGTGGCAAAAGGGCAAGCGTAGGGCTGATGCTGATCAGTCTAGAAGGAGTCAAGCTTATGTATACTCTGAAGTTCGAATTCAAATGTTCCAATAATGAGTCAGAGTATGAGGCCTTACTAGCAGGGCTACGTGTGGCACAAGCCATGGGCGCTACACACATTGTTGCATACGATGATTCACTATTGGTCAATAACCAAATAAACGTAACCTATGAAGACCGGGACGAATCAATAACAATGTACTTAACCAAAGCAAAAAAGTCTTATCGCCACATTCGGCAATGTGAATCTCACGCACATCCACAGGGGAAAAAATAAAATGCATTGAGAAAGTTGGCAATGTCAGTTATGGAATGAGAAATTCGGGTCAAAACCTTACACACACCCTCCACGGCTCAAGGAGAAGTCTCTTCCCTGTCCACAATTAAGTATTGCTGGATGACACCCCTCATTAGGTACCAAAAACACGATGAGTTACCATCCTCGAAGGGAGAAGCTCGAACATACAGACAAAAGCGCTGCAATACAAGCTGCAGGGAGATTTGTTATACAAAAAATACCTCGCTCTGCTATTGCGATGCGTTTCACCTATGGAAGCCTCATACTTCATCAAATAAATCCATGAGCGCATTTGTGGCATTCACGCGGGTTCAAGGTCCGTTGCCGCAAAGATCACAAATGCAAGATATTACGGGACCGGGATTCATAAGGATGGATGATATGCTCTAAATTATATATATTTTTATACAGATATTCATACACTTTTGAGTAACTTTAGGGTGATTTGCATCAAATTCTACTCGTAATTGTTCATATATGAAGTTAAATGATTTTAAGAGATAACGAACGAAAATGGAGTAGTTTTACTAAACTTGAGATAGAAAAGTGAACTCGTTTATTTTTTATTATTTGCAATCTTTTAAATAGTTAATAATTATTAATATTTCTGAATGGGGGCTTATTATTAATTGGTTTATTTTAGATACATTCTATTATACTATAACACAGGTTAAAAAGAAAACGAGCTTAAACGACTAATCAAACGGCAAGCGAATACGATAGTATTTTATGTATGAAAGTGAATTAGAAAAGAGAAATAGAATATGAGCATTTGGTACATCAACGTTGACATCACATGGAAATCCAAATCCAATTAATATGGGTTTCAGTCTATTGCTAAATGGGCTCCACATTGAGTTATAGATTACGGACATAAATTAAGTGGGCTGATGGGTCGGTGATGAAAAGAAGAATAATTGAGAAGGGGTTTTAGGAGGTCACGAGGTGTGAACGCAATTTTTTATAAGGCTACAATTGGGGGCATATACTTTTTACCTACTGTAGGAAGAAGGGGGACATCATTCAACGGCAGAAGGCATTCGAAAACGGAGGTGATCAAAGAAAAAAAGAAAAGAAAGCTTTGGGTGACTCAATTACGGATGCAGAAATTTTTTTTACGGGTTCATTTCAAAAGATTTTTATTATTTTTTTCAAATCATACAAGGTTTTCACTAATTTTTTATTTTTTTCCCTAAGCAAGGGGTTCTTAAAAACCCCAAAACACCCATAGATCTGCCCCTATGACTTGGTTTAAAGTTTAATCTCTCGGTTAGAAATTCATTGTTTATTCGATTTTTATTAACTCGATACATCATACAATGTTTTCTAGTTTAGAATACTTTAATTTTATTTTTGTTTCGTTCTTGATTATGAGTAGCTAAACTTCTAAACTACTTAGGTAGAAATGATGTAGGTGTTGTGATGTTACTTTGCCTTGGTTTTTGATTGTTTTATGTATTTACATGAAGTTGCTTTGAAATTGATCTTGATATTGCATGTTAAAACTAATGTGTTGATTATTGATTGTTGAATTCAGTGGTTTAGGCATATAGAAATATCACATAGACTTAGAAATCAATTTGAATCACGAAATTTAGGTTTTCAGTTTAGATCTTGACATTAGAAATAATTCAATTCAATTAATAATTAAAATCAATTAACTGACACGTGCATCCTTACCTAGTGATCCGAGAGGAGAATTAGGTTTGATAGGTAGCTACTCGTTGTTGGGTAGATTGGGTGATCGATATCTCGGATTTGTATATTTCTTCACATCTTCTGTTTCCTAGGATTTCAATGTTTGAGGTTTCTTCTGCTTCACAAATTGAGGATTATGGCACCTTAGTTGTCATATATTTGATATTTGTGGGACTTAGTATACATAGCTCGAGCCGGTCCATCTTAGCACTTCACATTTTTCCCGCTTTCTCGCACGGTTTATCATCTCTAGCGGGAGGTTCATCGGGTAGATTAGTGTATTCGATCACTGTCCGTAGTCAGAGTAGTATTGCATGAGTGTAGCGATTCGACGCCTAGGTAGTTCCTTCTCATCATTTTGATCCTAGATCTCGTTTTTCGAGTGCGCTGACTTGTTGCATTCCGTTTGCTCTCTTAAGTTGTCTACGTGAAATTCCAGTTTACTACTTTATACATTAATTAGGTTTTTAGATATTCACAAAATTCCATAATAAAATTAGCTAGGTTTTTTATAAAAATTAAGTATCGAAGTTTCAACCATAGTGTCCACGGATTGATATCAAGTCTTGCCATCTACACTACACTGTGACCGGTACACTTGCCGATTGTGTGTGGTTTAGTAGTGATTCCATTTTAAAACTTGTTTCAAAATTAATATATACCTTTTTCAAACATCAAGTTTTTGGCGCCGTTACCGGGGACACTAGCAATTTCGAGAACGACCCGAGTCGTCAATCTAGTCTTTACTTGCTTTCTTAAAAATTTTCTTTTGCCTTTAGGTGCCATTGCTTGCAATTTGTGCCTTTAGGTTTAGGTTGCTTTTCAATTTTTTGTCTAGTAATTTTTATGGTACAAACTCGTTCACAGGGATCGCATACATTCGTTGCTTTTTCCAAGCCTAAGCAAGATTTCCACGAGCGTCATCGCGCCACCCGAGCTAGTAAGGTACACTTTCCTCTTCCTACTTTCCTTATGGACGATCAAGGTGATCCCCCAGCTAGGAGAGTTGTCATTGACTACGCCTGGCCGAAGGCGGCCGATGCTTGATCCAGCATTGCCCGACCCGCTAACGGTGTCAATAGCTGGTAGATTCTGCCACATATAATCACGATGGTTACGAACACCATCTAGTTGCACGGGTTACCTTATGAGAACCCGAATGTTCATATGTCATGTTTCTCAGGAATCTACGATGGGTTTAAGGTGCAAGGCGTTAACAAGGACACTTGCAAGCTACGCCTATTCCCATTCTCACTTGTTGACCGAGCCCATGCTTGGTAGGAATCCCTTCATGCGGGGGGGGGGGGGGGGTCCATCACCACTTTGGCTGGGATGCAAGAGAAGTTCTTAGGTAAGTATTTTCCCCCTTCCAAAACTACTCGTCTAAGGAGCATGATTAAGGAGTTCCGCCAGATAGAGGGAGAGTCTTTTTACAAGTCGTGGGAGCGATTCAAAGAGTTGTTGAACAAGTTTCCTCAGCATGGGTTCGAGGATTGGGCAAGTTTTATCATGGAGTGACATCCACCACGAGGAATATGCTGAACACCACTGCTGGTGGAAATCTGATGACCACCAAGACACCGGAGGAGTGCAGGGAGATGTTCGAGGACATAGCGATGAGCAGCTATGAGTATCCTTATTCTAAAGTCCCGGCTATTTTAGAGAGAGGCATACACAAAGTCGATTCTAACACCGCTTTACAGGCGCAGTTTGAGTTCTTGACAAAGCAAATGAAGGATATATAGACGCAGACAAAGAAGGAGCAGTTATGTGAGATCTACACGGGAGGTCACGACACGGCTGCTTGTCCCATTGCTCCTGAGGATTTTCAGGAGAAGGTAGAGTACGTGGGTAACCCCAACCGAAATCAGACCTTCGGTAATAGTTACAATCCGAGTTAGAGGAACCACCCAAATCAGGAGACCCTAGTCATGCAGACTCAAGATCAAGAGATCCAATCGAGGTTCATGGAGCACGAGGCGTTCATGAGAGTCAGGGCACTTCTTTGAAAAATCTTGAGAGAACTGTTGGGGCGATGTCGAATCAGCTGAATCAGAGTCCTCAGGGCGACCTTCCTAGTAACACCACTTTGAATCTGAGCGCCACTTTGTAGGCTGTTACTACGAGGAGTGGATGAGGAGCTGTGGAGGTCGAGCCGGTAGTTGATGAGGAACTGGCTGATAAAGAGATTGAGATGGAGACCCCTATTAGCAAGATGCATGAGAGGCTGCACCCAGCAAGTCCAGCACAGTCCAGCGGGTCTTCAGGAGTGAAAAAGGCGTCATGGAAGGAGCCAATGAGGGTGTAAAAGCCGACACCCCCTAACCCTAGTAGGTTTGTGATGGATAAGGACAGAAAGCAGTATGGTAGATATATGGAGATGTTGAAGAAGCTGCATGTGAATATTGCGTTTGTCGAGGCTTAATGCCGAAATATGCAAAATTCCTAAAGGACCTTCTCACGAATAAGAAGTTGGAGGATCTCTCGCTGTGACGTTGAGCGAGGAGTGTTATGATTTCTTGAAGAATATGCTACTGCAGAAGATGACTTATTCTGGTAGCTTCACCAACCCATGCCTGATTGGGAATCTTACCATCAGCAATGCGCTGGCTGACCTAGGTGCTAGCATAAATCTTATGCCATACTCTATCTTTGCTAAGCTAAACCTAGGAGAGCCGTCCCCTATGTGCATGAGTATTCACCTCACCGATTGTTTGGTGAAGTTCCCAAGGGGGCACTATTGAGAACATCTTTGTGAAATTTAACAAGTTCGTTTTCCCAGTTGACTTTGTCATTCTCGACATGGAGGACTCGAAGGTTCCATTGATTTTAGGTCGTCCATTCCTTGCCACCAAACGTGTAGTCGTTGATGTGTATGATGGCTAGTCGACTCTTCATGCCGATGAGGATGAGGTGACATTCGATATCCCGCGTTCTATGGGGCATACCCGACAACATGATGACACTCTTTACTTTGTCGAAACTCTCATGTCAAATGTGGGTAGTCTCCTTAGCGAGATATGCGGGAGAAATGCATCTGATACACAGTTGTTGAGTATGGATGATCAGGGGAGTGGGATCATTGAGTTTGATATCGAGCAGGACATGAAGCTACATGCTAGCGAGCCTCCCCCTAAGTTTGAGGTTCTCGAGGTGATCGAGAAAGAGATTCCGAAGGAGAAGCCATCGGTTGAGGTACCCCCGCCCCTGAAGCTTAAGGAGTTTTCGTCTCATCTAGAGTACGCATTTCCTTGGAGAGGTATCCAAGTTGCCCATCATCATCTCTAAAAAATTGAAGAAGGAAGAGAAGAAAAAGCTATTGAGTGTTCTTAAGATACACAGGAAGGCTATTGCGTGGAAGCTCATGGACATTAAGGGTAATAACCCTTCATTTTTCCACGCATAAAATTCTGATGGAAGAAGAGTTCAAGCCGGTGGTTTAACCTCAGATAAGGCTAAACCCGAATATGCTGGAGGTAGAAGGAGGTGATTAAGATGCTGGATGCAGGACTGATTTACCCGATCTCGGACTCTGCATGGGTGAGTCCCGTCCAGGTGGTCCCTAATGGGGGGGGTATAACTATCGTTGTCAATGAGAAGAATGAGTTGATTCTTACCCAGACCGTCACCGGCTAGAGAGATTGTATAGACTATTGACGACTTAATGATGCCACTCAAAAGGATCATTTTCCTTTGTCATTCATTGACCAGATGCTGGAGTGTTTGTCGAGTCAACAATTTTATTGCTTTCTTGATGGCTTTTCTAGTTATTTCAAGATCCATATCTCACCGGAGGACCAGGAGAAAACCACCTTTACATGCCCCTACAACATGTTTGCGTATCGACGCATGCCGTTTGGGTTGTGTAATGCTCCAGCCACTTTCTAGTGTTGTATGGTGGCTATTTTTCACGAGATGATCGAGGAATCCATGGAGGTCTTTATGGATTATTTTTCTGCGTTCGGGAGTTCTTTTGATCTATGTATGCGTAATCTAGATCGTGTGCTTACTCGATGCGAGGAGACGAACCTGATGCTTAACTGGGAGAATTGTCATTTTATGGTTCGTGAGGAAATTGTGCTCGGAACAAGATTTCACAGGCGGGGCTTGAGGTTGACAAAGCCAAAATTGATACCATTTCCGATGAGTAAAAGAAGATTAGGGTAGCGTAAAGAGAAACATTTCCATCCTATTTACTACGCGAGTAAAACCCTAAACGACGCCGTAGATAAATAAAACACAACGAAGAAGGAGCTACTAGCAGTTGAGTTCGTGTGTGATAAATTCCGATTGATATACTTTAAATTATACATGTTTAAGTCCCCATTTTACTCCCGTTTTACGCGTTTTTTTTACTAAAACTTCATTGATTAGGTATTTAAACAGGTACATTTGTATTTCAGGTCTTAAACGGCGTGCCAAAGACAAAGTTGGAGAAAAAAGAGGAATTTCTGTTCTGTAGATGCCCAAATACCACACGGCCGTGCACATGGCCCGCACGACCGTGCACTTCATAATTGCATCTGTACATGAACGACCATGCGACTAGGTAACTCACCAGATACGCACAACCATGCATCTCAACCGCTCCCCGTGCACACCAAATAAACATGTGCACACCTGTGCACTTAAGAGGTCGCACGACCGTGCACATCATCCGAACAACAGTGCCGCGGGCAGGCACAATAAAACTCAGCGGGTATAAAAAGGACTTCTCTGCAAAAACTTTTCAAAACTGAAACCCATAGTCTCACAACCGTTCCTGTTCCTCTTTCTCCCAACTACTCACCAATTATTGAAGCTTTTTCCCATTTTATGGGCGATTTCTAGGGTCCGAAAGCAGCCTTTTGGCTCAATTTCAAGCCTCAAAGTTGTAAGAAGCCTATCTATCATCCAATCCATCAAATCCTTGCTTGTTTATGGTTTGAATCTTTGTTCTTTTCTTAACTTTTGAGCATATCTCAAGTATTGAGTTGATGTTATATGTATTATTGTAGCCTTTGGTCAAAAACACTAGTTTACTTGTTGTATGAACAACCCTTAGTATCTTAATCTTGTTTGAATGAAACTATGGTACTTTTTCATGTTTGAATCTTGATGATCATATGGTAAACATGTTTCATTGATGTTGGATTCTGGATTTTTGTCGGCTATCTTGGATGATTAATGAATGTTTAGTTGAGATATGTTGAAAAACCCTTGATTGAGCACTTGTTAGTAGGCTACTAACTTGTTAATATGTTTACACCATGAAACTAGAAATGGGTATTGGTTTAATAAAAGATAAATCTGATTTTAATCAAGAATACTTTCTTACACATAAGGACTTTAACGGGTTAGATGGTATTGTTGCGAGTTCTTGACATGGTTCATAATCTTTGTTAGTAATTTTGGTTGAAATTGCTATCTTAGTAGATTTATGTTCAAGTTTTGCAAGATGGAATAGTTTGTGATATGATCTACTTTATACTTGTATCGGTGGTTGTATTGTGATTCGATATTGCTTTCCTTGATAAGTGAGGTTAGAAAACTCTTAACGGATGACTAACTTATTTTTAGAAGATTTGCATGAAAATATATCAATAGCTCACTAACGAATGATTTCAGGTGGTTAAAGTGTGTTTATCACGTTAACTTTCTGAAAGATTATCATGTTAGGATTCCCGAAAGGGATATTAATTGTCTATATAATTAGAAGATTGATCAAGCGCCTTCGTGACATGTCCGACTTAGTTAACATGCTTAGGTTGGTTATAAAATAAGATTTTATATATATATATTTATCGTATTTGGAGTCTTTTATGTTTATTTTTAGATAATTTTAGTTAACAAACTCATTCACCTATCTTTTACTGGTAAACCAATGCCAACGGTTTAGTACTTGTGCGTCCGCCCGCGTCTACGGATCGACATCTGGTTCTTACCTATACTTTACTACATATATTATAGGGTACACTTTTCCTTTTTGTGTGTGTTTTCATTTTAAGGTATAAATCATTTTTATAAATATTAAAACTGAGTTCGTGTGTAAAATTCATTGTAAAAATATGTATATATGCGCATACGCCAAGTTTTTGGCGCTGTTGCTGGGGACGCGGCGAGCTTTTGGAACGATTCGAGTCATTCTTTTACCAATGTACATGCTTGTGAATATTTATTCATACTTGTTTATTTGTTAATATATTTTCAGAACTGATTATTTATTAATTTTTTTGTTTGAATTCGAACTAATTGATTAGTTATCTATTAATATTAGTTCTTCCACGCCATTAAAAACGATTTTTTAGAAATTTATATATTTTATATTTATTTATATGTTTCGGGACGTGCTTATCCTTCTCTTGCAGGTTAATGTCCTTAACCCCCGCACCCGTTGCTGCTGTGTCGTTTGACGAACCGAAGCGTGACCTAAGGAGGAGTAGAAGACTTTGAGAAAGGTCCCGCGTTGTTGCACAACAAATCTCAGCTGCAATAGACGAGCGAGGGATACCTTCTAAGAGTGGGAGCTTAGAGGTCGAGGAGGGGCACATCACGGTGGATGACGACCAACCATTGAATGAAATCGACCATCCAGGAGGTGAAGGCTTGCAGCCTAGCACCCCGACCTACAGTGGTGACACCGAATTTCGAGAACAAATCCAACATCATCAACATGCTACAAAACTCGGTGTAGTTTTATGGAAAGGATCATGAGGATCCTGGTCGGCACATTGCTTCATTTTTGAGGTGTGCTCAACTTTCAAGATACGAGACGTTTCTGATGATGCGATCTGATTGCGATTCTTTCCATTTTCATTGAGGGAAAAAGCTAGATCTTGGCATTTGTCACTTTTCACAGGATCCATCACTACCATGAATGAGATGGCAGAGCTATTCATGCAGAAGTACTTTCCTCCCGAGAAGACAACCAAGTTGAAGAACCGTATCATGACATTTCGGCAGTTGATGGAGAACCCTTACACGCGGTGTGGGAAAGGTTCAGAGATCTCGTAATTGATGTTCCACACCATGGGTTATCCAAAAGGCAGCTAGTACTGACTTTCTACCAGGGACTCAACTACGACTCGCATGAGCGTTTGGATATGTACGGAGGGGGTGATCTTGGAACGAAGACACCAAATGAGGCTTATGAGATTATTGAGAAAGCTGCTTTGAAGTCGAGTTCTCGTCAAGGTGGGGAGAGAGATAGGAAATCATCTTGTTCCGGAGGAGTGCATGTTGTTGATACATATACGGCTCTTATTGCACAGATTGGAGCCTTGGCGGCGAAGTTTGATCAGTCTCAAAATGTTTCGTAGGTTCAATCTTCGTGTGATCAGTTTGGGATTTCACACGAGCTAGGTGCGTGTGAGCAGGGTGTTATGTTTACAGACCACGAGGAGGTGGACTACTTGGGCAATCAAACTAGGCCCAAAATAACCCCTACAACAACATGTACAATCCAGGATGGAGGAATCACCCAAACTTCAGGTGGAATGCTGGTTCTGGTAACCAAAACCCACTCAGATACGCTCAACGTGCCCCAGCATGGCAGCAATCTCAAGGTCAATCTTTTCAATCTCAGGGTCCGTCTTTCTAGTCTCATGGCCAATCCTACCAGCCACACTCAAATATGTACCATAATCAGGGTGCCAGAAGTAGTTCCCAACAGCACACCCCTCAAAATAATTCTAAGCTAGAGGAGATGATGGCACAACTTTTGAGCAACTCTAACAGTGCTAACAAGTTAGCTGAGAAACGCTATCGGCAATAGGAGGAGCGCTTCATGGCCCAAGAAAGAGAGATGCATAGTCAGAAAGCTTCCATCCAGGCCATTAAAAATTAGGTTGGCCACTTGGCTAAGATGTTGTTTGAAAGGCCTCAGGGTGGTCTTCCAAGTAATACAGAGCCAAATCCGACAAGGCATGTTAATGCCGTGATGACGAGTGGTAAAACTACGGGACCTGACACATTGGCCTCACCATCGATCATTGAGACGGTCCATACTGATGCTTCAGACAAGGTGACCGCTAGGCGAGTCCCAGCAAGTACAACATAACTCCAGAAGCCAGTTACAGATTATACTCCTCCAGTTCCGTACCCAGGCAGGATGAGGAAGCAAAAGAACGAGGAACAATATGGTAAATTTATTGAGATGTTTAAGCAATTGCATATAAAAATACCATTTATTGAGGCGTTGGATCAGATGCCTAAGTACACGAAGTTCCTGAAGGACATCCTCACAAACAAGCAAAAGCTTGAGGACATGTCCTGTGTGTTGATGAATGAGAAATGCTCAGCTATTCTTCAGAACCGCTTACCTGAGAAGATGGGAGATCCGGGAAGTTTTACCCTTCCTTGCCTATTGGCAACATGTCTGGCAGTCACGCATTGGCTGATTTGGGAGCGAGCATAAACCTTATGCCATATAAGGTTTTTGCTAAACTAGATCTGGGTGAGCCGTCACCTACGAGGATGAGCATTCGACTTGTTGACTGTTCAATCAAGTATCCACGCGGGTTCATCGAAAATATGCTTGTAAAGATTGATAAATTCATATATCCTGTAGATTTTGTTATTCTGGATATGGATGAAGACTTGAAAGTGCCTTTGATACTCGGACACTCGTTCCTCAACACCGCGAGGATGATTGTTGATGTGGTCGCTAGCAAGATCACGCTCCGGGTAAATGACGAGCATGTGACCTTTGACATTAAAAGGTCAATGCAGCATCCGTAGAGTCAGGATGCACGCTCTACTATGTCAACATTGTCGATACTTTTGTAGGCTCTCATTTCCAAGCACGAAGTTGAGCAGCTGGTTTATCAAATTGATGATGATGGTTCCCAAAGTCCGGATCGATTTGAGGAGATTAATCATGAGGTTGAAGAGAAGTCGAAGGCTTTAGTTGAGGATCCGCCATCATTGGAGTTGAAAGAGCTCCCACCACATCTTGAGTATGCATTATTAGACGAAGAGTGTCGGCTGCCAGTTATATTTCATCATCTTTGGCGAAGAGGAAAAGATAAAACTTTTTGAGGTTCTGAAACTTTATAAGAAAGCCATGGCATGGAAGATTATGGATATCAAAGGCATCAATCCTTCCTTTTGTACTCATAAAATTCTGATAGAGGATGATTAAAAGCCGTGTGCGCAGCCTCAGAGGCGGTTGGACCTGAATATTCAAGACGTCGTGAAGAAGGAGGTGATTAAGTTGCTAGATGCTGGGTTGATCTATCATATCTCTGATTCGGTTTGGGTTGGGTGAGCCCCATGTAGGGGGTGCTCAAGAAAGGAGGCATAACTGTAGTCTCAAATGACAGGATTGAGCTTATTCCGACCCGTACCGTCACTGGATGACGATTTTGCATTGACTACTGCAAACTCAACGATGCCACTCGTAAAGACCACTTCCCGCTTCCATTCATCGATCAAATGTTGGAATGTCTGTCGGGGAAGTCATTTTATAGTCTTCTGGATGGGTTCTCGGGCTACTTTCAAATTCCCATTGCTCCTAAGGATCAGGAGAAGACTACTTTTACCTGCCCCTATGGCACATTCGCCTACCAGCGTATGCCTTTTGGTTGTGTAATGCACTGGCTACCTTTCAGCGCTGCATGGTAGCCATTTTTCATGACATGATTGAGGACTCCATGGAGGTGTTCATGGATGATTTTTCTGTTTTCGGGAGTTCCTTTGATCATTGTCTTAGAAATTTGAAAAGTATGTTAATGAGGTGTAAGGAGACTAATATTGTGCTCAACTCGGAGAAATGCCACTTCATGGTGAAGGAAGGGGTAGTTCTCGGGCATAAAATCTCGCAAGCCGGGTTGGAAGTTGATCCAGCCAAAGTGGACGTCATATCTAAACTTCCACCCCCGACCTCAGTTAGAACAATACGGAGTTTCCTCAGTCATGCCGGGTTCTACAGGCGATTCATTATAGATTTTTCTAAAATCGCTAGACCCATGACCCGTTTGTTGGAGAAGGATGCCCCGTTTGTGTTTTCGGAAGAGTGTTTGGAGGCATTCAGCCGTTTGAAGCAAAGGCTTATTGAAGCCCCTATTTTGGAAGCTTAAGATTGGGCGTTGGCATATGAGATTATGTGCGACGCGAGCGATTTCGCGATAGGGGCAGTCTTTGGACAACGGAAGGACACGCACTTCCACCCTATCTACTATGCCAGCAAGACCTTGCACGATGCTCAAGAGAATTACACCACCACAGAGAAGGAGCTTTTGGCTGTAGTTTTTACATTCGACAAGTTCAGATCATATCCTGTGTTGTCCAAGACGATTGTATATACAGATCATGCGGCTATTAGATACTTCTTTAGCAAGCAAGATGCGAAACCACGTCTAATTAGGTGGATCTTGTTGCTACACGAGTTTGATATCGAGATTCAAAACAAGAAGGGTGTGTTGAATGTAGCGGCCGATCATCTCTAGAGACTTGAGCATGGAGATTCCGAGGGTGCACGAGAGGAGCCAATAAATGACAGTTTCCCCCACGAGTTCCTCATGAGTGTGGAAGTGAGTAATGAGTCGCCTTGGTTTGCTGACTTTGCGAACTACCTTGCTACTACGGAATACTTATCAAATGATTGACACATCAGGAAAAGAGGAAGTTCTTCGCAGATCTTAAACATTACGTTCTTGTTTCGAGTTAGAACGGATCAGGTGATTCGTAGGTGTGTGTCCGGAGAGGAGGCAGCTGACATTTTGCGCCAAACTCACGAGAGGCCCACCAGAGGTCATCATGGAGGAAACTACACTGCGAAAAAGGTGTTAGACTCTAGTTTTTATTGGCCCACAATCTTTCATGATGCAAAGAGATAGGTGAGAGTGTGCGATGCTTGCAAGAGGGCAACAAATATATATGTGCGCAATGAGATGCCTCAGAATTCAATTCAGGTTTGTGAAGTGTTTGATATATGGGGTATCGACTTCATGGGCCCGTTTCCATCATCACGCGGCAATAAATACATCCTGATGGGGTTGACTATGTGTCGAAGTGGGTCGAGGTGCAAGCCTTATCCACCAATGATACCAGGGTGGTCATGAGGTTTCTTAAGAGTTTGTTTGCCCAGTTTGGTGCTCCGAAGGCACTTATTAGTGATTGAGAGATGCATTTATGCAATGCGCAGTTTGAGGGAGCCTTGTCCCGCTATGGCGTTCATCATAGGTTATCTACACCATACCATCCTCAGACAAGTGGGCAGGTGGAGGTCACGAACTCGGGGTTGAAAAGAATCCTTGAGCGGTCGGTAAGTCAAAACCACAAGTATTGGTCGGAAAATTTAGATGACGTGTTATGGGCTTTTCGGCCTACATACAAGGCACCTATAGGGACCACTCTGTTTAGGTTAGTTTATGGAAAGGCATGTCATCTACCAGTGGAGCTAGAACACAAGGCATTATGGGCTTTGAAGACGGCGAATTTGGACTTAAAGAGCGGCGGTGAGACCCGCTTTTTACAGATTCATGAGCTTGAAGAGTTTGTACAAGGAACACGTTAAGAAGTTGCATGACAAACGTTTGAAAGACCACAATGAATTCTGAGCGGGAGATCTTGTCTTTTTGTACAACTCGTGGCTACGCTTGTTTCTGGGAAAGTTACAATCCCGATGGACGGGACCGTACACGGTTAAAGAGGTATATTCGTACAGAACCCTTGTTATCGAAAATTTGGATGGAGTGACTTTCAAAGTCAACGGTCATAGGTTAAAACTCTACATCAATGGACCGGTTGACTCGGCGTGGAGGTGATCGAGCTCCACGCCCCGCACGCGTAACAAGTGTGGGGAAGGGAGTCTAGCTATCGACTCGTTGAAAAACATTAGCGAGCGTGTTTAGCAAACTAGGGGTAAGCTTGCAAATATTTAATTTTACATATTTATTTCGTGTTTTGCTAACTTTTTCAGTATTATGTAGGTTTGCGAAGTTCTGAAGTTAAAATATTGCACAAACAGGTAAAACCTTACAAATATGGTGAATTCTATTGAAAAAATAGAGTTGGTAGCATTCTACAAGTTCTGTTCTGTAGATGCCCAAATACCACACGGCCGTGCACATGGCCCGCACGACTGTGCACTTCATAATTGCATCTGTACATGAACGACCATGCGACTAGGTAACTCATCAGATACGCACAACCATGCATCTCAACCGCTCCTCGTGCACACCAAATAAACATGTGGACACCTGTGCACTTAAGAGGTCGCACGACCGTGCACATCATCCGAACAACAGTGCCGCGGGTAGGCACAATAAAACTTAGCGGGTATAAAAAGGACTTCTCTGCAAAAACTTTTCAAAACTGAAACCCATAGTCTCACAACCGTTCCTGTTCCTCTTTCTCCCAACTACTCACCAATTATTGAAGCTTTTTCCCATTTTATGGGCGATTTCTAGGGTCCGAAAGCAGCCTTTTGGGTCAATTTCAAGCCTCAAAGTTGTAAGAAGCCTATCTATCATCCAATCCATCAAATCCTTGCTTGTTTATGGTTTGAATCTTTGTTCTTTTCTTAACTTTTGAGCACATCTCAAGTATTGAGTTGATGTTATATGTATTATTGTAGCCTTTGGTCAAAAACACTAGTTTACTTGTTGTATGAACAACCCTTAGTATCTTAATCTTGTTTGAATGAAACTATGGTACTTTTTCATGTTTGAATCTTGATGATCATATGGTAAACATGTTTCATTGATGTTGGATTCTGGATTTTTGTCGGCCATCTTGGATGATTAATGAATGTTTAGTTGAGATATGTTGAAAAACCCTTGATTAAGCACTTGTTAGTAGGCTACTAACTTGTTAATATGTTTACACCATGAAACTAGAAATGGGTATTGGTTTAATAAAAGATAAATCTGATTTTAATCAAGAATACTTTCTTACACGTAAGGACTTTAACGGGTTAGATGGTATTGTTGCGAGTTCTTGACATGGTTCATAATCTTTGTTAGTAATTTTTGTTGAAATTGCTATCTTAGTAGATTTATGTTCAAGTTTTGCAAGATGGAATAGTTTGTGATATGATCTACTTTATACTTGTATCGGTGGTTGTATTGTGATTCGGTATTGCTTTCCTTGATAAGTGAGGTTAGAAAACTCTTAACGGATGACTAACTTATTTTTAGAAGATTTGCATGAAAATATATCAATAGCTCACTAACGAATGATTTCAGGTGGTTAAAGTGTGTTTATCATGTTAACTTTTTGAAAGATTATCATGTTAGGATTCCCGAAAGGGATACTAATTGTCTATATAATTAGAAGATTGATCAAGCGCCTTCGTGACATGTCCGACTTAGTTAACATGCTTAGGTTGGTTATAAAATAAGATTATATATATATATATATTATATATATATTTATCGTATTTGGAGTCTTTTATGTTTTAAATATATTTTTAGATAATTTAGTTAACAAACTCATCACCTATCTTTTACCGGTAAACCAATGACAACGGTTTAGTACTTGTGCGTCCGCCCGCGTCTACGTATCGACATCTGGTTCTTACCTATACTTTACTGCATATATGATAGGGTACACTTGTCCTTTTTGTGTGTGTTTTCATTTTAAGGTATAAATCATTTTTATAAATATTAAAACCGAGTTCGTGTGTAAAATTCATTGTAAAAATATGTATATATGCGCACACGCCAATTTTTTGGCGCTATTGCTGGGGACGCGGCGAGCTTTTGGAACGATTCGAGTCATTCTTGTACCAATGTACCAAGTATGAATATATTTTCAGAACTGATTATTTATTAATTTTTTTGTTCGAATTCGAACTAATTGATTAGTTATTTATTAATATTAGTTCTTCCACGCCATTAAGGTATAAATCATTTTTATATATATTAAAATCGAGTTCGTTTGTAAAATTCATTTAAAAATAGTATATTTACGCACACACCACCGATCTTATCTTGCGCTTTCAAAAACTATCATTTTCACTAACCACGCAGCTCTTCAGTACTTGTTTGCGAAGAAGGATGCGAAACTGGGGCTGATTCGACGGATATTGTTTCTTCAGGAGTTTGATCTAGAGATTAGGGATAAGAAGGGTGCTGAAAATGTAGCAGCGGACGATCTGTCCAGAATAGAGAACCCCGAGATGGAGAAGACTCGGGAGGATAGGATTGGGGATGACTTTACCCATGAGGTGTTGATGTTCATGAAAGCCCACGAGGAAGGCTTTCCCTGGTTCGATGATTTGGCTAATCACTTGTCCACAGGTGACCTTGTGGAGGGCATGACATAGCAGCAAAAGAAGAAATTATTTGCGGATGTCAAGCACTACATTTTGGAGGATCCTTGTTTCGGATCGGTGCGGACCAGGTTGTGAGGAGATGTGTGTTCGGTTTGGAGTGCCGCAGTAGCTTACAGCATTGTCACGAGGGCCGACTGGTAGTCACTACGAAGCTATTTACACCACTAAGTGGGTGTTTGATGCGGGCTTCTACTGGCTGACCATTTTCAAGGACGCACTCGAGTTCGTGCGTAGTTGTGACGTCTGTTAGCGGACATGTAATATCTCATCTAGGAATGAGATGCCCAGAACCCCATTTAGGTGGTTGAAGTTTTTGATATCTGGGGAATTGATTTCATGGGTCCGTTCCCCATGTCTCATGGGAACCGGTACATCCTAGTCACGGTCGACTATGTCTCTAAGTGGGTGGAGGCTCAGGCCTTGCCTACGAATGATGCGAGGGTTGTAGTGAGATTTCTTAGAAAGTTTTCTGCTAGGTTCGGAACACCTAAAGCTTTTATATCTAATAGAGGCACCCACTTTTGCATTTCACAAATGGAGAAAATCTTGAAATGCTATGGGTGATTAAATATATTAGTGTCAGACAAAACTGATAGCAATAGTTAAGGGGGAGTCCGTAAGTACAGTTCCTGCCGGGTAACTGTGCTTTATCAGTTCTGGTCAACAAAGTGAAACGTCCAAGTCAAAGAAGGCAAAGGTCCAATTGAGTTGTCCAAATTTGTTGTCACACCCCAATCGATGGTGGAAACATCAGAGTGAGAAGAAAACGAGATTGCAAGAGACTTCATAACGACTAATTGTGACAAGTATTTAAAAAATAATTTTTCATTCCATTGCTGACGGTTCAAGTACATGGTTTGGATACAAAAGTACAACACGTAACGTAATGTCTAAACTACTAAACATGAATTAAAGTTTCATGCATTTCTAGTCCTTCCTACTAGATTCTTTTTAACGTGTAACACCTCATAAATTCAGGTCCGATAATATACCGACATGTGTATATACACATGGATGAAGCCTCGAATGAATTAGCCGCTCATCTCGCACAAACGTGTCCAATTATTTTTCATATGCCGGACCATAAGCTACGGTTCCAAACCGTAAGCTACGGTTCGGTCAAGGAGCGTAAGTTACGGTCCAGACTTGCTGGATTATTTTTATATCAATCATAAGGTTCGGTCTGGCGACCGTAGCCTATGAGTCCTTAAACTCTCTTTCTTTTATTATTTCAACTTTCAACAAATGACACGGAGGCCCCTGGACTTCATTATTTTCATATTTCTTGCATAATCAAGCCATCTCTCGACCCAAACGACTCCCGGTTGATGTGATATCTTTTGATTTACTATCCTTGAGTATTCCACATCATCACCGAACCTTAAACTTTACTAAGTTAAGTGATTTAACATGTAAAACCATAAGAACTCGTATTTATCACATTCTAAGCATGTAACCACTTAAAACTCACTAAAAGCACATATTATAACACACATTAATGTTCGGGTATTCACACTCTTCATCAGTATGCCACATGTTGAACGAGAAAATTAGTTGTGTCATTGTGTCATTGGATATAGTCAAGGGACAATTCATAAAACTATATTCTTTGAGGGACTAAAAGTGTCAACATGCCAAATTATGCGAAATGGCTACATATCTTGCAATATGCCACCCTCTTGCAGTTCTTGACACCTGTCTAACCACTTGTACTGATCCTACAACACCTCTAACACCTGGAATCATCCTCATTCATTCCCTTGCACTATAAATAACCCATAAATTTCACTCCATTCCTTGCTCATTCCTCTTCTCCTCTCTATTACACTCTTGGAAGTTCCTGGTCATCTAGGAGCATCTCTTTGAGTTCTAAACTTACTCTTGGATCACTTGTAAGTGTTCCATCTATGCTCTTTTCTTTTATAGGCTTTTATAACCAAAAGTCAAGCATTTTTTATAAACGCTTTGACTTTTGGTTAAAACCATAATGGTCTAGCCATTGTTCAAAATGAACATGGCTAAGTTATCATAATTAGGTAGGTATTAATCCCTTAAAAGGGCACCTCCTAAGAATCACGTTTACTAGGTCAATTGACGGGTCAAAGTTAATGTTTTAAAAAGTTAAATGGGTCAGATTATATAAATGTTATAATCTGAGTTTATATATGTTATAAATATGTTTTGACACTTAAACAAGTTGGTAATAATTATTAGAACATGTTCGGCTCGTCAATTCCAGTCCTAGGGTCGGTTCGCAACCGAAAGTCACAAAGTTTAACTTCTACTTTGACTTTCGATTCTGACCGACTTAGATTAGTTTACTATTGATTTATGGTTGCATTATGATCGTAATATAGTATAGCATAACCCTCTGAGGTTATATTACATGATCATAATCATAATCCGAGTTTATGCACAACTTCCGCTAATATATCAAACTTTGACTAAAATGTCCCTGTTACATAAAATAAGGTTTTAATCAACAACAAACTTGCAAATGAATTACTTGTTAATATTTTAATATAATTAACATATTATGGGTTATTATTCTGATCATAAACTGAGTTTTATTATAATATCGTAAATTATGCTTTTAAAAGGACCAAAATGCCCTTTCGGTACATAGTTTGGTTCTAAACCATAAACCACACTTATGTTTGACATCTTAATGATAATATATCATAAATTAAGTATTTTTCCAGAATGTTTATGATCATAACATCAGAATATATGCAAGTTCCTTTTTTTACGTCATCTAATGATCAAAACACCTTATGAGGCATAGTTCCGTTTTAAAACCTCAACGGGCATATAAGTTGATATCTTACTGATATTACAACTTATTTAAAGTATAATAGCATACAAAACTTGTTCATAACTCACCCAGTTACCCGATATTGCTTATATGCGTACGATTAAGTTTATGTAACTAGTTTATGAAAATTAACCGAAACGGGTTTAACCTTATCATTTTAATCTCAAATTCCATAATGTTAATTTTTTACCCATGTCATACAAGTCTTAGTACTTGTTGGGTTTAAACTACATTCTATCCGGTCATCGCTTAATCTAGCGTATCGTATTGTTTTGATTCTTTAGGCTAGCCGGTATAAGCCTATGACTTAAATAGGACCGTTAGCATTCTAATTGGTTAATTTATGCCATAATTCCAGACTAGAAGCCTTTGCGTAAATGCTATCTACACTTATCTATTGATTAAACGGATGAGTTAATATAAACTTTGCATTTAAAGTCGAGTACTAGCTCAGGTAAATACTTTTAACTTATTTTCCCTATACGGGCTTGGTCGGGAATGGGATCAATCGAATGCCAGATTGTGGCTAGTAAATCCGTATATTCTGTTTTGATCAGTTTTGTTTGATACCTTAAACATTGGGGGTTAACGACCGCGTCCTGGATATCCTCGGTTCATTTAAGTTACTACTGGCCACGACCAAAGCACGGGGTGTGGGCATACACCTGACAGATGCGAATGCTAAAATATATTTTACCCACAAGTTGGGGATAACTCCTTCGTGGGTTTATAAGTGGTGTGTTAGTTAATCATGTCCGGTGTCTATACTGGGCCCCATATGTATTGACAAACATGTGAATCTGTATACAAGGTTAAAAGCTTAACTTTTCCAAGTTATAAAAAGATTTTTATGTGCCCTATGCATTTAAATCAATTTTTGAAATGTTTTCAAAACGAGTCAGTTAATTGTATTTACTAGTGAAAGCTGACGTATTTAAAAGACTAAGTTGCAGGTACAATACGAAATAGGCTGGAAGCTGCATGGTAGTGATATAAGAGGATCTTGCAAATCCTTAGATCTGCCTAAAGTCCTTTGTACATCTTTTGTATATTTTACGATCCACCAGTGGATCTTTGTTACAGTATTTTAAACTCAAAGACTTCCACTGTGTTGTATATTTTACGATCCACCAGTGGATCCATCTGTATATTATTTTTGAACTTTGGACATTTTTGGTTTGTAATAGTATTTTAAACTCTAAGACTTCCACTGTGTTGTGTTAATTGACTATAATGACATCAACTTACGTCACGATACTCCCCCACCCGGGCCCACCGAGATTTGGTTGGAAATTTGGGGTGTGTGACACAATGTAACGTCATTAAGGTCCTACAATACATATTAAAGTAACATGTCAACACATAAAGTTTTGGCGAACATATTAGCACACAGGGCAATAACATATACGAAGGCATAACATGACATAAGCTAGCATGCATCACCTACTTTCAACCCAAAGATTCTCACTAGCTTAATCTTGTCTTCGCAACGACAAGACCGTTTTGTATGCATAAACTTAAGATGACCTCAAGAATACGGGCGGCGTACTACTCCTATAACGCTATACATGTTAAAGGAGACTTGTACGAAGTTAATGACAAAGTATTGTGCAAGAATGCTTGTAGCATGCATGTATTTCTAAGTGTAAACGTAGACAACATGTATATTGGATTCAATTGCAAGAATAAGGTATTTGCGTATACGTGTTTGTGTGAGTTTTAATATCATATATATATATATATATATACACACTCACGGTTTGCTAAGCTTCCAAAGTAAACGTGAGTTGATGAGTAACTGGGGGTGGAGCACCAAAGTTACCCTACAATTGGGAAATGAAGGCTTATGGGTATATGGAGTTCGTACAGAGTTGGATTCGGATTTTAAGTATAAAAGTATATGTACACGAAAGTATATCTTGTCTAAATACTCGTTTGGACATTAAGTTTTCATGTGTTTTTATGGGTTCTAATGTGCCCATTAGAATCACAAATGAGGAGTCTAGAACTAAGATAATCTAACCTAAGTCCTTGACATTTAACTATAATCCGGTTAGTATCAAGAATCCAGTTAATATGTATATATTATATATTATAAGTATAATTTAGTTCATTATGTATTATCATGTAAGTCAAGCATTGAGGTAGGATGATTTCCATCCATTAAACCTCATTGTATGATTCACTAAAGCAAAAACTCATCAACTTAGTTGATGAGTTCGGCTGGTCATGAATATAAGATTAAATTTAACTAGCTAACTAACTAAAACAACCAAGTGATCAATTGATGTATAAGAATTTATACATCTTTCAAACGTCAAATATTCCCCATTTATGCGAAAACTCGTTGTGTTTTCATTGATCTTGATACTCATTTGAGTTATTTGTGAAAATACAGGTTCAGGCCCGGCCCGATGATGAAACAAAGGCTTTTGGAGCAATTTGGAGCAAAAATGGAACATTTCAGCCAAACTGCCAGATATGGCACGACCGTGCCAAGCCTCTGGACACCGGCACTATCATCAGCACTATCATCAATCTGTGCAAACCAGACCAGTCCAACAACTGGCACGGTCGTGCCAACCCCTAGTACGACCGTGCTTGTGTCATTCCAGCTTCTAATCAGCTCATTTCCGAGATCGAAATAGTCATTGTCGAGTACGTCACCGAAGAGCACGACCGTGCGACCCTTTGGCATGATCGTGCCACCTCGGGGAAATTTTAGCGGGATCTTTCTGGATTTGGTAGCAAACATGGTCAATAGCTCAGAAAGGTATCTGACATTTACCAAGCACGACCGTGCCAAAAGGTGGCACGGTCGTGCCAACTCCCCAGTAGCATAAAATACGTGGTTTCAGCTTATTTGAGAGGGAGTTGGAGCATTTTGGTGAAATTTTATCTGAAGATTCTGGTCTTGGAAGCTTGTAGAGTGAAGAAGGAGCCTTGAGGAAGGTTGTATCACTTGTTTATCAACTCATTTTACCATTTATCTTGTCTTAAACTTTAGTTATCCACTTGTTGTTCATGAACAATTTACATTATTTTGCATTTGATTTAGTTGTCATGAGCCTTATAGGCTAAACATTTGTGTTGCTTAAACATTGTTGAAGCTAATGAACATATGATAACATGGAAATAGATGTGGTGAGTGTTGTTTGTTAATCTTCATGGTGATATTTGATCTTGTTCTTGGAGTTCATGTTTATGATTAAAGTCTTTGTTCTTGAATGTTTGGTCATAAGTATTTACATGTTGTGTTGGAAAGCCCATGTAGAGATTATGATTGTTGAATCTTGTTAACTTGTTGATATGATTCATAGCATGAAACTAGGATCGGTAATTGCTAACATGAGGAGAATGGTGATTTGATTATGTGCATGAATTCTTGCATTTAGATTTGGAAAGATCGTATGAATGTTTATATGGATTCTATAGTTTGTGTTTATGTTAGGTTGATGATTTAGGCCAAGATTGTTATCTAGCATGACCATGCTTGTGATTCATATCAAGAACATGTTGAAGATGTCACTTACGTGAAACCAAGTTAGGGTGATTAGTGTGTTGTTCATATTAGTTTTCCTTGACTTGTAGAGTTAGGAGTTTTGACAAACGAATAACTCATTATTAAAGATTAACATCAACTTAGCAAGTGAACTTAAAAGAATGAATCTTAGGTGATTAGAATGTTGTTTCATTATAATTTTCCCAAGATTATAAAACTAGGGAACCTTGAATGGAAACTTAGTTGAATCTAGAACTTGCGTCACCATTAGTTTACCTTAAATGTTATCATATGTTTATTAGTGGATACTTAGTTTAAGCAACCTCTCTTAAATATCGTTCATATTAATTTAGTTAGTTAATTATTATTTTTACATGATAGTTTAAAATCAAGAGATCAACTCATCCATTGAAAAATGTTTAAAAGTAACAAGGAGGATTTAGTATTGAGACACCGAGTCCATGGATTAATATCCGGTTCTTACCGACTGACTATACTGCCACCTGACGGGTACACTTGCCATTTGTGTGTGTAGTTAGTTTTAAGTAAAAGCCATTTTTAAAACCCAAATTGTGTGAAGGAAAAGTATAGCTATCAAAATATATTCAATTCACGCACATCAAGTTTTTGGCGCCGTTGCCGGGGACTCGGTCTTCTTGAGAATGATTTGAGTTACTTGTCAAGCCACTGTGAAAAATGTATAAAATTTTTGTCTAGTTGTTTTATTTGTCTTTGCATGATTATTTGAAAAAAGAAAAGAAAAATAAAATATGATAATTAATTGTTAGTTGTTCTTTTCTTATATATAAATATATATATATATAGTGCATTGTGTTCCTTCTTTTTCCTTACAGGTCGTGCATGTCCTCAACCCCAGTAGCTGAAACCGTTGAGCCTTCATCAGAGACGGAGCGCAATCTTTATCGGAGACTGCGGGAGCGGTCCCACGTGGTGGCCGCTACGATCGAGGTAGACGCTTTGGGAGACAACATATTCCACGAGGTTCACGTAGAAATCGCAGACTGAGAGGAAACGAGGGTCTTAAACGACATAGGAAAACCTTCACTTGAGGGCTTACCTGAGCATCAATGCACCTACAATTAATAATAATTTCAAGATCAACTCTAGTACCATATCAATGTTGCAGAATGCGGTTCAGTTTTATGCAAGGATCACAAGGATCCCAGTGTCCATATTGCGGGTTTTCTTGAGGTTTGTGCCACATTCACGGTTCGTGATGCATCATCGGATGCAATACGCCTTCGACTCTTTCCGTTTTCCTTATGTGATGGAGCTAAGGAGTGGCTTCTTTCACTTCCAGCTGGGTCTATCACTACATGGAATCAATTAGCTGAGAAGTTCCTTCAGAAATATTTCCCTCCAAAGAAAACAGTTCGGTTGAGAACCAAGTTTCTCAACTTTCGTCAGGACGATGATGAGCCCCTTTATGAGGCGTGGGAGCGATTTAAGAGCTCATGAGAAAGGTCCGACACATGGGTTGCCCAAGTGGCAACAATGTCAGATCTTCTACCATGATTTGGATGGTTAAGGGTAGATGATGGTCGATACATATTCAGGCAGAGACATTGGCACAAAAAATGCCAACGAGGCATTTGAGATTTTAGAGAAATGCGCCTTGAAGAATCGGACACAGTAGCCATCGAGAGGGAAGAGTTCTGGACAGGGAGTTCATCACGTGAATGATTTCACCGCCATCACAGCACGTATGGATGCCTTATCTTCAAAGTTTGATCGGGTGATGGAGATCCACTCGAGTGGTTCCTCGAGTGGGGGAGCATTTCATGTAGGCGATTTTCCGATGGGAGAGGTATCACACGAGCATGTAGATTTTATGGGAAACCAATACTGTCCTCAGCATAATCCCTACAGTAATACTTGCAATCCAGGGTGGAAGAATCACCCAAATTTCACTTGGAAGTCTAAAGCGACGAATCAGCATCCACCCGGATTTGCTCCACGTCCCATAGCTCCTGGAGGGTACGGTGCAACTCGTCCTCAACAGATGCCTCCCGCTAATGAACCTAGTGTGCAGGATATGTTTAGTCAACTCTTAGCTGGTCAAAATTCTCAAAAGGTCTAAAATGAAAAGCGTTTTAAGGAGTATGACGGTCGTTTCATGAGACACGAGAGTGAGTTGAGAAGCCAAAAGGCTTCCATGCAGACCATTGAAAACCAAGTTGGTCAGATTGCTAAGATGTTGTCTGAAAGACAACAGGGGGGCCTTCCAAGCAATACAGAGCCAAATCCATAGGCCACTGCGAAGGCCATCACATTGAGAAGCGGCAAGATCGCTGAGCCCGTCATTTCGGCTGTTCCAGTAAAGCCGATTGATGACGAGATTGTTGAGGAGATTAAGACTGAGTCTCCGGGAGAGGTGCAACTGAGGCGAGACCCAACAAGTACAGCACGTCCCAAGGAGCCAGTGAGAGAGTATGTCCCTCCCGTTCTATATCTGGGGAGGTTGAAGAAGCAGAGAATGGAAGAACACTATGGTAAATTCCTTAAGCTTTTTAAGTAACTTCATATAAATTTACCTTTTGTCGAGGCACTTGCTCAAATGCCTAAGTATGCCAAGTTTCTGAAAGATATCTTATCTAACAAAAAGAAACTTGAGGAGCTTTCGCATGTGACCTTGAATGAGGAGTGTTTAGCAGTTCTTCAGAACAAACTACCACAAAAAATGAATGATCCCGGGAGTTTCACTATCCCATACTTGATTGGTAGTTTGTCGGTCAGCAATGCATTAGCTGATCTTGGAGCCAGCATAAACCTCATGCCATTTGCGGTTTTTGCTAAGCTGGATTTGGGAGAGCTCAAGCCTACTCGTATGAGCATTCAGCTATCCGACCGTTCAGTGAAGTATCCTCGAGGTATAGTTGAGAATATGCTAGTAAAAATTGACAAGTTTTTCTTTCCCGTCGATTTTGTGATTTTGGACATGGATGAGGACAAAATTGTTCCTCTTATCTTAGGTCGGCCATTCCTTGCCACTGCTCGAGCATTGATCGATGTCTTCGACGGCCGACTTACTCTTAGGGTAGACGATGAGGAGGTAACCTTTGATATTGGGAAATCCATGCAGCATCCACAGAGTCGTGATGATATAATCTACTTTTTCGAGACTATTAACACGTATGTGAGTGACCATCTTCGTAGCACATTTGAGGAGGATGTTGTGGACACACAACTACTTGGAGGGGAGACTTTTGGTTCACCTCTTGTGGACCAGTTAGTCGAGGAGATGACCTGTCTGATAGGTCATGTGTCTCCCCCATGTCCCGAGGTTTTTGAGGTTGTGGATCGCGTTGCTGAGCCTAAAGCACTCCTTCGGTTGAGGATCCACCTTCAGTTGAGCTTAAGGAGCTTCCAGATTACTTGGAGTATGCTTTTTTGGAGGGTACGACTCATTTGCCCGTCATTATTTCTGCTGGATTGTCAGAAGAAGAGAAGGGTCGATTGATTGAAGTGTTGAAGCAGCATAAAAAGGCGATCGCTTGGAAGATAATGGATATAAAAGGGATCAATCCATCCTTTTGTACCATAAGAACTTGATGGAGGAGGACTTTAAACTTGTAGTGCAGCATCAGAGGAGTTTAAATCCGAACATGCATGACGTTGTAAAGAAAGAGGTCATCAAATTACTCGATGCATGTCTGATATATCCAATCTCTGATTCGCCTTGGGTTAGTCCCGTGCCGGTAGTGCCGAAGAAAGGAGGGATGACAGTGGTGACTAATGAGAAAAACGAGTTGATTCCCACTCGTACTGTCACCAGGTGGAGAGTTTGCATTGACTATCGTAAACTCAATGATGCCACGAGGAAATATCATTTTCCGCTCCCTTTCATTGATCAGATGTTGGAAAGGCTGTCGGGGAGGATGTTCTACTGTTTTCTTAATGGTTCATCTGGCTACTTTCAGATTCCCATCTCTCCTGAGGATCAGGAGAAGGCGACATTCACAATGCCCTATGGCACATTTGCCTACCAGCGAATGCCCTTTTGATTGTGTAATGCCCCAGCCACATTTCAAAGATGCATGGTGGCTATTTTTCATGACATGATCGAGGACTCCATGGAGGTCTTCATGGATGATTTTCTGTGTTCGGGAGTTCCTTCCATCATTGTCTCGGGAATCTGAAGAGGATGTTAGCCAGGTGTGAGGAAGCCAACCTTGTTTTGAACTGGGAGAAATGCCACTTTATGGTGAAGGAGGACATTGTGCTTGGGCACAATATTTCACAGGCAGGACTCGAGGTTGATCGAGCCAAAGTTGAGACTATTTCTAAGCTCCCGCCACCCACATCCGTGAAGTCTATTAGGAGCTTTCTTGGTCATGCAGGTTTTTACCGGCGATTCATAAAGGATTTTTCCAAAATCGCCCGTTCAATGACCCCGCTCCTCGAGAAGGATGCCTAGTTTATTTTCTCCGATGAATGGCTGAAAGCATTTGGGCTTTTGAAGGAGAAATTAGTGAATGCCCCAATCATGGTAGCTCCCGACTGGGAATTACCATTTGAGTTGATGTGCGATGTGAGTGATTTCGAAGTCGGGGTCGTCTTGGGATAGAGGAGAGATAAGCATTTTCACCCGATTTACTATGCGAGTAAGACCTTGAACGACGCTCAGGAGCATTATACCACGACAGAAAAAGAGCTCCTGGCCGTGGTCTTTGCCTTCGACAAGTTTCGATCTTATCTCATCCTCTCCAAGACTATTGTGTACACGGATCATGCAGCGCTTCGGTATCTTTTTGGCAAGCAAGATGCTAAACCTAGATTGATACGATGGATTCTTTTGTTGTAGGAATTTGACATTGAAATCCGTGACAAGAAAAGGGCCGAAAACTTGGGAGCTGATCATTTGTCCCGACTTGAGCATTACGAGGGAAAAGAAATTAGTGGGCTCAACATCAATGACAATTTCCCCCATGAGTTTCGTATGCGGATCGAGACAAATGAAGATTCCCCATGGTTTGCTGACATCTCAAATTACCTAGCCAGCGGCATCCTGATCAAAGGGATGACCTACCAGCAGAAGCGAAAATTTCTTGCGGATGTTAAGTACTATCTTTGGGTTGACCCTTATTTGTTCAGGGTGGGCGCAGATCAGATGATTCGGTGCTGCGTGCATGGTGACGAGGCGAGGGATATTCTTCGCCACTGTCACGAGGGATATACAGGAGGTCATCATGGGGCAAACAACACAGCCAAGAAGGTGTTCGATGCTGGATTCTTCTAGTCTTCTATCTTCAGAGACGCCCATGAGTTTGTGAGATCCTGTGATGCTTGCCAAAGGGCAAGTAATATCTCAGCACGCAATGAGATGCCGCAGAACATCATTCAAGTCTGTGAGGTTTTTGATGTGTGGGGCTTAGACTTCATGGGCCCTTTTCAGACGTCCTTCGGCAACCGCTACATCTTAGTCGCCGTCGACTATGGATCAAAGTGGGCAGAAGTACAAGCTTTACCCACCAATGATGCTAGGGTGATAGTTAGGTTTCTGAAGAGACTGTTTGCTCGCTTTGGTGCTCCTAAAGCGTTGATTAGTGACCGAGGGGCACATTTTTGTAATGCTCAGCTGGAGAAGGCATTGTCCCGGTATGGTGTGCAACACTGCTTTTCTACACCACACCATCCACAGACAAGTGGACAAGTCGAGGTCACGAATCGGGGCATCAAGCGTATCTTGGAGAAAACGGTTAGCACAAACCTTAAGGACTGGTCTGAGAGACAGGATGATGCACTGTGGGCCTTTCGGACGGCCTACAAGACCCCTACAGGCACCACACCATTTAAGTTGGTCTATGGGAAGTCTTGTCATCTCCCTGTGGAGCTCGAGTATAAGGCGTATTGGGCTTTGAAAACAGTTAACCTTGATATGGCAGCTGCGGGTGAAAACAGGTTTATGCAGATCCACGAGATCGAGGAGCTCAGGAATGATGCGTATGAAAGCTCCAAGCAATACAAGGAACAGACTAAGGCGCTCCATGATTCCCGCTTGAAGGACAAGGAAGAATTCCGAGTGGGTGATTGTGTGTTGTTATACAACTCACGTCTTAAGTTGTTTCCTGGCAAGCTTAAGTCTCGATGGTCAGGTCCTTACACTATGCGATCAGTGTTTCCATATGGAACGGTGGAGATAGGCCATGAGGATGGCTGATTGTTTAAAGTCAATGGGCACAGGCTGAAGGCGTATGCTGGTGGTCCCATGGATAAGAGTGAGGAGGACGTTACCCTCCACCCCAAGAACAAATGAATTCGGGGTGGTGAGTCTACCTGAAGACTCGTAAATAAACTTAGCATGTTTTTGGGGTTGATAGTTGTTTTTCCTTTGTTTGCTTAGTTTTTTTTCAGGTTGCGGTTTGTCCTGGACGTGGGGGATATTGGGATGCGTCGCCGATCTTCAGGTATGTTAGTTCGGCTCTTTTTCTTGATAGAAGGTGTTTTGTGAGTGGTCCGAATTCAAGTGATTTTTACCTTGGTTTTATTATTGTGAATAAATAAAATAATTAGGGAAATAACTAACTCTTGTAAAAAAATTCTGAAAATTTAGCACTACCAACTGGGTTTTCTGGCACTACCAGACCTGCTAGTGTCAGTACCCTTTGTAGAATTCATAAAGGCACCCTTTTCTTCTTTTAAAACCTTCATCTTCTTCACTTGGATCCTCACAAACCACTCAAAATCCTCCACACTTCCTTCCTTCCTTCCTTCCTTCAAGAGATCTTTCATTCTTTTATCCCAATCAGCAATCCAGGTACGAATCTTTCTCTTTTCTTATTAGTTGTTGGGTAATTTTGGGGTTTGTTCTTCAAGTTAGTTTTTTCTGAGTTTTTAGGGTTTGGTCTAAATCATCCGATTCAAGCCCGTTTTTTTTGTTTTTTTTTGTTGTCCTGAACTACACTTGACCGATTTATAAAACCCCCAAGTGAAAGTGTTAAAAAATTGGGGTTTTGGGTGAGTTTTGGGGGCTGTTGCAGGTTTCGGTTCCGTCACGCACGGTCATGCCAAACCCTGACACGGCCGTGCTCTTCGTAAAACTGTGACTGAATTGTTTGAAAATCCTAGAATTTCATCACGCATGATCGTGCCAACATATGTCACGAACGTGCTCTTCATAAACTTGTGATGGTTCTGAAGAACCTGCTCAGAAATTCAACACGTATGTCATGCCTTAGGTTAGCACAATCGTGCTCTTTATAAAAAATTTCCAAATTTCCAAAATTTTCGCCAAGAATTGGTCTGGCACGAGAGTGCTCAAGTGTGGCACGATCGTGCTTAATGAAGGACAAACCTAGAAAACTTCATAAAATCTGCTGAAATCAAGCACGCACGATCGTGCGGATATGTCCAGAACCCAATTTTTGTTCGGTTTTTCGCGTTTTAACTGCTAATCTTGTCGTTCACTCTTGCAGATGAATCACCCATTTCTTAGGTTTAGCAACAACGCCAAGGAAGGGCATTGCATTGCTAAAGTGGAGGGGTTGTGGGCTAGGAGGCACTTCATTGAATCAATGCGGACGCTTCAGACTGTCGATCTCGACCTACTTGGTCAGGCCGAACGGTTTGAGGATCTGATGACTCCACCTTGGACCCGCCTCTCCGCGATGGCTGAACCACAATACGTAGAGCTAGTCATCGAGTTCTTTGCTTTGTTCCGATTTGTCTTTCCTTGCCCGGATGTCTACGAAAAGTGGGTTGGGGTTAGTTACCGTTTGGGACGAAAATGGCACCACCAATCTATTAGCAGGTTCAGTCAGATACTCGGGTTGTATGTTGATGACGAGATTGACTCTGAGCTCTTTCACGGTAGTCTTCAAGAGTGGGAAGCTGACGCGGATAAAGCCGCTTTCTGGGCCGAGATCATTGTACCGGGTCGAGAATGGGACCCAAGACAAGCTAAGGCGACATGGATTCTTGATCCGTTGCATCGTATTATCGAGCGTGCCATCTTTCACGTCATCGGGGGTCGGGGTGACAGTACCGGAAACATTTCCACCCGCGACCTCTTTCACCTTTATTGCATCATCTCTGGATCCAACTGCAACGTAGCTGTTAGTGTAGCCGAGTCAATACAGATAGGGATTGGTTCAACACCCACTTCGAGAATCTGCGGAGGTGCATTTGCCACCAAGTTAGCTAAATACTACAGGGGCGGTTAGATAATCTAACCGTCGCTTGTGATTATGGACTTCTCAATGTGGCGCAATTAACAGCTATACACATGATTCGAAACTTAAACGATATCCCAAAGCTAGTTGATTGCTTGGCCAGGATTTGGGATCTGCTTCCTGAGGAGGATAGTGGTCAAGAGGGAGGTAATGTTGGTGCTGGTGGCGACGACGTCCATATGCAGGATGCCCCAGTTCACGGGCAAGGTGAGGCTGCTGGGGAGCAGACCCTCACGTGCAGATAGGTGATTAGGCCAGGGCTTTGGAAGCCCAAACTGGGAGCACATATATGGCGGTTATGGTGGTGGGTTTGAGCAGGATGCATACGCCCGTACGAGCCGTCGTCAGTTGATCTATGGAGACGCATGGACAGTTTAGTTTTGCACCAGCAGACTGCGCGGCATGATGTGGACTTGATCCGTGCAGAGCAGCATCGACAGGGGAACTTTTTAGAGGACATGTTTGAGCAGAGTAGGCGTAGCTTTAATTGGCTATTCGGTTCACAGCAACACATAGCGAGCGAGCTCGGTTACCCTACAAACAGCCGCCGCCGCACTTCACGCGGAGATCCCGGTTTGAACGCCGGGATGACGTCGGTCCCTCGGGATCTGGCGGCAGGTCCTAATCTTGCCACATATGTTGTACTTTTGTTTTCATTTGGTGTTTGAGGAGTGTGCCATTTTGAACTGTACGTACACTCCTCCGTCTTGTTCCCTTAAATTCGTATGTTTTAATTTAGTGGTTTGCATTAATAAATAAAGACAAGGGCAATCTGGGTTGGGTTGTTTCTTGTGAGCTTGATTGTGTTTGCTAGTGTGCGGTATTGGTTTGATGATGTGCTAGTTGCTGGATGGCGTGGTAGTTCGTTGGGAATGCTCCTTATTGCCTTCTTTTTCTCTATTATAGCCTTGCATTTCAGGGGAGTTTTCGTGTTCCGGCTTCCCCAAATTTACTATATTTGCATTCCATTATGCTTGTTTTTTGTTGTACATCGAAGGCGATGTACAATTCAAGTGTGGCGAGGTGGCTTAAAGCTTGTTTTTGGTTGTCCGAAAAATAATAATAATAATTATTATAATAATACAAACTGTCTTGAATAGTTAAATCAACATAAGTTTTATATAAACACTAAAGGTTTGATAAATATACAAGGGTGAAAGCAAAGAGGGAATTGCTCGAATAAAGGTTGCTATCTAGTAACAAATTTTTTTTTCGTATAAAATTGAGCATGAGAAATCAAGCAACTTACCTACTTGTTTGCCTTGCATATTTACCCAATACGCCCGTTTCCTTGAGTTATTTTTTGAGCCTTATAGCCTTAAAATTATTTTTGCTCATGTTTTTGCGAGGAAAGATTGAGTGCGCCGGATGACTTTTGTGGTTTAGAACTTGTGTTAGGTATACATTTCTAGAACACAAAGCAAACACATAGCATAAAAATGAATGAGGCATTAGGAAACCTTTTATTTTTAACCATTTTTTCCTACACCCAAATCACACCCCTAGTTAAACCAATTTGAGACTTTCCCTTTTGTTTCTTTTTAACCACTAAATATCGCAACTTAGCTAAATTAGGCTTTATTTTTTAACCCAATTTTTTTTGTTTGAAGCCCAATTCGGTAAAGACTAACTTGGTAGCCTTCTTGTATAGCTTATCGATTTATTAGTTACAACCTCATAGCTAAGAGTTTTTATCTGAGTAGACGTATTTAGTTTCCTCGAAAGCATGTAGTTAAAAAAATCAATCAAAGTTGAAAAAGCCTTGTCAAATGGCTTTGTTAGAGCAATTTTGGGAAATGAATATCTAAGCCGGTTGGCTAGCTCTTGATTAGTAATTAATAAATTGTATAGTTTTGTGTTTCTTTGATTCAAGATAGTCGAGTCGTCGGTCTTTAACCGTTTTAACCACTTTTATAAATCCATTTCCACACCCTTAACCCTAGCCAAGTTACAACCCACGCAAGACCTCTTGATTTGTGTTATGTGTTAGTTGAGTGTTTAGATTTGATCCTTACACAAGCTTATGATATTGCATAGTCATTGTCTTGGCATCGAGTGTTCTAAACATACTCCATGTATTTATGTTCTCTTATATATTTAGCCGAATGTGTGTGAACACTGTGAGGATGTAAGGTGAACTTGTAGGAATGTTAAAGATGGATCATTGCTCATAATCATATTTTACATACTTTTTGGTTTTCCTTTCATGTCGAGTAGTCCGTTTTTGTTTCAGCCCGAGTTAGTTATTTGTGCTTATATAATGCTAGTTGAGATGATTGTCGTAGAGAGAGTCTTTGTTTATTTTAGTTTGTTTGAGGACAACCAAAGTTCAAGTGTGGGGATGTTTGATATATAAGAATTTATACATCTTTTAAACATCAAATATTCCCCATTTATGCGAAAACTCATTGTGTTTTCATTGATCTTGATGCTCATTTGAGTTGTTTGTGAAAATACAGGTCCGGGCCTCGGCCCAGTACGAAGGCTTTTGGAGCAATTTGGAGCAAAAATAGAACATTTCATCCTAACTGTCAGATATGGCACGACCGTGCCAACCATCTTTAGAACAATTGATGACAAACGAACATTCCCAATTATTTAAAAAAAAATGTGGACTATGTTCTCCATTAAGTAACTACCAAACACATGCAACCACATTAACATAGTACCTTATACAAACACATTCCCACTAAGGCCTAAGGTGGTTTGGCAAGGTATCTTTCACAGTCACCTAACAAATACACAAGAAAATAAACCTTGATAGAAGTTAGTTCACAGTCATCAAAGATTAAGATTCAAGAATCAAACAATCAATCTAGCAATCCCAGGAAAAAACATACGAACCCTCGCGAATAGCTACATACCCTCGTGAATAGCTACATAACAAACTGTGAGAATTGATAGAGGGTAGCAATCATATTCCAAAAACAAACAAAAATTATGAGAAAGAGATGATAAATGGGTAACCTTCAAATCGCTGAGAATCACAAATCTACCATCGCCGCTACGGCTACCCATATTATAAAATCGCAAAGATTATAAGAAAGAAAGAGATGTGGTAATCAAAATGGTTTTGTGATAGAATTAATAGTAGAAAGTTAATTGATAACACCGATCACTTAAATTAGGCGAGATTGAAAGCAAACACTAACGGATAGAGTTGATTTGAATATTACTAAACAGAACAATACAAAATCAGGATAAGTAAAATGTTTGGTGAATCTGGTTGGATATGCAATTAGAATGAATTGAAAAGGAACGTCACATTCATAAGAAATCGAATATACAAAAGGAACGGAAAAGTCGGTGATTATAGGGATTCAGTTTGACCTTTAGGTTTTCGATTGAGAGCGTCAAACAGGAACAACAATTGCGGATATATCTTTTCTTTTGTTTACTTAATTAATTAGTTAGAACTAATTAATCTCTTTAATAAATCTTTAAATTGTAGAAAATTTTCCTCCAAAATTCTGGATTGTCAAGAGTGACACATGGCAACCCAACTTCTTCATTTATTAGATAAAGAAAGAGCCATTGAGCTAGTGGTGGAGTGATAAGAGAGATACCTTGTGTTCTAAGTGACCCAGGTTCAATTCCTGCTCCTAGCATTTAGTTTCTACGGCACCTGCTGATGATGGGAGACTAGGCGAGTTGGCGGCGATCACTAGTTCGATCCTTGAACTGAGCGAGTTTTACCTCACCGCACTGTCGTGCCTTCGGACGAGTGTTAACGGGTTTCGGCCCTAGGTGAGGGTTTTACCCGGTTCGGAAGGCGAATATATCCCGATGTGGTGAATTTCGTCAGTACCCCATTTGGAGAATTCGTTAGACGTTCAAAAAAAATTAGATAAAGATAGATGTTATGTGAACGAGGTGTGAAGTCCTCCTAAGCCAGCCCACGAGTGTGGGTAAATGAAAAGAGCCATTGGGCTCGTTGTCCAATGTATATATCCGTTGTACAACGAATTTCTTTAAGAAAAAGTTAAAATTATAATACTTTATAATAATCCTTTCAATCCAAACAACCAATTTTACCAAAATCATAAATCAACGTTATCAAACAAGAACCTTTTAAATGACCCTGTCAATCCAAACAACTCATTCTATCAAAATTGTTTATTCAACCAAAATCAATAAACCCACAATTTAACCCAAATGATCCCAACGCTAACCAAGTCAAGCTTTTTGACCTAACCTGTGTCATCCCTCCCAAATGAAATCAAACCCATATCCACCCCATGAACACTTTCGCAAATTCGAACCTAAATCTTCCCAATCTCAACCAATCACCCCTTGAATCCGATTTCTTCCTAGAAACACAACCTGAACCCATAGTTATTCGTGAAACACAACCCAAAGCCAGAAAATGGAGATACAAAAGAAATACCTACAACATCTACAACCGAATCGAAAACTAAAATAACAAAAAGAAAGTAGCTACAACATATACATCTGAAGGAACCCTTTGCATAAGTACACACGGTACAATGGATGAAGAACTCGTATTGGCTCAAGCTTGAGTCGACATATCCAAGGATCTAAAGATTGGGAGTGTTTATTCTTATTTTTTAGAAACGCATATTTTTATTTGAATACATTAGTAATGGCTTTTTTATTTTTATAAAAAGTATAAAGAAAAAAATAGTGATTTTTAGTGTATTCAGAGCATTCACAATGAATTCTCTTACTCAATCTCTATAATACACTAAAAAAAATTATATTGTTTTCTCTCTTTTTCAATTGAATAATATTTTTTTATACTTTTATCATTACATTTTTTCTCTTCTTCACTCACAACCACTTTTCAAAAAATAATAAATCATGATATAGTGCTGGGCGTGGAAAAGGTTGCACCTTTTTTTGTTAGTGTTTCAAAACAAAAAAAAAATAGAAAACTCATTAATCTCAAACCTGCTACCATAAATCACCAATCAACTCGCATCATATCACCCCACCTTTGACCCACACGCCAATGATGAATCACGTCATTGCCCTCACGCCTCCTCCACCCACCCCACGAGGCGGTGTACCCTATGTTACTTTCAGGCCAATTTCAAAACCCACACACTTGGTGGTAATATTTAACACATGATCATGTATTTTATGTAGAAGACAACCTGAACTTGTTAGCCAAAATAATAATGGCAAAATTCCATCCACTAAATAGATTGAAAAAACAACAGATGGTAGTGCAATGGAACTATTGAATAAACTATAGTGATAAATTTTCTGAAGAAACCTAAATTTCCTAAATACACTATTTTGTATAAGAGAACTAGGAAATACCCATGTGATATACGCTCTAACAAATAAAAATCTTGTAAATGCTGAATGAATAAGTAACTAAATTTACATATTAACATAAATAACGGCAAATTCAAATATAAATCAACATTTAATAAATAACAATAACTTTTAAATCTCTAAATATTTCCTGATACACAATATTATAAGTTTTATTTGAAGACGATGACAAGACATTAGATTTTCTTAATTTACCCATATGAGCAGCTTTAGTCATAGCAATGTTTGGAACTGAAATTGTACAAATAATATAAAGAATTTTTAAAAAAATATAACATAAAATATATAAAAACATTGAATTAACACTATAAATGTTAGATACCATTTGAAATGTCAGAGAAGCGAGTTCTTGGCATGTAAACTACAAAATGTAGTCTTTTAAACAATTTATGAAATGATTAATGATTATGACTATAGATCTTCTAGCTTGAGGTTCATTCTTTTTTATTGCTTGCCATTGTCCAAGGTGTCAATCATCTTTTTATAACCGTTAACCATAGTTTCGATTATAGATTAATGTAGTAAAAATGAGTTAAGGTAATAATAACAACAAACAAAGACTAATAAATATACCTTCTTTCATAATAATCATCTCTTATTCTCTTTTGAATAAAAACCTTTAGAGTTGTTGAACAAAGGTCGGGTCCAAAACTAATTATACGGTCCATCATAATCGTCTTCCTCCACCATTTGTTTGTATATAAAAAACAATTAAATAGATTTAAGAAAAAAATACACTGTTGGTACTTGTGGTTTCTGTCAAATTTCAATGTTAGGTACTAATAATTTTTTGTTGTAAAATCAGGTTTTAACGTTTTAATTTGTCACAATGTTGAGTACTAAGGCCAAACCATGTTAAATTTTTTTTGTTAAGTCTTACTAAAATGCCTTTTAATAACTAGAGGGTCTATTTTTTATAATTAACTATATTTGATTTAAATGACTCATCCACAACATACATGATTTCTTCATCCACCCCCGTTGATGGTCCCTCCAACCACCTAACATCAAAGATTTATTTTTTAGCTTCAAATGTGTCAAAGATTGAATCTTACATCAAAAGACTCACTTTTTCAAACCACCCATTTCTCAACGGAGCGAGTCACCGTCACGGTGTAGTGAGAACCAATTCCTCTAGCAACAACTACTATATCTTGCAAAGCTCCGACGGCGCACCATCGTCGTGGGGTACAGAGTGGAAGACACAACCAAGTCTTGGATAATCAGTTAAATATTAAAGGGTGTGGAAATGCTAGAATCGGTAAAATCCAGTGAGCGGCGGTAGCGGCAATGAAAACAAGGTTGCCGGAGACAAAACCGATTGAAGGGGCAAATTCTGAGACATTAACGACGGATGTCGAAGGGACAAATGGCGGAGATAGGGTGGTAGCGGTGGAGATTCAACGGTTATCCATTTGGAAGAAATCGGATCAAAGGAGAAAAGTTTGACCATTTGACCGCCATCAACGAAGGCGGTGGTGGGTAATGAGAGAATGTGTAAAGTGACTGGAAAGGTGGGACGGTGACAATGTAGACGAGGCAGCGCCAGGACCGGCAAACGAGTATAGGCTGAGGGAAAACGAGATTGCAGGATACTTCGTAATGACTATTTGCGACAAGTATTTAATAATCAAAATTTCGTTTCATTGCTAAACGGAAAATACATCGTCTGGAAACAAATTACAACAACGTGAACAAGCAACAAAGTACAACAGCAAGTACTAAATTTAATATGGTTTTCTGGTCATCCTACTATATTCCGTTCAACGTCTCATCATCAGGCTCCTACAATACGTATTAAAATACATGTCAATACATAAAGTATTGGTGAGCATATAAGTTTGATTACTAGCATAAGTATAAACGTTTTAAAGAAATCCACATGGCATAATTGTATACTAAGACTTAACATAACAATACTAGCATGCAACTTATAATTGCCAACTCAAAGTGTCCCACTAACGTAACCTTGTCGTCGCAAAGACAAGGCCGTTTTGTATAACTTAACATGACCTCAAGAATACGGGCGAAGTATTACTCCTATAGCGCTATATATGTTAAGGGATGCTTGTATGAAGTTAATGACAAGTATAAAGCAAGTAAGTATTATAGCATGTATGAGTTCTACCATTACGTATCAAGCATGTATATTGGATTGTTTGTTGTGTCAAGTATGTTTGTAAGTGTATGTGTGCGTTTTCAATAAGAATAAGTATTGCACCCAAAAAGTATCGAAAAGTAAAAAGGGTCATGTACACTCAAAGTTTTGCTAAGCTTTCCGATTAAACGCGAGTTGATGAGAGTGGAGCACCGAAGTTACCCTACATTAGGGAAACGAAGGTGTATGAGTATTCAGAGTTTGTAGAGATTTCAGATTCCGAATTAAATATAAAAAGTATATGTACACCAAATATATCTTGTCTAAATACTCGTTTGAACATTAAGTTTTCTTGTGTTTTCATGGGTCCTAACCTGCCCATTAGAATCACAAACGAGGAGTTTAGAACAAAGATATTATAACCTAAGTTCGTGACATCTAACCATAATCCGGTTAGTATCAAGAATTCGGTTAAATTTATATTATATATCATATAGTATAGTCTACGATTTAATCATTCATGTAACATGATATAAATCATGCAAGTCAAGCATGGAGGTGGGATATTAGCATCCATTAAACCTCATTGTATGAATTGACCAAAACACAAGTTTATCAACATAGTTGATAAAGCCGGTTGGTCATAAATGATGTCACACCCCGGATTTCCTATCCAAATCCATAAACCGGTTGGCCTGGGTGGGGAGTTTTGTGACGTAAGTTGATAACATCATAGTTAATTAAATATGGCACAGCGGAAGTCTTGGAGTTAAATTACTATTACAAACCAAATGTTCAAAATAAATAATATGCTTGTAATAGAAGATCCACAAGCGGATCATAAAATGTACAAAGAAAGAATATAAAACAGACTTTAGGCCAGATCTAAGGATTTGCAAGATCCTCTTATTCACTACCGAGCAGCTTCCGGCCTATTTCGTATTGTACATGCAGTTAGCCTTTGGACGATACGTCAGCTTTCGCTGGTAAATACACCCAAATGACTCATTTTGAAAACTTTAAAAATGATTTTTAAGTGCAAACGGCACAAAATCTTGTATTAACTTGGGAAAGTTGACTTTGCAACCTTGTATCAGATTCACATGTTTATCAATACATACAGGGCCCAGTACAGAAACCGAGACATGATTAAATACACACCACTTACGAACTCATGAGGATTTATCCCCAACGTCTTGTGTAATTTGAATATGAGCGTCTGTCAGGTGTATGCCTACACCTCGCGCTAAGGTCGTGGCCAATAAATAATTTATTGAGCCAAGGATATCCAGGACACGGTAATTTAACCCCCGATGTTTAAGTTATCAAACGAAACTGATTAAAACGGAATATGCGGGTTTACTAGCCACAAACGGGCATTCGATTGACCCCATTTCGGACCAAGCAATAATAATTTACCGTATCCCAAGCCCATATAGGGAAATAAGTCGAGAGTATTTACCTGAGCTAGTCTTCTTCTTTTATTTTTAAATAACTCAGTCGTATAAAAAAGTACTAAGTGCAGATAGCATTTAGCGGCAAGGCTCTAGTCTTGATTATGGGATAAGCTAGCCAATTAAATACTAACGATCTTATAAACCAAATAGTGTACATGATCATTACGTATAACGCTTGATTAAACGATGATCGGATAAAATGTAGTTTAATCCCGACAAATACTTGACTTGTATAATATGGGTAAACTATAAACATTCTGGATTTGAAAACTTAAATGACAAGGTTAAACCCGTTTCGGTTAAATTCCGTAAACTAGTTACGTATAATCAACCGTACGCTTATAAGCGATAATGGGTAACCGGATAAGTCATGGACAAGTTCTATATGCCATTATACTTTAAATAAGTTAAAATATCAGTAGGATATCAACTTGTATGCCTGTTAAGGTTTTAAAACGAAACTATGCCTTATAAGGGCATTCTTGTAATTATATACCGTATAAAAGGAACTTGAATATATTTTAAGTTTATAATCATAAGTATTCTGGAAAAATAACTTATTTATGATATCATATCAGTAGGATGTCAATTATATGCGTAGTTTATCTTTTATGACCAAACTATGCTCCGAAGGGGCATTTTGGTCATTTTACACATAGTTTATAAATTATTTGGGATTCTGGGTTTATAACATATACCTACTGTAAATATGTTTTAAATAAGTTTTAAAATCACTAGGTATCAAGTTTTGGTCAATAATATGGTTTAAAACTATACTATACGCCAAAACGGCCCTTATGTCGTAAAATAACATTTTATGCGATGTTTAATGAAAACTGACATTAGGGTCGGCTTGAAATGTCTTAGATATGTTATTTAATATATAGATAAAAGATTTACCTTGAAAATATTTGATTAAAACTATTTTATGAGCCACAAGGGCTAAAATCGTCATTTATCGACATGAACTTGCTTGAAAACTTAGTTTATGACTTGGTTTAATATTCCAAATAATCCTACTTATAATATTATATCAGTAGGAAACTTATTTTCAAGTTCATTATTATTAAAACCTTGTTTATGCAAAAAGGACATTTTGGTCAAAGATGGCGTAATTATGGAACTCGCGCTTAAACTTAGATTCTGATTATGATCATGTAATATAACCTCAGAGGGTTATGCTACATTATATTATGATCATAATGAAACTTTATATCAGTAGGTAACTAATCTAAATCGGGTCATAATCAAAAGTCAAAGCAGAAGTAAACTTCGTGACTTTCGGTTGCGAACCGACCCTAGAACTGAAATTGACGAGCCGAACATGTTCTTACATGTTCTATTAATTATTACCAACCTGTTTAAGTTTTAAAACAGGTTTCATAACATATAAAAGTTTAATTTATGATTTTTCTGAAAAATGGCTTGTTTGACTTTTTAATATCGTAACTTTGACCCGTCAATTGGTCTAGCAAACGTGATCTTTAGGAGGTGCCTTTTATTGGGATTAACACCTACCTTATTATGATCACTTAGCCATGTTCATTTCGAATAATGGCTGGACCATAATGGTCTTAACCGAAAGTCAAAGCGTTTTCCGTAAAACACTTGACTTTTGGCTATAAAAGCCTATAAACGAAAATGCAAGAGCAAGGAACACTTGAAAGAGGTTCCTAGAATGCAAGAGCACTAAGTTGGATGCTCCTTTTAGCTAGGAACTTCCAGAGGTGGGAGAAGAGTGAATTAATGAGAAAGGTGCAAGTTGGAATGTGAACTTAAACACCTATTTATAGTTGGAGAACTCAAAGGAGGTGAAGCCAGGTGTTTACGTGTGTAAGAGGAAGCTTACAAGTGTCCCAAAACGTGGCATAGCAGTTTGGGAAGCCATGGTTTCGGTTTTAATGGTTTTGGAGTTTTGTTTGGAGACCAAGCAAAACTTTCTGCAGCAGAGGGCTTCTCGCGCTCGCGAGAGACATAGGCCATGTCTCTCGCGGCCCGCGACCGCCCCACGGCCACTTTAAAACTTTGACACTTTTAACCCCTTAACTTATTAAAGCTTCTAAAAACCTATTTAAACACCTTTTTGGCACTTTTAGCCATCCGTAGCCAATACTTGGCATACCCGGGATTATGCCCGGACATTGTTGAGCTCTCGGTTCGTTAAAAGGTCACTCAGAGGTATAAATTAACATGTTGACACTTTTAATCCCTCCATTATCCAACTTTTATATTTTAATGGATTTAATCACTCCCGTCCAACAAACAAGACATATGAGAGTTAGGACTACGTAAAGGATCACTCAGAGGCTCAGTATAAGCATGTTGACTCCGATGTCACTCAGTGGCTAGGCATGTTGACATAACGGTCACTCAGAGGCCGAGTTTAAGTATAACGACACTAATGGTCGTTCAGAGGCTACGTTTTATGCATAACGATCCTAATGGTCGTTCAGAGGCTACGTTTTATGCATAATGACACTAATGTTCGTTCAGAGGCTACGTTTTTATGCATGACGACACTAATGGTCGTTCAGAGGCTAGGTTTATGCATGTTGACATCAGAAGGTCATTCAGAGGCTCAGTTTGAGCATGTTGTCACTTTTAATCCATGTTAGTCTTTTAATTGACTATATTATAAATACAACACGTGTCACTATATTATGGACACGATTTTACAGGATGTTATATCCTCACCCCCTTAAAAGAAATCTCGACCTCGAGATTTTATTCAAAAAGATGGGGGTATTTTTGTCGCATAGTAGAGTCAACCTCCCATGTATACTCGGGACTTCTAAAAGCGTCCCACTTAACCTTTACTATAGGTATCATTTTTCTTAGGAGCTTCTTAACCTGTCTATCCTCGATCGAAATTGGTTTCTCAAAGAACCTCAGGTTTTCATCAATTTGCACATCTTCGTGCGACATTGCTAGCGACTCATCGGCTAACATTTCTTAAGGTTAGATATGTGGAATACATCATGGATTCCACTAAGCTCCTCTGGAAACCTGAGCTTATAAGCTACAGTGCCGACACATTCGACTATCTCAAATGGTCTGATATATCTTGGGCTCAACTTGCCCTTCTTTCCAAAACTCATCACACCTTTCCAGGGTGATACTTTCAGCATGACCTTGTCCCCTACTTGGAACTTAAGAGGTTTACGCCTCTTGTCAGCATAGCTCTTCTGCCTATCTCTAGCAGCTTTGAGATGATCACGGATTTGCACAATCTTTTCCGTGGTCTCCAGGACAATCTCTGGTCCTGATAGTTGGGCTTCCCCAACTTCCGCCCAACACACGGGCGTTCTACATTTTCTCCCATACAAGGCCTCAAAAAGAGCAGCCTTGATGCTCGTATGATAGCTATTATTGTAGGAGAATTCTATTAGGGGCAAGTGGTCATCCCAGCCTCCACCTAAATCAATCACGCATGCCCGAAGCATGTCTTCCAAAGTCTGAATAGTACGCTCACTTTGACCATCAGTTTGCGTATGGTAAGCCGTACTGAAATTTAATCGTGTGCCTAACGATTGTTGGAAACTTTTCCAAAAGTGAGACGTGTATCTAGTATCTCTATCAGATACTATAGATACTAGCACACCGTGTAGGAATACAATCTTGTGCACGTACAACTTAGCCAATTTGTCAGAACTATAAGTCTCTTTAATTGGCAAGAAATGCGCAGACTTAGTCAGCCTATCAACGATGACCCAAATCATGTCATTACCACATTTGGTCTTAGGTAACTTGGTAATCAAATCCATAGTTACCATTTCCCATTTCCATGTGGGAATCTCAAGTTGTTGTAGAAGTCCTGACAGTTTATGATGTTCGGCCTTAACTTGCGAACACGTCAGACACTTAGCTACATAAGTGGCTATGGATTTCTTCAAACCCATCCACCAATAATTCTTTTTTATATCTTGATACATCTTGTCACCACCTGGGTGAACTGAGTATCTTGTGTTGTGTGCTTCTTGGGGGATTAAATCTCTAAGTCTTCCAAAGACTGGAACCCAAATTCTATCATTAAATCTAAGGATTCCATCCTTTCCAGGCACTAACTGATCAACAGTTTCGCCTAATCCCTCATTAGGAATATTAGCCTCTAATAAGGCTTGCTTTTGCACATCAAATAGCTTTTCATTTAAGCTATTTCTGAGCTCAATGCTCTTGGCATTAATCCTAATAGGTTTAACTCGTTCGTTGCGACTTAAGGCGTCAGCAACTACATTTGCTTTGCCTGGATGGTAGCGAATCTCGCAATCATAGTCATTAAGTGTTTCCATCCATCGGCGTTGTCGCATGTTCAATTCTTTCTGATTGAACAGGTATTGGAGACTCTTATGGTCAGTGTATATAATACACTTCGTACCATACAAGTAATGTCTCCATAGCTTTAGTGCAAATACAACGACACCCAATTCCAAATCATGGGTGGTGTAATTCCTTTGATGCACCTTTAATTGTCGTGATGCATAGGCAATTACCTTGCCATTTTGCATTAGCACACAGCCCATACCGGTGTGTGATGCATCATAATAAACAACAAAATTCTCAATACCCTCAGGTAGAGATAACACAGGAGCGTTGCTCAACTTTTGTTTTAGAATCTGAAAAGATTCTTGTTGCTTTGGACCCCAATTATACTTAACATTCTTACGGGTTAAGGTAGTTAAAGGGGTGGCTATTCTTGAAAAGTTCTCAATGAACCTTCTATAGTAACCAGCCAATCCTAAGAAACTACGAACCTCTGTTGGGGTTTTAGGCACTTCCCAATTTATTATGGCCTCAATTTTAGCGGGATCCACTTGGATACCACGCTCACTTACCATGTGTCCGAGAAATTGGACCTCTCTGAGCCAAAACTCACACTTAGAGAATTTAGCATAAAGCTTTTCTTGCCTTAGCAGTTCTAAGATGCACCGAAGATGTTTCTCATGATCAGCTTGATTACAAGAGTAGATAAGTATGTCGTCTATAAAGACAATGACAAACTTATCCAAATATGGTTGCAGACTCTATTCATGAGATCCATGAATGTTGCTGGTGCATTTGTGAGCCCAAAAGGCATCACCAAAAATTCAAAATGACCATAGCGCCATAGCGGGTCATGAAGGCGGTTTTGGGAACATCCTCACTTCTAACCTTAGTTGATGATATCCTGATCTCAAACCTATCTTAGAAAAGTAACCAGCCCCTTGAAGTTGGTCGAATAAATCATCGATCCTTGGCAGAGGATATCTATTCTTAATTGTTATTCAGCTCCCGGTAGTCGATGCACATCCGCATTGATCCGTGTTTCTTCTTAACGAAGAGGACTGGAGCTCCCCAAGGCGAGGAACTAGGTTGAATAAATCCTTTCTCCAAGAGTTCATCCAATTGAACTCTTAACTCATTCATTTCCGTTGGAGCTAGTCTATATGGAGCTCTAGCTACGGGTGCTGATCCTGTTATGATGTCAATTCTGAACTCCACTTGCCTATCCGGAGGTAGGCCTGGTAATTCTTCAGGAAAAACATCGGGATACTCCGAGATAACTGGTTGTTCTTCAAGGTTCAGCTTAGGTTCGTTTATGGTGACTTGTGCCATGTAGATGACACAACCTCTCCTCAAACACTTGGATGCCTAAATAACGACACTTTGTCTGGAAATCCATAGTGCGAGTCTCCGGGTATGGTGATTATTTCACCAGATGGGGTTTTAATTTCGATGAGATTTTTATCGTAGGCAATACGGGCTTGGTTATAAGATAACCAATCCATACCTAAGACAACATCGAACCCCGCCAATTTCATTGGCAAAAGAGAGATAGGGATGCAATGATTCTTAATAGATATAGAGCATCCATCAAGAATGGAAGAAGCAGTTTCTAAGGTTCCATCGGCAAGTTCTATCTCATAAGTTTTATCTAGAGTTCTTATGGGTAAATTTAATAGTTTACTAAACTTATGATCAACAAATGATTTATCCGCACCGGAATCGAAAAGAATTCTAGCATAAATATCATTAAAGGGGAAAGTACCTGTTATAACGTTATTGTCATTAACAGCTTCCTTAGCAGTCAGTTGAAAAGCACGTGCATTCCCCTTCTTGGCCTCTCCAGGCTTTGGATTATTATTCTTTGAATTCTTACGGCAGTTAGTTGCAATGTGCCCTTTTTCATTGCAGATATAACATACTGCATCCTTAAGATCTTTACAATCTAGGGTCTTATGCCCTCTCCTTTTACAAATACCTCAAGGTCTAGCTTGTGAAGCAGAATTACACTGTCCCCAGTGTCTGCGGTTGCAAGTCTTGCAAAATGGCATTACAGCCACCTTGCCTTGGTTCCCTTTGAACCCGAATCTCCCTTTATTTTTCTTATTAAATCTATGGGAGTTGTCATCTTCCCTCTTCTTTTTTCTGTTAGTTTCAGACTTAACTGACTTTTGTCTTACTAGATCAAGGGTGAGAGAGAGAGATAGGTCAACAGCAGACCTGTAGGTAGTAGGCTAAGCAGCCTTTACCATGCCCTTTATCTCGGGCGCTAATCCATTGATAAATCGCGCTATGCGTTTGGATTCATGGGTGATTAGATAGGAAACTAACCTAGATAGGGAATTGAAATCGGAAACATATTTCCGACAATCTTGGTTTTTCATGGAAAGAGACAAGAAGTCGGTCTCTAATATCTCCACCTCATGAGGTGGGCAGTAAGTTTCCTTAATAAGGTCCACAAACTTGGATCATCCTAAATTATACAGGTGTACCTTACTGTTGACTGAATCATGGCTTTCCACCAGATTAGGGCATCGCCCTTAAAGGACTGTGATACATACTTGACCACATCCTTATCAGCACAGTTGCTGATATCCACAATTGTTTCCATCTCATCTAGCCACTTTAGGGCTTCCACTGCTCCTTTTTCCCCGTTAAAGTCTCGGGGTTTATAGGAGACAAAGTACTTGTAGGTGCATCCGTCCTTAGAGGAACGGGACCTATTAGCATAGTCTATTCTCTTAGGTTCACTCTTTGCATTTGAAGAGTGAACGGAGCTCTCCTTATGAGCTGAGGATGGTGGAATAGATAAAGGTCTAGAGCGAGTAGCACTCGACTCTCTAAGCTTTTCTATGGCCTTTCCCATGGCCTTTTCAACTACCGCGTCAATGCGAGCTTGAAAATCGTCATTATTAATGGCTCTATTTTTAGCATTATTAGATTCCACATTCCTGTGGCTATTTTGTGCCTCATTTGAGTTAGCCATCTTCAAGTCTTGGGTTCTCTACACCAAATAAGTTTCACTTAGCCATGGTATGTCAACCATATTAGACTAAGAATATTGGATATAACAATCCATTGCCTATTATAGTGTGAGTAACATCACAACTCTTAGGCTTAACATAACTATATTTTGCCCATGTCTTAATAGGACCATCAAAGGCAAATTACAATTTGGATATATTCCATATATTACTAGACAGTGGATCGTAATGTCACAACTGTCATTGTCATATTTGACAATTGTATAGCACATAGGCTTGTCACAAAGGGCATTTAAAACATGGCACATAGCCTGTCACAAATGGACATAAGATCATGGCACATAAGCCTGCATCACTAATGGACATAAAATATGGCACATAGGCCTGTTACTAATGGACATAAAATATGGCACATAGGCCTGTCACTAATGGATATAAAATAGGGTACATAGGCCTGTCACTAATGGACATAAAATATGGCACAGAGGCCTGTCACTAATGGACATAAGATATGGCACATAGGCACTACATCACTAATGGATGTTTGAATCATAGCCCAAGGGCAATACATTATTAATAGATGTTTAATCACCGCACTGGTGATATTAGCCGGGATCTGAATAGATCACATAGGCTATATAAAATTAATCATAGTCCGAAAGGGCAATACATCACTAATGGATGTTTAATCACCGCACTGGTGATATTAGCCGGGATCAGAATAGAACACATAGGCTATATAAAATTAATCATAGCCCGAAAGAGCAATACATCACTAATGGATGTTTAATCACCACACTAGTGATATTAGCCAGGATCAAATAGATCACATGGGCTATATAAAATAAATCATAACCCGAAAGGGTAATACATCACTAATGGATGTTTTATTCATCACCGGACTGGTGATATTAGCCGAATAGATCACATGCGCTATATAAGGTTAGGACATAGTCCATTACCTTGAAGGCTAGTGTGATTCCTCAAGTCACACTACCATGAGTATGAACATTACTTGAATGTTAATATAAGAGGACCTTAATGATTGATTAATAGTCCCGGTCGCATTGACCTTAATGACTTGGAGGCTTGAACTTAGTCCACCACCTCTAGATAGAAGGATAACTTCCCTTAACTATCATGATAGAAGACCCTTTCGTTCTTAACTATCATTATATTTTTTGCCAAATATGTGGTCTGTGCCACTTGGCTAAATCAAAACCATTAATATATTTTTGGAATTATATAGCTGATAAAAAAGTCCGAGTAAAATCCAGACGATCGCTTGAAGAGTATAAGTACATATATATATAATTCCAAAATATTTCATTAAATGATAATTAGAAAGTACAATACTTGAAATAAATAAATAAAGAAACTGATTGTCCATGCAAGGACTAAAAGAAATAATTTGTCTACGCAGGGACTAAAGAAATAACAATGTCCACGCAGGGAATACATAAAATAGAAGAGACTTTACTCGTCCTTCTTTCCCTTGACCAACTTGGAGAGTTTCTTGAAGAACTTGTTTGTCTTCTTCTCCGTTTTCTCCGCTTGTTGCTGCATTTCTTTCATCCGTTCCAAGCCCTCATTGATGGCCTCAAGTGGTGGCGGAGGTTGTGGTTGTGGTTGTGGCATAACCGGATACTGGTACCCATAAGTTGGATATCCAGTCGGGGGATAAGTAGGTGGGAAGGAGACTGGTAAAGTGCGTTGTGCATAACTGATATATGGGTCTTGCGACCACGCTTGATAGTTTACCGGTGTAGACGGGTTATTATGATCGTACCTAGATGTGTCTGGATATGTGGGGATTGGGTTAGTATAACCTGTTGGTGGTGGTTGAACCATAGGTGTTGGTGTTGGTTCCACCACAGGTGAGGTATTAGAGGGTCCACCCATTTGTGGGTCCTCGTGAATTATGGGGTAAGAGTTGGGAAAAGGTGGCAGCGATCCCGACCTTTGTCCTGCACGTACCGACATACGTGCTCCACGCTTCCTCCTTGGTGGTTCGAGTGGTGGTTGAGGTTGGTCCACCGGTTCCATGTGGACATCTTCTTGAACGGGAGGTGGTTGAGAGTGATGAGAAGGAGTGTGGGCGAAGGTGAATTGGTTCCAGTATTGGTCCCACTCATTAGGACCTTGGTTGGGCGATCCGACATATGAGTTTGAATCGCTCGAAATTTCAATGGGATGCGTATTCGATCCCGATGGCGGCATCTCCGGGTCGGAGTCCTCGTCTATAGGGTTTGGCTGGTCCAACTGATTTTGATTGACTGGAGGCGTATTAAAGTAGTAGTTAGGGTTCAATTCTTCATGGTAAGAGTGTGAATGGGAATGATGAGAATGGTGTGAATGATAAGAGTGGTGAGAGTGGTAAGAATTTTGGGAATGTGAGGGCGAGTGTCTATTAGAGACTGAACGTCTCGCTGGTTGCCAAGGTGATGAATCTCCTGATTCTTGGTAAGCATCTGAGTTATGAGGTTGAGGGGGAATGCGCCTCGATGGTCCTCCCCTCGTTGGACCTTTTCCTCTTCCACTTTGTCCTCTCACACGTGGCGGCATTTTCCTGTCAAAAATCAATTCAAAAACAATATTAATAACTTAATAATGAAATGAGTAATCCTAGGTCAATGTCTAGACTAGGAAGTCTAAGGAATGTGTTCGTGTAAGTTTGAGATTAAACACAAGAAGGATAGTGTTTAATTCTCTCAAACGTTGGCTCTGATACCAACCTGTCACACCCCGGATTTCCTATCCAAATCCATACACCGGTGGGCCTGGGTGGGGAGTATTGTGACGTAAGTTGATAACATCATAGTCAATTAAACATGGCACAACGGAAGTCTTGGAGTTAAATTACTATTACAAACAAAATGTTCAAAATAGAATAATATACAGGCTTGTAATAGAAGATCCACAGACGGATCATAAAATGTACAAAGAAAGAATATAAAACAGACCTTAGGACAGATCTAAGGATTTTGCAAGATCCTCTTATTCACTACCGAGCAGCTTCCGGCCTATTTCGTATTGTACCTGCAGTTAGCCTTTGGACGATACGTCAGTTTTCGCTGGTAAATGCACCCAACTGACTCATTTTGAAAACTTTAAAAATGATTTTTAAGTGCAAAACGGCACAAAATCTTTTATTAACTTGGGAAAGTTGACTTTGCAACCTTGTATCAGATTCACATGTTTGTCAATACATACAGGGCCCAGTACAGAAACCGAGACACCACTTGCGAACTCATGAGGGAGTTATCCCCAACGTCTTGGGTAATTTGCATATGAGCGTTTGTCAGGTGTATGCCTACACCCCGCGCTAAGGTCGTGGCCAATAACTAATGTATTGAGCCAAGGATATCTAGGATATGGTAATTAATACCCGATGTTTAAGTTATCAAACGAAACTGATTAAAACGAAATATGCGGGTTTACTAGCCACAAACGGCCATTCGATTGACCCCATTTCGGAGCAAGCAGTAATAATTTACCGTATCCCAAGCCCATATAGGGAAATAAGTCGAGAGTATTTACCTGAGCTAGTCTTCTTCTTTTATTTTTAAATAACTCAGTCGTATAAAAAAGTACCAAGTGCAGATAGCATTTAGCGGCAAGGCTCTAGTCTTGATTATGGGATAAGCTAGCCAATTAAATACTAACGATCTTATAAACCAAATAGTGTACATGATCATTACGTATAACGCTTGATTAAACGATGATCGGATAGAATGTAGTTTAATCCCGACAAGTACTTGACTTGTATAATATGGGTAAACTATAAACATTCTGGATTTGAAAACTTAAATGACAAGGTTAAACCCGTTTCGGTTAAATTCCGTAAACTAGTTACGTATAATCAACCGTACGCTTATAAGCGATAATGGGTAACCGGATAAGTCATGGACAAGTTATATATGCCATTATACTTTAAATAAGTTAAAATATCAGTAGGATATCAACTTGTATGCCTGTTAAGGTTTTAAAACGAAACTATGCCTTATAAGGGCATTCTGGTAATTATATACCGTATAAAACGAACTTGAATATATTTTAAGTTTATAATCATAAGTATTCTGGAAAAATAATTTATTTATGATATCATATCAGTAGGATGTCAATTATATGCGTAATTTATCTTTTATGACCAAACTATGCTCCGAAGGGGCATTTTGGTCATTTTACACATAGTTTATAAATTATTTGGGATTCTGGGTTTATAACATGTACCTAATGTAAATATTTTTTAAATAAGTTTTAAAATCAGTAGATATCAAGTTTTGGTCAATAATATGGTTTAAAACCATACTATGCGCCAAAACGACGCTTATGTCGTAAAATGACGTTTTATGTGATGTTTAATGAAAACTGACATTAGGGTCAGCTTGAAATGTATTAGATATGTTATTTAATATAACATGTCAGTAGATAAAAGATTTACCTTGAAAAGATTTGATTAAAACTATTTTATGAGCCACAGGGCTAAAATCGTCATTTATCGACATAGTTTAAGGACTTGATTGAAAACTCAGTTTATAACTTCGTTTAATATTCCAAATAATCCTACTTTTAATATTATATCAGTAGGAAACTTATTTTCAAGTTCATTATTTAAAACCTTGTTTTATGCAAAAAGGACATTTTGGTCAAAGATGGCATAATTATGGAACTTGCGCATAAACTTAGATTCTGATTATGATCATGTAATATAACCTCAGAGGGTTATACATTATATTATGATCATAATGCAACTTTAGATCAGTAGGTGACTAATCTAAATCGGGTCAGAATCGAAAGTCAAAGCAGAAGTCAAACTTCACGACTTTCGGTTGTGAACCGACCCTAAAACTGAAATTGACGAGCCGAACATGTTCTTACATGTTCTAATAATTATTACCAACCAGTTTAAGTGTAAAAACGGGTTCATAACATATAAAAGATCAATTTATGATTTTTCCGAAAAAATGGCCTGTTTGACTTTTTAATATCGTAACTTTGACCCGTCAATTGGTCTAGCAAACGTGATCTTTAGGAGGTGCCCTTTATAGGGATTAACACCTACCTTATTATGATGACTTAGCCATGTTCATTTCGAACAATGGCTAGACCATAATGGTCTTAACCGAAAGTCAAAGCGTTTTCCGTAAAACACTTGACTTTTTGCTATAAAAGCCTATAAACGAAAATGTAAGAGCAAAGAACACTGAAAAGAGGTTCATAGAATACAAGAGAACTAAGTTGGATGCTCCTTTAGCTAGGAACTTCCAGAGGAGGGAGAAGAGTGAATTAATGAGAAATGTGCAAGTTGGAATGTGAACTTAAACACCTATTTATAGTTGGAGAACTCAAAGGAGGTGAAGCCAGGTGTTTACGTGTGTAAGAGGAAGCTTACAAGTGTCCCAAAATGTGGCATAGCAATTTGGGAAGCCATTGTTTCGGTTTTAATGGTTTTGGAGTTTTGTTTGGAGACCAAGCAAAACTTTTTGCAGCAGAGGGCTTCTCGCGCCCCGCGAGAGACATAGGCCATGTCTCTCGCGGCCCTCGACCGCCCCACGGCCACTTTAAAACTTTGACACTTTTAACCCCTTAACTTATTAAAGCTTCTAAAAACCTATTTAAACACCTTTTTGGCACTTTTAGCCATCCGTAGCCAATACTTGGCATACCCGGGATTATGCCCGGACATTGTTGAGCTCTCGGTTCATTAAAAGGTCACTCAGAGGTATAAATTAACATGTTGACACTTTTAATCCCTCCATTATCCAACTTTTATATTTAATGGATTTAATCACTCCCGTCCAACAAACAAGACATATGAGAGTTAGGACTACGTAAAGGATCACTCAGAGGCTCAGTATAAGCATGTTGACTCCAATGTCACTCAGTGGCTAGGCATGTTGACATAACGGTCACTCAGAGGCCGAGTTTAAGCATAACGACTAATGGTCGTTCAGAGGCTACGTTTTATGCATAACGACACTAATGGTCGTTCAGAGGCTACGTTTTTATGCATGACGACACTAATGGTCGTTCAGAGGCTAGGTTTATGCATGTTGACATCAGAAAGTCATTCAGAGGCTCAGTTTGAGTATGTTGTCACTTTTAGTCCATGTTAGCCTTTTAATTGACTATATTAAAAATATACAACACGTGTCACTATATTATTGGACCCGATTTACAGGGTGTTAAAAATGATAATAAAACAAATAAGATAACTACCCTACTAGGATGCTAAGTAGCCAAACAAGAACAATCCGGGCATGTCATACCCAACATGGCAAATGTTGGAGGCAAAGCGGGGTTAAATTACTTTAGGTCTTGGAAGCCACTTAGATAAACATAAACAAATAAGCAAGTGAGGTAGTGGAACAAGTTTGGAATCCCCAAGCTTCCATAGTTTACATATTTAGACAAATACAAGACTCACCATATGAACAACGGTGAGCTTGGATGGTCACACACTTGAAGGTTGCTTGGAACCATATCAAAACAGGAAGTTTAGAGGCTCTTTGCACCTCTAAACTCATGACAATCCACCGGACACTCGCTTCTTGCCATAGGCTTGACTAGAAGCAAGATAGGTGTAAGATTGCAGCGGTTTAAACAAGTTTAAAAGATTTAAGTAAAAGTTCTTCCAAAACAGAAAGTTTGGACCTTAAAATGGTGATGTTCCACCTTAGTTTACCATGGTAAACCTGTGGAAACACTCCTATAGGTGTTCAAGCTTTCAAGAGGAAAAGAAGTCAAAGGTTGAAGAAAAGTGAGGTAGATACTCACTTTTGCACTTAGAGAATTCTGCCACAGAACTTGCAATTCAGCTGATTATAGAGTGATTAGAGAGTGTATGAAGGTTTGGAAAAGTTCAAATGAGGTGATGGAGGCTTGGTTCTATAATGGTAAAGTAGGGTTTGGTCTTTAGTGAGGATTGAATATGGTTGGGGAAGGAGGAGGTGAGAAGAAGATGGCCAATTTGCATAGAGGAAACAACTATCTGCGGATTAAGGGGCTTGGCGTCGCACGAAGCTAATAAGGGCGAGGCTTCGCGTGACGTTACACCATGTTTCATCATAGTTTGGTTTTATTACAATTTAGCCTCTTAACTTCCATTTGTTCATTATTTTATGCCCAAAGTTCATGTTTTGGTTTGTTTTAGGATATGAAACGTGTTTGTAAGTGTCGTGTAAGTATCATGCAACGATAAATGATAATTAAAGTATATAATAAGTCTTGGTTTGCATGTAAATGTGCATTCAATGTTTGTTTGCGTATAAAACACGTATAACTTGTATATGTATAAAAGTAAATTTCCATTATGGTCGAAATTTCGGATTATAAGGTTGGAAATGAAATACGAATACACTTTTTAAATAAGGTAGGTACAAAAATGCAGAGCATTTTAAAGGGAGTAAAGTGCCTCTTTGGGCACTGAACCTTGGGTGATGGAAGACATGGTTGTCGAATCACGCCTATCCGATCTCAATCTCACCACCGACCCTTTATCATTACAACCGATGTTGGCGAATACAACATGAAAGGAATTTTGGTAGACACGTGAAGCTCGAAAGAGATCATATAAAAATAGTGCTTCAACCAAATGCACCTGGATGATAAAAATATTACTAAAGCCAGTTCATGAGCCCCTCAGAGGGTTCATAGGTGAAAAACTTGACCCTTTTCTATCAAGACGCTTCTAGTAGAGCTCATAGAGAAAGAACCATCGTAGTTACCAAGTGATACCCGCTGACTCTAATCACAATGTAATCTTTGGCAATTACACGATGGGTAAACTACACGCCCTAGTGTCTACGACGTGAGAATTCATGAAATTTCCCACACTAGGAGTGGCCACTAGGGATAGAGACACGATAAATGAGGTTATGAAAACAAATAAATGTAGATATGGCCCTACTAGGGTTATATTGGATCCGAACGCTGGGTCTTGGGCACAAAATGCCCAGATCAAACAGTCGCTATTGGCAACACTTTATTACCCGAGATCAAGGATCACCTCAAGCAATTACTAAGAAACAACTTGGATGTATTTGCGTTGAACACGCGGATATGACTGGAATCAGCCCTTGACAAAGAAGGACATTGCTTGGCTAAGCTCCCCGGTATGAAACCAGTGGCACAAAAAAAACATAGTCTTGCCCCCTGATAGGCCAGAAGCAGTTGTTATAGAGGTCCGGAAACTAGTTGAAGTAGGCATACTGAGAGAAACTAATACCACACTTGGATCTCTAACCCAGTACTGGTTAAAAAACAGGACGGATCCTGACGCATGTGTGTAGATTACAAGGATCTTCTTAACTTGGAAACTAAGAGAAACTAAATACAACACTTGGATCTCTAACCCAGTAATAGTTAAAAAAAACAGGACGGATCTTGACGCGTGTGTGTAGTTTACAAGAATCTTCTTGACAAGGCGTGTCCTAAGGACACCTACCCGTTACAAGAGACTTTAAAGTCGATTGCTTAACACGTATACACTTATCTACGTATACAATTTTATCTAAGATGATGGTGTTTTTCAAATAATACGTAATATCTTTGGGTTAGATCATTACATAGTGATTTTAGATTAGGTCCTTTTTGAAATAATGCGTAATATCTTTGGGTGAGATCGTTTTTAAAATAATACGTAATACTTTTGGGTGAGATCATTACATAGTGATACTATACAAAAGTGATTCTCAGGAAATAGAAATGTGTATATATTTATTATATCGTTTTTCTCTATGGAGTGGAATTGGCATTCGTTACATGTCTAATGGCCTATTATATATTAAATTGTTAGATAAGAGGAGGTTTACTAAAACTTTGAACCCTTTCTAGAATCTTGACATTATGTAATCTGTATCTTTTGTCCTATGTATATCAATTGGAAAATTACCTGTTTGGTGTGAACACATATAGACAATTTTCTTTTAAGTGAATCCATATCAATTTTTTTAACGTCCATAAAAAATCTTATATACGTATAATACTCAGTTTTCAAGGGTTTGTATGCATTAATAGGGAATTTTAACATAACAGAATACAAACACAGAAAATAAACGTATTGATTTATACCATAACTAGTTTCCAAATCCAGATCTCCCTTTCCTTTTTCATTTCAGTATCATGCATGTGCTTTAATTGATGATATTCCAGCTTGCAAAAGCAAGGATGAATGAGTGATGTTGATATTTATGTTATTTATTAGACAGCTAGGTTAAGATTCGGTTTAGTCGGTTTTTAAAACATAAAATCTTGACTAATCATATAACTGGTGGTTTATCGATTTTGTTTTAACCAGTTTAATCAGGTTTAGTTACTAACGAACCAAAAAAGTTATTATCACGCATTCTACATTTTATATAGCGTCAGTGCTTCTCCAACTAATTACTTAGAATACGTATATTTTCGTCCGTTTAAAATATATAATTAACGATGCTTTCCTTTCAAAGGGATGACAAGGGGAACGGGACCATTGTTATAGAAATACACATGAGCTTTGTTTGTCACTGTTCCTTTGAAAATATGTGGTGCAGTATAACAACAAAATAAATCAAGTTCTTATCTTCTTTTCCACCTGTCACCATGTTATAAAATACTGATTTTGCTTTTTTCATAAAAATGTCAAAAATACTTTTCTTAATAAAATTGTTCGAATTGCATACATATATTCCTAAATGCAAAATCTTCATCCAAATATTTTTGCATCAACATAATGTAATATATAGTTTTAGTCAGAGCTAAACAACCTTTACTCTTCGAGTTGGTGTCTTAGTTTTATTTAAAAACACAGAAGTATTGTTAAAATATACAATTTACAGTAATTTATTCTTCTAACAAATAGATAATGCATGTGTCCTTGTCTTTTATCTTTTATTAATAATATCATGCTTAATCAATATTTTTATCAGGAGGATCAGAATAAGATAGAAATATATAGCATTACTAAATTGAAGTTTAAGGGCCATATAAAAATGCAGTGTTTTGGAGGACAGACTGGAAAAACATTTCAGACCGGAACCGAACCCTATATATGCTGGTAAGGTTTGTCTCGATACTCTTATACAGCTTTTTGGGAAGATTAAAAGGTTAAAAAGCTTTAACCATTTAAGCTGCCAACTTGTTTTTTTCTTTTTCTTTTTGTTGAATATATGGATATAACATAACATAATCTACCATATATGATTAAGTTTATATTTGTTATTGATATATTACTATATAAGAGATCGAAGATCAGGGGTGCAGATATTGTTAACTGGTCCTCTTTTTCCTATTTAGATTTTGGATAGTTTTGCCTGGTGTATCTACTTCATCTGGGGTGGGCATGTTTTCTTTTTGTTTTGTTGGGTTGTAATCGTATGTTCTGTTTGGTGTTTGGCCCTTTGTTTAACTCCTTGCTATTGGGAAGCTTGTTTGGTGGAATAAATGTTTTGTTTGGTTGTTCAAGAAAAATATTTGATTCAGTTTATATTTGTTATTGATATATTACTATAAGATAAGACATTCATATAAAGTAAGGATTTAGTTAAAAGGGGTTGAATGGTATAAAGTTTAGGAAGGATCACTGGTCACTAATCAAGGTATTTTAAGGGTTGACATGATGAGTGTCATACTAGCAATGTTTATGCATGAAAACGGTGTGAATAGGAAAAAAATGGAAAAGTTTTATCATTGTTGATTTCAACTTCTTCGTTTTTATAAATTTTTTAGATAACATTGTTTTTCTTTAGAAACTAGTGGGTTATACCGATACTCTGAGGTGAAGCGACTTAATTTTTAATGAAAACGTAGACGCAATAGTAAAAATAACGTTAATAGCATAATTTTCGTTTGATATTTGTTGGGTTCATTAAAATACCAACACTTACCAAAAGAGAAACAAAAAAGTCATATACGATCAAAAAAATACCATGATGTGTTTAAATTGATTGAAACAATAAAAACAAATATCAATTTCGATATTGACGTCATTCGACAGTATTAGCCCATTCGTTTTGTGACATGTATAACACCAGGTTTAAATGAAACTGAAAAAAGAAAATGAGAAACCAAAAAATAGAAAAGACAAAAGAAAGGTAAAAAATTTATAAAAGACAAAAAATCATAAAATAACAAAAATCACTTTAGTTAAAAAGTTTATAAATTATATATATAATAATAACATAAAAAATAAGCACTATATTTTCATAATTAGGGTATGCTATAGGTTTTTTAAATTAACTTTTTAAAATAATCGTCGAGGTCATGATGTGTATGACATGTGTGATTATTAGTGTGCGTAATTATAAATATAGGTCGCATAATTATTTAAATATGTTTTGTAATTGTCATGCACAATTAGTTATATTTGGTTGTATAATTATTCAAAGTTTGGACAACTATATGTGTAATTATGTGATATTCTTACGTAATAATAGTGTAGACGAATTTACCACTCTTCAAAGGACACGTATCCTTGTAGGTTAAGATGTGCTTTTTTACAACTCTCTCTATAAATACAGAGAGAGGGGGAGGGGATAAGAATCTGTTAGAAACCATCCTTTATTACGAGAAATGATGAACCAATGTGAACACAATCAAAAATACCTAAAAAATCTAAAAAACACACAAAAATTTTATTTTTTTAAATCGCTATATAAAAAAAATTGAGTTACAATTATGGATGCTCATGTGCAAAAATATCATTTTTTTGACAAATTCCGTAATACGTTACCAGTATTAGACAATTGCACTTTTATTTACACTACCATCCATAATACACTACTTTTTACATTACCAATATTATGAATGCACATGTGCATCTATATGTATGAACATGATATAACGTGTTTTGGTATACTACTTTGAATACGTTTTCCCTTTCATCTATCATACTATCCATAATACAATATCATTACCTCATACCATCCATAATACAATACCATTACCAAATGTATAATATTATCACTTTGTGCACATAACATATTACATCATAAAGTGACAAATATAATTAAACCATCAACAACTAGATATAACTTAATCATTCAAATTCACAAACTTTTGTATCGAAACACGCTATATCATGGTCATACATAATGATGCACATGTTTAGCAGATGTTACATTGGATTATGGTATCCAAGAGCACAAGTTTTGATTTAATTGCTTACACAAATGCAAATCATGCAGCATGCAAACTTGACAGGAAAAGCACATGTGGTGCTTGTCAGATGTTAGGGTAAAAACTAGTATGCTGGGCAAGTAAGAAACATGACTTTGTTTCCACTTCAATAACTGAAGTAGAATACATAGCAGTAGCAAGCTGTTGTTCACAAGTTCTATGGATACAAACTCAGCTAAGAGATTATGGAGTGATGCTGACAAAGACTCCAATTCTTTGTGAATCAAAAAGTGTTATCATAATAACATCAAATCCAGTCCATCATTCAAGAAACAAGCGCATTGATATCAGGTATCATTTTATATAAAATCATGTAGAAAAAAGAGACACAAAAGGATATTTTGTACCAATAGATGATCAAATTGCTGACATTTTTACAAAACCTCTTGATTAATAGAGACACAAACTTGATCAGTAAACTAGGAATGATAAACATGAGATATGAAGATGAACAACATTTTGGAATAATTTCTAATAACGCTAATAAAAAATATGATAATTCAAAGGATCATATGACCACCACGGAAAAACCAGGTGAACCCTAATTTTGCTAACAACCCTAATTGTGCGTAAACCCTAATTTTGCTTACAACCCTAATTGTGTGTAAACCATAATTATATCTACAACCTACACGATGAATGGAATAATACCAATCATGCCTGATGAGTCTGAGGGTTCGTTATGGTTACCATTTGAATAATAATGGCTAACAATGCGAATTGGGGCCTCAGTGTGCTAAAAACAAGTTAAACTGGGAATTACATTTTTACAGTGCGTAAGAGATAGGTACTATTTAAACATGAAAGAAAGTGCTATAAGTGAGTCTAGGGAGACGAAATTGCTTAGACACAAGATTTAGACCCTAACATAAAATTTGAGGCATTAACAGATAGGTGGCACGTTAAACAAAACAGCTTCCGGTTAGCGAGCCTTTAATCTTTTGTTTCATTTAACCAACAAAAACCTTTCCACAAGCTTCCCCAACCTTCTTACTTACTGGAGCCATAAAAATACATCAGAATCCATCATAAACCTGGATGTATAACTTAATTTCTATGTTTTTTATGTACTTTTTCATGTTAAAAACATGATATCAATAAAAAGAACAATTTTCACCTATGAAACCTTGAAGATTTTGATGAAATAAGGCTTGCTAAAACATTAATATGATGTAACAAGATGTTACATAATGATTTATGATGGAAAAAATCGGATTAGGATACAAAAACAGAAATTATTCGATAATAAATGCACTAAACAAACCATAATCGAAAAATCACAATTCAAAGGCTTGATTAACATGAGTAAATGCATATTTATGTTGTGGTTGATCTATAGGTACTGAACATAAGGAACATCAACCTTTGGAAGCATAAGGATCGCTTGAAACATCGAGATTCGCTAGCTATAATTTCCGAAAAGCGAATTTACGGGTAACAAACTTGTTTTTAGCATTAGTCTTTCGTGGGTATTAGTTGGAGTTGAATTTGACAGGTAATCATATAATGGTCAAAATAAGCTTGGTGAAAATCTGAGAATTTGTGGAGTTTTGAAAATTTTTAGTGAATTTTAACGTATTTAATGGAATTAATACGAGAAAAATATCAAACTAATTCAATAAATCACCAAAATTTACATAATTTTGGTTTTGATATGGGAAACAATAAGAGAAAATTTGGGTCCATTGAATGAGTTTGAGTATGGTTTTAAAAATAGCGTTGGCGTGAAATTTCAGAAGCCGGAAGCGTAGTTCAGAAAATTCAGAAAAATCTAAAATTGTTCCAGGAAGTTTGAGGATACATCAGAAGGTTTCTATAGAATTTTGGGAATTTAAAAATTGGATCGTCGTGATCGCCAGTTTATCGGTTTTTAAAATGAATTTATTAAAATTAATAAATTAATTTAATAAATCAGAAAATATTTTTCCTAAAATTTACATATTTTTAAAAGTTTATATAAAATTTTTAGAATTTTTATTAAATACACACAATTGTTTACAAAAATATGGGAATCAAAATTTATAATTATCAACAAAACCGACAAATTAACCGTTTAATGAACCTGCCGGAACTAGTGAACGGACCGATAATTAAATGCAAAAAAAATTGGAAAGTCAGAATAAGTCCAGACTAATCCTAGGTAAATTGGGTAATCGGGGGACATTACACACTAGTTTGGGGAAATCCCCGACGGCGAAAACGGAAACTGAAATTTGAACGAGTTAGGCTCGGGTAACGCTTGTACTTCCTTAATGGACAACAAATCATATTAAAATCTAATCAATATGGGACATCTGGTATGATCAGTCACTTGCCCGAACATCTAGAACAACTAACCGTTAATAGCACACAAAATGGTACACGAAAGCCAAACACAATTTGACAATAAGGAAATACTCATTGCCCTACTGTTATGCTATAAGTCCATTATTGGATGAATATTCTCATCCAAACTTAAGACATATCACTTATCAACTTGGGAACTGTTTTTGGTAATTAACCCTACCTTACTTACAATATGTTCAGAATAGCTGATACTTTGTGTTATTAACATCTCGGGACTACATTGTTACGTGAGTTTTCATTACCCTAGTTTCCAAATTGTTTTACTGTTTTAAATGGGGTGAATTTCATGTTACATTTGCACATGAATACATGACTTGATGTGAATTATCTAAGTTATACTAACACACGGAAAATCCCCAAAAACACGAGAGATCAATTATAGGCCGATGGATATGCGAATAGTACTATTGGTCTAAGAAACCCAATAGAGCTGGCAAGAATACCATGGACTCTATTACAATTACACATGTCCATGCACTCTCTGTGAGCACACTATATGGTATTAGACATAGCTATTTGGGGTGGAAAAGTGCTAAGTTGTCGGATGTAAGACACGTCACTTGTGAACACTCAAGTTTCATTTGTGAGTTTAGTATAATTACATCAAATGTGCATAATCATTCTACTCAAACATAGTAGTGAAAAACTCACCAACTACTTGTAGTTGACTTTTTCGAAACTTTAACATGCTTTTTAGGAAAGCTTGAGATGGAATAACGAATAAGTGTGCGTGATAATACCAGTTTTGAACCTTGGATATTCTATGGATAGAGGCATAGTAGTAAAGATAGAATGTTTTGGAAGTTGTACCTATACTGTATATAGTAGTGTGTAACTAAACGATGTAACCGATGCCTGATTATGTATAATACAATGTGTGTATGAAAAAAATGTGTTTGTACCATTTGTCTGTTGCTCATCGCGTGCGCTTTCGCTGCAATTTGTGGTGTGACAAATCATCCGATATTTGATTAGAATATCAGAAATCTAACGTGTCATCAGAATTTGTGGTGTGTCATCAGAAATCTCATGAGTCATCAGAAATCTGATAACTCATTAGAACATGTCACTTTCAACCATAAATCCATGCATGCACACCACGTCCACTGTTTGTGAAAGTCCTGATAAACCGGATCTTACGATATCACACGTAGCTTGAATGGTGGCGGAATCACACAAACAAGCTAAGAATCAAAGTAGAAGAAATAAGATGAATATAGAAATGTTCAACTTTCATACAAATCACTAATTTGTCTAATACAAGTGAATAATCAACCAAGGAGCATCCTAACCCTAATACAACATTCTATTTATACTAGAGGGTTAGTGTTCCGTTAACCTAAAACCCTTAGGCCCAAAGGCTACCCCCAAGCCCATCACAACATATAGCCCACACCCCTAAAGTTAATAATGCATAAACCTATTTAGGGCCTTACAATCTCCCCCTAGGTTTACTACATTAGTGTTAGCTTTACACTTCAAGATCTTCAATCTTCGCTACCTCAGAATAGGGATCAACACTTACAAAATGTTTGTTGTGAATCACTGTTGCCACCGCACTGGTCCAAGACTTTGCACACTCTTCATACTTATCACTTGCTTGAATTTGATGTGCGCCTAGCATCAAGATGTCCTACTCGTGAAAATTAATCAGATCCAAAGTGTCAGCTAGTCGGAAGGCCTTCTCTTTCGTAACAACCATTGCCTCAGCCATTCTTGGGTTATAAGCCCAGTAACAGAAGTTCTTTAGCACACCTTTGGGAAACTTTGGAGCAGCAGGAATGACCTTATCTTTGTCGGTCGGTGGCTAGATAACATTCTGAATATGTTTGTGTGTATGAGGATCACAAATGCCGAGGCTTTTCTTCAGATAGGACTCAGCGGTATTCATTGTTGGGAAGTTGTGAGTTACTTCATGTTCAAGCTTTGAGTGAAATGCCCATCCCGGACCGCGTTGATTCGGATCTGAGTTAGAATACTGAGCCCTCAACAGACTTTTCCGATCTATCTTCATCCATGATTCAAATTGTGTCTGCTTGGAGTAGTATTCCCTGTGGCCACTCTCTCTAGTTATTATCCACAGATTCCTGTCATGATCATATCTCCAACACTTGACTTTCGACTTGTTTCTGACCTTGTCGTAGTGAGAAGATCTCAATTCCATGACATAGTGATCTGACAATTTGGATGAGTCCTTTGGTTGGAAGTTCTCATTGAGGGGATTTAGGTCTTGATTTTCATAACTAGCATCCTTTTTTATGTTCGGATTCTTCTTCTGACGCTGCTTTCTCTTCTTTGATTGTTCAGCTGCTAGATAGACATCAATCCTGCTTCATATTCTACTTCGGCTGCAACCTTTTCTTTTACGGTGCGCCCGTGATGCGTAACATTCTGAGGATCATCATTCCTATCCTCAAACGCACCACCAAATTTCTTCTGCACCTTTGCTTTTCTTCATAGATTTCTTTCATTAACAAGCTCACATCACCCTGAAGTTTCTCAATAGCTTGATCTTTGATTGTTACTTGATTTTGTAAAGATGTTATCTGAGCGTTTTTCCATTCGTTCTCTTGTTCCAGCAGCACCACTCTCCATTGCAGCTTGCTAGCATTCACCACTTCATCATCATCACTATCAGACTGTTCAATGAATTTCATCCTTTCGACAGCCATTTTCATTGTAGCCTCATCAGGTTCAGTCATACCGGCATCAGAACTTCCTACTTCAACATGAACACCAATTGAACTTTCAGGCTGTGAACCGGTGGCGAAGAGGTCATGAATGCTAGAGTCTTTATCAACAGCGAAGGATTCTGGGACATCCTGTGAGATTAGATCAGGAACATCACTTGGGCTTGAAGGCTTGGGGCTATCAGGGGCTTCAGCTTCTATACTTTCTCCGTTTTAGCTTTATCTTGAACTTCTTCAGACTGCACTTGTTTGGAAGAAACAATGTCGGGGGGAGGGATCCCAGAATCGCCCTTTAGTGATGCAAGTAGTGCTTCAAGGTTCTCAGCAGAAATTGGATTTATCTCTCTAACTGTTTCCTCAACTTTCTCTGTCTCAACATGACCTGTCTCTTTATTTTTCTCTTCGTCTGAAACGAGATCTTCAACATCCAGTTCTGGTTTATGTGGTCCACTGACAATCTGAATGTCGTGTTCTTCAACTATTATTACATTCACGGGTTTTGGTGTAGATATAACCTCCTTAAACTTTCCATGTTTTACCAGCTCATATCTTCCGACAAACTTGACCTTTGAAGTATCACGTTGTTTGCAGGCTGCTTCAATAGAGCTCGGACCTAGCAACTTCAGATTCAGATAGTTTGTGCCCTTTATCAAATCTGGATATTTCTTATCAATGATCATTTGCACGAACCTCGTATTTAACAAAAACACCTTCTTCTTTGTGCTTTCTAACATACTCTTCATATTGTCGAAGATGAAAGCTAAAAGTTGTAATCCCAATCATTTACTAATGCAACGAGTGCCGCTGTTTGTGTCTGATTCAGCTGATCCTGGCCACCTTTGCTCTTTCAGAAATACGCTGTAAGAAAATGTGAGCAAGATACCTCTAATAAGGGGGAAACAGTTTCTTTAACACCGTCGGATATGCTTCTTCATAGCTCATGTGACATAATGCTTTCATCACGTTGTCTCTATCATATGCTATTGGATCACGTTGTATATCTCCAAACTGCAACGCTTCTCGTACATCTGCTTCAGAAAGCTTGATCTCTTTCTCTCCAATCTTCGATTCAATGTACGCACCGCCTCCTTTGAATTTAGCATTAATCCAGAAGTCTTGAATCATATCTTCGTCTGGATTCGTCCTTAAAGCATGAGTAAGTCGGCAATTGCTCAGTCCAACTATCAAGGAGTTGAATTTTTCACGATATTTCGGTGGAGGCTCTATTAAATAGAAGGCTTGATTGTGAAAGGCCTCGACTTCAAGATTTTGTTTCTCCATAATTTTCTGCACCATTGTCTGCACTTGAACAAAAATGTCAACATTTATCGCAAAAATTAACTTAATTGAACCTTTTGACCATTTGATATTAAATTAGACGGTCAAATAGTCAATAAGTTAAGAGTTCAAGTAGGGAAGATCAGAGGTTCAAAACAATTTTGAACCAAAAGGTTTAAAAGGTTCACACCAGATTGAACTGGTCAAATAGATTCGAATGACCCGGGTAAAATAGATTCGGATGAACCAGGTCAATGCATTTCGGGTGAAAAGCGTTCAAGTTAATGACCCTTTTTCAGTTATTCGAGATGACCTGGCCTCTCGGATGATGATGTCAGATCTTGGATGCTTATCCGAGATGCATAGGGTCCCATCCGAGATGCATATAGGCTCATCCGAGATGCCTTGAAACTCATCTGAGATGCATCCGAGATGATTTGATATTCATCCGAGCCTCATCCGAGATTCTAAGGTTCTAACCTACGTGTCCAAGATGTGTTCGAGATGAGTTCGAGAGACAGACAGATCCGAGATAAGCAAAGGTTTGAAATGACTCGTAATAACTCGAAATAGGCTATTTAATGATTCGAATTGGGCTTGGCCCATCTCGGAATAGTAGTCCGAGATGGTTCAGCCTACCCATTTCGATACAGTATCTCTAATGGCTGGCCTATTCGAGATAGATAGGTGGGCCCATCCAAGATGGGTAGGCCCATTCGAAATAGTGTTTTCAGTAATATTTTAATCTTGTGGACCCCACACTTTTACCAGTTCTGAATAGTAACACCTTTTGTCAAAATCTGCGATCCAACCAACCGACCAACCCTTTTTATAGTAATAATAATAAAAATAATAAAAAGATAAAAGTGGAGAGTTGCCATGGGATCAATCTATTTTGAACCGATTAAGGAACATCTTTCGGCATGAGCTTAGTCGGACTGCTCCGTGCGATTGTCGATATATTTGTCTGCTTAAACTTATCGCATTAGCCTTCAACTTTCAACCTTGTGACTTCATCAGGTAAGTTTGCAATAGCATCCGTGTGTCCAATAACAAGGCATACCCTCGCGATCAAGGTAAGCACAATAATTCATCATAACGAGTGAGTATACCGAGATCATCCTTTCATTTTATAACGTTCGATTTGTTAGTGAGCAGGTCAGTACATCGTACAGCAAAGGGACCAAACAATATAAGATGAGGGTTAGGCTTAATACCTTATATGGTAGCATTGACTGTTAAGCACGTGGAATTTTCTCATGATGCGATTCTTTTCTTTTAAGGTTTTGGCCTTCATTTTTGGCTCTTTTGAGGATATCCTGACTGTGCCTAGGTCTGCATGTATCTGGATGCAACAGAAGGGTAGCCCTAAAATCCCAGACAACTCGTCAGTATACCGATCCAGAACTTCAGACCTTGGCTATCTATCAACGAAGGATTTAAGACCATGAAATCATAAGCCGATGATATGTTACCCACGAGATGCATAGCTTGTCGAAATTTGTCACTTGGTATCTTTTTGCCTTTTAAGCGATAAGCCTATCAACACATCGCAGATGATCCTCGCCTTTTCAGCATTGATACCTTACATGTGTTAACCGAATTCAATAGATTAAACAATTTAAATTTCTTTTCCCAAAACAACAAATATTTCTCCCCCTAAATTTGTGCAAAAGTAGAATACTTTATACACAAATTTAGTTATTTTGCTGATAGTTATTTACATATATGTACCCTGGTTTTTTTGTAGGTTGCTTAGTCGGTGTAACGCATCATTTTTAAAAGGTCCCCAAGCACCTTGAATATTGTAAACAGATCCACCATATTGGCATCAGTGTGGATTTTTTCAAGTTTAATTAAACTTCTGTCATAGCAATCTTGAACGAAATGAACTTTAATATCAATGTGCTTGGTTTTAGAGTGAAAAACAGGGTTTTTGATGATTTGGATAGCGGCATCGTTATCACAGTAGATAGTAGTGTCAAGATAAGTTAAACCACAATCCTCGAGCTGATGTTGCATCCAAATAACCTGGGAGCAGCATGCAGATGCTGCAACATATTTGCTTATGTGGTTGATAGAGACACCGTTTGTTGCTTTTTGCACTGCAATGAAATAAGCATGTCTCCCAAGTATTGGCATCCAGCCGATGTGGACTACGTATCCCTGTCCGTCCCTCCAAGGTTACTATCAGAAAAGGCAAACAAATAAAAATTTGAATCTCTTGGATACAAGAGTCCCAATTTTAGAGCTCCATTGAGGTATCTAAACATTCGTTTAACGGCTGAAAAGATGAGAAAGCTTAGAATTAGCCTGATATCTGGCACACTGGCAGACAACAAAAATAATGTCCGACACGCTCTCAGTTAAGTACATCAATGAACCAATCATAGATAGGTAATTGTTTGGTTGACCGAACTTCCTTCAGCATCCTCATTCAGCAGTGGCCATTCAGCAATGGGGGAGATCCTGAATGTGTTTTCCTTGATGAATCAAGATTTGTTGACTACTCTGGCGAACTTGCAAGCCTAGAAACATAGTCATTTCACCCAGTGAGCTCTATTCGAACTTCTTCTTTATCACCTCCTCGAACTCTTTGCATAGCTCTTCATTGGTAGACCCAAAAATGATGTTGTCAACATAGATCTGAACAAGGATAAGGTCCTTGTCAACGCGTTTAATGAATAACGTTTAATCTATCATCCCTCGGATATATCTGTGTGCAAGCAGATGCTCTGTTAAGGTCGCATACCATGCACGAGATGCTCAGTGCAAACCGTACCAAAGCTTTATCTAACTTGTATGATATCCTTGCTTCTTAGAATCCGTAAATCCAGGGGGTTGAGCGACATAAATCTCCTCCTTGACCTTCCCGTACAAAAATGCCGTCTTGACATCCATTTGATAAAAGGTGAAATCCATATAGGATGCATATGCCAAGAAGATGCGTATGGCTTCCAGACAAGCTACTGATGCGTACACCTCATCATAGTCAAGACCTTTGATTTGTTTGAATCCCTAAACCACCAGTCGGGCTTTGTTTCGCACAATCACCTTGATATCGTGTTGTTTGTTTATGTATACCCAGCGAGTACCAAGAGCGTGTTTTCCTTCTGGCAGTTTCACTAATTTCCATTCTCCCAGCTTCTCAATCTGATTGAGCTCTTCATGCGTTGCATCAACCCATCCAGGCTCCTGCAAAGCAACATCAATGCTCTTAGGCTCAATCTGTAAGATAAAACATGAATATAAACATGTGTTAATGGTTCCTGATCTACTGCGTGTCTGAACACCGGCAATGACATGACCAATAACATTTGTAGTCGGATGGCTTCTCTGAACACGCTGAGGAATTGCTATAGCAGGTACCTGTAAGTTTGTTTCCAAGTTAGAAAAACTTCCTGACACTATCCCAAATTGCTCCCCCTCATTTGATGCAGCCGCAGTGTTGATCACACGAGGATCCACTGTGCAATCTGACGGAATCAGCTCCAGAAACAATGAAGCTCCTTGAACTTTAGTATTTGAAGGACCAGCAACAGTTTGCTGTGAAGAGGACTCATTGTTGTAGACTGCATCATCAGGAGTAAAAGTAGGTTTAACTACCGGTTCTTGAATTGGTGAAGAAGGATGGGTTTCTATAGCAGCTTCATGAAATCCTGGTGGATCCAAAGTAAGCTTCTTGAAATCTTGAATAGGGACAACATCATCTTTAGCTATGATGGAATATGTATCACAATACTTGAGACATATACAACAACAATCACATCAAGTAAAATATTAAACGACTTAAAAAGGAAGAATAATCATATAACCAATCAGGTCCAAGCCATGTGTCTTTGGGATTTTCTTCCAGCCAGTCCACATAGTACTCTCCATGACCTACTTGTTGATTTTATTGTATACTCGATATGTGGTGTTCTTTGCATAGCCAATGAAATAGCATGAATCTCCCCTCGCTTCAAATTTACCCTTGGCATCCATGGTTAGAAGAACACAAGGACAGCCAAAAGTATTAAAGTACTGTATAGAGGGTTTCTGTCCTTCGACTATTTCATACGGCGTGTTCATGTGACGTTTATTGATAAGCGCATGATTTTGAACATAGCAGGAGGTGTTCACTGCTTCTGCCCAAAATATCAGTGGAAGACTGGAATCTATCAGCATAGTACAAGCTGCTTCGATAAGAATTCTATTTTCTCTTTCAGCAACCCCGTTTTACTGAGGAGTTCGAGCTGCACTTTGTTAATGATCAATTCCCTTTGAAGCACAAAAGTTGTTTAACGCAGCGTTCGTGAACTCCGTCCCATTATCGCAGCGTATAATCTTGACACGCTTGTTTGCTTGGTTTTCCATGAGAGTGATGAATTTCTTTATCAGACCAGCAGTTTCGCTCTTTTGTTCCAAGAAAAATACCTAACTGAAACGAGAGAAGTCATCGGTGATAACCAAATAATAAGCCTTTCCTCCAATACTCAGCACATTGACAGGACCAAAAAGGTCCATGTGAAGCAGTTCCAGAACTTTAGATGCCGTGTGCATGAGCTTGGGCTTATAAGGCTTACGATGCTGCTTCCCACGGGTACATGATTCACACTTTTCAATCTACATAAAATCCTTGATTGGTAAGTTTCTGACTAGACCTCCCTTTGCCAGTCGATTAAGATTCTTCTTGTTAAGATGGCCAAGTCATTGATGCCACAACATTACATCTGTTCAGCGATTTCAGAGAATAAGTAGGTAACTTGATCAGTGGGGGCTTTGTTCATCTCGATCACTTAGGCGTTTCCCCGGCGTTCAGATTCAACCAAGTACCAATCCTCTGGTATGACAATTACGGGCTTCAGAACCACGCATCCACCTTTTGTAAACAGAACCTCTAAACTATTGTCGCACATCCGGGAGACGTTGAGAAGACTGTGTTTGAGTTCAGGAACATAGTTGACATCAGAGAAGCTGAGGACCCAATTTCTGATTGTGCCTTTCATTGTAATTATTCCCGTTTCTCCACCTGCAAAGGTGACAAATCCACTATCAAAGATTTTGATGTCGTTCAACTGGGAAATGTCCCCTGTCATGTGTCTAGAACAACCACTATTAATAAACAAAGTCTAACGACAACCCTCCATAGCTGTTCCTGCACACATCACGGGATTAGTGGGAAACAAGAACCCCGATCTCTTTGATCTAGGTTGATAATCACTCTTCTTTCGCAAATCCTCATGGAAGGTCACATAATGGTTAGTAGATTTTGAGGTTTGAGAAGATGAGGTTGTAGAATTTGACGGTTAAGAACACTCTAACTAAGATCTAGCAATATTTTTAGGTCTCCAAACCTTTAACTCTTTGTTTTTTGAAAAGACTTTAGATAATGTTGCATTTAATTTCTTGGATTGATTTTGGAAACCATTTTCATTTGAATGCTTTTGATTGATTTTCTTTGCTAGATTCTAGTCCCCAGTAGAGGGCTTTTGATGTCCATGAAGTCGATGGTGCGAAGCCGTCTGATGGATAGAGTTTTCGGATGCATAAGACACGAGGGGACGATGAACACAGTTTCTAGCTCTGTGCCCCAAAATTCCACAATTGAATCAAGTTTGTCTTTCTTAGAAAAAGACTCTTAATTCCGCTTGTGTTATTCTGGGGAGCTGATTGGATCTCTTCTTCCACTAGGTGCTGATTTCTTGTGTGCATATTTACTCTTGAATGAAACCTGCTCATAATCATCAGCAAAAAAGTGAGTATTGATAGTTTTAACCTTCAACTTTGGTTCAGTTGGTTTTTGAGTTGGGTTTTTCTTCTGATTTACAGCACTTGAGGAGGCTTCCTCTTGAAGATTCATTTTGTGTTGTTTTCTGGTTCTTCAAAACCTTCTTTTCTTTGCAGGAGTGGATTATGCAGGCTTAGTTTCATTTGAAACCTTTTCTTTAGAAACTGAGTTTTCTAGACACAACTGTATCAGTTTCTTTGGAAGCAGTTTCATTTGACACCGAGCTTTCAGAATCAATGGATTCTTGGTTACCAGATGATGAGCAAGTTTTGTCAATATGTTGACTATCACAACCATCTTGCCCATTATCCGATGAGTTAGAATCTTCAGTCTGATTCCCAGAAGTATCAGATGTCTCCGGTTCACAAGCAATTTCATTCACACAGTCTGACACAACAAAATTTTCAATTTCACAAGTTTTGGAAATATCTTAGGTATCCGTTGAGGTTTCAGGAGAACTAGAACAGTTTTCTGAATCACTCGAAACTGATACTCAGACTCCTCTTGGTTACCAGTTAAATCATAGTTTGACTCAACAACCATATCATTCAAAGTTGCAGTTTCAACAACACCAGAAAAACCTTGAGTCTCAAAAACCATAGACTGAACAAAATTTCAAACATAGTCATCATGTTTATCACATAAAGAAACATCTGAGTCATCAGCAACAACTGGATGAGGTTCATTATCCACTTTTAACCACTCCTCATTTATCACTGACTCTGCACATACACTAAAACAATTAACATTTTTTACAGAATTAGAGGTAGAAGTCGTTTCCTGTGGTTCTTCGGATGGAGATTTTGTCAACTCCTTTACCCTTTTAAATTTTCAACTGATTCATTCAAGCACTCTTAATTTATATTTTTTTACAAAAGTTATAGGCTTTTGAAAATTAGTTGGTTGGGTATTCTTAGGCTTGAAAGGTTCCCAAGGAACGTAGTCACGTGGTTTGCCATACGTCATTCTTGAATAATTATGATTATATGGCGGAGGAACTTCTAAATAACCTAACCCTTTTCCCTTGTTCTCTTTGTACGCCATTTGTACATTGCAAAGATTACGAACAGTGTCACTGAAGTATCATGTTTTTTAATATTCAACTCAAACTTTCCAGTGAGAAGTCCTAGCTCAACTCTTACCAAGTCGCATTACAAGGTTTTTGAATGTAGTCTGGTTTTATAATCATGGGACCTAACATTTTTGTTGATTTACATCCCGATTGAGTTGAGCTATGTCCTTCTTCAGTGCATCAATCTTTTCATTGAGAATTTTATTGTTCTCTCGACGACCGATGCACCTTGACATGGAACTATTGTAATCACTAATAAGATTGAAATTGTGTGCTCTCATCTATGCCATATTATTTTTACAGTCTTCGGAGCACAAGAGAGAGTTTACCATTTCGGAGAGAGATTTGGGCTCCTCAGTTTGTGCCATCAAGCATTATAGATGATTTTCAGCAATTTATGTAATCTTCAGAGATTCCACTTGAGTTGCAGCATCATCCAGCTAAAACCATGCTGCTTTTGCACCATCGGTGCTTTTCCCACTCCTGAGCCTCCTTGGCTTGATGAGGTTGAAGTTGATGTCTGAGCTGAAGTAACTGAAACCATGGACCTCTCTGAGTTCCTTGCAGTAGCAGTAGTAGCAGTTGCTTCATAACCCACGGGTGTCTTCCTGTAGTCTCTGGCGAAGTGTCTTCCTGCTTCATGGCATTTATAGTACCTCAACTTATCTTCGACAGACCCATGCGAATGTTTGACATGGGACGGCGCCCGTATCTGTTTTGAAACTTTTCTGCTCGAAACGCAGCCATAGCCAGATTCCATGAAGCATCCAGTTCTTCAATATCTTCTTCAACTACTTGATTCATCACTGTAGCAAAAACTGAAGGAGGCAAGAGATCACCTGCAAGAAAAGCATTCAAATTGTTGATCATGGATGCTGCTAGAGCCAACTTTTCTTCGTTCTGCTTGGTCAAGAATGCGAGATTTTCGGCGGAGAGTGTAGATTGAACATTTTGAGAGGTTGAGAGACTAACAGGATTGTAGACCACGTTTGCGTGTTGTGGTAATTGCTGAGTAGTAACGGTAGTTGGAATAGCTGAGTTGTTTGGAAGAGACATGCCATAAATGTAGTTTATCTTTTGAGCTTGAAGTTGTGGCTTGGGTCAACAGACTGAAACAACATTTGGATTACTTTTTGTCATGGGACTGAAGATAAGGTTAGGATAACTTTGAGACATCAATGCAGTGTTAGAGCCGGTCGCCCCTGCAGTCATCATGGAGTTCTTGTGGTTTAGCTCCCTTTGCTAGTTGTTGATTTCACATGATATGATGGTGGCGATCAGTTCAGTGAGAGCAACTTCATTCAGATTTGTAGTACGTTTGATCATCGAAACATCGGCATCCCAAGACTTTAGCAGTGAATTCAACAGTTGGCGATTCATCCCACTATTAGTGATCGGAATTCCAGCACTAACCATATGTGAAATGAGTTTGACGAATCTCCTGATTTGGTTCTCCACAGTCTCCTAGTATATGTGATTAAACGAACTGAACTATTGGTTCAACATGTTTACCCTGCTAGCCTTCATGTCAGTGTTTCCTTCGTACAGATTTTTGAGCACATCCCGGATTTCTTTTGCATTTGTGCAGTTCTGACAACAATCAAGATGTCAGGACCGAGAGTCATAGTAAGATTTTCCATTGCCTTATCATCTTCGTCCTTGATTTTTTGATCTTCGTCATACCACAAACTTTCTGGTTTTGGAATCCCAGTGTCTGGATCATCTGTAGTTGCGTACATGATAGAGCGGGGACCATCACGAATGCACCTCCAGATTCCGGGTTCATTGGCTTTGCAATACTGCTCAAAATGCCAAGTCCACTCAAATAATCATCTCTATGCATTAACCTTGGAATTTTAGTAGACGTTCTGGTACTCTGGTCCAATTCTTGATGCAACGCAAGAGTCTGAGACTGAATGGCCGTTAAGGTAGCGTTGGCGAGATCCACAGCAGTCAGAATACCGTTCGGATTCATCATTTTTAAATTTTACCGAATAGAAATTAATTATATTTTAATTAAAAATGGGAAGTCCAAATGATTCAATCAAATATAGTCAAACAGTCAACTCAAAACAATGGATTCTAAACAGTAACAATATCTCGGAATAGTATCTTATCCGAGATACTAATGGAGATCTAAGATGATGATGATCTGAGATGGTGATGATGATCCAAGATGGTGATAATGATCTGAGATGCTATGAAGATGAAGACAAACTTCAACACAGATGATCCGAGATAGATTCAAGATGCATGTTCATCATTCGAGTCTTCAAGGTGTTTATGTGAGATGTTATTCGAGATGGTTCGAGTCTTTAAGATTTCTATCCGAGATGCAGTTCAATATGGTTCGAGATGCAAGCTCTTGATCCGAGACCTTCAAACTGATAATACGAGACGATCCGAAATGCAACATAAACACCAAAATTCTCTGAAACAGCAGCAGATCAAAAGAGTAGCTAACCGAAACCGTGTGATATCATATCTGAGCCTGGAAAACAGGTTCAAACAGGCTCTGATACCAATTGTAAGTTCCGATAAACCGGATCTTACGATATCACACGTAGCTTGAATGTGACGGAATCACAGAAACAAGCTAAGAATCAAAGTAGAAGAAATAAGATGAATATGAAATGTTCAAGTTGCATATAAATCACTAATTTGTCTAATACAAGTGAATAATCAACTGAGGAACCTCCTAACCCTAATACAACATTATCTATTATACTAGAGGGTTAGTGCACCATTAACCTAAAGCCCTTAGGCCCACAGGCTACCCCCAAGCCCATCACAACATAATAGCCCACACCCCTAAAGTTACTAATGCATAAACCTATTTAGGGCCTTACAATTTGTAAATACAATTATGCACTAATTTTTCGGTGTATTATCATTCTTGTTTGTTCTATGTTGCTTATTGTATTTAAAATTTCATAGTTCATTAGAATAAACAAATACATAAGGTTTTAAAATTTTGCTTATGTCATTAGGCATTGTTTTGAGAAAAATTTAATTTAACTTTAAGATTTTTTTTCTTTTACATACTCTCTTTCATCTTATTCATTGCCTACTCATCCGGTTTAGAAGAGAAAATTGTGACACCTAGACACTAAATGACCTACCTCTAAGAAATTTGCCACCTAATATAAATGCGGGGTCAATGAACGTCTTGTTATCTCTTTATTCCTCCGACACCGTATCACTCCTTTTGGTAGAAATGGAAGTATAGAATCTTGTTTGGTACGCTATACTTATGGCTATGTTCATCCACTTATAAATAACGACCATCTGGATCATTCACTCTTCACCTGCACACTTTGCAAGTATCTCAATCTTCTCTTTTGAAACCCTAACCCTAGCTTCTCCAAGAAGACCGTCACCTTCACCACCATCTCGCACAGAGCCATGGAACCCATTCATGCACTTGGGAATAGTGTTCCATACAACCATTCCAATTATCTACTTTGAAATTTTGTGTCCAACATCCACTTCAATAAACCTTTCCATATGTATCCATGATATTTGATGAGAATCATCACAAGTTAACTTGACTTCCCTGGTGTTCCAATCTAGTATCCTATAGACCAAGTGGTAATCCAGGAAAACATAAGGTTTAGGCAGCTGATACAAGTGGATAAGCACTTAGGGGTGCAACAGATCTTTGGCCCCTGATCGCTTTGATCTATGCGGTGGACTGTGTTTTTTTCTTATCTTTTATATTTATTTATTTTCTTTCGGTATGAAAAATGTTTTGTGGTTATAAACTTTAAAGTTTTCAAAACTCAGGTCTTATAACAATCACAAAAGAAAGGGGGGAGGAAAAAGGGAAAAGCAAAGGTAAAACAACCATTTTTAATCAAACGAGAAATAAGTCAAGATTGCTAAAAAAATCTGATAAGATAAATTGTTGAAACATCAAAGAATGTGATATTTCTTAAAAGATCGGAAAATTGGACAATATCAAGTAAGAATATCACTTAAGTTTGTCTGATAGAAAATCATTTAAGAGATACCAAAAAGGAAAACTTGACTATATCAGATAGAAAATCATTAAAAAAATTATTTTCTCAAAAAGTCTGATAATATCACATTTTAAATTTTGAACTTTTTGATAAAATTGACTGAACATTTAGAAAACCCTCAGGAAACCCTGCTAAAGCTAAATAGATTGAAATCTAATACAGATATGATAAAACAAAGGAATTTCTTATAAAAATCTTATCAAAGTGGTTTTAACATAATGTAATTTTTCTTTTTCCTGAAAACAAAAACACAACACTTTTATTTAAATGAGAGTTACAATTAACAGATTTCTAATCTTCACATCAGATCTATATATCATTAGACTAATAAGCAAATCCTTTTAAGAAAAGCAATGTAAGTACAATATCTTCTCCGATTATTCCCTCCCATTTATAAAAAAATGATTAAAATTCATCACATATGATGAACATCCCAATCTGATAATTATCATCATCAGATCTGATAAACCATCAGATATGTTGACTATCAGTAATGACTGAGTTTTCTATCAAAAAGAAGTTGTTTCTAAGGAACTTGAAGATGACAACATGTGATATATCTTCTATCTTGACCATGACAAAAATCTGTTGACCAAGATATACTTTTCTGATCAAACAAAACTTCGAGATAATGCCTACATGTGGGAAAAAAATTATCTATCAAAAGGGGGAAGAGCAGTCTCAACGTGTAAGAGGAACTTCATAAATTCCTGGAATGTCAGTGGACAACTATCTCAAAGTGGACCAAAAGGCATACCTTGGTGGTTAATATTCACCATTCAGATTTTTCTAAATTTTTAGATTTCTTTTGAAATTATCCTTCAAGAGTTATTCTAAAAGTTTAAAATGGTTTAGATAAGTTAATTATCATTCACGACACAAGCCGCTCATAACCTAAAAGAAGTGGGACATAATATCTCCCAGCAATATAAATAGACTTCTTCACCAAGAAACATATATTCGTTCTGAAACTCAAAACCTCAAAAGCCCCAAATTAAACCTTTATTGTTGAAACCTAATATTCTTTCTCACCAAATCCTGATGCTCCTATCACAAATCACATCATAGCCGTGATTCACAAAACCAAGTATTTACCCTTAAAAGACAACAATCATTAGATGAATCTACAACACAACCTGTATGATCAGAAATGTCAAATTATGGTAGAATTTCTAAGGCCTTACTAAAAACTGTAGAGGATCCAACAGCTACACAGATCAATACAGCAATTCTAACCATTATGTATGGGCTTATAACTGGAACTCATATTAACTATGCTTAATTTCAGTCTAATGAAGAAGTCCATGTTCACCAAAAGTCCATGCTCAACAAAACTGGACCTATAAAGACTCATCTTTCTTATCCAAGATTCTGGGCAATTTCCATCATTGAAACCTTCAAAGAAAAGAACTTTGAAATTTCCTCATCTAAGGAAACATGGAAAACACCAGTGATGTCACCATGGAATGCAAACAAGGCTTGGAAAGAATCCAAAGAAATTCCAATCTTTCCTAAAAAAATGTTGCAGTGCTTACCAAAGGAATCACTATATCTTAAGAAACTTGAAGATCTGATCAACAAAGGAGAATTCCTTGATTTTAGTTCCTCACCAGAAGATACGGATATCCAGGATGGAAGATACAACATAACACTCAAAGATGATTGATACAACAATGGAAGCCACAACACACAAGAATGGAAGGGGTAAATACTTACCAACAATCTGACAGTGAGTCAACTCCACATGTAGCAATGGTTGACTTGGTCAACATTCAATCATACAAGAGACTGTGCTACCAGGAGAAGGTCAGAATGAAGAGGCTGAATCAGAACAAAACATCAGAATAGGTGAAAATTTAAATCTTAATTCTTATTAGGTGTTAGACTTAGAAGAGTCAGATTCTGATGAATCTCTTGAGCGGAAGTATGAAGTTTTACACAAACAACCAAAATTTAATTTTGATGAAAGATTGAAGGTGTCATCGATCTAGGCTCAGAATCTGATGAGGAGGATGAGCCTAAGACAACAACCAGGTGGAGATCAGTTTTTTAATCAAAGAAACCTGGAATCACAAACTCTAGAAGATATGTTCTTCCCTTAACTCATAGAGAACAACCTAAAAGAGAATTCAAGGAAGTGAGGGAAATCTATATTTCCATTTGTTGCAAAAATCTTGTAAGAGTCAAGCCAACTGGTCTTCTACTCGGTTTAGTCCCTTAACAATAGCAAGAAGTAAATCTTCTGCTGGTAGGTGATATGTGAAAAATGTATAATTAATTATTTCAGCAAGTTTTAAAGTCGGACTCCACAACTAAACCACACACATACGACAAGTGTGATGATCGCAGTGTAGTATATTCGATAAGACCAGATATCAAACCCTAAAGACTTTGTTTCTAAACACTTTTAAGATTAAACTTTACCAAATATATGTTAAATAGTAAAAGTTTGTTTTGGGGGTTTTTAAGTAACTAATTTTAACTACTAAATCAAACTAAGGAAACCATACAAAAATTTAGGATGAAAACTGGGTCTAAATCAGATGATAGAAAACAACTACCTCGGCATAGGATCCTACTAGTAAACTTGCACACTCTTGAAATTGGATATTTAGTTTTATCTAGTTTTTATGGATACGACTAATACTAGTCTCCTCTCGATCTCACTAATGCAACCCGACCATCGGTTTAAAGGTCACGCCTTCTAGGGTTTCGGTTCACCTCCCGACCTCACCTACTAAAATGCTAAAGTGCCTAAGATCATATCCCCTTTCGGACTCACTAATCACAACACACCCGAAAATGTGAAGAGGTAGTCTATCTGTCACAGTTTTAACTCGGTTTGCTAGGATTTAAAGGTTCTAGGCTATGGTTCTCCTCTCGGTTACACTAAAACCCGTCAACTAAAGACTAGACAAACTAATACCAGGTCTCCCCTCGGTCTCAAAGGCAACTAGAAGACTTGTTTTAGCTATGGTATAACTTGCTCCTAGGGTTTTTCATAGACAAGAAACCACAAGCAATGTCACAAACACAAAGTAAGCGAATAGCACATGTAACTCAACTCGAATAATACCAAATCGAACTAGCTAAGAAACATGTATAATAATTCAATGATCACAACGAAACTAAGCACTCATATGTATCAAAACCAATGATAGAATGACAATTTACCAAAGCATTAAATATAAACCGAATAAAACCAAATGTAAGAACAATACGAATTCAACAAATATTCACCATGAGCCTAGCCAGTTTATGAAGTTTAGCTACCCATGGTGATGGAAAACAAAGCAACAAAGTTCAAAAAAATCTGATAACACATGTTCAATAAGCGAAAAGCAAGTTCAACTATGTTTTCCAATAGATTTTTAATCTAAATCTTCAGGCAAGCCGCAATGAAATCGATCCCTTGTATTGGTGGTCACAAGTTCTAACAGTAGGTTTTTCGTCCTCCCCTTGCGTTTTTTGCCGTCATTTGGCTTAAATATTTAACCCTAGGGGTTATCACGCGTTGGGCCAATGTAGGTTGCTTACAGCCCGTAACCTTTTAGGGTTTATGACCCATAATGAGCCCCAGGCCCAATAATGACACAAGGAGCGTGCCGAAAGAGTTTTTATGCTTATGGCCCGTATACACTTTGAGGGTTGTTGGTCAAAACTTAAGATTTGGGGCACACAAATACCAAAAATGGATTCTTCTTGTCGAGCTACCCCAAATTTATATATTATACATCCCGTAACTCATTTTCTAACTCAAGATATTACCTTTTGATGTTCTGACTCATTTTTGTCGCACTACTTAACTCAGTTTTTCCTCGTGTGCTCGTTTCTTCATGAATTTGACTCAATTTTCGCTCCTTTTCAACACAAACACTTTCAAAACATCAATCCTGTGAGTAGAAGCTATAATTACTTTCTTGTCGAGCTACCCCAAATTTATATACTATACATCTCGTAACTCATTTTCTAACTCAAGATATTACCTTTTGATGTTCTGACTCATTTTTTCCGCACTACTTAACTCAGTGTTTCCTCGTGTGCTCGTCTCTTCATGAATTTGACTCAATTTTCGCTCCTTTTCAACACAAACACTTTCAAAACATCAATCCTCTAGGTAGAAGCTATAAATTACCAAAAACAACTAGAAAACTATCGAAAACATATACAAAATACAAGGGAAAATTGTGTGTTTTGCAACACATTAGTAGGTTAGAAAGAACATCTGTTTTTCCAACTCACCCAAAGACAAACAACCTGACCAACAGACAATTCAAAACAATCAATGACCAAGTGATGAACAACTGAGGAGAAAAGCAAACTGTAGCAAAGCCATCACATCAGTTGAAGATAAGCTGTAACTTTTGTTACAAGAAATACAAAGCCAGAAATTTGATATCAAAAGGATATCAGATTTTGTGTAGCATATCAGACAACAAACAGAAGAAAACAAAAGGAAGATGCAGAACATTCAAGATGCCCCAGCAAGTTCTAATGACATCAATAACTTAACATTTGAATTCAAGAAGGTAATTGAGGAACTCAATGAGTTAAAAGAACATATGACGGAAGTTATGAAGCCTAAAGGAGAAACGAACTCAGACAACAACACCCAACATACTACAGAAATTGCGAAGAAACTAACAAAAATGGAAGACGGTCCGAATAATGTTCGATATATTTTTAAGCACTTTTGCTCATTTATCAAGCTTGAAATTCATAAAACACGATATAACACTATCACTCTCTACAGCATAATAAGGCAAGAGCACCCATCGTTGGCATAGTATAGTGATGATAAGATACCGAGGTCGTCTAAGGACACAAGAGCTTTTAATGCAAGAATATCATCAACGTCTAATCTAACCAAACTTTTGAAAAAAAAGGATTTTTATAATTAAAATAGACTAAAATGAATAAAAGATACAAATAGAAAAGATAGAATCATTTGGTTCCGAATTATCTTTTACGTATCCTTTGATGATTTTCGCACATTGGGTTTTCTAGGGGACTATCTTGGTTAAAGTGGCATGTCCCTCTTTTGGAGGCAATGCTACCCTCGGCCATATTGGTCTGAGTCAGCAGGGATATAGTCCCGCAAGGTCGGAATATAGAAAGATAATTAAGTAAGTTATTAATACAAAATGTGGCATGTCCCTCTTTGGAGGCAACGCTACCCTCAGCCATATTGATTTCAGTTAGTAGGGATACAGTCCCGTAAGGCCGGTTTAAAGTTTTAATAGTAGTTTTATTACAAGGTATTCAAGTCGTTATGACTTCCCCCCCCCCCATTTGATGTTATCTTCCTCAAATGAAGTCCTAATAAGCTTTAACCAAGTCCTCGCAGGATCGATACACTGAACGAGGCAAGAACTTTACCCAAACCACCCTTCTAACCCCCTTCCAAGCAGTTAACATGCTTTATATAGACCGTAAACATACGAACGAGTAAATAAAACAAAACATGATGAGATGATATAATAAAGTCACTCTCAATATAAAAAAACTAGGAATTCAAGTCATTAGTAAAACCAAATTAAAAAGTTAACTAAAGCATGGAAATCAAAAGTAATACATAAAAGACTTGTCTTCACATAGTAATATAAGAGATTAGCCAATCATGGCCTTTGTTTGACAAAAACTCTTACGATCAATCTTGGATCCCGATACTAATACACACTCTAAAGATGGATGATGGATGAACGTGGTAGATGATGATGGTAGTGTGGTGGTGGAGTGGTGATAGGTGTGAGAGAAGTGGTTTGCCAAGGGATGAATTGCAATTGAACCAAGCCCCTCTCTTTATAGTTGGAAACAAATAGTTTCACGGCCCCGTGCATGGAGGACTCGACCTTGTGCCTCCTTCTTCTTTGTCTTCATTTAATAAGTTGTGTCAGTCTGTATGCTTACACGGCCCCGTGTGTCAACGGCATGGCACCATGGCCCTTGTACCTGTTGTACTATCTAAGATTTTGCATATCTAAGAGTTAACCACGGCCCGTGTCCATGGAACACGGCCCCATGTCTCTTGTCTGCTTCTGTTTGTCTATTTCTACGTGGAATCTGCAGTGGGGCACGACCACATGCCTTGGAGGCACGACCTCGTGTGTTTTTGGTCTTGGGGTGAAGCTCGGAGGGTCGGTATGATGTATCAGTTTCTCTTCTTTTGTATTTATGTTGGTTGTTTTCGTTAATTTGTTCCTTTTGTATATTTAAGCTCTTTAATTCTGAGAATCAAAAGTATACAAAGAAACACACTTTTTCCAACATTAGTACAAAAAAGGGTTGATTTTATACCTTATTTGATATAATTTATATGTTGCATATCAAATACCTCCAGACTTGAATCTTTGCTTGTCCTCAAACAAAACTATTTAATCTTGTTTACACACCCAAATGGAATTGGTAGAAAAGAAGTTTTGGGGTCTTGTTTTAGAGTGTTAGGAATCCAAGTTCTCTTTATTCTTGTTTTCATTTTACTTACAATCATATTCGACATGATTTATTTAGAACTCTTTTTAAGAAAAATAATATTTTAGGCAAAAAATTACCTTTTAAAAGTTCATTAAGCTATATATAAATTCACACATCTCACTAGTGATCACTCGGTCGGAGATATATAAGTGAAATGCTCGGTCGCAGTATGAACTTACTCCTATCTTATGCTTGACAAGTAATCAAACCTCCTCCTTTTGACATAATATTTTTAAATATAAAAAGTACTTTAAAAAGATTAGGTTTTGGTTAGGGGTAAGGTAGTTTTATATTGAAAAGTGGCTAAAGGCGTAAAATGTCGGTTTTCTTTTGACAATTTATTTATTTGTGACATAGATATAAACTAAAGGCTTATAAGCAATAAGTTTGCTTATTTTATTTCAAGCAACTAGAGAGATTTGTTTTTGATAGAATATTCACAAGATAGCTACGTTACATATTTTTTATATTTCTAAAGAACCGAATTTTACTAAAATAAAGAATGTAAAAATAAAAATGTTTTGGGTGATGGGTGATTATTGCCAAATTTGTATTTTGCGGGTTTTGAAACGAAGGGTTTTAGGCTCAAAGGGCTTAACTAAGGGATTTTCATTTGTTTTTGGTGGGAAGATGAAAAGGGAAAATAAAGTTGAAGTGAAAAGGTGGTTTATAGTCCTAATGCTTCAATCATTTACTTACTTGAATTAGTCGGTAAGGACCGGGAATGTATTGTCTTGTCAAGTTCTAGAATTGTAAGAACCGTACGGGCTACTCACACAAGAAATGAAAAATGAGCATTTAGTAAATATGTGATATTGAATGCTCGGTAAAGGCTCAAAACTCACAATTTGTGGGAAGGGGTAAAAAGTGTGAAATATATATACAATCAAATTTTAAAAAGATTGTCATGCCTTTTTATAAGTTTTTCTTATATGGTATTTTTTATCATGGCGCTATCGGTTGTAAATTTGTAAAAACAAAAGTTTTTTAGGACTTGGTTTTCTTACTTAAACAAAAAACAAGACAAAATAAACAAAAATTATTTTGAAAAATATTTTGGTGTTTTAGAGATTCCAAGTAGAGTTATGTGTAAGGTTTGTTTTAGGGCAAACGATTCAAGTCCCCCCTGCACCATACTTAAATTACACATTGCCCTCAATGTGTCCAAAATGGTTAGATTCGATTAAATGTCTAAATGTGGGTTAAAATCAGATACTAAGCACGAGGGCGTGCTTGGGGGCACGACCCCATGTAAAAAGTGCAAGTATCATGACTTCTGTGAAAATTTTCAGAAGGTAGACATGGGGGTGTGCCAGGTAGGCACGGCCCCATGTAAAAAGTGCCAGTAATAAAACAAGTTTTTTTTACATGCATGAGGTTTTGTTTCAATGTTCTATGATCTTTCATACCATCCCACAAGTTTTTAAACACCAATTATCATTCCATTAAAACCATTCATCATCCTATTACAACTAAAAAGGATATTGTAAGTCCCGAATAATCCGGATCTAACAAGAATATCAAATGCACACCAAGGATGGGCGGAATCCAAACTTGGTGATATTCAAGAAAACTGGAAAATAAGAACGAGATGATCGAGATGAACGAGAATAACACGCGAATCACTTCAAACTTGCATACAATTCTATTACTATCATTAGCAAAACCGTCTGATACAAGTTCTTTACCCTTCTCGGTTTCTGTCACTAGAATTCTATGTATGGTGGAGGCTCCTAAGTTCTACTCTAAAGCTTAACCCTAGTTATGACAAAACATTAGCTTATATACCTAGGGTGTGCCCATCCCGATATGGTCTACCCTTGGGCTTGCTTGGCCCACATGGCGTAAGGCATGCCTAAATGACCTATAAAGGTCCAAACCTAATACAAACTAACCCAAATAAACCCTAGTTTGCAACATAGTTCGTTGCATATATTTGATGCAACGGTCTCACCTTCTAAGACCTTACAATCTCCCCCCTAGACTGAGGCCTCAAATTGTCTTCATAGCATGAATTCAACAATTTCTTCAACGGAGTCTATGGTTGTCATTATGCTTTGAGTGTTGTGGAAGTTTAATTTTTAAACTCTCAGTACTGGGTCTCTTTATTTAGCTCTTGCGGTTAGCTTCATATAAGGATCTCGATCAGCTTTGCTTGAAACTTCTTTGTCAAAAAGAATGCGAGAGGAGGATTCTTGGCAACTCTTTTCTTCTTCAATCTATCTCTTTCAAGCAAGCAGGTTCACAGGTACTTCTTCAAATGTATTGTCATTGTCAGACAATGACTCGTATCTGGTTCTTCTGACTCAAGTACATCTTGTTGTTGTGATGCTTCATGCTTTGTTGGCAACTAACAGCATCTCAAACTTCATCAACCCCTGTTTCTTGATTGAAACGAAGATTTGTACTTGCTTAGAAATTCATAAGCAAACATTTCTATGCGACGGGGAGAGTACCGTATTAAAACTTGATACATCCAAGTACTTGTACTCGGGTCAAAATTTTTTAATAAAACGGTTAAATTTTTTTTAATAAAACGAATAAAACACTCTGTTTTTGGATTTTTGGTTTTATAAAAAACAAGCCACTATTTTTGGATTTTTGAATTTTTGATTTTTTTTATTTTTAAATATAAGAATATAAACAAAAACGCAACTAAACGAAGAAACTAACTCAATAGTTACAATTATACAATTGCAATGGGATCAAAATCGTTTTCAGCCAGACCAAGGAACACTTTTCGATGCGAACTTATTCAGTCTGGCTTAAGTAATAGTCAATATGTTTGTCCTCTTAAACTTTAATGCTCAACATTCAATGTTTTAACTTCGGGGTATGCTTAAGGTAATATTATACTATAGTACCCGTGTGTCCCATACCATGACATACCCCCGCGATCAAGGTAAGCACAACGATTCATCTAGCAACTGAGTATACTAAGATCATGCTTTATCTTTTACAACATCATACTATTGGTGTATAGGTCAGTACATTTGTAAAGTAGAGTGACCAATAAAGTGTTAGACGAGGTTTAGGCAAATACCTTTTCGGTACGAATTTCGCTTTTTCAAGCACATGGAATTTTCCCAGGATAAGATTTCCTTTCTGTTAAGGTTTTGGCCTTCAACTTTGGCTCTTTTAGGATATCCTGACTGTGCTAGGTCTGCATATAATCTACATGCAACAGAATGACGGTCCTGATATCCCAGATGACTTATCAGTATAAAGACCCGAAACCTCAGACGTTGGCTATCTATCAACGCTAGATTTAAGACCATAAGATCATATGCAGATGGTATGTTACCCACAAGATACATAGTTCATTATGTTTATATCACTTGGTATCTTTTATCTTTTGAGCGTCAAGCCTATCGACATATCATATTAGATCCTAGTCTTTTCAGCTACGACACCTTACATGTGCCAGTCAAGCCCTTTAGCACGAATAGTCATTTCATTTCCCAATGATGCAATAAAATCTTTTTGGATTTTTCAAATTTTCAAATGTTATTGAATTTTTCTGTTTTTCAAATGTTTTTTTATTTTTCTCATTTTCTCCCCCTCAAGCAATGCATATATCTTCCTCTTCCCCCCTAAATTGGTGCATCACACCTTATGCGTAAATTTACATAATAATGAAAACGTATGTACAAAGATATAAAAGAAAGAAAATGAAAATATTTTTGTTGAGGGAGATATATGTATATATGCATTGTTTGAGGGGGAGAAAATGAGAAAAATACAAAAGCGTTTGAAAAACAGAAAAATTCAAAACATTTGAAAAATTAAAAAATCCAAAAAGATTTTATTACATCATTGGGAAATGAAATAAATATTCGTGCTAAAGGGCTTGACTGACACAAGTAAGGTGTCGTAGCTGAAAAGACTAGGATCTAATGTGATATGTCTTTAGGCTTGACGCTCAAAAGATAATAGATACCAAGTGATATAAACATGATGAACTATGTATCTTGTGGGTAACATACCATCGACGTATGGTCTTATGGTCTTAAATCTTGCATTGAAAGATACCCAACGTCCGAGTCTGGGTTCCGGGTGCTTGACTATTGACTGCAGCTAGCTGGGCTTGGGGTTTGTGTTTGGCCACTTCATTAGGATGAGACTCTGTTGATTGTGTGTATAGATCTTGGTGAGATTGTAAATGATCCCATAACCAAGATATAAAGGAGTCTATGTCATCACCCAAAAAGGTATTCAGCTGATTCCTTATTTCCTCTTTTCGCCTCCCATTTTTTAGCAAACGCATAGTCAGCAACAGGAACAACGTTGTAGCTCCCTATAAACGCATTCAGTTTTTCCTTCACTCGATCCTGCAACATACCAGCTCTATACATAACGTTCGGGTATTGAGCTTGGGCTGTAGACATCTTGCAAAAATCTTTACTAGTCTGTTCCTTGCCCGTGATCAAAAATCGAGAAACACAAGTCAAAGCAATAACCCGTGAACACACTAATTCGAGCACTTTGCGATCGAACGAACCTGCTTCGTGCACCGTCCTCAAAACATGTCAAAACGAACAAAACAAACCCCCGTTTTTAATATTTTATAAATAAACCTTTTTAATTTAATTTATATGATTTATTTTAAAAAATTAATATTAGAATTATTATTATTATTATTAATTAAGTAATGATTACCTAATGATTTAATTAACTATTATAAAATAAAAACCCTAAATTAATGTCTTCTTCGTTAAAACAAACCATTCAAAACCCTAATATTATCTTAGCTGCCACCACCAATTTTAAGAACGATGAATGGCGGTGCTTGGAGATGGTTGATGATCTGAGTGAGGTGCTACGGTGGTGATAGTGGAGGTGAACGGGGTTAAACAGTGATGATAACGTAGGTGGTGAAATGTGTAGTATGATGATGGTGATGGTAATGGTGAGCGATGAAGGTGATCGATGGCGATGTGATGTCCAGTTCGAGATATGCTAGTCGATGGTGCTGATGATCAGACGACATTGATGACTGGCAGCGCTGTTACGGTGATGACAGGTGGTAGTCTGATGATCAAGAAGGATGGAGGACGAAGATGAACAATGAACACGGTGATGGTTGCAGGTTGGTCGGAGAAGATAAAGATTATCGGAGAACGAGATACGTCTCGGATCGAGTTCGGATGGTGGAAGGACAATGATGAACTGTGAAAAGATGGTGAAGGAATGAGTGTCTCGGATAAAAGGTGTCTCGGATGGTGATGATGATCTTAGATGAGGTTGTGATGTGTCTCGGATGGATGAAGATGAGTTTCAGATGAAGTTATGAAGTGTTTCGGATCTTGACAGTATCTCAGATGGAAAGAAAATGTATCTCAGATAGAATTTTGATGATAAAGGTGGTGATTTAAGATGATGTTTGTAGATAGCTAAAGTTTCAAGATGTTTCGAATGATGATTCTAATTGAAAGGTTGTTTCTGTTGATTCTAAATATGTGTTTCGAATTGTAGGATGTTGATGATGAAATGATGATATGACTATCTCGGATAAGTCTCGAGTTTTGGATAAATATAAAAAGGTAATATAAAAAGATGATGATGTTGTCAATGGATGATGTAATGACGAAGACAGCTCAAAACAAACAGCTTTCAAACAGATTTAAAATACCAAAGTATAGTGATTTTCGGAAAATTCTGACAAAGTTGATGAAGAACACGAAAAACACCAACCTAAAAATTCCGAAAAACTTGAATGTTTGATATCAACTGAGCCTAGAAACAGGAGGCTCTGATACCAATTGTAAGTCCCAAATAATCCGGATCTGACAACAATATCAAACACACACCAAGGATTGGCAGAATCCAAACTTTGTGATATTCAAGAAACCAAAAAATAAGAACGAGATGATTGAGATGAATGAGAATAACACGCGAATCACTTCAAACTTGCATACGATTCTATTACTATCACTAGTAAAACCGTCTGATACAAGTTCTTCACCTCTCTCGGTTTCTCTCTCTAGAATTCTATCTATGGTGGAGGCTCCTAAGTTCTTTTCTAAAGCTTAACCCTAATTATGACAAAACATTACCTTATATACCTAAGCTTTGCTCACTACCCATATGGGCTCCCCTTGGGCTTGCTTGGCCCACATGGTATAAGGCATGTCCAAATGACCTATAAAGGTGCAAACCTAATACAAACTAACCCAAATAAATCTCAGTTCGCAACCATAGTCCGTTGCGTATATTTGATGCGTCAGTCTCACACTTCTAGGACCTAACAGATAAAAAATTTAATAATAAAAATACAAACTAGATAGATAGATTTTAGTAGATATCCTTAAAGTTATAAACCCAAATAGTTCTTCCCTAAATAAAACAATAAAGGATCAACAAAAACTCGAAAATAGTTTTCGGTTTAGCAAGGGCTTTGAGCTATCTTTAGGTGTGCCCCCTCAAACATCATTGAGCATCTCCTCAATCTCCCTAGGTAGGAAGATGAAGGGCTCATCATCCATGTCCTCTTCCGGGAGAGGAGCGGTGGCAACCGGAGCCTCATAAAAGGCGCCAACGGGAGGTTCCGTAAGTATCTCATCCTACCCGGTAGGGTTGATAACCTCATGAGCGAGGTTCCAATTATCTTGTGGGAAGATTGGATCCATAGGGGGTACCACGAAATGTTCAACCTTTGGTAAAGGAGGTTGATTTCTCTAACGCTACTCTCCAAGGCAAGTGTGAGGTAGTTCACCCGGTCTATGCGGACCTCTTCTATCGTCGTCATCTTCTCAATGGGCTCTCGAAGTGGACAAAGGTGGCTTCAAGTGAGAGTCGTCTTCCTCTATGGTTGTTACGTGAGCTTGTTGACGAAGTACCACTCTGCTGGCTTGACATGCTTGTTAAACAAGATAATCTGTTGGGCTTGTAACTGAAGGTTTACACATTGTGCTACATTTGGGCTAAGTTGAAACATGGGCCTAGGGTTGTAACTTGTTGGCTATGTAACTAGTATAAATACATGTATTAGGTCAAGGTTTTGGGGCTAGTCAGTTATTATTGAAAAACTTGTATCAGATATTATTCTGGTGTATGCAAGTTGTTTTGATTCAAAGATTGTTCTTCATTCTAATCTTTATTTCCACAATCGATTAGTCATACGATACCTGTTAGATCTGATTAGCAGGACTTACAATTGGTATCAAAGCCTGCTGTACAATACAGGCTCTAGGTATGGCAGATCGAAGAACTGTTCAGAATTGAAAATCGTTACTGTTCAACCCGGATTGCTATTATTGAAGATTCTTGCTAGTGTTCAGAGTTGAAGATTGTTGTTGTTTTCATCTCGCATTGCTACTGTTCCGAAGAACACGAATAAGATTTAAAGATTTCGGATTCGGCATTGTTGCGGATTCCGAAGAGCACAAAGAAGTTTCAAGTATTTCGGATTGGGCACTGTTGAAGATCCCGAAGAACACGAAGGAGATTATCCATCTCGGATTAATCCCGGACTACTATTCCTCAATATTCTCAACTACCTTATCCGGATTGCACATATTTCGGATAAGGATTACTGTTAAATAAATTGTGTTTATCTGTTGCAGGAAATTTGGATTACTGTTGTATTCGGATAAGGACTCTTATTCCGTATAAGATTCTCATTCCGAATAAGTCTTCTAACCCGGATCAAGCCTCTATTCCAGATCAAGCCTTATTCCGGATCAAACCTTATTTCGGATCACATCATCTCGGATTGCTTTCCGGATTTAAATTTCGGACCATATCACTTCATTGCTTTCCTGATATTCATCTCAGAATTATTGTGGTTTCTTATCTCAGAACTGTCTATCTCGGACTCATTTCGGATCTGTCTATCTCGGGCTCATCTCGGACCTGTTTATCTCGGACTCATTTTCGGATCACTGTTCACTATAAGAATTTCAAATTAACTTTAATTTACTTGGCAATTTTAATAAAGTTAACAATGATGAACAGTTATATGACCGCTCAAGATTTGACCAATGCCACCTTGGCAGCACTGCAATCACAGACTCTGACCCTTCATCAAGAACTAGATCAAGTTATTGGCACTTCAACTAAGGTGCCTCGTCTGTTATACGGAGATGAATACTATGAGTGAAAGTTCAGATTTGAGCAGTACTGCAAGGCCAAAGAGCCTGGGTTTGGAGATGCATTATGAACGGTCCATGAACAATTGTTTACAGCACCACTGAAGATCCAGATACAAAGATTCCTAAACCAAGTCATTTGTGGACTCCCAAAGATGTGAAAATAATCAAAGAAGATGAAAAGGCTTCAGCTGTGCTAACAATGGCACTCGGACCTAATATTTCTATAGTTGTCAGAAATTGCAAGACAGCTAAAGAAGTGTGGAGTGAATTGCAAAATCTTTATGAGGGAAACGCTGACATGAAGGCAAGCAGAGTTAATCAGCTGAATCAACAGTTCAACTCGTTTAACCATATTTATGGGGAAACCATTGAGAACCAGATCTAAAGATATGTGAAGCTCGTTTCTCAGATGATTTCAGCCGAAATCACTCTTACAAACAGTGCCATGAACAGACAGTTGTTAAATTCGTTACCAAAGAGCTAGGATGCTGATGTTGGAATGATCAAGAAGACAAAAAATATGAACGATGTCACTCTCACAGAAATGATTGCAACTATTAAATCTTGTGAGATAGATAATAAGCAGAGAAACATCAATCATCAAAGCAGTCTGATGGCGGCTGGTATTACAGGGCAAAACGCAGTGTTAATATCTCAAAATCTTGTTTACAACCATTTGCAAGGAAGTTCTCACACACCAGGTAGCTCAAACTTGGTGTACAGTCCTCTCGCCTCTCCATAGAAGACCCAGTATGTCTATGGTCTTCAGTCTCAGACTCCCACTATGATTTCTGCGGCGCAAATTCAGACATAATATCATGCTCAGTATCCTAACATGGTATACAATCCGGCTATTCCTACTACAACTCAACAAGGCGGCATTCCTCAATCTGTTGCTCCTGCACCGGCTCCTGCTCAAGCTGTGTCCAATTATGCTTTTCTTACTAAAGAGAACGAGGAGAAATTAGCCATAGCTGCCTCAATGATTAACAGTTTAAATGCCTTCTTAGCAGGTGATCTGACTCCTCCATCGATTCTTCCAACTGAAATAGATCAAATAATGGAGGAGGATTTAGACGAGATTGATGTGTCCTGGAATCTTGCAATGGCTGCTTTCCCTGTCAACAAATTTCAAAAGAAGTACGGGAGGCAACCATTGTCTAATCTGAAGACTAGATTGACAAAAGATAAGCTCAGATGCTATAGATGTCATGAACCATGACACTTTGCTCGAGATTGCAAGAAGCTGCCATCTGGATTTGTTTCATCTAGAGTTGCAGACATACAGAGTAGTGATAGACAGCTGGTGCCAGTCTCTCCTTCAAAATCTGCTTCAAGTCCACGAGTAGCTCTGGCGGGAAATCAACAGCCCTGGTGGTACAACAACATGAATGATTCAACTGAGCAGATGCAGCACCTCAGATGGAAACTCTGAATCTTTCTAAGAACAGCTATCACTGCATGATGGCGCAGACAACTGAGACACCTGATCTTTCTGAAATGGTAAATCAAATTCTCTGTTTAGATAGTTGTCGATTTAAATTATCACAAATGTGCGCCCATAATTCAACTCTTATAGCTGAATATCAACAAGCTGCATCACAGAACATCGCCTTTAAACATAAGAACAAGATTCTTATGGAAAAGGTCGAAGCTCAAAAACAAGACATAGCTCAGCTAAAGCTCGACTTGAACCAACAGTAATGTTGGGTATACGACTATAAGCTAAAACTAGCTGAAAAGGACGTAGAACTTCAAGCAGCTTTAGCCAAGTAAATTCCTTGACAGGGAAGTTCAAGAAAATGAAATAAATATTAAAAAATTTGAAATTTACAACAAGGTGGTCAAGGACTTGTGTGATCTACAGTTTAATTATCAGAAAAATTATACAAAAGGCCTTGGGTACAATAGGGCTCCTCCACCATATAATCAATCATAACTATACAAGAATGCCTGAATCTGAGGCTGAACTAGAAAATGAAGAAAATATGATGTATGGTAAACCATCAGATTATCTTTCAAAACCATGGAAGCCTTATTACCCAAAGTTCTCTAAGCCAACTGAACTCAAGAAGGATGATGTTTTCTACACTTCCACATCATTTTCACACGAATCTGGTGACCATCCCTCTTGTAGTTCAAATGATTTAGAGAAAATGACGCCTAAGGACGAGGCAGCAACATCACCCACAGAATCAAAAAGTGAAAATTCTTCTGAAACTGAAACTAACTCAGGGAACGCTACTAACGTTTCTACCTCATGTGCAGAATAAATATTAGTTGAGGATATTACAGATGGTGATCAAGAAGAATGTCTGAATTCCAATTCAAACAATTCAACTGCTGATTATGATTTTTATAAACCTGCTTTTGACATTTTGAATCAATTTCTTGCTGAACAATTTAAATTCGCAGACAATGTTGGTTGTGTTGATAACATAGATGGTTTTAATTCTGGTTTTTCATCTAATGCTGATAATAAATGTGATAACTCTTGTGATGAAAACATAAATTTTGCTACAGGTACAGCATCGACAGGTGATACGGTTTCCTCAGTTCCTACTGAAGAGACTGGACTTTCTTCTCAGGAAGTACCATCTGTTGCTGCTAATCCCAGGGTTGACAGTGAGGAAACCAACCAAACATTTGAACCTGTGAAGAACGTCACTGGCATAGTACGAGAAGAATCGGGCGAATCAGCTTCTTCAAACACAAAACGATGGATTGATTCTGAAATGACAGAGAATGAGCATTCTCTTCCTGCAGATTCAGATAAAAATTTTGAAACTAAATCGGAATCTCAAACTTTTGAATTTAGAGATTCCTCCTGCTTTTAATGCTTCAAGCTAATAATAAGAAACGGAGAACACGTAGATCCAAAAAGAAGAAAACCAAACAGGCGTCTCAGACAAATGAAAAGGTGACTACTGAGTCAGTTCCTCATTCTTAGAAATTGACTCAGCAGCCCCAAACTGAATCTGTTAAGCAACAAGCTTAACAGAAATCAGTTAAATTTGTGCCTAAGTTTACCAACTTCAAATTGACTAATTCAAATCATAAAACTTACAAGTGTGCTGATGGTTGTGCGCAGGCAACAGCAAAGACCAAACCCTTGCCCCAACCGTCAGTACCAGAAAGCAAGAAACTGACAGACAAATTGCCTAGAATTTCCCAAGCTAAACGGACTGTTTTCTTCCAAAAGAGGCAGACATGTTTCAACTGTGGATTTCCCGGGCATATTGCACGAAATTTTCAAAAAGGATTTATACCTTTCAAAGCATTATTCTCAAAATATCATAAAGCTATGCCTAATCGCCTATATCATGCTCGATTTGCTACGGCTAAGCCTTCTGATGAAGACTGGAACATGGCCAAGAGACAAACTCACAAATCTCTAAGACCTTCAGGTTCTCTGAATCCTTCTAGCACTCCAAAAACTGTGCAGAAGTCTGACTCACTAACCTGGAGTCCTAAAATCTTGACCAAGATCCAATCTTCTGCCCCAACATTAGAGAAATCAAAAGCGTCATCGACTTCATCCTAAACTAATTGAATTTTCCGTGAGGTTACTTATGTTGATGCACATGGCATGCCCAGATCGTCAATGGCTTGGGTTGCAGCTTCTAACTAAAACCTGTTGAAATGTGCAAGAACAGCTTTGGCGAACTCTCGTCAGACTCTGGTATATCGACAGTGGATGTTCTAGGCACATGACAGGGAACATCTCGCAGTTGAATGACATTCAGTTTTTCGATGGCGGGTTTGTCTCCTTTGCAGGTGGTGAAACAGGAAAGATCACTATGAGAGGAACAGTGTGCAATGGAGCTCTCAGTTTCAAGAATGTGAATTATGTTCCAGAGTTGAAGCATAGTCTCTTAAGTGTGTCTCAGCTCTGTGATAATCATTTGGATATCCGCTTTACAAAGAAAGGGTGTTATGTGCTGAAACCAGGCCTCATCATTCCGGATGAATGGATTCTTCTCAAAGCGGCACGAAAAGGAAATGCATATGCCATTGACATGAACAAAGCCCCAACCAACAAGCTTACTTGCCTGTTCTCGTCGACTGCTGAGCACGATGCGATGTTATGGCACAGTCGACTTGGACATATCAACATGAAGAACTTAAATAGACTTGCAGAAGGTGGTTTAGTCAGAGATCTACCAGTTCGGGATTTTATACAGATTGAAAAGTGTGAATCGTGTGCACGTGGGAAATAACATCGACAGCTGCACAAGTCTAAACCCGCACCCTCCATGTCGCAAGTCTTAGAATTGCTTCATATGGACCTTTTTGGCCTGACATATATTTTGAGCATTGGCGGGATGGCATAATGTTTGGTTATCATTGATGACTACTCACGATTCACTTGGGTTTTCTTTCTGACACAAAAGAGTGAAACCACCGAGTTAGTTAAACAATTCATCACACTTATGGAAAACCAGGCAGACACCACCGTGAAGGCTATTCGTTGTGATAATGGAACAGAGTTTAAGAACGCTACCTTAAATTCTTTCTACTTCTCCAAGGGTATCGATTGAAAGTTCAGTGCAGCCAGAACTCCTCAACAAAATGGGGTTGCAGAATGCAGAAACCAAACATTAATTGAAGCTGCGCGTACTATGTTGATCGAATCAAAAAAAAACTTCCTCCCATTTTCTGGGTAGAAGCAGTCAATATCGCCTGTTATATTCAGAATCATGCCCTGATCAACAAAAGGCACATGAAAACGTCGTACGAAGTGGTTGAAGGTCGTAAACCTTCAGTTGAGAATTTCCGCAAGTTCGGATGCCCTTGGGTTCTTCTACTCATGGATGCTAAGGGAAAATTTGAATCATGTGGGTTGTAACTTGTGGGCTATATAACTAGTATAAATACATGTATTAGGTAAAGGGTTTTGGGGCTAGTCAGTTCTTATTGAAAAACTTGTATTAGACACTATTCTGGTGTATGAAAGTTGTTTTGTGTCACACCCCGGATTTCCAACGCAAATCCATACACCGGTGGGCCCGGTGGGGAGTATCGTGATGTCAGTTGATAACATCATTGTTAATTAAACATGGTACAGCGGAAGTCTTGGAGTAAAATTACTATTACAAACCAAATGTTCGCAATACAAAATAATATACAGGCTCGTAATAGAAGATCCACAGGCGGATCATGAATTGTACATGTAAAGGATATAAAACAGACTTTGGGCAGATCTAGGCTTTGCAAGATCCTCTATCACTACCGAGCACTTCCAGCCAATTTTCGTATTGTACCTATAAGCTCAGTCTTTTGAAAATACGTCAGCTTTCGCTGGTAAATACACCCAACAGACTCATTTTGAAAACATTTCAAAAAATGTTTTAAGTGCGTATCAGCACAAAATCTTTTTATAACTTGGAAAAGTTGACCATCCAACCTTGTTAACAGATTTACATGTTTGTCCATACATACAGGGCCCGGTACGGAGACCGAGACATGATTAACGTACACACCACTTTGGACTCACGAAGGAGTCAATTCCTCCCAACCTTGTGGGAATGCATTATTGAGCATCTATCTGGTGTATGCCTACACCCGCGCTAAGGTCATGGCCATTTCTATTATAATGAGCTGAGGATATCCAGGACATGGTAGTTAACCCCCGATGTTTAAGTTATCAAACAAAACTGATTAAAACAGAATATGCGAATTTACTAGCCGCACCCGGCATTTAATTGATCCCATTTCCAACCAAGCGGTAATTTTTATTTTTTATTTTAAAAAAAAAATTATAGTAACCCAAGCCCGTATAGGGAAATAAGTTGAGAGTATTTACCTGAGCTAGTCTTCTTTTATTTTTATAACTCAACCGTACACAAAGGTACTAAGTGCAGATAGCATTTACCGACAAGTCTCTAGTCTGGATTATGGCATAAACTAACCAATTAAATACTAACGGTCTTATTTAAGTCATCGACTTACACCGACTAGTGTACTTGATCAAAACGTATGACGCTAAATTAAACGATGATTGAATAGAATATAGTTTAATCCTAACAAGTATTTTAACTTGTATAATATGGATAAACTATAAACATTCTGGATTTTGAGACTTAAATGACAATGTTAAACGCGTTTCGGTTAATTTCCGTAAACTAGTTACATATACTTAACCGTACGCATATTAGCGATTTCGGGTAACCGGATAAGTCATGGACAAGTTCTATATGCCATTATATTTTAAATAAGTTGTAATATCAATAGGATATCAACTTTTATGCCCGTTATGGTTTTAAAATGAAGCTATGCCTCATAAAGGTGTTTCAGTAATTTCATTCCGTATAAAAAGAACTCGAATATAATTAAATTTTATATTTATAATTATTCTGAAAAAATAATTTATTTATGATCTAATATCAGTAGGATATAAATTATATGTGTAATTTATCTTTTATCACCAAACTATGCACCGAATGGGCATTTTGGTCATTTTACACATAGTTTATAAATTATTTGGGATTCTTAGTTTATAACATGTACCTACTGTAAATATGTTTAAAATAAGTTTAAAATCAGTAGGTAACAAGTCTTGGTCAATTAATATGGTTTAAAACCATACTATGCGCCGAAACGGCGCTTATGTCGTAAAATGACGTTTTATACGATGTTTAATGAAAACTGATGTTAAGGTTAGATTAAAATGTCTTAGATATGTTATTTAATAAACATATCAGTAGGTAAAAGATTTACCTCGAAAAGATTTGATTAAAACCATTTTATGAGTCACAAGGGCTAAATCGTCGTTTATCGACATAATTCAAGGACCTGCTTGTAAACTCAGTTTATAATCTGATTTAACATCCTAAATAATCCTACCTATAAAATTACATCAGTATGAAACTCATTTTCAAGTTCATTATCATTTAAAACCTTGTTTTATGCAAAAAGGGCATTTTAGTCAAAATGGCATAATTGTGGAACTTGCGCATAAACTTGGATTCTGATTATGATCATGTAATATAACCTCAGAGGGTTATGCAAATTATATTATGATCATAATGCAACTTTAAATCAGTAGGTAACTAATCTAAGTCGGGTCAGAATCGAAAGTCAAAGCAGAAGTCAAACTTCGCGACTTTCGGTTGCGAACCGACCCTAAAACTGAAATTGACGAGCCGAACATGTTCTTACATGTTCTAATAGTTATTACCAACTTGTTTAAGTGTCAAAACAGGTTTCATAACATATATAAGATCAATTTATGATTTTTTCCGAAAAATGGCATGTTTGACTTTTTAATATCATTACTTTGACCCGTTATTGGTCTACCAAACGTGATCTTCAGGAGGTGCCCTTTATAGGGACTAACACCTACATTATTATGATCACTTAGCCATGTTCATTTCGAACAATGGCAAGACCGTAATGGTCTTAACCGAAAGTTAAAACATTTTCCGTAAGACGCTTGACTTTTGGCTATAAAAGCCTATAAACGAGAATGCAAGAGCAAGGAACACTTGCAAAAGGTTCCTAGAATGCAAGAGAACTAAGTTGGATGCTCCTTTCAGTTAGGAACTTCCAGATGAGGGAGAAGAGTTATGATCAAGAAATGTGCAAGTTTAAATGGTGGACTAGGACACCTATTTATAGTTGGAGAACTCAAAGGAGGTGATGTCAGGTGTTTAGGGGTGTAAGAGGGAGCTTACAAGTGTCCTAAAACGTGGCATAGCTTATGGAAAGTCCATAGTTTTGAAAAAAAATTGGTTTTTGGCAATATGTGTGGAGGCCAAGCAAACTTTCTGCAGACACAGGCCTCTCGCGCCCCGCGAGAGGTACAAGCCTTGCCTCTCGCGCCCCGCGAGCGCCCCATGTCAGGTTTCAAATTTTTTCACATTTAGCCCCTCAACTTATTAAACCCTCCAAAGGCCTTCTAAAATACCCTTTTGGCATATTTAGCCTACGTAGCCAATGTTTGGCATACCCGGGATTTTGCCCAGACATTGTCGAGTTCTCGGTTCGTTAAAAGGTTACTTAGAGGTATAAATTAACATGTTGACACTTTTAATCCCTCCATTATCCAACTTTCACATATTTACAAAATTGAACCCTCTCGTCCAACAAATGGCAAGTATGAGAGTTAGGACTTCGCAAATGATCACTCAGAGGCCCATTATAAGCATGTTGACTCCGATGTCACTCAGAGGCTGGGCATGTTGACATATCAGTCACTAAGAGGCCAAGTTTTTAAGCATGTTGACATATAAGTCACTCAGAGGCTAATGGTTTAAGCATGTTAACATATCAGTCACTCAGAGGTTGTTATTTATGCATGTTGACATCTGCTAGTCACTCAGAGGCTCAGTTTGAGCATGTTGACACCGTTAGTCCTTATTGGTCTTTAATAGACTAAAAAATAAAATACAACACGTGTAACTATACTATTGGACACGATTTTACAGGGTGTTACATCCTCACCCCTTTAAAAGAAATCTCGACCTCGAGATTTTATTTAAAAAGATGGGGGTACTTTTGTCGCATAGTGGACTCAACCTCCCATGTTTCCTCGGGACCTCTAAAGGCGTCCCACTTAACCTTTACTATGGGTATCATTTTCCTTCGGAGCTTATTATCCCGTCGATCCTCAATCGAAATTGGTTTCTCAACGAACCTCAACTTTTCATCAATTTGCACATCTTTGTGTGACATTGCTAGTGACTCATCGGCTAGACATTTCTTAAGATTACTGATGTGGAACACGTTATGAATTCCACTAAGCTCCTCTGGCAACCTGAGCTTATAAGCTACAGCGCCGACACATTCGACTATCACAAATGGTTCGATGTATCTTGGGCTTAACTTGCCCTTCTTCCCAAAGCGCATCACACCTTTCCAGGGTGACACTTTTAACGTGACTTTGTCCCTTACTTAGAACTTAAGAGGTTTATGCCTCTTGTCAGCATAGCTCTTTTGCCTATCTCTGGCAGCTTTGAGATGATCATGGATTTGTACAATCTTTTCCGTTGTCTCCAGGACAATCTCTGGTCCTGATAGTTGGGCTTCCCTAACTTCTGCCCAACACACGGGCGTTCTACATTTTCTCCCATACAAGGCCTCAAAAGGAGCAGCCTTGATACTCGTATGATAACTATTATTCTGGAGACTTCTATTAGAGGTAAGTGGTCATCCCAACTTCCACCTAAATCAATCACACATGCCCTAAGCATGTCTTCTAGTGTCTGGATAGTACGCTCACTTTGACCATCAGTCTGCGGATGGTAAGCCCTACTAAAGTTTAATCTTGTGCCTAACGATTCTTGGAAACTCTTCCAAAAGTGAGATGTGTATCTAGTATCTCTATCAGATACAGTAGATACCGGCACACCGTGTAGGGACACAATCTTGTCCACATACAACTTAGCCAATTTGTCTGAATTATACGTTTCCTTTATTGGCAAGAAATGTGTTGACTTAGTCAGCCTATCCACAATGACCCAAATAGTGTCATTTCCACTTTTGGTCTTAGGTAACTTGGTAATCAAGTCCATAGTTACCATTTTCCATTTCCATGTGGGGATTTCTAATTGCTGTAGAAGTCCTGACGGTTTCTGATGTTCGGCCTTAACTTGCGAACACGTCAGACACTTAGCTACATAAGTGGCTATGGATTTCTTCAAACCCATCCACCAATAATTCTTCTTCAGATCTTGATACATCTTGTCACCTCCCGGGTGAACTGAGTATCTTGCGTTGTGCGCGTCTTGGAGGATTAGATCTCTAAGTCCCCCAATGATCGGAACCTAGATTCTATTATTAAATCTAAGGATTTCATCCTTTGCAGGTGCTAACTGATCCACAGTTCCGCCTAATCCCTCATTAGGAATATTAGCCTCTAATAGAGCTTGCTTCTGCGCATCTAGTAGCTTCTCATTTAAGCTATTTCTGAGCTCAATGCTCTTGGCGTTAATCCTTATAGGTTTAATTTGTTCCTCGCGACTTAAGGCATCAGCAACTACATTTGCCTTGCCTGGATGGTACCGAATCTCGCAATCATAGTCATTAAGTGTTTCCATCCATCGGCGTTGTCGCATGTTCAATTCCTTCTGATTGAATAGATGCTGGAGACTTTTATGGTCAGTGTACATAATACACTTTGTGCCATACAAGTAATGTCTCCACAACTTTAGTGCAAATACAACGGCACCCAATTCCAAATCATGGGTGGTGTAATTCCTTTCATGCACTTTTAATTGTCGTGATGCATAGGCAATCACTTTGCCTTTTTGCATTAGCACACAGCCCATGCCAGTGTGTGATGCATCACAATAGACTACAAATTCCTCAATAACCTCAGGTAGAGATAACACAGGAGCATTGCTCAACTTGTGTTTTAGAATCTCAAAGGATTCTTGTTATTTTGGACCCCAGTTAAATTTAACATTCTTACGGGTCAGGGTAGTTAAAGGAGTGGCTATCCTCGAAAAATTTCTCAATGAACCTCCAATAGTAACCAGCCAATCCTAGAAAACTACGAATCTCTGATGGGGTTTTGGGTACTTACCAATTCATTATAGCCTCAATTTTGGAGGGACTCACTTGGACACCACGCTCACTTACCGTATGTCCAAGAAATTGGACTTCTCTAAGCCAAAACTCACACTTAGAGAATTTAGCATAAAACTTCTCTTGCTTTAGCAGTTCTAAGATGCACCGAAGATGTTTCTCGTGATCAACTTGATTACGAGAATAAATAAGTATGTCGTCTATAAAGACAATGACAAACTTATCTAGATATGGCTTGCAGACCTTATTCATGAGATCCATGAATGCTGCAGGTGCATTCGTGAGCCCGAATGGCATCACCAAAAATTCAAAATGACCATATCGGGTCCTGAAGGCAGTTTTAGGAACATCCACACTTCTAACCTTCAGCTGATGATATCCAGATCTCAAATCGATCTTAGAAAAGTAACTAGCCCCTTGAAGTTGGTCGAATAAATCATCGATCCTGGGCAATGGATAACGATTCTAAATTGTTAACTTGTTTAGCTCTCGGTAGTCAATGCACATCTGCATTGAACCGTCTTTCTTCTTAACGAAGAGGATAGGAGCTCCCCAGAGCAAGGAACTTGGCTGAATAAAGCCTTTCTCTAAGAGTTCATCCAATTGAACTCTTAACTCCTTCATTCTGTTGGTGCTAGCCTATATGGAGCTCTAGCAACAGGTGTTGATCCTGGCAGGATATCAATTCTAAATTCTACTTGTCTCTCTGGAGGTAAACCTGGTAGTTCTTCTGGAAAGACATCGGAATATTCAGAAATAACTAGTAGGTCTTCCATGTTTGGCTTAGTCTCATTAATAGTAACTTGTGCCATGTAGATGACACAACCTTTCCTCAAACACTTGGATGCCTTAAATAATGACACCTTGTCTGGCAATCCGTAGTGTGAGTCTCCAGGGATGGTGATCATTTCACCAGATGGGGTTTTAATTTCGATGAGTTTCTTATCGCAGGCAATGCGGGCTTGGTTATGAGATAACCAATCCAAGCCTAAATCTACATCGAACCCTGCCAATTTCATTGGCAAAAGAGAGATATGAATGGAATGATTCTTAATGGATAAAAAACCTCCATCAATAATGGATGATGCTATTTCTAAACTTCCATCAACAAGTTCTATCTCATAAGTTTTATCTAGAGTTCTTAAAGGTAAGCTTAATAGTTTACTAAACTTATAATCAACAAAAGATCTATCTGCACCCGAATCGAAAAGAACTCTAGCATAAATATCATTAATGAGGTATGTACCTGTTATGACATTGTTATCATTAATAGTCTCTCTTGCAGTCATCTGAAAGGCACGTGCGTTCCCTTTCTTGGCCTCTCCAGGCTTCGCATTATTATTCTTAAGATTCTTAGGGCAGTTAGTCTTAATATGCCCTTTTCATTGCAGATGTAGCAAACAGCATCCTTAAGATCCTTGCATTCTAAGGTCTTATGTCCTTTCTCTTACAAATACCACAAGGTTTGGCTTGTGGACCATAATTACACTGTCCCCAGTGCCTGCGGTTGCAAGTCTTGCACGTTGGCGTCATAGCCGACTTATCTTGGTTTCTTTTGAGCCCGAATCTCCCTTTATTCTTCTTATTAAACCTTTGGGAGTTGTCATCTTCTCTCTTCCTTTTCCCTTCAGTTTCAGACTTAACTAACTTTTGCCTTACTAGATCAAGGGTTAGGGAGAGAGATAGGTCAACAGCGGACCTATAGGTACTAGGCTGAGCAGCCTTTACCATACCCTTAATTTCAGGTGCTAACCCATTGATAAAACGCGCAATGCGTTTGGTTTCAGAGGTGATCAGATAGGAAACTAACCTAGATAGGGAGTTGAAATCGGAAACATATTTCTGACAATCTAGGTTTTTCATTGAAAGAGACAAAAAGTTTGTCTCTTATTACTCCACCTCATGAGGTGGGCAGTAAGTTTCCTTAACAAGGTCCACGAACTTTGACCATCCCAAATTATATAGGTGTACTTTACCTATAGACTAGATCATCGCCTTCCACCAGATTAGGGCATCGCCCTTAAAAGATTGTGATACATATTTGACCACATCCTTATCAGTACAGTTGCTGATATCTACGATTGTCTCCATCTCATCTAGCCATTTTAAGGCTTCCACAACTCCTTTTTCCCCATTAAAGTCTCGGGGTTTGCAGGAGACGAAATACTTATAGGTACATTCGTCTCTAACAGATCGGGACTTATCAGTGAAATTTATTTTCTTTGGTTCACTCTTCGCATTCGAAGAGTGAACTGAGCTCTCCTTATGAGTTGAGGATGGGGTAACCAATAATGGTCTAGAGCGAGTAGCACTTGACTCTCTAAGCTTTTCTATAGCCTTTCCCATGGCCTTTTCAACAGCCGCATCAACGCGAGCTTGAATTATCATTATCAATATCTCTGTTTTCGGCTTTGTTAGAGTCAACATTCTGGTGGCTACTTTGTGCCTCATTTGAGTTTGCCATTTCTTGAGATTTGGTTCTATATACCAATAAATTCCATTAGCCAAGGTACAACAACCATGTTGTCTTTAAACATTGGATATAACAATCCATTGCCTACACTAGTGTGAATAACATCACAACTCTTAGGCTTAACATAGCTATATTTGGCCTAGGTCTTAATAGGACCATCATAGGCAAATTACAATCTTGATATAGTCCATATATTATTGGACAGTGGATCGTAAGGTCACAACTGTCATTGTCATGATTGACAATTATATAGCTCATAGGCTTGTCACTAATGGACATAATAATTGGGCACATTGGCCGGTCACATTGGACATAATATATGGCATATCAGCCTGTCACATTGGACATAAATTGGGCACATTGGCCTACATCATAACAGATGTAATTCATGGCATATCAGCCTGTCACATTGGACATAAATTGGTCACATTGGCCTACATCATAACAGATGTAATTCATGGCATACCAGCCTGTCACATTGGACATAAATTGGGCACATTGGCCTACATCATAACAGATGTAATTCATGGCATATCAGACTGACACATTGGACATAAATTGGGCACCTTGGCCTACATCATAACAAATGTAATTCATGGCATATCAGCCTGTCACGTTGGACATAAATTGGGCAGCTTGGCCTACATCATAACAGATGTAATTCATGGCATATCAACCTGTCACATTGGACATAAATTGGGCACATTGGCCTACATCATAAAGATGTAATTTATGGCATATCAGCCTGTCACATTAGACATAAATTGGGCACCTTGGCCGGTCACATTGGACATAAATTGGGCACATTGGCCTACATCATAAAGATGTAATTTATGGCATATCAGCCTGTCACATTAGACATAAATCGTAACAGACGTAATTCATGGCATATCAACCTGTCACATTGATGGCTAGTGTGATTCCTCATGTCACACTACCAGGAGTATGAACATTTCTTAATGTTAACATAAGAGTACCCTAATGATTGATTAATGGTCCCGGTCACCTTCGACCTTAACGACCTTGGAGGTTTGGACCTAGTCCCCACCTCTGGATAGAAGGATAACTTCCCTTAACTATCCTGATAGAAGACCCTTCGTACTTAACTATCATTTCTTGGCCAATATGTGGTCTACGCCACTTATCATAATCAAATCTATTAAGGTCTTTTGGAATTATATAGCAGAGCATAAATTTCCGAATAAAATCTAGGCGCTCGTTTTCAAGAGGATGAATACATATATATATATATATATATATAATTCCAGAATACTTCATTAAATTTCAAATATAAATTACAATACTAGAAGCATTGAAATATATTTTCCATGCAAGGACTACTGAAACAGAATGTCCACGCAGGGACTTAAAGAAAATAACAATGTCCTCGCAGGGACTAACGTATATTAGAAGAGACTTCACTCGTCATTCTTTCCCTTAACCAATTTGGAGAGTTTCCTGAAGAACTTGTTTGTCTTCTTCTCCGTTTTCTTCGCTTGTTGTTGCATTTCTTTCATCCGTTCCAAGGCTTCATTAATGGCCTCGAGTGGCGGCGGAGGTTGTGGTTGTGGTTGTGGTATAACCGGATACTGGTACCCATAAGTTAGATATTCAGTCGGTGGATAAGCAGGTGGGAAAGGAGACGGGTAAAGTGTGTTGTGCATAAGTGCTTGCATATAGGGGTCTTGCGACCATGCTTGATAGTCTACTGATGTAGACGGGTTAAAAGTATCATATCCAGACGTATCTGGATATGTGCGGATTGGGTTACTATAACCCGATGGTGGTGGTTGAACTGTAGGTGTTGGTGTGGGTTCCACCACAGGTGAGGTGTTAGAGGGTCCACCCATTTTTGGGTCCTCATTAATTGTGGGGTAGGAATTGGGCAAAGGTGGCAGCGATCCTGACCTTTGTCCTGCATGTATCATCATACGTGCTCCACGCTTCCTCCTTAGTGGTTCAGGTGGTGGTTGAGGTTGGTCCACTGGTTCCATGTGGACATCTTCTTGTATAGAAGGTGGTTGAGAGTGATGGGAAGGAGTGTTGGCGAAGGTAAACTGGTTTCGATATTGGTCCCACTCATTAGGACCTTCGTAAGGTGATCCGGCATAGGAGTTTGAATCGCTTGAAATTTCTATGGGATGCGTATTCGATCCCGATGGTGGCATCTCCGGGTCAGAGTCCTCGTCCATAGGGTTTGGTTGGTCCAACTGATTTTGATCGGCTGGAGGCGTGTTAAAGTAGTGGTTAGGATTAAATTCTTCATGATAAGAGTGTGAATGGAAATGATGAGAATGGTGTGAATGATAGGAGTGGTGAGAGTCGTAAGAATTTTGGGAATGTGGGGGCAAGTGTCTATGAGAGACAGAGTGTCTCGTGGTTGCTAAGGAGACGAAACTCCTGATTCTTGGTAGGAATCTGAGTTGTGAGGTTGAGAAGGGATGTGCCCCGATGGTCCTCCCCTCATTGGACCTTTTCCTCTCCCACTTTGTCCTCTTACTCTTGGCGGCATTTTCTTGTTAAAAATCAAATGTAAAACAACACTAATATCTTAATAATGATATGAGTAATCTTAGGTCAAGGCCTAGACTCGGAAGTCTACGAAATGTCCTCGTGTAAGTTTGAGATTAAACACAAGAATGATAGTGTTTAATTCTCTCAAACGTTGGCTCTGATACCAACCTGTCACACCCCGGATTTCCAACCCAAATCCATACACCGGTGGGCCCGGGTGGGGAGTATCGTGACGTCAGTTGATAACATCATTGTCATTTAAACAAGGCACAGCGGAAGTCTTGGAGTAAAATTACTACTACAAACCAAATGTTCGAAATACAAAATAATATACAGGCTCGTAATAGAAGATCCACAGGCGGATCATAAATTGTACATGGAAAGAATATAAAACAGACTTTAGGCAGGTCTAGGATTTGCAAGATCCTCTATCACTACCGAGCACTTCCAGCCTATTTTTGTATTTTACCTGCAAGCTCAGTCTTTTGAAAATATGTTAGCTTTCGCTGGTAAATACACCCAACTGACTCATTTTGAAAACATTTCAAAAAATGTTTTAAGTGCGTATCAGCACAAAATCTTTTTATAACTTGGGAAAGTTGACCGTCCAACCTTGTTAACAGATTTACATGTTTGTCCATACATACAGGGCCTGGTACAGAGATCGAGACATGATTAACATACACACCACTTTGGACTCACGAAGGAGTCAATTCCTCCCAAACTTGTGGGAATGCATTATTGAGCGTCTATCGGGTGTATGCCTACACCCACGGTAAGGTCGTGGCCATTTCTATTGTAATGAGCCGAGGATATCCAAGACACGATAGTTAACCCCTGATGTTTAAGTTATCAAACAAAACTGATTAAAACAGAATATGTGAATTTACTAGCCGCACCCGGCATTTGATTGATCCCATTTCCGACCAAGCGGTAATAATTTACCGTAACTCAAGCCCGTATAGGGGAAATAAGTCGAGAGTATTTACCTGAGCTAGTCTTCTTTTATTTTTATAACTCAGCCGTACACAAAAGTACTAAGTGCAGATATCATTTACCGGTAAGTCTCTAGTCTGGATTATGGCATAAAATAACTAATTAAATACTAACGGTCTTATTTAAGTCATCGACTTAGACCGACTAGCGTGCTTGATCAAAAGGTATGACGCTAGATTAAACGATGATTGGATAGAATGTAATTTAATCCCAACAAGTACCTTGACTTGTATAATATGAATAAACTATAAACATTCTGGATTTTGAGACTTTAATGACAAGGTTAAACCCGTTTAGGTTAATTTCTGTAAACTAGTTACATATACTTAACCGTACGCATATTAGCGATTTCGGGTATCTGGATAAGTCATGGACAAGTTCTATATGTCATCATATTTAAAATAAGTTGTAATATCAGTAGGATATCAACTTTTATGCCCGTTATGGTTTTAAAATGAAATTATGCCTCATAAGGGCGTTTCGGTAATTTCATTCCGTATAAAAGGAACTCGAATATAATTAAATGTTATATTTATAATTATTCTATAAAAATAATTTATTTATGATCTAATATCAGTAGGATATCAATTATATGTGTAATTTATCTTTTATGACCAAACTATGCACTGAATGGGCATTTTGGTCATTTTACACATAGTTTATAAATTATTTGGGATTCTGAGTTTATAAAATGTACCTACTGTAATATGTTTAAAATAGGTTTTAAAATCAGTAGGTAACAAGTCTTGGTTAATATGGTTTAAAACCATACTATGCGCCGAAACGGCGCTTATGTCGTAAAATGACGTTTTATACGATGTTTAATGAAAAATGATGTTAAGGTCATATTAAAATGTCTTAGATATGTTATTTAACATAACATATCAGTAGGTAAAAGATTTACCTCGAAAAGATTTGACTAAAACCATTTTATGAGTCACAAGGGCAAAATCGTCGTTTATCGACATAATTCAAGGACCTGCTTGTAAACTCAGTTTATAATATGATTTAATATCCCAAATAATCCTACTTATAAAATTACATCAGTAGGAAACTCATTTTCAAGTTCATTATCATTTAAAACCTTGTTTTATGCAAAAAATGCATTTTAGTCAAAATGGCATAATTGTGGAACTTGCGCATAAACTTGGTATGTAATATAACCTCAGAGGGTTATGCAAATTATATTATGATCATAATGCAACTTTAGATCAGTAGGTAACTAATCTAAGTCGGGTCAGAATCGAAAGTCAAAGCAGAAGTCAAACTTCCCGACTTTCGGTTGCGAACCGACCCTAAAAGTGAAATTGACGAGCCGAACATGTTCTTACATGTTCTAATAGTTATTACCAACTTGTTTAAGTGTCAAAACAGTTTCATAACATAATAAGATCAATTTATGATTTTTCCGAAAAATGGCATGTTTGACTTTTTAATATCATAACTTTGACCCGTTATTTGGTCTAGCAAACGTGATTTTCAGGAGGTGCCCTTTATAGGGACTAACACCTACATTATTACGATCACTTAGCCATGTTCATTTTGAAAAATGGCTAGACCATAATGGTCTTAACCAAAAGTCAAAGCGTTTTCCGTAAAACGCTTGACTTTTGGCTATAAAAGCCTATAAACGAGAATGCAAGAGCAAGGAACACTTACAAAAGGTTCCTAGAATGCAAGAGAACTAGGTTGGATGCTCCTTTCAGTTAGGAACTTCTAGAGGAGGGAGAAAAATTATGATCAAGAAAGGTGCAAGTTCAAATGGTGCACTTGAACACCTATTTATAGTTGGAGAACTCAAAGGAGGTGATGCCAGGTGTTTAGGGGTGTAAGAGGGAGCTTACAAGTGTCCTAAAACGTGGCGTAGCTTATTGAAAGTCCATAGTTTTGAAAAAAATGGTTTTTGGCAATATGTGTGGAGGGCAAGCAAACTTTCTGCCGACACAGGTCTCTCGCGCCCCACGAGCGCCCCATGTCAGGTTTCAAATTTTGTCATATTTAGTCCCTCAACTTATTAAACCCTCCAAAGGCCTTCTAAAACACACTTTTGGCATATTTAGCCCTGCGTAGCCAATTTTTGGCATACCCGGGATTATGCCCGGACATTGTCGAGTTCTCGGTTCGTTAAAAGGTCACGCAGAGGTATAAATTAACATGTTGACACTTTTAATCCCTCCATTATCCAACATTCACATATTTACAGAATTGAACCCTCTCGTCTAACAAACGGCACGTATATCAGAGGCCCATTATAAGCATGTTGACATATAAGTCACTCAGGGGCTGGGCATGTTGACATATCAGTCACTCAGAGGCCAAGTTTTTTTAAGCATGTTGACATATCAGTCACTCAAAGGCTAATGATTTAAGCATGTTGATATATCAGTCACTCAGAGGCTGTTATTTATGCATGTTAACATCGGCCAGTCACTCAGAGGCTCAGTTTGAGCATGTTGACGCCTTTTGTCCTTATTGGTCTTTAATAGACAAAAAAATAAAATACAACATGTGTCACTATACTATTGGACACGATTTTACAGGGTGTTACATTTTGATTCAAAGATTGTTCTTCATTCTAATCTTTATTTTCACAATCGGTTAGTCTTATGATACCTGTTAGATCCGATTAGCTGGACTTACATAATCCATCAAAGTTTGGACTTGCACGTAAGTCACACGGCCCTGTGCCTGTGAGGCACAACCCTGTGTTTTTCCATCAATCCTAATATTCTAGCCCAAGAACTTTAACTTAAAACTTTTGGTTTCTTACATTTCTTAACGTAAATAACTTAAAATAATGTTATAAAATAGTAGTTTTGCAAAATTTTGGGCTAAAAATCATGCTTTCCATCCAACAATTGAAGCTTCAAAACTTGAAGCTTCAAGCTTCAATGGAGGTTGTTGGAGGTTGAAGAAGGAGATTATGACAAAAAGTGGTAAAGACAAGAAGGTTTAAGGAAACCTTTAAAGAACCTAGCTTTTTTGGTATGTGTGTAAGATCTGGAAGGATTTTGGTCTTTTAGGAATGGGTCCAAACGATCTCCTCATGGCTAACTTTATAGAAAGTTACAGCACGTTAACTCGGCCTCGTGTCTGGGAGGCACGGCCCCTTGTCGCCTGCAATGAGTCAGAGAATGTTGTCCGTTAGTGAGCACGGGTTTCATTAAGGGAGACACGGCCCCGTGTTGGATTAGTGCGGGAGGCATGACCCCGTGTCTGTGTTGGTTTATGAAGTTTTATCTAGTTATTAAGGATTTATTTTATTAATAGGGGCGTTCTTTACTGGTCGGGACAACACCTAAGTTTCGTATGAACCTTAAGCTCTTCTGCGCGGTATGAAAACTCAAGAGGTTATCGGAAAGGAAGAAACCTAAGATACGAATAGGTGGGCGTAACCAACCTTTATTTTCTTCATCTGGGCTCTTGTTAAAGAAGATGTGAGTCGACTCGCTCTGGTCTATAAAGTCATTGCCACGGGATGCTGATGAGTCCTTCATTGCTTGGTCAATATAGGGACGATTATCGCTTTTGCTTTCACAAGAGTTTGGGGTAGATGCGAAGAGCTTTGTGTTGGCCTCTCCTGAATATATTTCCATCAATTCGTCTCCTTCTTTATCATCCTTAGATGGATATCATGCATTTGTCATGGATTTTATTTCTTTGATTTTTGGAGGATTCTCTTTCTAGTTGACATAGACCTTCCGAAGTTATGTCTCTTTGAAAAGAGAGTTGATGGCATTCAGGTGGATGGTAGGTGTTGTTTTTACTTTTGCCCATCTTAAGGTGACCGTTACAGGAAAACGATGAGTCTATCTAGTGGGGATTAAAATTTATATGGGACATTTTAAATCTTGAAGAAATCCACCACATAGTTGGCACCATTCACCGAAAGAGTGGCGGAGTAAAAACAATCATTAACATCCATATTTGCCGGACGAGGATTTGACCTTCGGGATGAGACCCTGTTTTCTAGAAACAGTTTGATAGACACGGGCCCGTGTAGTTTTAACACGGCCTCGTGTTGCAGCTTCTGTCTGGCAGCAAACAGCTTAATGTTAATGGGGATCAGGCATGACCTCGTGTATAATCAGGCATGGCCCGTGCAAAATTTGTAGAAAGTAAAAAAAATGCAAAAAGAGAAGAAAAACCTAAAAAGAAAAATAAAGAAGAGATAAAAAGATTAGGCTGTCGATTTTAAAAATTTTCTTAAAATCCTTGTGTCTCAGGCAACGACGCCACAAACTTGACGTGGGTGGAGCGTAGTATGATTTTTGATAAATTTTTTAAGCACTTTTACTCGTTTATCAAGCTTTAAAATTATTAAACACGATATAACACTATCACTCTCTACAACACTCTAGGGCAAGTGCACCCATCGTTGGCGTAGTATAGTGATGGTATGATACCGAGTTCGTACAAGGACACAATAGCTTTTAATACCGAAATATCTCAACGTCTAATCTAACCAATTTTTGTAGAAGAGATTTTTATAACTAAAATAAATAAAAATACAAATAGACAAGATAGAAGCACTTGGTTCCGACTTATCTTTTACGTATCCTTAGATGATTTCCGCACTTTGGGTTTTCTAATGGATTATCTTGGTTATAGTGGCATCTCTCTCTTTTGGAGGCAACGCAACCCTCGGCCATATTGGTCTGAGTCAGCAGGAATACAGTCCCACAAGGCCGGAATATTGAAAGATAATTAAGTAAGTTATTAATGCAAAATGTGGCATGTCCCTCTTTTGGAGGCAACGCTACCCTCGGCCATATTGGTCTGAGTAAGCATGGATACAGTCCCGCAAGGCCGGTTTAAAGTTTTAATAGTAGTTTTATTACAAGGGATTCAAGCTATTCTTACTCCCCTTCCCACCGATTTGATGTTATCTACCTCAAATGAAGTCCTAATAAGCTTGAATCAAGTCCTTGCAGGATCTATACACCGAACGAGGCAAGAACTTTACGCAAACCAACATTCTAACCCCCTTCCAGGCAGTTAACATGCAATGAGTAAATCAACAAAACATGAAAAGATGATAGAATAAAGTTCACTTTAAATATAAAAAAACTAGGAATTGAAGTCATTAATACAAACCTAATTAAAAAGTTAACCAAAGCTTGGAAATCAAAAGTAATGCATAAAAGACTTGTCTTCACCAAGTGATGTAAGAGATTAGCCAATCATGGCCTATGTTTGACAAAAACTCCTACTATCAATCTTGAATCTGGAGACTACTCTCTAAAGATGGATGATAGATGAATGTGGTGGATGATGATGGTATTGTGGTGGTGGAGTGGTGTCAGGTGTGAGAGAAGTGGTTTGCCAACAGATAAATTGCAATTGAACCAAGCACCCATATTTATAGCTGGAAACAGAAAGTTTACACGGCCCCATGCCCGGAGGGCACGTCCCCGTGTCTCCTTCTTCTATGCCTTCATTTAATGAATCGTGTCAGTCGTTATGCTTACATGGGCCCGTGTGTCAACGGCACGGCCCCGGTGGCCCTTGTACTTGTTGTACTATCCAAGAACTTGCATATTTGGGAGTTGACCATGGCCCGTGTCCATGGGACACAGCCCCGTGTCTCTCGTCTGCTTCTGTTTGTCTTTTTCCTCATGGAATCTGGAGTAGGGCACGGCCCCGTGTGTTTTTGGTCTTTGGGTGAAGCACGGAGGGTCAGTATGATATATCAACTTCTCTTCTTTTGTATTTATGTTGGTTTTGCCATTAATTTGTTCCTTTTGTACATTTATGCTCTTTTAATCCTGGAAATCAAAAGTATACAAAGAAAAGTACTTTTCGCAACATTAGTACTAAAACGGTTGATTTTATACCTTATTTGTTATAATTTACATGTTGCATTTGGTGGACAATAACACCCTTACTGTTGCCATGGTGAAACAGATTAAAGGCTGGACGAATTATGGGAATGGAATTCAATTTGATCTCAACAAATTATAAATGGAAGATTTCAAGGATACTATACTGATTGAAGAGGTAAAATCTTTCCTAAAAAGATTAACTCTCAATTTAGCAGCAATTACAAGAATGTCCTTAGAAAAACTTGTCAAAAATTCTAAAAGCACCATCCAAGCAAGCAATAGCAACATCAGAATCTAAGAAGACATTCATTAGAGTTAAACCCAAACCTATGGGTCCACCAGTTGCACCAAGTCGTCAGAATGCACTTATTCTGGTAACTTCATCAGAATCTCAAGCATCAACAACACTAGCAGAGAATCCAATCATTAAGTTTTTAGACTCACCATCAAAAGAAATAGAATAACGACACAATGAACAATAACAGCCAATTCCTAATCCTGAACATAATGGAAAGAATATAGCATCACCCAAAAAGACAACATCAGGTGACACCATCTTCAATCAAGCTTGCATGCAAAATCTCTAGAGAAAGTTTGATGGGAATCTAAATCATCAAGAAAACAAAGAGTAATCCCTAGATCAGACCTCCCAGCAAACACAACTAGAATAGCAAAACAATTTCAAATAAAGAAGTCATTTTTCTTAAGTATCACTTCAAATACTTTTACAAAAATGAAGAAAGTAAACCTCGTAAAATCGTATCCAAAAGTATAGTGACACGTGTTGTATTTTTATTTTTTAGTCTATTAAAGACCAATAAGGACTAAAGGTGTCAACATGCTCAAAACTTGGCCTCTGAGTGACTGATATGTCAACATGCCTAGCCTCTAAGTAACTGATATGTCAACATGCTTAAACACGGCCTCTGAGTGACTTAAACACGGCCTCTGAGTAACTGATATGTCAACATGCTTAAACTTGGCCTCTGAGTGACTGATATGTCAACATGCCTAAACTTGGAGTGACTGATATGTCAACATGCATATAATGAGCCTCTGAATGATCTTTACAAAGTCCTAACTCTCATGCGTGCCACTTGTTGGACGAGAGAGGTTAATTCTGTAAAAATATGAAAGTTGGATAATGGAGGGGTTAAAAGTGTCAACATGTTAATTTATACCTCTGGGTGACCTTTTAGCGAACCAAGAGCTCGACAATGTCCGGGCATAATCCCGGGTACGCCAAGTATTGGCTACGAAGGGCTAAATATGCTAAAAATTTGTTTTAGGAAGGTTTAAGAGGGTTCAATAAGTTGAGGGGCTAAAACTGTCAAACTTTGAAATCTGACAAGGGGCGCTCGCGGACGCGAGAGGTCTGTGTCTGTAGAAAATTTACTTTGCCTCCACACAAATTGCCAAAAACCATTTGATTCAAAACCATGGTCTTCCAAACTGCTATGCGACGTTTTAGGACACTTCTAAGCTTCCTCTTACACCCCTTAGCACCTGGCATCACCTCCTTCAAGCTCTCCAACTATAAATAGGTGCCAAGGTTCACCATTTGAACTTACACCTTTCTCATTCACAACTCTATCTCCCTCCTCTGAAAGTTCCTAACTGAAAGGAGCATCCAACTTACTTCTATTGCATTCTAGGAACCTCTTATAAGTGTTCCTTGCTCTTGCATTTTCGTTTATAGGCTTTTATAGCCAAAAGTCAAGCGTTTTATGAAAAACGCCTTGACTTTCGGTTAAGACCATTATGGTCCAGCCATTATTTGTAATGAACATGGCTAAGTAATCGTAATAAGGTAAGTGTTAGTCCCTATAAAGGGAACCTCCTGAAGATCACGTTTGCTAGACCAATTGACGGGTCAAAGTTATGATATTAAAAAGTCAAACAGTCCATTTTTAAGAAAAATCATAAATTGATCTTATATATGTTATGAAACCTGTTTTGACACTTAAACAATTTGGTAATAATTATTAGAACATGTAAGAACATGTTCGGCTCGTCAATTCCAGTTCTAGGGTCGGTTCGCAACCAAAAGTCGCAATGTTTGACTTCTGCTTTGACTTTCGATTCTGACCCGACTTAGATTAGTCAGCTACTGATCTAAAGTTGCATTATGATCATAATATAATGTAGTATAACCCTCTGAGGTTATATTACATGATCATAATCAGAACTGAGTTTATGTACAAGTTTCGTAATTATGCCATTTTGACTAAAATGCCCTTTTTGCATAAAAAGAGGTTTCAACAATAATGAACTTGAAAATGAGTTTCCTACTGATGTAATATTATAAGTAGGATTATTTGGGATGTCGAACCAGATTATAAACTGAGTTTATGAGTAAGTCTTGTAATATGTCGATAAATGACGATAACGTCCTTGTGGCTTATAAAATGGTTTTAATCACATCTTTTCAAAGTAAATTTTTTACCAAGTAATATTTTATATTAAATAACATATCTAAAACTTGTTAATCTGATCATAACATCAGTTTTCATGAAACATCGCATAAATCGTCATTTTACGACATAAGCGTCGTTTCGGCGCATATTATGGTTTTAAACCATATTTACTAACCAAGACTTGTTACCTACTGATTTTAAAACTTATTTTAAAATTTTTATAGTAGGTTATATAAAAACTCAGAACTCAAAATAAATTATAAACTATGTGTAAAATGACCAAAATGCCCCTTCGATGCATAGTTTGGTCATAAAAGATAAATTACACATATAATTAATATCCTACTGATATTATATCATAAATAAGTTATTTTTCCAAAATACTTATGGTTATAACGTTAAAATATATTCAAGTTCCTTTCATAAAGTATGAAATTACCAAAACGCCCTTATGAGGCATAGTTTCATTTTAAAACCTTAACGGACATATAAGTTGATATCCTACTGATATCACAACTTATTTAAAGTATAATGGCATATAGAACTTGTCCATGACCTATCCGTTTACCCGATATCGCTGATATGCGTACGGTTAAGCATATGTAACTAGTTTACGAAAATTAACCGAAACAGTCTAACCTTGTCATTTAAGTCTCAAAATCCAGAATGTTTATAGTTTATCCATATTACACAAGTCAAAGTACTTGTTGGGATTAAACTACATTCTATCCAATCATCGTTTAATCTAGTGTTATACGTATTGATCTTGTACACTAGTCGGTCTAAGTCTATGACTTAAGAAAGACCGTTAGTATTTAATTGGTTAGCTTATGCCATAATCCAGAGTAGAGACATTCCGGTAAATGTTATCTGCACTTAGTGCTTTTGTGTACGGCTGAGTTTATAAATCTTGCGTTTAAATGAAGACTAGCTCAGGTAAATACTCTTGACTTATTTCCCCTATACGGGCTTGGGTTACGGTAAACTATTACCGCTTAGTCGGAAATGGGACAAATCGAATGCCGGATTGTGGCTATTAAATCTGCATATTCTGTTTTAATCAGTTTGGTTTGATAACTTAAACATCGGGGGTTAACTACCGTGTCCCGGATATCCTCGGCTCATTACATTAGTTAATGGCCACGACCTTCGCGTGGGGTGTAGGCATACACCCGACAGACGCTTAAATGCAACTACCCAATGTCATTGGGAATAACTCCTTCGTGAGTTCATAAGCGGTGTGTATAATCATGTCTCGGTTTTCGCACTGGGCCCTGTATGTATAGACAAACTTGTGAATCTGTTAACAAGGTTGCAACGTCAACTTTCCCGAGTTATAAAAGAATTTTGTGTTGATACGCACTTAAAACATATTTCAAATGTTTTCAAAAATGAGTCAGTTGGTGTATTTACCAGCGAAAGTTGGCGTATTTTCAAAAGACTAAGTTCGCATGTACAATTCGAAAATAGGCTGGAAGTACTTGGTAGTGATGGAGGATCTTGCAAATCCGAGATCTGACCAAAGTCTGTTTTACATTCTTTCCTTGTATAATTTACGATCCGCGTGTGGATCTTCTATTACGAGCATGTATTTTATTTTAGTTTTTGATCATTTGATTTGTAATAGTAATTTAAATCGAAGACTTCCGTTGTGCTGTGTTTAATTGTCTATGATGTTATCAACTTACGTCACGATATTCCCCACCCGGGCCCACCGGTGTTTGATTGGCTGTGGAAAGCCGGGGTGTGAGAGGTTGGTATCATAGCCAACGTTTGAGAGAATTGAACACTAGCTTTTTGTGTTTAATCTCAAACGTACACAAGCCCATTGACCTAGGATTACTCATTTCATTATTAAGTTATTAGTATTGTTTTTGAATTGATTTTTAATAGGAAAATGTCGCCAAGAGTAAGAGGAAGAGGAAAAGGACCAATGAGGGGAGGACCTTCAGGACATATCCCTTCACATCCACATCACCCGAACCCCTATGAAGATTCGGGAGATTCATGGCCAATGTCGCAACATTCACCTTCTCATACTCAAAACTCTTATCATTCATACCATTCATATTATTCACACCACTCCCACCTTTCTCATCATTCTTATCACGATGAGTTTAACCCCAACCAATACTTTAATACACCCCCAGCCGGCCAAAACCAATTAGATCAACCAAATCCCATGGACGAGGACTCCGACTCGGAGATGCCGCCTTCAGGATCACACATGCATCCCATTGAAATCCCAAGCGATTCGAACTCTTACGCCGGATCGCCATACCAAGGTCCTAATGAGTGGGACCAATATTGGAACCAATTTACTTTCGTTAACACTCCTTCCCATCACTCCCAACCACCTCCGGTGCAAGAAGATGTCCACATGGAACCGGTGGAATAACCCCAATCACCACCTGAACAGCCAAGGAGGAAAAGAGGAGCACGTATGTCAGTACATGCGGGCCAACGGTGGGGATCGCTGCCACCTTTGCCCAAACCCTACTCTACTATTCACTAGGACCCACAAATGGGTGGACCCTCTAAATGCGTCACCTGTGGTGGAACCAACACCACCACCAATGGTTCAACCACCACCATCGGGTTATAATAACCCTATCCCAGCATATCTAGAATGATCCTTTTAATCTGTCTACACCTGTTGACTACCAAGCATTGTCGTATGACCCTTACATGCAAGCGGTCATGCATAACGCACTTTACCCGTCTCCTTTCCCACCTACTTATCCACCTACTGGATATCCAAGTTATGGATACCAGTATCCTATTATGCCACAACCACAACCACAACCTCCGCCGCCACTTGAGGCCATTAACGAGGCCTTAGAACGAATGAAAGAAATGCAACAACAAGTGAAGAAAACGGAGAAGAAGACGAATAAGTTCTTCAAGAAACTCTCCAAGCTGGTTAAGAAAAAGAAGGACGAGTGAAGTCTCTTCTAATATATGTACGTCCTTGCGAGGACATTGTTATTTCTTTAGTCCCTGTGTGGACCTTTTTATTTCTTTAGTCCTTGCATGGACAGTTTGTTTCATTATTTCTAGTATTGTAAGTTCTATTGGAATTTATTGAAGTAATTTTGGAATTTTATATATATATATATATATATATATATATATATATATATATATATATATATATATATATTCATCCTCTTCAAGAGAGCGTCTCGATTTTATTCATAATTTGTGCTCTACTATATAATTCCAAAAGACCTTAATGGATTTGATTATGCCAAGTGGCACAGACCACACATGGCCAAGAAATGATAGTTAAGGTTTCTATCAGGATAGTTAAGGGAAGTTATCCTTCTATCCTGAGGTGGTGAACTAGGTTCAAGCCTCCAAGGTCGTTAAGGTCCAACAGATCGGGACCATTAATCAATCATTAAGATACTTTTATGATAACATTAAGGAATGTTCATACTCCTGGTAGTGTGACTTGAGGAACCACACTAGCCGTCTAGGTAAAAGGAGTGCGTCCTAAAGACCTATTATATAGCCTATGTGATCAATGTGATCCCGGCTAAAGTCATCAATGTGATGACAATTAACAGGCCAACGTGCCATAATTTACATATGTTATGATGTAGGCCAACGTGCCATAATTTACATCTGTTATGATGTAGGCCAACGTGCCATAAATTTACATATGTTATGATATAGGCCAACGTGCCATAAATTTTCATCTGTTATGATGTAGGCCAACGTGCCATAATTTACATCTGTTATGATGTAGGCCAACGTGCCATACATTTACATCTGTTATGATGTAGGCCAACGTGCCATAATTTACATCTGTTATGATGTAGGCTAACGTGCCACAATTTACATCTGTTATGATGTAGGCCAACGTGCCATAATTTACATATGTTATGATGTAGGCTAACGTGCCACAATTTACATGTGTTATGATGTAGGCCAACGTGCCATAAATTTACATCTGTTATGATGTAGGTCAACGTGCCATAATTTACATCTGTTATGATGTAGGCCAACGTGCCATAATTTACATCTGTTATAATGTAGGCCAACATGCCATAAATTTACATCTATTATGATGTAGGCCGACGTGCCATAAATTACATCTGTTATGATGTAGGCCGACGTGCCATATTAATATGTCCATCAGTGACAAGCCTATGAGCTGTAAATAATTGTCTGAATGACAATGACAGTTGTGACATTACGATCCACTGTCTAATAATATATGGACTATGTCTAGATTGTAATTTGCCTTTGATGGTCCTATTAAAGACCTAGGCTAAATATAGATATGATAAGCCTAAGAGTTGTGATGTTATTCACACTAGCTTAAATAGGTAATGGATTGTTATATCCAGTGTTTAAGCTAATAGGGTTGTTATACCATGGCTAAGAGAAGTTTTATTTGATGCTTAGGGCCAAAGCTTCAAAATGTTAAACTCGGACGAGGCACGGAGTAGCCACCGAGAGATTAGCTCTAACAAGGCCGAAAATATAGCTGTTAATAACGATGACTTCCAAGCTCGCATAGATGCAGCTATGGGAAAGGCCATGGAAAAGCCCTAGAAAAAATTAGAGAGTCAAGTGCTACTCGCTCCAGGCCATTATCAAATGCACCATCCTCAGCTCATAAGGAGAGCTCAGTTCACTCTTCGAATGCAAAGAGTGAACCAAAGAAAATGGAATTTACTGATAGGTCTCGTTCTTCAAAAGACGGATGTACCTATAAATATTTCATCTCCTGCAAACCCCGAGACTTTAATGGGGAAAGGAGCAGTAGAAGCCTTGAAATGGCTTGATGAAATGGAAACGATAGTAGACATCAGTGGCTGTGATGATAAGGATGTGGTCAAGTATGTATCACAGTCCTTTAAGGGCGATGCCCTGATTTGGAGGAAGGCCATGATCCAATCTACAGGTAAAGTACACCTGTACAACTTAGGATGGCCTAAGTTTGTTGAATTGATCAAGGAAACATATTGTCGACCTCATGAGGTGGGGAAATTAGAGACAGATTTTCTGACTCTTTTAATGAAGACCCTAGACTGTCGGAAGTATGTTTCTGACTTCAATTCCCTGTCTAGGTTAGTTTCATATTTAATCACCCCTGAAACCAAACACATTGCACGTTTTATAAATGGGTTAGCGCCTGAGATAAAAGGCATGGTAAAGGCTGCTCAGCCTGGTACTTATAGGTCCGCTGTAGACCTATCTCTCTCCCTCATCTTAGATTTGGTGAGACAGAAGACAGTTAAACCCGAGCCTGACGGGAAAAGAAAGAGGGAGGATGATAACTCCCAGAGATTTAATAAGAAAAATAAAGGAAAATTTGGGTTCAGGAGGAACCAAGATAAGTCGGGTGTAACGCTGACATGTAAAAATTGCAACTGTAAGCATTGGGGACAGTGTAGTATTGATCCACAAACTAGACCCTGTGGTATTTGTATGAAAAGGGGGCATAAAACCTTAAGAGTGCAAGGATCTTAAAAATGTCGTCTGCTACAACTGTAATGAAAAGGGGCATATTAAGTTCAACTACCCCAAGATCCCTAAGGATAATGATGCAAAGCCTGGAGAGGCTAAGAAGGGGAATGCTCGTGCCTTCCAAATGAATTCTAGGGAGGCCCTTAATGACAATAATGTCATAACAGGTACATTCCTCATCAATGATGTATATGCTAGAGTTCTTTTCGATTCGAGTGCAGATAAATTTTTTGTTGATCATAAGTTTAGTAAACTGTTAAACTTGCCCATATGAACTCTAGATATAACTTATGAGGTAGAGCTCGCTGATGGAACGTTAGAGACAGCATCTTCCATTCTTGATGGATGTTCTATATCCATTAAGAATCATTCAATCCCTATATCTCTTTTTCCAATGAAATTGGCAGGGTTCGATGTAGTCTTAGGCATGGATTGGTTGTCCCATAACCAAGCCCACATTGCATGCGATAAGAAACTCATCAAAATTAAAACCCCATCTGGAGAAACAATCACCATCCCTGGAGATTCACACTATGGATTGCCAGACAAGGTGTCGTTATATAAGGCATCTAAGTGTTTGGGGAGAGGTTGTGTCATTTACATGGCACAAGTAACTATCAACGAGCCTAAACCAGACATTAAAGACCTTCCGGTTATCTCGAAGTATTCCGATGTTTTCCCCGAAGAATTTCCTGGTCTACCTCCAGATAGGCAAGTGGAGTTTAGAATTGATATCCTACCTGGATCAGCACTGGTAGTCAGAGCTCCATATCGGTTAGCACCGATGGAAATGAAAGAATTAAGAGTTCAATTAGATAAACTTTTAGAGAAAGGCTTTATCCAGCCTAGTTCATCACCATGGGGAGCTCCTATTCTTTTTGTTAAAAAGAAAGACGGTTCAATGCGGATGTGCATTGATTATCGAGAGTTGAACAAGATAACAATTAAGATCCGATATCCTCTGCCCAGGATCGACAACTTATTCGACCAACTTCAAGGGGCTAGTTATTTTTCTAAGATTGATTTGAGATTAGGATATCATCAATTGAAGGTTAAGAACGAGGATGTTCCTAAGACTGCCTTCAGGACCCGATATGGTCATTTTGAATTTCTAGTGATGCCTTTTGGGCTCACAAATGCACCTGCAGCATTCATGGATCTCATGAATAGAGTCTGTAAACCATATTTGGATAAGTTTGTCATTGTCTTCATAGACGACATACTTATCTATTCTAGAATTGCTAAGGCAGGAAAAGCTTTATGCTAAATTTTCTAAGTGTGAATTTTGGCTTAGAGAAGTTCAATTTCTTCGACATGTGGTAAGTGAGCGTGGTATCCAAGTGGATCCCGCCAAAATATAAGCCATAATGAATTGGGAAGTACCCAAGACCCCATCGGAGATTCGTAGTTTTCTAGGATTGGCTGATTACTATAGGAGGTTCATTGAGAAGTTTTCAAGAATAGCCACTCCTTTGACTACCTTAACCCGTAAGAATGTCAAATTTGTTAGGGGTTCAAAACAACAAGAATCCTTTGAGATTCTAAAACACAAGTTGAGCAATGCTCCTGTGTTATCTCTACATGAGGGTATTGAAGATTTTATAGTTTATTGTGATGCTTCGCACACTGGCATGGGCTGTGTGCTAATGCAAAAAGGCAAGGTAATTACTTATGCATCACGACAGTTAAAGGTGCACGAAAGAAACTACACCACTCATGATTTGCAATTGGGTGCCGTTGTATTTGCACTAAAGCTGTGGAGACATTACTTACATGGCACAAAGTGTATTATATACACTGACCATAAGAGTCTCCAACATATGTTCAATCAGAAGGAATTGAACATGCGACAATGCCGTTGGATGGAAACACTTAACGATTATGATTGCGAAATCTGCTATCATCCCGGCAAGGCAAATGTCGTTGCTGACGCCTTGAGTCACAAGGAAAAAGTCAAACCCATTATGATTAACGCCAAGAGCATTCAGCTCAGAAATAGCTTGAATGAGAAGCTATTAAATGCGCAAAAGCAAGCCCTATTATAGGCTAATATTCCTAATGAGGGATTCGGTGGACCTGTTGATCAGTTAGAACCTGGAAAGGATGGAATCCTTAGATTTAATGGAAGAATCTGGGTTCCAATTTTAGGAGGACTTAGAGATTTAACCCTCCAAGAAGCGCACAATACAAGATACTCAGTTCACCCAGAGGTGATAAAATGTATCAAGACTTGAAGAAGAATTATTGGTGGATGGGTTTGAAGAAATCCATAGCCACTTATATAGCTAAGTGTCTGACGTGTTCGCAAGTTAAGGCCGAACATCAGAAGCCGTCAGGACTTCTACAACAATTGGAAATTTCCACATGGAAATGGGAAATGGTAACAATGGACTTGAGTACAAAGTTACCTAAGACCAAACGTGGAAATGACATGATTTGGGTGATTGTAGATAGGCTGACTAAGTCAGGATATTTCTTGCCAATTAAGGAAACATATAACTCTGAAAAATTGGCTAAGTTGTATGTGGACAAGATTGTGTCCCTACATGGTGTGCCGGTATCTATTGTATCTGACAGAGATACCAGATATACCTCTCATTTTTGGAAAAGTTTCCAACAATCCTTAGACACAAGATTAAACTTTAGTACGGCTTACCACCCGCAGACGGATGGTTAAAGTGAGCGTACTATTCAGATGTTGGAAGACATGCTTAGGGCATGTGTGATTGATTTAAGTGGAAGTTGGGATGACCACTTACCCCTAATAGAATTCTCCTATAATAATAGTTATCATACAAGCATCAAGGCTGCCCCTTATGAGGCCTTGTATGGGAGAAAGTGTCGAACGCCCGTGTGTTGGGCAGAAGTTGGGGAAGCCCAACTATCAGGACCTGAATTGTCCTGGAGACCACGGATAAGATATTGTGCAAATCCATGATCGTCTCAAAGCTGCCCGTGATAGGCAGAAGAGCTATGCTTACAAGAGGCGTAAACCTCTCAAGTTCCAAGTAGGGGACAAGGTCATGCTAAAAGTATCACCTTGGAAAGGTGAGATGAGGTTTGGAAAGAAGGGCAAGTTGAGCCCAAGATATAAAGGACCATTCACGATAGTCGAATGTGTCGGCACTGTAGCTTATAAGCTTAAGCTGCCAGAGGAGCTTATTGGAATCCACGATGTATTCCACATATCTAACCTTAAGAAATGTCTAGCCGATGATTCGCTAGCGATCTCGAACAAAGATGTACAAATAGATGAAAACCTGAGGTTTGTTGAGAAACCAATTTCGAATCGAGGATCGACAGGTTAAGAAGCTCCGAAAGAAATTAATACCTATAGTAAAGGTTAATTGGACGCCTTTAGAGGTCCCGAGTAAACATGGGAGGTTGAGTCCACTATGCGACAAAAGTACCCCCATCTTTTTGAATAAAATCTCGATGACGAGATTTCTTTTAAGGGGGTGAGGATGTAACACCTCGTAAAATCGTGTCCAATAGTATAGTGACACGTGTTGTGTTTTTATTTTTTATTCTATTAAAGACCAATAAGGACTAAAGGTGTCAACATGCTCAAAACGTGGCCTCTGAGTGACTGATATGTCAACATGCCTAGCCTCTGAGTGACTGATATGTCAACATGCTTAAACACGGCCTCTGAGTGACTGATATGTCAACATGCCTAGCCTCTGAGTGACTGATATGTCAACATGCTTAAACTTGGCCTCTGAGTGACTGATATGTCAACATGCCTAAACTTGGAGTGACTGATATGTCAACATGCATATAATGAGCCTCTGAATGATCCTTTACGAAGTCCTAACTCTCATGCGTGCCACTTGTTGGATGAGAGAGGTTAATTCTGTAAAAATATGAAAGTTGGATAATGGAGGGGTTAAAAGTGTCAACATGTTAATTTATACCTCTGAGTGACCTTTTAGCGAACCAAGAGCTCGACAATGTTCGGGCATAATCCCAGGTACGCCAAGTATTGGCTACGGAGGGCTAAATATGCTAAAAAGGTGTTTTAGGAAGGTTTAAGAGGGTTTAATAAGTTAAGGGGCTAAAAGTGTCAAACTTTAAAATTTGACAAGGGGCGCTCGCGGGGCGCGAGAGGCATGGCCTTGTCTGCATAAAATTTGCTTGGCCTCCACACAAATTGCGAAAAACCATTTGATTCGAAACCATGGTCTTCCAAACTGCTATGCCACGTTCTAGGACACTTATAAGCTTCCTCTTACACCCCTTAGCACCTGGCATCACCTCCTTCAAGCTCTCCAACTATAAATAGGTTCCAAGGTTCACCATTTGAACTTGCACCTTTCTCATTAACAACTCTATCTCCCTTCTCTGAAAGTTCCTAACTGAAAGGAGCATCCAACTTAGTTCTATTGCATTCTAGGAACCTCTTATAAGTATTCCTTGCTCTTGCATTTTCGTTTATAGGCTTTTATAGCCAAAAGTCAAGCATTTTACGGAAAATGCCTTGACTTTCGGTTAAGACCATTATGGTCCAGCCATTGTTTGTAACGAACATGGCTAAGTGATCGTAACAAGGTAGGTGTTAGTCCCTATAAAGGGCACCTCCTGAAGATAACGTTTGCTAGACCAATTGACGGGTCAAAGTTATGATATTAAAAAGTCAAACAGTCCATTTTTCAGAAAAATCATAAATTGATCTTATATATGTTATGACACCTGTTTTGACACTTAAACAAGTTGGTAATAATTATTAGAACATGTAAGAACATGTTCGGCTCGTCAATTTCAGTTCTAGGGTGGTTTGCAACCGAAAGTCGTGAAGTTTGACTTCTGCTTTGACTTTTAATTCTGACACGATTTAGATTAGTTAGCTACTGATCTAAAGTTGCATTATGATCGTAATACAATGTATTATAACCCTCTGAGGTTATATTACATGATCATAATCAGAATCTGAGTTTATGTACAAGTTCCGTAATTATGTCATTTTGACTAAAATACCCTTTTTGAATAAAAAGAGGTTTTAATGATAATGAACTTGAAAATGAGTTTTTCCTACTGATACAATATTATAAGTATGATTATTTGAGATGTCGAACCAGCTATAAACTGAGTTTACTAGTAAGTCCCTATAATATGTCGATAAATGACGATAACGTCCTTGTGGCTTATAAAATGGTTTTAATCACATCTTTTCAAAGTATATCTTTTACCTATTAATATGTTATATTAAATAGTATGTCTAAAAATTGTTAATCTGATCCTAACATCAGTTTTCATGAAACATCGCATAAATCGTCATTGTACGACATAAGCGTCGTTTCGGCGCATAGTATGGTTTTAAACCACATTTACTAACCAAGACTTGTTACCTAATGATTTTAAAACTTATTTTAAACATTTTTATAGTAGGTATAGAATAAAAACTCAGAATCCCAAATAATTTATAAACTATGTGTAAAATGACCAAAATGCCTACTGATATTATATCATAAATAAGTTATTTTTCCAGAATACTTATGGTTATAACGTTAAATCATATTCAAGTTCCTTTCATAAAGTATGAAATTACCGAAACGCCCTTATGAGGCATAGTTTCATTTTGAAACCTTAACGGGCATATAAATTGATATCCTACTGATATCACAACTTATTTAAAGTATAATGGAAAAGAACTTATCCATGACTTATCCGGTTACCCGATATCACTGATATGCGTACGATTAAGCATATGTAACTAGTTTACGAAAATTAACCAAAACGGGTCTAACCTTGTTTAAGTCTCAAAATCCAGAATGTTTATAGTTTATCCATATTACACAAGTCAAAGTACTTGTTGGGATTAAACTACATTCTATCAAATCATCGTTTAATCCAGCGTTATACGTATTGATCATGTACACTAGTCGGTCTATGTCTATGACTTAAGAAAGACCGTTAGTATTTAATTGGTTAGCTTATGCTATAATCCAGAGTAGAGACATTCTGGTAATGTTATCTGCACTTAGTGCTTTTGTGTACGGCTGAGTTTATAAATCTTGCGTTTAAACGAAGACTAGCTCAGGTAAATATTCTCGACTTATTTCCCCTATACGGGCTTGGGTTACGGTAAACTATTACCGCTTGGTCGGAGATGGGATCAATCGAATGCCGGATTGTGTCTAGTAAATCCGCATATTCTGTTTTAATCAATTTTGTTTGATAACTTAAATATCGGGGGTTAACTACCGTGTCCTGTATATCCTCGGCTCATTACATTAGTTAATGGCCACGATCTTAGCGTGGGGTGTAGGCATACACCCGACAGACGCTCAAATGCAACTACCCAATGTCATTGGGAATAACTCCTTCGTGAGTTCATAAGTGGTGTGTAGTTAATCATGTATCGGTTTTCGCACTAGGCCCTGTATGTATGGACAAACATGTGAATCTGTTAACAAGGTTGCAACGTCAACTTTCCCAAGTTATAAAAGAATTTTGTGCTGATACGCACTTAAAACATATTTTCAAATGTTTTCAAAAATGAGTAAGTTGGGTGTATTTACCAGCGAAAGCTGACGTATTTTCAAAAGACTAATTTTGCAGGTACAATATGAAAATAGGCTTGAAGTGCTCGTTAGTGATAGAGGATCTTGCAAATCCTAGATCTGCCCAAAGTCTGTTTCACATTCTTTCCTTGTATAATTTACGATCCGCCTGTGGATCTTCTATTACGAGCCTGTATATTATTTTATTTTTTGAACATTTGGTTTGTCGTAGTAATTTAAATCCAAGACTTTCATTGTGCTGTGTTTATTGACTATGATGTTATCAACTTACGTCACGATATTTCCCACCCGGGCCCACTGGTGTTTGATTGGCTGTGGAAAGTCGGGGTGTGATAAAGAAGAACAAGAAACCAGGCTTCTTAGCCCTATGACAATAAGAATGTGCAAAGAAAGAGAATTTAGAGGTAGATACAGTTTTCCTGGAGTGCTGACCAATCCAGTCATACGGTTGATAAAAGTGCTAGATTACAACACACCTGCTGGATTTGGGAAACACACATAGAACAAATACATTAAACAAAGGAATGAAGAAACCTTCATTGATGCAGACTTAGACTCTCAAATTCATCAAATAGATCTAATAAAAGCTTAGAAAGAGGTTTGATGGAGAAGAGAAATCACACAACAGGATAGTCAAAGAACAATCAATAGCCTATCAAAAGTAGGTCAAAAGTGTTCAAAAGAATTGCTCTAAGTGACTTTGATCTATGCCTGAATTTTGATTATATGATTTCAATCAAACTGATCATTACTACACCTCGTACTGAAATCCCTACAGAATTGAAGGAAGTTGCAAGAACTAGTATGATACTTGAAACTCCGGAGTTGTCTTTTATATATAGGAACCAAGATGAAGAGAGAGCCATGTTCAGGCTTAGTGAGATATACAATTGCATGAAGAAGAAACAAGAGAAGCTGAAGCCTAAATAAGTAGCTAAACTAGAGCTAATGAATTTTATTGAAGATATCATTAATAAATGGTTCGAGTCTAGGGAGATGTACAAGCTACTTTATAGGGAATGTAACAAACCAATTCCTGGAGAAAAGCGGCTGAAACCCAAGGATAAAGGATACTGTATGTGAAGAGCTTCAAAGACACTTATGATTATTTATTTTTTATGTCGTTGACTTTAAAAACAATGATCTTTATTTTTTGATGTATTTTGAAATTTGGACAACTGTTCTTGTCTTTGATTTGTTTGTTTATTTGATCATTTTACTTACAACCCTTAGGGGGAATTGCTAGAACTCATTATTCATTCTTGTAAGTGTTGAAGAAAAATGATGAAAAATCTGATCATTTTGATTAGATTTGATACAAAACAAGTCAACAAGTCAAACCCGAAGAAGATATATGATAAAGGACAAGTTAAAGAAAAATCGGTATCAAGGAAAAATCAGACAATCATCAACATTCTATGAAGTAGAGTGGATAAGAAGTTTCTGATATCAGATCATCAAAAATATGGTGATCAAATTTATCAGAAATCTGATGACCCCACTTGGCATACTTGATAAGGTATGTGCAAACCTAAGAGAGCTATTAGAAGTTATGGATTTAATGAATATGTCAAAAACTTATTCCACAGGTAAACTATATTAATAAACAATTGTTTATTCATGTCCAATATTCTCTCTAAATAGAGAATGGAATCGACGAAGACTAAATGAGTTGTGCTTTGCATTTAATACATCCTACATACTCCATTACCCTTTCATGATTCACTCACACAAAATTCTTTTAGTATTTGTTTGTAATAGTCAATAATCTCATAATTATCTTGTAAGCTTTTCAAAGTGATATAAACTTGAAAATTTGTACTTTGGTTCTTGAAAGTCTGATTTCTATTTTCACACTCTATTATCCATCTTTGTTGAAATTAATTATTATTTTAATCAAAGATTATTTATCTAGATCAGCAATATGTAATATGTAACTAGAAGTTTACATATATTAAATAATAAAACTAAAATAGTATTAAAGATATAAAATAATTAAATAAAATAATTAGTGGTTAAAGTTATTTTAGTTCTGAAATTATTTGGTGTCCTGAAATAAACATAACATTATATAAATCTAAGCGTGTTCATGATAATTTTGTTTGACCCTATCGGATCATATGTCATTAATAACGCTTTCATATATTGTCTTGGGGATATGGATAAAAAAAAATTACACATTTGCAAAAGATCCAACATATATCAACGTAGGCAGTGTAGTACGTCTACCAACACCCTAATGTCCCTAATGACATATGAAGAAGTGTCATCCACACCAGCCACTGGTGGCACACATGCTCATAGGGTTTTCACTAATGATACATTCGTCGAAAGTCCCTTAGTGAAATGCTTCTTATGTATGCAGGCCTTTTTGCCACAAGTGTTTGTCACCATTTCTGGTATATCAGCTTTTTACATAAGGGTAAAAATAAGAGCGAATATCAACAGGGTGCTAATATATTAGAAAAGGCAATGCCTTTAAATACTTAGATTTGGGAGAGAAATGTTTTTGGTTCAAGTCTCATTCGAGATTAAGAGAAATTTACCATTAAAAAAAACAACTATTAAATAATGATTTAACATAATCATTTGAAAAATTAAACACATAAAGAAACAATAAGCATAGTTTGTTCAATAATTAAAATCGAAATTTCCATAAGAAACTCCAAATTAACAATTCACGTCCTCCCAAGAAGTGCTCTTCCTGTTATCCATCAACTAGTTACACAGCCTACAAAATCGATTAGTGTATTTATAAGAACTCAATAATGTCTTAAGGGTATTATACACACACAAGACCAAATCATGAATAATAATCTTTTCGATAAGAGTGCACCACGTGTTATACATTATATATAAATTATTGTTCCAAAACATAAACTAAATTTGAGGGTTTGATTCTTGAATTCTTGTGGGTGTACTTCTAATCTAGTGTTATTTTTACTCATATTCCTTTTTACACCACTCATTTTACTCAATTTCAATCAGTTTTTTGGAAATTATTTTCTTTTACATTATTTTACCTTTTTTCACTCCTTCAGCTCTTTATTACTACTTTTTTATTCCAATTTTTTTAACCATTTTTTCAAAAAAAAATTAGTTTTTCAGATTCTAACAGTGATCTGTTAATATCTATTTTTGTATAATATATGTATTATTGTTCAACAAGGAACACCTTTATGCAATTAATTCTTTTGGTTACAATGTACAAAATTCTCATTGCATTGCACGAGCCAATTCTAACTAGTTCTAAGCGTTAACAACATTTCTATTAAACATTACGCCAGGTTTATAAATGTGTGAGGGCGTGGTTATACAGTTATATTAAACTATTGTAATAACTCTAAACTGGAGGACCTAACGTGAATGAAAACATATAAATTAAAGGGGTATTCTATTGGAAAATAAGTAAAAGTTTCTAGTAGAGTTAGGATTAGCGTTTTATGAAAATACTATAAGAACATCCCCATTCATGACCTTTTTAATAGAATGGTCATGAGTTTGTTTTAAAAATAAGAGTTATATGTTATTTTAGTCCTTCTGGTTTGGGTCATTTTGCAAGTTTAGTCTAAATGTTTCATTTTTTGTCTATGGGTCAAAAAACATTTCACCATGACCATTTTAGTCTACGGGTTAACTTCATACACTATTTCTGTTAACGAGAAGGGCAAGTGGTCATTTTATATGGCTGAATTGCCCTCAAGTTAACAGAATTACATATAAAATAACTGAATTGCCCTTCTCATCAACAAAAATAAATAAATAAAGTTAACCTAGTGGACTAAAATGGCAACAGTGAAACAGATTTTAGACCCACAAACGAAAAATAAAACATTTGAACTAAAGTGTCAAAATAGTCCAGACCAAAAAGACTAAAATGGCATTTAAGTCTATACATAAAGAAAAAATCTAATTTCCTTCGCAACCCGGTCGCTAAGCAACCCAGGATTGCAAGATGTTGCCATGTTCTTTTGCCACTCGTCAAGATTGGATTGGATACATCTTCCAATTTTCTTTTTCATTTTATCTCTTAATTTGCAATTCCTTCAATAATTTAATAACTCAAATAATTTAAAATGTATAAACTTAATAAAATAAATAAATACACCATATTTCTTTAAAAAGATTTGTCAACATTACGATATAAACTTTATTAAAAATGGAGTTCGTTCGAAAAAAATATATATTCCTAGTATATCACTCATACATACAAAAATCCTGAGGAGGAATGGTGTCATCCAGCTGCCTGGCACACCTCATTGGTCGATTTTTTATTTAAATTTTAAATCTTCAGCTTCGGTAATAAACGGGTTTCGCCCCTCTGTTTTTAAAACAGTTTTCTTCATATTGGTTAACTTTTTTTATATGCGTGTTTATTCCCGCTGCTTCGATTTTGGTATTCTACATATTTAGTCCCTATACTTTTATTCTTTTAAATGATTGATTGTCGATTTTTATATTTTATTTTTAAACCTTCAACTTCGCTAATATAAGTGTTTAGCCCCTTTGTTTATAGAGAAAAAAATTCTTTTCATTGGTTAACTTTGTTTATATGCGTGTTTAGCCCATCTGCTTTAACTTTTGGTAGTATACATGTTTAGTACTTCTACTTTTATTCCTTTTAGTATTTCATTGTTTAGCCATCAACCAGGGAGAATAGTGACAATTAGCTATTGGTGGACAACCGTTACTACTCTTCGGCTTTAATAAAGTTAATTTATAATTCCTAAACTTTATTACAACAAAAATTCTTTTACACGCGTATTTTAAGATATGTCTAATTTTTATTATGATTGTGTTATGAGTAGTATGTACAAGTAACTGAAACTCATTTGTGCATGTTATTAAACTGAGAAATATTCTGCTTATCGTCCCGCAACGTAGACAGGGCATAAACTAGTTATATATATTGACGATGTAACTTTTTAATTTGTATATTAAAAATAAATAACATTTTAAGTGTTTAAAATAAAATAATTGTTTCTAATATTATTATTGTTAATACAATAAAAAATAACCATGTGTTATATTTATTTAATACAAAATAGGTTGGGTTGGGTTGGGTTGTGAATGTGGGTCAAAAATTGACTTGGGTTAGGTTGTATGTGGAAAAGAGAAAAATTAGTTTTTTATTAAAGGTTGGGTGAGTTAGGTTGTGAATGAGAATTGTCTAAATGTAAAGTTACCTGACTAGGGAGCTTGTAAATTTAGAGAGGACAGGTGTAACCAGGAGGAGGGGTCTTGCCACAAGTAACTAGCAGTTGAAGAGCGAGTGGCAGATAAACGTTGAGGTTCAAAAGTTTAACCTTTAAAGTTGTGCACAAGCAAACTGCAGCCTCTAGCTCGGCTAATCCGGCAAGAACTGGACAACACTTATTAACCACAGGGTCACCCAAACCAATATGGATTAATCCTCCAAGAAGATCCACACATGCTCCCAGCTTTAGAGTGTCAATTGGGCATGTTGCTTGTGGAACGGGCGTAAAATATGGTGGTGGGCAGGGTTTCCCCTTTGGTGGTCTGTTAACCGGTGGAGTGACAGGTGGTGGGAGAGCGACGGGTGGGCAGGGTTTCTCTTTCGTTGGTGGATTAACTGGTGTACTTACAGGTGGTGGGAGAACGACGGGTGGGCAAGGTGGTGGTGAGAAAATGCCTGGTGGATGGACGACGGGGGGTGGAAAAGTGACGAGTGGGGTGGGTGTGAGAGCGACGGTTGGGGCGGGTGCAAGAGCAACGGTTGGGGCAGGTGGGGAGAGCGTTGGTTGGAGTGGGCGATAAAGCAACGGTTGGGGTAGGTGGGAGAGCGTTGGTTGGGGCGGGTGTGAGAGCGACGGTTGGGGCGGGTGTGAGATCGACAGTTGGGGCAGGTGATAAAGAAACGGTTGGGGTGGGTGGGAGAGCATTAGTTGGGGCGGGTGTGAGAGCGACGGATGGGGCAGGAGGGAGTGCGACGGTTGGGGCGGGAGGGAGTGCGAGGGTTGGGGCGGGTGTGAGAGCAATGGTTGGGGCGGGTGTGAGAGCAACGGTTGGCGCAGGCGTGAGAGCAATGCCTGGGGCGGGTGGGAAAGCGTTAGTTGGGGCGGGTGTTGGAGCATTGGTTGGGGCAGGTGTGGGAGCTTTAGTTGGGGCAGGTGTGAGGGCAACGGTTGGGGCAGGTGGGAGAGCGTTGGCTGGGGTGGGTGTGAGAGCGATGGATGGGGCGGGTGGGAGAGCGACGGTTGGGACGGGTGGAGAGTGACGGTTGGGGCAGGTGTGAGGGCAACAATTTGGGGCAGGTGGGAAAGCGTTGGTTGGGGTGGGTGTAGGAGCGACGGTTGGGCTGGGTGTAAGGCGCGGTGGGCCTGGTGTCAGGGCTATGGTTGGGGCGGGAGGAAGAGAGTTGGTTGGGGCGGGTGGGAGAGCGTTAGTTGGAAAAGGTGTGAGAGCGACGGTTGGGGCAGGGGTGAGGGCAACAATTGGGGCAGGTGTGAGAGCAATAGTTGGGGCGGGTGAGAATGCGTTGGTTGGGGAGGTGTTGATAGCGACGATTGGGCGGGTGGGAGAGCATTGTTGGGGCAGGTGTGAGAGCGATTGTTGGGGCGGGTGGGAGAGAGTTCTTTGGGGCGGGTGGGAAAGCGTTAGTTGGTGCGGGTGGTGAGAGCGACGGTTGGCGCAGGTGTGAGAGCAACGGTGGGGCGGGGGTAAGAGCGACGGTTGGGGGGGGTGTGAGGGCGTTGGTTGGGGCGGGTGGGAGAGAATTGGTTGGGCGGGTGTGTGGACTAACGGTTGGTGAGGGTGTTGAAGAGACGGTTGGGGCAGGAGTGAGAGCATTGGTTGGGGCGGGTGGAGAGGCGTTGGTTGGGGCAGGCGTGAGAGCATTGATTGGGGCAGGTGTGATACCGTTTGTTGGGGCGGTGTTAAGGCAACGGTTGGAGCGGTGTGTAGAGCGGTTGGGGCAGGTGTTGAACGACCGTTGGAGCGGGTGTTAGAGCGTTTGGGGTGGGAGGAAGAGCATTGGTAGGGCGGGTTGTGAGAGGGTTGTAGGGCGGGTGTGAGAGCGACTGTTGGGGCAGGTGTGAGAGCAATAGTTGGGCAGGTGGTAAAGTGTTGGTTGGGGTGGGAGGGAGAACGTTGGTTGGGGCGGGTGGGAGAGCGACGGTTGGGGCGGGTGTGAGAGAGTTGGTTGGGGCGGGTGGGAGAGCATTAGTTGGAGCGGGTGTGAGAGCGACAGTTGGGGCAGGGTTGTGAGGGCAACAGTTGGGGCAGGTGTAAGAGCGTTGGTTGGGGTGGGTGTGAGAGCGACAGTTGGGGCGGGTGTTGGAACGGTTGGGGCGGGTGGCAGAGCGTTGGTTGGGGCGGGGGAGAGAGCGTTGGTTGGGCGGGTGTAACAGCGTTGGTTGGGGCGGGTGTAACAGCATTAGTTGGGCAGGTGTTGGGGCCGGTGGGGGAGTGTTGATAGGGGTGGGTGTAAGAGCGACGGTAGGGGCAGGTGTGAGGGCGGCGGTTGGGGCGGGTGAGGGAGCGACGATTGGGGCAGTGTGTGAGAGCATTGGTTGGGCCGGGTGTGAGGGCATTGGTTGGGCGGGTGTTAGGGCTGGTGTGGGAGCATTGGTAGGGGCTGGTGGGGGAGCGTTGTTTGGGGCGGGTGTAAAAGCGTTAGTTGGGGCGGGTGTAAGAGCGATGGTAGGGCAGGTGTGAGAGCGTTGATTGGGGCTGGTGTTAGAGGTTGGTGGGCGGGTGGGGAGCGACGTTTGGGGAATGGTGTTAGAGCATTGGTTGGGGCGGGTGTGAGGGCGTTGGTTGGGGGTGTGGGGGAGCGTTGGTAGGGGCTGGTGGGGGAGCGTTTTTTGGCGCGGGTGTAAGAGCGTTAGTTGGGGCAGGTGTTAGGGCTGGTGGGGGAGTGTTGGTAGGGGCGGGTGTAAGAGCGACGGTAGGGGCAGGTGTGAGAGCATTGGTTGGGGCTGGTGTTAGAGCGGTGGGGCGTGGGGGGGAGAGACTGTTGGGGCAGGTGTGAGGGCGGTTGGTTGGGTGGGGAGCGTTTGTAGGGGCAGGTGGGGGAGCGTTGTTTGGGGCGGTGTTAGGGATGGTGGGGAGTGTTGTAGGGCGGGAGTAAGAGCGACGGTAGGAGCTGGTGTTAGAGCTGTTGGGGCGGTGGGGGAGCGACGGTTGGGGCAGGTGTGAGGATGTTGGTTGGGTGGGTGGGGAGCGTTGTTTATGGCGGGTGTAAGAGCGTTTGTTGGGGCGGTGTTAGGGATGGTGGGGGAGTGTTGGTTGGGGCGGGAGTAAGAGCGACGGTAGGGGCTGGTGGTTAGAGCGATTGGGGCGGGTGGGGGAGCGACGGTTGGGGCAGGTGTGGGGCGTTGGTTGGGCGGGTGGGGGAGCGTTGTTTGGCGCGGGTGTAAGAGCGTTTGTTGGGCGGGTGTTAGGGTTGGTGGGGGAGTAAGAGCGACGGTAGGGGCTGGTGTTAGAGCGGTTGGGACGGGTGTGAGGGTGTTGGTTGGGGCGGGTGGGGGAGCGTTGGTAGGGGCGGGTGGGGGAGCGCTGTTTGGGGCGGTGTAAGAGCGTTAGTTGGGGCGGGTGTTAGGGATGGTGGGGGAGTGTTGTTAGGGGCAGGAGTAAGAGCGTCAGTAGGGGCTGGTGCGGTGGGGGAGCGACGGTTGGAGTGGGTATGAGGGCGTTTGTTGGGGCGGGTGGGGGAGCGTTGGTTGGGGCGGGTGTTAGGGTTGGTGGGGGAGCGTTGGAAGGGGCGGGTGGTAGGGCGGTTGGGGAGCGACATTTGGGGCGGGGGGCGTAGCGTTGGTTGGAGCGGGTGGGGGAGCCACGGTAGGGCGGGCGTGAGTGCGACCGTCGGGGCGGGTGTGAGAGCGTTGGTCGGGGCGGATAGGCTAACAATAGGTGGTAGTGATGCTGGTGGTACTGTTTCGGGTGGCAAAACGATAGGTGGTGGAGTGAGTGCCACGGGTGGTGGGATCGCGATGGTTGGTGCGGGTGGGAGAACAGGAGGTGAGAGTGCGACTGGTGGGGCGGGTGGTTGAGCCGCAGGTGAAGGAGTGGCAGTTGGCGGGAGAGTGCTTTCTAGAGAGCGCCTTGCACGTGGTGCGAGACTTGCTGAAGAAACCAAGAACATTGAGATTAAGAAAAGAGCCGTAAGCTTCGTGAAGGGCTCCATTTTTTGTGGATACAAATGAAGTTATACGAAGAGTGGTTATATAGAGTGCATGCATGATTTTACTTGTTACGTCTTATTTTAAAATAATAGTTTTATTTTTAATACCCAACGTGTATGTTTAGGAAACTGACAAAATGTCTTGATAGCAAGAGAAAAGGGCACGTGTTTGTGGATATTGGAGGTGACAAATTTTGCCAGTTGACACAAAATGTCAAAATACAAAAATAATTAACAAGGTGAAGTGATATTATTTAAAACCGTATAGTTTTAAAAGGAACGATTTCTAATTGATAACAAGCAATCAAAATTCAGAATCAACAAATATACTATAATATAGCACTTTATGCATGTATGTTTATAGTAGCGAAAACATGAAAAGTATAGTGTATAAGGGAATGAAAAGAAATGCAAAACTAGAAATTTCAATCTAATTTAAATTTTGTTAACCAATAACTGTGATAGAACATGGTTGTTTAAAAGCATACGGACTGGTAGGCGTTATGGTGATGTGGAAGCCCCTTTACAATAGGAACACCGTCCCGTGGGGTGGCGTAGTGGCAAAGGCTTGAGGATCTATACTGGCGTGGAGAGCAATATGTAAGTGACGGTGTTTTATTGGTGAGTGAATTTTGGGTTGATCTTAATTGATTCTTGTTTATTTATTTATTTTTTTATAAAAATATTACTTTCACACTCCTCCCACTCCATGCTTTCTTTACCACACTACCTTGCTGATATGACTCTTATTTGGCGTTTAATGTGTTCTCTTCATATCATTCTTTAGTAAACAACCAGATTTTTTGCAAACCTTTTTCTGAGCTAAAAGTATTTCTTTGTAATTGTTTTCTCCAAACATTGGAATACTATGTTTCATAATACTCATTCACCGTATTTTTGTCAATACGTATTTATTTTATTATGTGGACGGATGCTTAATGAAGTACAAAGTTATCCTCAATGTGGAGGATTTATCTCCATATATTACTATTGTCGTTAGCACGTGTTTACATTCATGACGAATGGACAACAATTTGTTATAATCAGATTTTTCCAACAATTTTGCACTTGTGCTGCAACTTAATATTTTCAGATATTTTTCTTAGTTCTTCATATAGAAGAAGGTCTGTTATGTTAATATTAGAAGAAAATATTTAAAATATTGCTCGGTTGCTAGTCAAAACACAGTGCTATATTTGCTTGTGAAGTCCCGCTTAAATATAGTGTAAATCGATTAAATCAACAAGATGATATAATTTTCAGCATTTAAGTACCAATGATGACCCATAATAAAAACATGAATAATATACTAAGCTTCAAATCATAATAAATATATCTATGTAGTATTAATAACTTTAATCATATAAATTTCTTGTCCTAATTGGAAGCATAAACAAACTACCCCATGTAATGAAAGAAAACTCACTAGTACAAAAAGTGATTTTTACAGCAGGTAAATTTAATTAATAAAGCGGTTCATCAATCACTTTCAATGAAAAAAATTGGCCGCTTTGAAATATTTATTCTTTTTTATTCTTTTATTTTACTAATAACCTCATTAAACATTACATTTCTTAAGAAAAAAACAAATTTTACTAGTATCTTCATTATATATAATATTTCCCTTCACACGCTTAAAATGAACGTTTTTCTAAGCAAATGATATGTGAAAAAGGAAAATAGAGGAAAGTACTATCCGTCCTAATAAATTGGTCTATTGATAAATTGGTTTGTCCTGTTTAGTGCAGATGTAGGTTTGATTTTTATTTGGGCTATTTTTAAGGGACATCTGGGTAAACGGACGAATTGGAGCTTTAATCCTGGGTTCAAACTTGACCGGGGGCACGTTCTCATGACGGTCGAGAAGTCGACCTTGGACATAGCCCTGAGCAGGGTGAATTTACAGGTGAGATTCTTTGTCGTTCAAAAAAAAGGAGAGTACCCTCCCAACGCAAAGTTTTAATCAGAGCATTTCCAACATCGTAAGTCGCAACCATGTTGATGAATTTTGTTTCTAAAACTTGTCATTCCGGTTGGTTGCCTTAGTGATCTTAACTGTAATGATGTGTTTTGAAAATCATAATATCTTTTTGGTGGTAAAAAAATAATCAAAGTTGTAATTCTCACCAAATCACATGGAAGAAAACCGCAATTTACACAAAGAGTAAATAAAAATAATTAGGTTTCCTCTCGTACACGCTTAGTTATTTAACGAGTTGTTAATTAGAACGAATTCTCCCCTGCACAACGATCATGGTGAATTGAATGGCACCTCTCAATCACTTTCGGGACAGCTCTCCATGCAAGTAGTGCTGAAACCTATGACATTTAACCTTAAACGTCGCCCCCCCCCCCCCCCCCCCCCAACCCCAACCCAATAGGATCGTTCAATTCAAGTGCTTTGTGAAGAAATGCTTGATAGAATGCGTATGGTATGTATATATGCTATCGTTGAGTTGAAGTTTTTTGATGTATGAAATCAATGTCATATACCTAAAAAAACTAGAGTTAAATGGCATTTTAGTGTCTTTGCTTTGCGCCATTTTTCCAGTTTATTACAAAGGTTTCATTTTTCGTTTATGGATTCAAAAAGGTTTCAACGTTGCCATTTTAGTCCACTAGGTTAACTTCATCCATTTTTCTTGTTAACGAGAAGTGAAATTCGGTCACTTTCTATGTACTTCTGTTAGCTAGAAGGGCAATTCGGACATATAAAATGACTGAATTGCCATTCTCGTTAACATAAAAAATTGATGATATTAATCCAGTGTACTAAAATGGAAATGGTAAAACTTTTTTAGACCACAGACGAAAAATAAAATCTTTGAACTTAACTAATAAAATGACTCAAACCATGGGGACTAAAATGACATTTAACTCAAACTAGAGTGAATTGCCCTTTTAATCCCATTATATATACATTATAAAATACGAATTATCTTAAAGAAAACATTATTGCCAAATTTGCAAAAATTGATGCAAGTATCAGCGAGATGCATGAATGTTTATCATGATGAGCTCTATTTATCGAGTATAATTAACACGTCACATTTTACGTTTTTTAAATAAGTTAACAAATTGAGAAATATTGTGCTTAACAATTAACAATAAAGCTCATTGATGATTTTAAACAATAAAGTTAAACTTACTCGTCAAAGGTTTAGAAACTGAATGCATTCTGTTGATTTAGATTACATCAATATATCTAATATTAATAAAAGAACTAAATTAGTGCTACATAGCATTCTCATGTTAAATATAGCTTAATGTTACGTGGTATTCTTTTATTATTATTATTATTATTATTATTATTATTATTATACAATTTAGTAATCTATACACAACAATAAATAAATACAAATTGTTATTATATATATTAGTATATCCTATTTATTAATCTCTACATAATTACAGATAAATACATAATACATAAAAATAATTATCTTATATTATTGTAGTAATTTATTTATTTATTTTCATTTTTATATGTGACATAAATTTTTATTTTTTAGTCATTGCTGATCAAACCATATTAGATTGTATATTTGCAGACTTATATTGTCTAATCTAAGCTAATAATTTGTTAGCGAATAACTACACATATGTATCTCTTTATTTAGCAATATTATTATTTTATTAATAATATATTAGATTAATATCCAATTTTTATAATTAATATATAACACATGTGGTGTTCGATTATAATAAAATACTTTATTGTGAATATGACTCTGTATTTAACGAATTTTATACCGCCACGTAGATGAACCTATAAAAATGAATATAGTATATAGTTTAAAATTTAAATTATATTTTATATAATTTAGATTATATTTTAATTTATTTTTGTAATTTAATATCAACAATGGTTAAGTTAAATCTTATTATTATAGAAGATATTTACCTAGCTCCTTAAGTTAACATTTGACCATTGATATAAATTAACGGAATGGGTTTTATTTGGATTAAAAACAATAAATTATATAAGTAAAAAGACAAAAATTCCCCTCATATAATTGACTTTTTTATGAAGTTAATGGCTGGATAAAAATGGCAAAAAATGCAAACTTTAGGGACAGATGAGAAAAAATGTTATTGTTATTGCTATTGTTATTATTATGTATTTGTAATTATTATATTATTATAATTATGAATTATTATAATCCAAAACACTAGGATATAGTCTCGTGTGTTACACGGGTTTATGTAAGATATTGTCATTATTCAACCCGTGTGATACGCGGGTCTATAACCTAGTACGCAAATAAAATACACATAGCTATCTTAAAAATAGAATAAATACAAAGCTATAGAAACTAAAAATTCAGTATTATCTAACATCCCCCCTCAAATGACACGGTAGCGGATCGAGGTGAAGCATCTTTTGAAATATAGTAAACTTCGAAGTCGGAAGACTTCTATGAAGATGTCAACCACTTGAAGCTTGGTAAGAACAAATTTGATAGCTAAATTTCCCGAAGAAACTAGTCCGCGTTTAATATGATAATCAAGATCAATGTGTTTAGCACGTTTATGAGAGACTGGATTTTAGTGAGGAATAACGCACTCTGATTATCGCATAGAATTGTAGGTCGATCTGGGGGCAACACATGTAGTAGATGTGTGACATCCCGGGTTTTTCGGACAACTTAAACGCAATACTTGTCGAGTGAATGCTATGTATTAAACGTGTACGAGTTAACGAATACGTGATGTGTGTTTGTGTGATTGTTTCAGTTATAAAATAATTAGGGTAGATATGTACACGAACCGAACCGAACCGCGACACGAACCAACTTTGATTCCTTGTGACTCTAGGAATTAACCAAGTTTAGGACTCAAACTATTCTCGGCCGTGTGCAACCCAAACCGCAAACCCAAACCGAGATCAAGCCCAAAACCGCAAGATCAAACCCAAACCAAACCAACCCAAGTCCCTCGGCCACGAGCTCAAACCAAAACCGTAACCACTTATCCTTCCTTGCGCTATATATACACACACTCATGCATGCTCTTTCACAATTCCAAAACCCTAACAAGCAAAACAGCCGTCGGCTGCCTTCTCTTGCTCCATTGATCGCGAACAGATGATCGTTCATTCCATTCAACCGCAAACAGCCCTTGTTCACCTCCATTCAGTCGCAAGATCAACCATTGTTCACCTCTATTCGATCACAAAACAGCCTCCTTGCACTTCCTGTTGATCACGAGCAGCCTCTTCTTCCAGTTCCTGTCAGTTTCGGTCGTGATCTTGTTGGAACAGCCGGATCGTTCTTGGCCAAATCTCGGCTTGTTTACCTAGTTATTCAAGGTTAGGGTTATCTTCGATTACGAGATCATGTTCGGATATATATGCTTGAATGAAGTGATTAGTTTGTTCCGGATTATATGTGTGTTGAATGTAATCGGCTGATTTATCGCGTTTATATGCATGATTGTTTTCGGAAATCATTGTTTGCATGTATAATAGTTTGCGGAACTTGTAAGTTTGCGAGTATGTTTGTTTGTAAAAACTAGAAGTATGAACTAGGGTTTGCATGGATATGTTATTAGTAGTGATCTGTGATTAGAAATCGGTTCTTGATCGCCTAGGTTAATCGTATGAACGGCTGATGCGAGTCTATAATAATGATATGCTGAGTAATAGTTACAGCCGACTTCATCTGGCTGTAACTCGGTCGTTAGTTGTCGAAAAACGGATTTTCTGATGTCTAGAACGTAGAGATTTGAATAAGGAATCTAATGACGCTGGATTCATAATTTTCTGAAGTCATTTGATATTTTTAAAGGGCCAAATAAGTTCAGTAACTAAAGCTGTGAAAATCCTGAAATTTTGTTAGTTGTTTATCGAGTTGGATTTTAAAATCAGTAGGGAGTTGAGTCATGAATTTTGTACAGCAACTAGGTATGGAAATTTCCGGGCAACTCTAACTGGAATTTTGTTAATTGGACGATCAGTGATTTTTAAATAAATTCTTCCGTGGACTGTAGTCAGAAGGCGACAAATCTGACTGCAGCCTAGTATATTAATATTTATGGTTAATTGGTAAAGATTTAGGACTTGGAAAATTTATATAAATTTCTATGGTATAAATGTCACCGACTGTAAAAATATTGGAACTTTTGGAACGTGGGAACTATTTTATAAAAATCGTAGAAAACAGCTGAATCATGAGTGTTAAGCTGAAATTTGATAACTTGTGATTGTGTGCACCAAATTGTGGCATGGATTGGTTTATGTTTATGATAAGTTGTTTTGATCACTAGGTTCACATGAGGATACTTGCATGCATGTTTGAGTGTTAGATATGTTGTTTGTGTGTATCACTTTGTGCGTAAATTAAGTGTAGAATTTGTATTGGTGTGATCACACACTGACGTGAAATCAATTGGTTTGTTAGGACGCAATTAGCGGTCCCATCCTTTACAACTTCTTTGCTGCACTAACCGAGCAAATAAAGGTGAGTTCACGGCCCCTAACTTTATCCGGTTTTTAAACAACAGGGGGAGAAACATGTATACACTCTTCAAACTCAATCTCTTTACGTTATACGAACTTAACGTCACATAACTATTCGGTAACTAAGTTAATGTTAATGTAATGTTATGGTCACTAAGCAGCTTTATCACTTAAGTCCTCGTCAATCTCTCGGATCGTTAGTATTGGGTTTAATAGCGGGGGAGTTATAAGTAGTACTACTGGGCCCGACAAGCCCCATTCGAGCTAGTCGCGCTAGCCGACCGGGTATGGTCAACGGGTGAATAATTCGGCCTAACCTCGCCATGGTCAGTGATAGGCCTGGCAAAACGGAAGCACAACAGTCAGCTTCGATCGCGAACACTTACGTGACATAACTTTAGGCTAGCTACCTATATATGTTAACATTGAACTTAATTACGAAACAACGATATTATCCCGGGTTGGGGATAATGGAAACAACAACTTAATATTCCGGGTTTGGAATATTGGAAGCAACAACTTAATATTCCGGGTTTGGAATATTGGAAGCAACAACTTATTATTCCGGGTTGGAATAATGGAACCAATTCGTTATCCCGGGTTAGGGATAACGGAGAGAACAAACTATAACCGAACAAACGAATTTATGAAAACCTGTGAACTCACTCATCTTTAATGTTGACACTTATTTCTTTACATGTTTCTCAGGACGCTAGGAGCTCTAGGTGCACGCACATGCATTGAACAAGACGTCTTTTATCGAGTCTTATTTATAAATATTGTTTTGGGGGTTTTTCATTTGTTTTGGCGTTTGTGTTGGCGCCCGCTTCACTACTTATTTATGCTTCCGCTCAAACTTTAAAAACTAATGCTTCTGCTAAATATTGGTAACTAATTTAGACAATATAAAATCTACAACAAATGATTTTGGAAAACGTATTATCAAATCATATAGAGTCGTTCGACGTACTAGTGTTTCAGATTCTGGTTTGTTCACACGCCTCGCGGTAAAACTCCGCAAGTGGAAATTGAGGGTGTGACAAGATGAGAAATCAAAACAAGTTCCGCACACTATTAGCCATGGCACGATACCTAGATTCACAGCTAGATCAAGCAACAATAGGTTGCTTTTTAGCACACCATGATACAAGCTCTCCACCCAAAAAAATAGAGTAGCCATAACTTGACTGACGTGTTTCCAAGAAACGAGCCCAGTCAGCATCAGAGCAACCCAGAAAAAATGTATGGGTAGGACAACTGTAGTGTAGACCATATGCCAGGGTGCCTTATACGTAGCGAAGGATTCGTTTGACTTCTTGGTAGTGGGCCACAGTTAGAGCATGTAGAAACTGGTTGACTTGATTTACAGCATATGAAATATCAGGCCTAGTAATCATCAGGTACTGTAGAGCTCTTACAATGGATCTGTAATGTGTCACATCTGAAAAAGGTTCACCTATAGAAACAAAAGAAACATTTGTGCTCAAGGGAGTTGGAGCAGGTCACCTCTAAAAAGACCATTTTGGGTGTAGGTAACCTCCAAACCAAGGAAATAGTTGAGTTCTCCCAGATCTTCGATGGAAAATCCTTTATGAATGGAAGAGATAAAAGAGTTAAAAATGTTGGGTTGGCTTCCTGTTAGGATAAAATCATCAACATACACAAGGAGGTACGTGATACAAGAATCACGTTTGAAGATGAATAGAGAAGGGTCAAGGCGACTACATATGAAACCATTATTGATGAGAACAAACTTAAACAATGAAACCATGCCTGTGGGGCTTGTTTAAGACCATAGAGAGCCTTGTTTAATTCACATACATGATTGGGAAATCTAGGATCATGGAACCCAGGAGGTCGCTCCATAAAAACACACTCAGTAAGGTGGCCATGCAGAAAAGCAATGTTAACATCCAGTTTGTGGAGTTTCCACTAATTGTTGACAGCTAGCGTGAGAACAGTGAGCACAATGGCAGCTTTAACAACCGGACTGAAGGTATGAGAGTAGTCAAGACCCAGAACTTGACTAAAACCTTGAGCCACAAGTCTAGCTTTTGACGTTCGATGGAACCGTCCGAGTGGTATTTGGTTCGATATAGCCATTTAGATCCAACAATATTAGCGTTGGATGGGCAAAGGACCAAAGTCCATTTAGCATTACGATGAAGCACATCGAGCTCAACTTTCATGGCACGGACCCATTTCACATCTTTTGAAGCCGGATGATATGACTTAGGGTCGAATGAAGCAAACAGAGCCTGATGTAGCAGAAGGTCATGAGCGTATCCCAAGTCAACCCTGTGACTTGGCTTGAATATGCCTGATTTTGAGTAGGTCATCATGGGATGCGAAGGTTGGGGAGGTGGCGGGGACGGTGAAAATGTGGCGACGAAGATGGAGATGTGGTGTTGGTAGGAGATAGCGGAGGGGAGGTGTTTCGAGTGGTATTGGCGGAGACCAGTGGGGAGGTTGTGGTTGACGTGGATGTAGAGGTGTGGATTGGGTCGAGTTGTGATGTAATGTGATATGGGAGGGTTGAGGAGGAAAAACGTTAATGGGTGAGAGGTGTAGGTTGTTGTTGGTTTAGTAGTGTTTTTTTTCGAGGTACAGTAGGAGTTGTAGAATTTATTTGAGGAGTTGTGTTGGTTGATTGAGTGGGAGTGTCCATGAAGGTAGATACTTCTAATGTGTTAATAGGTTTAGAAGTGGATGATATATTAAGGGGAAAATGAGTTTCATCGAATCGTACATTTCGGGTTATGTAGAGACGAGACGAACATGGGTCTAGGCACTTGTATCCTTTATATATAAACCAATATCCAATAAAGATACATGGTATATATTACGTGGCGCAAGCTTGTTTGGCGCATAATCCCATAAAAATGGGTAAACATGACATCTTAAAGCACGAAAGGATGCATAGTTGGGAGGTTGAGCATATAACAGTTCAAAGGGTGATTTCCCATCAAGTATAGCGGTTGGAAGATGATTGATAATATACACCGCTGACGAGAATGCTCAACCCAATAAGCTGAAGGAATTTTAGCATGAAACAGCAAGGCCAGCCGTATTTCGACAATATGTCGATGCTTGCGCTCAATTTTGTTGGTGGGTATAAGGACAAGACAGTCGATGAAGGTGCCATTAGATTCAAATAATGCCTACATAATGTTTGTAAATTCTGTGCCCCCATCACTTTGAAAAGCCTTTTTTTTTTATGCAAATTATGTTTGAACAAACATAATAAATATGATAAAGCATCAAAAACCTCAGACTTGGCCTTTAGCGGGTATATCCAAGTGAAGCGCGAGTAGTCGCCAATAAATACCACATAATAAACAAAATTGCCAATCGATACCCCAGAAATCACAATAAACAAGGTCAAGGAATGGTGTGGCGCGTTTAGTATTATTAGAAAATGGTAGCCATTTAGACTTAGCTAGTTCACATGAGGAACAAAGTCTCAATTCAGGTAAAACAAAGATCTTAGAAAAAAAAACCAATTCATTTGTAAATCAGATCCAAAACTCAATAAAGAAAAATACGAATTCATATTATTAATTATTAATTACATTATTGTCGTGCTTTAAGTCAATCAATTAAGTATTTCTCGGGTTCTAAATATTAAATCTATAAATAAACCACTGTCAGATCCGGTAAATTATAAAAGAAATGGAAATTTCATTATTTTGTTTGATTTAAATATCTATCACACTAATTTAATTTAATATGGACTATAAATATTAAAATCAGGCTAAGGACGTTCATTTTATAAATAAATATCTGCTCGTTTCGTTAATTATATAAAAAGAATAAAAGATAACTTATGGTTTTTAGTTTCATAAAAAGTAGATAAATAAGTAAAGAATTACAAAGTTTTACATGCAACTTATATAATATTGAATTAAAAAAAATCAAAGTTTCATCTATTTTGTACAAAGCCTCAACGCTCAGGACTAAACTACAATTTTATTTGGAAACCTTAAATGTCTGTGCTGCATCAATTCTCTCCGGCCATTTCACGGCAATTCCGACCATCATCGTTTGGTTTACTTTTGACCAAATTACTGCAATTAAACGCGATTCTTACTAGCAATTAAGCCCGTAATCATCAACCAAAAAAACCCGATTTGTCAACAGTCTTTTGAAACTTATTATCATTAAACTACCCGATCAATGGCTTCTCTTATTCCAATTAAATGGGGATTTATTTATGGAGCAAGTCTTTTTGTTTCTTCATAACAACTCGAACCACGGGTGTGAAAAAATCGAATTAACCGAACCATAACCAAATCAACCGACAAAACCGAATAAAAAAAACCGAACCAAATCATAAACCAGTGGCTCGGTTAATGGTTTTTTTGAAAACCAAAAATAACGGGTCGGTTATGGTTATCAATATTTCCATACCCACCATAATCGAACCGAACCGACATGTAATAAATCTTCGTAGGATTTAGGACTTCTCACCATTTTTCTTTTAATATTTTATATTTTTGATTGAAGATTTTTAGTATTTATGGGTTATTTAATATCGTTTTGTGGTTTTGATTGAATTTTTATTTGAATTTATGGAACATATCTTATCACTTTGTTTGAATATTCGACAATAATCGATATTAATATTATAAATTATATGTATTTTTCATATTATGTAATATGCTAATATTCACAAATATGCAATAATAATTTATTCCATGTTAAAAAAACTATGCTATTTTTAGCTAAGCTAAATATACGGTTAACCATCTACACCCGACCCGCTATAACCATTAAAACCGACTAACCATAACCATCATAACCGATCGGTTATGGTTATCCATTAACCAACATCATGGTTATGATTATGGTTTTAGGCCAAAACCGACCCATACACACCCCTAACTCGAACAAACGAGTGAACAGAATTGAAACTCCCCTCCGGCATCTTCCGATGATATTTCCTCTATCCCGAACCTATCTAGAAACGGTTCTAACACTCAAAATAGAACCATTTGGGTCATCCCCACATGCGACGATCTTGCAATCAAGTTTTGGAAGTTGCATAAGCGGTCGAGTAGTATTAGTCATGGACTCGATATGTTTAAGGTAATAAATTAAAGTTATGTTTTGCCGTCTTTTTTTCCATGGATTTGAAAGTAGAACCGCAAGTCTTCTATTAGTAAATTCTGCATATGAAGAAAATGATGAAACCTTATGTTTCGTTTCCTCCACTGATGCACATGTGTGCATGAGAGAGATTTACAACTAAAAAAATATTAATAATAAACAATGGTCATTGTAATTGATTCTCAAATGAATTTAATAATTAAATATACATTGGTGCTACGTATTGGTGCTTTTAAATTTATTCTAGTATTTATAAGATTTGATGATGAATAAGATGAACAATTGGCGCTTTTAAATTGTATTCAAGTAATATTTGACTTCTGTTTGTCAAATTGTGCTTTAAATAAGTTATAATACTGAAACTTTAAAAATAAGAAATATAAGAAGTCATTTTAAAGTGAAAAGTGTTAAAAAAATTCAAGTAGAAATGGTAATTTTGTCAAATAGAATAAAAAGATTATGCGCATGCAAGTCACATGTTATTTCCCCCTTATTTTTTAAACGTTCGTAACTTTTTTATATGTCGTTTGTTTTTTTTAAATATACTATAAAATCGAGCGTTTTTATTCTTAATATAAGTACACTATTGTTATACTTTAAAAAAATTTCGAAAACCCAGTTGCGTATTACACAATGAACATAACATAACACACAATAGAAAACCCTGTTGGGTATTACAATGGACGTAACGTAAAACACAATGAGTATCAGACTTAAACACAATTGAAAGCAGATCAAAGACACACAATCGATGACAATAGATAAAAGACACAATGGACAGTAGAATAAACACAATGGGTATCAAATCTAAAAATACAACTGATGAAAGCAGATAAAAGACACAATGAACAGAAGACTAAAATACAATGAAGAACATATTAAAACACAATGCGCAACAAAACAAGAATACAATGAACAACATATTAAAACACAATGCGCAACAAAACAAAAACACAACGTACAACAGATTAAAACACAATCGATAGCATAATAAACATAATGACTGGAACCTATAACACAATATATAGAAAACCCAAATACAACACTATCTTCATTGTATCATATATTATGTTATAGGTTCTGATAAAAAGGCAAAAGACATAACCCGAATTAACATTGTGATATAAGTTTTGATAATAACACAATGTAAAGAAACGTTAGTAAAAAAAACATAAGGACCAAAACCCAGTTGAAGACACAATGATCAGAACTTTTAACACAATAGAAACACAATGTACAACAGATTAAAACACAATCGATAGCATAATAAACATAATGACTGGAACCTATAACACAATGTATAGAAAACCCAAATACAACACTATCTATATTGTGTCATGCGTTGTGTTATAGATTCTCATAAAAAGGCAATAGACTTAACCCAAATTAACATTGTGATATAAGTTTTGATAATAACACAATGTAAAGAAACATTAGTAAAAAACGTAAGGACCAAAACTCAGTTCAAAGACACAATGATCAGAACCTTTAACATAATATAAAGAAAAGTCGGTAAAAGTGAAATTTTTGATTTTGTTTTAATATAACAATATCATACTCATATTAAATATAAAAAAATGCTCGTTATTATGGTAAAAAAAATTATGGACGTTTTAAATTGATGGGGGGAGGAAATTATCATGTGTCTTGCATGTAGAGAGAGAAAATCAATAAATGTGAGATTCTCTTTACGCCCTTCCATCATTTTATTTTCCATTCAATTAATCTCAACCCTCCAAATCTAAGATCAATGGACTAGAATCTTTTTTACCCTTCTTATTTATATTACCCTTTGTATTTGATCCTAATCCATATGACATTAACTCGAGTATATTTATATTTAGGTTGTCATTAGTTTTGAGAGAGGCGTTAAAGCTTTTAGCCAAATTTGAATTTACGTGAGTAAGCGCTCGCATAGATGACCGATCAGCCTTGTCACTTAGCTATGCATCAATGTGAGTAGATCTATTTCCTTTATCCCTTTTTCGTCATTAAATCTTTTTGGGGTGTATCATGTGTCATGTTTTCTATTGTTTTCTGTATGATTAAATAACATGCAAAGTCAATTTGTCAGTATGTGTATCGCGTGCATTGTTCCTATTATTTCTAGTATCTATCATTGCATATACGTGTATCTATGTGTTTACTCGCTTTGTGTCACAGGTTTCGCGTGAATCCATCAGGCTGACTAGGTTCCCCACGACCTCGGGTTGTAGCCTAGTATCGCCAGCAGTATTAGACTCATTCTTCGAGACTTGAGACTAATGCATGCTATAGTCTTTGAGTCTTATTGTTTCTATTGTACCTATATTGTGATTGTGGTGGTTTATTGATTGTTGTTGTGGTTGTGATGATTATTAATGTTTCTACAATACATGAAATTGCATGTTAAATATTTTTTTAAAGATTTCTAAGTAAAATGAATCATTTTATAAATCAAAACATTTTATTTAAATCTAAATCTATTCATCAACATTTTGTTGACCAAAAACCTTTTTATGCATGATACAAGTACATGAATTGAGAGAGTTTGAAGTTGAAGACACGTATGATGTGCCTTAGTAATAAATAGGATTATTGTCCATGTTTTATTTATGTTAATGATATTTTATGAAAGTTATGTTGAATATATTCTAAGGTTATGTGTGACAAATCTAATTTGATGACTTTAAATATCTAAACTTATAATAGTGTCATAGGTTATGGGAAATTATCACGCCACGTATCATATCCCCTGCGGGTTAGCATACGACAGCTTTAGGATACGCAGATGTAGTAATCAAGGCTTTATGAGCGTGTGAAGAACATAAAGGTCGTCTTCATGGCTCCCTTGGGCTAGGACCTACTTGGTTCGTCGATCCCGAATATAAAAATGAGGAAATGAGAATAAAACATCACCAAAGTTATCTTTGGTCAGTTTACTTACCGACAAGATGTTTTTGGAAAGATTTGGCACGACTAAGACATTATTTAGGTCAAGAGAGCCAAGAAGTTTTGTATTACTAATATGAGGTTAATGGCAATGATTCACCATTACCGGAATGTACCATTTTATTTACCTTGTGTAGGGGATGAGTTTGGTACATTATTAGTGTTAGGAACCGTATGGTCCAATGAAGTGGTGTCACACGTCTAATCGGGTATAGTGGAGTTCATGTGGCATTGAGCATGAAACTCTTGTGACAGTTGCTCCTCACTCGCAGACACGGAAGTAGCAAAAGTAGTAGGTTTCGAACATTGTGTGGCATAATGGCCCAGAGTCCAGCAAAGCTCGCAGGTAGGTGGGTTTCGATTCCTGTTCTTATGGGATCTATAAGGACCACAAGAGTTGTACGAGGCCCGTTGGGTTCGAGGGGGCCTTGGTGTGGCAGTAATTGTGCCACCGTTATGTGAGGGTGATTATTTGGGCCAGAGTTAAGGTGGGGACAGTTAGGTGATACGTGGTTGAAAACCGATGATGAATCGTACTTAAGTTTATGTTTTTACATGACTTTTGGTTTCGAATGGCCTACTTTTGATTAGAATTGTGTTTTGCAGGTCTAACGGAGTTTAAGGAGCTATTCGGGAGCTTTACGAAGCATCAGGGAGCGAACGGGATCAACCGGGAATCGGAAATGAAGAAAACGGAAACCAATAGTTGGACTTAGCGTTGCCGACGCCTATACGGGCCGTCGGCGACGCCCCTTGGTTATTCGCGTTGGCCAGAACTCGCGTAGACAGTGGATTAAGGCGTCAGCAGAAAACGGAAAATCTAGAGGGCGTCGCCGACGCCCTGTTTGTAGTCGCCGATGGCCTCCAGAAAGTGTTATCGCTGAAATTCAATTTTGAACAGGTTTTAATGTTTGTTTGACCCATTTGTGAAGGAGTGACGATTTTGGGAGTCTTGAAACACCTCTTGGGAGCCAAGAACACCACAATCTTGATCCCACATCATATTCAATCCATTCCATTATTCGAATTGATCATCCATCTTCATCTCCACAACCCAATCATCACCATCACCATCACCATCATCATCAATCTATTGACCTAATCATCCACCATAAACCCTACCTTTCACCATACTCAATCTCAAGGTTCAAGATGTTCGTGATTAAGCTCAATCTTCCGATGATCAAGTTTTGTTCGTCATGAGCGGCTAATTTCCGAAGGTTTCACCCGGTGTAAACATTTGTAAGATTTAGGGTTACTTTATGAGTTTGGTTGATTTTGTGACAAATTGAATTGTATTTTGAATTGATTGATAATTGTCTTACATTTGAACTATATTTGCGAATTGTCGAATGATTATAAAATTTGACTTTGTGAAACAAGTTTGTGTATTTATGCCTTATCTTTCGAAAGGGATTATTTGTCCGAAGTAACAAAGTGTGTTGTGACCCGTTACATACGTGATAGCAATTGGCACCTAAGCTTTGTGATATCAAAACCGTTAACAACAAATTCAATTGAATCAAGTTAAAATTGTTAGTAACCCTAGGGTTTGCATTTGTTGAACCGGGTGTGAACCTTGCTTCCAAACCATTGTTTTTAATTAAGTAATGCAGTTTTCGTGCAATCGTTTAAATCATTAGTTAAGCAATCGAACAATTTTGTCGGATTGATCCGACATCTCTTCAAAACAAACCAAAGTAATCAATATTCTAATAAGCTTCATAAAAGTGACACATTTACCAAAAATCAATCACATCCATTCGCAAACCACAACCTCTTCATGGTTCGAACCCTTACTACCACTAATGCATTGTTAAGGGTAATTTGGGCATATAAATTTTATCTTTGACCGGAGCGTGACACTCCGATCAAATTTTGGCGCCGTTGCCGGGGAGTTTATGCGCTTTGTGTTTGGAATTGCTTGATTTTGTGATTAACTGTTTAAAGTGCTTATTTCTTATTATCGTCTTTGCTTTTGTGTTATAAGGGTGTGTTACTTGTGCAGGTTACAGGTAGTGCATGCATACACGAAATTCCGGGAGGATCTCGCCATTAGTGTTTGAACCGGAAATTGAGCGGGTCGTTAGAAGAAACTTAGCCAATGGGTTAGAGGCAACTCTTGTCTTTAATACACCCATATACGCACTCACCACCTACACCATCTTTTGGACCAACTCCAATGGATCCCCAAAACTCCAACTAACCCAACAACCAAAACCAATACCATGACTACCAACCTCAAAACCAAAATGCCCAAAACCATCAATCGGGGGGGGGGGGGGGGTGGTAACAACTCAAGACCACCAACACCACCATTTCAAAACCGTGGCCGAAATCAAAATAATAGCCAACGTACACCCACACCTCCACCTCAAAACCCAAACCAAAACCAACAAAACCCATTACCACCCAACCTCAACAACCGAAATGTTAACACCAACCGTGGAGTTAACCAAAATCGTGGCATTCCCATGAACGAAGCCCAATTTCTTGACCTTGACGAGTTAAGAAATAACATTCCTGATGATGCACTGTATAGTGTTGCCGGTTATCAATCACTGGAGCATATGAGCGTCCATTCGGAATACTCGGATGACGGTGGAAATTATAATGAGCGGTTCGAAGATGACGCTTGGGGGAACGAAAATGAAGGGAATTTTTACCAAGCTCGGGGTTTTGATTATGAAGAGGATGGCTATCAAAATGCCAATTTTGTGGGGAACAACGAAGGATATGGTTATGATTATGGTAGAGGCAACGGCTACGGAAACAACCGTTAACCACGAAACCACAATCAACGGAACCGGGATGACGGTAATTACAATAATAATCATAATGTTAACCGTAACCGGATTCCGCAATTCGTGGGAGGCGGTAACCAAAGGGGTGATAGAGGTGGTGATAGAAGAGGCAATTATCGGCCGATGAATCAAGAAGTTAATGGTCCACGTCATCCACAACAACAAGGCCCGCGGGGTGTTAATGGGCGATTTAGACCGGTGGTCACCGAAAATGACTCACCAATTGTGCCTACTCCTCGAGGGAGAAGGTCATTCGAGTGCAAACCCAATTACATCAACATCCTACCTCATTTCAATGGTAGGACTAATGATGAACCATACACTCATTTGGCGGAATTTTCGGCTATATGTGGCACGATCGGGGGCCACAATTTCGAGATCGAGGAGGTGAAGCTTAGGATATTTTAGTTTTCATTGAAGGACAAGGCGAAACAATGGTTCCTCACACTTTCGGCGAATAGTATTCATAGTTGGGCAGAGATGCAACAAGTTTTTCTAGATGAGTACTATTCAATTGCAAAGACCGATGATGCAAGGGATGAAATTCGGTCATTTAGACAATATTCGGGAGAGTTGCTACATGTAGCGTTGACCCGTTTCAAAGAGTTGGTTCGGAAATGTCCACATCATCAAATACCGAGGTGGAACTCTTGAAGTGTTTTGTGAGAGGTTTGAATGCCGATGACCATAAGTACTTGCAATCGACAAGTAATGGAACCTTGTTGAATAACCATGAAGAAGACGATTAGGATTTCTTGGAAAGGATGAGTAAGAACTCCAAAGCGGTCACCATGGCGGGCCGATCTAAAAAGCATCCTATTTCTCGATCGCTTCCCGACCTTGATTCAAGTGCTAAGGATCGAATTGCTACTTTGGAACGGGAGTTGGCCCGTATAAAGAAGAAGGAGGTTGGTGCGGTTCAGTTTGCGGTGTGTGAGGATTGTGGAGATATTGGGCACCAGACCAAAGAGTGTCAAGTTAATATGGCACAATCCACCGAGGAGATGAATCAAGTGTTTGGGGAGCGGAAGCAAGTTGATATGAACTCCAACACTTATCATCCAGGTTTAAGGAACCATCCTAATTTTAGGTATGGTGATGCCTCGAATCAAATGAACCAGAATTTTTAGTCAGGTAACCAAGGTGGATCGTCATTTCAAAACCGCCAAGGTGGTAATCAAGGGGGTTACCAACGGTCCAACTACAACCAAGGAAGTAACCAAGGATACAACAACCATGAAAACAACAACTATCAAAGGGGTTATAACCAAGGTGGACATGTTGGTGGTAATTTGAACTCCCAATCGGGTAGTGAGGACCCATTGAACTCCAAGCTTGACGCGATCATGAACGCGATTAGAGACTCAAATCAAGAGATTAAGACAGAGATGAAGAAGGATTTTGAGGTGCGAGACAAGTCGCACAAAGCATTGGAGAGGCAAGTGGGTCAACTTGTGGAAGAAGTGGCCCAACTCAAAGGAAGCGGTGGGAAACTTCCAAGTGACACTATGGTAAGCCTGAAGCATCAAAATTCAAGCACAAACAATGTGAGAAATGTGCACATTAGTGCGGTAAGTATTCTTCCATGTGATGAGGTTTATAGTGTTGAGGGCACTCCACTACCACAAGCTGCTGATGGTGTAGTGGAGGATTTTAATGATGAATACGAACATGGGCAGGAAACAATTTCACAATTAAAAATAGAAAAAGAAAAATTTAAAAAGTCTTTTTGTGAAAGTTGTTTAATTGATTTGCATGTTAGGGCCAATGATATGGGTGTGGAGTTTGAAAACATCCCATATCCGTTGGCTCTATTGAAACCAATTAAGGCATCAACAGTGAAAAAACAAACCCACAAAAGGACGAGAGGTAGGAAAATTTTAAACAAGCAAAAATCAATTTACCACTGCTTGATGCCATAATAAAGGATCCTACTCATGTCGAATGTTTGAAAGAGTTAAGCATCGAAAAACGGCACAACAAACTACCCGAACCTGTTGATTTGATATCTCATGTTAATGCCGTTTTATCGAGTGCCCTCCCCAAAAAGCTCAAGATCCCGGAGACCCTTTGATTCCAATCCAAATTGGTAAATTCAAAATTAAGAGGGCGCTCCTAGATCTTGGAGCTTGTGTAAGTATCTTACCTGGGAGTCTATATGACCAATATGATTTTGGTCCTTTGAAAAAGTTTGACACCCCCGTGGTGTTGGCCGATCAGACTCCCACACATCCTAGGGGGATGGTGGAAGATGTGATAGTGAAGGTTGAAGATTGCTATTACCCAGTTGACTTTTTGGTAGTTGACTATGTTGGGTGTCTTGAGGACACACAACCGATAGTCATACTGGGTAGACCGTTCCTGGCAACTCCTAATGCTATAATAAATTGTGCCACGGGAAGGGTAAGCATGAAATTTGGGGACCGGGAACTAAATATGAATGTTTTTCCTAAATTTACTAACCCACTAGGTGAGGATAAGTGTCCTAAGGTGGACATGAATCCGAACAAAAAGATGTGTGCTATGGTTGGTAGGTTTGGAGAAATAAAGAAGAAGCCGGTCAAGAAGAAGAAGGTGAAGAAGTCACCTCAGGAGAAAACAGAAGAGGAGAGGTTGAGAAGGTTTGGTCCATTTGGGACCAAATGGTATGAATCGCTGGTGGGTGATATGGGAGAGTTTGTGGGCGACAAGCACTCCGTTCGACCAGCATGAGGTGGTATGTCATTTGTTGTTGTATATTTTTGTGTAGTTATTCATTTTGTGTTTCGTTTATTGTCAGTAGATAAATGAATGTTGTGGGTGTGTTCCCTAGATAACCCTCACGAGACCTACTCGTCCTCCCGAGCTATCGGAAGGTTTAAAAGGGCTTGTTGCATACGCTAAATGCAACCGTGATTCCTACGAAAGTGAGTTTAGGTTGTTGTTGTAAAATTTTATTTTTTTCCACAAGAATCAAAGTTGAATAAATTATATGCCTTGGTAATTATCTTAATAAAAATGGTAGAACTAAGTAACTAACAAGTTTTGATGGTTGTGAGAAGCTTGCTTCTACACGAGGGTTGAGATTTGTAGGTAGAATATGTTCGCGAGACGACCATTTTTGTTGAAGAATGAAGAGCACACGAGGAATGAGCGAAAATCAGGTGCATATGTTCTTTTTAGCTTTGATTTTTAGTTAGTAATGTGACATCCCGGTTTTTCAGGTATCTTAAACGCACTACTTCACGGTTATTCGTTCCTACGCTAAATTGATTCGGGGATTTATTTTACACTCTCGAAATAACTACGCTAACCTTGTGAACTTATCAAGTGAATTACGTGCTATATGTATTAGACGTTTATAAGCTTGGTGAGTGATTATGTTATGTTTTGATTTCGTGGTGATTAGTTATAAAAATATATAGTAAATAGATAAACGAACCGAACCGGGTCGTGAAACGGGTTGACCTCACTTCCTTGCGACTCAAGGAGACTTGAGGCTCAAGTTAAAGACCCAAACCGCCCCACCCAAACCCTTTGCGGCCGCAAGCTCAAATCGCCCCAAACCCTTCTCCTTTTCTTTCCTTCCCCACACTATATATAGATAAGCATGCATGAGAATTGTTAAAAAAAAAAGAAGAAGAGGAACCCTAGTTCTAAGACCAGCCGACGGCAGCCTTCTCCCCACTCTTTCTCCCGGTCACGATTCCCTTCAAACCCGAATCAACTACCATCTCGTTCCCGGTTCGTTAATCTCCATTGTTAAAGGTTAGGGTTTTCTATTATTTCGCAAATCACATTAGGGTTTATGAACTATTGATCATGCTTGTATGTAATGGTAGAATCATGGTTTATGAAAGTGTTATGATGTTAGTTCGATTGATTGTGCAAGTTTGGCGATTATGATGATTAGTTGGAATCAAGAATCATAGGCTGCGTTTTGTGATAAAAATCATATTGTATGATTAGGGTTTGCATGAGTATGATGTACATAATGATATGTGACTAATAATTCTGTCCTTGATCAATTATATTTAACGTCTCGACTGTTTAAGCAAGTTCTATTGCGATAAGGGTTGAAAACAGGATGCTGAATGGTGTTTACAGCCAACTTCAATTGGCTGTAACTTGGTTATTATTTATCGAAAAACGGATTTTATGAAGCCTAAAACGTATATTTTTTAAAAACGCTTCTAATGGCACTGGATTCATATTTTTCTGAGGTCGTTTGATATTTTTAAGTGGTCAATTAAGTGCAGTAACTGAAGCTGTGTAAATTCTGAAAAATTGCTAGCTGTTTATCGAGTCGGATCTCATAATCTGTAGAGAGTTGAATCACGAAATTTGTACAACAACTGGAGATGGAAATTTCCGGGAAACTCCCACTGGAATTTTGTTAATTGGATGAACGATGATTTTTAAATAAATTCTCCCGTGGACTGCAGTCAGAAAGCGACGAATCTGACTGCAGCCTAGTATATAAATATTTATGAATAATTAGTAAAGTGTTAGGACTTGAAAAATTTACATAAAATTATTCAGTTTAGTTGACACCTTCTGTAAAAAAATGGAATTTTTGGAACGTTGGAACTATTTTATAAAAATCCTCGAAAACAGCCTAGTAATGAGCATACAAGCTGAAACTTGATTACTTGCGAATGTGTGTACCAAAATGTTGTATGAGTTGATTTATGTTCATGATAAGTTGGTTTGATCATTATGTTGATATGATAATACTTTGCATGAATGATTGTGTTTTCGAAATTGTTATCATGTGTGCCGCATTGTATGATAGTTAGGTGTAGGGTTTGTATCAGTGTGTTCACACACTAACTCTAAATCGATTGACTTGTTAGGACGCGATTAGCGGTCCCATCATTTGCTACTTCTGTGTTACACTAACCGAGCAACTAAAGGTGAGTTCACGGCCCCTAATTTTATCCGGTTTTAAACAACAGAGGGAGAAACATGTATACACTCTACAACTTTATCTCTTTACGTTATACGAAATTAACGTCGATAAACTATTCGGTAACTAAGTTAATGTTAATGTACGTTATGGTCACTAAGCAGCTATATCACGGAAGTCCTCGACAAACTCTCGGATCGTTAGTATTGGGTTAGATAGCGGGGAGATTATAAGTAGTACTACTGGGCCCGACAAGCCCCACCCGAGCTAGTCGCGCTAGCCGACCGGGTATGGTCAACTGGTGAATAATTTAGCCTAACTTTCGCCATGGTCAGTGATAGGCCTGGCAACACGGAGGCACAACAGTCAGCTTCGATCGCGAACACTTATGTGACATAACTTTAGGCTAGCTACCTACATGTTAACATTGAACTTAATTACGAAACAATAATATTATTCCGGGTTAGGAATAATGAAACAAACAACAATATTATTCCGGGTTAGGAATAATGAAATCAATATCATTATTATTCCGGGTTTGGAATAATGGAACTATAACGTTATTCCGGTTAGGGATAACGGGGGAAACAAACTTATAACCGAACAAATGAACTTATGAAAACCTGTGAACTCACTCTTCTTTAATGTTGACACTTGTTTCTTTACATGTTTCTCAGGACGCTAGGAGCTCTAGGTGCACTCACTTGCATTGATCAAGACATCTTTTTATCGAGTCTCATTTACAAATATTGTTTGGGTTTTTCTTTAGTTTTGGCGTTTGTGTTGGCGCCCGTTCCTTTACTTTACTTTAATGCTTCCGCTCAACTTTAAAACTAATGCTTCCGCTAAACATTGAAACCAAACTAAGACAACTTAAAATTAACTATGAATGGTAAAACAAATGATTTTGGAAAATGTATAAACTAATCATATAGAGTCGTTCGATGTTACTAGTGTCTCGGATTCTGGTTTGTTCACACGCCTCGCGGTAAAACTCCACAAGTGGAAATTGAGGGTGTGACAAGTAATAAGTGGATTGTATTTTGTATTTTATTCTCCAGGGTGAAATTTTGGGAGGGTTAGTCGTGTCACATCCCTTGTGCGTTTTAAAAGCTCCATTCTTACACATTGAGGACAATGTTAACCTCAAGTGTGGGGATGGGGAGAAAAAGTTTTTCAATTTTGACCCATTCATTTATACACTATACATTGAGGACAATGTTGACCTCAAGTGTGGGGATGGGGGAAAATTTTCAAAAATTTTTCAAAATGTCTTTGTTTAAAGCGGTCTAAAAGGAACAAGTAACTAAGTTAATGAGGGATGCCACAACCCATGTGGTCTTTTGTCATGGTCAAGTTCAAATAAATAACATGACGGGTATTTAACGGGTGGTTATTTGGGAATAATCCGTTTAAGAAACTTGCATTTTACACATATCGCATACCATACCTTATATACTTGAGATTTTGAGCCACTTTTACATATCATATATGCATATATTTCTTTGGTTGAGTGGACCATTAGTCATGTATTGTAGAACTTGCAACTTTTGATACGTTTGAGACCATAGACCGAATATGAGTACAAGAATGATTAAGGCATTAGGTAAACCTTTTTACTTTACACCAATTATATATCCTTACCCAAAAATCAATCCCTTAGTCGCCAATTTTGAGCCTAAACCTTTCATTTGACCAACCCATTTAGCCCATGACCTTTGAACCTTATATTTTAACCCGTGTGATGAAAATTGATTTTAGAATTTGCAAAAAAAAAACACAATTGAGAAAAGAAAAGAAAAATGCATGTATAGATAGTTGTTGAATAAAGGCGGAAAACTTTTGCCTTGTAGTTATTGTTTAGTAGTTGATTATGTTAGTATAGTGATTGTGTAATAAAAATCGAGTTTTCATTCCATACCCTTAGCCTAGCACAATACAACCAGTTCAAGACCTTTGGACTTGTGCTTGATATTTGTGTTTGAAGGTGGAGAATGATTGAGTTGCAAGCTTATTCGGGTATATGTTCTAATCGGTTTGTGTGTTTACATCTAAGTGCTAATGTATTACTTATTAGCCAAATTATAAGTCGAGTGGATAGAACATTATGAGGGCTATGTATGAATTGTGAGTTTCAAGGGCGGGTTAATCTTGGATAACCATTTTTGGTATGTGTTAATCATATTAGTGTTAAATAGTTGAAAATGATAAAAGTTATGAACCGAGTATAACATTAGACCTTAACTCATGTCTCGAGAATGGGAAATGTGTTCCTTATTCGACCCACGTGAAAGTGAAAGACAGATTTGCTTGAGGGCAAGCAAAAGACAAGTGTGGGGATGTGATACGTGGTTGAAAACCGATGATGAATCGTATTTAAGTTTATGTTTTTACATGACTTTTGGTTTCGAATGGCCTACTTTTGATTAGAATTGTATTTTTCAGGTCTAACGGAGTTTAAGGAGCTATTCGGGAGCTTTACGAAGCATCAGGGAGCAAACGGGATCAACCGGGAATTGGAAATGAAGAAAATGGAAACCAATAGTTGGACTTAGCGTCGCCGACACCCATATGGGCCGTCGGCGACGCCCCTTGGTTATTCGCGTCGGCCAGAAACTCGCGTAGACAGTGGATTAAGGCGTCAGCAGAAATCGGAAAATCTAGAGGGCGTCGCCGACGCCCTGTTTGGTAGTCGCCGACGGCCTCCAGAAAGTGCTATCGCTGAAATTCAATTTTGAACGGGTTTTAATGTTTGTTTGACCCATTTGCGAAGGAGTGACGATTTTGGGAGTCTTGAAAAACCTCTTGGGAGCCAAAAACACCACAATCTTGATCCCACATCATATTCAATCCATTCCATCATTCGAATTGATCATCCATCTTCATCTCCACAACCCTAATCATCACCATCACCATCACCATCAATCTATTGACCTACCTATCACCATACTCAATCTCAAGGTTCAAGATGTTCGTGATTAAGCTTCAATCTTTCGATGATCAAGTTTCGTGCATCATGAGCGGCTAATTTCCGAAGGTTTCACCCCGGTGTAGACATTTGTAAGATTTAGGGTTACTTTATGAGTTTGGTTGATATTGTGACAAATTGAATTGTATTTTGAATTGATTGGTAATTGTCTTACATTTGAACTATATTTGCGAATTGTCGAATGATCATAAAATTTGACTTTCTGAAACAAGTTTGTGTATTTATGCCATATCTTTCGAAAGGGATTATTTGTCCGAAGTAACAAAGTGTGTAGTGGTCCGTTACATACGTGATAGCAATTGGCACTTAAGCTTTGTGATATCAAAACCGTTAACAACAAATTCAATTGAATCAAGTTAAAATTGTTAGTAACCCTAGGTGTTGCATTTGTTGAACCGGGTGTGAACCTTGCTTCCAAACCATTCCTTTTATTTAAGTAATTCAGTTTTCGTGCAATCGTTTAAATAATTAGTTAAGCAATCAAATCAATTTTGTCGGATTAATCCGACATCTCTTCAAAACAAACCAAAGTAATCAATATTCTAGTAAGGTTCATAAAAGTGACCGTTTTACCAAAAATCAATCACATCCATTCGCAAACCACAAACTCTTCGTAGTTCGACCCCTTACTACCACTAACACTTTGTTAAGGGTAATTTGGGCATATAAATTTTATCTTTGACCGGAGCGCGACACTCCGATCATTAGGCCTAGGGTTGTTCGTTTGGGGGCAGGGGATGGCAATCGTAGGGGAAGTTGACCCATGAAGGGCTGTGACAAACATCTCATGACTCTCTACTCGAGCCAGGAGAAACAAATAGTGGCCGGACAAAGTGAACAAAAGTGGAGAAATTCTCAAAGGTTGGACCAAGACCGCCCAGAAACTAGTGGAGTTGATCTATGGGATCAACCCGACGTCCAATAGCACAAAGATGATCATACGAGGCTTTGAATGAGCGACCAAAATCAGAGATAGTTTTGTGTCCCTTTTTTAGATTGCGAAGAATATCGCCAAGGTTTTGGATTCTTTCAACATAAGAGTTACAAAAAGCTTTCTCAAGAGCGAGCCAAATCTCACGATCCGATGGAAGGCCTACAACCACCGAGAGTGCCTCTTCAGTGAGAGAGGCATTAAGAAGAACAATAGTTTGTTTCTCATCACGTAACCAGGATGCGGAATTTGGGTGGGACAGGTTTTGTGCCGTCAACATGTGGCAAAAGGTGTTGGAGAGAGAGGAGGGGAAGCATCTGTTGGCGCCAATAAAGGTAGTTGGAGGCAGATAACTTGAGGGCGAGAAATGGAGCAAGGCTAGTCGTCGGCAGGTTGTTGTTTGTTGAAGAAGAGGTAACCATCAGCAGAATAGGAGAACGAACAGGGGAAGAGGTGATCAGACAGGAGGGAGGAAACTCAACCAAAACCTTCGTAATTGGCTGATAACATGAAAGGTTTAGAAACTGAATGCCTTCTGCTCATTAGAGTACATCAATATATACACAAATAAAATACACATAGCAACCTTAAGAATAGAATAAATATAAAGCTATACAAGCTATAGAATCCGTATTATCTAACATGTCGTTTAATTTAAATTAACATCAAAACTACATGATTTCGATTAAGTGGCTTTAAACAAAATATGGTTTTTTACTTTAGATATGATTCAACAATAAAGTTTCGTTTTTTCCTCGAATTGGCGTTCACTCAAAAATCTAGACTTCGCATGTTTTTATGCTGGTCTACAAATAAAATGTTTAAATTACTTCTCTTTTAAACAAAAATATTGATTAACTAGGTTATAAACCCGTGTATTGCACGGTGTTGTAAAATAAAATCGACCTAATTATATAATCTTCAAAAAAGAACTTCATATAAGTGACACTTTTCCTATTACCATATGATAGTTCATACAACTAAATTGAATCTAACATAATAGCCCGTGTATTGCACGGGCTGAATACTAAAAACATGTAACGCACAAATATATATATATATATATATATATATATATATATATATATATATATATATATTCTTTTAACTATTGTTGTGTATCTTTTAAATATAACTTTACTTAAACTAACTATAATATATTTATTAGTATCTCATAAATTAGATTTATTATTCTTATTAATAATAGTTATGTTGACTTAATTAATAATTAGTTATTGTTACAATATAATCTAAGCTAACCATTTATATATGCTGAATAAATATTTCCTTAATTAATGATTAATTTGTTATTTCACAAATTGATAGAAAAAAATAATAATGTTAAAATATAATTAAGTAATTGTTACCTATTTTATAAAAATATTCTTTATTTAAGGTCATGTATAAATTTGGAAGGGAAGAATCTTGTGAGGTGAAATATGCCAACAAATAATATGAGTTTTAGCTCAGTTTGGGTGTTACAATTATGGTATAAGAGCTCAGTCTCTTTTTCTGTCGATTTTTTCTTAAACAAAACATGCGAGGTAGAGGGTAGATGTCTGGTTATGACATGTATATAAGTTAGGTTATCGCTATGAATAGTCATATTAATCCATTATCGATGTATCACATTCTGAACTATGTACCTGTCTCTATTATCTTAGGTCTTGTGTATCCACTATTCATATACTCTGAAGTATTTTTCTTTATTTAGTAATTTCAAGAATGAAATTTCTTTTAGGGTAACACAAACATAAATATATGATATGGTTTCTTAGCATTTATGTGTTATTATGTATTAATAAATATATTAGATATTAAATTAATATATTATTAATAATATCAACAATATATTTACTAGATTAATGGAAAGAATGTCATAACCCATGTTTTACACAAGGTTCAGTAATAGAAACGGTATAATTTTATAATCTATATAAACTTCGCATAATTCACGATTTTTTATTATAATGTGACGGTTAAAACAACTAACTTAAATTTATTATAAAACCGGCCTAAGTAACACTAAAATATCATAATTTTTCTTTAACGGAAAATTTGAATATTTAACAGACCACTGGAGTATTATCGTGCCAGCAACAGAACCACCCGATCATATCCATCTCTGCTAGGCTATATTGCCTATACACCAATTTAGGAGGAAACACAATAAATCTGGAAAAACCCCCTTGTGGGAATCGAACCGAGGATCTAATTGTCCCTACGCCTTATCCCGCCTCTAAGATGTCACTAGGCTATAATGTGATGGGCACTGAAATATCATAGTAACCTGTGTATTACACAGACTTAATACTGAAAAATAAGTAATACGTAATTATATATATTTTTTACATGATTGAAGTTACATATTACATGTAATAATGTACCCAGATAATATTATGTTACAATTGTGTATCTCTAATGTATAAATTCTATTTAAAATAAATGAAAATAATATTATTGGTATTTCATAAATTAGATGTATTATTTTTATTAATTACTGTTATACAGTTTTAATTAATGATTAGTTATTATAAAATTATTATCTAAGTTAACGTTTTGTACAACGAATAAAATATTTTCACAATTAGTCACAAATAGGTAAAAATATAACTTAATAGTTTTAAAATATGATTAAATAAATATTTCGAATTTCATAAAAAAACTTCTTTAATTAAAGCCATGGAGAGATTTGAGCGGAAAAATAGGTAAGGTGAAATATGATGGTGATACATGTCCAACTTTGTATTCATTTATTTTGATAGAGTAGAATGAAAAACAAAAGAATGGAGATAGAGATAGACAAGAGAGATGGACAGCAATAGAGATTATATATGGATTTAACAAATTCGGACCCTAAATACTTTTTTAATGACGAATTTTTTTTTCATTTATGTTGTCTGGGTGACTTGAACCCAGATCTCTTCATTCCAGACTTAAGTGTTTAAAGGCTTTGTCTTTACCTAAATAAGTTAAGTTATACATTTAGAAGATATATAAATGAAATAAATACAACGATACGAGAAACTTAGTATTACTCTATTATCATATATTTTTAAAGAAAGAAAAACTATATAATTAATATTTATAATGTTTAAATATATTACTATTTACAGTTGTAATAATATAATTTATATTAATTGTTTGTATCGCTAATACTAATTCAGAATATTTTGTTATCCGTTCATTGCGAAAATCTAAATTATTTTGAGTATCCGAATAAAACAAATTAATAGTATATTCATCATATAAATATGTATTATGATGAAGATATAGATTAATGATCATGTAAAAGGGGTAACAATGTAAGAAATAATCTAGTGTTGACATGTGTTCTTCATTTATATTAATGAAAAAGGGCAATAATGTAATTCACTCCAAAGTTCAATTAAATGATAAAATAATCTTGTGACCGCAAGTGAGTTATTTTAGGATACTAATATAGTTTTATTTTTTACAAAGATTATTTACGAGTTAACTGTTATATACGAATGGACAAATTTTATAAATCAAATTCATCTGATTCTTTAGATAACGAAGATTATTACATTCGTTTTTTTAATCGGTGTTTTTTTGCATAGCGAAGATTATTACATTAGCTACATGGTGTTTTATTGTCACATCCCGGATTTCCAACCCAAATCCATACACCGGTGAGCCTGGGTGGGGAGTATCGTGACATCAGTTGATAACATCATAGTCAATTAAACCCGGCACAGTGGAAGTCTTGGAGTAAAATTACTATTACAAACCAAATGTTCGGAAATACAAAATAATATACAGTCTCGTAATAGAAGATCCACATGCGGGATTATAAAATATACAAGAAAGAATATAAAACAGACTTTAGGGCAGATCTAAGGATTTGCAAGATCCTCTTATTCACTACCGAGCAGCTTCCGGCCTATTTCGTATTGTGCCTGCAGTTAACCTTTGGACGATACGTCAGCTTTCGCTGGAAAATACACCCAACTGACTCATTTTGAAACTTTAAAATGATTTTTAAGTGCAAAACGACACAAAATCTTTTATTAACTTGGGAAAGTTGACTTTGCAACCTTGTATCAGATTCACATGTTTGTCAATAGATACAGGGCCCAGTACAGAAACCGAGACATGATTAAATACACACCACTTACAAACTCACGAAGGAGTTATCCCCAACGTCTTGGGTAATTTGCATATGAGCGTCTGTCAGGTGTATGCCTACACCCCGCGCTAAGGTCGTGGCCAATATCTAATGTATTGAGCCGAGGATATCCAGGACACGGTAATTTAACCCCCGATGTTTAAGTTATCAAACAAAACTGATTAAAACGGAATATGCGGATTTACTAGCCACAAACGGGCATTCGATTGACCCCATTTCGGACCAAGCAGTAATAATTTACCGTATCCCAAGCCCATATAGGGAAAATAAGTCAAGAGTATTTACCTGAGATAGTCTTCTTTTAAATTTCAATAACTCAACCATATACAAAAGTACTAACGTGCAGATAGCATTTACCGGCAAGGCTCTAGTCTGGATTATGGCATAAGCTAACCAATTAAATACTATCGATCTTTATTTAAGTCATAGACTTAGATCGAGTAGTGTTCATGATCAAGACGTATAACGCTTGATTAAACGATGATCGGATAGAATGTAGTTTAAACCCGACAAGTACTTTGACTTGTATAATATGGGTAAACTATAAACATTCTGGATTTTGAAACTTAAATGACAAAGTTAAACCCGTTTCAGTTAAATTTCGTAAACTAGTTACGTATAATCAACCGTACGCTTATAAGCGATAATGGGTAACCGGATAAGTCATAGACAAGTTCTATATGCCATTATATTTTAAATAAGTTAAGATATCAGTAGGATATCAACTTGTATGCCCGTTAAGGTTTTAAAACGAAATTATGCCTTATAAGGACATTCTGGTAATTATATACTATATAAAAGGAACTTGAATTTATTTTAAGTTTATAATCATAAGTATTCTGGAAAAATAAGTTATTTATGATATAATATCAGTAGGATGTCAATTATATGTGTAATTTATCTTTTATGACCAAACTATGCATCGAAGGGGCATTTTGGTCATTTTACACATAGTTTATAAATTATTTGGGATTCTGAGTTTATAACATGTACCAACTGTAAATATGTTTAAAATAAGTTTTAAAATCAGTAGGTATCAAGTCTTGGTCAATAATATGGTTTAAAACCATACTATGCGCCGAAACGGCACTTATGTCGTAAAATGACGTCATTATGCGATTTTTACGAAAACTGATGTTAAGGTCAGATTAAAATGTCTTACATATGTTATTTAATATAACATATCAGTAGGTAAAAGATTTATCGTGAAAAGATTTGATTAAAACTATTTTATGAGCCACAAGGGTTAAAATCGTCATTTATCGATATAGTTTGAGGACTTGCTTGAAAACTCAGTTTATAACTAGGTTTAACATCTCAAATAATTCTACTTGTAATATTACATCAGTAGAAAAATCATTTTCAAGTTCATTACTATTTAAAACCTTGTTTTATGTAAAAATGGCATTTTGGTCAAAGATGGCATAATTATGGAACTTGCGCATAAACTTGGATTCTGATTATGATCATGTAATATAACCTCATATGGTTATGATATATTATATTATGATCATAATACAACTTTAGATCAGTAGGTAACTAATCTAAATCGGGCCATAATCGAAAGTCAAAGCAGAAGTCAAACTTCACGACTTTCTGTTGCGAACCGACCCTAGAACTGAAATTGACGAGCCGAACATGTTATCACATGTTCTAATAATTATTACCAACTTGTTTAAGTGTCAAAACAGGTTTCATAACATATATAAGATTAATTTATGATTTTTCCGAAAAATAGCCTGTTTGACTTTTTTAATATCGTAACTTTGACCCGTCAATTGGTCTAGCAAACGTGATCTTCAAGAGGTTCCCTTTATAGGGATTAAAAGCTACCTTATTATGATCATTTAGCCATGTTCATTTCGAACAATGGCTGGACCATAATGGTCTTAATCGAAAATCAAAGCGTTTTCCGTTAAAACGCTTGACTTTTGGCTATAAAAGCCTATAAATGAAAATGCACAAAGAAGGAACACTTACCAGTGACTCCTAAGGTGCAAAAGAACTATGTTGGATGCTCCTTTTAGCTAGGACCTTCCAGAGGAGGGAGAAGAGTGAATAAATAAGAAAGGTACAAGTTGGAATATGAACTTAAGCACCTATTTATAGTTGGAGAATTCAAAGGAGGTGAAACCAGGTGTTTAGAGGTGTAAGAGGAAGCTTACAAGTGTCCCTAAACGTGGCATAGCAGTTTGGGAAGCCATGGTTTCGATTTTAATGGTTTTGGAGCTTTGTGTGGCAGCCAAGAAAAACTTTCTGCTGCAGACCCCTTCTCGGGCCCCGCGAGAGACCCATGCCAGGTCTCTCGCGGCCCGCGACTGCCCCATGGCCAGTTTCAAAGTTTGACACTTTTAACCCCTTAACTTTAAAAAGCTTCTAAAACCCTTTTTAAACACCTTTTTGGCATTTTTAGCCCTCCGTAGCAAATACTTTGCATACCCGGGATTATGCCCGGACATTGTCGAGCTCTCGGTTCGTTAAAAGGTCACTCAGAGGTATAAATTAACATCTTGACACTTTTAATCCCTCTTATCAAACTTTCATATATAAACGGATTTAATCACTCTCGTCCAATAAACGGGACATATGAGAGTTAAGACTTTATAAAGGATCACTCAGAGGCTCAGTATAAGCATGTTGACTCCAATGTCACTCAGAGGCTAGGCATGTTGACACAACGGTCACTCAGAGGCCGGGTTTAAGCATAACGACACTAATGGTCATTCAGAGGCTATGTTTTATGCATAACGACACTAATAGTCGTTCAGAGGCTACATTTTTATGCATGACGACACTTAATGGTCGTTCAGATGCTAGGTTTATGCATGTTGACATCAGAAAGTCATTTAGGGCCCAGTTTGAGTATGTTGTCACTTTTAGTCCATGTTAGTCTTTAATCGACTATATAAAAAATACAACACGTGTCACCATACTATTGGACACGATTTTACAGGGTGTTACATTTATACTATAGTTCAGCAGGATGTTTTTAAGTAACATATAACTATTTTGCTACAATGTGTTTTATAATATTATGTGATATACATCTAGTTAGAAGGGTGTTTTAAATCACACTGAGTATATTACATTAGTCGAAGGAATGATTTTGGTTATTTTGAAAATATAAAACACTATTCAGATTCCAAAAACACCATGACTTAAATCGTAGTACAGTCATGGTGTTTTAACATATGTGATGATTGCATTGCACATTATGTGCGGTGTTTTACACCTACAATTCCAGTAGATCTTCTTTGTATGTTGTTTTAAACTTGCATTTACGGTGTTTTACACCTACAGTCCAGGATGTGTTTTTCGTATGTTTTTCATATGGTGTTTTACACATGGATTCGTGGTTACACCTGCATTCCAGTATAAGTTCTTCATATGCTGTTTTAAACATGTATTCCAGTAGGTTCATATCATGCTATACACGTAATTTTTTTATCTATATAAATATAGCAATATGATACTTATATTAAAAATAAAAAGAAGTTTGTTATTATGATGTAATTTTTTTAAAAAAACGTTACGTATAAAGAAGTTATTGACGTTTAAAAAAGATGGATAGAACTTGCATGTGCATTAAAGTTGATGACAGTTTCTTTATTTAAACAATACAATATAAAAAGATAATATTACCACTAATCTAGTCAAATTAATAAAAAAAGAAACATAATTTACATTTTAAGTCCTTTTTAATCTCAACCATTAACTACAAGATCTAAGGGCTTAAAACAATTCTTACACTTCTCACAAAATCATCTCTTTTTACACTAACCCCACGCGATATATATATATATATATATAATATTAATATTAGAAGAAAAGATTTGATGATATTTTTTTAAATATTTATTATAATAGGGATTAAGATAAGGTTAAGTGATATTCATAAATTAAATTTAAAAATATAATTAAAAATTGTGAGATTGAAGGAGTCAATGCCATATAACATATTTGGAATTGTTTGTGTAATATATTGGATACCATTAAATATAAATTAAAACAAGTTCTAGAAAAAAAATCGATGAAGAAGACATGAATTATAAGGCTTGTGGGTGTGGGGGTTATCCATCACTTGGTGATGAACCGCCATGTAAACGGCCACGTCACTGAGAGGTCATCATCTTACCCAAGTGATGGACTTGGGGTGTGGATGAAGAGGAGAAAAATTGAGGGGAGAAGAGGAAAGATGTAGAAGAGGAGAAGATGCAGGCTCATCCACTTCGTTTCTTGGCCAACGGAAGTGACGTGACGGGCCAAAAGGGGGTGATGGTGTTGGGCCTCGACAGGCCGAGGACGCACCCCTACCCACCATCTTAATGGAGTGAAATTAATTAGTAGATGTTTGAAGCCGCTTAATCAAAATGGTGTCGTTTTACTTTAATTTTCAAAAGACAACGTAATTCTGATATTTCATTTCTAAGATTAGATGTATGAAAAACTTCATATTTTCTTTTCTCTCATACAAAATATGCAAAGTTAGAATTTTTCACTAAATGCATTTTGGCTTGAGCTTTGATTTTAACAGTTAAGAGTTTGACATGATATACATTTTGAGTGTCTTGTGTCACAATATTATTATTAAAACAATCAAATCAAATTGATAAAGCACCTATGTGCATAATTTTTTAAATACGATTTGAAAAACATAAACGGCTCGGTGGTGAAACATAGTTATATATTATTAACTAGGTTTGGAATTTCAATGTATTCTACGGGTTGATTAAACTTGTATATTTATATACACGGGTTTAATAAAATATAATATAATTTGTGAACACATATAATTGTTAAGATATGTCTTTAAAAAAATTGAATTAACGTGACATTTATACATTCTTTTAAGTTTTATATATATATATATATATATACTAGTAAATATTACCTGCACGCGTTGTGGTGCGGGTACGTCACAAATATCGAATGAATTTGTACAAACGTTGTGTGATGCGTTAACCATATGAAAAACATGTTTTCGACGTATCCGATTGAAGTCGATGTAACCTATATAAGCATTGCGATTGGATCAAAACGTAAAGTAAACTGAAATTATACCGTACAATCATAACAAATTATATAGAGCCCGCAGTAAAACTCCAAAAGGGATTAGAGTTTTTTTTAAAAAGAATAAAGAAACCAAAATTTGATTCTACTGCTTCGGAACAAAATTTACTAAACAATAATAAAATAAACATGAAAACTTAAAATATATGACCTAACTCATTTTTCAAAAAAAGGTTTAAGTAAAAATGTGTACCAATTTAAATTTATGTCGACAAGTATATAAAAATATATAAGTAAAATTGTTTTTTTTTTCTAAACAAAAATGTATTACACTTAACCTAACTCATTTTCAAAAAAAAAGTTTAAATAAAATAATAGACCTAACTCAAATTTATATCAGCAAGTATATAGAAATATACACGTAAATAGTTAAGTGTTTTAAGGTAAATGAATGATAGGGGTAAATAAAAAAAATTAGTGAATGAAATTTATCAATGAATCATTAAATTAATAAAAAAACCTTATTAAGTTAACAACGAATATTATTTATTTGATAAAATGCTCTTATTAATTTGGTTAAATGATTTTTAAATTATAGTAAAGGGTATTAAAGATTATTATCCCAGAACCTATCATTCTAGAACCTGAACCAAGTCAAGGCCATTTGGTGTGGGGGTTGTCTCAGGCCCGGCTTTGGCCGACGACGCCCCCAAACACCGCGCTAGGTGGCGCATCAGCGTCGCGGAAGTCCTTCTGCGGACGTTGGGGACGGGGCAATTTTCATAAATCTTCCCTAACTCTCCCTCTTCCCTCTCATTCACCACCATTCAACTCTCCCTCTCCCTCTCGTTCACTTAGGGTTTTCAGTTTTTTTTTTTGAAATTTGAAGTGGTTTTTGTTTTGATTTGTGAAGGTATTCTTCTGAGGTGAAATCGTGGTTTTGGATGGTTGAAGGTGGTGGTGGAGAGGGGTAGAAAGATATGTAGAGAGAGGGGCAGTGGTGGTTGGTGGAGAAAGTGGTGGTTCTTGATGGTTGATGGTGTCGGTTGTTTGTGATGGTGGAGAGGAGTTGAGAGACTGAGAGAGAGATGTAGACAAAGGGAGGGGTTGTGGTGGCCAGGTGGTGGTGGCTGAAATTTGCCAAAAATTAAAAAGAAAAATGTGCCAAAAATAAAAAATTTAGGTGGAGGGTCGTCACTCATTTCCAAGCTTCCATCTCTGGAGGGGCGTCCTCCAAGGTCTCTAACGCGTTTGCTGACGTGGCGGGTCGTCTTGGAGAGAGGCCCATCACCCACACAAAGTAGTCTAATTTGGTATTAGTTATTATTTTGTCGTTTATTACTTGTGTGAGATACAAAGTACAAAGTATTTGCCGCTCCTTCAGCCAACTTAACACAAAATTTACCACTATTTACTGTATGACCAGTCAAAGAAACAAAGGAAAGGACAAGGGTAGAATATAAGAAGCAAAGAAACAAAGGAGAGGGTCAAATGAAATATCATATAATATAGAGCATAAGTTTTTTTTATCTATTTGATAAATGTTAATTTAATTCAAGTGTGCTTTTAGCTCTTTAAATATCATTTTAGCTTACTTAATAGTTAACTTAGGTTGCAATTATAAATGTATAAACTCATACAAAATGAAGAACTGAATTTTGGATTTTTATACCACTTATCTTTTTTATTATTTGACATATTATATTTTATCATTCAAACCATCCAACAAATACTAGCGGGATATTCGCGCGATGCGACGGGAGCGACACATCGCATTGCGATACTCGTTTTTGATAGTTTTCCTATTCAAATAATATTTATTTTATTATGATCGTGATAGATATACATCAAAAGCGAAGTTATCGGGTAATCCATTTCATTGTGATGTGTATGGCTAGGTGGGTTCAATTATTATCCTCAACCGAAGCTGAAACCAAAGTCATCGGTTAGTCTATTTTATTAATGAATCGGTTTTTGGTTAATCACTTCGATTTATTCGGTTAAATTGATGGTTTTTTGTTTGGTTCATTTAATTTCAGTTATTAGCAAAAACCAAACTTGGGGTAAAACTTTTGCTTAGAAATATATGAAATTGAGATATAAATATATGGGTTGAAAGTATAAATATATGAAATAGAGATACAAAATGTGAAATATATGAACTTGAGTTACAAAAGCTATAAACATATGAAAATATGAATGATTCGGTTCGGTTAAGCTAATTTTGGTTAAACGAGAGCACAAAAAAAATGATAACTGGTTTTGGTTAATTCGGTTTTCAGTTTTCAGGTAATTCAGTTTTTGGTTGATTTCGGTTTCATTTTGTCTGTTTTTCGTTTGGTTTAGGTTAACGATTTAGTTATTGCTCACCGGTAACCAGTTTTGGTTAATAACCGATAAGTGCGCTCTATGCGGCGGGAAACACAGACATTGCCACGGTGTGCATTGTTTGGTTAGTTAGATTATTGTCCTCGATCGAAATCGAGGTCATCGATTAATCTATTTTATTAACCAATCCGTTTTCAGTTAATTGGCTTGGTTTATTCAGTTATAGTATGGCGATTTTTGGTTTAACTCATTTAATTTCGGTTAATAACCAAAACCAAACTTGGGTTAAACTTTTGATTAGAGATACATGAAATTTAGGTATAGATACATGAAATGCATGCATAGATACTTGAAATGGAGATATACATACATAAAATAGGGATATAAATATGAAATACATGAACATAATATATAAAAGCTAGAAATATGTGACATATGAATAGTTCGGTTCAGTTAATTTTAGTTACATGAGGGTACATAATATTGATAACTATTTTTGGTTAATTCGGGTTTCGGTTAATTAGTTTTAAGTTAATTCGGTTTTTGGTTGATTTCGGTTCGATTTCGGTTAACGATTTAGTTTTTACTCACCCTAAACACTGTTAATTACGTAACATGTCACTTTTTTAATTAAAAAACTATATTATACTCAAATTAAAGAGAATAAATACTCTTTTAGATTATGTAATTTAAAAAAGATATTAACGTACCAAAAAATCGTTTAAAAATCGTGGGGGAGTTCGTTTTTTATGAGGGGAAAAAGTGTAACTACTAACTAATTATCTATAATTTTCTTAAAGTTGAGAGATTAAAGTGAAATTTATATGAGATGATTAAATTGACATTATTTAATCACTTGACATTTTGTAACTATTAAACATTCTTGGATAATGACTAAGTACGCTGGACTTTAATTACTTGTACACTATGACATCATCTACTTGTACACTTTAATTCACAGGTTAATACTAGAGGACATTTTTGACTCGTTATCCCATTAACTTAATTATGTCTCTAAGGACAACAAGATTTCTAATGTCCTCTATCTCAACTCGTTTTAGCCATTTCTTAAATCATAGACGTAATTTGGCCCCAAGGACCATTTTATTCAAATACTAGATATACCTCACTTGAGGTGGCTTATTATCCACCTTTGACTCAACCAACTCTAATTGAACAATAAGCCCTCACTGATAGTATAACCCATTACACATGTCTAGCGTGGTCAAAACAATGACCCATTATCAATAACTTGCGATTCTTTTCGCTAGTTCATGACAATGCATGCCCGTAGATTGTGCCTACCTGTAAGTATGTAATTTAACAAGACACAACATTAAATATCATATATAAATGGTGATAACATCACCATTTGACCTGTATGATCTGGTTGTCCATTTAACCCATATGTTCCAATTATCCATTTGACCCATTCTTAGCTTACCCTTTAAGCATCTCAACCTAAGCTTACTAATCATCTTACCCATTTGACCGTTATGGTTTAGGTTCCTATTTTTAAAATTCATTGGTTGGTCACTAATATGTGATTACTTACCCCCCTTTACTCATTTGACCCGCCATGATTCACACCATATGGTTCTATTTCTAAAATTGATGGGCCTATCACTAAAATATGGTTACTTACCATTTCACTCATTTGACCCGAAATGGTTTACACCATAGGGTCTTATTTTAATAAGTTGTCGCTTATTACTAAAATATAGTGAATCGTAATTATATCCATTTTCACCCATTCATGGTTTACACCAAGGGGTCTCGTTTTAACAAACTCTCTTTTATCACCAATATTAGTCCGTCATAATTTTACTCATTTTGACCCGTTTCATGGTTTATACTATGGGGTCTTGTCTTAACAAACTCTCAATTATCACCAATATTACTTCATCATAATTTTACTCATTTTGACCCATTTCATGGTTTACACCCTAGGGTCTTTTCTTAACAAACTCTAATTTATCACCAATATTAGTTGGTTATAATTTTACTCATTCTCACCCTATTATGGTTTATCCCATAGGGTCTTGTCTTAATATTTATCTGAGTAACCACATCTTAACCAAAATACTTCCAGCACATATATTGCGATCTTATTCTAAGAGGTGTAGGCTTTACTTACCTTGTTTCCATTCGAGCCTTCCTGTGCCCTTGACCCATTTGACCCATTCCTTTCCAAAATCCCATCTAGGTTTTCAAGAGTCAAATTGATGCTTAGAAGACGATGAATACTTCTAAATTCATAATTTGTTCATGCAATTCACTTCTTCTCTTCTCCTTCTTCCTCTTGATTCATACAAGGCCAATCACACACACAAGTGTCTGTTGTCATGGTTTTTTTCCCACCACCACACACTGACCCTTTTTTGTGTAAAACCAATTTTATTGGACCTAAAAAGAACAGATGATATCCAAAAGCCAAAAAATGACTCAAAGATCAAGAAATAAATAGTTGATGGAACAATTCTCTCCCCAAAGATAGTGAATCTTGAACACCTAAATCAGAGCATCTGTTGAAGACAAGCAAACATCTGATTAAAGCCTTGGAACCACTGTTCAAGAAGAAACATGGTATGTTGAAGCCAAAGGTCTGATGAAGAAGACCAAACATCTGTCTTGCCAAACAGATGTTTGGATCAAAGCAACAAAAGATAATCCAAACAGATGTTTCCAAATGTAACAATACTTGTTTTGATTAGTGTTTAGCATAATCAGATCAGATGTTGATTTACATAGATGTTTGAAACATCTGTGGGATCTTTTCTGTTAGGAATCTTAGATGTCACTATCAGGGCGATATCAGCTCATTACACACAAAACCTTAGTACTTAGTATAAATAGATCTCAACTGTTAGAGATCTATTTTATCACTTCACAAATTTTCTTTTGAACGAATAGTTCTAGTGAGTGATCAGGCTAAGGGGGAGATTGTAGAATCGTTCTGTAAAACATTTGAATCAACGAAAAACAATTATTGATGATATCTCTCTACTTGAGAATTATATTGCTTTTATCAGTATTTGTTACAAGTATCAAACTCAAATCCTAACATATTTACACACCAACTCCTCACAGTTTTATAATTTATAAATAGACACTAAACCTAAGTTTAATTTCTTCTATTTATATCACCAAGTTACTATTATGGCTCCAACAACTTTATGTACATAACATTTAGACGTTTTAATGTTAGTTACAACCATTCTGTAAAATATAAGTAATCATATCTTACAATAATGTCTCTTATAATTAAACAACTTCAAACCTATTGCTTTTTATTTCCCAAGACCATGTTATATGAATAACATACCTATGGAATTTGTGATGATACAAAGGGGGCGTGAGATTTGCACAATAAGCACAAGGTTGCGGGTTCGAATTCGATCCTAAGTGCCAATCACCTTGCCACTGAGTTAGGCTGATTTACCTCTCACGTGTTGGGCCTGGAGAGTCGTTTTTTGCACAATAATTGGACAAAGCTTGTCATTTCATTTTTTTAATTTGTGAATTTATCGTAGTAAAGCCTTATATTTTTTAGTGGTTCTACGACCTACGTTTCATTTACCATTTGGTTATATAAATTCTGATACACTGTTAGAAGGTAGACATTAATTGAGTAATGGTTATGATTTAGATGAGCATTTGGTTTCGAATACCGATATCATATTGTACGGTGCTGGTACCTATTATTGTGTTATATAAAATGCCGATACAAGACCATAAAACTTCATAAGTATTAGAACATTTAAAGGATGTTATCATTGTTTATTTTCGTAAACAACTAAACCAAAATGCGGAAGCTTAAACTTGATAGTGTTCGGTTCTTCGTTAAGTTGATCATCATCCGGTGCTTCAAACCCTTACCTATATTTCATAAAACATGAAATACGTTAAGCCCGGATGTCAAAAACTTGATAGGAGTTTACAACGGGTCTAATTAAGCCCGAATGTCAAAAACAACAAAATTCATCCAATACACGCCGTAAGCTACGGCTCTATGCCGTACCTTACGACATGCAGGACCCTTTTCAAACAGCAGCCGCCTGCGGTAAGTTACGGCAGGTTGCTGTAGCTTACGGTAGACTGCTGCAGATTTTCTAAGTTTGCCTTTTCATATAAAACTCCGTAACTTCTCGGATTCTCATCCGTTTCACTTCAAACTTGTTTCTAAATGTTCGTAAAACATTTGCCTACATTATTAACCCAAAATCCTTAACCCGGATTCATAACTTTTATTAATTACGCAACCATTACTCGGTTTATGCGCATATTTATTTTGACACGTTTAAGAACTAAACTCGAATCTCACCCATTCTCTTCATATCTCCTATTTCAACACTGAGACTTCTAATTATCTTACACCACAACCTTACTTGTGGTGGGTTGTTATAGAAAAATCATTATATTCCGAAATTACCCTCCGGGATAACATTTACGACAATACTTCGTTTGGAGGTATTAAGCCAAAGAGGTACCGAAGAGGTCTAACTTACTATAAAACTCATTATTAATTTACGCATAAGGGTTGTTTACTTGATTCATCGTCCGAGGATATTTTGGTCAATTTTAGTCCTTTTAATTAAGAAAGACATTTAAAAGCCTTTTCTGACCAAGTGGACTCCTTTAACCCGTATTCCATTTAAAACTTATTATGTTGTTAAAAATATAAAAGTTTCCCATCGTTTAATGTTATAAACTCACATAAATGCACTTTTCGCTATAAACATGTCTTCGGCTTTGATGATCGTTTATCCAAACAATAGATTTACCTCACTTGAGGTGATCTAATGTCCACCCTTAAATCGACTAACTTTAGTCGTACCGCAAATCCTCATTGAGGGCATGACCACTTCACATACCTGGCGCGGGTCAAAGTATTGACCCGTTAGTGATACTTTGTGATTCTATATACTAACTCGTGGCAATGCATGCCTACAAATCATGCTTCCCTGTAAGCATAAAACTTAACAAACGAAATATTAAATATCATTTTCAAATGGTGATAACATCACCATTTGACCCGTTTGTCCATTTGACTTGTTTTTTTGTCTCGCCCTCTTTGCATGTCGGTATAACTGAACATTGTTTATTGTAAAGAGGATAATTAATTACCATTTATTTCGTTTGATCTGCTATAGTCCGCAACATAGAGTTCCGTTTATTATTTTTATTATATTAATAACCAATGTATGATTATTCGCCATTTGCTCGTTTGACCCGTATTGGTTCGCGTCAACAAATATTTACATCAAAACTCATTTTCATTCGTTTGACCCATTTTGGTTCGCACTATAGGGTTCCGTTTCTAAAATTCATTATATTTATAACTGATATATGGTTATTTGTTATTTCGCTCTTTTGACCCGTTATGGTTTACACCATGGGGTCCTATTCCTATAATTCTTTGTTTATTACCAATTTATAATGTAACTAATTTTACCCATTTTGACCCATTTCATGGCTCTCGCCATGGGGGTCTCATCTTAACGTTTCTACTTTGTCGCGAACATTAGTTCGTCATAACTTATCCATTTTGACCCACTTCATGGTTTACACCATGGGTCTCATTTTGATATTTTTAGTCGTTTAACCGCAAACGTCCTTAATCATATACTTCTTATGACTTATGTAACGGTTCTATTCTAGGAGGTGTAAGTTTTACTTACCTTACATCCAATTATGCTTTCCGTGTCTTTGATCCGCTTGACCCAATTCCTTTCAAAGCTTACACCTAGCTTGTCAAGAGTCAAACTATAATACAATATCCACAAGATGGTTAGATTAGTCATCAATACCATGACCATCATTCTTATGGATTTTTCTACCATATTTCGTATTTGATTCCATTATTGGTTATTTAACTTTTAAAAGTCAAACTGCCAATTGACATATATATATATATATATATATATGCACTAACAAGATTAATGAAACTCATGTAGGCACTATATCAAACATTTGGTGTGAATTATATTTAGGCCACAATTTTAACTAAATTTCTCAACCAAATTCATCTCATTACTTTCAATTTAACAAGTTCATACGATTTATTAACATCATGTTAACATAGTTTTTAGTCATTGTATGCTAATTCATCAATCAATCAATCATAGTAAAATTTTGGTTTTCATCTCTTATGCATAAACCCATTTCAAGTCATGTATGAAGACTTACTCGAATCTCTAATTTGTTCAAGTATCTTACACATACATACAAGTACGATGATCATGAACACTCATATATCATCAATTTCTTCATACAATCAAAAACCCACTTCACATAAAACTCATGATATACAAATTCATCACATACCTTAGGTGTAGATGATATTAGAAGCTAAAATCCTCAATCATGCAAGTGAAATCATTTGGATTTCACCTTCAATCCATTGATTTTGTGTATTAGGGCTTTATGAAGATGAACTTCATCTCTCTCTTTCTATCTCGTTCGTATACACACACACCCAAACCTGGGTTTTTATTTTTTTCTTCCAATTTTCACAAAGCAACTTTCACATTTAACCACCTTTAGCCCCTTTGGTTTGTTAGTTATTAAGTAGGCCCCAACCTTCTTAGTTCCACCAATATTAATTTTTAGTAACTAGGTTAAACATTCCTAGTTAATTTAGTAAGTTTCGGGGAGGTTATAACCCATTTTATTTTAACTTCCGATAACCCGGGCTTTTATAAACTTTATTTATTAAAGCATTGATTTATCTGTTATTTAACATTAGGTTTATTTAATTAAATACTAATGTTTATCAGGTTAACATTTATCAATAACAGTATTTTACCCGCTTATCAAAATTAACTTGCTTTAATTACTAAATCTGTTTTTAAGGTGCTACATATTACCATTTTTCAATACTGGTAATTTTTAATATCCGTACCAATCCAATGCTAAGCTCAACCCTCATTTAGCATTCATTCTTGGTCCGTGAGAAGTAGAAAATCGAATAAAATTGACTAACAAATATTACTTCCAAATAAAATATGAAAAGTTGCACATAGAGGAAAAGGATAATATTCAATGTCTTGTACTGGTGCCTCTTATTTAAAAACAACCACATCGACACACAATTATATATATATATATATATTACATTAAAAAAGTATTTAAGTATTTAGTTGTTTATAGTAATTTATACTTTGACTCTTTAGAACTTTTAAATCCGCATCTACATTTTTTACCATTTTAAGTTGTTTGTTGATCCATTGTGATGATATGTTACTGTGGATATTATATATTATTATTGTTATTATTGCATTTAAACTTTTAGTAATTTTAAAATAAATACTAAATCTGTAACCATATTTATCTATGTTTTTTACCATTCCAAGTTTTATGCTCGCGTGTTTGTGACGGTATGTTACCGTGGGCATTGAATCGATATTGTTTCAGTTAGTTACATTTCCGGTAGGATATATGCATTTGTTATAGAAATTAACATGTGTTTTACATCGATCGATCGAACAATATAAAAACGAACATTGTACCGGCACCACTGTTGTTCAAATGCCAGTTTAGATTATCACATTGCTGGTGGTACTGATATACATTTATCATCACAGATATAGTTGTATAATTGAAAATTTTTCGAAACTAGAAACCATAAGTGTAACACCCTGTAAATTGTATCCAATAATATAGCGACACGTGTCGTACTTTTTTATTTGTAAGTCCATTAAAGACTAACAGGGACTAAACGCGTCAACATGCTCAAACTAAGTCTCTGTGTGATCTTTTGATGTCAACATGCATAAAACATAGCCTTTGAGTGATCATTAGTGTCAACATGCTTAAAACATAGCCTCTGAGTGACCATTAGTGTTAACATGCGTAAAACATGGCCTCTGAGTGACCGTCGTGTCAACATGCCCAGCCTCTGAGTGACATCGGAGTCAACATGCTTATAATGAGCCTCTGAGTGATCCTTTACGAAGTCCTAACTCTCATGTGTGCCACTTGTTGGACGAGAGGTTAATTCTGTAAATATATGAAAGTTGGATAATGGAGGGGTTAAAAGTGTCAACATGTTAATTTATACCTCTGAGTGACCTTTTAACGAACCGAGAGCTCGACAATGTCCGGGCATACTCCCGGGTACGCCAACTATTGGTTACGGAGGGCTAAAAGTTCTAAAAAGGTGTTTTAGAAGGTTTTATAAGTTAAGAGGCTAAAAGTGTCAAACTTTGAAACTGGCCATGGGGCGCTCGCGGGGCGCGAGAGGCAAGGCTTGTGCCTCTCGCGAGGCGTGGGAGGCACATGTTTGCAGAAAATTTGCTTGGCTTCCACACAAATTGCCAAAAACCATTTAATTCGAAACCATGGTCTTCCAAACTGCCATGCCACGTTTTAGGACACTTGTAAGCTTCCTCTTACACCCCTTAACACCTGGCATCACCTCCTTCAAGCTCTCCAACTATATAGGTGCAAAGGTTCAACCTTTGAACTTGCACCTTTCTCATTTTCAACTCTTCTCCCTCCTCTAGAAGTTCCTAACTGAAAGGAGCATCCAACTTAGTTCTCTTGCATTTAGGAACCTCTTGTAAGTGTTCCTTGCTCTTGCATTTTTGTTTATAGGTTTTTATAGCCAAAAGTCAAGCATTTTATGGAAAACGCCTTGACTTTCGGTTAAGACCATTATTTCCATTGTTCGAAATGAACATGGCTAAGTGATCGTAATAAGGTAGGTGTTAGTCCCTATAAAGGGCACCTCTTGAAGATCACGTTTGCTAGACCAATTGACGGGTCAAAGTTATGTTGTTAAAAAGTCAAACAGGCCATTTTTTGAAAAATCATAAATTGATCTTATATATGTTATGAAACCTATTTTAACACTTAAACAAGTTGGTAAAAATTATTAGAACATGTAGGAACATGTTCGGCTCGTCAATTTCAGTTCTAGGGTCGGTTCGCAACCGAAAGTCACAAAGTGTGACTTCTGCTTTGACTTTCGATTTTGACCCGATTTAGATTTGTTAGCTACTGATCTAAAGTTGCATTATGATCGTAATATAATGTAGCATAATCCTCTGAGGTTATATTACATGATCATAATCAGAATCTGAGTTTATGTACAAGTTCCGTAATTATGCCATTTTGACTAAATGCCCTTTTTGCATAAAAAGAGGCTTAAATGACAATGAACTTGAAAATGAGTTTCCTACTGATGTAATATTATAAATAGGAGTTTTTGGGATGTCAAACAAATTATAAATTGAGTTTATAAACAAGTCCTTGTATTATGTCGATAAATGACGAAAAGGCCCTTGTGGCTTATAAAATAGTTTTAATCATATCTTTTCAAAGTAAATCTTTTATTTACTGATATTTTATTAAATAACATATCTAAGACTTGTTAATTTTATCATAACATCAGTTTTCATTAATCATCGCATAAATCATCATTTTCGACACAAGCGTCGTTTCGGCGCATAGTACGGTTTTAAACCATATTTACCAACCAAGACTTATTACCTGCTGATTTTAGAACTTATTTTAAATATTTTTACAGTAGGTACATGATATGAACTCAGAATCCCAAATAATTTATAAACTATGTGTAAAATGACCAAAATGCCCTTCGGTGCATAGTTTGGTCATAAAAGATAAATTACACATGTAATTAATATCCTACTGATATTATATCATAAATAAGTTATTTTTCCAGAATACTTATGACCATAACATTAAAATATACTCAAGTTCCTTTTATATGGTATGAAATTACCAAAACGCCTTATGTGGCATAGTTTCACTGTAAAACCATAACGGGCATATAAGTTGATATCCTACTGATATTACAACTTTATAATGGTATATAGAACTTGTTCATGACTTATCCAGTTACCAGATATCGCTGATATGCGTACGGTTATGCATATGTAACTAGTCTACGAAAATTAACAGAAACGGGTCTAACCTTGTCATTTAAGTCTCAAAATCTAGAATGTTTATAGTTTATCCATATTATACAAGTCAAAGTACTTGTTGGGATTAAACTACATTCTATCCAATCATCATTTAATCTAGCGTTATACGTTTTGATCAAGTACGCTACTCGGTCTAAGTCTATGACTTGAATAAGACAGTTAGTATTTAATTGGTTAGTTTATGCCATAATCCAGACTAGAGACTTGCCGGTAAATGCTATCTGGACTTAGTACTTTTGTGTACGGCTGAGTTAATAAATCTTGCGTTAAACGAAGAATAGCTCAGGTAAATATTCTCGACTTATTTTCCCTATATGGGCTTGGGATACGGTAAATTATTACCGCTTGGTCGGAAATGGGATCAATCGAATGCCGGGTTATGGCTAGTAAATTCGCATATTCCGTTTTAATCAGTTTTGTTTGATAACTTAAACATCGGGGGTTAACTACCGTGTCCTGGATATCCTTGGCTCATTACATTAGATAATGGCCACGACCTTAGTGCAGGGTGTAGGCATACACTTGACAGACGCTCAAATGCAACTACCCACACTTGTTGGGAATAACTCCTTCGTGAGTTCATAAGTGGTGTGTACGTTAATCATGTCTCGGTTTTTGTATTGGGCCCTGTATGTATAGACAAACATGTGAATCTGTTAACAAGGTTGCAAGGTCAACTTTCCGAAGTTATAAAAGATTTTGTGCTGATACGCACTTAAAACATTTTATTTAAATAATTTCAAAATGAGTCAGTTGGGTGTATTTACCCAGTGAAAGCTGACGTATTTTCAAAAGAATAAGTTTGCAGGTACAATACGAAAATAGACTGGAAGTGCTCGGTAGTGATAAGAGGATCTTGCAAATCCTAGATCTGCCCAAAGTCTGTTTTACATTCTTTCTTTGTACAATTTATGATCCGCTATGGATCTTCTATTACAAGCTTGTATATTATTTTGTATTTCGAACATTTGGTTTGTAATAGTAATTTAAATCCAAGACTTTCGCTGTGCTGTGTTTAATTAACTATGATGATATCAACTTACGTCATGGTATTCCCCACCCGGGCCCATCGGTGTTTGGTCAAAAATACGGGGTGTGACAAGTTGGTATCAGAGCCAAAGTTTGAGAGAATTAAACACTAGCTTTTTGTGTTTAATCTTAAACTTACACAAGCATATTCCTTAGACTTCCGAGTCTAGGCTTTGACCTAGGATTTACTCATCTAATTATTAAGTTATTAGTATTGTTTTTGAATTGATTTTTAATAGGAAAATGCCGCCACGTGTACGAGGAAGAGGCAAAGGACCAATGAGGGGAGGACCTTCAAGACATATCCATTCACATCCACATCACCCGTGTAACATCCGTCGAAAAACGGGTTTCCAAAACCCGCTTCGTTTATTAATCGAATATCCAGTTATAATTTTTCGTTGCACATTTATTGCTCAAATTAATTTTAAACGATACATAATTAATAACTATATTAGAATTTAAAAACCATATTTTATAAATAATCTTAAATAGTAAGAAAAAAATAAAACGGGGACGCCGGGTTTCGAACCCGGGTCGCCCACAAACTCAATCACACAACACACCGCTCCGCCACATGACTCCTTTGTGAAATTACTGAAACAAATAATACTTAAATTAAAACTCGAAATCAAAATCTGGACCTCAGCGCGGCAGAACTCGCAATCACCAGAAAATCCGGCAATCCGCGAGTTTAGCCATTTTCTTTTGACTAAAACACTATAACCGACTTCGACATCGGTTATAACCGACGTCTAACAGTCAATTGCGGACATAACCGCCGGAGAAACTTTGACCGTGAATGAAGACCCAAAATCGGACCAAATTCACTCAGTTCTCTTCCTATAAATACCCACTCAACCTTCCGGGAATCCTTTCGCTCAGAACCACACACTTTTCGTAGTTGAAATTTCGCAGAAGCTCGTCGCCGGAGATTTCCAATTTCCCCGGAACCTCGCCGGAATCGATCATCAGAAAACCGTATTCATTCTTCGACCGGTATATCTGTCTAAACTTCTCTGCTATCTCTTAGTTCATACTTTAATTGTTCAAACAAAGGTTCTAAACTGTTAATCATCATATTCAGTCGATAAGTCACAAATCGGAGCCGACGAATTTCCCCGGAAATTCTGAAGAAGACACTCTGTGATTGGTACATCTTATTCCTAAATTCCTTTCTTTTACTTCAATTCAATCAATCATAAGCGTAGTTGGTCAATTAAACAAACAGTCAATTCACTGTTCGGTAATTCGATAAACGAAGAAGATGAAGTTAAAACATGTGTATAAGTATAATTAAAAACGGATATTCGAACGGGTTAGACACACAGTCCAGCGGTGGACTGTGTGCACAAACAATGCACACGTCCCGGGTTCGAATCGCACACGTTACCGAATTTCAGAATTAAAACCAACATTTTTAAAACTTAATCAGATTAAGTCACATAATGTTTATAAGAATAATATAAATCATAAGTTAAACAGATATGACACACAGCCCAACTGGTTGGGCTGTGCGCACTCGAACCGAACGTCCCGAGTTCGAACCTCACTCAGCGCATACGAACACAACAGTCCGACCGGTCAACGGTCAACAGTCAACAGAGTCAAAAAGTCAACATTTTTTTTATTTATTTTTTTATTTATTTAATCAGAAAATTATTTAAAAATACTTAAAAATAATATTTTTAAAGTTAGAAAATGTCCTTAAACTCACAAAAATAAATCTAAAAATCCTATTAAGATTATGAATTAAAAGTATTAATCTCAAATAAAATCCATTTATTTACCGAACCATTTCGTTATTATTTTAGGTTAGTTTTCCTCGTCAATCAAATCCCAAAACTCGCGCGCATCCAACGTCATCAAAGAACGCACCCAATGTGAGTGAATCTATACCAATTCCCCGTTTTAATCACGTTTGGGGTGTATCATGTTTCGTTTAATTCCTTATTATATTTAAACACTTGTGCGTCCATCATATCCGTGATCAAATATGTATCCAATATGTATAAATTGTTGTGTGAATTATGTTTAGATTGAAGTTATCATATTCAGTGCATGAATTTCATTAGGCCCATCAGCTCCCCGTGGGATACCGGTTGAGTATCAGGTGCCTCATTCGATCGGCTCCGTTTGATTGAGCCTTGATCTCACATACATCATCATTCATGTCACTCGATCGGCTCCGTTTGATTGAGCCTTGATCTCATATACATCATCATTCTTGTCATTTACTCATCCAATGTGGTTTGTGTTTTTGTTATATATATATATGTTTGCTCACATGTGATTATTGCACAAATTTTCAATATTAAATACAACAAGAAATTAATAAAAATGTTTTATCAAGGTTCACTCGCCAACTTTTGTTGACCCAAAATATCCCCGTGTTACACATGATACAACTGATCCAGTTGAGGCAAGAAACACATAGGAAGGCCTAGAAGAATAAATCAGTTTAAGCTTTGGATTGTTTACTTAGTTTCATTTCCTTGTAATTGTATGGATTTGATTTGAATATTTAAGTTGTAATTCGAATTTAATAAATATGAAACATTTTAGTAAACATCATGAGCTTTGGTGATAACCCAATTATGCCCCGACTCTTATTCCGCTGCGGGTCGGGGTGTGACAGATTGGTATCAGAGCCATGACTATAGGGATATAGGATAGGTTATTAGACCCTTAGAGCCTATACTATAGTTGATTAAAATTTTAAATTGTTTATGCGTTACATACAAAATTCATGATGTTTATATGCTTTATGTTTATTGTTACATTCAATGTTATGCAAGCATGTTCATAAGTACATATTATTATACAATGCTCATCATGAATCATATCCTCATAACATATCATATCCATGAGAGCACACACCTCACAATTCCCATGATTTTTGCAACGATTTTTGTATATTTTTCAAATGACATCAAAGTGAGTTCTCATGACGGGCATGTAGTAACTGGAAGGATACGAGTACCGGTAGTCGGAACGTCCTTTCTAGGCTTGGAATTCGTATAAATCCAAAATAAAGGACCAGTTTGCTTACCTGGGGACTAACGATGAGAGTATGAAGGACCTATTAGGCCAAAGCATGCCATACCAAACGTCGTGTGAGCTAACCCCACTTTGAGTTGTCATTGTGTCTACACCTGGACACCCTCCTACCATACATCTCGCAATCATATTTCATGGTTTTCATTCGGGTGATGCGAGTGTTAAACCGCCAACACCAATGTGAATCCTACTAAGCCAATAGTCATGGGGGCCCACATGACTATACAGGCGATGGTATGGGGGACATTGGAGGCCCAAACATGAACAAACCCAAGACATCCTATGGATGTAGTTGCATTATTGATAGTTATGTTATTTTTATTCTTTTAACGACACATGACACCTAAAAACTTCTTAAACTCACAATCTTCCTATGTATGTTCCTGTAGATGTCGGCTAGGCAACTACGTGGAGGTAGAAAGTCAGGAAGATCCAATGAACGCTTGGCCACTCAAATTGCTAAACAAATGGCCGCGGTACTTCCTGACATCGTGATTCAAGTTCAACAAGCTCTCACCGCAAATCCTATCAACCCTCCCAATCAAGAAGACCAGAGCGTCGCCAACCCTCACTCCAAAAAGTGCTCTTACAAACCTTCAAATCTTGCGATCCCCCAAAGTATGAAGGGACCGAAGGTGTTACTGCCGTCCTCCACTTGTTTGAAGAAATGGAGAACACCTTCCTCAATTGCGATTGTCCCGAGGATCGCAAGGTACGTTATGCAACAGGGAGACTGTTTGGAGTAGTCTTTACCTGGTGGAACACAGAAAAGGGTAAGCGAGGAGTCGAAGATGCCATGGCCTTATTATGGGAAGAGTTAAGGGAACTCATGACAAGGCGCTTCTGTCCAAGAAGCGAAATCAAAAAGTTGGAAGATGAATTCCACTTGTTGAAACAAAAGGAAGGAGATCACACTTCCTACAACAAGAGATTTCTCGAACTGAACCAAATGATCCCTAATCTGTTCACCCCCGTGTACCGCTTGGTTGAACACTACATTCGAGGCCTCCCCTCGAAAATTCAAGACTCGGTTCTAAGCATTTCGCCTGCAACACTTGAAGCCGCAATGGAACTAGCTACCGAACTTACTGAGAATCGCATCCGAAACGGCAAATTTAAGGATGAGAAAAAGAAAGCCCCCATTGAGGCCCAAACTCCAAATCATTCCGTCTCCTCTTCAAAATTTGCTGGTAAAAGGAAACGAAATAGCAGAAATTTTGCCGTCACACAAACAAACCCTCCTATCACTGCCGCACCAATTACCCAAATTGCTCCCTCAGCTGCACCATTTAAAAAGCCATACACCGGCCCATACCCAAAATGCAACCGTTGTTAATACCATCATCTCTCCGAAACTCCTTGCCAACATTGCACCAGCTGTGGCCGTGCGGGTCACACTATTCAAACTTGTCGCACCCTTCAACGAATGAACCGCAATCAACCCTCAACCCAAACCCACCATCAGATAGTGGGTCAAACCCAACAACCTTTACTTCTACCACCTGCACAACATATAGCCCAATCCTACTACTAACCCAACTACCCCATGATGCAACCCATGCGAGCATGTTACAACTGTGGAGACCCAAACCACTTCAGGAACACATGTCCACGCTTGGTGAACATCATCCATGCCCAAGCTCAAGCAAATCCGGTAAACCAAGCTAACCAAGCTCCTCCACCTGCTAGAGGAAGAGCTTTCAACATCAATGCCAACCAAGCTAGAGCTGACAACAACGTAGTTAACGGTACGTTTCTCATCAATGGTAGTTATGCATCCATGTTATTCGATACTGGCGCGGATAAGAGTTTTGTGTCTTTAGAATTTGAACCTATCCTCAACCAAACTTGTGATAATCTCATGGAATCTCTAACGGTGGAAGTAGCTGACGGAAAGCCCGTTTCATTGAATTCTATTATACGAAATTGTACACTCACTCTAAACGATCACGATTTTCCAGTTGACCTCATTCCTATGAAGTTGGGAAGTTTCGATATTATAATCGGTATGGACTGGCTCAGCCAGCATCACGCTGAAGTAGTATGCCGCGAAAAGTTCATTCGCATTCCTCTTGCAGACGGTTAGACCCTACGTATCTTTGGAGAAACCCCTTCAAAAGGACTCAAATTAATGTCCTGCCTTCAAGCCCGAAAATATCTTCGCAAGAACTATGTCGCATTCCTAACTCACGTCGTTAAAAAGGGAAACAAGGAGAAGAAACTTGAAGATATACCGGTGGTGGAGGAATTCCCACAAGTCTTTTCCGACGACATCTCAGGACTCTCTCACGTGAGAGAAGTCGAGTTCCGCATCGATCTTGTACCTGGCGCGACACCAGTCGCAAAATCTCCTTATAGGCTAGCCCCATCCAAAATGCAAGAGCTGGCCAGTCAACTGCAAGAACTGACTGACAAAGGATTCATAAGTCCTAGCTCCTCGCCTTGGGGTGCACCTGTTCTTTTTGTGAAGAAGAAAGATGGAACGTTTCGCATGTGTATCGACTACAGAGAACTCAACAAGTTAACGATTAAGAATCGCTACCCACTACCTCGCATCGATGACCTCCTAGATCAACTTCAAGGCGCCACCTGCTTATCAAAAATCGACCTTCGTTCTGGTTATCATCAACTCAGAGTACATGAAGAAGACGTCCCAAAGACCGCCTTCCGGACTCGTTATGGTCATTACGAATTCATGGTCATGCCATTCGGTTTAACCAACGCCCCAGCTGTCTTCATGGATCTAATGAATAGGGTATGCAAACCCTACCTCGACCGCTTTGTCATAGTCTTCATCGGCGACATCCTCATCTACTCCAAGTCTAAATCCGATCATAAACGACACCTTCGACTCATCCTTACTCTCTTGAGGACTGAAAAGCTCTACGCTAAGTTCTCAAAATGCGAATTCTGGTTAAGGGATGTACAATTCCTTGGACATGTCATCAATGACAAGGGAATACATGTCGATCCTTCAAAAATCAAGGCAGTACAGGAATGGCAAGCGCCACGTACCCCTACTGAAGTAAGGTCATTTCTTGGTTTGGCTGGTTACTATCGCTGCTTCATTGCCAACTTTTCCCGTATTGCTGTACCACTCACGGCCTTGACTCATAAAGGAAAACCCTTCATATGGGGACCTAAACAAGAGGAGGCCTTCCAAACTCTAAAGCAGAAACTTTGTGACGCACCTATCCTCACACTTCCTGAAGGTTGTGATGACTTTGTAGTATATTGCGACGCATCAGGGCAAGGGCTAGGTTGTGTATTAATGCAAAGAGGAAAAGTGATAGCCTATGCTTCTAGGCAACTCAAAGTTCATGAGAAGAATTACACCACCCACGACCTGGAACTTGGAGCCGTTGTGTTCGCTCTCAAGATATGGAGACATTACCTCTACGGTACCAAGTGTGAAATATACATTGACCACAAGAGTCACCAACATATCTTCAATCAAAAAGAGTTGAATATGAGGCACCGAAGATGGGTCGAACTTCTTAACGACTACGACTGTGAAATTCGGTATCATCCTGGCAAGGCAAATGTGGTGGCTGATGCACTCAGTCGAAAAGGTTATGCGAACTCCATTCGTCTTCTATGTTCGCAGATCATAACCGACATCAAAGATCGAATCCGAGAAGCTCAACATGTTTCTGTAACAGAAAACGACGTACGCGATGAGCTGTCATGTGGAGCGGAACTCAAAATCGAAACCAAATCCGACGGTATTCTATACTATTTAAACCGCATATGGATTCCTGATCTCGACAACCTTCGTGATTTCCTTATGAATGAGGCACACAAAACACGGTACTCGGTACACCCAGGAGCCGACAAGATGTATCAAGACTTACGTTACACCTACTGGTGGCCTGACATGAAAAAGGATATCGCTGTTTTTGTTTCCAAGTGCCTTACCTGTTCCAAAGTAAAGGCTGAACATCAAAGACCCTCAGGACTTCTAGTCCAACCCGAAATACCTGTATGGAAGTGGGAAAATATAACCATGGATTTCATTACCGGGTTACCTCGCACCTCCAGTGGGTATGACACCATATGGGTAATAATCGATCATCTTACAAAATCAGCTCACTTCATTCCGATTCGCGAGGACTTCAAGGACGAGAAGTTAGCTCGTATCTACATCAGCGAGATCGTAAGCCGTCATGGTGTACCTTTAAGCATCATTTCAGACCGTGGTGGTCGTTTCACTTCACGAACATGGCGAGCCGTACAAACCGCCTTGGGTACACGATTAGACCTCAGTACCGCTTTTCATCCTCAAACTGATGGTCAATCTGAACGCACCATCCAAACCCTTGAAGACATGCTACGAGCATGTGTCATAGACTTCAAAGGGAACTGGGACGCTCACCTACCATTAGTTGAGTTTTCGTACAACAATAGTTATCATTCAAGTATCGGCATGGCTCCTTTCGAAGCTTTATATGGTCGTAAGTGCCGATCTCCAGTATGTTGCCACGAAATTGGGCAAGCGCAAATCACCGGACCAGAATTAATTCAAGAAACAACCGACAAGATCCTTCAAATTCGAAACAATCTTCTAGCGGCTTAAAGTCGTCAAAAGAGTTATGCAGACAAACGACGAAAGCCCTTGGAGTTTGACATTGGGGATCAAGTACTTTTAAAAGTATCACCGTGGAAGGGAGTGATTCGTTTTGGCCAGAAGGGCAAGCTAGCACCACGCTACGTAGGACCTTTCAAGATACTCGAAAGGGTAGGTCCTGTAGCATACAAGCTTGACCTACCAGAAGAGCTCAACAGAATTCATCCCACATTCCACGTATCAAACTTGAAGAAGTGCCTCGCCGATGAAAACCTCCATATTCCGCTAGAAGACATTCAGATCGATGAATCTATGCACTTCATTGAAAGACCAGTAGAAATCATGGACTTCGGAGAGAAGCGTTTAAGATGAAGTCGTATTCCAATTGTCAGGGTACGTTGGGAGTCAAAACGAGGACCTGAGTTTACTTGGGAACGTGAAGACTCAATGCGCGAGAAATACCCGCATCTTTTTCCTGTTAACACTACTACTTAAAATTTCGGGACGAAATTTCTAAAAGTAGGGGATACTGTAACATCCGTCGAAAAACGGGTTTCCAAAACCCGCTTCGTTTATTAATCGAATATCCAGTTATAATTTTTCGTTGCACATTTATTGCTCAAATTAATTTTAAACGATACATAATTAATAACTATATTAGAATTTAAAAACCATATTTTATAAATAATCTTAAATAGTAAGAAAAAAATAAAATGGGGACGCCGGGTTTCGAACCCGGGTCGCCTACAAACTCAATCACACAACACACCGCTCCGCCACATGACTCCTTTGTGAAATTACTGAAACAAATAATACTTAAATTAAAACTCGAAATCAAAATCCGGACCTCAGCGCGGCAGAACTCGCAATCACCGGAAAATCCGGCAATCCGCGAGTTTAGCCATTTTCCTTTTGACTAAAACACTATAACCGACTTCGACATCGGTTTATAACCGACGTCTAACAGTCAATTGCGGACATAACCGCCGGAGAAACTTTGACCGTGAATGAAGACCCAAAATCGGACCAAATTCACTCAGTTCTCTTCCTATAAAAACCCACTCAACCTTCCGGGAATTCTTTCGCTCAGAACCACACACTTTTCGTAGTTGAAATTTCGCAGAAGCTCGTCGCTGGAGATTTCCAATTTCGCCGGAACCTCGCCGAATCGATCATCAGAAAACCGTATTCATTCCTCGACCGGTATATCTGTCTAAACTTCTCTGCTATCTCTTACTTCATACTTTAATTGTTCAAACAAAGGTTCTAAACTGTTAATCATCATATTCAGTCGAGAAGTCACAAATCGGAGCCGACGAATTTCGCCGGAAATTCTGAAGAAGACACTCTGTGATTGGTACATCTTATTCCTAAATTCCTTTCTTTTACTTCAATTCAATCAATCATAAGCGTAGTTGGTCAATTAAACAAACAGTCAATTCACTGTTCGGTAATTCGATAAACGAAGAAGATGAAGTTAAAACATGTGTATAAGTATAATTAAAAACGGATATTCGAACGGGTTAGACACACAGTCCAGCGGTGGACTGTGTGCACAAACAATGCACACGTCCCGGGTTCGAATCGCACACGTTACCGAATTTCAGAATTAAAACCAACATTTTTAAAACTTAATCAGATTAAGTCACAGAATGTTTATAAGAATAATATAAATCATAAGTTAAACAGATATGACACACAGCCCAACTGGTTGGGCTGTGCGCACTCGAACCGAACGTCCCGAGTTCGACTCCGAGTCACTGAAGTCGGTTCGGCCATATTAAATCTGTTTTGAAATAAACCAAATAAAATAACAGTTAATTAGTATATATATATAATTAAAACAGAGAATATTTCGGGTTAGACACGTAGCTCAGTTGGTAGAGCTGCGTGCACGTATACGAGAGGTCCCGAGTTCGAACCTCACTCAGCGCATACGAACACAACAGTCCGACCGGTCAACGGTCAACTGTCAACAGTCAACAGAGTCAAAAAGTCAACATTATTTATTTATTTTTTTATTTATTTAATCAGAAAATTATTTAAAAATACTTAAAAATAATCTTTTTAAAGTTAGAAAATGTCCTTAAACTCACAAAATTAAATCTAAAAATCCTATTAAGATTATGAATTAAAAGTATTAATCTCAAATAAAATCCATTTATTTTCCGAACCATTTCGTTATTATTTTAGGTTAGTTTTCCTCGTCGATCGAATCCCAAAACTCGTGCGCATCCAACGTCATCAAAGAACGCACCCAATGTGAGTGAATTTATACCAATTCTCCGTTTTAATCACGTTTTGGGGTGTATCATGTTTCGTTTAATTCCTTATTATATTTAAACACTTGTGCATCCATCATATCCGTGATCAAATGTGTATCCAATATGTATCAATTGTTGTGTGAATTATGTTTAGATTGAAGTTATCATTTTCAGTGCATGCATTTCATTAGGACCATCAGCTCCCTGTGGGATACAGGTTGAGTATCAGGTGCCTCATTCGATCGGCTCCGTTTGATTGAGCCTTGATCTCACATACATCATCATTCATGTCACTCGATCGGCTCCGTTTGATTGAGCCTTGATCTCATATACATCATCATTCATGTCATTTGCTCATCCAATGTGGTTTATGTTTTTGTTATATATATATGTTTGCTCACATATGATTATTGTACAAATTTTCAATATTAAATACAACAAGAAATTAATAACAATGTTTTATCAAGGTTCACTCGCCAACTTTTGTTGACCCAAAATATCCCCCGTTTTACACATGATACAGGTGATCCAGTTGAGGCAAGAAACACATAGGAAGGCCTAGAAGAATAAATCAGTTTAAGCTTTGGATTTGTTTACTTAGTTTCATTTCCTTGTAATTGTATGGATTTGATTTGAATATTTAAGTTGTAATTTGAATTTAATAAATATGAACCATTTTAGTAAACATCATGAGCTTTGGTGATAACCCAATTATGCCCCGACTCTTATTCCGCTGCGGGTCGGGGTGTGACAACCCGAGCCCTTATGAAGATTCGGGGGATTCATGGCCATTGTCGCAACATTCACCTTCTCATACTCAAAACTCTTATCATTCATACCATTCACATCATTCACACCACTCCCACCACTCTCATCATTCTTATCATCATGAATTTAACCCAAACCAACACCTTAATACACCCCCAGCCGACAAAAACCAGTTAGACCAACTAAATCCCATGGACGAGGACGCCGATCCGGAGATGCCGCCGTCAAGTTCAAATGCACATCCCATCGAGATATCGAGAGATTCAAACTCTTATTCCGGATCGCCATATCAAGGTCCTAATGAATGGGACCAATATTGGAACCAATTTACCTTTGCCAACACTCCTTCTCGTCATTCCCAGCCACCTCCCGTGCAAGAAGTTGTGCACATGGAACCGGTGGAACAACCCCAATCGCCACCTAAACCGCCAAGGTGGAAAAGAGGAGCACGTATGTTGGTACATGCGGGCCAACGGTCGGGATCGCTGCCACCTTTGCCCAAACCTTACCCTACTATTCACGAGGACCCACAAATGGGTGGACCCTCTAATGTGTCACCTATGGTGGAACTAACACCACCGCCAATGGTTCAACCACCACCATGGGTTATAATAACCCTATCCCAACATATCCGGATACGTCTGGATATGATCCTTTTAACCCATCGACACCTGTTGGTTACTAAGCATGGTCGCATGACCCTTACATGCAAGCAGTCATGCATAACACACTTTACCCATCTCCTTTCCCACCTGCTTATCCATCTACTGGATATTCAAGTTATGGGTATCAGTATCCTAGTGTACCACAACCACAACCTCCGCCGCCACTTGAGGGTATTAACGAGGTCTTAGAACGAATGAAAGAAATGCAACAACAAGCGGAGAAAACAGAGAAGAAGACAAACAAGTTCTTCAAGAAACTCTCCAAACTGGTTAAGGGAAAGAAGGACGAGTGAAGTCTCTTATAATAATATGTTAGTCCCTGCGAGGACATTGTTATTTCTTTAGTCCCTGTGTGGACATTTTTATTTCTTTAGTCCTTGCGTGGACAATGTATTTCATTGTTTCTAGTATTGTAACTTCTATTGGAATTTATTGAAGTATTTTTGGAATTATATATATATGTATTCATCCTTTTCAAAGCGAGCGTCTCGATTTTATTTGAAATTTATGCTCTGCTATATAGTTCCAAAAGACCTTAATGGATTTGATTATGCCAAGTGGCGTAGACCACACATTGGCCAAGAAATGATAGTTAAGGATAAAAGGCCTTCTATCAGGATAGTTAAGGGAAAGTATCCTTCTATCCAGAGGTGGTGAACTAGGTTCAAGCCTCCAAGGGCGTTAAGGTCCAACGTGACCGAGACCATTAATCAATCATTAAGGTACTCTTATGTTAACATTCATGAATGTTCATACTCTTGGTAGTGTGACTTGAGGAACCACAGTAACCGTCTAGGTAAATGGACTATGTCCTAAAACCTATTATATAGCCTATGTGATCAATGTGATCCCGCCTAATAACATCAATGAGATGATAGTAATTGACATCCATTAGAGATGCAGGCCAATGTGCCATTATTTCCATTAGTGACAGGCCAATGTGCCATATTTTATGTCCATTAGTGACAGGCCAATGCGCCATATTTTATGTCTATAGTGACAGGCCAATGCGCCATATTTTATGTCCATTAGTGATGGGCCAATGTGCCATATTTTATGTCCATTAGTGACAGGCCAATGTGCCATATTTTATGTCCATCAGTGACAGGCCAATGTGCCATATTTTAATGTCCTTCATGACAAGCCTATGAGCTAATTATAGTTGCCTAATGGCAGTGACAGTCCACTGTCTAATAATATATGGACTACGTCCAAATTATAATTTGCCTTTGATGGTCCTTTTGAGACCTAGGCCGAAAATAGATATAATAAGCCTAAGAGTTGTGATGTTATTCACACTAGCTTGATTAGGTGATGGATTGTCATATCCAATGTTTACAGCCAATATGGTTATTAATACCATTGCTAAAAGAAATTTAATTTGGTGTTTAAAACCAAAGCTTTAAAAAATGGCCAACTCGGATGAGGCGCAAAGTAGCCACTGGGGTGTTAACTCTAATGCCGCAGAAAATATAGCCATTAATAATGAATATTTCCAAGCACGCATAGACGCAGTTGTGGGAAAGGCCATAGAAAAACTTAGGGAGTCGAGTGCTTCTCGCTCCAGACCATTATCAATCGCACCATCCTCAGCCCATAAAAAGAGCTCAGTTCACTCTTCAAATGCGAAGAGTGAACCAAAGAAAATAGAATTCTATGATAGGTCCTGTTCTTCTAAAGACGGATGTACCTACAAATACTTCGTCTCATGCAAGCCCCGAGACTTTAATGGGGAGAAAGGAGCTTTAGAAGCCTTGAAATGGCTTGATGAGATGGAAACGATTGTATATCAGCGGTTGTGCTAAAAAAGATGTGGTAAAATATGTATCGCAGTCTTTCAAAGGTGATGCCTTAATCTTGTGGAAGGCTATGATCCAATCTACAGGTAAAGTATACCTGTATAATTTGGGATGGTCCAAGTTTATGGACCTTGTTAAGGAAACCTACTGCCCACCCCATGAGGTGGAAAGATAGAGTCAGACTTCCTGACTCTCACAATGAAGAACCTAGATTGTCGGAAGTACGTTTCAATTTCAATTCCCTATCTAGGTTAGTTTCCTATTTGATTACCCCGGAGCCCAAACGAATTGCGCGTTTCATTAATGGGGTAGCGCCCGAGATAAAAGTCATGGTACAGGCTGCTCAGCCCACTACCTATAGGTCTGCTGTTGACTTATCTCTCTCCCTTACCTTAGATTTGGTGAGGCAAAAGTCAGTCAAGACCGAGACTGACGGGAAAAGAAAATGGGAGGATGATAACTCCCAAAGATTTAAGAAGAAAGGAAATTTTGGGTTCAAGAAGAACCAACATAGGTCTGATGATAGACCTCTATGCAAGACCTGTAGCCGCATGCATTGGGGGCAATACAATACCAACCCTCAGATTAAACCCTGTGGTATTTGCAAAAGAAAAGGGCATAAGACCCATGAATAGAAAAATCCTAAAGATCTCATCTGTTATGCTGTAATGAGAAAGGGAATATTAAGCCCAATTTCCCTAAGAACCCCACAAATAATGATGCCAAGCCTGGAGAGGCTAAGAAAGGGAATGCTCGTGCTTCCAGATAAATGCTAGGGAGGGTGTTAATGACAACAACGTCACAACAGGTACTTTCCTCATTAATGATACATATGCTATAGTTCTTTTTGATTCAGGTGCAGATAAGTCTTTTGTAGACCAGAAGTTTAGTAAACTATTAAACTTACCCATAAGAACTCTAGACAACACTTATGAGATAGAACTTGCTGATGGAACTTTAGAAATAGCATCTTCCATTCTTGACGGATGCTCTATATTCATTAAGAATCATTCTGTTCCTATCTCTCTTTTGCCAATGAAATTGGCGGGGTTCGATGTAGTTTTAGGTATGGATTGTTATCCCATAACCAAGCCCGTATTGCTTGTGATAAGAAACTCATCGAAATTAAAACCCCATCTAGTGAAATGATCACCATTACTGGAGATTCGCACTATGGATTGCCAGACAAGGTGTCGTTATCTAAGGCATCCAGTGTTTAAGGAAAGGTTATGTCATTTACATGGCAAAAGTCACTATCAACGAACCTAAGCCGAATATTCAAGACCTTCCAGTAATTTCGGAGTATTCCGATGTCTTTCCCGAAGAACTACCAGGTCTACCTCTAGATAGGCAAGTAGAGTTTAGGATCGACATCCTAGCTGGATCAGCACCCATAGCTAGAGCTCCATATCAATTAGCACCAACAAAAATGAAGGAGTTAAGGACACAGTTAGATGAACTCTTAGAGAAAGGCTTTATTCAGCCAAATTCCTCGCCCTGCGGAGCTCCAGTTCTTTTCGTTAAGAAAAAGGATGGTTCAATGCGGATGTACATTAACTACCGCAAACTGAACAAGATAACAATCAAGAACCGTTACCCATTACCAAGGATCGACGATTTATTCGACCAACTTCAAGGGGCTAGTTATTTCTCCAAGATTCATTTAAGATCTGAATACATCAGCTGAATGTTAGGAGTGAGGACGTTCCTAAGACTGCCTTCAGGACCCGTTATGGTCACTATGAATTTTTAGTAATGCCTTTTGGACTCACAAATGCACCTGCAGCATTCATGGATCTCATGAATAGGGTCTGCAATCCATATTTGGATAAGTTTGTCATTGTCTTCATAGACGACATACTTATCTACTCTCGTAATCAAGTTGATCACGAGAAACATCTTCGGTGCATCTTAGAACTGCTAAGGCAAGAGAAGCTTTATGCTAAGTTCTCTAAGTGTGAGTTTTGGCTTAGAGAAGTACAATTTCTTGGACACATTGTAAGTGAGCATGGTATCCAAGTGGATCCCGCCAAAATAGAGGCCATAATGAATTGGGAAGTAGCCAAAACCCCATCAGAAATACGTAGCTTCTTAGGATTGGCGGGTTACTATAGAAGGTTCATTGAGAACTTTTCAAGGATAGCCACTCCTTTAACCATATTGACCCGTAAAAATGTTGAGTTTATTTGGGGTCTAAAACAACAAGAATCTTTTGAGATTCTGAAACACAAGTTGAGCAATGCTCCTGTGTGATCCCTATCTGAGGGTGTTGAAGACTTTATTGTTTACATCCGCATGGGCTGTGTGCTAATGCAAAAAGACAAATTGATTGCTTATGGATCACGGCAATTAAAGGTGCACGAAAGAAATTACACCACCCATGATTTGGAATTGGGTGCCGTTGTTTTTGCACTTAAGTTATGGAGACATTACTTGTATGGCACAAAATGTATTATATACACTGACCATAAGAGCCTCCAATATCTGTTCAATCAAAAAGAATTGAACATGCGACAGCGTCGTTGGATGGAAACACTTAATTATTATGATTGCGAAATTCGCTACCATCCGGGCAAGGCAAATGTAGTTGCTGATGCCTTAAGTCACAAAGAACGGGTTAAGCCTATAAGGATTAATGCCAAGAGCATTGAGCTCAAAAATAGCTTAAATAAGAAGCTATTAGATGCGCAAAAGCAAGCTCTATTAGAGGCTAACGCTCCTAATGAAGGATTAGGCGGAAATGTTGATCAGTTAACGCCTGGAAAGGATGGAATCCTTAGATTTAATGATAGAATATGGGTTCCAATTTTTGGAGGACTTAGAGATCTAATCCTCCACGAAGCGTATAATTCAAGATACTCAGTTCACCCGGGTGGTGATAAGATGTATCAGGATCTGAAAAAGAATTATTGGTGGGTGGGTTTGAAGAACTCCATAGCCACTTATGTAACTAAATGTCTTACGTGTTTTCAAGTTAAAGCTGAACATCAGAAAACCGCCAGGACTTCTACAACAACTTGATATTCCCACTTGGAAATGGGAAATGGTAACTATGGACTTGATTACCAAGTTACCTAAGACCAAACATGGTAATGACATGATTTGGGTCGTTGTGGATAGGCTGACTAAGTTGGCACATTTCTTGCCAATCAAAGAAACGTTTAATTCAGACAAATTGGCTAAGTTATATGTGGACAAGATTGTGTCCCTACATGGTGTGCCGATATCTATTGTATCTGACAGAGATACTAAATATACCTCTCATTTTTGGAAAAGTTTCCAACAATCTTTAGGCACAAAATTAAAATTTAGTACGGCATACAATCCACAGACTGATGGTCAAAGTGAGCGTACTATCCAGACATTGGAAGACATGCTTAGGGCATGTGTGATTGATTTAGGTGGAAGTTGGGATGACCACTTACCCCTAATATAAGTCTCCTATAATAATAGTTATCATACAAGCATCAAGGCTGCTCCTTACGAGGCCTTATATGGGAGAAAATGCCATACGCCCATGTGCTGGGCAGAAGTTGGGGAAGCCCAACTATCAGGACTGGAGATTGTCTTGGAGACCACGGATAAGATTATACAAATCCGTGATCGTCTCAAAGCTGCCCGTGATAGGCAGAAAAGTTATGCAGATAAGAGGCGAAAACCTATTAAGTTCCAAATAGGGGACAAAGTATTATTGAAGGTATCACCCTGGAAAGGTGTGATGCGCTTCGAAGAAGGTCAGTTCTGTGGCATATAAGCTTAGGCTACCCAAGGAACTAAGTGGACTTCATGATGTGTTCCACATCTGTAACCTTAAGAAATGTCTAGCTGATGAATCGCTAGCAATGTCACACAAAGATGTGCAGATTGATAAAAACTTGAGGTTCATTGAGAAACCAATTTCGATCGAGGATTGACAGGTTAAGAAGCTTCGACGGAATTTGAAACCTATAGTAAAGGTTAAATGGGATACCCTTAGAGGTCCCGAGTTTACATGGGAGGTTGAGTCCACTATGCGACAAAAGTACCCCATCTTTTTGAATAAAATCTCGAGGTCGAGATTTCTTTTAAGGGGTGAGGATGTAACACCCTGTAAAATCGTGTCCAATAATATAGCGACATGTGTCGTGTCACACCCCAATCCATGGCGAAAACATCAGAGTGAGACGATAACGAGATTGCTCATTGCTCACAACGCTAATAATGACAATAATTAATTTAAAATCGAATTTCATTTCAAGAATAATTGTTAAAATACAACATTGAAACAAATACAACAAGTAAACACAATATAACAAATTGATACAACAACATTAACCTAAACGTCTAAATGTGTGTATCTAAATCCTTGCTATTTGATTTCATAGCATCCTCTTCATCAACATGTAACACGTTTTAAAATAACAATTCAATGCAAAAGCAAAGGCGAGCACACAAGTTTAAGCATAGCATATGTATACGAATAAAGTTTAAACAAATCCTCATGGCAACTATGATTCTACAAGAACATATACAAGGCATGCAATACTACTAGTCAAACCCTTAACGCAATCATGATGTTTTAACATGGCCTCAAGATTACACGATGGAGGGGGATGCCTTACTTCCTAAAGTGCTTATATATGTCAAACGAAGGCTTAAAACAAGTTAATGACTAAAGTGTCACATAAAGAATGTCCAAGATATAAGCATCAAGTAATCGTATCAAGTATTCATGTGTATAGGATTGTTTATGCATTTCATAAAGTTTAAGTGTTGTGGTTTTGGTATAAGTTCAGAATTGACATCATACCAGGATCAGCACCCGTAGCTAGAGCTCCATATAGACTAGCTACAACCGAAATGAATGAGTTAAGAGTTCAATTGGATGAACTCTTGGAGAAAGGATTTATTCAGCCTAGTTCCTCTTCTTGGGGAGCTCCTATTCTGTTTGTAAAGAAGAAAGACGATTCGATGCGAATGTGCATCGACTACCGGGAACTGAACAAGCTAACCATTAAGAACAGATATCATCTGCCCAAGATCGATGATTTATTCGACCAACTTCAAGGGGCTAGTTACTTTTCTAAGATTGATTTAAGATCAGGATATCATCAACTGAAGGTTAAGAGTGAAGATGTTCCCAAAACAACCTTTAGGACCCGTTATGGTCATTTTGAATTTTTGGTGATGCCTTTTGGGCTCACAAATGCACCCGCATCATTCATGGATCTCATGAATAGAGTCTGCAAACCATATTTGGATAAGTTTGTCATTGTCTTCATAGACGACATACTTATTTATTCTCGTAATCAAGCAGATCACAAGAAAACATCTTCGGTGCATCCTAGAACTGTTAAGGCAAGAGAAGCTTTATGCTAAGTTCTCTAAATGTAAATTTTGGCTTAGAGAAGTCTAATTCCTTGGACATATGTTAAGTGAGCGTGGTATCCAAGTGGATCCCGCCAAAATTGAGGCCATAATGAATTGGGAAATTCCCAAGACTCCATCTGAAATTCGTAGTTTTTTAGGACTGGCTGGTTACTATAGAAGGTTTATTGAGAACTTTTCAAGAATAGCCACTCCTTTGACTACCCTGACCCGTAAGAATGTTAAGTTCGTTTGGGGTCCAAAACAACAAGATACTTTTGAGATTCTTAAACACAAGTTGAACAATGCTCCAGTGTTATCTCTACCTGAGGGTATTGAGAACTTTGTTGTCTATTGTGATGCTTCGCACACCGGCATGGGCTGTGTGCTAATGCAAAATGGCAAGGTAATTGCTTACGCATCATGACAACTAAAGGTGCATGAAAGAATTACACCACCCACGATTTGGAACTGGGTGCCGTTGTATTTGCACTAAAACTGTGGAGACATTACTTGTATGGTAAGAAGTGTGTTATATACACAGACCATAAGAGTCTCCAACATCTGTTCAATCAGAAAGAATTAAACATGCGACAACGCCGATGGATGGAAACACTTAATGACTATGATTGCGAGATTCGCTACCATTCCGGCAAGGCAAATGTAGTTGCTGATGCCTTAAGTCGCAAAGAAAGAGTTAAACCTATTAGGATAAACCCAAGAGCATTGAGCTCAAAAATAGCTTGAGTGAGAAGCTATTAGATGCGCAGAAGAAAGCTCTATTAGAGGCTAATATCCCTAATGAGGGATTAGGCGGAACTGTGGATCAGTTAGCGCCTGAGAAAGATGGAATACTTAGATTTAATGATAGAATTTGGGTTCCGATCTTTGGAGGATATAGAGATCTAATCCTCCAAGGAAAGTCAAACGAACGCTTGGCCACACAAATCGCTAAACAAATGGCCGCTGTACTTCCTGACATCGTGCTTCAAGTTCAACAAGCTCTCACCGCTAATCCCATCAACCCTCCCAACCAAGAAGACCAGAGCGTCGCCAACCCTCCTTCCAAAACCCCCAAGTGCACCTACAAACACTTCAAATCCTGCGATCCCCCAAAATATGAAGGGACCGAAGGTGTTACCGCCCTTCTTCACTGGTTTGAAGAAATGGAAAACACTTTCCTCAATTGCGATTGTCCCGAGGACCGTAAGGTACGCTACGCGACTAGAAGACTATTTGGGGTAGCCCTTACCTGGTGGAACACGGAAAAGGGTAAGCGAGGAGTTGAAGATGCCATGGCCTTAACATGGGAAGAGTTAAGGGAACTTATGACAAGACGTTTCTGTCCAAGAAGCGAAATCAAAAAGCTGGAGGACGAATTCCACGCACTGAAACAAAAGGGAGGGGACCACACTTCATATAATAAGAGATTTCTAGAGTTGAACCAGATGATCCCCAATTTGTTCACCCCCTTGTACCGCTTAGTTGAACACTACATTCGAGGCCTCCCCTCAAAATCCAAGATTCAGTTTTAAGCACTTCGCCTGCAACACTTGAAGCCGCAATGGAGTTAGCTACAGAACTCACTGAAAATCGCATTCGAAATGGAAAATTCAAAGCACCCATTGAGACCCCAACTCCAAACCACCTCGTCTCTTCCTCGAAGTTTGCTGGTAAGAGGAAGCGAAATAGCAAGAATTTTGATGTCACTCAAACCAACCCTCCTATCACCGCTGCACCAATCACCCAAATTGCTCCTCCAGCTGCAACATACAAAAAGCCATACACTGGCCCACACCCAAAGTGCAACCGCTGTCAATACCATCACCCTCCCGAAAACCCCTGCCAACATTGCACAAGTTGTGGCCGTGCAGGTCACACCATCCAAACCTGCCGTACCCTTCAACGAATGAACCGCAATCAACCTCCAACCCAAACCCAAAATCAGATAGTGGGCCAAGCTCAACCACCCTTACTTCTACCACCTGCACAACACGCAGCCCAACCTTACTACCAACCCAACTACCCCATGATGCAACCCATGCGAGCTTGTTTCAACTGTGGGGACCCAAACCACTATAGGAACACTTGTCCACGCCTAGTGAACATCATCCATGCCCAAGCTCAAGCGAACCCGGTAAACCAAGCTAACCAAGCTCCTCCACCTGCCAGAGGAAGAGCTTTCAATATCAATGCCAACCAAGCCAGGGCTGACAACAACGTGGTCAACGGTACGTTTCTCATCAATGGTAGTTATGCATCCATATTATTCGATACTGGTGCGGATAAGAGCTTTGTGTCCTTAGAATTCGAACCTTTCCTCGACCAACCTCGTGCTAATCTCATAGAATCTCTAACGATGGAAGTTGCTGACGGAAAACCCGTTTCATTAAATTTTATTATACGCAATTGTACTCTCACTCTAAACGATCGCGATTTTCCAATTGACCTCATTCCTATGAAGTTGGGAAGTTTCGATGTTATAATCGGTATGGACTGGCTCAGCCAGCATCACGCTGACGTGTGTGCCACGAAAAATTCATTCGCATTCCTCTTGCAGACGGACTGACACTACGTATTTTTGGGGAAACCCCTCGAAAGGACTCAAATTGATGTCCTGCCTTCAAGCCCGAAGATATCTCCGCAAGAACTATGTCGCATTCCTAACTCACGTCGTCAAGAAGGGAAACAAGGAGAGGAAACTCAAAGATATCCCAATTATGAAGGAATTCCCACAAGTCTTTCCCGACGACATTTCAGGACTTCCTCCTGTGAGAGAAGTCGAATTTCGCATCGATCTTGTACCTGGCGCTACACCAGTCGCAAAATCTCCTTATAGGTTAGCTCCATCCGAAATGCAAGAGCTGGCCCGTCAACTGCAAGAGCTGACTGACAAAGGATTCATACGTCCTAGCTCATCGCCTTGGGGTGCACCTGTTCTTTTTGTGAAAAAGAAAGATGGAACGTTTCGCATGTGCATTGATTATAGAGAACTCAACAAGTTAACGGTTAAAAATCGCTATCCACTGCCTCGCATTGATGACCTCCTAGACCAACTTCAAGGCGCTACCTGCTTTTCAAAAATCGACCTTCGTTCTGGTTATCATCAGCTTAGAGTGCACGAAGAAGATGTCCCAAAAACCGCCTTCCGGACTCGTTATGGTCATTACGAGTTCATGGTCATGCCTTTCGGTTTAACCAACGCCCCCGCTGTCTTCATGGATTTAATGAATAGGGTATGCAAATCCTACCTCGACCGTTTCGTCATAGTCTTCATCGACGACATCCTTATATTCTCCAAGTCTAAATCCGATCATGAGTGACACCTTCGACTCATCCTTACACTCTTAAGGACTGAAAAGCTTTACGCTAAGTTCTCAAAGTGCGAATTCTGGTTAGGAGAAGTACAATTCCTTGGACATGCCGTCAATGACAAGGGGATTCATGTCGATCCTTCAAAAATCAAGGCAGTACAGGAATGGCAAGCGCTACGTACCCCTACCGAAGTTAGGTCATTTCTTGGTTTGGCTGGTTACTATCGACGCTTCATTGCCAACTTTTCCCGTATCGCTGTACCACTCACGGCCTTGACTCATAAAGGAAAACCCTTCATATGGGGACCTAAGCAAGAGGAGGCCTTCCAAACTCTAAAGCAAAAACTTTGTGACGCACCTATCCTCACACTCCCTGAGGGTTACGATGACTTTGTGGTATATTGCGACGCATCAGGGAAAGGGCTAGGCTGTGTATTGATGCAAAGAGGAAAAGTGATAGCCTATGCCTCTAGGCAACTCAAGGTTCACAAGAAGAATTACACCACTCACGACCTGGAACTTGGAGCCGTTGTGTTCGCTCTCAAGATATGGAGACATTACCTCTACGGTACCAAGTGTGAAATATACACTGACCACAAGAGTCTCCAACATATCTTCAACCAGAAAGAGTTGAATATGAGGCAACAAAGATGGGTCGAACTTCTCAACGACTACGACTGTGAAATTCGGTATCATCCTGGCAAGGCAAACGTGGTGGCGATGCGCTCAGTCGAAAAGGTTATGCGAAATCCATTCGTCTTCTATGTTCGCAAATCATAACCGACATCAAAGATCGAATCCAGGCAGCTCAACATGTTTCTGTAATAGAAAATGACGTACGCGATGAGCTGTCATGTGGAGCTGAACTCAAAATTGAAACCAAATCCGACGGTATTCTATACTATTTAAACCGCATATGGATTCCTGATCGCGATAACCTTCGTGATTTCCTCATGAATGAGGCGCACAAAACACGATATTCTGTACACCCAGGAGCCGACAAGATGTATCAAGACCTACGATACACCTACTGGTGGCCTGGCATGAAAAAGGATATCGCTGTTTTTGTTTCCAAGTGCCTTACCTGTTCCAAAGTAAAAGCTGAACATCAAAGACCTTCAGGACTTCTAGTCCAACTCGAAATACCTGTATGGAACTGGGAAAACATAACCATGGATTTCATTACCGGGTTACCTCGCACCTCCAGTGGGTATGACACCATATGGGTAATAATCGATCGTCTTACAAAGTCATCTCACTTCATTCTGATTCGCAAGGACTTCAAGAATGAGAAGTTAGCTCGTATCTACATCAGCGAGATCGTAAGCCGTCATGGGGTACCATTAAGCATCATTTCAGACTGTGATGGTCGTTTCACTTCACGAACATGGCGAGCCGTACAAACCGCTTTGGGTACACGATTAGACCTCAGTACCGCTTTTCATCCTCAAACTGATGGTCAATCTGAACGCACCATCCAAACCCTTGAAGACATGCTACGAGCATGTGTCATAGACTTCAAAGGGAACTGGGACGCTCACCTACCATTAGTTGAGTTTTCGTACAACAATAGTTATCATTCAAGTATCGGCATGGCTCCTTTCGAAGCTTTATATGGTCGTAAGTGCCGATCTCCAGTATGTTGCCACGAAATTGGGCAAGCGCAAATCACCGGACCAGAATTAATTCAAGAAACAACCGACAAGATCCTTCAAATTCGAAACAATCTTCTAGCGGCTTAAAGTCGTCAAAAGAGTTATGCTGACAAACGACGAAAGCCCTTGGAGTTTGACATTGGTGATCAAGTACTTTTAAAAATATCACCGTGGAAGGGAGTGGTTCATTTTGGCCAGAAGGGCAAGCTAGCACCACGTTACGTAGGACCTTTCAAGATACTCGAAAGAGTAGGTCCTGTAGCATACAAGCTTGACCTACCAGAAGAGCTCAACGGAATTCATCCCACATTCCACGTATCAAACTTGAAAAAGTGCATCGCCGATGAAAACCTTCATATTCCTCTAGAAGACATTCAAGTCGATGAATCGATGCACTTCGTTGAAAGACCAGTAGAAATCATGGATTTCGGAGAGAAGCGTTTAAGGCGAAGTCGTATTCCAATTGTCAGGGTACGTTGGGAGTCAAAGCGAGGACCCGAGTTTACTTGGGAATGTGAAGACTCAATGCGCGAAAAATACCCGCATCTTTTTCCGGTCACCACTACTGCTTAAATTTCGGGATGAAATTTCTATAAGTAGGGGATACTGTAACATTCGTCGTAAAACGGGTTTCGAAACCCGCTTCGTTTTATAATCAAATATTCAGTTATAAGTTCGTTGCGTATTTACTGTACCGGTTATTTTAAATAATACATAATTAATAAATATTTTAGAGTTTAAAAACCATAATTAATAAATAATAATATTAAAATTAAATAAGAGAACAGAACAGGGTAGCCGTGTCTCGAACCCGGGTCTACCGCGTAGACACACACACACCACACCACTCCGCCACACACATTTTTGTGTTTAATACTCAATCAAATAATACTTTTGGTAAAACCAAAAATCAAAACCTGTAAATCAGAAAACTCAGAACCCGAAATCGCCGGCAAAAACGAAGACTCCGCAAATGTTGCTACTTTCCCTTGACTGAAACGTGTAAACTGATTTCGACATCAGTTATAACCGTTGCTTAACACTCAATTTAGTCAAAACCGTTTCCTTTTAGAATTGAAAACCTTGACCGCGAATTTTGGCCTCTAATTCGAAACCAATCGGCCTGTCCCCCTTATAAATACCCACCCAAACTCCTGGTAAACATTTCGCTCAGAACCGCACTTTCTTCCTGAAGCTTTATTCCTTCCAAAGTATGTCGCCGGAGATTTTCGCCTCGCCGGAATATCACCGGAAAACCGAAGTTTTACTTCTAATCGGTATAATTCTCAACTCTTTTTGTAATCTATTATTCAGCATGTATTAATCTTAATCAGTCAACCAGATTTTGTTTCAAACAATTTTCAGTCGAGTTATAAGTTCTGTGTTTTTAAAGTGAAGAAGATGAAGTTTAAGATGTATACTAATATAATTACAATCGGGTATTTCACCGGGTAAGACACACAGTCCAGCGGTGGACTGTGTGCAATTACAAGCACACTCCCGAGTTCGAGTCGCACATGTTTCCGATTTTCTGAAATAAAGCCAACACTTTTTAAAACTTATTCAGATCAATTCACAGTATATATATAAAATGAATATAATCCAGTGTTTATGCAGATTAGACACACAGCCCAACTGGTTGGGCTGTGTGCACTCGAACTATAGATCCCGAGTTCGAGTCCGGATTCTGTAATGATATTAGGCCATATTAAAAACCTTTTTAATAAAAACTAAATAAGGTTAAAGCTAGTTAGTATATATATAAAATTAAAACAGAGAATATTTCGGGTTAGACACGTAGCTCAGTTAGTAGAGCTGCGTGCACGTATACGAGAGGTCACGGGTTCGAACCTCACTCGCCGCCTGAATTTCATGCTATCCGACCGGTCAGACCCGGTCAGACCTGACAAAGTCAACATATTTTTTTTTTCAAATTTTGTTTTCACTTTTTACTTATTAAATTGAAAGAATTATTTAAAAATACTTAAAAATAAGATTTCCTAAGGTTAAAAATTTGCAATAAACTCATAAAAATAAATCTAAAAATCTCATTAAGAGCACTAATTAAAAATATTAATCCCAAATAAAATTATTTATTTATCGAATTACTTCGTTATTATTTAGGTTAGTTTTCCCTCGTCGGTTGAATCTTAAATTCGTGCGCAATCATCATTATCAAGGAAAGCACCCACTGTGAGTGAACCTCTACCAATTCCCCGTTTTAATCATATTTTGGGGTGTATCATGTGTCATACTATCCTGTTATTTTATTTAAACACTTGTGCATACATCATATCCGTGATCAAATGTGTATTGATTGTTGTGTGAATTATATGTAGATTGAATTTATCATTTCAGTGCACGCATTTCATTAGGACCATCAGTTCCCTGTGGGATACGGGTTGAGCATCAGGAGCCTCATTAGATCGGCTTCGTTCGATTAAGCCTTGATCTCAAATACATCATCATTCATGTCATATACTCATCCAAAGTGGTTTGTTATTGTTTACATATATATGTTTGCTCACATGTGATTAATGCACGAATTTTCTTTAATAAATAAAACAAGAAATTAGTTAAAATGTTTTATCAAGGTTCACTCGCCAACTTTTGTTGACCCAAAATCTCCCCTGTTTTACACATGATACAGGTGATCCAGCTGAGATAGGAAACACTTAGGATGGCCTAGAAGAATAAACAAGTTAATGCTTTGGAATAAATATATAGTTTCATTTTCCTTTGTAATTGTATGGATTTTGTTTTGGATATTTAAGTTTGTAATTTGAATTTAATAAATATGAAACATCTTAGTAAATATCATGAGCTTTGGTGACAACCCAATTATGCCCCGACTTTTATTCCGCTGTGGGTCGGGGTGTGACATTATGATCTTAATATAATGTAGCTTAACGTTTGAGAGAATTAAACACTATCCTTCTTGTGTTTAATCTCAAACTTACACGAGCACATTCCTTAGACTTCCGAGTCTAGGCATTGACCTAGGACTTACTCATTTCCTTATTAAGTTATTAGTATTGTTTTTGAATTGATTTTTAACAGGAAAATGCCGCCACGTGTGAGAGGACAAAGTGGAAGAGGAAAAGGTCCAATGAGTGGAGGACCATCAGGGCACATACCCCCTCAACCTCATAACCCAGATGCCTATCAAGAATCAGGAGATTCGTCTCCTTGGCAACAGCGAGACGTTCTGTCTCTAATAGACACTCGCCCTCACATTCCCAAAATTCTTACCACTCTCACCACTTCTATCATTCACACCATACCCATCATTCCCATTCACACTCTTACCATGAGGAATTTAACCCTAACCATTATTTTAACACACCTCCAGCCGATCAAAATCAGTTGGACCAGCCGAACCCTATGAACGAGGACTCCGACCCAGAGATGCCGCCATCGGGATCAAATGTGCATCCCACTTAAACAAGTTGGTAATAATTATTAGAACATGTAAGAACATGTTCGGCTCGTCAATTTCAGTTCTAGGGTCTGTTCGCAACCGAAAGTCGCAAAGTTTGACTTCTGCTTTGACTTTCGATTCTGACTCGATTTAGATTAGTTAGCTACTGATCTAAAGTTGCATATAATCGTAATATAATATAGCATAACCCTCTAAGGTTATATTACATGATCATAATCAGAATCTGAGTTTATGTACAAGTTCCGTAATTATGCCATTTTGACTAAAATGCCATTTTTGCATAAAAAGAGGTTTAAATGATAATGAACTTGAAAATGAGTTTCCTACTGATTAATATTATAAGTAGGATTACTTGGGATGTCAAAACATATTATAAACTGAGTTTATAAACAAGTCCTTGTATTATGTCGATAAATGACGATAAGGCCCTTGTGGTTTATAAAATGGTTTTAATCATATCTTTTCAAAGTAAATCTTTTATTTACTGATATGTTATTTTAAATAACATATCTAAGACTTGTTAATTTGATCATAACATTAGTTTTCATTAATCATCGCATAAATCATCATTTTCGACATAAGCGTCGTTTCGGCGTATAGTATGGTTTTAAACCATATTTACCAACCAAGATTTATTACATGCTAATTTTAAAACTTATTTTAAATATTTTTACAGTAGGTACATGATATGAACTCAGAATCCCAAATAATTGTGTAAAATGACCAAAATGCCATTCGGTGCATAGTTTGGTCATAAAAGATAAATTACACATGTAATTAATATCCTACTGATATTATATCATAAATAAGTGATTTTTCCAGAATACTTATGACCATAACATTAAAATATACTCAAGTTCCTTTTATACGGTATGAAATTACCAAAACTCCCTTATGAGGCATAGTTTCACTTTAAAACCATAACGGGCATATAAGTTGATATCCTACTGATATTACAACTTTATAATGGTATATAGAACTTGTTCATGACTTATCCGGTTACCAGATATCGCTGATATCCTTATGGTTAAGCATATGTAACTAGTTTACGAAAATTAACCGAAACGGGTCTAACCTTGTCATTTAAGTCTCAAAATCTAGAATGTTTATAATTTATCCATATTACACAAGTCAAAGTACTTGTTGGGATTAAACTATATTCTATGCAATCATCATTTAATCTAGCGTTATACGTTTTGATCAAGTACGCTACTCGGTCTAAGTCTATGACTTGAATAAGACCGTTAGTATTTAATTGGTTAGTTTATGCCATAATCCAAACTAGAGACTTTCCGGTAAATGCTATATGGACTTAGTACTTTTGTGTACGGCTGAGATAATAAATCTTGCGTTAAACGAAAAATAGCTCAGGTAAATACTCTCGACTTATTTTCCCTATACGGGCTTGGGATACGGTAAATTATTATCGCTTGGTCGGAAATGAGATCAATCGAATGTGGGATTGTGGCTAGTAAATCCGCATATTCCGTTTTAGTCAGTTTTGTTTGATAACTTAAATATCAGGGGTTAACTACCGTGTCCTAGATATCCTCGGCTCATTACATTAGATAACGGCCACGACCTTAGCGCGAGGTGTAGGCATACACCTGACAGACGCTCAAATGCAACTACCCACACTTGTTGGGGATAACTCATTTGTGAGTTCATAAGTGGTGTGTACGTTAATCATGTCTCGGATTTTGTACTGGGCCCTGTATGTATGGACAAACATGTGAATCTGTTAACAAGGTTGCAAGGTCAACTTTCCCAAGTTATAAAAGATTTTGTGCTTATACGCACTTAAAACATTTTATTTAAATAATTTCAAAATGAGTCAGTTAGATGTATTTACCAGCGAAAGCTGACGTATTTTCAAAAGACTAAGTTTGCATGTACAATACGAAAATAGGCTGGAAGTGCTCGGTAGTGATAAGAGGATCTTGCAAATCCTAGATCTGCCCAAAGTCTGTTTTACATTCTTTCTTTGTACAATTTATAATCCGTCTGTGGATCTTCTATTACGAGCTTGTATATTATTTTGTATTTCGAACATTTTGTTTGTAATAGTAATTTAAATCCAAGACTTCTGCTGTGTTGTGTTTAATTGACTATGATATATCAACTTACGTCATGGTATTCCCCACCCAAGCCATCGGCGTTTGGTCGAAAATACGGGGTGTGATAATAAATATAAATTTAGGTACCGGTGCCGATGTTTTGTAAGTTAGTGACACAACGTTTGCTTATCGAAGGAGAAAACAAGAAAATAAATACTGGTACCAAAACCGTCATTGTACGTCCGGTTTACTAAGGTAGTGGCACGACATCCGTTATCAAACTACAAACCATAACAATAAATACATACCAGTATTGATGTTGTCCGGTTCAGTTTGGTACTGTATGGTAGTGATACGGTGCCAGGTTATCCAAAGCAAAAATAATAAAAATATATACAAGTATCGATGCAAATGTTGTTCAATCGGTTTTGGTCCGGTTTGGTACGATAGCAACACAATGTTCGTTTTCAATAAAATCTATATCGTAATATTGAAAAAAACAAGTAAGAGTATAAACGAATCAAACCAATATAAACTTAACAACACTGTATTGACATTTTTTTATTGTTTTCGGTCGATATAAGATTTTCTGTTTAGATTACAATAACAAGTGTCGGTATTATAAAAACCGAATTAATACCAACTAATTCTCCACCACGAAGAAATATAACTAGTTAGATATTATAGAGGGTTGTTAAGCGTACACCCTTACCCTATTTTTTAGTTACTGTACCCTGTACTTTAAATTCACAGAGTTATGGTATGGTTAGTGACGAGGTTATTATTACTATTTTATTGGTTCATAATAATCATAATTGGTTGATAAACTTTGTTTCATATTATTATTATTTGTATCTAAACACGAAAGCTTGCATATATAGTATATAGAGAGAGAGGGGTGAGGAGGTGTTAAAAATTAATTTGTATTTTAAAAAATATTCTAAGCTGTTGCATATAAATATATCTAAAAGCCTTTTTAATAAAAATTTTAACTACTAAAAAAATAAAAAGTCCTAAAAACAGTAAAAAAGGTAAAAAAAAATTAAAAAATGATTTTTTTTCTTAGAATAACTTCGACACATATTTACATGCAAAAGCTTCAAAGCAAATTTAAACAAAATAATTTTTAGCTACTTAATTTGAATTTTTAAGATGTATTTAATACATTAAATACACTATTTCATGATTCCTCACTTTATTAGTATTCCCAATTAAACCTCACACTATATATATATATATATATATATATATATATATATATAACATTTGTTAAAATACTTTTTATCGTAGAGTTAGACACATCAAGTTTTTTTTTCCTTCTTTTGTCCCTTTTTGATTTTTTCCTCTTTCTTTACCTTCAACATTATATATGATATTGACATTTACATACCTTAGCGGTGTAAAATATCATTTTGTTCCCTTTTAGTTTTACGTGTTTATTTTTATGTACATGGTTTAAATATAACACATTCCATACTTATTTTTATATTTGTTTTTGGTTGGTCTACGTTTTATCAATATGTTTTCGTGGTTTTATAAAAAACATTAAAATATCATTTTGCCACACTCGAGTTTTATGTGTTTATTTTTATGTATGTTGTTCAAATATAATACGTTTTCGTGTTTACTTTTATGTTTGTTTCGGTTGGTCTACATTTTGTCAATACATTTTCGAGCTTATTTTATGTATGTTTACAGTTGATCTACGTTTTGACGTAAGTTTTGTTCAAAAATGTGTCTGGTTAGATATTTGACGTTATAAATTGAAGTTATTTTAAATTTCGACGCCGTCAAAATGCATTCCATGTTCAAGTTGTTAACTTAGATAAATAAATATCATTTATCAAGATTATTTATGTCAGATTGGATTTGTATGTAGATTTAATAGTATTATATGTTTTCTCCGTGTTTTTACTAATAATTATGGTTAACCAAAAGATATTGATGGAAAGTCCAATGAAGTAAAGTTTATGAGTTTTCTTTGTTGAATCAAGAATTTTCGGGTACAACTAAGGATCATTGTGACATGATATCCTCCATTGGTTCTTCAAGCTACACTGCATGATTTCTTCAACGTCCACGATTTGGAAATTTTGGTAGTGTCTTTTAACGATTTTTAAGGGGTAAGGGATATTTGACTACTTTTAAAGGTATTTTTCAAGGAGAGGGTTTGACAAGTAAGAGTGAGGGTATGTTTAGCCACCACTCCCCTGATATATACATGAGATTTAATTGTTTTATAACCGGAGTAACATGTAAATACTGTAACAACTCCTATGGAACAATTTATTGTTTAAATCTTCTTTCTTATATTTTGTATTTACTATAAATTTCAAACTACATAATGTCAAGACGGTGCATATTAAATTAAATAGATATACTTAAATTGATTTAGTAGATTCATAAAAAATACTATATCAAACACTAGAACATTGTAAGATCATTAATTAAGTTTATAACATTTGGTTGTTTTATTTGTTAAATAAGGAGCCTAATTTAATTCTTACTCTTATTTTATATATTAAATCACAAATATATTTTTAAACGAGTCCTAATTACATCTTCTACTATTAACCGCTTATATATATATATACTAGGATTTGAACTATTCATATGTAAGATAGAGGGAATATCACTTTACTTAATCTTCAATCTTAATTTTATTGGACAGAACCTAAGTTAATAATAACTAAACAAAAGAGGGTAAAAAGTAAAACTAACTTTATTTTTTTAAGATTCGTAAAAAGATTGGGAAAAATGTAATTAGAAAGAATTAAACGTATTTAGTTATGATTAATAAAAAAATTAAGTTTCATATTTACAATTTCTAAAATATAATTTTTATCATACTTGCCATTTATCTATTTCCCTTATAAGATGGGATAAGTGTTTGATCTCACATGTCAATTTTCTTTACACTATAAAACATTAAATATTGTAAGAATATATAGAACAAAATAAATTATTCAATTTCTCAATCTGAAAAAACCTAAAAAGTAAACAAAAATATTATAAATGTAAGATTTATTGTTTCTCATATTAGAATTTAAAATAAAATATAGAAAATTTTAAGTTTTTATCTAACCTATACATATGTAGGTTATGTGTAGGTTAAATTACCTATATGTATGTAGGCTATGTATAGAAAAAATTATATGGTTATTTATATATATGTAATAAACATATGAATGTAAGAAAAATAAAATTTTAAAAATATGAACCTTAAATCCCAAAATTCGGTGATTTAGAGTTTTTTTTATATTTTTCGCAATAATTAATGTTATGTAATTATCCATGTACCCTAAATGAGAATTTTGAAATACTTCCTTGAACCGCTTACAAGGCTCAAACATAGATTTTTTTTTATCTAAAGAGAATTTCTCTCTTACCACTTATAAGTTACTACCCGGCAAACCTTTTGAGTCTCTCATTCATGATTTATCATTATTTTTGAAGTGGTTCTTTCACATTACTTAAATCATAATCTTTAATGGTTACCTTGAAAGCATTGGTAAAAGAGTTTCAAATTCGTTCATTTTAAATTTTCAGAACAACCAGGGTCGTAAAAGGACATACGAAGCAAAAAAAGATGAAAAAATGACGACATGTCAAAAAAACAGGCCAGGTTAGAGCTTGCCATGTAAGCACGCCTCGTGCCCCATCCAGGAAATGACAAAAATATTTTCAGAAGACTTCGAAGATTTCCTTTGGCCCACAAGAGTTGACCGTGGTCGTGCTCAAGTACTACGCCCCGTGCTTGTCATTATATGAAGATCCTACTGGATTGTGTACTAGGTATGGGTCGTGCCTAGTGGGCACGTGTTGTACCCTATCGTCCAGTTCAACCTATAAATTGAGAGTTCCTCCAATCATTTTCATTGCTCAATTTTTCTCTCCCCCCTCTCTTTCTATCTCTTTATCTCTCTCTCTCACATACACACACACTCTCCCTCTCTCTCTAGTTACGTGAAGTACAGTTTCTAGGTCACGCTATTAACCCAGGTAGGATTATGGTAGACTCATGATGTGTGAGTTTAGGTAGATTAATTTGTAGTAGTTTTAATTTATAGAAATTATCTTTATTTAAACTATGACGTAGCTGTAGGATACGTAATATTCTTATGTTGAAAGATCCATTTTTAGGGCAATTATTACAAATCTGGTAAAACAGATAGTTATTGATGTTTGTTGAGGTTTGCAAGTAAATACTGAAAAAAATGATAACTTGGATGTGAAAAGGTGAAAATAAAGTGGTGGGCAAAAGACTAAGGACGTATGTGATGTTTAACAAAGGCACGACCCATACCTGAACCGATGGATATGAATCGTAACCGCCACCAATGAAAGAGTACAAAATCCACATTGGGTCCAATGAAGGGTTACGAGTCATAAGACAGCCTACGAGTACGACCTGTATGAAAGTCAAACTTAGTGTTCGGTCCGTGTATATAAAAGGAAGGTGATGGAAACCCTAAACAACGAATGAAGTTCGAAGAAATGTGAAAAAGGGCCTATAGAAAAAAAGGAAAAGACGATTCCGAAGAGAAAGTAGGACGAGACTTGAAGATCAGAGGATAGGGAATAAAAAACTGATTCCATGGGTTTTCTTTATAGTTTTCTAGTCTTTAAACTCCTGTTACAATGATGAATTTGACTTTTGTTTTGAATTTGTTTGTCATGTCTAACTAAACTATTGTATAACTGTCCAGATGAGATGATACGTTGAATTGTTTAAGATTGATGAAGGATTTCTTATTTGTATGATTTTAGTAGTGTAGTATCACTAGTTCTTATGGTGCATATGCGTGGATGTTGATATTGGTTATGATCTTAGTTGTGTGGCAACATTGATCTTTCTCCGAAGTTATGCATATTAGATTCAATATTTGTTATCTCTAGGGTATATTGTTGGATCTACAAAAGAACAGATGATATTCAAAAGACAAAACACGACCAAGAGATCAAGAAATAACCAGTTGATGAAGCATTCTCCTCCAAAAGATAGTTAACTTTGAACACCTAGACTAGAGCATCTGTTGAAGACTAGCTAACCTCTGTTTGAAGCCTTGGAACCACTGTTCATGAAGAAGAAAGGTTTAAGTCCCTATCACACGTGGATCGATACGAGATTAACAATCAATCAAGGGTGCAAAATCCGTTTAATAGATCAACGAACACAGAAACAAGTTTGTAAGATGAAGAACATGAACAATCACTTTCAAACTGGCTTCTATTGATTATCCATCATAAGAGTTTACAATCAAATCAAGACACAAACTCTTTACCTCGTCTCTCTCTCCTCTCAGCATTTTCTCTCTCTCTAGAATGCTCTAGGAAGACTAATTCTGAGGATTAACCAAAACCCTAATACAAAAGATGTTTATATACTACATGTTTGCATACTAGGCTTTGGACCGGGCTAGGCCATTCTCCAAGCCCATTACAACTCTAAACAAGCTTAACACAAATGCTAAGCCCAATACAAAATAACCAAAGTCTAAACTATTAAACTATTAAGTTGTGGTCACAGAATATGCACCCACAGACTCCCTATTAACAATAGCTTCATAGTGTAACTTTGTCTTCAAATATCTGGTAACCTTTTGGTCTTTGGATAGCTGAAATTAATCAAGGATGCAGAATCCCCTTGAGATCAACGAACACAGAAACAAGTTTGTAAGATGAAGAACATGAACCATTACTTTCAAACCGTCTTCTATTGATTATCAAACACAAGCGTTTACAATCAAATCAAGACACAAACTCTCTATCTCGTCTCTCTCTCCTCTCAGCGTTTTCTCTCTCTCTAGAATGCTCTAGGAAGACTAACTCTGAGGATTAACCAAAACCCTAATACAAAACATGTTTATATACTACGTGTTTGCATACTTGGCTTCGGACTGGGCTTGGCCATTCTCCAAGCCCATTACAACTCTAAGCAAGCTAAACACAAATGCTAAGTCTAATACAAAATATCCATAGTATAAACTATTAAACTATTAAGTTGTTGTCACAAAATATGCACCAACAGACTCCCTCTTGGCAATAGCTTCATAGTGTGACTTTGTCTTCAAACATCTTGTAATCTTTTGGTCTTTGGATAACTTTAGCTACACATAGATTCTGACATCAACAGACTCCCCCTTAGTTGATGCATCTAATCTCCACAAATCTTTATTCATTGTAGTTTAGTGAGCTAGCAATCACTAATTAGACAAACTATCTGCAACTCTTCCATATCACTGTGCAATGTAGTAGAAGGATCTTACCATGAATCTTCACACATTCTGCACTCCACTCTCAATCTGCACTCCACTTGAGTCTTACACTTCATTTTGATAACTCCCTCAATCTGTTTAGAAACACAAGCAAGTATCTCGAAAAACCATTAGTCTTTTCAACATTATAGATAAACAAATATTTTATGTATTTATGCATAAACAACTGTCAGTTCATGTAACACCCCAAAAATGCGTAATTGAGTTATTGTGCCTTAAAATGTTTTAGTATGTATTATAATAACTTTAGTTGACTAACTAAGTTAAATAGTATGACTATTGTGTATAAAGGATGAAAGTGTGTTTGAATAAATAACAAATGAAAACTATATGGGTTGATAGTGTACATTTGAATGAAAGTTTAAAACAAAAAAGTGCTTGAGGGTGTGTGTGAGTGTATCGCACAAGAGAGAGGGAAAGAAGCAAAAAACCCTTCTCCTTCAACAACAACAAAAATTCAGGAAATCAAGGTGTTATAGGGCTGAAATTGAATGCATGAATTGAAATATCTAATCATCTAAGTGTTCCTAACATAAGGTAAGTTAAATTTTATGAAATGACGATATTTCATGAAGTGGGTTGTAATCAATCCAAATTAAGCATAAATATTGAATAAAACCATCATATGGAAGATGAATTATTCTTAATTTGGATTGTTTTGCGTAGTAGCAGTGGTAGCAGTGGTAGCAGTAGTAGCAATAGTAGTAGTAGTAGTATAATATTATGTAGGTACAAAATTAGTGTAATGTTGATGTATGAAATTATATGCAGTAGAGTATTTGTTAGATGAAACTGATATAGAATGATGATCATGTGAGTTTTGTTGATTTGATGATCCATTATATGAACTAGTAAGAATATGCATAGAACACTTGTACATTATACCTTGTTAGTGTCAAGTGTTTGATGAAATGCATTGAATAGAGATTTCTATGTGATAAAGGTGATCTCATGAGAATATGATGCTAAATGGTTAGAATTGGTAAAATGATAGTTTTTAACTCAATTATATTAAGGAAAGAATGAAATGAAGACATGAAATTAAAGTATGTTGATTGTAAAAAAATTGTAGGAGTGAAAGAGGAGGAAGAGCCATTCCGGATCACAAACAAGGCAAGACAAAGGTAAGTTCTTATACCTACAAGTGCTAGTAATTATAATGTTTATGTTACATTTTTATGTTGAGACTTGAGAATATAAATTTATATTTTTTTTAAATGAAAATATATGGAAGTTCAATTGGTGTCGAACCGGAGATAGAAGATTGAAGGAATTCGACATTAAGACTCACTAGTAAGTATGATTGAATGAACATTAATGAAAGGATTATTATCATGTTCGATGGAAAGTTTTAATTTTATGTTAGTTTATTATGGTATAGCTAATTTGTTTGGTATGGTAGTAGATAGATCATCGTGTTAGGTGGCGCCAAGCTTGGAGCGAACACATTACCTGCTATCACATTTCCGCGTTTTCATGTTTCAAACAGGTCAAAACATTTTATAGTTATGTTTAAGTTTAGTCTTACGATTGTAAATTGTGTTTAAAACGTTTCATGCTAGTATGTTATCTTCTAGTAAACTCTTAAGTAACTATGTTTCGATTGTAAATGTTGGGTTTCTACATGTTAATGAATGGTAAAAACTTTTGTGAACTGTTTGTACGTTTATAATATACGTTTTTAGACCCGTGTACGAATGGGCGTTACAGTTCAATATTGGAGTCACTTAAATAATAAAATATTTTTGTAATTTTTGAATTTTTTATATAAAAAACAACTAAATAAATCTCAAAATTTTACAATGCATCTTTTCATGTGGAGTTAGACAATTGGTGATTAGGTCAGTACTTCCGTACAACAAAGAGACCAATATCCAACGAGGGTAAGGCAAAGACCACAAATTGGTACAATTTATACATTTTGCACATTTGAATGACTCTCTAGGAGAGCTTCTTCAATTTTAGGTTTCTAGCATGCTTGTTCTTTTAAAATAATAGATCTATCATGTGATGTATCAAAAATTTATGGGGTGAAATTCCCTAAGCCAAAAATAGTTTAGTTAGTGTGTTGAGGGGGAGTAAGTTAAAAAATTAAAAATACAAAAATAGTGAAAAGATCAAAAAAAGAGATTTCATTGTGTGAAAAAGAAGAAATGATAGTACATCGGTGGGTTGAACTATTATACAAAACTTAAATTGCTTTAAGTGTGATAATAGATCCATCATGTGATGTACCAGTAGGCAAGACACATGAAATAATCAACTTACCAACATGATATAAACATAATGAACTGTGTACTGAGTGGGTAACACATCAGTGGTGTATGTTTTTATAACCTTAAATCTTGCGTTGAGAGGTTTCCAAAATCCGAGGTTTTGGGTCTTTATACTATTATTTCATCCAAGGATATCAGGGGGTTGTCCTTTTGATGCATCCAGATATATGCTGACTTAGGCACAACCAAGATATCTTAAAAGAACTAAAATGTCAGAAAAACCCAGAAATTGAAGAAGCTCTCCTAGAGAGTCATTCAAATGTGCAAAATGTATAAATCGTACCAATCTGTGGTATTTTCCTTACTCTCATTGAATATTGGTCTCTTTGTTATACGGAAGTACTGACCTGATCAACTTGACAATAAGTTTTCAATTTTGAAGTTTAGAATAATCAAAATAATCACTAAAGTAAATAATTCGTTTTGAATTTGAACCTACTATTCACCTCAGTCCCTTTACAGGAATAACCACTATTGAACACATCAATAGTCCTTTTTGGTCATCCTACACACACTTAACAACTCAATTAGAATGAGGAACCCAAGCCCAGATAGCCTTGGGTTATCTAGATTCATCACAAATTTGAACTTCTTTCCAAAATCCATCACAACTGACTGGTGTCTTGGATGTATTCCCTGTTGTTGAATGAGATTTATAATTTCCACCAGGTCTTTGATTGTGAGAGTTCCAATAAACTCTCTGATTTTCTGACCTTTGAAAATTAATCTTTTGAAACCTTCTTCTCCCATTATCATAACCTGAACTTTGGAAAAAATTTTGGATTGTTTTGAACATTTGAGTTACTAATACCCTTATATTCGTTTCTTCTTTGAAAACTTCGATTACAAGAAGTCTGGTATCGATTTTGATATGCAAAATTTATCTTTTGAGACTGATTTTCTTTACCATTAAAATGATTTGTTTTTGAAGAATTGCTTCTTGGTTTATCAAATCATCCCGATGTTGAAGGTTTAAGTTGAAATCTAGATTGATTTGCCTGACAACTTGGTTTTACTTTTTTATTTGAGCATCCACTTTCTTACCCTTCTTAAAAGGACAACAACTAGACACATGTCCTTAGTTGTGACATCTAAAACAAGATCTTTTCTTCAAAACTTCTTAACCTCAACCTTAGCATCCACTTTCTTACCCATCTTAAAAGGACAACAACTAGCCACGTCATTTGTTGTGACAATTAAAACAAGATATTTTCTTCAAAACTTTCTTTTTGTTAGATCCATTTTTTAAATGTTTTGACCTTTTTGTCTTCAATATCCCCGTTCAATTTATGAGGTGTATTATTAGACCAAACAGATTCTTTCAAAGAAACTGGACTATCAGGTATGTCAACTGTTATCAGATCCACTACAGCTGGTGTAGTGGGAATATAATCTGCCAATTCATTTTCATGGGGCAAAAAGGCATAATCATGATTTAAAGGTGGTGGAACTTCATTATATTCCATACCCTTACTTGATTAGACTTTTGAAATCCTATTTTATGAGATAAAAACAAAAGGTGAACTCCTAAATTGTTCTAACTTCTGATTAAGTTCAACAATTTTAACTTTGGCATCAGCCAATTCTTTTGTTCTATCTTTCAATGACTTATAAGCTAAATCAATGACATGAAGTTTTTCATTAAGTTTACAACTTAAAGTATTAACTTCTGCTTCACATGATTTATTTTCTTCAAATACTGAGACTTGTTGTTCTTTAACCAAAAATTTGATTCTTTTAGTCTCGATAACTTGTCAACTTTGACAGTTCAGTGCAATTATGACAAACATGACTTATAGATTCTGATTGGACTTGTACCTCTGCTGTAAAGTCATCTGCATCATCCATGCATGCTGTAACTCCTACATCCTTGACCTCCATTGTTTCTTCCTTAGTATCATTCTGATCTTCTACCACAACATCTACTTCTACATCTGAAGCACGGTCTCCTGTACTCTATCTTGAAGAACTCTAATAACGTTTTTCTAAAACTTCTCACAGCTCACTAGAAGAACCATACCTATTAAAAATGTTTTTATTTTAAATGGAAAGGACGTCTTTATCGCTGCTAAAGCTTTCTACTCAGCATCATATATCCGTTTATCAGATTCTTGCATTTCTTTATATGAAGTCACTAGAATTCTCCCATCAACTCTATGTGTAGGAACAATGTATCCATCAACCATGTAGCTCCATATTCTAGAATCTTTACTTTGAATCAATGCTTCAACTTTTTCTTTCCAATCATCATATTGTGAAACTTGCATAAATTTTGGCGGATCATTAACAGTTTCATCTTTATGTTCCATTTTACCCATTCTAAGCACTTCTAATTTTAAGCAAGGTTATAAGTTTTGAGCACTGTGAATGATAAAACCTAAGAACTTTAAATTCAGAGTGAATTATGAACCTTGAAGGAATGACAAACCCTAAAAGATTTATAAACCCTGAAAGGTTTACAAACCCTGAAAGAATGAGAAACCCTGAACACTTTCACAAACTCTGAAGGCTTCCACAAACCCTGAAGGCTTTCACAAACCCTAAACACTTTCACAAAATATGAAAGCTTTCACAAACCCGGAAGGATTTTACAAAACCCTGAACACTTTCACAAACTATGATGGCTTGAAGGCTTTCACAAACCATGAACACTTTGTAAATTCGGAATTATGTGTTTAGGTGATTAAATTCGGAAGCTGTTTTTGGAAACTAGTGAGGTAAATATGGAATCTATGATTAAATTTGGAACTTAAGTATAGAAATTTAAATCCAGAAATTTATAAATCCGAAATCTTTAAATTTGAATGCAACTTATATTCAGAATTTATTAAATCCAGAAGACTTGTATAATTTCAGAATATTTGAATTAAATCCGGAAAATGGTATTAAGTTCAGAACAAGAGATTAATCCGGAACTTTATGATTAATCAGGACTAGATGATAAATGCAGAATAAACTAGTAGTCTAGAGCAAGTCTTTTCGGGAATAGTACTCCTGAAATTCCCAAAATTTGTGTTGGTTTGGTTAATTGCAATATTATGAACTACACAATATGCAGGCTTACCCACCAAATTTAGGAAACCCTAGAACAAAACTAAAACTCTAGTGACGACTGAAATAAACTTACAACATATCTGAACAAACTTTTGTCGCTGTAAAATCAATCTCGAACCAACAATAAGAGCCGAATGCTTTGATACCAATTGTAAGTCTCTATCACACGTGGATCGATACGAAATTCACAATCAATCGAGCGTGCGGAATCCCCTGATAGATCAATGAACACAGAAACAAGTTTGTAAGATGAAGAACATGAACCATTACTTTCAAACCGTCTTCTATTGATTATCAAACACAAGCGTTTACAATCAATTCAAGACACAAACTCTCTATCTCATCTCTCTCTCCTCTCAACGTTTCTCTCTCTCTCTCTCGAATGCTCTAGGAAGACTAACTCTAGGGATTAAACAAAACCCTAATACAATACATGTTATTTACTACATGTTTGCATACTGGGCTTTGGACTGGGCTAGACCATTCTCCTAGCCCATTACAACTCTAACCAAGCTAAACACAAATGCTAAACCCAGTAAAAAATATACAAAGTCTACACTATTAAACCAATAAGTTGTTATCATAGAATATGCACCAACACAAGATTTGTTCAAGTCTAAAAGTCTGTTGAAGCATAGGTCTGATCATGAAGACCAAACATCTGTTTTGGCCAAACAAATGTTTGGAACAAAGCAAAAGAGGACAGACAAACAGATGTTTCCTAATGTAACAGTATTAGCTTATTTAACAGTGTTTAGTGTAGTTAGATCAGATGTTCGATTCCCATGGATGCTTGCAACATCTATGGAATCTTTTCTATTAGGAATGTTACATGTCACTATCCGGGTGATGTCGACCAATCACAAACAGACCTTTTGTATGTAGTATAAATAGATCTCACTTGTTAGAGATCTTTTCGTCACTTCACACACATTCTCTTTTATACGATCAGGTTGAGGGAGTTGCTATTTGTGATTTAATGATTCATTTGTAGTACTAGTATCTTTTCTATAGAATGCAAACAGGTCCATATATACAAGAAAGCACTGAATGTGGAAGTTTCTATGGTTGATTATCTTTTGCAGCATAGTTACCATATCCAATAAAGTATCACAATTCCAATCTCTTATTTCTTTCAGTTTATACATTGGGGACAATGTCCATTTTAAGTGTGGCGATAGGGGAATTGTGACATGCTTTAAAATTTTAAACTTATACCTTCCTTATGTTTTCAGATTAATCATACAATTGTAAGTGATAATTAGTAAAATGTTCAATCTATGCGATGTTTTATCCCTTGATTTAAAATTTCGAATTCAATTTTCAGTTTTTGGATAGAGTTTTCCAAAAAAAAAAGTCAGATTTTGAAAGAAAAATATAAAAAGAACATCTATTTTTCTAAGAAACCTATTTAGTCATACACATTAGTTCATATCGGTAACCCTAATTCCCTCCATTTTAGGTGAGAGTTTGAGCCTTTTGTATATATTTCCGTTTGTTGAGAGAGACCAGTATAACTATTCGTTGTAGAACTTATGCATGTTATACAATTAGCTTGAAGATACAGTAATTACTATTCAGATATGATTAAGGTAAAAGTAGGATTAATATGAGCCCTTGTTTACCCATTTTATTTTATATTCCTACTTGTTTATTTACCATTAGAAGCCCCATTGAGCCTAAACCATTTTGTTTGTTTACCCTATAATATTTGAGCCAAAGTACAACTTTGTTAGCTTATTTGTTTGATTACTCTTGATAGTATAATTCAAAAGAAATGTGAAGAAATAATGGCAATTATAAAAGAAAAAATGATAGAGTGAAAAAGATAAGTGTGGGATCAAAGATCTCGATGCAATGCATAAAAATATGCTAAAAATGAATGAAAAGAAAAGTTGATAAAATGTTAAAAGTTGAATAGCTTAAAGTGAAGGAAAGTCAAGTTATAGTATTTAGTCTTCTGTTAACCAATGTCATTTGTTTATTCATTACATTTTACCCTTAAAACTAAAAACCTACTAAAGTCCTTATGATCTATTATTGTTATTTATTGAAATAGGTTGTTGAATTCTGTACAAGCCTATGAAAATGGTAGTTATGTCTAGGTAGTGAGGATAATTAGTAGTTGTAGCATATCTTATGCTAGTTTAAGTAAATAACAGAGTGGAGTGAAAATTGTTAGGGGTATGAACTATGTAATTATTCTATAAGGTGGACATGATGAATATAGGTATGTTCTTATTTTTAATTTACTAAAGTGGATTTGTTTAGGATGTCAACCTCTTTACCTTTGTAAGTCTTGGGAGTAGATTTTGAGGATTGGGGGCAAAAATAGCATAGTTTTGAAATTTGAGAGTTGTGTCAATTGTTATGGTTGTTTAAAATTAAAATATTGCTTAGGGATAAGCAATGCTTAAGTGTGGGGATATACGATGTAGCCAAAGGATACGTAATATTCTTATGTTGAAAGACTCGTTTTTAAGGGCAATTGTTGTAAATCTAGTAAGAATAGATAGGTATTGATGTTTTGTTGAGGTTTGCAAGTAAATACTGAAAAAGATGATAACTTGGGCGTGAAAAGGTAAAAAATAGTGTAGTAGGCAAAAGACTGAGGACATACGTGAATGTCAACAAAGTTACGACCCGTACCCAACCCGATGGATACAATTTGTAACAACCGCCAATTAAAAGAGTACAGATGCCACATGGGATTTGGGCCAGAGTGTATCCAATCAAGAGTTATGAGTCGTAAGCTGGCCCACAGAGTATGACCTATATGGAAGTCAAAGTTAAGGTTCGGTCCGTGATATAATAGGAAAGCGTTGGAAACCCTAAACAATAACTAGAGTTCGAAGAAACGCGAAAAAAGGGGATGTAGAAAAGAGGAAAAGATGATTCAGAAGAAAAAGGAGGACGAGACTTGAAGATTTGAGCACATGGCAGCAACAACTAATTCCACGGGTTAATCGTTGTAGTTTTCTAATCTTTAAACATCTATTTCGATGATCAATTTAACTTTTGTTATGAATTTATTTGGCATATCTGGCTAAACGCTTATATATCTGTCCAGATGAGATGATACGTTTAATTATGTATGATTGATGATGATATTCTTATTTATATGATTTTAGTAGTGTAGTAGATAAGTTCTTATGGTGCAAATGCGTGTATGTTGATATTGGCCATGATATTAGTTGTGTGGTAATATTGTCTTTCTATGAAGCTATGCATTTTAGATTCAATATTTGTTATCTCTAGGGTATATTGATGTCCATTAGTCTAGTGCTTGATTGGTTAAACAAGTGTTTTGCTTATGGGAAGGATCTGATTATAAGGGTCTAGAAACAATTAGGGTTTTCCAAATGTCTTACCTTGGTAGTTCGTAAACCGCTATATTCGTTGATCACCTTGGCACTAGGCTAGAAACCTTAAGCCACAAGAATCCATACTATCATTAGCTTTATTGAATTAGGTCTACAAGGGTGTCATAGCCTTAACCCTAGTTTGATAAGATTAACCTTACACGGTATTAGTCTATTTTACAACTTCATACGTAATAGTCAAGTTAATATCTTGGGTTAGTTCAATAAGTCCGTCTATTATCAGTCTAAACAAGATTCATTGATTCAAGTCTAGGATGGTTAAATTCTTTTATCTCTAGGTCACATTTCTAGTAATTCATGTTTAGTAGTTCTTAAGGTTTGTTATATTTATTTAATAGATTGCATAATAAGTTCATTACTGGTAGATTTCGTGTCCACAGATTGATGCTTGAGTACTTACCTTAGTTATACTATATTCTGATAGGTACATTTTCATAAAACGTGTATAGATAGCATTTGTACTTTTATCTTAAAACTAGTATGTTTTTGTGTGCAATTTATATGTTACTTTCTAAGCACGTCAGACTAAATACACACAACGGGTAATGTACCCATCACGTATAGTATAGTTTATATAAGAACCATGATCATCCAAGGATACACTTGGATAAGTTTTCGTTATTTAATTTAGTTAATTTTACTAGTGTGGTATTTTAATCTTCTTATTTATCTTATATATAAATTAAAAGAGTCTCCAGTTAGGTTACAGTCTTTCCCTCAATTTTGTCTCAACATATTGATAGATAGGTTGAAGTTGCCGACTTTATTGACTCTTCATTCGACCATCCCTAGTTTCTCGACTAGTAAACAATGTGCTACAACAAAATTGGTTTTAAGGCCCTCTTGGTTTCATTATCTTTTTGTAACTTAGTAAGTTTGTGTTATTCCGAGCTTATACTCAGGAGTCCAGTTAGGATCTATTAATGACTATGGAGATTAACTTTAAATTAATTAAATTACGGAATAAAGAAAATAGATCCTCCTTTGATCTTGATACCTTGAGAACCACTATAGTCCATGATCCATTTCGAGTCCAACAGAGGCATAGTTACTTAGTATCAATCTCGCTGGTTTCACTACTTTGTTGGATTATCCAACCCCCCATTAATTAACCTTTCTTAACTTTAACCCCCTAGTTGGTTTTGATGCATTACTAGAAGCCTCCATAAGAATCTTGATTAATATCAGAAGCCTTTTATTACCCCTAGCTCGTGTTTGATACTAGAAGCTTGCTACCCGAATCTGGTTCAAAACCAAAAAACCCATAGTAAGATCTGGTTCAATACTAGAAACTTACATCAGATCTGATCAAAGGTACTGAAACCCTACGCACACCCGGTCAAGTTAACTTAGATTAGATTAGTTTAGTCAAATTAAGTTATTAATTTAACTTTTTTAAGGAGCCAAATGATCCTTCAAAAAGATAACAAACCACGAATTAGTAAAAGATAAACACACTATATAAAATTAAATACTAGATTGATAACTAACCCATGGTTTGAGAAGACATATAGATTACAACCATGTGAAGATCTTAACATGTGCACCCATGAAGACTACCAATCTTGGATGATGATCATGCTCAAACTCAAGTGTTAGTGTGTGTAGGGTGTGCCTCACAACTTTCATTTACTACATATATTTACTGAACTAACTACTGATGCCTTAATGTTGAAGTGGGAGATTAAAGATAAAATATTAGAATTCGATCTTCGGAGAGGTTTCAGTCGGCATGAATGCCTTCCCTAAGGATTAACCTCTTACTTTAAGGTAGGGAGGCATGTGAAAAATCATAAGAATGGCATATTTACGCATCAAAGCACTAAGATTCAAGGATCATTCACACATTTAAGAGAGATATAGCCCACAAAAGGATCCCCTAGAGCTCTAGAACAAGTCTCTCGATGTATACTTGGCAAAAAAGGCATGTTATATGATTAAGGAGGCCTTTATTTATAGTGCTGCTGGAAGTAGCTGGGCACGACCGTGCACCATAGTGGACACGAGCGTGCTCGTCTATATTGTCGTAGATTCGTTTAGAAACTATCCTTGATCACGGTGCAGGTACACGCATGGGCGTGCCTAGCTAAGTAGGATCGCGTGTGATGTGTAGAAACACTGAAATGATATCTAGATAACTTTATAATGTGCGAAATCCATTAAAAAGTACTTAAACGTACTTGGTTTCATAATCTATCTACTCTAATTAAAATTGGGAAGCATAACATTTGGTGTACAATGATTTGAGAAAAGCTCCCCAAAATACCAAGTGAACAATCCCCTCACTCATGCGCCACATGTCCCTATTTATAGACATGGAAGACTCATGGGGCGCAGGAGTCTTGCGTGAGATGTGATCATACGCATGTAGGACTCCTACGTGAGTATAAGTGTTTACATTATAAAATCAAAAATTAACACTCATAAACACTGCCCTAATACATATAAACCCTATACTTAGACGTAGGCATTAGACATATATGCACTAACAAACTCCCCCTTGGATATTCCCGCAGTCTTGTCTTTATGTCTTCAAAAACTTTAGTACTCTTTACCCTACATTTTTCTTCTATACTCTCTCATGTGCTCTTCAAAACTTCTTCGAGTAGATTGATTTGTTATCGGTGGCTTCTTCATCAATTTTGAAAGTTCCGGATCTGGTGGTTTTAGACGGAATTTTGGATAAGATAAAGCTAGTTCGGTAGAAATCTCATAAGAATAAACAAAAGTAGAAAGCTTCCATGAATACCAAAAGAGCATACATCGTTTTACAAGCTGGAGAGAAATCCGAGGTCTCTCCAGCCTTTGTCCAAAACTTATCAACTTTGAACACATAACACCTATTTATAGACATGATGATTTGGAGAGGATTATTCATTATGCGGATGAGTCCTCATCCGTAGGAATGAGTATTCGTCCTATCCAAACAGTCATGTGTTCGAATCTCTCACTCAACTATACAATATTCAATACACGCTCTATCTAGCATATTCGTATATTGACGGACACACAGAATATACATTAACAATTTCCCCCTTGTACGTCACTATCGAATCTTGATCTTCAAATATGTAAGTTGTGTTTGAATGTTTTTGCAACTTCAATCAAGCATTTGATATCTTAAATTAATTCCCCATTGATTGATGATTCGGGTTTGCATTATCACTAATAGATCCCCCTGAAATAAATCCACACTTCTGGTCTCTATTTGCACAATTCCTTACCTCCCCTGATTTGTTTAACTGCAATCTTCACGGATAATCACCAACTTGAAATGACACAATGTAGCTCTCTATTTCAAATTTCACCACATCCATGTTCGGTATTTGATTTACCTCTCATAGCTCAAACTCTTAAACTTCAAACACTCATAATTCAATCTATTAATCTTCAAAAACCCAACTGGAAATTGATAGAAACTTCGAACACTACACTGATAAACTTCAAGTTTGTGACCACCCACAAAAATCTGAAATCCCGTCTTCTATAATCAACTTTATGCTTAACTTGAATGAGTGATCAGTGTAAATGGTAATCTCCACAATCAGCAAATCTTCATTGGATAACAAATCATCAAGTAACACAATGTAATCTAAGAAACATTCTTCAACGATCAAATTCACATTCTTCCTTTTCAGTCACAATAACAGATGTATATACTTATCCGTTAGTCCTTGCAGTAACATAATCAACAAACATCATCATTACCCGGTGGTTTGTCTGAAAAAAACTCATCTGCTTGAAGATTAACCAATCTGACACTTTAGACTATCACAGAGCTGTCGTGTATCTATTATCTTGAAAGCTCTCTAACATCTTTTAAGTAGCAACAAAGCTGATGCATCACTCCTGTGATGCTAATCCTGCTAACCGGCTTGCACGAAGACAAAGAAATCAATCTTATCACGAACTTAAGAATCCGAACTTCCTATGATCATGGACTAAAGAATCAAGATACTCTACATCCTAAGACACTTTGAGTCGGAACCACCCGAATATTGTTGCATGTTTTTCCCATCTAAATTTTCAAAATGTTCTAATCTTTGAAAAAATTTTATTCCCCCTCATTTTTGACAAATTCTGACCTCTCTAAACTTATCACTGAATTTCCCACTCAAAATAGGCAAATTCAGGGTTCTTGCGGATTTAACAATTTTGGCCAATAATAGTCACTTCACCAAATTATAATCATTAAGAATAGGTCTACGTGACTACCCCACTCTTGATCAATGTTCTGTCTGTGAATTCGTTATCCTTTTATTCTCTCCGAAAATTCCGACGTGTCCCCGAACAACTCGTATTTAACGTTGAAATATTTAAAAAAATTCATTACCAAATTTTTTCTAAACACTTTCCCCCTCAAATTGATCCAAAATGTTTTTCACGATTTAGAATTTTGGAATTTGTATGCCCTTTTTAGCCTCAAACAATATCTTTCACGCATGAAAGTCCTCGAGCAGATGACTCATTTGTGCGGATGACTGTTTGATCTGTGAGATTGAGACGTGTTCGTGCGGAAGACTCCATGATCCGTGCGGATGAGTGTCTGATCCATGAGGATGAGTCTCGTTCTTGCGGATGACTCTTTGATCTGTGCGGACGAGAGCTTTATCCGTGCGGATGAGTGTCTGATCCGTGCGGATGAGTCTCATTCGCTCGAACCCTACTGTTCAAATTTTTTTCGATCTAAAATATTCATTTTTCGAATTTGATGATGATTCTTCCACATACATGAACAAAAATCAATTCTGAAAGTAATGATGTCTTACATTTCAAATTCCATCCATGAATTGACCTTTAGTATGATGTTTTACGTTTAAAAACCCATAAATCATGAGCGTAGGTGATTCAAGCAACTATTAGATTGATTGAATCGGTACCATAGCTCATATACCAATTGAAATTTTCGGATTTGGTGGTTTTAAACAGAAGTTTGGATAAGATAAAGCTAGTTTGGTTGAAATCTCGTAAGAATAAACAAAATTAGAAAGCTTCCATTAATACCGAATGAGCATACATCATTTTAGAAGTTGGAGAGAAATATGAGGTCTCTCTAGCCTTTCTCCAAAACCTATCAACTTTGAACACATAACACCTATTTATAGGCATGATGATTTATAGCGGATTACTCATCTGTGCGGATTCCGTGAGGATGAGTCCTCTTCCGTACGAATGAGTACTCTGTCACACCTACTAAAATCAGAGTTAGGCGTGATCTGACTGGTATCTTCATTGCACAGTAGAAGTATTTAATGCTAAGACTTCAAAAAAGAGAACGCCAGCTAAGTACTCGAATCCCCGTGGGTTCTCCTATTCCAACCGTGCCATAATTTGAAATTTGTAACCTGAGAAAGAACATGTGAAAAATCGACATAAAGTTGGTGAGTTCATAGTTTGTTCGAAAAGATTTAAAATAAACGTTTCGGTAACCGGTTTAAATATTGTTGAGAAAACGTAATAAAACCATTTTTCTCGGCATGTCCATTGAAAAACTTGTTTTTGTAATATTTGAATAACCGTCGATGTCCGCGTACAGACATGCTCGCATGAGCCTATAACCAACCTCCAGCTAGGAAGTGCCTCGCCAAACCATTTACTCAAGACGGTAGACTAGCAGGCGGTTATAGTTCTTATATGTATCGAGGACTTCACTGTATAGTTTTAAGCGACCCTACGACCCTTACATGTTGAGTAGAGGACAATCCAGTCCTTGTGTTTATAAGCAGGACCAACCAGTCCCCTTATTTGTATGTAGGACAAACCAGTCCTTGAGTCTGTAAGTAGGACCAACCAGTCCCGTTATTCGTATGTAGGACAAACCAGTCATTGTGTCTCTAAGCAGGCCAACCAGTCCCCTTACTTGTATGCAGAATAAACCAATCCCGTTGTAACTAGGACCTTCCCGTCACTAGTCAAGAAACTCAAGCACTTTTCGTAAATACACGAATGTTTTGTTAAACCTGGATGTTTAGCATAAACTTTTCATAAACCATTTAAGTTAATAGAATTTCGTTTGCAACATGGTTTAGAAATATGAATTTTCGATCATCGAAATGTTGTGTAGTTTCGTAAAAACTTGCATGTCTTTCCACCCCCAAAAACATTTATAAAAATATAAAACCTAAAAAGTGGAGGTTATGAACTCATCTCGAGATCCTATGCAAAGCTACATGCAATCTATGACTTTCCTATCAAGGAATTAAGCTTATAAGTCTCGACTAAAAGCATAGCTAAACTACATGTCACCGAGATTCCATGGGAAGAAGTTAACTTGGTGGAAACGATAATACTATCCCAGTTTAATCCCATTTATAGTCGGTGTAAACACTAAGTCTTGGAGGTACTTAGTGTTCGAGAGATTTCAATGTATATATATTTATATAAAATTATAAATATATTTATAGAATTGTGTTAGTAGTTCTGAATGGTCGTGCATGTATGTAACGAACATGTATATGAAAATAAGTCGTTATAACTCGTATAATGTATTACCACGTTTTCCGAATAGTCGTTGTATGCGTTGAAGATAAATATAATTAATTATATTTATTTAAAATAATCGTCTAATCATAGACATTTGAATTAAATATAAGAAACTATGTTTATACGCCAAAATAAATATACACTTATATTTATTTTTATAAAATACCTTGAATTCTGAGAGGTGTCGTTTTTAAAAGATAAACACGTTTCGTTTTAAGGATTTTTATGAAAAACGGACAGAGTTTCTTGTTTTTGGACGATCCCGACAATGCAAGTTGTCGATAAAATTTTCAAAACACAAGAATAAGTTAATAATTATATGTATACAATTCTATCGTAACTTTAAAATGTCGGATACTCGTCATATATATATATATATATATATTGTGTAACGAAGTGTCGATTTGTTCTTAACTAACATAAAACATGATTAATATACAAAAGTCCATTACACGAGATCAAGTATATTCTTTATTTATTTATTTTAATCTACTCAAAAATATTTATCGTTTACTAATTGTGTCGGTTCGAGCTCGGTTCACGTTAAATAATGCTAAAATTAATATACAATGATATAAACAATATTCACATCGTTATTTAATTTACCAAATCTCGTGTAACATTTGTCAAAAACGGGTTTTCAAAACCCGCTCCGTTTTGTAATCGAATATCAAGTTATAATAGACCGACTTACAAAATCAGCTCACTTAATTCCTATCCGCGAAGATTTCAAGAACGAAAAGCTTGCTCGTATTTATATCAACGAAATCGTAAGCCGACATGGGGTACCGTTAAGCATTATTTCTGATCGTGATGGTCGTTTCACTTCACGAACATGGCAAGCAGTACAATCCGCTATGGGCACGCGATTAGATCTCAGTACCGCCTATCATCCTCAAACTGATGGACAGTCTGAGCGCACCATTCAAACTCTTGAAGATATGCTTCGAGCATGTGTCATAGACTTCAAGGGAAATTGGGACGCCCACCTACCATTAGTTGAATGTTTGTACAACAACAGCTATCATTCGAGCATCGGCATGGCACCTTTTGAAGCATTATATGGTCGTAAGTGCCGATCTCCTGTATGTTGGCACGAAATTGGGGAAGCTCAAATTACTGGTCCAGAATTGATCCAAGAAACCACAGACAAGATCCATCAAATTCGAAACAATCTTCTAGCGGCTCAAAGTCGTCAAAAGAGTTATGCAGATAAACGACGGAAGCCCTTAGAGTTTAACATTGGTGATCATGTACTTTTAAAAGTATCACCGTGGAAGGGAGTAATTCGTTTTGGTCAAAAGGGCAAGCTAGCACCACGTTACGTAGGACCTTTCAAGATACTCGAAAGAGTAGGTCCTGTAGCATACAAGCTTGATCTACCAGAAGAACTCAACAGGATTCATCCCACATTCCACGTGTCGAACTTGAAGAAGTGCCTCGCTGATGAAAACCTCCATATTCCGCTGGAAGATATTCAGATTGATGAATCTATGCATTTTATTGAAAGACCTGTAGAGATCATGGACTTCGGAGAGAAACGTCTACGACGAAGTCGCATTCCAATTGTTAGGGTACGCTGGGAGTCGAAATGGGGAATTGAGTTTACTTGGGAACGTGAAGACTCAATGCGTGAAAAATACCCGCATCTTTTTCCTACTACTTCAACTACTTAAATTTCGGGATGAAATTCCTAAAAGTAGGGGATACTGTAACATTTGTCAAAAACGGGTTTTCAAAACCCGCTCCGTTTTGTAATCGAATATCAAGTTATAAAAGACACGTTGAATATTTATGATTATTTTGATATAAAATGATACATAATTAATAAACAAACTAAACTATAAAAATTATATTTGATAAAAAGTTAAAACAAAATAAATTAATAAAATATGTCGCTACCGGGACTCGAACCCGGGTCAGCCGGAACAACTCCAACGACTTAACACACACTCACATCACCACTCCGCCACTTTGTGTTTTCTGTTATCTCTAGGAAACAAATGAGATTTATACACAAACCCGGTTAAACCGGTTGCGCAAACTGGAAACGGAAATCGGCAAATCAATCGTCAAATCGCTTGTTTTCTCGCACAGTTGTGATTGCTATTGCCACTGCTTGATTATTTACATTTGATCATGTATGATTATGCACAATTTTTCATTGATAAACTAACAAGTAATTCGCTAATAAATGTTTATCTAATAAGGTTCACTCGCCAACTTATGTTGACCCAAAAACCCCAATTTTTACACATGATACAGGTGAACCAGCAGCAGCTAGGAACACATAGGAATGGACTAGAAGAATAAAATGTTTTAGAGTTGGGATTGTTATGTTTGGTTTATTTCCTTTGTATTGTATGAACATGTTTGGGTATTTGGAAATGTAACTTTGACTTAATTAAATATGAAACATATTAGTAAATGTCATGAGCTTTGGTGATAACCCAATTATGCCCCAACTCTTATTCCGCTGCGGGTCGGGGTGTGACAGATTGGTATCAGAGCCATGACTATAGGGATATAGGATAGGTTATTAGACCCTTAGAGCCTATACTATAGTTGATTAGAAACTTATAAGATTTTTGTGTGTTACATGCCAAATTTTATGATATTTATATGTTTTATGTTAAATGTTACATTCAATATTATGCAAGCATGTTCATAAGTATGTATTATCATATAATGCCTATCATGAATCATATACTCATAACATATCACATCCATGAAAGCACACACCACATCATGATTGTTTTTACAATAATTTTTGTGTTTTCAAATCTCATCAAAGTGAGTTCTCATGACGGGCATGTAGTAACTGGAAGGGTACCAGTACCGGTAGTCGGAACGTCCTGTCTAGGCTGGCATTCGTATAAATCCAAAATAAAGGACCAGTTTGCCTACCTGGGGACTAACGATGAGAGTACGAAGTACCTATTAGGCCAAAGCATGCTATACTAAACGTCGTGTGAGCTAACCCCACTTTGAGTTGTCATTGTGTCTACACCTGGGCACGTTCCGACCAAACATCTCATGAACATATTTTGTGGTTTGCATTCGGGTGAGGCGAGTGTTAAATTGCCAATACTAATGTGAATCCTACCAAACCAATAGCCATGGGGGCCCACATGACTATATAGGTGAAGGTATGGGAGACATTTGAGGCCCAATATGAGCAAACCCAAAACATCCTATGGATGTAGTTGCATTATTGATATTTATGTTATTTTCATTTTCTTAAAGACACATGACACCTAAAAAGACACCATAAACTCACAATCTTCTCATTGTATGATCCTGTAGATGTCGTCTAGACAGCAACGAAGGGGTAAAAGATCAGGAAGGTCTCAGGAACGTTTGGCCACTCAGATCGCGAAACAAATGGCCACGATACTGCCTGACATAGTGGTCCAAGTACAACAAGCCCTCGCTACAAATCCTACTAACCCTCCCCAACAACATGACCAGAACATCGACAACCCTCCTACCAGCAAGTGTTCATACAAACATTTCAAGTCTTGTGATCCTCCTAAATTTGAAGGGACCGAGGGTGTCACTGCTCTCCTACATTGGTTCGAGGAGATGGAAAACACCTTTCTGAACTGCGATTGTCCTGAGGATCGCAAGGTTCGATACGCTACCGGGAGACTATTTGGGGTAGCTCTCACTTGGTGGAATACTGAGAAAGGGAAGAGGGGAACTGAAGATGCAATGGCCTTAACTTGGGAGGAGTTAAGGGAAATTATGACTAGGCGTTTCTGTCCTAGGAGTGAAATTAAAAAGTTGGAGGATGAATTTCATGCTCTAAAGCAGAAGGAGGGAGACCATACCACTTATAACAAGAGGTTCTTGGAGTTGAACCAAATGGTTCCAAATTTATTCACCCCAACTTATCGTCTGATTGAGCATTATATTCGAGGACTTCCCTCGAAAATTCAAGATTCAGTCCTCAGCACTTCACCGGTAACACTTGAAGCTGCTATGGAGCTAGCAACTGAACTGACCGAGAACCGAATTCGCAACGGGAAGTTCAAGGAAGAGAAAAAGAAAGCCCCTGTTGAGGGTCAAACTTCAAACCATCCCATCTCTTCCTCTAAGTTTGCTAACAAGAGGAAGCGCAACACCAGAAATTTTGCAGTTACTCAAACCAACTCCCCTATTCCTGCTGCACCCATTACTCAAGTCACTCCTTCACCCGCACCATACAGAAGACCTTACACTGGCCCGTTACCAAAATGTAACCGTTGCCAATATCACCATTCCCCTGATCATCCTTGCCAATATTGCACCGGCTGCGGTCGCGCAGGTCATACTGTTCAAACCTGCCACATGCCTCAACGAACGAACCGCCCCCAACCTTTAACCCAAACCCACCAACAAATAATGGGCCAAGCCCAACAATCCCTACTATTACCACCCACCCAACATTTAGCCCAAACATATTACCAGCCCAATTATCCTATGGGTCAACCAATGCGGGCTTGCTACAATTGCGGTGACCCGAGCCACTTCAGAAACACTTGTCCAAGGTTGGTAAACATTATTCATGCTCAGGCCTAAGCCAACCCAGTGAATCAAGCGAACCAAGCTCCTCCACCTGCAAGAGGAAGAGCTTTCAATATTAACGCGAATTAGGCTAGAGCTGACGGCAATGTGGTTAACGGTACGTTCCTTATAAATGGTAGATATGCCTCTATGTTATTGATACTGGTGCGGATAGAAGTTTTGTGTCTTTAGAATTTGAAACTATCTTAAACAAAAATCGGGATAAGCTCACGAAATCCATAACGGTAGAAGTTGCGGACAGGAAACCAGTTTCATTAAACTCTATTATACGCAACTGTACACTCACCTTAAACGACCACGATTTCTCAGTCGACCTTATTCCTATGAAGCTGGGAAGTTTTGATATCATAATCGGTATGGATTGGCTCAGTCAACATCAGGCAGAAGTGGTATGTCGTGAAAAATTTATTCGTATTCCTCTTTCAAACGGACAGACTCTTCGAATCATTGGAGAAACCTCGTCGAAAGGGCTCAGCTTAATGTCTTGTCTTCAAGCTCAAAAATATCTTCGCAAGAATTATGTCGCGTTTTTAGCTCATATCATCAAAAAGGGAACCATGGAGAAGAAACTTGAAGACATTCCTGTAGTAAAAGACTTCCCACAAGTTTTTCCTGACGACATTTCAGGACTTCCTCCAGTTAGAGACGTCGAATTCCGTATTTATCTTATACCTGGTGCTACACCAGTTGCAAAGTCTCCTTATAGGTTAGCCCCCTCTGAAATGCAAGAGCTAGCCAGCCAATTACAAGAGTTGACTGACAAGGGATTCATACGTCCTAGCTCGTCGCCTTGGGGTGCACCTGTCCTTTTTGTAAAGAAGAAAGATGGATCGTTTCGTATGTGCATCGACTACAGAGAGCTCAACAAGTTAACAATCAATAATCGCTATCCTTTACCTCGCATTGATGATCTTCTTGACCAACTACAAGGTGCCAGCTGCTTTTCAAAAATCGACCTTCGATCTGGCTATCATCAACTTAGAGTGCATGAAGAAGACGTCCCTAAGACTGCTTTTCGAACTCGTTATGGCCACTATGAATTCATGGTTATGCCATTTGGTTTAACCAACGCACCAGCTGTCTTCATGGACCTGATGAACAGAGTCTGCAAACCTTATCTTGATCGATTTGTTATAGTCTTCATCGACGATATTCTGATTTATTCAAAATCTAAATCTGATCATGAGCGTCATCTTCGACTCATCCTTGCACTTCTAGAAAAGGAAAAGCTTTATGCCAAATTCTCCAAATGTGAATTCTGGTTAAAAGAGGTGCAATTCCTCAGGCATGTAGTCAATGACAAGGGAATACATGTCGACCCTTCAAAGATCAAAGCGGTTCAAGAATGGCAAGCTCCACGTACACCAATTGAAGTAAGATCTTTCCTTGGTCTAGCTGGCTCTTATCATCGGTTCATTTCAAACTTCTCTCGCATTGCTGTACCACTCACGGCTTTAACTCATAAGGGAAAACCTTTCATATGGGGACCCAAGCAAGAAGAAGCCTTTCAAACTCTTAAACAAAAACTTTGTGATGCACCAATTCTCACTCTTCCTGAAGGTTGTGATGATTTTGTAGTCTATTGCGACGCGTCAGGGCAAGGATTAGGCTGCGTTCTAATGCAAAGAGGAAAAGTCATAGCTTATGCTTCGAGACAACTCAAGACACATGAAAAGAACTACACCACTCATGACCTAGAACTTGGAGCCGTTGTGTTCGCTCTTAAGATATGGAGACATTATCTCTATGGTACTAAGTGTGAAATATACACTGACCACAAGAGTCTTCAACATATCTTCAATCAAAAGGAGTTAAACATGAGGCAACGAAGATGGGTCGAACTTTTAAATGATTACGACTATGAAATTAGATACCACCCTGGTAAAGCAAATGTGGTGGCTGATGCACTTAGTCGAAAGGGTTATGCGAACTCCATTCGTCTTCTATGTTCGCAAATTATAACTGACATTAAAGATCAAATTCGAGAAGCCCAACACGTTTCAATAACGGAAGAAGATGTACGAAAGGAGATGTCCTGTGGAGCTGAGCTGAAAATTGAAACTAAATCTGACGGTATTCTGTACTACCTAGATCGTATCTGGATTCCTAACCACAACAATCTTCGTGAAATTCTTATGAATGAAGCTCACAAAACGCGATATTCTATACACCCAGGAGCCGATAAGATGTATCAAGACCAACGATATACCTATTGGTGGCCTGGAATGAAGAAGGATATTGCCGTTTTTGTTTCCAAGTGCCTTACATGTTCCAAGGTGAAGGCTGAACACCAAAGACCCTCAGGACTTCTGGTCCAACCGGAAATACCTGTATGGAAGTGGGAAAATATAACCATGGATTTCATTACCGGGTTACCTCGCACTTCTGGTGGGTATGACACTATATGGGTAATTATAGACCGACTTACAAAATCAGCTCACTTAATTCCTATCCGCGAAGATTTCAAGAACGAAAAGCTTGCTCGTATTTATATCAACGAAATCGTAAGCCGACATGGGGTACCGTTAAGCATTATTTCTGATCGTGATGGTCGTTTCACTTCACGAACATGGCAAGCAGTACAATCCGCTATGGGCACGCGATTAGATCTCAGTACCGCCTATCATCCTCAAACTGATGGACAGTCTGAGCGCACCATTCAAACTCTTGAAGATATGCTTCGAGCATGTGTCATAGACTTCAAGGGAAATTGGGACGCCCACCTACCATTAGTTGAATGTTTGTACAACAACAGCTATCATTCGAGCATCGGCATGGCACCTTTTGAAGCATTATATGGTCGTAAGTGCCGATCTCCTGTATGTTGGCACGAAATTGGGGAAGCTCAAATTACTGGTCCAGAATTGATCCAAGAAACCACAGACAAGATCCATCAAATTCGAAACAATCTTCTAGCGGCTCAAAGTCGTCAAAAGAGTTATGCAGATAAACGACGGAAGCCCTTAGAGTTTAACATTGGTGATCATGTACTTTTAAAAGTATCACCGTGGAAGGGAGTAATTCGTTTTGGTCAAAAGGGCAAGCTAGCACCACGTTACGTAGGACCTTTCAAGATACTCGAAAGAGTAGGTCCTGTAGCATACAAGCTTGATCTACCAGAAGAACTCAACAGGATTCATCCCACATTCCACGTGTCGAACTTGAAGAAGTGCCTCGCTGATGAAAACCTCCATATTCCGCTGGAAGATATTCAGATTGATGAATCTATGCATTTTATTGAAAGACCTGTAGAGATCATGGACTTCGGAGAGAAACGTCTACGACGAAGTCGCATTCCAATTGTTAGGGTACGCTGGGAGTCGAAACGGGGACCTGAGTTTACTTTGGAACGTGAAGACTCAATGCGTGAAAAATACCCGCATCTTTTTCCTACTACTTCAACTACTTAAATTTCGGGACGAAATTCCTAAAAGTAGGGGATACTGTAACATTTGTCAAAAACGGGTTTTCAAAACCCGCTCCGTTTTGTAATCGAATATCAAGTTATAAAAGACACGTTGAATATTTATGATTATTTTGATATAAAATGATAAATAATTAATAAACAAACTAAACTATAAAAATTATATTTGATAAAAAGTTAAAACAAAATAAATAAATAAAATATGTCGCTACCGGGACTCGAACCCGGGTCAGCCGGAACAACTCCAACGACTTAACACACACTCACATCACCACTCCGCCACTTTGTGTTTTCTGTTATCTCTAGGAAACAAATGAGATTTATACACAAACCCGGTTAAACCGGTTGCGCCAACTGGAAACGAAAATCGGAAAATCAATCGTCAAATCGCTTGTTTTCTCGCACAGTCAGTTTATAACCGATGCACCGACGATTTTTAATCAAGTCGGAATTGATTAAGCATCAAGTCTCATCATTATCGGTTTTATAACCGAAAAGTAATCAAGTCTAGATTACTTCAATTCAAGACTACTCTAGCGACTCAGAAACATTATACCAACATTCCATTTCACTTTCGTCACATTTTCAGACCGTCAGAACGTCTAAATCAACTCGCCGGAATTTTCTGCAAAAGTCGCCGGAAAACCGTATTCATCCTCAAACGGTAAATCTTTCAATATCATTATAGTTCAACAATTGTTAGACTATTTCTAACTTAAACCTCTCAATTGAAATCGAATTCAGGCGCTGTATTCAACTAATTCCAGTTCGCCGGAACTTTCCTGAAAGTCTTTATTTCCGTCTGTGGAACGGTAAGGACCTTCAATCCCGCTGTTAACGTTTGCTTATCACTTCAATTCCACGATTGACTAATCAAAACAGTTAATTGTCTTGTTCAGTTGAAGAGCATAAAAACAGAGCCGACGCAATTGCCGGAAATTCTGTGATATATCATTCCTACGGTATGTTACTTCTAACACCGTTTCTGTCATTTTATTTTAACCTTAAGAATGTTTGATAATCGTAAAAACAAGAATTGGATCAGTGATTCAGGCGACGGAAATATTGAACGAAGAAGACGATGTTAATTAAGTTATAAGTATATTTAAAACCAGTAAAACGAACGGGTTAGACACACAGTCCAGCGGTGGACTGTGTGCAAAACATATACGCATGTCCCGAGTTCGATCCCTGATACACGCACTCCTTATGTAATAAAATGCCTTTTTGCTTAAAAACTAAACCGGGTTAACTCAGTTAGTTATTAAGTATAATAAAAACCGAGATAATAACCAGGTTAGACACACAGTCCAGCGGTGGACTGTGTGCAACTCTAAGTCACACGTCGCGCGTTCGAAACCCGTCACTCGCACCGGTTGTTGAATTAAAATGTTTTTGCAATTAAAAGAATTTCGGTTAAACTGAATAAGTATATAAATATAATTAAAAACCAGATTATTTTGGGTTAGACACGTAGCTCAGTTGGTAGAGCTGCGTGCACGCGTACGGGAGGTCTCGGGTTCGAGCCTCACCCGACGGAAACAATTTCACATACGAACCGGTCAACAGGTCAATGGTCAACGGTCAACACAAAATAAACAATTTTTTTTATATTTTTATTTATTTAATTTAATTTAAAAATCAATTAAAAATACTTAAAAATAACATTTTTAAAGATAGAAAATGGCCTTAAACTCACAAAAATATATCTAAAAATTTCATTAAAACCCTTAATAAAATCCACTCATTTAATATATTTTTCCGTTACTATTTAGGTTAGAAATCCTCGTTGTTCAATTCTCCCGATTCGTGCGCATCTTGTCATCTCCATTCAAACGCACCCAATGTGAGTGAATCTTTACAAATTCCCCGTTTTAATCACGTTTTGGGGTGTATCATGTGTCTTGATAAATATTATACTTAAACCATTGTGGATACATCATATCATGAACTTGTGTATTCAGTTTGTTTCTGTTGTGTAGTTATTTTTGGATGCAAGTTTATTATTTTCAGTACATGCAATTTCATAGGCCGCCGCTCTCCATTACATTATGAGCGTTGAGCATGTTCCCCATTTTATTATGAGGTTGAACCTGGCGTGCCCACATACGATCGGCTCCGTTTGATTGAGCCTTGATCGCACAGACATTTTCATTTTCAGTACATGCAATAAGAGCGGCTCCGTTTGATTGAGCCTTGATCGCACAGTTTCATTTATGTTATTTATCGTATGATGTTGGTATGTTCATGTATGCTGTCATCTGTTATTGTATGTTATAGTTGTGATTGCTATTTGCCACTGCTTGATTATTTACATTTGATCATGTATGATTATGCACAATTTTTCATTGATAAACTAACAAGTAATTCGTTAATAAATGTTTATCTAATAAGGTTCACTCGCCAACTTATGTTGACCCAAAAACCCCCATTTTTACACATGATACAGGTGAACCAGCAACAGCTAGGAACACATAGGAATGGACTAGAAGAATAAAATGTTTAGAGTTGGGATTCTTATGTTTGGTTTATTTCCTTTGTATTGTATGAACATGTTTGGGTATTTGGAAATGTAACTTTGACTTAATTAAATATGAAACATATTAGTAAATGTCATGAGCTTTGGTGATAACCCAATTATGCCCCGACTCTTATTCCGCTGCGGGTCGGGGTGTGACATCTCGGGTTGACTGAGTTGACCGGGTTTACCCGAGTTAGTTGAGTTGATCGAGTTTACATGGTTTGACCGAGTCGACTGGAACCGAATCTGATGTTGACCGATCTGATCAAACCGAATGCGAACTGAGGCTGACCATATTTACCGTATTTGATCAGTTGAGCGGGTTTGACCCGATCTCGAACTTATCTCTGAGTTGACCCAGTTTCACCCAAGACCTTCTCGTATCCCGAACCAGAATCTTCAAAGATGTGAACCTGAAACTCGAACAAAAATAACCACCACTGTCGCCACTGCTGTCGGCCCTAGCACAGCCGGTTGCTGCTCTTGTTCCGTCACCAAAACCCCACCATCGCTTTAGTCGGTTCCGGCGGTTTTACCGCCACCGCTGTCGTCATTACGTTACCAAAATAAAGCACTAGAAGGGCCAAAAAGAAAAGATTGGTTATTATAGGTGTAAAAGCACATGATTTCGTTTGAAAGAGATACCTAGCGGACACTTTGAGGACGAGCCGGCGTAGATAAGGTCATGCCCGACCACCTCCGTCGTCATGTAGCTACGTTATTAGGCTGCCAGAGCTTGAAATCATCGCCTCCGCTGCTCAAAATGGAAAAATGATGTTGGAATCGTGCTCGGCAGGTGCGCTTTGGGGGGGTACGCGCCTTGACGTGCCAAAAATCGATTACCGGACCACCGCCGTCGGCAGTGGCGCCGTCGCTATGCCGCCACCGTGGCGTCGCCTGTGGCTGGCCGGTTTCCGATCACCGGACATGGGAGAGGAGAGAGAGGTGGGTGTGTGACGGCTACGGTTTGGGGAAGGGAATGAGGGGATTGATTTATAAGTGGGTAGTTATAATTAGGGTTTTGGTTGGTTGGGCCCATGGCCCACTAGCGTGTTTTTAATCGTTTGTGCGGCCCAAAAGCATTTTCAAGGCCTGTTTTTAGCCCGAACTTCATGGAACGTTGTATAATATTTTTCGGTCAAAGTTTCATGACATGATGTCAGTCGTCGGTATTAATCGCGTACGTTCGTCGGTTGTGTTAAAAATCGCGTAAATGCTTCGGTTGTTGTTTCTAGTCCATTTTTAGATCTAATTTTAGCTACGTATATTAAAATTTAATTACAAAGCTAAATTATCATCATATTTCAGTTTTTAAGATATTAGACGAGTCTGATGCTTCCGTTTCGTTGTCGGTGCGTTCCTACGGTCGCGAATGCGTTTTATGACATTCATAAGCATGATAATTCATCAAAGCCAATTCATGTGTTTAAAATATATGTTTAAGACTCGCATTTGTCTGCATTGTCGGTATTTTTTCCGGTGTCAGTTCGTTACCGTTTAAATGCGTGCAAAAGTTACGAAATCACCAATCATGTACTGTAGGGCCGAATAGACGTTCCTAGGCATTCCAAAGGCTTAATTAAGTTAATTATGCCTAATTATGCTTTGTATTATTGTCTTAATGTTTGTTATTCGCATAATTATAAAGTGAAAAGTATCGGTTGCCATATTCTCCCCCTGTTATAGAAATTTCATCCTCGAAATTTTGACTATATTATTTCCTTAGAGTTTTGTCATGCGTAGGTAGGTATGAATAATACTAAGGTAAATGACCACGTGATTGCTTCAACACTTGTTCAAACTATGTGAATACAATGACTTACTACAAGAATAAGAACCCAACAGTTCAACTAAATTTTTGTTTCGAGAATCGATGCCAAGTGAACGAGGTGTAATGATACAGTAACCTGTGTGATTGAGTTTACATGGATCCAACAAAAGAGGAACTCAACCAATAGATGTCCAAATGAATGTTTAGAATCTTCAGTTGAATTTTAGAAACAATAGAATTTACTACCAACAGAAACGTTCGTTGGTCGTTAGATAAGTGAAATTTAGAACCAACAAGCTCAATTGAAATAGAAGCATGAAAATGATTTGTCAGCTATCGAACTATAACATGAATGAAAATCAGTGTGTTGATATTATTGAATTGCAAGGATACACCGACATACAACAGAACTTAGTGTATCATTGTCTTAATATATAGTTGTATTAAGACTATGTAAATGATGAGTCAAACGAAAGACATACATAGTTTTGTATGAAACGTATGATCACGATTAGCCCAAGCTAAAATTTATACCAACGCCACAAGGTGTCGTAGTGATCGAAATAATTCAATAATAATAGCGATGTCCGAACAAGTTCACCATTCTTGCAATTAGATGAAGGCTCAATGAAGTAAGTATGAATGTTTTTTTCCAAGAAAATCACATAGGATTTTCAATTGAAGATGAAAGAACAAATGAATATAATTTTCGGTCGATAGTGGAAGAACAATAAATATCGCAAAATTAGTGACCGATTATTAAAGAACCGTTAAGAGGTACACCGGAACATAACATGAATTTGTGTACCATTATCTTAACATACAATTATATTAAGACTGCTTTTAAGATAATAAATCAACAAGATGGATTTAAAAAAAATAAATAACTAAATAAGTAATTAAATCCGTAAATGAGGTGTGCATAAGAGATTATAGCAAGCTTCAAACTAGTGGAATGCCACCACAAGGTATTATAACCAAACAAATGATTCAACGAAAGTGAAGACTGAACAAGTCTACTATGGTTCGAAACAAATGAAGTGCTTGTTGAGATTACTTTGATTATGATGACCTCAATACACCATATGAAAACTTGAACTGAATATATATATAGTGAGCAAGTTCAAACAATTGAACTTGGTCGAGGCATAATCCAACAATGAATACATGTATTGACAAGGAAATCTCGACATGTTTACAGCAAAAAAAAGCCATGTATGTAATTCGAAAAGAAAAATAGGTTCAAGAAATTCATTGACTCGATATCAAGGAGTCAATACTTACAATATTGCAGGCCATTCGGATCACAATGCAATAATTGGACATAGCAAAACAATATTTGAATTATTGATGAAACAACCATTCGAAGTGAAGGCCCTGATGGTCTCCATGAATCAACTAACCACATGCGTGACAACAATACATGCGTAACATATGAGTTTGTCAAGATAAGATGCAAATGGGTGTTCGCTAATATGAAGGAAATTTGTGTGATACACTGACCATTAGGAGGAGTAGAGGTGTGGACATCTACTCACTATATGCAAAAGTTAGAATTTCAATGAAAGAAATTTCAGGACTTTACCTGGATTTTCCTACGATGACTTGTTGTTATGTGACATCACCAGGAAATGTTGAACATGGCGTAATCGCCATTAATGAAGTAGGGAGATGCGAAGACATGTGACTTCTTTTGCGATGTCAATAATTGTGATTTCCATTAGACTACGTGCCGATTGTTGTGAAATCTCGTTTGAATGTATTCGGCGTGATTCATATCACGTGTAAGGGCTAAGTGTCGAGTTGTCTCATTTTGGCCGGTAAATCTCCCGCTGACGGGATTCGCGTAGTTGTTGTACTGCCAAATCGTGTTTTCTCAAAGTCTTGCCTCGAAAGTCATATGTGATGTACTTCCGTTGAGGTATAGGTTGAGTTTCATGTATATTTGTGTACCAATATTTCGTTTCGCGTAGGTTACCTGCTAGGGTAAATAAAGTAGCATGGACGATATAGATATAGGTGTTTGCCCAAGTTAATAATTGTAGTTCCTACGTGATGATCTTTAATAGATCTCGACATAAGTTTTCCAAAAGTCCAAAATGCATGTTACCAAAACTCTAAAAATTTTTCTTACTGTATGTAATTGTTTCATGTACCATGTATAAAACACAACACTAACGTATGTTTAAAACCAAAGTGTTGACTAATTGTTTCGGTGATGGTTGGAACCCATATTCGAGCCCTAGGCGTTCTATATGTATTCAAGTCTTAATGATCTAATGACCCCAAAGGAAAGTGAGGTTAAAGCTTAGGTACCTCCATAGAAACCTAATTTGCTAAAACCTATAGCTCTTATACCAATCTGTCACACTTGCTAAAATCAGAGTTAGGCATGATCTGACTGGTATCATCATTGCACAGCGGAAGTATTTAATGCTAAGACTTCTAAAAAGTGAATGCCCGCTAAGTACTCGAATCCCCGTGGGTTCTCCTATTCCAACCGTGCCATAATTTGAAATTTGTAACCTGAGAAAAAACATGTGAAAATCGACATAAAGTTGGCGAGTTCATAGTTTGTTCGAAAAGATTTAAAATAAATCTTTTTGGTAACCGGTTTAAATATTGTTGAGAAAACGTAATAAAACCATTTTTCTCGGCATGTCAATTGAAAACGTTGTTTTTGTAATATTTGAATAACCGTCGATGTCCGCGTATAGACATGCTCGCATGAGCCTATAACCAACCTCAAGCTAGGAAGTGCCTCGCCAAACCGTTTACTCAAGACGGTAGACTAGCAAGCGGTTATAGTTCATATATGTAGCGAGGACTTCACTGTATAGTTTTAAGCGACCCTACGGACCTTACATGTTGAGTAGAGGACAATCCAGTCCTTGTGTTTATAAGTAGGACCAACCAGTCCCCTTATTTGTATGCAGGACAAACCAGTCCTTGAGTCTGTAAGTAGGACCAACCAGTCCCCTTATTCGTATGTAGGAAAAACCAGTCATTGTGTCTGTAAGCAAGACCAACCAGTCCCCTTACTTGTATGTAGGACAAACCAGTCCCTTTGTAACTACGACCTTCCTATCACTAGTCATGAAACTCATGCACGTTTCGAAAATAAGCGAATGTTTTAACCATTTAAGTTAATAGAATTTTGTTTGCAAAATGGTTTATAAATATGAATTTTCGTTCATCGAAATTGAAACATTTGTCGTAAAACGGGTTCTAAAACCCACTCCGTTTTGCAAATACAAGTTATGAAGATTTATACGCATTTATGTTAAGCATTGAAATCTTGTTATTTGTAATAAATAATGATAATAAAGTTTTAAGTAAATAATAAAGTTTAAATAAATAATAAAGTTTAAATAACAATAACATAAATTAAATAATAAAAAATTAAGATAGGAAAAAGGGGTGTGGACCGCGGGTATCGAACCCGGTTCCTCACCCAAATCAGACACACAATACACCACTACACCACACACACACATCTGTCATAAACCCAAACTCTATACCATTTAAGCCAAAACAACGCTCGTATGTGAAATTCAAAAACACCCACCCTGTATAACGGCTGTAACTCTTAGATCTTCATCAATCATCGTTTCAATCTCTAATGTAACCTTCTGAAACTGATTCTAATCACCCATTAATGCTGAATCATGACAGAATTCGGTTATAACATCAATTCCACAATCAATTATTTGACCGAAAACTGTTTAAAACTTAACTCGCCCCTTAGCCTATAAATAGTGATAGTAGAGGTCATACAGAACTCGCTCACACCCTCAAAATCTCTCTTAACCCTCTGTAGAAATCCTATGTCTACAAATATTCCTTCGCCGAAGTTGTTATTCGTCGCCGAGATTCAACCGGAGAAATCACAGCACCACTACATTTCGGTAAAGCACTTAAATCTTCTTATTTTTCAGTTGTTTCATGATGAATTATAATAACCCGGTTAATCTAATATGAACAATTGGATTAACATTCGAGTCATGATCTGGTCTTCTTTAAATGAAGAAGATGAAGAATTGTATCAGCGTATTAGTATAATTAAATTTGGTGTTTATATCGGGTTAGACACACAGTCCAGCGGTGGACTGTGTGTAAATACAAAGCGCATGTCCCGGTTCGAATCACACACGTATCCGACTTCTGAGTAAGTATATATAACTAATATAATCATGTGTTATTACGGGTTAGACACACAGCCCAACTGGTTGGGCTGTGTGCACATGAACAACAAGACGCGGGTTGATGCTGACTTAGTGCAGCGGTTCGATGATAATAAAATCCTTTTTAATTAAATGAATTTATGATTTAACCTAGTTTGTGTGTGTATATATATATAATTAAAATCAAGATTATTTTGGGTTAAACACGTAGCTCAGTTGGTAGAGCTGCGTGCACTTATACGGGAGGTCACGAGTTCGATCCTCACACGATGCTAATATCACATGCGATCCGATCGGTTGACCGGGTCAGACCCTGACAAGGGTAATCATTTTTTTCAATATTTTCCTTATTTTTATTTATTCAAAAATCCTTAAAAATACTTATAAAAATAAGACTTTTTAGGTTTTAAATTGTAATAAATGCTATTAAAATAGACTTAAAAACCTAATTAAAAAACATTAATTAGAAATGTTAATTTCAAATAAAAGTTATATATTTACCGAATTATTACGTGATTATTTAGGCTAGTTTTCTCGTCGGTTGTAATCTTAAATCCAGCGCATTCGTCGTCAATTCAAAAAAACGCACCCACTTTGAGTGAATTCTTACAAACTTCCCCTTTTTATTCATGTTTTGGGGTGTATCATGGGTCGTTTATTTATACCTTTTATTCAAATACTTGTGCAACTACCATTATATGAACTAACGTGTTATGTGATATTTTTTATTGTTGTTTGTGGCTATACTTTCTCATTTCAGTCAAGCTGTCACATTAGGCCCATCAACTCCCTGTATAGACGGGTAGAGCATCGCGTGCCTCATTAGATCGGCTCCGTTTGATTGAGCCTTGATCTCACAGTTCATTATGCATCATTCACATTAGGCCCATCAGTTCCTCGTTGGATACGAGTAGAGCATCGCGTGCCTCATTAGATCGGCTCCGTTTGATTGAGCCTTGATCTCACAGTCATCATTTATCATGCTCATGTGTACATTGCTATATATTTATGTGGTTTGTGAATAGTTACATATACGTTTGCTCATATTTGGTTTATGCACATTTTTATTAAATTAATCAACATATCTTTTCTTCCAATATTTAAACGGAATTCACTCGCCAACTTTTGTTGACCCAAACTTCTATTTTTACACATGATACAGGTGAACAGGTTGAAGCATGGAACATATAGGATTGGGCCTTAGAAGAAAAATAAAGAGTTACTTAAATGTCATGATTAGAACATTTTGTGCTTGTATGATGTATGTGTTTGTGGGAATTTTCCATTTTAATTTGAAATAAAAATATGAAATTTTATAATAGTAAATGTCATGAGCTTTGATGAAAACCCAATTATGCCCCGAAATTTTATAATAGTAAATGTCATGAGCTTTGATGAAAACCCAATTATGCCCCGACTACCATTTCCGCTGCGGGTCAGGGTGTGACAGATTGGTATTAGAGCTTTTGACTATAGGGATATATGATAAGTTATTAGACTCTTAGAGCCTATATTATAGTCACTTAGAATTTAATCTCTTACATGTTATTTTGTTACATGCAAACTCATGATATTTACTTGTTTTACCTTCTTTTTTACACACAATTGCATGCAAGCACTCTCACTATCATATGATTTTGTGTGATATCCAATGTGTTATACATATTGTCAAACATAACATGCTTACATATATACGCATTACGCATATTTCAATTCTCACATGTATAAACATTTTCATGTTTCCTTTCTCAAGAATTTTATGATGTTTTCATATTTCAATCTCATCAAAGTGAGTTCTACGACAGGCATGTAGTAACTGGAAGGGTACAAGTACCGGTAGTTAGAATGTCTTGTCTAGGTTTAGCATTCGTATAAATCCAAAGTAACGGATCAGTTTGCCTATCTGGGGACTAACGATGAGAGTACGAAGGACCTATTAGGCCAAAGCATACCACACCAACCATCGTATGAACTAACTACACTCTGAGTTGTCAATGTGTCTACACAAGGACACCTTCCAACTTTATAATTTGCAATCATGTTTTACGATTTAGTTCGGGTGGCGCGAATGTTAAAGATGCCAAAACCAATGTGAACCCTACAGAGCCCAGTAGTCATGGGGGCCCACATGACTACCTAGGCTAAGTATGGGGGACATGTGGGGGCCCAAACATGAGCAAAGCCCAAGACATCCTATGGATGTAGTGATTTATTTTTCTCATTTGTTTTGTGGTTGTTAATTTCTAAATACGACACCTGGCACCAAAAACGTCAAACTCATACTCTCGTTATGTGTTCCCTGTAGATGTCTTCTAGGCACTCGCGTAGAGGTAGGAATCAGGAAGATCCGGCGAGTGCATGGCTGTCCAAATCGCTCAACAAATGGTCGTCGTAATTCCCGATATCGTGATTCAAGTTCAACAAGCTCTAGCCGCTAACCCTATCCACCCAATCAATCAAGAGGAGCAAAATGCTGCCAAACCTCCCACAAACACCACCAAGTGCACCTACAAGCACTTCAACTCATGTGACCCACCAAAGTACAAAGGTACTGAAGGGGTCACTGCTCTCCTTCGATGGCTTGAAGAGATGGAGAGTACCTTTCTCAATTGTGACTGTCCTAATGACCGTAAGGTCTGTTATGCTACTGGTCATCTTTTTGGGGTAGCACTCACTTGGTGGAATGCCGAAAAGGGCAGAAGAGGGCCAAAGCCGCAGTAGCCCTAACCTGGGAAGAACTTCGAGAACTTATGACAAGATGCTTCTGCCCAAGAAGCGAAATTAAAAAGCTAGAGGATGAGTTCTATTTCGTGAAACAAAAAGAGGGAGATCACATAACTTACAACAAGAGGTTCCTCCAGTTGAATCAAATGGTTCCCAATTTGTTCACCCCTCTCTACCGTTTGATCGAGCATTATATTCGGGGCCTTCCTCTGAAAATTCAGGATCCCGTGATGAGTACCGTGCCTGCAACCTTGGAAGCAGCAATGGAGCTACTGAACTCACCGAAAATCATATCAGGAATGGGGATTTCAAGGTTGAGACAAAGAAAGATACAAGTAGCAAAATATCAACTGAAACCCCTAACCCAACTCAAGTCGAATCCTCTTCCCAATTCACTTCCAAGAGAAAGCGAAGCGAGAAAAATTTTGCTGTCACCCAAACCAGTCAGTCAACTTCACAAGCCGTACCCCTCCAAGCTATCCCAATCACCCAAGTGGCACCCAACCCAAACATACCCAAATAAGAAACCTTACACTGGTCCTCACCCTCAATACAACATCTGCCATTATCACCATCAACCCACCATACCCTGCCGACAGTGTGCTAATTGTGGGCGTTATGGTCATCTGAGTAAAACGTGTCGTACTCCTCAAAACCAAGCTTCACCCCATACGCAAAACATGATCCAACCCTATCAACAACCTCAATACCCCATAGTTCCATATGTTCAAGCTTGCTTTAATTGTGGTGACCCTACCCACTTTAGAAACACGTGCCCTAGGTTGGTTAATATCATTAACGCCCAAGCTCAAGAGAGCCTAGTTAATCAAGCAAACCCAGCACCTCCACCAGCGAGAGGAAGAGCTTACAACATCACCGCCAATCCAGTTGAAGTTAGTAACGGTGCGAACGAGCAACCCAACTAGTCCTTCATCACAAAGAAACAAGGCTCCGCTTCATCTATTTATTCTTAATGTTTTCTATAAAATTCATTCCTTGTTTAATTATTCAAGATATCCTTGTTTTCAATTTGGAAATTAAATGTATCAAAATTTTAGTACCAATAACACCGTTTATATCATGTTATGACAAGTTGTTTCATTACATGTCTCTATTCATCGATTTAAAATTAATGTCATCGTACATCACGACGAACCTCGTCTCATCACTTAAAGAAGTTGGGTTGTGTCTCACTTTTTCATAGTCTGACCACTTCATCATAACACACGAGAGAGGTACCGCCGTCATCCAGTTTTGTATCCCTCATATTTGAAACTCAAGCATTGGCTGTTGTGTTTGTTTATGTTTTGTAGATTTTAGGACGAGTCACATAGAACTAATCGTGACTTACCGACAAAGCCAATGAAAATTTGACAAGGATATGGTGGATACGTCACTGGTACTTCCTATATATAAGTATTCTTGTCAAATGATCAAAAGCGTTGTTAGGCGGTTATGAGAAGTTCCGTGTAGGTAGTGTAAATCTTAATTTGGATAACGATGTGGTTAAAGACTTCGTTTTGTGATATAACTTTATCATTTTTGACGTTTTGATTTTTCCTCAAAACCCTTTAATATGAGATCATATTAAGTCAGTCATTTCTAAGATACAACTCTCTTCACTTCTACGCCTCAGGCATCAAAAAGCGATTCCTGTAACAGGGTATTCAACCCTTACTAGGAACGTTACCGCCTCAATCGAAATTTAAGCATCGTACTCACCTGGGTATGTAAACCTTTAACGCCAAATCTAAAACTCACCCTCCACTTTTCTATTAAAAGATTTTTGAATCGATGCATTTCATGGATATCAGTGAGAAACGTTTAGTACGAATTCTGATAATCAGAGTACATTGGAAGTCAAAACGAGGACCTGAGTTTACTTGGGAACGCAAAGACTCAATGCGTGAAAAATACCCGCATCTCTCTCTAGTTACACCTACTACTACTTAAATTTCGGGATGAAATTTCTAAAAGTAGGGGATACTATAACATTTGTCGTAAAACGGGTTCTAAAACCCGCTCCGTTTTGTAAATACAAGTTATGAAGATTGATATGCATTTATGTTAAGCATTATCTTGTTATTTGTAATAAATAATGATAATAAAGTTTTAAGTAAATAATAAAGTTTAAATAAATAATAAAGTTTAAATAACAATAACATAAATTAAATAATAAAAAAATTAAAATAAGAAAAAGGGGTGTGGACCGCGGGTATCGAACCCGGTTCCTCACCCAAATCAGACACACAATACACCACTGCACCACACACACACAGCTGTCATAAACCCAAACTCTATACCATTTAAGCCAAAACAACGCTCGTATGTGAAATTCAAAAACACCCACCCTGTATAACAGCTGTAACTGTTAGATCTTCATCAATCATTGTTTCAATCTCTAATGTAACCTTCTGAAACTGGTTCTAATCACCCATCAATGCTCAATCATGACGGAATTCGGTTATAATATCAATTCCACAATCAATTGTTTGACCGAAAACTGTTTAAAACTTAACTCACTCCTTAGCCTATAAATAGTGATAATAGAAGTCATATAGAACTTGCTCACACCCTCAAAATCTCTCTTAACCCTCTGTAGAAATCCTCTGTCTACAAATCTTCCTTCGCCAGAGTTGTTATTCATCGCCGGGATTCAACCGGAGAAATCACAACACCACTACATTTCGGTAAAACACTTAAATCTTCTTATTTTTCAGTTGTTTCATGATTAGTTATAATAACCCGGTTAATCCAATATGAACAATTGGATCAACAGTCGAGTCATGATCTGGTCTTCTTTAAATGAAGAAGATGAAGAATTGTATCAGCGTATTAGTATAATTAAATTTGGTGTTTATACTGGGTTAGACACACAGTCCAGCGGTGGACTGTGTGCAAATACAAAGCGCATGTCCCGGGTTCGAATCACACACGTATCCGACTTATGAAATAAAGCCATTTTTTTTAAAAAGCTATACAGGTCACCTCTTAGTAAGTATATATAACTAATATAATCATGTGTTATTACGGGTTAGACACACAGCCCAATCATGTGTTATTACGGGTTAGACATACAGCCCAACTGGTTGGGCTATGTGCACACGAACAACAAGACGCGGGTTCGATGCTGACTTAGTGCAGCGGTTCGATGATAATAAAATCCTTTTTAATTAAATGAATTTATGATTTAACCTAGTTTTTGTGTGTGTGTATATATATATATATAATTAATATCAAGATTATTTCGGGTTAAACACGTAGCTTAGTTGGTAGAGCTGCGTGCACTTATACGGGAGGTCACGAGTTCGATCCTCACACGATGTTAATATCACATGCGATCCGACCGGTTGACCCGGTCAGACCCTGACAAGGGTAATCATTTTTTTAAATATTTTCCTTATTTTTATTTATTCAAAAATCCTTAAAAATACCTATAAAAATAAGACTTTTTAGGTTTTAAATTGTAATAGATGTTACTAAAATAGACTTAAAAACCTAATTAAAAAAACATTAATTAGAAATATTAATTTCAAATAAAAGTTATATATTTACCGAATTATTACGTGATTATTTAGACTAGTTTTCTCGTCGGTTGAAATCTTAAATCCTGCGCATTCGTCGTCAATTCAAGAAAACGCACCCACTGTGAGTGAATTCTTACAAACTTCCCATTTTTATTCATGTTTTGGGGTGTATCATGGGTCGTTTATTTATACCTTTTATTCAAATACTTGTGCAACTACCATTATATGAACTAACGTGTTATGTGATATTTTGTTATTGTTATTTGTGGTTGTACTTTCTCATTTCAGTCAAGCTGCCACATTAGGCCCATCAGCTCCCTGTATAGACGGGTAGAGCATCGCGTGCCTCATTAGATCGGCTTCGTTTGATTGAGCCTTGATCTCACAGTTCATTATGTATCATTCACATTAGGCCCATCAGTTCCTCGTTGGATACGAGTAGAGCATTGCGTGCCTCATTAGATCGGCTCCGTTTGATTGAGCCTTGATCTCACAGTCATCATTTATCATGCTCATGTGTACATTGCTAGATGTTTATGTGGTTTGTGAATAGTTACATATACGTTTGCTAATATTTGGTTTATGCACATTTTTATTTAATTAATCAACATATCTTTTCTTCCAAATATTTAAACGGAATTCACTCGTCAACTTTTGTTGACCCAAACTTCTATTTTTACACAAGATACAGGTGAACAGGTTGAAGCATGGAACACATAGGATTGGGCCTTAGAAGAAAAATAAAGAGTTACTTAAATGTCATGATTAGAACATTTTGTGCTTGTATGATTTATGTGTTTGTGGGAATTTTCCATTTTAATTTGAAATAATAAATATGATATTTTATAATAGTAAATGTCATGAGCTTTGATGAAAACTCAATTATGTCCCGACCACCATTTTTGCTGCGGGTCAGGGTGTGACAGAAATATTGTGTACGTTTGCAAAAACTTGCATGTCTTTCCACCCCCGAAAACATTTGTAAAAATATAAAACCGTAAAAAGTGGGGGTTATGAACTCACCTCGAGATCCAGTGCAAAGCTAGCATGCAATCTATAAGTTTCCTATCAAGGAATTAAGCTTATAAGTCTTGACTAAAAGAATAGCTAAACATGTTACCGAGCTCTACTAAATCGTCTATCAATGATTCAATGAGAAGATATTAACGTGGTGGAAACGATAATACTATACTCGTTTAATCCCATTTATAGTCGGTGGTAAACACTAAGTCTTGGAAGCACTTAGTGTTTGAGAGATTTAAAATGTATATATTTATATAAAAATATAAATATATTTCTAGAAATGTGTTAGTCGTTCTGAATGGTCGTGCATGTATGTAACAAATATGTATATGAAAATAAGTCGTTATAGAATTTCCGAATAGTCGTTGTATACGGTGAAGATAAATGTAACTAATTATATTTATTTGAAATAATTGTCGAATCATAGACGTTTAAATTAAATATAAGAAATTATGTTTATACGATATAAGTTTCTTCGTTCTGTTATCTTGTAAACCGCTTTTGTCGAAATGTTATAAACGCGTTTTTGTGATTTATAAAGTGTCGCCAAAATAAATATACACTTATATTTGTTTTTTATAAAATACCTTGAATTTCGATAGGTGTCGTTTTTAAAATATAAACATGTCTCGTATTACGTATTTTTACGAAAAACGGGCAGAGTTTCTTTGTTTTTGGACGATCCCGACAACGCAAGTTATTGATAAAATTTTCAAAACAACGAATAAGGTAATAATAATAATATGTATACAATTCTATCGTAACTTTAAAACGTCGGATACTCGTCGCGATCAAGTTATATATATATATATATATATATATATATATATATATATATATATATATATATATATATAAAATATATATATAGTGTAACGAAGTGTCGATTGTTCTTAACTAACATAAAACATGAATAATATACAAAAGTCCATTACATGAGATCAAGTATATTCTTTATTTATTTATTTTAATCTATTCGAAAATATTTATCGTTTACTAATCGTGTCGGTTCGAGCTCGGTTCGCGTTAAATAAAGATAAAATTTATATACAATGATAAACAATATTCACGTCGTTATTTAATTTATCAAATCTCGGGTTGACTGAGTTGACCTGGTTTGACCCGAGTTGGTTGAGTTGACATGGTTTGATCTAGTCGACCCGAACCAAATCTGATGTTGACCGATCTGATCGAACCGAACGCGAACTGAGGCTGACCATATTTACCGACTTTGATCAGTTGACCGGTTTGACCCGATCTCGAACTTATCTCTGAGTTGACCCGGTTTCACCCAAGACCTTCTCGTATCCCGAACCAGAATATTCACCGATGTGAACCTGAAACCCGAACAAAAATATCACCACTGTCGCCACCGCTGTTGGCCCTAGCGCAGCCGGTTGCTGCTCTTGTTCCGCCACCAAAACCCCACCATCGCCTTAGTCGGTTCCGGTGGTTTTACTGCCACCGCGGAACACCACCGTTGTCGTCATTACTTTACCAAAATAAAGCACGAGAAGGGCAAAAAGAAAAGATTGGTTACTATAGGTCTAAAAGCACAAGAGTTCATTTGAAAGAGATACGTACCGAACACTTTGAGGACAAGCCGCCGCAGATAAAGTCATGCACGACCATCTCCGCTGTCATGTCGTCGTGTCACTAGGCTGCCGGAGCTTGAAATCACCGCCTCCACTACTCAAAACGGAAAAAATGATGTCGGAATCGTGCTCGGGAGGTGCGCTTTGGGGGGGTACGCTAATATCTTAAAAACTGAAATATGACGATAAATTTAGCTTTGTAATTAAATTTTAATATTCGTAGCCGAAATCAGATTGAAAAACGGACTAGAAACGACAACAGAAGCATTGTACGCGATTTTTAACGCAACCGATGAACGTATGCGATTAATACCGACTACCGACATCATGTCACGAATTTTTGACCCTAAAATAATATTATATGACGTTCCACGAAGTTCGGGCTCGAAAACGGGCCTTGAAAATGCTTCTGGGCCGCACAAACTATTAGAAACATGCTAGTGGGCCTTGGGCCCAACCAACCATAACCCTAACTATAAATACCCACTTATAACTCAATCCTCTCATTCCCTTCCCCAAATCCTAGCCGTCACACACCCATCTCTCTCTCCCCTCCTGTGTCCGGCGATCGGAAACCGGCCAGCCACAAACGGAGCCGCAACATTTTCAAAGCTCGTTTTCAAGCCCGAACTTTGTGGAACGTCGTATAATATTATTTTAGAGACAAAAATTCGGGACATGATGTCGGTAGTCGGTATTAATCGTGTACGTTCGTCGGTTGCATTAAAAGTCTCGTAAAATGCTTCCGTTGTCGTTTCTAGTTCGTTTTTTCGATCTGATTTTGGATACGAATATTAAAATTTAATTATCAAGCTAAATTATTGTCATATTTCAGTTTTTAAGATATTAGACGGGTCTGATGCTTCCGTTTCATTGTCGGTGCGTTCCTACGGTCGCGTATGCGTTTTATGACGTTCGGAAGCATGATATTTCATCAAATCCAATCCATGTGTTTAAAATATATGTATAAGACTCGTATTTTTCAGCATTTTTGGTATTTTTTTTCCCGGTGTCAGTTCGTTACCGTTTAAATGCGCGCATAAGTTACAAAATCACCAATCATGTACTGTAGGGCCGAAAAGATGTTCCTAGGCATTCCAAAGGCCTAGTTAAGTTAATTACGCCTAATTGCGCTTCGTATTATTGTCTTAATGTTTGTTATTCGCGTAATTATAAACTGAAAAGTACCAGTTTATCACATACTCGTCCTCTCCAAACTGTCATGCTTTTGAATATCTCACTCAACTATACAATATTCAACACACGCTCTATCTACCCTATATGTACAGTGGCGTACACCAAAATATGTACTAACAAATATTCAAGCCTCGAAAGGCGAATCTGCAAAACAATGACAGCGATACCAAGTTCAACCTATGGCCATGGGGAGCCGGTCAGCCAGGTGGATCCACGCGAAACCTGTGACACAATCGAGTAACACATAGATGCACGTATAGAGAAACAATAGATACTAGCAATAGATGACACATAGCAACACATCGCATTGCATGTTATTAGTTAAACTAATAACTGTAAATCAAACACGTGATAACCCCAAAAAGTGTTAATGGCAAAAGGGGGAAAAGAGTATCGAATCTACTCACAGTTTGCGTTCCTGCTTAGTTATGTTAAATCACCGCAAGATTTGAGAATTCCTTGAAAGACAAAAAGTCACCCCTATATATATAGGGAAAGTATCAAGAGAAAACTACATTAAATGAGAAAACTAAAAAAACCTAAAAAACATGGCGTTTTTTTAAAATTTTTTATAAAAAAAATTGGCTACTTTTTATGTATAAAAAAAATTTCAAAAAAAAAATTGTACTTCACATGTGCATTATATGTGTATATTGTATGTATATAGTGCACATATGCATTATATGTTTAGAGTTAGCTTTGGAGTTTAATTTAGCTTTTAGGGTTAGGTTTTTTAGAGGTTTAGGATTAGGGTTTTGGTATAGAGGGAAGGGGTTTAGGTTTTTTTGGGGTTATGTTTAGGGTTAGGTTTAGGTTTTTTTTTTGGGGTGGATTTAGGTTTTTTTTTGGTTATGTTTAGGGTTAGGTTTAGGTTTTTTTAAGGGGGGTGGATTTAGGTTTTTGTGTTGGAAATTTTCTTTCATTTAAAGACTTGTTGAACATGTTGGATGAATTGTTGAGTTGGAAAATTGATTTTAAGCATGTTATAAAACATGGGAAAACCTTTAAATCTAGGGTAAATTATGGCATTTTTTGTCAAAATTAAAGTGTTAGAAAATATATTTTTACAAGGTTTTTGAAAGATTTAAGTGTTTGAAAACATTAAGGGAAATATAAGTTAAGAAAATAGAGTTTTCTTAAAGATTTAAATAAGTATAAAATATATATATTTAGGGAAAACTATATATATTTAATGGTCAACCCAAAATGTGGTTATTTGTATATCTATGTGTATTATATATTTATTATAAGTGTAGGGATTCATACTAAACTAAATACCTATAAGAAATACAAATACAAAAATACACCTACAAAATACTTTGAAAAGTAACTAAACATAAAGATACATATACTTACCCATAAATGGATGTATGGACTAAAAAATACAAGATATATATATTCCCATGACAGATATTGGACATACGGAAATTTGGAAAAATTCATACAAACTTGTATATATTAAGAAATATATATATATATATATATAAAATAAGTGACCAAGAAGATATATACTAAATTTGGAAAAATTCATAATGATCGTTAAAGTATATTCTTACAAGAAATATAATTCTGAAAAAATATAAAAATCATAAGAAATGATTTTAGTCACCAAATACAAAATACATGGTTATTTATGCCCAAATACACAAATACATACCAAAGTATACATCTAGTAAGATTGTACAAGATTCCCAAATACTATACAAGTATATTTATACCAAAAATAATATTAGAAATATTATTTTAACAAAGATATGAACCTAACCATACTTATTTATATTAGGGCATAAGTATAAATATACACCCACTTTGAATTGGTCAAAGGTACAAAAAACAAGAATTCAAGAAAAGAATAAGTATACTAATACAAAGAACAAGTTAAAAATATATTATTTTTAACCCTCATCAAACTTGGAATATATATATATATATATATATATATATATATATTTGAGAATATATATATACATACACACTTAGAATGTGATCAAGAATCGTATGAAACAAGAATATATATTTAAGAAGATAAAAATATATTCACTAACGATGTTATCGAAACAAACGTGTTAGACCCGGCTATGAGAGTGCTCGGCCCTATACATGTCGAGGACACGTACATAACACTCGTGCGAGGCACGGAGTCACAAGAGGGCTAGGCCCTTCCTACTACACGCGAATGTGCAAATATTATTTGTGAAATATATATTAACAATTTATTAATCTATCGATCTACCAACATAAATCAATAAACAAGATATCCATACCATTTAATACAAGTCCTGATACACATTACAGATGGAAGACTTGTACATAGTTTATACATAGGCCTAAGTGTCTAACGAACTCAGGACACTTGTAGGTTGTGTTGCGAGACAAGAAAATCACACGTGACTCTATCACGCATTCACGAACGCAATTCAGTGAGTTCATGTTCCCTCTTTTAAACGCTTTTCAGTTTTTAAACATTTGTGGGAGATACATGTACAAGTTGTATGATAAGCTAGGAAATGAAACAGCTTAGATCATGTGCGGATAGGGTTGTACTTAAGCATCATTAATCACATTAGACCAACGAACTGAATGGGTAGATCTATTAGGTTTTGGCGAGCCCCGCTCTTGGTCCGTGAGACCGGAAGAGTGCTTTTGTGTCCCAGTCGAGGGTAATCGACACATAATTCGTCAAGGGTTGGATTGCTTCGTATATCGTCACACATACTAATGTCCTTGCAAAATATTAATGGTCAAAGATTTCATTGACGCTTTAACATACCAGTTTTTATACAAAATATTTCAAATGTTTTAAAGATTCATTTGATAAAAAAAACTACATGAATTTACCAACTTTGTTGACATTTTTAAACTTACATGTATTTCAAGAAATTAGTGGACTATGCGCTCGAATAAGTCAAGAAGCAAGAATTGGAACTCGATGCCATTTTTGAGGAATTTGTCTATTATATAATGTCTCCTTGCGGCGATATAATGGCCCAAACCTTAATCCATGAACTTTCATTTGTTGAGCAATGTTTTATTAAACTTGTAATCTTTTGGAAAAGATGTAAACTATACATTTACGTTGCGTGGTGTTTGAAAACGATCCATGACATTTGGCATCTTGATTTGTTTTATTCATTTAGTGTATTTACTTATATCGTATACAATGAGAATTAATCACGATCACATCTTGTACTTCCGCCTACGAACGGGTGTGACAGCATGATCATGAAACAATAATCAAAGCTCAAACTAAGTTCACAAGCACTACAAGAAATTTGGGTCTTCACCCACACATAGTATGTACGGGTAAAAGCCTATTATATGTTGGTTGTTGTCTTTATCTACATATAAAGTAAGTGTTACGATGTGTAGACTCATGACTATAGATATAGATCATTACCCACATATTAGTAATGTGTAGGTATATAGCATGTTATACCTACACATAGTGTGTGACTAAAAATAAGTTATATGTGTGGTTAGAAATATAAAGATTTATTTCAATGTAAACCTGGCAGATGACATGAAAATTGACATAACATATTATGTGGACTATAGTAATGACATGTGTGAGTAAAAATGCTCGATGTGTAGGTATTAATTTTAATATGTGTAGAAACAAATGTAAATGTGTTAGTAAATATATATTTATGTGTGGAAAAAAACCACAGTAGGTGAATAATAATCTTCAAACATACAAAATATGTAGGAGCAAATAGAAACATATGTTACCAAAATTAGCACCCTTCTTAATTAAAATTGTCAAAACATCATCGTTCAAATCACAAAATTAAACGTATCAGTTATAGAAATTGAGAAACTTGAACTAGCAAAACGAAAACTACTAGTAAATATCTGCAAGTTGCGACCATTTGTGATTGTTATATATGAGACTGAATGTTGCGAATACCATCGCCGTCGCTAAACTTGCGAACGTTTTGACTGCTTTGCTACCACTTGTTTTGGCGCTGGTTTTGCAATCGATGCGGTCTCGAACTTGTAATCATATACAAAAACAAAATGTAATGAAACTTCTGCGGTGTCAGTTACTGTCAATACAAAATATATTAGGGGTAAAATCAAGGAGCATTATACCATAAAACAAAAGGCTCACCTTCTTAAGAATATCATAAAGTTAGAAAAAATGTGTTCTTATTCGATGACTCCTTTTTGAATGATTTAGATTTACGTTTCGATATCTTCCATTTTCTAGAAACATCCCTAAAACTATATGGTCCTCCCGGTCCAAATGAAGACCAACTGAGACAAAAATATAAGACACCTGTGTAGTTGATTCAACATTCAGTAGTTTATGCATATAGCCAACATTTCCCCTTCAAAATAAATCCAAGAAAAATCACATTTTAAATATACACAAATGATCGTTCAGTTCTATTATGCAATTTATATAAAAATTGCAACAAGTTAAAACTTTGAATCATTTCAAGTGTTACAACTAGATTTACCTATTTCCCCCTTTGTAAGTATTTATAAAGTTGATGTTTACTTGGGGCCCAAAAAACATCTCCTATTGTCATTTATAAGAATTTTTATTATTACATTGTTATATGTGATTAGTCAAATATTGCACTTTTCATAATAATGAACTGGGAGAAAAGATATTGATTACTTTTTAAGTTTATCTGGCAGTTTAAAAGAAGGCATCCCCACCTGACTGACTTATTGACCTAAAATAAGACGGATGACAGGATCAATGCAAATACAGAAACAACAATTGGGGTGCAAATGAGCTGAGCCGAACCTAAAATCGATTAAATTAAAGGAGCTCGAGCTCTGCTCGGTTCAATCTTTGTTTTCAAAGCTCGAGCTCGGCTTATTGGTAGATTTAAAGCTCGAGCCCGGCTCATTTATTATCTATTATTTAATATATTAAATAAAAATAATAGATGTAATGGACTTATTTAGGCTCGCGAGTTTGATAAGTGTAGCTCGGGTTCGTTACTAAACAAGCTTATTTTTTGATTCAGGCGAAGCTCGTTAAACAAGTTTAAGTAAGCTGGGCTCGAATGCTAAGTAGACAACTTTAATTAAGAGGTAAATGTTATTAAATATTTATAAAAAAAACTAATTTACACTAAAGCTCGACGAGCCTGACGAGCTTCGTATGTCAAGCTCGAGCTCAATAAATAAACAAGCTTTATTCTAGGCTTAAGCTCGGCTCGAGCTCGATAAGGCTCGACACGTTTTAAGCTTTTTCTCGAGCCGATCTCAAGCAGCTCGTGAGCTGCTCGAATTGTTTGCAGCCCTAACAATAACTACCTTCTAATCGATCAAGCAACTTTCAATTAATGTGTTCAAATGGCAGCTGCTTTCATGAATTGGTTGCATCTTCAATCATAACTATTCACCCTGTACATGTTCTAATTTCTAATATATTAGTACACACCTTCGTTGTTGCTTATGCCTGAACAAAAAAAATAAACAGATAGAATGCTTCTTCAAATGTCAGATTCTACATAAAAAAAATAAAAATAAACAAATAGAATGCTTCTTCAAATGTCAGATTCTACCTAAAACAAATAGTTTGAGATGAATGTGCAACAGTAATTGCTTAAAATGGTTAGCAATTTGGATCATTAGCAAAATAGCATATTATTTTAAACTAGACACGACATTACTTAAATTGGTTTTCTTTGAATTGTTGAGATTGCAAGCTATTCATTGTAGATAACATTTTGAAGCATGTTGCACCTAAAAAATCATTTCTTAACCAAAAACGATTTAAGCAACCGATTCTCATAAACAGGTTCCATATAGAACAATAACTACAACTAGAGATTCTCGTATGGAAAAGGGAACAAATATCTATGAACTTCATTACAAAATTACACAGGACTTCTAGAATATGGGTGATTGTTGATCGCCTAACAAAGTCCGCTTACTTCTTACCAATTTGCGAAAATTATAGTAAAAAGACACTAGCCAATTATATCTTAAGGAGATAGTGGCACGGCATGGAGTGTCTATTTCACTAATCTCCAACCGAGATGGTTGTTTTGTATCAAGAATTTGGCAATCATTTCAACAGGCCTTTGGATCTCGTTTGAATCTAAGCATGGCTTTCATCCACAAGCTGATGGCCAAAGTGAGCGAACCATCCAAACTTTAAAAGACATGTTAGGTGCTTGTGAGGGATCTAAGCGACAATTGGGATACTCATTTACCATTGGTAGAGGTCCCATACAATAACAGTTATCACACTAGCGTAAAGCCACACCGTTTCGACATTTTGTATGGACGAAAATGCTGATCCCCCTTGTGTTGGGTGGAAGTCGATAACAAGCAATTAATTGGTCCGAAGTTAGCCCAAAAGACTACCAATAAAATCTTCCAAATCCGAGAGCGCATCAAGGTAGATCGACATTTAAGCTACGCGGATAAATGATGCAAATCATTACCTTCGAGGTCGGAGACAACCTCTTGTTGAAAGTCTTGCCTTGGAAGGGCGTAGCTACATTTGGGAAGCATGGAAAGCTAAACATGAGATATATCGGACCAGAAATTTTGGCAAAAGTTGATACCATTGCTTACAAGTTAAAATTGTCGGAAGAACTTCGTAGTGTCATGACACATTCCATGTGTCAAACCTCAAAAAGTGTTTAAAAGACGAAACACTTATCATTCCTGCAAACGAAATCTGCATTGACGACAAACTCCATTTCATTAAAGAACCCGTTGAGGTTATGGACTGGAAGGTCCAAAAGCTAAGGAGAAGTCGCATCAAACTAGTTAAAGTTCGTTAGAACTCAATGCATGGACCCGAATATACATGGGAACGCGAAGATCAAATTAAGGCAAATAACCCCCACTTATTTGACAAGACTCCTGTTCAGGAGGGCTAAACTTGAATTCGAGACAAAATTCTTTTAACAGGGGCAGTATAAGACAAATGGCAAAAACATCCAGTAATTCCGTAAAACTTAATCATTGTTTAATACTAGTAGGAAATTCGCGTGATGTTGCAGCGATAACAATTTGCAACGTGGCACTCATTTCCGTCGGCATCAGTTTGGTTTGTAAAGTACCAATATGAATGTATGATACAAGCGCTTGATATAGCAACCAAAAGAGATAAATCCAACATGATTGGGCACGTGTTTATTTTGACCGAAATTATGGAAATGAATGTTGGTATCGACACCAATGTTGTTTGGCCGATTTCTATTTGATCCGTTACTCAATAGTACCGTACCGACAATCTCTATAGCTTATATACCACCGCATCATTGAACAAATACGATACCGATGTTCGTATGGTATGGGTTCATTTTAATTGATGAAGGAATACAATACCTTTATTGATGTTTCTTATTGATGGATGAGTTCATTATTGAACTCTTAGTATTGATAAAAATAATCACGTCATAACAATAATTCAAAATTATAAGTCTATTAAAAACTAAAACATGACGTAACTTTGATGATAATTTAGAATTTTATAGCATATCATCTTTAAAAACCATAAATAAAACAAACTATGCTGAAAAGTAATCACAATAATAAAATATTTTAATAAATAAAATATCAACAATTAGCATGTTCACATACGGACAACACCTTCACAACATTTTAGTGTTGTGTCAATGTCCTTAAAAACAATTAGGATAAAGGGTATGGTCATGATCTTCGTGACCACCATCACTATCCATATACGCACCATGTCACTCATCTCTAATCTATCATCTAAAACTACCACCCTAAGAGTGTGGTCATGACCCAAACCACTATCTTCTTTATTTTTTAATATATTTTTGTCTCAAAATGATCAAATGGGAGGATCATGGTACACGTGGTTCAATCCACACGAACAACCATCAAAGCAAGGAGAACGCGGTGTACCCAAAATCCAACCAACCATAAACATAATCAAAACAGTTTTGTGACAACAGCATTAGGAGTTATATCAGAAAACCAAATCGTACACTGTAACTATTGCAAAATAAAGAGCATCAATCACCACATGTGTCCAGAAGCAACAAGATGTTCCCTATTGTACCAATATATAACCACAGCAAGTGACATACAGAATCAAAAGCAAAACCATATGGCAAACAATCGACAATGAACTCAACTGAGGCGGTTTCGTCTAAAAAGGATGTTCAAAATCATTAATAACAGCCATGGCAGGGACGGCTTTCAATCGGTTCAAATAGTCTTCCCGAACGAATAATTGGGATCTAATCATATATTCATCGGCCCCCATTCTTCCAATTCAAAGCAATTCCCAAGTGCATATTTATACAACTAAAAACAAACCAAAAGCTCAATCCTTTATTCATAACTTCAATTAACAAACATATAATCTGAAGAGGAAAATATATATTCAATAAAAGAAAAGGTCAGCTTCACAAACATCATTTTCTATTACAACTCAAATGCCACTCTAAATAAGGTCCATATGAGCTGATATAATTATAAAATTGTTAACAGATCATAGACATTCACAGTACCTCGATTATGTGCATTACGACATGGTTGGTAGCTAATTCCTCCATTCCTACACTTGGTTTTAAAAAGCGCGCCTCAAATGCAAGGGGCAATAAGGCTCAGGGCCATGCGCCTTGTGCATCATCCCTAGCCTAATTCCAAGAAGCGCACAAAAGGTGCATAAATTGTTCTTTTTAGGTTTTATAGGCCCATGAGGAGCGCCTCATGTACCTGGAATGTTTCTATGCAGAAACATGTTGTACCTTGGTTTTTTTGGCTTGTACATGTAGGTAAATACTTTTTTTTGGTTCTTCAAGCCAACCGCTTTTGCGCTTTGCGCCTCCATTTTAGACCCCATCGCATTTAGTGCGAGTATTGCTTTTTTTTTAAAACCAAGTTCCTACAACAACCTGGCAAGGAAATCATGTCAAACAAAAGACATATTATAGACTCATGTCAAATAAAAGACAAATTGTAGCCCATATATTCAAAATACAAGTAAACCATGAAGCTAGCAATGATCACCTTAACAAGATTTGGATCCATAAATTCTTGACAGAGCTGATTCACCGCTAAAAGCCAAGTTGCACTGAACATTAAAACTCAAAGAACTGCAAATTAATAAAAAGTTAGTCCTAATAGACTACACAAAGAACTACAATTTGATTTTTTAAGTTAAACCAAGCACTGAATAACAAAACGTTATTGATACTTAACTTAAGTAAAGGCTACCATCCTTTTCAAAAAATTAGGGTGTGTAACAATTCAAAGTTTCAAAATTAAAAATTCAAGTACCAGAGCATGTTTTGCTAAGAACAGAACAGACTTCTAGTTCAAATCACATATCAAGACTATGTTTAATGTATACGAACTCCTAACACAGTTTATTAAAAGGTTAAAAATACAATTGCGAAATCATGTTTTCCTAACCATAACCACCACATTAAGTTTTATAAGTAAAAAAACTTTAAGTTCAGATAAAAGAAAGTGCTTGCGGTCAATACAACCAGACCCAGGCTGGCCCATACTGCCCGTTCACAAACAATAATGATATGCATGATTTTTTCTCCAACAAGCAGAATACATTAGAAAAGTATGTAGGTCTTAAAGAAGCTTACAACATCATATTCCTTTTCTCTTCAGCCTTCTCCTCTTTCTTTGCCTTGGCTTTGGCAACAGCAGCAAGCGCAGCACTGCCAGCAACTGCAACACCACCACCACCAGATGGAACGGAGCTGAAGCCACCTTCCCCCTTCCAGAGAACGACATAACACATTCGTTAAGACCACCTCAAATCATAGGAACACGCTGCAAATTGAAGTTCCGGCCTCATCTGTGGTTCTTTGTAGCAATAGTCAGCATGTATCAAGTAAGCTATATTGGTGAGCCAGCTCAACAGATGAAAATGAAGAGTACTTGCAATACAAGACTGAAGCAGAGGAGAGCACACTTGTTGACGTATATTGTCACAATCATCTGACCATAGTTGACCCGTCATCATGCCAGTCAAACCCGAGTCTACACTTTATAGCCACACATAAACTGCCAAACCTTTGTTCTAGGAAATGATCGATAATAATAATAACCTACGCTATTAATAGATAGATTTAGTAGCTTAATATTCAAAAGAAGATTTATGTCACAACAGACACTCAACATGGTCTCCACGACTCACTCATATGTGTGTGTTTTTATGTGTAAATGTCGAAGCAATTTTATAGCATAAATGTGAAGCTGCAAACAACTTTTTGTGCATAAGTTATTTATAAAGAAGGGTGAAGCAAGACTTGTTTAAGAATCACAGCAATAAAATTCAGAATTTTGTTGTTCCATTTTAGTTAATCTTCTTGAAATTTCAAAAAAAAACGCAAAGCTTGTCCAAAAAAACATACACCGATCTGTTAGTATTTGTTGAAGACAACTCCTTCATACTTCACCCCAAATCAATTCATTCATCATCCTTCGTTGTGGATTTTTATAAATCTGAGATAAGAGTGTGTTATTTATATATTTAGAAAAGGGGAAACAAAAACCATTGCTTACTTGGAGATAAACCAGAAATCTGAGATTTTAAAGTGAATAATTGAGTCCATGCTAAAATTTGAATAGACGGTGATAGATACACAAGCAAGACAATAGGGATTAGGGTTCTGGATGGATAGAAATGGCTACCAAATCCGAAAATAATAACTTATTTTAACAACAGATCTGAGATAGAAACGTAGATGATTGATTTATGTGGAGAGATGCGAGACGAACGGCAGGCAGTTCAGTAGATACTCTTGGAGATGGGAACATGCGAGATGAGAGCGGCTGAGAATGAAGTCGTGTGTCAGGGTTTTTTTGAAAGGGGACATGCTCGAGAACTCTAGAAGGAATTTGAGAGAGAGGGAGAGAGAGCCAAGTTTGAATTTTGAAATATTTGAGAGGAGGTGAGGATTCAAGCTTTATGTGTTGAAATTTAAGATATGGTCAAATGACTATTTTGCCCATCAAATATATAGATACAATTTCATGCATTAGACTTAATTATATTATGGTTGAGTTATAGAAGTCTAGTAATCTTCAGAAAATGCATAACACTTCATACCACATGTTGTATTCGTCTCATCACAATGCGATAAAAACTATTACTTAAACTGTTGGTAGTTTATCCGTACATACTATTCATGCTAGGAGAGTTCCGGTACTCCCTGAAACATCAAGTATAGGATATGAAATCATGTCCAAGGCAATATGTACATGAAGCCCTAAGTGGAAAAACTTCTGAAAAAATGAACAAGTATAAATTGCCTGAATCCGAGCCGTAAAAGTTACAAATTCAATAAAACGGTCGCAACTACGCTAACAAAGGAATATTGTATGATCATTAGACAATGTTAATTGTCACAAAATAATAACAAGGATATTATATATATCATAAGAATGTATAAACATAAATTACCATACAATGTTACATGAAGTGTCGTTAAACTATCTGTAAGCGAAACTAGTGTTGGTTTAACATTTAAACACTAACTAAACATGTCTAATGAACCAGTGAGATATTGTTTAACATCCTAATGCTAGTATAAGCTCCCTAAACATCTTAATTAAATCCCTAACAACGTAAATATCTAACATCAAATTTCTTCACATGGCGAATGGATTCAACACACCATCACCTACACCCCCCCCCCCCATATCACGGTCATGGTGAGGGCCCCGCAAGCCCTCTTCTAGTGTTGAAAAAGCGGCTAGAGATGTGTGGGCTTGCCTTAACTAAGAAAGTTCATAATTATAAGACCAAGGAGACAAGAACATCCCTTATCCTCTTATCACATTTTACAACTCACAAAACACAAACATTCTTCTCCTTATGTCTCTAAAATTCGGCCAAGACCACCACCACCACCTCTTTCCATTTTCAAAACCTCAACACCAGAAATCAAAAGGCTCTAAGATGCTTTCAAAACCTCAATACCACAAATCAAAGGCTCTAGTTGTTGTAAAATGCATGAAAGTTGTTCTTGAAAAGTTGATGTTTTGAAAGATTATTGTTTTTGATGCTTAATATGTTATTGTTGAGTTTGAAACTTGATTAAAGATGTAAAAACATGGAAAACTTGATATTTTAGGGGGAATTATGACAATTTTTTTCTAAAAATATAAGCATGTTTAATTATGCTTAAACAAGGGTTTACAAAGTTAAAAATTGATTAGTGCCCCTAAACATATTTATACAAGGTTTTAGTAAAAAGACAAAGGTTAAAATAAATAAGAGTTTTCATAAATCTAAAATGAACACACACACATATACTGGTACGAAACCCGTGCGATGTTGCGGCGGCGACAACAATTTGTAACACAAAATTTGTTTTCGGTTAGTTTATCAAGATATACTGTGTATTAGTTATGTCAATTAGAATTACTTATTTACCATAAGATGATTTTCATACAATGCACCAATATATATAATATTAACAAATCACAAAGTATGAATTATGTTTTTCAATACCTCTAATGTAATACTGCACTAAACTCATTTGAACTTTTTTTGCGGTACTTTAGCTTGTGAATGTCTCTTGCAGTGTCTTGACATCGATTCTTTTATAATATAAGCATATATTAGTCTTCTTGGTAGGTTTATTTTGGGCTAAGAAATTAATTTAGGCCAAACAGGTTAACTGCGCTATTTCGTTTATGCTTTATGCCTTAATGGCGAAAAATTCAAGGTTGGATTTAGTTTTCTCCACAAGCCCCCCTCATTATATAATAAGGCAGATGCTAATACGTTTTAGTTCGACCACTGATGTGGGATAGTGGCGAACAATTAATGCGATTATTTTTTCACCTTTACCCTTTAAATTTTGAATCTTTTTTTTTAAAAGGTTGTAAGGTGGCCGATGTGGGACTGAACCGGCGGTAAAAAAAACAAAAAAACTTATCACAGGTGATCTACTTAATTTTCAAACTCCATATTCGAAAGCCTTTCTTCAAGCCTAAAAAAGAAAAGACTTTATCATAACAAACAATTAGGTTCGTTTACATTCACGTTAAATACCAACACATTAAAAAATCAAAATTTATTTTTTTACACCCTGGATTTCCAACTAAATCTCGGTGGGCCTAAGTGGGAAATATCGTGACGTAAGTTGATATCATCATAGTCAATTAACAGTACAACGGAAGTCTAATTACTAATACAAACCAAAATGTCCAAAGTACGAAAATAATATACAGACGGTTTGTAACTAAAGATCCACAGGCGGATCGTGAAATATACAAAAGATGAACATCAGACTGTAGGCAGATCTAAGGATTTTAAAGATCATCTTATATCAATACCAAGCAGCTTCCAGCCTAGTTCGTATTGTACCTGCAACTTAGTCTTTCGAAAATACGTCAGCTTTCGTTGGTAAATACAATTAACTGACTCGTTTTGAAAGCATTTAAAAAATTGATTAAGTGCACAGGGCACATAAAAATCTTTTATAACTTGAGAAAGTTAACTTTTTAACCTTGTATACAAATTCACATGTTTGTCAATACATATAGGGCCCAGTATATAAAAACCGAGACATGATTAACTGACACACCACTTATAAACCCACGAAAGAGTTATCCCCAACTTGTGGGTAAAAATATTTTAGCATTCGCATCTGTCGGGTGTATGCCTACACCCTGTGCTTTGGTCATGGCCATTAGTAACTTAAGTGAGCTGAGGAAATCCAGGACACGGTCGTTAACCCCCAATGTTTAAGTTATCAAACATGACTGATCAAAACAGAATATGCGGATTTACTAGCCACAATCCGGCATTCGAGTGATCCCATTTCCGGCCAAGCGGTAATAATTTACCGTAACCCAAGCCCGTATAGGGAAAAGAAGTTAAGAGTATTTACCTGAGCTTGAACTTGACTTTTAATAAGCAAAGTTTATATTAACTCAACCGTTTAATAAATAGATAAGTGCAGATAGCATTTACTGGAAGGCTTCTAGTCTGGAATAATGGCATAAGCTAACCAATTAGAATGCTAACGGTCTTATTTAAGTCATAGACTTAGACCGACTAGCATAAAGGATCAAAACGGTACGACACGCTAGACTAAGCGATGACCGAATTGAATGTAGTTTAACCCAACAAGTACTAAGACTTGTATGACATGGGTAAACAATTAACATTCTGGAATTGGAGATTAAAATGATAAGGTGAAACCCGTTTCGGTGAATTTTCGTAAACTAGTTACATATACTCAACCGTACACATATAAGCGATATCGGGAAACCGGATGAGTTATGATCAAGTTCTATATGTCATTATACCTTATATAAGTTGTAATATCAGTAGGATGTCCACTTATATGCTCGTTAAAGTTTTAAAACGGAATTATGCCTCATAAGGCGTTTATACCATTATGTGACGTATAAAAAGGAACTTGCATATGTTCTGATGTTATGACCATAAACACTTTGGTAAAATACTTAATTTATGATATATTATCAGCAAGATATCACATATAAGTGTGATTTTATGGTTTAGGACCAAACTATGCGCCGAAAGGACATTTTGGTCTTTTAAAAGCATAAATTACGATTTATAATAAAACTTAGTTTATGATCAGAATATTAACATCATAATATGTTAATTATATTAACATATCAGTAGGTATTCCATTTGCAAGTTCGTTCTTGATTAAAACATTGTTTTATGTAAAAAGGGCATTTTAGTCAAAGTTTGACATATTAGCGGAACTTGCGCATAAACTCAGATTATGTTTATGATCATGTAATATTATCTCAGAGGGTTATGCCATACTATATTATGATCATAATGCAACCATAAGTCAGTAGTAAACTAGTCTAAGTGGGGTCAGAATCAAAAGTCAAAGCAGAATTCAAATTTTGCGACTTTCGGTTGCGAACCGACCCTAGGACTGAAATTGACGAATCGAACATGTTCCCACATGTACTAATCATTATTACTAACTGTTTTAAGTGTCAAAAACATATTTATAATATATAAAAACTCAGATTATAATATTTATAAAATCTCGCCCATTTGACTCTTTAAAACATAAACTTTGACCCGTCAATTGACCTAGTAAACGTGATTCTAAGGAGGTGCCCTTTTAAGGGATTAGTACCTACCTAATTACGATCACTTAGCCATGTTCATCTTGAAAAATGGCTAGACCATAATGGTCTTAACCGAAAGTCAAGGCATTTGTCGAAAATGCTTGACTTTTGGCTATTGAAAGCCTATAAAAGAAAAGAGCAGATATGGAACACTTACAAGTGATCCAAGAGGAAGTTAGAACTCAAATGGATGCTCTTAGATGACCAGGAACTTCCAAGAGTGTATTAGAGAGGAGAAAAGGAAATGAGCAAGGAATGAAGTGTACTTGGTGGTCTATTTATAGTGCAAGAGGGTGTATGACGATGAAGCCAGGTGTTAGAGGTGTTGTAGGATTATTACAAGTGTCTAGAATGGTGTCAAGAACTCCAAGAGTGTGTCAATTTGTAGGATAGGTGGCATCTTGGCAGAAATTTGGAGTTTTGACACATTTAGTCCCTCAAAATAGTTTTATGAATTGTCCCTTTACTTATATTCAATGACATAATGACACAATTTAGTTCTTTTCGTTCAACACGTAATGTGTTGAAGAAGAGTGTGAATAACCGAACATTAACGAGTGTCACACTAGGTGGTTTTGTGACTTATACGTAGTTACTAGCTTAGAATACGATAAATACGAGTTCTTATGATTATATGGGTTAAATTACCGAATTTTGTAAAGTTAAAGGTTCGGTGATGATGCAGAATACTTAAAAATGGAAAATCAAAAGATATCACCTCAACCGAGAGTTGTTCGGATCTAAAGGTGGCTTGATCATGCAAGAATTACGAAAATAATAACGTCTCGGGGCCTCAGGGTCATTTGTTGAAAGTTAAAATATTGAGAAATAAAGGTTTCAGGGTCTCGCCGTAAGCTACGGCTGCCAGACCGTAGCTTACGGTTAGTAAGATTTTGGTTCAGCAAGCCTGGACCGTAGCTTACAGTCCTTGACTGTAGCTTACGGTCCAATTTATGAATATTTTGTGAATTTGAACATGTTTAAGTGAGTTGAGTGGCTAACTCATTTGTGGCTTCATCCGAGGGTTCATACATGTGTCGGTATATCACCGGGCGTGAATTTTACGAGGTGTTACATTCTTACCCCTTAAAGAAATCTCGACCTCGAGATTTTATTAAAAAAGATGGGGTATTTTTGTCGCATAGTGGAATCAACCTCCTATGTATACTCGGGGCCTCGATGGGCATCCCACTTAACCTTTACAATAGGTATAAACTTCCTTCAGAGCTTTTTAATCTGTCGACCCTCGATCGAAATTGGTTTCTCAATGAACATCAGGTTTTTATCAATTTGCACATCTTGATGTGACATTGCTAGCGACTCATCGGCTAGACATTTCTTTAGATTAGATATGTGAAACACATCATGAATTCCACTGAGCTCCTCAGGCAGCTTAAGCTTATAAGCTACAGAACCGACACATTCAATTACCACGAATGGTCCAACATATCCAGGGCTCAACTTGCCCTTCTTTCCGAAGCGCATCACAGCTTTCCAGGGTGATATCTTTAATAAGACTTTGTCCCCTACTTGGAACTTAAGAGGTTTTCGTCTCTTGTCTAGATAGTACGCTCACTCTGTCCATCAGTCTGTGGATGGTAAGTTGTACTAAAGTTTAATCTTATGCCTAATGACTGTTGGAAACTTTTCCAAAAGTGAGATGTATATCTAGTATCTCTATCAGATACAATAGACACTGGCACGCCATGTAGGGACACAATCTCGTCCACACATAGCTTAGCCAACTTGTCAGAATTATAAGTCTCTTTAATTGGCAAGAAATGTACTGACTTAGTCAACCTATCCACAATGACCCAAATCGTGTCATTACCACGTTTGGTCTTAGATAACATGGTAATTAAATCCATAGTTACCATTTCCCATTTCCAAGTGGGAATCTCAAGCTGTTGTAGAAGTCCTGATGGTTTCTGATGTTCAGCTTTAACTTGTGAACATGTCAGACACTTAGCTACGTAACTGGCTATGGATTTCTTTAAACCCATCCACCAATAATTCTTCTTCAAATCTTGATACATCTTGTCCAAGAAAGTGAACTTCTCTAAGCCAAAATTCGCACTTAGAGAATGTAGCATAAAGCTTTTCTTGTCTTAGCAATTCTAGGATGCACCGTAGATGTTTCTCGTGATCAACTTGATTACGAGAGTAGATAAGTATGTCGTCTATGAAGACAATGACAAACTTATCTAAATACGGTTTGCAGACTCTATTCATGAGATCCATGAATGCTGCATGTGCATTTGTGAGCCCAAAAGGCATCACCAGAAATTCATAATAACCATAACGAGTTCTGAAGGCAGCTTTGGGAACATCCTCATTTCTAACCTTCAGTTGATGATATCCTAATCTCAAATCGATCTTAGAGAAATAAGTAGCCCCTTGGAGTTGATCGAACAAGTCATCGATTCTAGGCAGAGGATAATGATTCTTGATCATTATTTTATTTAGTTCACGGTAATCAATGCACATCCGCATTGAACCGTCCTTTTTCTTAACGAAAAGGATAGGAGCTCTCCAAGGTGAGGAACTAGGCTGAATGAAGCCTTTCTCTAAAAGTTCGTTTAATTGTATTCTCAATTCCCTCATTTCTGTCGGTGCTAGCTGATACGGAGCTCTTGCAACAGGTGCCACTCCTGGTAGGATGTCAATCCTAAACTCCACTCGCCTATCTAGAGGTAGACCTGGTAATTCTTTAGGGAAAACATCGTGATATTCTGAGATGACTAAAAGGTCTTCAATCTTTGGCTTTGGTTCGTTAATAGTTACTTGTCCCATGTAAATGACACAACCTCTCCTCAGACACTTGGATGCCTTAAGCAATGACACTTTGTCTGGCAATCCATAGTGTGAATCTCCAAAATGGTGAGTATTTCACCAGATGGGGTTTTAACTTTGATGAGCTTCTTATCACAGGCAATGCGGGCTTGGTTATGGGATAACCGATCCATGCCTAAGACTACATCGAACCCCGCCAATTTCATTGGCAGAAGAGATTTAGGAATAGAATGATTCTTAATGGATATAAAACATCCATTAAGAATGGAAGATGTTGTTTCTAAGGTTCTGTCAGCAAGTTCTACCTCGGAAGTTATGTCTAGGGTTCTTATGGGTAAATTTAATAGTTTGCTAAACTTATGGTCTACAAAGGACTTATCTGCACTCGAATAAAAAAGAACTCTAGCATATACGTCATTGATGAGGAATGTACCTGTTATGACGTTGTTGTCATTAACAGCCTCCCTAGCATTCGTCTGAAAGGCATGTGCATTTCCTTTCTTAGCCTCTCCAGGCTTTGCATTGTTACTCTTGGGATCCTTAGGGCAGTTAGTCTTAATATGCCATTTTTCATTACAGCCATAGTAGATGACGTCCTTAAGATCCTTGCATTGTAGGGTCTTATGCCCTTTTTTCTTGCAGATACCACAGGGTTTAGCCTGCGCGTCAAAGTTGCACTGTCCCCAGTGCCTGCGGTTGCAAGTTTTGCATGTCGGCTTCTCACTCGACCTATCTTGGTTCCTTCTAAACCCAAATCCTCCCTTATTCTTCTTGTTTAATCTTTGGGAGTTACCTTCCTCTCTCTTCCTCTTCCCATCAGTCTCAGTCCTGACAGACTTTTGTCTCACCATATCTAAGGTGAGAGAGAGAGAGATAGGTCAACATCAGACCTATAAGTGGTAGGCTGAGCAACATTTACCATGCCTTTAATTTCAGGTGCTAACCCATTTATAAAACGCGCAATGCGTTGGGGTTCAGGAGTAATTAAATAAGATACTAATCTAGATAGGGAGTTAAAGTCAGTAACATACTTCCGACAATCCAGATTTTTCATTGTAAGAGTCAGAAAATCTGACTCTATTTTCTCCACCTCATGATTTGGGCAGTAAGTTTCCTTGACCAGGTCCGCAAACTTGGTCCATCCCAAGTTATACATGTGTACCTTTCCTATTGACTGGACCATAGCCTTCCAACATATTAGGGCATCGCCCTTAAAGGATTGGGATACAAACTTCACCACATCCTTATCAGCACAACCGCTGATATCTATTATAGTTTCCATTTCATTGAGCCATCTCAAGGCTTCTATAGCTACTTTTTCTTCGTTAAAGTCTTGGGGCTTGCAGGAGACAAAGTATTTATAGGTACATCTGTCTTTGGAAGAACGGGACCTATCATGAAACTCTAGTTTCTTTGGTTCACTCTTCGCATTCGGTGAGTGAACAGAGCTCTTCTTTCGAGCCTGTTCATGGTGGAATAGATAAAGGTTTGGAGCGAGTAGCGCTCGTTTCCTTAAATTTTTCCATGGCCTTTCCAACAGCTGCATCAATGCGAGCTTGGAAATCACAGCATTGATGGTTATGTTTTCAGCATTGTCAGTATATTATCATGGCGACTACTTTGCGCCTCATCTGAATTAGCCATCTCTGATGTTTTGGTACTAAATACCAAATTAAACATATATTAGCCATGAGATTAATAACCATATAGGCTCTAAAGTTTGGATATATAGATCCATTGCCTATTTGAACCAGTGTGCATAGAATCACAACTGTCAGGCTTAATATTTTAAATAAATATTCTTTGAGATATTTAGGTATAATTGGCCTAGGTCTCAAAGGGACCATCAAAAGGCTCTCTAATCTTGGACATAGTCCATATATTATTGGATAGTGGATCATAAAGTCACAACTGCCATTGTCATATTTGACAATATAATATGGCTTGTAGGCAAATCAATTAACATTATCTAAGATGTTAAGATAGATAGTCATCGCACTAATGATATTAGTCATGATCTTATTGATCATATAGACTATGAGGCTTAAGCATAGCTCACCACCTTCGACAAGGAACCATAAGGTTACAACTGTCATTGTCTTAATTGACAATATAGTATTGCTCGTAGGCAAATCATCACTAATAGATGTTAAATTATAGCCCGTAGGCATTTCATCACTAATGGATGTTTAATTATAGCTCGAAGGCACTTCATCACTAATGCATGTTTAATTATATGTCACACCCCGGATTTCCTATCCAATCCATACACCGGTGGGCCCGGGTGGGAGTATCATGACGTCAGTTGATAATATCATAGTCAATTAAACACGACACAACGGAAGTCTTGGAATTAAATTACTATTACAAACCAAATGTTCGAAATAAAATAATATACAGGCTTGTAATAGAAGATCCACAGGCGGATCATAAAATGTACAAAGAAAGAACGTAAAACAGACTTTAAGGCAGATCTAAGGATTTGCAAGATCCTCTTAATCACTACCGAGCAGCTTCCGGCCTATTTTATATTGTACCTGCAATTTAGTCTTTGGACGATACGTCAGCTTTCGCTGGTAAATACACCCAAATGACTCATTTTGAAAACATTTTAAAATGATTTTAAGTGCACAGGGCACAAAATCTTTTATAACTTGGGAAAGTTACTTTGTAACCTTGTTAACAGATTCACATGTTTGTCCATACATACATGGCCCAGTACAGATACGGAGACATGATTAAATACACACCACTTAGAACTCACAGAGGAGTTATCCCCAACGTCTTGGGTAATTTGCATTTAAGCGTCTGTCAGGTGTATGCCGACACCTCGCGCTAAGGTCGTGGACATTAACTAATCTAATGAGCCGAGGATATCCAGGACACGGTAATTTAACCCCCGATGTTTAAGTTATCAAACAAAACTGATTAAAACAGAATATGCGGATTTACTAGCCACAATCCGGCATTCGATTGATCCCATTCCTGACCAAGCGGTAATAGTTTACCGTATCCCAAGCCCGTATAGGGAAAATAAGTCGACAGTATTTACCTGAGCTAGTCTTCTTTTAAATTTTAATAACTCAGCCGTATACAAAAGTACCAACTGCAGATAGCATTTACCGGCAAGGCTCTAGTCTGGATTATGGCATAAGCTAACCAATTAATACTAACGGTCTTTATTTAAGTCATAGACTTAGACCGTGTAGTGTACATGATCAATACGTATAACGCTTGATTAAATGATGATCGGATAGAAACCCGACAAGTACTTTGACTTGCATAATATGGGTAAACAATTATCATTCTTGAATTTGAGATTAAATGATAAGGTTAAACCCGTTTCGGTTAATTTTCGTAAAATAGTTAAATATACTTAACCGTGCGCATATTAGCGATATCGGGTAATCGGATAAGTCATGGACAACTTCTATATGCCATTATACTTTAAATAAGTTAAAATATCAGTAGGATATTAACTTATATGCCCGTTAAGGTTTTAAAACAAAATTATGCCTCATAAGGGCATTTCGGTAATTTCATACCGTATAAAAGAAACTTGAGTATACTTTAATGTTATAATTATAAATATTCTGGAAAAATAATTTATTTATGATATAATATCAGTAGGATATCAATTATATGTGTAAATTATCTTTTATGACCAAACTATGCACCGAAGGGGCATTTTGGTCATTTTACACAAAGTTTATAAATTATTTGGGATTCTGAGTTTATAATATGTACCTACTATAAAATGTTTAAAATAAGTTTTAAAATCAGTAGGTAACAAGTCTTGGTCCCTTAATATGGTTTAAAACCATACTATGCGCCAAAACGACGCTTATGTCGTAAAATGACGTCTTTATACGATTTTCACGAAAACTGATGTTAAGGTCAAATTAAAATGTTGAAGTGTTATTTAATATAACATATCAGTAGGTAAAGATTTACCTTGAAAAGATTTGATTAAAACTATTTTATGAGCCACAAGGGCTAAAATCGCCATTTATCGACATAGTTTAAGGACTTGCTTGAAAACCCAGATTATAACTTGGTTTAACATCCCAAATAATCCTACTTATAATATTACATCAGTAGAAAACTTATTTTCAAGTTCATTTCTATTTAAAACCTTGTTTTATGCAAAAAGGCGTTTTGGTCAAAGATGACATAATTATGGAACTTGCGCATAAACTCAGATTCTGATTATGACCATCTAATATAACCTCAGAGGGTTATGCTACATTATATTACGATCATAATGCAACTTTAGATCACTTACCTTATTATGATCACTTAGCCATGTTTATTTCGAACAATGGCTGGACCATAATGGTCTTAACCGAAAGCCAAAGCGTTTTCCGTAAAACGCTTGACTTTTGGCTATAAAAGCCTATAAACGAAAATGCACGAGGAAGGAACACTTACCAGTGATTCCTAGGGTGCAAAAGAACTAAGTTGGATGCTCCTTTCAGCTAGGAACTCCCAGAGGAGGGAGAAGAGTGTATGAATGAAAACGGTGCAAGTTGAAATGGTGAACTTAAGCATCTATTTATACTTGGAGAACTCAAAGGAGGTGATGCCAGGTGGTTAGGGGTGTAAGAGGAAGCTTACAAGTGTCCCAAAACATGGCATAGCTGTTTGGAAGACCATAGTTTTGGAGTTTTGTTTGGGAGCCAAGCAAAAATTTCTGCAGCAGAGGCCTTCTCGCGCCCAGCGAGAGACCCAGGCCAGGTCTCTCGCGGCCCACGACCGCCCTTGTCCAGTTTCAAAAATTGACACTTTAACCCCCTTAACCTTATAAAGCTTCTAAAAACCATTTTAAACACCTTTTTAGCACTTTTAGCCCTCCGTAACCAATACTTGGCATACCTGGGATTATGCCCGGACATTGTCGAACTCTCGGTTCGTTAAAAGGTCACTCAGAGGTATAAATTAACATGCTGACACTTTTAATCCCTCCATCATCCAACTTTCACATATTTACGAAATTGAACTCTCTCGTCCAATAATTGGCACGTATGAGAGTTCGGACTTCACAAAGGATCACTCAGAGGCTTATTATAAGGATGTTTACTTCGATGTCACTCAGAGGCTTATTATAAGGATGTTTACTTCGATGTCACTCAGAGGCTGGGCATGTTGACATATCAGTCACTCAGAGGCCAAGTTTTAAGCATGTTGACATATCAGTCACTCAGAGGCTAATGATTTAAGTATGTTGACATTTCAGTCACTTAGAGGTTTGTTATTTATGCATCTTGACATCGGACCGTCACCAGAGGCTCAGTTTGAGCATGTTGACGCCTTTAGTCCTTATTGGTCTTTAATAGACTATATTTAAAATACAACACGTGTCGCTATACTATTGGACACGATTTTACAGGGTGTTACATCCTCACCCCCTTAAAAGAAATCTCGACCTCGAGATTTTATTCAAAAAGATGGGGGTACTTTTGTTGCATAGTGGACTCAACCTCCCATGTCTACTCGGGACCTCTATAAGCGTCCCACTTAACCTTTACTATAGGTATCATTTTTCTTCGGAGCTTTTTGACCTGTCGATCCTCGATCAAAATTGGTTTCTTAATGAACCTCAGGTTTTCATCAATTTGCACGTCTTTGTGTGACATTGCTAGCGACTAATCGGCTAGACATTTCTTAAGGTTAGATATGTGGAATACATCATGGATTCCACTTAGCTCCTCTGGCAATCTGAGCTTATAAGCTACAGTGACACATTCGATTATCTCGAATGGTCCAATGTATCTTGGGCTCAACTTGCCCTTCTTTCCAAAATGCATCATGCCTTTCCAGGGTGATACTTTTAACATGACTTTGTCCCCTACTTGGAACTTAAGAAGTTTACGCCTCTTGTCAGCATAGCTCTTCTGCCTATCCCTGGCAGCTTTGAGACGATCACGGATTTGCATAATTTTTTCCGTGATCTCCAGGACAATCTCCGGTCCTGATAGCTGGGCTTCCCCGACTTCTGCCCAACACACAGGCGTTCGGTATTTTCTCCCATACAAGGCTTCAAAAGGAGTAGCCTTGATGCTCGTATGATAACTATTTATTGTAGGAGAATTCTATTAGGGGTAAGTGGTCATCCCAACTTCAACCTAAATCAATCACACATGCCCTAAGCATGTCTTCCAATGTCTGGATAGTACGTTCACTTTGACCATCAGTCTGCGGATGGTAAGCCGTACTAAAGTTTAATTGTGTGCCTAAAGATTGTTGGAAATTTTTCCAAAAGTGAGATGTGTATCTGGTATCTCTATCAGATACAATAGATACAGGCACACCGTGTAGGGACACAATCTTGCCCACATACATCTTAGCCAATCTGTCTGAATTATACGTTTCTTTAATTGGCAAGAAATGTGCTGACTTGGTCAGCCTATCTACTATGACCCAAATAGTGTCGTTTCCACTTTTGGTCTTAGGTAACTTGGTAATCAAGTCCATAGTTACCATTTCTCATATCCATGTGGGAATTTCCAATTGTTGTAGAATTCCTGACGGCTTCTGGTGTTCGGCCTTAACTTGCGAACACGTCAGATACTTAGCTACATATGTGGCTATGGATTTCTTCAAACCCATCCACCAATAATTCTTCTTCAAGTCTTGATACATCTTGTCACCACCTGGGTGAACTGAGTATCTTGAATTATGCGCTTCTTGCAGGATTAGATCCCTAAGTCCTCCAAAGACTGAACCCAAATTCTATCATTAAATCTAAGGATTCCATCCTTTCCATGCACTAACTGATCAACAGTTCCGCCCAATCCTTCGTTAGGAGCATTGGCTTCTGATAGAACTTGCTTCTGTGCATCTAATAGCTTATCACTTAAGCTATTTCTGAGCTCAATGCTCTTGGCGTTAATCCTTATAGGTTTAACTCGTTCCTTGCGACTTAAGGCATCAGCAACTACATTTGCTTTGCCTGGATGGTAGCGAATCTCTCAATCATAGTCATTAAGAGTTTCCATTCATCGGCGTTGTCGCATGTCCAATTCCTTGTGATTGAACAAATGTTGGAGACTTTTATGGTTTGTGTATATAATACACTTTGTTCCATACAAGTAATGTCTCCACAGTTTTAGTGCAAATACAACGGCACCCAGTTCCAAATCATGGGTGGTGTAATTCCTTTCGTGCACCTTTAGTTGTTGAGATGCATAGGCAATCACCTTGCCCTTTTGCATTAGCACACAACCCATGCCGGTGTGCGAAGCATCACAGTATACAACAAAGTCTTCAACACCCTCAGGTAGGGATAACACAGGAGCATTGCTCAACTTGTGTTTGAGAACCTCAAAAGATTCTTGTTGTTTTGGACCCAAATTATATTTAACATTCTTACGGGTCAAGGTAGTTAAAGGAGTGGCTATTCTTGAAAAGTTCTAAATGAACCTTCTGTAGTATCCAGCCAATCCTAGGAAACTACGAATCTCCGATGGGGTTTTGGGTACTTCCTAATTCATGATGGCTTCAATTTTGGCGGGATCCACTTGGATATCATGCTCACTTACCATATGTCCAAGGTATTGGACTTTTCTAAGCCAAAATTCACATTTAGAGTTTAGCATAAAGCTTTTCTCGCCTTAGTAGTTCTAAGATGCACCGAAGATGTTTCTCGTGATCAGCTTGATTACGAGAGTAGATAAGTATGTCATTTATAAAGACAATGACAAACTTATCCAAATATGGCTTGCAGACTCTACTCATGAGATCCATGAATGTTGCTGGTACATTTGTGAGCTCAAAAGGCATCAATAAAAATTCAAAGTGACCATAGCAGGCCCTGAAGGCTGTTTTGGAACATCCTCGTTCCTAACCTTCAATTGATGATATCCAGATCTTAAATCGATCTTAGAGAAGTAGCTAGCCCCTTGAAGTTGGTCGAATAAATCATCGATCCTGGGCAGAGGATATCTATTCTTGATTGTTAACTTGTTCAGCTCTCGGTAGTCGATGCACATTCGCATCGAACCGTCTTTCTTCTTTATAAACGGAATAGGAGCTCCCCAAGGCGAGGAACTAGGCTGAATAAAGCCTTTCTCCAAGAGTTCGTCTAGTTGCGTCCTCAATTCCTTCATTTAAGTAGGTGCTAGCCTATATGGAGCTCTAGCTACGGGTGCTGCCCCTGGTATGACATCAATTCTGAACTCCACTTGCCTGTCTGGAGGTAGACCTGGTAATTCTTTGGGAAAACATCGGGATACTCTGAGATGACTGGGAGGTCTTCCATATTTAGCTTAGGCTCATTTATAGTGACTTGTGCCATGTAGATGACACAACCTTTTCTCAAACACTTGGATGCCTTAAATAACGACACATTGTCTGGCAGTTCCATAGTGTGAGTCTCCAGGGATGGTGATCATTTCACCAGATGGGGTCTTAATCTCGATGAGTTTCTTATCGCAGGCAATGCGGGCTTGGTTATAAGATAACCAATCCATGCCTAAAACTACATCGAACCCCGCCAATTTCATTGGCAAAAGAGCGATAGAGATGGAATGATTTTTAATGGATATTGAGCATCCATCAAGAATGGAAGATGCTGTTTCTAAACTTCCATCAGCAAGTTCTATCTCATAAGTTTTATCAAGAGTTCTTAAGGGCAGGTTTAATAGTTTACTAAACTTATGATCAACGAAAGATCTATCTGCACCCGAATAAAAAAGAACTCTAGCAAAAATATTGTTAATGAGGAATGTACCTGTTATGACATTGTCGTCATTAACAGCCTCTCTTGCAGTTATCTTAAAGGCTTGAGCATTCCCCTTCTTGGCCTCTCCAGGCTTCACATTATTATTCTTTAGAATCTTAGGGCAGTTAGTCTTAATATGCCATTTTTCATTGCAGACGTAGCAAACGACATCCTTAAGATCCTTACATTCTAGGGTCTTATGCCCTTTCTTTTACAGATGCCATAGGGTTTGGCTTGTGAACCAAAATTACACTGTCCCCAGTGTCTGCGATTGCAAATTTTGCATGTTGGCATCACAACCATTTTGCCTTGGTTCCCTTTGAACCCAAATCTCCCTTTATTTTTCTTATTAAGCCTATGGGAGTTGTCATGTTCTCTCTTCCTTTTTTCGTCAGTTTCAGACTTAACTGAATTTTGTCTCACTAGATCAAGGGTGAGGGAGAGAGATAGGTCAACAGCAGACCTATAGGTAGTAGGCTGAGCAGCCTTTACCATGCCCTTTATCTCGGGCGCTAACCCATTAATAAAACGTGCAATGCGTTTGGGCTCCGAGGTAATCAAATAGGAAACTAACCTAGATAGGGAATTGAAATTGGAAACATATTTCCGATAATCTAGGTTTTTCATGGAAAGAGACAAGAAGTCGGTCTCTAATTTCTCCACCTCATGGGGTGGGCAGTAGGTTTCCTTAACAAGGTCCACAAATTTGGACCATCCCAAATTATACGGGTGTACTTACCTGTAGACTGAATCATGGCCTTCCACCAGATTAGGGCATCGCCCTTAAAGGACTATGATACGTACTTTACCACATCCTTATCAGCACAGTTGCTGATATCTACAATCGTTTCCATCTCGTATAGCCACTTTAGGGCTTCCACAGCTCCCTTCTCCCTGTTAAAGTCTCGGGGCTTGCAGGAGACGAAATACTTATAGGTACATCCGTCTTTAACAGAACGGGACCTTTCAGCGAAATCTATTTTCTTTGGTTCACTCTTCGCATTTGAAGAGTGAACGGAGCTCTCCTTATGAGCTGAAGATGGTGGAATAGATAAGGGTCTAGAGCGAGTTGCACTCGACTCTCTAAGCCTTTCGATGGCCTTTCCCATAGCCTTTTCTACAGCCGCATAAATGCGAGCTTGGAAGTCGTCATTATTAATGGCTCTGTTTTCAGCATTGTTAGATTTCACGTTCCGGTGGCTACTTTGTGCCTCATTTGAGTTAGCCATCTTTAAGCTTTGGTTTCTCTATACCAATAAAGCTTCACTTAGCCATGGTATGTCAACCATATTGGTCTTAAATTTTTTTTGGATATAACAATCCATTGCCTATTCTAGTGTGAATAACATCATAACTCTTAGGCTTAACTTAACTATATTTGGCCTAGGTCTTAACAGGAGCATCAAAGGCAAATTATAATTTCGACATAGTCCATATATTATTGGACAGTGGATCGCATTGTCACAACTATCATTGTCATATTTGACAATTATATTTAGCCTTTAAGCTGTCACAAAGGACATAAAATATGGCACATAGGCCTGTCACTAATGGACATAAATATGGCACAAAGACCTGTCACTAATGGACATAAAATATGGCACATAGGACTGTCACTATTGGACATAAGATATGGCACATAGGCACTACATCACTAATGGATGTTTGAATCATAGCCCCAATGGCAATACATCACTAATGGATGTTTAATCATAGCCCCAAGGGCGATACATCACTAATGGATGTTTTAATCATAGCCCCAAGGGCAATACATCACTAATGGATGTTTAATCATAGCCCCAAGGGCAATACATCCCTAATGGATGTTTTATCATAGCCCCAAGGGCAATACATCACTAATGGATGTTTTATCATAGCCCCAGGGGCAATACATCACTAATGGATGTTTAATCATATCCCTAAGGGCAATATATCACTAATGGATGTTTTATCATAGCCCCAAGGGCAATACATCACTAATGGATGTTTTATCATAGCCCCAAGGGCAATACATCACTAATAATCATAGCCCCAAGGGCAATACATCACTAATGGATGTTTTAATCATAGCCCCAAGGGAAATACATCACTAATGGATGTTTTATCATAGCCCCAAGGGCAATACATCACTAATAATCATAGCCCCAAGGGAAATACATCACTAATGGATGTTTTATCATAGCCACAAGGGCAATACGTCACTAATGGATGTTTTAATCATAGCCCAAGGGCAATACATCACTAATGGATGTTTTATCATAGCCCCAAGGGTAATACATCAATAATGGATGTTTTAATCATCGCACTGATGATATTAGCCGGGATCAATTTTGATCACATAGGCTGTATAAGGTTAGGACATAGTCCCCAACCTTGAAGGCTAGTGTGATTCCTCAAGTCACACAACCAAGAGTATGAACATTCTTGAATGTTTAACATAAGAGTACCTTAATGGTTGAGTAATAGTCCCGGTCGCACTGACCTTAATGACTTGGAGGCTTGAACTTTAAGTCCACCACCTCTGGATAGAAGGATAACTTCCCTTAACTATACTGGTAGAAGACCCCTTCGTACTTAACTATCATTTATAAATTGGCCAAATGTGTGGTCTGTGCTACTTGGCTAATCAAAACCATTAAGATCTTTTTGGAATTATATTGCAGAGCATAAATTTCGAGTAAAATCAAGATGCTCGTTTGAAGAGGATGAATACATATATATAATTCCAAAAGTACTCCATTAAATTCCAAATTAGAAATTACAATACTAGAAAAATGAAATAAACCGTCTATGCAAGGACTTTAAAGAAATAAAAATGTCCACGCAAGGACTAAAGAAATAACAATGTCCTTGTAGGGACTACATATAATTAGGAGATACTTCACTCGTTCTTCTTTCTCTTGACCAACTTGGAGAGTTTCTTGAAGAACTTGTTTGTCTTCTTCTCTGTTTTCTCCACTTGCTTCTGCATTTCTTTCATTCGTTCCAAGACTTCATTAATGGCCTCAAGTGGCGGCGGAAGTTGTGGTTGTGGCATAACTGGATACTTGTACCCATAAGTTGGATATCCAGTCGCTGGATAAGCAGGTGGGAAAGGAGAAAGGTAAAGTGCATTGTGCATAACTGCTTGCATATAAGGGTCTTGCGACCATGCGTGATAGTCTACCGGTGTAGACGGGTTAAAAGGATCATATCCAGACGTGTCTGGATATGTGGGGATTGGGTTAGTATAACCCGATGGTGGTGGTTGAGCAGCAGGTATTGGTGTTGGTTCCACTATAGGTGAAACATTAGAGGGTCCACCCATTTGTGGGTCTTCTTGAATTTTGGGAAAGGAGTTGGGCAAAGGTGGTAGCGATCCCGACCTTTGTTCGGCACATACCGACATACGTGCTCCGCGCTTCCTTCTTGGTGGTTCAGGTGGTGGTTGAGGTTGGTCCACCGGTTCCATGTGGACATCTTCTTAAACAGGAGGTGGTTGAGAGTGATGAGAAGGAGTGTGGGTGAAGGTTAATTTATTCCAATATTGGTCCATTCATTTGGACCTTAGTAAGGCGATGAAGCGTAAGAGTTAGAATCGCTCGAAATTTCTATAGGATGCGTATTCGATCCTGACGGTGGCATCTCCGGGTCGGAGTCCTCGTCCATAGGGTTCGGCTGGTCCAGCTGATTTTGATAGGCTGGAGGCGTGTTAAAGTAGTAGTTAGCGTTAAATTATTCATGATAGGAATGATGGGAATGGTGAGAATGGTGTGAATGATAGGAGTGGTGAGAGTGGTAAGAATTTTGGGAATGTGGGGGCGAGTGTCTATGAGAATGTCCCGCTGGTTGCCAAGGAGACGAATCTCCTGATCCTTGGTATGAATCTGAGTTGTGAGGTTGAGAAGGGATGCGCCCCGATGGTCCTCCTCTCATTAGACCTTTTCCTCTTCCACTTTGTCCTCTCACATGTGGCGACATTTTCCTGTTAAAAATCAATTAAAAAACAATACTAATAACTTAATAATGAAGTGAGTAATCCTAGGCCAATGCCTAGACTCGGAAGTCTAAGGAATGTGCTCGTGTAAGTTTGAGATTAAACACAAGAAGGGTAGTATTTATTCTCTCAAACGTTGGCTCTGATACCAACCTGTCACACCCCGGATTTCCTATCCAAATCCATAAACCGGTGGGCCCGGGTGGGGAGTAAGGTGACGTTAGTTGATAACATCATAGTCAATTAAACACGGCACAACGGAAGTCTTGGAGTTAAATTACTATTACAAACCAAATGTTCGAAATAAAATAATATACAGGCTTGTAATAGAAGATCCACAGGCGGATCATAAAATGTACAAAGAAAGAACGTAAAACAGACTTTAGGGCAGATATAAGGATTTGCAAGATCCTCTTAATCACTACCGAGCAGCGTCCTGCCTATTTCGTATTGTACTTGCAATTTAGTCTTTGGACGATACGTTAGCTTTCGCTGGTAAATACACCCAACTGACTCATTTTGAAAACATTTTAAAATGATTTTAAGTACACAGGGCACAAAATCTTTTATAACTTGGGAAAGTTACTTTGTAACCTTGTTAACAGATTCACATGTTTGTCCATACATACAGGGCCCAGTACAGATACAGAGACATGATTAAATACACACCACTTAGAACTCACAAAGGAGTTATCCCCAATGTCTTGGGTAATTTGCATTTGAGCGTCTGTCAGTTGTATGCCTACACCCCGCGCTAAGGTCGTGGCCATTAACTAATCTAATGAGCCGAAGATATCCAGGACATTGTAATTTATCCCCGATGTTTAAGTTATCAAACAAAACTGATTAAACCAGAATATGCGGATTTACTAGCCACAATCCGGCATTTGATTGATCCAATTTCTGACCAAGCGGTAATAGTTTACCGTATCCCAATCCTGTATATGGAAAATAAGTCGAGAGTATTTACCTGAGCTAGTCTTCTTTTAAATTTTAATAACTCAGCCGTATACAAAAGTACCAACTGCAGATAGCATTTACCGGCAAGGCTCTAGTCTGGATTATGGCATAAGCTAACCAATTAATACTAACGGTCTTTATTTAAGTCATAGACTTAGACCGTGTAGTGTACATGATCAATACGTATAACGCTTGATTAAACGATGATCAGATAGAATGTAGTTTAAACCCGACAAGTACTTTGACTTGCATAATATGGGTAAACAATTATCATTCTGGATTTTGAGATTAAATGATAAGGTTAAACCCGTTTCGGTTAATTTTTGTAAAATAGTTACATATACTTAACCATGCGCATATTAGCCATATCAGGTATCCGGATAAGTCATGGACAAGTTCTATATGCCATTATACTTTAAATAAGTTAAAATATCAATATGATATTAACTTATATGCCCGTTAAGGTTTAAAAACGAAACTATGCCTCATAAGGGCATTTCGGTAATTTCATACCGTATAGAAGAAACTTGAGTATACTTTAATGTAATAATTATAAGTATTCTGGAAAAATAATTTACTTATGATATAATATCAGTAGGATGTCAATTATATGTGTAAATTATCTTTTATGACCAAACTATGCACCGAAGGGGCATTTTGGTCATTTTACACAAAGTTGATAAATTATTTGGGATTCTGAGTTTATAATATGTACCTACTATAAATATGTTTAAAATAAGTTTTAAAATCAGTAGGTAACAAGTCTTGGTCCCTTAATATGGTTTAAAACCATACTATGTGCCGAAACGACGCTTATGTCGTAAAATGACGTCTTTATACGATTTTCATGAAAACTGATATTAAGGTCAGATTAAAATGTTTTAGAAGTGTTATTTAATATAACATATCAGTAGGTAAAGATTTACCTTGAAAAGATTTGATTAAAACTATTTTATGAGCCACAAGGGCTAAAATCGCCATTTATCGATATAGTTTAAGGACTTGCTTGAAAACCCAGTTTATGACCTCAGAGGGTTATGCTACATTATATTACGATCATAATGCAACTTTAGATCAGTAGGTAACTAATCTAAATCGGGTCAGAATCGAAAGTCAAAGAATAAGTCAAACTTCGCGACTTTCGGTTGCGAACCGACCCTAGAACTGAAATTGACGAGCCGAACATGTTCTTACATGTTCTAATAATTATTATCAACTTATTTAAGTGTCAAAACAGGTTTCATAACATATATAAGATCAATTTATGATTTTTTCTGAAAAATGGCCTGTTTAACTTTTTAATAACTTTTTAATATACTTAACTTTGACCCGTCAATTGGGCTAGCAAATATGATCTTCAGGAGGTGCCCTTTATAGGGATTAACACCTACCTTATTACAATCACTTAGCCATGTTCATTTCGAACAATGGCTGGACCATAATGGTCTTAAGCGAAAGGCAAAGCATTTTCCATAAAACGCTTGACTTTTGGCTATAAAAGCCTATAAACGAAAATGCACAAGGAAGGAACACTTACCAGTGATTCCTAGGGTGCAAAAGAACTAAGTTGGATGTTCCTTTCAGCTAGGAACTTCCAGAGGAGGGAGAAGAGTGTATGAATGAGAAAGGTGCAAGTTGAAATGGTGAATTTAAGCACCTATTTATAGTTGGAGAACTCAAAGGAGGTGATACCAGGTGTTTAGGGGTGTAAGAGGAAGCTTACAAGTGTCCCAAAACATGGCATAGCTGTTTGGAAGACCATAGTTTTGGAGTTTTGTTTGGGAGCCAAGCAAAAATTTCTGCAGCAGAGGCCTTCTCGCGCCCCGCGAGAGACCCAGGCCAGGTCTCTCGCGGCCCACGACCGCACTTGTCCAGTTTCAAAAATTGACACTTTAACCCCCTTAACCTTATAAAGCTTCTAAAAACCATTTTAAACACCTTTTTAGCACTTTTAGCCCTCCGTAACCAATACTTGGCATACCTGGGATTATGCCCGGACATTGTCGAACTCTCGGTTCGTTAAAAGGTCACTCAGAGGTATAAATTAACATGCTGACACTTTTAATCCCTCCATCATCCAACTTTCACATATTTACGAAATTGAACTCTCTCGTCCAATAATTGGCACGTATGAGAGTTCGGACTTCACAAAGGATCACTCAGAGGCTTATTATAAGGATGTTTACTTCGATGTCACTCAGAGGCTGGGCATGTTGACATATCAGTTACTCAGAGGCCAAGTTTTAAGCATGTTGACATATCAGTCACTCAGAGGCTAATGATTTAAGCATGTTGACATTTCAGTCACTTAGAGATTTGTTATTTATGCATGTTGACATCGGACCGTCACCAGAGGCTCAGTTTGAGCATGTTGACGCCTTTAGTCCTTATTGGTCTTTAATAGACTATATTTAAAATACAACACGTGTCGCTATACTATTGGACACGATTTTACAGGGTATTACATTATAGCTCGTAGGCACTTCAATCACTGATGGATGTTTAATTATAGCCCGTAGGCACTTCATCACTAATGGATGTTTAATCGTAGCCCGTAGGCACTTCATCACTACTGGATGTTTAATCATAGCCCATAGGCACTTCATCACTAATGGATGTTTAATTATAACCCGTAGGCACTTCATCATTAATGGATGTTTAATTATAGCCTGTAGGCACTTCATCACTAATGTATGTTTAATCATTATCATCGCATTGATGATATTAGTTGGGATCAAATTTGATCACATAGGTTATATAAGGTTAGGACGTAGTCCATTACCTAGACGGCTAGTGTGGTTCCTCAAGTCACATTGCCAAGAGTATTAACATTGCTTGAATGTTAACACAGAATTATCTTAATGGTTGATTAATAATAGTCATGGTCGCATTTGACCTTAACGACTTGGAGGCTTGAACATAGTTCACCACCTCTGGATAGAAGGGATAATCTTCCTTAACTATCATGATAGAAGGCTATTCATCCTTAACTATCTTTTATAATTTGCCAATTAATATGGACTTTGCCATTTGGCTAATCAAAACCATTAAGAAGATCTTTTGGAATTATATAGCGGATTATAAATTTCGAGTTAAAATCGAGACGATCGCTTGAAGAGGATGTAACGATTACATACACACACACAGATATATATATATATATATATATATATAATTCTAAATATTTCATTAAATAACAATACTTGAAATAAATTAAACTGATTGTCCTTGTAGGGACTAAAAGAAACAACATGTTCACGTAGGGACTAAACAAATAACATGTCCATGTAGGGACTAAAGAAATAACAATGTCCACGTAAGGACTAAAGGAAAAGTTACAAATCATAACAATAGAAGAAATTTCACTCGTCCTTCTTTCCTTTGACTAACTGGGAAAGTTTCTTAAAGAACTTATTTGTCTTCTTTTCCGTCTTCTCAGCCCGTTGTTGCATCCGCTCCAAGGCTTCATAATGGCCTCAAGAGGTGACGGAGGTTGTGGTTGTGGTTTAGGCACAACCAGATACTGGTACCCATAACTTGGGTATCCAGTAGGTGGATAAGTAGGTGGGAAAGGAGATGGGTAAAGGGCATTATGCATGACCGCTTGCATATATGGGTCATGTGATAGCGCCTGATAGTCTAAGTTCATTGGCGTAGTTGGGTTAAAAGTATTATATTCAGACGTATCTGGATATGTAGGGATAGGGTTATTAAAACCCAACGGTGGTGGTTGAACCACATGTGGTGGTGTTAGTTCCACCACAGGCGAAGTATTTAAGGGTCCACCCATTTGTGGGTCCTTAGGAATGGTAGGGTAGGTTTTGGGCAATGGTGGTAGCGAACCCGACCGTTGTCCCGCAAGCACCGACATACATGCTCCATGTTTCCTCCTCGGTGGCTTAGGTGGTGGCTGAGGTTGCTTCACCGGTTCCATTTGGACGTCTTCCTATGTAGCTTGCGGTGTTGGAGAGTGGTACGAAGGAGTGTTAATAAAAGTAAATTGACTCCAATACTGGTCCTATTTATTAGGACCTTGATAAGGTGATCCTGCATAAGAGTTAGAACCGCTAGAAATTTCAATGGGGTGTCCATGTGATCCTGGTGGTGGCATCTCCACGTCGGAGTCCTCATCCATAGCATTTGGTTGTTCCAACTGATTCTGATTAGCTGGAGGTGGGTTAAAATAAAGATCTGGGTTAAATTCTTCATGGTATTAATGTGAATGGGAATGATGGGAGTTGTGAGAGTGATGTGAATGATGGGAGCGGTGAGAGTAGTGTGAATGGTAAGAATTTTGGGAGTGTGGGGGCGAGTATTTATGAGAGATAGAGTGTCTCGCTGGTTGCCAAGGAGATGAATCTCCCGAATCTTGGTAAGAATTTGAGTTGTGAGGTTGTGAAGGGATGCGCCCCGATGGGCCTCCCCTCATTGGACCTTTTCCTCTTCCACTTTGTCTTCTCAATCTTGGCGGCATTTTGCTGTTAAAATCAAGTTAAAAACAATAACAATAACTTAATAATGAAATGAGTAATCCTAGGTCAATGCCTAGACTCGGAAGTCTAAGGAATATGGTATTGTGTAAGTTGGAGATTAAATACAAAAGGCTAGTGTTTAATTCTCTCAAACGTTGGCTTTGATACCAACCTGTCAGACCCCGGATTTCCAACTAAATCTCGGTGGGCCCGAGTGGGGAATATCGTGACGTAAGTTGATATCATCATAGTCAATTAACACAGCAGAATGGAAGTCTTGGAGTTTAAATTACTATTACAAACCAAAATGTCCAAGTACGAAAATAATATACAGACGGTTTATAACTAAAGATCCACAGGCGGATCGTGAAATATACAAAAGATGAACATCAGACTGTAGGCAGATCTAAGGATTTGAAAGATCCTCTTATACCAATACCAAGCAGCTTCCAGCCTATTTCGTATAGTACCTGCAACTTAGTCTTTTGAAAATACGTTAGCTTTTGCTGGTAAATACAATTAACTGACTCGTTTTGAAAGCATTTCAAAAATTGATTTATGTGCACAGGGCACATAAAAATCTTTTATAACTTGGGAAAGTTTAGCTTTTAACCTTGTATACAGATTCACATGTTTGTCAATACATATGAGGCCCAGTATAGAAACCGAGACATGATTAACTGACACACCACTTATAAACCCACGAAAGAGTTATCCCCAACTTGTAGGTAAAAATATTTTAGCATTCGCATCTGTCGGGTGTATGCCTACACCCCGTGCTTTGGTCATGGCCATTAGTAACTTAAGTGAGCTGAGAATATCCATGACACGGTCATTAACCCCAATGTTTAAGTTATCAAACATGACTGATCAAAACAGAATATGCGGATTTACTAGCCACAATCCGGCATTCGATTGATCCCATTTCCGGCCAAGCGGTAATAATTTACCGTAACCCAAGCCCGTATAGGGAAAAGAAGTTAAGAGTATTTACCTGAGCTTGTACTTGATTTTTAATAAGCAAAGTTTATATTAACTCAACCGTTTAATCAATAGATAAGTGCAGATAGCATTTACTGGAAGGCTTCTAGTATGGAATAATGGCATAAGCTAACCAATTAGAATGCTAACGGTCCTATTTAAGTCATAGACTTAGACCGACTAACTTAAAGGATCAAAACGGTATGACACGCTAGATTAAGCGATGACCGGATAGAATGTAGTTTAACCCAACAAGTACTAAGACTTGTATGACATGGGTAAACAATTAACATTCTGGAATTTGAGATTAAAATGATAAGGTGAAAGTTTCGGTGAATTTTCGTAAACTAGTTACATATACTCAACCGTACGCATATAAGCGATATCGGGTAACCGGATGAGTTATGATCAAGTTCTATATGTCATTATACCTTAAATAAGTTGTAATATTAGTAAGAAATCAACTTATATGCTCGTTAAAGTTTTAAAACGGAATTATGCCTCATAAGTCGTTTAGACCATTATGTGACATATAAAAAAGAATCTGCATACATTCTGATGTTATGATCATAAACACTTTGGTAAAATACTTAATTTGTTATATATTATCAGCAAGATATCACACATAAGTGTGATTTTATGGTTTAGGACCAAACTATGCGCCGAAAGGACATTTTGGTCTTTTAAAAGCATAAATTACGATTTATAATAAAACTTAGTTTATCATCAGAATATTAACATCATAATATGTTAATTATATTAACATATCAGTAGGTATTCCATTTGCAAGTTCGTTCTTGATTAAAACCTTGTTTTATGTAAAAAGGGTATTTTAGTCAAAGTTTAACATATTAATGAACTTGCGCATAAACTCAGATTATTATTATGATCATGTAATATTATCTCAGAGGGTTATGCCATACTATATTACGATCATAATGCAACCATAAGTCAGTAGTAAACTAGTCTAAGTCGGGTCGGAATCGAAAGTCAAAGCAGAAGTCAAACTTTGCGACTTTCGGTTGCGAACCGACCCTAGGACTGAAATTGACGGATCGAACATGTTCCCACATGTACTAATCATTATTACTAACTGGGTTAAGTGTCAAAAACATATTTATAATATATAAAAACTCAGATTATAATATTTATAAAATCTGACCCGTTTGACTCTTTAAAACATAAACTTTGACCCGTCAATTGACCTAGTAAACATGATTCTAAGGAGGTGCCCTTTTAAGGGATTAATACCTACCTAATTAGAATCACTTAGCCATGTTCATCTTGAAAAATGGCTAGACCATAATGGTCTTAACCGAAAGTCAAGGCATTTGTCGAAAATACTTGACTTTTGGCTATTGAAAGCCTGTAAAAGAAAAGAGTAGATATGGAACACTTACAAGTGATCCAAGAGGAAGTTTAGAACTCAAAAGGATGCTCTTAGATGACCAGGAACTTCCAAGAGTGTATTAGAGAGGAGAAAAGGAAATGAGCAAGGAATGAAGTGTACTTGGTTGTCTATTTATAGTGCAAGGGTGTATGAGGATGAAGCCAGGTGTTAGAGGTGTTGTAGGATTTTTACAAGTGTCTAGAAAGGTGTCAAGAACTGCAAGAGTGTGGCAATTTGCAGGATAGGTGGCATCTTGGCAGAAATTTGGAGTTTTGACACATTTAGTCCCTTAAAATAGTTTTATGAATTGTCATGAATTGTCTCTTTACTTATATTCAATGACATAATGACACAATTTAGTTCTTTTCTTTCAACACGTAATGTGTTGAAGAAGAGTGTGAATAACCGAACATTAACGAGTGTCACACTAGGTGCTTTTATGACTTATACGTAGTTACTAGCTTAGAATACCATAAATACGAGTTCTTATGATTATATGGGTTAAATTACCGAATTTTGTAAAGTTAAAGGTTCGGTGATGCGGAATACTTAAAAATGGCAAATCAAAAGATATCACCTCAACCGAGAGTTGTTCGGATCTAAAGGTGGCTTGATCATACAAGAATTACGAAAATAATGAAGTCTAGGGGCCTCAGGGTCATTTGTTGATAGTTAAAATATTGAGAAATAAAGGTTTCAGGGTCTCGCCGTAAGCTACGGCTGCCAGACCGTAGCTTACGATTAGTAAGATTTTGGTTCAGCAAGCCTGGACCATAGCTTACGGTCCAGTTCATGAATATTTTGTGAATTTGAACATGTTTAAGTGAGTTGAGTGGCTAACTCATTTGTGGTTTTATTCGAGGGTTCATACACGTGTTGGTATATTACCGGACATGAATTTTACGAGGTGTTCATTTACATAAAGTGAAAAATTAGAAATTCACTTTACATGTCATTTTTTACTTTTACGACCACAAACATTTGATTGGAGTCTTTTAATATCATGGTTTATTTTAAAGAATGTTACTTTCCTAAACCTATTTGACACAAATTTAGAGGGCCATAATTAACAAAAAAAATTGATATATCAGCTATAAGCTTGCTACAATTTTGGTTCATTTTAAAAAGTTCTAACATATAGAACAAGGGCATATTCACTGACCCATCATTTCTGGTGACAAGAAACTAACAGTAGAGGATCAAGCCCTCCATTGTTCTTAATTCTATTAGCAATGTCCAAAAAGTTGAAAATTGTAAAAGAAAAACCGCAATAAAATACGATATATACATCTATCCTACCTGTTATAGACATTTTAAGAATAATAAGAATGATCTAATAATAAACATTGCGACAATGTGCAATTCGGTACTCATATTTGTTAGTATATCAATCATCTTGTGGTATTTGTTAGTATATCAATCATCTTGTGGTATATTGTGCAATATTTATGTTAGTTTCGTTATTTGTGTTATATTTTACAAAAGTTTATTATGTTTATTGTTTTATTTTTCTTAGAGTTTTCGAATTAGTAGCGCTGGTTGATGGGGATTCACAATGGTGGCATACACCATAGGGGCCCATGTCATGTACAAACCCTCCCGATGCCTTTGAGATCATATAAACTCCATGCAGTGTCTTAAACCATAAACATGTTTGTTCTTTCCAAGGATGTGGGAACAAATCAGACAAACGGATGATCGAACAAGTTATATATTATATATATATATATATATATATATATATATATATATATATATATATATATATAGATTGATTGGATAGCAAATATATAGATAATAACAAGGCTCGGTAAAAGTATACGAATTCGGACAAGTAATCCAAAATATATATATTTTATCATCATACAAGAAATATATATATATATATATATATATATATATATGTAAAAATACTTACACATACAAATACATGCCTACGTATACACTTAGTGAACTTACAAGATTCCAAGTATTATACATGTATATATGTATGCGAACAAATACAACGCAAGTGTTTAATTAAAAAGTATATAAGTAAGTGTATATATATATATATGGATACACGTATACATACAAAATACACAAGGAATACTTGGATTGAACAAGTATATATACATGTGTACTGATACAAAAACAATGTTAAAAATAGTAGTTTTAACAAAGCATAGAACTCGAGAACCTATATATTTATTTTGGGATATATACACATATATATGTACTTAGACTTAGTCAAAATTTCATGGTAACAAGAATACAAGAAAACAAGAATATATTTTAGATAATAAAATATATTGGTTGCAATAAACAAAGACAATCATGTGGGAAACGAGGAGATACAAAGGGGCGAGCCCGAACATCATACACACAAGGATGATGAGGCAATTGTGTGGGACACGAAATTCAAGGGGCTATGCCTCGTTCACATGAAAACAAGGATACATATATATATATATTAACACATATATATATACATACGTATATATATATATATATATATATATATACGTATGTATATATATATATATACGTATATATATATATATATATATAAGCAATTACAACATATAATCAAACTACCACGTGTCTAAACCAAACAAGAGTTCAAACAAACAGAACAAGGTTGATGATGAGAAACTTGTATATGATCAAACAACAAGACCTAAGTATCTTAAGGAATTAGGGTACTTGTAGGTCGGGTATAATACAAGGAACAAGTGATTGCTAGATCGCACGAGACGCAAACTATGAGTTCATGTCCCCTCTTTTAAATATATTTTGTTTCCAGAACTAGGGGGAGATACATGTTACACAACAGTATGAAAGCTAGGGAATGAAATCACCATAGTTCATGTGCTCATAAGTAGACAAACACAAGAGTAGCCATTAATCACACATAAAGACCGAGGAACAAAAGGTGTAGATCTATTGAGTTTTGGTGAGCTCCAATCTTGGTCCGTGAGACCCTGTTGGAGTGCTTTTGTTGTCCCAATAGTCGGAATGACAACCATCGTCTAGATTTACACATATTAATGTCCTTAGAAAACATTAATTATCAACGGATTTCAAAGACCTTTTGCATACCAGTTTTCAATACAAGACTTACAAATGTTTTTCAAGATTCATTTGCTACAAAAACAAAACATATAAATTTACCAACATTATTGTTGACTTTTTAAACTTAACATGCATTTCAGGAGAGTAAGCATTCATGATGGAAAGCCAAGGAACTAAGGAACGAAAGAGAGCGATACCACTTTTGAAGGATTTGCCTTTTATGTACTGTTTGTTGGAAAATTAGAGAATGGATATTTAGTTAATTAATAATTGAGTGATATTATTATTACTAATTAAATTCTTCATTTGGTGAAACTCTTGAGTAGAGTTTATTTATGACATTTGATAGTGTTTATTAGAGTTTAAGTATATGATTATGAAACTCTTAACACTTCATATGGTGAAACTCTTGAGTAGAGTTTTATTGATGACAACTGATGAGTTTTATTAGAGTTTAAGTATATAATTATTGAGACTCTTAAAAAAAACTCTTGGATACTTATAAGACTATGTGTCTTTTATGCAAATGACACTAGAGAAATACATGAGATATGATACAAGGAAAATACATGTATACATGAAGAATTCTTGGAAAAGTAAAAAATATTTGAAGATCCATGTGTTGGGTATTTAGAGAGATAAGTTTTCTCTACTCGATTTCATCACCTTCTTTTTCATATTTTCCACAACTTTTAACACTATAATTTTATCTGACGTAACCTTGGGCGCGTGTCCATCTCCGGCAATACAGACTGTTTCGGCTGTTGTACCCTGGGAGACAGACTCGTCGTCTTTGGTAGAGGCGCGAAATCTGTTTTAAGGAAATCTTGTTGAACACGTGCCTCAGCCACAACCGTCAACACTTATTTGTTCATTTTGTAGGAAATTAATGTATAAGAAGATGTGGTTCAAGACCTGGTTGAAGCCCACATAAAGGATCATACAAGGAGACGCGATTCAAGAGTTCGTTGAAGACTACACAACGGACCATACAAGAAGACGCGGTTAAGGCTCTCGTAGAAGACTTTGGCTTGAATCAATTTAGTTACATATGTTGTATCATATATATTATTTCGTTTAGATTTTTTCATGGTATTGTACTATAATTTCCCAAATATGTAAAGAGACTATCTTTACTCTATTTATTTATATAATTTTTTTATTAAAATGGTGACCCATATCCTACAAGCTTAAAACAGATTTCGTGAGATTGTTGCTACAATCTTAAAACCTTATTTATAAGGATTTTGGGTTCACGAAAGGATTTATAAAAAAAATTAGAGATTATGATCTTATAAATATTGTTTTGGGAAATATGTATGTAGTACAACTTGTTGTGTTTGGATTAATTGAGATTGAGATACAATCTTAAATCCTATACCATGGTAAAAAACGAATAATTTTGGTTCAACCGTTTGGTTTTTGAAACGATTTTGTAATCGTTAATTTTTCTAACCTTTGTGTTAGATCAGGGTTTTTAGTGTAAACCATACGTTTTTTTGTAAACATTAAATTTCTCTAACGTGCGCGTTGGACCGGCTTAGTGTTAGAAATAGTTTATTTTGTATAAACTAAAAGCCTTATAATAATTTTTGTAATCATGTATTTCTAACGAGCTTGTTAGATCCCATTGGTATGATAATGGTTACTATAATTATTTATTTCTAACAAGTATGTTGAAACATATTTATTGATAAGATTTATAACAATTTTTGTAATTGTTTATTTCTAATAAAAGTGTTAGAAACAGTTTATAAAAAATGCAAATGATTTTTGTAATCATTTGTCTTCTAACATGCGTCTTAGAAACGGTTCATGAAAAGTGTTTGTTTGGAACCAATTTTTAATTGTTTATTTTCTAAGGTGTGTATTAGAAATGACTTATTTATTTGAACCATATATGTGTTTATAACAAGTCGAATTAACATTTTGTGGAAATGTTAATATTTTTTAACGTGCGCGTTAGAATTTCTTTCATTTTAACACGATTGTTAAAATATAATAACTTATTTATTTGAACCATATATGTGTTTATAACAAGTCGAATTAACATTTTGTGGAAATGTTAATATTTTTTAACGTGCGCGTTAGAATTTCTTTCATTTTAACACGATTGTAAAATATAAATTCTTTGAAATGTTTTATGTAAACATTTTATATAAGTAATTTGTTGTAAAATTGATTTTAATGAATATAAACACATTAATGCTTTACATGGTTTATAAATAAAAAGTCATACATTGAAGTTGATGTTTGATTGGTTTCAAGAATTAAATCACCATAAGTGATGGTGTTGTTGTATGAGATTTATCACTAACTTTAATTTGTGATTTCTAATTCAAAATGGTCATGTTATATATATATATATGTATATATATATATATACACACACACACATATATATATATATATATATATATATATAATGACTTAAATTTTCTAACATGTGTGTTAGAAAATGTGTATTACAAATACAAGGTTAGAGATTGTTCATTATATAAGCTATAATGAATAGAAATGTTTTATGTAAACATTTAATTGCCTATGTGTGCATTAAAAATGATGAGAAATGGTTTATTTTATAAACTTTATCATTGGAAAACGTTTTATATAAATGTTCGATTCTATCGTTATAACAATTTTTTTTCTAACATGCATGTTAGAAAACGTTTAGTACATTTGTAGTAAGACTAAATAATATAAAACCATTTGATATTTTGGGTTTTGATTTATGTTTTCATAAACTCTAATTGATATTATTAATATAGTATATTGCAAAACTAAGGAACTGTTTTAGAGTGATTTTTAAAACAAAGTTTTGCATAGTATTGATAATTCAAATGGTTTGCTACTCTTGCTGAAAGTAGCATATGGTGAACAAAGTAACAATCTCATGGATATTATTTGGTGGAAAACAACTTGGTGTTGTTGTGAACAAATTTAACTGTTCAAGTTCACTACTTAAATGTAGTCTTTGTATCAACTTGGTGTTGTTTTATGTAGAATTGTCCAAGTTTAAAGTTTCAAGATGAAATGAGAAACTTGTACTTACAAGTGCATGGAGTCTTATTGAGGGAGTATCTCAAGACATGCCATGGGACGATATCGTCGAGAAGATTTTGGTCAGATTATAAAGTGTTGAAGATAAAACGACTTTGATATTTGATGTCTACATATCGTCTATGCTTCCGTTTAAATTTCAAAGGTGTTTGACACTTATGATTTAGTTTCCAATGTATTTTATTGTGTTGTGTTTAATATCTTCGGATAACACATGCAATTTTTTACAAAGAAATAAATCACTAATGTTTGTGACGTATAAATTATTTTTGTGGAAAGTAATTATAACGTCAACTATACATTGTTTAAAAGAATATGGCTTTAAACGGATATTACATGAATATATTTGGACATAAACAACTTGAGAGTTGTTGCATTGACTAAAAGTCAAAGATGAAACATCAAATGTATAACCAGATCATGAGAGATTAATGAAAGAACATACTGAGTGTATTGAGATGAAATACACAAACGAGATTCACGTCGAAATACTTCGTTAGGAGTCATTGGAAAATTCACAAGTTGGAATTCTAACATATGGAAGTAAAAGTACTATATGTTATTGTGTATCTTTAATAAACCTTGCGAGATTTATACATAGACGCGTCTACCACTTGAATATGGAAATTTTACCTTCGTTTGGGAGAGCATCCTAAATATACATATCTTCTAATGAATAATAATAGATGTGTGCAAATCACTTATGGCAAAATTATGAATGCCATGTTGTTGAGTGTGGATCTAGTTAACTCTATCTTCCACATAATAGTGATTGTAAATGAGGAACATTCATCTTGTTGGCGATGAGTGTGTCCACCAAGTGACTTGGATTAAGATTATGTTTAAGTACTTATGAGTCAATGGTAAAGCGTTGGAGATCAAAGGTAAACAAGTTATGTTCCTTAATTGAATGATAAATTTAGCTATGTGCTATATACAATAATTTGTGAGACCTTCCTACATATTGGTGTTTTAGGATTATGAATAACTCTAATTATTTTGTCTTAACAAGGGATGAATGTTGCAACGTGATATTATGATATCCTTGGGGCCGTGAATAATCAGAATGATGCATCTTCTGTTCACATGCTAAAGTATTGTAGTCAAAAGCATGCTAGACTAGTACTTGGTTAATTATGGGTCTTGACAGAGACTAATTAACTCTAAACATTCAACTGTGTATGAACATAAAAAGAATTTGTGTATAGACAAAGTTGAGGGAGAATTTTCATTCATTAGAAGGAAAAGACATGTAACTTTGAAGAGTTTGCTCGAAAAGATAATGAGGAGAACTCATTGTCTAGGCTTATTCTTGATATTAAATTAGAATTATTCTAAGTTGGTGACAAACTTATGACAATGGCATGTGTTGCTTTGGTCAGCTCGAAAGCTTATGTAAGCTAATGCAATATGAGTTGAATCATTGATATAGTAAGGTTGATCTTGTTCAATCATATGTGTATAAATGGTGTCATAAGTGAAGTTACGAAAATGTTGATGAAATGACAAGAAATGTGGGGGAAGATCCAGTTAAGAAAAACAACCCTATAAGGGTATGTAGAAATGGTTTTCATTACCCTATCTGGATGTTATCCAATAACACTTAAATGTGTGGGTGTCTTGCATTTGTACCATAAAATTTTCGCAATAAGGATTTTGTAATCAAAGCTAATATCGCAAACAAACGACTAAGTGGAGGACACAAAGGTCGTAGTGCATAATGGAGATGTGTTTTCCTTAAATGATACACGTATCTTACAAAGACATATATTATAACTAGATTCAGATGGGCACTGAGGTTATAGTCTTAGACATTGACTATAGGCAAAATTAACTTACGAGTTAAGAACACATCGTGACAACTGATCTCAAATACGCAAAGTTATTTGTAATGACTAGACAAAGTCAAAGATAATGTTATGGATCCAACAACCTGAGGGTTTATTAGAGATCAAGTTGTGGAATGAGACTAAAGCCCATGGAAAAGGGTGTGGGAAGGAAACCTAACTTAGTTGACTAGAGATCCCAAGATCTAAGTTCAACAGGACAACTAATTCATATGCCTAAGGGTGGTCACTGTGGGGGCATAGTTGATATACATAAGCTAGTATATATGGTTATATATACCCCCTAAATGATAAAAGAGTGTTTAAATACGTCCTAGTTCATTCCTATGAAATTCAATGACAAATTGTGAGGCTAAGCATATTATGTGGTAAATGATTTTGCGTAATCATGGTAACCATGATGCTTTTAATGATTTAAGGAGAATCATCTATGTTAGAGAGAAGTGGGGTCGCTTCGAATGGAATTAGGGGCACAATTCCTAGAGCTCTCGCAGAACCAGGAAAGTGTTCCACGACCATTATTGGACACAACTATGAGGGGATGACCCGGCTAAGGAGAGTATTGTGTGATGTGTATTGTCATCCACACAAATGGGGGTTTGTTCAAGGACATCTCGTCTACAAACTGCTAGGAGACTAAGTATGCTTCATAACGAAAAGTTCAAAGGGAACACCTACTTATCCGGCAATACTTAACTATCGACGTTCCATTAGAAACTTTATGTGTTTTAAACGATCTCCATTCATGTGGGGGATTCTTGGAAAATTAGTGAATGTATATTTAGTTAATTAATAATTGAGTGATATTATTATTACTAATTAAATTCTTCATTTGGTGAAACTCTTGAGTAGAGTTTGATTTATGACATTTGATAGTGTTTATTAGAGTTTAAGTATATGATTATGAAACTCTTAACACTTCATATGGTGAAACTCTTGAGTAGAGTTTTATTGATGACAACTGATGAGTTTTATTAGAGTTTAAGTATATAATTATTGAGACTCTTAAAAAAAACTCTTGGATACTTAGAAGACTATGTGTCTTTTATGCAAAGGACACTAGAGAAATACATGAGATATGATACAAGGAAAATACATGTATACATGAAGAGTTCTTGGAAAAGTAAAAAATAGTTGAAGATCCATGTGTTGGGTATTTAAAGAGATAAGTTTTCTCTACTCGATTTCATCACCTTCTTTTTCATATTTTCCACAACTTTTAACACTATAATTTTATCTAATGTAACCTTGGGCGCGTGTCCATCTCCGGCAATACAGACTGTTTCGGCTGTTGTACCCTGGGAGACAGACGCGTTATCTTTGGTAAAGGCGCGAAATATGTTTTAAGGGAATCGTGTTGAACACGTGCCTCAGCCATAACCGTCAACACTTATTTGTTCATTTTGTAGGAAATTATTGTATAAGAAGATGTGGTTCATGACCTCGTTGAAGCCCACATAAAGGATCATACAAGGAGACGCGATTAAGAGGTCGTTGAAGACTACACAACGGACCATACAAGAAGACGCGGTTAAGGCTCTCGTAGAAGACTTTGGCTTGAATCAATTTAGTTACATATGTTGTATCATATATATTATTTCGTTTAGATTTGTTCATGGTATTGTACTATAATTTCCCAAATATGTAAAGAGAGTATCTTTACTATTTTTATTTATATAATTTTTTATTAAAAGGGTGATCCATATTCTACACCGTTCTCGTGCGAGAATATAGGAGTCAAAACCTTTATTTATTTACAAGAAGAAAAACTATATTTTGTTAAGTTATGTTGTTAACTTGAAATACATTTGTAATGTTATGAAAAAGCTCTAAATTTTTGTACTTAAATTTCAAACAATATATCAATTTGTAATGTTATGAAAAAGCTCTAAATTTTTGTACTTAAATTTCAAACAATATATCAATTCGAATCGTTGTTTATTTTATTCATATAGATTGTTTACACCATCTAATGCTATGACAACCTTTCCTAGTCAAACGCATGCGTTTTCGTTAGGAGGAGGATGTGACAACTTCAGAATCAGTTTTTAGTACTAGTGAGAGGGGTTTGGACCCATTTAGGAATTCTTTGACTTCTAGGTTTGTTAAGAGTTTAATCTGCAACCAAGGGTCCAAGACTGTTTTCTGGATAGTTCAACTTCAAGCAAGAAACCCATTAGTGAAGAAGATAGGAAGACAATTCAAGAAATTGATAAAGGCATTTTATTATTATTATTAATCGTTTTTTGTAATGTATGTTCAGGTTATAAATAACCATTTTAATGCTTTCTTATTCTTTTTGATACAACATTGGAAATAAACTAGCAAACATGAAGTTTACGATGTGAAGACTGTTCAGAAAATTATTGACTTTTTATTTATTTATTGATACGTTTTGGTTTAGAACATTAAGTTGCTACTTGACACGATTTGGGATTGTGGTTTTGTTAATACGGTGGTTTTATTTCAAGTTGGAATTTAGAATGGCTGATACATCAAAATCATTGTTAGATGTTTAGATCATGCTCTAACGCGTCAAACGATAAATGCACCATTAGTTGAGGTATCTAATTAACATGAAGCTAATATGGAGATAGCCCACTTGGTAGAGACATGTATATTTGAGAGGAGAGATCTCAGGTTCAAACCTAGATAAAGAAAATTAATTTAGAATTCTTGGTTTTATAGAGTAAGAGCATGCTTTCCCATTAAAAAATAAAATAAAATAAAATCTAATTAACATGGATAACCAACGAAAAGACCGTTATGGATCTTTCACCATTGGTGGTATATCAGCTTTTGCTTCAGGGTACGATAAGTAGTAAATATTAAGAAATGAACATATCCCGGGTTCATTGAATGATGCTATTCCTTACATAATCAAATGAAAAATTAAGCACACAAAGAAACAATACTCATATTTTAATAATTAAATTGCTGATCAACAAATTAAAACGAAATTTCCATAAGCAAATCCAAATTAACAATCGACGTCCTCTCAAGAAGTGTTCGTCGAGTCATCCATCAACTAATTACCTCGCCTGCAAAATCAGTGCATTTGATTATAACAATTTAGTAATGACTATATATTAAAGGATGAAGGGTATTCTAAACATTATTTAACATGCTACATTACGTAAATCATGCATCTAAGACATATATAAATTCCATTAAAAAAAGACATATATAAATTGCTTAGCTAGCTTTATATATAGTGTAATTGTAATACATTAAACTACTGATTTAACTCTAAATTAGCGTACCCAATGTACGTGCATGAAAAAACGTATAAAATAAAGGAGTATTTTAAAGAAGAAAAATAGTAGAATTTCAAGATAAGAGTTAAGGTTAGGGGTAAGGTTACATGAAAATGCTATAAATAGAAAGTTACCTGAGTAGGGACCTTGTTAATTTAGTGAGGGCAAGTATAACCAGGAGGAGGGGTCTTGCCACAAGTAACAAGCAGCTCAAGAGCGAGCGGCACATAAATTTTGAGGTTCAAAAGCTTAACCTTTAGAGTTGTGCATAAACAAACTGCAGCCTCTAGCTCTGCTAATCCGGCTATGACCGGGCAACATTGGTTGACCACAGGGTCACCCAAATTTACGTGGACTAATCCTTTTAGAAGATCCACACATGCTCCCAGTTTTAGAGTGTCAATTGGGCAAGTGGTTGGGGACTTAGGAGTACCCTTTGGTGATGGGCAGGGTTTTTTTGTGGGTGGTGTGACAACTGGTGGAGGAATGACAGGTGGTAAAGGAAGTGGTGGAAGATCGATTGGTGGTTTCACTGGTGGTAGAGGAAGCGATGGAAGATCCACTGGTGGTTTAATTGGCGGTACAGGGAGTGGTGGAAGGTCGACTGGTGGTTTCACCGGTGGTAGATCAGGGAGTGGTGGAAGATCAACTGGTGGTTTCACTGGTGGTATAGGGAGGGGTGGAAGATCGACTGGTTTTTCCACTGGTGGTAGAGGGATTGGGGGAAGATCGACTGGTGGTTTCACTGGTGGTAGAGGGAGTGGGGGAGATCGACTGGTGGTTTCACTGGTGGTATAGGAAGTGGTGGAAGATCGACTGGTGGTTTCACCGGTGGTAGATCAGGGAGTGGTGGAAGATCGACGTGGTGTTCAACGGTGGAAGATTAACTGGTGGCTTCACTGGTGGTAGATCAGGGAGTGGTGGAAGATCGACTGGTGGTTTCACTGGTGGTATAGGCAGTGGTGGAAGATCGACCGGTGGTTTAACTGGTGGTATAGGGAGTGGTGGAAGATCGACAGGTGGTTTCACTGGTGGTATAGGGAGTGGTGGGAGAGGGACTGGGACTTTTATGTTTGGAGGGTTGGAAACCGGTGTCTTTACTACCGGTGGTTTTTTGGTTGGTTTTTTCGGTTGGCCGCAATCAAGAACGGGACTTGCTGAAGAAACCAAGAACAATGAGATAAAGAAAAGAGCCGTAAGCTTCTTGGCGGAATCCATTTTTGGTGGATGTAATTTGAAGTGATATGAAGATGGTTATATAGAGTGGATGCATGTTTTTACTTTTTACTTCTTGTTTTAGATAAATTTGTTTTACTTTCAACGCGGAACATGTATGTTGAGGAAAGTAACAAAAAGTTATAATGAGAAAGCAAAGAGAAAAGTTAGGGCACATGTACTGTTTTGTGCATATTGGAGGTGACAAATTTTGCAAGTTGGCAGATAATTTAGCATTTTATGCATTTAAGGGTAGGATTTTCAACTTGTTTTTTTATTTTTTTTTCTCACATCTACATTCCATAATTATGTCACAATGTTTACTCAAGCTTTATCACTTCCTAATAGTATATGTTGTGTACAAATAGAAAGTTTTGAAAGGGAAGGTTGTTTTATAAGATAAAATGATTAATGGTGAATGACTTATTAGCCTAAATGGTTCAATGCATTCACATGGATTTAATTTGGGTGAATAAAAATTGTGTAATAAGTGTTCTTAATATACAATCTTGATAATGTTACCAATTTAACCTTCAGTGTGATTTAGTACATAATGAATGACTTTGATAATTTAAACAAAACAAGTACTTAAACCTAATATATATATAGGGATGGTTTAAAATGAGAATCACCTTAATTGTGAGAACTGTGAGAGCTAGACCGTCCAAAAGTTTTTCTGATTTTTTTTCCTCAAAAGTCATAAAAAAGACCATTTCTTACAGCAAAAAAATTTTAAAAAAATGTCGCATAGCCACATTTACATGAATCGTAAAAAAATATTTATTTTCATGCAAAATTTAAGGTATCGCGTAAAAAAACTTGCATTAGTCAAAACTACCGACTCAACAAATTTTTTAATTTTTTTTTACAAATGTGTTTATAATATTTTCATCTACGTTTATGAAAAAAAATTGGCCAAACTCGCACGAGAATAAAAAGTTCTCACGGTTCTCACAACTCATGGTGGTTCTCATTATATATATATATATACATATATATATGTATATATATATATATATAGGGTATGGTTCTAGAGTGAACACTAGGTTGAGAGTGAACTGTGTGAACGAATCTGAGCCATTGGATTATATCATCTAGAGATTTTTAAACAATGGTAAGATTGTAATTATAATGTTGTAACTTTCCTTTAAATTAATTGACAAAAGGATTTGCGTGTTTTGTAAATTGCATTTATTGAGCAATATAATCAAAATTCCTAAAATCATGCTAGTTTCCGTATATACAAGATACACAATTGTTAGTGTATACACATGTGTACAGTATCGATAGTATTAGTTTATACAAGATACACAGATGTTTGTTTATAGGCATGTGTACAGTCTCGCTAATTATCAATTTATACAAGATACACCACTGTTAGTTTATACACATGTGTACAATCTCGCTAACTATCAGTTTATACAAGATACACAGTTGTTAGTTTATACAGATGTGTACAGACTTTTGATACATCTTTGTATTTTGTAGTCCACAGCCTAGTTTCATTAGGGGTTCCATATACGGTTTGAATCCGGGAGTGACAGTTGGTGTCCGGTACCTAGTTCCGTTAGGAGCTTCATATACGTTATTAGCAACTGATTTTACACGAGTTTAAAATAACGAAGAAGTAATTAAAAATGTGTGTGTGAGAGAGAAAGAGAACTAATAGATGAGAAAATTAATGGATTTTAATTAAGAGAGAGAGAAAGCTAATGTCAATCTTATCATTTTAATCTAAAAATTAATCAATGGTCAAGATTAGTTCACTTAATTAATTTTCAAGAAGTTGTTCACAAATATCCTAATATATATGCATTCTTTGATTGTTGCTAGATAAGAAAAGCCATATTTGTGTAAGGGAAGGCAAATCAGAGCACAACTACATATTGCAATCAAAATTTTCGCTCTCTAACTAACTATAAATGTAGTAGAATGCAGTTGTTTACTAAAAAAATGAGTTTTATCATCTCAGTATGACGACTACTGATATAAAAGCTTATAGTGTCTCGTTATGGGCAACAACTTGGTTTTTTTGCATTTTTATCATACATGTATTTCTTTGGATAACTTTTATCTCTAACCATTGGTGTATTATGCTTCATAGCACTTCATGCATACGTATTTTACTATGTGGATAGACACCTACAAATATATAGCTTTATCCTAAATGTGGAACATTTATCTCCATACATGGGTATTGTGGGGAGAGCATGTTATCTGGTAAAGTTATGATTGGCTCTTGCTTATGGACTATAGCTTGTTAACTTTTTTTTCCAATAAAGTTTTTTTTTTCCAATGGTTTTATTTTTTTATTTTCTCCTTCTTCATAGAAAATTTATTAGGTTGTTTCTATGAGGAAAAAAAATTAAAATAGTGCTCGATTGCTAGTAACACCGCTATATTAGTTTATCAAGTCCCACTGAGAAATAATGTAAATCAGTTAAATCAACTTGATGGTGTAATTTTCAACATTTAAGTACTAAACTTAGGTAACAAGACCCATAAACCAATTGGTCGATTATTTATAACTTGCATGAAAATGGTTGTCACGATTTATATTTGTAACTAATCTTGTGTGAGAATATGAGGTTACACTAATCAACGATTCTACGAAGCTCTTCTAATTAAGTGCAAGTCTCATCAACCTTTTAGCCACATGAAACTTCAAAGTGGTGCCTTTTACGCTGACTTCTACAAACTTCTAAGAATTTGCGTCTTAAAGCGAGTCAAAATCTTGTTACCGGTTAGCAAAAAAGGTGCGTTAAGTTTGAAATGTGTGTCAGATGTCTCACGCTTTTATACATTGAAAATGTTGAACCCAAATAAAAGACCTTGTGCATCGCAAACCATGAGTGAATCTTATTTAGTCAACCAGTTACAGTATCCATGGGCGGTCCCACATAGAACGGGTCGGGGTCCCCGACCCCAGTGTTTTTAAAAAAATTAGTAGATCCGGTTTATTAAATATTATAAGGACCCCATAAATACAATTAGCTGGAAACCATAAAAAAAGGAAAGTTGGTGTAGCGGTAAATCCCCCTTTTTACCAATAAGAGTTCATCGGTTTAATCCTTGTGTAGCTCGTTTTTATATTATTTTTAATCTAATTCAAATCTCGCTCTAACTGTAACCGGACCCGAACGAGGACCGACCCAAAAATTTTAACGGTTTGTTATAAATTTTGAATACCGAAAAAAATGGACCCATTGGAAAAAAAATTCTTGGTCCGCCACTGCTAGTATCTCAAAGGATTTTAAAAGCTTCTAAGTTGACAACCTTTTATATAATCGAAGTCTCTTTTTAGGAGTGTTAACAATTGTAGTGTGTTCTCAATTTCTTTTTTCTTGCCCGTTATGTTCTATGTTAAATATGTACTAACATTGAATAAACATTGTCTCTTTGTCTCATACTCTCGACCACGTTTCCTCAAAGTTTGCTCTTTTTAAATCGCTATTGATCTTGCTCCTTGTCCGGAAACCAAACAGGGGACCAACAGTGTGACATAAGCGAGAATCTACATTTGGAATTCGGTTTCATGAAGTGCTTCAAGGTCTTTCGAATGTATGTAATAGGCTCAGTTCGACTTGTTAGTTCATTCAAAGTCACACTTAGTTAAATGCACTGCTTTTTCTAATGACAATAATATATGAGCATGTGATACGAATGCTAAATGTAATTCACTCAAAAAAAGTGGACACTGAAAGAATGGTCAAGCATGGTCAATCCGTGAATTGGCCATAGAGTATTAGTTAAGTAGCTCAAACAAGATGAAAGTTGTAGAACTTCAAAATTAAAGGCACCCAGTGGATGTGCCCTTAACCCTAGATGGACTGTGTCAGTAAAGTAATGAATTTTTAAAAAATCATGAAACAAAAGAATCATAATCGATGACATAGTTCCTCGAGTCAACAACAAGACCACACATCCTTGGGTCTATGATATACAACACTGTATGACGATCTGAAAATGGAGAGAGAGAGCAGGAGTGGGGAGGTGCCAACGGAGACAGAAGATATGATTGAAGGAAGGATGAGAGGTGGCCAGTTGCCAGGTATAAAGGCAGGAGACTTATCAAAGAAGACACATACAATAGAAGACTACAAACAACAATAAGGAAGACGACGTTTTTCCTTGGAAATCTCCTCGATGGTTGTTCGACATACCTATTATGGGAGATATTCAAAGACCTTGGAGGAATGATAGATGCGTAAGTCCCAAGAAAAAAACATCAGTTGGGTAACACCTTGGGCTTCATATGTTTTGTCGGAGTCACTGATACATGGCAGATGTGCCAAGATCTGGGATCGGTAAGAATCGATTATCGAAAGTGTTTGTTAGTCTGGCTAAGTTTGCGAAACAAGAAACCAGGAGGGAGTCAAGCATAAACGAAATCAAAACAACAAACAACCAAGGAGCTCAGATGTAAAAAAGGGGGTGTTAACAAATGACGAGCCGAAGTGGAAGCTCTTCCAAAGCAAGATGCACTGCGTGGCTAGTGCATTGGAATAACTAAGCGACATCAAAAAATTCAAACTCAAAGATGATGGGTGGTATTCAACTCATTAAGGTTCATGAGAAAACTCTCGAGTTATGACTATTTGAAAGTGAGGTCTCTAAGAGATGGAGGCAATCATCACTAGTTGGAGATCAAAGAAACCCTTTCGACCTAAAGGATTTGGGTTCCCTCCTAGAAGCCAACAATATCAATGGTATGACAATACGATACCTTGGGGGTCTGAGGGTCCCCCTAACCTTGTCCACCGAAGATGCGGCGAGGGAAACCCTATTCAACCAGGAGAACCCTGTAACAATTGTGTAAAACGGGTTTCAAAAACCCGCACCGTTTATTAATCAAGTATTTGTTTATCATGTTCGTTGCGTATCTTTAGCATCGTTTATTTGTTTAGAATTAAATAATAATAATGATAAGCGAATTAAAATAAATCTTTGAAATAATAAAATAATAAAAAAAAAATTTTACCTAAAAAGGGGGGATAACCGGATTCGAACCCGGGTAACCCATAAGATCACACACAACAAACACCACTAGGATACACACACCATATGGTTACAAACTCAAAACAAATAAGTGTTATAAGATTTTAAAATGGGTAAGTTTTGACCGCCCAAAAATTTCAGTAGCTGCAATCTTCAAAAAAATCGCATTCATTGAAATCAGTTACCAAATCATGTTTTAACTCAAATTCAGTTATCAATCATGCCCTAATTCCAAAGAAATCGGTTACTAATCATAGGAGGAATCAAAACCGAAAACTTTAAACTTTATTTCTAAAACCGAAACAGTTTACGGATCATTTGATCTATAAATACCGAAACATCTCGTTCACCAAACAATCACTCGAAAGCTCTCTGTTCAAAACATTTTGTTGGCGGAAATAAGTTGTTCTGTGTCGCCGGAATTACTCGCCGGAAAACGAAAATCGTCGTCTGATCGGTAAATTTTCATTTAAAATTTTATAATTTGATTCTCACATGTTCAATCTTTGAATCACGCAACAACAACATAATTTTATCGAACGTAATCGAAGTTCTGAACTGGGTTTAATGGGGATGAGGAAGATGAAGATAATCAGAGTATATATATATATATAATTATGGGTTTTTAAACGGGTTAGACACATAGTCCAGTGGTGGACTGTGTGCAATTTCAAAACACTGGTCATGGGTTCGATTCGCATATGTATCCGGTTCCAGCAATAACAAAACATTTTTTTAGTTTAACAGTACACCCCTCAGATAGTATTTAAGTTTAATATAAATCTTAATTTAAATGGGTTAGACACCCAGCCCAAATGGTTGGGCTGGGTGCAAATAATGGTAAGGGCGCGGGTTCGAGTTTTAGTAGGCATGCCGGTCCGGTTGGTTTAAAAATCTTTTTTAATTAAGTGATTTCTGAAATTATGTAAATAGTGTATAAGTATAATAAAAATCTAGATTTTAACGGGTTAGACACGTAGCTCAGTTAGAAGAGCTGCGTGTACGTGAACGGAAGGTCTAGAGTTCGAGTCCCAACACGCGTGCCTAATTCAACCATAAAAACCGGTCAGTTCTTCCCACTGTCAGACCTGACAGTATTTTTTTATTACTATTTTATTTACTTATAACACTTGTATATATTTCTTTTAGTTAAAAATTAACTAAAAACACTTAATAAATTCAATTTCGAAGGTTATAAAATTTCCATAAAAACCACCTAAAAATCTAATAAAAAGGATCAAATAAAAATATTAACTTGTTATACTTATCGAATTATCGTACTATTATTTTAGGTTAGTAATCGTTCGTCGATCAAATCTTAAACTCGTGCGCACCCATCATCAACCAAGAATACGCACCCACTGTGAGTGAATCTTTTCAAACTCCCTTTTAATCACGTTTGGGGTGTATCATGTGTCGTACATGTTTTATTTATTTATTTATTTTAACACTACTGCTAACATCGTAATGTGATCAAATATGTATTTTTAATGGTGTGATTATGTGTGGTTACATTTTATCATTTCAGTGCAATCATTCATTTAAGGCCCATCAGTTTCTCGTGGGATACGAGTTGAGCATCAAGTGCCTCATTAGATCGGCTCCGTTTGATTGAGCCTTGATCTCAAGTTCATCATTCATCATGACATGTGGTTATTATGGATATTGTGTGGTTTATGATTGTTTATACATATGCATATGCTCACTTATGATTCACGCACAATTTTTTATTTAAATAACCAATATAAGAATTGTTTAAACTATTTTACTTGGATTCACTCGCCAACTTTTGTTGACCCAAACCTTTGTTTTACACATGATACAGGTGGACAAGCTGAGGAGAGGAACACATAGGAAAAGCCTTAGAAGATTAATAAATTACATATTGTTGAGAAAAATGTTCATTTGTGCTTGTTTGTTTCTTTGTTTTTGGATATTTGAAGTTTAATCCCAATGTAATAAATATGAAACCTTTTAGTAAATGTCATGAGCTTTGGTGATAACCCAATTATGCCCCGACTTTTATTCCGCGGCGGGTAGAGGTGTGACAGATTGGTATCAGAGCTTGTGACTATAGGGATATATGATAGATTATTAGACCCTTAGAGCCTATACTATAGTTAATTAGATTTTAATTGTTTATGTGTTATATGAAAAACTCATGATGTTTATATGTTTCATGTTTATTTTCACACACACATACATGCAAGCACTTTCACTACTACATGCTAATAGGTGATGTTCATTATAGTTTATATGTTGTTAACATATCGTGCCTACGCAAGCACACACATCACGATTTCACAATTTTCATGATTTCTTCTCAAATATTTTGCAATGTTTTCATGTTTTCAATCGCATCAAAGTGAGTTCTACGACGGGCATGTAGTAACTGGAAGGGTACGAGTACCGGTAGTCGGAACGTCCTGTCTAGGCTTGACATTCGTATAAATCCAAAAATAATGGACCAGTTTGCCTACCTGGGGACTAACGATGAGAGTATAAAGGACCTATTAGGCCAAAGCATGCCACACCAAACGTCGTGTGAACTAACCCCACTTTGAGTTGTCATTGTGTCTATACCTGGACACATTCTGACCTTATACCTTACAATTATGTTTTACGATTTTCATTCGGGTGATGCAAGCATTAACAGGCCAGCACCAATGTGAACCATACCAAGCCCAGTAGTCATGGGCCCCACGTGACTACCAAGGCCGAAGTATGGAGACCTTGGGAGGCCCAATCTTAAGCAAGCCCAAGACATCCTACGGATGTAGTTAATTTTTGTTTCATTTATTTTATGTTGTTTTCACTTTTTACGACACATGACACCTAAAAAACGTTCAATTCATGATCTCGCTTCGTATTTCCTGTAGATGTCTGCTAGACACTCTCGAGGCGGTAGAAGGTCAGGAAGATCTAGCGAGCGCATGGCCACTCAAATCGCTCAACAGATGGCTGCCGTACTTCCTGATATCGTTGTGCAAGTTCAACAAGCACTTGCTGCCAATCCCATCAATCCCACCAACCAAGACGGGAAAAATATCGTCAATCCTCCTCCCAACACCATCAAAGGTACCTACTAGCATTTCAAGTCCTACGATCCCCCAAAATACGAAAGGACTGAAGGTGTCACTGCTCACCTCCATTGGTTTGAGGAGATGGAAAGCACTTTTCTCAATTGCGATTTTCCCGATGATCGCAAGGTGTGCTATGCTACTGGTTGGCTGTTTGGAGTATCACTTACCTGGTGGAACACAGAAAAGGGTAAGCGAGGTGCTGAAGCTGCTATGGCCTTGACTTGGGATGAGTTGAGGGAAATCATGACGAGAAGCTTCTGTCCAAGAAGCGAAATCAAGAAACTGGAAGATGAATTCTATGCTTTGAAACAAAAGGAGGGAGACCACACCACCTACAACAAGAGGTTTCTCGAGTTGAATCAGATGGTCCCCAATCTGTTCACTCCACTCTATCGTCTAATCGAGCATTACATTCGAGGTCTTCCCTCGAAAATTCAGGATTCTGTGTTAAGTACTTCATCTGTAACACTCGAAGCTGCCATGGAGCTGGCTACCGAACTGACAGAAAATCGCATTCGAAATGGCGATTTTAAAGATGAGAAAAAGAAAGATAAGGCACCTACTGAAACTTTCCAACTCCAGCAGGTTCGTCTTCCAAATTTGCTGGAAAAAGGAAGCGCAATGGGAAGAATTTCGCCGTTACCCAAACCAATTCCCCCATCACTGCTGCTCCAATCACACAATTTGCCCCTCAAGCCGCCCCATTCAAGAAACCATACACTGGTCCTCACCCAAAATGCAACCGATGCCAATATCACCATCCTCCTGAGAACCCTTGCCAATACTGCACAAGTTGTGGCCGTGCAGGTCACACGATTCAAACTTGTCGTATCCTCCCAAAACCAAATCGCAATCAGCCTCAAGACCAAACCAATAATCAAGTGGTGGGCCAAGCCCAAAATCAACAACCCTTACTTTTACCAGTTGCTCAACCCATGGCTCAACCCTATTACCAACCCAATTACCCAATGATGCAAACTGTCAGGGCATGCTTCAACTGTGGCGATCCAACCCATTTTCGTAACACATGCCCATGTCTGGTGAACATCATAAATACCCAAGCTCAAGCCAATCCGGTGAACCAAGCCAACCAAGCTAATCCACCTGCTAGAGGAAGAGCTTTCAACATCAACGCCAACCAAGCTAGGGCTGATAACAATGTGGTCAATGGTACGTTTCTTATTAATGGTAGATATGCATCCATACTATTTGATACTGGTGCGGATAAGAGTTTTGTGTCCTTATAATTCAAATCCATTCTTGATTTACCACGCGTTAGTCGCGCCGAACCATTCACGGTGGAAGTTGCTGATGGTGAACCTATTGCGTTAGACTCGATTATTCGTGATTGTACTCTTACCCTTAATGACCACGATTTCTCAATTGATCTTATTCCTATGAAGTTGGGTAGTTTCGACATTATCATCGGTATAGACTGGCTTAGTCAGCATCACGTTGAAGTTGTTTGCTACGAGAAGTTTATTCGAATTCCCCTCGCTGGCGGTCAAACTCTGCGTATCTTTGGAGAAACTCCTTCTAAAGGGCTCAAATTGATGTCGTGTCTCCAAGCTCGAAGATATCTTCACAAAGATTATATCGCGTTTCTAGCTCATATCGTCAAAAAGGAAGGCAAGGAAAGGAAGCTCGAAGATATTTCCACCGTTAAAGAATTTCCTCAAGTTTTTCCCGACGACGTTTCAGGACTTCCTCCTGTGCGAGAAGTTGAATTTCGAATCGATCTTGTACCTGGTGCTACACCAATCGCAAAATCTCTTTATCGGTTAGCCCCATATGAGATGCAAGATTTAGCTAGTCAGCTGCAAGAGTTGACTAACAAGGGATTTATACGTCCTAGCTCGTCACCTTGGGGTGCGCCTGTTCTTTTTGTAAAGAAGAAAGATGGAACTTTTCGTATGTGCATCGATTATAGAGAGCTCAACAAGCTGACCATCAAGAATCACTATCCATTACCTCGTATTGATGATCTTTTAGATCAACTTCAAGGTGCAACCTGTTTTTCAAAGATCGACCTTCGTTCTGGTTATCATCAACTTAGAGTACGTGAAAAAGATATTCCAAAGACCGCGTTTTGAACTCGTTATGGCCACTATGAATTCATGGTTATGCCTTTTGGTTTGACCATTGCTCCTGCTGTTTTTGTGGATTTGATGAATAGGGTGTGTAAACCCTATCTTGATCGTTTTGTTATAGTTTTTATCGATGATATTCTTATTTACTCCAAGGCCAAATCTGATCATGAGCGTCATCTTCGACTCATTCTAACACTCTTGAGAACTGAAAGCTTTATGCTAAGTTCTCGAAATGTGAGTTTTGGTCAAAAGAAGTGTAATTTCTTAGCCATGTCGTTAACGACAAAGGGATTCATGTTGACCCTGCAAAGATCAAAGCGGTACAAGAGTGGCAAGTGCCACGGACTCCTACTGAAGTTAGGTCATTTCTTGGTCTTGGTGGTTATTATCATTGGTTCATCGCAAATTTTTCTCGTATCTCTGTTCCACTCACAGCCTTGACTCACAAGGGCAAGTCCTTTAATTGGGGGCCCAAGCTAGAAGAGGCTTTCCAAACTTTGAAGCAAAAGCTTTGGGATGCACCTATTCTTACACTTCCAGATGGTTGCGAAGACTTTGTAGTTTATTGTGCTCCGTCAGGACAAGGCTTAGGTTGCTTCTAATGCAAAGAGGAAATGTGATAGCCCATGCCTCAAGGCAACTCAAAGTGCATGAGAAGAACTATACTACTCACGACCTAGAACTTGGAGCAGTCGTGTTCGCTCTAAAGATATGGAGACATTATCTCTATGGTACCAAGTGTGAGATCTACACGGACCACAAGAGCCTTCAACATATCTTCAATAAAAAAGAGTTGAACATGAGGCAACGATGATGGGTTGAACTCCTAAATGATTATGATTGTGAAATTCGATATCATCCTGGCAAGGCTAATGTTGTGGCTGACGCTCTCAGTCGAAAGGAGTATGCAAACTCAATCCATCTTTTGTGTTCCCAAATTGTGACCGACCTTCAAAACCGAATTAGAGCAGCTCAACATATTTCCGTCACTGAAAATGATGTGCGAGACGAGCTGTCTTGTGGAGCTGAAACTAAACTAGAGTCCAAGTCGGATGGTATTCTCTATTACTTGAATCGTTTTTGGGTACCTGATCGTGATGATCTTCGTGTTTTTCTCATGAGTGAGGCTCACAAAACTCGATACTCTATTCATCCGGGAGCGATAAGATGTATCATGATTTACGACACTCCTACTGGTGGCCTGGCATGAAGAAAGATATCGTTATATTTGTTTCAAGTGCCTTACATGTTCCAAAGTGAAAGCTGAGCATCAAAGACCTTCAGGACTCCCTGTCCAACCTGAAATACCTGTATGGAAGTGGGAAAATATAACCATGGATTTTATCACCGGGTTACCATTGATCGTCTCACCAAATCAGCTCATTTCATTCCTATCCGTGAAGATTTCAAGAACGAGAAGTTAGCTCGTATCTATATCAATGAAATTGTAAGCCGTCATGGTGTACCTTTAAGTATCATTTCAGATTGAGAAGGCTAATTCACTTCACGAACATGGCAAGCCGTACAATCCGCTATGGGTACACGTCTAGATCTCAACACTGCCTTTCACCCTCAAACTGATGGCCAATCCGAGCGCACCATACAAACTCTTGAAGACATGTCTCGAGCATGTGTCATAGACTTCAATGGAAATTGGGACACTCACTTACCGTTAGTGGAATTTTTGTATAACAATAGTTATCATTCAAGCATCGGTATGGCTCCTTTTGAAGCCTTATACGGTAGAAAGAGCCGATCCCATGTATGTTGGCACGAAATTGGTGAAGCACAAATCACTGGACCTGAACTGATTCAAGAAACGACAGACAAAATCCTTCAAATTCGAAATAATCTTCTAGCAGCTCGAAGTCGTCAAAAGAGTTACGCTGACAAACGACGAAAGCCTTTAGAGTTTTGTGTTGGTGATCGAGTACTTTTGAAAGTATCACCGTGGAAGGGAGTGGTTCGTTTTGGTCAAAAGGGCAAGCTAGCACCATGCTATGTGGGACCATTCAAGATACTCGAAAGAGTAGGTCCTGTAGCATACAAGTTTGACCTACCAGAAGAACTCAACAGAATTCATCCCACGTTTCACGTATCAAACTTGAAAAAGTGTCTCGCCGACGAAAATATCCATATTCCTTTAGAAGATATTCAAATTGATGAATCAATGCACTTTGTTGAAAGACCGGTAGAAATCATGGACTTCGGTGAAAAGCGTTTGAGACGAAGTCGTATTTCAATAGTCAGGGTGCGTTGGGAGTCAAAACGAGGACCCGAGTTTACTTGGGAACGTGAAGACTCAATGTGTGAAAAATACCTGCATCTTTTTCTAGTTACGGCTACTACTTAAATTTCGGGACGAAATTTCTAAAAGTAGAGGATACTGTAACAATTATGTAAAACGGGTTTCAAAAACCTGCACCGTTTATTAATCAAGTATTTGTTTATCATGTTCGTTGCGTATCTTTAGCGTCGTTTATTTGTTTAGAATTAAATAATAATAATGATAAGCGATTAAAATAAATCTTTGAAATAATAAAATAATGATAAAAAAAATTATAACTAAAAGGGGGGGGGGAACTGGACTCGAACCCGGGTAACCCATAAGATCACACATAACAAACACCACTAGGATACACACACCATATGGTTATAAACTCAAAACAAATAAGTGTTATAAGATTTTAAAATGGGTAAGTTTTGGCCGCCCAAAATTTTCAGTAGCTGCAATCTTCAAAAAATCGTATTCATTGAAATCAGTTACCAAATCATGTTTTAACTCAAATTCAGTTATCAATCATGCCCAAATTCAAAAGAAATCAGTTACTAATCATAGGAGGAATCAAAACCAAAAACTTTAAACTTTATTTCTAAAACTGAAATAGTTTACAGATAATTTGATCTATAAATACCAAAACTTCTCGTTCACCAAACAATCACTCGAAAGCTCTCTGTTCAAAACACTCTACTGCCGGAAATAAGTTGTTCTGTGTCGCCGGAATTACTCGCCGGAAAACGAGAATCGTCGTCTGATCGGTAAATTTTCATTTAAAATTTTATAATTTGATTCTCACATGTTCAATCTTTGAATCACGCAACAACAACATCATTTTATCAAACATAATCAAAGTTCTGAACTGGGTTTAATGGGGATGAGGAAGATGAAGATAATCAGAGTATATATATATATATATATATATATATATATATATATATATATATATATATATATATATTTAATTGTGGGTTTTTAAACGGGTTAGACACATAGTCCAGTGGTGGACTGTGTTCAATTTCAAAACACTGGTCATGGGTTCGATTCGCGTATGTATCCGGTTCCAGCAATAACAAAACATTTTTTTAGTTTAACACTACACCCCTCAGATAGTATTTAAGTTTAATATAAATCTTAATTTAAATGGGTTAGACACCCAGCCCAGTTGGTTAGGCTAGGTGCTAATCATGGTAAGGGCGCGGGTCCGAGTTTTAGTAGGCATCCCGGTCCGGTTTGTTTAAAAATATTTTTTAATTAAGTGATTTTTGAAATTATGTAAACAGTGTATAAGTATAATAAAAATCTAGATTTTAACGGGTTAGACATGTAGCTCAGTTGGAAGAGCTGCGTGCACGTGAACGGAAGGTCTAGAGTTCGAGTCCCAACACGCGCGCCTAATTCAGCCATAAAAACCGGTCAGGTCTTCCCACTGTCATACCTGACAATATTTTTTTATTACTATTTTATTTACTTATAACACTTATATATATTTCTTTTAGTTAAAAATTAACTAAAAACACTTAATAAATTCAATTTCGAAGGTTATAAAATTTCCATAAAGACCACCTAAAAATATAATTAAAAGGATCAAATAAAAATATTAACTTGTTATACTTATCGAATTATCGTACTATTATTTTAGGTTAGTAATCGTTCGTCGATCAAATCTTAAATTCGTGCGCACCCATCATCAACCAAGAATACGCACCCACTGTGAGTGAATCTTTTCAAACTCCCTTTTAATCACGTTTGGGGTGTATCATGTGTCGTACATGTTTTATTTATTTATTTTAACACTAGTGCTAACATCGTAATATGATCAAATGTGTATTTTTAATGGTGTGATTATGTGTGGTTACATTTTATCATTTCAGTGCAATCATTCATTTAAGGCCCATCAGTTTCTCGTGGGATACGAGTTGAGCATCAAGTGCCTCATTAGATCGGCTCCGTTTGATTGAGCCTTGATCTCAAGTTCATCATTCATCATGACATGTGGTTATTATGGATATTGTGTGGTTTATGATTGTTTATACATATGCATATGCTCACTTATAAGAATGATTAAAAAAAGGTGTGGGGGGATCTCATGGCCTTAATGAATCCAGCGCCGGGTGTGGCTTCATGGATATTTTTCGGAGATTTTAATTATGTTCGTGAAGCATGTGAAAGATGAAACTCCAAATCATGCACCGAATCTGCTAGTTTATTAGAATACACTATGGTGGGATGTCGTTTCACTTATATGAAGGATAACAGGAAAAAATTTAGCAAGATAGATAGGGTGCTTGTGTGTCGCTCGCATCTATCTCAATGGCGTTCTGCTAAACTCATTGGTTTGCCTAGATATCGATCCAATCAAAGACCATTATTACTTCTTTGCTTGGATGTATACTTTGGTAAATCACATTTTAGATTCTTTAACTCGTGGTTAAAGGAGGATGGCCAAGAAAAAATTGTTCACTCGGCTTACAAAAGTGTAATTCATTTTTATCCGCCAGATAAATTGATAGCGGCAAGAATTAAAGCAATTAAGGTGGCTATCAAACCAAGGTGTGAAGAAGCATTGAAGAAAAATAATGGTTTATTGAATGAACTATCAAAGAAAGTGGAAGATCGTGACCTAAAGGCGAAAACGATTGTGTTGTCAGAGGTAGAGGTTAAAGAAAGAGAGATATGGCTTAAAACTATTAATGAAATTGAAATTGTGGGACGGAGGAACTTAAGCAAAGGGCACAAACGAAAACTCATCTTTCTTTCACAATATAATCAAGGGACACCGGAAAAACAACCGTATCAATGGGTTGATCTTCAATGGCGTGTGGGTATCACAACCAGATGCATTAAAAAAAGACTTTAAAGATTACTTCCGGTCAATATTCATGGAGAATTCTCATGTTAGGCCGCCTTTCATAAACAATAACTTCAAGATAATTTCTCATTAACAATCGGCTATGCTTGTAACAAGATTTACAAAGGAGGATATAAAGGAGGCAGTTTAAAGTTGTGGAAATGAAAACGCACCAGGTCCCGATGGGTTTAGCTTCAAATTTATAAAGCACTTTTGGGTCACATTCGAAGCCGACTTTTACTCCCTACGTGACTATTTCTATGTGCATGGCAAACTTAATCGGTGTTCTAACTCTAGCTTCATCACACTTTGTTGGTGCATATTCTGTGACAACTACGTAATAGTTTAATTATTTAGTCTTTGGATATTTTGTATTGGGCTTAGCATAATTTGTTAGTGAGTTTACTATTGTAATGGGCTTGGAGAATGCCCTAGCCCAGTTAGAAGCCTAGTTCACAGACATATGGTATATAAACATGTTTTTTAATTAGGATTTGAAATAACAAGAGAATTCTAGAGAGAGAAAAAATAGAGGCTAGAGAGAGAGAGGCAAGATCATAGAGATAGGCTGTGAGGTTGTGTGATTGTGAGTCTTGAGTTAATTGTAAAACTGTGAGTTTGGATAATTAATAGAAGACTGTTTAGTTATAATCCTGTTTCTACTGTTATCTGTGATAATCTGATCTAGAGGCTTCCGCACTCTAGATTAGATAGACAATTCTATGAAAGATCCATTGGACTAAGGGACCTACAACTGGTATCAGAGCATTAGGCTCTTGATTGGCTCGGTTCAGAATAGGTTGCTGCAAAAAAGGTGGATTTTCAAAATTTTTGAAGTTTGATGAACTAGGGTTTTGAAATTTGGTGGTTGTTCTTGGGATTTTCGAAATTTTAGGGTTTGGAGTAGAGATTTGGGTTGAAAAAGGGCTGATTTTGGTGACCTGCGTATTTATTTTTGCATATTTGGTGATTTTGGTTGTTGAAAAGTTGAAGATTTTGAAGAAAACCTTGCAGATTTGAAGATTTGTGCTTCATGTTCTTCATCTTGTTCATCTAAATCTTCATAAAACCGCTGATAGTTTGCTATTTTGATTTTACAGAAAAGTGTTAAGAAGATTTGGAGATATTGGATAAAATCTTTTCAAATTTTGACAAGATTCGTTTTCCAGCATTACCAACGTCTTTACTAACTGACTCGCTGAATAAGTTGTTGCGTTTTTGTCATTTACGCAGTCTGGACCTGCGCATTTAACTAACCGAAGTAATTAAATCCAAAGGCGACTTTTGTGACAGTGATAATTGTCCTTTGCGACATTGTCATGGTGATCAGCGATTTTGCTAGTCATCGTAATACTGGATTAATCAGCCTGCATAATTAACCGATGTAATTAATCCTCAGCTTATTTAACGTTCGCGTACTTGGAACTCAACGTTTTTGACTTGCCTGTGTAATTAACCCGTGATTTTGACCTGCCTGTGTAATTAACCAGCATAATTGGCTTGCTAGTGTAATTGTTGGAGTATTTAAAATGTGGAGTATTTAAAAACTGGTGTAATTAAAAGGTGGAGTAATAAAAAAGTAGAGTAATTTTTATGTGTGGAGTAATTAACGTTTTCATGAATAGAAAATAATCCGTAAAGAATATCTGAAAACAGACTGCACAGTTTGAACCGCCTCATTTTTAGGGCAAAACAGAGGCGAGAAAATCCCGAAATAGGTTTTGGACATTATATATCATTGGATTCGTAACCTCAAACCGAGTCTAACGATATAATTTGGTAAAAACTGTTTTCAGACAAATTTCTCAATGTTTTTAATGTTACGGTTACGGTAAAACTCGAAGAAGTACCAGTAGAGAAGTTAGATTTGGATTGTGACACAGGTATACCAAAATCGATTTAAACTTTTAGGCTGCATGTTAAACATGGTCAGAATGGATAATGTAAGTGGGACTGTGAATAAACCGCCACAACTTATAAAAGTCTCACAATATGCTGATTGGAATGAGAAGTTTGAAGTATTTGTTCAAAGTGAAGATGCTAGAATGTGGAGCTATATGATTGATGGGTACATTGCTCCCACATGACGAGTAGATGGGAGAATTCTGGTGATTTCATATGAGAAGTTGAATGAATCTGAGAAACGGATGTTTGATGTTGAATAGCGAGCTTTAGTAGTGATAAAGAAATCCTTACATGTGAAAACTAGTTATAGTTTCTGTGAGTATGTGACATCAAGAGAACTATGGAAAGCTCTGGAAAATCATTATCAGAACTCTTCAAGAAAGAGTACAAACAATCGTGCTTCTGTGAAAAGTGTCATCTCAGATGTTAAGTCAATTGGACATGCATGTGTATCTGAGACAACTGTGGTGAAGGATACAAAAGTTTCAAAATGCATAGATAATGTGAATGAACGTACTGCAGAGGTGAAGGTAAAATGAGAATCTGTAAGTCATACCTGTCATGAATGCATTGAACCACAAGGTAAAGTTGAAAGACTATCGGAACAAAAAAAAATTATGTTAGCTAAATTGGAAAAATTAAAAGTGTCAAATGTTCTTTTGATTAAAAGAGAGTCAAATTGTTTAAATAAACGCAAATCAAATGAACAAGAAATCTGCAGTTTAACAAGCAAAGTCAATGAACTGTTACAGGTCATTGATTTGGCTTGTGAAACTATGAAGGATAAAACTAATGAATTTTCTGAAAATGTGCAGGGAATTGGTCATTGCACAAGACCAAATCGTTGAACTTAATGGGAAGTTAAACAAATTTGGAAAATCTTCATTAGTTAGGACTCACATTCAAAGTAGGTTGAAAAGAGTAATGCTAAAACAGGAGTGGGGTTTAGTAAGGCTTCACCTTTGATGCATCAGAACTACTCGTTTTTACCAACTAAGAACGAGCTAACTGATTTTGTGCCCACTGCACAAGAAGTAGCGGATTCGATAAATGTGGACTTGCCTGATAGTCCGGTTTCTTTGAAAGAATATGTTGGGTCGAATAGTACACCTCATCAATTGGACGAGGATACTACAAGCGAAAAGAACGAACAAAAAACAATTCATAAAATAAAATCTTGTTTTAAATGTCACAACAAAGGACATGTGGCGAGTTGCTGTTCTTTTAAGAAAAATAAGCAAAAAGTTGATGAAGTCAAGGATGGGAATATGGTTGGTTTGAATAATAATGTGCAACCACATCGTCAAAGTAATCAACCAAGATTTCAGTCAAATACTTTATCTTCTGGAAGATTTGATAGACCAAGAAGTATTTCTCCACAATTTAGTCATTTTAATGGTCAATCAAATCAGTTCCAAAGCAAAAAGTTTGGATATTGAAATCGATACCAGACTTCTAGTAATATAAACTTTCAACAAAGAAGTGGATATAAGAGTTTTGTAACTCAAATGTTCAACAAAATCCAAAGTTTTTCCAGAGTCCAGGACTTGATAGTGGGGGAAGAAGGTTTCAAAAAAGTAAATTTCAAAGGTTGGAAACTCCCAAGAGTTTATTGGAACTCTCTAAACCAACGACCTTATGAATATCAATATTGGAAAGAAGTTCAAATTTGTGATGAATCCGGACAACCCAAGACTATTTGGGCCTGGTTCTTCATTCTAACTAGTTGTTGAGTGAGTGCAGGATGACCAAGGAGGACTGTTGATGTGTTCAACAGTGGTTATTCCTGTAAAGTATCTAAGGTAAATGGTAGGTTAAAATTGGTAACAAACTATTTACTACAGTGATTGTTGTGATTATTCTATACTTCAAAATTGAAAAACTTATGATCAGATTGAAGTGGGAGTCTGTTTTTTTGAAACTTACTCCATAAAAACAAAAATTTAGGAGGAGAAATTTCCTTAAGCCAAAAAGAGTTCAGTTAGGGCGTGAGTTTAGGGGGAGTAGGTTAAAATTTTTAAAATTGAAAAATGTAAAACAGAAAAAATGAAAAATTTTTAAAATGAGATTTCATGGTGCAAAAAAGAAGAGATGATGTACATCAGCGAGTTAGAATATTACACCGGAACTGAAATTAAAATTGCATAAGTTTGATAGCAGCTTCATCATATGGTGTAGCAGTAGGCAAGAAACATGAAATAATCAACTTACCATGGTGATATAAACATAAAGAACTGTGTTTGAGTGGGTAACATTTCAGTGGCGTATGGTTTTATAACCTTAAATCTTACGTTGATAGATTGCCAAAATCCAAGGTTTTAGGTCTTTATACTGTTATTTCATCCGCGGATATCAGGGTTGTCCTTCTGCTCCATCCAGATATATGCTGACCTAGGCACAACAAGATATCTTAAAAGAGCTCAAATGCCAAAAACCAAGAAATTGAAGAAGCTCTCCTAGAGAGCCATTCAAATGTGCAAAATGCATAAATTGTACCAGATTTTTAGTATTTGCCTTACCCTTGTTAGATATTGGTCTCTCTATTGTACGCAAGTACTGACCTGATAACCAATTATCTAACGCTGTAAATCAAAAAGATGAATTCGGTATACTCGCCTACTACGAGGAATCTTTGTGCATACCTTGATCGCGGGGGTATGTCCTGAAGTGGGACACACTAATACATCCCTATAATATTACCTAAATCGTATCACCAGGTAACGGTACTTGAAATGTTCATGTGTTTTGCTTAACTGGACAAACAATACTTGTAATCATCTTGGACTGCTTTTCATGAAAAGTAATAGAAAAATTTAACTGGAAGTGTGAAATAGTATTATTTGGCTGGTATGATCTTCTTGCACATGATTCTCACAAAAAGATGCATTGTAAATACTTTCTAGTTTTGTTTTCTAGTTTTGTTTTCTAGTTTTGTTTATATAAAAACAAACCAAGAGATTTTTTTAAGGACTTCCATATTAAACTGATAGTTTGTTGTCTTTGCATACCTAGATAAAATATTGGTTTATCTTGAATGTGAAAAAGACTAATGGTTTTTCGAGATACTTGCTTGGGTTTCTAAACAGATTGATGCAGTTATCAAAATGAAATGCATAATTCAAGTAAAGTATAGATTGAGACTAAGGTGTAGAATGTGTGAAGATACATGGTAGGATCCTTCTACTACATTGCAGAGAGATATGGGAAAGTTTGCTTAACCAGAGAATGCTAGTTCACTGATCTACAAGGAATGCAAGTTTTGGAGATTGGAAGCATCAGCTAAGGGGAAGTCTGTTGATGTCAGAATCTGTGTGTAGCTGAAGCTATCCAAAGACCAAAAGACCACAAGATGTTTGAGGACAAAGTTACACTATCAAGCTATTGTCAAGTGGGAGTCAGTTGGTGCTATTCTGTGACAACAACTTAATAGTTTAATTATTTAGTCTTTGGATATTTTGTATTGGGCTTAGCATAATTGATTAGTGAGTTTATTATTGTAATGGGCTTGGAGAATGGCATAGCCCAGTTAGAAGCCCAATTCACAGACATATGGTATATAAACATGTTTTATGATTAGGGTTTGAAATAACAAGAGAATTCTAGAGAGAGAAAACGCAGAGGCTAGAGAGAGAGGCAAGATCACAGAGATAGGCTGTGAGGTTGTGTGATTGTGAGTCTTGAGTTGATTGTAAAATTGTGAGTTTTGATAATTAATAGAAGACTGTTTAATTATAATCGTGGATTTTTGCTGTTTTCTGTGATAATCTGATCTAGAGGATTCTGCACTCTAGATTAGATAGACAATTCTGTCAAAGATCCATAGGACTAAGGGACCTACACACTTTTCCCAAAAATATTCAATCCTCAGCTCATTAAAAACTTTCGGCCCATTAATCTAATAAGGTTGCATTTCTGAAGTTGTCTATAAAATACTAGCCACTCGATTTAAAAGAGTGACTGGGTAGGTGGTTAGTGACGTCTAAACCACATATATTGAGGGGCGTAGTATGTTGGAGGGTCCATTGAGTGTTAATGAGATTGTCTCATGGGAAAAAATAATAAATCAATAAACTTGAAGGTTGATTTTGAAAAAGCATCTGACTCAATAAATAGGGACTTCTTGAATTCGATACTATCCCAAATGGGCTTCTCAGCTTTATGGAGAAATAGGTAATGGGTATTTTTTCTTTGGCTTGAACATCCATACTTGTCAGCGAGTCACCTACTTTGGAATTAAATATTCAAAGGGAGGTGCAGCAAGGTGACCCATTGTCTCCATTGCTTTTCATGATAGCCATGGAGGCTCTCCATGTGGCCATGGTTAGTGCACTAGATTCGGGGATCCATAAGGGAATAAAGATATCGGTTATGGGTCCAACAATCTATCATCTTCTACATGCGGATGATGTCCTTTTTTTGTGGGTGAGTGGACTGAGTCGAACTTTCATAACCTTGCAAGGATGTTGAGATGCTTTCACTTGTCTTCAGGTCATAAGGTAAATTCTCAGAAACTCAATTGTACGGTGTGGGTGTGGACAATATTCACTTAGCACACATGGCTTCCATACTTGATTTTAAAACATATTCTTTCGCTTTTACTTATCTTGGTTTATCGGTTGGGGCAAACATGGGGCTTGTTAAAAATTGGAAGCCCATAGTTAATAAATCGAGAATCAACTCTCACCATGGAAAGCAAGGAGTCTCTCTTTTGGGGGTAGGGTAAGTTTATTATAGGTGGTGCTTGGCAATTTACCAACCCATTTCTTCTCCTTATTTAATGCACCCGTGGAGGTGTTAAAAAGGTTGGAGAGAATTAGAAGAGAAATTCTATGAGGCGGGTGTCATGGAAACAATAAAATAAGTTGGGTACTATAGTTCAAAGTTGTTGCTTCGTTAGAACAAGGGGGCTTGGGTATCGGCAGTTTAATGGCTACAAACAACGCACTTATGGTGAAATGGTGTGTCCGTTTAAAAAACGACTTCTCCCAACTTTGGGCATGAGTTATTAAGGAAATACACGAAGGAATAAGGAGAGTATCATCCATACCACTAAAGATCTCGATAGCTATAGCACGGAATAATATAGTTCACATTGGAAGGGCGTCTGGCAATCAACAAATCCATGTTCAAAATAGGATGATGAGAATCCAGGATCTGGCGGTTCTAGACGGAAGTTTGGGTAGAGATAGAACTATTTTGGTAGAATGTTATTAAGAAAGGAGTAGAAGCAGCGAAAGTCTAATGATTCATTCATACTGAAAGGGTATAGATCTTAACAAGCTGGAAAAATTCTTGAGAAATTTCGCTAGTGTTTCCCCTCTGGGAACTCCAAAACTTAACTTCTATGAACACACAACACCTATTTATAGACCTGACTCACCTTGTGCGAACTGAGCTTTTGACTTCATACGAAGTGAGTTCACTTTTGTATGAAGTGAGTTACCTTCATACGAAGTAACACTTTTGCAACGTTCTCAATCGTACTTAAGTTGTGTGTTCGTATCTAATCTATACAATATTCAAAACACGCTCTATCTAGCCTATTCGCACATTGATGGACATAAAATGCACCAACAATTTCCCCCTTGGACGTCACTGTCGAAGCTTGATCTTGATCTTGAAATTATGAGCCGTGTTTAAATATTTTGCAACTTCAATAAGGTATATGTCGACGTCGTAGAACGCGTCAACAAATTCCCCCTTGATTGATGATTCGGGTTTGCAATTTCTTCAATAAATTCTTCCTGAAATAATTTCTCATTGAATAAGTCTTCAGGTCTTTGTTTGCACGGTTCCGACCTCCTCTGATTTGGTTAGTCGACAAATTTTCTTGACTAACCACCAACTTGAAACTAACCAATGCAGCTTCTCTGTTTCAACTTTAACCACATCCACATCCGGTTATAACGCACTCCTCTGCTCGATCCCCTGATATTCAAAAACCCACCGACAATTGATAGAAACTTCGAATCACCACACTGATAAACTTCAAGTTTGTGAACACTCGTGAAAATCTGAAATCCCGTTTTACGTAATCACATCTAAGCATACTCCTGAAAGATAGGCAGCAAAACGGTAATCTTCTCAATCAGCAAATCTTCATCAGAATCAAATCATTTGGTAGCATATCAAATCTGAGAAATATTCTTCCGTGATCAAAATCACATTCTTCTTCTTCAGTCACAATAACAGATATATAGCCATCTCCGATAGACAGGCACAACTTAATCAGCAACCATCGTCATTCAACGGCCATTCGTCCGAAGAACAATTCATCTGCTTGAAGACTAAAGATCATGGCACCTAAGACCATCATCGAGCATTCGTGTATGCAATATAACTTGAATGATCTTAGATCTCCTTGGTAATTTTTATACAACTAAGCTAATCCTGCTAACACCTAAGACCATGTAACACCCTGTAAAATCGTTTCCAATAATATAGCGACACGTGTCGTATTTATTTTAAGTCTATTAAAGACTAACAGGGACTAAAAGCGTCAACATGCTCAAACTAAGTCTCTGAGCGATCTTCTGATTTCAACATGCATAAACCAAGCTTCTGAGTGACCATTAGTGCCAACATGCTTAAAAACATAGCCTCTGAGTGACCATTGGTGTCAGCATGCTAAAACTTGGCCTTTGAGTGACCGTTATGTCAACATGCCCAGCCTCTGAGTGACATCGGAGTCAACATGCTTATAATGAGCCTCTGAGTGATCCTTTACAAGGTCCTTCATATGTCCCATTTGTTGGACGAGTGAGATCAAATCCATAATATATAAAAGTTGGACAATGGAGGGGTTAAAAGTGTCAACATATTATTTATACCTCTGAGTGACCTTTTAACGAACCGAGAGCTCGACAATGTCCGGGCATACTCCCGGGTACGCCAAATATTGTTTACAGAGGACTAAATATGCTAAAAAGGTGTTTTAAAAGGTTTTATAAGTTAAGGGTTAAAAGTGTCAAACTTTGAAATTGGCCATGAGGCGCTCGCGGGGCGTGAGAGGCAAGGTCTGTGCCTCTTGCGGGGCGCGAGAGGCCTGTGTCTGCAGAATATTTGCTTGGCCTCCTCACAAATTGCCAAAAACCAATGAATTCGAAACTATGGATTCCCAAACATCTATGCCACGTTTTAGGGCACTTGTAAGCTCCCTCTTACACCCCTTAGCACCTGGCATCACCTCCTTTAAGCTCTCCAACTATAAATAGGTGCAAAGGTTCACCATTTGAACTTACACCTTTCTTATTGCAACTCTATCTCCCTCCTATAGAAGTTCCTAACTGAAAGGAGCATCCAACTTAGTTGTATTGCATTCTAGGAATCACTTGTAAGTGTTCCTTTCTCTTGCATTTTCGTTTATAGGCTTTTATAGCCAAAAGTCAAGCGTTTTACGAAAAAACGCCTTGACTTTCGGTTGAGACCATTATGGTCCGGCCATTGTTCATAATGAACATGGCTAAGTGATCACACTAAGGTAGGTGTTAGTCCCTATAAAGGGCACCTCCTGAAGATCACGTTTGCTAGACCAATTGACGGGTCAAAGTATTGATATTAAAAAGTCAAACATGCCATTTTTTTGGAAAAATCATAAATTGATCTTATATATGTTATGACACCTGTTTTGACACTTAAACAAGTTGGTAATAATTATTAGAACATGTAATAACATGTTCGGCTCGTCAATTTCAGTTCTAAGGTCGGTTCGCAACCGAAAGTCGCAAAGTTTGACTTCTGCTTTGACTTTCGATTCTGACCCGATATAGATTAGTTAGCTACTGATCTAAAGTTGCATTATGATCGTAATAATATGTAGTATAACCCTCTGAGGTTATATTACATGATCATAATCAGAATCCGAGTTTATGCACAAGTTCCGTAATTAAGCCATTTTGACTAAAATGCCCTTTTTGCATAAAAAGAGGTTTATATTGAACTTGAAAATGAGTTTTCTACTGATGTAATATATTAAGTAGGAATATTTGGGATGTCAAACCAGAATATAAACTGAGTTTATAAACACGTCCTTGTAATATGTCGATAAATGACGATAAGGCTCTTGTGGCTTATAAAATGGTTTTAATCACATCTTTTTAAAGTAAAAATTTTACCTACTGATATGTTATACTAAATAATATACCTAAGGCATGTTAACCTGACCTTAATATCAGTTTTCATTAAACATAACACAAATCGTCATTTTACGACATAAGCGCCGTTTTGGCGCATAGTATAGTTTTAAACCATATTTACCACCCAAGAGTTGTTACTTACTAATTTTAAAACTTATTTTAAATATTTTTACAGTAGGTAAATGATATAAACTCATTATCCCAAATAATTTACAAACTATGTGTAAATAACCAAAATGCCCCTTCGGTGCATAGTTTGGTCATAAAAGATAAAATTACATATATAATTAATGTCCTACTGATATTATATCATAAATAAGTTATTTTTCCAAAATAATTATGGTTATAACAATAAATTAAATTTAAGTTCCTTTTATAATATATGAAATTATCAAAATGCCCATATGAGGCATAGTTTCATTTTAAAACCTTAACGGGCATATAAGTTGATATCCTACCGATATTACAACTTATTTAAAATATATAGCATATAGAACTTATCCATGACTTATGTGGTTACCCGATATCGCTGATATGCGTACGGTTAAGCATATGTAACTAGTTTACGAAAATTAACCGAAACAGGTCTAACCTTGTCATTTAAGTTTCAAAATCCAGAATGTTTATAGTTTAGCCATATTATGCAAGTCAAAGTACTTGCCGGGTTTAAACTACATTCTATCTGATCATCGCTTAATCAAGCGTTATACATTTTAATCATGTACACTACTCGGTCTAAGTCTATGACTTAAATAAGACCGCTAGTATTTAATTGCTTAGCTTATGCCATAATCCAGACTAGAGCCTTCCGGTAAATGCTATATGCACTTAGTTCATTTTGGATACGACAGAGATATTAAATCTTGCATTTTTAACTCAAGACTAGCTCAGGTAAATACTCTCGACTTATTTTCCCTATACGAGCTTGGGATACGGTAAATTATTATCGCTTGGCCGGAATAGGATCAATCGAATGCCAGATTGTGGCTAGTAAATCCGCATATTCTGTTTTAATCCGTTTTGTTTGATAACTTAAACATCAGGGGTTAACTACCGTGTCCTGGATATCCTCGGCTCATTACATTAGATAATGGCCACGACCTTAGCACGGGGTGTAGGCATACACCTGACAGACGCTCAAATACATTTACCCACACTTGTTGGGGATAACTACTTCGTGAGTTCATAAGTGGTGTCTATCTTAATCATGTATCATTTTTTAAACTGGGCCCTATATGTATGGACAATCATGTGAATCTGTTAACAAGGTTACAAGTAATTTTCCCAAGTTATAAAAGATTTTGTGCCTTTGTGCACTTAAATCATTTTCACATGTTTTTAAAATGAGTCAGTTGGGTATAATTACCAGCAAAAGCTGACGTATTTTCAAAAGACTAAGTTGCATGTACAATACGAAATAGGCTGTTGCAAATCCTTAGATCTGCCCAAAGTCTGTTTTACATTCTTTGTTTTGTACAATTTATGATCCGCCTGTGGATCTTCTATTACAAACCGTTTGTATATTATTTGGGTACTTTGAACATTTGGTTTGTAATGGTAATTTAAATTTTAAGACTTTCGTTGTGCTGTGTTTAATTGACTATAATGATATCAACTTACATCACGATATTCCCCATCCGGGCCCACCGGTGTTTGGTTGAAAATACGGGGTGTGACAGACCATCACCGAACATTCGTGTATGCAATATAACTTGAACATCCTCATATCTCCTCAGTATAAATAAAATTGCAAATCCTGCTAACCCGCCCTTCATCGAAGATCGGGACTCTAACTCTTAGACATCAATCTGTATCATGATATGAAAATTCTGAACCTCCTGTGATGGTGAACTAACGAATCTAGGTCTTCTTCATCCCTAGATAATCTAAAGCCGGAACCACCCAAATACTATTGCATAGTCACGAATTTGAAAAATGCCGTAATTTTAATATATTCACATGAAATTTTTATTCCCCCTCATTTTTGCAAATTCTAACCATACCACTGAATTTCCCTCTCAAATCTGGAATATTCAGTTTTTCATCAATGCGGATTTTATGTTAAGTCCCATTAGTAGTCACTATACCATAAATATAATCTTTCTGCATCGTTATCAATGACTACCCCGTTATTTTCAACCTTTTGTGATCGTATCATCAAATGTGTTCTCTGAAGCTCTCGACAGTGTCCCTGAACATCCCCTATTTGTCGTGAAAATCTCGAAAAAATTTTAATCACCAAATTTTTTCTAAACACTCGTCTCGTCGCCACAATCAAAAAATGCTTTTTTATGCATTTTGGGTTCACTTCGTACGAGCTGAATTTGATTTCATGCGAAGTGACTCTCTTTCACACTTTTCGATCCAAAATCTTTATTTCTTCGAATTTCATGATGATTCTGGCACAGATCTGGTCGAAAATCATTTTCTAACAATACTATAAGTTAAATTTTTACTTTTTGTCCGCGGGTTGTCCGTTTATTTGATGTTTTACGTCTAAAACCCCTCTAAAGTCCATAAATGTCAACATTTCATGAGCGTAGGTGATTAATCAACTGTTAGATCAATTGAATCGGTACTGTAGCTCTAATACCAATTGAGAGTCCAGGATTCGGCAGTTCTAGACGGAAGTTTAGGTAGAGATAGGACTAATCTGGTAGAATGTTATTAAGAAAGGAGTTGAAGCAGCGGAAGTCTAATGATTCATTCATAGCGAAAAATGATACATCTTTACAAGCTGGCGAAATTCTTAAGAAATTTCGCTAGTGTTTCCCCTCTAGGAACTCTAAAAGTTAACTTCTCACGAACACACAGCATCTATTTATAGACCTGGCTCATCTCGTGCGAACTGAGCTTTTGACTTCGTACGAAGTGAGTTTCCTTTGTACGAAGTAAGTTACCTTCGTACAAAGTGTCCACTTCGTACGAAGTGACACTTTTGCACCGTTCTCGTTCATACTTAAGTTGTGTGTTCATATCTAATCTATACAATATTCAACACACGCTCTATCAAGCCTACTCGCAGAGTAACGGACATAAAGTGCACCAACAAACTCAAGTTGGGCTACGGAAATAATACTAATATTTGGTTGGATAAGTGGATTAGGGATACTACTTTATGGGTTCAGTTTCCTAACATCTTCGCTTTGGAGTCGGATAAACACTACAACGTGAAACAAAGATATAACCATTTAAATGGAAATATTATATGGGTATGGGGCAACACAAACGCTTTAGTGGAACTGAGGGTAATCTTGGAATGGAATGATTGTTTACGGATACTAGATGGTCAAAACATTGGGTGAAAATCAGACGAATGGTTGTGGTATAAAGGAGATTTAGTAGAATTGTTTCGGGTGGGCAATTTGAGGGATTAGCCGGATAAAATGCAAGTGATTCCTAAAAGAAAAGAACTAAAATGCTTAAGCTGGCTACGTAAGAAAATCAACTCTTTTATGTGGCAGTAGTCCTAAACCAAATACCAACAAGGGAGGCTCTCGCAAGACACAACGTTACATTACCTTGATAATCATGTATTCTATGCAATCTAGTACAAGAATCTGTAGATCACCTGCTTGTGATGTGTCAATTCATGCAACAGGTGTCGGTGGCGATTTTGTTATGGTAAATTTCCCTTCCTAGGTATCTACTTAGTGTGGTGGAGTTGCTTTAATATGCAGAAAAGCTTCAGCTTTCGGGCAATAAAATGAAGGTGGTTAACACGTATCTAGCAATTGTGTGTTGGTCGTTATGGAGCACATAGAATGAACTGATTTTTAACAGCATGCCTAAACAACTAGAGAAGTTAATTGGTGAGATCAAGGCATTATCATTTCTATGGATTAACTCAAGAGCAAAGAATCTGCAACTGCAGTGGAAAACTTGATGTGAATTCAAGGTGACCTGGTAGCAAATGATCCGCGCCTTTTAGTTCTGGCTATAATGGTATGCTAGCTCCATATGTACGTTTTCTTTCTTTTTTAGTATTATATCAACCTGAGCTAATTGCTTAGGTTCTTTTAATGAAAATCTTCTTCTTAAAAAAAAACGTGGCACTATATACCCTAGTTTCAAAGTTATAAAATTTTAATCAAATACGATTATTAATACTACCAAATAGTAAGTATACGTAACTGAGAGTAAAGGATAGGCATGTAACCGACACTAGTACACAACGTATTCATGGCGATAAATTTGCTTTTTCATAGCGGTTTTGCACCTCTTCCAATGTATGGAAATTCAATACTAAGACCATGTGTAGTTCGCAACCACATGCACTCCACCACCCCCTCCCCGTGTGGTTTGGCATTTTGGACAATTGTTCATGGTTTGTATTAGGTTGTAAAAGAGCGAGAAAGAGAGATGGTGATTGGTTGACTAGTGTGTTAACTAATCCAATTATTTATTTTTTTCAATTCCAACCCTACTAATTTCACATACTTCACCACTACACCATATTACCCAATTTTCAGGCCTTGTGGGTATGAGCAACACATGGCAAAAATATTAAACCACGTGTCTCACCACAACACATGATGCCAATTACTATTTTCAATCTAGTCACTCAATTTTAAAGAGAAGTAGAACCCTAAGCATATTACGTAGACTAAATCAAGAACTAAGCAAGATACTCACAGTAACTCCAATTCCCTTCATTGAAAGTTACATCCTAACATAGGTTACCTAAAATTATGAAATAGCAAGTTCATTACTATAATTGCAAATTATCGTGTTATGAATTTACATCGAGATAGATAGTAATTGTATTCACAAATTTAACTGAGGCGCTGGTTGTCACTTATACCAATTTCGTGTGCATAATCAAGATCCTCAAAACCTATTAATTATGATTAACCCCTTAGTTATATAAACCTTAACTTCAATTACTAAATAGTTGAGAAAACTAGTGGATAGTCACCTATAATAATTCAGAATACCTAAATAACCATCGTATCTCACAAATTTAACTACCACCAATGGTCACCGTATAGAATTACTCATAATTACCAAATCAACTATCTAAATAGCTCAAAATCGGGTAAGGTTAATCTGTTGTAAAAGTGAATAAGATGTGACGTCTTTTTCCCAACCATTGATCGAATTAGTTTGCAAGGATATGACATGCATCAAATTCAAAGAACTATTAGATTTAAATAATCTCAACTATCAGCCATTTGCCACCGTCAGTCCAAACTTACGAAATGTGCTGGCGGTCCCAACTTTTAACATATTGGCCACCAACGGACTATGACTAAAAATCAACTAACTGATTACATAAATAGAACAAATTAATTTTAGTCATAATCCGTTGGTGGCCAATATGTTAAAAGTTGGGGCTGTCAGCATATATTTCATTAGTTGGGACCTGTGGCGGCCAATTGATGATAGTTGAGATTATTTAAAACCAATACTCCATTTCAGAACCATGGAATCAAAAAACAACTATGTCGAATTAGTTTGCTAGGTGATATGATAAGCATCAAATTCAGAATCATGGAATTAAAAAAACAACTATGTAAAACCGGTAACATTAAGCAAATAATTTCATTCCTCGTAAAGGTTATTTTTTCTGATTGAAAGTATATAAACAAACCACATCATTTCATCGTTTCACAATAATGGAAGAAAATATCACTGAACTAAAATACTATCATGACACTTATTAGGAAAAGTAGGGCTAGGCAAAGTGTTCGGTGCTCGTTCGGAAAATGCTCACTCGATTTTTTCGCTTGATTGTAAACGAGTCGATCGGCTCGGGTCAGTTTGTAAATGAGCCAAGCCCAGACAAAGGTCCACTTGGCTCGCTCGGTTCGACTCAAATATTTTTAATAATTTTATATATAATTATCTCTCTTTCTCTCTCTCACTATATATATATATTTAATATGCATATTGAAGAGATAACTTTAGTCATTTGCCAATATTTTAAAGATTACAAGTTTCTATGTTAATTGTACAACCTATTAAAGCTTAAACATTTAGACAAGGATTAACTGAGCGAGACTTTAGTTCAATGGGCTACAGGTAGAAAATTCGAAATTTAAAAACTTCGTATCTTCTTCTCAAAATTTCAATCCCCTAAATTGTATCCGACAACATTTAGCGTTCTACTCCTCATCTTCTTTTCTCTCTCTTTGTTCCCTGCAAATTCAAACTCTCGAAGACTAAACACACCTGTAGATTTGCACATATCCACTTTCCAGAGGTTTTGGTGCTACATATGACAAATTCATGGTGACGGTGGTGATGATTCGGTTACAACCTTCTGTTTAAGAGCTACATAAACACCGACCATGACAGAAAATCCTAGCCGCTGCCTCCCGCAATGGCGGCTAGGGTTCCGGCTAAAACTCCGACGAAGCTCTAGTAAGTACTTCTCTAAATGCATGTTACATTGGTGTCTAGATCTGTTCGTGTAATGACAATGACGATTGTGACCACTACCGGTTGTAATGCAGTGGTTCGGACACCTAAGCTCCAATGGAGGATACTAGGGTTCAGGTGAAGGTAAAGCCTGTTGGGGAATTTTTAGAGACCGGATGATCAGAGAGGCGTGTATTCACTCTCAGATCAAATTATTTCGGTGGTTCTATCGAATAATTCAATCGGATACAACTCTTATTTTTTTTTAAGAAATTGGAACAAACATATGCATTTTTGTGTGGAACTCGTATGAACCAGTGTGACCCAAAAAACACCTTTCCAGATTTTGGATATAACTCAGCAATTGTAATTAAAATTTTGAATTTGATTAAATTGCCGCCTTAATTTTTATCTACAAAATTGTGACGAGCTTCTAGTAAAAATAATTTTTCGAAGGCATTTTCTATAAAGCAATTTAACTAAAATAAAATAAAATTTCCGACCCCAGCCAGGGGCTACGGCCCCTGGGACCCTGCTCAGCTGCTCCCGGAGGCGCTGCCCCCTTGGAATTATAACAATTCGAACAAGCGTGCACTCCTGCACCTCCTAACTTGTTCGATGTACATCATAATGCCATTTGGTCACCAAGTTAATCCCGATTACACTAAAATATCTAACGTACCTCCCCTATTTTTGCGTAATCCTTGATTAACTTAAACAAATTCACAACAATCAAACTTATGCATAAATGAAATGTCGCGACGATTGAATTTCACATTAGTATATTACACATTCCAAATATTTGAATATAGGGGTGTCTCTAAGGATTGAACCCTTTCTATTCAGTAAATACATGAAGATAATATACACACAAGTTTACATACTTTTATGTTCTTTCTTGACACTATATTTACTAGCCTGTTTCCCATCCTTCAATGAACATATCAAAGCCAAGTCCTAGCTTCTTGAAGCGGCTAAACTTCATGCTCATATAGGTAGCTCTTTATTCTTGCACCTACATATGCAATTTTTAAAAGAACTATTAAGAAGAAAGCCTTCAACCTCCTTTAACTTGCAGGTCTGAACACATACCTTGGGATGATGCTACTAATGTGTTCCAATTTCTAGATATTAAGCTTTCTACATTGAATTCAGCACCTAACGTCATATTAGGTGGGAATTGGGTATCATAACACATGAAATCTCATGTGGACTTTAATCCCATCCCTACAGCCACCTTGTGCACAAGATCTCTACATAACTCTTTGGTTAAATGGTTGGCTAAATTATGTTGAGTTTTCACAAACTCCACCGATATCACCTCATGAATGATGAGCTCACGAATCATGTTGTGTCTAACACCTAAGTGTCTAGACTTCCCATTATACACTTGGCTATAGGCCTTAGCCAAGGTAGCAACACTATCACATCTAATAGATATTGGTGATATAGGTTTGGGCCAAAATGGAATCTCATAAATCAAGTTTCTTAGCCACTCAGCTTCTTTGACAGTTACGGCTAATGCTACAAACTCTGACTCCATTGTTGAATCAGTTATGCAAGTTTGTTTCTTAGATGTCCACGATATGGCACCTCCTCCATGCAGAAAGTTCCATCCACTCGTGGAAGAATGATCGTCCTTGTTGTTAATCCAGCTTGCATCCGAATGACCCTCTAAAACTGAAGGAAATCCAGTTTAAGTCAAACCATATTTCATGGTTCCTTTCAAGTACTTAAATACTCAATTCATAGCTTGCCAATGACTTGCAACTGGATTGCAAGTATACCTACTAAGCTTTCCAACAACATAAGCTATATCTGGTCTAGTGCTAATCATAGCATACATGAGAGATCCAATGGCCCTTGAATATTTAAGTTGGCTTATCGCTACACCTTCGTTAGGTGAGAGCTTAAAAGCAGGATCCATTGGAGTGCTAACCGGAGAACTATCAGGAAAATTAAACTTTTTCAATATCTTCTCAATATAGTAAGATTGAGAGATCGATATGCCATTGTTCTCCCTTTTGATCAAGGATCACTTCCGCCTCCCTATGTCTTTCATGTCAAAACAAGATGACAAAAATTTCTTTGTTTTATCAACTTGATCTTGGTCAGTACCAAAGATCAACATGTCATCTACATATAGACAAATTATGACTCCTTTCCTAGAATCATCAAATTTTCTATATACACACTTGTCTGCTTGGTTTAATACAAAACCATTAGACAAACCACATGATCAAACTTTTGATACCACCGTTTTGGTGCTTGCTTTAAGCCATACAATGACTTAACTAGCTCACACACCTTATGCTCATTGCCAGGCATTACAAAACCCTCTGGTTGTTTCATATATATTTCCTCATCCAAATCACCATCCAAGAAAGCGGTTTTCACTTCCATTTGGTGAATCACAAGATTGTGTATTGCAGCTAAGGTAACCAACAATCTAATAGTGGATATTCTTGCTACAGGAGCATATGTATCAAAGTAGTCTATTCCTTCCCTTTGTCTAAAGCCTTGAATAACCGATCGGGCTTTAAACTTATCAATTGAACCATCTATTTTCATCTTCTTCTTGAAGATCCACTTACAACCAAGTGGTTTACAACCAGGGGGTAGGTCAGTTAATTTCCAAGTGTTATTCTGCATAATAGAGTCCATCTCATCATTTATAGCTTCTTTCAAGAAGGCTACATCCCGAGATGCAATGGCTTCAGTATAGGTTTTAGGATCTTCCTCAATTTTGAAACAACATTGATATTGAATTTAACTTCATCTCTAGATCCTTCAACCAAATACAGTTGAAATTCATCACCAAATGATTTAGCTTTTCTTGCTCTACTACTCCTCTTGGGTTCCAGAGGAGTATCAATCACTTGATCAACCATTTGAGGGTTACTAGAGCTTGAAACCATGTCCCTAGGCCTAGGTATTGAAGAGAATCTATTTTCATCATAGTCTGCAGTTCTTGCCTCAATTACCGTATGCACTGACACGTAGTCATTTGGTTCTATAACATAGAACCTGTGAGCAAATGAATGCTCAACATACCCAATGAAAATGCAGCATATACCTCTTTCCCCTATGTTCCTTATCTTAGGGTCATTGAGCCTTACCATGGCCCTACAACCCCAAACTCTAAGTTTATACGTCTCAGGTGTTTTTTATACCAAAGCTCATAAGGGGTGGTCTTGTTCCTTTTAGTTGGAACCCTATTTAGCAAATAGCAGGCTGTCAACATAGCCTCACTCCAAAAACCTTCACTTAGGCTCGAATAGGACAACATGGTATTGACCATTTCATTTAGAGTCCTATTCTTCCTTTCCGTCACACCATTTTGTTCCGGTGTGTAAGGAGTTGTGGATGGTGTATTATTCCAGTAGATTGGAAATACACCGGATCAAAATACTCACCACCTTTGTTCGTATGTAGGGTTTTGATCAACCCACTCCGATGAAGCTCTACTTTTGTTTATAGATCTTAAACTTTTCAAGAGCTTCATCCTTAGCATGCAACAAATAAACATACCAAGAATCTAGTAGCATCATCTATAAACGTTACTACATACTTTTTATTACCTAGAGATGGTGTAGCATGAAAGTCACATTGATCGCTATGTATCAGATCTAACATTCTAGTATCCCTATGAACATGTTGCATGAAAGGCTTTTAGTTATCTTATTCACCTTACAAATATGGCATTTATCGTTGTTATGTTAATAGGTGGAATTAAGCTCATTTTAGACATCTCTTTAACTCTTTTATAATGTACATGCCCTAATCTAGCATGCCATAATTCCGAATCAGTCAAGTTGTTACTCCTACTAGTTGAAGCTATGCAATTCACATTACTGGTTGAATGTATATCAATAACATTACCAGTTGAAGCAGCACAAACAGATTCATTCATAAATGAAACATCAACATTCAACATAAACATGCCATTACAAAGATAACCAAAACCTACAAAGCAACCATGTCTTGACAAGAAATACTTGTCACTTTCTAACACTTGTTTGTAACCACAATTATTCAACACAATGCCACTTAATAGATTCATTCGAATTCCGGGCGCATACAAAACATTATTCAAAAGTAACGATTCTCCAAAAGTAAAAACAAGATGCACGGTTCCTATTCCTTTTATTGGTTTAGTTGCAACATTCCCCATCTTGATGATAGATCCGTCTTCGATTGGTTGAAAGCCTTTAAACCAACGAAGATCCTTGATACATGGCTTGTTGCACCCGAATCAACCCACCAAGCAATATCATCATCCTACACATAAAATGTCACTCCCTGACCCGCAACGGATAAGGTAACCAAGGCATGATTGGGTTTTCATCAAAGCTTATGACATAGCTATTTAAAAGTTTCAATATTTATTATTTCAATTTACATAAAAGAAATCCCATAAACCCAATAAATGCAAATAACATTTTTATTCTTCTAAGGCCAAATCCTATATGGTCCATGCTTCAAACCTGTTCACCTGTATCATGTGTAAAAGAAAAGTTTGGGTCAACAAAAGTTGGCGAGTGAATCTCTTTGTTATTTGTAAAGATAATATGTTTGAACCCTTTTATTGATGAAAATGTGCATTAACCAATATATGTGAATATCGCGTATGTTAAATGTTAACTTCCAACAACAATCTCATACAATAACAAATTAATAGTATACAAGTGTGCACGGTATTATGGTGTGCTGCGAGATTTAAGCTCAATCAAACGGAGTTGATCTCGTATAATTGGCAACGTCGAGTTCCGCTCATAGGTAACAGGGAACATACGGCCTTTGATGAGGTAATGACTGCAATGAATGTAAAACACCAAAAGGCAAAAAACATTTATCACATAGCACATAGGTTCACATAAGGGTAATTGCACGTATATATTTTTGTACCATGAAATAACGAAAAATGCGACACAAGTTACACCCCAAAAGTGTGAAATAAAAAGGGGAATTGTAGATTCACTCACAGTGGTTGCGTATAGGATTTCTTGAAGATGTCGCACGAGTATAAAGTTGAGGTACCGAATGAACGAATTGATTATCCTAAATATTCACATAGCGTCTTAGTCAAATAATATTCCTTCGTTTATTTAAATACCTAACTATTCACGCGAGTTTTAAAGAATTTAAAATAGTATTTAAAATAGTATGTTTACTGTTTTAAATTAAATTCGTAAATTGAGAAATTTTAAATAAAAGAACTAAAAGGTCTATTAAATATTTATAGATATGATTTAAAGGTTTTATTATTATAAAAAAATGTTTTAGAATTAAACAGAGGAATTCTGTTCAAAACCGGACCTTGACGGGTTTCGAATCGTGACCTTCCGTACTTGTGCACGCAGCCCTTCCACTGGGCTGCGTGTCTCACCCGTTCAATATTGGGTTTTTATTCCTTTTATGCTATAACTTGCTTGATTCTTATCTTGGTTTTATTTAAAAAGGAAAAAACAGTGTAGCGTCCGGAACAAGGTACTAGAATCGAACCCGGGATCCTTCGTTCATGTGCACATAACCCGACCAACTGGGCTGTGTGTCTAAACCGTTGATATTAATATTTTAATTATTTTTATACATAAACTGCGTCTAACCAATTACCAGTTTACTTTAAAGAAAAAGGAATTGCAGCGAGTACATCGGAACCGGGACTCGATCCGATGACCTTAACTGGTTCTAGTATGTTTCAACGCTTAATTCACCGCTAAGCTACATCATCCTTTTGAAAAAATTTTAATTACAAATTTATTTGAACGCGGATTGATATGTTCATCTTCTTCTTTCTGTTATGATCGAACAGAACCCAGAACTTTAACCCAAATTATTTGTCTCATTCCGCCTTGCTCTACTGTTGATGGCGAATTAACACAAAGATAAATCAAAATAAAAAGAATCTATACCGACGTGTGTCGTGAACTCTTGACGATTTCCGGCGTGTTGGTGTCTCCGACCGCGTTTTGAGTTTTCCGGCGATTGCCTTATTGATGAATCAGTGAGTGTTTGCATTGAAATTCATTAGTGTGTACTTTACAACTAAATCTTTTTCAACCGAGTTCTTGTTTTTAGAAACCCGTAGGATTTCCAATCTTAGCATATTCGGAGATTAGTCGAGATGGTGTAGAAATGGGTCCAGGTTCATCAATCTTGAAAAGGAAACGCGGAATTCGGAGACAATCAGCCTAATTTAGATATTACAGCTCATGATTTGCTGTTAATCGTCTTAGCGACAACTGGGTTTTCGAATGGAACTTACATGTTAAATGCGTATATATATTTTATTGCCTAAGAGGTTTACGCCGGGTCGCTTAGTGGTGCAATGGTTGGTTTGTTGTGGTTTGTATACGGAGGTCCGGGTTCGAGTCCCGCGGTCTCTGTTTTATAATTATATATATTTTTATCTATTTTATTTATTCCCCCTTCGCGTTATAAAAAGAAGTTCTAAGTTTCAATCATTTACACGAATGGCCCCTCACATTTGTTCCTAGCGTACAAGTATGCGTATAACATATATACGTAAAGAAAATATAAATTCCTCATTTATTAAATGGAAGTTTGATTCAAAACGGGTCGGATTTTAGTAGCCCCTTTTTTGGCGGATGTTACATAAAATGCTTCAGAAATTAGTGATACATAATTCTGAACCGAATTATTGAGTTGTACTAAATCCTGACTTTGCTTGCCCGGGTCCTTGGACCCGCAAGAACCAGCCTCATTCTTGTTTTTTAAACCATATTTGTTGGCATTCTTTATTAATTTACAGTCTCTTTAAAGTGACCAACTTTACCACATTTCCAACAAGGGAAATTCGGCTTATTGTTTGGACCGGAATTGTTGTTCCCTTGAAACTTCCGTTTACCTTTGAACTTATTGTTTCCTTTGGATGATTCACCCGTCTCAACCATGTTTACAGACGTTCCAACCTGTTTCTTTTCATCATTAACCAACACCTTTTTTTGTGCTCTCAAGCTTTCTTCAATTTTGAAGTGACTTCCAAGTTCAACCAAAGTTAACTCTCCTTTCTGGTGTTTCAGAGTGTGTTTCACATCTCTCCAGGAAGGGGGTAACTTGTCAATGATTCTTGAAACCGAGATGGATTCGTCTATTTTCATGTCATGTTGGGCATACTGCCCCAGAATTCGCAACAATTCATTATACTGTTCCATGACAGGCCTCGAATCAACCATCTTGTAATTATTGAAATTACTAACAAGAAACTTCTTACTAGAAGAATTTTCTGTCATGTATTTTACTTCCAAAGTGTCCCACATTAACTTCGCAGTTTCAACATTTTGATAAACATCAAACAGGGAATCAGACATACCATTTAGGATGTGGCCAAGACAGATGTAACTGTCGTTTTCCCACTTTGACCGCTTCCTGATTTGTTCCAGATTGCCTTCCTCCAGTATCTCTGGGATTGGAGTTGTCAACACGTACACCACTTTCAGGGTTGTTAGAAGAAAGTGCATCTTCTTCTGCCATCTTCGGAAGTCCTGCCCTTCGAACTTCTCCAGTTTGTCGAACTTGCTTGTCATATCCTTCATCGATCCGCTTGCCATCTTCACAGAAATTAATTTGATTTTTGTTGGGGAATTTTTAGAGATCGGATGATCAGAGAGACGTGTATTCACTTTCAGATCAAATTATTTCGGTAGTTCTACCGAATAATTCAATCAGATACAACTCTGATTTGTTTTGAGAAATTGGAACAACCGTATGCGTTTTTGTGTGGAACTCGTATGAACCAGTGTGACCCAAAAAACATCTTTCCGGATTTTTGGTGATAAGTGCCACTTGGCAGTTATTGGCAGTTATCAGCAATTGTAATTCAAATTTTGAATTTAATTAAATTGCCGCTTTAATTTTTATCTACAAAATTGTGACGAGCTTTTATATATATAATTTTTCTAAGGCATTTTCTATAAAACAATTTAACTAAAATAAAATAAAATTTCGACCCCAGCCAGGGGCTCTGCCCCTTGGACCTGCCAGGGGCGACCGCCTCTGGGACCCAGCTCGGCTGTTCCCGGGGGCACTGCCCCCGGACCCCCGTCAAAGGGGCGTTGCCCCCTTGGAATTATAAAAATCGAACAAGCATGCACACCCGCACCTCCTAACTTGTTCGATGTACATCATAATTCCCCTTTAGTCACTAAGTTAATCATGATTACACTAAATATATCTAACAAAGCCATCGGAGGCCGAACGACCGGTGCAGGTATGATCTTCATCATCGAAGGTAATTTATCATTGTTGGGAACAAGGAGGTCGTTTATCGTTCACATTTAGCTCTAAAAGAGTCACGTTTTTTAGTTTTTTATGCAGAAAGTTCTGGAAATTCATCAAATTTTTAAGGTTGTGATGAACATCAACAATAACATGTCTCCTGATTATATCAGTTCCAGTAAAGATCAGGTAAACTTGAAAATTTTTCACTGATTGATGATTATTACTCTTTTTTTTTCTAAATTTAGTTCTTGAAAGTTGGAAAATGAAAGGAGTTTGAGAATTGTTGTCTCAGATCACCAGGGAACTCCAACAGTTTATGAACGAAAAGGCTCCATCTTTTGTGGGTTTCTCTGTGGTTTTTCACACTTTTTAACTTTCTTTAGTAGGTTACTTTAGTTCATTTCAATCTTTCTTGCATCTAGAGTTGTAAAGATTTTTATAGTTTTGTAGGGTTTCTTTAAATTTGACAAAGATTTATACCTACAACAAAAGCCCATTTTGACCATTTTAGAATATGATGATTGGTTCTTGTTTGTTTGCTAGATAAAACCTATTAACCATGTTTAAATTTATTTTATAACTAGGCCATGTTAGAATTTTTGAAGTGGTTAATTAGTCCTCGAGCCAACAAAGATCATCCCAAATGCAACACAATTTGTAAAACCACACACATGGGGCTTATTTCAAACAAAAAAATGAAACAATAAAACATACTCTTAACACCCACAACACAATAACTACGATCGAAAGGAGATCGAGTTTATTATTCAAGAATTTATACTTTAGTGGACCTAATAATCTTGTGTTGTTGCATGTGTAGAAAATTGTTGTAATGGGCCGGTTAAACATCAAAGTTGTGATTAAAGGGGTTTGATTTGATATGGGGAAATAACGAATGTGATAAACTTTAATACTTAAAGCAAAGTGTTTGAGTTTCTATGCTTTAAAAAGATTTTTAGAATAATAATTAAAATATAAATTTTAGGAATAAAACGTAAATTTTATATGAAGTGAGGATGGAGTGGCAAGGACGAAAACTTGTTGGAGTATTTTTTTAAAAGCTACTATCTATTACATCCTAAAAATTATCATATACCCCTTCATATGACCATTTATTTTTGTCTTTTTCAATTTTCTATTAAAAGCATACCTTTGTTTTTAATTTATAAATTTTAATATATAAATTTTAATATATAAATTAAAACTAGTATTGAGCACCCCCGCGTTGCAGCAGCGCAACACCAATATCAGACTACTGCCAGCGACCACTAACACTAACGTTGTAGCGTGTTAATGTAAAGAAATTAAATCGAAACGTAAAACATAGAATAAAATAACTAAGTCAATCTAGGACCCGTGCATTACGATGAACTCGCGTCTATTTTTTCCCGTTTGACAGGTTCATATATTATCAGTTTGTAACATTTCTAGGCATATAGTGTTGTACATTGAGTTTAGTTGGTGTTTCATGCTTTAGTTAGTTGTATCCTTAATTTATATATATATATATATATATATATATATATATATATATATATATATAATTTGCAACATATTAATGCAATGATTGTTGTAATGTATGCATTATGGTTTGTATAGTGGTAAATATCATTACATATAGATATAATAATGGTTGTAATCTATGCATTATGGTTTGTATAGTGGTGATGATATATAAACATGACTAGCATTAAGCAGTCCCGCGTTGCGGCGAGGGCGAACACCAGTGTCACACTACTGCCAACGACCATCAATACTACACTGAAGTTGCGGCGTGTTAATGCGAAGCAATTAAACCGAAACGTAAAACATAGAAAAGAATAACTAAGACGATCGAAAACCACGCGCCACGATGAACTTGCGTCTATCATTACCACTATACAAACCATAATGCATATATTACAACAACTATTGCATTAATATGTTGCAAACTGTTTCTATATATAATAATATATAATATATAATAACTAAGGGTATAATTAACTAAAGCATGAAACACCAACTAAGTTAAACGTATAACACTATATGCCTAGAAATGTTACAAATATATAATATTAATTAATATTTTGAATTCGGTCATCATGTATTTAATTTGTTTCGATTCCACTGCTAGTATTCTAGAAAACAACTTAGTAATAATGATTTCGGTCGCATTGGTAATATTTGATTCATCTCCATTTGAAATTTTCAAGACCTTGACCTTTAATGATGTTATTCTATTGCATTAATGTGTTCAATAGCCATTGCCATTGACGTCGTTTTGTCGTCAAGGAAATCTGCTTCCTGGCTCTTAGTTTCTATTCAGGTAATAAAGTCAAATCTGAAATTTTCCAAGATGTTTAATAACTTGTTCAGTTTTTTTCGTCGAAGGAATATGATGATGGATGGGAATTGTTTAAAAGCATTTGAAGTCTTCAATTACCTTTTGATTCATGACCCAGGTAGCGTTGGATTCTACTTCTCAACTACAACCTCTCTTTGGTGCAACTACTTGGTATTTGTAATTCGTTTATTTTTATTTGTAACTTGTCAAATGGGCTACTCTAAAAAGACAACAGCTCACATTGGTTACGTGAGTCGAACGTCACCAATAGTGTATTTAAAGAATACAATCCCTTTTATCAGTTGTCAAATGGGTCTGATGATAAAGGAGTTACACGGCATATGTATTTTGTAAATACATGTTTCAAGTTGAGTTTTGTTTCATTATGGGTTTTTGCGTTTGGGTAAAGCTATTAAGTTTGTATTTCTACTATCTAAATGTATATTTTTTTTAAATTATGCTAAACGTAGTATTAGCCATTGATATCAAGATCTTTGTTAGGAAAATTTCACAACATATAAAATTACTGTTATAGAAACTGCTCACGGTGGTACATGCATTGGATAGATTCCAGGCTTACCTATGGGGTAACAAAGTTATTATCTATTCCTACCTATACTACTGTTAGGTACCTTATGGAGAAAAATGATGCTAAGCCGGGTTGATTCGATGAGTTCTTTTGCTACAGGTGTTGGACTTAGAGATACGGACAAAAAGGGTAGTGAGAATGTGGTCGCGGACCACTTGTAGTTTGATGGTAGAGGAGGGTTCTTCACGTGTAGAGATCAACGAGACCTTTCCAGATGAGCACATTCTAAAAATTTCGGCATTACCTTGGTTTGCTAATATTGCCAATTATTTGGTGACATGTGATTTACTAGCTCATTGGGATAGGCGGAGGAAATTGAATTTCCTCTCTCAGATCAAGTACTACACATTGGAAGAATCAGATTTATTCAAGACATGTGTGGATCTAGTCGTGAGAAGATGTGTGCCGCACGACGAGATTTCGAGTGTTTTGACGCACTTGCATTCATTTGTTTGTGGAGACCATTTTAGTGGTCACAAAACTGGGAACAAAGTGCTCAATATTGGGCTTTATTGGCCAACTATTTTTAAAGACGCTTTTAAATTTGCTAAAAGTTGTGTTTAGTGTCAAAAGTTAGGGGGTATTTCCAAGTGGGATGAAATGGCCTTGCAACCGATCCTCATTGTTGATATTTTTTACGTGTGGGGGTTCGATTTCATGGACGCATTCCCGAATTCGCATAGATGTTTGTACATTTTGGTGGCAGTCGACTATGTGTCTAAATGGGTCGAAGGATTGCTACCAAAACAAACGACCATAGCGTAGTTTGCAATTTTGTTCAAACGAATATTATTTAACGATTTGGGGTTCTCCGGTTATCATTAGTGATGGGGGATCTCACTTTAAGAATTTTAATTTTGGCTAACTACTGAAATAGTATGGTGTTGACCATCGAATAGCTACCCCCTACCACCCGCAACAGAGTGGTCAAGTGGAAGTGTCGAATAGGCAAATTAAAGAAATTTTGCAAAAGACCTTTTGACCGGATCGTAAGGATTGATCAACGAAGTTGAACGATGCCTTATGGGCTTATCGAATGGCACATAAAACACCTAAGGCACTACACCTTACCGCTTAGTTTACGGTAAAAATTGTCACTACCAGTTGAACTTGTTCATCATGCATTTTGACTTATAAAAGAGGCTAATGTTAAATAAGATGATGCAGATAAGGAACGTAAGGTGAAGCTTTGTGAGTTGGAAGAGCTTAAGGAAGAGGCATATGAGTGTGCTTTCAAATATAAGGACGGCATGAAACGAGCACACGATGCCAAATTGAAGATGAAGGTCGTGGGTCAAAAGATTTTGCTTTATAACTCGAGGCTCAAGTTCTTTCCAGGGAAGCTCAAGAGCAAGTGGATGGGTCCGGTTGTTGTTACACGGGTCAGGAAATTGGGAGATGTCACCATGGAGGACCCGAATGATGGGCCAAAGCAAACGGTCAACGACCATTGCCTTAAACTGTTTCTTGATGGTAGCGAGGACAAGGACACTAACAAAAAGTTAGTGAGCTTCTTGGCGAGCATTCCGACATACGAGGCCATCTAAGGACCGCTAACATTTTGTAGAGTTTTGTAAATTTTTATGATTTTGGTCGTTGTTGCTCTTTATTTTCATCGTTCTTACATTCCGTATTCACCTTTTTGATGTGTGAAGTTCAGGACATCGCGAACGGGTCATGAAAATGTAAGTTATGTCTTAGATTTTTGTGTGTATTAGGGACAATACACGATTATTCGGGGGGGGGGGGGGGGGGGGGTAGCATTCGTTACACGAAGTGTTTGTTTTAAACATAAAACCCATAAAAATATACAAAAAGATTTTTAATATTTTTTAGGAAATTTTCTAATATAGGTTCCCTTTGTAAAGTTACTTATTTTCGCTCATATTTTCTTTAAAAAAATTTTAAAATTAAAAAGTGAGAAAAAGGGAAACAGTCGGCGACGGGGCTTCAAGCCGTCGTCGACGGGTTGTGGAAAATGCTGTCGGGTAACAAACCTCGTAGACATGTCGTTAGGCCGTCGGAGGAATTGGGCAATTTTAAGGGGCGTTGCCGACGCAAGAGCACGCCGTCGCCGACGGCTTTTCAATATCTGTCCGACGCAGGTTTGAGTTAAGCGTTTATGTCTGAACCCATCACTCCCAAACCATTTAAAACCACCCCAAACTCAATTTTAACCACAAATTTGACCTGGGAATCACCAAACCTGATCCACAAAAGTCTTTCAAACATTAAAACTCTGCGTTTGTAGAATCCTAATTCACCCAATCACTTCACCTTCTTCCTCTACTCCTATAAGAACCGTAAAACCTATTTCTTCTCATAACTTCTTCAATTTTCCACCAAATCAACTGATTCTTCATCCTAAATTATGTAGTTTTGCAAGAGCTACAAAACCCCAATCAAAGTTATCATCAAATCTTGCTCGGTTACAAGATTTTTGAGCTGCATTTTTCAGGTTTTCGCTAGGGTGTTCTTCAAGTTACTTGATATTCATCTTTTCTTAGTTCTCCTTTGTCTACAACATCAAAGGTAAGAAATTTACTGAATTTTTGAGCATGATTATCATACGCTTTGTCTAATTCTTCCAAAATTTTGAACTTAATTGTTTGAGAGTAGATTGTTTATGATAAATTTATGTTGAGTTGGCTCGAATATTAGGTAAAGACTTGATTTGGGTGGGATTGAACATGAAACAAGTGTGGGGATGTGATTACACCCACTTGTTTAGAAGAATAATGTAATACCCTGTAAAATCGTGTCCAATAGTATAGTGACACGTGTTGTATTTTTAAATATAGTTTTTGAAGACCAATAAGGACTAAAGGCGTCAACATGCTCAAACTGAGCCTCTGAGTGACGGTCCGATGTCAACATGCATAAATAACAGCCTCTGAGTGACTGATACGTCAACATGCTTGAATCATTAGCATCTGAGTGACTGATATGTCAACATGCTTGAAACTTGGCCTCTGAATGATTGATATGTAACCATGCCTAGCCTCTGAGTGACATCGGAATCAACCTGCTTATAATAAGTCTCTGAGTGATCCTTTACGAAGTCCTAACTCTCATACGTGCCATTTATTGGACGTGAGGGTTCAATTCTGTATATATGTGAAAATTGGACAATGGAGGGATTAAAAGTTTTAACATGTTAATTTATACCTCTGAGTGATCTTTTAACAAACCTAGAGCTCGACAATGTCCAGACATAATCTCGGGTATGCCAAGTATTGGCTACGGATGGCTAAAAGTGCCAAAAAGGTGTTTAAAAAGGTTTTTAGAAGATTTATAAAGTTAAGGGGTTAAAAGTTTCAAAACTTGAAACTGGCCATATGGCGGTCGCGGGCCGCGAGAGACCTGGCCTGGGTCTCTCGCGGGGCGCGAGAGAGGCTCTGTTGCAGAAAGTTTGTCTTGGCCTCCAAACAAAGCTCCAAAAACCATTAAATTGAAACTATGGACTTGTAATCAACCATGCCACGTTTTGGGACACTTGTAAGCTCCCTCTTACACTCCTAAACACCTGGCTTCACCTCCTTTGAGTTCTCCAACTATAAATAGGTGATCAAGTTCATCATTTGAACTTGCACCTTTCTTATTCACACTCTTCTCCCTCCTCTGGAAGTTCCTTGCTAAAAGGAGCATCCAACATAGTTCTTTTGCACCCTAGGAATGACTGGTAAGTGTTCCTTCCTTGTGCATTTTCGATTATAGGCTTCTATAGCCAAAAGTCAAGCGTTTTACGGAAAACGCTTTGACTTTCGGTTAAGACCATTATGGTCCAGCCATTGTTCGAAATGAGCATGGCTAAGTGATCGTAATAAGGTAGGTGTTAATCCCTATAAAGGGCACCTCCTGAAGATCACGTTTGCTAGACCAATTGACGGGTCAAAGCTATGATATTAAAAAGTCAAACATGCCATTTTTCGGAAAAAATTATAAATTGATCTTATATATGTTATGAAACCTGTTTTGACACTTAAACAAGTTGGTAATAATTATTAGAACATGTAAGAACATGTTCGACTCGTCAATTTCAGTTCTAGGGTCGGTTCGCAACTTAAAGTCGCGAAGTTTGACTTCTGCTTTGACTTTCGATTCTGACCCGATTTAGATTAGTTACCTACTGATCTAAAGTTGCATTATGATCATAATATAATGTAGCATAACCCTATGAGGTTATATTACATAATCATAATCAGAATCCAAGTTTATGCGCAAGTTCCATAATTATGTTATCTTTAACCAAAATGCCCTTTTTGCATAAAACAAGGTTTTATATAGTAATGAACTTGAAAATGAGTTTTCTACTGATGTAATATTATAAGTAGGATTATTTGGATGTTAAACCAAGTTATAAACTGAGTTTTCAAGCAAGTCCTTAAACTATGTCGATAAATGGCGATTTTAGCTCTTGTGGCTCCTAAAATAGTTTTAATCAAATCTTTTCTAGGTAAATCTTTTACCTACTAATATGTTATATTAAATAACATATCTAAGATATTTTAATCTGAACTTAACATCAGTTTTCATAAAAATCACATAAAGACACCATTTTACGACATAAGCGCTGTTTAGGCGCATAGTATGGTTTTTATACCATATTAATTGAACAAGACTTGCTACCTACTGATTTTAAAACTTATTTTAAACATAATTACAGTAGGTACATGTTATAAACTCAGAATCCCAAATAATTTATAAACTTTGTGTAAAATGACCAAAATGCCCCTTTAGTGCATGGTTTGGTCATAAAACATAATTTACACATATAATTGACATCCTACTGATATTATATCATAAATAAATTATTTTTCCAGAATACTTATGATTATAAACTTAAAATATATTCAAGTTCCTTTTATACGGTATATAATTACCGAATTGCCCTTATAAGGCATAATTTCATTTTAAAACCTTAACGGGCATACAAGTTGATGCCCTACTGATATCTTAACTTATTTAAAATATAATGGCATATAGAATTTGTCCATGACTTATCCGGTTACCCATTATCGGTTATAAGCGTACGGTTGATTATACATAACTAGTTTACAGAATTTAACCAAAACGGGTTTAACCTTGTCATTTAAATTTCAAAATCCAGAATGTTAATTGTTTACCCATATTATGCAAGTCAAAGTACTTGTCGGGTTTAAACTACATTCTATCCGATCGTCGTTTAATCAAGCGTTATACGTATTGATCATGTACACTATTCGGTCTAAGTCTATGACTTTAAATAAAGACCGTTAGTATTAATTGTTAGCTTATGCCATAATCCATACTAGAGCCTTGCCGGTAAATGCTATATGCAATTAAGTACTTTTGTATACGGCTGAGTTATTGAAATTAAAAGAAGACTAGCTCAGGTAAATACTCTCGACTTATTTTCCCTATACGGGCTTGGGATACGGTAAACTATTACCGCTTGGTCAGAAATGGGATCAATCGAATGTCGGATTGTGGCTAGTAAATTCGCATATTCTGTTTTAGTCAGTTTTGTTTGATAACTTAAACATCGGGGTTAAATTACCGTGTCCTGGATATCCTCGGCTCATTAGATAAGTTAATGGCCACGACCTTAGCGCGGGGTGTAGGCATACACCTGACAGACGCTCAAATGCATATTACCCAAGACGTTGGGGATAACTCCTATGTGAGTTCTAAGTGGTGTGTATTTAATCATGTCTCGGTCTCTGTACTGGGCCCTGTATATATGGGCAAACATGTAAATCTGTTAACAAGGTAACAAAGTAACTTTCCCAAGTTATAAAAGATTTTGTGCACTGTGCACTTAAAATCATTCTAAAATGTTTTCAAAACAAGTCCGTTGGGTGTATTTACCAGCGAAAGCTGACGTATCGTCCAAAGACTAAATTGCAGGTACAATACGAAATAGGCGGAAAGCTGCTCGGTAGTGATTAAAAGGATCTTGCAAATCCTTAGATCTGCCCTAAAGTCTGTTTTATATTCTTTCTTTTTTATATTTTATGATCCGCCTGTGGATCTTCTACTACGAGCCTGTATATTATTTTATTTCGAACATTTGGTTTGTAATAGTAATTTTACTCCAAGACTTCCGCTGTGCCGTGTTTAATTGACTATGATGTTATCAACTGACGTCACGATACTCCCCACCCAGGCCCACCGGTGAATGGATTTGGGTTGGAAATCCGGGGTGTGATAGGTTGGTATCAGAGCCAACGTTTGAGAAGAATTAAACACTATCCTTCTTGTGTTAATCTCAAACTTACATGAGCACATTCCTTAGACTTTCGAGTCTAGACATTGACCTAGGATTATTCATTTCATTATTAAGTTATTAGAATTGTTTTTGAATCAATTTTTAATAGGAAAATGCCGCCACGTGTACGAGGACAAAGTGGAAGAGGAAAAGGTCCAATGAGGGGAGGACCATCGGAACGCATCCCTCCTCAACCTCACAAGTCAGATGCCTACCAAGAATCAGGTGATTCGTCTCCTTGGCAACCAGCGAGACGCTCTGTCTTTAATAGACACTCGCCCTCACATTCCCAAAATTCTTACCACTCTCACCACTCCTATCATTCTCACCATTCTCACCATTCCCATTCACACTCTTACCATGAAGAACTTAATCCTAACCACTATTTTAACACGCCTCCAGCCGATCAAAATCAGTTAGACCAGCCAAACCCTATGGACGAGGACTCCGATCCGGAGATGCCGCCGTCGGGATCAAATATGCATCCCATTGAAATTTCAAGCGATTCAAACTCATATGTCGGATCTCCCTACCAAGGTCCTAATGACTGGACCAATAATGGAACCAATTCACCTTCGCCCACACTCCCTCTCATCACTCTCAACCACCCCCAATACAAGAAGATGTCCACATGAAACCGGTGGACCAACCGCAACCACCACCGAAACACCTAGAAGGAAGCGTGGAGCACGTATGTCGGTACGTGCAGGACAAAGGTTGGGATCGCTGCCACCTTTGCCCAATTCCTACCCCACAATTCAAGATGACCCACAAATGGGTGGACACTCTAATGCTTCACCTATAGTGGAACCAACACCAAAACCCGCACCTGCTGTTCAACCACCACCATCGGGTTATACTAACCCAATTCCCACATATCCAGACACGTCTGGATACGATCCTTTTAACCCGTCTACACCAGTAGACTATCAAGCATGGTCGCAAGACCCCTATATGCAAGCAGTTATGCACAATGCACTTTACCCGTCTCCTTTCCCACCTACTTATCCACCGACTGGATATCCAACTTATGGGTACCAGTATCCGGTTATGCTACAACCACAACCACAACCTCCGCCGCCATTAGAGGCCATCAATGAGGCCTTAGAAAGAATGAAAGAAATGCAGCAGCAAGCGGAGAAAACGGAAAAGAAGACAAACAAGTTCTTCAAGAAACTCTCCAAGTTGGTCAAGGGAACAAGGACGAGTGAAGTCTCTTCTAATTATATGTAGTCCCTGCGAGGACATTGTTGTTTCTTTAGTCCCTGCGTGGACATTTTTATTTCTTTAAAAGTCCTTGCATGAACAGTTTATTTCATTTTTCTAGTATTGTAATTTCTAAATTAGAATTTAATGGAGTACTTTTGGAATTATATATATATGTATTCATCCTCTTCAAACGAGCATCTCGATTTTATTCGAAATTTATGCTCTGCCATATAATTCCAAAAAGATCTTAATGGTTTTGATTAGCCAAGTGGCACAGAACACACATTTGGACAATTTATAAATGATAGTTAAGTACGCAGGGGTCTTCTATCAGGATAGTTAAGGGAAGTTATCCTTCTGTCCAGAGGTGGTGGACTTAAAGTTCAAGCCTCCAAGTCATTAAGGTCAGTGCGACCGAGACTATTAATCAACCATTAAGGTATTCTTATGTTAACATTTAGAATGTTCATACTCCTGGTAGTGTGACTTGAGGAATCACACTAGCCTTCAAGGTAAAAGGACTATGTCCTGACCTTATATAGCCCATGTGATCAAAATTGATCCCGGCTAATATCATAAGTGCGATGATAATAAACATCCATTAGTGATGTATTGCCCTTGGGGCTATGATTAAACATCCATTAGTGATGTATTGCCCTTGGGGCTATGATTAAAACATCCATTAGTGATGTATTTCCCTTGGGGCTATAATTAAACATCCATTAGTGATGTATTGCCCTTGGGGCTATGATTAAAACATCCATTAGTGATGTATTGCCCTTGGGGCTATAATTAAACATCCATTAGTGATGTATTGCCCTTGAGGCTATGATTAAAGATCCATTAGTGATGTATTGCCCTTGGGGATATGATTAAACATCCATTAGTGATGTATTACCCTTGGGGCTATGATTAAACATCCATTAGTGATGTATTGCCCTTGTGGCTATGATAAAACATCCATTAGTGATGTATTGCCCTTGGGGCTATGATTAAACATCCATTAGTAATGTATTGCCCTTGGGGCTATGATTAAACATCCATTAGTGATGTATTTCCCTTGGGGCTATGATTCAAACATCCATTAGTGATGTAGTGCCTATGTGCCATATTTTATGTCCATTAGTGACAGGCCTATGTGCCATATTTTAAGTCCATTAGTGACAGGCCTTGTGTGCCATATTTTATGTCCTTCATGACAAGCTAAAAATCTAAATAAAATTTGTCAAATTATGACAATGACAGTTGTGACAATGCGATCCACTGTCTAGTAATATATGGACTATGTCCAAATTGTAATTTGCCGTCGATGATCCTTTTGTGGCCTAGGCCAAATATTAGTTATGATAAGCCTAAGAGTTGTGATGTTATTCACATTAGAATATGCAATGGATTAATATATCCAATGTTTAAAACCATTATGGTTGACGTACCATGGCTAAGTGAAGCTTTATTGGTGTATAGAACCAAAGCTTAAAGATATCTAACTCAAATGAAGCACAAAGTAGCCACCGGAATGTGGAATCTAGCAAAGCCGAAAATAGAGAGATTGATAATGATAATTTTCAAGCTCGCATTGACGCAGCTATTGAAAAGGCCATCGAAAAGCTTAGAGAATCGAGTGCTACTCGATCTAGACCTTTATCTATTCCACCATCTTCGGCTCATAAGGAGAGCTCCGTTCACTCTTCAAATGTGAAGGGTGAACCAAGGAAAATAGATTTTGCTGAAAGGTCCCGTTCTGTTAAAGACGGATGTACCTATAAGTGTTTCATCTCATGCAAGCCCCGAGACTTTAACGGGGAGAAAGGAGCTGTGGAAGCCCTAAAGTGGCTAGACGAGATGGAAACAATTGTAGATATCAACAACTGTGCTGATAAGGATGTGGTCAAGTATGTATCACAGTCCTTTAAGGGCGATGCCCTAATATGGTGGAAAGCCATGATTCAATCCACAGGTAAAGTACACCTGTATAATTTGGGGTGGTCCAAATTTGTGCACCTTGTTAAGGAAACCTACTGCCCACCCCATGAGGTGGAGAAATTAAAGACCGACTTCTTGTCTCTTTCTATGAAAAACCTAGATTGTCGGAAATATGTTTCCGATTTCAACTCCCTGTCTAGGTTAGTTTCCTATTTAATTACCCCAGAGCCCAAACGCATTGCGCGTTTTATTAATGGGCTAGCGCCCGAGATAAAGGGCATGGTAAAGGCTGCTCAGCTTACTACCTATAGGTCTGCTGTTGACCTATCTCTCTCCCTTACCCTTGATCTAGTAAGACAAAATCAGTTAAGTCTGAAACCGACGGGAAAAGATAGAGGGAAGATGACAACTCGCATAAGTTTAATAAAAAAAATAAAGGGAGATTTGGGTTCAAAGGGAACCAAGGCAAGACGGCTGTAATGCCAACATACAAAACTTGCAACCGCAGACACTGGGGACAGTGTAATTTTGGTTCACAGGCCAAACCCTGTGGTATCTGTAAAAGAAAAGGGCATAAGACCCTAGAATGTAAGGATTTTAAGGATGCCGTCTGCTACGTCTTCAATGAAAAAGGGCATATTAAAACTAACTGCTCTAAGATACTTAAGAATAATAATGCGAAGCCTGGAGAGGCCAAGAAGGGGAATGCTCGAGCCTTTCAGATAACTGCAAGAGAGGCTGTTAATGACGACAATGTCATAACAGGTACATTCCTCATTAACAATATTTATGCTAGAGTTCTTTTTGATTCAGGTGCAGATAGATCTTTCGTTGATCATAAGTTTAGTAAACTATTAAACCTGCCCTTAAGAACGTAGACAAAACTTATGAGATAGAACTTGTTGATAGAACGATAGAAACAGCATCTTCCATTCTTGATGGATTCTCTATGTCCATTAAAAATCATTCCATCCCTATCTCTCTTCTGCCAATGAAATTGGCGGGGTTTGATGTTGTCTTAGGCATGGATTGGTTATCTCATAACCAAGCCCGCATCGCCTGTGATAAGAAACTCATCAAAATTAAAACCCCATCTGATGAAATGATCACTATCCCTGGAGACTCACACTATGGACTGCCAGACAAGGTGTTGTTATTTAAGGCATCCAAGTGTTTGAGAAAAGGCTGTGTCATCTACATGGCACAAGTCACTATAAATGATCCTAAGCCAAATATGGAAGACCTCCCAGTCATCTCAGAGTATCCCGATGTATTCCCATAAGAATTACCAGGCCTACCTCCAGACAAGCAAGTGGAGTTCAGGATTGATATCATACCAGGGGCAGCACCCGTAGCTAGAACTCCATATAGGCTAGCACCTACGAAAATGAAAGAATTAAGGGCGCAACTAGATGAACTCTTGGAGAAAGGCTTTATTCAGCCTAGTTCCTCGCCTTGGGGAGCTCCTATTCTGTTTGTAAAGAAGAAAGACGGTTCGATGCGAATGTACATCGACTACCGAGAGCTGAACAAGTTAACAATCAAGAATAGATATCCTCTGCCCAGAATCGATGATTTATTTGACCAACTTCAAGAGGCTAGCTACTTCTCCAAGATCGATTTGAGATCCGAATATCATCACTTGAAGGTTAGGAACAAAGATGTTCCCAAAACCGCCTTCAGGACCCGCTATGGTCACTTTGAATTTTTGGTGATGCCTTTCGGGCTCACAAATGCACCAGCAGCATTCATGGATCTCATGAATAGAGTCTGTAAGCCATATTTGGATAAGTTTGTCATTGTCTTTATAGATGACATACTTATCGTAATCAAACTGATCACGAGAAACATCTTCGGTGCATCTTAGAACTGCAAAGGCAAGAAAAGCTTTATGCTAAATTATCTAAGTGTGAGTTTTGGCTTCGAGAGGTCCAATTTCTTGGACACATGGTAAGTGAGCGTGGTATCCAAGTGGATCCCGCCAAAATTGAGGCCATAATGAATTGGGAAGTGCCCAAGACCCCATCGGAGATTCGTAGCTTCCTAGGATTGGTTGGATACTATAGGAGGTTCATTGATAACTTTTCAAGAATAGCCACTCCTTTAACTACCTTGACCCGTAAGAATGTTAAGTATAATTGGGGTCTAAAGCAACAATAATCTTTTGAGATTCTTAAACACAAGTGGAGCAACGTTCCTGTGTTATCTCAACCAGAAGGTATCGAGGATTTTGTAGTCTATTGTGATGCTTCGGACACCGGCATGGCCTATATGCTAATGCAAAAAGGCAAAGTGATTGCCTATGCATCACGACAGCTAAAGGTGCACGAAAAGAATTACACCACCCATGATTTGGAACTGGGTGTCGTTGTATTTGCACTAAAACTATGGAGACATTACTTGTATGGCACAAAGTGTATTATATACACAAACCATAAAAGTCTCCAGCATCTGTTCAATCAGAAAGAATTAAACATGCGACAACGCCGATGGATGGAAACACTTAATGACTATGATTGTGAGATTCGCTACCATCCAGGCAAGGCAAATGTAGTTTCCGATGCCTTAAGTCGCAAAGAACGGGTTAAACCTATAAGGATTAACGCCAAGAGCATTGAGCTCGGAAATAGCTTAAGTGAGAAGCTATTAGATGCGCAGAAGCAAGCTCTATTAGAGACTAATGCTCCTAAGGAAGGATTGGACGGAACTGTCAATCAGTTAGCGCCTGGAAAGGATGGAATCCTTAGATTTAATAATAGAATTTGGGTTCCAATCCTTGGAGGACTTAGAGATCTAATCCTCCAAGAAGCGCATAGTTCAAGATACTTAGTTCACCCAGGTGGTGACAAGATGTATCAAGACTTGAAGAAGAATTATTGGTGGATGGGTTTGAAGAAATCCATAGCCACATATGTAGCTAAGTGTCTGACGTGTTCACAAGTTAAGGCCGAACATCAGAAACCGTCAGGACTTCTACAACAATTGGAAATTCCCACATGGAAATGGGAAATGGTAACTATGGACTTGATTACCAAGTTACCTAAGACCAAAAGTGGAAAAGACACTATTTGGGTCATAGTAGATAGGCTGACCAAGTCAGCACATTTCTTGCCAATTAAAGAAACTTATAATTCAGACAAATTGACTAAGTTGTATGTGGACAAGATTGTGTCCCTACACGGTGTGCCGGTATCTATTGTATCTGATAGAGATACTAGATACACATCTCACTTTTGGAAAAGTTTCCAACAATCTTTAGGCACACGATTAAATTTTAGTACGGCTTACCATCCGCAGACTGATTGACATAGGTGGAAGTTGGGATGACCACTTACCCCTAATAGAATTCTCCTATAATAATAGTTATCATACTAGCATTAAGGCTGCTCCTTATGAGGCCTTGTGTGGGAGAAAATGTCGAACGCCCGTGTGTTGGGCAGAAGTTAGGGAAGCCCAACTATCAGGACCAGAGATTGTCTTGGAGACCACGGATAAGATTGTGCAAATCCATGATCGTCTCAAAGCTGCGTGAGATAGGCAAAAGAGCTATGCTGACAAGAGGCGTAAACCTCTTAAGTTCCAAGTAGGGGACAAAGTCATGCTAAAGGTATCACCTTGGAAAGGTGTAATGAGATTTGGAAAGAAGGGCAAGTTGAGCCTAAGATATATTGGACCATTCGAGATAATCGTATGTGTCGGCACAGTAGCTTATAAGCTCAGATTTCCGGAGGATCTTAGTGGAATCCATGATGTATTCCACATATCTAACCTTAAGAAACGTCTAGCCGATGAGTCGCTAGCAATGTCGCACAAAGATGTGCAGATAGATGAAAACCTAAGGTTTGTAGAGAAACTGATTTCGATCAAGGATTGACAGGTTAAAGAAGCTACGAAGGAAAATGATACCTATAGTAAAGGTTAAATGGGACGCTTTTAGAGGTCCCGAGTATACATGGGAGGTTGAGTCCACTATGCGACAAAAAATACCCCATCATTTTGAATAAAATATCGAGGTCAAGATTTCTTTTAAGGGGGTGAGGATGTAACACCCTGTAAAATCGTGTCCAATAGTATAGTGACACGTGTTATATTTTAAAATATAGTCTATTAAAGACCAATAAGGACTAAAGGCGTCAACATGCTCAAACTGAGCCTCTGAGTGACGATCCGATGTCAACATGCATAAATAACAGCCTCTGAGTGACTGATATCTCAACATGCTTGAAACTTGGCCTCTGAGTGACTGATATGTCAGCATGCCCAGCCTCTGAGTGACATCAGAATCAACCTGCTTATAATAAGCCTCTAAGTGATCTTTACGAAGTCCTAACTCTCATACGTGCCATTTATTGGACGTGAGGGTTCAATTCTGTATATATGTGAAAATTGGACGATGGAGGGATTAAAAGTGTCAACATGTTAATTTATACCTCTGAGTGATCTTTTAACAAACCGAGAGCTCGACAATGTCCTGACATAATCCCGGGTATGCCAAGTATTGGCTACGGATGGCTAAAAGTGCCAAAGAGGTGTTTAAAAAGGTTTTTAGAAGATTTATAAAGTTAAGGGGTTAAAAGTGTCAAAACTTGAAACTGGCCATATGGCGGTCGCGGGCCGCGAGAGACCTGGCCTGGGTCTCTCGCGGGGCGCGAGAGAGGCTCTGTTGCAGAAAGTTTGTCTAGGCCTCCAAACAAAGCTCCAAAAACCATTAAATCGAAACTATGAACTTGTAATCAACCATGCCACGTTTTGGGACAATTGTAAGCTCCCTCTTACACTCCTAAACACCTGGCTTCACCCCCTTTGAGTTCTCCAACTATAAATAGGTGATCAAGTTCATCATTTGAACTTGCACCTTTCTTATTCACACTCTTCTCTTCCTCTGGAAGTTCCTAGCTAAAAGGAGCATCCAACATAGTTCTTTTGCACCCTAGGATGACTGGTAAGTGTTCCTTCCTTGTGCATTTTCGATTATAGGCTTCTATAGCCAAAAGTCAAGCGTTTTACGGAAAACGATTTGACTTTCGGTTAAGACCATTATGGTCCAGCCATTATTCGAAATGAACATGGCTAAGTGATCGTAATAAGGTAGGTGTTAATCCCTATAAAGGGCACCTCCTGAAGATCACGTTTGCAAGACCAATTGACGGGTCAAAGTTATGATATTAAAAAGTCAAACATGCCATTTTTCGGAAAAATCATAAATTGATCTTATATATGTTATGAAACCTATTTTGACACTTAAACAAGTTGGTAATAATTATTACAACATGTAAGAACCTTGTCGGCTCGTCAATTTCAATTCTAGGGTCGGTTCGCAACCGAAAGTCGTGAAGTTTGACTTCTGCTTTGGCTTTCGATTCTGACCCGATTTAGATTAGTTATTTACTGATCTAAAGTTTCATTATGATCATAATATAATTTAGCATAACCCTCTAAGGTTATATTAAATAATCATAATCAGAATCCAAGTTATGCGCAAGTTCCATAATTATGCCATCTTTGACCAAAATGTCCTTTTTGCATAAAACAAGGTTTTAAATAGTAATGAACTTGAAAATGAGTTTTCTACTGATGTCAGATTATAAGTAGGATTATTTGGATGTTAAACCAAGTTATAAACTGAGTTTTCAAGCAAGTCCTTAAACTATGTCGATAAATGGCGATTTTAGCCCTTGTGGCTCATAAAATAGTTTTAATCAAATCTTTTCAAGGTAAATCTTTTATCTACTGATATGTTATATTAAATAACATATCTAAGACATTTTAATCTGACCTTAACATCAGTTTTCGTAAAAATCACATAAAGACACCATTTTACGACATGAGCGTCTAGGCGCATAGTATGGTTTTTAAACTAAATTAATTGAACAAGACTTGCTACCTACTGATTTAAAACTTATTTTAAACATAATTACAGTAGGTACATGTTATAAACTCAGAATCCCAAATAATTTATGAACTTTGTGTAAAATGACCAAAATGCTCCTTCGGTGTATGGTTTGGTCATAAAAGATAATTTACACATATAATTGATATCCTACTGATATTATATCATAAATAAATTATTTTTCCAGAATACTTATAATTATAAACTTAAAATATATTCAAGTTCCTTTTATACGTGTATAATTACCGAATTGCCCTTATAAGGCATAATTTCATTTTAAAACCTTAACGGGCATACAAGTTGATGTCCTACTGATATCTTAACTTATTTAAAATATAATGGCATATAGAACTTGTCCACGACTTATCCGGTTACCCATGATCGCTTTGATATACGTTAAAATATATATAATTTAATTCCCCATTTTGCCCCCGTTTCGTGCATTTTTAGCTAAAATATCGTGGTATAGGTATTTAATCGTTCCATTTTATATTTTCAGGTCCTAAACGACTTACCGCAGAAAAAATTGGAGAAAAAGTGGGATAAACGAGCATTCCGGAAAAATTCTGCAGATTTTGCTGAAGTTACAGATACCGCACGGCCGTGCGGACCATTGCCACGGCCGTGCGAGACTGGCGATCTCGGAAGCACTCACCGTGCGAGAGGCAGTGCGACTCATATCTCGGCACGGCCGTGCGCGACTTGATTGCTGACCACATGTGACCAGAAGCTTTGGCACGACCGTGCAGATCATTGGCACGGTTGTGCACATCTGAAGATTTTGCCGCTCAAACATCCACTTGTCTGCCCATTCCCGGCTGTGACGTAATGCTGATGCACACGGCCGTGCGGATAAAGTGCACGGTCGTGCGGATATGAAAATTGTCTATAAAACAGGGCATTCGCGACTGCTCAAAATATTGGGTTTTTTCCAAGTTTCTGGGCGATTTCTGAGGCGCGGGAGCTCTCTGATCACGAAAGTTTCAAGCCTCAAGGTTGCAAGAAGCTTATCATTAATCCAATCCATCAAATCCTTGCTTGTTTATGGTTTGATTTCTTGTTCTTAATATAAATTCTGATTACATTTGCAAGCATTGAGATGATGTTTATGTAATATTGTTACGAATACTATAAAAAATACTTGTTTTATGATCCATATTTAATTTGTTATCAAGTTAAAATGAAACTCAGTCAACTGCTCATGTTTGAATCTTGATGATCATATGGCAATTTTGTTTCATTGATGTTGGATTCTTGATTATGATTGTTTATCTTGGATGATTAGTAAATGGTTAGTTAGGATAAGTTGAATAAACCCCATAATTAATCATTTATTAGTGAACTGTTAACTTGATTAATATGTTTACACCATGAAACTAGAAATGGGTATTGGTTTAATAAAAGGTAATCAGATTTTGATCAAGAATGTTTTCTTACACGGAAGGGCTCTAACGGGTTAGATGGTGTTATTGCGGGTTCTTAATGTATTTCATAATCTTTGTTGAGTATTTGTGGCCAAAATAACCAACTTGGTAGATTTATATTTAAGTCTTGCAAAATGAATGAGTTTGTGATATGATCTACGTTATGCGTGTCTCGGTGGCTGTATTGTGTTTATCGGTATTGCTTTCCTTGATAAAGTGAGGTTAGAAAACTCTTAACGGATGACTAACTTGTCTTTAAAGATTCACATGAAAATATATCAATAGCTCGCTAAAGAATAATTTTAGGTGGTTAAAGTGTGTTTATCGCGTTAACTTTTCTAAGAATTATCATATTAGGAGTCCCGAAAAAGATACTAGTTGTTTTATATTTGGAAAATTGATCAACTGCCTTTGTGATATTTTTTATAACATGCTTATTTTGCTTATAAAACAAGACAAAAGAAAAAGAAATTATATTTTTGTATTTAAAGTCTTTTATGTCTTAAAATATATTTTTAGATAATTTTAGAAAAAACTATTCACATATCCTTTTTACTGGTAAATAAATGACAACGGTTTAATACATAGGCGACTACCCGCGTCCATGGATCGACATCTGGTTCTTACCCATACTTTACCACATATACGACATGGTACACTTGTCCTTTTGTGTGTGTTTTAATTTAAGGTAGAAATCATTTTTATAAATATTAAAACCGAGTTCGTGTGTAAAATTCATTGTAAAAATGTGTATATATACGCACACGTCAAGTTTTTGGCGCCGTTGCCGGGGATGCGGCTAACCTATGGAACGATCCGAGTCACTTGTTTACCGGTGTACATGCTTGTGAATACTTGTTTATAATTTAACTATTTGCTTAGTTGTTTGTAATTATTTACTTGATTATTTGTATTGAATTATTTATTTGTTATATATATATATATATACAGTTACAACGATTAATATTTATTTGCACTCCCGAATTCAAAAATAAACTGGTTGAAAAAAATTCTTTTTATTAATAAAATATTGTATAATATAATATTATAATTTATTTAATCGTTTCAGGATGTGCTTATCCCTTCCTTACAGGTTGATGTCCTCAACCCCCGCGCCCGCTGCTGCTGAGCCATCTGACGAACAAGAACGTGACCTACAGAGGAGTAGGTGACTTCAAGAAAGGTCTCGTGTTGTTGCACAACTTATCTTAGCTGAAATAGACGAGCCGGAGATACCTGCTGAGAGTGATCACTCAGAGGTCGAAGGGGGGAGCACCATGGCAGACGACGACCGGCCATTGAATGAGACTGACCGTCCGGGAGGCTAAGGCCTGCAGCCTAGTATCGCCCGACCGACTGTGGTGGCACCGAATTTTGAGATTAAATGCAGCATCATAAATATGTTGTAAAATTCGGTGCAGTTTGATGGAAAGGATCACGAAGACCCAGGTCGACATATTTCTGCATTTCTTGAGGTATGCTCTACTTTCAAGATTCGAGATGTTTCAGATGATGCAATCCGATTGCGGCTCTTTCCGTTCTCTTTGCGAGACAAAGCCCGAGCTTGGCTTCTATCACTTACCCTAGGATCCATTACTACCTGGAATGAAATGGCGGAGCTGTCATGCAAAAGTACTTCCCTCCAGAGAAAACAGCTAAGTTGAAGAACCGCATCATGATGTTTCGGCTGGATGATGGAGAGTCCTTACACACTGCGTGGGAGAGGTTTAGAGATCTTCTTATTGACGTCCCACATCATGGTTTGTCCAAAGGCAGCTCGTATTAACCTTCTATCAAGGTCTAAACTATGATGCGTAGGAGCGTTTGGATATGTATGTAGGAGGAGACCTAGGAACGAAGACACCAAATGAAGCCTATGCAATCATCGAGAAAGCTGCTTTGAAGTCTAGTTCTCGTCAAGCCGGAGAGAGAGCTAGGACATCATCTCGTTCTGGATTTCTTGCTGTTGATACTTACACGGCTCTAACTACTCAGATTGGAGCCCTTGCTGCAAAAATCGATCAAGCTCATAATATTTCACGGGTTCAATCTTCATGCGAGTAGTGTGGGATTTCACATGAGTTGGGTGCATGCGAACAGGGAGTTATGTTTACAGGCCACGAAAAGGTGGATTATCTGGGTAATCAAACTAGACCCCAAAATAACTCCTACAGCAACACATATAATCCGGGATGGAAGAATCACCCAGACTTTGGGTGGAAGGATGGTTCAGGTAACCAAAACCCACTCGGGTATGCTCAGTGCGCCCCTGCTCCACAGAAGTCCTATGGTCAATCTTTTCAGCCTCAAAGTCGCCCCTACCAGCCGCACTCCAATATGTACCATAATCAGGGTGCCGGGAGCAGTTCCCAGCAACAAGCCCCTCAGAATAATTCTAAGCTGGAGGAAATGATGGCGCAACTTTTGAGCAATTCGAATAGCGCGAACTAGTTGGATGAGAAGCGTTATCAGCAGCACGAAGAGCGCTTCATGGTCCAAGAAGGGGAGATGCGGAGTCAGAAGGCTTCCATTCAAGCCATCGAGAATCAAGTGGGCCAGTTAGCAAAGATGTTGTCAGAGCAACCTCAGGGTGGTCTTCCGGGCAATACAGAGCCCAACCCAAGAGGGCACGTTAATGCGGTAATGACGAGGAGTGGAAACGCCACGGGACCTGACATATCGGACTCACCACCGATCACTGAGACGATCCATACTGACGCTTCGGACGAGGTGCACGCTAGGCGAGTCCCAGCAACTACAGCACAGCTCAAGAAGCTATTAACATATTATACTCCTCCAGTTCCATACCCGGGTAGACTGAAGAAGCAAAGGAATGAAGAACAATATGGTAAGTTTCTTGAGATGTTCAAACAGTTGCATATAAACATACCATTTGTTGAAGCGTTGGCTCAAATGCCCAAATACGCTAAGTTCCTGAAGGATATCCTCACGTAGCAGAAGTTTGAGGACATGTCATGTGTTTTAAAGAACAAGAACTGTTCAGTTATTCTTCAAAATCGTTTACCCGAAAAGATGGGAGACCCGGGCAGTTTCATCCTTTCTTGCCTTATAGACAACATGTCTATCAGCCACGCGGGGGCTGATTTGGGAGCAATCATAAACCTTATGCCGTATAAGGTTTTTGCTAAGCTAGATCTAGGTGAGCCGTCACCTACAAGGATGAGTATTCGACTGGCTGATCAATCGATCAAGTATCCGCGCGGGTTTGTTGAAAACATGCTGGTTAAAATCGACAAATTCATGTTTCCTGTAGATTTTGTCATTCTGGACATGGATGAAGACTCCAAGGTGCCTTTGATACTCGGACGCCCGTTCCTCAATACTGCGAGGACGATTGTAGATGTGGCCGCAGGCCAAATCACGCTCCGAGTTAATGATGAGCATGTAACCTTCGACATTAAACGGTCGATGCAGCACCCAGAAAGTCAAGATGATATGCTTTATTATGTCGACATTGTCGATACCTTTGTGAACTCTCATTTTCAAAGCACCATTGAGGAGTTAGATTCGGATATGCACGGACTTGAGCAGCCGGTTTGTCAAGTCAGTGATTATGGTTCCCATAGTCCCGATAGATTCATGGAGATTGATTGTGAAGTTGAAGGAAAGTCGAAGCCTTCAGTATAGGATCAGCTGTCATTGGAGTTGAAACAACTCCTGCCACATCTCGAGTATGCATTTCTGGACGAGGAATGTCGTCTTCAGGTCACTATTTCATCATCCTTAGAGGAAGAGGAGAAGAGAAAACTTCTCGAGGTACTGAGGCTTCATAAGAAAGCCATGGCGTGGAAGATTATGGACATCAAAGGCATCAATCCTTCCTTCTGTACTCATAAGATTCTGATGGAGGATGACTACAAGCAGTGTGCTCAACCTCAGAGGCGGTTAAACCCGAACATGCAAGACGTCATAAAGAAAGAGGTGATCAAGTTACTTGATGCAGGGTTAATATACCCTATCTCTGATTTAGTATGGGTGAGCCCTGTACAGGTAGTGCCCAAGAAAGGAGGAGTAACCGTAGTCTCAAACGACAAGAATGAATTTATTCCGACCCGTACCGTCCCGGATGGCGAGTTTGCATCGACTACCGCAAGCTCCATGACGCCACCCGCAAGGACCACTTCCCGCTTCCATTCATCGATCAAATGTTGGAACGTCTGTCGCGGAAGTCATTCTATTGTTTTTTGGATGGATTTTCGGTTATTTTCAAATTCCGATCGCTCCTGACGACCATGAGAAGACTACGTTCACCTGCCCTTTTGGCACATTCGCCTACCGGCGTATGCCTTTTGGGTTGTGCAATGCGCCGGCTACATTTCAGCGCTGCATGGTTGCCATTTTTCACGACATGATTGAGGACTCCATGGAGGTGTTCATGAATGAATTTTCTGTTTTTGGGAGTTCTTTCGATCATTGTCTGAAAAATTTGAAAAAGATGCTGATGAGGTGCGAAGAGACAAATCTTGTGCTCAACTAGGAGAAGTGTCACTTCATGGTGAAGGAAGGGTAGTTCTCGGGCACAGGATCTCGCAAGCGGGGTTGGAGGTCGATCCAGCCAAAGTAGATGTTATTTCTAAACTTCCACCCCCTAACCCAGTAAGAGCAGTTAGGAGTTTCCTTGGTCATGTTGGGTTCTACAGGCGATTCATCAAAGACTTTTCAAAAATCGCAAGACCCATGACCAGGTTGTTGGAGAAGGATGCTCTGTTTGTGTTTTCAGAAGAATGCCTGACGACATTCAATTTGTTGAAGCGAAGGCTTGTTGAAGCCCCTATCTTAGTTGCGCCAGATTGGGCGTTGCCGTTTGAGATAATGTGCGACGCCAGCGATTTTGCTATAGTGGCAGTCTTGGGACAACGAAAGGAGAGGCCCTTTCATCCTATTTACTACACCAGTAAGACCTTGCACGATGCGCAAGAGAATTACACTACTATGAAGAAAGAGCTTTTGGCGGTAGTTTTCGCGTTTTATAAGTTTAGATCGTACCTTGTGTTGTCCAAGACTATCGTATACACGGATCATACCGCTATCCGATATCTTTTCAACAAACAAGACGCAAAACAACGTCTAATTAGATGGATTCTGTTTCTGCAAGAATTCGATATCGAGATTCAAGATAAGAAGGGTGCACTGAACGTTGCGGCTGATAATCTCTCGAGACTCGAGCGCGGAGATTCGGAGGAGACGTGGAGGGAGCCAGTAAACGACAATTTCCCCCACGAGTTCCTGATGAGCATAGAGGTGAGAGATGAGTCGCCCTGGTTTCCGACTTCGTGAACTATCTAGCCTGTGGAATCCTCGTCAAAGGATTAACACATCAGCAAAAGAGGAAGTTCTTTGCAGACCTCAAGTATTATATTTGGGATGACCCATTCTTATTTCAAGTTGGAGCGGATCCCGTGATTCGTAGATGTGTGTTTGGAGAGGAGGCAGCCGACATTCTGCGCAATGTCATGAAGGGCCTACCGGAGGTCACCACAGAGCCATCTACACCGCGAAGAAGGTGTTAGATGCCGGTTTTTATTGGCCTACTATTTTTCATAATGCACAGCAGTTGGTAAGAGCGTGCTATGCATGCCAGAGGGCATCGAATCTATCCGCGCGCGCAACGAAATGCCTCAGAATTCGATCCAGGTATGTGAAGTATTCGATGTTTGGGGCATCGACTTCATGGGACCATTCCCATCCTCACGCGGTAATAAGTATATCCTGGTGGCTGTGGACTACATGTCGAAATGGGCTGATGCGCAAGCCTTACCCACAAATGATGCCAGAGTAGTCGTGAGGTTCTTGAAAAGCTTGTTTGCCCGTTTTGGTGCCCCGAAGGCACTAATCAGTGACCGTGGAACTCATTTTTGTAATGCGCAATTAGAAAAGGCCCTGTCTCGATATGGTGTTCATCACAGACTAGCTACACCATACCACCCCCAGACGAGTGGGCAAGTAGAGGTCACTAACCGGGGAGTGAAGAGGATCCTTGAGCTGTCGGTGGGTCAAAATCGCAAGGATTGGTCAGACAAGCTAGATGACGCGCTATGGGCTTTCCGAACAGCGTACAAGACACCTATAGGTACTACTCCTTATAGGCTGGTTTACGGAAAAGCGTGCCATCTCCCAGTCGAGTTGGAGCACAAGGCGTGGTGGGCGTTAAAAACTGCAAATTTGGATATGAAGAGCGGCGGTGAGCTCGCTTCTTGAAGATCCATGAGCTCGAAGAATTAAGGAACCACGCCTACGAGAACTCTTGCTTATATAAAGAGCGCGTTAAAAGATTACATGATAAGCGCTTAAGAGATCACAAAGAGTTCAAAGTAGGAGATCTCGTACTATTATTCAACTCGAGACTCAGGTTATTCCCCGGGAAGTTGAAGTCCAGATGGACGGGGCCGTACACAGTCAAGGAAGTATTCCCCTACGGCACTATAGTCATCGAGGACTCAAACGGGGTAACATTTAAAGTCAACGGTTATCGGCCAAAGCTTTACGTTAACGGACCGGTTGACTCGGCAGTGGAGGTCATCGAACTCCACACCCCACACACGTAATAAGTATGGGGAGGAGAGTCCAGCTATCGACTCGCGGAGAAAAAATTTAGCGGGCGTAATTTTCACGCCAAGGGTAAATATGTAATTATGTTGATATTTTGTATTTATTTCGCGATTTCCTCATTTTTCATTAAGTTTTAGGTTTTCCATGTTTTGATTCATACCTTAGAGAGTTATGTGGTCGAAACGATGTTCAAACGGCTAAAACACTTGAAAAGTTGGCGAAAAAACAGAGCTGGGTGCATTTTTCTGCAAAATCTGCAGACTGCCAGATGCCGCACGGCTGTGCAACTGATCCACACGGCCGTGCACTTTGAAGTTGCATATGCAGGAACGACCGTGCAGACTGACTTCCCAGACACGCACGACCGTGCGACCCATCGCACGCCCGTGCGGACTGAGATCATTGATCAGGATTTTAAGATTTCAAATTCGCGGCCGTGCGCATACTTTTCTGACAGTTGGTTCAGTAACTTTAAATACGCGTATTTTAGAAAAATACCAACTCTCATTCTAAACCCTAGCCGCACTGCCGTTCCCACATTTGCACCCTCTCAAAAATCACCACTTTTTCCAAGGATTCTCCGTAATTTTCAGTCAAGGTACGAATCTCGTTTATATTTTGCATCTTTTGTTCTGTTCTAGGGTAGATTAGGGTTCTTGCTCAACAAATCTTTGGGGTTCTTCATAAATGACAATCAAACTCTATTCTTTGCAAAATTGGGCAAATAAAGGCCCCAAGGAGGAACCCTCGGTCCATTCACTGAGAAAACATCTTAATTTATGATTAAACTGCCGAAATCAGTGAATGGACCCGATTTTTGAAAACTGCAGATGACGCACGACCGTGCGCCTCATTCACACGGCCGTGCGACTTCTGGTAACAGCAAATAGAATGCTTAAAAGTCACTGTTCTAGTGTCGGAATCAAAATTTTTTAGGTCTAGCCTGATTTTTATTGCTTATCTTCTTACAGATGGATTACCCGTTCTTGCAATTCGACTCCGACAAGCAAAAAGAGCGTCCTTGTGGTAATAGATTGCAAACCCTTTGGAACCGACAAAGCCAGATTGGTGAGCCAAGACGGCTGAGTTGGGAAGCCTTGCAAGCCTTGAATCAATCGGAAAGGCTGCAAGAAATTATCTCAATCCCGATGGCTAGGTTGCTAAACATAGAGCGACCTCTCTACCTTGAGCTGACATTGGAATTTTTCGCTTCTTACGGATACGATAAGCCAAGGAGCGAAAACCCGGACTTCAAAAATGCTAAAATCATTCAGTTTAGGCTTGGGGGACGATGGTATAAATGGTCAGTGGCAAAGCTGGGAAAGAAGTTGGGTATTTACGGAGATGACGATATTAATTCTGATATTTTTTCCAACATCTACAAATTCAGCAGCGACGAGGAGAGGGCTGCTTTTTGGGCCTAAATAGCTAATGGGCCGCCTTATGATGCTCGGAGGGCAAAAGCGTCAGAGCTGAGAGACCCGCTTCTTTGGGTTCTTCACCAAGTCATGAGCCATACCATTTGCGGTCGCATAGACAGTTCGGGGAACTGTTCCACACCGGATCTGCTATACTTGTACTCCATCATGAATGGAGTACACGTCAACCTCGCCGCTCGTATGGCGGAATTTTTTATTAACAGCGCGGGGAGGTCGGTGAGCAGTGAAATTCACGGTGGGGTGTATGTGATCCAGCTTGCTTATTCTATCGGGATTATGACGGAGAATGTGGTTGATCATTTAACACTGGTCCACTCAGGGGGTGAGGTGGACATTCGTTCCCTACGGGCGATGGGCCTGATTGTTGATACTGGAAATGGCCCAAGGTTAAGGGGCCTACATGGGGAAGTTTGGGACCCACTACCACCCCTACCATCTGACGAAGAGTCGGACGTCGAAATGGAGCCTGCCCATGAGGCACATGGTCACGGGGAAGCTTTTATCGGACTGCCATCAGAGCAGGATCAACAGCATCAGTACCAGTACCAGCACCAGCCAGAATACCAGGCACATCAGGATTGGCCCCCTGGCATTCCCTCATATCCAGAGTTCTACCAGCAGTTCCAGCAGATTCAGGTGAACCAGAATATCATGAGGGATGAGATGCATGCCGGGTTTTCTTACATTTTCGGAGGGCTTCACAACGCCTTCCCGAACTAGTTTGGCGATCCTCCACAGTTCCCATTCGGGAACCTCAGGCATGACGACGCGGGCCCATCTGGAGCCCGCCAAGACGATGAGGAGGACTAGTAGTGGGGGAAAAGTTTAGCTGACGAAAGAACTGGTGCCATTTAGTATTTCTTTATCGTTGTTTATTATTGTTTCTTTTCGGGGTCTTTCTTTTTGACTGCTTTTCTTTAAAGAATCCCGCGGATATGCATTTCAGTTTGTTTTGAAACAATTTATTAGTACTTTTGTTATTTCAATTTCTAGCTTTTGGGATGAATATTTATGCACCTAATATACTTTTTCAAATGCGTTGCCTGTGTTGTGGATAGTTGATAAGTTTTGCAGGAACAAGGAAATGCACACAGAGTCGGAAAGAAAAGAAAAATGATCACGCCAGATATCTCCGAGTCTTCTTCCGCTCGAGGGGAGTATTATTCATCTTTTTCACACTTCAGTTTCGCTAATTAATAACTGCGTAACTAATTTTCAATTCACATTGGGGACAATGTGAAATTCAAGTGTGGGGAGGGGTTTAACTTGTTAACTTTGTTTATCCTTAAAAAAATAAAATAAAAATAAAAAAATAATAAAAAAATAAATAAAAATAATTTTTTTTATGTGTATATATATATTTTGTAATAAACGGTAAATTGTATTTCATTAAAAAAAGCAGCTGATACAATAAAAACCGGCAAGCCTAATTGATTTTTAAAAGGAGATAACAACTAAAAGCGTGACAAACAAAAGAAAAACTTGCATGCATATCTTTACGTTTATATCCATTCCTTCAATTACGTGAGCATACTTGAGCCTTTCAATTCTTATCGTGCTTGTTTTTTTTGGAATATGAGCGAGCCAGGTGTTTCATGTGATTTAGAACTTGTCATTAGTATAGTTTACAAAACCATGAATATGTGAAAAGAGCATGAATATGATAGAGGCACTTAGGATACCCCTTTTGTGTTAGCCTTTTTCTTTGTTTAATTTCCGTAACCACCATTATCCCATTAGTAAACCACGTTGAGCCTATACCCCGTGTTTTTCCCTTGACACCCATTTAACCAAATTGAGCCTTTTTATTGTTCAACTTATTTTGGTTAAAACTCGGTTATGGTTATTATCTAACTTGCAAATATTTAGCAAGTTATCAAAAAAAAGAGAGAGAAGAAAATAGCAACAAAAATAGAAAAAAGGGGATCAAATCGGAGCAATTTTAGACGCTGAATGGTACCATCTTATTGACTAGCTCGATATGGTCATAATCGGCCGTTTATGCCTTACTTATGTATAGTTGTAATTCATTTACGCTTATTAGAAATAATCGTCGAGTTTTAACCTTTTAGCCACTTTTAAATGTCCATTGCCTAATATTGCAACCATTGCCTAATATTGCATGATTCATCGCTTTGGCATTGAGTGTTTTGCACATACACATTACATGTATGACTCATAAATATAACCAAGTGTGTGTGAACATTGTGAGAATGTGAAGATTTGCATGTTAAGTCGATCGGAAGTGGAATCATTGCCTTTTGGTTATCTTTCCTTATATTCGCAATTGCTTGTTCAGTTTAATGGCGTTGATGTTGACTTTTTGGAAAAATAATTAACCGTCGGATATTTATATAAAAATGTTTGGGTCCCTCGTAGGCCCGCGTTCTTTTATTTCTTGTTTGCTTGAGGACAAGCAAAAGTTCAAGTGTGGGGAGGTTTGATACACGTTAAAATATATATAATTTAATTCCCCATTTTGCCCCCGTTTCGTGCATTTTTAGCTAAAATATCGACGTATAGGTACTTAATCGTTCCATTTTATATTTTCAGGTCCTAAACGACGTACCTCAGACAAGGTTGGAGAAAAAGTGGGATAAACGATCATTCCGGACAAATTCTGCAGATTTGCTGAAGTTACAGATACCGCACGGCCGTGCGAGACTAGCAATCTCGGAAGCACTGACCGTGCGAGAGGCAGTGCGACTCATATCTCGGCACGCACGGCCGTGCGGCCCATTGGCACGGCCGTGCGCGACTTGATTGCTGACCACATGTGACCTGAAGCTTTGGCACGGCCGTGCAGATCATTGGCACGACCGTGCACATCTGAAGATTTTGCCGCTCAAACATCCACTTGTCTGTCCATTCCCTGCAGTGATGTAATGCTGATGCGCACGGATAAAGTGCACGGCCGTGCGGATATGAAAATTGTCTATAAAACAGAGCATTCGCGACTGATCAAAATATTGGGTATTTTTCCAAGTTTCTGGGCGATTTCTGGGGCGCGGGAGCTCTCTGATCACGACGGTTTCAAGCCTCAAGGTTGCAAGAAGCTTATCATTCATCCAATCCATCAAATCCTTGCTTGTTTATGGTTTGATTTCTTGTTCTTAATGTAAATTCTGATTACATTTGCAAGCATTGAGATGATGTTTATGTAATATTGTTATGAATACTATGAAAAATACTTGTTTTATGATCAATATTAGTTTGTTATCAAGTTAAAATGAAGCTCAGTCAACTGCTCATGTTTGAATCTTGATGATCATATGGCAATCTTGTTTCATTGATGTTGGATTTTTTATTATGATTGTTTATCTTGGATTATTAGTAAATGGTTAGTTAGGATAAGTTGAATAAACCCTATAATTAATCATTTATTAGTGAACTGTTAACTTGATTAATATGTTTACACCATGAAACTAGAAATGGGTATTGGTTTAATAAAAGATAATCTGATTTTGATCAAGAATGCTTTCTTACCCGGAAGGGCTCTAACGGGTTAATGGTGTTATTGCGGGTTCTTAATGTATTTCATAATCTTTGTTTATTTGTGGCCAAAATAACCAACTTGGTAGATTTATATTTAAGACTTGCAAAATGAATGAGTTTGTGATATGATCCACATTATGCTTGTCTCGGTGGCTGTATTGTGTTTATCGGTATTGCTTTCCTTGATAAAGTGAGGTTAGAAAACTCTTAACGGATGACTAACTTATCTTGAAAGATTCACATGAAAATATATCAATAGCTCGCTAAAGAATAATTTTAGGTGGTTAAAGTGTGTTTATCGCGTTAACTTTCCGAAGAATTATCATATTATGAGTCCCGAAAGGGATACTAGTTGTCTTTATATTTGGAAAATTGATCAACTGCCTTTGTGACATTTTTATAACATGCTTATTTTGCTTATAAAACAAGACAAAAGAAAAAGAAATTATATTTTTGTATTTAAAGTCTTTTATGTCTTAAAATATATTTTTAGATAATTTTAGGAAAACTATTTCACATATCCTTTTTACCGGTAAATAAATGACAACGGTTTAGTACATAGGCGACTGCCCGCGTCCATGGATCGACATCTGGTTCTTACCCATACTTTACTACATATACGATAGGGTACACTTGTCCTTTTGTGTGTGTTTTAATTTAAGGTAGAAATCATTTTTATAAATATTAAAACCGAGTTCGTGTGTAAAATTCATTGTAAAAATGTGTATATATACGCACACGTCACGCTATAAGCGTACGGTTGATTATACATAACTAGTTTACGGAATTTAATTAAAATGGGTTTAACCTTGTCATTTAAATTTCAAAATCTAGAATGTTAATTGTTACCCATATTATGCAAGTCAAAGTACTTGTCGGGTTTAAACTACATTCTATTTGATCATCGTATAATCAAGCGTTATACGTATTGATCATGTACACTATTCGGTCTAAGTCTATGACTTAAAATAAAGACCGTTAGTATTAATTGATTAGCTTATGCTATAATCCATACTAGAGCCTTGCCGGTAAATGCTATCTGAAATTAAGTACTTTTGTATACGGCTGAGTTATTGAAATTAAAAGAAGACTAGCTCAGGTAAATACTCTCGACTTATTTTCCCTATACAGGCTTGGGATACGGTAAACTATTACCACTTGGTCAGAAATGGGGTCAATCGAATGCCGGATTATGGCTAGTAAATCCGCATATTCTGTTTAATCAGTTTTGTTTGATAACTTAAACATTGGGGGTTAAATTACCGTGTCCTGGATATCCTCGGCTCATTAGATTAATTAATGGCCATGACCTTAGCGCGGGGTTAGGCATACACCTAAAAGACGCTCAAATGCAAATTACCCAAGACGTTGGGGACAACTCCTCTGTGAGTTCTAAGTGGTGTGTATTTAATCATGTCTCGGTCTCTATACTGGGCCCTCTATGTATGGACAAACATGTAAATCTGTTAACAAGGTTACAAAGTAACTTTCCCAAGTTATAAAAGATTTTGTGCCCTGTGCACTTAAAATCATTCTAAAATGTTTTCAAAACGAGTCAGTTGGGTGTATTTACCAGCGAAAGCTGACGTATCGTCCAAAGACTAAATTGCAGGTACAATACGAAATAGGCTGGAAGCTGCTCGGTAGTGATTAAGAGGATCTTGCAAATCCTTAGATCTGCCCTAAAGTCTGTTTTATATTCTTTCTTTGTACATTTTATGATCCGCCTGTGGATCTTCTATTACGAGCCTGTATACTATTTTATTTCGAACATTTGGTTTGTAATAGTAATTTTACTCTAAGACTTCCGATGTGCCGTGTTTAATTGACTATGATGTTATCAACTGACGTCAAGATACTCCCCACCCGGGCCCACCGATGAATGGATTTGGGTTGTAAATCCCGGGTGTGACAAATGAGCATGAACATGATATTGAATGTGATGAAGTCTAATGAATTTAGGATTTTTTTTTCCATAATAATTTGATTTTAGATAATAAAGGTTACTACTTGTAAGGTTTAAAAAATTGGCTAGTTTACATCTAAAGAATAATTTGAAGTTCAACACTATAGTTCATCCTCAAGTTTGAATTGTTTTGAGGTTGTATTGATTATTTTCTTCTTGTTGTTATTATAGCCATGGCTAGCCGAAAAAGAAGCAAGACTTCAGGGGACGACTCAACTTCGGGAGAAAAAAAAGAAGCAACACAGATTCTTCTAGTCTTTTTCAGAAAAAGTGGCAACAACAGAGCAACGTGGAAGAGAATGATGGGAGATTATATTGTCAAGATTGGGCTTGGGAGAAATTCAAAAATAGTAGTTTTGGTAATCAATAGGAGGAAGACAAGAAGAAGGTACTCTCAAGGTTTAATGAAAGGCGTCTTGAAATCAAGTTGTGGAAGTGGAAATGGCAAATGCTAAGACTCTCGTTCCGGAGAGAATTGTGCTAGAGAGATGCGTTAATGTGGAGGAGTTTAGGACGATTGGGATCGTCCAAATGTTCGAAAGACTTGGTTGGGAGTGAGTCTTGGATTGGTGTGAGGATAATACACCAAGGGTGTATTTAACCACAATTTGCAAATGGTTAGCTTTGTTAAGGTTCAACAATAGAGATGGTCCACCACACACATGGAAATTAGTTAGTGACACGGGGAGGGGTTAAATGGTGATGTCGTTTGAGATGATGAATAATATTGTGCGTTTTGATTTGTTGGGGGATGACGCGTATTTCTATTATACTATGGCTCAATTCTTGGACAACAAGACGAACCCCTCAGACCTGGAAGGTATGGTTGAGGCAATATTACCATATAGCGACGATGGGGTTGCTATGAAGAGTCATCTGTCCGTCGAAGGAAAAATCCTTCAACCCATTTCTTTGGAAAACATCATGGTTCGGTTTGGAGATCGAGGGAAAGTCAAAGTGCCAGATTGTCGGGTGCTTCATTCGCTACTAGTTGGAACGCCAAAATTATCGTGGCGACACATTGTCATGATAAATACTTAGAACACCCGAGAATCTTATGCCTGAAAAATGATACTTATGTTGGTTGATAAGTGCAATGATTGTGCAACAGAACCGGCTGCCTAATGAAGCACTGTGGGTTTCAAAACCCATGGATCAAATCAGTTTTGCTTCGATAAAACAACATTGGAAAATAATAGTTCGACTTTTTGGTCATCGGTGCACCGTGTCCGATGAACATGGACGTCAGTTCCAATACACTGATCCAAGTGCTACACAAGAGCTGAACATGAGGAAGAAATGGTCTATGAAGAAAATGAGGAGGGGCCTCAAGGTCCGAGGGGACCTCGGCAAAGGTATGCCCAACCACATCAGGAAGTGTCGGAAGGTGTGGCTCGTTTTGTGACCAACCGGCGTAAGCTATCGTATAGTAATTATAACTGGTGTCAACAAGATGTCTACGATAATGTGATCGCGAGTATCAGAGAATACCGTGAGTATGACCAACGAAGGAGATAGTGGGAACAAGACTAGCAAGCCCAACAACAAGCTCATTGGGCCGAAGAAGCCGCTCACCGAGCCAAAGAACAAAGCAACAACAAGAGTTTTGGGCTATGCAGCAGTTCCAGTGGGAACAAAAAGAGTTGCACAGGGTGCAAGAGTTGGCCTGAAGACAAGCTTGGGAACAAGAACAAAAACGTCTTCAGGTGGAACAGAATGCGTTAGAGGAAAGGCGATGGAGAACATAGGGCATAGCTCAACAAAAAACTATTAACAATGATCACCTACTACATGACCAAGAGCGCAATCAACGAGATCGTGAGGCGAGTCGACCTTACCAACCGTTCTCTCCATGGGCTTGCTATGAGAACCTACTAACCCATCGGGCCTTCGGATCCGACTCCTACTTGGCCTCAAGGAGTCGCCTCGAGTTATGTCCTATTGCACATGCAGCAACCGGCTGAAGGGGAAAGGGGTCCCCTTGATGAGTTTCATGATATGATGGAGGCCCTCACGGGATACCCTTACCGGCCATACCCGCCAATTGATCCGAATGAATGCTACCAGAGATAGGGCGAGGCATGTATTTTGTTGTTGTTGTTGTAAATTATTTTCTTTTGTTAGTTATTTTGTTTCTTTTATCTTTTAGCTTCTTGTATTTTCTTTTTGTTGTGTTTTTTCTTAGTAGTTAAATGAATGTTATGGGTGTGTTCTCTATATAACTCTCACGAGACCTTGCTCGTCCTCCCAATCTATTGGGAGATTTAAAGGGCTTGTTGCATATGCTAAATGCAACCATGATTTCTACGAAAGTGAGTAAGGATTGTTGTTGTTGTAAAATATTTTCCCAAAAAATCTAAGTCAAATAACGAATAACTTGGTATATTTTTTTATAAAAATGGTAAAAATGGTAAAAATGGATTAGCTAATGGGTGTTAATTTTTGTGAGATGCTTGCTTCTACACGATTGTTGAGACTTGTAGGTAATTTCATATTCGTTGTGGACGACCATTTGCATTGAGGATCCAGAAGCACATGAAAAATGAACAAGCCAAATGCATACGTTTCTTTTTCTTTGATTATTAGTTAGTAAATAAGTGGATTGTATTGTGTATACTTTTAACCGGGGTGAAATTTGGGAAGTTGGTCGTGTGACATCCCTTGTGCGTTTTAAAAGCTCTCATTCCTACATAATGAGGACAATCTTGACCTCAAGTGTGGGAATGGGGAGAAAAAGTTTCAATTTTGACCCTTTTCATTTAAACACTACACATTGAGGACAATGTTGACCTCAAGTGTGGGGATGGGGGAAAAGTTTCAAAAATTTTCAAAATGTCCTTATTTGAGCAATCTGAAAAGCATAAGTAACTAAGTCAATGAGGGATGACACAACCATTTAGTCTGTTGTCATGGTCAAGTTCGAATTAGTAACATGACGGGTATTTAGCGGGTGGTTATTTGGGAATAATCCGCTTAAGAAACTAATATGTCATGTATATCTCATACCATACCTTTTACGTGAGATTTTGAGCCACTATTACACATCATAGATATATATTTCTTTGTTTGAGTGTGCCATTAGTCGCGTATTGTAGAACTTGCAACTTTTGATGCGTTTGAGATCATAGACCGAATACGAGCACAACAATGAGTAAGTCATTAGGTAAATCTTTACTTTTTACACCATTTATGTGTTGGTAGTTTGTTTAATAAAAGACAAGAATCGTTTCCTCGTAGTTTGATGTTCGTAAATTAGTTTAGTGTAGTTTTCATAATAAAAAAACCGAGTTTCATCACCTTAGCCACTTATAAAAATATCCTATTTTACACCCAGCCTAGCCCCGTTATAACCCATAAAGACCTTTTGACTTGTGCTTGAGTGTTTGTGTTCAGTGGTGCAGAATGATTGAGTTGGAAAAATATGCGGGTACGTGTTCTAATCGGTTTGAGTGATCATTTGAAAAAGTGCTAATACATCATAATTAGCTAAAATTTTAAATCTAGTGGAGAGAATATTGTGAGGTATGTGTACGATGTGTTAGTTTCAAGGGCGGGTTAATCTTGGGTAACCATTTTTATGTGATTAATCACTATACTGTTCAATATTTTGAAAATTGTAAAAATTGTGAACCGGGCATAACATTAGACCTTAGCTTGTATATCGAGGATGGGAAGTGTGCCTCTTGTTCGACCCACGTGAAAGTGAAAAACATATTTGCTTGAGGGCAAGCAAAAGACAAATGTGGGGATGTGATGTGTGGTCGAAAACCGATGCTTAATTGTATTTAAGTTTGTGTTTTTACATAAACTAGGGTTTTGAATTGCCTACTTTGATGTGATTTGTGTTTTTGAAAGCTTTACGGAGCATCGGGACGGAAAACGGGTAAACCGGGCGCAAGAAACGGACAAAACAGGAAACAAGAAAAGGGTAAGTCGTCGCCGACGCCCCTCTGAAGTCCTCGTCGGGCAGATTGGTTCGTAGACAGGTGTTTAAGCCATCGGGAGAAATATGCACAACCGCAGGTCGTCAACGACGCTAGGGAGGGCCACCGGCGATGCCCTCTCCTGGTGCCCGATGTGAATTCTTCTTGTTTGTTGATTGGGACCGGTTATATCACTTGTTTTGAGGATTTTTAAAGGAGTTACGCAATTTTGGAGTTTTGAACATCACTTTGGAGCCAAGAACACCCCAAGCTTCACTCTCAATCATTCCAAATCATCCATCCATCATCCTTTCGATCATAACCCAAATACACTACCGTCGTCATCATCATCATCATCTCATCTTCAGTCCATTCACCACCACTACCAACCACAAACCCTAATCAATACACTTTTGTGTCTGTCGCTTGTTCTTAGTTATGTATGTAATTGTACGGTCTTTGTTTAATGTGTCTGTAAAGTTTGGTCGTGTCGACCAAATCAAGATATCCTCCTATCTTGATTTAGTACGACGATTAGTTTGTCTGTGTAAAACAGTTGCATATGTGCATCCTGTTAAGTCTTGTGTACGTCATGTCTGTTGACACGTTCTCCGAAGAACACATCCAAGTACGATTGAGAGATGCTTCGTACGAGCAAGTTGTTGCTCGTACGAGCCACATTCCATTCGTACGAGTGGCTCCTTGTAACAAGCATCTTGGTTGATTCGTACGAGCTAGTTTATGTTCATACGAGCCATGGATCGTTCGTACGAGCATCCTAATGGCAAATGTTCTTCATGACTTATGGTGTTTCGTACGAACAACAACATTCTTCGTATGTTGCTAGGTGTGGACACTATATAAACAGTCATGCACTTCTCAGTGCAAGGTAAGAGAGCTGTGTGAGACATCAGTGAACAAGTTAAACACTAGAGAGAGAAACAAGAACACAGAGAGTATTTCATGAGTCCGTACGAACATTGTTTGTATGTGTTTGTACTAGTTCTCTTCTATTAATCAAGATATTGAATCTTTGGTTATCCTATGTTGCTTACTTTGCTTTGGTTTGCATACTTACGAGGATTTCGCACTTGTATTTGTGTTGTATAAACAGGGAAGTAGGTTAATCTGGATCCTCCAAGTGGACCATAAGTGGTATCAGAGCTTTGGCTCTCTTCCTTGTTTAAAACCAAGCTTTGTGTTGTGTCTGAGCTAGTTGCGAGGGTTTCTGGAAGTGTTCTTGAACATTCAATAGGAAACTTAAGTTTTTAAAAGATAACCAACTTAAAACTTAGTTAAAACTTGTTGTATCCAGAAAATTTTCATAAAAACCTTGTTTGAATACATGGAGACATGTTAGGATCTGGTTTTTCTTAATATTTTCTATCAAAGTTCAGTAGGACATATCTTCAGGTGAAGCACTGCCGGAAAACTCACCGGAATATTCTTGTAGGGTTGACCAAATCTGGACATTATGACTTGACTTGACTGTTTTGACTGAAAAGGTAATATGGAAGTTTGTCTTTTTTAACCAAAACTGTGTAGACAATTGACCACTTTCGAAAACAAGTATGTGTTAGAAAAGGAAATTTTCACCAACTAACTCCGCAAAAAGATTCCTTTCTGCGAAAAACATCAGTGCGAATAACCCATCCGCACGAAGAACAAGACTGTTCGTGCGAAAGACCAAGTCATCCGCACGAAGAACTTTGTTCGCACGAATCACAAGTTTGTCCGCACGAAAGAGTGTCTCTCGCACGAAGCACCTGCTTCGTACGAAGGACAGTCACTCGTACAAATCATTGATTCGTACGAAGAACAAGCTTGATTTTTTTTTCGTGTTTTAGTTTTTCAAAACTTTCTGGTTTTTAAAATTGTGAACTTTAAAAGGAGACTGTTATTTTTAATAATTAAATTTTAAACCTTTTAATTTTTTAAATCTTTTAATTTTCATAATCAAGAAAACATAATGAGTCTAATCCATGGGACTGAGGGAGTAGTTCGAGCACAAATCAAGACTCATCACAAAGCTCCGCAACCTTATGGGTAAAATCACTAATGTCTTAACATACAACCATGATTACTGCAAATCAATGGGCATGTGTCGCAAATCAAAATCAGAGCATTCGGACTCTTCTTATAAGCGAGAGTGAAACTGGGAACCGTCCACCAAAACTAAACCATATGAACTATTATCCTTCGTGGAAAAGTCGTTTCCATACATATGTTCTCGGACAAAATACAGAATTATGGACATGTTTTACTACACCATATAAGGAATTGCTCGAAGAAGCAGGATCAAATCCAACTTCCTTAGCCAACCTAGATGAAAGCGATAAAAAGGCTTATGATTTAGAGAAAAAGGCGTTTGCTATCCTTACATAAGCACTTCATAAGGATATTTATCATCAGTTTGTGTACTATACCACCACCAAGAATCTGTGGGATACTTTGGAAGCAAGAGGCAAAGGACATGCTGCAACCAGAAAAATACGACATGATATGCTGAAGAAGGAGTTTGAAGGTTTCATGTTCATGGAGAATGAAACATTGAGCGACATGACAACACGTTTCCACCACCTGCTCAGTGAAATGTATTCCTACAAAGTGTTAGCATCTCCACAGGAAATCGTGATGCGTTTTGCTGACGCCTTACCGCCAAAGTGGAGTCAATTTATTGACTTACTAAGGCATACAGGTGTTTTGGATGTCATCAGTGTCTATGAATTTGTTCAGAAACTGGAGAACAAAAATGAAGAAGAGATCCGGAAAGCAAAAAGGGTTTCTGTTCCACAAAACCCTGAGATGTACTTTGGAGGTATTAACACAGGTGTCAATACAATTCAGCAACCAAAACTTCAGACCGCGTTTGTGTCAAATGTTAACCCCTTTTTACCACCACCAGTTTAAACGGATCAATCTGCCGGCTCAAGTACTCAAACCTATGGTCAAGTATTTGATCCTAAAGCCTTTCTACCACAACCTCAAGTTGTTACACCTCAAGCTCCACAACAAGCTTCTCAACAAGCTTTCTATGGTAACAACTTTCAACCTGCAAACCCCAATACAGTCAGACTTGACACGTCACATCTTTCCAAAGTCAGTGTAGAAGTTGCTCAGGAACATATGGAACTTCTAAACACCATGGTTAGTGCTTATTGTGGATTAGTCGTTGGTCAAATTGGAAACATCAATTTGACTAATGAAGACTACCAACACATAGACAGAGATGAGATGGAGCTAATGTATATCAAATGGGTATTTGCAAGTGCGGTCAGAAGAGCTAAGGATTATATGAGCAGAACTGGGAGAATGAGTTTGGAAAGCAAGAAAGATACAAAATATGGTTTTGATAAAGATGCTGTTACTTGCTTCAACTATGGTGAAAAGTTCACTTCAAGCGTGAATGTACTCGACCCAGCAAACAAGGAAATCACAACCCTTTCAAAAATCAATCACAACCATCCAACACGGCTCAAGTCAACAATGAACGAAGAATAGTAGCTGTTAACAACCCAAACAACACCAACCAGTCTGGGCCTTCAAACAACACAAACAAAGCTCTAGTAGTTCAAGCAGATGAAGGATGTGATTGGTCACTACAATTGGGAAATGAGAATCAAGGAGGAACTGCATGTTATGCCAAGATTATCAATCGAATCAAACATTTCACAGCATTGACAGTTCTGATGATGATGATAGTTTGGGGTATAATGGTAGTTCTGATGAGGAATGCTCGAGTACAGGTGGTTATGGATCTAATTAAGATATCAGGGAAGGAAGTGATATTGAGGTCAGTGAGTTGCTGAAAGAAGCAGAGAAGCTGAAAAGTCAACAGGCTGGTTTGATGAAGAAAGCAGAAGCTGCATCGAAGGAAACAGAAAAATTCTTTACAAATAGTGCATCCTTCCCTCATCATACTGCCTTTATAGCTAAAGTTGCTGGTTCGAAAAGTCAGGTAAACTCCGACTCTCCTGAGATATGCAGTGAATGTGCTGAATTAAAAACAAAACTTGAAAAAATAAACAGTCACAATCAAAACCTAGTTATTGAACTGTCAAAATGCAAAGAGGCAGATCTGGCTTTAACTTGAAACGAAAAAGAATTCAAATCTATAATAGAAAGTCTTAAGAAAAGCGTTTCTGAAGTAACAAGACAGTTTTGAACAAGCAAACAAGAATTAATAACTACATTAGTATCCTTGAAGAAACAAAGAAAGAGTTAGCCATTGCCAAATGCAAACATGATGCGATCAAGCTAAAATTAGAGAGTTACTCTAACTCCCGATATGTGCTTGATCATATCATTGACGTTCAAAAACTGAAAGGAGATGTCAAATGCATTGGGTATAAAGCATGTCCACCTCCTTTGAAACACAATTATACCAAATTGCCTTATGAAGAGGAAATGCCACGGTTTGAACCTTCTGTACCTCTTAATCCTGAAATGTTTGCAGCAAGATTAGGGTTTAAGCTGGACAATTCCTCAGTTGAATCAAGAAAATCAGAGAACTCATCATCTTTAGTTGATCAGAATCCTTCTACAATTGAGGAGGATGATTCATCAGATGATAAGTCCGAGAAAATCGATCAGGATCAATCTCTTGATGAAGAAAAAGGGATAGAAATTTCTGCTACTCCCAATGTGAAAATTGTTGAAAATCAAGGGAATGATCCTATGAAATATGTCAAGACAAATGTGTCTACAGATGAAAATGATAATGTGTTGTATACTTTGATTGGGGACAAAAAAATTTACTCAAACAAAGACTTTCGATCAAAAATGTAAATCCAACCTCAATTGATCAAGTTTTTGAAAATTCAACAACAAAGTTTTTGGAAAAGAAAAATCCAATCAAGTCACAACCACTATCCATTTCAAAAGAAAAACAAGAAAAGCAAGCTGATAAACCTAAGGTATCACAACTAAAGGTTAAAGCTAGAGGTGCTCGCTACAATAAGAAATTAAACAATGTTAAATTTGTGAGTTCAACTGGTACAGATAAAATCGAGACTTTTGAAAGCATGTCTAATGTTGATTTTATAAAACAAGTCAAGATTTAAAAGCGTAATAGTCAAAACAATTACACCGAACATACAAATGGGTGTGAAGAAGAACCAAGTACCTCCAGACCCACAAGTTCAACATCAAGTCATAAAACAGGATCTCCTAAATTTGTTGAAAGGAGAACATGTTTTTTAAATGTGGAGAGTTTGGCCACATAATCAAAAATTGCACAACCCAGCAAAACCAAGATTTGTTGAGAAAGCCCCTACTGAACAAACTTGCCAACGTCGATCTGTATCACCAAAACAAGACAAACGTATTGTTAAAGAACAAGAAGAAAAGCAGAGACGTAAACGAGTAAAAATAATTGAAAAAAACATTAAAATCGGATGTTTTAGAGAAGAAACCAAGTTCTTCAAGTTTGTTTAAACCAGAAATTTTTAAAACTGTAAATAATAGAAGTTCTGGTAAATTTCAACAATCTTAGAAACCTAAGACCGGTAATGTTTCAGGGGCAGGCACAAAGTTTCCAAATCATCAAGAAATAGAAATCACATTTCTTGATGATAACGGTCGACCCAAGACCACTAAGGCTTGGGTCCCCATCTCAAACTGATCGGGTATTGAAATGTGCAGGGTGTTCCAGGAGGAACTGTGAATAGTCATTGGATTGTTGACAGTGGAGCATCGAGGCACATGATAGGCGACTTAAGGCTCCTTTATGATGTGAAAAGAATTTGAGGAGGCTATGTTGCTTTTGCTAGAGACAAAGGCGGATACATCACTGGAGAAGGAATGCTATCCAATGCTGGTGTTAGCTTTGATAAGATCAATTATGTTCGACAAATTGATCACAATCTTCTAAGTGTTTCTCAAATATGCGATAAGAAGTTCACGGTTCATGTTGATGATGCCGGATGTTATGTGCTGAAACCTGGTTTCAAGATTCCCAAAGACTGGATTCTCCTATCGGCTCCAAGAACTAATGACTTGTATATTCTTGACATGAGCCAAGATATTACCACGTCTGTACAAGTCACATGTTTTGTCTCAAAAGCCACCGAAAAGAATCAATCTCTTGGCACAGACGAATGGGGCACATTCACTTGAGGAAAATGAACTATTTCGTGAAAAACAATCTTGTGAGTGGTGTACCTTTGAAAAACTTTCATTTACAAGACGTTTTTGTATCGTGCCAAAAAGGAAAGCAAGCTAGAAAATATCATCCTATGAAGAAGATTAACACGGTGAATATGCCTCTGGAACGTCTTCATATGGACCTCTTTGGACCTATGAAACACAAGACTACCTTTGGTGATTCTTATTGCTTAGTAGTTACTGATGACTACTCAAGATTTTCATGGGTAATATGCTAGCACACAAGAGTAAAGTTCCTTAAATCCTCAAGAATCTCCTACGCTACTCGAAAATTTATACAATTTGAAGATAAGGAGAATCAGAAGCGACAATGGCACCGAATTCAAGAACCATGTTATGGATGAGTTCTGTTCTTCTAAAGGCATTTTAAATGAGTACAGTTCTCGATACACTCCACAACAAAATGGTGTTGTTGAAATGAAAATAGAACTTTGATTGAAACTGCAAGAACTATGCTAGTAGAATCACCACTTCCTGTTCAATTATGGGGGGAGGCTGTAGCTACTTCATGTTATACGATGAATAGAGTTTTTACGGTGAAGAGGCATGGGAAAACATGTTTCGAGTTGTTACATAAAAGAAAACCGGATGTGTCTTTCTTAGAACCTTTTGGAGCTCCATGCACTATGATTGATCCACATGGAAAGTTTGGTCCAAAGGCTATCGAAGGTTTGTTGGACGAGAGTGATTAAATCCAATAATATATGAAAGTTGGATAATGGAGGGATTAAAAGTGTCAACATGTTAATTTATACCTCTGAGTGACCTTTTAACGAACCGAGAGCTCGACAATGTCCGGGCATAATCCCGGGTATGCCAAGTATTGGCTACGGAGGGCTAAAGGTGCCAAAAAGGTGTTTAAAAAGGTTTTAGAAACTTTTTAAAGTTAAGGGGCTAAAGTGTCAAAGTTTGAAACTGGCCATGGGGCGGTCGCGGGCCGCGGCCTGGGTCTCTCGCGGGGCGCGAGAAAGGGTGTGCAGCAGAAAGTTTGCTTGGCTCCAAACAAAACTCCAAAACCATTAAATCGAAACCATGGCTTCCCAAACTGCTATGCCACGTTTTGGGGCACTTGTAAGCTCCCTCTTACACCCCTAAACACCTGGCTTCACCTCCTTTGAGTTCTCCAACTATAAATAGGTGCTTAAGTTCACATTCCAACTTGCACCTTTCTCATTTATTCACTCTTCTCCCTCCTCTGAAAGTTCCTACCTAAAAGGAGCATCAAACATAGTTCTTTTGCACCTTAGGAATCACTGGTAAGTGTTCCTTCTTTGTGCATTTTCGTTTATAGGCTTTTATAGCCAAAAGTCAAGCGTTTTTCAGAAAACGCTTTGATGTTCGGATAAGACCATTATGGTCCAGCCATTGTTCAAAATGAACATGGATAAGTCATCGTAATAATGTAGGTGTTAGTCCTTATAAAGGGCACCTCCTGAAGATCACGTTTGCTAGACCAAATGACGGGTCAAAGTTAAGATATTAAAAAGTCAAACAGGCCATTTTTCGGAAAAATCATAAGTTGATCTTATATATGTTATGAAACCTGTTTTGACACTCAAACAAGTTGGTAATAATTATTAGAACATGTAAGAACATGTTCGGCTCATCAATTTCAGTTCTAGGGTCGGTTCGCAACCGAAAGTCTCGAAGTTTGACTTCTGCTTTGACTTTCGATTCTGACCCGATTTAGATTAGTTACCTACTGATCTAGAGTTGCATTATGATCATAATATAATGTAGCATAACCCTCTAAGGTTATATTACATGATCATAATCAGAATCCGAGTTTATGCGCAAGTTCCATAATTATGCCATCTTTGACCAAAATGTCCTTTTCGCATAAGAAAAGGTTTTAAATGGTAATGAACTTGAAAATGAGTTTTCTACTGATGTAATATTATAAGTAGGATTATTTGGGATGTTAAACAAGTTATAAACTGAGTTTTCAAACCGGTCCTTAAACTATGTCGATAAATGACAATTTTAGCCCTTGTGGCTCATAAAATGATTTTAATCAATCTTTTCAAGATAAATCATTTTCCTACTGATATGTTATATGAAATAACATATTTAAAACATTTTAATCTGACCTTAACATCAATTTTCATTAACATCACATAAAGACGTCATTTTACGACATAAGCGCCGTTTCGGCGCATAGTATGGTTTTAAACCATATTAATTGACCAAGACTTATTACCTACTGACTTTGAAACTTATTTTAAACATATTTACAGTAGGTACATGTTATAAACTCAGAATTCCAAGTAATTTATAAACCATGTGTAAAATGACCAAAATGCCCCTTCGGTGCATAGTTTGTTCATAAAAGATAAATTACACATTCAATTGATATCCTACTGATATTATATCATAAATAAATTTTTTTTCGAGAATACTCATGATTATAAACTTAAAATATGTTAAGTTCCTTTTTATACGGTATGAAATTACCAAAACGCCCTTATGAGGCATAGATTCGTTTTAAGATCTTAACGGGCATACAAGTTGATATCCTACTGATATCTTAACTTATTTAAAGTATAATGGCATATAGAACTTGTCCATGACTTATCCGGTTACCCATTATCGCTTATAAGCGTACGGTTGATTATACGTAACTAGTTTACGGAATTTAACCAAAACGGGTGTTGTCATTTAAGTTTCAAAATCCAGAATGTTTATAGTTTACCCATATTATACAAGTCAAGTACTTGTCGGGATTAAACTACATTCTATCCGATCATCGTTTAATCAAGCGTTATACGTAATGATCATGTACACTATTCGGTTTATAAGACCGTTAGTATTTAATTGGCTAGCTTATGCCATAATCCAGACTAGAGCCTTCCCGGTAAATGCTATCTGCACTTGGTACTTTTGTATACGGCTGAGTTATTTAAAAATAAAAGAAGAAGACTAGCTCAGGTAAATACTCTCGACTTATTTTCCCTATATGGGCTTGGGATACGGTACATTATTACCGCTTGGTCCGAAATGGGGTCAATCGAATGCCCGTTTGTGGCTAGTAAACACGCATATTCCGTTTTAATCAGTTTTCTTTGATAACTAAAACATCGGGGGTTAAATTAACGTGTCATGGATATCCTCGGCTCAATACATTAGTTATTGGCCACGACCTTAGCGCGGGGTGTAGGCATACACCTGATAGACGCTCATATGCAAATTACCCAAGACATTGGGGATAACTCCTTCATGAGTTCGTAAGTGGTGTGTATTTAATCATGTCTCAGTTTCTGTACTAGGCCCTGTATGTATTGACAAACATGTGAATCTGATACAAGGTTGCAAGGTCAACTTTCCCAAGTTATTAAAAGATTTTGTGCTGTTTTGCACTTAAAATCATTTTAAAGTTTTCAAAATGAGTCAGTTGGGTGTATTTACCAGCGTAAGCTGACGTATCGTCCAAAGGCTAACTGCAGGTACAATACGAAATAGGCCGGAAGCTGCTCGGTAGTGAATAAGAGGATCTTGCAAATCCTTAGATCTGCCTTAAAGTATGTTTTATATTCTTTCTTGTACATTTTATGATCCGCCTGTGGATCTTCTATTACGAGCCTGTATATTATTTTATTTTAAACATTTGGTTTGTAATAGTAATTTTACTCCAAGACTTCCGTTGTGCTATGTTTAATTGACAAGATGATATCAACTTACGTCACAATACTCCTCACCCGGGCCCACCGGTGTATGGATTTCGGGTTGGAAATCCAGGGTGTGACACCTACTTAGATCCGGAAGACAAACTTGCTGAAGACAACAGTATAATAAAGTTTTTGCGTGACTCAAGGATACATTATGCTATCACGCACAAGACTACAGTATACAAGACGTTGATCAATGAATTTTGGGATTCAACTAAAGTTGTTTATCCATGGAAAAGTAAATGACTTGGATGTAGATATCTCTATTGAAATCATTAACTCAGTATTTCAGCTTGGCGATGGTCCTGAAGCTCCATTCTCAGTACCGTTGAAGTGTCAACGTGGATGTTTGCTTATAATGAAATGTGTTGGAGATTTTCTCGTGGGACAACTAAATAAAGCATGGTTGCCACTCCGATACAAGTTTTTTCTACATGTTTTAATTCAGTGTTTGAGCAACAGACGAAGTGGTTATGACATGGTGAATAACAACTTGGTTGGAATGATGATAGCTTTGACATTGAACAAACCATTTAGTGTTTCAAAGTATATTTTTGCAAACATGAAGGAAAACTGAGAAGAACCGGATACGGTGGAAACAAGTTTTGGATGTATCCTCGTTTTCTCTAAATGATTTTAAATGTGCAACATCCGAATCTTCCGAAGAACGACAACGATGTTCTAAAAGTTGAGATCATGATGGAACATTCGTTAAAGAACTTTAGAGGTGTAGCAGTAAAACGTTACAAAGACAGCACACCTCCTTGTAAATTGATCGGTTTTCTGGCAAATGATGAATATGTTGCACCAGAAAACGATAAGTGGCGCCATGATGACAGTGAGTCAGATAATGAAGAACCAACTTTGAAAAAGATGATCAAAGATAAGTTTGCTCGTCAAAGGGGAAAAGGTGATGATGATGTCGGTGAAAACAATGGTAATTGTAGTGCAAGTGATGTAGGTGTTACAGGTGGTGATAAGGGCAGAAAGAAACAAAGCAGAAAGACTATGGAAACATTGTCAGCAGAACCTGAAATCACACAACCTACAACTTCACATCACGAAAATGTACTAGAACCAGTTGCAGAAGTCCAGTCTACTTTTAAAACAGATGAGACCGAACCTGTATTGACGGAACCGAATACAACCTCTGAACCAAAACCATCAAATACCACAGCAGCTGAAACACCTTCGGCTGAAGATACTCCAGTTCGGTCACAACCTACTACTTCATCAGTACAACAATCTCAGTCCACAACTCATCAACAAAATACAAAACAAATCAATCGTTTATTCTCTGAAATGGAACAGAATGAGAAGTGGATTTTCTGTTCTCTCAATTGCAAGCTGCAGCAATTCAGATTAACAAGCATTCGGAGTTTATGTCTTCAAACCGGAACACAGTTGTCAAACAACAGTTGGAGATAAATTCTTTGAAAGAGACTGTTAGAAAATAGGATTCTGAAATTGCGCAATTAAGAAAACAAAATGAGCAACTAAAGGCTGCAGATGATGGAAGAGAAACTCAGCTACAACAGATGAGAGCAGCTGATAACTCTCGGGGGATTGAGATAAATAGGCTGAAAGAACGTAGTGCGGCTGTACAACGATCTGCCGAAACATTAACTACTAAACATAACGACTTAAGAGAATGGTATCATTCTCATAATGCTACACTAGTTGAAGGCTTTAATGGTATTAAAGACGTGTTTGAAATGAGCAGAAAGCAAGTGAACACTCTGTGGAATGAAAGATGCAAAGCACAGGAAATCAAACGTAAACATGATCAGGATAGTGCAGTTCCTGGTAATCCTGATGCTTCAGCCTCTTTCTCACAACCAAAAGTTTCTGCTTCAACTTCAGTGGTAGAGTCTAATGTACAGCAGATCGTGATCGATCCAGTTGCCTCCAGTGACACTCAAGAGGAAATGGGAAAGGTTTGGTGTTTTTGGAAAGTATTGAAGACCTGATTATCAATCAATGTTGGATTGAAGATTTTCAGGGGATTTTGTTGATACAACAGGCATTTTGGAATGAAGATCGAAGACCAAGCAACAACCAAGGGGGAGTTTGTTGATACACTTTTGTGTCTATCGCTTGTTCTTAGTCACATCTGTAATTGTACGGTCTTTGTTTAATGTGTCTGTATAATTTGGTCGTGTCGACCAAATCAAGATATCCTCCTATCTTGATTTAGTACGACGATTAGTTTGTCTGTGTAAAAGAGTTGCATATGTGCATACTGTTAAGTCTTGTGTACGTCATGTCTGTTAACATGTTCTCCGAAGAACACATCCAAGTACAATTGAGAGATGCTTCGTACGGGCAAGATGTTGCTCGTAGGAGCCACATTCCATTCATACGAGTGGCTCCTTGTAACAAGCATCTTGGTTGATTCGTACGAGCTAGTTTATGTTTGTTCAAGCTTCAAGATGTTCAAGTTCAAGACTTCATCATCCGGTGATCGTGTTCTGTTCACCATGAGCGGCTAGTCTCTTCACCCCAGTGTAGAGTTTTGTAAGATTTCTAGGGTTTATACATTTATGTTTACTTGATTTTGTGACAAGTTGTGTTTAAAATATTTGAAACTTTTGATAATTGTCTTGCATTTGTTTCGAATTCGTGAATCATCGAACGATTATAAAATTTGACTTTGCAAAATGGTGATGTGCAATTATGTCTTATCTTAAGTTAGGATTTACATGTTCTTGGTAAAGAAGTGCAGCGTAGTCCGTTTTTTGTAACGTTGATAGCCTTTGGCACCTATGCCACGTGACACTAAATCTGTTAATCAATTAATACAACTCAATCAATTTAAACCGTGTAAAAGCCTTAGGTCTTGTGATTATCAAACCAGGTATGAACCTTGTTCTCTCATTAGTATTTCAATCAAGTAATCAAGTTTTCATCTATTTTTGCATAATCCTAGTAAGTAATTCAGTATCAAATTCGTCGGTTCAATCCGACACTCTTTATATACAAACAAACTTTCAAATTAACCAATTTGCAAGCTTCCTAATTGTGACAACCTTTAAAATCAATCATGTCCATACGCAAACCACAAACTCTTCGTAGTTCAACCCCTTACTATCACTAATTCATAGTTAAGAATAAATCGGGTATATAAATATTATCTTTGAATGAGGCGCGACACTCTGATAATATTTTTTTTGGTTAAAAAGGTGACTTTTTAAGGCCATATAACATAGTATTATTTCTTTTGTGAACATTGTTCGCAATTACTTTAATTATAAACTTAACTTGGTCATTGGGGTTGAATAGGTCATGGTGAGAAGAAAAAAATAGTCTCATGTAATGCTTATCACATTTGAAAAGATTTTTTTTACTTCTGAGTTATTAAAATTGATCTTATTCGTGAGGAAAATATGTGGCATGAAGATATTTTTTATATACTTATATATTTTTATTTTGTGCATTGGAATGTTGTACAATATGCTTTTGAAGTTGTACATCTAGATACTAAATCAACCATAAAGCTTCTTTGCGGTTAAATATTGTAATGCTAAAATATATGAGAAATGTATAATAAAAAATATATATATGCATCTTGCACCCTGTGAACAAAAGGTGGTGCGTTTGGCACTTTGCCACTCGGTTTTAAATCTTGTCGTTTTTGTACGCCTATTCCGTTTTAAAATCAAGATTCTTTTGTGAGTTTCTTTTTTCCATACCAACAATATTTCTGCCAGAATGTCAGAAATCCCCTTCGACTATTTTGAGGGTCAAAATTTGATATTTGCTCTTGAAAAGAGGTGTTACTTTCTAATTGCACATGCTAACGGTCTTTAGTTGGAGGTATAATCTTTTTGGCATTTGCTCTTGTATATAGGTGTTTCTTTCTAACGAATGTAAATGGATGTTACTAGCATTTATGTAGCCATGTAGGGAGGTGAATGAGTCTAAAATTAACTAAACTTAATTTTTGCTAGAAAAAAGGACAATGGTTGTGTACTTGTATAGTTGATGACTAGATCACTAGGATTGATAAACTAACATACGTAACATAGATTATATCACGAGAAGATTAATAAACAAAAAAACAAGAATTGTGTTGCATATTGTCGTTATCGTCGCATTGCGCGGTTTCGAAGTAGTACATATATATATAGAGAGAGAGGGGGGTTAGGATCGTGTGAGAAGCAATAAGTTAATTGAGAAACTTGAGAAGGATTCTTGACAACACATTTTCCATAACTATTTCGTAATATACATATATGTATGGTTTAAAATTGACTATATACATATGTGTATAATTCAAGATCTGACAATATACATATATGCGTATGGTCAATTTTAAATTCCACATATGTGTATATTATGAAAAGCTTAGGAAAATGTGTGGTATAGAATGCTTCTCAAGTTTTTCAAATAGGGTGAACTTATCTTAGGATCCCTACCCATATATATATAGATGGTAGGGTTCATTAGAAAACCACTCTTATTATGAGAACCACGAGAATCAATGTGAACACAAAAAATACCTAAAAACCACGCAAAATTTATTTTTTTAATATTTCAAAGAATACTATATTTCATCACTAAAAAATTTCGAGTAACAATTATTGATGCACATATGCATATGTATCATTTCTTTGACAAATTTTGTAATACACTACTTTTTACATTACCAATATTAAAAATGCACATGTGCATCATTATGTACGACCATAATATAACGTATTTTAGTACAAAAAATTTTTGATTTTGAATGATATAAGTAGTTCAATATACATGTTTTTGGTTAGTTATATCTAGTGGTGATGGTTTGATTATATTTTATCACTTTATGATATAATATGTTGTTTGAATGGTAAGAATGGTGTTGATGTACATGTGCATAAAGTGAAAATATTATACATAGTGGTAAGGATAGTGTATTATGGATGGTAGGAGGTAATGGTAGTATATTATGGATGGTATGATAGATGAAAGGGAAAGTGTATTCGATGTAGTCTATCAAAACACGTTATATCATGTTCATATATCTAGATGCATATGTGTATTTTTAATATTAGTAATGTAAAAAGTAATGTATTACGGATGGTAGTGTAAATGAAAGTGTGATTGTCTAATACCGGTATTGTATTATGAAATTTGTCAAATAAATGATACATATGCACATGTGCATCGATAATTGTTACTTGAATTTTTTTTAAGTGACGAAATATAGCGATTTTTTTAATTATTAAAAAATTGTGTGTTTTTTAGATTTTTTTTAGGTATTTTTTGTTTTGTTCACATTGGTTCTCACGATTCTCGTAATAAAGGATAGTTCCTAACGGATCCTTATCCTATATATATATATAATCTTATATGCACAAATATATAATTATCACCCTATTGAATATTGGATTTGTAAGTGGATTTAGTGTAAATTATCAATTGGCCAAAACCAGATCTAGATCACAAAACCTAGTTTCTTTTAATTTTGACTTCACACTTTCACTAGCAAATATCAAACTGAGCTGCCCTACTCAAATTACCTCACGTTTTCACACTTCAAGGTTTTGTTCTTCACGCTTCACTCTTCGGTTGTAGCCCGCACCACTCATGGCCATCGCAATTAGCAACGACGTCGCCGACTAGTCAACGATGGTCATGGCTTAATCTTTAATCGAATGAATCTGGATTAAATGTTCATCTTTTACATTATGTTGGCCCTGTTTTGATAGTTATGAATTTACGATGAGTATTCATTATGTTGTTGATGAGGAACCCGGTGGTTGCTTGATTTTGTTGGTGAAGAAGCTTATTGTTGCTTACAATTTAAGATGTTTTTTTTTTCTTTTGAATGAAACAACTTTATATTTGTATTTGTTGAACTTATATGTATCTTGAGTGAATGACAATTGAGCGAAAACAAGCAACTTTTTGAGTGAAACAATTTTGAATGACACAATAGTGAAATTTAAATGTGAAGTCTTTGTATTAAAATTTAATATAAAATTGAAACCGAGCGGAAAGGAGCAACTTGAGTTGCTCGGATGTAAACTAAGCGAATTCAAGCAAAATTTTCTGCTCGTTTCCTTAATTTTGAATTTAACATCTATTATTCCGAATTTAACATATATCCTCTGAATTTAACATATAACCTCCGAATTTAACATGTACTACTACAAATTCAGAACTTTGTGATGTGTGAGTAAATTTGGATCAAAGGATCAAGCTACAAACCGGACACTTCAGTGAAATTAAACTCGGAATGGTCAAGAACCTTTATCAAACCCGGAACAGTTTGATACTTAAACCAAAACCCAGACAATTCCAATTTCTCAAATCTTGGTAAACTCGGAATCAAACCCGAAGAAGCAAACTCGGAACAATTCTTTCGGATTATTTCCCACGCATGACTTCACACAAGGTTATCAATTTGGAAGCTACAAATTTGGATCACTTAACACTTACATAAATTCGGACCGCTCCAATTTCATATTAAACCTCCGATCTACAAAACTTGGAAAACAAGAAAACCATCTCAGTTCTGAAAAACACTAAAAAAGCTCCAACTTCTTCAGATCTGAACCAAAATCACCCAAATATCTTCAATTTCTCTCCATAAACTTCATTCGAACACATCAAACAACTTCATTTTGATCCAGAAATCAGAAACGCACTCCGAAATTAACAAAATCTGTAGAAACTTCACATCTTCATGATGTTTGGTAGAAACAAACATCAAATCAAAAGCAATGGTGATTAGGAAGGCGGTTAGACCGTTCTGAATTGGTAACCATGCTCTAATACAACTTAAAAGTCCCTGGGACCCCCTGGATCGTCGACGACCAACATCCATTGCGCTTGAACAAGACGTGAAACATCAAACATGAACAAGATAGAAAGATGTAGAAGAGGAAAACCCTTTATTATTGAACCAATCATCACAAATTTACAAACCGAAAGAGTATACATTATCCTCCCAACTTGGTTTATGTCACACATACCTAAAGCATGACTTTCTCTCTCTAACACATAGTTTCTTTCTCTAGGCTCACACATAACTCCCCAAGGTGTGCACTAAGCTTTCAAGTATTAACCCTAATCTAATCTATAACACACACACACACATATATATATATACATATATAGACTAGGGACTAAACCCAGACAATACATATTGTTCGGGATACAACAAACTCGGACTCACCAAGGACATACGTTCCGAGTTTACTAAATAAACTCGGAACCAATACATATTCAAAGCAATAAATTCAAAATGTTTACAATGCTGACTTCCGAGTTTGTTACATAAACTCGGAATTAATACTCAACGTCATAAACTCGGAACTCCTTCAGGACTTCATAACTTTCAAATTCTTGACTTGGACCTTTGACTTTGTTGACCAGAACTGATAAAGCACAGTTACCGACAGGAACTACACTTACACAACCACCACTGTCTTCTTGACGACTTTCACATCAACACCTAAACTCAATAAGGACAACACCTTAACTTGCATCTGAATCCACCTTCTTGACCTTTAATGATCAAATTTCCAGGACCTTGAAAACTTTCCTCGAGCCTGAGTAGCACAAGACCCAAAAGTGTAGTTGCGAATCCTCTGCCTTTCATATTGGACTTTAATGCTATTGCATCCTAATTGAAAGTTCGTTTTGGATTTTGCTCTAAGACATAAACATCGAAGAACACGAACACTTTACTCGATGATCAACATGTTGTACGGAATCCAATATATTGACTAGCAATTATAAGAAGAAGATGAAAATAAATGTTTGCTTCAACTCCACAGAAAATCCGATGGCATAACGGTAAGATTACAAGTTTAACAAAATGTTGCAACGTGACGGACTGCTTAACTAGCACATGACCAACTTATATATAGAAATTTCACTACCAGGGCATAACTCCCTTGATGTCACACCCGCTCGTAGCGGAAGCGCGAAGTGTGATTTGAGCAGTAATCATTGCATTCAATCAAGTAAACATCTAAATAAATAAAAATAAAGAGATGTTTATCCATACAATTAACTTAAACAAGGTAACAAACCATACATATTGTTCTAAAAGAAAGACAACCCAGAAGTTACATTGTTTGATAATAAAATAAGTTTACAAAACAAAGTTTTAAAACAACCAATGATTTGCATTCCATGTTTCACACAAGGGCGAGACATGTGAACCAAACCTTTCAAAAGTGGATGACATCTATGCTTAACTTCTTGTTACCAAAAGCAAACAAACCTAGACGATTTTCGCGCACATTTGAAATGGATACAAAAGCACTCTAACGAACTAAATTGTGCCGATAAGAGTGGTCTAACACCCGACCGCGTATACAACCCTCGGCGGAATCGTCAAAGAGTCACGTTACAAATTTCTTACAACACATGATACTAAAGTTTCATTATATTGATTACGTTGTATTACAAACACAAAGTAGTACAAGTAATTATTTTTAGATTTAAAAGCAATCCAAGGCCCGAGTGTGTTCCTATGTGTAGCATGCTTGAAATGTCGATGCCTGAAACATATGTGAAAATAGACGGTTAACAATATTGTTGGTGAGTGACATAGGTTTTGTTGGTCAAATTTATGGCAAAAGGTTTGGTATTGTAATACATTGTCCAACTACATGAGTTGTCGAATTAAAATAGATTTTTGTAGCCAATATATAGCAAAAAGTTTAGTATTGCAACACATCGTTTTTTGTAGCAAAACCTGTGACAAAAATGTATTGTAAATGGCAATATGTATAAACAAGTAATTTTTGTGTTAACAAAAATTTTACATTGTTCTTTGTTTCACTTGTACTTTGTCTCATTATAACACAGAATCATCAAGTGATTTTGGATAACGCTGCGATTGGTAATATAATAAGAGCACTTATATATTGAAGTTCCAGCGGCATATCCACCATGCCTTTATCGTATTACGCTCGCCTCGTTATCCTAGATCACTCTAGATTCTATGTTATAACACCACACAACACATAACCAATTGTATTTTGTTTCACCACATATATTGCACATAAACACATTGCATAGAAACTGACTAAGAACCTCTAAAAGTACTCTTTGAAATCCAATCAAGGATTTAGAATAGTAATTTGAGTATCCAAGAAGGATATAACTATTATATAGATAGATCACTAAGGATTTGAGATTTGTACTTTGTTTCACCACATATGTTACACATAAACACTTTGTACCTTGTTTTATCATAACATAGAATCATCAAGTGATTTGAATAATGCTACGATGGGTAATTCGAATAAGAGCACTTATATATAGGAAGTACCAGCAGCGTATCCACCAATCCCTTATCGTATTACACTCATTTTGTGATCCTAAATCACTCTAGATTCTATGTTATAATACCACATAACTTTACACATAACCACTCGTACTTTGTTTCGTCACATAAGATTGTATACACAAAGAGCACTTAGTAAACATATATGCCATACATGTTATTTGAGAAAATGGTTAGCACATATGAATCACTCCAAAATATATTTTTGTAGCCAATATATAGCAAAAAGTTTAGTATTGCAACACATCGTTTTTTATAGCAAAACTTGTGGCAAAAATGTATTGTAAATGGTAATATGTATAAAACAAGTAATTTTTGTGTTAACAAAAATTATACATTGTTCTTTGTTTCACTTGTACTTTGTCTCATTATAACATAGAATCATCAAGTGATTTTGGATAACGCTGCGATGGGTAATATGATAAGAGCACTTATATATATGAAGTTCCAGCGGCATATCCACCATGCTTTTATCGTATTACGCTCGCCTCGCTATCCTAGATCACTCTAGATTCTATGTTATAACACCACACAACACATAACCAATTGTAATTTGTTTCACCACATATATTGCACATAAACACATTGCATAGAAACCGACTAAGAACCTCTAAAAGTACTCTTTGAAATTCAATCAAGGATTTAGAATAGTAATTTGAGTATCCAAGAAGGATCTAACTATTGTATAGATAGATAACTAGGGATTTGAGATTTGTACTTTGTTTCACCACATATGTTACACATAAACACTTTGTACCTTGTTTTATCATAACATAGAATCATCAAGTGATTTGAATAATGCTACGATGGGTAATTCGATAAGAGCACTTATATATAGGAAGTACCAGCAGCGTATCCACCAAGCCCTTATCGTATTACACTCGTTTTGTTATCCTAAATCACTCTAGATTCTATGTTATAATACCACATAACTTTACACATAACCACTCATACTTTGTTTCGTCACATAAGATTGTATACACAAAGAGCACTTAGTAAACATATATGCCGTACATGTTATTTGAGAAAATGGTTAGCACATATAAATCACTCCAAAACAAATAAAAACGGAAAAGTGGAGAATATGTACTCACAGGTTGCTTAGATGATGTTCCTACACGTGTTCGTAAAGCTCAAGTGTTTCCTAGAAATAAGGATTTGTTCGCCAAAGTTTTGTTGTGATAATGTTTGTAAATGAATGTGGGTTATGGAAACATCGTAACTTTGAAGAAGTTTAGATGTTTTTAGAAGATATGAATTTTGGCAGCCTTTTATGTTATTTTTGAAAAAAAAATTAAAAATAGCAAATGTAGTCGAAAAATTATAAACATTTCAAGTTTACTAAATCAAAGTGTGCTCTACAACTTTCATTTAGAAAGTTTTTCTGTTTGGAACCCGGAAAATGGTCAAAACCATTGATCTTTACAAACCGTCCAGTTTTGACCTTAAGTTTGATTTTAGACATTTGAGGGTCCAAACAGAGGCGTTTGTTGATGTATCATACATTGTTGAAATCGTATTTCGATCAAATTAATTTTTAAGAGTTTACTTTGTTTGGTTAAGTTTTGACCAAGTTATGCTTAGTTAAAGTAACAACACACAATCTGTCCCAAACAAGAAAAACACTTATGTGTTCCTGTTGGTATTTTTACTCTGCGTAAAAATACGGGTTTAGACGGAAATAAGTTATGAAACTAAAAGCCTAAGGAAAGAACTAAAGAAGGAGACTTAGTTGCTTTAGAGGACTTCTCCAAAAGACTTGAAGAGAAAGCTCAAAGTGAGGAAGAAACTCTTTATAAGATTTTTAAGTGAAGTGTTTGTAATTTGAGTTGGTGTGAAGAATAATGAACATTCAAAGGGGTATTTATAGCTAAGGAAGTTTGAGGAGATCAAGACAAGTGTCCCAATGTGTTCTAAGATGAGGATTAGTGTCCCCTATGTGTCAATACTAGAATAAGTGTGGCAAAATGGTGAAAGGTGGCAAAACTTGGGCAAGACAAGTGTTCATAGGTGTCTTATGAGATGATTAGTGTCTTGCTAGGTGACACAACATGGTAAGTTAAGGTTTTTGGTATTTTTAGTCCCTAGATTTTGAGTTTGGTATTTTGACGATTCTATTCATTCAATTAAATTTAAGAAGATTTCAAGTTATGTGATACTTAAATTTGCTCTGGTAATGACGCTAAGTTAAAATTATAGTGTTCGTATTAATGAATATTTAGTACAAAAATTAAATGTTCAGAAATTTCACGCGGCTTACAAGTGGGGCTCGCCAAAACCCAATACATATACCACTTTTGTTCCTCGGTACTGAATGGTGATTAATGGTTACCCTAGATACTGCCCTATTCGCACCTGATCTATGATTGTTTCATTACCTAGCTTAACCATACCATTTGTCACATGTATCCCCCCGGAGAGTTTAAATCTAAAAAGCGTTTAAAAAAAGGGGGGACATGAACTCACAAATTTACGTTACGTGCAAAATCTCTAGATATCACGGGGTTCCGTGAACGTGACGTAACCTATAAGTGCTCTAATCTCGTTAGACACTTAGGTCTATGTTTGTTGTAACAATTTTCAAAGATTGTAAACTTTCGATCGTTTCCGTGTTTAATAAAATTATATATTTTATTACAAAAAAATGGGGGGACATGAACTCACAAATTTACGTTACGTGCAAAATCTTTAGATATCACGGGGTTCCGTGAACGTGACGTAACCTACAAGTGCTCTAATCTCGTTAGACACTTAGGTCTATGTTTGTTGTAACAATTTTCAAAGATTGTAAACTTTCGATCGTTTCCGTATTTAATAAAATTATATATTTTATTACAAAATACGTAATCGTTCAATCAAGCAAAACGATATTCATGACATTTCTAAAACAAAATCCAAGTTAGATATGTTTTTATGACCTTTACATTTGAATGTGTGCATGTGGTGTACGTGCATGAAAGGAAAAAAAAAAGATAAAACAAATAAACAAACAATAAAAGAACTATATGATTTATGAATGTTGACTTTCTACTCAAGTTTTGTATGTCCGTGTCTCACCTCGATTCCGTTCATGAGTTATCCAAAATCAAGTTTTCTAGTAGCTTCAAACGATCTGCCAGATTATCTGCGTTATTATCACCAACTTCAACTACCTTTTAAGCTTTTTTATCCCCGAACATAAACCTCATGTTCCCTTCTAAATTGCTCCTTGAATTAGCTATACAGCGACACCGCTCATCGTATTCCGTTGCCGCCACCGGTTCGGTCGTTTCAGATCCCTGATGCATTCCGGTGCCACTACAGGTACAGACTAGTCGACTGTCGTTCCTCTTTTGAACTTTGTTTTATATTTCATAGACTTATTTCGGCGACCTTCCTAGCCTTACTTCTGTTGATCATAAATTTTTGCTTTGACGATGTTGGCAGCCATCGTTTCCTTTTTATCGGCACTCCTCGGTTCCTAGTCATCTGGTTAATTCGATATTTCTTCATCGATCAGATTAATAAATCGAACCCTCGTTTGTGTGCTATGTGTAGCTTTATTAGTTTGAGTATCGGGTATGTGAGTGCTTTTAGTTCCTGCGACTAAGATATCTGAATCAAAATTTTAAATAAGAGACATAGGAGCTTTGTATGAAGCAAGAACATCCTTACGTTTCTCTTTGTAAGAATGGTGAAACTTGAAATTTTGATTTGGGTCAGTACATGAATTTTGGGCTTTTCTTTTCATAGTGATGCTTATTAACTTTCTGCATAGGAATACATATAAGAAACAATAGTAAAGTAAATTGGTTTTTATATATTTGTCTAAAAGTCAAAACTAGTTTTTTATTTAATTAGCCATTGCACTTCTAGAAATCAAAGTGTCCGACTGTAATTACTTGAAATTGCATAATGAATGTTAAAACTATTCTGAATATGATATAGGCTTTTATAATTTGAAGGTTAACAATCCTTATATTTTTTCTCTATGTGTTAACATGTCTTTGGAATTAAACTATACCGGTAGATTTAAATGAGATAATTGAAATTTTAAATCTTTTTTCTTTATTATATACACACACCCGTAATTCTTATATAATACAAAGGTGATGAATTATTTTATAAGGTTTAGGCAATCACTTTATTGTAACCAGAGTAGTGTTTTTTTATCATTAAATAAAGGTTAGATTCAGATTTACAGTTGTCGGGAAATTTAAAGTAACGGGTCAATTAACGGGATCAACCTATTATAAAACTGATTCGGGGTAAAACGGGATTATAGATTCTTGATTTTCGAGGTCAACTTGCTTAATTGGTTTTGCTTTGCTTGCTAATAAGGTACGGATTCTTGTTCTTGGCATCATAGTATTTTCTATTCAAGTCTGTTACTTTGAAGTACGGATGTTTTCACTGGTTGTTTTTGTTTCGTATTGTTATAAAATTAGCATATGTTGAAGCATGCAATAGACCTTAGACCTTGTAATCGTTATTGTATGTTCCCTTGAGACTTATGTCAATGATACATTATCTATGATACGGGTTTGAACTTTGTCACCCGAGCAATTATATGTTAAGACTTGTCGTTGGGGCGTCAATGACATGGTACTTATCGTGACGGTGCGTAACTAAAGTTCACGGTGTCTCTAGTTTGTACTTGTATAGCACCTGTCCCATAGAGGCGTATAGATCGATCTTAGCTCTGATTCCTGACTCCGGACTGCTGTTGAGATGGAATAATGTGTGGACGTCTACACGCACCGTCTCGGTGCATGGACTAGCTAGCCATGTACCCCTTTGTATAGGCTCGTGGGTGCTTCTATATTATGTTACTTATTTATTGTTATGTGTAGTCACATATGTCTTGTATATGTTGTGATTTGTCTGATATGTTTATATGCATCTGATTATGTCCTGATCATGTATCGGGCATGCTTCTGGTTATGTTTTGGTTATATCTGTTAAGACTTAGTATCTGTATTGGTTTTGTCTCAGTATCTGTCTTAATATTAGTTACAGTTTCGACTTAGATTCACATGTTGTGTTATATGTTAGTTTGTATCCGTCACTATCTGTTTTCAGCATTTGTCCCAGGGTCCGCCTCAGTATTTGTTTTTAGAATTGTTTCGTTTCAAGTATCGTTTCATGTGTTTTCAAACCTCAGATTATCTAGATTATTTTATTTATTAAACATATATTTTCAAAGATAGAAATATAGTTGTTTTGGTTAAATAACGTTTGCTACAAAATTCAAGTTATCATTAGATTTTTATCTACATCTAAATGTTTATTTATATTATAGTAACTAGGAAATTTCTCTTATTTTAAAGAAAGTGAGATTTTAAACTATATTATATTATAAGTAAAGCTATTTAAGATAAGGAAAAATTGTTTAATGTCATGGTTAACATTTATTAAAAGATACTACTGGGATTTCTATATAATAATGACAATTAACTTGATTTTAAATTTGAGGAATTACTAAATGATGTCTAAGAGATAAATTGTTTATAAATGATAAGTAATTTGATTTATTATTATTGACGGTGTATTAGTCTTTGTGCTAATTGATGTATTGGGTTCAGTATCAGTCTAGCCTCTATTTGACTTTTGTTTGGTATCATATTCGTATTGGTTTTCAGATCAGTTCCCATATCAGTTTCATTATTAGTCTCATGTTTACAATGTCCGTACCAGTACCTGTCTTAGTTTAAAGTATCTGTCAATTCAGTATTTCTGTCAGTTCAGTATCTATGTCGGTTTAGTATGAGTGCAGGTGTTTTTATTGGTAGTTTGAAATGTAGTTTCTCTTTTGTTCGTCTTTACTTGTACTATTGATTTCTCTGTTACTGTGCAACTTTTTGGCTCAGTCGTATTTGTTTTTGTTTGTCTTATTTGTTTGACAGGTAATCTGAGAAACATGGGGAAATAAGTGAGGAGTGCCTTGAAGATCAAGATTTATTTTTGTTTTATAATATAAGAAAATGTAATTAGGGTTCTTTTGATTAAATTTGTTGGATTGGCTTTTGGAATGATATCTATAAGAGTGATACGTCAGCCCTTCCGGGTTGGGGTGTTACACTACACATGTGCATTATATGCTTAGTGTTAGCTTTTGAGTTTAGTTTAGCTTTTAGGGTTAGGTTTTTTGGGGTTTAGGATTAGGTTTTGGGGGTGTGGGTGTGGGGTTTAGGTTTTCAGGGGGTTTACGTTTAGGGTTTAGTTTTAGATTTTGGGGGGGTGGGGGTTTAGACTTTTGGTGGGGGTGGATTTTGGTTTTTGGGGGATGGGGTAGGGGTTTAGGTTTTTGGGGGGTGTTAGTGGGGGTGGGTTAGGTGTTTTAGGTTTTTTCGTATTAATGCACATGTGCTTTACAACTTTTTTTAAACAAGTTTTGTTATACATAAAACATAGCGATTTTTATTAAATGAATTTAAAAAATTGGTATATTTTTTAGACTTTTTTAGTTAGTTTTTTGGTTTTTTTATTTAAATTAATTTTCTCATGATCCATCCCCTATATATATGTGAAGTAGAGGAAGAAAACTCGCTTGAGTTGAAAAAACTCAAGAAAACCATATGTAGCATTTTTATTTTTTTTTCTAAAAAAACAGGGAATGTAACATACTATGTTGGTGATTTTGTTCATTGGTGAAACTCTTGAGGTTAGTGGATTACCCTACCTCTAATGCTTGAAAAATATTTGACTATACATATAATAAATCATATATAACACCTATTCCCAAATCCAAACCATAATATCAACCAAATCCAAAGGTGAATGTTATGTGTTAAGGTAGAAATGTCTTAGTCTTAGAGTCCTTATTTTTGGACTTCTAATGAGTATTTAACACTCATGAAAAAGACGCACTAATAATAGTGTCCAAATAAGTGTAAAAGCAATGTATATTTATATATTTTCATACTCGTAAATTTCATTTACTTTCTAATACCCAAATCCTCATACTCATACACCTTTGTTTACCTTTTAGTGTGACTTTGGTGATTCCATCCTTAAAACCCGCTCACTCGCATTTTGTGGATTTTCTTTGCAAACCGTTAGTTTATACTAGACCCTTTTACACCTTAAACACTATTTAGGTTGTGCAACATGTATCCATACTAATCACACACATACAAGTAAACTTATTCAAACACTCAATCCCTAAACTTGCTTATCTGTTTTGCTAATTGTGAATACATGCTAGATTATTCTTATGCTTAGCTATCTATCATTGACCTTGCAAGCCTCCCTTAACATGTTTAACACTACAGGATTAGCACACTGCCCGTTTGTGGGTCATTGTTAAGTTATTCTTTACAGCCTTACTTACTTCTTTGATAAGGTTACGCTAGTGCCAAACTTTGGATTGATATTTGGTCTATTGCATGCTAGTATGTTTCATGATTTAGTATGCTATAAACATGTTTAATGTATCTCCTTCATGAACAATGTAATGTTTGATTTGATGAAATGAGATTGAAATTTTGAGTCTTAATATATTATCGCAAATATTATTGTTATGACGTCTTTGAACAATCTATTACGTCTCGCCTCGATGTTTCTGTCATCGGTTAGAGTGTGAGACTTTCTCACTACAATTAAAAGAATTAACTTTGCTCTTATCGAATACCAATTTTGTAAAATCCGCGTCCAAATCTTTACACCATGTGATAACCTTTGTGCCCAGCGAACCACACTTGCTAGACACTGGTGGATATCCATTAGTTCCATCTCCTTCGAATAAATCTGATTGTAATCTTCCTTGGTAATATTATAATTATCGATCTTCCCAGCAATTAAACAATCATATGACGTGAGGACTGCAGATAGCAGCGCCATATGTTCTTTTGCATTATGTACATTAACATTTTGAAGATTTGATACATTCACGGAAATGTAACATTGTTGTTGACTTGGAGTAGAATTCGGTTGACCCTGAGTAAAACTTGGGTGACTTTGAGGAATATTTGGTAGACTAAGAGAAATACCCAGTAGACTTACCAACAAAGATTCTTGACTACCACCTGAAATACCACAAGAAAAAGAGCTTGGATCACCTCCAGAATTAACATTTGAGCTACCTCCAGAATGCCCACTTGAAGCTTCACTAGAATTATTCTTAGGAACAACTTTGTAATTATAACCTCCATCACCATGTAGAAGAACAATGTAAGTATACTCTCCTAAACTACCAGTAGAAATACTGACAGCAGTTTGTAACTTTGGTCCTTGCACAAAACTTAACCTGTAAAAACATGGATCTTGTTGGATAAATAAGACTGCATCTTCACCTTTTTACGAAGTTCAAGTTCTTGAGCTTGCACCTTGCCACTGAATTCATGAATAAACGTGGTTCGGTAATTATTACTCCCTTTTAGTATGAATAGAAATTTGTCCCACTCAGATGGTAATGCATAAGCAAGCTTCATATTCTTTTCAATACTCTGAATGACAATCCCATACTCATCCATCTCAGATAACAAATAATAGTACTGAGTAATCAACCCATCAATTGTTTCATTCTTTAACCCCAAAAAACTTTCAAAATCTTTCTTGATCAAGCTTTTGTTACTCTGAATCATATCAGTGTTCCCGTAATACTTGTCATGTAAAGCCACCTAAAGAGATCTCAAGTTTTGTTGCCTTTGAACAAATGTATCATAATGTTGGTAAGATCTTGTTAGAATTGGTTATACATCTTCTCTCGTTTCAGTTTGGCTTCATTAGCCTCACCTAATTGTGAAATTGGTACATAACTGTTTGTAGCTTCAGAAAATGGTTTAATGTATTCTTACTCAATAGCATCCACAAATCAGTGTCTAGCCCGAAAATATAGCTTTCAAACCTATCTTTCCACTCAGATAATCTTTGAGTCTAATCAACTTCGATGCATTGTTATTGGTACCCATTGTGTTGTCAAGATTAAATGTTTGAACTAACCCTAAATTTTGTGCCATGTAAGCTTGCAAATCAGACATCTTTGAAAAAACCAACACTTAACCAAATTACCCAGATCCTCTTGAAATCGTGTATGTAAAAACACAATACAATTACTGCGTATGTCTGAAGCAACGTATGTCATAGTAATCACGAGCCCGTGTATGTCTCACAAAATCAGATCATGACGTATGTCAATTATGAGTGAATGTCTCTTGCGCAAATAACCAAAAGTATGAGTTATGCACTACAAATGAGTCTTGTGCTACTAATCAAGCCGCGTATGCCACATGTGCGGCGCATGGCTCATGTGTTAGGACGGCATGCGTGAAAATGCTGCTGATTTCAAACTTGTACATTTTGTTTTTGCATTCTAATGGTTTTTATGTGTAGTTTTTGACAGGTTTTGGTGCATGTTGATTTTAGAAGAATATGAAAGCAAAAATCAATCAAATTGTCCAGAAATCAAGAAAAACGGTCCAAAAACATCCAAATCATCCAAACTTCTCCATATCTCATCCAAATCAATCTGAAATCTTGTATAATTGATATGCGCAAAATGCAAAATGTATATTATTCAAATACGGGATTAAATCAATCTTTTATGTACTAATGTTGGAAAAAGTGCGCTTGTTTGTATACATTTGATTTTCAGAATTAAAAAAGCTTAAATGTTCAAAAGGAACAAATTAAAGGAAAAAACCAACATAAATACAAAAGAAGAGAAGTTGACACATCATACCTACCCTCTGAGCTTCACCACAAGATCAAAACAACAAATCAGAAGACAAACACGGGGTTATGCCACCAAGGCATGGGGCCGTGTCCCACTCTAAAGTCCATGAAGAAGAAGACAAACAGAAGCAGATGTAAAGACATAGTGTCATGCCTTCTGACACACGGGCCGTTTGTGCATACGGACTGACACAGCTTATTAAATGATGACAGAGAAGAAGAAGAAGAAGAAGAAGAAGAAGAAGAAGAAGATATGGGGTCGTGTAAAAGGCCTATTTCCAGCTATAAATAGGGGTGCTTGGTTCATTTCAAATCATCCTTTGGCAAACTAATTCTCTCACACTGCCACCACTGCACCACCACTACACCCCCATCATCCACCACATTCCTCCATCATCCATCTTTAGAGTGTGTGTAGTAGTCTCGGGGTCCAAGATTGAGTGTAAGAGTTTTTGTTAAACAAAGGCTATGCTTGGCTAATCTCTTACATTAATTGGTGAGGCAATTCTTTTTATGTATTACTTTTGATTTCCAATATTTGGTTAACTTTTTATTTGGGTATGTATTAATGACTTTAATAACTAGTTTTTTTATATTGAAAGTGAACTTTATTCTATCATCTCTTCATGTTTTGTTGATTCACTCATTTGTGTCTTTGCGGTCTATGTAAGCACGTTAACCACCTGTAAGGGGGTTAGAAGGGTGGTTTGGGTAAATTTCTTGCATCATTCAGTGTATAGATCCTGCGAGGACTTGGTTCAAACTTATTAGGACTTCTCTTGAGGCAGATAGCATTAAATCAGGAGAAGTAAGAGCAGCTTGAATCCCTAATAAATAAACTACTATTAAAACTTTAAAACCGGCATTGTGGGACTGTATCCCTGCTAACTCAGACCAATATGGTCGAGGGTAGAATTGCCTCCAAAAGAGGGACATGCCAAATTTTGCATTAATAACTTACTTAATTATCTTTCAATATTCCGGCCTTGCGGGACTGTATCCCTGTTGACTCAGACCAATATCGCCGAGGATAGTGTTGCCTCCAAAATAGGGTAATGCCACTAGAACTAAGATAATCTCTTAAAAACCCAAAGTGTGGAAATCATCAAATGATACGTAAAAGAAGAGTCGTAACCAAGTGATTCTATCTTGTCTATTGTTTCCTTTTAATATTTTAATTTTTACTTACTAAACATCTTTTTCTTAAAAATTTGGTTGGATTAGACGTTGACGATATTCTAGTATTAAAAGCTCTTGTGTCCTTGGACGACCTCGGTATCTTACCATCCTATACTACGCCAACGATGGGTGCACTTGCCCTAACGTGTTGTAGAGAGTGATTGTGTTATATTGTGTTTTATAAATTTAAAGCTTGATAAACGAGTAAAAGTGCTTAAAATGTATTAAAAATTATACCACGCTCGCACCACGTCAATAATCACAAGTAGATATGAGCCAAAGCTTTGATATCACTTGAAAGTCTGTTTTGGGATCTTGTTCTAAGTCATGAACGTCAAAGAACAAGAACACTCTACTCAATCAACATATTGTGCAGAATCCAATATATTGACAAGTGATTATAACAAGAAGATGCAAATAAACATTTTCTTCAATTCCATAGTAAATCCGGTAGCATAACGGTGGCATCGGAGGTAGATCGACAGGGAAGATTTGAACTTTCCCTTGGGTTTGCCTAAATCTGAAATAAGGGAGGCTATAATGGTGGCATCAGATGTAGAGGGGGGGGGGGAGGATGATGGGTTTGACCTAGTCAAGCCCACAAACACACATAAATATGTATGGCCGACGAGTTCATTGAGGAAGAAAACGATTGATAAAGGTTGGGTTTTGGTCAAATGGGGTTATAAATGGGTTTTTTGAGTCAATGACATGTTTTCCAATGTTTAATTGAAGATAACTGAATTTACTAACTGGGTTTGTATTAAGGGCACAATACTTTAGAAAAACAGAGAATTTATTTAAAGGTCATGTTCACAAAATTTGTTAATACATAAAGCATAGAAATTGTAGTTTACTCTTTTATATTTTTATAAATTTTGTTTTTAATATTAATTTATAATAAATTTGTCGTGTTTTATATATTTTGGATTTTTGACTTATATTTCTATAAATTTAAATTATTATTCGCTAATCTTGCTAGTTTACATATCCATATCACATTAAACAACTTTAAGTTGTAGAAGCCATCTAATACACTTTTATTTGGTGTTTATAAGACGGTTGGGTGTGGTTTAGGAAGGGGATTCGGGGGGCTGACATGGTTGGCGACCCAGATAGGGAACACCGCCCCCGTCCCACCTTCAGTTTAATTGGGAAATATTCCTGTTTGTCCCGATGGTGATTTCAAAAATCATGTCGTTGAATAACTGCTAATTTAATGAAAAAATAATTTTTTTTATTTTAAACACTATATAGCCCTCATTTTATTCCTCAAAATTCACCAACTCATCATCTTTTATATATCCTTTTCTCCCATTCAACTATATTTTTTTTTATAAAAGCTCACCACACTCTCCATCTTTTATATTTTCTTCTTTCACATTCATCTATACCTTTTAAAAAATAATCGCCATGAGTTCTTCATCGGATGAGGAAAATGCCGAGAATTTTCTTAGCATGATACTTTAGACGGCTAAAATTGTTTCCGAGATGGAAGAAGATGGTGAAGAAGAAGAAACGTCACAATCAAGTACGAGGGCCGCAACGTTAAATATAGATCGTGAAGGTATATTATTTCTATACAATTTTTATATTGAAAGTTTTGTTATTTATTTTTAGGATTGTTTTGAATTATTTATTAAACTTAGTTTTTAACATTTATTTAAGGTGCTCATGAACGTTTGGTTGGTGACTATTTTGCTGAAAATTGTGTGTACACTGATGAACAATTTAGGCGTTGGTTTCGAGTGAGTCGACGATTGTTTGTACGTATTGCCAATGATTTGGCTAATTATGATGATTTTTTCATATTGCGCTACAGTGCTAGATGGAGAAGGGGTTTTACTACGTTTCAAAAATACATTTTGGCACTTCGTCAATTTAGTGTATTGCTAGTGATTCATGGGATGAATATTTAAGGATGTCTGAGAGAATGAGTCGAGAGTGTTTGTATGAATTTACCAAAGGTATTATGAATATGTATAGCAAGGTTTATTTTTGTAGACCAATGAAGAAGGATATCGAAAAGCTTTATACATTCCATGAAGAGAGACATGAATTTCCTGGGATGCTAGGAAGCATTGATTGTACTCATTCACAATGGCGTAATTGCCCTATTGCATGGCGCAGTCAATATATGCATGGTGATTTAGGTTATCCCTCATTAATCTTTGAGTCCGCCTGCTCACAAGATTTATGGATTTGGCATGCTTTTTTGGAGTTGCAGGTTCCAACAATGATTTAATCGTCCTTGCAAGATCTCATATTTTCGACGATATCATTAGAGTTATAGGTCCTGGTTCTTCTTTCATGCTCAATGGGGTGTCATACAAGCATGAGTATTACCTAGCCGATGGTATATACCCATCCTATACGGCTGTAGTTAAAACTATTCCTAACCGGTGATGAAAAAAGAAAAAAGTTTGCAAAGTGCCAAGAATCGGTAAGGAAAGATGTCGAACGGTTGTTTGGTGTAAGAAAGACAAAATATGGGATAATACAACAACCAACTCGTGCATTTGAACCAAAAAAATGAGATACATTATGTATGCTTGCTTAATACTTCATAACTTGATTATTGAAGACGATGGTCGAGCAAAATGCGAATACGATCCAAATGACATTCATGAGAATGTTAAGCCGGTTGGCGAGGAACAACAACAATCAAATTTTTGGGCGCTACGCAATGAGCACGTGCATGGAAACCTATGTGCGGATTTAATCGACTATATTTGGAATAACTTCTGTGTCGATTACGTTGATGACGAGTAGTGGTGTACGTAGGTTTAGGCAAAATTTATTTTATGATTTTAGTTTGTAATTTGTGTTTTTTAGTTGCAATCTTCTAGAATTTTTATGCAAAGTTGAATTTTCTTCAAAAATATGTGTGTTTATCATAAATAAAATACATTAGAAAAATAAAAAAATATGTTTAAAAATAAAATATATTAAGTAAAAAACATTAAAAAGGGAAGGGGGAAGAAGGGGGAACTACACCCCATTTGGGGGAGGATGATAATATGGAAGGGGAGGGTGATGTGGCGATGATATGAACATGGGGAAGGGGAACCACACTCTATGTTCTAAGATAGAATGAGAGGAGAGAAAACGAGTGTGATAAACAATTACTTTTTTTTAAAGTAAACTTACTAAAAACACACATCCGACCCAAACGAGCAAAAGGCCAAACAAAACAACAAGCACCCGACCAACGGGTAAAAGACAACAAAACTACATGTACAACGGATATTTACACCACCCCGCCTACCTTAAATCTATATACGACGACCTTAACCTCTAAGAACATGTTTTGTGTCCCACGCTTTCAATTGTGAGAAACCACTTCGTTTCTTTTTTTTTTCAGATGCACCATGTGATCATGAAAAGGCCATGCATAATTTTCTTAGCATTCTTTCCCAATTGTAAAAACCGTGAGCTTTCATAATATCCTTGACTTAAAAGGCAAAAACCGGAGGGATGTTGCACCAAGCACTAAAGCTCATCAATATTCTATTCGATGAAATACATGTCGTAAATAGATGTTCCGTCGATTCCTCATTCTCCTCACAAAGCGGGCATAATATTCTCGGAATACTCACGTTTCTTATTCTTAAGTTCTTCCTCGTTGCCAATCTATAAGGTTTGCTCTTCACGCCATAATGTTGCATTTAAGAGGAACCCGTTTGCACCACTGGAAAGTCGGCAACCGAGTCTCACCCTTATCTTTTTCACCGAGTTGACCAAGAAACTGCTCGTGTCATCTCCCAACCATATCCAAGAGTCCTTCTCGTTGGACAAAACCACCAGAATAGGCGTGTCTTGGCACTCCTGCCACTCCCTCAACTCCACTTCTGACTCTGGTGCTCTAGACCAGTTCCAATAGAATACAACATTTCCGGACTCCGAACCAATCATGTCTGCCACCCTGCAAGATTTAAACGACTCTAGACCAAAAAGGTGAAGCCATCTAACCATGAACGGTTGACTGCCTACCCATGTGTCGACCCAAAAACGAATATCACTTTCATTTTCCACCTTTCCCAAAATAAAACTTTTTAAACCATTCCCATTGATTTTTAGTTTTGAACCTAAAAGAACAATGTTTTCCCAACACTCTGAAATGATTGTAGGAAGTCTCAATGGTTGTTTATAAAATGAGACGCTTCCACTATCATTCTTCATAAGTTGTAGTTTTCCACCCATACCAGCACTAAAAAATTAGATCTCTGTCACATGATACACTTATACATAATATTTAAGTATTACAATAGAAAAACTAAAATATTACATTAAAGAATTACATAACCGCTTTCTATAAAAGAATAAACATAATAATTATACCTTGAAATTCGATATCCAACCGCTAATACAATTATAGACAATATCACATGTGGTCATAAGCCTTCCAAGACGTGGAAACATTAATCACCGGCAACACAACGCATTTATGTCTACAACAATACTTGTCGTGCTTTTCATTATGTATGATCAACAATAAAATCAAAACAACATTGTTTTACAAGGAAAAATGGCGTTGCAATTCAGCAGCGCCTGTAACTTTGCTTTGAGCCATAGAAAAGGTGAACGAATAAGGGCCGTTGCATCCGACAAGGTGAAAATCCAAGAAGATAATATTGTGAAATTGGGTGGTTCTGATTTGAAGCTCACAAAGCTTGGGATTGGAGCTTGGTCATGGGGTGACACCAGTTACTGGAATGATTTTGAGTGGGATGGTGAGTTGTTTGGTTTCGTTTTCAAGTGTGTGTTGATAAAAGTATTCAGTTATTTGTAGGTTTTTAATTTTTGTTTGAAGAGTTTGCCCACCAGGTGTTTGTTAAAAGTCATCAACATTTTTAAGCTTATCGTTTGTTGTAGTTTGTAGTGATTTCTGACTGAAAAGGTAACTGGGACTTGATAGTTTGGTTATTTTGAGGAGTTTGCCCACTAGGTGTTTGTTAAAAGTCGTCAGTTATGTTAAAGTTAACATTTTTAAGCTTATTTGCTCTAGTTTGTACTGATCTCTGACCGAAAAGTGGAATTGGGACTTGATAGTTTAATTCTTGAATATCTTTTTATCAGTTCTTTAACTTTGGTATGAAGATTTAAGATACATGGAACTAGCCTTTTGTTTATGGTGATTGTTTGTTATATTGATATTCATATGCATTCAAGAGGTCTGGGATACTGGTCTGCTTTAAAAGATATTCATATACAATTACCTATACGCTTGTGTAGCTTATTAGAATTATTGTTTATATATGGGAACTAATTGAAGTTTATAAGGGTTTGACTGCACCATCTGGGCTAGTGTAGTTCTGTTGTTAACTGAGTCAAGTTTTCCTTTTTTTTCTGGATGATTACAGATAGGAAGATGAAAGCTTGTAAGAATGCTTTTGATGCAAGTATCGATAGTGGTATAACTTGGTTCGATACTGCTCAGGTTTATGGATCGAGGGTGAGAATAATCGGATTATGCTCGTAATTTTCGTTTTCGTTCTGTAAGTTCAATACTAATCTGTGGTTTTGCTCTTCAGTTCTCATTTGGTGCTATAAATTCTGAAACATTGCTCGAAAGGTAGGCAAGAATCAAGGAATGATTATGATTTTCTAGCAATCAATCTTGTTGGCACGCGAGAAGTGGAAAATGAAATAAAATTCACTAGTGCATATTGGAAACAAATGTGCTCTTGCTGTTGCTGATTTTCAACCTAAAGACGAAAAATTACACACATAAGAGACTACATGTTTTACCCAACTGGGATACACATATGGCCCATCGGTGAATGAGTTTATGCTATATGGAGAAAATGGTGTACTGAATTATGATTTCAACATAAAACTACTCATTTTTCAAAGAGATATAGGGCTCTAGAACTTATTAGGAAGTTTCCATTCGGACTGAATCGTTTGTCACTTTAATTCACTTCTTTTCTATGTTGGGAAATTTGTGAAACATTTTTGTCTATTTTGGTCAATATAATAAACTCCATTTAGGTCCTTCTAGATTAGTGTAGGTTCACCGACATCTTTTGATGTCCGTTTAGGTCGGTGAGTGTAGGTCTTGTTTATTCACAGTAGATCCATGTAACATGTCAAATTGGATTCATGTTCATTTATGTTTAGGTTTGTATAGTTAAAGTGTACTGGAGTCTAGAAGCTCATTCGTTAATTAAAGAGAACATATCTCATCATATTCACTCGGTTTTTATCTGCTGAAGATTTATCAAGGAACGGAAGCAAAAGTATCCGGAAGATGAGATAGCCGTTGCAACTAAATTCGCCGCATTGCCATGGAGGCTTGGGCGCCAAAGCGTCCTCTCAGCCCTTAAAGACTCACTGAGTCGACTCGAGCTTGACTCTGTGGAACTTTATCAACTCCACTGGTTTGTCCTTAGCCTCCTACGAGTTTTCAAATTTGGTTTTAACTAAATTATAATATAATAATTCAAATCTTTCTTGTATGAATTTTCAGGCCAGGAATCTGGGGGATGAAGGTAGTTAAAAACCACATGGATCATACGCGTATTTAACCATTTAGTGATAATGAGAACTGTAAACTAAGTGGGACAATTAGTTTTCAGGATACATTGATGGTCTTGGAGATGCAGTGGAGCAAGGGCTAGTGAAGGCTGTTGGAGTCTCGAACTACAGCGGTATGTTTTCCATTTTTTTCCTGTTAAAACCGTGACATCAAGATTTCAAATGTTTGACTATCTGTGACTTTCTAATTTTAGAAAAGCGTCTTCGTGAGGCGTATAAGCAGCTAAAGAAACGAGGCATTCCCCTGGCTTCAAATCAAGTCAATTACAGTCTCATATACAGGATACCCGAAGAGGATGGTGTGAAGGCCACGTGTGATGAGCTTGGTATCACTTTAATCGCGTACTCACCTATTGCTCAAGGTTTGATTTGTACTTCAGCTTTTCTTATAAACTAAATAGTTGACTTGAATATGAATACTCGTATCTACCTGCCAAGCATATTGGTGGGGCCCACGAGTTTTCTGGTTAAGGGTCTCGTGGTTATAAAAAATCAACTCTATCCAAATTTTCCATTTGAATGAACCACACATTTTGCAACTCATTGCAGGTATTTTAACTGGAAAATATACACCACAGAACATCCCTACAGGTCCTCGGGGAAATATTTATACTGCCGAATTCTTAACCGAGGTAAGATTGATGAATGAGGTTGTTCGCAAAAGTTTATAATGTTTGAATTTAATGTGTAAACATCTAACTTGTTTTCTGCAGCTGCAACCTCTTTTAAACAGGATCAAGGAGATTGGCCAAAACTATAACAAAACTCCAACACAGGTATACTTCGGTATTTTACACTCTTTTTAAGTGTGAAAACAAACATACTAAGAAGTATTACATGTTTGATACGTGGTTCAGGTGGCTCTTAACTGGCTGATAGCTCAAGATAATGTGATCCCTATTCCAGGAGCCAAAAAAGCAGAACTAGCAAAAGAGTTTGGTGGGGCATTGGGTTGGAGTCTAACTAGCGATGAGGTTAACGAGCTTCGTGAGTTGGCTTCAAAATCAAAACCCATAATAGATTTTCCTGTTGAGAAGTTGTAAACAAGAAAAATATCTGTTTTTATTTCATTTTGATCATACATTACATTTGTGTATATGTATATGATACATGAAGGTGGAAAAAATAGTCTCAATGTTTACACAATATTTCTATCTTGATCAACAAAAGATGATGAAAAAAACATAAGAAATAAATGAAAATTTGACATATAATACCAAGCAGACCAAAAGAATTTGAATGCATTCGAACCTCGATTCCACCCTATATCTAATTATCGTGTACACGTTTTCGCCTTCAAACGTATGAGGAATGTTATATGAAGCCAGAATAAGGATTATAGGATTGAACCGGCACACCCGAGCCATAAGGGTGCTGGCTAGCCACATACGGGTTAGCAAAGGGGTTCGCACCTTGTTGTGGCAATGGTGGACCCATCATCATCATTTGTTGCTGTTGTTGCTGTTGTTGCTGCTGTTGCTGGAACATGAAAGCTTGCTGCTGATGAGCCATCTGTATGTTGTGTGGTGCGGCTATGGTGGTAGAAGCGTAGAAAGGGTCTGGTGCAATCTGGTGTGGCATCATGGCTCCAGCCATCTGGCCTTGTTCCCATGGGTTGTAACTAACGTTCTGGTTGGTTCTTCTGATTGCTTCATCGTACAGGCTGTCAAGTGTAAGTTTGTCCAGCCCTCCGGCCTGTTATTCATTGACAAAGTTACAAGATACTTCTTAGTTTATTATTTATTTTTTTTACTAATATCAGACATTACGGTATTGGAGCTATAAGTGTACCAGTTTGTTTGCTGATGTGGCATTCCCGTTAGAGCTTGGAGCAGTTACAAGGGCCAACTCCCATCCCGAGGTTCCATTTACTGAAGTTGTGACAGTTGAAGTCGGTTGGTCTATATTGATAGTCAAAGCAGTTAAGAATAAGGTTAGCAAGATTAGTGTTAAATATGTACTTGTTTGACTTTGACCGTCTGCTATGTTCTATAATTTGCTTATGTCATTTCTGGGACCCACAAAATGATGATAGAAAATCACAAAAATAGACATGTAGACTACCAGTTTTCCAAAATGAACATTGACTGAGTCAACCATAAACATTGACTTTCTAAACCAATAAAAAGAAGACACGTGTACTAGTGGGAGTAAATTCCGGTAGGAGTAAAAGGACAATGTTAAACATACCAACAGGCACAATTGCCAGAGCCAAAGAGTTCTTCTGGTCAAAATCAGATGCTTCTACAACGGGATCACCCAGATCCTAGCAAAACGACACCCCTTGTCAGTTTACGAAGTCAAGACACTGTGAAATTATGGTCAAACATTGACAAAGGCAGTACTAGAAGATAATAAATTACCAGTAGATCTGGTGGTGGTTGAGAAGCGGGTGGTGCCACTTTAACTGGTTCTGGTTCAGGTGCAGGTGCAGGTGCAGGCACGGGCACGGGCATAGGCTCAGCTGGAGGTGGAGATTCTGGGCGTTTCTCTGGGACCGGAAGCTCTATTTCTTTTTTGTATTCTATGGCCAAAATTTCTTTAGGTTTACCATCAGCCGCCTGCTTAATTTGGAATAGACAATTAAAGACAATTAAGCAGAAATTTCAGATTTGAATGTTCAGGAATAACTAGAGACAAATCCTACCAGATCCTTACGAACATTCGAAGCACGAGGAGCTTCTTTCACGTATTCTTCCATAGCTTGTAGAAATGAAGACGGAGGCTTCAATATTCATGAAGAAAAATAGAACAAATTAGGTACGCTAATAACATAATGTCGTAACGAAAATGAAATCCTTATGTTGAGTGATACTGTAAGAATAATTGTACCTGCTCGATCTTGATAAACCTTTCCCCGCGTCCAATGTCAAGATTTTTACATACTTCATAAAACTCAGACAATCTTTCGGCCTGAAAACAAATTTTGTAGATCAGCATAACGTATCTACCATTTAGAAGCATCAAAAGTGTATATAATCTTCCAGATTTTAACCTGCTGCCCAGCCCTTCTATATATATCCAGAGCCTTAAGAGCGTCATGGCGTTGCATTTCAAAAAACTGTTCCAAAAAAACTTTTCAATTATTACCGACAGTTCACTAACAGAACTCACGCGTTCATTTTCCAACAGCTAAGATTACAGCTTACCTTGTCTACCAAATTAACTGAACCGTCACTAATTGCATTGTAAATTTTCATACTTTCAGAGACAACCTGAAGTAGCAATAAAAACTAATAAGAAACAAATTCAAAGATACAGTGGGTATATTGATGCTAACAGCCTTAACTAACCATAGAAAGGGCCAGCTGTATCAGGAAGTTATGAACTGCCGCTCCTTGTGGCTGCATAGGAAGAAAAGTGACGTTTTTTTCCTTACTAGGATTATAGCATCAAATTTAATGGTAAATAAGATTTAAAGATTATACCTGACAGCCTAAAACACGAAATAGAAGTTGTTGCAGAGCTGGTAGTTGTTCAAGCAGCTCAGGAGTGTCGAGATCTTTTGTTCTCTGCACCATAATTGGTAATAAGTGTCGTTTACTTGGATTAAGGTGATGCAAGTTTAGCTTTAATGGATTTAACTTGAATGAAAAGATAAATAACTAAATTATTAAATGATCGTTATTCTGATAATTATCTTACCGGACGGTCTGTTTCAACATCGTATTTCAAGACTCTGAAGCACTCCAGCCTTTCTTCCAAATATAATGCATAGGTTCTAACCCAACCAGAATAATCCCATGCTGAAAAGAAAATCACCAGTATTTCTCAAGCATTTATGTATATACAGTTTGATTCATCACACACACACACATATATACATATATATTTCAAGGTACCGTTTGGACTAGAACCGTCTTTGAAGTAAGACAGGTTGAGCACATGGTTTCTACTCCTTCCATAGTTGAGAAGTTCCTCTTGGAAAGTGGGATCCACCTCCCTCAAGGCCCGATGAATAACAATTAGAGTTTTCAAAGCAACCTGAGTTATGACTTTTGGTCAACATCAACATCAACATGTACACAACAATAAAGTTGACCATACGAAATTCAGAGCAAATCAACTTAATGGCAGTGAAATTACCTTATAAAGTAAAACTATCACGATGTGATGGATAGTTTTTTTATATTTACCAACTACTCTACAAAACTAATGAAATTTATTCTTACACAAATACATTTTCGAGAATCTTTCTAGACGACAACTCATCAAAACAAAGTTATAAATTTACCATATTCTTAATGAAAATAACACTTAAGGTCTTTGACTGACGCTGACCCGTTATAGAAGTAATTATGCTACTTCTAACAAAACTAATGGTAGAAATACATCATACATACCGCCCAATTATGTGTCTTGGACAATCTTCTTGCAAGGGCATGTATGCAATATGCGACATCAGCGCGAGGTCTTGTAGCTGAGATAGCTGCAAATATAGCTGCAAAAAGAAGATCCATATTGAGAAAAGCATTAGTCTTCCTGGTATATACAAAGATGCCCTTAATTCTAAATTACGTAACATACGTGTGTGCGCGCTAGCTATTGTTCATTTTCTACAACAAACAAGCCATATTTGAAAAATTTGGTACTAAAAGCATAGGGTACTGGGTACCCAGAGTAACGAAAACTAGTTGATTTCCCCTCAACAGCACTACAAGATACTCACCGCGTATATGCTTTTCTTTTGCTGGGCGCTCAACATGGTTCGTAGCCTTGACGATATTAATATCCAATTCCTATACAATCCAAAACAGAAAAGGAAGTTCAAACTTTAAAGACAACCATATTTCATTAAAAAGTTAACAAAATTGCCAAATCATTTGCTTACCTTGTAGTCACTACTAACTTTCGCTATATTGACAGTCGTGCTGTCCTTAATCGCACCAAGCGCTTTCCGTAGAGTCCCCCCACCAGACATCCTTCAAATAGAGTCTACATCATCAAGCAATTAACTAAGTAATGTATACATAATGATCATCTTCGACAGAAGTCCACACTAATCAATAAACTAAGCAATAACAGGACTACAACAATAGAAATAAAAAAACCCCTCCAATCTCGAAAATACATCATCAAACTAAGCTCAACTGATTAATAATAAGCATAATACAACATAAGTCAACTACACATATCAATCAAACAGCTAAAACTTCAAAATAACTCACAAAACCTAGGTCAAAACAAATCTAACACATGCGACCTAGGTCAAAACAAACTTACAAATTGAAATTCAACTATTAAAACCGTAAAATCCAGCAACTAAATGTATCTATATGACGGAATACAACGGAACAAAAGCCTGTGGGAGCTCGTATGTTAGAGAATCCAGTGATTTGAGCTGAAAACAGAGAATAGGTGGATCAAAGAGGAAGAAATTGGCTTACCTGAATGGTTTTTGTAGAGAGAGAAAGAAGAGAGAGAGAGAGAGAGACAGAGAGGCGTCTGGGTGGTGTTTGTTGTGTGTGTGTGCACCAGGAAAGGTATTGAATTGGAAATAATTCGTATTTGGTTGGCCGTCGGCGTCAAATAACATACATACATATTCTTATTCTTGTCTTTAATTATATTTATATTTAAAAATTATTTATATTTAAAAAGAGTTGGAGCATTGCCAGCCGCATGATCTTCCATATAAAAGTTCTGGATCGAGTTTCGTCGGCAGCAAAAATATTTTGGACTAAGCTAGTATTATTATCGTAATAGGCTTTCGGACGGGTGATTTCCTCTAGAATGTTGCCGAGCTAGGTCACCAGCGCCACCTTTGTTCACCGACGTTGGTGCCCTTTTACCATTGAGCTTAGCCGGGTGATCGGGCTTTTTTTGTTCATTCAAAAAAATTATTTTTTTAATATTTTAGTTTGTATAAATGAAATCTAGATTTTAGCTTTGTTGAGTATTTACAAAGTTAGGTTAAGGTTTGGAGCCGAGTTAGCATCAACTTAAACTCGTAATAATACGAGGTGAAACGACTTGGTTGTCGTAGTGCTTCATTTGAATTGAAAGTTTAACCTATATTCAACTCGAGTTCGTTCTTTACTGGATTAACTTGCTTGGTTTTCTGAGTTTCGATGATGTTATATGTTTCTTTTTGTATAAATCTTAATATAACTTAAAAAGACTTGCTTGGTTTTCTGAGTTTTGATGATGTTATATGTCGTTTTTATATGAATCTTATAATTACTTAAAAAGTAACTATCAAACTCGATACTCATTGTGGGTTCACGCCCGTTGCCACTTCACCCTCATAGCGCCTCAACACAAATTCCAAGGACTTGTAAGGGGTTTCGCCAAACCCATCACGAGCGCCAACAGATCAAAAGTAGGGCCCTTCCTTTTTTTTTACCATTGTGCAATGGTATAGTTTAAAACAAGTGAATTTATAATTTTTATAAATTTAAAATATATCTAAATTAAGTAAAATTAATAATTAACTGATGACGAGAGGAGTTTTTTGGAGTTTTTTTCCATTACATAGTAGTTAAAGGTGGAGAGCTATAAAACCTTCCGTCTACGAGACGTTGATATAGCATGATAAAACCTATAAGAACTTTATCTTATACCATATAACATGGATAATAAAAATTAATGATCACATATTAATAATAGAATAGCAGCTAATAAGTTTGAAAAGAATCATCGAATATTTTTTAAAGATCTATGTTGATGGTTATATATTTACCTTTACCTAATATGATTTTGGAATATTATAGTATGATAAGATAATGCTAATATCGTCATTAATCAACCTATTTTATAGATAAAGCCGTTGGTGTGGCACCCTTTTTATACATTTAAAGTTAATAGTCTACTTTATTTATGTGACAATGATGAGTCATTTAATAAAACAATGTGCAAAACGATTCCAAGTTATTTATTGGTTTTTTGAAATTATAATTTCTATAAATTTTTTACCAAATGATAGATGTTAAAAGTTCAATAATTACTTATTATATTTTTTTACCAAATGATAGATCTTAAAACTTCAATTATTTGTTATTATACTTTATAGTAGTTTATTGACGAACTAGGCTAGAAACATGTGTATTATATGAATTAAGTAAAGAAAATATCAATGGTTTTTCGATGATTCGATTACAGAGTGAAATAAAAAACAATGATTTGACTATTGGAGAAAAGAAGGAACACGTTCAGGAATGTCAAAAGAAGTGAATTGCGGGTCATTGATCTGAATTGGAAAAAAAATGATGATGTTATAAATTGTGGCATGTGGAAACACATTTACTTATTTATTAAGGAGAAAATGTCGATAGTCCCTGTGATTTGCTTCATTTTCACTTATAGTACCTACATTTTAAAATTACTGTTATAGTCCATAACTTTTGCACATTCGTCCTCAGATAGTCCCTAGCATGGATGAGAGCTAGTTTTTTTTGTGTTTAGTGGGCGTGAAATGACCTAAATACCCTTACTCATCTTAAGACAAACATATGGGACCCACCAACCTATGCCATATTCATCACCCCAACCCCCCTGGTCGCACATCACCTTTTTCTCCGTCAAGCACCGTCTCAAGAACTCCGGCCTTCACCTTTGTCTGCCTCATCCAACCTCCATTGTCACCACCTCTGTTAATTATTAATCAATTGAATTCGGGTTTAAACTCTAATGTAACTCTGAATTCAACATTTTTAACCAACAAATGGTCAAAATCCAGAACACGTAGATCAAGACACAAAATCATAAGCTTAAAATTTTATCAAGAACTAAACTTTAAACATAAAAAGTTAGGAATTATTAACACCCAGATCAAGAAACATAAACAAATGCTCAAATCTTTAGTGGGTTACACACAAGATTAAGAACCCATCTTGGTTTGTGAGAAATACCCAAATTATCTAATTATTCTCTAATAATCTTGCCGGTTTCAAATTCTTTATAACCCAAGTGAGGATTCTCATGTACCTTCCTTCTAATTCCCACCATCCACTCAATACTAGTTGAGATTTCAGGTTTAAAAAGAGAAACGATCAAAATCATTGAAACCTATTCAAGTGTGACCCACCAAACTCCTTCATCATCATGAATACCATCATGACGCCATTCAACTGTGACCCATTACATAGCCGTAATTGGGCTCCCTCATAACCACTTAAAGCCGACCCACACAGAAGCAGCATCGTGTACCTGCTGATGCCGTCATGAGCCACCGATGATTCATTTTACAGCAGAGAAGAACGAGAAAGAAAGAAAGAGAATGTGTGAAGGTTTTATGGTGGTGGTGGTGGTTTAGTGGTGTAGAGAATAAGGAGAAAGAGATAAAGGAAAATGGAGAGGAGATGGGTAGATGGGCCTCACATGTATGTTTTTAATGTTTTAATTGTTATATTTTAATATTAAGGATATTTAGGTCATTCACACCCGTTTAACACAAAAAACTAATCCTCATCTACGCTAGGGACTATTCGAGAACGAATATTCTAAAGTTATAGACTATAGCTCTAATTTAAAAATGTAGGGACTATAAGTGAAAATGGAGCAAATCACAACAACTATTTGAGCAATTTTCTCTCAATTAAGTATGAAGATAAGGATTAGTGTCCTCAATAAATATTCATCATTTTCATTCTCTGTCACCGCTATCCTCTTGCCACCTAAATCTATAACCTGGATCAAACCTAAAAAAATATGCACATAAGGCACAAGTTGAGCTCCTTACATGACACTCGATCAAAGGAAGATGATTGAGAGTTGACCGAAATGCGCACTAAATACTTTTCGAGAGATCTCCTCCAAATCACTGGTATGGCTATTGAAATCATGAGTGATGTATTGAAAAATACATGCATTTATCATGTAGAGTTTGTAAAGTTTTAACACGTTTTCGTTTCGGTTTGTCAAGAATTTATCTACTTTTAATCCAAATGCGTTTTGCAGGTCTTGGTTCGTGAAAACGGTTGGACAGATGGAAAAACGAGCTAAATGGTAAATAGAATAGATTCGGAACGTGATTGGATCGGAAAAGAGGAAACGAATCGACATTAGGGGTTTTTCACCCTCTGGCGGTCCGCGACCGAATTACCTTAGTCCTCTCGTGGGGCGCGAGAGGTTGATGTTTATCCCGAAGTTTTAACTCGGTCGCGGGCGCGACCGGAAGCCCATATCCCTCTCGCGGCCGGTGAGAGGGTGTTTTATCCAGAAAGTTTGGAAACTGAGTTGGTTGAGGATTGTTTTGTTATTTATTGAGTCATTATGCAATTAAAACAAATCTTGGATCAAACTTGGACGAACTTAGGCCTTTTGGAGCATATTTTCTGGAGAATCTGAGGTAGAAGAAGAAGATCTAGGCTGCAGGAATCGTTCGGGCTATCAAGGAGTTTCGAGGCAGGAGCATTAACGGTTTTATTGCAACATTCTTGATCCTTATACTTCCTTGTTTAACTTGTTCATGAATTCCTGTTTTAAACATTGTTTATTTAGTTTTGCAAACATGATACTTGGCTAGATTTATTTCACTTACCTAGGTTTGGATGATTGATTTTATGAAAGTTTGATTTATTTTAGTTTGATTGTGGTTTGAATGTGTATTTGGTAAAGTTCTAGTTTAGTGTATTTGCATGATCTAAATTGATTTATGTTTGTTTAATTGTTTTACATGAATCTAGGTGGATGTCTTCCATATAATAGGTTTGTGTTGCTTTTTTGTGTCTTTAGGGATTCGGGAAGTTGTCGGTAAATTGGCTAATAAACCGGGAAAACAATTAGTTGAAATATAAAATTAGTTTTCTCATTGTACCTAGATTAGTTATTGAGAAATAATCACTAGTTAACTGAAAATTAGATAAATTGTTAAGTTTAGGTTTTGAGAAATTATCAAATCTTGTTTACTTGTCATAATTAAGTCGGTTAAGCTAAACTAGAAGTTGTAGTTGGTGTAGGTTAATTATTGAGAAGTAGTTAAATAATTAGATACTTTACTAAACTAAAAGATAACTGAAAAGGAATCTTTAAAACCGATGAACAAATAATAATTGTAGGTTATCATAGGTGTCTTCCTGAGTAGGGTCGGGGGTCCTGATCGGTAAACCTAGAATTTAATATTTTAAGATCCAGGTAAATTATTCAACCTAATAAAGTTTTTATCAAATCAAATGGGTAGTAATCTAAAAACCCAACCTAGGTAACCAGTTCAGTATTCCTGATTTAATTCCCAAGTTCTAAAAAGTTAAAGTTTGATTTGTTTCAATCAAATAGTTTTAGTTTAATTAATAATTTAGAATTAGTTAGAAAACCCCCCTTAAAATATATCAAGGTGTTTTAATTGAGTCTAAATTAAGTAGTCATAGTAATTAGAGAGTCTTGTGGGTTCGATAATCCGGACTTACTTAAGCTATTCTACAATTGGTCGGTCCACATGCCGGTTAGTAGTTTAGTACAATTTAGAAGTCTAGAGTTTAATTTGAGTATAGAATTAGGGTAATTTGATTTGTTTTAATTAACTAATTTTAGAATATCAAGTTTTTGGCGCCGTTGCAGGGGACTCTCTCATTGGCAGTTGCGTTGATTACTCGATTTAGGCTTCATTATTTCACCTGTGTTTAATTTTTATTTTTCGTTTGCGTCGTAGGAGTCTAAATTATTTAGTTAGTTTAATATTTATTTTTGTTAACATATATTTTAATTGTCGTTGCTGTATTATTTTATTTGTCGTGTTTTCGGTTTAGTGGATGCCCCATTCGCGTTCGCAAGGACCTCCGCCTAAGCCACCGACGGATATGCCTTTCTCTCCCGCACCAAAGGTTAGTGCTTCTTTCTCCATTTTTTCAAGTTCATCACGCCCTTTTATACCGCCCGATTTCGATTTTACTCCGAAGCCTTCACCACCTGGTTCCCCATCACCCCTCGTAGTTCATAGAAACGTAAGTCCACCCCACCACCCCCTAACTTTCACATGGCCAATAATAATCAAACCGTTTACCAACTGGCCACACCGGCTTCACTGGTACAAACTCACCCATGATGAACAATAATAGATCTTGGCAAATCCCTTCCTCTATCATGACCGCTATCACTAACTCTTGCCAATTCCACGGTCGTGATGACGAGGATGCGCTCGCACATATTAACCGCCTCACCCGTCTCTGCCACACGTTCAATATGGAAGGTGCGGGCAACGATGCCCGTTTCCTCCAAGTTTTTCCTTTTTCTCTTGGGGGTCGAGCCGCCATCTGGCTTGACTCTCAACCACCCTGTCCTTTTTCCACTTGGGCTGCTCTACAAGGTACTTTCCTAAAAAAATACTTCCCACCCGCTAAAACATCTCGCCTTTGTGATCAGATCCATTCGTTCCGAATGGAACCTGACGAGCCCTACCATCTAGCTTGGGAGCGTTTCCAAACTTTAGTGTTTCACTGCTCTCAACACAGTCTGTCGGACTGGGCACTTGTAGAGAAATTCTACAACGGTCTCACCCATAAGACCCACGCGCGATTTGATACTTCTGCTGGTGGACACCTGATGGGAAAGAAAACAGTAGCCGAGTGTAACGACCTTTTCGAAAGCTTTGCCCATTCCGACGTAGATTACAGCACTTCCGCCAGGAATTCAATTCCTGTTTCTCGTACGCCTCTGGTTAACCGGGATCTACGCCAAGTTAGCTTGGAAACTACGATAGCCGCTGCCTTAGATAGCTTTAAGAGGGAGGTCACTAAGGAGATTCAGGAGCTGAAGAAGAAGGTAGATAGGTGTGAGGTGTGTCGAGGGGGTCATGACACACTAGAGTGTCGTCCGCTCACTATGGAGCAGGTAGAGTTTATCACTGGTCAGAGTCGAGGTCCGAAGAATCCCTTTAATAATACTTCCAATTATAACCCGAACTGGCGTAATAATAATAATAACTTTCGATCTTCCGGTAACCCCCCGGTTTCCAATCAGGTTCATATCAAAACAGGGGGCAAGGTCACTACACTAGTGGAGGGTCAGGTCGTTCTAGTCAGTTTAGTGGAGGGGGTTCGAATCAGGAGGGTCAGACTAGGAGTGCAGGTTCAGAGGGCAGTCTAGATAGGATTGTGGAGTTATTATCTCAATTAGTTGTTAAGGATCAAGCTACCCAGAAAACTCTCACGGAACACGATCTTCTCTTGAAAAATCAATAGTCCGTACTCTTAGATCTGCAGAGGTCGGTAGGTAGTATCGCTAAGCAGCTGCAAGAGCAGCGACACTGCCAGTTGACGGGTAATAGCCAACCTAACCCGGCGAACCAGCACGCGAAAGCGATCACTACACGTAGTGGTAGGAGTTTGAAAGAAGTGGGTAGAGAGGGGGTACAGGTAGTGGTAGAGGAGTAGGATGAGGAGGTGGATGAGGAAATAGAGATAGAGGCCCCACCTAGGGTGCACACTAGGCTAGACCCAATATTTACCGCACCAACCAGTGGACCTTCAGTAGAGCATAAGGGAGAGAAGAGACCGGTAGAGGTTAGGCCATCACAGCTCGTAGATTCTTCACGCCTACCCTACCCAGCACGTCTGAAACAGCAAAAATATGTCAAGGAATACGGGAATTTCCTTGATATGTTTACTCAATTGAAAATCAATCTCCCGTTCATCGAGGCCCTCCAGCATATGCCCAAATATGCTAAGTTTTTTAAGGATCTTCTAAAAGGTAAAGATAGGCTGGGGGAGCTCTCGAATGTCCGGTTGACTGGAGGATGCTCTGTCGTGGTTTTAAACAAGTTACCCAAATAATTGGCTGATCCGGGTATCTTTACGATTCCATGCTTATTCAGCGGCTCCATTGCTCCAGCTCATGCTTTAGCCGATCTTAGGGCGAGCATAAATCTGATGCCTTTCTCACTTTACGAGAGATTACGTTTAGGGGAGCTCACCCCTACTCGTATGTCATTGTCGTTAGCCGATAGGTCTGTTAAGTATCCAAGGGGAATTGTAGAGAACTTATTGGTTAAGGTCGATAGATTTGTCTTTCCCGTGGATTTCATCATCCTCGATATGGAGGCCGACGAGAAGGTACCCATCATCCTAGGTCGCCCATTCCTGCGCACCGCGAAAGCGCTCATTGATGTTCATGATGGAAAAATCACCCTTCGTGTCGGGGACGAGAACATCACTTTCGAAATCGCAAGGTCGATGCAACGCCCAAGTGGTGGCGACAACGATAGTGGCCCTTGTCACTCCGTATACTTTCTGAATTCATTCATGTCGTACGTTGATCACTGTCTAGAGTATATTAGCGGAGCCGACCTAGTGAATGAGAGTGTAGTAGCTAAGGAGAGCGACAACGAGGATATAGAGGACGACCTCCTAGGGGTTCCCGATACCCTAGATTTCTGTGAAGTACAGCTAGTGAGAGTACACCTTTAGAGACCCCAGCAGCCGTAGAGCTTAAGGTTCTCCCATCCCACTTAGAGTACGCGTTCCTAGGTGACAATTCGAGCTTACCCGTTATCATTTCTTCAAAATTGTCGACGGAGGAGAAGGAGCGGTTGATAGAGGCCCTAAAATCCAATAAGGAGGCCATCGCGTGGAAACTGTCTGATATCAAGGGAATTATCCCTACCTTCTGTACGCATAGGATCCTCATGGAGGACTTCCTTAAGCCAGTAGTGCAGCCGCAGCGTCGTCTAAACCAGAATAAGCAAGAAGTTGTGAAGAAAGAGGTGCTCAAGCTGATGGAAGCGGGTTTCATCTACCCGATATCCAATTCGGCATGGGTAAGCCCCACCCAGGTTGTTCCCAAGAAGGGGAGATGACAGTGGTCATGAATGAGAAGAAGGAACTTATCCCATCACGAACAGTCACGGGCTGGCGGGTGTGCATTGATTATCGAAAATTAAATGACGCCACCCGCAAGGACCACTTCCCGCTCCCGTTTATCGATCAGATTTTGGAGCGACTCGAAGGACAACAATTTTATTGTTTTCTTGACGGGTTCTCAGGTTACTTCCAGATCCCAATTGCTCCCGAGGATCAAGAGAAGACAACCTTCACATGCCCGTACGGTACTTATGCGTATCACCGCATGTCGTTCGGGTTATGTAACGTTCCGGCTACTTTTCAGCGATGCATGGTCGCTATCTTTCAGGACATGATTGAGACCTCGATGGAGGTTTACATGGACGATTTCTCTGTCTATGGAAACACTTTTGATCAATGTCTTAGTCACCTATATGCGATGATGAAACTGTGTGTCGAGACGAGATTAATGTTTAACTGGGAGAAATGTCACTTTATGGTGACATAGGGAATAGTGCTAGGGCACAAGATCTCGCAGGCAGGTATAGAGGTCGATCAGGCGAAGATAGATACTATCAACAGACTCCCTCCACCGACTAGCGTCAAGTCTATCCGTAGTTTTCTCGGTCATGCGGGCTTCTACAGACGGTTATTAGAGATTTCTCTAAAATCACCCGCCCCATGACACGACGCCTCGAAAAGGATGAACCCTTCGTCTTCGATGACGACTGCTTGAAAGCCTTCATGATCCTTAAAGAGAAACTGGTGAGTGCTCCTATCCTCGTCTCACCCGATTGGAGCTTGCCCTTCGAGCTTGTGTGTGATGCGAGCGGCTATGCGGTCGGCGCCGTTTTGGGTCAGCGACGAGATAAACATTTTCATCCTATTTACTAAGCTAGTAAAACCCTTAATGACACTCAGGAGAACTACACCACTACAGAAAAGGAGCTCTTAGCAGTAGTATTCGCGTTTGATAAATTCCGCTCCGACCTCGTCCTTTCCAAAACCATCGTCTTTACTGACCATGCGGCCTTGCGCTTCCTTTTCCAAAAGAAGGACGCAAAGCCTCGTCTCATTTGTGGATTCTCTTGCTTTCCGAGTTCGACATAGAGATTAGAGATAAGAAGGGAGCAGAGAATGTGGCCGCTGACCATCTATCCCGATTAGAGGATCCTAGTAGAGAAGAAATCCGAGAAGAAGAGATCGGTGATAGATTTTCCCATGAGACAGTGGAGTTTGTGGCAGCGAAAAAGGAGGGAATGCTGTGGTTTTCTGATTTTGCGAATTATCTTGCAAATGGAGTGGTACTGAAGGGGATGACCACTCAGTAGAAGAAGAAATTCTTTCGCGATGTGAGGCGATACATCTGGGATGACCCGTTTCTATTTTGGGTAGGGGGAGATAGGATTCTTAGGCGCTGCGTTAGTAGAGAAGAGGGGTAGGAGATTTTGAGGCACGTGCACGAGGGACTGACATGAAGTCATCATGGTCCGCATGTCACCGCACAAAAGGTTTTTGATTGCGGCTTTTATTGGCCCTCAGTAGTTAAGGACGCTCTAGAGATCGTTAAGACTTGTGATCGTTGTCAGCGCACCGGCAACATCTCATCCAAGGACGAGATGCCCCAACATCCGATCCAAATTCTTGAAGTATTTGATGTATGGGGGATCGACTTCATGGGACCGTTTCCCATCTATAGTGGGAATCGGTACATCCTCGTGACTATTGATTACGTTTCCAAGTGGATTGAAGCTCAAGCTTTACCCACGAATGATGCCCGAGTGGTGGTGAGATTCTTGAAGAAGCTATTCACCCGTTTTGGTACCCCACGAGCTATTATAAGTGACCGTGGCACACACTTCTGCAATGCCGTCATGGAAAAGGCATTGGCGCGCTACGGTGTCACTCATCGCCTCTCCATCGCTTATCATCCTCAGACGAGCGACCAAGTGGGAGAATGCGAACAGGGGGGTGAAACGCATCCTCGAGAAGACGGTAGGCAAAAGTCGGAAGGACTGGTCCGACAAGTTAGATGATGCTTTATGGGCGTTTCGAACCGCCTATAAGACACCGCTAGGCACCATGCCCTTCATGATCATTTATGGTAAAGCCTGCCATCTCCCGGTTGAACTTGAGCATAGGGCATTTTGGGCCTTGAAAACCGTGAATTTGGACCTCACTGAAGCTGCCAAGAGACGACACTTCCAAATTCACGAGTTGGAGGCACTTCGGAATACGGCATATGAGCGTTCATTGAGCATTAAGGAGAAAACCAAGGCGCTGCATGACAGGAGGTTGAAAGGTGTGAAAGAGTTTCAAATCGGCGACAAAGTGCTCTTATATAACTCGAGATTGAAACTATTCGCTGGTAAGTTGAAGTCAAAATGGTCAGGCCCGTATGTGGTAAATGAGGTATTCCCGTATGGAACAATCGAGCTGAAAGATGAAGCTGACGAAGGGACGTGGAAGGTCAATGGGCATCGATTGAAGCACTATTTAGGAGGACCACTAGATCCCACCAAGACGGAGGAAACTCCTCTCAAAGTTCCACCTCATACCGCATAGGTTCTTGAGTATCGGCTCAAGTGTAGAGTATGTACATTTTGGATTTCATTGCATTTCATGTTTTTAGTATTTAATTCTTGTTTTTCGTACTTTGCGTATTCCGTTTTTTGTGGGTCGGTTTAGCTGTTTTTGTAGGTTATATCACGCTACCATCAATGGAAAGCTGGAATTTGCAGGTACGTTTTGTTAGTATCCGGTTGCGAGCGGGGTGTTTCACTAAGTATATAATACACAAATGAAATTTCCAAAAATTTGCTAGGCACAAACCAGAAAACTTTTTAAAACTTTATGTGAAAACACCCCTCTCGCGGGGCGCGAGAAGAATGAGCAACCTCGGTCATGGCCCGCAAGAGGCTTGCAAATCCGGAGAATGTAGTTCGGTCGCGGGGCGCGAGAGGATTAACCTCCTCTCTTGCGGCCCGCGAGAGGCCCTATCTGCAGTTTCTAAACTCTAAAAGCACTTTTCCCCATTTTCAACCCCATTTTCCCCCTTTTCACCTACGGTTTTCCTCTCTTCTCCACCAAAATCCACCATTTTTCACCTACATTCACTAAAATCTTCCACCATTACTTCCCTACATCAACCTTTATCCACTTTCAAGTGCAAACCTGCGTTTTCCCATTCAACCGAGCTCTTTAATTGTGTTGCAACTTTTTCATTATTTGCTTACTAATTCTTACAGATCGGCGCCAAGTTATATTTTTTCAAAACCTGTATGCTTTCATTTTCATAATATATCTAGTTGCTGCATATATTTTGGTGTTTGGTCTGGTGATAGTTGCATGTTAGGTTATTTTACGGGTTGGGATACACTTTGGTTGGTTTGAGTTTTTGATGGTGATGGTTGTTCATTTCTGTGGGTAGATTAAGTGTAAGCAGGGTATATCTTGGCGGGTTTGGTGAGGTTCAACATTGAGTTTGGGGATTCGGGTTGGTTAATATTGGTACTAAAAATCAGATTTTTAAGATCTTCAACCCGTTATTTCCGCTATGTTCATACAGTTTTTATCTTTAGACTTACACTCAATGTTGGCTCAATTTTCGGCACTTCGGTTTTAATTGAGGGCAATTAAAGTGCCTGAAGGGGGGGGGGTAGTTGTATGGTTTTGGATACATTTTGGGGGTTAGTAACATTTGGGTGTTCATGCATAAAAGATCTTTCTCGCCCGTACTCAATCTCCATTCGGACGAGATTCGATCTTATTAATTAATAATGTTACACACCTAATAAAATATCTAACATTATTTCGTAAAGTGTTTATCTTTTTCAGACCATGACCGCGAATGAAATGCTATACGGTCATTTGTTCTATGTGGTTGCCTCTTTCTAATGTTCTACTTGTCTTACTTGTGATTCATACAGATGTCTGGGGAAGGTAGTTCAAGCCGTGCAGGACGAAAGAGGAGAGGGCCAACAAATCGCCAGAGAGGTGACCCAGCTGATGCACCACAACAGCCTTCGAATTTCGGTCGATGACGAATCCAGACAGGGGGATGGTATTCCCCATGGGCAGAGCACGCGGATAGTGGACAGTCCCCTTCTTCATTTCGATTTAGATTCCCAAGAGTGGGATAGGCTTCTAACCTAATCACTTGTGATCTGCTACCCTATAGACGGATCGACTGGGATATGATTGACCATCTGGGTCAAAGAGGCAGGATTGAACAGTTGTTGGGCGATAAGTTCAGGAGGGTATTGGATTGCGGGGCCAGACAGTATAAAGAGATTACCTTCGAATTTCACTCTAAGTTTGAATGCCAGCAGGGTAAATTTAATCAGAGTGATGCTATCTCGTTCCCTTTGGGGAGGCAAGTTTATGAAATGACGGCTCCACAGTTCACGGTGGCCTCGCAGATATACTCATTAGAGGAGGTTCAGGCACCGGACTTCTCTACAGTCTTCAGGGGGTCTTCAAAAAGAGGCACCCCCACTGTGCTCAGATGGATGAACTAGCCAGGTTCTGGGGTACTATCTCTTCTGCTCCATATTCAAACAATACGGTTGCAAGCGACATTATTGATCCGGTCTACCGGTTTATCCACGAGATTCTTGCTGGTACACTGGTTGGAAGAGGGCAGGGGGTTAACAAGGTAAATCATGTAGGTTTATTATGTTTGATGTGCATGGTGGAAGGACGGCCGACAAACCTGGCTACTATATTTGCATGGTCGATGAAACGGTTGTGGAGGGGAGGCCTAGGGGCAAGGGTGTATTGTGGGCCCTTGATTACGTGCTTAGCTGAGAGTTTGGGGGTGTTCGAAAGATATCCCCAAGACAGGATGAGAGAAGGCCCAACCCCTGCGTCATGAGTATTCGAGACCTCCAGGCTGTCAGGATTTTGACGACCCAAGAGCCTGTTAGCTGGGAGCCAGTCCGCCAGGGACCTCAGGTGCGACCGCCTCCAGGATCTGAAGCTGCATCATCTATGCAGGGGGTGTGCCCACTCGATATCAGCGGCCGGTCACGCATCAGGAACTGCCAGGACGACAGTATCCTCTCTGTCAGCCTCGCCCAGACCCACTGACTTTGGATTCTTTGTATGATAGGATGGAGACTAGGCTTGGGGACCTGCGAGGCTATGTCGACCAGCAGTTTGGTGGTGTTCGCCAGACCGTGATGGAGAGTAGGCGTATGCATGAGGCTAGCCAGCGAAGGCTGGAAGATGGGATGAGGTACATGATGCAGAATTTGAACATGGGGGTTTCATCCTACTTTCAGCATCAAGGTGGTCAGCCGGGGTCAAGTCAGTTTGCTGGTATGGAGGACGTTCAACCGTACCAAGTCTTCGAGGCGTCGGAAGAATTGGAGGAGGATGATTAAAGCAGCAGTGGAGCTCTATCTTTATTTTTCTTTTATGCTGTTTTAATTTCTTAATGGTCTGTAATTTAAATAATTTACTTTATAGGGGTGTTCAACGGTTTGGGTATCATGGTGGACAATCTTCAAAACAATTTATTTATTTGCTTTATCATATTAAGTTTTGGAAGTGTATGGTGATAGGTCGATGTTGTATGCTGCTTCCGTTCGCATGTGAGTTTTGAGAGTGGTATGCTGAGCGCGTTCGGATTGGAGAGCATGAGTAGACTGACATGCACATTGACAGTCTTGCATTACCAGCTAGGTCGCTTCACTTTTGTGTTGTGTTTTTCTTTATTTATTTTGTTTTGTTTTATTTTGAGTGGTAGGTTATCTCATCCTTGCATTGGGGACAATACAAAATTTAAGTGTGGGGATGAGATAGTAGAGTAGAGTAGAGTAGTAGAGTATTTATTTTAATTTAATAAAAAAAAATAAAAAATAAAAAATCCGAAAACGTCTTTTGAAAAAGAAGTTTTCATGAAATTAAACGGAAAATGATAGAAAAATTAATTTTTTATTCGGTTTCAAATAATAATAATATGAGAAATAAAAGGGTGAGTTTGTGTCTAACTTGGGATGTGTGAGTAGGCTCGATTCGGTTCTTATATTCTTTGAGATTAATATACCTTAATTGTCGGTCTACTAGTGGGTGCTCATATAGGAAAAACGGAAAACCAAACCGCAAAAAATAGTATAAGGAATGCCGTTATAAGCTAAAATCTTTAGAATTTTTAATCATGTAAAAGAAAAGGAAAAAAATATAGAAAAAAATGAGCTTGATTGAAAAGTAGATGAGGCCTATGGAATCTCCCTTGGGGATGGTGACTCTGATCGATAATCCCTCTAGGATTAGTTGAAATTTTAAGTATTGAAGCCGACGTTGTCGCTTTTGGGGATGGTGAATCTGGTTGAGACAACCTCTAGGTTAGATATGCAAAAAGAAATCAAATGCTCGGAAGGAAAAAAAAGAAAAAGAAAATTACTTGGTTTTAAATTCTTTATATTTTGGTATAAAACGATTAGGAAATGGATTAAATAATCCATAAGCTTGAGGTATCACACCCCAACCGATGGCGGAAACATCGGAGTGAGACGAAATAGATTGTTCATCACTCATAACACTATTTGTGACAATAATTTGAATAAACCAAATTTCATTTCCAAAACAAATTGTCAAATACAACAAGAAGCAAATATGACAACAACATTTCTTAATATTATAAGTGAGTTTCTAAGCCATTCGTACCAAGTTCCATCATGATCAACATCTCTAACCTGCAACATATTAAAAATAAAGTTTAATACAACAAGTATTGGCGAGTACACAAGTTTATAATACATAGCATATGTATAAAAGAATTTACTCAAATCCACATGGCAATTAGGTAAGCTAGCATGCAATACTTAATTGTCAAACCCAAGTGTCCACAAGAATGTATGTGTCCCTCGTCACACGAAGTAACGAGACTAAAGTATGAATGTAAAAAGAATGAATCAGCTTTAAGACTTAACAATACCCCGACGGGCGGTGTGCTACTCCTATAGCGCTATATATGTTAAGTTGGGGCTAGCTAAGTTAATGACAATAAGCGTGTATGAATTTAGCATGAACCAAAGCATGTATAAAGGATTGAGTGTATAAAGCATGTAGTGTGTATTTGTGTTTTTGTATGATAACATATTGCAACCCAAAATGTGTAAAAGGAAAATGGGTCAAGTGTACTCACGGTTTTGCCAGCTTCCACTTGTTAGTCCCGTGAAGAGGTTGGAGGATGGAATGATCACCAAGTTATCCTACAAGAGGAAGAATGGTTTGGTAAGTTTTCGAAGGGTAATAGAGAATTTGGAATGGAAGGACGATAAAGTAGTTTATATGAGAAAGTAATCATCTAGACTTAATACTCGTTTTTGACACTATAATACCTATTCGGGTTGATGTGTCTTCATGGGTGGTCTACCCATTACAATCGTAACGAGAGATTAAGTACATAGGTGATGTAACCTAGTACCATGACGGATAACCATGTGATTTCCATCAAGAGTTTGGTTCATATATACGTAATAAATAAATAATAAATGACATGTAGAATCATAGAAGTCATGCATGGAGGTAGGAGGATAACCTTCCTTTTAAAACCTCTCGTATAGTATACCAATGCACAAGTCGTCACAAGGACGACAAGGATGGTCACGAGTAACATAAAAGTAAAAGACAAAGGTAAACGAAAACATCACGTGAGGTGGTGGATCGAAAGTAGGATAGCCAAGGCTTCCAAGAGATCAGACACTACCAACTCAAGTCGAGCTTGGAAGGATACAACACTTGTGGGTAAAACCCTAATAAAACCAAAAAGGTTCTTACACTTGGGTTCCCAAATATGGTGATCTTCCAAGTTAGTCTTCCATGGAAGACTTATGGAGACATTCCAAGGTACTCCAAGTAATAAGAAATAAAGAGAGAAAAGAGAGGGAGAGGTGGGTTAGAACTCACTTGATTTAGAGAGAAGAGCTCTTTGAGCCTTTAGAGGAGAGAAGAGAGAAATGAGGTGTGAGTTGAAGTGAAATGGGATGGGGTATTTATAGGTAAAGTTTGGGAGGATGGTAGTTGAGGGTACTTAATGTAAGAAACACAAACTTCCCCAATCTCGTGCCAACATATAGGCGATCGACACTTACGACCATACAATGCTTCGAAGGGTGCCATTTGAATACTCGTGTGATAACTGTTATTGTACGAGAATTCGATCAAAGGCAAGTGGATATCCCAGTTGCCACCAAAATCGATTACGCAAGAACGAAGCATATCCTCTAAGGTTTGGATAGTACGCTCGGTTTGTCCATCAGATTGAGGATGGAAAGCAGTACTAAGATTGAGATGAGTACCAAGAGCTTTTTGAAAAGCTTGCCAAAGACGGGAGGTGAAACAACCATCACGGCCTGAGATGATGTCAATGGGGATACCATGAAGACAAATGATTTCATCCGTATAGATACGAGCCGATTTCTCGACTTTGAAATCTTCACGTACGGGGAGGAAGTGAGCGGATTTGGTCAAACGGTCAATCATGACCCAAATACTATCGTGACCAGACGATGTACGAGGGAGCTTGGTAATGAAGTCCATGGCAATGCTCTCCCATTTCTAAACAGGAATTTCGGGTTGTTCGAGCAAGCCAGAGGGACGTTGATGCTCAGCTTTTACCTTAGAACAAGTAAGGCATTTTGAGACGTAGAAGGCGATATCTTTCTTCATACCAGGCCACCAATAGGACGTACGAAGGTCATGATACATCTTATCAGCGCCTGGGTGAATGGAATATCTAGATTTATGAGCTTCACTCATCAAAAGGGTGCGAAGGTTTCCACGGCTCAAGATCCAAATACGGTCAAGGAAGTACATAATGCCATCAGGTTTGGATACGAGTTGGGTTTCGACACCACACTTCAACTCATTATCGAGATTATTCTCATTAATGGTTGAGTATTGTGCCTCATGAATTAGCTCTTGAAGCTTTCCCATGGTTTGGTAGCAACGGATACTTTTAACATGAGTTTTTCGACTTAACGCATCGGCTACAACATTCGCCTTACCAGGGTGGTAGCGAATATCACAATCGTAGTCGTTTAATAACTCCACCCAACGACGTTGACGCATGTTGAGTTCTTTTTGATTGAGGATGTGTTGTAGGCTCTTATGGTCGGTGAAGACCGTACACTTTGTACCATAAAGGTAGTGTCGCCATATCTTGAATGCAAAAACCACTGAACCAAGTTCAAGGTCGTGGGTAGTGTAGTTTTTCTCATGTATTTTGAGTTGTCTCGACGCGTAAGAGATAACTTTATCTCGTTGCATGAGGACGCAACCAAGACCTTGTTTCGAAGCATCGCAATACACGACAAAGTGGTCGTTACCATCGGGAAGAGCTAGAATGGGGGCATTACAAAGCATGCCTTTGAGGGTTTGGAAGGATTCCTCTTGTTCGGGACCCCAAACAAAAGGTTTATCTTTTTGGGTCAAAGAAGTGAGAGGGACGGCGATCTTGGAGAAATTCGAGATGAAGCGATGATAGAAACCAGCTAGACCAAGAAACGAACGGATTTCGGATGGAGACTTATGAGCTATCCAATTCTTTACGGCTTCGATTTTCGCAGGGTCAACATGGATACCAAGTTTATTGACAACGTGACCAAGAAATTGAACTTCCTTTAACCAAAATTCACACTTCAAGAATTTGGCGCAAAGTCGTTCGGTATGCAATAGCTGAAGGATAAGACGCAGGTGTCGCTCGTGCTCTTCTTGTGTCTTAGAATAGATGAGGATATCGTTGATGAAGACGATCACGAAACGATCGAGATACGGCTTGCATACGCGATTCATTAAATCCATAAACACGCGCGGGCGCGTTGGTCAAGCCAAAGGGCATGACCACGAACTCGTAGTGCCCATAGCGTGTACGTAAAGCGGTTTTGGGTACATCTTCTTCAAGGACTCGAAGTTGATGGTAGCCCGAACGGAGATCGATCTTTGAGAAGCAAGTTGCGCCTTGCAATTGATCGAAGAGATCGTCAATGCGAGGAAGAGGATATCGGTTTTTGACCGTAAGCTTATTGAGCTCACGATAGTCGATACACATCCGAAATGATCCATCTTTCTTCTTGACGAATAGGACGGGAGCGCCCCAAGGAGAAGTACTAGGACGTATAAAGCCTTTATCAAGAAGTTCTTGAAGTTGGCTAGATAGTTCTTGCATCTCCAAAGGTGCTAAACGATAAGTGGATTTCGCAACAGGAGTTGCGCCAGGAACGAGATCGATTCGGAAGTCAACAGAACGAGGAGGAGGCGGACCAGGAAGATCCTCTGGAAAAACGTCAAAAATTCGCAAGCAACAGGAAGATCACTTACGCTTGGACCCTTGTCCTTCTTTTCTACAATGTGAGCAAGAAATGAAAAGTAGTCTTTGCGCAAGTATTTGTTCGCTTGGATACACGACATAATTTTGAGACCTTTAGAAGGTTTCTCGCCATAGACGTGTAAGAAATCTTTATTTGGAAGAGAAGACGAATGAATTTTTCCGAACAAACGACTTCAGCACGAACTCGACTGAGCCAGTTCATGCCTACTATGATATCGAAACTCCCCATTTGCATGGGTATGAGATCAATTGGGAATGCATGATCACTAAGATTCAAAGAACAATCGGAAAGAATGGAATCGACGGTGATAGATTTTCCGTTAGCGACTTCGACTTCGAACGATTTTGGCAGTTTAGAGCGTTTACACTTAAGCATGGGTTCGAATTCAGTGGATACAAAACACTTATCCGCACCAGTATTAAAAAGACAAGAAGCATAGACGTTGTTAATGAGAAACGTACCGGTTATGACATCATTAGCGTTTTGCGCTTGAGCGGCGGTGATCACGAATGCTCTGCATCGAGCTTGTTGAGGCTGACGCGGCTATTGTTGTTGCTGATTGATGGATTGGGGGCAGGTGTTGGCAAAATGGTTTGGATCGCCACATTTGAAGTATGCACGATTGGTAGTGGCTGGAGGTTGAGGTAGGTTTAGGGCAGGGTTTGTATTGGTAGGTTGGTCTTGGGTAGGCTTTAGGTTTTGGTGACAACGGTCGGCAAAATGGCCAAACCTATTACAGGTTGCGCACTTGTGACACGGGGTGTTGGCGGGATGGTGGTAGGAGCATTGGTTACACTTGGGCCATGATCCGGTATAGCCCTTTCTTGGTGGTTCTAGGGTTGAGGAGGATTGTAAAGGGTTTGGGTTTTGCGAGGTGACGATCGCATAATTTTGGTTAGAAGCCTTCCGCTTCTTACCCTTGTTGTGGCTTCTAGGTGGCTTGGATGGGGTAGGTTCTTCGGTGGTTTTGGTGGTAGCTTGGTGTACATTCTTCGGTGGGGGTTTGTTGGAGGCTTCACGAATGATGCGGTTATTATTGAACTTGGCGGCAAGGCGATAGGTATCCTCTAGGGTTTTGGGTGTGGCGGCTTTAACTAGGTCGGTGATGGTTGGAGGTAGGCATTCAATGTACTTTGCGATAGCCTTGTCGAGTGTATCGACTTGACCAGGGCAAAGTGCACTTAGCTGTTTGAAGCGTGTAGTGAGGCCAGCATTGTCGTTCCCCACTTGCTTCAAATTCCAGAATTCCTTCTCTAGTTTTCGAAGCTCGTGTGGAGGACAAAACTCGTCCCTCATCAGCCTTTTGAGATCAGCCCAAGGGAGGGCGTGCGCGGCGTCGTTCCCACGAACGTTGCGTTCAGAGGTCCACCAATCGAGAGCCCTCGATCGGAAAACGCCCGTGGCATTTAACGTTCGCAAGTGGTCAGGACATCTACTTTGAAGGAATGTCACCTCAATGGCGTCAAACCATTGAAGCAACTGAGTGGTGTCCCCTTCGCCGGTGAATGGTAACGGGTTACACGACCAAAATTGCTTATGGGTAAACGTTGTCTTAGTGACTCCACCTTCGAATCGACGAAGGTATGAGCGATTCAGCGTTGGGCGAGGGTTGAACCTTGCTAACAATGTCGGGTATGATCTTAGCCATTTGTTTTGCCATAAATCTCATACAATCTTTCTTTGACATTGAGTTGGAGTTAGCCCTTGACTTCAATCTTGTGCCAGAGTTTTGCGAAGACATCTAAGGGATAGGAAAGGATGAGACTTGATCGTGGGGTAAGGTAAAATATCACATCGGTCATGCAAATAACACACATAATTTCACATAAGTATCACAAATTTTGAACACAGAGGATTGCATAAAGAGTATAAATTTTGTTGGTTTGCGAGGATTATTATTGTTTTTGATTGCGATAAATGTGCGAATTCATTGGGATGGAAAAGATCGAGGTAACAATTATAAAAAATCACATAAAAATTGAGATAACATAAAAGATAGGCTTAGTAAAAACATTAGAGTGCCTTGGGTTGAGAGGCGTCGACTATTTCAAAGTAAATCGAAGATCCTTTCAAATTAGAGGAACGTGCCTTGGCCTATAGGTAAAATGCTCTCACCGAGGAGCGATTAACGACATCTTACCCTTCCAGTTATTACACGTATCTAATTGATCGAAAAATCGAAACTTTGGCGAGATCAAAAATCGAGGAGTGGGACTAGTTGGTTTCACCCCTAACTTGACAACATCGTACCCTAAGTGTGGTTGGTACTTACCAAACGAGGAGCGAATTCCGACTCGTTGGTAAGGGTCCACTAGAGCATGAAATGGAAATTTTCCATCAAGGTATGGATATCACTCATAACTTGATGGCGTAATTTCGTGAAAAAATCGAATACGCGGATTGAGAGTGATCACCAAAGTGCGGGTTTCACCCCTATTTTGGTGAAGTCGTCTCGTTTGTATGAGTGTCTTCAAGTCTTCAAGTGTGTATTGTGTAAAAATGCCTTAGGATAGACATCATGTATATGTATTAAGACCAAAAGAATAAGAGGAGAAGCAAAGTAGGAAGCATAAAGTTTTAAGCATAAACAAGAATGGTCAAAATGGGTACTTAGAGCTCTAGACTAGGTCGAATATGGCAATTCTACCTAATTCCCTATAGTTATGGCTCTGATACCAATCTGTCACACCCCAACCGATGACGGAAACATCGGAGTGAGACAAAATAGATTGCTCATCACTCATATAACACTATTTGCGACAACAATTTAAATAAACCAAATTTCATTTCCAATACAAATTGTCAAATATAAAAAGAAGCAAATATGACAACAACATTTCTTAAATGATTTTATACTTATGTTATAATTAAACTTGTGTACTAACCAATACTTTTTGTGTTGAACTATACTTTTAACATGTTGCAGGTTGAGGATGTTGAATATGACGGAATCTTAGTAGGGACGACAAAGAAACGCATCTAGAATGCTAGGTTTTATGTTATAATTTTGTTAAACTTGTCGTATTTGAATTTATATTGTATTTGAGTTTATGTTATATTTGATTGTCGATCAATGAAATGAAATGGGTTTTGAATTTAATATTATCGAAAATAGTGTCATGATGTCTCGAGCAATCTATTTCGTCTCACTCCAATGTTTCCACCATAGGTTGGGGTGTGAGATCGTGCATCCAAGAAAACAAGTAGTTATGTAAGCAGTACTTTGCCCTTTTGGCCACATTGTGGAAAAGAAAGACGAAGGAAAATCATAAAGGACGTTCCAGTTGTTTGTGAATTCACCAAAGTCTTCCCCGAAAACCAACAAGATCTTCCTCCCGCTCATTCCCTTGCTTTCCGAATTGACCATATACCCACCGCTACACCCGTTGCGAAATCTCCATACTCTTGCACCTTTCGAAATGCTAGAACTATCAAGCCAACTTCAAGAATTACTTGATAAAGGCTTCATATGTCCTAGCACATCCCCATGGGGCGCTCCAGTCTTTTTCCTCAAAAAGGACGGTTTGTTCCGTATGTGTATCAATTACCGCAACTCAACAAGCTCGCCGTCAAGAACCGTTATCCCTATCCTCACATCGACAATCTTTTTGATCAGCTCCAAGAAGCTACTTGTTTCTCAAAAAGCGATCTTCATTCCAGTTATCATCAACTTCAAGTCCTCGAAGAGGACATCCCCAAAACTGCTTTTCATACTAGATACGGTGACTATGAATTCATGGTTATGCCCTTCGGTTTGACCAATGCATCCGCGATTTTCATGGATTTGATGAACCGTGTGTGTAAACCCTACTTAGACCATTTTGTGATTCTCTTTATTGGTGATATTCTAATCTATTCCAAATTTGAAATCGAACACGAGCTTCACTTGCGTCTAATGCTAGAACTCCAAGTGTGAATTTTGCTAAAAGAAGTTCAATTTTTCGGCCACATCGTTAATGAAAAGGGTATCTGTGTCGACCCAGCTAAAATCGAAGTCGTCAAGAATTGGACTGCACCAAAATCCCCATCCAAAGTCTGTTCTTTCCTTTGTTGATGGGTTACTATCGACGGTTCATTTCAAACTTCTAAAAAATCGATGTGCCTCTCACCTCTTTCACCTAAAAAGACAAACCTTTTGTTTGGGGTCTCAAACAAGAGGAATCTTTCCAAACCCTCATACGTATGCTTTGTGATGCTCTGATTCTAGCCTTTCCCGACGGAAACGATAATTTCGTCTTCTATTGTGATGCTTCCAACCAATGTCTCGGTTGTGTTCTTATGCAACAAGACAAAGTAATCGCCTACGCATCATGGCAACTCAAAATCCACGAAAAGAACTACACCACTCATGATCTTGAACTTGGTGTGGTTTTTTGCTTTAATGATTTGGTGACACTTCCTTTATGGTACAAGGTGTGTGCTCTTTACCGACCATAAGAGCCATCAACACATCATTACCCATAAGAAACTCAACATGCGTTAGAGACGATGGGTGGAGTTGTTAAATGATTACAACTTCGAAATTTGCTACCACCCTGGTAAAGCGAATGTCGTGGCCAATGCATTTAGTCAAAAAAGTCATGTCAAGGTCCAAAGTTTTCGTTGCTTGCAAATCCAAACTGACATCCAATCTCGTATTCGCGAGGCACAATACTCGTCCGTCAACGAAAGCAACTTGTATTCCAAACTGTGACAACCTTCGCGATCTGTTGATGAACGAAGCGCACAAATCATAGTATTCCATTCACCCTGGTGCGAACAAGATGTATCAAGACCTCCGACATACATATTGGTGGCCAGGCATGAAGGAAGACATTGTTGTCTTCGTGTCAAAATGCCTCACTTGTTCCAAAGTGAAAACTGAACACCAACGTCCTTCGGGTTTACTTAAATAACCTGAAATTCTAATGTGGAAAAGGGAGAGTGTCGTGATGGATTTTATCACAAAAACTCCCACAACATCATCCAGGCACAATAGTATTTGGGTGATCATTGATCACTTAACCAAATCGGCTCATTTCCTCCCTATCCGTGAAGACTACCAAGTCGAGAAATTGACTCGTATCTACAGGTAAGAAGTTATTTGTCATTATGGTATTCCTCTTGACGTCATCTTGGACCACGATGGTCGTTTCACTTACCGCCTTTGGAAAATATTTCAAACTGCGATGGGTACTCAACTCAAACTTAGTACGACTTTCCACCCCAATCGGATGGTCAAACCGACCATACTATCTAAACTCTCGAGGACATGCTTCGATCATGTGTAATTGATTTTGGTGGAAATTGGGTTGTACACTTACCATTGGTCGAGTAACAATAGTTATCACTCTAGTATTCAGATGGCACCCTTTGAAGCACTTTATGGCCGCAAATGTTATTTGCCTATTTGTTGGCACGAGATCGACGAACCACTAAGATAGATTAGATCCGTGACAACCTACTCAAGGCAAGAAGTTGACAAAATAATTATTCAAGCAAACGCCGCCAGCCATTGAATTTAATATTGATGATTTGGTACTTCTCAAGGTATTCCCTTAGAGTGGTGCATTTTGGTAAGAAAGGGAAGTTTGCCCCTCGCTTTGTAGGTCCTTTCAAGATTCTCGAGAGGATTGGCAAGGTGGCATATCGACTTAACTTACCTTAAGAACTCAACAATGTTCATCTGACATTTGACAACTCCAATCTCAAGAAGTGCCTAGCCGATGAAGGATTTCAAATTCCACTCGACGACATACGCATCAACGAGTCCATGCACTTCCTCAAGAAACCGGTGGAAATCATGGACCGCGAAGCCAAACAACTCTGACGTAGTCATAATCCTATCGTCAAGGTACGTTGGGAAGGAAAACATGGTGTTGAATCCACTTGGGAACATGAAGACGAAATGAAGACCAAGTACCCACACCTTTTCCTCGAGTCTTCCTCTTGAATAAATTTCAGGATGAAATTTCCTAAAGTATGAGAGACTGTAACGATTTGTATTTTCGTACTACCTATATTTAGAAAGCTTGTAATCATATTTCATTTGAACCTCAAGCCTTTGATCATAATGGAAAGTTCATTTAAATGATACTTATTTATTCATGCTTACACGATACACAAACAATCTCGAATACACGTATTCTCATACAAACCGAGGAACACATTATGTTTACTTTATGTTTGGAAACATTAATCATACGTATCATATACTATACATATACTTATATACACTCTAAAACCCTAAAAACATAACTAACATCTAATATATTGCATAAAGTAGCAAGTAAACCAAGTAAAGGGGGGAAGTGAACATTTTGAATTCTGGAAGGCCTTACGAACCGCAAGGCCATAGGCTTATGATCAGCAAGCTTGTCTGATGATAGAATGTTCTCAAAACAAGTAGGTTAGCTTGTTTTAACTCAAAACCCAACTCCTAACACCTAACCACCTTTCTTAATGACTAAACCCTAATCCTCCACTATAAAGCTAAGCCTCACCCACCTCCTTTTTCACTTTGCACACACAAAATCTACTCTCAAACACTCCAAACATTCAAGATCTTGCAACTTTCGCAAATTGTATCAAGGCTCAGAATAGTGAGTTTTGAACACTTTTTCTCATCTTTTCTTCTTGTTTTCTTCCTTTAATATACTTGGACAACCTCTAGGAGTGTTTACAGAAGTTTACCGTGGTAAACTAAGTTGGAACATCACCTTTTTGAGGCCCAAACTTAGATTTAAATTTTGTTTTTGTTAAACTTTTCAAAACATAGTTCACCCTACTTCATTTCTTGAACATCTTCAAGTTGCCACAAATCCTATTGTTGGGATAGGTTGGATTGATGATTATTACAGAAATGATAGGTGTTTAGCTCACTTTCTAAGTGAAGGATTGTGGTATTGGTAGATATGACTTGAAATACACCAGTTTTATATCTAAGAATAAGTAGAAAGTGCGGAATCTAATCTACTTAGTTAGTGAACACATGTTTTTCAATAAGTATAAATTTGGCAGCATAACATATTGTTTACATAGGTTTTTCGTAAACTCTCCAAAATCTCCAAAGTTCAAGTTATGAGCTCATGCTCACCACACACTCTCTTTATAGACAAACTAACCTGAGCGCATGACTCCTACGTTGGTTCTCATACGTGCGTATATCTCATACGCACATATGAGTCTATTATAATTCAAACATAACTTTTAATAAACAAACATTGATTAAGATGTAGGCATTAGACATTATGCTCTAACAGATTCCCCTTGGATGATGTCGATGTTTTGTCCTTGTCTTTAAAATCTATTCAGTCCTTCATTCTGAATACTTACTCGCATGTGCTCTTCAAAACTGTTTCTAGGTCTTTGATCTGTGAGCGGTGGCTTCCTGAACTGAAATCTTGTAATTGATGCTTTCTATGAACTCTCAGCAATCCTTTCAGACTTATTTCTTTCTTTCTTTTCTTCTTTCTCCTCCAGTCTCTCTCTAGTTACTCAACCACATTCTGCCGGAATGTATTTTATAAGCGAGGCAAATCTAGATTACTCTGTTAAATTGCATAGCTTGTACTTTGTCAAGGCATGCAACGAAGATCTTGCTAAAGAATAGCATCTTTGTATCCTTCTCTAATAAGTTCACTAACCACATAGGATCATACACTCTGATCGTCCTCCAGTCTTTCTCATTATCACATAGAACTATCACCGCCCCGTGTTTTCTCATCATAATACAACCACCTGAAAGATTTGTAGAAATCTTGCTCCATTTCATGAAAAGTATTACTTTCAACACCTTAGGTCGTTGGTATTTCAATGTGACAACATACTTTCCTGTTTCTGGGTCGATCTTAGTCTTTGATACTATGTGTTTAGTCTCTTACAGCTTCCAGTATTTGAATCTAGTTCTAGCTTCATGGTTTTTAAACCTCAGAACATGTTGATTATACTGATTCAGATCGTAATTAATCAGTTTAATATGCACAGCTCCTTCACATCCCACCATGGTAGTGACTTGATATGATTAATCACGCTAAAGTATTGTACCCCATACCCTCTTCGTATAACAATTGTGTTCATCTTAGGTATCCAACACTAGCTAATGATATCTTCCATAGATATATCCTTGTGTTGTTTAAAGAATTTCATTGGTCTCAAAAACCTTCGTTCATCTTTTAATTCTTATGTGAGGTGTATTCCCTTTGTGTTCTTTGATCTTCCTCTTTAAAACACCTTCTACTTCTTCAGCAAATACTTCACTGGATATAGGGAGCTGTTTTGAAGAAGTGTCTCAGGACTTCTTATGTGTTCTTTGATCTTCCTCTTTAAAACACCTTCTAAAACACTCGCGTGATGTGCGGAAACCACCACGCGCACACACCGCGTAGGTAAAGAACAAGAAGGAGTAGAATATAGAGATGAACAAAATATAATACACAAGTATTCCCAGACATCCAACCGTCACACACAGTAAAACACATAGTAGAAAATAGGGTTTCTCTCTTTAGGTTTCTTGCACAAGAATGTTTCCCAAATAATCTACCAATAATTGCATTTACATTCAACAGATATACAATGACTGAAATTCGGAACACATGAGTTTCGGATTATATAATTACAGACTCAGACAAACTAAATATCCATCATAAACTCGGACGGACCAAAACAATACACTATTATGAGTTTATCAACAAACTCAGAACCATTACATTACATCACAAACTTTGAAACATAACTAACTATGACAAACTCAGAATGTTTCACTCAAAACAATTATTAAAAGGTACAAAAACAATCCCTAGACTTCTTCAAAGAGTAAATCTAGCACTTATTACAACTTAGTGCATTTACAGATTCCCCCTTGATGAGTGCGGATCTGTAAAACAAACTTCTAATGATCTTCAACTTTGCTTTGAGAGAAGGCTTCCTGCACCGACCTGATTCTTCATATTGAATTGTACAACTCTGAGTATTGAAGGGCCAACTCTCGATCTTCTTCATGGTACTACAAAGAATTTCTTTTCAGCTTCTTTAAATCTTCTAGCTTAAAGTTAGCAAGCCACACTAGATCTAGAATCCTGATGATTTCATTTGTGACTTTCTTCCTCGTAATCACCACGTCACATGTCTTCCCATCAACGTACGAATACTTGATTCCTCCCAAGCTATCTAGGTTAAATTGTCGCATAGGAACCTTCCTTACGCATCTAGCAGGCTTGTACACCACCTTGCAAATGCGCTTTCCTGTAAACGTTTCCCTGTTTTTCACACATCTACGAATGGCTGGCGTGAACATCTTCCACCTACTATTCCGACTTTCTTCCACAAAAATGTTCTACAAACTATTCATATTAGCATTAGTTGTTGGATTGTCTAGATCTATCTGAGCAAGATGATATAGATCACGCGCAGGTAGGGCCCTCAATTATTTTGCACCGACCTTGAAGTATTGTTCTTCGTCGGTTCTCTTTATCATTATCAACCTATGTCGTTCATCGAAGTCCTTATCTAACCAAAATACTCACCTCTTGTGTTGATGTATCTTTTATTTAGCGTAAGATCTGGTGGAGACGCCTTTAGCCACTTCTTTAAAACTTTTCTGGCTTCCTCTAGGACCTCTTCATGGTTGGAAACCTCTTCAACAAGTTTACCAAGGAAAATGTGTTCTTTGAATTCTTCAAAGTCAACATCGGCAGATTCAAGTACACCGACGTTTTCCATTGTGCATATAATATCTTCTCCCTTTCTGATCTCAACATTGTCTATATTAGCAATGACATCATCGTTAGAATTTCAATCCTCTACAATCCCTTCAACTACATCATCCTTATCAAGATTGTCATTTGTAAGAAAATTCTCAACAATTGTATCTTCATCGTCCGATTCATCAGATACACTCGACAAACTAGCTTCAGCCTCAGCCATACTTTTGCCTTTATTCCCACCAGCTCCATTACAGACTCGCACTTGACTGCAACAGTGGTTGCAGTTTCAGTAGCTTGTGTGCTACTTGGATGCTCCCTTTGATGTGAAGCGTTGGGATCCTTTTCTCGATCGAGATCATCCTTTATCTTCTTAAGTTCATAAAGTTTGCACTGAGCTTGAACTTATTGTTGCCGGTTGGCGTTACTCTCCCCTGAGTAGCAAATAGCTCCACAAGCCTAGTAACAATTCTTTGAATTTGCTCGTTTGCAGCCACAAGTTCTTGAAGTCTTGCAGAAGAAGTGGCATCATGCTTAGTGAGAATAGACAACTAGTGAACCTGATGATTCAGAGTAACAGTAATCCCAATAAGATGTTTTTCATTAGCTTCAGATTTTTCGTAGCTCATTAGTGGTTTACTACTGTTCTTTGATCAAATCTTGATTTGCATGAATGGTCTTCGTTTGTTCAGCCAAGAAATTGCAAACTTCGCAAACTTATTGTGCACATAGACAGGAAAAGTTGGACGTTCAATAATGTAACGCTTCACATTTCGGTACTTTCCTTATTTAGAAAGTGTTATCATATTTCTATTTTTGGAAACTTGTATCATATTTGTATCTTTCATCTTCAACCCTTATACTCTGAGAGTATGATCATAATGGAAACTAATTTGATACTTACACATGTTACATAATTAAAACATACGTTATACACTTGAATACGTGATTACATGCAAGAAATTAATACTTGAATACTCGATTTTATGTGCATTGTACTTATACAACACCCTCATATGCTTAAAATACTTAAAACGTGCTAAAACACGCGAAAACGACCCAAACAAGTCAGCTTCACATGAAGTGATGGTCACCTCGCACGAGGTGAGGTCACCTCGTACGAGGTGATTCCCAACTCGTACGAGGTGATGCCAACTCGTACGAACTGACCCTATTTTCCTATAAATACTCACCCCATTCCACTCCTAAACTCTTTGCCTACTCTGAAAATCACCCTCAAGCTCCTGATTTCTCGCTTGTACCTTAGTCCTAAATCAGAAGGCTTTCTAGACCTTCTAAGTGAGTTCAACTCACAACCTTACTTATTTTCTTTCGATTTCTTCCACTTTCTTTTAAAGTGCTTTCATCTTCAAGTGTTGAATACCACTGGGCTTGTCATCTTCCCTATGATTGAGCTAGTGCTGGTAGTAGTGTGAACATTAGAAACCTTAGCTTCCGAATTAGTTCCACCACCTCATTTGTCTATTGTATGACACTTAAGTGGTTTGATAGTACCAAAGTATCCTAACCCCATCTAGCCTCCGACACTTAGTTAAGTCTTTCCATGTCGGGAATGGCTTACCTGGGTAAATCTTAATTGGCCACTTGCATAGTTAAAATTTACATTCTGTTATTCATGACCAACCGGGTTGTTACAACCTTGTGATTTGGTGAATCATATAATGAGGTGTTCACACCCCCGTGCTTGACTTCTATGACAAACTTAAAGGACTAAGTAATTCATACATATATAAACACGTATTTTACCGTTCTGGCCAATTCACGATATTAACTGGATTATAGTTAACTGTTATGAAATCAGACTATTTTTTGCCTTGTTCATAAACTCCCCATTCACATAAAACAATGTCGAAATTGTCGTTAAACGAGCAAAAGCATTCTATAACTGTCACTTCGCACGAAGTGGACAATCACTTTGTAGGAAGTGCAAGGCACTTCGCACGAAGTGCAGCAGACTACATTTTCCTTATGTATTTTGCAACTCCGAATCTGAATCCTCCACCGAATACAGTCTATTCACACACCTCTGTTTACCCATTGTAGGGTAACTTCGGTGTGCATCACTTCAACATTCCAACTCAACATCTCACGGATTTCTAGGAAGCTTGCAAAACCGTGAGTATACTTGACCCCGTTTTACTTTTAACACTTTGGGTGCACTACATGTACATTATCCAAATCACATCTACATGCTTATGCTTAAATCACAAACAATCCTTGTATACATGCTTATTATGATAAACTTAGATTCGTACATGCTTATACTTGCTATGTTTATACCTCGTCATTAAATTTGATCAAGCCTCCCTTAACATGTATAGTGCTATATGAGTAACGCAACGATCGTACTCGTGAGGTCATGTTTAGTAAACAAAACGGTCTAGTCATTGCTATGATTAGATTACGCTAGCGGTAAAATTTGGGTTGACATGTATAATTGCATGATAGTTCTGCCATGTTAGTTTCAAGTTAACATATATGCATGTGGATTTGTTAAACATTTATTATGCTATTAGTCAAACTTGTATACTCGCCAATGCCTTGTGTGTTGAACTATACTTTAACATGTATTACAGGTTGATGACGATGATGATCCATGGAATCTAGTAGGAGCAACTTAGAAACTCATCTTAAATTAGATTTATGTAGGATCGTGTTTCTAAATGAAATGTTGTATTTTTGTTGTATTTGTATTCGAATTCGATGTTGTATTTAGTTTCCAAAAGCCTTGTACTTGAAATGTTAGAAATGAAATGGAAATTTATTGTTTAATTACTTGTCACAAGTTTAGCATTATGAAGTCTCAAGCAATCTATCTATGTCCGCCCCGATGATTCCTCCATCGGTTGGGGAGTGACAGATTGGTATCAGAGCCATAACCATAGGAAATTAGGAAAAAATTGCATGATTTGACCTAGTCTATAGTCTAAACACCAAATCAGAACCCTTCATACGAACTAAGATCCTTTGTGCAAACTGAAGCACTTGGTGCGAACTGGACCCTCACGTGCGAACTGAACAGCTTCGCACGAGGTGGTATCCACTTCGCACAAAGTGGAAGTCACTTTGCACGGAGTGAGCCCCCTTCGTACGAAGTCAATTGTTTTCCTCGATTAAAATGTCTAAACTTGCCTATTCTGCTTCTGATCTAACCCCGTTACTTAAAATGATACCCGCCTTTCCTAAGGTTAACACAATACATACTTGAAGACATGAAGACACTCGTATTTCATCGACGAGGCGATTTACACCCAAATAGGCCCAATGGCCCGCAATTTTTGGTGGAATCCCCACTCCGCGTATTCGATTTTACACAAAGTTACTCCATCAAGCTAAGAGTGATATCCACAACTTGATGGAAAACTTCCATTTCATAACTCTAGTGGACTTTACCAACAAGTCAGAATTTGCTCCTTGTTGGTAGGTACAAACCACACCTCAGGGTACGATGCTATCAAGTTAGGGGTGAAACCTGCATCTTGATAACTAGTCCATTCCTCGATTTTCAATCTCGCCAAAGTTTTGAATTTCCGATCACTTAGAGACATGTAGTAACTAGAAGGGTAAAATACTGTTAGCTGCTTCTCGGTGAGAGTATTTTATCTATTAGGCCAAAACATGTCTCCCTAATTCAAAAGGACTTTCGATTCACTTTGGAATAGGCGAAGTTTCTAAACCCGAAACACTCCAATATTTTATCAAGCCACTCTTTTATGACTATCTCAATTACCATGTGTTTTATTTTGATACGTTTATCATTTCAAGTCAAGAGCACAATATTCACACCCTTTGCAATCTAAGACAACTCTAATAATCGTGAACAAACTAAATTTACTACTCTTATCGTTTTATACGTGCTTATGCTACGCAAATACGTGTTATGCTTGTGCAAACTTTGTGAAACTTATGTGAAACGTGAAATGCTTATGTGAAACTATGTGAAACCTATGTGTTACATGAAATACTATGCTCAAGCATGCAACCAAAACACCAATTTACAAAACCATTGTGATCAAATCTCATCCATTCCCATACTTTAACTCCTTTAGATGTCTTCTGACGGTGAAAACTAAGCACTTCAACAACGGTGACTCGATGACTAAGAAGGAGATGATGAAGTTCATGGCCAAGCAAATGGCCAAAGTAATCCCTGACATCATCAGTCAGATCCACCCTACCAATACTGAAACCCGAAATGTTACGACCGACAGTAAGGTCTTAGTGCCTAAGCCTTCTTTTATCTTCAAGCACTTTAATTCCTGTAGCCCAAAGCCTTTCACTAGCGAAGAAGGGGCGGCAAAACTACTCCAATGGTTCGACACCAATGAAGTCACCTTCTGCCAAAACGGATGCCCTGAAAACCTAAGCACCACTAATGCCACAGGCGTGTTCCAATCGAGGGCACTCAATTGGTGGACGTCGGAGCGCAATATGCGGCGAAGATGTTGCGCATGCTTTAACCTGGACCAAGCTCAAAAAGCTCATGGAAGACGAGTTTTGTCCTCCCCACGAGTGCCAACAACCCGAGAACGAATTTTGGAACCTTAAACAAGTTGGGAGTGACAACCTCGGCCTTACCACTAGGTTTAAAAAGCTTAGTATACTATGCCCTGGCCAAGTCGATTCCACCGACAAGGCCATAGCCAAGTACATTCGAGCCCTACCCTCCGCCTTTTCCAACTACATCGAGTCCTTCCAACCAAAAACCATCGAAGACGCCTATCATCTCGCAGCGAAGTTTAACCATAACTTGCTTATGGATGGAGGCTTCGAAACGAGGGTTCAGCCAAAGCTGCTCACTAAGCCACCACGGAACCAAACCCTAAACCCACACCTACCAAACCACCCACTAAAAACTGAAATGGTAGGAAGTGGAAGGCTTCATGCCAAAACTTTGCGGTTATTACTCCGCAAAACCCTCCACCTCAGCAGCTAGCCCTAACCCAAAACCCTGAGCCAGCCTAGCAGGGCTACACTAGGAACCTTCCCCAGTTCGTAACTTGCACCTACCACCACCCTACCACCGCACCGTGCCGCATATGCACTACATGCAATATGTTCGGACACTTCAAAACCCATTGTCGTTATGGCCAAAAGCCTCCAGGAAACCAAACACAACCTCCTAACCAAAACCAAGTCTAGCAGCCAGCCAACAACGGTCGCGCCTGTTACAAGTATGGTGACCCTAGTCATCTCGCCAACGTCTACCCCCCACGCAACCAGGCTCAGTAGCAAGCTCCTCGTGGACGAGCTTTTGTCATCACAGGTACTCAAGCCCAGAACAACAAATGTCATTAACGGTACGTACCTCATAAACAATGTTTATGCTTCATGCTTATTTGATACCAGCGCAGATAAAAGTTTTATATCTGCTAAATTTGAACCATGCTTAAGTGTAGACGTTATAAGTTGCCAAAATCGTTTAACGCCGAAGTTGCAAATGGCAAATTCGTTCATGTTGATTCCGTTCTTTATAACTGCACTCTTGATCTTAATGATCACAAGTTTTCAATCGACCTCATACCTATTTCGATATCATCATTGGCATGGATTGGCTTCGTAAGGTTCATGATGAAGTCGTTTGTTCTGAAAAGTTTGTTCATATTCCCCTTCCAGTCGGTGAATCGCTATGCGTCTATGGTGAGAAACCTTCTAAAGGTCTCAAACTTATGTCGTGTACTCGAGCGAACAAGTACTTATCAAATAGTACTTTGCCTTTCTTGCCCACGTCGTGGAAAATAAGGATAAAGGAAGGGGCGTAAGTGATGTTCATGTCCTTTGCGATTTCACTAATGTCTTTCCTGAAGACTTACTGATCCTCCTCCTCCTCGTTCTGTTGACTTTCGCATCGACCTCATTCCTGGTGCTACGCTTGTCGCTAATGCTCCTTATCGTCTCGCACCTTCGGAAATGAAAGAACTATCGAGCCAACTTTAAGAGTTTCTTGATAAAGGCTTTATACGCCCTAGTACTTCTCCTTGGGGCGCTCCTGTTTCTTTGTCAAGAAGAAAGATGGATCGTTTCGCATGTGCATCGATTATCGCGAACTAAACAAACTTACCGTTAAAAATCGCTATCCTCTTCCTCACATCGATGACCTCTTCGATCAAAGGCGCAACATACTTTTCAATGATCGACCTTTGTTCTCGCTATCATCAGCTTCGAGTCCTCAAAGAAGATATTCCAAAAACCGCCTTTCATACTAGATACGGTCATTACGAGTTTGTGGTTATGCCCTTCGAGTTAACCAATGCACCTTCGGTTTTCATGGACTTGATGAACCGTGTGTGTAAACCATACTTGGACCGTTTCGTGATCGTTTTCATAGACGATATCCTCATCTACTCCAAGACACAAAACGAACACGAGCGACACTTGGGCCTAATTCTTCAGCTCTTACGTGGTCAACAGTTGTACGCCAAATTCTCCAAGTGTGAATTTTGGCTATCGGAAGTTCAATTTGTCGAACACGTTGTGAATGAGAAAGGCATACATGTAGACCCTGCTAAGATTGAAGCTGTCAAGAATTGGATCGTACCTAAATCTCCATCTAAAAATAGTTCCTTCCTTGATTAGCTGGTTATTATCGTCGATTCATCTCCAACTTCTTGAAAATCGTCGTTCCTCTCAGTTCGTTTACTCAAAAAGATAAAACATTTGTTTGGGGTTCTTAATAAGAGGAGTCTTTTCAAACACTTAAGGACATGATTTATAATGCCCCTATCCTTGCTCTTCCTGATGGAATGATTTCGTGGTGTATTGCGGTGCTTCTAACCGAGGTCTTGGTTGTGTGCTTATGCAATGAGACAAGGTTATCACGTACGCTTCGAGACAGCTCAAACTTCATGAGAAGAACTACACTACCTACGACCTTGAACTTGGAGCAGTTATTTTTGTGTAAAAGATTTGGCGACACTACCTTTATGGTACTAAGTGTGTTGTCTTCACCGACCATAAGAGCCTTCAACATATCCTTAACCAAAAGGAACTCAACATGCGTCAACGTCGTTGGGTGGAATTGCTCAATAATTACAACTGCGAAATTCGCTACCATCCTAGCAAAGCGAATGTCGTGGCCGACGCCCTTAGTCGTAAAACTCAAGTGAAGAGTGTCCGTTGCTTCCAAGTTCTGAACAACCTTCAAGAACGTATTCGTGAAGTGCAATACTCATCTATTAACGAAACAACGTGTGCAACGAGATGAAGTGGTGTGCTGAAAATTAGCTTGTGTCTAAATCTGATGGTATTTTATAATATCTCGATCGCATGAGGGTTCCCAATCGTGACAACCTTCATGACTTCTTGATGAAGGAAGCTCATAAATCCCGATATTCCATTCACCCTAGCGCTTACAAGATGTAGCAAGACTTGTGTACGTTTTATTGGTGGCCTGGATTGAAAAAGGTTATCACTTTATATGTTTCAAAATGCCTCACATGTTCCGAGGCTGAGCATCAGTGTCCATCTTGCTTACTCGAACAACAAGAAATTCCAGTCTGAAATGGGAGAGAATAGCAATGGATTTCATTACCAAACTTCCTAATACTTCCTCTGGTCATGATAGTATTTGGGTAATCATTGATCGTCTGACCAAATCCACTCATTTCGTCCCCATTCGTGAAGATTACAAGGTCGAGAAATTGGCTACACACATGAAGTCATTTGTCTTCATGGCATCCCCATTGACATCATCTTAGACCCTAATGCTCGTTTTACCTCGCGTCTTTGGCAAACCTTTCAAAATGCTCTTGGTACTAATCTTAATCTTAGTACAGCTTTCCATCCTCAATGCAACGGTTAGACTGAGCGAACTATATAAAATCTTGAGGATATGCTTCGTTCTTGCATAATCGATTTTGGTGGAAACTGGGATTCACACTTACCTTTGGTAGAATTCTCGTAAAATAACAGTTATCACACTATGATTCAAGTGGCACCATTTGAGGCATTATATGGACGTAAACGTTAATCGCCTATTAGTTGGCACGAGATTGGTGAAACTCAGAAGTGGTCAGCCCACTTCGCACGAAGTGCAGCAGACTACGTTTTCCTTATGTATTTTCCAACTCCGAATCTGAATCCTCCACTGAATACAGTCTATTCACACACCTCTGTTTACCCATTGTAGGGTAACTTCGGTGTGCATCACTTTAACATTCCAACTCAACATCTCGTGGATTTCTAGGAAGCTTGCAAAATCGTGAGTATACTCGACCCCGTTTTACTTTTAACACTTTGGGTTCACTACATGTACATTATCCAAATCACACAAACATGCTTATGCTTAAATCACAAACAATCCTTGTATACATACTTATTATGCTAAACTTAGATTCATACGTGCTTATACTTGCTATGCTTATACCTTGTCATTAACTTTGATCAAGCCTCCCTTAACATGTATAGTGTTATAGGAGTAACGCACCGCTCCTACTCGTGAGGTCATGTTTAGTAAACAAAATGGTCTAGTCATTGCTATGATTAGCTTATGCTAGCGGTAAACTTTGGGTTGACATGTATAATTGCATGATAGTTTTGCCATGTTAGTTTCAAGTTAGCATAAATGCATGTGGATTTGTTAAACGTTTATTATGCTATTAGTCAAACTTGTATACTCACCAATGTCTTGTGTGTTGAACAATACTTTAACCTGTAGTGCATGTTGATGAGGATGATGATCCATGGAATCTAGTAGGAGCGACTTAGAAACTCATCTTAAATTAAATTTATGTAGGATCATGTTTCTAATTGAAATGTTGTATTTTTGTTGTATTTGTATTCGAATTCGATGTTGTATTTTATTTCCAAAAGCCTTGTACTTGAAATGTTAGAAATGAAATGGAAATTTATTGTTTAATTACTTGTCACAAGTTTAGCGATATGAAGTCTCGAGCAATCTATTTACGTCCGCCCTAATGATTCCACCATTAGTTGGGGTGTGACAAATAATGCTAGGTTCAGCTGCAGCGCGAGGTCTCAGTGGCAGAGTTGTAGGTCTCGGACCTTTAGGTCTTGGAGTTGGCATTCTAGGACCAACAACAATTTTAGGACACACGCCATGAGGTTTTTGTGCAGCAGGTTTCTTCAACCTAAGGTCGGACAGTCTCTTACCTTTAGGACACATAAAGCTTTGAGGGAAACCTAGCTTCAGTCTAATAAACACTGGGGGAACAGAATTCGTGCTAACTCCTTACGAGATAGCAAATAAACTACCAGAGCTCGGTAATCCGGGAAATGAGATGAACAATTGTGTAGTTGGAGTAGCAGAAGTAATAATAGGAGAAGCAGCGCTTACAATAGGGCATAGTCTAATAAGCATTGGGGGAACAGAATTCGTGCTAACTCCTTACGAGGTAGCAAACAAATTACCAGAGCTCGGTAATCCGGGAAATGAGCTGAACAATTGTGTAGTCGGAGTAGCAGAAGTAATAATAGGAGAAACAACGCTTACAATAGGGCGTGCCTGACTAACAACACTTGTAACATAAACAAATTCCACTAAACTTGGGACAGGAATATTAGCGTTGATGGGAGAAGTGGAAACTCCACAAGAGATAGTAGTAATTGTTGTAGCTGTAGAAGCTAAATCACACACAACTTCTGCACTTGAGGGTCTAGGTGAGGAAACCCAACTTGAAGTTTCACCAACTATTTGATGCTTATAAGTCTTGATCTTCGTCTTTTGACTAACAGCAACAACATCCACAGAAAGTTTAGCTTGACCTTCCTTGGACAATTTCCCGATAAAATCGTTTTTCACAAACTTTCTATAATTTTTTTCACTTAACATTAAGGGATCATCATCATCGATCTTTCCTTTTCCTTTAAAAAAAACTCAAAATAGGAGCATCAGACTCCAATGCAATATCAATGTCTTCAAAGACTGTATCCAAATTTATGTCGAGATTTGGATCTATATGTTCACCTTCAACATCTTATTGCACATTTTCCATTTCAACTTCTTCTTGAACATTACTAGCCTCACCAACAATTACACGGCCTTCTTGAACTCTCTCTTGAATCGGTTCTTGAATAACCTCTTGGACTGGTTCTTCAACAATAGTGACCTACCACAGGCTCATCCACAATTGGTTCTTCCGCAACTAGTTCTTCTATAACAACCGGTGGTTGTTGAAGATCAACCTGAGGTTGAACAGCCACCGGCTGTTGAATATGAACTGGAGCATCCTCATCTTCAGCCATCCCAAACAACTATTCAACTCTATTCGAAATCGCAATTCAAGTTGGGTCAGTCGTTGGATCATAATTTTCCTCTTAAACAATCGCACCTAGCAGAGGAGTATCTACTGGAAGAGCATTAGCGTGGACAGATGGAGTAGCTTTCTTGCAGTCCATGAAGATTCATCGTGCCATTTCATCCTATCAATATGGATCCACATCCTCATGAAGATCTAGATCAGGAATCGGATGCCTGAAAATTATCATTAGAAAGTTGGGATACAAAAGCATCAACTTGACATTTCCTGCTTGGTATCTAACATGTTCCTTAAGTGCGCACAATATCATCCTAGAGGCTGATGAGGTCAGACCAATAATTGCGGAAAGCAGGTTATGACCCATACCATCCATTCCCGACTTTCTTGGAGCAAAACATTGTATAATTACATGATAGAAGAAACGCCATTGAGTAATCAACATGCCTTTATAAATCTGTTTATCCCGAAAATTTCCAACATATCCAACTGCTCACACAGCTCGATCACGAATTACAGAAAATAATCTGATGGTTGTCGATCATAGCTTCAATGGTTTCTTTTTGGACTCAAGCAGTTCTCCAAAAATACTCTAGATATGAAACGACTAGTGCTCTTTAGTTGAAATTGCATGAAAGATTCTAGACCTCTAAAGGAACTAAATAATTTGTCGGTAATCTGAAGCTCCTCTCGTGTAACACCCCGACCGTGTATAACAACCCGTGGCAGAAACGTATGTGAAAATAACGGTCAACAATGAATCTTGGTGAGTAACATAGGTTTTGTGGTCAAGTTCATGCCTATAATTTGTATTGTAATACCTCATCCGACTACGAGAGTCGATGAGTGAAAACCTTGTAATCAACTTGTATCAAATGTGTTTAGTATTGCAATATGTTTTACCAACTATGCAAGTTGGTATTTTAAAGAAAACCTTGTAGCCATGAAACTCTATTATTGGTGCATATTATGTATGTCCCCATTGTGCAAATAGGCTACATAGAGCGTGTGTTGAATATTGTATAGTTATGTGTTAGAAACAAACACATGACATTTGGAGAGGATGTGAACTCATCCATACAGATGAGGTCATCCGCATGGATGAAGCTCATCCGTACGGACAAGCTAATCTTTCCCAAATGTTCATGTCTATAAATAGGTGTTATGTGTTCAAAGTTGTTAAGTTTTGGAGTTTCGGCTTGTTAAGTATTGGAGTTTTGGCTGGAGAGATTGCATGATGCTCTCCCTAGCCTATTAATGATGTATGCTCTTTCAGCATTGAATGGAATCCTTCTACTTTTGATTATTCTTACAAGATTTCTACCGAACTAGCTTTATCTTATCCAAACTTCCGTCTAAATCCGCCAAATCCAGAACTTTCAATTGGTATCAGAGCTACGGTACTGATTCAATCGATCTAACAGTTGACCGAATCACCTCACTCACGATTTATGGGTTTTTAGACGTAAATCACCAAATTGAAGGTTAATTCACAGATGGAATTTGAAATTGAGGACAACATTACATTCATAATTGATTTTCGACCATCTATGTGGAAGAATCATCATCAAATTCAAAAATATAAAGATTTTTAATCGAAAAACGTGAACAAGCGTTCGAGCGAACGAGAAACGTTTGTGCGCAGGGGTCATTCATCCGCACGAATGAGTCCTTGTCCGTTTGAAAAGTTGTGCTTCATCTACACGAACCAGTCATTCATTTGCACAAATCAGCTTTCATCCGTCAAAAGACTCTCATCCACACGAACTAGCTAATCCGTTTCAAAATCAATCAGCTCATATGCACGAAGAATTCATCCACATGAATGAACATGTTTTATCCGCGCGAATAAGTCAAAATGTCCTAAAAAAGCATTTTTCGATCGTGGCGACGAGACGAGTGTCTAGAAAAAATTTGGTGATTGAATTTTTTTGAGATTTTAACGTTAAATTTGGGTTGTTCGAGGACACCATCAAAGGCTTCGAAGAATGGTTAAGACGATGAAATCATAGAGTGTTCAGGTTAGTAGGGTAGTCATGGATACCTATGCAAAATGTTTATCATTTGGGTAAAATGACATATTATAGGGACTAAAATAAAAAATCTGCATTGATGAAAAATGGACTTTTGTGGAGCAAAATGCCACATATTACACATAGTTGAGTTATTTAAAGAGAATAGAGGACTGAATCTGCCAAGTTTGAGGGGGAAATTCAGTGATGAGTTTAAAGATGCCTGAATTTGCCAAAAATGAGGGGTAATAAAGATTTTCTGATATTAGAACATTTTTTGGAAATTTAGATGGAAAAAACGTGCAACAGTGTTTGGGTGGTTCAGACTTGAAATTAATAGGTGATGCAGAGTATCTGATTTGTTCGTATGTGATCATAGGAAGTTCGGATTCTTTAGATTGTGATCAGGTTGATGTCTGAGGGTTTGAGTCCCGAGTCTTTGTACAAACCAGTTAGTAGGATTAGCGTTAGGAAGATGTATCAGCATCGTCGATAGTTTAAAGATGTCAGAGAGCTTTCAAGAGATTAGATACACGACAACTCTATGATAGTCTAAAGTGTTAGAATGGTTAATCTTCGAGCAGATGAGTTGTTTTCTAGACTAACCGTTGGAGAATGATAATGTTTGTAGATTAAGTAGCTACCGGGACTAACGAAAAAGACTATACATTTGTTATCCTGACTGAAGAGAAAAATTGTGAATTTGATCGTGGAAGAATGTTTCCCAGGTCGAAGTATGTTACCAGATGATTTGTTATCCAATGAAGATTTGCTGATTGTGGAGATTACCATTTACACTGATCAATTATTTAGGAATGTGCTTAAAGGTGATTACGACAGACGAGATTTCAGATTTTCATGGGTACTCATAGACTTGAGGTTTACAAGTGTTGTCACACCCTACAAAATCGAGTTGGTGTGATTTGACTTGTATCTTCATTGCACAGCGAAAGTATTTAATGCTAAGACTACTAGAAAGTGAATGCCTGCTAAGTACTCGAATCCCCATAGGTTCTCCTATACCAACCGTGCCATAGTTTGAAAATGTAACCTGAGACAAAACATGTGAAAAAGCAACATAAAGTTGGCGAGTTCATAGTTTTTTGGAAAAGATTTAATATAAATCTTATTGGTAACCAGTTTACATATTGTTAAGAAAACATAATAAAAACATTTTTCTCGGCATGTCAATTGAAAACCTTTTTTTGTAATATTTGAAGAACCGCCAATGTCCGCGTATGACAAAGACAACATGCCCTCATGAGCCTATAACCAACCTCAAGCTAGGAAGTGCCTAGCCAAACTGTATACACAAGACGGTAGACTAGCAGGTGGTTATAGTTCCTTTGCAACATGGTTTAGAAATATGAATTAACTTATAAGTTTCTATTAAAATATAGCTAAACTACATGTCACCGAGCTCTACCAAATCGCTAACCGAATGATTCGACAGGAAGATGTTTACTTGATGGAAACGATAATGGTATACTTGTTTAATCCCATTTACGGTCAGTTTCCAAGAGGTTTAGAATATATATATATATATATAGAGAGAGAGAGAGAGAGAGAGAATCGTGTTAGTCGTCCCGAATGGTCGGGGGTGTAGGTAACCAAATGTTTATATGAAAATAATACACGTCGTAAACTTGTATAAAGTGTTTGTATAGTTTTCAAGTAGCCGTCATGCACGTAGATGAATAATAACACGAATCGTCGTAGTTTTTCGTAAGATATGCATATATACGTAAATATAAGTATATAAACGCCGCGTAGCCGCAATAATAGTCTTGCGTCTCATTTATATTTAATAAAATAATTACATAGTCGTTCGCTTGTTAGAGTCGACTTCTTTTGTTCATTACCCAAAATAACTCGGATAGTGGGGACCAAACCCAAAACTGAACCGAGGCACCGAAAATGACCAAAAATGTCCCTTAACAAGTTTTGACCCATGTTTAACCTGTTGACCACGTTGAACCAAGCCCGAGATTGTCCCGAACTTTAATTTTCACCCGAGACGAAAGTGTTTCGTATGGACTCTACGGGTTACTAGGAGTCCAAAAATATATTTTTTGTTGGAAACGGACCCTTGGAACCTCGCTAAAGCCATGTTAGAAGTCGGAATTTTTCCGGTAATAAAATTTCACGAAAACTTGCAGAAAGGCCTCTAACCACCTGATCTAAACATGCATGAAGTTAACAGCCCAAACCGGGTTCACCGGAGTTTCGCCAGAATGTTACCGGAGTTTGCCGGAATGTCGCCGGAGGTGCTCCTATACCCAAACAGCTTTGAATCTTGAAAAGCGGTTGTTTTCATTGCGTCGGGAAGGCTCGATTTAGTGGGGAAGGTGTGTTTGGCCGTTAAAACAAGTCGTCGGAAAGTCGCCGGAATCGCCGATGTGGTTCGCCAAAATCTTCGCCGGCTGCCGATGTTTGTAGAGAGAGAAAGTGAGAGAGTGTAAGTGTTAGAGAGAGAGAGTGAGGGGGAAAATGAGAGGTTGAAAGGGTTAAGTGCCCTTTCATACCTAGGGTTTAGGTGGGTTGGGCCCAAGGCCCAAAAGCTCGTTTCAAGTCTTTTGTGCGGCCCAATGCGTCTACGAAGCCCGTTTTCGAATCCAAACTTTGTAAAATGTCGTATAACATTATTTTAGGGTCATAATTGTGTAAAATAGTGTCAGTATTCGATATTTGTCGCGTACGTTCGTCGGTTGCGTTAAAATGCGTAGAATGCTTCGGTGGTGGTTTTTAGACCGTTTCTTATCCGATTTCGACTGTGAATATTAAAATTCAATTACGAAGCTAAATATATCATAATGTTTCAGTTTTTAAGGTAATACACGAGTCTGATGCTTCCGTTTTGTTGTCAGTGCGTTCCTATAGTCGCGTTTTTCATTCACATATGCGTTTTGTGATTCGAAAGCATGATAATTTAGCGTAACCAATTCGTGTGTTTAAATTAAACGTATAAGACTCGTATTTTTTGGCGTTGTCAGTGTTTCATCCGGTATTAGTTCATTACAGTTTAAATGCGCACAAAATTACCGATATCACCAATCACGTAGCGTACGATTCAAATAGACCTTCCTACACATTCCAAAGGCCCAATTAAGTTAATTTGTGTCTTAAAACACTACTTATATTCACATTAATTCTGCTTTTTGTAACACTTCGACCGCGTAAAACAACGAACCACGGCGGAAACGTCGGGGAGTCATGTCACAGAACTATTGTTTCACAACTCATGGAATTTAAAATTATGTTTGATTAAGTTAAATGTTTACATTGTCTTGGGATAAATAGAAACAACACATAAATTAATTGTCTTTCATGTTATAAGTCAATAAGGCCCGCGTCCAATCCTACGTGAAGCATGCATCATATTATCAAGTATTGATTCCTGAAACATATGTGAAAAGAGAGTCAGCATAAAAATGCCGGCGAGTACATAGGTTTTGGGAGTGTGTCAAATTCGTGGCCTTGTATACATATTGCAACACCTCATCCGACTACAAGTGTCGTTAAGTGAAAACCTCGTATCAAAAGTGTTTGACATTTCAATACAATTAACCAACTAAAACAAGTTGGTTAGAGTTGTGAAAACCTTATAGCCATTAATCTTGACAAAAACATTTCTTTTGTAAAAACTTTGTAATAGATTGATTCAAAAGAAAACTTCGTATGGTTTATATCTTTAAGTGAAAATCATTGCGTGACATTGTTCAAAACAATTTGTCCGTATTATAAACCATTTGTCCGTGTTATAGATCAATCGTCCGTGTTTTTAATTGTGAAACTTTTGATCGTTCTTTAATGAACACATTCAAACCTGTGTTGACTATACCAACAAAGGGTATCTTTAATAGACCACCAAAGGGTCTCTTTAACTAGACTAACAAATCATCAAATGATTTGTTAATCAGAAACAGTTTCTGTCATTACCCAAACTTTCACCAAATCCAGTGAACAGTCCGATAATGTGATTGTCAGTACTATGGTACCATAACGTACTACTGGTCGGCTCGGCCAAAGGTAATGAATGTCATTCGTGTTATGGATAACGCATCAACAGGTTGTTCACATTATTGAAATCGTATTGTTTTAAATAAACCATAGTCATTATTTTTTTTGAAAACTTGAAAATGATTTAGCACATATGAGTCACCCTCAAAACATTTGAAAAATGTAAAAGAGGAGAACTATGTACTCACATTGAAAATAATTTTGTATATATAAACCATGTATATTGTTTTGAAATCTTGAAAATAATTATAGGCACATATGAATCACCCCAAAACATTTAGAAAATGTAAAAGAGGGGGGCTATGTACTCACTTTGAAAATCATTTTTGTATACATAAACCATGCATATTGTTTTGAAATTTTGAAAATAATTATAAGCACATATGAATCACCCAAAACATTTGAAAACGTAAAAGAGGGGGGCTATGTACTCATTTTGAAATCATTTTGTATATATAAACCATGTATATTGTTTTGAAATCTTAAAAATAATGATAGGCACATATGAATCACCCCAAAACATTTAGAAAACGTAAAAGAGAGGGCTATATACTCACTTTGAAAATCATTTTTGTATACATAAACCATGCATATTGTTTTGAAATTTTGAAAATAATTATACGCACATATGAATCACCCAAAACATTTGAAAACGTAAAAGAGGGGGGCTATGTACTCATTTTGAAATCATTTTGTATATATAAACCATGTATATTGTTTTGAAATCTTAAAAATAATGATAGGCACATATGAATCACCCCAAAACATTTAGAAAACGTAAAAGAGAGGGCTATATACTCACTTTGAAAATCATTTTTGTATATATAAACCATGCATATTGTTTTTAAATTTTGAAAATAATTATAGGCACATATGAATCACCCAAAACATTTGAAAATGTAAAAGAGGGGGGCTAGGTACTCACTTTGAAATCATTTTGTATATATAAGTCTTAAATGCACCAAACATGTTTGAAAATGTTATAAATCAGTTTATATGTTAAAAGTTTGGTTACATGTGTTTAAAATGGATTTATGAGCAAAAGGGCATTTTGGTCATCGTTTTTTTTAAGAACATAGAAGTAACTTATCATAACATTAACCAAACGACGTGACCATAAGGTATAATCTCATTAGGTTATTCTCTATACAACTATGGTCACAAATATGTGTTTGGTCGGATCCTAAGATCGACCAAACGGGTCGGATTCGAAAGTCAAAGCGGTGGTCAAGACCGCTCGGCTTACGACCCTAAATAAGCACTAAACTAGAAGTGAAGAGTTAGACATGTCAAAATATGTCTAACTAAGTTTATAAAACTGATTTGGTATCAAAACTTGGTGTTTTGATACCTGAAAATAGTTTCGTCATAAAATGCACATCATGTGCATTTTAGACCGAAACTTTGACTCGTCACTTCGACTAGTAAACGTGATAATCAGAAGGAGAAATCGTTAGGGATTATAAACTTCGTGATTACGATCACGTTTCAAAGTTCAATTGAACTTTGAATTGACCAAATATGGTCAGAACAAAAAGTCAATCAGGAAGCTAAACTGTTCGACTTTTAGCTCAAAATAGCTAAAAAATGAAAGAACTAGGAAGAGTACTTCCTCGTGTTGAAGAACACTTTCGGAACTCAAGATAGGAGGCTTCCAAAGGCTAGAAACAAGCTCCAAGAAGGATAGAAAGAAGAACTTCACACTTTGCTTTGAAATGGTGTGAAAAAAATGGAAGAATCATGGGGTATTTATAGTCTTTTAGAATTAAGAAGGTGATGACAGGTGTCTTCAAGTGTGGATTAGTGTCCTAACATGTGTCAACACCATATTAAGTGTGGCAAAGTGAATGCTAGGTGTCAAAAATTGGAGATAGGTGGCAAACTTGGTGAAGAAGCAAAAATATTTATTATTTTTTTGACATTTTTGGCCCTTGGACTTGTATTTTCATTTGTTTTCCATTTTTAACCCCTTTAACCTAATATTTAGGTTAATAAAGGTGTTAAGACATGTGTAACTTGTATTATGCCCGAAAATATCATGGATGTCGGATCGTTCGGTTGTACGGTTACGCATTTTGCAAAATGTGTAAAACGCTTTAACGAACACGAAAATGATCAAAATTGTGCAACAATTGACATTTTTGCATTCTCATCAATAAAATACAAGATTTTATTGAATACAGAAATATTTGGAAATAAAACACAGGGTTTCATTGAATACGAAATTGTTTGTAATTGTGCAATGATTGAAAAGGCACAAATGTCACAGTCTCCCCTACTTTTGAAAATTTCATCCCGAAATTTAATTAGAGGAAACTTTGTGAAACAGATGTGGATATTTTGCTTTCATCCAATCCTCTCATTCCCAAGTAAATTCTGGGCCACGTTTGGATTCCCAACAAACTTTAACCATCGGTATACGTTGACGCTTGAGTTTCTTGACTTCACAGTATACTATCTCCACAGGTTTCTCGACAAAGTGCATAGTGTCTTCAACGTGAATTTCGTCTAGGGGAATGGGGAGGTTTGTATCGGCTAAACACTTTTTCAATTTGGACACATGGAATGTTGGGTGAATTTTCCCAAGTTCAGGAGGTAGCTCAAGTCGGTAGGCCACCCTTCAGATTCTCTAAACGATCTTGAATGGTCCAATATATCGTGGTGCAAGTTTTCCTTTCTTTCCAAATCTAATCACCCCTTTCCAAGGGGATACCTTGACAAGGATGTGATCACCAAGTTGGAATTCCAAGGGCTTGCGTCGTTTGTCCGCATAACTCTTTTGACGGCTTCTAGCTTTCAGAAGGTTATCGTGAATTTTCTTGACTTTGTCAGTTGTGTCATGAATGAATTCAGGCCCAGTGAGCTGAGCTTCACCGACCTCATTCCAGCAGATAGGTGAACGACATTTTCGACCGTATAGAGCTTCGAAAGGTGCCATATTGATGCTGGCGTGATAACTATTGTTGTAGGAGAATTCGACCAATGGTAGATGCGAATCCTAACTACCACCAAAGTCGATCACACATGCTCTAAGCATATCCTCCAGTGTTTGAATTGTCCTTTCAGATTGTCCATTCGTTTGAGGATGATAAGCAGTGCTTAGATTGAGTTTGGTTCACATGGAAGATTGCATGGTCTTCCAAAAGTGAGATGAGAATCGAGCATTTTGATCGGATATGATGTTCAAAGGAACACCATGACGAGATACAATCTCATCAATGTAGATCTTGGCGAGTGTGTCAGCAGATAGATCCTCACGAATTGCCAAAAAGTGTACTGACTTTGTTAGACGATCGATGATTACCCAAATGGCATCATGACCTCTAGGTGTGCGCGTTAGTTTAGTGACGAGATCCATCGCAATGTTCTCCCACTTCCATACCGGTATTTGTGGTTGCTCAAGTAAACCAGATGGGCGTTGATGTTCTGCCTTAACTCTAAGACAAGTTAGGCATTTAGACACATATAAGGCAATGTCCTTCTTCATACCCAGCCACCAATACTGGATACAGAGATCCTTATACATTTTGTCTGCTCCAGGATGGATTGAATAACGAGACTTATGAGCTTCATCCATCAATAAGGTGCGGAGATTGTCTTGACTAGGAATCCACAAACGGTTCTTGTAGTAGAGTAATCCATTATCTTTTGTTTCGAGTTGAAGTTCGAGATTTTGTGGCAGCTCATTTTTTAACAAGCTTTCGGTCACACATGTATGTTGTGCTTGAAGGATACGTGTCTGGATATCAGATTGAACTCGAACACAATGAAGTTTGACACGTTCCTTACGACTAAGCGCATCAGCCATAACATTAGCCTTACCAGGATGGTGGCGAATCTCGCAGTCGTAGTCGTTCAGAAGTTCGACCCAGCTTCGTTGTCTCATGTTAAGCTCCTATTGATTGAATATATGTTGGAGACTTTTGTGGTCAGTGAAAACCACACATTTCATACCGTAAAGGTAGTGTCTCCAAATTTTGAGAGCAAAAACTACGGCTCCTAACTCAAGATCATGAGTTGTGTAGTTCTTCTCATGGATTTTCAATTGTCTTGACACATAGGCTATGACTTTGTCTCTATGCATGAGAACACAACCAAGGCCTAGGTTTGATGCGTCACAATATACAACGAAATCATCGTTGCCGTCGGGTAAAGATAAAACAGGAGCATTACAGAGTTTTTGTTTCAGTGTTTGAAAGGCTTCCTCTTGTTTAGGTCCCCACTCGAAAGGTTTATTCTTCTGAATCAAAGTGGTGAGGGGAACCGTGATCTTTGAAAAGTTCGCGATGAATCGTCGATAGTATCCAGCAAGACCAAGAAATGAATGAACTTCGGTAGGAGTAGTAGGTGTACTCCAATCTCTAATTGCACTGATTTTGGCGGGATCTACATGTATACCTTGTTCGTTAACAATGTGTCCCAAAAATTGAACTTCTTTTAGCCAAAATTCACATTTGGAGAATTTGGTGTAAAGTTGTTCTTTCTTCAGGAGTTCCATCGTAGACAGAGATGTTGTTCGTGATCGGCACGAGACTTAGAATAAATGAGGATGTCGTCGATGAAAACAATGATGAACTTGTTTAAATAAGGTTTACAAACCCTATTCATTAAGTCCATGAAGACGGCAGGAGCATTCGTCAAACCAAAAGGCATGACAATGAACTCGTAATGTCCGTATCGAGTGCGAAAAGTAGTCTTCGGAATATCTTCTTCGAGTACACGAAGTGGATGATACCCAGAATGCAGATCAATCTTTGAAAAGCAGGTTGCACCTTGTAGCTGATCAAAGAGATCATCAATGTGAGGTAGGGGATATCGATTTTTGATTGTGAGTTTGTTGAGCTCACGATAATCGATACACATACGGAAGGATCCATCCTTCTTTTTCACGAACGGGACAGGAGCGCCCCAAGTTGAAAAGCTCGAATGAATGAATCCCTTTTCTGAAAGTTCTTGGAGTTGCTTTGGCAACTCTTGAATTTCAGACAGTATAAGTCGGTAAGGAGATTTAGCAATTGGGTTGGCACCGGGTACAAGGTCAATACGAAACTCAACTTGACGAATTGGGGGGTAAACCAGGTAGCTCTTCAGGAAACACCTCAGGATATTCTCGAACAACGGGGATGTCTTGAACAGTTTTGCCCTTGCTTTTTTCCTCTACGATATGTGCCAAGAAGGCTACATAATTCTTTCGTAGGTATTCTTGGGCCTGGGTACAGGTCATGAGTTTTAGGCTACTAGAGGGTTTCTCTCTGTGACTTCTAAGGTTCCGCCAGACGAAAGAGGTATATGAACAACCTTGTTGAAACAGATCACCTTAGCATGGTGTTTGGTTAACCAATCCATTCCTATGATGATGTCAAAACTCCCGAGTTGCATTGGTGTGACGTCAATGGGAAAAAGGTGGTTATCCAGGTTCAATTTGCAAATACGAATGACATAGTCGAGCACAAGGGGTTCACCACTACCTATTTCCACAGTTAAGGGTTTCCTAGTTTAGTTCTAGGCATCGAAAGCAAAGGTTCAAAGGCTAGTGATATAAAGCTTCTATCAGCACCCGAATCGAAAAGAATAGAAGAAGGATGATTGTTAAAAAGGAACGTATTATTAATGACTTTGTTATCAACACGAGCCTCATTGGCATTGATGTTGAATGCGCGTCCACGGGCAGGATTTGCATTCGCGTTCACCAATTTTGGCAGTTGTTTCTAAAGTGACCCATCTCGCCACAATTGTAGCAAGAACCAGGTGGGAACGGATGTCTAGCAGGTTTGGCTTAGGGTTGAACATGGTTCTAAATAGCTTGTTTAGGGGCCGAATGACAAACATTGGCTAATCTAGAGAGATGTTAAAAATATTGACGAAATATAAGGATGGCGGTCATCGTTCGTTACTTAAAAACAAACAAATGACACACAGTGACTAATCAAAGTAAACTGGTCTTTATAATGTATCGTGAAGACATGCTTTAGCCTATAAGTGGACACTCACCCCAAGAGTTCCCAGGTAAGCGTGACTGGTCCGATAATGCGGATTTGTACGAACACTCTAGCCTTAGACAGCAAACTCAGGGTACATGCATCCACCCTTCCAGATTGCACGTGTTCACATTAATAAAACCCAAACTTTGATGGGATTTTGAAAAATTACAAGGCTTTAAGCCAAAACAAATCATCTAAGGATAGATGATTGATTTCCAAAACGAATTTGTAACTTGTGTATTTGTTTTGGTAGTCACCTAAGGATAGGTGATGGTATTGTCTTAAGAATCTAAACGCAAGATAACTCGTGTTAGGGTCCTAGGAAGGTTATAGTCTAGGTCAAAGCATTATTAATAACAAAATTCGCTATAACCATAAGCTCTGATACCAATCTTTTCTGTAACACCCCGACCGCGTAAAACAAAGAACCGCGGCAAAAATGTCGGGGAGTCATGTCACAGAACTATTGTTTCATAACTCATGGATTTTAAAATTATGTTTGATTAAGTTAAATGTTTACATTGTCTTGGGATAAACAGAAACAACACATAAATAAATTGTCTTTCATGTTTTAAGTCACTAAGGCCCGCGTCCATTCCTACATGAAGCATGCATCATATTATCAAGTATTGATTCCTGAAACATATGTGAAAAGAGAGTCAGCATAAAAATGCCAGTGAGTACATAGGTTTTGGGAGTGTGTCAAATTCGTGGCCTTGTATACATATTGCAACACCTCGTCCAACTACAAGAGTCGTTAAGTGAAAACCTCGTATCAAAAGTGTTTGATATTGCAATACAATTAACTAACTAAAACGAGTTGGTTAGAGTTGTGAAAACCTTATAGCCATGAATCTTGACAAAAACATTTCTTTTGTAAAAACCTTGTAATAGATTGATTCAAAAGAAAACTTCGTATGGTTTATATCTTTAAGTGAAAATCATTGCGTGACATTGTTCAAAACAATTTGTCCGTGTTATAGATCAATCGTCCGTCTTTTTAATTGTGAAAACTTTTGATCCTTCTTTAATGAACACATTCAAACCTGTGTTGACTATACCACCAAAGGGTATCTTTAATAGACCACCAAAGGGTCTCTATAACTAGACTAACAAATCATCGAATGATTTATTAATCAGAAATAGTTTCTGTCATTACCCAAACTTCCACCAAATCCAGTGAACAGTCCAATAATGGGATTGTCAGTCCTATGGTACCATAACATACTACTGGTTGGCTCGGCCAAAGCTAATGAATGACATTCGTGTTATGGATAACGCATCAACAAGTTGTTCACAATATTGAAATCGTATTGTTTAATATAAACCATAGAGATTGTTTTTTTGAAAACTTGAAAATGATTTAGCACATATGAGTCACCTCCAAAACATTTGCAAAACGTAAAAAAGAGGAACTATGTACTCACTTTGAAAATCATTTTGTATATATAAACCATGTATATTGTTTTGAAATCTTGAAAATAATTATAGGCACATATAAATCACCCCAAAACATTTAGAAAATATAAAAGAGGGGGCTATGTACTCACTTTGAAAATCATTTTTGTATACATGAACCATGCATATTGTTTTGACATTTTGAAAACAATTTTAGGCACATATGAATCACCCAAAACATTTGAAAACGTAAAAGAGGGGGGCTATGTACTCACTTTGAAATCATTTTGTATATATAAACCATGTATATTGTTTTGAAATCTTGAAAATAATGATAGGCACATATGAATCACCCGAAAACATTTAGAAAACATAAAAGGGGGGGGCTATGTACTCACTTTGAAAATCATTTTTTATACATAAACCATGCATATTGTTTTGAAACTTTGAAAATAATTATAGGCACATATGAATCACCCAAAACATTTGAAAACGTAAAAGAGGGGGGCTATGTACTAACTTTGAAATCATTTTGTATATATAAACAGTCGCACCCCAACCGATGGTGGAAACATCAGAGTGAGACGAAATAGATTGCTCATTGCATCATAACACTATTTGCGACAATATTTAAATCAATCAAATTTCATTTCATAACACAATTGTCAAGTACATCACAAAATTTCAAATACAACCATAGCACCATAAACTTAACATTCTAGGTGTGAATCTATGGCATCCCTAGTAAGATTCATCATGATAAACATCTTTAACCTGCAACATATTAAAAGTATAGTTCAATACAACAAGTATTGGCGAGTACACAAGTTTGATATAGCATAAGTATAAAAAGGTTTAAACGAATCCACATGTTAAACTAGCATACAAGATTTACGTAACATGGCATGTAATCTACAAGTCAACCCTCGCGTGTACCGCAAAAATAGAATAAAACCTAACATGGCCTCCAGAATGCGAGCGGTGAGTTACTCCTATAGCGCTATACATGTTAAGGTGGAGGCTTTAGCCAAAGTTAATGACGAATAATATCACATAAGAATGTTCCAAGTATACTGTGACATCCCCGGTTTTTCAAGTATCTTAAACGCACTACTTCACGGTTATTCATTCCTACGCTAATTTGATTCGGAGAATTAAATTACACGCTCGAAATAACTACGCTAACTTTGTGAACTTATCGAGTGAATTACGTGCTATGTGTTATTAGACGTTTATAAGTTTTGTGAGTTATTATATCATGTTTTGATTTCGTGATTATTAGTTTATAAAAAAAATATATATATTAAATAAATAGCCGAACCGAACCGAGCCGCAAAACGTGTCGACCTCACTTCCTTGTGGCCCAAGTAACTAGCCTAAACTTAGTGCCCAAGTTACCCACCCAAACCCCTTGTGCGGCCGCAAGCCCACCTCACCCTTTCTCCTTTTCTTCTTTCCCTTGTCTTGGTATAAATAGGAATGCATGTATGTGTTATGTTTCAAAAAAAAAAAAAAAAAACAAACCTAAACCCTAGCTCCAAGAACAGCCGACGGTAGCCCTCCCCACCCTTTCTCTCGATCGCGACTTTCTCCAAGAACCAAAGTGATTCCAATCTCGTTCCCGGATCGTTAATCTTCATCGTTGCAAGGTTAGGGTTTCTATTGTTTCGCAAATCACATTAGGGTTTATAAACTCTTGATCATGCTTGTATGTAATGGTAGAATCAATGTTATAAAAGTGCTATGATGTTTAGTTCGATTAATTGTGCGAGTATTGCGATTATGATGTTTAGTTGGATTCAAGAATCATAGGCTGCGTTTTGTGATAAAAATCATATTATATGATTAGGGTTTGCATGAGTATGATGTACATGATGATACGTGGCTAATAAAATCTGTTCTTGATCATCTATATTTAACGTCTCGATCGTTTAAGCGTGTTCTATTGCGATAAAAGTCGAAAACAGGTTGCTGAATGGTGTTTACAGCCAACTTCAATTGGCTGCAACTTGGTTATTATTTATCGAAAAGTTGAATTTCTGAAGCCTAAAACGTATATTTTTTAAAAACGCTTCTAGTGGCGCTGGATTCATATTTTTCTGAGGTTGTTTGATATTTTTAAGTGGTCGTTTAAGTGCAGTAACTGAAGCTGTGTAAATTCTGAAAATTTGTTAGTTGTTTACCGAGTCGGATCTCATACTGTAGAGGGTTGGGTCACGAAATTTGTACAGCAACTGGAGACGGAAATTTCCGGGAAACTCCCACTGGAATTTTGTTAATTGGATGAACGATGATTTTTAAATAATTTCTCCCGTGGACTGCAGTCAGAAAGCGATGAATCTGACTCCAGCCTATTATATAAATGTTTAGGAATAATTGGTAAAGTGTTAGGACTTGAAAAATTTACATAAAATTCTACAGTTTAGTTCACACCTTCTGTAAAAAAATGGGAATTTTTGGAATGTTGGAACTATTTTATAAAAATCCTCGAAAACAGCCTAGTTATGGGCGTACAAGCTGAAACTTGATAACTTGCGAATGTGTGTACCAAAATGTTGTATGAGTTGATTTGTGTTCATGATAAGTTGGTTTGATCACTATTTTGGTATGATAATACTTTGCATGCATGATTGTGTTTTCGAATTTGTTATCATGTGTGCCGCATTGTGTGTTAGTTATGTGTAGGGTTGGTATCAGTGTGTTCCCACACTAACTTTAAATCGATTGACTTGTTAGGACGCAATTAGCGGTCCCATCATTTGCTGCTTCTGTGTTACACTACCGAGCAATTAAAGGTGAGTTCACGGCCCCTATTTTATCCGGTTTTAAACAACAGGGGGAGGAACATGTATACACTCTACAACTCTATCTCTTTACGTTATACGAAATTAACGTCGTTAAACTATTCGGTAACTAAGTTAATGTTAATGTACGTTATGGTCACTAAGCAGCTATATCACAGAAGTCCTCGACAAACTCTCGGATCGTTAGTATTGGGTTAGATAGCGGGGAAATTATAAGTAGTACTACTGGGCCCGACAAGCCCCACCCGAGCTAGTCGCGCTAGCCGACCGGGTATGGTCAACGGGTGAATAATTTGGCCTAACTTTCGCCATGGTCAGCGATAGGCCTGGCAACATGGAGGCACAACAGTCAGCTTCGATCGCGAACACTTATGTGACATAACTTTAGGCTCGCTACCTACATGTTAACATTGAACTTAATTACGAACCAACAATATTATTCCGGGTTAGGAATAATGGAACCAACAACGACATTATTCCGGGTTAGGGATAATGGAACCAACATCATTATTATTCCGGGTTAGGGATAATGGAACCAACATCATTATTATTCCGGGTTAGGAATAATGGAACTATATCGTTATCCCGGGTTAGGGATAACGGGGGAAACGAACTTTTAACCGAACTAATGAACTTATAAAAACCTGTGAACTCACTCTTCTTTAATGTTGACACTTGTTTCTTTACATGTTTCTCAGGACGCTAGGAGCTCTAGGTGCACTCACTTGCATTGATCAAGACATCTTTTTATCGAGTCTCATTTACGAATATTGTTTGGGTTTTTCTTTAGTTTTGGCGTTTGTTTTGGCGCCCGTTACTTTACTTTACTTTAATGCTTCCGCTCAACTTTAAAACTAATGCTTCCGCTAAACTATGAAACCAAACTAAGACAATTTGAAAATAACTATGAATGGTTAAACAAATGATTTTGGAAAACGTATAAACGAATCATATAGAGTCGTTCGATGTTACTAGTGTCTCAGATTCTGGTTTGCTCACACGCCTCGCGGTAAAACTCCGCAATTGGAAATTGAGGGTGTGACAGATTGGTATCAGAGCCTCTAGCTATAGAGAACCAGGCTTGCATTAAAAGTAGACCTAAACTATAGCTGATTACATGACACTAGACTTAGTTTGGCACTTAACTGTGATATCTTGTTATGTGTTGTACTACAACTGTGTTATGTAAAATATAAATGCATATTGTGATGAACGCAACTCGTAACTAACTACACAACCCAACAGGCAATGTTATCATCATCATCCGACAAACCTTTACAACCAAGGGCGCCGGGGAAGGCACCTATGGTCGAACCCTCACCACCTCATGGCGTGGAGACACGCTCAGCTGCTAGGAAAAGACTCGCTCTAGGAGGGGAGTCGTCCTCACGCCCGACCACTGCTATGCCGGTCGAACCGGTTAGCTCGTTAGAAGTAGGGAACGACCTACTTAGAGATATGATAAGAAAACAACAGGAACAACTAGAGAGAATGCAGGAAACTATCCTAGCACAGGGATGGATGATACGACAATTAACGGGTAAGACTGGAGAGCTCGAGGAAGAGCAATACGAGAATAAGATAGCTCGTAACACTTTAGCTAAAGATCTTCATGCTGAGCAGCTGAGGGCTGACTGGCTCGAAGACAGAGTTCTTGAGTCCAGCTGGAGAATTCAAGAACTAGAGCAGAATCAGGCACCTATACCAGTACCCGCCTCAGCACCGGTCCCTCCAGCACCAGTAGAGGAAGAAGAGCAGGACGCGGAGGAAGACCCGGAGGAGGATCCGGAGGAAGAGGAGCCGGAACAGGAACCGGCGGTTGAAGCTGAAAACGCCGCAGAGGATGACGGCAACGATAGCGACTTGGGAGATGGAGACGTAGAAGACTGACTCGTCTCGTCAATCCCCCTTTTTTTGTTCCTTTAGTCTATTTATTTTCTACTTAGATCAAAAATGGAAACTGGGTCGTGGAAACCTCAACATGACGCCTGAAGAATTAGCCGCAATGATCCAAGAACACGTGAATGCTGCTCTGGCAGGTGTTCAAAACCCACCAGCAGGAGGAGGTCTTAACCCCTACAAGATGTTCCTCGATGCGAAACCGAGCAAATTCACGGGTGCAGAAGGGCCCATAGGACTGGTCCGTTGGATTGAAAAGTCCGAATCGGTGTTCTAGATGTGCAATTGCCTTGAGGCCAACAAGGTCAAGTATGCTGCCTCAACGTTGGAGGATGGGGCACTAACTTGGTGGAATGCACAAGTCTAAACGCGTGGACTTATTGCTGCAAACGCAATGGCCTGGGTCGAGTTTAAGGCCCTAATCAAAGAGGAGTACTGTCCGCGGGACAGAGTTCAGCAGTTGGAGCAAGCACTATGGAACCATAAGATGGTAGGATCTGAAATTGAAGCGTACACGGCGAAACATCACGATCTGGTGTTCCTATGCCCCGATCTGGCCAACACCGTTGAAAAACGACTCGAGTTTTACCTTGGGGGTCTGGTCCCCGAGATCCAGGGCATGGTAATGGCTAGCAACCCTACGACTGAGCATCAAGCGATCAGGCTGGTGCACAAACTCACCGATAAGGCGGTGGAACAAAAGAAGTTGCCATCTCGGGGTGCAACTGAAGTTGTCCCTGATAATAAAAGAAAATTTGAAGACTCGCCTGCTCGACAGTCTTCGTCAGCCCAGCCACAACAAGGGAACCAGAAACGGTTCAATAATTTCAACAGCAACCGGGGTCACAATAATCAGCCCGCCAACAACACCCAGAACACAAGCGGCTATGTGGGTCGAAAGCCGCAATGTAATCGTTGTAACCTTCATCAACACGGCCCTTGTGCCGGAAATCACTGCCAACGATGTGGCAAAGTGGGACACGCGGCAAAGGATTGTCGCGGGGAAATCATGTCCCGACAAAATCAGAATCAGCACCAGGGTCAGCAGCAAGGTATTAACCGGGGGTGCTATCAGTGTGGTAGCACTGCCCACTTCAAACGAGACTGCCCACAGCTTCGCAACAACAACCACAACAACAAAAATAACAACAACAACAATGGAAATGGTGGCACAGGAGATGCCAAAGGTCGTGCATTTACGCTAGGCCGCGGAGAGGCCAGAAACGACTCGAACGTGGTCACCGGTAAGTTTCCCCTTAACGATCATTTTGCTACTATACTTTTTGATACGGGTGCGGATAGGAGTTTTATATCTGAGTCTTTTAGGAAGAACCTAAATCTCACGCCTAAACCCCTAAAGACCCCTTACGTCATTGAACTAGCTGATGGTAAATCTGTAGATGTGACCCATTTAGTATCCGGCTGTCAACTCAAACTCGCGGGTCACACCTTTACCATTTATCTGATGACAACTACCCTGGGTAGTTTTGACGTGGTAGCCGGAATGGACTGGCTATCCGACGTCCGAGCTGAAGTCCACTGCTTCGAGAAATCTATCCGTATTCGGCTCTCTAACGATGAAGTCTTGATGGTGCAAGGCGAGAAGGCAGGCGCCGTCACAAACATCATCTCTTACATGCAAGCACAGAAGTATCTTCGGAGGAAGAACTCCTTCGCTTTGCTCGCACTGGTCACCTAGAAGCCTAAGGACGAGAAGCGTATAGAAGATATTCCCGTCGTCTGTGACTTTTCCGATGTATTTCCAGAGGAGTTACCTGGTCTTCCACCACATCGACAAGTGGAGTTTGAAATCAAATTGGCGAACCATGCAACTCCTATCGCCAAGGCCCCATACCGCCTGGCTCCAGCAAAGCTGCAAGAGCTGTCTACCCAACTTCAGGAATTGTTAGAAAAAGGATTCATCCGACCCAGTACTTCGCCATGGGGAGCTCCGGTCCTTTTTGTCAAGAAGAAGGACGGGACCTTCCGCATGTGCATCGACTACAGGGAACTCAATAAGGTTACATTCAAGAACCGATACCCATTACCTCGCATCGACGATCTCTTCGACCAACTTCAAGGTTCAAGCTACTACTCCAAGATTGATCTACGGTCTGGTTATCACCAGTTACGCGTCAGGGAGGAGGATATTGCTAAGACGGCATTTCGTACTCGGTATGGCCATTATGAGTTCTTGGTCATGCCCTTTGGTCTCACCAACGCACCCGCGGTGTTCATGGACCTCATGAACTGTGTGTGTAAACCGTATCTCGACAAGTTTGTCATTGTGTTCATCGATGACATACTCATCTACTCTAAAGGTGAAGAAGAACATGCTGAACATCTACGATTACTGCTGGAATTACTTCAACAGGAGAAACTATATGCCAAGCTTTCAAAGTGTGATTTCTGGATTCGGGAAGTTCAGTTCCTCGGGCATATTGTGAATGAAAAAGGTATCCACGTTGATCCCGCCAAGATCGATGCTATCAAGAACTGGGAAGCACCTAGGACACCGACAGAGATCCGCCAATTTTTGGGTTTGGCTGGTTACTACAGACGTTTCATCGAGGGATTTTCAAAGATCGCGCAACCGCTTACCACTCTCACCCAGAAAGGCACTGAGTATGCTTGGGGTGACAAACAGGAAGCAGCATTTCAATTGCTGAAGCAGAAACTTTGCAGTGCACCCATTATGTCCTTGCCGGAAGGGACTGATGATTTTGTGGTGTATTGTGACGCTTCCATTCAGGGGTTGGGATGCGTACTCATGCAACGTGATAAGGTCATCGCGTATGCGTCCCGACAATTAAAGGTTCACGAGAAAAACTACACAACAAATGACCTGGAATTGGGAGCAGTGGTGTTTGCGCTCAAGATTTGGAGACACTACCTATATGGAACAAAGTGCACAGAGCCTCCAGCATATCTTTGACCAGAAGGAGTTGAACATGCGACAGCGTCGCTGGGGCGAACTCCTGAACGATTATGAATGTGCCATTCGGTATCACCCGGGTAAAGCTAACGTGGTAGCTGACGCCCTCAGTAGGAAGGAGCACATGAAACCTCGTCGGGTACGAGCATTACAATTCACCATTCATTCGGGGTTACCCGAACAGATACGCGACGCGCAGTTAGAAGCAGTTAAGGAAGAAAACATCAAGGCCGAATCTGTGCGAACGCGATTGGGAAGTAAAACCCAATGGTGCCCGGTATTTCATGAATCGTATATGGGTACCTCTCTACGGAGACCTCAGAAAGCTAGTCATGGACGAAGCTCACAAATCCCGATACTCTGTCCATCCTGGTTCGGATAAGATGTATCAAGACCTTAAAGCCGCGTACTGGTGGCCCAACATGAAAGCGGATATAGCCACCTACGTGAGCAAGTGTTTGACTTGTGCGAAAGTCAAGGTGGAGTATCAGAAGCCATCGGGGCTACTTCAACAACCTGAGATCCCGGTGTGGAAATGGGATCAGATCTCGATAGACTTCATCACTAAACTCCCGCGAACTTTGGGTGGTTGCGATACCATATGGGTGATTGTGGATCGTTTAACTAAGTCCGCACATGTCACACCCTCAATTTTCCACTTGCGGAGTTTTACCGCGAGGCGTGTGAACAAACCAGAATCTGAAACACTAGTACGTCGAACGACTCTACATGATTTGATAATACGTTTTCCAAAATCGTTCATTGTAGATTTTATATCAATTACCAATATTTAGCAGAGCATTAGTTTTAAGTTTGAGCGGAAGCATAAATAAGTAGTGATGCGGGCGCCAACACAAACGCCAAAACAAATGAAAAATCCCAAAACAATATTAATAAATATGACTCGATAATGATGTCTTGTTCAATGCATGTGCGTGCACCTAGAGCTCCTAGCGTCCTGAGAAACATGTAAAGAAACAAGTGTCAACATTAAAGATGAGTGAGTTCACAGGTTTTCATAAATTCGTTTGTTCGGTTATAGTTTGTTACTCCGTTATCCCCAACCTGGGATAACATATCAGTTCCATTATTCCAATCCCGGAATAATAAGTTGTTGCTTCCAATATTCCCATCCCGGAATATTAAGTTGTTATTTCCATTATCCCAACCCGGGATAATAAGTTGATGTTTCCAATATTCCAAACCCGGAATATTAAGTTGATCCGTAATTAAGTTCAATGTTAATATATATAGGTAGCTAGCCTAAAGTCATGTCACTAAGTGTTCGCGATCGAAGCTGACTGTTGTGCCTCCGTTTTGCCAGGTCTATCACATGACCATGGCGGTGTTAGGCCAATTATTCACCCGTTGACCATACCAGGTCGGCTAGCGCGACTAGCTCGGATGGGGCTTGTCGGGCCCAGTAGTACTACTTATAATTCCCCCGCTATTTAACCCAAATACTAACGATCCGAGGAGATTGTCGAGGACTTAAGTGATAAAGCTGCTTAGTGCCCATAACATTACATTAACATTAACTTAGTTACCGCATAGTTGCGTGACGTTAAATTCGTATAACGTAAAGAGATTGAGTTTGAGAGTGTATACATGTTTCTCCCCCTGTTGTTTAAAAACCGGATAAAGTTAGGGGCCGTGAACTCACCTTTATTTGCTCGGTTAGTGTAGCAAAGATGTTATAAGAGATGGGACCGCTAGTTGCGTCCTAACAAACCAATTAATTACACGTCAGTGTGAAATCACACCAATACAAATTCCACACGCAATTTACTCACAAAGTGATACACACAAACAACATATCTAACACTCAAACATGCATGCAAGTATTCTCATGTGATCATAGTAATCAAACAACTTATCATGAACATATTCCAAATCCATGCAACACTTTAATGCATAAAATCACAAGTTATCAACTTTCTGCTTAACACTCAATTATTCAGCTGTTTTCTAGGATTTTTATAAAATAGTTCTAGCATTCCAAAAATCCCCATATTTTTACAGTAGGTGACATTTATACCATAGAAATTTATATAATTTTTCCAAGTCCTAAATCTTTACCAATTAACCATAAATAGTAATTCATTAAGCTGCAGTCAGATTTACCGCTTTCTGACTGCAGTCCACGGAAGAATTTATTTAAAAATCACTGATCATCCGATTAACAAAATTCCAGTTGGAGTTGCCCGGAAATTTCTATACCTAGTTGCTGTACAAAAATCATGACTCAACTCCCTACTGATTTTAAAATCTAGCTTGACAAACAACTAACAAAATTTCAGGATTTTCACAGTTTTAGTTACTGAACTTATTTAGCCCTTTAAAAATATCAAACGACTTCAGAAAATTATGAATCTGGCGCCATTAGATTCCTTATTCAAATATCTACGTTCTAGACATCAGAAAATCCGTTTTTCGACAACTAACGACCAAGTTACAGCCAGATGAAATCGGCTGTAACTATTACTCAGCAACCTGTTTCAGCAATTCTATCTCATAAACCGTTCATATTATTAACCTAGGCGATCAAGAACCTGTTTTCTAATCCTAGATCAATACCTATAACAATTCCATGCAAACCCTACTCAATAACTCTAGTTTTTATCAATCAAACATACTCGCAACTTACAAGTTCCGCAACTATTATACATATAAACAACAATCAACTTCAGCATATAACATCCGAAACAACTAGTCATTCAAACATATATATCCGCCCATGATCTTGTAATCAGAGATAAACCTAACCTTGAATAACTAGGTAAACAAGCCGGGTCTCGGACAAGGAGTGTCCGGCTGTTCCAGCAAACCTCGACCGAGAGAATGATGATAAGGTAGGCTGTTTTGTTGATCGACTAGAGGTGAACCAGGACAGATTTCACGAATGAATGAAGGTGAAGATGAAGATTGTTGCTGCTGCTGCGACCGAGAAGAAGAAAAGGGCAAGGCTGATCCGCGATCGAGGAATGAGGCTATGCTGTTTGTGATCGAGATGGAGTGTATCAGGACCGAACTATCGATCAAGGGAACAAGAAAAGGGCTGTTTACGGTTGAAGAAGATGAATGATCAGCTGTTCGCGATTTATGGAGCAAGAGAAGGCGATTTTTGCTATTAGAGTTTGTGTTTTAGAAGGAAGCATGCATGGGTTTCGTAGATATAGGCGCAAAGGGATAAGGGTTACGGTTTGGATAAGTATTGTGGCCGGTAATACTTGGATTGCTTTGATCTTATGGCCGAAACATGTTTGGGCTATTTTGGTTTGGTTTTGAACAAAGTAGATTGCGGTCTTTGGCTTGATATCGCGGCCAAGGATTAGAGTGGTTTGGTTTGGGTTTGGTCTTGGCCGAATAGTTAGAGTTTTAAGTCTAGGTTTGATCGTTGTTTTCTTTTAGCCGAAGACTTGGGTTCAAGGTTTAAACTTTGTGAACTCCTAGAGTCACAATGAACCAAGGTTGGAACGTGTCGCGGTTCGGTTCAGTTCGTGCACATATCAACTCTAATTATTCAATCACTAAAACAATCACACAACACACAACACGTATTCATTTAACTCGTGCACGTTTAATACTTAGCATATACATTATTCGACATGTGTCACGTGTAAGTTATCCGAAAAACCCGGGATATCACATTATCCCCATGTTGAAAGAATTTTCGTCCCGAAAATTGAGTAAACGCAGTTTAGCATGTAACGTACATGTTTAGAGTGCCACGCACAAAGAGTTAGTTCGTTAATGATGGTACGCAATGTTACAAGAAGTTCCCAAGTGTCATACACAAAGATTTCCAAGTGCCTTGCACATGAATTTAGTCAACAATAGTACACGAAAGTATGAGAAATTTCCAGGTTGTCACATCATCCCCATGTTGAAAGAATTTTCGTCTCGAAAATTTAGTTACTGGTATCGTTAGTTTGCTGCTCAGTTGCGAAGAGGTGTGGGTATTTGCTTTTCATTTGGTCCTCTCTTTCCCACGTGAACTCCGGTCCACGCTTAGAGTCCCAACGAACTTTAACTATTGGAATCTTGCTGTGCCTTTGAGTCTTGATCTCACGATCCATGATCTCAATAGGCTTTTCCACGAAGTGTAGTTGTTCATCCACTTGGATCTCATCCAATGGAATAACTAAAGTTTCATCTGATAGACACTTCTTCAGATTTGACACGTGAAATACATTGTGAACTCCACTGAGTTCGGCAGGAAGGTCTAATTGATATGCTACGGGTCCGATTCGTTTCAAGATTACAAACGGGCCTACGTACCGTGGGTTAAGTTTGCCCCGTTTTCCAAAGCGGATTACACCCTTCCAGGGTGACACCTTTAGTAGGACGCGGTCGCCTACTTGAAATTCGAGCGGTTTGCGTCGTTGACCAGCGTAGCTTTTCTGTCGATCTCGTGCCGCCGCCATGCGGTTTCTGATTTGTACAATCTTTTCAGTAGCCTCAAGTATTAACTCAGGGCCTGTGAGTTGACTGTCACCGACTCCTGCCCAGCAGACCGGTGATCTACATTTACGACCGTATAATGCCTCAAACGGTGCTGCCGAAATACTCGTATGATAGCTGTTGTTATATGAGAATTCTACTAGAGGCAGGTGAATCTCCCAATTATTTCCGAAGTCCACCACGCATGCCCTAAGCATGTCTTCCAAGGTCTGTATGGTCCTTTCACTTTGACCATCAGTCTGAGGGTGATAGGCTGTGCTCATATCCAGGCGGGTTCCCAACGCTTTCTGGAGTGACCGCCAGAAGTTTGACGTGAAGCGAGCATCTCTGTCTGAGATGATGGACGTTGGCACACCGTGCCGAGAAACTACTTCCTTAATGTAGATGCGAGTCAACTTCTCCATCTTATCTGTTTCTTTAATAGCTAGGAAGTGTGCGGACTTAGTTAAACGATCCACGATCACCCAGATGGTATCGCAACCACCCAAGGTTCGCGGGAGTTTAGTGATGAAATCCATTGAGATCTGATCCCACTTCCATACTGGGATCTCAGGTTGTTGGAGTAGCCCCGATGGCTTTTGATACTCCACCTTGACTTTTGCACAAGTCAAACATTTACTCACGTAGGTGGCTATATCGGCTTTCATGTTGGGCCACCAATACGCAACTTTAAGGTCTTGATACATCTTATCCGAACCCGGATGGACAGAGTATCGAGATTTGTGAGCTTCGTCCATGACTAGCTCTCTAAGGTTTCCGTAGAGAGGTACCCATATGCGATTCATGAAATACCGGGCTCCATTGGGCTTTACTTCCCAATCACGTTCCATTTTTCCCACTGATTCGGCTTTGATGTTTTCCTCCTTAACTGCTTCTATCTGGGCGTCACGTATTTGATCGGGTAGCCCCGAATGAATAGTGAGTTGTAGTGCTCGTACACGACGAGGTTTCAAGTGTTCCTTCCTACTGAGGGCATCAGCTACCACGTTAGCTTTACCCGGGTGATACCGAATGGCACACTCATAATCGTTCAAGAGTTCGACCCAGCGACGCTGTCGCATGTTCAACTCCTTCTGATCGAAGATGTGTTGGAGGCTTTTGTGGTCAGTAAAGATTGTGCACTTCGTTCCATAGAGGTAGTGTCTCCAAATCTTAAGTGCAAACACTACTGCTCCCAATTCCAGGTCATGCGTCGTGTAGTTTTTCTCGTGAAACTTCAGCTGTCGTGACGCATACGCGATGACCTTATCGCGTTGCATGAGTACGCATCCCAATCCCTGAATGGAAGCATCACAATACACTACGAAGTCATCTGTCCCTTCCGGCAAGGACAGAATGGGTGCACTGCAAAGTTTCTGCTTCAGCAATTGAAATGCTGCTTCTTGTTTTTCACTCCAAGCATACTTGATGCCTTTCTGGGTGAGGGTAGTGAGCGGTTGTGCAATCTTTGAAAACCCCTCGATGAAGCGTCTGTAGTAACCAGCTAAACCTAAGAATTGGCGGATCTCCGTCGGTGTCTTAGGTGCTTCCCAGTTTTTAATGGCTTCAATCTTGGCAGGGTCTACATGAATACCCTTTTCATTCACTACGTGCCCGAGGAACTGAACTTCCCGAATCCAGAAATCACACTTCGAAAGCTTGGCATATAACTTTTCCTGTTGAAGTAATCCTAGCAGTAATCGTAGATGCTCAGCATGCTCTTCTTCACTTTTGGAGTAGATGAGTATGTCATCGATGAACACAATGACAAATTTGTCGAGGTATGGTTTACACACGCGGTTCATGAGGTCCATGAACACCGCAGGTGCGTTAGTGAGACCGAATGGCATGACCAAAAACTCGTAATGGCCATACCGAGTGCGAAATGCTGTCATAGCGATATCCTCCTCCCTGACGCGTAACTGATGATAACCGGACCGTAAATCAATCTTAGAGTAGTAACTTGACCCTTGAAGTTGGTCGAAGAGATCGTCGATGCGAGGTAACGGGTATCGGTTCTTGACTGTAACCTTGTTGCGTTCCCTATAGTCGATGCACATGCGGAAAGTCCCGTCCTTCTTCTTGACAAACAGGACTGGAGCTCCCCATGGCGAAACGCTTGGTCGGATAAATCCTTTTTCTAAAAGTTCCTGAAGTTCGGTAGACAGCTCCTGCAGCTCGGCTGGAGCTAGGCGGTATGGAGCTTTGGCGATAGGAGTTGCATTGCTTGCCAATTCGATTTCAAACTCCAATTGTCGATGTGGTGGAAGACCAGGTAGTTCTTCTGGGAATACATCGGAAAAATCACGGACGACAGGGATGTCTTCTATACGTTTCTCGTCCTTAGGCTGTTCGGTAATCAGTGCGAGTAAAGCGAAGGAATTCTTTTTCCGAAGATATTTCTGCGCTTGCATGTATGAAATGATGTTGGTGACGGCGCTTGCCTTATCGCCTTGTACTGTCAGGATTTCGTCGTTCGAGAGTGGAATACGGATAGACTTTTCGAAGCAGAGAACTTCAGCCCGGACGTCGGATAGCCAGTCCATTCCGACTACCACGTCAAAACTACCCAGGGTAGTTGTCATCAGATCAATGGTAAAAGTGTGGCCCGCGAGTTTGAGTTGACAGCCGGATACGATTTGGGTCACATCTACCGATTTACCATTGGCTAATTCTATCACATAAGGGGTCTCTAATGGTTTAAGCGTGAGATTTAGGTTCTTCCTAAAAGACTCAGATATAAAACTCCTATCCGCACCCGTATCAAAAAGCACAGAAGCAAAATGTTCATTAAGGGGAAACTTACCGGTGACCACGTTCGTGTCGTTTCTGGCCTCTCCGCGGCCCAATGTAAATGCGCGACCCTTGGCACCTCCTGTGCCACCGTTCCCATTATTGTTGTTGTTTTTATTGTTGTGGTTGTTGTGGTTGTGGTTGTTTCCACCATTATTGTTGTTGTTGCGCAATTGTGGGCAGTCTCTTCTGAAATGAGCAGTGCTACCACACTGATAGCATCCCCGGTTTTACCCTGCTGCTGACCCTGGGGCTGATTCTGATTTTGTCGGGGCATGGTTTCCCCACGACAATCCTTTGCCACATGTCCCATCTTGCCACATCTGTGGCAGCGAATTCCGGCACAAGGGCCGTGATGATGAAGATTGCAGCGATTGCACTGCGGCTTTCGACCTACATAGCCGCCTGCATTCTGGTTGTTGTTGTTATTGTAGTTGTTGGCGGAATGATTTTGATGACCCCGGTGGCTGTGGTAATGATTGAACCGTTTCTGGTTCCCTTGCTGCGGATGTGATGACGAAGACTGTCGAACAGTGGAGTCTTCAAATTTTCTTTTGTTATCTGGGGCGACTTCGGTGGTACCCCGTGCTGGCAGTTTCTTCTGTTCCACCGCTTTATCGGTGAGTTTGTGAGCCAATCGGATTGCTTGATGTTCAGTTACAGGGTTACTAGACATCACCATACCCTGAATTTCCGGAACCAGACCCCCGAGATAGAACTCGAGTCTTTTCTCCACCGTGTTGGCCAATTCGGGACACAGAAATACCAAGTCATGGTGTTTTGCATTGTAAGCTTCAATTTCCGATCCCACCATCTTGTGGTTCCATAGAGCTTGCTCCAATTGTTGCACTCTGTCTCGTGGACAGTACTCCTCTTTAATCAGGGCCTTGAACTCAGTCCATGCCATTGCGTTCGCAGCTATAAGCCCACGTGTTTGGACTTGTGCATTCCACCATGTCCGTACCCCATCTTCCAGTGTTGAGGCTGCGTATTTGACCTTGTTGGCCTCGAGGCAGTTGCACATTTCAAAAACAGATTCTGATTTTTCGATCCAGCGGACCAATCCAATGGGTCCTTTCGCCCCCGAGAATTTGCTAGGCTTTGTGTCCAGGAACATCTTGTAGGGGTTAAAGCCCCCTCCTGCTGACAGAGAACAGGAAGTCAGCAAGGAATTTTACTAGCCTCACTATTAGATTTTCACGCGAAAATTTAATAATGGTTACCTGCCGGCTGGTTCTGAACACCCGCTAAGGCTGCGTTCACATGCTCTTGAATCATGGCAGCTAGCTCTTCGGGCGTCAAGTTAAGGTTTCCACGTCTTCCAGTCGCCATTTAGATCTTCAAAACACAACACAAACACACCCCGATAAGTATATATATCCAATATAGCTATCCTACTTCGTACTTTAATAATTAGTAAGTTATGTCAACTCAATATGTTAAATAATCAAAAGAAATACTTGATTAACTGAAATTTCAACGTCTTACAAAAGTGTAAATCACACATACGAATTCACTATAAAGTCTCAAGTTTAAACACCAGTGGGAAAATAAATAAACTGAAGGAAAACAAATAAAATATACGAGACGTGTCAGTCATCTACGTCTCCATTCCCCAAGTCACTGTCGTTGCCGTCATCCTGTGCGGCATTTCCAGCTTCTTCAGCTGGGTCCTCCTCCGGATCCTCTTCAGGATCCTCCTCTGGATCCTCTTCTGGATCCTCCTCTACCCGCACTGGAGGGGCGGTGCTGGTGCAAGTGCTTGGTTTTGTAGCTCCTGAATGTTCCAACTGTTTTCCAGGACTCTGTCCTCCAGCCAGTCGGCTCTTATCTGCTCAGCACGCAGATCTCTGGCTATGGTGTTACGAGCTACCTTGCTCGTACGATGCTCTTCTTCGAGCGAGTCGGTCTTCCCGGTAAGGTGTCGGATCATCCATCCTTGTGCCAGGATGGTTTCCTGCATTCTTTCTAGCTGTTTTTGTTGTGTATGTACCAGGATTCTAAGCATGTCAATTCCTATTTCTACAGGATTAACCGGTTCAACCGGTACAGCAATAGTTGGGCGTAGCGATGACTCCTCCCCCAGAGCGAGCCTCTTCCTCGCCGCTGAGCGTGTCTCCACGCCATAAGGTGGTATGGGTTCCACCATTGGTGCCTTTCCTGGTGCCCTTGGTGGCGTAAGTCTGTCGGACGATGATTACGATGAGGATGATGACATTGCCTGTTTGGTCGTGTAGTTAGTTATGAGTTGTTTTCATTTCTTATTATGAAGGCATAATCTACCAAACACAATTGTGGTATATTGCATAACAAGATATAATAATTCGGTGCCAAACTAAGTCTAGTGTCGTGATATCAGCTATAGTTAGGTCTACTTCTAATGCAAACCTGGTTCTCTATAGCTAGTGGCTCTGATACCAATCTGTCACATCCTCAATTTTCCACTTGCGGAGTTTTACCGCGAGGCGTGTGAACAAACCAGAATCTGAAACACTAGTACGTCGAACGACTCTACATGATTTGATAATACGTTTTCCAAAATCGTTCATTGTAGATTTTATATCAATTAACAATATTTAGCAGAGCATTAGTTTTAAGTTTGAGCGGAAGCATAAATAAGTAGTGATGCGGGCGCCAACACAAACGCCAAAACAAATGAAAAATCCCAAAACAATTTAATAAATATGACTCGATAATGATGTCTTGTTCAATGCATGTGCGTGCACCTAGAGCTCCTAGCGTCCTGAGAAACATGTAAAGAAACAAGTGTCAACATTAAAGATGAGTGAGTTCACAGGTTTTCATAAATTCGTTTGTTCGGTTATAGTTTGTTACTCCGTTATCCCCAACCTGGGATAACATATCAGTTCCATTATTCCAATCCCGGAATAATACTTGTTGCTTCCAATATTCCCATCCCGGAATATTAAGTTGTTATTTCCATTATCCCCAACCCGGGATAATAAGTTGATGTTTCCAATATTCCAAACCCGGAATATTAAGTTGATCCGTAATTAAGTTCAATGTTAATATATATAGGTAGCTAGCCTAAAGTCATGTCACTAAGTGTTCGCGATCGAAGCTGACTGTTGTGCCTCCGTTTTGCCAGGTCTATCACATGACCATGGCGGTGTTAGGCCAATTATTCACCCGTTGACCATACCAGGTCGGCTAGCGCGACTAGCTCGGATGGGGCTTGTCGGGCCCAGTAGTACTACTTATAATTCCCCCGCTATTTAACCCAAATACTAACGATCCGAGGAGATTGTCGAGGACTTAAGTGATAAAGCTGCTTAGTGCCCATAACATTACATTAACATTAACTTAGTTACCGCATAGTTGCGTGACGTTAAATTCCTATAACGTAAAGAGATTGAGTTTGAGAGTGTATACATGTTTCTCCCCTGTTGTTTAAAAACCGGATAAAGTTAGGGGCCGTGAACTCACCTTTATTTGCTCGGTTAGTGTAGCAAAGATGTTATAAGAGATGGGACCGCTAGTTGCGTCCTAACAAACCAATTAATTACACGTCAGTGTGAAATCACACCAATACAAATTCCACACGCAATTTACTCACAAAGTGATACACACAAACAACATATCTAACGCTCAAACATGCATGCAAGTATTCTCATGTGATCATAGTAATCAAACAACTTATCATGAACATATTCCAAATCCATGCAACACTTTAATGCATAAAATCACAAGTTATCAACTTTCTGCTTAACACTCAATTATTCAGCTGTTTTCTAGGATTTTTATAAAATAGTTCTAGCATTCCAAAAATCCCCATATTTTTACAGTAGGTGACATTTATACCATAGAAATTTATATAATTTTTCCAAGTCCTAAATCTTTACCAATTAACCATAAATATTAATTCATTAAGCTGCAGTCAGATTTACCGCTTTCTGACTGCAGTCCACGGAAGAATTTATTTAAAAATCACTGATCATCCGATTAACAAAATTCCAGTTGGAGTTGCCCGGAAATTTCTATACCTAGTTGCTGTACAAAAATCATGACTCAAATCCCTACTGATTTTAAAATCTAGCTTGACAAACAACTAACAAAATTTCAGGATTTTCACAGTTTTAGTTACTGAACTTATTTAGCCCTTTAAAAATATCAAACGACTTCAGAAAATTATGAATCCGGCGCCATTAGATTCCTTATTCAAATCTCTACGTTCTAGACATCAGAAAATCCGTTTTTCGACAACTAACGACCAAGTTACAGCCAGATGAAATCGGCTGTAACTATTACTCAGCAACCTGTTTCAGCAATTCTATCTCATAAACCGTTCATATTATTAACCTAGGCGATCAAGAACCTGTTTTCTAATCCTAGATCAATACCTATAACAATTCCATGCAAACCCTACTCAATAACTCTAGTTTTTATCAATCAAACATACTCGCAACTTACAAGTTCCGCAACTATTATACATATAAACAACAATCAACTTCAGCATATAACATCCGAAACAACTAGTCATTCAAACATATATATCCGCACATGATCTTGTAATCAGAGATAAACCTAACCTTGAATAACTAGGTAAACAAGCCGGGTCTCGGACAAGGAGTGTCCGGCTGTTCCAGCAAACCTCGACCGAGAGAATGATGATAAGGTAGGCTGTTTTGTTGATCGACTAGAGGTGAACCAGGACAGATTTCACGACTGAATGAAGGTGAAGATGAAGATTGTTGCTGCTGCTGCGACCGAGAAGAAGAAAAGGGCAAGGCTGATCCGCGACCGAGGAATGAGGCTATGCTGTTTGTGATCGAGATGGAGTGTATCAGGACCGAACTATCGATCAAGGGAACAAGAAAAGGGTTGTTTACGGTTGAAGAAGATGAATGATCAGCTGTTCGCGATTTATGGAGCAAGAGAAGGCGATTTTTGCTATTAGAGTTTGTGTTTTAGAAGGAAGCATGCATGGGTTTCGTAGATATAGGCGCAAAGGGATAAGGGTTACGGTTTGGATAAGTATTGTGGCCGGTAATACTTGGATTGCTTTGATCTTATGGCAGAAACATGTTTGGGCTATTTTGGTTTGGTTTTGAACAAAGTAGATTTCGGTCTTGGGCTTGATATCGCGGCCAAGGATTAGAGTGGTTTGGTTTGGGTTTGGTCTTGGCCGAATAGTTAGAGTTTTAAGTCTAGGTTTGATCGTTGTTTTCTTTTAGCCGAAGACTTGGGTTCAAGGTTTAAACTTTGTGAACTCCTAGAGTCACAATGAACCAAGGTTGGAACGTGTCGCGGTTCGGTTCAGTTCGTGCACATATCAACTCTAATTATTCAATCACTAAAATAATCACACAACACACAACACGTATTCATTTAACTCGTGCACGTTTAATACTTAGCATATACATTATTCGACATGAGTCACGTGTAAGTTAACCGAAAAACCCGGGATATCACATTATCCCCATGTTGAAAGAATTTTCGTCCCGAAAATTGAGTAAACGCAGTTTAGCATGTAACGTACATGTTTAGAGTGCCACGCACAAAGAGTTAGTTCGTTAATGATGGTACGCAATGTTACAAGAAGTTCCCAAGTGTCATACACAAAGATTTCCAAGTGCCTTGCACATGAATTTAGTCAACAATAGTACACGAAAGTATGAGAAATTTCCAGGTTGTCACATCATCCCCATGTTGAAAGAATTTTCGTCCCGAAAATTTAGTTACTGGTATCGTTAGTTTGCTGCTCAGTTGCGAAGAGGTGTGGGTATTTGCTTTTCATTTGGTCCTCTCTTTCCCACGTGAACTCCGGTCCACGCTTAGAGTCCCAACGAACTTTAACTATTGGAATCTTGCTGTGCCTTCGAGTCTTGATCTCACGATCCATGATCTCAATAGGCTTTTCCACGAAGTGTAGTAGTTCATCCACTTGGATCTCATCCAATGGAATAACTAAAGTTTCATCTGATAGACACTTCTTCAGATTTGACACGTGAAATACATTGTGAACTCCACTGAGTTCGGCAGGAAGGTCTAATTGATATGCTACGGGTCCGATTCGTTTCAAGATTACAAACGGGCCTACGTACCGTGGGTTAAGTTTGCCCCGTTTTCCAAAGCGGATTACACCCTTCCAGGGTGACACCTTTAGTAGGACGCGGTCGCCTACTTGAAATTCGAGCGGTTTGCGTCGTTGACCAGGGTAGCTTTTCTGTCGATCTCGTGCCGCCGCCATGCGGTTTCTGATTTGTACAATCTTTTCAGTAGCCTCAAGTATTAACTCAGGGCCTGTGAGTTGACTGTCACCGACTCCTGCCCAGCAGACCGGTGATCTACATTTACGACCGTATAATGCCTCAAACGGTGCTGCCGAAATACTCGTATGATAGCTGTTGTTATATGAGAATTCTACTAGAGGCAGGTGAATCTCCCAATTATTTCCGAAGTCCACCACGCATGCCCTAAGCATGTCTTCCAAGGTCTGTATGGTCCTTTCACTTTGACCATCAGTCTGAGGGTGATAGGCTGTGCTCATATCCAGGCGGGTTCCCAACGCTTTCTGGAGTGACCGCCAGAAGTTTGACGTGAAGCGAGCATCTCTGTCTGAGATGATGGACGTTGGCACACCGTGCCGAGAAACTACTTCCTTAATGTAGATGCGAGTCAACTTCTCCATCTTATCTGTTTCTTTAATAGCTAGGAAGTGTGCGGACTTAGTTAAACGATCCACGATCACCCAGATGGTATCGCAACCACCCAAGGTTCGCGGGAGTTTAGTGATGAAATCCATTGAGATCTGATCCCACTTCCATACTGGGATCTCAGGTTGTTGGAGTAGCCCCGATGGCTTTTGATACTCCACCTTGACTTTTGCACAAGTCAAACATTTACTCACGTAGGTGGCTATATCGGCTTTCATGTTGGGCCACCAATACGCAACTTTAAGGTCTTGATACATCTTATCCGAACCCGGATGGACAGAGTATCGAGATTTGTGAGCTTCGTCCATGACTAGCTCTCTAAGGTTTCCGTAGAGAGGTACCCATATGCGATTCATGAAATACCGGGCTCCATTGGGCTTTACTTCCCAATCACGTTCCATTTTTCCCACTGATTCGGCTTTGATGTTTTCCTCCTTAACTGCTTCTATCTGGGCGTCACGTATTTGATCGGGTAGCCCCGAATGAATAGTGAGTTGTAGTGCTCGTACACGACGAGGTTTCAAGTGTTCCTTCCTACTGAGGGCATCAGCTACCACGTTAGCTTTACCCGGGTGATACCGAATGGCACACTCATAATCGTTCAAGAGTTCGACCCAGCGACGCTGTCGCATGTTCAACTCCTTCTGATCGAAGATGTGTTGGAGGCTTTTGTGGTCAGTAAAGATTGTGCACTTCGTTCCATAGAGGTAGTGTCTCCAAATCTTAAGTGCAAACACTACTGCTCCCAATTCCAGGTCATGCGTCGTGTAGTTTTTCTCGTGAAACTTCAGCTGTCGTGACGCATACGCGATGACCTTATCGCGTTGCATGAGTACGCATCCCAATCCCTGAATGGAAGCATCACAATACACTACGAAGTCATCTGTCCCTTCCGGCAAGGACAGAATGGGTGCACTGCAAAGTTTCTGCTTCAGCAATTGAAATGCTGCTTCTTGTTTTTCACTCCAAGCATACTTGATGCCTTTCTGGGTGAGGGTAGTGAGCGGTTGTGCAATCTTTGAAAACCCCTCGATGAAGCGTCTGTAGTAACCAGCTAAACCTAAGAATTGGAGGATCTCCGTCGGTGTCTTAGGTGCTTCCCAGTTTTTAATGGCTTCAATCTTGGCAGGGTCTACATGAATACCCTTTTCATGCACTACGTGCCCGAGGAACTGAACTTCCCGAATCCAGAAATCACACTTCGAAAGCTTGGCATATAACTTTTCCTGTTGAAGTAATCCTAGCAGTAATCGTAGATGCTCAGCATGCTCTTCTTCACTTTTGGAGTAGATGAGTATGTCATCGATGAACACAATGACAAATTTGTCGAGGTATGGTTTACACACGCGGTTCATGAGGTCCATGAACACCGCAGGTGCGTTAGTGAGACCGAATGGCATGACCAAAAACTCGTAATGGCCATACCGAGTGCGAAATGCTGTCATAGCGATATCCTCCTCCCTGACGCGTAACTGATGATAACCGGACCGTAAATCAATCTTAGAGTAGTAACTTGACCCTTGAAGTTGGTCGAAGAGATCGTCGATGCGAGGTAACGGGTATCGGTTCTTGACTGTAACCTTGTTGCGTTCCCTATAGTCGATGCACATGCGGAAAGTCCCGTCCTTCTTCTTGACAAACAGGACTGGAGCTCCCCATGGCGAAACGCTTGGTCGGATAAATCCTTTTTCTAAAAGTTCCTGAAGTTCGGTAGACAGCTCCTGCAGCTCGGCTGGAGCTAGGCGGTATGGAGCTTTGGCGATAGGAGTTGCATTGCTTGCCAATTCGATTTCAAACTCCAATTGTCGATGTGGTGGAAGACCAGGTAGTTCTTCTGGGAATACATCGGAAAAATCACGGACGACAGGGATGTCTTCTATACGTTTCTCGTCCTTAGGCTGTTCGGTAATCAGTGCGAGTAAAGCGAAGGAATTCTTTTTCCGAAGATATTTCTGCGCTTGCATGTATGAAATGATGTTGGTGACGGCGCTTGCCTTATCGCCTTGTACTGTCAGGATTTCGTCGTTCGAGAGTGGAATACGGATAGACTTTTCGAAGCAGAGAACTTCAGCCCGGACGTCGGATAGCCAGTCCATTCCGACTACCACGTCAAAACTACCCAGGGTAGTTGTCATCAGATCAATGGTAAAAGTGTGGCCCGCGAGTTTGAGTTGACAGCCGGATACGATTTGGGTCACATCTACCGATTTACCATTGGCTAATTCTATCACATAAGGGGTCTCTAATGGTTTAAGCGTGAGATTTAGGTTCTTCCTAAAAGACTCAGATATAAAACTCCTATCCGCACCCGTATCAAAAAGCACAGAAGCAAAATGTATATTAAGGGGAAACTTACCGGTGACCACGTTCGTGTCGTTTCTGGCCTCTCCGCGGCCCAATGTAAATGCGCGACCCTTGGCACCTCCTGTATCACCGTTCCCATTATTGTTGTTGTTATTATTGTTGTGGTTGTTGTGGTTGTGGTTGTTTCCACCATTATTGTTGTTGTTGCGCAATTGTGGGCAGTCTCTTCTGAAATGAGCAGTGCTACCACACTGATAGCATCCCCGGTTTTACCCTGCTGCTGACCCTGGGGCTGATTCTGATTTTGTCGGGGCATGGTTTCCCCACGACAATCCTTTGCCACATGTCCCATCTTGCCACATCTGTGGCAGCGAATTCCGGCACAAGGGCCGTGATGATGAAGATTGCAGCGATTGCACTGCGGCTTTCGACCTACATAGCCGCCTGCATTCTGGTTGTTGTTGTTATTGTAGTTGTTGGCGGAATGATTTTGATGACCCCGGTGGCTGTGGTAATGATTGAACCGTTTCTGGTTCCCTTGCTGCGGATGTGATGACGAAGACTGTCGAACAGTGGAGTCTTCAAATTTTCTTTTGTTATCTGGGGCGACTTCGGTGGTACCCCGTGCTGGCAGTTTCTTCTGTTCCACCGCTTTATCGGTGAGTTTGTGAGCCAATCGGATTGCTTGATGTTCAGTTACAGGGTTACTAGACATCACCATACCCTGAATTTCCGGAACCAGACCCCCGAGATAGAACTCGAGTCTTTTCTCCACCGTGTTGGCCAATTCGGGACACAGAAATACCAAGTCATGGTGTTTTGCAGTGTAAGCTTCAATTTCCGATCCCACCATCTTGTGGTTCCATAGAGCTTGCTCCAATTGTTGCACTCTGTCTCGTGGACAGTACTCCTCTTTAATCAGGGCCTTGAACTCAGTCCATGCCATTGCGTTCGCAGCTATAAGCCCACGTGTTTGGACTTGTGCATTCCACCATGTCCGTACCCCATCTTCCAGTGTTGAGGCTGCGTATTTGACCTTGTTGGCCTCGAGGCAGTTGCACATTTCAAAAACAGATTCTGATTTTTCGATCCAGCGGACCAATCCAATGGGTCCTTTCGCCCCCGAGAATTTGCTAGGCTTTGTGTCCAGGAACATCTTGTAGGGGTTAAAGCCCCCTCCTGCTGACAGAGAACAGGAAGTCAGCAAGGAATTTTACTAGCCTCACTATTAGATTTTCACGCGAAAATTTAATAATGGTTACCTGCCGGCTGGTTCTGAACACCCGCTAAGGCTGCGTTCACATGCTCTTGAATCATGGCAGCTAGCTCTTTCGGGCGTCAAGTTAAGGTTTCCACGTCTTCCAGTCGCCATTTAGATCTTCAAAACACAACACAAACACACCCCGATAAGTATATATATCCAATATAGCTATCCTACTTCGTACTTTAATAATTAGTAAGTTATGTCAACTCAATATGTTAAATAATCAAAAGAAATACTTGATTAACTGAAATTTCAACGTCTTACAAAAGTGTAAATCACACATACGAATTCACTATAAAGTCTCAAGTTTAAACACCAGTGGGAAAATAAATAAACTGAAGGAAAACAAATAAAATATACGAGACGTGTCAGTCATCTACGTCTCCATTCCCCAAGTCACTGTCGTTGCCGTCATCCTGTGCGGCATTTCCAGCTTCTTCAGCTGGGTCCTCCTCCGGATCCTCTTCAGGATCCTCCTCTGGATCCTCTTCTGGATCCTCCTCTACCCGCACTGGAGGGGCCGGTGCTGGTGCAAGTGCTTGGTTTTGTAGCTCCTGAATGTTCCAACTGTTTTCCAGGACTCTGTCCTCCAGCCAGTCGGCTCTTATCTGCTCAGCACGCAGATCTCTGGCTATGGTGTTACGAGCTACCTTGCTCGTACGATGCTCTTCTTCGAGCGAGTCGGTCTTCCCGGTAAGGTGTCGGATCATCCATCCTTGTGCCAGGATGGTTTCCTGCATTCTTTCTAGCTGTTTTTGTTGTGTATGTACCAGGATTCTAAGCATGTCAATTCCTATTTCTACAGGATTAACCGGTTCAACCGGTACAGCAATAGTTGGGCGTAGCGATGACTCCTCCCCCAGAGCGAGCCTCTTCCTCGCCGCTGAGCGTGTCTCCACGCCATAAGGTGGTATGGGTTCCACCATTGGTGCCTTTCCTGGTGCCCTTGGTGGCGTAAGTCTGTCGGACGATGATTACGATGAGGATGATGACATTGCCTGTTTGGTCGTGTAGTTAGTTATGAGTTGTTTTCATTTCTTATTATGAAGGCATAATCTACCAAACACAATTGTGGTATATTGCATAACAAGATATAATAATTCGGTGCCAAACTAAGTCTAGTGTCGTGATATCAGCTATAGTTAGGTCTACTTCTAATGCAAACCTGGTTCTCTATAGCTAGTGGCTCTGATACCAATCTGTCACATCCTCAATTTTCCACTTGCGGAGTTTTACCGCGAGGCGTGTGAACAAACCAGAATCTGAAACACTAGTACGTCGAACGACTCTACATGATTTGATAATACGTTTTCCAAAATCGTTCATTGTAGATTTTATATCAATTAACAATATTTAGCAGAGCATTAGTTTTAAGTTTGAGCGGAAGCATAAATAAGTAGTGATGCGGGCGCCAACACAAACGCCAAAACAAATGAAAAATCCCAAAACAATTTAATAAATATGACTCGATAATGATGTCTTGTTCAATGCATGTGCGTGCACCTAGAGCTCCTAGCGTCCTGAGAAACATGTAAAGAAACAAGTGTCAACATTAAAGATGAGTGAGTTCACAGGTTTTCATAAATTCGTTTGTTCGGTTATAGTTTGTTACTCCGTTATCCCCAACCTGGGATAACATATCAGTTCCATTATTCCAATCCCGGAATAATACTTGTTGCTTCCAATATTCCCATCCCGGAATATTAAGTTGTTATTTCCATTATCCCCAACCCGGGATAATAAGTTGATGTTTCCAATATTCCAAACCCGGAATATTAAGTTGATCCGTAATTAAGTTCAATGTTAATATATATAGGTAGCTAGCCTAAAGTCATGTCACTAAGTGTTCGCGATCGAAGCTGACTGTTGTGCCTCCGTTTTGCCAGGTCTATCACATGACCATGGCGGTGTTAGGCCAATTATTCACCCGTTGACCATACCAGGTCGGCTAGCGCGACTAGCTCGGATGGGGCTTGTCGGGCCCAGTAGTACTACTTATAATTCCCCCGCTATTTAACCCAAATACTAACGATCCAAGGAGATTGTCGAGGACTTAAGTGATAAAGCTGCTTAGTGCCCATAACATTACATTAACATTAACTTAGTTACCGCATAGTTGCGTGACGTTAAATTCCTATAACGTAAAGAGATTGAGTTTGAGAGTGTATACATGTTTCTCCCCCTGTTGTTTAAAAACCGGATAAAGTTAGGGGCCGTGAACTCACCTTTATTTGCTCGGTTAGTGTAGCAAAGATGTTATAAGAGATGGGACCGCTAGTTGCGTCCTAACAAACCAATTAATTACACGTCAGTGTGAAATCACACCAATACAAATTCCACACGCAATTTACTCACAAAGTGATACACACAAACAACATATCTAACGCTCAAACATGCATGCAAGTATTCTCATGTGATCATAGTAATCAAACAACTTATCATGAACATATTCCAAATCCATGCAACACTTTAATGCATAAAATCACAAGTTATCAACTTTCTGCTTAACACTCAATTATTCAGCTGTTTTCTAGGATTTTTATAAAATAGTTCTAGCATTCCAAAAATCCCCATATTTTTACAGTAGGTGACATTTATACCATAGAAATTTATATAATTTTTCCAAGTCCTAAATCTTTACCAATTAACCATAAATATTAATTCATTAAGCTGCAGTCAGATTTACCGCTTTCTGACTGCAGTCCACGGAAGAATTTATTTAAAAATCACTGATCATCCGATTAACAAAATTCCAGTTGGAGTTGCCCGGAAATTTCTATACCTAGTTGCTGTACAAAAATCATGACTCAAATCCCTACTGATTTTAAAATCTAGCTTGACAAACAACTAACAAAATTTCAGGATTTTCACAGTTTTAGTTACTGAACTTATTTAGCCCTTTAAAAATATCAAACGACTTCAGAAAATTATGAATCCGGCGCCATTAGATTCCTTATTCAAATCTCTACGTTCTAGACATCAGAAAATCCGTTTTTCGACAACTAACGACCAAGTTACAGCCAGATGAAATCGGCTGTAACTATTACTCAGCAACCTGTTTCAGCAATTCTATCTCATAAACCGTTCATATTATTAACCTAGGCGATCAAGAACCTGTTTTCTAATCCTAGATCAATACCTATAACAATTCCATGCAAACCCTACTCAATAACTCTAGTTTTTATCAATCAAACATACTCGCAACTTACAAGTTCCGCAACTATTATACATATAAACAACAATCAACTTCAGCATATAACATCCGAAACAACTAGTCATTCAAACATATATATCCGCACATGATCTTGTAATCAGAGATAAACCTAACCTTGAATAACTAGGTAAACAAGCCGGGTCTCGGACAAGGAGTGTCCGGCTGTTCCAGCAAACCTCGACCGAGAGAATGATGATAAGGTAGGCTGTTTTGTTGATCGACTAGAGGTGAACCAGGACAGATTTCACGACTGAATGAAGGTGAAGATGAAGATTGTTGCTGCTGCTGCGACCGAGAAGAAGAAAAGGGCAAGGCTGATCCGCGACCGAGGAATGAGGCTATGCTGTTTGTGATCGAGATGGAGTGTATCAGGACCGAACTATCGATCAAGGGAACAAGAAAAGGGCTGTTTACGGTTGAAGAAGATGAATGATCAGCTGTTCGCGATTTATGGAGCAAGAGAAGGCGATTTTTGCTATTAGAGTTTGTGTTTTAGAAGGAAGCATGCATGGGTTTCGTAGATATAGGCGCAAAGGGATAAGGGTTACGGTTTGGATAAGTATTGTGGCCGGTAATACCTGGATTGCTTTGATCTTATGGCAGAAACATGTTTGGGCTATTTTGGTTTGGTTTTGAACAAAGTAGATTTCGGTCTTGGGCTTGATATCGCGGCCAAGGATTAGAGTGGTTTGGTTTGGGTTTGGTCTTGGCCGAATAGTTAGAGTTTTAAGTCTAGGTTTGATCGTTGTTTTCTTTTAGCCGAAGACTTGGGTTCAAGGTTTAAACTTTGTGAACTCCTAGAGTCACAATGAACCAAGGTTGGAACGTGTCGCGGTTCGGTTCAGTTCGTGCACATATCAACTCTAATTATTCAATCACTAAAATAATCACACAACACACAACACGTATTCATTTAACTCGTGCACGTTTAATACTTAGCATATACATTATTCGACATGTGTCACGTGTAAGTTATCCGAAAAACCCGGGATATCACAGCACACTTCCTAGCGATCAAAGAAACATATAAGATGGATTAGTTGACTCGCATCTACATTAAGGAAGTAGTTTCTCAGCACGGAGTGCCAACGTCCATTATCTCAGACAGAGATGCTCGTTTCACGTCCAACTTTTGGCAGTCACTTCAGAAAGCGTTGGGTACACGCTTAGATATGAGCACAGCTTATCACCCGCAGACGGATGGCCAAAGTGAAAGGACCATTCAGACCTTGGAAGACATGCTTAGGGCATGTGTGGTAGATTTCGGGAACAGTTGGAAAATCCATCTGCCTTTAGTGGAATTCTCGTATCATACGAGTATATCGGCAGCACCGTTTGAAGCATTATACGGTCGCAAATGTAGATCACCGGTCTGTTGCGCAGAAGTCGGTGACAGTCAACTCACAGGCCCTGAGTTGATACTTGAGGCTACTGAAAAGATTGTACAAATCAGAAACCGCATGGCAGCGGCACGAGATCGACTGAAAAGCTACGCTGATCAACGACGCAAACCGTTCGAATTTCAAGTAGGCGACCGCGTCCTACTGAAGGTGTCACCCTGGAAGGGTGTAATCCGCTTTGGGAAACGAGGCAACCTAAACCCACGGTACGTAGGCCCGTTTGTGATCTTGAAACGTATCGGACCCGTAGCTTATCAAGTAGACCTTCCTACCGAACTCAGTGGAGTTCACAACGTTTTTCACGTGTCAAATCTGAAGAAGTGTCTATCAGATGAGACCCTAGTCATTCCATTGGATGAGATTCAAGTGGATGAACAACTGCACTTTGTGGAACAACCTATCGAGATCATGGATCGTGAGATCAAGACTCGAAGGCACAGCAAGATACCGATCGTCAAGGTTCGTTGGGACTCAAAGCGTGGACCGGAGTTCACGTGGGAGAGAGAGGACCAAATGAAAAGCAAATACCCACACCTTTTTGCAGCTGAGCAGCAAGCTAACATTACCACCAACTAAATTTTCGGGACGAAAATTCTTTCAACATGGGGATGATGTGACAACCTGGGAATTTCTTGTAATTCTTGTACCATTGTTAACGAACTAAATCTTTGTGCGTTGCATTCTAAACCGCGTTTACTCAATTTTCGGGACGAAAATTCTTTCAACATGGGGATAATGTGACATCCCGGTTTTTCAAGTATCTTAAACGCACTACTTCACGGTTATTCATTCCTACGCTAATTTGATTCGGAGAATGAAATTACACGCTCGAAATAACTACGCTAACTTTGTGAACTTATCGAGTGAATTACGTGCTATGTGTTATTAGACGTTTATAAGTTTTGTGAGTTGTTATATCATGTTTTGATTTCGTGATTATTAGTTTATAAAAAAAATATATATATATTAAATAAATAGCCAAACCGAACCGAGCCGTGAAACGTGTCGACCTCACTTCCTTGTGGCCCAAGTAACTAGCCTAAACTTAGGGCCCAAGTTACCCACCCAAACCCCTTGTGCGGCCGCAAGCCCACCTCACCCTTTCTCCTTTTCTTCTTTCCCTTGTCTTGGTATAAATAGGCATTCATGTATTTGTTATGTTTCAAAAAAAAAAAAACAAACCTAAACCCTAGCTCCAAGAACAGCCGACGGCAGCCCTCCCCACCCTTTCTCTCGATCGCGACTTTCTCCAAGAACCAAAGTGATTCCAATCTCGTTCCCGGATCGTTAATCTTCATCGTTGCAAGGTTAGGGTTTCTATTGTTTCGCAAATCACATTAGGGTTTATAAACTCTTGATCATGCTTGTATGTAATGGTAGAATCATTGTTATAAAAGTGCTATGATGTTTAGTTTGATTAATTGTGCGAGTTTTGCGATTATGATGTTTAGTTGGATTCAAGAATCATAGGCTGCGTTTTGTGATAAAAATCATATTATATGATTAGGGTTTGCATGAGTATGATGTACATGATGATAGGTGGCTAATAAAATCTGTTCTTGATCATCTATATTTAACGTCTCGATCGTTTAAGCGTGTTCTATTGCGATAAAAGTCGAAAACAGGTTGCTGAATGGTGTTTACAGCCAACTTCAATTGGCTGTAACTTGGTTATTATTTATCGAAAAGTTGAATTTCTAAAGCCTAAAACGTATATTTTTTAAAAACGCTTCTAATGGCGCTGGATTCATATTTTTATGAGATCGTTTGATATTTTTAAGTGGTCGTTTAAGTGCAGTAACTGAAGCTGTGTAAATTCTGAAAATTTGTTAGTTGTTTATCGAGTCGGATCTCATAATCTGTAGAGGATTGGGTCACGAAATTTGTACAGCAACTGGAGACGGAAATTTCTGGGAAACTCCCACTGGAATTTTATTAATTGGATGAACGATGATTTTTAAATGATTTCTCCCGTGGACTGCAGTCAGAAAGCGACGAATCTGACTGCAGCCTAGTATATAAATGTTTAGGAATAATTGGTAAAGTGTTAGGACTTGAAAAATTTACATAAAATTCTACAGTTTAGTTCACACCTTCTGTAAAAAAATGGGAATTTTTGGAACGTTGGAACTATTTTATAAAAATCCTCGAAAACAGCCTAGTTATGGGCGTACAAGCTGAAACTTGATAACTTGCGAATGTGTGTACCAAAATGTTGTATGAGTTGATTTGTGTTCATGATAAGTTGGTTTGATCACTATTTTGGTATGATAATACTTTGCATGCATGATTGTGTTTTCGAATTTGTTATCATGTGTGCCGCATTGTGTGTTAGTTATGTGTAGGGTTGGTATCAGTGTGTTCCCACACTAACTTTAAATCGATTGACTTGTTAGGACGCAATTAGCGGTCCCATCATTTGCTGCTTCTGTGTTACACTAACCGAGCAATTAAAGGTGAGTTCACGGCCCCTATTTTATCCGGTTTTAAACAACAGGGGGAGAAACATGTATACACTCTACAACTCTATCTCTTTACGCTATACGAAATTAACGTCGTTAAACTATTCGGTAACTAAGTTAATGTTAATGTACGTTATGGTCACTAAGAAGCTATATCACGGAAGTCCTCGACAAACTCTCGGATCGTTAGTATTGGGTTAGATAGCGGGGAAATTATAAGTAGTACTACTGGGCCCGACAAGCCCCACCCGAGCTAGTCGCGCTAGCCGACCAGGTATGGTCAACGGGTGAATAATTTGGCCTAACTTTCGCCATGGTCAGTGATAGGCCTGGCAACACGGAGGCACAACAGTCAGCTTCGATCGCGAACACTTATGTGACATAACTTTAGGCTCGCTACCTACATGTTAACATTGAACTTAATTACGAACCAACAATATTATTCCGGGTTAGGAATAATGGAACCAACAACGATATTATTCCGGGTTAGGGATAATGGAACCAACATCATTATTATTCCGGGTTAGGAATAATGGAACTATATCGTTATCCCGGGTTAGGGATAACGGGGGAAACGAACTTTTAACCAAACTAATGAACTTATAAAAACCTGTGAACTCACTCTTCTTTAATGTTGACACTTGTTTCTTTACATGTTTCTCAGGACGCTAGGAGCTCTAGGTGCACTCACTTGCATTGATCAAGACATCTTTTTATCGAGTCTCATTTACGAATATTGTTTGGGTTTTTCTTTAGTTTTGGCGTTTGTGTTGGCGCCCGTTACTTTACTTTACTTTAATGCTTCCGCTCAACTTTAAAACTAATGCTTCCGCTAAACTATGAAACCAAACTAAGACAATTTGAAAATAACTATGAATGGTTAAACAAATGATTTTGGAAAACGTATAAACGAATCATATAGAGTCGTTCGATGTTACTAGTGTCTCAGATTCTGGTTTGCTCACACGCCTCGCGGTAAAACTCCGCAAGTGGAAATTGAGGGTGTGGACATATACGAATCATGTAGCATGTAACTATAGCATGTATGATTGATTGTTTGTTTGATTGCACAAAAGTATAAGTGTGATTGCGTGTATTTTGATAGGTTAACATATTGCACCCAAAAGTGTAAAGCGTAAAAAGGGTGTTCGAGTGTACACGCGGTTTTGCTAAGTCTTCAAACTTGATAAGCTCGTGAAGGTGGTTGATGGATGGGATGAATGCCGAGTTATCCTACAAGAGGAAAACGTAGGCTGGTAAGTATTCGGATGACAATGAAGGATTAGGAATAAAATACAATAAAGTAGTTTATACGAAAAGTAATCATCAAGACTTAATACTCGTTTTTGCCACTATATTACCCATTCGGGTTGATGTGTTTTCATGGGTTTGGATATCCATTAGAATCGTAACGAGAGATTAAGTACGTAGGTGATGTAACCTAGTACCATGATGGACAATAATTTGATTACCATCAAGTGTTCGGTTAGCGAATATTTACATATATTATATAGCATACGTAATAAGTAAATCATAAACATCATGTAATTTCATAGAAGTCATGCATGGAGGTAGGATGATAACCTTCCTTTTAAAACGTCTCTTGTATAGTTTACCAATGCACATGTCGTCACAAGGGCGACAAGGATGGTCATGAGTAAGTTAATACATAAAAGTAAAAGACAAAAGTAAATGAAAACATCAAGTGAGGTGGTGGATCGAAGGTAGGATAGCCAAGGCCTCCAAGTGATCACACTCTACCAACTCAAGTCTTGTTTCGAGAACAAGCTTGGAAGGATACAACACTTGTGGGTAAAACCCTATTAAAACATGAAAGTTCTTACACTTAGGACCTCGAAGTAGGGTGATATTCCTAGTTGGTTTTCCATGGAAAACCTATGGAAGTATTCCCAAAGGTGTTTCAAGTGTGAAGAAGAAGAAAAGATCAAAAGGAGAGAGGTGAGTTAGAACTCACTTTTTGAAGCCTTGATCTTTTAGAGAAGAAGAGCTTTAGAGATTTAGAGAGAAGAGAGAAGTGTTTGAGGTGTGAAATGAGAGTGGGATGAGGTAGGTATTTATAGTTGAGGTTTGGGGGTTGAGTTAGGTGAGTATTAAATGCAAGAAACACAATCCAACAAACACAAAATGGACCAATCCATGGGCAAGAAACCACTTTCTTCGGATTATGCTATTTTTAGTCCTTGAACTTAGTTTTTCTTACATTTCATGGTAAAACTTGATGTTTTTCTCATGTTTTCAAGTGTATAATGTATATGTAAGAATATTTTAGGCATCAAATATGAACGTATGAGTATTTGCACGTATAACAAGTATCGGTTTGTATGTAAACACGTATTTAACAATTAAATGCATGTAAGACAAGTATGTATCAGGTATGAATTTTATTATGATCAAAGTTTCGGATTATAAGATTGGGAAATGAAATACGAATGTGGTACGAATACAAGTTTCCATAAATAGAAATAAAATTACACTTTCTAATTAAGGAAAGTACCAAAAACGAGGCGTTACACAAACCATGTATATTGTTTTGAAATCTTGAAAATAATGATAGGCACATATGAATCACCCCAAAACATTTAGAAAACATAAAAGAGGGGGCTATGTACTCACTTGGGATTGCGAAAGTGTTCTTGATCAACAGAATAAACAAAGCCCAAACGTGTCCTAATGTGTCAGATAAATATGTTAGCGTGTCGGGACTACAAACGGGAGATCGGATAGAATGAGTCTTATAAACCAAACGAGTGTTGGAACTCATGTGATATGGTTTACCAAACTTAACATCTGATTTGGGAAGGATCCTAAGTGCTTTTAACCCATTATGACTCGTTAAGGTAGTTTATGCTACTTTAACGGGTCATTAGCGTAAACACGTGATAGTCCTATGATAAGTCTTAGATGCCCCAAACATGTTTGAAAATGTTATAAATCAGTTTATATGTTAAAAATTTGGTTAGATGCGTTTAAAATGGATTTATGCGCAAAAGGGCATTTTGGTCATCATTTTTTTAAGAACATAGAAGTAACTTATCATAACACTAACAAAACAACGTGACCATAAGGTATAACCTCATTACGTTATTCCCTATACAATTATGGTCACAAATATTTGTTTGGTTGGATCCTAAGATCGACCAAACGGGTCGGATTCGAAAGTCAAAGCGGTGGTCAAGACCGCTCGACTTACGACCCTAAATAAGCACTAAACTAGAAGTGACGAGTTAGACATGTCAAAATATGTCTAAATAAGTTTATAAAACTGATTTGGTATCAAAACTTGGTGTTTTGATACCTGAAAATAGTTTCGTCATAAAATGCACATCATGCGCATTTTTGACCGAAACTTTGCCTCGTCACTTCGACTAGTAAACGTGGTAATCAGAAGGTGAAATCGTTAGGGATTATAACCTCCGTGATTACGATCACGTTTCAAAATTCAATTTAACTTTGACTTGACCAAATATGGTCAGAACCAAAAGTCAATCAGGAAGCCAAACTGTTCGACTTTTAGCTCAAAATAGCTAAAAAATGAAAGAACTAGGAAGAGTACTTACTTATGTTGAAGGACACTTTCGGAACTCAACATAGGAGGCTTCCAAAGGCTGGAAAAAAGCTCCAAGAAGGATAGAAAGAAGAACTTCACACTTTGCTTTGAAGTGTTTTGAAGTGGTGTGAAAAAAATGGAAGAATCATGGGGTATTTATAGTATTTTAGGATTAAGGAGGTGATGACAAGTGTCCTCAAGTGTGGATTAGTGTCCTAGCATGTGTCAACACCATATTAAGTGTGGCAAAGTGAATGCTAGGTGTCAAAAATTGGAGATAGGTTGCAAACTTGGTGAAGAAGCAAAAATATTTACTATTTTGTTTTTGACATCTTGGCCCTTGGACTTGTATTTTCACTTGTTTGCCATTTTTAACCCCTTTAACCTAATATTTAGGTTATATAAAGGTGATAAGACATGTGTAACTTGTATTGTGCCCGAAAATTTCGTGGATGTCGGTTCGTTCGGTTGTACAGTTACGCATTTTGCAAAATGCGTAAAACGCATTAACGAACATGAAAATGATCGAAATTGTGCAACGATTGACATTTTTGCATTTTCATCAATAAAATAAAAGATTTTATTGAATACAAAAATATTTGGAAATAAAACACAGGGTTTCATTGAATACGAAATTGTTTGTAATTGTGCAATGATTGAAAAGGCACAAATGTCACAGTTTTGCGCGTAATTATAAATCGAAAATTAGCGATTGTCGCATTCTCCTCCTGTTAAAGAAATTTCGAGTAGGAAATTTGGAATATGTTATCTCCTTAGAGTTATATCATGCGTAGGTAAGTAGGTATAATACCAAAGTGAATAGCCATGAAATTGTATCAAGACTTGTTTGAATTATGTAAATGCAAGGACATTCTACAACAATAAGAATCCAACAGTTCAACTGAATTCGTTTCGAGAAATGATGCCAAGTGAACGAAGCGTATTGATACAATCACCAATGTGACTAAGTTTATAGGGGTCCAACAAAAGAGGAATTTTGTCCAATAGATGTCCCAAATGAACAATCGCAATCTGCAAATGGATATTAGAAACAATAGAATTTACTACCAACAGAAACTTGTGTTGTTTATTGAATAAATGAAACTTAGAATCAAGAAGCTCAAATGAAATAGGAGCACGAAAGTGATTTGTCAACTATCAAACTATAATATGAATAAAAATCAGTGTGTTGACCTTAATGAGTTTCAAGGGTACACTGAAATACAATAAAATTTAGTGTATCATCGTTCTAATCTATAGTTGCATTAAGACTATTTCAATGATGAGTCGAATAAGAGGTATACACAGTTTTGTATGAAATGAATGATCATGATTAGCCCAAGCTATAAGTTTATATCGCCGCCACAAGGTGTCATATTGATCGAATTAATTCAATAATAGCGATGTTCTAACAATTTCCCCGTGTCTGCAATTAGATGAAAGGTTTAACGAAGTAAATCTGAATATTTTTTTCCAAATAAATCCCGTAGGATTTTCAATTGAAGATGAAAGAACAAATAACTAAAATTTTTGGTCGATCGTGGAATATCAATAATATCATAAAGCTTTCGACCGATGATGAAAGAACCATTAAGAGGTACACCGGAAAATAACATGAATTTGTGTACCATTATCTTAACACACAATTGTATTGAGACTGCTTTTAAGATAATAAATCAACAAGGTGGACTTAAAAATAAATAAATAATTAAGGTCGTACATGAGGTGTGCAAACGAGGTTAGTCCAAGTTTCAAATTAGTGACAGCGCCACCACAAGGCGCCGTAAGCAACAAACGATTTACTGGAGTTGAAGATCAACCAAGTCTACTATGGTTCGAAATAAGTGAAATGCTTGTTGATATTACCCTGAATATGATGGCCTCAATCCATCATATGGAATCCTTGAATTGAATATGTGTACAGTGAGCAAGTTCAAACAATTGAACTTGGTTTTGGCATAATCCAACAATAATTACACGTATCGGCAAGGAAATTTTTGACATGGTTACAACGAAAAACCCGTGTATGTAACCCGAAAAGAACAAGAGTTTAAGAAATCTGTTGAACCGATAACAAGAGGTTAATACTTACCATAATACATGTCACCCAGACCACAAAGCAATAATTGGATATAGCGAAATGATATTTTGAAAACAACCATTTGAAATGAAATCCCTAATGGTCTCCACGTATCAAGTATCCACATGCTTTACAAACAATGCATGCGTAACATATAAGTTTGTCAAGAAATGAAGTAAATGAGTATTCGCTATCGTGATAGAAATTCTCATGATACAACGACCGTGAGGGGGAGTAGAGGTGTGCAAATTTACTCATTATATGCAAAGTTGAAATTTCAATAAAAGAGATTTGAGACTTTACCTGGAATTTCCTATGATGACCGGTTGTCGCTTGACATTACCATGGAATGTCAAATATGGCGTAATCATCGTTAATGAAGTATGGGGAATGCGATGACATGTGACTTCCTTTGCAACATCAATAATTGTGATTACCATTAGCCTATGAATCGAGTGTTGTGAAAGCTCGTTTGAACGTACCTCATCATGATTCGTGTTGCTTACAAGACCACGTGACAATTTGTCGCATTCTTGTCAGTAGTTCTCCTGTAGACGGGATTAACATCGTTGTCGTAATGTCGTGCTTCCTCAAGGTCGTGCCTCGAAAGTCGTATATGATGTACTTCAACATCCGTTGAGGTATAAGTTGAGTTTCACGTATATTTGCATACCTGTATTTTTTTTGCGTAAGTTACCTGCTCGTATGAATAAAAATAGTATGGAAAATATAGATAATGGTGTTTGCCCGAGTTATTAGCCGCAACTCCTATGTAATGACCTTTAATGAATTTCAACACATGTTTTCCAAAGATCTTAAGTATGTGTTAACAAAACTCTCAAAGTTTTGCTTACTGTATATAACTGTTTCTCGTACCCTGTATGAAACACAACACTAGTGTATGATTAAAACCAAAGTGTTTACTCATTATTTCAGCAACGACTAGAACCCATATTCGAGTCCTAGGCGTTTGATATGTATTCAAAGTCTTAATAATCTAAGTCCCAAGAGGAAAGTGAGGTTAGATCCTAGGTAACTCTACACAAACCTAATTGGCTAAAACCTATAGCTCTAATACAAATCTGTCACACCCTGCAAAATCAGATTTGGTGTGAACTGACTTGTATCTTCATTGCACATCGGAAGTATTTAATGCTAAGACTTCTAGAAAGTGAACATCTGCTAGATACTCGAATCCCTATGGGTTCTCCTATACAAACCGTGCCATAGTCTGAAAATGTAACCTAAGAAGGAACATGCGAAAAATCAACATAAAGTTGGCGAGTTCATAGTTTATTCGAAAAGATTTAAAATAAATAGTTTTGGCAACCAGTTTACATATTGTTAAGAAAACGTAATAAAAACATTTTCTCGGCATGTCAATTGAAACCTTGTTTTTGTAATATTTGAAGAACCATCGATGTTCGCCTACGACAAAGACAACATGCCCGCATGAGCCTATAACCAACCTCTAGCTAGAAAGTGCCTAGCCAAACCGTATACACAAGATGGTAGACTAGCAGGCGGTTATAGTTCCGATATGTAGTGAGGACTTCACTATACAATTTTAAGCGACCCTACGGCCCTTAGTGTTGAGTAGTGGACAATCCAGTCCTCGTGTCTATAAGCAGGACCAACCAGTCCCCTTATTTGTATGTAGGATAGACTAGTCCTTGAGTCTGTAAGCAGGACCAACCAGTCCCCTTATTCGTATGTAGGACAAACGAGTCCTTGAGTCTATAAGCAGGACAAACCAGCCCCCTTATTTGTTTGCAGGACAACCCAGTCCCATAGTAACTAGGACAATCCCGTCACTAGTCATGAAACTCATGCATATCTTGAAAATACACGTATGTTTTGTAAAATCAGTATGATTAACATAAACCTTTCGTAAACCATTTGAGTTTATTGAAATTCATTTGCAACATGGTTTAGAAATATGAATTTTCGTCCATCGAGATAGTGTGTACTTTTCAAAACTTGCATGTCTTTCCACCCCCGAAAACATTTATAAAAATGTAAAACCGTAAAAAGTGGGGGTTATGAACTCCCCTCGATATCCAGTGCAAAGCTAGCATACATTAATTCCATAATATTTTGTTCAAAACGTAATTCGCTAGCATGCAATTTATAACATTTCTATCAAGGAATTAACTTATAAGTTTCTATTAAAATATAGCTAAACTACGTGTCACCGAGCTCTACCAATTCGCTAACCGAATGATTCGACGGGAAGATGTTAACTTGATGGAAACGATAATGGTATACTTGTTTAATCCCATTTACGGTCAGTGATAAATACTATATATCTATATATATATATATATATATCCATATATATTTATATAAAAATATAAATATATTTATAGAATCGTGTTAATCATCCCGAATGATCGGGGTGTATGTAACCAAATTTTATGCGAAAATAATACACGTTGTAAACTTGTATAAAGTGTTTGTACGGTTTTCAAGTAGTCGTAGTTTTTCGTATGATACGCATATATATGTAAATGTAAGTATGTACATATAAACGTCGTGTAGCCGCAATAATAGTCTTGCTTCTCGTTTATATTTAATAAAATAATTACATAGTCGTTGCTTGTTAGAATCGACTTTGTTTGTTCATTACCGAAATAACTCGAGTAATATTGTTTGCTAAGATAATATGATAACACAGTGTGTTTTGTTTTGGCGTTTAAAATAAATATGTAAAATTATTTTTACTTCATAAAGTTTCCGAGTCGTAGACATAGAAAATTAATATAACTAATTATATTTACCTAGCATAAGATTTCCAAGTTCTTGACGTTTGAAACAAATATAGATAATTATATTTATTTTATATAAATTTCCGAGTCCGGTTATCTTGTAAACCGCGTTCGTTGAAAAGTTGCAGAATTGGTTTATGAGTCGTGTAAATCGTCCAAAATAAATATGCACTTATATTTATTTTTATAAATCCCCTCAAATTCCCGTTATAGTTCATTTGTTAAAGAAAACATATTTCATATTATAGATTTTTACGAAAAATGGGAAGAGTTTTCTCATTCTTAGAACAATCCCGACAACACAGGTTGTCGATAATTATCAAAACTCAACATTTGCAACAAATTTTCCTTCAAGTATTTAAAACGCCAATTTTTGTTTCACATAGATGTGTTATGTCACGTGTCGGTTCGGTTTTTAACTAATATTTATATATACAAACAATATAAGCATGTTTATCTACAAGTCCGAGAAATTTAATAGAATGCTTCCACTAGTCAGTTCGGTTTTAAGCTCGGCTCCACGTTAAAACATTTTGGTATAAACTATATAAATCCAAACGTGTCCGTTAAAATTTTACCAAAGCCTCTCATGATGTGTCGGATGCATGTGTCACCCGAAACTGTCGGTTGACCCACCTTTGACCATAGTTGACTGAGTTTGACCAGCTTTGACTCGGACCCAAAACACCAAAAGTCACCTGAGACTGAATATTTACAAGTTTTGACCAATGTTGACCGGATTTGACCAGCTTTGACAGTGTTGACCCGTGTTGACCGGGTTTGACCAAACCCTAAACTAAACCGAGGCATCGAAAATGACCCGCAACTGTCCATTGACTAGTTTTGAACCGTGTTTGACCTGTGGACCATGTTGAACCGAGCCCGAGAGTGTTCGAACTTTAATTTTCACCCGAGACGAAAGTGTTTCGTGTGGACTCTTCAGGTTACTAGGAGTCCAAAAATATATTTTTAGTTGGAAACGGACCCCCGGAACCTCGCCAAAGCCATGCTACAAGTCGGAATTTCGCCGAAAAATAAAATTTCACGAAAACTTGCAGAAAGGCCTCTAATGACCCGATCTAAACATGCATGAAATAAAAATCCCAAACCGGGTTCGCAGAGTTTGACCAGAATCTGCCCAAACAGCTTTGAATCTTGAAAAACGGTTGTCGTTTTGTTGCGTCGGGAAGGATCGATTTAGTGGGGAAGGTGTGTTTGGCAGATTAAAAAGGTCCCTAGAAAGTCTCCGAAATCGACGCCGCCATCTTTGCCCTACCGGACAACCACACATGGTGGCCGATCGTTGTGGTTTGCCGGAATCTTCGCCGGCTGGCGTTTGTAGAGAGAGAAAGTGAGTGAGTGTGAGTGTTAGAGAGAGAGTGAGGGGGAAAATGAGAGGTTGAAAGGGTTAAGTGCCTTTTATACATATGGTTTAGGTGGGTAGGGCCGAAGGCCCATAAACCTGTTTTTAGTCTTTTGTGCGGCCCGATGCGTTTACGAGGCCCGTTTTTAGACCCAAACTTTGTAAAATTTTCTATAACATTTTTTTATGGTCATAAGTTTGTAAAATAGTGTCAATATTCGATATTTGTCGCGTACGTTCGTCGGTTGCGTTAAAACGCGTAGAATGCTTCAGTGGTCATTTCTAGTCCGTTTTTCGAACCGATTTTGGCTGCGAATATTAAAATTCGATTACGAAGCTAAATATATCATAATGTTTTAGTTTAAGGTAATAAACGAGTCTGATGCTTCCATTCATTGTCGGTGCATTCCTACAGGGTCGCGACTTTCATTTGCATATGCGTTTTGTGACGTTCGAAAGCATGATAATTTAGCGTAACTAATTCGTGTGTTTAAATTAAACGTATAAAACTTGTATTTTTTGGCGTTGTCAGTATTTCATCTTGTGTCAGTTCGTTACTGTTTAAATGGACGCAAAATTACCGATATCACCAATCGCGTAGCATACGATTCAAATAGACGTTCCTACACATTCCAAAGGCCCAATTAAGTTAATTTGCATCTTAAAACACTACTTATAATCGCATTAATGTCTGTTTTACGCATAATTATAAACCGAAAATTACCGATTGCACAAGTGTGGTGTTCAAAGTTTCTATCAATTACTAGTTGGGTTTTTGAAGATTAAGAGTTTGAGCTATGAGGTAGTTCAATAACCAAACGCGGATGTGGTTAACATTGAAATAGAGAAGCTACATTGATTAGTTTCAAGTTGGTGATTATTCGTGAAGATTGTTGTTAAGTAAATCAGAGCAGGTCGAGAACTGTGCAAACAAAGAACTGAAATGTCATTCTAGGGGGAATATGCCTTTGGAAATGCAAGCTCGAATCATCAATCAAGGGTGAATTATCATATCATCAACTACTTGATTGAAGTTGTAGAATATTCAAACACGACAATGATTTTTTAAGATCAAGATTCGACAGTGATGGCCAAGAGGGAATCTGTTGGTGCATATTATGTATGTCCGCCATTGGGCGAATAGCCTAGATAGAGCGTGTCTTGAATATTGTATAGTTGTGAGTTAGAAACGAACACATGACATTTTAGAGAGGATGAGAACTCATCCGTATGGATGAGGTCATCCGCATGGATGAAGCTCATCTGTACGGACAAGCTAATCTGTCCCAAATGATCATGTCTATAGATAGGTGGCAAGTTTTTAAAGTTGTTATGTTTCGGGGTTTTGGCTGGAGCGATTGCCTGATGCTCTCTGTAGCTTGTCAATGATGTATGCTCTTTCAGCATTGAATGGAATCCTTCTACTTTTAATTATTCTTACAAGATTTCTATCGAACTAGCTTTATCTTATCAAAACTTCCATCTAAACCTGTCGGATCCGGTACTTTCACATTGTAAGTCCCGTATAACGGATCAACACAGGTATCGCTATCCTAATCAATTGCGGAAATAAGGATCAGGATGAAGAACAACTTGAATATCTTGAATACAATAACTTGCATACACCAGAGGATGTTGGATACAAGTTTAGTAATCAACTCTCTAACCCTAAACAAGTTCCCTAACCCCTTTATTTATAGGCATAACAAAGCCCAAATATACAACCCTAGGCCCACTTGGCACTAGGAAGCCCAAACTACTCAAAAGTAACCCAAAAGCCCAAAAAAACAATATAAATGAATAAACCTTTAAGCTCCAAGCCCAACAATCTCCCCCTAGGTTTCTTCATTTATCCTTCGGCGCCGCATCCACTCTAAAACGACCAGCAATAATTCCTGCAACTGCAGCTGTCCAATCCTTGGCACACGCCTCATATAATTCAGCAGTACGTATCTGATGAGAAGCTAAAACTTGTAAATCTTCATCATGGAAGCTGACCAAATCCACAACATCATTCACCCTGAAAGCTTTCTCCTTCGTCACTATCGCAACACTTCTGACCTTTGGATCGTATAACCAAAAGTTAAAGTTCTTCAAAATTCCTCTTGGAAAGGTAGGAGCAACTGGAATCACCAACTCTCTATCCGTAGGAGGCCACGTCACAGATTTAACCGTTTGCCTGTGTGTGCATCACGTACTCCTTTGGCTGCTCTCAGATACGGTTCGGCGGTCTTCATACCCTTAAACCCCGTCCTAACCTCCCGTTGAAGCCTTTTAAAGAACCTCCAACCCGGTCCACGCTCTGTCATATCGTCGTCAGTGTACGGAGCTCTTAACAAATCTGTTAGTGCAATCTTCGTCCAAGTCTCAAACTGTGACTCCTTCAAATAATGTTCTCTTGTTCCATCTTGACGTACAATGATCCACATGTTCTTGATATGGTCATACATCCAACTCAACACTTTAGACTTGTTACCCACCTTGCTATAATAGCTCGACCCCAACTCCATGACGTATCTATCTGACTGCTTCGTAGGATCTTTCAGCAGAAAGTTTTCATCCAGAGGATTCACGTTCACGTTCAACATCAATACCATCTACTTCTTCTTCCTCGGATCTGTAGTGTGTTTCTAACTCGCAGTGAACTTCTTGCGCGGATCCTTCAAGTAATCATCAATACCAGCTTGACGTTCGACTGCTAATTGCTCGGCCGCCAACCTCTGCTCTTCTGTTTCCTGAGCCATCCGTTGCTGTGCCGCACGATGACGGGTGTCAACATTCATAGGATCGTCGGTCGGATTGCTAAACTCTCTGCCAAACTTGTTCTCTAACTTGCCACTCAAATCAAAAACGATAGTCATCAGCATAGTCACATCTCCCTGTAACTGTTCGATAGTTTGATCTCGAACATCCAAACGATTCTGCAGGGAGGCAATCAGCGCATCCTTTAACATGGCCTCCTGTTCCAGTACGACAACCCGTTTCTTTAACTCAACAACATCCACTTCAGTATCATCATCATCACTATCTAAACCCCCAAACTCAAACTCCCACTTCTCAGATCTGCGTATATAATCATCAGCAATATCATCAGAATAACCAGCACCACTACCACCCGCTTCTGAACCTCCTGCACCCGAAGAACTGCCTCCAAATTCCATCATTTATAATGCTGCAGTAGCAGGAATCGATACTACTGTAGACTGTGTAATGACAGGAACTATGGGCGGTGTAGAAACAATAGGCGTATCAACCATCAAAGTACAAGCAACCGATTCTGTAACAATAACCTCAGCAGCAGTGCTCTCGACAGCAGTAGATGTAATCAACTCCGAAGTAGCAACCGTAACAGCAACTGGAGCCTCAGATGTACTCGCTGAAATGCTCGGCTCAGTTCTGCGTCTCTTATCAACGGAACTTCATCTTCTTCGTCTTCGTCATCATCATCAGTCTGAACAGTAGAAGCAACAACAGACGGAATGTCAAGCGGCGGATCACCTTGTTTCTCTTGAATGTCCTTCAGCTGAGCAATCAGAGCAGCTAGATTCTCAGATGATAGCTCTGGTAGAACAGGAGTTAATGTAGCATTGAAAGCATCAAGATCATCCAGAAAAGCTTGTCCAGCATCATCTTCAGCATCTGTAACCAAATCTTCGACTTCTATCTCTTTTTCCTTCACCGGTATATCGTGTTCCTCGGCTACAATTGCATTTACTGGAGGAGGAGGAGGTGGAGGAGCATGCAGACCTACAACTTCTGAAAACTTGCCAAACTTCTTCAGAGGGAACCTACCCACAAATACTGTCTTTGAAGTAGAACAGTTCTTCTTCATAGTTGCAAAAATGTAGGCCCCATTGGCTTCATATTCAGCAAATTCGTGTCTGTGGCATCCTTAGCTAAGTCGGGGTAACGAGCTTCGAGAATCAGATGGATAAATCGTTGATACAACAGAAACATCCTCTTCTTGGACTGCTCTAATATCTTCCTCATGTTTTCGAAAATACAACCAGAGTAGTATATTTCCAATCCATAACCAATGAAACTATCACCGAAGTCTGAGCCTCATTAGGCTGATCTAGTCCACCTTTATTCTCTGACACGCATTGCATAAACATGTGTATAAGTAGTCTCCAATACGCAAGAAACATCTTCTTTAGCAATGGCGGATAAGAACCTTCGTAGCTCATCTCCATCAGTACCGGCAACACCTTCTCCTTGACATACGTGGTTGGATCACTGTAAGTATCTGTAGCTGCAACCACTTCCCTCACACAAGCCTCATTAACTACAATCTCCTTCCCCTGAATCTGTGATCGTATGAACGGTCTGCCATCTTCACCTCTTGGTTGTATTTGCGCTCTCTTCCAAAACGAATGAACCAAGTCTCTGTAGATCACAGGATTTGCACGAAGAAGTGTAGGCAATTCGACAACTGTTCAGCCCCACAATCATTGACTGAAACTCCTAAAAATATTCAGCTGGTGGATCTGAAAGGTATCCAGCCTGATTGTGGAACTATTCTTCTACTAGCATTACAGCGTCGAAAGCTTGCTCCACCATGTCTGTTAAAAAATTAACCAAGTTAAAAATCAACTAATAGAAGCAAACTGGGTAAACTAATATAACTGCGTTAACCAAGTTAACTGAGTTAACTGAATTAACAGAGTTAACACTAACTGGACAGGTCAACAGAGGTCAAGGTTCAAATTAAAGCCAGTTCAAATTAGTTAAGGGGTTCAACAACTCATAAAGGTCCAAACTCAGTTAAGGGTTCAACAATTCAAAAGGTCCAAACATAGAATGAATCCAGAACACTCTTATCAATCCGGATTATGTATTCCGGATAAATATGCATCCCGGATGAAGATTAATCCGAAATGAGATCCGAGTTCATCATTTCGGATGAATATCCATCCGGAAACAGCACAGTTATCAATCCGGAATGCATAATTCTTTCAAGATCAATCTGGAATGCATATGTACCTGATCTGGAATGGGTAGTCCAAAAATATGCATTTCGAGAGAGAATCAGAGAGAATAACAGTAACTCGGATTTTGAATAATCCGAATGAGAACAGAGATGACATTGTAGTTTTCCGAAATGGCCTTGGCCCTGATATTTGAGTCCGGATTGGGCTTGTGACAGGCCTAATCAAGAACAGTAACACATTTGGGCCTATTCAAAATGACTTAAATGGGCCATTCCGGACAGGTCCAATCCGGAACAGTAATCCCTGGCCCAATTGAGCCCAATTCAGAACAGAAACCTTAATTTTGATTTTTAGACTTAAAACCAATTTCATAAGGCTGGCTCAAATCCCAAAGCACACTGGGCCAGTCCAATATCTCTTGACAGAAAACCATCCCACCAAAATTCATCAATCAAACTAACCAAGCATCCAACCATCACAAGGAGAACTTATTAAAACATGCATAAATAATTAACACAGCATTGCTAAGGGATCAAATCATTTCAAACACCGACCAAAGAACATTTTTTGATATGAGCAGGTTGGGTTGGTCTAAGCGACTGTCAGTATACTTGTCCACTTAAATCTAAAACTCAAACCTTGTAGGTTAGACTTTATGATATGCTTAAGGTAATTTTATACTAAGATACTCGTGTGTCCCATACCATGACATACCCCCGCGATCAAGGTAAGCACAACGGTTCATCGTAGCAGGTGAGTATACTGAGGTCATCCTTTGTTTTACAACGTCAGGCTATTGGTGAACAGGTCAGTACTTCCGTACAGCAGAGAGACCAATAGTGACTAACGAGGGGTAGGCAAATACCTTATGAGGTACGTAAGAATTTAGACAAAAATTTTTGTTCTTTTAGGTTTTGGCCTTTCCATTTTGGCTCTTTTATAAAGATATCCTGACTGTGCCTAGGTCTGCATATAATCTGGATGCAACAGAAGGGCTGACAAGATATCCCCGGATGACTCAGCAGCATAAAGACCCAAAACCTCTGCTGTTGGCTATCTATCAACGGAATATTTAAGGCCATAAAATCATATGCCTATAGTAAGTGACCCACTGAGTACAAAGTTCGTTATGTTTATATCATTTGACTTTTCCCATCCGATTGAGTTTTAGACCTACCGACACATCACTTTCGATCCAAATCTTTTCCGCTTCAATACCTTACATGTGTTAGTCAAACATTTTATCACGAATATTCATTTCATTTCCCTATCATTGCAAAAATATTTTTTTTTAAGTTGAACTTTTTCTCCCCCTAAATTTGTGCATAGTGATATGAACAAATTTATGACATAACCAAAAGAAACAAAAAAACCAGTAAATAAATACGAAGACCGTAGATGCTTAGGTAGAAAACCGAATCATTTTGAGAAGATCCATAAGCACTTGAAAACGTGCGTTGCTAACGGGTTTCGTAAACAAATCTGCCACATTTGCATCAGTGTGGATTTGCTCAAGCTTTACGAGACCATTTTCATAGCAATCACGTATAAAATGAACTTTAATGTTAATGTGCTTGGTTTTAGAGTGGAAAACAGGGTTTTTAACTATTTGGATTGCGGCATCTTCATGACAATAAATGGTGGTGTTTAGATAAGTCAAACGTAATCCATAAGCTAATGTTGCATCCATAAAACCTGGGAGTAGCAAGCAGATGCTGCAACATATTCTGCCTCTGCAGTGGAAAGCAAAACTGTCTGCTGCTTCTTGCATTGCCATGAAATAAGGCGATCTCCCAGAAATTGGCAACCAGCCGACATTGAGCGCATGTTTCTATCTGTACCTCCAAGGAGACTGTCATAGAAAGCAAACAATTCAAATTCAGAATTTTTTGGATACCAGAGGCCCAGAGAAGGAGCCCCTTTGAGGTACCTAAAAATTCGTCTAACAGCATGTAAATGTGAAAGCATAGGAGTAGCCTGATAACGAGCACCCTGGCAGATGGCGAACATAATATCTGGCCGGCTAGCAGTGAGATACATGAGTGAGCCAATCATAGAGCGATACATGGTAGGGTTAACAGGCGTTCCTTCAGCATCTTAATTTAACAGAGGCTGTTCCGCTATAGGTGAAGCCATTGGCTTGGAATCTGTAAGCTTGAATTTGGCAAGAACGTCGTGTACATATTTTCCTTGATGAATGAGTATACCCTGAGGGCTCTGACGAACTTGAAGTCCTAAAAACATGGTCATCTCTCCCAATGAACTCATTTCAAATTTCTTCTTCATGATTTCTTCGAACTCGCGGCACAAACCATCATTGGTGGAACCAAAAATAATATCGTCAACGTAGATTTGGACAAGAATAATGTCCTTTTCAACGCGTTTGATAAACAAAGTTTGGTCAATAGTTCCACGTGTGTAGTCATGAGCAAGCAGATGCTCCGTAAGAGTAGCGTACCATGCGCGAGGTGCTTTATGCAGCCCGTACAGCGCTTTGTCTAATTTATAAGCATAATCTGGCTTCTCAGGATCAGTAAAGCCCGGTGGTTGTGCCACGTAAATTTCCTCTTTCACCTTGCTGTATAGAAACGCAGTCTTGACATCCATTTGATAGACAGTAAAGTCCATATAAGATGCGTATGCCAAGAAGATACGTATAGCTTCCAAAGGCGCGACAGGAGCATAAACCTCATCATAATCCAGTCTTTCAATTTGTCGAAACCCTTGGACCACCAATCTAGCCTTATTTCGAACAATAACTCCAGTGTCATCCTGCTTGTTGCGGAAGACCCAGCAAGTTCCAAGAGCGCGCTTGCCTTGAGGTAGTTTCACCAATTGCCAAACGCCAAGTTTTTCAAATTGATTGAGTTCTTCGTGCATGGCATCCACCCAGCCTAGCTCCTGCAAGGCAACATCAATACTTTTAGGTTCAATTTGGGAAATAAAGCAAGAATAAAGACATGTATTGATATCCCCAGATTGACTGCGTGTGCGAACAGCGGCGTTTACAGGACCAATGATATTCTCAATGGGATGATCATGTTGTAAACATTGTCGTATTGGTGCAGTAGGAACCAAAACATCGGTTGGCAAGTTGGTGACACTAGCTGAAGCAATGCCAGATGCCTCCCCCTCAACCGAGGCACTTGTAGAGGTGTGAGGTAGAGAATCCACCGCACAATCGAGGGGAGTAGGCTCGGGAAACAAGGAGGAGCCTAAAACATCAGGAGGAAGTCCTTTATCTGCCGTAGGTGGCTCTAGAGGAGAACCTACATCCTCAGTAAGATTCGGCTGAACAGGCGAAGAGATGGATCGGGCATGAGATGGTGAAGCTGTGGAGGATGGTGAGACAGTGTCATTGAATCCAGGAGGATCTACACTTAACTGCTTTAGTGTGTCAATTAGTGCGGCAGCGTCAGCGTCGGAAGGAATGGGCACCGTTGGAGGGATAGATGTCGAACTATTTCCTGTAGACATATTAGAAGACACATCAAAATGATTAAATAAGGTAGAGTAGTCATACAACCAATCAGGACCAATGCGTTTGTCCTTGGATTTTCCTCCAGCCAACCCACATTGTAGGTTTCAACCACCATCTTCTTGATCTTGTTATAAACGCAATATGTCGTATTTTTAGAATAACCAACGAAAATACAAGGATCTCCGTGTGCTTCGAACTTTCCTTTAGCATCCATGAGCAGGAGTACACAAGGACATCCAAATTTGCGGAAATGCTTGACCGAAGGTTTGCGACCTTCAACCACTTCGTATGGAGTCTTCATGTGGCGTTTGTTGGTCAGGGCATGATTCTGAATGTAGCATGCAGTGTTGATTGCTTCGGCCCAGAAAATGAGAGGTAGCTCGGATTCAACAAGCATAGTTTGTGCCACCTCGATGAGTGTGCGATTTTTACGTTCGGCAACCCCGTTTTGCTGTGGGGTTTTGGCTTCACTAAACTGTCTGTCAATTCCCTTGGAGGAGCAGAAAGATTTTAAGGTAAGATTCTTAAACTCTGTCCCGTTGTCACACCGAATAGCCTTTACCTTCAAATTTGTCTGGTTTTCCATGAGCGTGAAAAATTGTTTGACTATCTCTGCAGTTTCACTTTTATGTGTAAGAAAGAAAACCCAGGTGAATCGAGAGTAGTCATCAATAATAACCAGACAGTAAGCCTTCCCTCCAATGCTTCGAATGTCTGTTGGACCAAAGAGATCCATGTGGAGCAGTTCTAAGACCTGAGAAGTGGAGGGTATGGCTTTGGTTTTATGCAGCTGACGGTGTTGCTTCCCACGAGTACATGATTCACATTTTTCGATCTGCATGAAGTCACGAACTAGTAGATCTCTGACCAAACCACCTTTAGCAAGAAGATTTAAATTCTTCATGTTGATGTGACCTAGTCTGCAATGCCATAGCATGGCGTCATGTTCGGCTGTCGAAGAAAAGAGGCATGTGAGCTTGTCAGAAGGAGCCTGGTTCATATCAATGACGTAGGCGTTTCCATTTCTTGGAGCTTTTAGTAGAATCCAATCACCTGGAATGATTAAGCCTGGTTTGAGCACATAGCATCCTTTCTTTGTGAAGAGAACATCCAGATTGTCGTAGAGTTGAGACACACTCAGCAGACTGTGCTTCAATTCTGGTACATAGTTGACATTTTTAAAACTCAGGGCTCCATTGCAAACAGTTCCTCTCATTGTGATTTTCCCGGTTTCTCCACCTGCGAAGGAAATGAACCCGCCATCGAAAAACTGAATGTCATTCAATTGCGAGATGTCTCCTGTCATGTGCCTGGAACAACCGCTATCAATATACCATCAGCGACCAAGAGCACGCCAGAGCTGTTCCTGCACATTTCAACAGGTTTAGTTAGAAACGGGAACCCAGGCCATAGAAGATTTGGGTTTGCCTTTTGCATCAACATAAGTAACCTCATGAAAGATCAAGTTAGTTGAGGATGAGGTTGATGATGCTTTTGATTTATTAAACAAGGGGTTAGTAGACTGATTTTGGCCACTGACTTAGGCCTCCAGGTCACCAAATCAGACCTCTGCACATTCCTAGGAGTTCTAGAGGGATTCTTGGAAACCGAAGGTCTCAAGGGGTTAACATTTTGTTTCTTGGCCAAGTTCCAATCTTGATCAGAAGACTTAGCCACAAATCGAGCCTTATATTGGCGATTAGGCATAGCCTTCTGATGTCTGGAGTACAAAGTATGGAAAGAGGTAAAGGGCCTTTGACAGTTTCGAGCAATGCGCCCGGGAGATCCACAGTTGAAACAGGTCTGCCTCTTTGTGAAGAAAACAGTCCGTTCAGCTTGGAAAATTCTAGGCAATTTGTCGGTCAATTTCTTGCTGGCGTTTACTGATGGCTGTTGCACGGCCTTTGGCTTGGCGGTGTCCTGCGCACAACCATCAGCCCACTTGTTAGATTTTTTATTTGAATTACAGGATTTTAAACATGAAGATTGTTTCAAAACAGATGAAACGGGCGACTGCTGAGTTAATTCCTCAGTTTGACGAGAGGACTCAGTGGTTGCCTTTGCATTGTTTGAAGATGCTTCTTTGGTTTTCTTCTTTTTAGATCTACGTGTTCTTTTCTTTTTCGGCTTATTCTTTTGAGACAGATTCTGTAGAGGACACGAGTGACTCAACAGGAACATCATGTTCAGAAATTTTAGCAGATGATGATGGAACTTCGCAATTTAGAGAAATTTTTTATTTCGATTCATTGTCAGATTTAAAGGTTGCATTTGAATGAAATTTAGATTTGTGTTCATCTGCTTTCATTTCCGAATCAGTCCCTTGTATTGGGTCGCCCAAATCTTCTAGAATAATGTCACTATCAACGTCGACAGAAATAGTTGGTTGGTCATTGTTGACACTGTCATTCCTATGAAATGCATCAAAAGATGCAGCCTCTGAAGGTGAAAATTTGATATCCTCTGCTGAAGATGAACTTTTGGCATCCTCAGGTGAAGATGAACATTCGGTGTCCTCAGCTAAAGCTGATGAGGCCAAGTCATCTGTTGATGTAGATCCTGCAGTTAAATTCATTTTCTCATCACACAAATTGTCACAGCTATTATCATCATTCAAAACATCAGTATCAGAATTTAAACTATCTAAATGTTCAACACAACCAACACTATTTGAGCATGTGAATTGTTCAGCAAGAAAGTGATTTAAAATGTTAATGGCAGGTTTATAAAAAGCATAATCATCAGCTGAATTGTCTGAATGTATATTCAGACATTCTTCCTCATCATCCTGTGTGATGTCCTCAACTAAAATTTCTTCTGCACATGAATTAGACACATTAGTATCGTTCACAAATTTAGTTTAAGCCTCAGAAGATTCCTTTTCATTAGGTGTTGTAGAGGATGTGGAGGGTTCTGCCTTAGGTACTTCTGTCTCCATTTCCACCGTACTCTCAGATGGATGATTACTAGTTTCACTGGGAGGTGGTGTAGAAGCCACAAACACATCATCCTTCTTGAGTTCAATGGGTTTGGAGAACTTAGGATAATAGGGCGTCCATGATTTAGATAAATAATCTGACGGTTTACCATACATCATTTTTTCAGCATTTTCGATTTCTTCCTTAGTTTCAGGCATTCTAGTGAAATTATGATTATATGGTGGCGGTGCCCTATTGTACCCAAGACCCTTAGTGAAATTCTTTTGATAATTAAGCTGGAGGTCACATAAGTCCTTGACTAATTTACTGGAAGTTTCAAATTTCTTAATATTTATTTCATTTTCATGAAGCTTCCCTGTCAAGGAATTCAGCTTGGCTAAGGCTGCTTGAAGTTCTACGTCCTTTTCAGCTAATTTTAGCTTGTAGTCGTAGACCCAACATTGCTGTTGGTTCAAGTCTAGCTTTAGCTGAGCCACATCTTGTTTCTGCGCTTCGACCTTCTCCATAAAAAGCTTGTTCTTATGTTTAAGGGCGATGTTCTGTGACGCAGCTTGTTGATACTCAGCTACAAGAGTTGAGTTGTGGGCGCGCATTTGGGATAATTTAAAACGAAAACTATCAGAACAAAGTATTCGATTTACCGTTTCCGAAAGATCGGGTGTCTCAGTTGTCTGCGCCATCATGCAGTGGTTGCTGTTCTTGGATAGATTCAAGGTTTCCATTTGAGCTGCAGCATCTGCCCAGTTGAAGCCCTCATGTTGTTGGGCCACAAGTGCTGTGGACTTCCCGCCTGAGCTGCCAGATGGACTCATTGTTGACTTGGAAGGAGAGACAGGAACCAACTGTCTGTCACTGCTCTGTATGTCGGCGACCCTGGATGATACATACCCTGATGGTGGCTTCTTGCATTCCCTAGCGAAATGGCCTGGTTAATGACATCGGTAGCACCTGAGTTTGTCCTTTGTGAGACCAGTCTTCAGGTTGGACAAAGGTTGCCTTCCATATTTTTTCTGAAATTTGTTGACCCGAAAAGCAGCCATTGCTAAGTTCCAGGAGACATCGATCTCATCCAGGTCTTCCTCCATGATTTGATCAACTTCTGTTGGCATAATAGATGGATGGGTCAGATCGACTGCCAGGAAGGAGTTCAAGCTTTTGATCATTGACGCAGCAATGGCCAGCTTCTCTTCATTCTCCTTAGTGAGAAAAGCAGAGTTGGGCGTGGGTTGTACAGAGCCAGGAACAGGTGCGCCTGCTTGAGGAATAACGCCTTGTTGCACAGTTTGATGAGTTGCAGGACTGAAAACCACATTAGGATACTGAGCATGGAACTGTGTATGGATTTGAGCCGCTGAGACCGTCGTAGGATTTGGAGATTGAAACCCATACACATATTGAGTGTTTTGAGGCGTGACAACAGGACTGTACACCACATTTGATCCACCTAGTGCTTGTGCAGTTCCTTGCAGAGGACTATAAACTAGATTCTGTGACATTAACGCTGCGTTCTGACCTGTCATCCCAGCAGCCATCAGACTACTCTGATGATTGATCTCCCTTTGGTTGTTATCAATTTCACATGATTTGATAGTAGCTATCATCTCAGTGAGGGTGACATCGTTCAGGTTCTTCGTCTTTTTTATCATGCCCACGTCTGCATCCCAACTTTTGGGCAGTGAATTCAACAACTGTCGGTTCATGGCACTGTTGGTGAGGGTGATCTCAACTGAAATCATCTGGGAAACCAGTTTGACATAACGGCGTATCTTATTTTCAATGGTTTCCCCATATATGTGATTGAACGAACTGAATTGCTGATTCAGCTGGTTCACCCTACTTGCTTTCATGTCAGCGTTCCCTTTGTAGAGATTTTGCAACTCACTCCAAACCTCTTTAGCTTTTTTACAGTTCCTGACCGCGATAGAAATATCGGGTCCTAGAGCCATGGTTAGTGTTGCAGAAGCCTTCTCATCTTCCTCTATGATTTTGACGTCCTCTGGAGTCCATAAGTGCATAGGCTTGGGAATTTTGTTTCGGGATCTTGCTCTGTGCTATACACTATGGTTCTTGGACCATTCATGATGCATCTCCACACACCAGGTTCCTTTGCCTTGCAATACTGTTCAAAGCGGAACTTCCACTCGTAATATTCATCACCATATAACAAACGGGGCACTTTGGTGGAAGTGCCAATCACCTGATCCAGCTCTTGGTGGAGGGATAAAGTTTGCGATTGAAGGGCTGCCAGTGTGGCATTAGTCAGGACTTGTGCGGTCATGAATCCAGCCATTAAATTAATTAAAATTTACCAAATTTGATTTACAGATTAATTAATTTAAGTGATTTAAATGAACAGTGCCCAATCCGAAACAGTCAAATCTGCAGTCAAGATGGTCAATCCGGAAGATTTTTCCGAAATGGCAATCCGGAAGTCAACGATGGTCCAACTAAATGAAATATCCAAAATAATCAATCTGGAAATAGGAATCTGGAATGAAGAATCCAGATTTAAGAATCCGATTTAAAGATCCGAAGAGAAAAGTCCAAGATGAAATCCGAAACAAAATCCGAAAAGCAGATCCGAAATAGAGTTCGGAAAGCAGATTCGGAGTAGAATCTGAAATGCAGATCCGGAATAAACACCTCTGAAATGAAATCCGAAATCAAAAATCCGAAACTAACAGCCCAATCCGTAACAGTGTCTCCGCCTTTTATGTAACCGAATTCCGGAATTCAAGGAATTCAAAATCAGCAACAGTAACTCGGATCACAATCCGGAATAAAGCAACAGTCCAGGATCAATCCGGAATAACGTAACAGTCCGGAATCAATCCGGAATAAACGATCTCCTTCGTGTTCTTCGGAATCCGGAACAGTATCAAATCCGAATTATAAAGACCTTCTTCGTGTTCTTCGGGATCTGGATCAGTAACCAATCTGAAATCTGCAGAGCTTCTTCGAGTTCTTCGGAACAGTACCTTCGTCGATGAACAGTGATCCGGAATGTGAGAAATCGATCCGAACAGCAGCAACCAACTTCAAAACTTCTTCAAATAGCAATACCTGGAGCCTATATTAGAATAGCAGGCTCTGATACCAATTGTAAGTCCCGTGTAACGGATCAAACAGGTATCGCTATCCTAATCAATTGCGGAAATAATGATTAGCATGAAGAACAACTTGAATATCTTGAATATAATAACTTGCATACACCAGAGGATGTCGGATACAAGTTTAGTAATCAACTCTCTAACCCTTAACAAGTTCCCTAACCCCTCTATTTATAGGCATAACAAAGCCCAAATATACAACCCTAGGCCCACTTGGCACTAGGAAGCCCAAACTACTCAAAAGTAACCCAAAAGCCCAAAAAAATATAAATGAATAAACCTTTAAGCTCCAAGACCAACACACATTGGAAATGTTCTTCTGCGTTGGAAGTGGCAATGCCCTAGCTCTAACCGACCAACACCCTCCATATCAAATTTGATACAAAGTACTAAATAACTAGTAAACAATGGCGGCACCTACCCATGCCACAAACTATTAATTAATTTTAATAAATTCTTGTTTATAAAAAAATAAACTTCATTGAAATAAAAAGGGGAATTGGCATGTAATAATCCCAACTAGACGTCATTGGCCATTGCTAGTCCAACCTTTGAATATTCCCCATGCCAGTCCCACCTTTCACCTATTTTTCCTAAGTTTTTTTCCAAATTACAAACTAACGTATTAGGGCTTTTGATTAGAATGAGGATACGAGTCTATTGATGTAAAAATTACCTCGAAACAATGCTTCAAACTGTTGATGCAGAATGTCTATAGCCTACGTCTTAGGGTCATGTCGAGTCTTATGTAATAGAGCGTTAATGTTAGAATTGTTTTGATGTTTTGTAAGCCACTCCACATGAAGTAATGTTCACCTCTTACGAAGTGCAATACTTCACTTCGTACGAAGTGAGTGCAACTCGTACGAATTGGAGTAAGCCAACTCGTACGATCGGAATTGCCTATAAATAGGAGAGTTAAGGTCTTGTGTATGTAATAATTTGCTGAGTGGTACAGCGAAGCCCTGCCCAGTTTGTTTCAGGATTGTACACGTTTACCACATTAATGAAACAGAAAACTTTAAACAGTAATCTTGATATTGTCGCTTATTATAGAATGAATTCCGCACGCTTTATGACTACTTAATCAGATTAGGTCATGTGCTTATTGGATAAGAAGATCCTACAAGTGGTATCAGAGCTACGGATGGCCTGATTTGAAGACTTTGATAAAGATTCTACACTTCTATTCTACTCATACTTCTCATTTCTTTCATTTTTCAATGATTTCATGGGCAAAATGGACTGATTTTTCAGTATATTACATAAAATCCATTATAGTAAAATCCTTAAAAAGATCAAAGCTAAAAACAACCGATATCCTGACAAAAATTGCAAAAAAACGTGAAATTGTGAACACACTTCGCACAAGCTGACACCCTCACTTCACACAAAGAGAGCATCCAATTCACATGAAGTGAAATTCTGTGAAAATTGAAACTCTCACTTTGCACGAGGTGACTTTCAATTGGCACGAAATGAATTTTTTAATCATTGTTGTACTTGTTTAATTTCAGTTCACACGAAGTGTCACTCCGCACAAGATTCACTTAACACAAAGCATCTTTTGACCAACTTTCTTGAAAACTGGAAAACGAATTCTTCAACGTATTCGCGACATCTTCCGTTCAACTACTGCAGCACAGAACACGAATCTTCAATATGAAATAGGGACAATGACGAAGCCCCGAAAATTGATGTGCTTAGAAAATTACCACAGCTGGAGCGAAAGATTTGTAAATTGGGTACAAGCAAATTATCTGAATTGTTGGTACACCATTGAAGAAAAATATGCTACACCAACGGGTGAGAATGGGCTAGAAAAGATACTGAAGCAGTTTACAGGAACAGAGAAGGAGAAGTTTATAAATGAAAAGAAAATGTTAAACATCTTCACCAAGCTGTTAAAGAAGATATTTTATCTCTTTTGCAACACGACGGTGATGCTCAATTACTTTGGAATGCTTTGAGAGTTAAATTCCAAGGAAGCACTCAAATGATAAAGAGCAAAAAGGTGTTGTTGAAGAAAGAATTTGATATCTTCAATCTACTAAAAGGTGAGAGCATGAAACAGATGATCAAGTGATATTGCCATCTTGATGAAACGATTGGGCATACGGAAAGATAATGAAGAGTTAGAGACAAACTTGCTGATGCACTGCCTGAAGGTGAATGGTCTACTTATCTCACGATCTTGAAAAACAGCCTGTAATACAGTACAATCAACTTGTCAAGATTCATCGAAAAGTTAGAAGGGAATGAGTTAGAGATTTAGAAAATGGTGAAAACCAAAGGATCGCATATCCAGCAAGACGTAAACTTGTATTACAAAGTCCGAAGGTACAGACAGCCTTCAGTGCAAATAATTCTTCAAGTCCGTCTTCAAACCAATCTGGGGGTTTCAGTCATTTCCATCATATGAACCTAATTCTCGTCAAACACCGCAATCTTCACAAAGTTTGAACAGTTTTCATAGCGGCCAAAGCACTCAAGCTAATTCTAACCAGAGAATTTTACAATGCAACATTGCCGTGAATTTAGAGAACGCTAAAGACTTCAATGAAAAACTGCAACACATGGCATTGCTTGCATCCGTGCTAGAATCATATGGAAGTTTAGTGGTTGGAAAGATCGGGAACCCAAATATGACAAAAGAAGATAACGATCAGATTGATTTGGAAGAATTGGAATCGATAGATATAAAGTGGTGCATGGCGTCAATCGTTCGAGAGGCTCAACGCTTTATGGAGATCATAGGCAGAAGTAGTTTGGGAGGACTCGATGGCAAACTAGGTTTTGATAAATCTAAGGTTACTTGGTTCAAATGCTAAGAGAAGGGGCATTTCAAAAGAGAATGTCCAAACCAAGAAGTGAATCGCAATCAGAATCCGTTCGCAGATGATTACTATAAGAAAGCTATATATCATCGACCGCAACCTCAAACAACTTCAAGGATGGTTCAGACTGAAGTTGGTCCCTCGAGTTCGAAAGATAAAGCTTTAGTGGTTGCTCAAGAGGATGAAGGGTTCAATTGGAACAAATACATCTCGAAGAATGAAAGTCCATGTTGTTAGTAGAGATAATTGAAAAACCCGAACCTGAATAAGAATGTTCAAAAGCAATCTTTCATGAAGCTATAATTGAAGAATACTATAATGAGCAACATCTGAGGAAGAAAATCTTATACACGGTGCTTTTAGACATTGAATTCCACCTCAAATATTTCCAACTTTTGCAGCTTATTTTGATTCAAGCTACAAAGCACATTGTGAGGAAGAGCCAAAGTCTGAAGTTGTGGAACTGATAAATGTGGACAAAGAGATGACTGTCGAGAATCTAACCAAGATAGCCAACAAAGCTATGATGGCTAATCTGAAAGAGGTAGTCTCTGAGGAAGACCATGAGGTTGAGTCGGTGAAAGAGTCTGTCAAGGAGTCAGTAAAGAAAGAGGTTAAAGTTCAAATTGTTGAAATTGAAAAACCTTGCAAGAAGTGCGAAGAGACTTGTAATGAGTATTTTGAAAAAGATAAAAAATACAAAGAATTAAAAAAAATTTCTAATAATTTGTCAAGTGATTATAAAGAAACTAAAGAAACATATGCAAATTAAGCAGAACTATTAGACAATATGAACAAGCTAATAGGGAAGATGGTGCCACACTTTCGATGCTCAAGGCAACTGTTATCAAGCAAATGGCTATAAATATTCATCTAAATACAATTGCCGAGCTAAAAATGAATTAGAGAAAATGAGAATTAAAACAGAAAGGTTTAACAAATTGTTAATCAGTTATTCCACTAGTTCATATGTTATTGATCATATTCTTCTGAAAATTGAAAAGAAAGAAGATGACAAGAATGGTAAGAACAAAATTACAAGTTACAATCGAGTTCCACTACCCATGTGGGAAAGTTATTCCAGGAAAAAACCATATGGGGTGGAAAAGGCGCTCAATTTAAAACTGAAAACTGAAAAGAACAACGAGCTGTCTGAAAACATCGATGTAACATATACTAAATCAGAAAATGACTGTGAATCTGATGTGGTGAAAAATGTGGTAAAAAAAGGTTTTAGATAGTGAGAGTGATAGCACAGAATTTGGGAGAGCTAAGTCGAACTTGGAGAAAACCAGTTCAAGTTCACCTTTTGAAAATGAAGAAAGTATTCATAAGAACTATCTTGTAAAATCGGAATCTAGTTCGGATAATGATCCTAATTTGGTTGCTTACAAAATGAAAGGATCTGAAAAACTATGTTCAAGAATTTCCGATTCAGAATGTGAATATTGAAAACGTCAACAAGTGTTTAAAATTATTGAAATAAGTCTTTCAGAGCTTGAAAAGTTGAATGCTACTTACTACTCTAAACCCAAATGTTCTTATAAAAACAATCACAAAGGTAAAAATTACCCTAAGAACAAAAGGAAAAGGTTGGGGTGTGTAAAGAAGCAGAATGATAAATTTCAAAAATCAAATTTTCAAAAGAATTTCAACTTTGTTTTTGGAACAAGCTCGGAAAGAGAGAAAGAGAGTTTGGCAAAGGAACAATTGAGTGAAAAGTTCTATGCTGAAAAGAAGCGTCGTGAACATGTTCAGAAATCCTCTGTCAATGAGAGCAAGACATGCTTCAAGTGTAACAAAGTCAGACATATTGCAAGACACTATCCCATTTCTAAACCTGTTTACTATGCTAAGAAGTCATCAGAAGATGTGACAAACAAATCCCCAGAGTTTATTCCAACACATATCTTGAAAAGAAACATTGAATCTAACAACAATGAGAAACTAGCAATTGCTAATGTTTTAAACAAAGAACCTAGTGAATCATCAATTAAGAAAGATCAAAAAGATTCAAAATATTACCCTAAAAAGGCAATTTCTAAACAACAAACATGGATGATCAAAATTAAACCATCTTCTGAGACAGTCAAAACATCCGTTACAACCGACACAAAGGTTGAACAAGTTGTTGAAGTCAAAAAAGTTTCCGTACTAAAGTTTGATATCCCGAATCCACCCAAGACTGACAAGGCTTGGGTCTCTCTATTCAAGTAATTGCTTGATTTCATGTGAAGGGGCTCCTGAGATCAATCATCTGAAAGTGAATAATGGATAGTGGAGCTTCTCGACACATGACGGGAATGTTGGCCTTGTTATACATTGTAAAATCTATTCGTGGTGGCTATGTTGGATTCGTGGGTACTCAGGGAGGAAGAATAGTTGGTGAGGGAATACTAACAAACGGCATGGTTTCTTTCAACAAAGTGAACTACATAGCCAAGTTAGGGAATAACTTGCTAAGTATCTCCCAGATTTACGATAAGAAGTTCACAACTCATTTTACAGATAAAGAGTGTCTCATTCTGAAGCCGGCATTCAAAATTCCCAAGAAGTGGATCCTCATGCGCACTCCATGAGAAAATGATCTCTATGTCCTTGGCATGAGCGTTGCATCCACTATTACGAAATTGGCACAATATTTGTATCAAATGCAATAGAAAAGGAATCGATTTTATGGCATCAAAAGATGGGGCATATCCATTTATGAAAGATGAATTATCTGGTGCACAACAATCTAGTGGAGGGTGTGAATCTTAAGAGTTTCCACTTGAATGATGATTGTATCAGTTGTATAAAGGGCAAGCAGCACAAGAAATCTCATCCAATAAAACTCATGTACTCTATGAAGTTACCACTAGAGAGGTTACATATGGATTTGTTTGGACCAGTTAAAGTCAAAAGTGTATCTGGTGATCTATATGCCTTGTTGTGACTGACGACTACTCAAGATTATCATGGGTTCTATTTTCTGGAAAACAAATATGAGACATTTGAAAGTTTGATTATTCTTTTCAGAAAGTTGGAGAATTTATACCATTTACCAATAAGAAGGATTCGTAGCAACAATGGTACTAAATTCAAGAACAACAAAATGTTGGAGTTTTGCAACAACAAAGGAATACTTCATGAATTCAATGCGCCCTATACTCCGCAATAGAATGGAGTAGCTGAACGAAAGAACCGAACTCTTATTGAAACAGCATGCACAATGCTCGCAGATTCTAAATTGCATGTCAGCTTTTAGAGCAAAGCAGTTCCTTTGCTTGTTACACGCTTAATCGAGTATTAATAATAAAGGCTCATAAAAAGACATGATTTGAGTTGCTTAACCAGCGAAACCAAATTTGGAGTTTTTAGAACCATTTGGATCTCCGTACCCAATTATTGACCCGGATGGTAAATTTGGAGCTAAGTCTCTAGAGGGGTTTTTCGTGGGATATGCTAGTCCATTGAGAAGAGTCTATCTTCCTAGCATAAACCGGGTTATTCTTACTCAACATGTTGACTGTCAAAGATACACGTCACCTATACAGAAACCTGGTGATCCTTGGTTGTTCTATGACAGTTTGTGGGATTCCTTTGAACTGTCGATTAAACCTTCTAATGAGGAACTTGTGTTGTTGTATCAACAACAACAATCGTCTGCTCAAGAACAAGTTCCTAGACCAATGGTGATTTCACAATCACATGTTGGCACAAACGATTCTGAAGCAGGTCCAAGCAATACACGACAAGAACCCGTAGTGGAACCAGATGTGAATAATACAGCACCCACGTTTGATCAATCAGATGATTCTGATTCTGATGGTGAACCAACTTATGATAATGGAGGATCCAGTTTCGATGAAGGCTCAGAGCAGATCACAAGTTTATTTAATCGATCAGCGGGTCCAAGCAATCAGAATGAAGCATCCACAAGTAATCAAGTTGTTGAACAGAATATTACGAATCTAGAAAATGAAGTGAGTGTCTCAAATGAGGTTATGCCGAAGACAATGTCATACCACCCATCGGAGAACATTATTAGAGAGTTGCAGACTAGAGTAAAAACGAGAAATCAGATCAACAAGGATCTAAGTTGTTTTTATACTAAAGTTGCACCTATTCAAGAAGCATGCTCATATAGTTGTTTTATTTCACAGGTTGAGCCTAAATCGCATAAAGACTCGCTTACTGAAGAAAGTTGGGTAAACGCAATGCAGGAAGAGCTACAACAGTTTGAAAAACTTGGAGTCTGGAAGCTTGTCGACCTATCGGTTAATCAAAGTCCATAAGTACAAAGTGGTCTTCAAGTGTAAACGAGATGACAGAGGAGTGGTTGTACGCAATAAAGCTCGAATCGTAGTCCAATATTTTCACCAGCAAAAAGGCATTGATTATACAGAGGTCTACTCTCATGTCGCAAGATTAGAAGCTATATGCATTTTCCTGGCGTTTGCGTCATGGAAAGGTTTCAAGGTGTACCAATTGGATGTGAAGTCTATATTCCTATATGGAAAGGTGAAAGAGGAGGTTTACGTTGGACAACCGCCGGGGTTTGTCATTCCAATCCACAAAGAAAAGGTTTACCTACTTGATAAGGCATTATACGGTTTGCACCAGGCCCCGAGAGCCTAGTACGAGATGCTTTCTCAACATCGTCTGGAGAACGTTTTCACTAGAGGAACAGTAGATAGTGCCCTCTTTAAAAGGGAAATGGATGCACATCTTATTATTGTACAAATCTATATGGATGATATAATATTTGGTTCGACAAACGATGAGCTGTGTAAAGACTTTGAGAAAGTCATGCAAAAGAAATTTAAAATGAGTTCAATGGGAGAAATGAAGTTCTTCTTGGGACTGCAGGTTGATCAGTTACCTGATGGGATCTTCATCCACAGAAGAAGTATGTGCATGATGTGTTAGAGAAATTTGATATGTTAGGAACATCACCATTGTCTACCCCATTGGCACTTAATCACGGCATCGGACCAGGTGAAAAAGGAGTGAAGATTGCGAGACCTTATATCGATCAATGATTGGATCTTTGATGTAACTCACAGCATCAAGGCTAGATATCATGTATCTGACATGCCTCTGCGCCCGATATTAATCAAGTCCATTGAGTGTCCCGCATGATGATCGTCAAGCGGATTCTTCGATTTTTAAAGGGTTGCCCAAGCACCGGCTTGTGGCATCCGCAAAACGATGATTTCAACCTCGCAGGATATGTTCTGATTTCGGATGTTGTTGTTTAAATGCTAAATCTACTACTTATGGTTGCTAGTTCTTTGGCACACGATTAGTCACATGGCAATGAAAGAAGCAAACCACAGTCGCTCTCTCTACTTGCGAAGAAGAATAAGTTTCAGCTTTCATTTGTTGTTCCCAGATCTTGTAGATACAACAACAGATGAGAGACTATGGATTGCAGTTTCTTGATACGCCTATATATGTAAATAATGAGGTTGCCATAAATATAACTAAAAACCTGGTTCAACACTCTAAAACTAAACATATTGAAATTCGACACCACTTTATCTGTGATTGCTATGAGAAAAAGTTGGTTAGAATTGAAAAAATTCACACTAATGAACAAAAGGCATATTTTTATACCAAAGCTTTTGATAGAGCTACATTCAGATATCTTTTGAAACTTAATGGGTTGAAAAATCTGACATTAGGGGGATTTTAGAGGAGGTTGAATTCGAGGCGGATGACGAGTTAACGTGATCCTCATCGGTTTGTCAAAGTTTTTAGTTTTTAGATTTCTTTCGTTAAAAACAAAAAATCCAAAGATATGGTTTTAATTTTAGGGGGGAGAAATTTTGTTGGAAAATACAAAAATATATAAAATTTAAAAATGTACAAAAACATGAAAAAGACAAAAAGAGTTTTCGTGTAGAAAGAGTAAATGATAGTACATCCTTGGACTGTCACAGTATGCTGAGGAAATGTAGTGTCAAAATGTTTAAACAAGTCTCACTGATGATGTCCCAGTTGGCTTCTGTTAGGACGTTTTGAGACCGTTGATACTTGAGTTTAATAGTTTGTAGCTTGATTGTAATAGTTAGTAAAACTAGAAGGGCTAAAAGTGTAATTTTTGGTAATTGTACCTATAGCGGCGTATTTAAAGTCCTAGCGTATTTAATAAATACGTTGGGTAGTCAAGGTGTATATATATGCTGATCAATGAAACCGTAGTCCAAGGTTCTTGGACAAGTTTTGGTGATTTCTCTTGTGTTGTGATTATTGTTCTTGTGCTAAATCTGAACATCTAGGTGCTTTTAGTGATTATATCTTTTGGGATTCCATATACAACATTTGTTGTTTGATCCATACAAGAATCTTCATCTTCATCTTTTGGTTTTTCTTAACTTTTACACATTCAAGCAACTAATCTTTAGTTGTTTGGGTGATAACAATCAACCACTTTTGTCACACCCTCAATTTCCACTTGCGGAGTTTTACCGCGAGGCGTGTGAACAAACCAGAATCTGAAAACACTAGTATGTCGAACGACTCTACATGATTTGATAATACGTTTTCCAAAATCGTTCATTGTAGATTTTATATCAATTACCAATATTTAGCAGAGCATTAGTTTTAAAGTTTGAGCGGAAGCATAAATAAGTAGTGATGCGGGCGCCAACACAAACGCCAAAACAAATGAAAAATCCCAAAACAATATTAATAAATAAGACTCGATAAAGATGTCTTGTTCAATGCATGTGCGTGCACCTAGAGCTCCTAGCGTCCTGAGAAACATGTAAAGAAACAAGTGTCAACATTAAAGATGAGTGAGTTCACAGGTTTTCATAAATTCGTTTGTTCCGTTATAGTTTATTTACTCCGTTATCCCCAACCCGGGATAACGTATCTGTTCCATTATTCCAATCCCGGAATAATAAGTTGTTGCTTCCAATATTCCCATCCCGGAATATTAAGTTGTTATTTCCATTATCCCCAACCCGGGATAATAAGTTGATGTTTCCAATATTCCAAACCCGGAATATTAAGTTGATTCGTAATTAAGTTCAATGTTAATATATATAGGTAGCTAGCCTAAAGTCATGTCACGTAAGAGTTCGCGATCGAAACTGACTGTTGTGCCTCCGTTTTTCCAGGCCTATCACATGACCATGGCGGTGTTAGGCCAATTATTCACCCGTTGACCATACCAGGTCGGCTAGCGCGACTAGCTCGGATGGGGCTTGTCGGGCCCAGTAGTACTACTTATAATTCCCCCGCTATTTAACCCAAATACTAACGATCCGAGGAGATTGTCGAGGACTTAAGTGATAAAGCTGCTTAGTGACCATAACATTACATTAACATTAACTTAGTTACCGTATAGTTATGTGACGTTAAATTCGTATAACGTAAAGAGATTGAGTTTGAGAGTGTATACATGTTTCTCCCCCTGTTGTTTAAAAACCGGATAAGGTTAGGGGCCGTGAACTCACCTTTATTTGCTCGGTTAGTGTAGCAAAGATGTTATAAGAGATGGGACCGCTAGTTGCGTCCTAACAAACCAATTAATTACACGTCAGTGTGAAATCACACCAATACAAATTCCACACGCAATTTACTCACAAAGTGATACACACAAACAACATATCTAACACTCAAACATGCATGCAAGTATTCTCATGTGATCATAGTAATCAAACAACTTATCATGAACATATTCCAAATCCATGCAACACTTTAATGCATAAAATCACAAGTTATCAACTTTCTGCTTAACACTCAATTATTCAGCTGTTTTCTAAGATGTTTATAAAATAGTTATAACATTCCAAAAATTCCAATATTTTTACAGTAGGTGACATTTATACCATAGAAATTTATATAATTTTCCCAAGTCCTAAATCTTTACTAATTAACCATAAGTATTAATTTACTAAGCTGCAGTCAGATTTACCGCTTTCTGACTGCAGTCCACGGAAGAATTTGATCGTCCGATTAACAAAATTCCAGTTGGAGTTGCCCGGAAATTTCTATACCTAGTTGCTGTACAAAAATCATGACTCAACTCCCTACTGATTTTAGAATCTAGCTTGACAAACAACTAGCAAAATTTCAGGATTTTCACAGTTTTAGTTACTTAACTTATTTAGCCCTTTAAAAATATCAAACGACTTCAGAAAATTATGAATCCAGTGCCATTAGATTCCTTATTCAAATCTCTACGTTCTAGACATCAGAAATCCGTTTTTCGACAACTATCGACCGAGTTACAGCCAGATGAAATCGGCTGTAACTTTTAATCAGCATCCTGTTTCAGCATATTATTATTACAACTTACATAAGCCGTTCCTATTGATCAACCTAAGCGAGCAAGAACCGATTTTTAATCATAGTTTACTACTAGCAACTTATCCATGCAAACCCTAGTTCTTACTTCTAGTTTTTACAAACAAAACACACTTGCAAACTTATGATATCCGTAAACAATCATGCACATGAACAATGATCAAATCAGCCGATTACTTAACACTCACATAATCTGAAAACAATACAATCAAACACATGTGTTCCGAAGATGATATGACAAATTCGAGTCTTTTAACGGTAGAGTAAACGAACCGTGAATTTAGATAAGAAACCGATGATCAACAAAAATCGCTGCCGAAGACTGAGATGGCGAGGACTGTTGCGACCGGGAGGAAGGAAAAGCTGATTTCGCGCCCGAGGAATGAGACTAAGCTGTTTGTGATCTAGATGAAGTGTATCAAGGCTGAACTGGCGATCCAAGGAACAAGTAAAAGGGCTGTTTTGCGACTGAGATGATGAAGGCTTCGGCTGCTGCTTGCTGCGACCGAGAAGAAAGCATGAGTAAGGCAGCCGACGGCTGTCTTGTTTGTTAGGGTTTTCGAATTGTGAAAGAGTATGTATGGGTGTTGTATATATAGGCGCAACAAGATGAGGATCACGGTTTTGGCTAGAGTCGTGGCCGAGGAACTAGGGTGAGTTAGTTTGGTTTGGACTTGATCTCGCGGCCAAGGACTAGGGTGAGTTCGGTTTGGGTTTGAACTCAATAAATCCGCGGTTTTGAACTTGATCTCGGCCGAGAGTGTTTTGGTTTAGGGTTTAGGTTTGCTCTCGGTTTGGATTTGATCTTGGCTGAGGACTTGACTTGAGTTAAAGTTTAAAACTTGTTACTCCTAGAGTCACAATGAATCGAAGTTGGTTCGCGTCGCAGTTCGGTTCAGTTCGTGTACATATCTACTGTAATTATTCTATAACTAAAACAATCACACAACACACAACACGTATTCATTTAACTCGTGCATGTTTAATACTTAGCATATACATTATTCGGCATGTGTCACGTGTAAGTTATCCGAAAAACCCGGGATATCACATTATCCCCATGTTGAAAGAATTTTCGTCCCGAAAATTGAGTAAACGCGGTTTAGCAAGTAACGTACATGTTTAGAGTGCCACGCACAAAGAGTTAGTTCGTTTATAATGGTACGCAACGTTACAAGAAGTTCCCAAGTGTCATACACAAAGATTTCCAAGTGCCATGCACAAGAATTTAGTCAACAATAGTACACGAAAATATGAGAAATTTCCAGGTTGTCACATCATCCCCTTGTTGAAAGAATTTTCGTCCCGAAAATTTAGTTACTGGTATCGTTAGTTTGCTGCTCTGTTGCGAAGAGGTGTGGGTATTTGCTTTTCATTTGGTCCTCTCTTTCCCACGTGAACTCCGGTCCCCGCATAGAGTCCCAACGAACTTTAACGATTGGAATCTTGCTGTGCCTTCGAGTCTTGATCTCACGATCCATGATCTCAATAGGCTTTTCCACGAACTGTAGTTGTTCATCCACTTGGATCTCATCCAATGGAATAACTAAAGTTTCATCTGATAGGCACTTCTTCAGATTTGAAACGTGAAATACGTTGTGAACTCCACTGAGTTCGGCAGGAAGGTCTAATTGGTAAGCTACGGGTCCGATATGTTTCAAGATTACAAACGGGCCTACGTACCGTGGGTTAAGTTTGCCCCGTTTTCCAAAGCGGATTACACCCTTCCAGGGTGACACCTTTAGTAGGACGCGGTCGCCTACTTGAAATTCGAGCGGTTTGCGTCGTTGGTCAGCGTAGCTTTTCTGTCGATCTCGTGCCGCCGCCATGCGGTTTCTGATTTGTACAATCTTTTCAGTAGCCTCAAGTATTAATTCAGGGCCTGTGAGTTGACTGTCACCGACTTCTGCCCAGCAGACCGGTGATCTACATTTACGACCGTATAATGCTTCAAACGGTGCTGCCGAGATACTCGTATGATAGTTGTTGTTATATGAGAATTCTACTAGAGGCAGGTGAATCTCCCAATTATTTCCGAAGTCCACCACGCATGCCCTAAGCATGTCTTCCAAGGTTTGTATGGTCCTTTCGCTTTGACCATCAGTCTGAGGGTGATACTGTGCTCATATCTAAGCGGGTTCCCAACGCTTTCTGGAGTGACTGCCAGAAGTTCGACGTGAAGCGAGCATCTCTGTCTGAGATGATGGATGTTGGCACTCCGTGCCGAGAAACTACTTCCTTAATGTAGATGCGAGTCAACTTCTCCATCTTATCTGTTTCTTTAATAGCTAGGAAGTGTGCGGACTTAGTTAAACGATCCACGATCACCCAGATGGTATCGCAACCACCCAAGGTTTGCGGGAGTTTAGTGATGAAATCCATTGAGATCTGATCCACTTCCACACTGGGATCTCAGGTTGTTGGAGTAGCCCCGATGGCTTTTGATACTCCACCTTGACTTTTGCACAAGTCAAACATTTACTCACGTAGGTGGCTATATCGGCTTTCATGTTGGGCCACCAATACGCAGCTTTAATGTCTTGATACACCTTATCCGAACCCGGATGGACAGAGTATCGAGATTTGTGAGCTTCGTCCATGACTAGCTCTCTGAGGTTTCCGTAGAGAGGTACCCATATGCGATTCATGAAATACCGGGCTCCATTGGGCTTTACTTCCCATCGCGTTCCATTTTTCCCACTGATTCGGCTTTGATGTGTTCCTCCTTAACTGCTTCTAACTGGGCGTCGCGTATTTGATCGGGTAGCCCCGAATGAATAGTGAGTTGTAGTGCTCGTACGCGACGAGGTTTCAAGTGTTCCTTCCTACTGAGGGCATCAGCTACCACGTTAGCTTTACCCGGGTGGTACCGAATGGCACACTCATAATCGTTCAAGAGTTCGACCCAGCGACGCTGTCGCATGTTCAACTCCTTCTGATCAAAGATGTGCTGGAGGCTTTTGTGGTCAGTAAAGATTGTGCACTTCATTCCATAGAGGTAGTGTCTCCAAATCTTAAGTGCAAACACTATTGCTCCCAATTCTAAGTCATGCGTCGTGTAGTTTTTCTCGTGAACCTTCAGTTGCCGCGACGCATACGCGATGACCTTATCGCGTTGCATGGGTCACATCTACCGATTTACCATTGGCTAATTCTATCACATAAGGGGTCTCTAATGGTTTAAGCGTGAGATTTAGGTTCTTCCTAAAAGACTCAGATATAAAACTCCTATCCGCACCCGTATCAAAAAGCACAGTAGCAAAATGTTCATTAAGGGGAAACTTACCGGTGACCACGTTCGTGTCGTTTCTGGCCTCTCCGCGGCCCAATGTAAATGCACGACCTTTGGCACCTCCTGTGCCACCGTTCCCATTGTTGTTGTTATTATTGTTGTTGTGGTTGTTTCCACCATTATTGTTGTTGTTGCGCAACTGTGGGCAGTCTTTTCTGAAATGAGCAGTGCTACCACACTGATAGCATCCCCGGTTTATACCCTGCTGTTGACCCTGGGGCTGATTCTGATTTTGTCGGGACATGATTTCCCCACGACAATCCTTTGCTGCATGTCCCATCTTGCCACATCTTTGGCAGCGACTTCCGGCACAAGGGCCGTTATGGTGGAGATTACAGCGGTTGCACTGCGGCTTTCGACCCGCATAGCCGCTTGCATTCGGGTTGTTGATATTGTTGTTGTTGTTGTTGTTGTTGGGATGATTTTGATGGCCCCGGTGGCTGTGGTAATGATTGAACCGTTTCTGGTTCCCTTGCTGCGGATGTGATGACGAAGACTGTCGAACAGTGAAGTCTTCAAATTTTCTTTTGTTATCTGGGGCGACTTCGGTGGTACCCCGTGCTGGCAGTTTCTTCTGTTCCACCGCTTTATCGGTGAGTTTGTGAGCCAATCGGATTGCTTGATGTTCAGTTACAGGGTTACTAGACATCACCATACCCTGAATTTCCGGAACCAGACCCCCGAGATAGAACTCGAGTCTTTTCTCCACCGTGTTGGCCAATTCAGGACACAGAAATACCAAGTCATGGTGTTTTGCGGTGTAAGCTTCAATTTCCGATCCCACCATCTTGTAGTTCCATAGAGCTTGCTCCAATTGTTGCACTCTGTCTCGTGGACAGTACTCCTCTTTAATCAGGGCCTTGAACTCAGTCCATGCCATTGCATTCGCAGCTATAAGCCCACGTGTTTGGACTTGGGCATTCCACCATGTCAATGCCCCATCTTCCAGTGTTGAGGCTGCGTATTTGACCTTGTTGGCCTCTAGGCAGTTGCACATTTCAAAAACGGATTCTGATTTTTCGATCCAGCGGACCAATCCAATGGGTCCTTCCGCCCCCGAGAATTTGCTTGGCTTTGCGTCCAGGAACATCTTGTAGGGGTTAAAGCCCCCTCCTGCTGACAGAGAACAGGAAGTCAGCAAGGAATTTTACTAGCCTCACTATTAGATTTTCACGCGAAAATTTAATAATGGTTATCTGCCGGCTGGTTCTGAACACCCGCTAAAGCTGCGTTCACATGCTCCTGAATCATGGCAGCTAGCTCCTCGGGCGTCAAGTTAAGGTTTCCACGTCTTCCAGTCGCCATTTAGATCTTCGAAACACAACACAAACACACCCTGATAAGTCTATATATCCAATATAGTTATCCTACTTCGTACTATAATTAGTAAGTTATGTCAACTCAATATGTTAAATAATCAAAAAGAAATACTTGATTAACTGAAATTTCAACGTCTTACAAAAGTGCAAATCATACATACGAATTCACTATAAAGTCTCAAGTTTAAACGCAAGTTGGAAAATAAATAAACTAAAGGAAAACCAATAATATAAACGAGACGTGTCAGTCGTCTACGTCTCCATTCCCCAAGTAACTGTCGTTGCCGTCATCCTGTGCGGCATTTCCAGCTTCTTCAGCTGGGTCCTCCTCCGGATCCTCTTCAGGATCCTCCTCTGGATCCTCTTCTGGATCCTCCTCTACCGGCACTGGAGGGGCCTGTGCTGGTGCAAGTGCTTGATTTTGCAGTTCCTGAATGTTCCAACTATTTTCCAGGACTCTGTCCTCCAGCCAGTCGGCTCTTATCTGCTCAGCACGCAGATCTCTGGCTATGGTGTTACGAGCTATCTTGCTCGTACGATGCTCTTCTTCGAGCGAGTCGGTCTTCCCGGTAAGGTGTCGGATCATCCATCCTTGTGCCAGGATGGTTTCCTGCATTCTTTCTAGCTGTTTTTGTTGTGTATGCACCAGGATTCTAAGCATGTCAACTCCTATTTCTACAGGATTAACCGGTTCAACCGGTACAGCAATAGTTGGGCGTAGCGATGACTCCTCCCCAGAGCGAGCCTCTTCCTCGCCGCTGAGCGTGTCTCCACGCCATAAGGTGGTATGGGTTCCACCATTGGTGCCTTTCCTGGTGCCCTTGGTGGCGTAAGTCTGTCGGACGATGATTACGATGAGGATGATGACATTGCCTGTTTGGTCGTGTAGTTAGTTATGAGTTGTTTTCATTTCTTATTATGAAGGCATAATCTACCAAACACAATTGTGGTATATTGCATAACAAGATATAATAATTCGGTGCCAAACTAAGTCTAGTGTCGTGATATCAGCTATAGTTAGGTCTACTTCTAATGCAAACCTGGTTCTCTATAGCTAGTGGCTCTGATACCAATCTGTCACACCCTCAATTTCCACTTGCGGAGTTTTACCACGAGGCGTGTGAACAAACCAGAAGCTGAAAACACTAGTACGTCGAACGACTCTACATGATTTGATAATACGTTTTCCAAAATCGTTCATTGTAGATTTTATATCAATTACCAATATTTAGCAGAGCATTAGTTTTAAAGTTTGAGCGGAAGCATAAATAAGTAGTGATGCGGGCGCCAACACAAACGCCAAAACAAATGAAAAATCCCAAAACAATATTAATAAATAAGACTCGATAAAGATGTCTTGTTCAATGCATGTGCGTGCACCTAGAGCTCCTAGCGTCCTGAGAAACATGTAAAGAAACAAGTGTCAACATTAAAGATGAGTGAGTTCACAGGTTTTCATAAATTCGTTTGTTCCGTTATAGTTTGTTTACTCCGTTATCCCCAACCCGGGATAACGTATCTGTTCCATTATTCCAATCCCGGAATAATAAGTTGTTGCTTCCAATATTCCCATCCCGGAATATTAAGTTGTTATTTCCATTATCCCCAACCCGGGATAATAAGTTGATGTTTCCAATATTCCAAACCCGGAATATTAAGTTGATTCGTAATTAAGTTCAATGTTAATATATATAGGTAGCTAGCCTAAAGTCATGTCACGTAAGAGTTCGCGATCGAAGCTGACTGTTGTGCCTCCGTTTTGCCAGGCCTATCACATGACCATGGCGGTGTTAGGCCAATTATTCACCCGTTGACCATACCAGGTCGGCTAGCGCGACTAGCTCGGATGGGGCTTGTCGGGCCCAGTAGTACTACTTATAATTCCCCCGCTATTTAACCCAAATACTAACGATCCGAGGAGATTGTCGAGGACTTAAGTGATAAAGCTGATTAGTGACCATAACATTACATTAACATTAACTTAGTTACCGTATAGTTATGTGACGTTAAATTCGTATAACGTAAAGAGATTGAGTTTGAGAGTGTATACATGTTTCTCCCCCTGTTGTTTAAAAACCGGATAAAGTTAGGGGCCGTGAACTCACCTTTATTTGCTCGGTTAGTGTAGCAAAGATGTTATAAGAGATGGGACCGCTAGTTGCGTCCTAACAAACCAATTAATTCCACGTCAGTGTGTAATCACACCAATACAAATTCCACACGCAATCTACTCACAAGGTGATACATACCAACAACATATCTAACACTCAAACATGCATGCAAGTATTCTCATGTGATCATAGTAATCAAACAACTTATCATGAACATATTCCAAATCCATGCAACACTTTAATGCATAAAATCACAAGTTATCAACTTTCTGCTTAACACTCAATTATTCAGCTGTTTTCTAGGATTTTTATAAAATAGTTATAACATTCCAAAAATTCCAATATTTTTACAGTAGGTGACATTTATACCATAGAAATTTATATAATTTTCCCAAGTCCTAAATCTTTACCAATTAACCATAAGTATTAATTTACTAAGCTGCAGTCAGATTTACCGCTTTCTGACTGCAGTCCATGGAAGAATTTATTTAAAAATCACTGATCGTCCGATTAACAAAATTCCAGTTGGAGTTGCCCGGAAATTTCTATACCTAGTTGCTGTACAAAAATCATGATTCAACTCCCTACTGATTTTAGAATCTAGCTTGACAAACAACTAGCAAAATTTCAGGATTTTCACAGTTTTAGTTACTGAACTTATTTAGCCCTTTAAAAATATCAAACAACTTCAGAAAATTATGAATCCAGCGCCATTAGATTCCTTATTCAAATCTCTACGTTCTAGACATCAGAAATCCGTTTTTCGACAACTATCGACCGAGTTACAGCCAGATGAAATCGGCTGTAACTTTTAATCAGCATCCTGTCTCAGCATATTATTATTACAACTTACATAAGCCGTTCCTATTGATCAACCTAAGCGAGCAAGAACCGATTTTTAATCATAGTTTACTACTAACAACTTATCCATGCAAACCCTAGTTCTTACTTCTAGTTTTTACAAACAAAACACACTTGCAAACTTATGATATCCGTAAACAATCATGCACATGAACAATGATCAAATCAGCCGATTACTTAACACTCACATAATCTGAAAACAATACAATCAAACACATGTGTTCCGAAGATGATATGACAAATTCGAGTCTTTTAACGGTAGAGTAAACGAACCGTGAATTTAGATAAGAAACCGATGATCAACAAAAATCGCTGCCGAAGACTGAGATGGCAAGGACTGTTGCGACCGGGAGGAAGGAAAAGCTGATTTCGCGCCCGAGGAATGAGACTAAGCTGTTTGTGATCTAGATGAAGTGTATCAAGGCTGAACTGGCGATCCAAGGAACAAGTAAAAGGGCTGTTTTGCGACTGAGATGATGAAGGCTTCGGCTGCTGCTTGCTGCGACCGAGAAGAAAGCATGAGTAAGGCAGCCGACGGCTGTCTTGTTTGTTAGGGTTTTCGAATTGTGAAAGAGTATGTATGGGTGTTGTATATATAGGCGCAACAAGATGAGGATCACGGTTTTGGCTAGAGTCGTGGCCGAGGAACTAGGGTGAGTTAGTTTGGTTTGGACTTGATCTCGCGGCCAAGGACTAGGGTGAGTTCGGTTTGGGTTTGAACTCAATAAATCCGCGGTTTTGAACTTGATCTCGGCCGAGAGTGTTTTGGTTTAGGGTTTAGGTTTGCTCTCGGTTTGGATTTGATCTTGGCCGAGGACTTGACTTGAGTTAAAGTTTAAAACTTGTTACTCCTAAAGTCACAATGAATCGAAGTTGGTTCGCGTCGCAGTTCGGTTCAGTTCGTGTACATATCTACTGTAATTATTCTATAACTAAAACAATCACACAACACACAACACGTATTCATTTAACTCGTGCATGTTTAATACTTAGCATATACATTATTCGGCATGTGTCACGTGTAAGTTATCCGAAAAACCCGGGATATCACAACTTTGATCTGAATCTGATTTGGGACTCACAATTTGGTATCAGAGCCTTTGTGCTCTTGATTGTTTGAGTTTTTGTTAAGATTCTTCAAGTTTTGAAGGTTTTTCGAAAGTATTCAACGTTTCAAGGTTTTTCAAATTTTTGGACTTAAAATGGCTTGATCTGGTGTGTTTATTCATTGGGTTGTTGTTAATCTGTGTTTTGGTAAACATTTGGGGCATTTTGGTACAAAGAAACTTGGATTTTGAGTTTTTTTTTTGGGTGATTAGAGGTTTTTTGTTCGTGCTTAAACCCTGCTGGGCGTATTTAAGTTTGAAGGCAGAGTATTTAAGTTTGAAGGCAGCGTATTTAATTTGAAGGCAGGGTATTTAATTTGAAGGCAGAGTATTTAAATTTGAAGGTAGAGTATTTAAGTTTGAAGGCAGCGTATTTATTTGAAGGCAGCGTATTTATTTGAAGGCAGAGTATTTAAATTTGAAGGCAGAGTATTTAAGTTTGAAGGTAGAGTATTTAATTTGAAGGTAGAGTATTTAAGTTTGAAGGCAGAGTATTTAATTTGAAGACGGGGTATTTAATTTGAAGGCATAGTATTTAAGTTTGAAGGCAGAGTATTTAATTTGAAGGCAGAGTATTTAAGTTTGAAGATAGAGTATTTAATTTTGAAGACAGAGTATTTAAGTTTGAAGGCAGAGTAATTAACTTGAAGGCAGTGTAGATAATCTTGAAGGCAGAGTAATTAATCTTGAAGGCATGTGATAATCTTGAAGGCAGAGTAATTAATCCTGAAGGCAGTGTAATTATATTTACACCAGATTTAAAGCCAGCGTAATTAGGAGAGTCAGCGTATTTATCCGAAGGCGACTTCGGGATCAGTGGTATAAATCTTTTACGATTTTATCACGGTGTTCGGCGGTTTTAGCCAAGTATGTGTGTGTATGATCTGTCAGCGTAATTGTTTTTGTTGCCAGTCTAAGAGACTTGTCACTCAAACCAGCGAAAATGAATTCTTGAGCGCATTTGACTTATCGGACTTAGAACTAATTGACCGGCGTAATTAAGCCTCGTAACACATATCAGCATAATTAGAAGCGTATTTGTGCCCAGTTCCAGTTAACCTGAGTAATTATCTTGCTATTAACAAATTGAACTTAAAACCAAATCAAAATGTTTCTAAATCAGTTAACCCGCATTGCACAAGTTGAACTTGAAACCAACACTAGAACCCAAGATCTTGTTCAGAATGAATATGACATGTTTGGAAGTATTCGCGGAGAAAGTCTGTCAGATCACATCAACCGCTTTCTAAACATGCTGACAAAAATGAAGAAAGTTGGTAATCCCGTCACCAACTATGTCTCAATCCAGAAGCTTTTGGACTCTCTTCCAAAAGAGTGGAGCTTACAGTGTATGATGTTCAAAAGAACTTTCTTGACCAGTACAACTTCAGTCACTCTTTCGGATTTGATCAACACTCTAAAGGCCTTTGAATGGACGTGCTCAAGAGAGGGATGAATCAAACAGGATACTCTCAAAAATCCGTCCAATCCACTGTTGCTGCTGCTCCCAAGAACATGGCATTCCTTGCCCCTGTAACCTCCGGTGGTTTAAGCTCCCAAAGTGCTAGTGCATCCTACTTTAATGCTTCCGCAAGCTCTACAAAGGCTCCACGATCTATCGAAAAGACTACTGTGGTCGGTGATGCTCAAACTATGAAGGAGCAAGCTAGTAGCAGTGTCATGAAGGAAATAGATCAAGCTCTTGCAGCAGCAATGAAAGCCGAGTCCTCCAAAGAGAAAGAAGAAAAATACTTGGTAAATAGCATACCCTACGAATTCAAAGTTAAATTGTGCTCACAACCGTGTGTTAACGTCGTGGCTCACTAATCGTGACCTAATTAGAGAAAAAGAAAGAGTTTTGCAATTTAACAAAGAACTAAAATAGAATGAAGCTGCATATCAGAGAAAGTTGAACTCAACTTTAGCTGAAATGCAAATTTTAAAAGAATTTGTTTTCAGAAAAGATATCATTATAAATGATTTAACTGAAAAACTTGAGAAATCTGAAGTTGAAAACACAAAATTGCAAATCACCATCGACAAATGGAATGTAAGCAAAAAGGCACTGGTTGATATTAAAAACTGCCAACGACCGACATACGTGAAAGATGGTATTGGGTACAAAGATAAGCTCGGAAATGAAAGAAAAATATTTCCCCCACCTCACAGCAAAAACTATGTACCCATGCCAACTCCTCATCCAAAAAACGATTTAATTGACAAAAATGACTTAATTGCTCAAAGTTTCGATTGTGAAAATGACAAAAATACTAACGTTTCTGAAAGCAATGCAGATGCAATTGAGCGTGATGAGGGTGTGTGCGATAAGGAATGTGGGGGCACAAAAATAGGGATAGGGTATTCAGGCGACAGTTAAACTACTGTTAACTGGTTCGCCTGGAGTAGTGATAAAACAAACAAGACTTCTATTCGAGATGAATGTAATGGTTCTCTACCTATTCAGGATGACTATATGAGGCCTAAGCCTAAATCATTAACCCGTGACCATGAGAATGTAGTGGTTGAATGCTTTAATTTACAAACTGCTTTTTGTGACGAAAATGATGTGCATAAACCTCCTGTATTTGTTCCAGAGTTGAAACAAAACAGATTTGGAAAGTTCCTCACTGAGGAAATTCTAGAATTTGTTCCATCTCATACAGGTATGTCAGAGTCTGGCAAGGAATCAAACGAAGAAAGTAGCATTGAAGACTCAAGCACAACAACTTCGGAAAGTGGCAAAGGAAGCTCGAGTGTAGATCAAAGATCAGATACTTCTAGTGAAGATCAAGGATCAGATGCTTCAACAGACAATGAGGACGATGAAAATTGCACAGAAGATGAGAGTCGTCTTGACAAGAGAATGAAGAAAATCAAGAGTTCAAGCTCCACTGCATCATCGAACAACATATCATGCAGTTCAAGACTCCCATCACATACAGCATCTTCGAATGCATCAACCTCTAAAAGGAAAAAGACACGTTGCATTAAATGTTTTCGTTGTGGTCATTTAGGACACACAACGAAACATTGCAAAAAAAAAAAAGAAATGTTCTAAACCGGATCAATATTTTGCTAGAAACATCATAGAACAATTCGATAGTTTTAAGAAATCAGTCAAAAACTTCATTAAAACAAATTGTTTTTGGAGAAGGAAAGATGAAATTATCAAAGAAGATTATGATAAATTGAAAATTAAGCAAGTTTGGGTTCTGAAAACTAACTAACTTATATATATTTCTTGTTTGTTGTTGTATAATAGAATAAACTGCAAAAAAAAAAAATTGGCTTCGAATGCTAAGGGAAAACATCTGGCATGTGGACAGTGGATGCTCAAGGCACATGACGGGTTTGAAGGATCTTCTAAAGAACTTTAGATTCATCTATGATGAATTAGTATTGTTTTGTTGGAGATGAAAAAGTAGGAAAGATATTTGGATTTGGAGACGTCGTTTAAGATGCAATTACTCTAGAAAACATTAACCATGTTATAGAATTGTGCTACAATCTTATGAGCGTATCACAAGTCCGTGACAAAGGAATATAAGTTCTATTCAATGATGCATAATGTGTCTTTCTCAAGCATGAATACTCCGTTCCTACATAAATGATCATGCTCAAAGCTCCTCGTCAAAACAATACCTATGTTCTCAATATGAAAAATGCTAAATCCAATGAGCATATGACGTGTCTGATCTGCACAAAAGCCTTTGACAAGACTCGTTTCAACCAGTTGATAACCTGGTTGGAAATGGTCAATTTCCTTGAGTGAAAAAAAAACCTTTTCATAATAAATACGTCTCTTAATACTGTGCCCAACAAAAATATTTTCTGCAACATTAAAATTTCATTTTCAAGCACTAGACTTTCGAAAATAATTTTAGGGGGGAAGATTTCGAGAAAATAAGCATATTTTTGCGATTTGATCTTTCAATTTACACCTGCTTAAGATATGATAGAAAACTGCTGACACTTTATTCTTAAAACAGAAAAAGAATCGAAAATCAAGATTTTAAACAACGAAAATCAATCGAGGTGCCAAGCAACGATTGTCAGTAGATTCAGCAAGTAAACTACGAGTAGGCGAAAAAAGTTAATACTTACACAAGAATTCTGTATACCCACAATGTTGTGCAACTTGCGGGTAACACGTTGCAGAATATGTCTTAATGGTCTTAAATCTTGCGTTGATAGATTGCCAAAGTCCGAGATTTCGGGTCTTTATATTGACTAATCATTCGGGAATATCATAGTTGCTCTTCTGCTGCATCAAGATATATGCTGACCTGACACAATTATGATATCTTTTCAAAAAGAGCCAATGCGGCCAAAAACCCCCACACAAATGAAGATCTCTTGCGATAATCATTCATGTGCTTAAATCGTACCATCTAAGGTATATGTCATAGCCCTCGTTAGACTTTGGTCTCTTTGCTGTACGAAAGTACAGACCTGATCACCAATTGTCTATCGTTGAAATTTCAAAAACGAATGAAGTCAATATACTCACCCGCTATGAGAAATCTTTGTGCACACCTTGATCGCGGGGGTATGTCCTGATGTAGGACTCACGGGCACAACATTCTAACAGTCTAGCTTAGGTGGGGGCCATCAAAATTTTTGTTAATATTACCACAACATGATAAAAAGCTCACCGAAAGCATGTTGAAAGAAGGATGCATGGATTTAAGAGGACAAACATACTAACAGTTTTTCTTGTGCCTTGATTATTCAAATTTTTTTTGAAATAACAAACTGACAAGTGTTGCCAGTATGATCTTTTGTAGGAATGTCATGTGGTTTCAAACACAAGAATGTTGTGAAAAAGGAGGTCCCTCAGTTTGAAAAATGAATTTCGGTGTCCAAATTGCAAAATTCTGATTTTCTTAAACATTTTTAAAATATGTGCACAAATTTTAGTTCAAAAAAAATGAGGGGCACGTTTTTCGAGAAAGTTTAAAATTTTTGAGTATATTTGGTGTGGATTTCTTAAAATTGAAGATTACTTCAAGTTTTTGAAAGAGGCGGCGTCTTTAATTACACGACCCATGGTCAGCGTAAATAACTCAATATAACCGGCACAATTGAATAGGATATGTATATGTATCAGCGATCTAAAAGTTGTCGGCGTAATATTTAATGACTTATCTATGCTTTTAATAGTGTAATTTTTTATTTTAGTTTAATTTAATTTTCGGTATTTTTGTAAATATAAATCTAACTTAATAGTTATGTTTCGGAACCCAGATCTCACTTAGTTGGTTTCCGTGTTTCAGAAATGGCAAAACAAATAGGATGGGATGGAACAAAGATGCACAATCAACCAAACATAGTAGTTTCGCCAGAAGAAGATTTTGAGGACGTGATGGATTGGCTATCAAGAAGCAAGATAAGCAATGTTGTTCAAGCGAATCCGATAATCTATCGATACACATAGAAGAGTTCTGGAGAACCATAAAAGTTAACATGATAAACGGAATGAAAACTGTCACAGCAACGGTTCAAAACAAGCAAGTGAATATGACAGAAGAAAGAGTTTGAAAAGTGCTAAGTCTCGGAGATAATTCCAGAGATCCAATGAGGCTGAGTAAGGAAGATATTTTGGACGGCTACAAGGGTATGAAACTGATGGAGGTGAAGAAGTGGCTCCTCAACACCCTGAGTGGTTCAAAAAGGAGAAAGAAAAGCTGCCCGACTTCTACCAAGTGGTCACCATTGAGAAAACTGAAGTTACTGAAAAAGTCATTGGGTGGAAGTACTATAACTTTAAAAGGATTTTCATAGTAAAGCAAAGGGGCGGTGTAATCCAACAACTCCAAACGGACCCTGACATGCAAAGTCTACCACCTTTGGACGTTCGTGAATTGGGAAAACTTGAAATGATAAATCCTTCGAATAACAGCAATGGAGCAGATTTCGAAAGACTCTTCCTACGAGAATGCGTGCATGGATTCACAGTGTTTAAACCCAAGCGCCGAGAAGACGAGTATTAAAAACCACCAAAGACCCAATTACAGGAAAAGGAAGAGTGACGTGGGTAATCAATCCAGCAAAAGTGGTGACAAGGGTGAAACCTCCTCCAGAACAACCTGTGACTCTCACCAACTTTAAGAAATGGTTCTATGACGGTAAAACTGGTGAAGCAGATATTAGATCCAACTCTAACGAAGATATCCGCATTCTGGATCCGATGGATGTATTCATGTTCTGTCTTTCTGATCTGAACATTCTTTATGGAAACAAGATACATGTTGGTGAAGGAAATGAATACCTAGAGGAAGGGATGCTGTTTCAGAGAGCTGTCGAGCGAGCAAGGGCACAAAAGATAGAAATGATGGAGATTATGCTCAGAGTCGACACACAAAAAGAAAAAGATGAATCTACAAAGAAGAAAGCTGTTGAGCCACAATCATCCTCTCCACAACTCAAAGATCCATCCTCTAATTCAGATGTTCAAGTTATTCCACCACTTCTGACTTCATCCACATATGAAGTCACTATGGAGGTCCAACCAACAACCAGTGAAGCTACCCTTAACCAATCTGCACCACCAAGAAATGATCAAGATGCTGCCGCAAGCCCTGAAGCTCAGAACGAAGAATGAAGACTCTCAAGTATGAAACGGTCTAGGGGGGATAATGTTAGGACGTTTTGAGACCGTTGATACTTGATTTTAATAGTTTGTAGCTTGATTGTAATAGTTAGTAAAACTAGAAGGGCTAAAAGTGTATTCTGGTAATTGTACTTGTAGCGGCGTATTTAAAGTCCCAGCGTATTTAATAAGTACGCTAGATAGTCAGGGTGTATATATATGCTGATCAATGAAACCCTAGTCCAAGGTTCTTGGACAAGTTTTGGTGATTTCTCTGATGTTGTGATTATTGTTCTTGTGCTAAATCTGAACATCCAGGTGCATTTAGTGATTATATCTTTTGGGATTCCATATACAACACTTGTTGTTTGATCCGTACAAGAATCTTCATCTTCATCTTTTGGTTTTTCTTAACTTTTACACATTCAAGCAACTAATCTTTAGTTGTTTGGGTGATAACAATCAACCATTGTGATCCGAATCTGATTTGGGACTCATAGCTTCATACATTTAGTAGAGTGTTTCTGAGATATAAATATAAAGAAAAACTTCTTAATTAGTTGCTTAACATCTCTCGGATATATGGTCTTAGTACACCGAAATTTCGTTTGAAAGATTGTCTGATTCTGATATACTAGGTCTTTATAGATAATTGATATCTGGGGTATTATACAAGTTCTTCTTATTTTGCGCCAGCAATGGCCTAGAACTTGTAGAATACTTTTGCTTTTAAACCCGAAAACTGCAAAAAAATGAAAGTATCGAAAGATCTAACAATTGCAGTCAAAAGATTCCTACTTAGAACACTACGTTTAAGTCGAGCCTTCATCTCTTTGTCTATACAGTGGTATTAACCTGAGCTCTCAAGGTCTCGCACAGCCTAGATACAGATATCATTAGATATATTCACCTGTAAAATGAAATCCATGGAATCTTGATACGAGAGTATATTCTGAGGTGGGAAACATTGTTATGTCAAGTTCTAAGATATCTAATTAACATATCTCGGAGCAATTGAGAAATGTGTAAAGGTTTAAGTTGATCAGTATACTGACAATCTAAGTGAATTTGTTTAAAACATTGAGTTTTCTAGATCAATGGAACTGGTGATTTGTCTCATAAACTGATATGATCCTCTAACACAAACTCACAAAAATATGTTTGTAAATATGTATGTAGATAGCTATTGCATTTTATTTCAGAAAAAACCCAAAAAGACTTTTAGCGTGTTTTAGCATAAACTTTGGAAAAATCAAAAAGATTTTATTTCTATCTTAGTTTTGACTGCTGATGATGGAAAGCGAATCTTAAAAGTCCAAAGATGCTGGTTACTGAGAAAATCTGGAAAACAACAGGTTGGAAGCTAATCTGAAATGAGAAAATATTTTAAAAAGATAAAAAGTTCATTAATTTGATACTTAACATTACCTAAAAACGTCATTTTTTCATAAAGTGTTCAACCAAGGTCATTAACTTCGACTTGGTAGACAAATTAGTCAACCAGTGTCATTAACTTGGACTTGGTCAACTGAGTGGGTCATTAAAACTGGTAAAATGTTTAAAAATTGAAAGGTTACACATTGCACGAAGTAAGTCACTTCGCAAGAAGTAAATCACTTCGTACAAAGTGAAACATATGCACTATATAAAGGATCAATTCACACGAATTGTTCATTCACTGTTCTTATTCTCTTCGTACGATTTGAGTGTCCTTTGTATGATCTGAGTGTTTTTGCTTGATTTAAACGTTATACTACCAAATTTATATTGGGGAGTTTGATTAGCACACCTCTTACAATGGTGAAGGTATAGGATCTAGATTTGTACCATAATTGGCGTTTTCGATATTCTGGAACTTAAAACATAGATCTAGGGAAATCTAGCCGGCCAAATTTTTGTTAGAGGTGCTTGGAACCATCAATTTCATTAAAAAAAAACTCAATTTGATGATTTTGATAAAACCAGTGCTTTAAACGAAGTGAATCTTTCACTTCGCACGAGGTGAAATGGCAAAAATATTAAATAGCTTCTTACGAAGTGAATTGGTTTGTTGATTCAAAATGACATTCAACTTCACACGAATTTATTAATGACCACTTAGTACGGACTGCACTTCGCACCAAATGGTTTGGTAATTTTTTTTCAAATTTTTCTAAGTGTTGTTGTTATGTTTTTCCAGGAAAAGAAATCGATATATGAGCCGGTGCATAATTCATGATGTGTACTTGATGATACTATACCAGAAAGGGCCCATTCAAAGATATTTTGGAGTTGATGGACTGTATATCGATAAAGAAGGCGTTAATTGATAAAACAAAGCCTACAGGTCACATATGGAAAGATTTTGGCATGCTGCAAAGTTTGTTCCTGATCCACGTGCCATACATTCAGTTGTTAAGATCGGAAATGAAGAATTCGAGGTCAAAATCACTGAAGAGTTGATACGAAGGGTATCAGATTTTAAAGATAAAGATAGCGATCCCACAGGCTACCCAGAGAGAAGGGTAAAGGGATGTTATTATAGAATGGGATATAAAGGGCATGTCAATGAGGCGAACTTCAACAAAGCATTTCTAGGAAGGCCTTATAAATTCTTCGCACATTCTGTAATTTTCGCACTCAGTCACAGAAAAGGAGGCTTCGATGTAATACTTGATTATCAGATGTGTATGATTGCAGCACTAACTCTAAATCTTCCAAAAAACTTCACAAAAGTTATCTTTGATCAGATGATGGGAAATATTACAAAGGAAATATTTCTTCAGTATCTGAGCTCATATAGAGGATGTTGGATGATTTATTTCCAAAATTAGAGAAAAATGATGCCGATGAGTTGAAGTTAAATCACATGGATAGTCAGACATTGATCAGGCTGAATCAATACTTGAAGCAAGATACTGAAACGGTAGCTAAGAAGTTCTTTGGAGCTATACATGATAAAAATTATGTTGCACCACCAAAGCCTAAGTGGAGAAAATATACAAGTAATTCGGAGAATGATGAAGAAGAACGTTTATCTGGGTTTATTTCATGAAGGAGTAGTTGGTTTGAGAAAGAAGAGAAGAAAAAGAAATGATCAACTCCCAAGAAGAAGCCTGCTCAAACACGTAAACGTGCAACTACACAAACTTTTCTCATTGATGAACAATCCGAAGAGGAGGTACCGGTGAATAAGCCTGCTGATGAGAATGTAAATGTACACGATGAAGTTTTCTCTGCAACGTCTGACAATGAAAGAGGTGAAGTGAATGTGGTTAATTTGACTGCTGAAATTGAGAAAGAAGCGTTTGAAGGAGATAATGAAGAGAGTTCAGATGATAATGTTGATTTGGAGAAAGCAGCAAAGAAAGAAATAGCGGAATTGCGAAAACAACAACGCAAAAAAAAGAGGTTGGAGATTATGATGTTACATATGTTCCTACTGATCTAGGGGAAACATCTAAAGGCCTACAAAGAAAGCGAAACATGTTAAAAGCAAGCCTTCAGTTATTCAGAAAAAGACAACAGGGTCTCCTGCAGTCAAGAAAGCAAGACGCAAATATAGTAAGAGGAAGACACCTGAACTTGAAGCTGTGATTACACCAAATGTTGAATCTACATTACCACCATCACCAACACATATACAAACCACCAATTACACCACCATTTCCAACATCACTACCACATCAAATACCCCCATCACCACAACATGTTACACCACCAACACATCCAAAACAAACTACACCACCGATACAACAACATTCTACACCACAATTTATAGCTAGAAGATCTTTGAACGAACGTTTTCCTGATGATTTTGGAGAAATTCCATTCACTGGTGGATGTGATGCAAATCTTTTCAACAATAATAGAGTTACTAATCTGGAAAGCAAAATCAAAGCACATGAAGAAAGAATTAAACAGCTTGAAGAAGAGAATATGCGATTGGTGTCAATACTCACAAGTATTACTGCTGAGAATGAAAAACTTCACAAAGTTGTTAAAGATCTTGAAGTTGAAAAGACGGTGAATGCTGAGAAGTTTGACATGTTATTCAGAGTGTTAGAGAAAAAATTCAGCATATATTTCAACTCTGAGTATGATGAAATAAAGATTGAAGAAGCAAAGGTTAGAGCAGCTAAATGTGCACGTAAAGCAAAAGCTGAAGCTGCAGCTTTGGGAAAGGGAAAGAAGAAGATTCATGATGTTCTTGTTGTTGCACCAATTGGCCTGAAGTTGAATTGTTAGTGAACTTTGTGCTAGTTGGTGAACATGTTGATGTCACTGGAATTTCTGAGAAAGATAAATACTTGAAAAGAAAGGAGATGGAAGCCGAAATTGACGAAGAGGTTGATGGTTACAAAGAGGATAATGATGCAGATATAGGTGGAGGTGACAAGAAAGATGATAATGACAAAGGTGATGATGATGACAACACCCAGGGTGGTATAGGGTTGACAGTTGTAGATGCTAAGCTAAACGAATCATTTGATTATGATGCATATTTGAACGATTCACTTAATCAAGAAGATGAATCACAAAGACAGGGGAGAGAAGGACCTTGTACACAATGCAGAGCAATCAGGAATCCTCACAGCTGCACCTATATCGGTTGTTCTGAGTTGCCAAAACCATGAGTCCTCTACATTGAACACAGTGTTGAAGAAGGTGAATTTGTGCTAATTACATGAAGGAAGAAATTGCTGAAATGTTAGGGGTTGATGAGAATACGTTCAAGTTTGACTTTGAGGAGGAGTTGAATAACATTAGTGCATCTAAGCCGAAAGATTATGTGTACAAATATGTTGTTGATGCTGATAATTACAATGAGGTTGTCGTGGAGGATGATTCCGACAATGAGATAGTCAAATAATCTGGAGAAAATACGGATGACTTCCCAACCTTTCAAGAGATGTTTGCTGAAGCTTCTAATGATCTGTTGAGGCATAGGGTTGAGGAAACAGTGAAAGAATGTAGTATTCCGAAATGTCTATCTAAAGAAGAAATAGCTGAAGCAAAGAAGTCTTGGTTCAAAGAGTTGTCTAAAGAACGTAAATTCCGAAAACCATTGGCTTTCTTTACACGAGATCGGGATAAATCATTGGGTGATATTCTTAGTTGGGGATGGATTCCATAGTTAGATGTTTATGCTATAAAGAGGGAGTTCGGTGTGTAGTATTTTAGGTACTTGAGTGATATAAAGACGTTGCCATGATGGGACATTGAAGAATTGGTCCAAACAAAGTCTATTAACTACTTGATAGAATTCCACGATCAGAGATTATGGAAGCTGATAAAGTATGAAGTTGATCACGGATTTAATCACTGGAAACCGCACATACCGAAAAAGAAAATAAAGATAGACCCAGTTACGAAAGAGAAGGATGTCACACTGGTTATCAAACGGCCACGTGCGATGAAGAATATGCCATTGAAAAAAATTGAGCAAGATTTTTATGAATTCTTCAAGTGGTGGCAATATGACATGGAAACAGGGAAAGTAGTGATTGTGCTCAAAGCTAAAGAATTAGGGAGAGTGATTCGAATACTAGACCCGAGGTGGCTAGTGAACTATTCAGAGAAAGATGTGGAGTGTCTATTCTTTAACAAGATTTGCTATAAGGCACGAGAAAAAAACTCTAGCAATGCAATACCAAGGTGTGATTAATATTTGCTATGCACACAGTATTAATTAAGGTAAGATGTGGAGATCTAAATGGAGAGAGCTGGAATGCAAAGAGTATATGAATAGATATAAAAAGAAGAAAGAATCAATCTGTTACATAAAAAGTTGCTCTCAGAAGATTTCAGTTTATGAAATGGGCTCCTCCGACTGACCAAACGCCTATTCCAAGTGAAGAACGTCGGAAGCCTAGAAAGAATTTCTTCGGTAGATAAAGTTTAATGTTATGAAGATTTTGAAGACAGATCAAGACTACGGCAATATCTAAGGGGGAGTTTGTTGATGCAAAATGTCTATAGCCTATGTCATAGGGTCATGTCAAGTCTTATGTAATAGGGCGTGAATGTTAGAATTGTTTTTGATGTTTTGTAAGCCCTTCGCACGAAGTAATGTTCACCTCGTACGAAGTGCAACAGTTCACTTCGTACGAAGTGGGTCCAACTCGTGCAAAGTGGAGTAGGCCAACTCGTACAATCTGAATTGTCTATCAATAGGAGAGTCAAGGTCTTGTGTCTGTAATAATTTGCCGAGTAGTACGGCGAAGCCCTGCCAAGTTTGTTTCAGGACTGTACACGTTTGCCACATTAATGAAACAGTAAACTTTAAACAATAATCTTGATATTGTTGCTTGTTATAAAATGAATTCCGCATGCTTTATGACTAGTTAATCAGATTGGGTCCTGTGCTTATTGGATAAGAAGATCCTACACAAACGACTTGATTTTTGTTAATTGTAAGTTTAAACACCTGAATTGAAACACCGTTTTCATCGTTTGGAGCACAATTTCAAGGTAAGTTTTACATCATTCGACTCGTATCCTCGTTCTGATCAAAAACCCTAAAATGTCAGCTTGTAATTCAGAAAAAAACAAAAAAAAAAACTTAACTCTGTTAAGTTTTTTTAACTGAGGGCTGGTGGAGGAAAAATAAGTGAAAGGTGGGACTAGCATGGGGAATATCCAAAGGTGAAACTGGCAATGGCCAGTAGGGATTATTACAGGCCAATTCTCAAATAAAAATAAAAATACATTAAAAATGAAACACCGAAATAAAAACGACATTTTTAGAAATAAATAACATACTAGAAATCCGGTAAATGGCTCGTCGGCCAACCCTATTTTTCCGCAAGTTCTCGTTTGCAAGCTACAAAGACTTTTTGCACTTTGACGTCGTGATTTTCATGAGGCATGATATACGTTTGAAAATCTTTGTCTCTCGCCGCTTTGGTGAAACTTTCGCGTTGTTCGTTAATCAAGGTTGTAGATGTAAGGATATTTTCTTGTCTTGCATCGGCCAACCCTTGCATTCTCGCCTCCTTGTGTTGGGCGTAAGCTATTATTTCCTCGCCCACCAATCCATATTGGCTTGTAGTTTGGCTTGACGAACCCGAAGTCCTAACTTGTGCCCTCCTCTTGGGTTGTGTTGAGCTACGTTCAAATTGAGATGGGTTTCTATACGTCTCAAATAGTTCGAAGTTTTGCATTGCATCCAGCGAGAAATCATGCCGAACCGACAGAATCATAGGTTGTGAAAAAAAATGTTTGGTTTTTGCTCAAACATATAGGGCAGTGAAAAGGGTTGCGTAGTAACATGTGGCGTTAGTGGTTGTGCCATATACCTTTCACCGCCAAAAGCACTACCTCGGCTCGAACCAGTTCCTCATTTATTTGAACCGGTGCCTCTTTTGCTAGTACCGGCCCTCGTTTGCTCAAACCGGCACCTCGGGACTATTATTTGTGAATCCATTGTAGAGAGTTAAAATAGCTTTGATAATGAAGAATTTTGATAGTGTGTTTATAATATGTGAGTGAAAGTAAAATATATATAAAGTGTATAAATTATAATTATTTTTTAAAGACTGTTCAATGGACCATTGTCCAGCGTTCATTGAAGAAATCGAAATCTCATGCGGGTACTCGTGCTAGCTAGCCGAACCCACCAACCATATCCACAAGAGTGGCACCGGTGTCCAGGTGTCCAGACGCTATTCAAACCTACAAAAGCCTACCCGTAGAGTACCCTGAATCAAAAGGTTTAAGTTTTAGACTAAAGTGTTAAAAGTGACAAATCTCATGGACATTTTGACAGTTTACTCATATTTTTAATTCAGTAACTTGTATAATATACTAGAAACAAAATATATAAATCTTTCATTTTCAAGGCATTCATCAATATTTTTAATTCAGTATTAAATGCTGTACTATTGACTAGAATAAATAAGTTTTATTTCCACACTACTTTATTTTCGTATGTCATTTATCATAGTCATTAGTTTTTTTATTTTGTATCATCTTTTGGATAAGATACAAAATATAACTTATTTCTCTGTAATAGTTATATACTTGGAAATATCTCCTCAATACTTAAAATACGAACTAGAGTTTTTTTATTTATTTATTAAGGTACTTATTTCTAAATAGTTATACTAAAAAACATCTTAAACTATTTGACTCTTTATTTATATATTTACATAAATACTTTTTTCCAATGGTAAAATTGTAACTTTTTAACTATAGGGTCGTAATAGACTTTCATTTTTCATATTTGCTAATGTGCATTTGTTTCTTTCAATGCACTATATTCTAACCGGCAAAGATATCAAATTTTGTTTCTTAAGATTTTCTTATATGTCTAGAAACATCTTTTTTATAAAATAATTAGACTTTTAGGTTGACATGTGACTTCTATTAAGTTCCGTTTCTTAGTTTATGTCAAATCTAACCGGATATAAAGGTTGGTTTCGTCATCATTTTCATCTTCTAATAGTTTAATTTTCTTTTAACCACATTTTTTAGTGATATTTAATGGGTTTATGCATAAATTGGTATGGTTTTAGTTCGTTTTAACCATATTTTTATATACATAGTGAAAGTTGTATGGTTTTACATGTACTAAAAAATGATAAAACAATGTTACTATGAAATAATAAACGGTAAATCAGATTGTTTAAAAAATATGATTAGTTATATAAAAAATTAATGTTAAACTATCTTAATTTTTATATAACTTAAAATAGAATGTTGGTGCTATTTCCATTTTGACCCCTTCTATTTTGTAACACATTTACTTGGCTGTCTTGGGCCTTTGTAAACTATGTGACATTTTCACTTTGACAACTCTATTTTGTTAAACTAACTTTTCTCTTAAACTTTTATATAATGACACGTCTTCACTTAGTTTCTAACTTAATTCGAAGTAGGTAGTTGATTCGTCACTACTTTATACATTTCATTTAATCGGACGGTATATTTATACGTTTCTTTTGTATGCTTAAATACGTTAATGTCACCATGTCAGCGCACTTAACGAACGCAAACGTGCACTTAAACACGTAGTATAAAAGGTGTCCCGCCGCAATGTGCGAGCACCTTATCTTCATTCTTTAACTTAGAAAAATTGTTTCTTCACGTGCTTATTCTTATGGATGTGTACGTACAAATTCATGTCTTGACGTAAACGGTATAAATTCACATTTCGACGTAAACGGTATAAATTCTAGTTTCGGGCAAAAGTTTTCTAGAAATGAATTGGGTCAAATGTATTTGTGATGTATCCACGCCGCAACGCGTGTAGGCCTAATTACTAGTTTATTTTAAAACAAATGAATTAGCGAAAGTCAAATCCTAATGTAAAGTAGATGTGCGGAGGATGATGACAAAAGAAGAATGTACAACAAATAATAAAATATTGTTTTCAACCATTTAAAAGAAAATGTTTTACGGTAGGTATTCGTATTTCCTGATCTTCTTCTTCATCCATATTTCTTTCTTCTTTTTACAGCTTCTGACCGATAAAAAATTGATGGTTCTTATACATATTTCAGTATTCGCATACACTTTAACTACTTTACTAGAGACATTTCAAAGGATCAAACTATTATAAAAGTTCTTTGTGACAAATTTCGGTGAACTCGTCGAAGAGTCAACGGACCCTCCCGACCGCTTGTGGTGCCGCCTCTGCTTTTTTTCTAGATAGTATTACTAAAAAAACAAATATATTTACATAGTTACTTTTTTCTAAATAATTATACTAAAAAAATTGTAAATAGCTAATTAACTTAATGGAATATCATCTAGAAGCCACTTTATATTTTTTTTTATCCAAAAGTTGCTGGTGCTTGTTATTTTATTGTTGAGGTCACGTTTCTTTATTCTTAATAGCAATAATAATGTGTATTATTTTGGGCAAAAATCACTTTCAACCATGCAACATGAAAGTTCTTTCCACTTGTGTTTCATTAAGTAGTAGAGGACGGTGTGCTTATAGTTATCGTGATTAATCATCCTACGTCTAAGTCAGTGACATTACCAGATATATTCAGTTGGATGTCACAATAAAAGTACTTTCCCGTTCGTGTAAGTCGATAATTTTAGGGTCAAAATACCAAAAAAAAAAAGAGTGACGTGTTATACCCAAAATTATATTTGATGATTTTACAGTTGATAATCTGAGAGTCAAATACAAAAACAATAATATTAGTAGAAAATTTAGTCAATTGAAGATGGAGCGGCACGTGTTGGAAACTCTTATGATATTACCGGAAACTCTTATGATATTACGAAAAAAAGTTGTTAACGTTATAGGTAAAAAAAATGTGAAACATACAGAAATTTTAAATAGAGTTAAATACTATTTTAGGTCTTGTGGTTTACCCATAATATCCAAATGATTTCTCCTTATCGACAACGAATGAATGTCTATCAGGAATGAAATGCCATAATATGAATTTCTCCTCTGCAAATTTTGTAAAGTAACAACTTAACCAGCGGATTATGGAACTGTTGGATGGAATAACACATAATTACTTACCCAGTGAAATTGTTTTCCAGGTTTTACCATACTTCACCTGAAGTGCTTAAATTTTAAAGAATATTGTATGATTAGAAACTATAATTGTTCAAACACCTCTATTATAATCATACAGATAGCAGTACAACATACAATGGCTAAGCAAACTCTATAGTTTCACAAATATATAAATCACGAATAGGTTATCATTTACTTACTAATCACATGCCTTCTCTACCCTTCTACAAGTGACATTGCAATCGTCTGCTGAAAGTCCTCAAACGGGAGTCCGTCACTGATTAAGTTGCTTAATGCATAATTGCTTAGCAATGATCAAGTTCATCAACTATACCACTGAAACTGTACCAAAATTCTATGAATCAAATCAGAAGTTTGTTACAATCAAACCCTAGGACTCAAATATCATCAGATTAAAGATAATGTTAAAAGAAACTCATACTAAAGTTCTCAATTCCATCAACAATATTCTGTATCATACGAAAATTATATAAATCAAAACAGAATTTCTTACAATCAAACCCTAAGAATCGAATCTTCAGTTCCCAGTTCACATTAGGGTGGTTTCACGATGGCGTTTGGTGGTTGTTGTGCATGGGCTGGTATCCGGCTTCGGGAGAAAACAGAGAAAACGAATTTTGAAGATGAATCAAAAGGTTTCGAATAGAAGTGTAAATTGATTGTAACTAATGAGAAGGTTGGAATTCTTTTAGGGTAACTACAGGGTAGGGTAATTGAATGTCGCATTCAATCCCATTCATTACAATTGAAGGATGATGATGAAAAATGGAACTGATGAAGCATGCATTTAAGTGCCAGTTGCGCGTGATAATGTTGATGAGAGATCGAATTTTGTGTTAGCAGGGGCATAAATGGAACAACTTTTAGGATCAACAGAGATTTCAACTACAAACCCTTTACATGCCATCTTAAAATTACTATCAAGGTCATCCAATCTCCTTAATAATGTGTGTGTATATATTATTGGTATATATTATTTCATACCTTAATATTTTTATGAAAAAATCTACATACCTTATATTAAATAATGTGTTTATATACCAAATGAGCATAGCAACAATAACAACAACAACCATACCCAGTATATCTAATAGCAAAGCTAATAGTAGGATCTAGGGATGGTGAGATGTAGGTAAACCTTACTTCCAACCATACCCAATATATCTAATAGCAAAGCTAATGGTACGATCTAGGGACGGTGGGATGTAGGCAAACCTTACTTCCATCCCTGGGGACAAAGCGGCCACTTCCAAATAGACCCCCGGCACTAGTAACATAAGAAAAAAAAAGCTTCAAGATATAGACATAGACAACGAACAGGGAACAAACATAAAGTTGTGGATGGGTAAAATAGTAAAGTGGAGACATATAGTGTAACATTTATGTAAAACGGGTTCCAAAAACCCGCTCTGTTTGAGAACTCAAGTATTTATTAGAAATTCGTTGTGTGATTATTTAATTCTGTTACTTAATTTTATTATTTATGATTAACAAATGAATTTATAACTAAAATAATAACTAACAAAGAAATAAATAAAGTAATTAAAACTTAAATAATAAAAATAAAATAAAATAAACAAAAGGGGGTAGCCGGGAGTCGAACCCAGGTCCCCAAAACCCTCACACACCAAAACATCGTTGGACCACACACTTGTTGTGTAGGTTTGGCAACAAATAAAATTTAAATAAAAACTCGCGAGTCACCTGCAAGAAAAAGACTATAACCGCCAAAACTGATGCAAAAATAATCATCATTAACGGTTTTGTTCGCAATTGATTGAGTGTAACCGATGATCAACATCAGTTATAATCTCCATTCAAGACCCAATTAATTCAAAACGTTTGTCAATCATTGACCATGATTCTTGTTTTGAAACCGAAAAAACCGGATTCGTTTGCGTAGTCTATAAATACCCACTGGGTGATCATTCCAACCTCGTTCATTCTTTCAAATCCACACTCAAACCTCTCTGATCGAGTTTCTTTGCCACCAAAAAATACCTGCACTCGCCGGAAACTGCCACCGGAAAACCAGATTTCGTCTCCTAGTCGGTACAATTCTTTAAACATTCATGTAATCTTTCGTTATGTATGTGTTAACTTTGAATCAATTAACCAGAATTGTTTAAAAATACATTTCAGTCTGATTTGTATTTGGGGTTGATTTAATGAAGAAGATGAAGTTTCAAAGTGTATATTAATATAATTAAAAACGGATTATAAACCAGGTTAGACACACAGTCCAGTGGTGGACTGTGTGCATTTTATGCAAGCATGTCCCGGGTTCGAATCTCGTGCATTACCGGTTTCTGGAAAAAAAATAATTTTTTTTAAAAAGGCATTCAGATAATCTTTCAAGAAGATAATAAATATAATTTGGTTTCAAATAATATTGGGTTAGACACCCAGCCCAATTGGTAGGGCTGGGTCCAAATGAATTAAAGCTCACGAGTTCGATCATGGATGTATGCAACGGTTTGATGATTTTAAAATCTTTTTAAATTAAGTAATTTCAGTAATAACCTAACTAGTATATAAGAAAATTAAATTATAGATTATTTCGGGTTAAACACGTAGCTCAGTTGGTAGATGAAGGGGTATGGTCCCAAAAACCTTGCGCCAATCAAGGAAACCATACCCATTAATAACTTCTAAGGAAACTGCGCGCAGACTTCTTTGCCAAAATAAGATTTATTAGAACTTTACGCCAAGTATCCAAGAGAGGAAAGCTTCATTTAACTACCTTGCGCGGGCTCGCGCAAGGTTCAAAGTTAACCTTGAACACTCTCTTTGGATAAATGCTTCATTTAACTACCTTGCGCGGGCTCACGCAAGGTTCAAAGTTAATCTTGAACATTCTTGTCAGATAATGCTTCATTTAACTACCTTGCGTGGGCTCGCGCAAGGTTCAAAGTTAATCTTGAACATTCTTGTCTGATAATGCTTCATTTAACTACCTTGCGCGGGCTCGCGCAAGGTTCAAAGTTAATCTTGAACATTCTTGTCTGATAATGCTTTATTTAACTACCTTGCGCGGGCTCGTGCAAGGTTCGAAGTTAATCTTGAACATTCTTGTCTGATAATGCTTCATTTAACTACCTTGCGTGGGCTCCCGCAAGGTTCAAAGTTAATCTTGAACATTCTTGTCTGATAATGCTTCATTTAAGTACCTTGCGCGGGCTCGCGCAAGGTTCAAAGTTAACCTTAAATATTCTTGTTTGATAATGCTCCATGCACAAACCTTGCGCAGATATATATATCAAAGCAAGCGTCCACCAAACGTTTCGCTAAGCAGCAAGGAGAAGAAGGAAGATCAGTTAACTAACTTGCGCTTCCCGCGCAAGGAAATAGTAAATCCTGAGAAACTTCCCCTTAGCAAAATCCTTGGTGCAAAAGCAAAGGGAATCTTTTCTGTTATAACATAATGTACACGTGGCGAATAATAGATGGGTAACAGCTGTGAAACCTTCTAGAAGCCATTAACACCCATTCGTGCAAGCATCTTTTTGGTTATAACCAATTGCCACATGGCAGCATCTGGACGGCTGAGGAAGATCATGGTGATGGCATGCTCACATTTATAAGATGTAGTGATCTCATGTTGACACGTGGCACCTCCCTAACCGCTGATGAGCTCACGATCCGTGTGCACTAACAGATTGCCAACAAACTTTAACAGAATAACAAAAGATTCCGTTAAAGTTAACAATCTCTCTTTTTGGCGCCAAACACTGGCTATAAATAAGTAACTTGGAGTTCAAGGAAAGGTATTCACTCTCAACTACTCTCTCACTTACAATACTTACTTCCGACTACCTGTACTTATTCTCACGCCGGAGGGTGGTCACGGAGAGAACCCCCCTTCTCCCCGTGGCGAGCTAACGGTGTTCTGTTTTGCAGGATCAGCCGGAGTATTGTTCTACTCATCATCCATTGTGAAACCAAACGGAGGGTTAACCCTTTTATGCAGAGCCCATTCCATAGATCTACTTTGATTCCGGTCTAATTGATCTAGGGTTTCTTCATTAGCGCCCACCGATTTCGATTCTTTCACCTTTCGTTTCGTTTTCACTTAGATCTGCAGCGTCATGGCTGACGGATCATCTTTTCAAGGTCCTCGATCAGGGATTCGACGCGTTATTGTCGGACCTCAGGTCGACGGACAAATAGTTGAGGATTCTTCCGGCGAAGCTAAAGCTCAGTATGATCCTAATCATGCGAGTATTCCTGTAACACCGGCGGCTCCTCAGGTTGATGTTACGTCAATTTTACCACCTGGAGAGACTCCATTATCGTGGTTAATCAAATCTCAAGCGACTCCAAACGCTATGTATGCTCAGTTATGTGCCCAAACCGGAACTCCAGCTTTTCAAGCTCCGGTTAGCGCTCCTCAGGTCCATGCTTCGCCGGCACCTCGAGTTTTGAGTTATAATACTCAAGGTCATGCTCGTTCCCCTTCGCGCATGCCTAAAGATGGAACAGAAATGCAATCTAAAACCAGGAATGATCCTGTTCATTCTGGTAATAGAAGACAAGAATACAACGTTCAGCGTAGCGCATCTGTCCACTCTCGTTTGGGCCCGCGATCTTCACAGAAACGGGACACCCAACACGACGAGCTTGATAGAACCTATGAGGAGGGGGATAGTGCCAGTATTTTTAATCGAATATCAGCAGATCATGCTAGTTACAGGCCAAAAGTACGCGCAGTATACAATCCAGAAGCTGAGCATAATTACAATTTGGTGTATCGCCCAACCGAAGCAGCTGAACAATCAAAGTTTACAAGAGAGATAGCACTGGCTCCGTTGGAGCGAGCGAAATTACCATCCAACATTGGAAAGTTTAACAGTTTGACTGATCCCGACGATCACATGCGCCTCTTTACCGGCCAGGGTTACTCGGGTGCTGGACACTGCCAATGTGGTGTCACTTATTTGTGCAAACCCTTACTGGCGTTGCGCGCCTTGGTTTGATAATTTGACGGCAGGTAAACTTTCCTCTTGGAATGACTTAAAAGAAAATTTTCTTACACACTTTAGTCATCAACGGCGATACGTGCGCGACTTCTCAGATGTAATGAACATCTGGCGGAGAGACGATGAAAGCCTCGAAGATTTTATAACACGTTACAATAAAGAGGTGTTGGAAATTGGAGATGTCCATGAAGACCTTATACGCGCGCAGTTCAAGTATGCGGTAAGGTGCGACGAAATGATTAAAGTGTTGTCTGGTACAACTGGCCTTCCAAAAAATTGGGATAAACTCATGGCGGTAGCCAAGGTTTATGCACAGACTGAGTGCAACTTAAGTTCTAACCGGCCACCTCTACCTCAGAACCGTCCACAAGACCTGAGTAGAGGTAGTCGCAAGTATAAGATAAACTGGAAAGAGTAAGTCAGAATTCGTATTCTCCGTATTCACCAATTGATGCGCGAGCAACAATCAACAAGATAAGAACTCAAAAAGCGATTAAACAGGAGAATAGGGAACGTCAGTGGACTCCCTTAACGAAATCTCCGGCTGAGGTTCTCAGCACTAAGAATTATCAGTTTAAACAGCCGCAACCAATTAAAAACAAAAAAGGGCAAGACCCAAATTTGTTCTGTGATTATCATAGAGACACCGGCCACACAACAGATAATTGCATCAGTCTGCGCACGGAGATTGAGAAAGCGTTAAAGAGTGGGAAGCTTACACATCTAGTCCAGAACGTGCGCAAAGAGATTAAGCAGATTACGCGCGACAACGAAGGGCCTAGCAACAAGAAAATGAAACAGCACGTTTCCATGATTCAAGGTGGATCATCGCGCAAGCGTAGCCTTCAACATTTTCAAAACAACTCTTGGCGCGAACAGCAAGTCATTTTTCCTATCGTTCCAGGAGGTCCTCAAGAAGACCGGCCAGTAGTTATCACCGGTATCTTTGGGCACTACCAAACAGACTATATGTTTATAGATCCGGGTAGTTTCATGGATATCATGTATGAGCAATGTTTCAAGCAACTAGATCCTGAGGATAAGGCACGCTTGGAACCAGTTGATTTCCATTAACTGGGTTCTGCAATGAGGCTGTCTTTCCTCTAGGACAAATCCTATTTCCTGTTACTTTATCTGATGGGAGATGCTCTCAAACGAGTAACGTCAACTTCATGGTGATGCCGGCAAATTCCCGTCACGATGTACTATTGGGACGCCGCGTGCAACGTGATTTTAGTATGATAACCTCCGCTCCGCATGCTGCTTGTGGTTTTCCAACACCAAATGGCATAGCTACACTTTATGCACGGAAAGAAATTATGTCAATTGAGGAACCAGTTATGAAGGCTGGCAAGACACTGCCAAGCAATGAACCAGAAAAGTGGGTACTCAACAATAAGTACCCTGAGCAGACAATCCTATTAGGGCCTGCAGTTAGTACTGAAATCCGCGCAAAGCAAAATTACTGTTGTTTTGCAACAAAGATATTTTCGCCTGGACACCTGCCGACATGGTTGGTGTCCCGCGTGACATTGCGGAACATTGCCTGAATGTATTTCCATCAGCAGAGCCAGTTGTGCAGAAAAAGCGCAGCCTCGGGTCAGAAAAGACACTGGCAATGAACGAACAAGTCACCGAGTTATTAAATGTTGGTATTCTGCGCGAAGTCAAATACCAGACCTGGATGGCAAACCCAGTCATGGTAAAGAAACATAATGGCGGATGTGCGTAGATTTTAAAGATCTAAACAAAGCGTGTCCAAAAGATTGTTATTCTCTTCCTGAGATTAACAAAAAGGTTGACTCATTAGCTTCCTTTCGCTGGAAATGTTTTCTAGATTGTTATAAAGGTTATCATCAAGTCTTGATGAAAAAAGAAGACGAAGATAAAACCGCTTTTCGCACGGAGAAGGGCATTTTTTGTTATAACAAGATGCCTTTTGGTCTCCGCAATGCGGGAGCTACTTATCAAAGATTGATGGATACAGTTTTTGGAGATGACATTGGGAAAACTGTGGAAGTCTACATGGATGATTTGGTCACTATGAGTAATTCAGAAGACACCATGCTAGACAACATCCAAAGAACTTTTGATTCTCTGCGCAAGGTAAACCTAAAGTTAAATCCCAGCAAATGATCCTTCAGCATGGAGGAGGGCAAATTCTTAGGTTTCATCATCACCAAAGACGGTTTCAAAGTTAATCCCGAAAAGGTTGATGAAATACAAAATATGTCTTCTCCTACTACCATCAAAGAGATGCAACGTTTGGCTGGAAGGTTAGTTGCGCTAAACCGCTTCCTCACCAATCATGCTTCAAAATCTTATCCGTTCATTCGAACCTTGCGCAATTGTACAAAGAGCAAAGAGTTCGCATGGACTCCTGAAGCTGCTCAAGCTTTCCAGCAGATGAAAGATTGTTTAGTTCAACTTCCCACACTTACTGCTCCTCTAGAAAAAGAACCCATGGTCTTATATCTTGCTGCATCTGAGGTAGGAGTAGGTGCTGTCTTGCTCGTAGAACGCGAAGGAGTTCAGTCACCAATTTATTATATCAGCAAGATGTTGAACGATCTAGAGACAAGGTATTCGATCATGGAAAAATTAGTTTTAGCATTGGTCCATGCTTCGCGCAGGTGCGAAGATACTTTCTGGACTGTTATTACAGTTTTAACAAACTTTCACATTGGCCAAGTCCTGGCCAAACCAGACGTTTCTGGATGACTTGCAAAATGGGCAACATAATTGGGAGGTTATAACATCTGTTATAAACATAGACCAGCTATCAAAGGCCAAGTTTTGGCAGATTTCATCGCTGAAATTCCTGCTGATAAGCTTGAAGAATGCCAAGCAATCCAAAACCCAGTCCCAGTCATCGACAACAGAGCCTGGACATTGTTTACAGATGGCGCATCAAAGAGTGATGGGGCTGGAGCATGTCTTCGATTAATGAGTCCAGAGGGAGCAGAATTCACATATGCAATTCGGTTGGATTTTAAAAGCACCAACAACTAGGCCGAATATGAAGCTTTCCTAGCAGGCTTACGCCTCGCTATCAAAATGGGCAGAAGCCCATGTTGATTCATTACTAGTTGTTGAGCAAGTAGTTGGAACATACGATGCAAAGGGAGATATCATAGCTCTATACTTGGCGCAAGCCAAGGCTCTTATAGCACAGTTCCAACAATTTAAAATCACACACGTCAAGCGAAGCGGAATCAAACATGCTGACGCTCTAAGTAAACTTGCTGCAACTAGCTTCAAGCATTTAGCAAAAGAGGTTCGCATCGACGTTTTAAGTATTCCATCAGTCCCTCTCAGGCAGGTGACAATGGTTGAAATAGGAGATCCATCATGGATGTCTCCAATAATGATGTATCTGTTGCATGGTTCTTTACCAGAAGATAGAGCGCAAGCACGAAAGTTACGATGCAAAGCCCTCAATTATGAAATGATTTACGGAATCCTGTACCGACGCTCTTACATGGGTCCTTCGCTCCGCTGTGTTGACAAACATGACGCGCAATACCAGATCAGGGACATTTATGAGGGACTATGTGGCATACATTCTGGGCCACGCATGGTCGTAGCTAAAGTAAAAAGCGCAGGGTATTATTGCTGTACGTTGACGCAGTAGAGATCTTGCGCAAGTGCATGTCCTGCCAAAGGCATCCCCCTAAAACGTTGCGCCCAAAGAATCCTATGGTACCCGTCACAACAGCTTGGCCATTTCAACAATGGGCCATTGATTTAGTGGGACCATTTCTAGATGCGCCCGGCGCAGTAAAGTTTATCATCGTTGCGGTCGCTTACTTCACCAAATGGGTTGAAGCCAAACCTTTAGCTTCTACTACAGCGATGGTAATTCGCAAATTCATCTGGGAATATATTATTTGCCGTTTTGGTCTGCCCATGCGCATTATTACAGACAACGGTCCAAATTTAACGGCTCAAGAGCTACAAACATGGATGACCGAAATGGGAATCCAGCATGTTTTCGCTTCTGTTGCGCACTCGCAAGCAAATGGTCAAGTTGAAAGCATAAACAAACAGTTGGTCGAAGGTATCAAGGCCCGCCTTGGCACGGCACGACGGGGGTGGGTTGACGAATTGCCTAGCATCTTGTGGGCACACCAAACTATGCCCAAGACTAGCACTGGAGAAACTCCTTTTAGCCTTGTGTACGGCACGGAAGCTGTGATTCCTGCCGAAATTGGGTTACCATCTCCAAGAATGCTAGCTTTGGAAAAACAAGATAACGAAGAACAAAGGCGCATCGACCTAGACTTATTGGAAAAACGACGAGAAAATGCAGCAATTCGTGAAGCTAAATACAAGTCCCAGCTTGAAAAGTCTTACAACAAAAGGGTGCGCATCTGTTCCTTTTTGCCTGGTGACTTTGTTCTTCGCGAATGAAGCGTCGAATGCCGAAAAAACCGGGGAAGTTAGCCCCGCGATGGGAAGGTCCATACGTAATAAATGAAGTATTGGGAAAAGCCGCGTACACTCTGAAGCGTATGGATGGATCCAGCGTTCCTCGAACTAGAACGCCCAGCAACCGCGCCGATGTTATATGTAATCTCAGTCCTCTAACCGGGGAAGTTAGCCCCGCGATGCGTTGCATAACGAGACTGCTTACTTTATTTTGTTATGTAATCTTAGTGGCAACCATAGCCTGGCGCTTTGTCAGTATGAATAAAATACTTTGCCACTACTTACAGTCTTATATATGTTCATTTACAAAATGCATGCAATTCCTTTGGATAAACAAAAACACAAACTCATGAGCCACAAGCTAACTTAATACTTACGCTCACACATGAGAAAAGAAATTGTTCATTTGTCTATCCTACACAAGTAATTGGTTCCATGCAAACATTGTAAAACTGAAATACATTATATTCACAATACTTGCACAGAAGCGCAACGTTACAAGTTATCATACAGTAAAAATACAAATTTCCCATTCTATGGACTTGGTTCCCGCCTGCTTCTCTGCTGAAGAAAAGATCTCCTTTAGCTTATCAACAAAGTCGTCTTGCTGCAGCGCGGCGTCACAAAGGTCCATAATCGGAATTTGCAATTGATCATATTTTTCCTTGGCAGCAGAATAAATGGCGGCAGTATTTAGCCCATGCGTGGCAGCACGGCTGGTATCCCATTCAGTCTTCAGCGCATGGGCCACAATCAAAGTACATTATCTATAGCCCTTGGCATGCCCATCATTGCGCGCCGCCACCGTTAATTCTCCCACTATCTCATCCAACTCCGTAGAGTTAAGGATGGCATTTCCGATCTGTACACAAATACAATCAATATATGTTGCGACAATCAAACCAGATGTGTAAAGAAAAGTGAATATTACCTCCACAATCCCGTACTCCCGCAACCAGGTAAGCTGGTTCATGAGGGATTCGGTCAAGCTTTCTGCAGTAGCGCGAGCGACCTCCGTGTCATTAAGTTTTTGTTCGCGTTCAGTCAAACGGTGGATCAACTCGGCTTTCTCTGTTCGGTGCAGGTTAACATCTTTTTACAAACTGTCAACCTCAGCTTGCAACCGCTACTGGTCAAAAAGCATAGCAGTTAGATCATCAATTTCTTTATTCTTAAGAAGGAGAGTCATTTTGGTTGATACCTTATTTTGCTCGCTTCTTTCTCTGTGTGAGCGCGCTTCTTCTGCTGCCGCAATTGCATCAGCTTTCTCTTATTTGAGTTTCTCAATCTCGTTGTGCAGAGAAATTTTTTCTTTATTATCACTCTCGCAAGCCTCCACAAAGCGCTTGCGCTCGTCCGCATATTGCACAGCAGACGCCTCACACTTGCGCTTCCAAGACAGCGCCACCCATTCTTCAGTCTTCTTCTCCTTCTCAAATTGGGCCTTTTTCCGCCTCAAAATCAACAAGCATCTTCAGCATCTTCTCCTTCTCGAGCTTGGCCCTCGCCTTCTCAAGCTCAACCTCATCTACTCCTTGTTGATACTGCGCCATTCGCGCACAATTCTATTTATGGTGGACGAGGCAAGGGCAGACTCTTGCAGATATGACTCATAAGTAGCTTCATGGTCTTTTTCCTCCTGGCGCTTCACCTCCGCCGGCGGGAAGATGCCCTTATACCACTCCCTATAGGAGTGCCAATCGGTAAAAACATCGCCCTGCTTAACCTTCCACATGGGCTGATGAATCACAGAGGCCCGCCTCTTGGAATAAGAGCGATAATAATAATCCCCAGGCGTCTCCTCTGGGCGAATGGGCGATTCCCCCTCCGAATCCTCAACAAACACAAAGCCTTCGCCTTGTGTTGAAGGTCCGGCTCCCTTGGATATCAACCTTGACGGTTCCCCAACATCTGTAGCCGTATCTTTAACCTGCTCGCCAGCAGGATTCTCAGCATCAAAATTTTTAGGCTCTTCTTCTAGAGCCATTTTCTCAATATGTTCTGGGACGATGTGGTCGGCTTCAGGAACAGGAGTTTCTTGCCCCGCATCTCCCTCAACATTCTCGGGACAATGTGGTCGGCTTCACAAACTAAACGTACCAGGTGAGAACTTCTTTGCAAAGGCATCCAGATTGCCCTTCTTACCAATGCGCGGGCGCGCAACTTTGGTTGGCGTAGGAGTGTTAGTCTCCATCTCCTTCCTCTTCTTAGTACGCTTCAACGCCTCTTCCGAGCTTGAAGGTATTTCCAAAGGATCATCTGGGTTCGCAGCAGGAAGAGAGGAGGTATCAACGGGTTCTGGCTTCGGTTTCTTCAAACCTACAGGCGCAAGACCCTCTAGTGAGTCCGACACCACCACATAATTGCACCAAGAGTCAGATACGGGAAATGTACCTTTCTTGCCCTCAGCTTTCGCAGCAGCTGATGGCTTGGTTTTTTTCTCTGGGTTGGAAGGGGGAGGCGCAGCAGCAGTTTGTTTCTTCTTCTTCTTCGAATCAGGGCCTACGCCCAAGTTCAGCAAATCACCTACATAATCAATTATATTGAGTAAAGGTTGCGCCATTAAGTTATATTGCAATATCAACTTAGGCTTTGTATGGACTTATTTACCAGTCTTCGAACATGGTTGCGCCTCAAGATCCTCCTGCTTGGGCAACTCAAAGTTCCCCAAGATTTGTGAGAACCAAGTGTCCTCACCATCAGCAATAGGCACGGCGGCCATTTTTCCCCTCTCTCTCTTAAAAGAGACCAAGTAGAGAGGCGCAGCTACATAGCAAACATTTTTGCATCAGTACACATCTATTGAAAGATATTGCTAGGAAGTTAAAGGGTTACATACCAGTTCCATCTTCTGTATATACCGGTTTTTCTCGGCGTTCCTTCTTCCAGAAAATACTCTTCCCGGCAGCGATGAGGGCCCTCTCCGGTAAAACAATGTTGGGCACATCCTTAATATCTTGATACCATACCTCGTCGGCAGGTATGGGAAGGGTCTCCAGCTCAATCTCATCACTACCCCGGAATGTCATCCTCATCGGGATCATCGCCGCCTTGATAAAGAAATGTTTCTGCTTCCAGTCATGGTAGGACTTCGGCGGCACCGGGAACAAACGTTTGGCTTACACACGCTGTTGGAATGAATAAAACCCAACGAGCAGTGCAGCTGGTAGAAAACTCTAAACTTCTCAACCGACGGAAAGATCTGCATCGATCAGCAAACGAACTCAAAATGTCGGATCCTCACCATTCCCATCGGGCTCAACTGAGAAATGTGAAACTTGTAAAAACCAAGAATTTCCAGCAAGAAATGGGTCACCAGCAGCCGGAAGTTCCCTTCGGCAAAATAGTCGTAGAATAATGTAATGAAGCCGGCCGGCGCATCAGCCGCCGTGGCATTCCCTTCCAGAAAAAACGCTTTCCAGGACGGAGCGAAAAGGAAGTTGGGGGCAAGATTATCAAAATCTTTCTTCGACCATTTAGGGGTGGCAAAGTTGATGACGACATCTTAGCAGAGCTTGCACCGGTGGCCATAACTCGAACTTTGAAGAAAACTTAGAAAGCTTTGGGAGTCGCCGGAAATTTTTTTTAAACGCAAATTTCTCTCAAAGATTTGGTGAGGAAGCAAATCGATCGTTGATCTCTTTATATACTAACCGCAATTTATGCATGTTTTGATTGCACGACTTTTACGGCCGTCACGTTTCCCCAAGTAACCGCAGGGGCGAGTGAGGAACAGTAACCGCCCCACGCGCGCGAGTGTCGCTAAAAAGCATTAAATACGGTAAGACAGGTACTATTGACAGCCTGTCAACAGTACCACCACGTCTCAAGCACGTGCGTCGTCACCAACTACACCATCCAGATAAGTGACACGTGTCTAAGCATATTTTAAATCAAATACTTTTTCAAAAATTCACTTACGACACATCATCAAGATGCATAAAGCAACAAAAAGCTGGTCCTTACCTAGCGCAGCACATTTATCTTAAGTCCAGTGCTCCACCTACTTTTTATTCTTACATAGGAGCAACACTGGACTGGGAGGACTTGAAGGGGTATGGTCCCAAAAACCTTGCGCCAATCAAGGAAACCGTACCCATTAATAACTTCTAAGGAAACTGAGCGCAGACTTCTTTGCCAAAATAAGATTTATTAGAACTTTACGCCAAGTATCCAAGAGAGGAAAGCTTCATTTAACTACCTTGCGCGGGCTCGCGCAAGGTTCAAAGTTAACCTTGAACACTCTCTTTGGATAAATGCTTCATTTAACTACCTTGCGCGGGCTCACGAAAGTTTCAAAGTTAATCTTGAACATTCTTGTCTGATAATGCTTCATTTAACTACCTTGCGCGGGCTCGCGCAAGGTTCAAAGTTAATCTTGAACATTCTTGTCTGATAATGCTTCATTTAACTACCTTGCGCAGGCTCGCGCAAGGTTCAAAGTTAATCTTGAACATTCTTGTCTGATAATGCTTCATTTAACTACCTTGCCCGGGCTCGCGCAAGGTTCGAAGTTAATCTTATATATTCTTGTCTGATAATGCTTCATTTAACTACCTTGCGCGGGCTCCCGCAAGGTTCAAAGTTAACCTTAAACATTCTTGTTTGATAATGCTCCATGCACAAACCTTGCGCAGATATTTATATCAAAGCAAGCGTCCACCTAACGTTGCGCTAAGCAGCAATGAGAAGAAGGAAGATCAGTTAACTAACTTGCGCTTCCCGGGCAATGAAACAATAAATCCTGAGAAACTTCCCCTAGCAAAATCCTTGGTGCAAAAGCAAAGGGAATCTTTTTGTTATAACAGAATGTACACGTGACGAATAATAGATGGGTAACTGCTGTGAAACCTTCTAGAAGCCATTAACATCCATTCGTGCAAGCATCTTTTTGGTTATAACCAATTGCCACATGGCAGCATCTGGACGGCTGAGGAAGATCACGGTGATGGCATGCTCACATTTATAAGATGTAGTGATCTCATGTTGACACGTGGCGCCTCCCTAACCGCTGATGAGCTCACGATCCGTATGCACTAACAGATTGCCAACAAACGTTAACGGAATAACAAAAGATTCCGTTAAAGGTAAAAATCTCTCTTTTTGGCGCCAAACACCGGCTATAAATAAGTAACTTGGAGTTCAAGGAAAGGTATTCACACTCAACTACTCTCTCACTTACAATACTTACTTCCGACTACCTTTACCTATTCTCACGCTGGAGGGTGGTCATGGAGAAACCCCCTTCTCCCCATGGCGACCTAACGGTGTTCAGTTTTGAAGGATTAGCTGGAGTATTGTTCTATTTATCATCCATTGTGAAACCAAACAGAGGGTTAACCCTTTTATGCAGAGCCCATTCCATAGATCTACTTTGATTCCGGTCTAATTGATCCAGGGTTTCTTCAGTAGAGCTGCGTGCACGTATACGGGAGGTCACGAGTTCGATCCTCACACGATGCCAACAATATATGCAATCCGGCCAGTTAATCAGTCAAACCCTGAAAAAAGGGTAATTTTTTTAATTTAGAATCCTTATTATTTTTCTCTAAAAATTAATTTAAAACACTTAAAAAATATGGTTTTTAAAGCTAAAAATTTGTATTAATTTCACAAAAATAAATCTAAAAAAACCTAATTAAAAGCATTAATTAAAAATATTAATTTCCAATAAAAATTTATTTCTTTATCGAAATATTACGTTCTTATTTAGGTTAGTTTTCTCTCGTGGTTAAATCCAAATTCGTGCGCGTTCGTCATCAATCCAAGAAAACGCACCCACTGTGAGTGAATTCTTACAAATTCCTCTTTTTATTCATGTTTCGGGGTGTATCATGTGTCGTTTACATATCTTATTTATTCAAACACTTGTGCTAACACCATTATGTGATCTAATGTGTATATTTTGTTGTTGTTATATGTGGATACATTATATCATTTCAGTGTAATTATTCACATAAGGCCCATCAGTTCCTCGTTGGATACGAGTTGAGCATCGCGTGCCTCATTAGATCAGCTCCGTTTGATTGAGCCTTGATCTCACAGTTCATCATTTATCATGCTCATATGTACATTGTTGACATTATGTGGTTTGTGGCTTGTTTATATGCTCATATATGGTCCATGCACATTTTTATTAAATTACTCAATGTAACTAATTTGTTTAAATGTTTAAATTTGGATTCACTCGCCAACTTTTGTTGACCCAAACTCTTATTTTACACGTGATACAGGTGGATAGGTTGACGAGAGGAACACTTAGGATTGGCCTTAGAAGATGAATAAAATACATCATGTTTAGAACAATATTCCTTGTGTTTGTATGTTTCTTTGTTTTTTAATATTTTCCTTTAAATTTCAATTAATAAATATGAAACTTAATTATAGTAAATGTCATGAGCTTTGATGAAAACCCAATTATGCCCCGACTTCTACTTCCGCTGCGGGTCAGGGTGTGACAGATTGGTATCAGAGCTTTTGACTATAGGGATATAGGATAGGTTATTAGACCCTTAGAGCCTATACTATAGTTTATTAGATTTTAATTGATTATGCGTTACATGCAAAACTCATGATGTTTATTTGTTTCATATTTTCACACACAAACGCATGCAAGTACTTCCACTATTACATGTTATTGTATGATATTTATCGTGGTCTATATATTATTAATATATCATGTTTACGCAAACACACACATCACAATTTCACAATTATCATGATTTTTCTCTCAATGATTTTATAATGTTTTCATGTTTTCAATCCCATAAAAGTGAGTTCTACGACGGGCATGTAGTAACTGGAAGGGTACAAGTACCGGTAGTCGGAAAGTCCTGTCTAGGATTGGCATTCGTATAAATCCAATATAATGGACCAGTTTGCCTACCTGGGGAATAACGATGAGAGTACGAAGGACCTATTAGGCAACAGCATGCCACACCAAATGTCGTGTAAACTAACCTCATTTTGAGTTGTCATTGTGTCTACACTCGGACACCCTCCGACCTTACATCTCGCAATCATGTTGTAAGTTTTTCATTCGGGTGATGCGAGTGTTAACAGGCCAACACCAATGTGAATCCTACAAAGCCTGGTAGTCATGGGGCCCACATGACTACCTAGGCCAAAGTTTGGGAGACATATGGGGGCCCAAATATAAGCAAAGGCCAAGACATCCTATGAATGTAGTAAACTTATGTTTTCATTTATTTTGTGAATGTTGCTTTTTCTTTTACGACACATGACACCTAAAAACGTTCAACTCATAATCTCGCTACGTATTTCCTGTAGATGTCTGCTAGACACTCTCGAGGTGGTAGAAGGTCAGGAAGATCTGGTGAGCGCATGGCCGCCCAAATAGCCCAACAGATGGCTGCCGTACTTCCCAACATCGTTGTACAAGTCCAACAAGCTCAAGCCGCCAATCCCATCAACCCCACCAATCAAGAAGGTCAAAATGTCGCCAATCCTCCCCCCCCCAACACCACCAAATGCACCTACAAGCATTTCAAATCCTGCGATCCTCCAAAATACGAGGGGACTGAAGGTGTCACCGCCCACCTCCGTTGGTTTTAGGAAATGGAAAGCACTTTTCTCAACTGCGATTGTCCCGATGATCGCAAGTGCGATATGCTACCGGTCGTTTGTACGGGGTAGCACTTACATAGTGAAACACCGAGAAAGGAAGGCGAGGTGCTGAAGCTGTTATGGTCTTAACTTGGGAAGAGTTGAGGGAGCTCAAGACAAGACGTTTCTGTCCAAGAAGCGAAATCAAGAAATTAGAGGATGAGTTCTACTCTTTGAAACAAAAGGAGGGAGACCACATAACATACGATAAGAGATTTCTCGAGTTGAACCAGATGGTCCCCAACTTGTTCACTCCACTCTATCGTTTAATTGAGCACGACATTCGAGGTCTTCCCTCGAAAATTCAAGATTTTGTGTTGAGTACTACACCTGCAACCCTCGAAGCTGCAAGGGAGCTGGCTACTGTGCTCACGGAAAATCGCATCCGAAATGGCGATTTTAAAGATGAGAAGAAGAAAGACAAGACACCTGCTGAAACCCAAACCCCAACCCAAACAGGTTCATCTTCTAAGTTTGCTGGTAAAAGGAAACGCATTGGGAAGAATTTTGCCATTACTCAAACCAATCCTCCTATCACTGCTGCCCCAATCACATAAGTCGCTCCTCCTGCCACCCCATTCAAGAAACCTTACACAGGATCTCACCCAAAATGCAACCATGCCAATATCATCACCCTCCCGAGAACCCATGTCTTTATTGTACAAGTTGTGGTCGTGCAGGTCACACAATTCAAACTTTTCGCGTTCTCCAAAAGCCAAACCGCAATCAACCTCAAGCCTAATCCAACAATCAAATGGTAGGCCAAGCCCAATACCAACAACCTCTACTCTTACCACCTGCTTAACCCATGGCTCAACCCTACTATCAACCCAACTACCCTTTGATGCAACCAGTTAGAGCATGCTTCAATTGTGGTGATCCAACCCATTTTCGGAACACTTGCCCACGTTTGGTAAACATCATAAATGCTCAAGCTGAAGCTAATACAGTGAATCAAGCCAACCAAGCTAATCCACCCGCAAGAGGAAGAGCTTTCAACATCAATGCCAATCAAGCTAGAGCTGATAATAACGTGGTTAACGGTACGTTTCTCATTAACGGTAGTTATGCATCTATTCTATTTAACACTGGTATGGATAAGAATTTCGTGTCCTTAGAGTTCGAATCTATTCTTGAATTACCTCGCGATAGTCTAGCTAAATCATTCACGATAGAAGTTGCTATGGTGAACCTATTACGTTAGACTCGATTATTCGTGATTGTACTCTTACACTCAATGATCATGACTTTCCAATTGATCTCATCCCTATGAAATTGGGTAGTTTCGACGTCATCATTGGTATGGACTGGCTTAGCCAGCATCACGCTGAAGTTGTTTCTTATGAGAAGTTTATTCGAATTCCTCTCGCTAACGGTCAAACTTTACATTTCTTTGGTGAAACCCCCTCCAAATGGCTCAAATTGATGTCATGTCTCCAAGCTCGAAGATACCTTCGCAAGGACTATATCGCATTTTTAGCTCACATCGTCAAAAAGAAGGCAAGGAAAAGAAGCTAGAAGACATTCCAATCGTTAAAGAATTTCCTCAAGTTTTTTTCCCGACGACGTTTCAGGACTTCCTCCTGTGCGAGAAGTCGTATTCCGAATCGATGTTGTACCTGGTACTACACCAGTCGCAAAATCTCCATATCGGTTAGCCCCATCTGAGATGAAAGATTTAGCTAGTCAGCTGCAAGAGTTGACTGACAAGGGATTTATACGTCCTAGCTCATCACCTTGGGGTGCGCCGGTTCTATTCGTAAAGAAGAAAGATGGAACTTTTTGAATGTGTATCGATTATAGAGAGCTCAACAAGTTGACTATCAAGAACTGCTATCCTTTACCTCGTATTGATGATCTTCTAGATCAACTACAGGGTGCCACCTGTTTCTCCAAAATTGATCTTCGTTCTAGTTATCATCAACTTAGAGTACGTGAAGAAGACATTCCAAAGACTGCTTTTCGAACTCGTTATGGCCACTATGAATTCATGGTTATGGCTTTTGGTTTGACCAATGCTCCTGCTGTTTTCATGGATTTGATGAATAGGGTATGTAAGCCCTACCTCGATTGTTTTGTCATAGTCTTCATTGATGATATTCTTATTTATTCTAAGACCAAAGCCGATCATGAACTATCACATCCTGACCCTCAGCGGAAATAGAAGTCGGGGCATGATTGGGTTCTCATCAAAGCTCATGACATTTACTATAATTAAGTTTCATATTTATTGATTGAAGTTTAACAAGATATATTTTATTCATCTTCTAAGGCCGATACTAAGTGTTCCTCTCCTCAACCTGTCCACCTGTATCATGTGTAAAAATAAAAGTTTGGGTCAACAAAATTTGGCGAGTGAATCTAAATCAAACATTTAAACAATTCAATTTCATTGATTAATTTAATAAAAAAATGTGCAAAGACCATATATGAGCATATGTATATATAAACAAACCACAAACCACATAATGTCAACAATGTACACATGCATGATAAATGATCAACTGTGAGATCAAGGCTCAATCAAACGGAGCCGATCTAATGAGGCACGCGATGCTCAACTCGTATCCAACGAGGAACTGATGGGCCTTGTATGAATGATTGCACTGAAATAACATAATGTAACCACATATAACAACAACGACAAAATATACACATAAGATCACATAATGGTGTTAGCACAAGTGTTGGAATAAATAAAATATGCAAACGACACATGATACACCCCAAAACATGAATAAAAAGGGGAATTTGTAAGGATTCACTCACAGTGGGTGCGTTTCCTTCGTTTGATGACGAACGCGCACGAATTTGGATTTAACCACGAGAGAAACTAACCTAAATAACAACATAATAATTCGATAAATAAATAAATTCTTATTAGAAATTAATGTTTATAATTAATGCTTTTTATTGATTGATAGGTTTATTTTTGGGAAATTTATACAAATTTTTAGGCTTTTAAACCTTATTTTTAAGTATTTTTAATTAAATTTTAGTGAAAATAAAAAGGATTTTAATTAAAAAAATTACCCTTTTTCAGGGTTTGACTGGTCAACCGGCCAGGCTCGAATATTATTAGCAGCGTGTGAGGTTTGAACTCGTGACCTCCCGTATACGTGCACGCAACTCTACCAACTGAGCTACGTGTCTAACCCGAAATAATCTCTAGTTTAATTATTCTTATATACTAGTTAGGTAACTTCTGAAATTTATTTAATTAAAAAGATTTTAAAAACCTTTGAACCGCTGCTCAGTAAATGCCTCGAACCCACGACCTTTGTTACATTTTGCACCCAGCCCTACCAACTGGGTTGGGTGTCTAACCCATAAATAATTGAAATTATATTATTCTTATAAACTTACTGAACAGCGAATTAATTAAGTTTAACAAAAAGATTTTTATTTCAGAAAGTCGCTGTTGGTTAAGGCTCGAACCTGGGACGTGTGTATTGTTTTGCACACAGTCCACCACTGGACTGTGTGTCTAACCCATTTGAAATAGCTAGATTAGTTATACTTATACACATATAAACTTCGTCTTCTTCATTAATCTAAAACCCAGAAATAAGGTCCGATTGTGTTTAATTTAAAACACTTGCTTTAGTTTCTGTATAGATAATTAAAATGTATTACAAGAAAGATTGAACAGGGTTATACCAGACACTTGCGACCTTGTCTTCTCCGACGAAATTCCAGCGACAAAACGACTCCGGCGAGGATTTAAAAGCAGCGAGTTGAACAGAGGGTAATGATTGAGAGAATGAGCGAGTGAAATGAATTGAGATAGTCCGGTATTTATAGACCATCATTTCTTGAGTTTTGAATTCAATCATTATCTCCGATAATTTGGTTACACACGTTGATTTCGAAATCTAGGATTGAAACTGATTTACCAAAACGGTTGAAGATGATTTTTATAACTGAAATCAATGATTGATTCAAATTAAATCGGTTGTCAGTTTCCGATTTGGGTTTCAAAGTTTGCAGGTTAATGCGTGTATGCGTATAGGATTTAACAATTCACTTCTAGACACATGTGGTATGTGTAGTTTAGTGGTGTTTTGGTGTGTGACAGTTTGTGGGGACCCGGGTTCGACTCCCGGCTACCCCTTTTTGGTTTATTTCATTTTATTTTTATTATTTAAGTTTTAATTACCTTATTTATGCCTTTATTAGTTATTATTTTAGTTATATAATTTATTTGTTAATCAAAAATAGTAAAATTAAGTAACAAAATTAAATAAACGCACAACAAGTTTCTAATAAATACTCGGGTTCACAAAACGGAGCGGGTTTTGAAACCCGTTTTACATGAATGTTACAGTATCCCCTACTTTTAGAAATTTCGTCCCGAAATTTAGGTAGAAGTTGTAACTGGGAAAAGATGCGGGTATTTTTTGCGCATTGAGTCTTTGCATTCCCAAGTAAACTCAGGTCCTCGTTTTGACTCCCAACGCACCCTGACTATTGGAATACGACTTCGTCTTAAACGCTTTTCTCCGAAGTCTATGATTTCTACAGGTCCTTCAAGAAAATGCATAGATTCATCGATCTGAATATCTTCTGATGGGATATGGAGGTTTTCGTCGGCGAGACACTTTTTCAAGTTTGAGACATGGAATGTGGCATAAATCCTGTTGAGTTCTTCTGGTAGGTCAAGCTTGTATGCTACAGGTCCAACTCTTTTGAGTATCTTGAATTGTCCCACATAGCGTGGTGCTAGCTTGCCTTTTTGACCAAAACGAACCACTCCCTTCCACGGTGATACCTTCAAAAGTACTTGATCACCAACACAAAACTCCAGTGGCTTTCGTCGTTTATCAGCATAACTCTTTTGCCGACTTTGAGCTGCTAAAAGATTATTGCGAATCTGTAGAATTTTATCAGTCATTTCTTGAATCAACTCAGGTCCAGTGATTTGCGCTTCACCAATTTCATGCCAACATACAGGGGATCGGCACTTACGACCATATAAGGCTTCAAAAGGAACCATACCGATGCTTGAATGATAGCTATGGTTGTATGAAAATTCAACTAACGGTAAATGAGTATTCCAATTGCCCTTGAAGTCTATGACACATGCTCGCAACATGTCTTCAACGGTTTGTATGGTGCGCTCGGATTGACCATCAGTTTGAGGGTGGAAGGTAGTGATGAGATCTTATCGTGTACCCAAAGTTGGCTGTACGACTTGCCACGTTCGTGAAGTATAACGGTCGTCTCAATCTGAAATGATACTTAAGGGCACACCATGATGGCTTACAATTTCATTAATATAGATACGAGCTAACTTCTCATTCTTGTAGTCCTCACGGATTGGAATGAAATGAGCTGATTTAGTGAGACGATCAATGATAACCCAGATTGTATCATACCCAATGGAGGTGCGAGATAACCCGGTAATAAAGTCCAAGGTTATAATTTCCCACTTCCAGACAGGTATTTCGGGTTGGACGAGTAATCCGGAAGGTCTTTGATGTTCAGCTTTTATTTTAGAACATGTAAGGCACTTGGAGACAAATATAGCGATATCTTTCTTCATGCCAGACCACCAGTATGAGTATCGTAGATCTTGATACATCTTATCAGCACCTAGATGTATAGAGTATCATGTTTTGTGAGCCTCATTCATAAGAAAAGTATGAATATTATCACGATCAGGTATCCAAATACGATGTAGATAGTAAAGAATACCATTGGACTTGGTTTCTATCTTGAGTTTAGCTCCACAAGACAATTCATCTCGCACATCATTTTCCATGACAGAAGTATGTTGAGCTGCTCGAATTCGATTTTGGAGATCGGTTACAATTTGAGAACACAAAAGATGGATGGAGTTTGGATACTCTTTTCGACTAAGGGCATCAGCTACAACATCGAATTTCACAATCGTAATCATTTAAGAGTTCGACCCATCGTCGTTGCCTCATGTTCAACTCTTTTTGATTGAAGATATGTTGAAGGCTCTTGTGGTCAGTGTAAATTTCATACTTGGTACCATAGAGATAGTGTCTCCATATCTTTAGAGCGAACACGACTGCTCCAAGTTCTAGGTCTTGAGTGTCACACCCCGACCCGCAGCGGAATAAGAGTCGGGGCATAATTGGGTTATCACCAAAGCTCATGATGTTTACTAATATGTTTCATATTTATTAAATTCAAATTACATCTCAAAGTTTCAAGTCAAATTCATACAATACAAGGAAAGGAAAAATTAACTAAAACAATCCAAAATCTAAATTGGTTTATTCTTCTAGGCCGCCCTATATGTTTCTTGCTTCAACTTGATCACCTGTATCATGTGTAAAAATGGGAAATTTTGGGTCAACAAAAGTTGGCGAGTGAACCTTGTTAAAAACATTTGTTATTGATTCCTTGCTGTAATTAATAGGGAAAAATTGTGCAATAATCATATATGAACAAACGTATGTAAACAAACAATCACAAACACCTTGCATGAGTGTATGATATGAATGACAATGTATATGTTGGCAACGCCTCGTTCACGCTCATATGGGAACAGCTCACGCTCATAGGTAATGGCGAGCGGCGGCCTATGATAATGTATGTACTGAAAATGATAACTTTAATCTAAACATTAACCACACAAACAATAGATATATATTGGCAACACATTTGATCATGAATATGATGAATGCACAAGTGTTTAATTGAAATAAATAAATAGTGACACATGATACACCCTAAAATGTGATTAAAACGGGGAATTGGTAGAGATTCACTCACATTGGGTGCGTTCGGTGGATGATGTTGAATGCGCACGAGTCTAGAGGATTTGATCGACGAGGAATAACTAACCTAATTAATAACGAAGAGGTACGGTAAATAAGTGGATTTTATTAACAATTTAATAGGATTTTTGGATATATTTTTGTGAGTTTAGGGCTATTTTCTAACTTTAAAAACGTTATTTTTAAGTACTTTTAATTGATTTTTAAATTAAATAAATAAAAAAATTAATAAAAAAAATGTTGACTTTTGACCGTTGACCATGACTGTTGACCGTTGACCGGTTCAGTTGTGAATATTATTGCACTGAGTGAGACTCGAACCCGTGACCTCCCGTACGCGTGCACGCAGCTTTACCAACTGAGCTACGTGTCTAACCCGAAATATTTCTGTTTTTAATTCTATTTATATACTATTTAACTTAATCCGAAATTCATTTATTTAAAAAGGATTTAATTGTATCAACCTGGTGATCTCCACAGGTCTCGAACCCGGGACCTGTGGTTTAGTTTGGCACACAGTCCACCGCTGAACTGTGTGTCTAACCTGGTAAATATTCCGGTTTTTTATTATACTTAACATCTTACTGTGAGTTAACCCGGTTCGGTTTTTAAAAAAAAAAACATTTTTATTTCTGAGGTTAGGATTGTGATAGGAATCGAACTCGCGACGTGTATGTATTGTTTGCACACAGTCGACCGCTGGACTGTGTGTCTAACCCGTTCATAATATTGATTTTAATTAATCTTATTAACATAAACGACTTCGTCTTCTTCGCTCAAGAACACAGACAATGATTAATCAACTGTTTCATGTTTAATTCGATTAACGAACATTATAAGCAATTGAAAGGTAATGAACGGAGAGGGTTTGGGGAAAGGATGTACCGAACAGTGTCTTTCACAGAACTCCGGCAAGGATTCGTCGGCTCTGTTTTGTGAACTTCGGCTGTTAGGATCAATTAACAGTTTTGATTGATTAGATGTTAAATTGAGTTACTAAACAATGATTAACAGGAGGTTTAGTTGATCATACCGATTAACAGCGTGAGTTCGGAAATTCCAGCGATTTTTCCGGCGAGTACAGAAATCCGGCAACGTCGTCTGGGATCGATTCTGGGTGATGGATTGATGTTAGTAATGGTCTAACAATGGAATGGAACAGAAAGAGTCGAGGTATTTACCGTGTTGATGTGAGTTCTCGGTTTTCCGGCGAAAGTCCGGTGATGGCAGAAAAGGTTCCGGCGAGTGAAAATTAGTCGAGAATTGGTGTGATTTTGAGCGAAAAGATTACCAGAGGCTAGGGTGTGTATTTATAGGAAAGAATATCGCCGAATTCCGATTTCTGTCTTGATTCGTTGGTCAATTATTCTCCGGCGGTTATGACTGATGTCGCGGAACTGGACATCGGTTAACCGATGTAAGAGTTATTATGCACCTTAAGTCACAAGAAACCGACAATAATTGGCGAAATCGTCGGGATTTCCGGCGACTGCGAAATGGGTGCGTCGGTTGACTGATTTTGAAATCAAGTTTTGATATTTGAATTAATTGTTTTGATATATCACTAAAGAACACAAGTGGCGGAGTGGTTTGGTGGATGTGAGTTAAGACTTGAGGTTCCCGGCTGACCCGGGTTCGACTCCCGGCAGCCGGTTTTTCTTTTTAATTATTTTATTTTTACTTTTTAACAATTATAATTTATAAATTCTAATTTGTTTATTAATTATGTATCGTTTAAAATTAAAATAAATCATAAATAAGCAACGAAAATTTAAAACTGATTATTCGATTAATAAACGAAGCGGGTTTTGAAAACCCGTTTTTCGACAGATGTTACAGTATCCCCTACTTTTAGAAATTTCGTCCCGAAATTTAAGTAGTAGTGGTAACAGGAAATAGATGTGGGTATTTCTCGCGCATTGAGTCTTCACATTCCCAAGTAAACTCAGGTCCTCGTTTCGACTCCCAGCGTACCCTGACAATTGGAATGCGGCTTCGTCTTAAACGTTTCTCTCAGAAGTCCATAATTTCTACTGGTCTTTCAATGAAATGCATAGATTCATCGACTTGAATGTCTTCTAGCGGAATATGGAGATTTTCATCGGCGAGGCACTTCTTCAAGTTCGATACGTGGAATGTGGGATGAATTCTGTTGAGTTCCTCTGGTAGGTCAAGCTTGTATGCTACAGGTCCTACTCTTTCGAGTATCTTGAAAGGTCCTACGTAGCGTGGTGCTAGCTTGCCTTTTTGGCCAAAACGAACCACACCCTTCCACGGTGATACTTTTAAAAGTACTTGATCACCAACGTTAAACTCCAAGGGCTTTCGTCGTTTGTCTGCATAACTCTTTTGATGACTTTGTGCCGCTAGAAGGTTGTTTCGAATTTGATGAATCTTGTCTGTTGTTTCTTGTATTAATTCTGGACCGGTGTTTTGGGCTTCTCCAATTTCATGCCAAAATATTGGTGATCGGCACTTACGACCATATAACGCTTCGAAAGGTGCCATGCCGATACTTGAATGATAGTTGTTGTTGTACGAAAATTCAACTAATGGTAGATGAGCATCCCAATTCCCTTTGAAGTCTATGACACATGCTCGAAGCATGTCTTCAAGAGTTTGAATGGTGCGTTCAGATTGTCCATCAGTTTGAGGATGATAAGCGGTACTGAGGTCTAATCGTGTACCCAAAGCGGCTTGTACGGCTTGCCATGTTCGTGAAGTGAAACGTCCATCACGATCTGAAATAATGCTTAACGGTACACCATGACGGCTTACGATTTCGCTGATGTAGATACGAGCTAACTTCTCATTCTTGAAGTCCTCGTGAATCGGGATAAAGTGAGCTGATTTTGTAAGACGATCAATGATTACCCATATAGTGTCATACCCACCAGAAGTGTGAGGTAACCCGGTAATGAAGTCCATGGTTATGTTTTCCCACTTCCATACAGGTATTTCAAGTTGGACTAGAAGTCCTGAGGGTCTTTGATGTTCAGCTTTTACTTTAGAACAGGTAAGGCACTTGGAAACAAAAACAGCAATATCCTTTTTCATGCCAGGCCACCAGTAGGTGTATCGAAGGTCTTGATACATCTTGTCGGCTCCTGGGTGTACAGAGTATCGTGTTTTGTGCGCCTCTTTCATAAGGATATCGCGAAGGTTATTGTGATCGGGAATCCATATGCGATCTAGATAATACAGAATACCGTCGGATTTTGTTTCGAGTTTAAGTTCTGCTCCACAAGATAACTCATTGCGTATGTCGTATTCTGTTATGGAAACATGTTGAGCTTCTCGGATTTGATCTTTGATATCGGTTATGATTTGCGAACATAGAAGACGAATGGAGTTCGCATAACCCTTTCGACTGAGTGCATCGGCCACTACATTTGCCTTGCCAGGATGATATCGAATTTCACAGTCGTAGTCATTAAGAAGTTCGACCCATCTTCGTTGCCTCATATTCAACTCCCTTTGGTTAAAGATATGTTGGAGGCTCTTGTGGTCAGTGTATAATTCACACTTGGTACCGTAGAGGTAATGTCTCCATATCTTAAGAGCGAACACAACGGCTCCAAGTTCTAGGTCGTGGGTAGTATAGTTCTTCTCATGAGTTTTGAGTTGCCTAGAAGCATAGGCTATAACTTTTCCCCTTTGCATTAATACACAGCCTAGTCCCTGGCCTGATGCGTCGCAATATACTACAAAGTCATCGCAACCTTCAGGGAGTGTGAGGATAGGTGCGTCACAAAGCTTTTGCTTAAGGGTTTGGAATGCTTCTTCTTGTTTAGGTCCCCATATGAAGGGTTTCCCTTTATGTGTCAAAGTCGTGAGTGGTACAGCGATACGAGAGAAATTTGAAATGAAACGGCGATAGCAACCAGCCAAACCAAGGAATGATCTTACTTCGGTTGGGGTACGTGGCGCTTGCCATTCCTATACTGCTTTGATCTTTGAGGGGTCGACATGTATTCCCTTGTCATTGACGACATGTCCAAGGAATTGTACTTCTCTTAACCAGAATTCGCATTTGGAGAATTTAGCGTAGAGCTTTTCGATTCTTAAGAGTGTGAGGATGAGTCGAAGATGTCGTTCATGATCAGTTTTGGACTTTGAGTAAATGAGAATGTCGTCGATGAAGACTATAACAAAACGATCGAGATAGGGTTTGCAGACTCTGTTCATTAGATCCATGAAGACAGCTGGAGCGTTGGTTAGACCAAATGGCATGACCATGAATTCATAATGACCATAACGAGTTCGAAAGGCGGTCTTTGGGACGTCTTCTTCATGTACTCTGAGTTGATGACAGCTAGAACGAAGGTCGATCTTTGAAAAACAGGTGGCACCCTGGAGTTGGTCTAGAAGATCATCGATGCGAGGTAATGGATAGCGGTTCTTGACCGTTAATTTGTTGAGTTCTCTGTAATCGATACATAGGCGGAACGTTCCATCCTTCTTCTTTACAAACAGAACAGGTGCACCCCAAGGCGATGAGCTAGGACGTATGAATCCTTTGTCAGTCAGTCCTTGTAATTGACTGGCCAGCTCTTGCATTTCGGATGGGGCTAACCTATAAGGATATTTTGCGACGGGTGTAGCGCCAGGTATAAGATCAATGCGGAATTCGACTTCTCTCTTGGGAGGAAGTCCTGAGATGTCGTCGGGAAAGACTTGCGGGAATTCTTTCACTACAGGTATGTCTTCGAGTTTCTTCTCCTTGTTTCCTTTCTTGACAACGTGAGTTAGAAATGCTACATAGTTCTTGCGGAGATATTTTCGGGCTTGAAGACAGGACATCAGTTTGAGTCCTTTCGAAGGGGTTTCTCCAAAGATTCGTAGGGTTTGACCGTCTGCAAGAGGAATGCGAATGAACTTTTCCCGGCAAACTACTTCAGCATGATGTTAGCTGAGCCAGTCCATACCAATTATAATGTCGAAACTTCCCAACTTCATAGGAATGAGGTTAACTGAAAAGTCGTGGTCGTTTAGAGTGAGAGTACAGTTTCGGATAATGGAGTTTAATGAGACCGGTTTTCCGTCGGCAACTTCCACCGTTATGGATTCCATGAGTTTATCACGGGTTTGATTGAGGATGGGTTCAAATTCTAATGACACAAAACTCTTATCCGCGCCAGTATCAAATAACATGGATGCATAACTACCATTGATGAGAAACGTACCGTTAACCACGTTGTTGTCGGCTCTAGCTTGGTTGGCGTTGATGTTAAAAGCTCTTCCTCTCGCAGGTGGAGGAGCTTGGTTAGCTTGGTTCACCGAATTTGCTTGAGCTTGAGCATGTATGATGTTCACCAAGCGTGGACAAGTGTTTCTAAAGTGGTTTGGGTCTCCACAATTGTAGCAAGCCCGCATGGGTTGCATCATGGGGTAGTTGGGTTGGTAGTAGGTTTGGGCCGTATGTTGTGTAGGTGGTAGTAGTAGGGGTTGTTGGGCTTGACCCATTATTTGATGGTGGGTTTGGGTTGTGGGTTGGTTACGGTTCATTCGCTGCAGTGAGCGGCAGGTTTGGATGGTGTGACCTGCATGGGCACAGCTGGTGCAATATTGACAGGGGTGTTCGGGAGAGTGATGGTATTGGCAGCGGGTGCATTTTGGATAGGGGCCGGAGTATGGTCTTTTGTATGGTGCGGGTGAAGGGGCAACTTGAGTAATGGGTGCAGCAGGGATAGGGAAATTGGTTTGGGTGACAGCAAAATTTCTGGTATTTCGTTTCCTCTTGTTTGAAAACTTTGAGGAGGAGGTGGAATGGTTTGAAGTTTACGGGGGCTTTCTTTTTCTCCTCCATGAATTTACCGTTTCTGATGCGGTTCTCGGTAAGTTCGGTAGCCAATTCCATAGCAGCTTCGGGAGTTGCAGGCGAAGTGCTGAGGACTGAGTCTTGAATCTTCGAGGGGAGGCCTCGAATGTAGTGTTCAACCAAGCGGTACACTGGGGTGAACAAGTTAGGGACCATCTGGTTCAGCTCAAGAAATCTTTTGTTGTAGGAAGTATGGTCTCCTTCCTTTTGCTTCAGCGAGTGGATTCGTCTTCCAACTTCTTGAGTTCGCTTCTTGGGCAAAAGCGTTTTGTCATTATTTCCCTTAACTCTTCCCACGTTAAGGCCATAGCGTCTTCAACTCCTTTCTTACCCTTCTCGGTGTTCCACCAGGTCAGGGCTACCCCAAATAATCTCCCGGTTGCGTAACGTACCTTGCGATCCTCGGGACAATCGCAATTGAGGAAGGTGTTTTCCATTTCCTCAAACCAGTGGAGGAGAGCGGTGACACCTTAGGTCCCTTCATACTTTGGGGGATCGCAAGATTTGAAGTGTTTGTAGGAGCACTTCTTGGAGGGAGGGTTGTCGATGTTTTGATCCTCTTGATTGGGTGGGTTGATAGGATTCGCGGTGAGAGCTTGTTGGACTTGTATTACAATATCAGGAAGCACCGCGGCCATTTGTTTTGCAATTTGAGTGGCCAAGCGTTCGTTTGACCTTCCTGACTTTCGTCCTCCACGTAGCTGCCTAGCCGACATCTACAGGAATATACATAGGAAGATGGTGAGTTTAAGGAGTGTTTAGGTGTCATGTGTCGTTAAAAAAAATAAAATAACATAATCATCAATAATGCACTACATCCATAGGATGTCTTGGGTTTGCACATGTTTGGGCCTCCAATGTCCCCCATACCATCGCCTGTATAGTCATGTGGGCCCCCATGACTATTGGCTTAGTAGGATTCACATTGTATTGGCGGTTTAACACTCGCATCACCCGAATGAAAACCATGAAATATGTTTGCGAGATGTATGGTCGGAGGGTGTCCAGGTGTAGACACAATGACAACTCAAAGTGGTGTTAGCTCACACGACGTTTGGTATCGCATGCTTTGGCCTAATAGGTCCTTCGTACTCTCATCGTTAGTCCCCAGGTAGGAAAACCGGTCCTTTTTTTCGGATTTATACGAATGCCAAGCCTAGACAGGACGTTCCGACTACCAGTACTCGTACCCTTCCAGTTACTACATGCCCATCATGATTTGAAAATACGAAAATCGTTGTAAAAATCATATGAATTGTGAGGTGTGTGCTCCCATGAATATGATATGTTATGAGAATATGATTCATGATAAGCATTGTATAATAGTATGTATTTATGAACATGCTTGCATAACATTGAATGTAACAATAAACATAAAGCATATAAACATCATGAATTTTGCATGTAACACACAAACAATTTAAAAATTCTAATCAACTATAGTATAGGCACTACGGGTCTAATAACCTATCCTATATCCCTATAGTCATGGCTCTGATACCAATCTGTCACACCCCGACCCGCAGCGGAATAAGAGTCGGGGCATAATTGGGTTATCACCAAAGCTCATGATGTTTACTAATATGTTTCATATTTATTAAATTCAAATTACATCTCAAAGTTTCAAGTCAAATTCATACAATACAAGGAAAGGAAAAATTAACTAAAACAATCCAAAATCTAAACTGGTTTATTCTTCTAGGCCGCCCTATATGTTTCTTGCTTCAACTTGATCACCTGTATCATGTGTAAAAATGGGAAATTTTGGGTCAACAAAAGTTGGCGAGTGAACCTTGTTAAAAACATTTGTTATTGATTCCTTGTTGGAATTAATAGGGAAAAATTGTGCAATAATCATATATGAACAAACGTATGTAAACAAACAATCACAAACACCTTGCATGAGTATATGATATGAATGACAATGTATATGTTGGCAACGTCTCGTCCACGCTCATAGGTAATGGGGAACGGACGGCCTATGATGATGTATGTGAGATCAAGGCTCAATCAAACGGAGCTGATCTTATGTTGGCAACGCCTCGTTCACGCTCATATGTAATGGGAAACAGCTCACGCTCATAGGTAATGGCGAGCGGCGGCCTATGATAATGTATGTACTGAAAATGATAACTTTAATCTAAACATTAACCACACAAACAATAGATATATATTGGCAACACATTTGATCATGAATATGATGAATGCACAAGTGTTTAATTGAAATATATAAATAGCGACACATGATACACCCTAAAATGTGATTAAAACGGGGAATTGGTAGAGATTCACTCACATTGGGTGCGTTCGGTGGATGATGTTGAATGCGCACGAGTCTAGAGGATTTGATCGACGAGGAATAACTAACCTAATTAATAACGAAGAGGTACGGTAAATAAGTGGATTTTATTAACAATTTAATAGGATTTTTGGATATATTTTTGTGAGTTTAGGGCTATTTTCTAACTTTAAAAACGTTATTTTTAAGTACTTTTAATTGATTTTTAAATTAAATAAATAAATAAAATAATAAAAAAAATGTTGACTTTTGACCGTTGACCATGACTGTTGACCGTTGACCGTTGACCGGTTCAGTTGTGAATATTATTGCACTGAGTGAGACTCGAACCCGTGACCTCCCGTACGCGTGCACGCAGCTTTACCAACTGAGCTACGTGTCTAACCCGAAATATTTCTGTTTTTAATTCTATTTATATACTATTTAACTTAATCCGAAATTCATTTATTTAAAAAGGATTTAATTGTATCAACCTGGTGATCTCCACAGGTCTCGAACCCGGGACCTGTGGTTTAGTTTGGCACACAGTCCACCGCTGAACTGTGTGTCTAACCTGGTAAATATTCCGGTTTTTATTATACTTAACATCTTACTGTGAGTTAACCCGGTTCGGTTTTTAAAAAAAAAACATTTTTATTTCTGAGGTTAGGATTGTGATAGGAATCGAACTCGCGACGTGTATGTATTGTTTGCACACAGTCGACCGCTGGACTGTGTGTCTAACCCGTTCATAATATTGATTTTAATTAATCTTATTAACATAAATGACTTTGTCTTCTTCGCTCAAGAACACAGACAATGATTAATCAACTGTTTCATGTTTAATTCGATTAACGAACATTATAAGCAATTGAAAGGTAATGAACGGAGAGGGTTTGGGGAAAGGATGTACCGAACAGTGTCTTTCACAGAACTCCGGCAAGGATTCGTCGGCTCTGTTTTGTGAACTTCGGCTGTTAGGATCAATTAACAGTTTTGATTGATTAGATGTGAAATTGAGTTACTAAACAATGATTAACAGGAGGTTTAGTTGATCATACCGATTAACAGCGTGAGTTCGGAAATTCCAGCGATTTTTCCGGCGAGTACAGAAATCCGGCAACGTCGTCTGGGATCGATTCTAGGTGATGGATTGATGTTAGTAATGGTCTAACAATGGAATGGAACAGAAAGAGTCGAGGTATTTACCGTGTTGATGTGAGTCTCGGTTTTCCGGCAATAGTCCGGTGATGGCAGAAAAGTTCCGGCAAGTGAAAATTAGTCGAGAATTGGTGTGATTTTGAGCGAAAAGATTACCAGAGGCTAGGGTGTGTATTTATAGGAAAGAATATCGCCGAATTCCGATTTCTGTCTTGATTCGTTGGTCAATTATTCTCCGGTGGTGATGACTGATGTCACGGAACTGGACATCGGTTATAACCGATGTAAGAGTTATTATGCACGTTAAGTCACAAGAAACCGACAATAATTGGCGAAATCGTCGGGATTTCCGGCGACTGCGAAATGGGCGTGTCGGTTGACTGATTTTGAAATCGAGTTTTGATATTTGAATTAATTGTTTTGATATATCACTAAAGAACACAAGTGGCGGAGTGGTTTGGTGGATGTGAGTTAAGACTTGAGGTTCCCGGCTGACCCGGGTTCGACTCCCGGCAGCCGGTTTTTCTTTTTAATTATTTATTTTTACTTTTTAACAATTATAATTTATAAATTCTAATTTGTTTATTAATTATGTATCGTTTAAAATTAAAATAAGTCATAAATAAGCAACGAAAATTTAAAACTGATTATTCGATTAATAAACGAAGCGGGTTTTGAAAACCCGTTTTTCGACAGATGTTACATTGAGTGGTATAGTTCTTTTCATGCACTTTGAGTTTCCTTGAGGCGTAGGCTATCACCTTTCCTCTTTGCATCAGAACGCAACCTAAACCTTGCCCTGACGCGTCACAATAAACCACAAAGTCTTCGCAACCACCAGGAAGTGTAAGGATAGGTGCATCACAAAGTTTTTGCTTCAACGTTTGGAAAGCCTCTTCTTGCTTGGGCCCCCAAATGAAGGGTTTACCATTGTGAGTCAAGGTTGTGAGTGGAACGGTGATACGAGAAAAATTTACGATGAAACGTCAATAATAACCAGCTAGACCAAGAAATGACCTAACTTCGGTAGGAGTGCGTGGCGCTTGCCATTCTTGCACTGCTTTGATCTTTGCAGGGTCGACATGAATCCCTTTGTCGTTAACGACATGACCAAGAAATTGTACCTCTTTTAACCAAAACTCACACTTCGAGAACTTAGCATAAAGCCTTTCGGTCCTCAAAAGTGTTAGGATAAGTCGAAGATGTCGCTCATGATCGGATTTATTCTTAGAATAGATAAGAATATCACTATGACAAAACGATCGAGGTAGGGTTTGCACACCCTATTCATCAAATCCATGAAAACAGCTAGAGCATTGGTAAAACCAAAAGACATAACCATGAATTCATACTGGCCATATCGAGGATCCTCAAGGAGTCAACCACTTAGAAATTCTGAAGTCTATAATGGGGACTTCATTCCAATGCAAACAATTGCTTCATCAGGCCCTACTGTGACAGCAGACAACTCTTATCCTCAATACACTTCTGCAATACCACCTTTGAGTCAAACGGGAGGTAACAACTCTAATAACACCTTTATGAATACTAACTATTGTTTCATACAGGATGCAGGGATCAGTTAGGCCATGGCCAGGGAGCTATAAAAGCACAAGGATATGATATCCAGCATTCCGGGAATAGTTAAACCTATCCCTGAAATCTCGGATGGAAGTCACAAGGTGTCTCACTTTGCACCACCCATATGTCATGCAGAGATTCCAAAATACTTTCAGACACCCAAAATGAAGTTGTACGATGGAACAATTGATCCAGAGGAGCACATGGCACAATACCGAGAGAGAATGGAGATAAACCCCATTCCAGAAAGATTAAAAGAAGCTTGCTTGTGTAAGGGCTTCGGATCCACACTCACTAGATCAGCACTAAAATGGCTGCTAAGTCTTCCTCCTTACTCTATTACTTCATTCTCTCACTTAGTTAACTATTCAACAACTAGTTTTCATGCAGTAAAACTTTTGAAAGGCTAACTAGTGACTTATATAGGATAACCTAGGCTCGTGATGAATCCTTAAGGGATTATGTCACCAAGTTTGGAAGAGAATCCTTAGAAATCCTGAATCTATATGTTGCAACTGTTGTTCAGGCATTTAAAATGGGATTACAAAAGGATTCTCCATTTTACGATGACCATGTCATGACCCCTTGCAGGAACTTTGACGAAGTAAGAGACAGGGCACTGAGATTCATCTGATAGAGAATGATAAGAGAATACAAGACTGGTTCACTTGTTCTAACAAACAGGAGTACAACAACAAGAAGCAAGGATCCTTCTACAGGAATAACAGATCCAAGCCATACTCCATACCTGATAATCAAAATGTTCATGCAGTTGAACAAGATGATGAGGAGGAGGAATATCCTCAAATATCTGAATATTACTTTTCTGTCAATAACAGTTAATTGATGCTGGCCTTGCAGAACTTAGGTGAAAAAGCTAGGTGGCCAAAGAAGAACGAGAAGTCTAACTCCTTCAAGGATAAGTCAAAGTGGTGTGCATACCACGAAGACTTTGGGCATTTGACGGATGAATGCATAGCTCTAAGGAGAGAAATTGCATATCTCCTCAATAAGGGGCATTTAAAAAAACTATTGGGCATGAAAAATTCAAGGATCCAGAATCCTGAAAATGTTTCAAAGAAAGCTGCTCCGCCTCCAGCCGATGCACAAATTATAAACTTTATATCCAGAGGATCAGATATTTGTGGAACCTCGTTCTCGGCGGCAAAGAGGCATGCTAAAGAAACTAAGTTGGAGAATGGAAACAGGCCCATTATGACCTCCACTCTAACTCAGCAGAAAGTCATATCTTTTGATGAGGATGATCTTTTTGATATTAAGGATCATCATCATGATGGCCTTGTTATTAGTTTTGTCGCTAATCACTTTGTTTGCAGGATCCTCAATGACGGTGGAAGCTCTGTAAACATCATACAACTTGATGTCCTGAAAAAGATGGATATCCCTGGAACAGAGATAATTCCAAGATCATATGTCCTTGTGGGATTCAGTGGTGAAACGAAAAAACACGCTGGGGGACATCAAGCTCCCAATCTATATCGAGTGGGTACCTGTATAAAAATTTTGTGTTATTGACTGCTTGTCTTGTTGTAATGTTATCCTTAGTAGGCCTTGGATTCATTAAATGAAAGTTGTTCCATCAACCTACCACCAATGTGTCAAACTACCAAAACCTTGGGGGATAGTGAAGATAGAGAGTGATCAACAAGAGGCCAAGAATTGTTATACCTCTTCAATGAAACCGGCATCACAACCAAGGGTAGCATAGCAATCACAACAACCTCCAAAGAGTGTCCTGGAGGCAGCAGAACAAGACATCAAGGATGTAATGCTGCATCTTCAGGATCCTTAAATCAAAGTCTTCATAGGATCCGGGATCCTTGATGGTATCGAGCAGGATCTGATATCCTTCCTGAAAAGAAGAGAGTCTACCTTTGCTTGGAAACACGAGGATATGACATGTATATCTAAAGATATTATAACGCATATATTGGGAATTGATAAATCTTTCAGACCAATTCATCAAAAGAGAAGAAAATTTACACCTGAAAGGAACCTTATCATCCAATAGGACGTAGACAAACTCTTGAAGGCAGGTATGATTATATAAGTTAAATATCCAAGATGGTTGACCAATGTAGTGGTAGTTCAAAATAAAAACGAAAAGTGGAGGGTATGTGTCGATTTTACAGATTTTAAATAAGGCATATCACAAGGATCCTTTCCCATTACCACACATCGACTCCATGGTGGATGCAACAGCTAGACATGAGTTACTAACCTTTATGGATGCTTCCTCTAGATTCCAACAAATTCAGATGGAACCATCTGACTAAGAGGATATAGCATTCATGACCCATATTGGCATATATTGTTATATTGCAATGGCTTTTGGACTAAGAAATGCAGGTGCCACCTACAAAAGACTAGTCAACATGATGTTAAAAGAGCAGATTGGAGACACTATGGAAGTGTATATAGATGACATGGTGGTCAAGTCCAAGAGAGCAAAGGATCATCTCAAGGATCTTGAAGTGGCATTCAATATCCTTGATCAATACAACATGAAGCTGAATCCTTCCAAGTGCCACTTTGGTGTAAAAGCTGGGAAGTTCCTGGGATACATGGTGACCAAAAGAGGGATTGAAGCAAGCCCTAAGCAGATTAAGCCGATTGTGAATATAAAATCCCCTGCCAATGCCAAGGATGTCCAGAGATTGATAGGAAGGGTCGCAGCCTTAAACAGATTCATTTCAAAGTCCTCAGAGAAGTGCAAGGATTTTTATGACATCCTGAGGAAGAATAAGAAATTCGAGTGGACTGAGAAGCATGAAGCTGCACTCAAAGCCCTTAAGGATTATCTATCCTCAGCACCAGCCCTAATGAAACTAGAGGATGGTGAGCCATTATCCTTGTACTTAGTTGTTTCACATAAAGTAGTAAGTGCAGTGTTATTTAAGGATCACGAAAGCCAATAATATCCGGTATATTATGCAAGTAAAAGCCTTCTTGATGCTGAAGGTATCCTCATTTAGAGAAATTAATTCTTGCATTGGTTATGTGTTCCACTAAACCTGGACATTATTTTAAAACACATACAATTGTTGTGAAAACTAGTTTTCCTATCAAGAATGTTCTCAGGAAACCTGAAATGTTGGGAAGAACGGCGAAGTGGGCAGTCAAACTTAGTGCATATGACATAAAGTATGAACCAAGGACTGCTATTAAGTCTCAAGCTTTGGCTAACTTTGTGGCTGATTTCAGTAGAGATCTACAAAGGGAAGCTGAATTAGAGGTTCAACAACTTGAAAAGACCAAGGATCCGTGGACACTTTTCACTGATGGAGCCTCGAACATCAAGGGAACTGGACTAGGCATACTACTAAAATTGCCACAGGGGAACATAATACCCCAATCCATTGCTTGTGAGTTCCAGACAACTAACAATCAAGCAGAATATGAGGCCCTAATAGCAGGTTTTCAATTAGCTAAACAGATGAGGATCAGGTTTCTTCAAGTATACATAGACTCATTGCTAATTACTAACCATTACAATGGCTCATATGCTATGAAGGGTGAGAAATTAATTAAATATTTAGAAATTGTCAAAAAACTAGCAAATGCTTTCGATTCTTTCAGTATAACACAGGTACCTAAAGAAGAAAATGTTGGGGCAGATGCGTTGGCAAATCTAGGATCATCCTTAAAGATACCAGAAGATGTGAGGATACCTATTATCCACATTCTTTTTCCTTCAATTGAGGAAAATGAAACTCTAGAAATAGTTGAGGATACTGCAATTGTACCCAGTGATATACAGCCGAATTCAGAATCATAGATCCTTTCAATTATAAAGTTCATTCAGAACGGGGAAATTCCCATAGGGGAGAATCCCAGAGCCTTTAGAATCAAGGTATCCCAATTTAGTATATTAAATAACATTTTGTATAAAAGATCTCTGCAGGTCCCTATTTGCGATGTATTAAGGATCCAGAAATTCAAGAGGTTTTAAAGGATTTCCATGAAGGAGACTGTGGAAATCATACTGGAGGCAGAGCACTATTCTCAAGGATACTTAGAACAGGTTAGTACTGGCCCACAATGAAGAATGATGCAATAGACTATGAAGGAAATGTGACGCTTGCAAAAGACATAGCAACATCCTATATCAACCAGCAGAGCCTTTATATCCTATAATTTCCTCTTGGCCATTCATGAAGTGGGGAATAGATATAGTAGGAAACCTCTCTAAAGCACCAGTTTGGGCCGGACCCGAGTATTCTTTTGGCTTGTCCCAAGTATCTTTTGGGCTTGTCCCCAGTTTTCACGGGTTTATCCTAGTTCTAAGGTATAAAGGTTTTCATCATTCACACGAATTGGGTTTTGACACCCCTCCAGTAGCGCATGTTTATCCAAGTATGGTTCGAGGCAATGGGACCAGTACACGCTTGAGTGGCTGACAATTTCATTATTGTTGGCCATATGTAGGATCTCAAGTATAATGGTAGACGTACCATACATCTGTTATCATAAGGTTTCTAACGTTTTCGCGTTAGCTAAGGTTTTGGAATTTTCATGTCACTTATGTGGGCTTATCTTCAGTTTGGGCCAGACCCCGGTATCTTTTGGGCTTGCCCCTAGTTTGGGCTTGTCCCCAGTTTGTTTGGCTTAGTCCCAAGTTGATTGTAACAGGTTTTGGAGCTTGGAGATTCATAAGTTGATTCAAAAAGGATCCTGGATCCTTATCTACGGTGACTAGTTTGTTTGCACAAAGGTAGTTCCTAAGGATATATAATCCTAACTTGGATTTCTGGTATGTTTTATTCTCATACTTGTTTATCTTATTGACTTCACCCTTAACCTTGCAATTAAGGGTAGGTGACTTATCTACTTGTATCTAATCAAATCTTATCTAAGATTATTATATACAAGAGTTGGTAAATTTTTAACAACTTGAATTTTTCTAAATTCTTAAAAGGTAAAACTTATGATTTTTCATAAACATTCTATTTGAATAGAGAATCACAAACATATCAAACCAAAGCTTTGAACACAAACATAGCTAGAAGATTAGATTTTATTTAAAACCCTGTAAGGTTACCAAAATGCTCAACCCGAGTTTCGCCAGCAATCTGTGGCCCATCCACTCGGGTTGATACAGGGTGTTGCTAATCATTTCAAAGTGTAGGAAGGTTAAGAGTGAAGGGTGTAAAAAGACTTCATCCTCCACAAACAGAAGAATCTTATGATCTTTAAAGGCATTTGAGGAGTTATCTCTAACCATATATTTCGCAATGATGGTTATAGCAGGTCTTATCAGTGACGTCAGGCAGTGTAACAGCTAGTGACATGCAACAACGACTAGTCCGCTTCTAACGGCAATATGACAGTTGTGAATCCTTATCACAGCTGCCATATTGGGGGCAATTGTTAGGGCATAGGTTTTTCTAGTTATGGATTATGTATCCTGAAGTGTCGCCTAGATCACTTATCCTTAGCGGGTGATGAAGGGACTCGGAGGATCAAGGATCCTTAACTTTACTTATGATTTTTAACAATTGTTCTCCACGTTTTCTAATATTCACGTGCAAGTTATCAATGAAATGGACTGAGTCTTAGCGGGAATCTCAGGGAAGATTCGTTTTAGATGCCGCACGTGTTATTTCCACAACGGTCATGGGGAATGAACGTGGACTAGCTTAATTTTCGGTTATTTTGTTATCTCTGAAATATAATGGGTTGATCAAGTGTTGTAGGACGGCTATCAGTTTCATATACACACACTATGAATCAAAAAACACACACTCGCATACATTGCAAACTAGAACCCTCTACACACTTAGAATTCGATTGTAAAACACTAGATCAACATCCAGAGTTGTATTCTCATTTGATTGTGCAATATAGTTGATAGTGATAGTTTTCACTATCCGAGGTTTTGATGCTGGCGATCTGCTAGTGATCAAGGGCTTTTCCTCGTATAAATCATCGTGTTCATTGTCCTCAACATTTCATATGTGATCATACGATTGTTCAACATTCAAGCACACTACCTCATAAAATTAGATTTGGTTACATTATTCTTAGCTTGTTTGTTGACCAAAACAGCTTCAGAAAGATAATGACTGCAAATAGGAATTCTAAGCCCCTACAAATCAATCAACTTAGGAACCCCCCTGCCTATCCCTCCCTCCCCCTCTCTCTCTCTCTCTCTTAAAAGTCATTAATCTTAATCCTACGTCTCCATAGACCCCTATCATGTACCATATCCGCAAAGAGGTGCAAGTCTAACAAATCCTGCCTAATCCGCTCATCCAAAGTAATTTTGGGCTTACCTCTACTCCTCCCCTCCATAGTCAAGGATTCCATTGTTCTAACTGGCGTTGTCGACTGTCTCCTCTTCACATGTCCAAACCATCTCAATCTCCTCTCTTGTATCTTATCTGATATACTAGCCATTCCTAGCATTTCTCTAAGAACTTCATTTCTTATCCGATCTAACCTTGTATGCCCACTCATCCATCTTAACATCCTCATCCCTGCTACTTCCATCTTATGCGTATGTGCTTCTTAGTGGCCCAACAGTCTGTTCCATACAACATAGAAAGTCTAACTACAACCCTATAGAATTTCCCTTTAATTTAGCTGGAAATCTCTTGTCGCACAAAACCCCAGTGGCTACTCTCCACCTACACCATCCAGCCGGGATGCGATGAACTATATCACTATCTATCTCCCCATCACTTTGTACAAATGATCCTAAATATTTGAACTTAGTTGTCTGTGTAACCATTTGACGATCAAAGGTAATTTGAGTATCGTCTACGTCACCTACTTCACTGAAATCACAAGTAAAGATACTTAGTTTTCGAGCGAGGAATCTTTAAGCTCTTGCCTTCCAAAGCTGCTCGAACTACTCTAATCTCTCATTCAAGCATTGTTTAGTATCTGCCCCTAACAGAATATTATCTACGAAAAGCATGCATCATCGGACTGTCTCCTGAATCGATCTAGACAACTCATCCAACACTACTGTAAAAAGAAACGGACTCAACATAGATCCTTGGTGGAGTCCTACTTCCATAGGGAAAAAACCGGTATACCCTACAGACGTACGAACATTAGTTCTAGTAATAAAATACACATTGCTGATTATGTCTATATACTTCCTAGGAACCCCCTACCCTCCAAACTATCCCAAATTAGTCCACGTGACACAATGTCATATGCCTTTTCAAGGTCAATGAACACCATATGCATATCCTGCTTTTTTTTCCGATACTTTTCCATCAGTCTTCTTAGGATGTGTATCGCTTCCATCAGTCTTCCCGGTATATTCTCTTCTGTTAAGAAAAACATAACAATATTACATAATAATTTTCTCTATACATATTATTGTATATATAACTATTATTTTGGTATATAAAGAAAATATTAGTTTTAAATCCTTATTTGGATATATATATATAAGGTGTATAATAACTTTACTATTTGAAAGTGAGGAGCCATCAAAATGTGATATATGTCTAAAAAAAATCAATTATTAATATAGAAAGAGAAAAAATATTAATTTAAAAAATAACTAAGGATATTTTTGTTATTTCATAAGAAAATAACAACAAAAAATGAATAAAGTTAGTGGACTGAACGTAAACTGATATGAAAATCGAAGTATTGGATTATAAAAGTCAAAAAAAACTCTTTTGAACTGAATATATATTTTTAGCAAACCACAAATACTAAAATGGTATTTAATTCTTTTAATTATCACTAATTATTTTTATAGGTAAATAATTTAAATGCCATTAACATCACTAGTTATTCAGTATAACATGAATATATCACTAGTTAGTTTTCTACTTGTTTTATGTATACTTATGTAACTAAAAATACGAAAATGTTACAAAATTACAAGTAGGTTAAAAAATATGTCGGTGTGAACTACTTGTTGGATTTTATGACATGCAAGAAATGACAAGATGTTCAACATTGAATATTCATCTTTACACAACATCGTACAAGATATAAAGGCTCAATCATATATTAGATTGGGTACGTAGTAGAGCAAAGTTATTAGTATATCTAAATTGCAAGTCTTAGTGTGTTTTTAATGTTTCTAAAGAACACATATGTAAATATCGAATGCTTCTTGCTAGATTTCAATTTTGTATTTTAACGCCAACAACAGTCTTGCTAGATATATTTTAATAATTTCATCGCCGTTGTAAATCATCTAGATCTACATTCTCCACTCAATATCCCCTCTTTATATCTATATTATCAACATTAGAAAGTATAATCAATTTTTTTAACAGCGAATTTGTTGTTTTTTTAGATTTGAATCCAATACCAAATATTTAAATATATTAAAAGAATTTGCCTTACTATGCCCATGCTTTTCACAACCCTAATGATTGTTGTAATAAATCCACAAACTTTTGCATTAATAATTAATAATTTAGTTTGTAACAAAGCTCTTAATTAGTGGGATCCACCCTGTTTTTAGATCCAGAGCCAGCTTTGCGGTTGATACAAGAGACAACCAAAGTTTCCACCATTTACAAATATAGTCCCTAAACTTTAGTTTGCCAAAACATTATTCTTTTTGTTAACATAGATGTTTCAGTTTTTTATATTCCCACTTTGGTTACATATGAAACGTGGTTAATTTTAAGGTAAAATTATGAGTTATACTGTTTTCTCACTTGTTTCACTGTTTTAAACTATTAAGAATCACAAACAAATTATATATACAAAAGTTTTTGGATTATTATAGCACTCACTTGGGTTGTGGTTAATAGTTAAATGTGAGGTTGTTTGAAAAAGTAAGTATAACGCGAGTTGAGTTGGCTTGCCTTGTAATTGTGAGAATGAACAGAAAAGTGAATTCGCATGCTGTTTGTATTAAACTTATGTGAGTTGGCTTGTTTATTTTAAGTAATTTTGTATGTAAATAAAGGTTAGAGTTAGGATTAAATACAAAGTTTTCAAAAAAAAAAGTCGTGAGAAGGGTATAAGACAGACTCCGATTAACCTCATTCAAGCGGCATTGGAACCTTCTTATCGAATTTTACGATATGAGATTTTAGGTTACATTTTTTGATGTTTAGCTTGTATATTTTATAATTTTTGTTTAGATCCGTGTATCTTTTTATTCATCATTGTGTCTTTTCTATATTTGTTATTGTATCTTTTTTCCTCGACATTATGTTATATTTTGTGATCTGTTGTATTTTTGTATACTTAGATTTAGAAGATTTATAGTATAACTTTACCCTAAAAAGTTAACATTAACTTTGTACAAGTCATAAAAAGACAAATGATCAAACTACCAACAGACAGAAAAACGAAGGATGTAATGATATCTTAGTAAGCTCAAGCGAATTTCCAAAAGTTATACGAAAGTAGTTCGAGTTGAATTACAAGCAAGCTTTTACAAGTAGGGTTGTTCATGAGTTGATTCGAGTTAAGTCGGGGCAAGCTCGGGTGCAGCTCGATTATAAACCGATCTGAAAATCTAAGCTTGGGTTCGAGTTGGCTTTAAACCGAGCTGGCTTGCTTCGGCTTGGTTTAGCTTGATTTGAAAAAGAAAATTTAATACATTACTCTAAAAATCCAGTAGTCTAAAATATTATTCAATCCTTCAACAGAACATATCTAAAATAACTTCAACATGAAACATTACAAGTCAAAATCAAGTTCAACAACACAATACAATGTAAGTTTTAAATTTCAATGAAATACAATATTAGTTCATTAGCATGGTAATCAACCTACAAATATGTCATAGATATTAAATTACAAGCATAAATACATGTAAAAATAATATGTTTTTTTTGTAATATATTATAATGTATATAAAAATAAAATATATTATAAGTAAAACAATCCGAGCTACGAAGCGAGCCAAATCGAGCCAAACCGGCTCGTTACGAGCCGAGTTAGGCTCACTTTCTAACCAAGCCATATCAAGCAAGCTTTTTCCAAACTAAATCTGAGCGAGCCACGAGCTTTTTGAAAACCGTATTTACAAGTTAGTTACACATGAGTTCCGAACCAAAAGTTAGTTGGACATGTAGTTAAAAACATATTAAAATTTAAACATTTCTTTTTCTCTATCATAGAATTGCTTGATATTTACTCCTTACACGATGTGTTTGTTGGAGGAAAAAATAGAAGGGCTTTTTTAGGTGAAGTACCAGAAGTAATAATATAGAAGAGAGTGTGTATGTGTATATGTATGTGTGGGGCTAAACGCTAACGTTATTATTTTAAAGTTGCATGTATAAATTGAAATTTTGGTAAAGTTTACGATCATTATTTTTACTTTTAAACCGTTGGGTACAAAATGAAATCATTGATATTTGATAGTTGGGCTGACAATATGTGGGTGACCTTGTAGCAGAAATACACCTAATTGTCGGTGGCCTTGTAGCAGAACTACATATACTATCCTCATAAATAAAATATTTAAAAAGTGGTCCTGTAAATTGTGAAAATTATTGTGGTGCATTTTACACAAGGTTTCATGAATAAAAAAGTAAGTTGGTATTTAGGGAATTAGGGTGGGCATGGTGTCCATCGTGAAAACTCAACAACCGGAGGGTCACCTCTGCAATAAACAGACTATTTGTTCAAACCCGCAAAGATTGATAATAATTATCTAAGATTTCAAACGTAACATTGGGATCATCGATGATGAGTGTGCTCTCTGTAATTCTAGCCCAGAATCAGTTGAACACCTTTTTACAGCAAGTGGGGCAATCTCTGTTTTGTGGCCAAAAGTTAGTGTGTGGTGCAAGACGCCGTTTCGTTCAGAGACATTCTTGAGGCGCATCTTCATCGTGGTCTTAAAGGGAAGGAGAGAGAGGTTTTCTAAGGAGTCACGATTATAGTTTGTTGGTGTGTGTGGAGGGCCAACCGCCAGGAACGATCTCAACTTCTTGGGTAAAGTCGTTAACATAGACGATATGTTTAGCGAAATTAAGGCGGTGGGGTTTCCTTTGGTTAACAAATAGGTCTAAGCATAGGGAGATTTCTTAGGATAATTGGTTTAAATTTGTAATTTTGTAGTTGTCTGTTGTTGGCCTCTCGATTTTCGGGTTGGTGCTGTTTCTAATGAAGTTTACTATAAAAAAAACTAATTATGCCTACAATATCTAAATTGATAATTACTTTGAGTATAATATATAACGACAATTACGTAATAAGATAATTAGATTAATATTGTCTTCAGCATAATCTTTATTATCTCTTTATTGGCATGTAAAATCACTTATCCATAGGTTATTGACATATTGCTATTGCTATTCAATTCAATAAAAACTTGTCTTCTCTTTATAAGTTTAGTAATATCTTATATCGATCTCTTATAATTCTTCAACACCTCATTAACTCTTTAGAAACAAAAGTAATTAAAGAATATGATGTAAAAACAATATTAGATATATCATTCGTGACAGAAAAGTTTGGTTATGGTTGGCCAGAGTGACCACTAACATCCCCATGCCTTTTTTGTCCTTTGAATCTAGTGTACATACATGTTTTGCTTGCCTTTCATTTAATTTTAACGAACTTAGGTTATTTAATTTATTTTTTGTTTTTAAAGTTAAGCAAAACAAGATAAGTTAAGATCGGTATCTTACAATATTAAGATGGAGATCGTACAATATGTAGGAAATGGGTCACAATTTTATAATAAAAATTATATAAAAAAATTTGAAAATTGTAAAGATACGTACCGTGTACAAATCCGTACAAAATTAAATATGAAATACAACATATTTAAGTAAATCGATTCAAATCGTTCTCTTTGACAATAGCTTGAGAAGCGTCTTCTTGTACAATTTCCGCTACGAGAACTTGAACCGCGTCTACTTGTAGCTGAGGCACGTGTTCAACACGCTTCCCTTAAAACAGATTTCGCGCCTCTATTAAAGACGTCACGTCTGTTTCCCAGGGTATAACAGCTGAAGCAGCATGTACTGCCGGAGATAGCTCACGTGCCTGAGGTTACATCGGGTAATTATAGTGTTTGAACTTATGAAACAAATAAAGATGTGATGGTGGTGGAAAACGAGTAGAGAGTACTCCTCTCTCTAGTTGGTTTTCAAGTATTCTTCATATATTATGGTTACGTATTTTTCTTGTAGTAATAAAAATGAAGCACAAAGCCTACTAATTGTACAAGAGTTAAGGATTAGTGAAAGGTTTCACTTAATTAGTCACTTAATTAGAGACTTAAAAACTCTAATAAAACTAACTAAATGTCATTAAGAATCTCCACTCGAGAGTTTTTCTTTTATTCACCACATGAAGAGTTTAAATAATATTTATAATTTCACTAAATTATAAATTTACTAAATATCCATTCATCAAATTTCCAACAATCCCCACATGAATAGAGATTGTTCAAAACACATAAAATTTCCAATGGAACATCGACAGTTGAGTATTGCCGGATAAGTAGGGGGTTCCCTTTGAACTTTCCATTGTTAAGGATATTTAACCTCCTAGCAATTTGTAGACGCTATGTCCTTGAACAAACCCCCCATTTGTGTAGACGATAATACACTTTACACAATACTCTCCTTAGCCGGGTCATCCCCTCATAGTCGTGTCCAATAATGGTCGTGGAACACTTTCCTGGTTCCGCGAGAACTCTAGGAATTGTGTCCCCAGTTCCATTCGAAGCGACCCCACTTCTTCCTAACATAGGTGAATCCCCTTAAATCATTAAAAGCATCGTGGTTACCATGATTACGCAAAATCATTTACCACATAATATGTTTAGCCTCACAATTTGTCACTAAATTTCATAGGAATCGACTAGGACGTATTTAAACACTCTTTTATCGTTTAGGGGGTATATAGAACCATATATACTAACTTATGCATATCAGTTATGTCCCCACAGTGACCACCCTTAGGCATATGAATTCATTGTCCTATTGAACTTAGATCTTAGGATCTCCAGTCAACTAAGTTAGGTTTCCTTCACACCCTTTTTTTCATGGCCTTTAGTCTCATTCCACAACTTGATCTCTAGTAAATCCTCAGATTGTTGGATCCATAACATTATCTTTGTATTTGACAAGTCACTGAAGATAACTTTGCAGTTGAGATCAATTGTCATGACGTGTTCGTAACTTGAAAGTAAACATTGCCTATTATCAACTTCTAAGACTATAACCTCAGTGGTCACCTGAATCTGGTTATAATATTTGTCTTAGAATGATACATTTATCAATTAAGGCAAACACATCTCCATTATGCACTATAACATTTGTGTCCTCCACTTAGTCGTCTATTTGCAATGTTAAATTGGATTACAAAATCCTTATTGCCAAAATATTATTGTACAAATGCAAGACACCCCTACATTTAAGTGTTATTGGATAACATCTAGATGGGGTAATGAAAACCATTTCTACATACCCTTATAGCGTTGTTTCTTAAATGGTTTCTCCCCCACATTTCTTGCCATTTGATCAACATAAGATCAACCTTATTGTATCAGTGAATTCAACTCATATTGCATTAACTTACATAAGCTTTCGAGCTGACCAAAGAAACACATGCCATTGTCTAAAGTTTATAACCAACTTAGAATAATTCTAATTTACCATCTAGAACAAGCCTAGACAATGAGTTCTCCTCATTAGCTTTTCGAACAAACTCTTCAAAAGTTACATGTCTTTTCCTTATAATAAATGAAAATTCTCCCTCAACTTTGTCTACACACAAATTCTTTTTGTGTTCATACACATTTGAATGTTTAGAGTTAATTAGTCTCTATCAAGAACCATAATTATCAAGTACTAGTCTAGCATGCTTTAGACCACAATACTTTAGCATCTGAACAAAAGATGCATCATTTTGATTCTTCACAGCCCTAAGGATATCATAATATCACTTTGACACATTCATCCCTAGTTAAGACAAAATAATGAGACTTATTCATAATCCTAAAAATCAATATTTAGAAAGGTCTCACAAATTATTGTATATAGTACGTAGCTAAATTTTATCATTCAATTAAGGAATATAACTTGTTTACCTTTGATCTCCAACGCTTTACCATTGACTCATAAGGACTTAAACATAAGTCTTAATCCAAGTCACTTGGTGAACACATTCATCACCAACAAGATGAATGTTCCTCGTCTACAATCACTATTACGTGTGAGAGAAAGTCAACTAGATCGACACTCAACAACATGGCATTAATAATTTTGCCTTAAGTGATTTGCACACATCTACTGTTATTCATTAGGAGATATGTATATTTAGGATGCTCTCCCAAACGAAGGTATAATCTCTATATAGTTCTAACAATAATCAAGTGGTAGACGCATCTACCAATAGATCACTTGAAACAAATCTCGCAAGATTTATTAAATGTATACAATAACATATAGTACTTTTTCTTTCATATGTTAGAATTCACACTTGTGAATTTCCCAATGACTTCTAACGAATTATGTCAACATGGATCTCGTTTGTATTTCATCTCAATACACTCAGTACGTTCTTTCATTATTCTCTCATGATGTGGTTATACATTTGATGTTTCATCACTTGTGAATTTTCAAATGACTTCTAACGAATTATGTCGACATGGATCTCGTTTGTGTATCTCATCTCAGTACGTTCTTTCATTATTCTCTCATGATGTGGTTATACATTTGATGTTTTGTCACTTGTGAATTTTCCAATGACTTCTAACGAATTATATCGACATGGATCTCGTTTGTGTATCTCATCTCAATACACTCAGTACGTTCTTTCATTATTTTCTCATGATGTGGTTATACATTTGATGTTTCGTCTTTAACTTTTAGTCAATGCAACAACTCTCAAGTTGTTTATGTCCAAATATATTCATGTACTATCCGTTTAAAAACATATGCTTTTAAATATGTATAGTTAAGATTATAATTACTTTCCACAAAAATAATTTATACATCACAAACATTAGTGATTTATTTCTTTGTAAAAATTGCATGTGTTATCCGAAGATATTGGACACAAAACAATAAAATACATTGGAAACTAAATCACAAGTGTCAAACACTTTTAAAATTTAAATGAAAGCATAGACGATATGTAGACATCAAATATCAAAGTTCTTTTATCTTCAACACTTTATATTCTGACCGAAATCTTCTTAACGATATCGTCCCATGGCAGGTCTTGAGGTACTCTCTCAATAAGACTACTTGCACTTGTAAGTACAAGTTCCTCATTTCATCTTGAAACTTTAAACTTGGACAAATCTGCTCAAAATAACACCAAGTTGTTGCAAAGACTACATTTAAGTAGTAAACTTGAATAATTTGTTCACAACAACACTGAGTTTTTTTCCACCAAATAATATCCGCGAGATTGTTACTTTGTTCAACAAATTCTACTTCTAACAAGAGTAACAAACCATTTGATTTCTCAAAACTATGCAAAACTTTGTTTTAAAAATCATTTTAAAATATTTCCTTAGTTTTGCAACGTACAATATTAATAATATCAATTAGAGCATATGATGACATAGACCAAAACCCAAATTATTAAACGGTTTTATATTGTTTAGTCTTATACGCATGTACTACACGTTTTCTAACACGCATGTTAGAAAAAAATGTTATAACAGGCACATCATAGAATCGAACGTTTACATAAAACTTTTTCTAAAGATATAGTTTATAAAATAAACCACTTCTAATTGTTTAATGCACACATAGGCAATTAAATGTTTACACGAAACATTTCCATTCATTATGGCTTATACAATGAACAATCTCTAACCTTGTATTTGTGATACACATTTTCTAACACACATGTTAGAAAATTTTAAGTCAATTTATATATATAAAACATGACCATTTGGATTTAGAAATCACAAATTAAAGTTGGCGATAAATCCCACACAACAACACCATCACTTTATGGTGATTTAATTCTTGAAGCCAATCAAATATTAACTTCAATATATGATATTTTATTTCTAAACTATACAATGCATAATATAAGTGTTTATAATCATTAAAATCAATGCTATAACAAATTGCTTATATAAAATGTTTACATAAAATATTTCAAAGCATTTGTATTTTAACAATCATGTTAAAATAAAAGGAATTCTAACGCGCACTTTAAAAAATATTAACATTTCCACGAAATGTTAATTCGGCTTGTTATAAACACATATATGGCTCAAATAATAAGTCATTTCTAATACACACGTTAGAAAATAAACAATTAAAAGTTGCGTTCACACTAACGCTTTTTATGAACATTTTCTAACATGCATGTTAGAAGATAAATGATTACAAGAAATCAATAGTTAATGGTTTTAAAATCATTTCTAACACTTTTGTTAGAAGTAAACAATTACAAAAATTGTTATAAAACTTATCAGTAAATACGTTCTAACTAGCTTGTTAGAAATAAACGATTACATAAATCGTTATAAAACGTATCAGTTTATATTAAGCAACTCTACAAACTCTTTAAAAATACAAAAATCATTATAAGACTTATTTGTTCATATGAATCCATGAGTGGATGAAGAATCTACTTTAAATAGCTACTTAATTAGAGACATAAAACTCTAATCAAGTAACATAAAAATCTTATTTAAAGACATGAAAATTCTACTCAAGAGAATTTAACGTTTACAAAAAACGTATGGTTTACACCCGTAATTCCGGTCTAACACACAAGTTAGAGAAATTTAACGTTTACAAAAAATGTATGGTTTACACTAATAAACCCGTTCTAACACAAAGGTTAGAAAAAGTTAATGATTCCAAAATCGTTTCAAAACCAAACGATTGAACCAAAATTTTTCGTTTTGTACCACAGTATAGGATTTAAGATTATATCTCAATCTCAATAAATTCAAACACAACAAATTGTACTACATACATATTTTCCAAAAAAAATATTTATAAGATTATAATCTCTAAAACTTATTTTTTATTATAAATCCTTTTGTGAACCCAAAATCCTTATAAATAAGGTTTAAAATTGTAGCAACAATCTCACGAAATCTGTTTTAAGTTTGTAGGAAATGGGTCACAATTTTATAATAAAATTTATATAAATTAATAGAAAAATTGTAAAGATACTCTCTTTACATAATTTTAGGAAATTGTAGTACCGTATCGTGTACAAATCCATACAAAATTAAATATGAAATACAACATATTTAAGTAAATCGATTCAAATCATTGTCTTTGACAATAGATTGAGAAGCGTCTTCTTGTACAATTTTCGCTACGAGAACTTGAACCGTATCTACTTGTGCAATCCTTCTTGGCTGCAAAAATGAACAAACTGATGTTGATGGTTGTGGCTGAGGCACGTGTTCAACACATTTCTTCTTAAAACAAATTTCACGCCTCTATTAAAGACGACACATCTGTTTCCCAGGGTACAACAGCCGAAGCAGCATGTACTGCCGAAGATGGCTCACGCGCCCAAGGTTACACCGAGTAGTTATAGTGTTTGAACTTATGGAACAAATAAAGATGTGATGGTGGTGGAAAACGAGTAGAGAGTACTCCTCTCTCTAGTTGGTTTTCAAGTGTTCATTCTTTTTCAAGTATTCTTCATATATTATGGTTATGTATTTTTCTTGTAGTAACAAAAATGAAGCACAAAGCCTACTAATTGTACAAGAGTTAAAGATTAGTGAAAGGCTTCAGTTAATTAATTACTTAATTAGAGACTTAAAAACTCTAATAAAACTAATTAAATGTCATAAAGAAGCTCTACTCAAGAGTTTCTCTTTTATTCACCACATGAAGAGTTTAAATAATATCTATAATTTCACTAAATCATAAATTTACTAAATATCCATTCACCAAATTTCCAACACAATCCTAATGTCACGACCAAGATCTTGTACGATTTTATGTCAGCAAATATCATTTTTCTAAAGTCAAGACCAAGATCTTGCACGATTTTATGTCAGCAAAGAGATTACTTTTCAGTTAACAAAGTTATATGATCATAAGTTATTATTACAAAACACAAGATCTTTTTGTTACAGGAAACTCAGATGGAAAGTTTGACTCCTATCAAGGTTAGTAAATTTTGGGATAAGGGTCAGTTGGAGGTTGAGATTGTTCATGGCATGTTAAAGAATCCCATGTTACACATTCTTTCATGCTCAAGGAATGGGGGTGCGCTTGTGTCAATGTGGGATCCATTGGTGTTTTCAAGAATCCCATGTTACGCATTCTTTCATAGCGGTGGATGGGTGTATGGTGGGTGTTAAAGAACCGATTAGAGTCATAAATGTTTATGCTCCGGATATTGTAGCAAGGAGAAGGAAAACGTAGAGAGACTTGGCACTAGAAGTACAAAGGTTGGCAGGCTTATGCATCTTGTTAGTGGACTTTAATGAGGTGTAGTTAGAGGATGAACGTTTAAATTCATCTTTTGGCACAGTTCATGTCATAGTTTTTTATAATTTCATTCAAGACCGGGGGGAGGGGTTGGATGAATACACTATGGCGTGGAGGCGGTATACTTTTATGAAGGATAATGGGCATAAATTGAGCAAGATTGATAAGGTCCTTGTATGTAACAACTTTATGTCCAGGTGGCCAAACGTAGAACTAAAAGCTCTCCCAAGGCTATATTTGAATCATTGTCCATTGGTTTTAAATGTTAGATTAAAAAATTTTGGTCTGAATCCTTTTAGGATTTTCAACAGGTGGCTGGATAAGAATGAGATTAAAGATATAAAGTCCGTTATGGGAGATGTCACACCCCGGATTTCCTATCCAAATCCATACACCGGTGGGCCCGGGTGGGGAGTATCGTGACGTCAGTTGATAACATCATAGTCAATTAAACATGGCACAACGGAAGTCTTAGAGTAAAATTACTATTACAAACCAAATGTTCGAAATACAAAATAATATACAGGCTCGTAATAGAGGATCCACAGGCGGATCATAAAATGTACAAAAAGAATATAAAACAGACTTTAGGGCAGATCTAATGATTTTCAAGATCCTCTTAATCACTACCGAGCAGCTTCTGGCCTATTTCGTATTGTACCTTTAGTTTAGTCTTTGGACGATACGTCAGCTTTCGCTGGTAAATACACCCGACTGATCCATTTTGAAAACATTTTAGAAATTAGATTTAAGTGCACAGGGCACAAATCTTTTTATAACTTGGGAAAGTTACTTTGTAACCTTGTTAACAAATTTACATGCTTGTCCATACAGACAGGGCCTAGTATAGAGACCGAGATATGATTAAATACACACCAGTTAAACTCACAGAGGAGTTATCCCCAACGTCTTGTGTAATTTGCATTTGAGCGTCTGTCAGGTGTATGCCTACACCCCGCGCTAAGGTCGTGGCCATTATCTAATGTAATGAGCCGAGGATATCCAGGACACGGTAATTTAACCCCCGATGTTTAAGTTATTAAACAAAACTGATTATAACAGAATATGCGGATTTACTAGCCACAATCCGGCATTCGATTAATCCCATATCTGACCAAGCGGTAATAATTTACCGTATCCCAAACCCGTATAGGGAAAATAAGTCAAGAGTATTTACCTGAGCTAGTCTTCTTTTAATTTCAATAACTCAGCCGTATACAAAAGTACTAAGTTCAGATAGCATTTACCGGCAAGGCTCTAGTCTGGATTATGGCATAAGCTAACCAATTAAATACTAACGGTCTTTATTTAAGTCATAGACTTAAACCGAGTTGTGTACAAGATCAAAACGGTACGCTAGATTAAGCGATGACCGGATAGAATGTAGTTTAAACCCGACAAGTAACTTGACTTGTATAAAATGGGTAAACAATTAACATTCTGGATTTTAAGTGTAAAATGACAAGGTTAAACCCGTTTTGGTTAGATTCCGTAAACTAGTTACGTATAATTAACCGTACGCTTATAAGCGATAATGGGTAACCGGATAAGTCATGGACAAGTTCTATATGCTATTATATTTTAATTAAGTTGTAATATCAACAGGATATCAACTTACATGCCCGTTAAGATTTTAAAATGAAACTATGCCTCATAAGGGCGTTTCGGTAATTTCATACCGTATAAAAGGAACTTGAACATAATTTAATGTTATAACTATAAGTATTCTGGAAAAATATTTTATTTATGATATAATATCAGTAGGATATCAATTATATGGTAATTTATATTTTATGACCCACCGAAGGGGCATTTTGGTCATTTTACACACAGTTTATAAATTATTTGGGATGTTGAGTTTGTAATATGTACATAATGTAAATATATTTAAAATAAGTTTTAAAATCAGTAGGTAACAAGTCTTGGTCAATTAATATGGTTTAAAGCCATACTATGCGCCGAAACGGCGCTTATGTCGTAAAATGACGTCTTATGCGATGTTTAATGAAAACTGATGTTAAGGTCAGATTAAAATATCTTAGATATGTTACTGAATATAACATATCAGTAGGTAAAAGATTTACCTTGAAAGGATTTGATTAAAACCATTTTATGAGCCACAAGGGCTAAATCGTCATTTATCGACATAATTCAAGGGCCTGCTAGTAAACTCAGTTTATAATCTGATTTAACATCCCAAATAATCCTACTTATAATATTATATCAGTAGAAAACTTATTTTCAAGTTCATTATCATTAAAACCTTGATTTATGCAAAAAGGGCATTTTAGTCAAAAATGGCATAATTATGGAATTTGCGCATAAACTTAGTTCTGATTATGATCATGTAATATAACCTCAGAGGGTTATGCTACATTATATTATGATCATAATGCAACTTTATATCAGTGTCTAACTAATCTAAATCAGGTTAGAATCGAAAGTCAAAGCAGAAGTCAAACTTCGCGACTTTCGGTTGCGAACCAACCCTAGAACTGAAATTGACGAGCCGAACATGTTCTTACATGTTCTAATAATTATTACCAACTTGTTTAAGTGTCAAAACAGGTTTCATAACATATATAAGATCAATTTATGATTTTTCTGAAAAATGGCATGTTTGACTTTTTAATATCATAACTTTGACCCGTCAATTGGTCTTGCAAACGTGATCTTCAGGAAGTGCCCTTTATAAGGATTAACACCTACCTTATTATGATCACTTAGCCATGTTCGTTTCGAACAATGGCTGGACCATAATGGTCTTAACCGAAATTTAAAGCATTTTCCGTAAAACACTTGACTTTTGGCTATAAAAGCCTATAAACGAAAATGCAAAAGCAATGAACACTTACAAGAGGTTCCTAGAATGCAAGAGAACTAAGTTGGATGCTCCTTTCAGTTAGGAACTTCCAGAGGAAAAGTTATGAATAAGAAAGGTGCAAGTTCAAATGATGGACTTGAACACCTATTTATAGTTGGAGAACTCAAAGGAGGTGATGCCAGGTGTTTAGGGGTGTAAGAGGGAGCTTACAAGTGTCCTAAAACATGGCATAGCTGATTGAAAGTCCATAGTTTCGAAAAAAAAATGGTTTTCGGCAACATGTGTGGAGGCCAAGCAAACTTTCTGCAGACACAGGCCTCTCGCGCCCCACGAGAGGCACAAGCCTTGCCTCTCGCGCCCCGCGAGCGCCCTTAGGCAGTTTTGAAGTTTGTCATTTTTAGCCCCTTAACTTATTAAACACCCTTAAAACCTCCTAAAACACCTTTTTAGCACTTTTAGCCCTCCGTAGCCAATATTTGGCACACCTGGGATTATGCCCGGACATTGTCGAGCTCTCGGTTCGTTAAAAGGTCACTCAGAGGTACAAATTAACATTTTAACACTTTTAATCCCTCCATTGTCCAACTTTTATGTAATCACGAATTTAATCCCTCTCGTCCAACAAATGGAACATACGAGAGTTAGGACTTTGTAAAGGATCACTCAGAGGCCCACTATAAGCATGTTGACTTCGATGTCACTCAGAGGCTGTGCATGTTGACATATCAGTCACTCAGAAGCCAAGTTTTAAGCATGTTGACATATCAATCACTCAGAGGCTAATGATTTAAGCATGTTGACATATCAGTCACTCAGAGACTGTTATTTATGCATGTTGACATCGGACAGTCACTCAGAGGATTGACACCTTTAGTCCTTATTAGTCTTTAGTAGACTAAGTTTTAAAATACAATATGTGTCACTATACTATTGGACACGATTTTTACGAAGTGTTACAGGAGAAGCTGTGAGTAGCATGACTGTTGATCATGAAATAATGTATAGGTTAAGATTGATAAAAAAAATAAAATAAAAGGCTAGAGGAAAGCTGAAAAAGAGGAGACTAAAAAAGCTTTTAATGAGGCATTGGAATCGGTTACTATTTTGGAGATTTTGACAAAAAAAATAAATCTTAACGAAGGAAGAAAAAGAGTCTCTGGTGAAAAACAGAGGCATTCTAATTGAGATAGGGGTGGAAAAAGCAAAAGATGTGTATCAAAAATCAGGAACAAAATGGATTGGTTTCGGTGATGACAACACGGCTTAGTATCATAATCTACTCAGGTGTCATATTGCAGGCAATCGACTAAAAGGTTTGGACATGGACGGGGCGTGGAAAGATGACGCGGAGGTAACCAAGGGTGAAATTGGGAAGTTCTTTAATGATAAATACAAAGAGCCTTTAAATAGGCATCTGAAACTTGTGGCTAAGGCCTTCTCGAAACTAAACTCAGCTGAAAGTAACAGTTTGGTGGCACCTTTTTCAGATGAAGAAATAAAAACCTAGTATGGAGTTTTGGTGGCACCTTATTCTTAATGAGGTGGTGGGTTAGGCTAAGAAGAATAAAAAGGAGTTTATGTTGTTGATAGTTGATTTTGATAAATCTTATGATTCCATTAGTTGGAAGTGCCTATTTTCTATTATGACACATATAGGCTTCCCATTAAGATGGAAGAATTCGATTTTGAGCATTTTGGTGACTAGTAGGGCTTCAGCTATAGTTAATGGAAGCCCCACAAATGAGTTTCCGTTGAACCGAGGAATTAGGCAAGGTGTAAGACCCTAACATGTTTTAATCGAAAAGACGCAGCGGAAATACGAACCATAAAATTTCTTTCTGTATAATTGTTCTTACATACTTGAAAACCGTTTAAAACGACTTCTTTAAAATAAGTACATCATTTATCTTTAGTTAATGTAACCTTTATAACATATGAATACAAACTACGTGACCACTTGTCCATACAATCCATGATCTTCAACTCAATCCTCATCCACTTATCCCTTATGTTGATAATGATAATCCGAATAACATGCGGTTACCATATAACTAACACACGAGTAAATGGTGACATCATACATAATTTAAATGAATATGTAAACAATCAATAACCACATAGCAATCTATCTATGTATACTACTCCATTATGATGTTCTTTCGAATTCGTTCTTTACACCAGGCCTCCAATCTCTAAGAGCCCAACACTTACATACATGCACTTTAATTTCATTCTTATAAGCAACTTAGTTAGTATAGTCAATACTTGTATATATTAACACCATACATACCTTCATACGAGTCTCACTCATTCGGAAACATTTGGGTTATTAATACGCATACATCTTATATAACCCAACTCCTTAAAGACAATAATCCTACTTCATACATGCATACCTCCCTACCCGAACTCTTCCATACAACTTACATGCTTACCTATTCATTCTAACAACCTTAACGACAAACATCTATACATATATATATAAGTCTCGTACACACTAGTTATACTCATTTCTATTCATGTTTACCCATGGTTTCCATTTACTAACATGCAATTAAATCCATACATATAAGGCTTACATACTTATTTTATTCCTACACATGGTTGCATACACACTCTCTTTTTAACTGCACCACATAAACACCCTTTAATGAGTTTGGCGTGCACTTCGGAAGCTTTAAAAATGAGTTCTATACTCACCCATACCTCACAAAACTATTTGGTATGGTTGGGGTACATTATGGAAGTTTAATGGGGTTTAGGAATGGGATTATGGGGCCCAGAATCAAAGAAAACGAAGAAAACAAGGTTATTACGTCGAGGGGGCGTCGGCCAAAATCCCCAACAGCGTCGGCGACACTGGTAGGGGCGTCGGCAACGCTGCCCTGCAGGTCAGCACTCTATTTTTGCCATTTTTCGTCGTTTTGACCCCCATTCGCACATCCAGAGCGTCCCAAAATGTAAAATAACTTTTATCCAAACCCCCAAATCATTATCACACTTAAACCCAAGTGCCCATAACCCAAAAGTATACTTTTATCTAACTTTCTAGATTTGACATGTTTAATTCTACCATGTACTTTTTGAACTAGTTAAGTACTTTTAACCCGCTACAACAAAACTTACCTTGGTACTTCCATTCATTATACCTTCTTACATGATTCTCAACATTCATACATACAACAATTCCCTTTAAATAATAAGAAGTGAGTCCGGAATCACTTACCTTAAGCGTCCGTATACGCGTTCGCTTCCTTGTATCCTCTTGACGCGTTAGCATTCTATGCTTGAGTCCATGTCAATCAGGGTTCTTATCCTTTTAAGCCATTATGTCCGTATCATAGTTAGTATGTATGTTCACTCACATCACATTCATTTCCAACTCTTAGTTACATAGACTTTCATTAGTCAAACTTTAACACGTATAAGACATGAATTAACAACCACATTGTTCAACATTCACGTAATCAAATTTATCATCATACGTCACACATAATTGGTCTAACACATATCACATGATTCTTTATAATATCGCAAACATATATATATATATATATATATATATATATATATATATATATATATATATATATATATATATATTTGCAAAATAAGAATGAGACATGAAATGCATCCTTCATATTAAGGTACTAAAACAAACTATAACATTTGACTTAATCACGTGTATACATTTTTGGGGTGTTACGTTCCTTTGTACACATATTTGTTCCTTTGTGTAAATATTTGTTCCTTTGTACATGTATTATCGGTCACGGTTCATAAGTATAACCATGCTACTCACGTATTGTTGACTTTTCGTAAAGTCAACGATCAAGCTACTAATTTTCAACTTAAAAACTTATGTCCATATTTATATAGTAGACCATACTAGCAGCACCATATATATTTCATACTCATGCTTTTGGACACATACAAACACATGATCAATTAAACACATCATACATAAGATAATCAATTCAATTTATACTAATTCTCTCATGTACTACAATTGTCGACTATTCAAGTTAGCAATTTAACATATTCTCAACATCATCCTTTACTAGTAAGTCCACAAGCTATATGTTTAGTACACATCCATATCTAAATAACCATTATGAAGCTAGTCCGACATATGGTGTGCACCACACCATTCAAGTATGGAGCACAAACTCCTAAAGCATATTTTTTACCAAAATCATTTCATCAAACTAATACCCACAAGTATTCCATCAAAAATACAAATCTCATGCTAACCTATCATTAATTTCCTCATTCTTACATTCTACACATATCCATTCATTATTTGCACATAATTTCATCTAAAATTGTCACTTAGGTATTTCATCAAACACTTGGTATGCATACCACAATTAAGGCACAATGTACAAGTATCTCATGCTCATGTCCTACCTATTACTTCCATTCATCAACAATAACAAAGATCATATTACTTCTATATCATACATAATCTTTCTAACAAGTATCCTTTTCACACTACATAATACATCAAATTTGAACAAGGATAGGACATGGGTAATTCACCCATATCTTCATCTTCATTACTACAAGTGGGTTTCACCCCAAAACATCAAATGACATCAAAATCTTGTATAATTTATGTTCCATATGGTGATTCTAACACATATTCATGCTCAATTCATACTAATTCGTGACTCATCATAACCCATTTCATACAAATTTACCAAATTAAATCATACAACTTACCAAGTGGTTGTTAGGGCTAAATGATGTTATTTCTTCATTCATGCAAGAGGTTGGCTTCCAATTTCTTCATCAATTTCTCGTAGTTAGGGTTATTTGAGAGTTCTTTTCCTCTCTCACATGTATGTCAACACCCACACCCACGCACACACTAAACTCCTGCACTTTCTATTTAATTAAAACTTCAACCTGAAACCCTTACCTTTAGTCACTCTTGTTTGCTACTTGGTCACATATGACACAACTTTCATTCTTTAGTAGTTTTACTAAACATTTATATAGGTAAAATAGCCTAAATATTTTATTTCATACTATAAAACATGGACACATACTAGCGAATTTAACAATTCGAGTTTTGGGGCGTTACACAAGGGGGGCCCGCTTTCTCCTTTTCTATATGGAAGCTTTGAATGTTATGCTAGTTAGAGCTCGAGATGCCACGACAATTGAAGGATTGGAATTACTAATGGGGGCCGGTGTTATACCATTTATTTTATGCTAACAATATTATTTTCATGGACAAATGGAGTGACTCAAATCTGGAAAACCTAAACCATATCTTAAGGGTTTTTCATCCAATGTTGGGGCTTAAAGTACATTTGAGTAAAACTTTTATTTTTGGGGTCGGGGTGGAAGAAAGTGAAATTGGTCGAAAGGCTGGCTTGGTCAGATGTCAGGCTGCAAGCCTTCCCTTTACTTATCTAGGGCTTCCGGTTGGTGAAAATATATGTAGGGTGGATAGCTAGAAACCGGTGGTTGACAGATATAACAGAAAACTTTCTGGTTAGAAGACAAAGATTTTGTCTTTTGTTGGGAGAATTACGTTGTTGAAGTTAGTTTTGGGAAGTTTACCATTGTATTATTTATCACTATTTCGGGCTCCAAAGAAGGTAATTCGCACACTTGAAGGAATTAAAAGGAAGTTTTTAGGTGCGGGGGGTGTTTCTGGTTTACGAAAAAAAATAAAATGGGTAGCTTGGGATAAAATTATTGGGCCAAATAAACGAGGCGGAGTGGGAGTTGGGTCTATTTGGGACGCTAATCTAGCTCTATTGATTAAGTGGTGGTGGCCATTTAAACACGATAGATCAAAACTCTGGGCACAAGTCATACTAGCACTACATGGTTGTAACATGTATTATTGTATCCGGTGAGAAAGGCACTAGGGGGTTTGGAAGCAAAAATGGGCGGTAGAGGCAGATTTTCAAAAACATAATATAGATGTGTTCGATATATTGCAAGCCATAATGGGGAGGGGAATATGATGTTTTCTTTTGGGTGAAAATGGGACAACATAGGGACATCGAAAGATTTATTCCCTCTGATGTATAATATAGCAAAGAGAAAGTGTACAAAAGTAGCGGATTGTGGGGTGGTGAATAACGGGTCTACTTTTTGGAGGTGGGAGTGGAAAAGGGCACCCCACACAACGGAAGAATGGAACTAATATGCACGATTGACGATATATTTGGAAGGTTGTAATTTGCACTCGGGAAAGGCTAAATGGGACTGGGTCAATGACAAAGCCGAGGTTTTTTCTACCAAATTGGTGAGGGAAGAGTTGCAAGAAGCAAGGTAGAGGCACAATGGGGGAAACCTATAAAATGGAACAATTGGTCTCCGACAAAAGCAAATTATATTGTGTGGAGAGCTACGGAATGGGCGATCTCAACAAAAGCTGCACTTGTTGGAAGGGGTATGCCGGTTGTTAACACGACGTGCCCATTGTGCTCGGATCATTCCGAAACCACTAACCATCTTTTTGTGAAGTGTCTGGTTGCCAATCTAGTATGGGTTAGTATCGGGATTGTGGACAAAAAGTGTCGTTAAATACTAATTGGAATACTTTAACAGAGATGGTAGATCACATGGTAAGCCTTAAGTCACAAAGAAAGGTAAGAAAATGCTTCATCTAATTGCATTGGCCACAATTTACAGCTTGTAGCAGAATAGAAACAACAAGGTTTTTAATCAGAAAAGATTGGAGGTCAATAACGTGGTGGCTGGCATTAAGGAGTTGTCCTCGGGAGCGGACAGTCCAAGGTGGGTGGGCGCACCCCTTGAAAAAAAATGCAGTGCTAAATTCAGGTAAAATCCTGACCGCACCCCTTGAAAAATTTCATTCGCACCCCTTGGAAATTTTTGCCCCCATCCCCCTGAAAAAATCTTATGAATCTATAAAAAATTATGTAAACACTATTTTTTTTAAATACCTAATTAACTTTCACTTAACCCAATTACCTTTCTGTGTACCTTTAGCCCAATAAACACTCCATAACCCAAGTCCAACCCAATCTAATTTGAACTAAAATATAATAACCCAACCCCCACTGCCCTTTCCCCTTCTCTCGTCCTGCTCTTTGTTTTGTGATCCTAGACCCACGACACCAACAATAGCACACAACGGGTCTTCATCAGGCAGCAGCAGCTTCGGATTTCACCGGAGAATAGTAAAATCCGGTCACCAAACTCATGAAAACAACATCGCCATCACTCTCGCCGGGTATGATTCAATTATTTTGTTGTTTTCTTGTTTTATTTGGATTTTTAGGAGATATAAAATTATTAAAAAAGTTTGAAATTTTAGTTGTTTTGTTGTTTTTAAAAACTTTAGTTGATGTTGTTGTTTTAGTTAAAGTTTAGATGCTTTGTCAAGTCGAAAACTATATTGATTTTGTGAAAAAGATAAACAATTCGTCAACTTGGATGGTTTGTCAAGTCTTGTAAGTTTAATGGTTTCAACAAATATTCACCTATCGTTTAAATTAGTGTGTCATTTATTAAAGCTTGTTCTCGTATTACCCGTTCAACCGCAACCGTTGAAAGATGTTTTTCTACAATGAAGAACGTGAAGACCGACTTGCGTAATCAGATTAGCAATGATAATTTAAGTGATAGTTGTATATGTTATATAGAAATATACTTAGAAAAGTAGCTCTAGATGATGTTTTGGATAGACTTCGAAAAATGAAAACCGTAGAGTAACATTTTAAATATGTTTGTAACGACATTTGACGTGTTTTTGATGATTATATAAATTTTAGTTCGATGTTCTTTTGTTTTACATGACCCGACCCAAACCGACCCATATGAGCCAAAAAGACTTTATATACCTAGGGCCTAAAATTTTTAAAAGTATTCTACATCCCCATGAAATTACTAAATCCGGCACCGGTTCTCCTTTTGGGTTTCGGCTGATGCAAAAGGAGATGGTATGAGCTGGGTGCAATGGAGGTCGGATAAGAGCACAAGACGTGGGGTTTGGTGGTTTTGTTTTATAATTTTCATATTTTACACTTCGATTTGTTTTTGTTTTTATATCATGTCCAGCAGCTTGCTGGTTTCGTTTTGAAATAATGGTTGGCTTGGTTGTTAAAATAATTTGTAAATAAATAAGTAGCTTACAAAAAATAATTTTATTTGACTTTTTTTTTTGTTTTTATCAATCTAAAATGGCTACATCAACGGCCTTTATCTATATGATGTATTCCTCAATAATAATTATTATTTACCAATTAATCAATTATACCAATATGCTTATATTTTTTTATCAATTAAAATAGCATATTTAGCACTCAATAATAACAACCTAATTTATCTTAGTATTATTATTATGATTTGCTATGACCCTATGAAAAGTAAAAGAAAGTATACTATTTATTATTTGTTTTAGCTAGTTAATTTCTCACAATACTTGTTAATTGAACGTTTCATAAAGTTAAACTAATTATAGTATTCATTTCATCTGACTTTATTGTTAAGTTAAATAGAAAATTTTTTTTTACTATATTAACATGATCACATGAAACTATGAAACACATAAGATGTATTATGTGTTATTTACATGACAATACGATACAAGTTACAATTTTGTCATGTTTATCATCATAAGATGGACTTCATGTTCAACCAAGCAACTATAATAGAATTTGTTAAACTTTATTCTATGTAAATCATATACACTTTAAGCTCCAAACATTTTTTAAAATATTTTAGACAACAAATTGCATCTTGTACATAGTTTTACAAATACTTATACGATTTTTTTATTCGCTAAAGTATTTTCAAGGGATATATCTTGTTAATGTTTAATGATTTTCACTAAAATAATTCTCATATGATAAAAAGAAACTAGGTGTTACATATGCATATATACATGTGTAGTTTTTTTTAAATGGTAATGCCTACTCATAATTTAGACCAAAGTAATCTCAATGTACTACATGTTTGAGAAGACAAAGGTATCAGTCAACTGAGTGAGTTTCGCCACCCTATATATTTGTTCAAGCTCTGCTACGATATACATCCATGCATACTTGCGTTTTTTTACGTCATGCACATGTATACATGTGACGTGTCTTATCTTTTTATTTTTCTAATCTCGAATATACCATATCGACATGTTTTTGAAACGTGCCTATCCTTATCAATGTATATTACTCGGAACCAAGTTCCAATAGTAATATACAAGTTATGGAAGCACAAACATATGTGTCATCAAAGTTGTCTCGGATTTAGTTTTTTATATAAAGTGATGTCGTTTTACCATTCCGTTTCCTAACAATAAATGTTTACAGAGTTGAAATACATCGTTACGAGGTGCTTATTTTTATCTACAATTCGTTAGAAGTTGTACGGTTAGATATGGTTGATTTGTTTGTACTTTACCATTACGAAGCGAACCTGCCATTGGTACCTGTGTCGTATTGACGTGACGGTATAAAGTTCATTGAAAACACAGGTGTATTCAAAATAGAGTATTTTTTAAAATCACAAGCTATAACAGGTGTTGGTACAATAACTATGCCATGACAAATAGAGTTCGTTTTTATTATTTTCAATCAAAGTAAAACATATAGAGTAAAACATATGTTGATATTCTCTCTAGCATATTTGTTTTGCCAGTATTGTAAGAAATTGAACCGTTACAGTGCGCAGAGCATCCCAACAGTTTAAAACACTTGGTACAAGGATACAAACATTGATTTAACAAACAAATAAATAAAGTTTCTAATCATCTAGACCTTTTTATTGAAAAGTTGAATCCTTAAACAAATATGTCACTTGGTAACAGAAGATCAAAATTCCTACAACTTTAAAACAATACTAGCAATAAGACCCGCGCGCGGGTACATCGGATGAATTAATCCAAACGTAATGTGATTTGTTAACCATATGAAAACACGTGTTTCGACGTGTGCGATTGAACTCAATGTAACCTATATAAGCATTGCAATTGGATCAAACGTAAAGTAAATCGAATTTATACGGTACAACCTAACGTATTATATGTGACCCGACTCATACATAAAAATGTATCGGATATAAAAGAAAAGCTAACATATATAATAAAAAGGGATTAATTAGAGTCCTAAAAAGGGAAAAATGAAACCACAATTTGATTTCACTCGGTTCAGAACGAGATTATGAAACATACATAAAACAAGCACGAAATAATTGACCTGACTCGTTTCCAAAAAAAAGTATACGTCAAAACATAAACCAAATTTATATCAATACGTAAATAAAAATATATACGTAAAAAATTAGCTTTTCACTCAAAGGAATGATGTAGATATGAAGGTAAAAATGTATGTAGCGATGCTATATATATACTCTTTTTATTACTCGAATGTAAAAATAACGTAAATTAAATATTATTTTACAATGCAGTCAAATTATGCTGTCAAGTTGTTGTGTAAAGTTAACGCAAAATTTAAAGATTATTTTACAATGCAGTCAAATGATTAGTCAAATTATGTTGTGAAGTTGTTGACTGACAGAAAACAACAATGAGACATTAGGTGGCAATGGAAAAAAGTAGGAGGGGATAAGATGTAATTTCCCCACATTGATATTTAAGTTATATAATAAAAAATTCAACTCTACTTGATTATGTGTATAAACAAACAATAAAAAGTTAGCCTGGGTATTTATTTTGTAAGATTAACATTTAATAACTCAAAAAAAAATCAATTAAAAGATGGGCCTTACCGAAAATGAATGGCCAACCCAATCTAACCTAATCAAGTAGTATCATGTAGGAACGTTTACGGCCAGACTCGGCTGGTTTTAACCAAATCATAGGCCGAACAACTAATTACGGTTTCATATGACAAACTTAACCATTCGGTTTTAACAGTTTTATTTCATGGCAAATATGGTTGATGAACATAAGAGTGGTAGGGCACTCTCGGTGAATGATGCGGGGAAGGGGTTTGCCGATCGGGTATAACACCGCCACCCCTTGTTTGAGTGGGTGATTGAATAGGATTCGGGTTATACTCACCGATGTGAGAAGAGAAGAGAGAATGGGTTAATGATGGGACCCACTCTCTTTCAACCAATAACAAATTTTTCTTGTTTTTTTTTTTTAATTTTTACCTCTCTATGTGTTTGAAGCACCCCTAGTATTTGAATGCAAATTGGAAAGTGGAGTGGTGAGTTGACATGGCATGATATTATTGGTTAAAAAAATGTTTACCACTCCTCATTTGGGAGTGCCCCTTCCACCCTAATGCACGTAATAACTGCTTATTATAAAAATGATAAATAAATATATAAGGTTAAACGGCAGTTTCAAAAATCCAAACCGTTACCACCAAAATCACACCGTACCCGAGTTTAGTCATATGAATAGCCATATAGTCTATACTCCATAGATTATGTGCCAAAATCAATGCCAACAGTATATCTAAATAGAAATACAATGGTTGGAAAAATAATTTCAGAATGACGAAGGAAGAATGTTACATACAATGTGAGTGAAGCAAGGATGAGAATATGAGCAAAGATTTATTAATGTGGTTTCAAATTCAACCCTATTAAACTACAAAAAAAAAAACTTGTTGGCAAGTGACAACTTATTAAGGTAATAAATTACCAAAATATCCATATAAACCAAGTCTATATTACATGGTTCACGACCAAGCGACGTTACACATGACTTGTGAAAATTGTTATCTTTTATGGAACAAAAACAACATAAAACGTAGCAAAACACTATTTGCAAAACTAGAATGCAGCTAGAGGATCAAATAATAAGAATAATTAAACTTAAAAAAAAAACAAAAAACTGAAACAAAAAAATCACGATCTCTTGACAACAGCAGTTGCAAAGTGAGAATGATGGTTGAATTTAAAAGAAACTTTAAGTGATGGGTCAAGAGACCCTAATCGACTTACAAGATTAAGAGCGATACCGTTGTGTTCGGCAACCTGCTCCAAATGCCGAAGCTCTGCCAACTTGTTTGTGTCATTAGAGAAACTACTCCTCAACTCCTTCGCAATCCTCTGGGCTTCTTTAAAGTAATTACACATAACGAGAGTCTGTGAAACGAACCGTTTTACTCAAAGATATAGATTATTACTGCAATAATTTATAAATAAAGTAAAAAACTTACAAAAAAATGTGTTTGCGTGCAACCCCACCTGAACCTCAGGATGGTAATAGGCCAGGCATAGGCCCATTACTCAATACCCATCTGGTTCACAGGTATACACGTTTAAGATCTTATTTTGTTCAAAGTTACTTGTTGGAATGCCCATTACCCTAAACCCGATCTTAAACTCACCTAAAAACTGACTTGAAGTAACAAATACTTATCTACACTTCTAGCAATCCAACAATTTTAAAAAAAAAATCGAGTTTCTAACAACTTCTGACACTGTTTATTATAATTTTTACAATTATATAATATATACTGTGGGTAGACGGTTCCGGGTAATTCGACAGGTATCACCTAATAATACCACACACGTCCCGAAACTGTAACATTTTTTTAACTAATCCTACCCAAATGTTTCGGATTAGGGTTTTGTTTGCCATTGATACTTGGATGTACTAAGTAATAACGGGTTTCAAACTACCCCTTTTTAACCGATCCCAATTGGCCCATCATGCCATCTCTATGTAGCACAGGAACGGGTACAGGACTGGGGTACGGGGACGATACGGGTACAGGGAACGGCAAAACGCAAAAATCCAAGATACGGGTACGGCAAAGGTACGGCAAAAAAAGATATATATATATATATATATATGAAACAAAGTCCAAAATAGATATATTGATGTAAAAAATATCAAATAATATTGGTATTTGTAAAACTTATTAAATAATATTTTATCAAAATATATGTAAAAAAATATATATCTACGTAGTAAAATTAAAATTTCACTTTATTAAATAAAATGTTTTTCACTTTATGCTTCATTCACAGCAAAATTAAAATTAAAAAGAAATTGTTTGGTATGTGCTCTGAATTAACTTTTAAGAGAAGTAATATAAATAATGATAGGTCAATGTCTTTATCTTCTAACCCTATCAGGCGTTGTTGGCTGAGCCGCCGCACAATCAGTTCTACAATCTTCGCCAACTACTCACTTCTACAATCTTCATAGATCGCTTCTACAATCTTCGCCAACTACTCTTCTTCTACAATCTTCATAGATCGCTTCTTTTCTCGGAATCGTTTATTAGGCGTCCCCAGTTTCTCGGAAACGTTTTGGAAACGTCCCCAGGCGTCCCCGAAGCGTTTCCGTCCCCAAACCGTCCCCGGGACGGGTACTACATGATCCTGGCCATCCCCATGCTTCATAGCCATCTAAGCAACAAACATTGCATTTTAACACGTAATACTTACATTAAATTGTGCATTGTCAGTGCATTCTCTAAACGAGTAGTAAGAAACATGATCAGGAATGCAAGCTTTTTGTAGGTGCTCAAAATGTTGAATGAATCTCTGAGAAAAAATAGCATAACAAATTCGTATCTGTTAATTTAGCAACCAAGAGTGAATTTACAAACACTCCTTTGCAGTAAGCTTAGAAGCATTTAAAAGAGTGAGTTACCTCTTGCTCGGTATTGAATGGTCCCCGACACTGAAAAACTCCATGTTCGTTTCTTAAAGCAGCAATCATCTACAAAAGAGCATATTCATGTGATAAAAAACTGATTGTGTATGCGACATTAATATCTTTGCAAAGTAATAGAATATTACCAATGTTAGCCCTTCGGCAAGATATATATGGCACTGCAGTAACAAAACCGCAGGTGGGATTGATGGATCCTTTGACACATCCTTCGTAGATTCCTTTTTCTTCTTTCCCTTTCGCTTACCTGGCAAACATGCTTTAAATGAGATAATTTGTTAAAAATATTAAAAGTTAGTACTAATTAGTTCAATATGTGAAAGTTGAGTGAGGATAAAGCGTAAGCACATTGAAAGATACTGTTACTGTGTACTGTTACTGTTATTATTAGTATTATTATTATTATTATTATTATTATTATTATTATTATTATAATTATATATAATTGAAGAAGTTGTTAGCTACAATGAAATTATATTGACATGTAGGTGACTCACAAACACATTGATATCCAATCATGTGGAATGTGATGTCATCCCATAAATTTATACATATTTTACATGAAAAATCTAAATTAATATTGTTGTAATTTTAATGAGTTCTATATTTATTTAATTAATTTCATTTTTTGAGGTAACATCCTTATTTTATAATTAATATTAAATTAAAATGAATAATAAATAGATTTGACTTTTATGAAATCATAGGGGTTTAGTATTTGTGTCTGTGCCTTATTTACGAAGTCTATAATTAATTGAAAAGTTCGACTTGAAACAGTTCATAAGATCCTACTACGATTAATAAATACAAAATTGCGGTAAGATGTGGGTTCAACCGTATTAACACACCATGAGATTTGACTACAATTGATTTCTCAAACTTTGGAAGTATCAAAAGGGTTTTGGAAATGTAATCGCTCATTATTTTCTATTAAAAGACAATTGCAAAAAAAATCAGTACGCTTAAATCACATTAAAAAAAACGGCCCCCGCAACGCGGGGAATCAATTCTAGTTATTATTATATCTTGGTGAGCAACTTAGAACTTTAGTATATATAGATGGTAAAGGACTATGTAATTTATGCAAAGTTTTTTCAATAAAAAGTACAAATGGTAAAAGTGAAAGCGTACTCACCAGTTTCACCGCTTGTGATCATTCTTTGATGCATTTTTTCACCAAGTTTGATCAAGATAATGTATATATACCAATACACCATGCAGTACTCACTAGAAGAATAAAGCTCCAGTTCGAAACCTAAAATGAGGAAACGAAAAGCTATCCAAAACGTTTGTTCCTCAATCCAAATAAGAATGTGTTTATACATCTTCAAATATAAGTTCTGCAAAATATATGTATATATGAAAGAATAACTCAACTGACCAAAAAGAGTACTTTCAAATCAATTTCTCAAAAATATATAGAAAATAGATGGTGCATACCTCATCGATTGAAGTGCTTGAGCTTTCTTCAAACTCCTTTCTAAGAGCAAGCTGTAGCTATTGGACCGGAAAAAAAAACTATTTACAACTTAAGAGTAACTTACAAAAGAAAATTAGAAAGAAAATAACACATACCTGCATGTGTAAGATACGCCAGTCTTGTAAGACTTTGCCAAGTTGACGCCTTTGCCATGCAGCATTTGTACACAAGATTTTAAGTAAAGTTATCGCCAACTTACCATGCAAAATTATAGAAATAAAAAAATTGTTAGGATAGTTAAGTTAAACACGTGAAAAAAGATCAAACTTATTAAAACATAATGACTTTTACGGTTTTACCTGACCAAGATGTACAAAAGATTCGTTTTTCTGTATGTCATCGTTCTTTATAACTTCCGGTACTGCAGCTGCTCTACAAATCACAGCAAACATTGGATCACGCCCATAGAATTTCCCATCTTGAACTAGTAGAAGCTGCCCATTACTTTGAAAGTGAGAACCAAAACGTATAGACAGAAAACAATTCTCATTTGACTATCTAAATAATAACGAGAATGATAAACCTACCTGTAAATGAGATCTAGCAACCAAATCAGGTTGTAACTTCTGAAACTCAACAACAAACCGCAAAACACTTTCAAAAGATGAGTCTGTTGGATGTGAACAAACAACATCTAGATCACGAAGTAGCTTTTCAAAATATTCGACAGCCTGTAAAAAGTTGTGTGTTTAGGCAACTATAAAAAAAGTAACTGTTTTTTGATTGTGTAACTATTACCTTCTTCCAGCAGAGAAGTTTGATTGCACGGGGAGGTGTTGGAGCGGATAATCTAGCGTTCAAAGTGGAATCAAACCCGACTGGTTGACAACCAGATGCAGTTGTAATATCTTCTGTTGTATTTTCACACAATCCATATTTACGGTTTGACCTAAGAAAACCTTCCGTTTTAAGAATGTTACCGAGCTCTGTTAAGCAAGAGGCTATATGTTTTCTTGCTAAATCCAAACCTCTTCCTTGAGGTCGCCTTAGACATACCAGAACATGGTGAAGATGCTGAACGAAAATAAAAACCAAGTTAAGGTTACTAAAAACAGCACATAGTAATTGAGGATATATAATACTTATAATATAACGATCATATCATATCATATGCCCATGACATAAACTTATATAGTATGAAATAAAATTATAAAACACAGGGTAAGACCTTACGAAAGCGCAAACGACATAACACAGCTTTGCAATATCCTTCTTCCAAATCAAGATTTGTTTGTAAAGGCTCTATGTCTGCAATATAACAAGTAACTTCTTCATTCATTTGACAATTAATACTAAAAATAAATATAAAAAAAGAAGACACCTTCTATTGATCTCTTCTTATGTGAAGGGGATTTGCAAGCATTTAACTGGCGAGTAACAGTTTCTTCTATAACATTTAGCATGGATAAACATTTTTCATCACCATCTTTTTTCAATGGTAGGCCAGATGTAATAGTAAACAAATCTTCTTCCTGAAATAATTGTAAAATGCTTGTATAAACAATAGTTTAACATACTTAGTACCAAACCATATTTATAAAAGATGAAGTAATAGAATATACAAAATCAATATGCTCTACCTCATGCGTACGCGTGTCAGAAACGACTGAAATAACTGCATTGCATGTTGCATGAACTACTGTGCAATAAGAACTCAGCAAATGATGTGATGATGTTCTATCAGGTCTCAAGAGATAGATGCAAGAAAAAATAGTTTGTGCCAATGAATGACCCTTGTGCCAAGTTGCCTGTCAATCAACAACTATTGTTAATTATAATTCAGGTAAAAAAAATCTGCATTAAATATAATCAATCAAATTCTACCGAAAGTACCTCACAACAAAGCAGATGATCCATGACATCGATTATACAGTGAACATCGACAGTCTTATTCGGACTCAACGGGATTGGTGCCGCACCATCCTCAATGGCTTCATCAACAGAATAATATTTACAAACAATGCCTGAATCCATCTTTGGGTCCATTATCTAACAGATATAGATTAAAGCAGATATATTTAGCAAAGCAAGAACACAGATAAAGTCAAAGCAACAAGGAGAACTCAGCAAAGAAATTGTTTACATATTATACCACATCATTCGTTCATTACCTCCAAAGCAGACATGGCTGCAAAAAGATTGAAATTCTCTCCACATATGAGCTCCCCATCTTGCAAATCTGTGGATGCTTACATTAGCCTTTTGCAGTCTTTATTTTTAGCAACAAAACATATACTTCTAAATTATACCTAGCAACAAGATAACTATAACTTGAAAGAAGCATTATGATTAATAGGTCCTGTTGTAGAAATGGTTTCACGTCTCATTGTACACAGAGATATGGTTATAGATTGTAAGGTTGAAGACTTAAGACAGTTCAATAAAAAGGGTTTTCAACTGTACAAATATTTTAAACTAGTTTATATGTTCATGATCGTTAAGGTGCATATCCAGGAAAAAAATCGTTTGAACCAGATAAATATTTAACAATTGCCTGTTGTGGTGTTGATTTACCATATTAACACAAAGAACATGTTTCCCTTCAACTATCAGCTGCGATATAAATAACAGAATACCCTCCTTGTCAAATGAAAATAGATTCCCTAATAAACTTCTAATTACCAATTAGCTCACATTATAACATTCTATATATTGACAAACATTAAAAGCAGTATTCAACTGAACTGAAAACAAACAAATAAGTTCCACAATCCAGCAAGTTCTTATTCTTGCAAATATGACAGAAAGTATATAAATCAATTAATGCTTAAAATTACACAATTGCCAAACTTCATGAAAAGTGAAAACAGATATAATTCATCAGCAATTTATCAACAATGCATCAAATCAGTGAACTGAACAAATGTAACCTAACAAAACACATAACACCTACACACACCTAGCATCAATCAAAATAAATCACCATCGTTAACTGTGCACCCTACGTGTTCACCAATTCATCATATCAAAAACCTAAAACCGAGTGAATCAAATTAACGAACAAATTGATACCGTTACGAGCAGATTCGAGAAGATTGGAAACGTCGGCCCACACAGTCTGTTCACCGGACGGTATTGTTGGATTGAGAACAACAAAATCCTGTTGTTGTTGTTCAACTCCATTATTGGTGCTCTGTTGTTGGTCCATTATTTGTATTGGTGGAGGAGTACAGAGTGGTTTCAAACGTGAATGTTTGCAGATCGGCTCGGGTAGGGCTTGGGAATATGGGTCGGTTCAGGGACTGGACTTAAAGGCCATGTCAAACTAGGGTTACATGCATATTGTGTTTTGTAGGAGCTTTAGGATGTTTAGGAAGTACGTGATTTGTAACATCTTGCCACTTACATTATCAATATTGTTTGTTTTGTTCATAAAGAGTTTACGGATTTGTTTTTGGTTGCTCGAGCAGAGACTTCGCATGAGGTCACTCATCTTGATACTGCTCATATCTTAGCACGCTTAAGTGTGGAGTTCACCTCTCATCAACTACCATTAAGCTAAAACGCGTTGGTGATTTAAAAGGCACGACATTCCTTATAAACCAACAATTTATCTTGTCCATGTCCAACGAGAGATTTGCCTAGGGTGTTATCCATGTGTCTAAGTTGTTCCTCTCAACCTCCAATGAATCAAACTCTCAGTTAATTACCCACTCCCCCAACCTCTAACGACCAACGACCTTTCTTGAGAAAATGTCAATAGTGCTTTACCAGGGGCCACTCGAGAACCTCTTGTCATGCATTCAGGAAACAACATTCCCATGTTACACTTCCCACTTTTTTCCAAAGGCTACTAATCAACCACACAAGTTCACACGATGGGAGTCACAGGTAAGAATCAATCAAATTCTATATAGCTACTTGACAATGGAGCATTTTATCACATCACAAACGACCTCATTGCCTTATTTCTTCACACCCCCTATGATGGTACCGAGGAGCTTTTTAGGGTATCGAATCAGAGCAGGCTCAATCGGAAACCAAAAAACACACACACACACACACTAGCAGGAAATAAAGAACCCGAGAATTTATGTGGTTAGGTCAAGGTGACTAGAGGGGTATGGTCCCAAATACTCTGCGCCCGCGCAAGGCACCATACCCTCATAGTGATAACAGGTCACAAGGATAACCTTGCGCGCAACAATGGTACGCCATTCTTGAAACCAGCAGGTTGCCTAACAAACCTTGCGCATCCTGCGCAACGGCAAGTTAAACCTGGAAGCGCAGGTCCCTGACCCTGCGCTGATTGATCAAACCTCTAGCTGCAAATTCCTAAAACCTTGCACAAGGCCAAGACTAAAATGAGAGCAACTCATACTTAGTCTTGAGAATAAAAGGACTTAATCTCTATAAGTCCGCGCTGACCAGAAAGCACTGATAAGGCCACGCGAAAAGGAGAAGCGCAAAGAGGCACTGATCAAGTACAAGGGTACAAAGTGGCTGAGCTGTGACCCAGTAATCGCTCGGCAGGTTGTGCCAGACCATGTCGCATGATGAACAGTCATGCAGAGGGCAGAAAGTACGCAAGGACGTACACGTGGCACCAACCAACTCACGCCAGCGACTATCACACGATCTCCACTACCGGCTGATAGACAGGTTTGACAACAAGAACAACTGCCAGGACACGTGGCTCCATCCACTATGAGCCAAGCGCACCTCCTGCCAGAAACCATTAACGGTCGTCGTAGAGGAGACAGAACGGATATTCATGGTTGTCGGTTCTAGGCCCAAGACCCATCAGCCCATCTCCTACACACCTCTCTTCGGCTATAAGATAAGGATCACACCCCAAGGTAAGACATATTGTTTTGAGCTCACTCACTAATTACTTGCTTACTACTTTCAATCCTCGATACTTATTCTCACGCCTGAGTGTGGTCACGGAGAAAACCCTCCCCCCTTTCTCCCATGACGAGACTGACGGTGTTTCTAGTTTTGTAGTGAGCTTGAGGCAATATCATTCCGACGAGCAAACGAGAGATAACCTTTTATGCAGAGACTCTGAGCCATAACCCAGATATCTCCAGATACCTTTTGGAACCAATGTTTCTTCAGTGACCTACGTCCACGGGTTGTAACTAAGATTTTACTTCTATTAGGTGCTACAAAGATTACAATTACATCATATGTATTTTTAGAACAAGATTAGGGTTAAATACTTAGTCAATAAGTTAACTAAGTGGGCCTAAAAACTAGGGCCTGCTACCCTAATTAGGGTCGGCTACCCTAAAGCCTATGAACCCAACAATCTCCCACTCGGAGGCTTTGCATAGTCCATAAAGTGCAATGAAGTAAACTCATCACCAGTGACTTCGGTAATCTTCACATTCAAGTCTTCCAAGCCTACAGTTCCAAGAACAAGCTAAGAATCTAGTCTTCCAAGCCTCCAATTCCCAAGAACAAGCTAACATTCCAGTCATACAAGCCTCCAGCTCTTAAGAACAAGCTAAAACTTTAGTAATATCCTCCTAGTTGCAACCACCCCTCTTATCAAGTACCTGAGAGATCAGTTGAAGCTTCCAGAAGCTCCAACCCAACAATCTTACTAGATCCAGCCGTGACTGAAACTGCTACTGACCCATTCTTTGTCTCAACCGGCTTACACACTCCACCAGCTCTAGAGTTACACCGAAAATTGTCAATCACTCCCCACATTTTGCAAACTAATTCTAGGAAAGCATTTTTCTTCGGTCGGAATCTTTATCTTCAAATCCCAAAGGCTCTTTATGATTATACCTGGAACATGACTCGTGCTCCCACTATCACCAAATCCCCTAACTTGCTTAGACCCCCGACCACATTCAACTAACATCCATGTAGCACCAGAATTCATATTTGCAAATTGAACCCTCTTCTACCTACTAGATTCAGTGAACCAAACTTTATGCTTGACAGGGACAGCTACTCCCTTAGCATGTACCTCAACCAAATACAATGATCCCATTATCCTCCCACAGGCAACAACAAGATGTCCATCAATCACCTTCCACTTTCCACCACCAAACTTAACATCTAGTCCTTGTTTATCCAGTTGACTAACAGAAATAAGTTTCTTCGTTAAACCCGAAATGACGTTGATATTATGTAAGTTCCATGTAGTGCCCGATGGAGTCTTCAGATTAACATCAACCATACCCGTAACATTAAGAACATAATCGTTAGCTAATCATACCTTTCCAAAGTCTCTAGTTTTCATATTCACCATTGTCTCCCAGTTGTGCAAGGCGTGAAACAAAGAACCAAAAATCCATAGCCCAAGAGTTTGTAGACTCTTCATAAAAACCCGTACGTCACCATTAGATTCTCCATCTGACACAACACTGTTTACATGTTGTTTACCATCCTCTTTATTAGGACAAGGCCACTCATTTTTAATATGCCCCCCCATAGTTCAGCACCTCACATTCTTTCCAACTATAGACAAGTTTTTTTCTCGCGACTCCCACTACTTCTGTTATTACATCTTCCCCTGCTAACACTTAACATACCAGAAGTAGATCCTTTACTAAAGTTCCTCCAACGAATGGCTTAACCTAAAACACTATCCCAGATTTGATCAAACTTCAAGTTTCTAGTTCCAACAGTTTCAATAACTGTTTTCACAAATCCTTACCAAGTATCAGGTAAGGAGATAACAAAATCACAACCTGAGATTGCTCAAAACATCATAATATACTACTTGTGACAACAAGTTAATAATTCAAAATTTTCCATTTCATTCATGATTTCAAATAGTACATTGTCTGAATGAAATTACAACAAGTTGGGAAATAACATAACACCATGAAAGAAAACATAAAGATATAATGGTGTGGTTCTAGTTCCACCCTAAGTATCCATCAACACAAAAAGTTTGGCGAGCATACGAGTTTTGTCTACATAGCATAAGTATAAGAAAATGTCTCAAATTCACATGGCAATTGTATAGTAAATTAAATAACATACTAGCATGCATCAACTATGAATCAAACCAAAGTGTCCACTTACATAATCACCGAAGTGAATAAGAGCATATTGATTCAAAACTTAACAATGACCACAAAACAGGCGGTGTGCTACTCCTATAGCGCTATAAATGTTAAGGTAAGCTTGCAAAGTTAATGATAGATAACATTCATGAATAGTCCTAGTATGAATAAAAACACTTAGTATGTCAAGTTGCATGTTTACGGATTGAGTGATTGCATAATATTGTTTGTATGTGTGATCGTGAATTTAATATTGATGCATGTTGCAACCCAAAGTATTTTAAAGCGTAAAATGGGTCAAGTATACTCACAGTTTGTGAAGCTTTCCCAAAGGTGAGTCGAACGAATTTGAAGGATGGAACTCCAAAGTTACCATAAAATGGGAAACAAAATCATGTGAATTCATGGAGTCTAATAAAAGAACGAGTTCTATAATTTATAAGTATGAAAGTATACAAAGGTATATCTTCGTCTAGACACTCATTTGAACACTATGTTTGGTTGTGTTTTTCATGGGCACTAGATCACCCATTAGAAGTTCAAATTGAGGACTTTATAACTAAGATGTTATCTACCTTTACACACGATATTCAACCATTATTTTGGTTAGTACCTTGTTTAGTTTTGGATTATATATTATATTTACATTATAGTCTTGTATATAGTCATGTATTGTCAAGTCATGGATGGTCACGCTTGGGTAAGATGAATCCTTTAACCCTATACTTCGCTGATGCACAAATCATCACATGGATGATTTGGATAGTCATGAATCTAGGTACAAGAATGTAAACTTGTCTTATTTATATTTTTTCCTCAACACACACAAAAGGTGTGAGAGAAAGTTCCTTTCAATTTTCTTTCACATTTTAGCCGCCATACCGCCTATCTCCGCCACTATTCCGCCGCCATCCACCATATCTCCACCTCTTTCATACTCATACTTCTGATCGTTTGTGTTGAGGAAAGAATCTAGTGTTTTCTCATGTGAACTATGGGAAAGAAAAAGAAAACACCACCTCCAAATGTGTACAATACGAGATACAAGGAAGGAAGATGTTGTTGTGATTAAAGAACAGGTTGTGTCTTGGTGGAATAAACTGATTAGCGGGAATGTAGAGAGTTCTGTGGTTATTGAAAAGAAAGATGAAATTTCTGTAGTGTTTAAGAAAAGTGAAGAAACGGAAGTATGTTGGTTGTGTAAATCTGTCTCCACTGTTCCTACAGTTTCTACATTTGAAGTTCATCAGGTAAAACTGGGAGTTCTGGGTTTGTTTCATCGGAAAATAAGGTGAGTTCAGGTTTTGAATCATCTGATTCATCATATACGGTGGCCGGAGAGGAGTCTGTGAACTCGTCTCCTTCTATTATGAAGAAACCAGATAAGAATGTTATAAAAAAATCCTAAGGTTGCTTCGTTATATGATTATCAGGATTATCATAATCGGAATATTTGATCTCAGTAAATTCAGGAAGTCTGGTCTCTATGCATGAAGGTTCATTGCATGTGGTTCTGCATCGGGGTGATTCTAGTTCAAAAAATAAAGAAGTCATTACTGGGTTGAAAGGATTGTTGGAAAATTCAATGGATTTCTAGCCGATAAATTGGTCGTTGTCGAAAAAGATGGAGAATATTGGTTTCAGCATTGCTAACTTCAGGGTGACACAACATGAATATTCCTTGGCAGCTGCAAAGGAGTCAAATCAGGGGTATCAAAAAACCTAATAATAATGAACTGTCAGATGGGTTGCTTGATCAACGGTCACAGATGAAAGATAATTCTACATAACATTTGGTGGGGCCTGTTGTGGCGCCAAAAGCTATTAATGCTACCGGATCGAAATTAAGCCCAGTTGATAAATGCCTAGGTATGACAATGATAAAACTGGGAGCCCAACAATATGAACGTCCAAATTAGCTATGCCTATGGCAGCTGATGTTGGGCCAGATAATAGTGGGCCTGTTATTAGAAAAGATAATGAGCCTGATGATGTTAATGAACCGACTCTTAATGTTGCTAATGGGCCAGCTGTTGAAGCTAAGGCCCAAAAAAGGTGTCTTTTACTGATATATATTAGTACAAGGGGGTAATGAAAAACTAACGCCTCATGTAATCAAGTTTGGGAAATTTGAAACTAGTATAAAATTTGCTGATGAAATGCCAAAATGTGATCCGCTTAGAGGGACAAAATATTGGAACAAGGAACTTTTTCAACGTTTACTAAATGGGGAAGGAGTAGTGGATGGTGAAACTAGATTGGCTTATGATGCTCCTAAGCGTAATGAAGCCGGAGTTTTTGAAGTAAATATTGAAGGTCGCTTTATGACAAAATCCTATGCCTCTGATGTTTTTCAGCTTTACAGTTATTTTATTAGTACTACTATGTCGTTTCATGTGGTAAAGGAAAATGTGATAAAAAACTGGCATTAATACGAACTTAAATCGATTAATATTGCTTCTTTAAATTTGATCATGAGGAAGGTATGTTGCAAGTCCTAGAAAAGAATCTGTGGTTAATTGATAATCTGCCTCTTGTGCTACAAAGGTGGGACCCAAATGTTGTTTTAAGCAAACCAAACCCGAAAGTTCCAATGTGGGTTGCCATAAAAGATTTGCTGCTTAGTTTATGGAATGGTGGAAACATAGGAAAAGTTGTCAGTGTTATGTCAGTGAGTCATTAATGTTAGATCAAGCTATGTTCAAGAGATGTGAGACTAAAGATGGGCCGTTAAACTTCGCTCGTATCTTGGTGGATGCAAGTGCTTCAAATGGACTACTAGATAAAGTCAAAATTAACCTTCCTAAGTGTGAGGCATATCAGGTAAGTCATACTTTCTTTATTTTTCGTATAAATGGAAGCCTCCATGTATTGAGGTTTGTGAAGTATTTGGTCATTCAGTTGATAAATGTGGTTTAAAAGTTGATAATGTTCAAAAAAAGTCAAGATATGGCAAAAAAAAAAAAATACTACGGTTTCTAATATGGGCAAGGCCCAAAACGATGAATTTGTTGGGGTTGTGAGAAAATCTAAAGCCCAAAATAAAGGAAAGAAACCAATGTGGCATCCAAAAAGCCAACATCTGGGCTGAATTTGGCAGGCCCATTGGGTTCTAAAGTAGATATAGACCAAAGGAAGCCCAACGATGAGGCTGCCGGGCTTCAAAAACCTTTTTTGTGGGTTTGAGCTTGTCACAAAAAGCTGGTTCAGACTTGGGCATTGCTAGGCTTCAAGAGCAAGGCCCATCTGCTAGGTGTATTAGATTGGATCAGACTGTGGACTCAGTTAATGCTGCTGGCCCATCAGTGTTGGATTGTATGAAGGAGTTCCCTCCTTTACATTGTTCTGGCCCAACTAAAAGCCCAGTCATTGAGCATGTTTTCAAATCGAATGTGGGCTCAACAGTTAAGGCCCAAAACACATATGGGAGTGGTTTTTATGATGTTTCAAAAAACACTTCTAAATCACAAACCGGCCCAACATGTAATATTAAGAATAGTTCCGGTACGTTATGCGATGAGGAGGAATGTTTTCTCACGGAGCTCGGGATGTGGGAGTATGAGATAGATATGGTTAAAAAGATTGTTGAAACTAGCCCCCACCTGAAGGGCGGAGTTTATGATGCATGGTCCGAAAATATGAAAAAGTTTATATTAGTTTGCCAAAAGTGAATGAAGATGAAGTGGAGTTCGAGACCGACGAAATGGCGCGTTTTATGAAGTTGGATACCAAGTCTTAGCTTTATCTTTCGTTTATCCTTTTATGTATGTTTTTTCTTTTCTAGCGGTTTGTTACTTTGGCGAGTCGCCATTGTTTTAACAAATGCGCATTGTTTGTAATCTGGTTTTTGAGATATTAATAAAAGTTAGCCCAGGGGATTCCCATTTCCAAAAAAAAGTACAAGAATGTAAATAACTTATCTAATATACCAAGCAACCAAGTAATTTTACTAGACGAGTGCATTCCAAACATGGTTAAAGGTTGGTGACTTGGTGTAGTTTATTCACTTTGATTACTTGAAAGCTGTCTAGTGACTTAGATTGTATAGAATATAAACTAAAAAGGCTATCAATTCTAGAACAAACATCAATCTAAACCTATCCCACAAAGGGATTTGTTGGCAACTTGAAGATGTTCCAAGAAATGAAGCAAGATGAACATTGTTTGAAAAGTTTAATCAAAACAAAAAATAGAACTAACTTTAGACCTCAAAATTGTGATTTTCCAACTTAGTTTACCATGGTAAAGTTGCGAAAACACTCCTAGAGATTATCCTAGAGAAGAAGAAGAAAGAATTCATGAAGAAGAGAAAAAGAAATTGAGTTGAAACTCACTTTGCACTTGGAACTATGCTGCCAAAGTTGCAAGATCTAGAAGTTTTGAGGTGTTTTGAGAGTGATTAGAGAGTGCGGAAAGTGAATTGGAGTGTTGGGAGGCTTGCTTTTATAGTTGAGGATTAGCGTTTAGTGTTTTAATAAAGTAGTTGCTAGTTGGGAGTTGAAAAGTGGTCAAAACAAGCAAGACTCGAAGCTGAAACAGGCTTCCTGTCGAAACAACCCTGTCGCTCAACAGGGAGAGCTATTGGCTCTCACAAGACGCGAAAGCATGATTTTCCAAAATTTTTGTGTTTTGTTCATTTTACACCCTGGACTTGGTTTTTGTGTTTTTCCAAGCTATAAACTTATGTTTAAACATGTTGTTAGGCATTAAGGGTATGAACAAGTATCTGTAAGGTAAGATCGTGTATCCATAATTCTCCAAGGATAGTGTAGACTAGTGTATGACAACCTTGGTCCTGAGTTTGATTGTTTGGTTATGTTGTGTTGTGTTGTGTTGTGTTGTGTTGTGTTGTGTTATGTTATGTTATGTTATTCATGAAACGTTAAGCATGTTTTGAATGCTTCAAGATGTGTACAAGAATGTATAGCGTATAATCACGTATATAAGTCATATGATTTGCATAAACATGTATATTAATGGTTGTTTACATATCGCATATGCATGATCAAACAAGTGTGATATAAAATATATTTCCATTATGATCAAAAGTCTCGGATTACGTGAAATTGGATATGAATACAAATTTCTAATAACAGAAAGTATGAAAAACACGGAACGTTACAAACGTGATTAGTTGTTGCCTTTGCAATTCTTTTTTTCATGATATTAAAGGCACCACCATCTTTATCGAGCTGTTTTTATCAGTTGTTGCCTTTGCAATTTCCACCATTGTCTTTTCACTTAAAGATGTTTTACAGGACTTACTGAGATATTATTTGGAAAGCCAATGTTGTGTCAGAGTTGTTAGCATACAACGGGAGTTGTATCTTTCATGATATTAAAGGCGGCACTCCTCGTCATAGCCAATGTAATTTTACCTCTTGTTTTTTTGTGCTTTGAGTCCCAAATTGCTTCGGTAGCTTTATCCATTCCAACAGGTTCTTCTTCCAGTACCATATCCAAATTGCATTCACCAAGCCACACCTTTATTTGCATTCTCCACCATGCAAAATCAATACCGTTGAACTTCTTGATTCGGAAATTCGCGTCTTCAACCATTGCAAACGAGAAACCCCAAAAAACCACATGAACCAAGCACCCGATCAACCTTCAATAAACCAGGAACCCAAAGCACCCAAACCGACAACTTCTCCTGCAAACCCGCGCGTAAAACCAACGAATAACCATGGTTTAGGAAGCGAAACCCTAATCGTTTGACACCCCAAAACCACCAGAACAACAACAGGAAACCTGACGCCCACAAACCCTAAACCATATTGTATGTACTCAAAGATCCGTGTAGATCCCAATAGCTTCGGATCATAGTGATAATAATTCATTAACATACAAACACCTAGCGATTAGGTATTTAAATATGTATAAACTAAGAAAACCCAAAAGAAATAAGATGAAAATGTGATGAATCTTGTAGAAAACTATATGAAAATGGAAACCAACACACAAGTAAACATGTAATGATATAGATCCCAAAATGATATATCAATTCAGCTCATGGATACCCTATAAGCTCCAAAACGATTACATCGTCAAAACACACACTTAAGACCTCTACCAAACCCTAGGTGTGCACACTTACGACTACCTACGCTTTTATAAAAGCGCATGTCAGTTAAAATACGCCGCACAAACTAAAACTTCCATCAAACTATTATAGTTTCACGCCTGAACTCCTAAAACCTATTCTGAAACGTCCAAACATGATATCTCAAATACCAACTGTCTTAAACAATCCTAACAATATCCCCCTAGACTATTGCGTATTTGATTGATTTATCTTTAAGCTTCCTAGTTGACATTTGTTGAGGAGCCTTCTACTTCCTCTACTGTTGGTTGGGTTGGTGTGACTTCACTGCTTGGAACATCGGGTCCTTCAACTACTTTGTTTGTGGTTGGATCTTAACTTGCTTCATGAACTGGTTCACTTGAGGAGACTTCAGTAGCATGCTCGGGGACAATAGATGAAGAAGCAGCGGTATGCTGATCTTCCTTTTTCTTAGCTTTCTCTCTCAGTTTTCTGTCTTCAATCCTCTAAAGGGTCTCCACCATTTTAATTTTTTTCTCATGCGTCCTCTCACTACTCTTTGAGATAACATTATTTCTTCCAGATACTCATTTCCTTCTTTGAGGGAGTTCTATATTGTGTTGCGTCATCTAGATCCATAATCATGTTTCCAAAGAAGGCATTTTGTTACTCCGACTCTTCGGTAACGACCACTTATCTTCCATACTACAACATTTGTGCTCTTTGCCTCCATCTTGCTTGCTTTTCCAGTTCACAAAACGTATGTTGCTTCCTCATTCTTTCATTCTCTTCACGTGTTCTTCCATATCTACGACCATCTCCCAAAAATCTCCTAGTACTTGTGTCGACTTTTTCAGCATTAAGATAAACACTTTCATCAACTTTTTGCTTTCCACGAACGTTGTTTTTCACTCATTCGGTTGGATCACTTTGTTCAGGTGGAACCATGACTTTGTAAACAACTTTGTTAGGGTTGACGATTAAAGTAACACTTTCACGTCCAACGATTGGATCGATGGTTGTCTTAGAGAGCCTTTTTCTTGGATTAAGAAGCATGAATACCCGAAATCTTCAGTCACATTATTTCTTAGACAAATTTTCCAAATTTGACCCAAACGTGTTGTCAATGGTGTTAATTAGGTCTGATTTTTCCGAAGCTTGAATATCCCCCTATCAGAGTGATTGCAAATCTTGCTCCACTTTGAAACTTAGAATACCTCTATCTTTTCTCTTAACTACAACAATCCTTTCAATTTATTGTACATCTGAGCTATAATCTTTTCAAGACAATTGGTTTTTGTGGAGCTTGATTGTTTGTTTGAAGTTGGGTATTTTCTCTCTTATATTCTTGAACCAGGATTATCCTTTTAGCTTATATTATCTTTCCATATAAAGTTTCATTCACGTATCTTCCTCGAGATTCAATTCAACAAAGCTGGCTAACATCTCGTCTTCACTACATACTCTTCATCTCTTTTATCACCACCGGCTCCAGATGAGCCCACATTCACAGTCATTTGTTGTTTTCTTTCTTAATTTCTCCTCTTCATGATACTTGCTAAAGTTGAAGAATTCTTCAAAGCTTACTAACAATACAATGTTTGATTTGTCTGGAAGAACTGAGAGGTCAAGGATTATAAGGAATAAGGGTTGGTCAGTTACATACAGGTCACAATTTGGAGAAGATGAAATGTTGCAGTACAATTCGTTTGGAACACGCTGGTTGTCTTTTGGGTTTGGCCTCTAAACAACAATTTATACATTTTATATAGTTCTCTATCTTTAAAACTTTCTAAGAACAACTTGCTAAAGAAGTCGGGAATACAATAGCCAGAGAAATGACGCTCAAAAGTCAAGAAGAAGATACAAAGGTGTTAAAGAAAAAGTTAAAGGAAGTGATAAAGAAAAACCATGGACATTATTTTCTGTTTGTCTATAAAATATATAAGACATAGAATTTTTATAGATTTCATGAACCATGGTAAAATATTTGGAAACAAAAAGACTAATTAAGTTTTAAGCATAAAATCTAGTCTTTTAAATTTAATAATTTTAACAAAAATAATCATGATGATTTTTGGACTTATATAAATTGGAAGATGATTTTTTACTAATTTGTTTGAACTGGTAATTTTAACATATAATAAAATAAATTTGTTATTATCCCGTCTTGTTATTTATTGCCACAATTTTTTGCTTTTCGATATCAATTTAATAATTTAATAATGTGGACTAGATTATAAATATTGGTTGTTAAGGGACTCCTAGACTTAGTATATATACTACAACATAAAAGCGATGACATAACTAACTTTTTTATGTTAATATTATTAAATATGTCATGTTAGGTATAAGTTACAAACATTGATTTAATAGTTTTGGTGTTTGGTTGTTTAGTATATATTTTTTGTTGTTTATTTCGTTAGGGTAACATTTTGTCTTTGAAGTATTTTCTCTTAACACTCGTGCGATTTACTTAAGCCTCAAACAAACGCAAAATTTTGAGTAGATCTAATTCTTTCTGCTTTTTATCATTAAACTTTTTTGGGATGTGTCATATGTCACTGTTTCATATGTTTCTTATTTAAATCATCAACATTCAAAATCAATGTGTCGCTATACGATTCATATACTTGTAAGTGAATGTTTCATATACTGTGGGTTGGGGTGTGATAGGCACATAATTTTTGCAATGTGGAGGTGGAAAATGTTTTCTTTCAATTCCGAGTTTATCTTTGTAACCAATGTCATCCTTAACATATGTGAGTCTTTGACAATGTTCGATATACACCAACGCCTTTGACTTACGTTCCATTTGTCAATTATATATTGCAATTTGTTGTTTTCATTTCTTGCTTTTTTCTAATTTTTTTCAATTAAATCATTTACGAGAAAATCTTCTCAATAAACAAATTCTTTTAGCATCTGCATTTTAGTTAAAGTTGAATTCAACTTTTTCTGATGTGTAGTTTCATTTAGTTGTTGTTCTTTGTTAAATCATAAAACGTTTTCTTTATCTCTAATGAGTGATCGATTGATGGATTTATAATGGGTCACGACACTAACACACTCAGATGTGCAAAGATTAATTTTGAATTTGTAATGTAAGTTGTTCACAATTCCTTCTCTTTCTTGTCCTCGCTCGACTCGGCCTTTTGGGCTTTAGCGGGAGTCTTCCCTTCTTTCTTTCATTTAACTTCATTGCATCCTACATTCATCGTTTCAACCAGCTTCACTTCTTGAACGTTCTCAACAAGTTTCTTCCCGTTATCAATTGTTGCCTTTGCAATTTCAGCCATTGCCTTTTCACTTAAAGATGTTTTGGCAAGACTTGTTGAGAGATTATTTGGAAACCAGCTGAAAATGATGATGAACTAAAGGTTCCAACACTAATTGGAGAAATGAAAGCCATGTTGGTAGGTGTTGTTGTTGGGCTTGCTTTTGAAGTGTCACCTGTCTGATTCATCTCCATTTCAAGGGATTTCAAAGTGTCAACGACATCTGACAATGTGTAGGATAATTATAAAGTCATTTTTAATTTTCATGCATTGTCACCTCAATTCCCGTGGTAGCGAATGTAGCAACTTTTTGATTTGAGCACGGTGGGTAACATGAATTCCATCTTTCTTTATCTTTGTAAGCAAATTCATGAACCTAGTAATATGATCTGATAGACTTTCACGACGAATACTCCTAAACTTATCATATTCCATTTGGATAAGATCTTGGCAGCTTGTACAATGGGTGTTAATTGATTCAGAAACATTTTTAATATGATTTTATTAATTGTTAAATAAAAACGCAGCAGTTATGCAGTCTAAATGATTACTAGCAACAAAAACGTAGTCTTTTGTGATAATGGTAACAAATGCGCAGCTTTGGCTAGTGATGCTGACAAAAACGCTAATTGATAATGAATGGAGATTACCACGCCGAGAACTTGAGCCAAAACACTGTGATAGTGTTTCAAGAAACTTGATCACTGTCCCCAAAGTCTTATTTGGAATAAAAACTATAAGAACTCTAAAAAAGGTCCTACAACAACCCGTAATCGAAACCCCAAACGCGTAAGAAGAAAACCAGCAGCAATATTAGTACATATACATGCGGAGACAATTGTATCACAAGTAATGGAAGTAGAGTGGTGGAAAATATTGTTGGTTTTAAACTAGCAGATTCGGGTTCGACTCCTGGTTAAAGCAAGTCGCGTTACATTTGTTTTTCGGTAAATTAGAAATGTCCAACTAAAATCCTTAATTTTAATAATTTACGTAACTATCCTTAACTTTAAAACTTACTAAATAGCTCTCAAGATTTAATAAAGCCTTTTTTCCCTTGGCTTTTTTACATTATCCAAGTGTTAAATTTTTTTTATGATTCTAGTCATCAGACGAGATCCTTAAGAATAGCCGCGTGGTGTGACGGAATCAGATTCTCCCGATGCCACCAAGTGCCACGTGTCGCCACGTGGCATGGCTATGCCACTGACTCAACATGCCGAAGCCCTAGCTTACCTCGTCGCATGGCGCGACAAGCGAGGCCTGAAACTGTCACGTGGCGCGACAGACTCAGATTTCGGGTATAAATAGAAGGGGTCATGGGCTTTCATTCTGTACAATTGACTTTCAAAAATTCACTCTCGAGCACCTTCGTTTCGCTGTTTCTGAATCTTTGTCTCAATTCCCATGTATGAAACCTCAATCGCCATGCTTGTAAAAGTCCCGACTGGGCGCCGATTCATCTCGATTAATTATAATTAATTGCAATTATATCTGACTAATCTGCGGTTAATTCTGATTAATCGCTAGTCGCCACCCCACCGGCCAACTAGCGACTAGGAATTTCTAGAACCATGTTAATTGCTGAAACGATACCCTATCCGATTGATCTGAAACCTTAGCAACGAAAAGCTGAAGTCCGCCTGAATAAGGTGATACTTTGTACGTTGCGGTTTTGATCCCTTGATTATCGTGAAAGTTTTATTTGGTTTCTTACACTAACAAGAACTTACCCAAAGGCAGTTAAGAAAACTTAGCAGTTAAGAAAACTTAACGGTTAAGAAAACATAGTGGTTACGGAAACTTAACAGCTAAGTAAGTTAATCAGTTAAACAACTAAGTAAGTTAATCAGTTAAACATCTAAGTAAGTTAATTAGTTAAACAACTAAGTAAGTTAATTAGTTAAATAGCTAAGTTAGTTAATCACTAAAACAACTAAGTAAGTTAATCAGTCAAACAGCTAAGTAAGCTAATTAGCTAAACCGTTAATGTAACATTTGTATAAATCGGGTCTCCAAAACCCGCTCCGTTTTGTAATCAAATACCAAGATATGAAATTACATTAAATATTTATGAGTATTTCGAGTTTAAACGTTACATAATTAATATATAAACTAAACTATAAAAATTATATTTGATAAAAAGTTAAAATAAAATAAATAAAAAATATTTGGAGCTGACCGGACTCGAACCCGGGTCAACTGCCTCCAATGACTTATCTCTCCGTCTCCAAACCACTCCGCCACCGATTGTTTTCTGTTAGCATTATGAAAGCAATTGAATTTTATACGCATACACGACTTAACGGTTAATGATATCTGAATAACGGAAATCGGTAGCCGAATCGCCAAATCAGTTTTTGTTCGCATAGTTAACTTATAACCGATGAATATCGGTTTCTAATTAAAGTTCAGAATGAATGAACTTCAAGTTTGGGTTTTTGAAACCGAAAGACATTCAAGCTCCAAATAATTCAGATTCCAATCATTTATACGATTCAGAACCGTCTCAAATACACTCCAATCCCTTTTCGTCGCGTTTTCAAGTCCTTTGAGCACAAGAAAACTGTCGCCGGAATTCCCTGCAAATCTCGCCGGAAAACCGTGTTCAACTCAAACCAGTAAGATTTTCCTCTCTTGCTGTTTCAATCTATTGTTAGGACACTACTAACATTAAACCGTCACTCAAAACCAGTCACAGAAGACTTGCTGGATTTTCTGGGTTCGCCGGAGAAACTCTGGATTTCGCCGGAAACACGCTAGTTAACGGTAAACACATTCAATCGTGCTAATAATCCATGTACTCTGGTTCAATTTCAAATCTAATTCTTTAATTCTGTTGTTAGACTCTCTCAGCCGGAGGTTCAAAAACAGAGTTACTTGTTCTCGCCGGACTTTCTGAAGAAGACGACCTGTCCGGTATTTCTTTTCCCCAAACTGTTCGGTTTGTTCGTTCAAACTAGTAATCATGTTATTTAAGTAGTAGAACTCTGAACCAGTGGTCTGAGTAAAAACCGGTAATTATAGTGAAGAAGACGAACACAAAAAAAACGGGTTAAGAATAATTAAAATTCGGATAGTTAACGGGTTAGACACACAGTCCAGCGGTGGACTGTGTGCAAAGTTTATATACGAGTCCCGAGTTCGATCCTTACCACACACACACTGCGTAATAACATGCCTTTTTATTCATAAAACTAACCGGGTTAGATCGAGTAGTTGTTAAGTATAATATAATTCAAGAATATAACCGGGTTAGACACACAGTCCAGCGGTGGACTGTGTGCAAAACAAACTGCACGTCACGCGATCGAGTCCCGTCACAAACACCGGTTCAATGAGATTAAAACGTTTTGTAAAATAAAGGAATTTTCGGTAAGTTCGAATAAGTGCATAAATATAATTAAAACTGAAATCCTAACGGGTTAGTTACGTAGCTCAGTTGGTAGAGCTACGTGCGCGTGAACGGAAGGTCACCGGTTCGAATCCCGCTCGGCGCAAGTATTACCGCTGACCGAACCGGTCAACGGTCAACGGTCAACGGTCAAACAGTAAAAAAATATTATTTTTTTTAAATATTTATTTGTTTAATTTAAATTAAAAATCAATTAGAAATACTTAAAAATAACATTTCTAAGGATAGAAAATAGCCATAAACTCACAAAAATATATCTAAAAATCCCATTAAAATCTTTAATAAAATCCATCCATGTAATATATTTTTCCCATTATAATTTAGGTCAGTGATTCCTCGTTGACTCGCTCCGTCTAAATCGTGCGCATCTCACCAACTCAAATCCAACGCACCCAATGTGAGTGAACCCTTCAAATTCCCCGTTTTAATCACATTTTTGGGGTGTATCATGTGTCTTGTTCACTTACTTATTATAATTAAGTTATTGTGCATATATCATATCATGACATGTGTGTTAGTTGTTGCTGATGAGTAGTTATTATTGTTTGCAAATTATTATTTCAATACATGCAATTGCTGAGGCCGCAGCTCCCCATCCCTCGAGGTTGAGTTTGATCCCCATTTTATTATGCGGTTGATCAGGGCGTGCCCGCACGATCGGCTCCGTTTGATTGAGCCTTGATCGGTCATTTCATTTACATTTCAATACATGCAATACGCTCGGCTCTGTTTGATTGAGCCTTGAGCACACAGTTCAATTTACATTTTCAGTTCATGCAATACGATCGGCTCCGTTTGATTGAGCCTCGATCTCACAGTTCATTTATGTTAATTTTCATATGATGTTAGTATGTTCATGTATGCTATCGATTGTTAATGTATGTTATAATTGTAACTGATGTTGCCATTGCTTGATTTCATACATATGCTCTTTTATGATTATGCACAATATTTTATTGATAAACTAACCAGAAAGTCATTATTAAATGTTTATCTATAAGGTTCACTCGCCAACTTATGTTGACCCAAAAACCTCCCATTTTACACATGATACAGGTGAACCAGCAGCAGCTAGGAACACGTAGGATCTGGATTAGAAGAAATAAAACGATTTAGTATTTGGAATATTATGTTTGGTTATTTTCCTTTGTAATGAATGAATATGTTTGAACGTTTGAGAAATGTAACTTTGACTTCATTTAATAATGGAACATAATAGTAAATGTCATGTGCTTTGGTGATAACCCAATTATGCCCCGACTCTTATTTTCCGCTGCGGGTCGGGGTGTGACAGATTGGTATCAGAGCCATGACTATAGGGATATAGGATAGGTTATTAGACCCTTAGAGCCTATACTATAGTCGATTAGAAACTTATAGGAATTTTGTGTGTTATATGCCAAATTTCATGATGTTTATATGTTTATGTTAAATGTTACATTTGATATTGTTCAGGCATGTTTATAAGTAGGAATTATCAAATAATGCCTATCATGAAATCGTATGATCATAATATATATCACATCCATGCAAGCACACACCACATCATGATTGATTTTACAACGATTTTTGTGTTTTCAAATCTCATCAAAGTGAGTTCTCATGACGGGCATGTAGTAACTGGAAGGGTACTAGTACCGGTAGTCGGAACGTCCTGTCTAGGCTGGCATTCGTATAAATCCAAAATAAAGGACCAGTTTGCCTACCTGGGGACTAACGATGAGAGTACGAAATACCTATTAGGCCAAAGCATGCTATACCAAACGTCGTGAGAGCTAATTCCACTTTGAGTTGTCATTGTGTCTACACCTGGACACGTTCCGACCAAACATCTCATGAACATATTTTGTGGTTAGCATTCGGGGGATGCAAGTGTTAAATTGCCAATACTAATGTGAATCCTACCAAACCAATAGCCATGGGGGCCCACATGACTATATAGGTGAAGGTATGGGGGACATTTGAGGCCCAACATGAGCGAACCCAAGACATCCTTCGGATGTAGTTGCATTATTGATATTTATGTTATTTTCATTTTTTTTTAGACACATGACACCTAAAAGATACCATAAACTCACAATCTTCTCATTTTATGATCCTGTAGATGTCGTCTAGATCGCATCGAAGGAGTAGGAAATCGGAAAAGTCTCAGGAACGTTTGGCCACTCATATCGCCAACCAAATGGCCACGATATTACCTGACATCGTAGTACAAGTACAACAAGCCCTTGCTGCAAATCCTACTAACCCTCCTCAACAACAGGACCAGATCATCAACGACCCTCCTACCATCAAATGCTCCTACAAACATTTTAAGTCCTGCGATCCCCCAAAATTCGAAGGGACAGAGGGAGTCACTGCTCTCCTACATTGGTTCGAGGAGATGGAAAACGTTTTCTTAAACTGCGATTGTCCTGAGGATCGCAAAGTTCGTTATGCCACCGGGAGACTACTTGGTGTAGCTCTCACTTGGTGGAATACGGAGAAAGGAAAGAGGGGAACGGAAGATGCGATGGCCTTAACTTGGGAGGAGTTAAGGGAAATCATGACTAGGCGATTCTGTCCTAGGAGTGAAATTAAGAAATTGGAAGATGAATTTCATGCCCTGAAGCAAAAAGATGGTGATCACTCTACTTACAACAAAAGGTTCTTGGAGTTGAACCAGATGGTACCAAACTTATTCACTCCAACCTACCGTCTGATCGAACATTACATTCGAGGACTTCCCTCGAAAATCCAAGATTCGGTCCTCAGCGTTTCACCGGTAACACTCGAAGCTGCCATGGAGTTGGCAACAGAACTGACCGAAAACCGAATTCGCAATGGGAAGTTCAAGGAAGAAAAGAAGAAAACCCCTGTTGAGGGACAAACCTCAAACCACCACACTCCTTCCTCTAAATTTGCTAACAAGAGGAAGCGTAACAACAGGAACTTTGCAGTCACCCACACCAACACCCCTGTTCCTGCTGCACCCATCACTCAAGCCACTCCTCCACCCGCGCCATACAAAAGACCATACACAGGACCACTACCAAAATGTAACCGTTGTCAGTATCACCACTCCCCTGACTACCCTTGCCAATACTGTACCAGCTGCGGTCGCGCTGGACACATTGCTCAACACTGCCGCGCGCCTCAACGAACAAACCGCCACCAACCTATAACCCAAACCCACCAACAATTTATGGGTCAAGCCCAACAACAACAACCATTTCCACCCACTCAACATTTAGCCCAAACATACTATCAACCCAACTACCCTATGGGCCAACCTATGCGGGCATGTTTCAATTGTGGAGATCCAAGTCATTTCAGGAACACATGTCCAAGGCTGGTTAATATTATTCATGCTCAGGCTCAAGCCAATCCTGTGAATCAAGCGAACCAAGCTCCTCCACCTGCTAGGGGAAGGGCTTTCAATATTAACGCAAACCAGGCCAGAGCTGACGGCAATGTAGTCAACGGTACGTTTCTTATAAATGGTAGATATGCCTCTATGTTATTTGATACTGGTGCGGATAGAAGTTTCGTGTCATTAGAGTTTGAACCTATCTTAAGTAAAAATCGAGATAAGCTCGCGGAATCCATAACAGTAGAAGTTGCAGATGGAAAACCAGTTTCGTTAGACTCTATTTTGCGCAACTGTACGCTCACCCTAAACGACCACGATTTCTCAGTCGATCTTATTCCTATGAAGCTGGGAAGTTTCGACATCATAGTCGGAATGGATTGGCTCAGTCAGTATAATGCGGAAGTTGTATGCCGTGAGAAATTTATTCGTATTCCTCTTTCAAACGGTCAGACTCTTCAAATTATTGGAGAAACCTCGGCGAAAGGACTCAACTTAATGTCTTGCCTTCAAGCTCAAAATACCTTCGCAAGAATTATGTCGCGTTTTTGGCCCATATCATCAAGAAGGGAACCGCGGAAAAGAAACTTGAAGATATTCCTGTTGTAAAAGATTTTCCACAAGTTTTTCCTGACGACATTTCAGGACTTCCTCCAATCAGAGATGTCGAATTTCGTATCGATCTTATACCTGGTGCTACACCAGTGGCAAAATCTCCATATAGGTTAGCCCCCTCTGAAATGCAAGAGCTAGCCAGTCAATTGCAAGAGTTGACTGACAAGGGATTTATACGCCCCAGCTCATCGCCTTGGGGTGCACCTGTACTCTTTGTAAAGAAGAAGGATGGATCTTTTCGCATGTGCATCGACTACAGAGAGCTCAACAAGTTAACTATCAAAAATCGATATCCTTTACCTCGTATAGATGACCTTCTTGACCAACTACAAGGTGCCAGTTGCTTTTCGAAAATCGACCTTCGATCTGGCTATCATCAGCTTAGAGTGCATGAAGAAGATGTCCCTAAAACTGCTTTTCGAACTCGATATGGTCACTATGAATTCATGGTTATGCCGTTTGGATTAACCAACGCACCAGCTGTTTTCATGGACCTAATGAATAGAGTCTGCAAACCTTACCTTGATCGATTTGTTATTGTGTTCATTGACGATATTCTTATCTATTCAAAATCCAAAGCTGATCATGAGCGTCATCTGCGACTTGTTCTTGCACTTCTAGAAAAGGAAAAGCTTTATGCCAAGTTCTCTAAATGTGAATTCTGGTTAAAAGAGGTGCAATTTCTCGGGCATGTAGTCAATGACAAAGGAATACATGTGGACCCATCAAAGATCAAAGCAGTTCAGGAATGGCAAGCTCCACGTACGCCAACTGAAGTAAGGTCTTTTCTTGGACTTGCTGGTTACTATCGTCGATTCATTTCAAACTTCTCTCGCATTGCGGTGCCACTCACGGCTTTAACCCATAAAGGGAAACCATTTGTATGGGGGCCCAAGCAAGAAGAAGCTTTTCAAACTCTCAAGCGAAAACTTTGTGATGCACCAATCCTCACTCTTCCTGAAGGTTGTGATGATTTTGTAGTCTATTGCGACGCTTCAGGACAAGGATTAGGTTGCATTCTCATGCAAAGAGGGAAAGTCATAGCTTATGCCTCAAGGCAACTCAAGACACACGAAAAGAACTACACCACTCATGACCTTGAACTTGGAGCCGTTGTATTCGCTCTTAAGATATGGAGACATTATCTTTATGGTACGAAGTGTGAAATATACACTGACCACAAGAGTCTTCAACATATCTTCAATCAGAAAGAGTTAAATATGAGGCAACGAAGATGGGTCGAACTCCTAAATGATTACGACTGTGAAATCAGATACCACCCTGGTAAAGCAAATGTGGTGGCTGATGCACTTAGTCGAAAGGGTTATGCGAACTCCATTCATCTTCTATGTTCGCAAATTATAACCAATATTAAGGATCAAATTCGAGAAGCTCAACACGTTTCAATAACAGAGGAAGATGTACAAAAGGAGATGTCCTGTGGAGCCGAGCTAAAGCTGGAAACTAAATCTGATGGTATTTTGTATTACCAAGATCGTATATGGATTCCTAACCATAACAATCTTCGTGAAACACTCATGCATGAAGCCCATAAGTCGCGATATTCTATACATCCAGGAGCCGATAAGATGTATCAAGACCTAAGGTACACCTATTGGTGGCCTGGAATGAAGAAAGATATTGCCGTTTTTGTTTCCAAGTGTCTCACCTGTTCTAAAGTAAAGGCTGAACACCAAAGACCCTCAGGACTTCTGGTCCAACCAGAGATACCTGTCTGGAAGTGGGAAAATATAACCATGGATTTCATTACCGGGTTACCTCGCACTTCTAGTGGATATGACACTATATGGGTGATTATTGACCGACTCACAAAATCAGCTCACTTTATTCCTATTCGAGAAGATTTCAAGAACGAAAAGCTTGCTCGTATTTATATCAACGAAATCGTCAGCCGACATGGAGTTCCGTTAAGTATTATTTCTGATCGTGATGGTCGTTTCACCTCACGAACATGGCAGGCAGTACAATCCGCTATGGGCACTCGACTAGATCTCAGTACCGCCTATCATCCTCAAACTGATGGACAGTCTGAGCGCACCATTCAAACCCTTGAGGACATGCTTAGAGCATGTGTCATAGACTTCAAGGGAAATTGGGACGCCCACCTACCGTTAGTCGAATTTTCGTACAACAACAGTTATCATTCTAGCATCGGCATGGCACCTTTTGAAGCTTTATATGGTCGAAAGTGTCGATCTCCTGTTTGTTGGCACGAAATTGGGGAAGCACAAATTACTGGTCCAGAATTGATCCAAGAAACCACAGATAAGATTCATCAAATCCGAAACAATCTTCTAGCGGCTCAAAGTCGTCAAAAGAGTTACGCAGATAAACGACGGAAGCCCTTGGAGTTTAGCGTTGGTGATCATGTGCTTTTAAAAGTGTCACCGTGGAAGGGAGTAGTTCGTTTTGGTCAAAAGGGAAAGCTAGCACCACGTTACGTAGGACCTTTCAAGATACTCGAAAGAGTAGGTCCTGTAGCTTACAAGCTTGACCTACCGGAAGAACTTGACAGAATTCATCCCACATTCCACGTGTCGAACTTGAAGAAGTGCCTCGCTGACGAGAATCTTCATATTCCACTGGAGGATATTCAGATTGATGAATCCATGCATTTTATTGAAAGGCCAGTAGAGATTATGGACTATGGAGAAAAGCGTCTACGTCGAAGTCGCATTCCTATTGTTAGGGTACGCTGGGAGTCGAAACGGGGACCTGAGTTTACTTGGGAACGTGAAGACTCAATGCGTGAAAAATACCCTCATCTTTTCCCTACTACTTCAACTGTTTAAATTTCGGGACGAAATTCCTAAAAGTAGGGGATACTGTAACATTTGTATAAATCGGGTCTCCAAAACCCGCTCCGTTTTGTAATCAAATACCAAGATATGAAATTACATTAAATATTTATGAGTATTTCGAGTTTAAACGTTACATAATTAATATATAAACTAAACTATAAAAATTATATTTGATAAAAAGTTAAAATAAAATAAATAAAAAATATTTGGAGCTGACCGGACTCGAACCCGGGTCAACTGCCTCCAATGACTTATCTCTCCGTCTCCAAACCACTCCGCCACCGATTGTTTTCTGTTAGCATTATGAAAGCAATTGAATTTTATACGCATACACGACTTAACGGTTAATGATATCTGAATAACGGAAATCGGTAGCCGAATCGCCAAATCAGTTTTTGTTCGCATAGTTAACTTATAACCGATGAATATCGGTTTCTAATTAAAGTTCAGAATGAATGAACTTCAAGTTTGGGTTTTTGAAACCGAAAGACATTCAAGCTCCAAATAATTCAGATTCCAATCATTTATACGATTCAGAACCGTCTCAAATACACTCCAATCCCTTTTCGTCGCGTTTTCAAGTCCTTTGAGCACAAGAAAACTGTCGCCGGAATTCCCTGCAAATCTCGCCGGAAAACCGTGTTCAACTCAAACCAGTAAGATTTTCCTCTCTTGCTGTTTCAATCTATTGTTAGGACACTACTAACATTAAACCGTCACTCAAAACCAGTCACAGAAGACTTGCTGGATTTTCTGGGTTCGCCGGAGAAACTCTGGATTTCGCCGGAAACACGCTAGTTAACGGTAAACACATTCAATCGTGCTAATAATCCATGTACTCTGGTTCAATTTCAAATCTAATTCTTTAATTCTGTTGTTAGACTCTCTCAGCCGGAGGTTCAAAAACAGAGTTACTTGTTCTCGCCGGACTTTCTGAAGAAGACGACCTGTCCGGTATTTCTTTTCCCCAAACTGTTCGGTTTGTTCGTTCAAACTAGTAATCATGTTATTTAAGTAGTAGAACTCTGAACCAGTGGTCTGAGTAAAAACCGGTAATTATAGTGAAGAAGACGAACACAAAAAAACGGGTTAAGAATAAGTAAAATTCGGATAGTTAACGGGTTAGACACATAGTCCAGCGGTGGACTGTGTGCAAAGTTTATATACGAGTCCCGAGTTCGATCCTTACCACACACACACTGCGTAATAACATGCCTTTTTATTCATAAAACTAACCGGGTTAGATCGAGTAGTTGTTAAGTATAATATAATTCAAGAATATAACCGGGTTAGACACACAGTCCAGCGGTGGACTGTGTGCAAAACAAACTGCACGTCACGAGATCGAGTCCCGTCACAAACACCGGTTCAATGAGATTAAAACGTTTTGTAAAATAAAGGAATTTTCGGTAAGTTCGAATAAGTGCATAAATATAATTAAAACTGAAATCCTAACGGGTTAGTCACGTAGCTCAGTTGGTAGAGCTACGTGCGCGTGAACGGAAGGTCACCGGTTCGAATCCCGCTCGGCGCAAGTATTACCGCTGACCGAACCGGTCAACGGTCAACGGTCAACGGTCAAACAGTAAAAAAATATTATTTTTTTTAAATATTTATTTGTTTAATTTAAATTAAAAATCAATTAGAAATACTTAAAAATAACATTTCTAAGGATAGAAAATAGCCATAAACTCACAAAAATATATCTAAAAATCCCATTAAAATCTTTAATAAAATCCATCCATGTAATATATTTTTCCCATTATAATTTAGGTCAGTGATTCCTCGTTGACTCGCTCCGTCTAAATCGTGCGCATCTCACCAACTCAAATCCAACGCACCCAATGTGAGTGAACCCTTCAAATTCCCCGTTTTAATCACATTTTTGGGGTGTATCATGTGTCTTGTTCACTTACTTATTATAATTAAGTTATTGTGCATATATCATATCATGACATGTGTGTTAGTTGTTGCTGATGAGTAGTTATTATTGTTTGCAAATTATTATTTCAATACATGCAATTGCTGAGGCCGCAGCTCCCCATCCCTCGAGGTTGAGTTTGATCCCCATTTTATTATGCGGTTGATCAGGGCGTGCCCGCACGATCGGCTCCGTTTGATTGAGCCTTGATCGGTCATTTCATTTACATTTCAATACATGCAATACGCTCGGCTCCGTTTGATTGAGCCTTGAGCACACAGTTCAATTTACATTTTCAGTTCATGCAATACGATCGGCTCCGTTTGATTGAGCCTCGATCTCACAGTTCATTTATGTTAATTTTCATATGATGTTAGTATGTTCATGTATGCTATCGATTGTTAATGTATGTTATAATTGTAACTGATGTTGCCATTGCTTGATTTCATACATATGCTCTTTTATGATTATGCACAATATTTTATTGATAAACTAACCAGAAAGTCATTATTAAATGTTTATCTATAAGGTTCACTCGCCAACTTATGTTGACCCAAAAACCTCCCATTTTACACATGATACAGGTGAACCAGCAGCAGCTAGGAACACGTAGGATCTGGATTAGAAGAAATAAAACGATTTAGTATTTGGAATATTATGTTTGGTTATTTTCCTTTGTAATGAATGAATATGTTTGAACGTTTGAGAAATGTAACTTTGACTTCATTTAATAATGGAACATAATAGTAAATGTCATGTGCTTTGGTGATAACCCAATTATGCCCCGACTCTTATTTTCCGCTGCGGGTCGGGGTGTGACAGTTAAGTAAACTTATAATTAATGAAACTTTATAGGTAAAGAAACTATATGAGGAGGTGTATATGAGGTAGATAGCATCTGAGGAGGTGTGTATGAGGTAGGTAGCATCTGATGAGGTGTATATGAGGTAAGGAAACTTCCTAACATAGAAAGACATATGCCTTGCCTATAAATAGGAAGCCTATGACTTCATTTTTCCTTGCTCATTTCTTCTCTTCTTCTCTCTATGCGTTGGTGTTCTAACCAATGATCGCCGATACAATTCTCTGTCTGATCGATCATAAAACCAACCAACGAACTCCAAAGCTCTTGCTGAATAAGGCAAGACTTTGTGAATCTACGTTGTGGTTTTTATCTCGTGATCATCGTTAGGCTTATTTCGGTTTTACACTAACACGTATTATACTCTGTTAGTGCAGATGTTTAATTATCAGAAGACTTAGAACTAAAGACTTAAAAGGTGAGTCATTATCTTTTTTTAATGCTTTCAAAACCCTGAATATTTTCCAATTGTTACTTATATTGCAGTGATTATTAAGTCTTGGTATTCTTACTGGAAAACTATTGTGGGTATGTGGAGTTTTGTATACACTACTTGATAAACTTCACTAGTTGGGAGAATGACCAACAGTAATATGACCATAGTCACAAGGACCGTCGAGTGACAAAAACCAGTGGGTAGTTGTAAGATATAAACAAATGTAAAAACCCTTGATGTTGTAATTATAAGAAAGTGTCTTTTTTATAAACTGAATGAACTCACCAGTATTTCCTGATGATCAAATGTTTTTTTTAAATATGTTTCAGGTGATTTATAGTAAATCTGAATCAGAGTTGTTACGCGGCACCAAAAGGTTTAAAGAAGTGGCTTGTTTTATCAATTATATTAAGAAACGTTGTTCTATATCTTCAGGTTTATTCCCTATGAAAAGCTTTTTTTGTAAAATAGTGGGTTTTATCCCCGTTTGTTCAAAATAAATTCCGGTGTTGTTAAACCTCTGATGGTATTTCCTAACTCAACAATCCTGATGAAATTTCCGCTACAATGTTTTCAAAATAACCACTGGTACCACTTGATTATTATGGCTCCTGTCCAGGGTGTGGTCAGGGGTTGTGACAAAAACGTAGCAAATACACTGTAAATACGCTGACTAAAAACATTGATAAAATCACTGATAAAAGTGCTGACAAAAACATCGATAAAAGCACCGACAAAAGCGCTACCAAAACAACAATAAAAGCACTGACAAAAGCGCTACCAAAACAACAATAAAAGCACTGACAAAAGCATATAAAAGCGTTGACAAAAGCACCAATAAAAGCATGGATAAAAGCGTTGATAACCCGAATCACTGGTACGATACCCTGTCCGATCGATCTATAAACAATTCAAGGGAAGGGATGTTTAAGTGCTGCCTGAATAAAGCTATACTTTGTCATCTACGTTGAGGTTTTGATCTCGTGATTATCGTTAAAGTTTAAATTAGGTTAATACACTAATACGTGTTGGATTGTGTGTTTATTAGGAAACACTTGAGCCTTGCTAAACACAATTAAGCAAGTCATCCACAATCCAAGTGAGTACATAATCCCCTCTTTTACGTTTTCTAAATGTTTTGGGGTGATTCATATGTGTTAAACTATTCTCAAGATTTCAAAACAATGCCTATGGTTTATATATATATATATATATATATATATACATATATATAACAATATACTTTTCAATAATGTGTGAAACTTCGTTATCCATAACACGAGTATGTTCATTAACTTTAGCCGACCGATAGTATGTTATGGTACCATAGGACTGACAATCCTCTTACCAAATTTCCAGGGATTTGTCGGGAAGTTTGGGGAACGACTGAAACTGTGCAACACAATTTGACAAACCCTTTGGTCGTTTGTTAGTCGAGTCAACACAGGCTTGAATGTATTCACCACACGACCACACTTGTTTACAGAAAGACGATTAAAACACGGACGACTGGTTTATACATAACACAGACGGTTGGTTTACATAAAACAAAAACGAATGGTTTAGACTGGTCACAAAAGGTTTTCAGTTAAAGATATATAAACCATACAAAGTTATCTTTAAATCAATTACTTAATATTTTTGTCAAGATTCATGGCCACAAGATTTTCTTACTTATACCAACTTTTATAGTGGGTTAAACATATTGCAATACCAAACACATTTAATATAAGTTTGGTTACAAGGTTTTCACTTATCGACACTTGTAGTCGGATGAGGTATTGCAATACAGATACAAAGCCATGAATTTGACCTACAAAACCTATTTTACTCGTCAGCATTCAATGTTGACTTTATTTTCACATATGTTTCAGGTACTCATGCATGATCAAATATGCTACATACAGGATGGACTCTGGCATTAGTTTGCTTAAAAAATAAAATAGTTGTTGTGTATTGTTTCGAATTCTAAAGACAATGTAAATTATCGATTCAATAAAACAAACTTTAAATACCATGTGTTTGAACCAATTTATAACGGGACCCCTCGACGTTTCCGCCGCGAGTTGTTTTATATGCGGTCAGAGTGTTACAACATTGATATTGATTGATGAACACACAAACACCTATTGATTAGGTGTTTGAATGGGTATAAAATAAGAAACCCAAAAGAAATAAGATGAAAATGTGATGAATCTTGTAAACAAAATATATGAAAATGGAAACTAACACACAAGTAACCATGTGATGATATAGATCCCAAAATGATATATCAATTCAGCACCTAGATACCATATAAGCTCCAAAACGATTACACCGTAAAAACACACGCTTAAAACCTATGACAAACCCTAGGTGTGCGCACTTGCATACTTATACATGCGACTACCTGTGCTTTTATAATAGTGCAAGTCAATTTAATATGCCGCCCAAACTAAAACTTCCATCAAACTATTAAACTTTCACCCCTGAACTCTAAAACCTATTCCAAAACGTCCAAACATGAATATCTCAAATACTAACGGTCTTAAACAGTCCTAGCAATCTGGTACTTGTACTCAAGTCGGCGGCGGTATAGCAGATTTGGACCTCTTGAACGACTTTTTCCTTCTCATGCGATAACCGTGTGAAACCGTGTGTCTAACTGAACCAGAAGCTCTGATACCACTTGTTAGGGTATCAGATTAGAGTAGGCTCAAGTGGAAGCGAAACAAACACACACAGACACACATACACACTAGCAGAATATAAAGAACACGAGAATTTACGTGGTTTGATCAAGGTGACCTACGCCCACGGGTTGCAACTAGGGTTTTATTTTTGTTAGTGTTAGAAATTGAACCTTACAAAAGAACAGATGACAAAAAGCCAAAATATTCTACAACCTCTGATCCTTATAATAAATGAACATTTGCTGAGACTAAGCTCTGTTGAAGACAATGGTCAAAGGTCTGCCCTAGCAAAGCTCTGATGAAGACTCAAAGGTCTGCCAAGGCAAAACTCTACTGAAGACTAAACCTAAGGTCTGCCAAGGCAAAGCTCTGCTGAAGAATAAAGCTAAGGTCTGCCAAGGCGAAGCTCTGTTGAAGACTCAAAGGTCTGCCAAGGCAAAACTCTGTTGAAGTCCAACAGAGGATGTCTCATCAGTGTTTACTATCAGACGTTGTATTATATAGTTTATAGTTGAGTTTAGCTTAGCAGATGTTGTAGTTTGTTACATGTCACTTTCAATGTGACGTCAGCATAAGATGCTCAGCGGTTTGGTCTGTACTATAAATAGAACAGTGCGTGTATTGTTCTATTGATCACTTCACCTTGACATTTTGTATACGAGCAAATCAGAGTGATCTTAGGCTGAGGGGGAGTTTGTAATCGTTCATGCGTACGTAAATTCATAAATTTATAAAAGCATGTTTGTGAAAGTAATCTTCCTATTGTTGTGAATACAAAGTTTACTATTTCCACTGCACTACTCATGCGTGTTTATCTATTTCCATTAATTTCATCTTAAACATTCACAACAATATCAAACTCAAATCCTAACAGTTAGGTGCTACAAAGATTACAATTACATCATAATATTTATAGAACAAGATTAGGGTTAACTACTTAGTCAACAAGTTAACTAAGTGGGCCTAATAACTAGGGCTTGCTACCCAAATTAGGGTCGGCTACCTCAAAGCCTACGAACCCATCAGAGCTAGTCGTTAGTGATGGTTCGTCACTTACAGATTAGAAAAAGCTTTGATGAGCATTAAATTACAAACATGTAAGCAAGTATTAAGATACACTTATTTAAAACATGGTTGTTTTATTTTATAAACGTGATCTTCATGTCAAAACTTATCCTTATAACTGAAGGAGTTTATAAAAAAACACCCTAAATATATCTATGAACGCTGCATGGGCTAAAAACGCCTTAAAAATGTATATTTGTGTGCTCTTAGAGCAAAGGGCACACATGCCGGTGACAAAAAAACATAGCCATGTAAGCACTTACCCAACTTGCCCCTCTCACGAGTCACAAGACCTAACCATCAAAATCAGCTAAAACACCTCACACGCACATTACTCGCCAGACCACTTCCTTGTACATGGACGGGACTCCCAAAATGTATTCAAACCAACTCCTGTGGATGCTTTAAGTTTCATTCTCTCAAATGGACAAGCAAAAATGATTTAATATAACTGTTCTAAATTGTGTATAATGAAAACCATTAAACAAATTATATTTTAGAACTAGCAAAATCACACCCACTTAATCTACTAGACTCCTTGTTATCATCGCGCTACAAGCCTTTGGTAATCACTAAACAATTAAGAACCATTATATAATTAATGATTACCCATATACACGTAAAACACACTCTCTCGTCTATTCTCTCTTTGTGTCTATGCTAACAAAAATAAGTCAATAACACAAATCTTTAAAAAGAAATTTGGTTAACTTAATAAACCATAAACAAAAGCTATATATGTGATCTTGTATTTCTGTCTTGGTGTCTCATATTTTATGTCATAATGTTACTATAACACAATAACGTATGCGAGACAATAACAAAAGTAAATAATTAAAACATGCCACCTTTTAAATTGGGTTTTAAAATATTAAATGATACGTTTGTTTATAGATTCTAGTAACTTTTTTCAAAACTCTTGAGGCTTTTACTCTTTAGCTATAACCCAACTGTTGTATCTTTGCACTATTTGAAGGACAAGAATAATGTAAAAGAAGAAAAAGACAAAGAAAAGAAAATCCCTAGAGGACTAGATGTCTACCCTTCCCTCCCTTGGTACCACCCCTCCATAGACCTAGACTTCTACAAAATGTTTATTTGAAAGAATAATCATATCTATAAGACTATTAACTTATGATTTTAGCTTTGAAAGTAACTAATATCATAAATTTGTCATTCCGACTTTATTATAACTTCATTAACTTTGTGTTTTTTATTGTTAAGTCCATAATACATTATCTTTACTTTTGTTTCTTATTATTCCCACATCTTTATATTATATTTTAACACTCCTTTTCACTTTATCTCTCACTATTAAAATCTATGTATATATATATAGAGAGAGAGAGATAGAAATAAGAGGTGTGTAAATATTAACTCTCTTAACTTTTTGGCCACAACATCGAACTTATGATCCACATAAATTATGAGATTATTGGATTTTATCATTCCTAACTATTGGGTATTGGCCGCTGTCATTCCCAACTATCACTTTGACTTCCACCACTCCAACTTAACACTTTGTGTTTTGTGTCACTCTACAGGTTAACATTTCATAGTGTTTGAGTTGTGTTATTGGTGATATTAGGCTAACATTTTGTGAATTACTAATGAGTGTAGATGAATCTGCTCCTAAAGACAAAAGGGGAGCCAAAAACCACTCGCTCGAGTAACACATCACACAAAGTGTTAAGTTGGGAGTTGTGGAAATCAAAGTGTTTGTTGAGAGTGTAAGCACCCAATACCCAATAGTTGAGAGCGATGAAATCCTATAACCCTAAATTATGCTAAGCTTCGTTTCTTTTAGTAATTCATAAAATCCAACTAAGATGTATTTAGTTACATGTCCATGCATGTGCATATATATATATATATATATACTATATTATAATGCATGAACAAGAGACATTTTAAGATAAAAAAAATAAAATTTTTTCCCTCTTAATTTATAAATGCACCTTTAAAATGAGGGTAAATTGGTTTTCTAAACAATATTAGCCCCCTATCTTATTACACTTAGAGCCTTGAGTTTTGACATAATTATAGGTAATTAGTTACACCTTCCCGCTCCACAACAAACTTATAATTCTTTTACGTATTCTTAACATATCTTATAAACTATAATGTTTTTAAAAAAATCCAAAAATACCGTGACGGCCTACTCATTTTTGTCAACATTTCGATAGTTGTCTTGGTCAGTATTGACACGTGGATTAAAAGGTATAGGTAGATGATGCCTTAGTGTATAAGTTATTAAAGCCTAACGTACTTAGTCATATCCCAGAATGTTTAATAGCTTCAAAATGTCAAGTGATTAAATACCGTCATTTAATTCTCTCATCCGGATTATGTCACACCCCGGCCCGCATCGGAATAAAAGTCGGGGCATGATTGGGTTATCACCAAAGCTCATGATATTTACTAATAAGTTTCATATTTTTTAAATTGAAATTAACTTCAAATATCCATCACAAAATTCATACAAACACCAACAATAAACCAAAAGATTGTTCCAAACGAAATAACTTGTTTATTCTTCTAAGGCCATCCTATGTGTTTCTTTCCTTAGCTTGTTTACCTGTATCATGCGTAAAACAGAAAATTTGGGTCAACAAAAATTGGCGAGTGAACCTTGATAAAACATTTAAATAATTGAATTTTATTGTTGTTTAAATAAAATTGTGCATGAACCATGTGTGAACAGATGTATATATATAGATGTATATATATATATATATATAACCAATCACAAACCATATGAACACGTGACATGATGAATGATGTATTTGAGATCAAGGCTCAATCAAACGGAGCCGATCTAATGAGGCACCTGATGCTCAACCCATATCCCACGAGGAACTGATGGGCCTAATGAAATGATTGCACTGAAATGATAAAAGGTATCCACATCTAAACCACATAACAACTACAGCATCCCCTACTTTTAAAAATTTCGTCCCGAAATTTAAGTAGTAGTTGTAACTGGAAAAAGCTGCGGGTATTTTCGCGCATTGAGTCTTCACGTTCCCAAGTAAACTCGGGCCCTCGTTTTGACTCCCAACGTACCCTGACGATTGGAATACGACTTCGCCTCAAACGCTTCTCTCCGAAATCCATGATTTCCACTGGTCTTTCATTGAAATGCATTGATTCATCAACTTGAATATCTTCCAGAGGGATATGGAGGTTTTCGTCGGCGAGACACTTTTTCAAGTTTGATACGTGAAACGTGGGATGAATTTTGTTGAGTTCCTCTGGTAGATCAAGCTTGTAGGCTACAGGACCTACTCTTTCGAGTATCTTGAATGGTCCCACATAGCGTGGTGCTAGCTTGCCCTTTTGACCAAAACGAACCACTCCCTTCCACGGTGACACTTTCAAAAGTACTTGATCCCCAACACAAAACTCCAAGGGCTTTCGTCGTTTGTCAGCATAACTCTTTTGACGACTTTGAGCCGCTAGAAGATTGTTTCAAATTTGCAGAATTTTGTCGGTTGTTTCTTGAATCAACTCAGGTCCGGTGATTTGCGCTTCACCAATTTCGTGCCAACATACTGGAGATCGGCATTTACGACCATATAAAGCTTCAAAAGGAGCCATACCGATGCTTGAATGATAGCTATTGTTGTACGAAAACTCAACTAACGGTAGGTGAGTGTCCCAATTACCTTTGAAGTCTATGACACATGCTCGCAGCATGTCTTCAAGGGTTTGAATGGTGCGCTCCGATTGACCATTAGTTTGAGGGTGAAAGGCAGTGCTGAGGTCTAAATGTGTACCCATAGCGGACTGTACGGCTTGCCATGTTCATGAAGTGAAACGACCATCTCGATCTGAAATGATGCTTAACGGTACACCATGACGGCTTACGATCTCATTGATGTAGATACGAGCTAACTTCTCGTTCTTGAAGTCCTCGCGAATTGGAATAAAATGAGCTGATTTTGTAAGACGATCAATGATTACCTGTATGGTGTCATACCCACTGGAGGTGCGAGGTAACCCGGTAATAAAATCCATGCTTATGTTTTCCCACTTCCATACAGGTATCTCGGGTTGGATAAGAAGTCCTGATGGTCTTTGATGTTCAGCTTTCACTTTGGAACATGTAAGACACTTGGAAACAAAAACAGCGATGTCCTTCTTCATACCAGGCCACCAGTAGGTGTATCGTAGGTCTTGATACATCTTATCGGCTCCTGGATGTACAGAGTATCGTGTTTTGTGTGCCTCATTCATGAGAAAATCACAAAGATTACCGTGATCGGGTATCCAAACACGGTTTAAATAGTAAAGAATACCATCAGATTTGGTTTTGATTTTGAGTTCAACTCCACAAGACAGCTCATCACGTACGTCATTTTCAGTCACAGAAGTATGTTGAGCTGCCCGAATTCGATCTTTGATGTCGGTTGCAATTTGAGAACATAGAAGATGAATGGAATTTGCATAACCCTTTCGACTGAGTGCATCAGTCACAACGTTTGCCTTGCCAGGATGATATCGAATCTCACAGTCGTAATCATTGAGGAGTTTGACCCATCATCGTTGCCTCATGTTCAACTCTTTTTGATTGAAGATATGTTGAAGACTCTTGTGGTACCATAGAGGTAATGTCTCCATATCTTTAGAGCGAAAACAACTGCTCCAAGTTCTAGGTCGTGAGTGGTATAGTTCTTTTCGTGCACTTTGAGTTGTCTAGAGGCATAGGCTATCACCTTTCCTCTTTGCATCAGAACACAGCCTAACCCTTGCCATGACGCGTCGAAATAAACCACAAAGTCTTCGCAACCCTCAGGGAGTGTAAGGATAGGTGCATCACAAAGCTTTTGCTTCAAAGTTTGGAAAGCCTCATCTTGCTTGGGTCCCCAAATAAAGGGTTTTCCCTTGTGAGTCAAGGCCGTGAGTGGAACGGCGATACGAGAGAAATTGGCAATGAAGCGTCGATAATAACCAGCCAAGCCAAGAAAAGACCTAACTTCAGTAGGGGTACGTGGCGCTTGCCATTCTTGTACTGCCTTGATTTTCGAAAGGTCAACATGAATCCCTTTGTCATTAACGACATGACCAAGAAATTGTACCTCTTTTAACCAGAATTCACATTTTGAGAACTTAGCGTAAAGCTTTTTAGTCCTCAAGAGTGTAAGAATAAGTCGAAGGTGCCGCTCATGATCGGATTTTGTCTTGGAGTAGATAAGAATGTCGTCGATGAAGACTATGACAAAACGATCGAGATAGGGTTAGCACACCCTATTCATCAAATCCATGAAGACGACATGAGCATTGGTTAACCCGAAAGGCATAACCATGAACTTGTAATGACCATAACGAGTTCGAAAGGTAGTTTTTTGAATATCTTCTTCGCGCACCCTAAGCTGATGATAACCACAACGAAGGTCGATTTTTGAAAAACAGGTGGCACCTTGAAGTTGATCTAGAAGGTCATCAATACGAGGTAATGGATAGCAATTCTTAACAGTCAACTTGTTGAGTTCTCTATAATCAATGCACATCCGAAACGTTCCATCTTTCTTCTTCATAAAAAGAACAGGTGCACCCCAAGGCGACGAGCTAGGACGTATGAATCCTTTGTCAGTCAGCTCTTGCAGCTGGCTAGCCAACTCTTGCATCTCCAATGGGGCTAACCTATAGGGAGACTTTGCGACCGGTGTAGCACCAGGCCAAGATCGATTCAACTTCTCGCACAGGAGGAAGTCCTGAAACGTCGTCGGGAAAAACTTGAGGAAATTCTTTTACGATTGTAGTATCTTCTAGCTTCCTTTCCTTGTCTTCCTTCTTGACGATATGTACTAGAAATGCGACGTAATCCTTGCGAAGATATCTTCGAGCTTGAAGACATGACATCAATTTGAGCCCTTTCGAAGGAGTTTCTCTGAAGATACGTAGTGTCTGACCGTCGGCGAGAGGAAAACGAATGAACTTTTCATGGGACACCACTTCGGTGTGATGCTGGCTGAGCCAGTCCATACCGATGATAACATCGAAACTTCCCAATTTCATAGGGATAAGATCAATCGAGAAGTCGTGATCATTTAGAGTAAGAGTACAATCACGTATTATTGAATTTAACGAAATGGGTTCTCCGTCAGCAACTTCCACCGTGAGTGATTCAGTAAGACCAACACGAGATAGGTCGAGAATAGGTTCGAATTCTAAGGATACAAAACTCTTATCCGCACCAGTATCGTATAATATGGATGCATAACTACCATTTACGAGAAATGTACCGTTGACCACAATGTTGTCAGCCCTTGCTTGGTTGGCGTTGATATTGAAAGCTCTTCCCCTAGCATGTGGGTGAGCTTGATTTGCTTGGTTTACCGGGTTTGCTTGGGCTTGGGCATTGATGATGTTCACAAGACGTGGGCAAGTATTTTGCAAGTGGTTTGGGTCACCACAGTTGAAACAGACTCTTATGGGTTGCATCATGGGGTAGTTGGGTTGATAGTAAGGTTGGGCTATGGGTTGGGCCGGTGGTAAAAGTAAGGGTTGTTGCGCTTGGCCCACCATTTGGTTTTGGATTTGGGCCGGAGGCGGATTGCGGTTTGATCGTTGGCGTGTACGGCAAGTTTGGATAGTATGACCTGCACGGCCACAACTTGTGCAGTATTGGCATGGGTTCTCAGGAGGGTGATGGTATTGGCAGCGGTTACATTTTGGGTGTGGGACAGTGTATGGCTTTTTGAATGATGCGGCTGGAGGGGTGACTTGTGTGATTGGAGCAGCAGTGATGGGAGGGTTGGTTTGAGTGACGGCGAAGTTCTTGCCATTTCGCTTCCTCTTACCAGCAAACTTTGTGGATGAGCCTGATTGGGTTGGAGTTGGGGCTTTAACAGGTGTTTTCTTTTTCTCATCTTTAAAATCGCCATTTCGAATGCGATTTTCAGTAAGTTCCGTAGCTAATTCCATAGCAGTTTCGAGTGTTGCGGGAGAAGTGCTTAAAACCGAATCTTGAATTTTCGAGGGGAGGCCTCGAATATAGTGCTCGATCCAGCGGTATAACGGAGTGAACAGGTTGGGGACCATCTGGTTCAACTCGAGAAATCTCTTGTTGTATGAGGTTTGATCCCTTCCTTTTGCTTAAGAGAGTAAAATTCATCTTCTAGCTTTTTAATCTCGCTTCTTGGGCAGAAGCGTCTCGTCATGATTTCCCTTAATTCGTCCCATGATAAGGACATGGCATCTTCCACACCTCGCTTACCTTTTTCCGTGTTCCACCAGGTAAGTGGAACGTACCTTGCGATCCTCAGGACAGTCGCAATTGAGAAAGGTGTTTTCCATCTCCTCAAACCAATGGAGGAGAGCGGTGACACCTTCAGTCCCTTCATATTTTGGGGGATCGCAGGACTTGAAGTGTTTGTAGGTGCATTTAGTGGTTTTGGGAGGAGGGTTAGTGATGTTTTGACCTTCTTGGTTCAGAGGGTTGATGGGGTTTGCGGCGAGAGCTTGTTGAACGTGTAATACGATGTCAGGAAGTACCGCGGCCATTTGTTGAGAAATTTGTGTGGCCATGCGTTCGCTCGACTTTCCTGACCTTCTACCTCCTCGTAAGTGTCTAGCAGACATCTACAGGAAGATATGTAGGGAGATTGTGAGTTTGATAATTTTCTAGGTGTCATGTGTCATAAAAAGAATGAAGAAAACAACATTTATAAATAACTGAAAACAACTTAACTACATCCATAGGATGTCTTGGGCTTGCTCATGTTTGGGCCTTTAAATTTCTTCCATACCATAGCCTGTATAGTCATGTGGGCCACCATGACTATTGGGCTTGGTAGGGTTCACATTGATGTCGGCTGGTTAACACTGCATTCCCCGAATGAAAATCATAAAACATGATTGCGAGATGTAAGGTCGGAGGGTGTCCAGGTGTAGACACAATGACAGCTCCAAGTGGGGTCAGTTCACACGACGTTTGGCATAGCATGCTTTGGCCTAATAGGTCCTTCGTACTCTCATCGTTAGTCCCCAGGTAGGCAAACTGGTCCTTTATTTTGGATTTATACGAATGGCAAGCCTAGACAGGACGTTCCGACTACCGGTACTCGTACCCTTCCAGTTACTACATGCCCGTCGTGAAAACTCACTTTGATGTGATTTGAAAAATATGAAAACGTTGCAAAAATCTTTGAAAAGAAATCATGAAAATTGTGAAATCGTGAGATGTGTGCTTTCACAGGTATGATATGTTATTGAGATATGAACGATGATAAGCATTGCATATTAACACGTACTTATGGGAGTGCTTGCATAAAATTGTGTGTGAAAATAAACATGAAACATATAAACATCATGAATTTTGCATGTAACACATAAACAATTAAAATCTAATCAACTATAGTGTATGCTCTAAGGGTCTAATAACCTATCCTATATCCCTATAGTCACAAGCTCTGATACCAATCTGTCACACCCCGTCCCGCAGCGGAATAAAAGTCGGGGCATGATTGGGTTATCACCAAAGCTCATGATATTTACTAATAAGTTTCATAGTTATTAAATTGAAATTAACTTCAAATATCCATCACAAAATTCATACAAACACCAACAATAAACCAAAAGATTGTTCCAAATGAAATAACTTGTTTATTCTTCTGAGGCCATCCTATGTGTTTCTTTCCTCAGCTTGTTCACCTGTAACATGCGTAAGACAGAAAATTTGGGTCAACAAAAGTTGGCGAGTGAACCTTGATAAAACATTTAAATAATTGAATTTTATTGTTGTTTAAATAAAATTGTGCATGAACCATGTGTGAACAGATGTATATATATATATATATATATATATATATATATATATATATATATATATATATATATAAAAACCAATCACAAACTACATTGTATGAACACGTGACATGATGAATGATGTATTTGAGATCAAGGCTCAATCAAACGGAGCCGATCTAATGAGGCACCTGATGCTCAACCCGTATCCCACGAGGAATTGATGGGCCTAATGAAATGATTGCACTGAAATGATAAAATGTATCCACATCTAAACCACATAACAACTACACACATTTTATCACGAATGATATTAGCACAAGTGTTAACTAAAATAAAATAAATTGTACGACACATGATACACCCCAAAACATGATTAAAACGGGGAATTCAGAGATTCACTCACCGTGGGTGCGTATTCTTGAGTGGAAATGAGAACGCACGAGTTGCGGATTTAACCGACGAAGAAGTACTAACCTAAAATAATGACGCGATAACTCGATAAATAAATAAACTAATATTTTGGTTAAAAACCTTTGTTTAGATTTTTAGGTTAATTTTATAATTTTTATTGATATAATTAAACCCTTAAAATTATGTATTTTTAAGTCTTTTAAATGTATTTTCTTTTAATATGAACCATGAAATGAAATAGTAAAAGAAAATAAAAGTAGAATAAATTAATATAAAAAAATGTCAGTCTGACAACTGTCAGACCGGTTTAATCGATTTATAAGCATGCGTGTTGAGACTCGAACCCGTGACCTCTCGTTTGCGTGCACGCAGCTCTTCCAACTGAGCTACGTGTCTAACCCGAAAGAAACCTGATTTTCATTATTCTTATACGCATTTTAGGTTTATTCAAATTTAATTAAATTTAAAAAGATTATACTAGATCGAACCGGATGCGCACCAAGAGTCTCGAACCGGAGACCTTAGCTGTGACTTGCACCCAGCCCAACCAACTGGGCTGGGTGTCTAACCCGTTAAACCCTTGTTTTTTTATTAGTTTTTATACAGATCAAACCATTTCTGTTTTAAGTAATTTAAAAAGAATTTGAAATCAATTGAACCGCATAACAAGAGGGTCTCGAACCCGCGTCTGAAGTGGGTTTGCACCCAGCCTAACCAACTGGGCTAGGTGCTCGACCTGATTATAAATCAATTTATAATATCTATATACACACGCTGCAACTTCATCTTCTTCATTTGAAAGTTTACCCAAGCACATTCTTAATTTCAAACAGAATTGATCTTGATTATTTTTACCAAAATGATTAATATGATATATGAACATTTTAACAAACGGAATTAGAAAGAAAAAGATTACCGATCGGCAGTGAGTACTTTCCGGCGAAAAGTCCGGCGAGGGAAAGTTTCCGGTGACGAAAAGAACTTACGGGAGTGAACAGAGAAGGTTCTCGAGGGTGTGAACGAGTTTTGATTTAGGGTAAACGACCAGTATTTATAGAGATGCTTGAGTTCGGTTTTTTGGAAATTTGTTATGGTGATTGTCTTTAAAAAGGAATGGGTAGCTGGCGATGATTAAAGTTGCCAGTTTAAAATGGAGCCAGTTGTCGAAATCTTCAAGCAACCGCGTCGGTTGCTAAATCTCCGCCGAGGAGATTGATGGTAGTTGCCGGCTTTACTTAATATGAAAATATATATGTTGATTTCTGAATCCTAACACATATGCTCTATGTGGTGCAGTGGTGCTGCGGTGTGTGTTTTACCCGGGGAACCCGGGTTCGATCCCGGTTCACCCTCTTTTGAACTTTTTATTTATTTTATCTATTTTAAGTTAAATCATTTACTAATTATAAATATTTAATATTTAATTGATTATTTATGTTCTTATTTTAAACATTTGTTATTATAATATATACAGAAAAAAATTAATATACGAAACAATAAACAAAATGTTAAAAATCAACCGCCATAAATAAACACACTTAGATTAATAATTTGGGGCGGGTTTTCAAAACCCGATTTACACAGATGTTACAGATTACACTTTAATCCCTCATTCTTAACAAAATTATAGATAATTAGCTAGTAGTTACACTTTATCCCCTTATAAAAAACTAACTCCCTCCCTCCCCACAACTTTTAAACAGTCATAACTTTTTGGTATGTTGAATATATATATTTTTTAAATTGCACTATATAAACGAGTATTTTATTCTTTTTAATTTGAGTATACTATTTCTATAGTTTTTTTAATTATAAAAATTGATGTGTTGCGTGATTAACAGTGTCTAAGGATGAATAATAACTGAATCGTTAACCGAAACCGAACCGAAATCAGCCAAAAACTGATTTACCAAAAACCCATTTAACCAAAAATGATTTTTAGTACCATCATTTAAACAAAATTAACTGAACAAAACCATTCATATTTTCATATATTTCTACCTTTTATACCTTCAGTTCATGTATTTCATATTTATACCCCCATTTTATGTATTTATACCTCCATTTCATGTACCTATGCATCCATTTCATGTTTTTATACCTAAATTTCATGTATTTATAATCAAAAGTTTAGCCTGAGTTTGATTTTGGATATTAACCAAAATTAAATTAATTAAACTAAAAACCGTCAATCTAACTGAATAAACCAAACCGATTAACTGAAAATGGATTTGCTAATAAAATAGATTAATCGATGATCTCAATTTCGGTTGAGAATAATAATCTAACCAATCGAACAATGCACACTGTGGCAATATCTGTGTTTCCTGCCGTATCGTGCGCTATTAAAGGTTATCAACCAAAACTATTTATCAGTGAGCAATAACTAAATCGTTAACCTAAACCAAACCAAAAAGAGGCGAAACCGAACTGAAATCAACCAAAAACTGGATAAACTGAAAACCGAATCAACCAAAAACGGTTATCAATTTTTTTGTACTCTTATTTAACCAAAATTAGCTGAACCGACCCGAATCATTCATATTTTCATATATTTCTAGCTTTTATAGTTTCGGTTCATATATTTCATATTTTATATCTCCATTTCATATATTTATACTTTCATTTCATGTATTATACCTCAATTTCCTACATTTCTAAGCAAAAGTTTTAGCCCAAGTTTGATTTTAGCTATTAACTAAAATTAAATGAACCAAACAAAATCCGTCAATCTAACCGTATAAACCGAAAAGATTAACTGAAAACCGATTGGTTAATTAAATAGACTTACCGATAACTTTGGTTTCGACTTCGGTCGAGGATAATAACTGAACCGACCGAACCATGCATAACACAATGAAATGAATTACATGATTACTTCGCTTTTTATGTATATCTATCACAATGATGCTATAGTAAATATTATATGAATGAGAAAACTACAAAAAAACGAGTATCACAATGCGATATGTCGCTACCGCCGCATCACGCGGACATCCTGCATTTGTAAAGCATAGGAAATTCAGGACACAACACGTGTACATTATTATTATAAGGAGAATGGTATTTGTGTCAGTTTAACAATATCTATATACAGTGGAGAGTTCAAATGAGAAGAAAAATTTTGTAAGAATAAAAAGAATAACTTTTAAACCAATAGAAATTCTCCATTTACTTCATTTAATGTGTGTATTTAATATTATGAAAAATGGCATATAGGTAAATCTATAATTTTCATTAATTAGCTAATTAATTAAACTTGTAACTCATTTTTTTAATATACTTTTTCAAGATAAAATAATTTATGATGAAGGACAATTCTCGACATGGGTAGGATAAATTTTAGTATGTGTAGGATAAATTTTGAAATGTGTAGGGTAAATTCTGATAAGTATAAGATATATGTAGGATAAATTTTGAAATGTGTAGGATATAATGTTTTTTATAAATGAGAGATAACATAATTAATGAGAGGAGTTATAAACTATTTAATGTTTTACCATCATGCCCTTTCTTCTTTTTCTTCTCACATAAAATTTCTTCTTAAATGATTCTTCACCTATATATATACACACACACACACATATATATAGGATTAGGATCAAGGGAAAACCTTTACGAGTTGTGATAAATTACAGAACTCGGCATTTTTCGTGCGAGTTTCGACCCCAATTTTTATAACCCTAGTTTAAGACGTTCCGAAGTCGGATGTAGAAAAAAAATCTAAATGTGTTTTCGGCCTCTTACAACAGCTAGTTTAAGACGTTCCGAAGTCGGCTGTAGAAAAAAAATTCGAAATGTGTTTTTCGGCCTCTTACAACAGCTATAAAAAGCTGATAACATAAGCATGACATAAGCATGACATCATCTTTTTACAGCATTTACGGTTGTTGTAAATTAAAAAAAAACGTTTTCTTTTTGAAAAGTTGATTTTTTTAAGATTTATGGTAACAATTTTTTTTAAAGAAATCTTTCGTAAGATCAAGTTCTCTAAATTCTCACAACTTATATGAGTTTTCGTTTTACCCTAACCCTATATATAGTTTTGACAACACGAATGAATTTACCATGTATTCAATGGGGAACCATACTTTTATAACCGATGGGTCACAATGTAATCATCACATACACAAATGTAATTATGGAATACAATGACTCTTATAACAATAGCAATATATTATAAATTATAAAAAAAATACATAACAAACAAACAGTATCCCAAATATAATAAGCAAATACAAATCCACCGTATATTAAATAACGTTATAAATAAATACAGTAATAATGAAACAAAAGCCACGAGTTAACATATTAATAATATTAATAATAATTTAGTTTTAATAAATTAATGTATCAAATATTTAAATGTGTTTAGGTATAATAATAATAGTAATAATAATAATAATAATAATAATAATAATAATTTATTAGTTTTTAATAAATTAATGTATCAAATACTAGTTATAGTCCCGTATGTTACACGGGTTGAATGATAAGATTGATTGTATTCGAAGAACAAAATAATTACAAAATTTGAATTATTCTTGATATTGCACATGTTAAATATAAATTTTGATATAAACACATATTACCCTAACATGAACTATCCATATCAAGTTAAAGAGAATATAACATAAGCAAATATTTTATATTTATTTGTTACTTTATATATATATATATATATATATATATATATTTATAGGATTCGGTTCAAGGAGAAAACACTACCAGTTGTGAGAACCATTAGAACTCCACTCATACAATAAAATTTTGACACATCATCTATAATCAATTTAATTCAAAAGGGTATGTTAGTCTTTTCCTCTCAACATCACATCCCTTCTCTCGTATCTCTAAAACACATCACATCATCATTTATATGTCTAACATAACAACATCTCTCTCATTTCATCTTTTTTATACTTTATATATCTAAAATTGAGAAAAAATATCTTAATTTTTAAATTCAAGCACCAAAATTATTACGTAATTTAGAAAATACAAAAATATCAAAAATGATATCTATTTCTTTTTAGTTGATGCACTTTATGCCCGTCACTATGCGAATAGGCTAGAAAGAGTGTGTATTGAATATTGTATAGGTTAGTTACGAGTGATAAACATCTCACTCGTACGAGTGAGCTTATGTGGTTCGTACGAGCAACCATTCGCACGAGCTGCTCATGTATATATATATGGGTTGTGTGTTCATTGTTTGAAAAGTTTTGGAAGTTCCCTAAGGGGAAACACTGGCAGATTCTCTCCAGGAATTCCGCCAGCCAGACAAGATATATGCTCTTTCGGTATGAATGAATGCTTCCACTGTTTCTGTTTCTACTCCCATTCTACCGTATCGGTACTATCATTCGCCCAAACTTCTGTCTAGAATCGCTGTCACCGGGACCACAACTAGTATCAGAGCTACGGTACAGATTCATTCAATCTAACAGTTGATGAATCACCTACTCTCATGAATTTTGGACGTATGAGGGTTTTTAGACGTAAAACATCAAATAATTGGACAATCCATGGACATGATGTAAAATTGATACCATAGGATTGTTATAAACTGATTTTCGACCAGAGCTGTGCAAAAATCATGTTGAATTCGAAGAAATGAAGATTCTGGATTGAAAAGACGCAAGTTTCGTTCATACAAGTGACAATTGGTCACTCGTACGAAGCACCACTCGTACGAAGGTGTGACCAAAAAAGGCTTGTTTTTTACTGCTTAAACGCCTTGATTCGTATTAATGACGTGAAGATTACAGACGAGTAAACACTTTGACAGGGCTTCGCCACACACCAACAGCTTACACACAACACTCAGGCACCACTATTTATAGATCAACATGCACAGGAGGAGGAGTGTGTGTTTGATTCATGTGAGTGGTGCCTCGGTGGATATGATAATCAAACATTTGAAATCCTTGCTCGTATGAGTGATGATTCGTACGAGTTACGAATCGCACCAAATAACACCTTATCAAACCGAACTTAAAACGTGTAGATTTTAACAAATTGAATGTTTATTTATAGGTTAAAAGGGCCGATTATTACATCTTTGAGTTCAATTTTATATTTTACCGGTCCGATTATCCTAAATCTACGTTTTATGTCCTTTTGGTCCAATTTTGGCATTATAACGGCTCAAAACTTGTAGTAGTACCTTGCCCATCGTAAGAGGTGTGCTAATCAACCTCCCCGAAGTATAGATACGTAACGAAGAACAAGAAAGTGAGTGGTAAGAACTGAATCGCACAGAGTAATCTCTCAGTCGCACAGAGTCAATAGTGTGACTCGTGCGAATGAGAAGTCCTTTTATACTCCTTCAGGTTCACTCGTACGAGTAGTGATTCGCACGAATGATGCCTTTTGTCACTCGTACGAGTCAGTGTCTCACTCGTACGAGTCAGTTCTATGCACTTTATTTATCTTTTTTATTTTTTTTTGTGAAATTTTATCTGTTTTTATAACCCACTCAGTTATCTGAGTCCAAATTAATGACCTCAGTTAACCGATTTTCTTACCAAGTCCAAGTTAATGACCTTGATTGACCATTTTTTGACCAAAACAGATTTATTCTAAAATTTAAAGTTTCAAATTAATGAACTTTGTTGACGTTTCAGGATATTTTCTTTTCTGATTAGCTCCCAGCCCATGAACTTTAGCTTTCCTCTAGCAACTATAGCTTTGACTTGGACTAACGGTATTTTCATCATCGATATACTAAAATATAAGATAAATTGCTAAATATAAACTGAAAATCTTTTTGGGATTTTTCTGAAAAGAAAAAAAAAACAAGTAAAGATGTATTTACATACATATTTATTGTGAGTTTTGTTTTTAGATATCATATCAAATATTTAGACAAATCACAAGTACCGTTGATCTTGGTAGTAACTTTAAGTTCTTAACAGATTTACCTAGATTGCCAGTATACTTATCTATTTAAACCTCTACACGTTTCTCAATTGTTTCAAGATATAGGTAATATTAAGGAACATGAAGTAAGTTTCCCATCTCAGAATATACTCCCGCATCGAGATTCCCAGAATTTCATTTCATAGGTGAATATATCTAACTGATATCTGTAAATGGGGTGAACTGCGAGACCTTGAGAGCTCAGGTTAGTATTTCCATACAGAGAAAGAGATGAATGGTCAACTTTAGGTGGTGTTCCATTAAGGAATCTTTTGAACTGCAAATGTCGTAAATGTTTATGACATACTCATTTTTTGTGCAGCTTTTGTAGGCGAATAATGCATAAAGTATTATACAAGTTCTAGGTCATTGCCGACACAAATTCAGAAGAACTCGGATAATACCCCAGATATTGATCAAATTTAAAGACCTAGTATCACAGAATCTGGCATTCTCTCAAACGAAATTTCGGAGTACCAAGTCCATATATCCGAGAGATGTCGACCCACAAATTACTCAGTTTTTCTATTAGGTTTATATCTTGAAGAACAGTTTACTGAACGAGTGAAGCCTATTGGCACATCAGCAGTAAGATCTGTTTAATTACCTGTTTAAACATTCCATATATTTAGCATACTGTGATAATCTATTGATGTAATATGATTACCCCTGTTTCACAAAAACTCTTTTTATCCTTTTTTAATGTTTTTGAATTTTTCACAACTTTTCTCTCCCTAAAAGCAAAAACATATTTTTGGTTTTTAGTTTTGAAGGAAAAATATTTATAGAAAGACATGACATACCGATGAGAATCACGTCAAGTCCTCATCATCCTCAAATTCAACCTCATGTATATCCCCTAATGTCAGATTTGGTAAACCATTTAATTTTAAAAGATTTTTAAGTCTTGATCGATCAAATGCCTTGGTATAAAAATCTGCTTTTTGGTCATCAGTGTAGATTTTTTCAATTCTAACCAACTTTTTCTCATAGCAATCACGGATAAAGTGGTGTCGAATTTCTATATGTTTAGTGCGAGAGTGTTGAACAGGATTTTGGTGATATCAATAGCCGCCTTGTTATCTACACAAATTGGCGTATCAAGAAATTGTAGTGCGTAGTCTCTCATCTGCTGTTGTGTCCAGAGTATCTGGGAACAACAGCTGGATGCTGAAACGTATTCAGCCTCACATGTAGAGAGAGCGACCGCGGTCTGTTTCTTGCATTGCCACGTTACCAAACTAGTTCCGAAGAACTGGAAACCTGCCGTAGTAGATTTGGCATTAAGCTTGCAGCAGCCGAAATCAGAATTCGAGTAACCCACAAGATTGAAGTCGTCATGCCGTGGATACCATAAGCCGGTGCGTGGATATCCTTTCAAGTATCGCATGATTCGTTTGACGGCTATCAAGTGCGAATCTCTTGGATTGGACTGATAACAGGCGCATAGGCATGTTGGATACATGATATCAGGTCTCGAAGCTGTAAGATACATCAAGGATCCGATCATGGAGCGATATAAGGTTTCATCGACTTTGACTCCATGAGCGTCTGGACAAATGCCGTGATTTGGAACTAATGGAGTTGATGTTGGTATCATACATATATATTTGTACCAAAATCAGATGACCATCTACTTCCTTTGTGAAGAGGGTATAGTCTACAGTTCCTCTGAGAAAGCCGTTATCAAGAAAATGTCTCGAAAGCGTTCCATATCAAGCTCTCGGGGCTTGGTGAAGACCATATAAAGCTTTGTTCAGAAGGTAGACTTTATCCTTGTGTATTGGATCAACAAACCCCGGTGGTTGGCCGACATACACCTCCTCTTTGACTTTGCTATAAAGGAAAGCAGATTTGACATCCAATTGATACACCTTGAAACCTTTCCAAGAAGCAAAGGCCAAGAATATGCGAATAGCTTCAAGACGAGCGACTGGGGCGTAGACTTCAGTGTAGTCTATCCCTTCTTGCTGGTGAAAACCCTGGACCACCAGCCGAGCTTTGTTTCTGACCACAATACCTCTGTCATACTTACATTTGAAGACCCATCGAGTACTAATCTTTTTATGATGATCCGGTAGGTCAACAAGCTTCAAGATGCCAAGTTTCTGGAATTGAAGCAACTCTTCCTGCATTGCATCCACCCAACTTTCCTCTTTTAACCTGTCTCTCCAGTTTCCGGGTTCAACCTGCGAAATAAAACAACTGTAAGAAAGTCTGGTTTGCAATGGAGAAATACTGGTATAAAAGCAACTTAGATCCTTGTTGATCTGATTGCGAGTTTTCACTCCGGTTTGTAAGCTGCCAATGATATTCTCCGACGGATGGTAAGATAGTATCCTTGGAATTACTTCACTCGAAACATCTATTTGACTCTGCAAATTCGTGACAACTTCATCAGCAACTGGTGTAGAAGATGTAGTTTAATTTCTGACATTGGATTTATCAGCCTGGGAATTCAGAAAGCTTTCAGTATGCTCAGATCCTTCATCGGAACTAGATCCTCCATCATCAAAAGTCGGTTCACAATCAGAGTCGTCATTAATCAGTTGATGGGCAGATAATTCAGCAGTGTTCAAGATAGGTACAGAGACTGATTCTTGAAGAGTATTGCTCAGACCTACATTAGAAGTGTTAGAGACAGGAAGTAATGGGGAAATCACCAACGGTCTAGAAACTTGCTTTTGATTGGAGATTTGATGCCGTTGAAAGAGCATAACAAGTTCTTCTTCTGATGGTACTTCCTGTAGGTCAAATGAATTCCATAAACCTTCGTAGTTGAACAGCCATGGATCCGCAAGTTTCTGCGTTGGCGTAGTATATCGTTGACAATCAACATGCTGTGCAAGAATAACCTGGTTCAGACTCGGCAAGAAGACTCGCTTTTGTGGACTAGCATAACCGACGAAAAATCCTTCCAAGGATTTGGCTCCAAATTTACCGTTCGGGTCCAGAACAGTACACGGCGATCCAAAAGGCTCCAAAAACGCAAGGTTCGGCTTCCGATGGTTTAGCAGCTCAAAACAGGTCTTGTTGTGAGCCTTAACTGTCAACACATGATTGAGGGTATAACATGCAGATGCGACTGCTTCGCTCCAGAAACTAATTGGAAGTTTTGAATCAGCAAACATTGTTCTGGCAGTCTCGATCAGTGTGTGATTCTTACGTTCAGCTACTCCATTTTGTTGAGGAGTATAGGGAGTGCTGAATTCGTGAAAAAATCGCTTTTCATTGCAGATTCGAGCATCCTTTTGTTCTTAAACTCAGTACCATTGTCACTGCGATTCTCTTGATAGGCAAGTGATACAGAAAGAGGGCCCATGAGAATCTTGAAAAATCATAATACTTTCAAACGTTTCATCTTTACTCTCCAGAAAGAGGGCCCATGAGAATCTTGAAAAATCATCTGTCACGACTAGGCAATATAGATCTTCAAAAATGCTTTTCACGTTTACTGGCCCAAAAAGATCCGTATGAAGCCTTTCTAGTGGTAGATTAATAGAGTTAACTTTCTTGGGTGTGATTTCTTATGTTGTTTCCCCTTCTTACAACTTAGACAATCATCAGATAAATGAAAATTATTCAGATTAACACCCTCCACTAGGTCGTTGTGCACCAAATAATTCATCTTTCGCATGTGTATATGCCCCATCTTCCGATTCCATAAGATTGACTCCTTCTCGGTTGCTTTAGAAACGAAGCATTGAACTCTCTTTGACGTTGTGGATGCAACGCTCATGTCTAGGACATAAAGATCATTCTCTCATAGAGCGCGCATGAGGATCCACTCCTCAGGAATTTTGAATCCTGGCTTGAGAATTAAGCATTCTTTGTCATTGAAGTGTGTTGTGAATTTTTTGTCACAAATTTGCGAAATGCTTAGTAGATTGTTCTCCAGCTCCGCAATGTAGTTCACCTTGTCGAAAGAAACCACTCCATTCGTAAGAATACCTTCTCCCACAATTCTTCCACCCTCTGTCCCAGCAAAACCAACGTAACCTCCCCGGATAGCTTTGACGTCGTGCAACAAGGCAAGCATCCCAGTCATGTGTCGGGAAGCTCCACTGTCCATAATCCATTTTGACATGATCGATCTCGGGAGCCCCTGCACACATGAGGAAGAAACTATTTAAACAAAGAAACACAAGCCTGCTTGGTCTTGGGTCGGTTTGGAATATCAAACTTTAGAACTTTGTTTTTGACACTTTGGATGATCTCTGTTTTGGTTGGAACAGGTGGTTTCAGTTCTACTAAAGATGATTTGACTTTTGCTACCCAAGTTTGTGTTTTCAAAATTGCCCATTTAGAATAAAACTTTGAATCCTTTTGACGATTCTTGGTGGAAGTTTCACCAATTTCAAATTTAGAATTTAGTTGAATCGTTGATTTTACATTTTTATTGGATTTATTGTTTCTTTTCAGAATTTGTTTTGGTACAAACATGGGTGCTTTTTGTTTCTCATGTTTTGTAGATCTGTTGGAGTTAGAAGCAGGTTTTGGATTTCTTTAAGAACATTGTCGTGTGATATGCCCAACAACGTTACACTTGTAGCACGTCCTGCTGTCTTTTCTAACAGAGGAATCCAAATCCCGTTTTCTACTCTCTTTTTCCGTTTTGAATTCATCATTGGATTGTTTACCAATGATCTCTTTTTCCTTCTATGTGGTTGTCCCATAGACAAAATCTATTTTCTTTGCAAAGTTTAATTTTTGAAACTTCTTGTTCGTTCTTTTCTTTTGAAAACCCAACCCTGCTCTCCTGTTTTCAGGATAGTCTCTGTTCCTTTGATGGTAGGGTTTGTTGACACATTTTGATTTAGAATAAAATGATGCATATCGTTTTTCTAAATCAGAATGGCTTACCTCAACAAGCTTGAACAACTTATCAACACGATCCAGATTGACATTCTGAATTGAGAAATCCTCATCGGAATATCGTTTATCAGATCCGTGCATTTTGTATACGATGATGTTTGGATTATTGTTTAAACTATTTTCTGATGATTCACCATCTACTTCAGATTTATCAGACTCATTCTCCAGAACTTTTTCAACCACAGTTTTAACCACATCAGAATCACATTCTTTTCCTGGTTTGGTGTATGTTACATCAATGTTCACAGGCAACTCGTTTGTCTTTTCAGTTTTCAATTTTAAATTGAGCACCTTTTCCACCCCCAATGTTTTTTTAGCATAACTATTGCACATGAGTGGTGGAACACAATCGTAACTTACACCTTTATTTTCATCAATTTGATTATCTTCTTTGTTTTCAATTTTTGGAAGAATGTGATCAATGACATATGAACTTGTAGAATAACTGGTTAACAACTTGTTAACCCGTTCTGTTTCGATTTTCATTTTTTCAAGTTCATTTTTTAGCTCAGCAATTGTATTTAAATTAATATTAATGGCCATTTGTTTGTCCATTACAGTCGCCTTGAGCATTGAAAGTGTCCTGTCATTTTCTCTAATCACCTTTTCAAATTGTTTAATGGTTTTCCTTAATTTGTCATAAGCTTATTTTGTGGAATTATAATCACATGACAAATTATCTATATGACATTTCAGCTCTTTGTATCATGTTTCTTTTTCAGCACACTCAATGCATGGCTCTTTGCACTTCATTCAAGGTGTTTCTTTTACCAACTCATCCACCAACTCATTTACCTCATTCACATTCGCCATAAAAGCTTTGTTGGTCTTGTCAGTCAGATTTTCCAACGTCACATCAATCCTCTCTTCTACTTCAGGCTTCTTCTCATCATCACAAGTCGATTGATGGCTAGAATCAAAATAACCTGCAAAAGTTTTAAGAATATCATTAGGCAAGAGATGTTTAAAAGCACTATTTAACAATTCCTCTTCTTCTGACGATGTGTTGTAATATTCTTCAGGAGCTTCGTCAAAAGATGCCTCTGCATATTCTTTAGTAACTTCAGGCTCTTCAATGATTTCTTCTACTAAAGCCAAACTTTCATTCTTCGTGATGTACTTGTTCCAGTTGAAACATTCATCCTCCTGAGTGACGACGAGAGCTTTGTCTTTGGAGTTTGACGGTCCATCTTCAATTTGCCCCATTCTTGTTTTGGGTTGAGGTCGATGATATATGGCTTTCTTGTAATAATCATCAGCAAAAGGGTTCTGATTGCCCTTGACCTCTCTATTTGGACATTCTCATTTGAAATGCCCCTTCCCACGGCATTTGAAGCATGTAACTTTGGACTTATCGAAGCCTAGTTTCCCATCAAGTCCTCCCAAATTAACTTTTCCGGTAATCTCCATGAAACGTTGAGCTCTTCTGACGATGGGAGCCATACACCACTTAATGTCAATCAATTCCATTTCAACTGGATCAATCTGATCGTAATCCTCTTTCGTCATCTCCGGATTCCAATTCTTCCTACTACTAAACTTTCGTACGATTCAAGTACCGGGGCAAGTAATGACGTGCGTTGCTTTGCAGTGTTTTCGTCGAAGTCTTGAGCATTTTGGAGATTAACAGCAATATTGCATTGTAGAACCCATTGATTAGGATTGGATTGATTGTTCTGGTTGTTCTGTGAATTGCTTGAACTATGGGATGATTGTGGGCCTGGAGGCGTATTTAGGTTGACAGAAGCAAAAGATTGAAATCCATTGGCTTGACTTGACTGTGGACTTGGTGTGTTGAAGGCACTAAAGGCAGTTTGAATTTTTGGACTCTGTATATGCGCGGCAGGACTACCCTTGTAATATAGATTTACATCTTGTTGTATCTGGGCGCCTTTGCTTTTTGCCATTTTTTGCATCTCTAGCTCGTGCCCTTCCAACCTTTCAATGAATCTTGGTAATGAGAAATTACCATACTCTGTGCCATTCTTTAGAATAGTCAAGTAAGTAGACCATTCTCCTTGAGGTAGAGAATCTGCCAGCTTATCAACCAATTCTTCATTTGTTTTCACAATTCCCATGCGCTTCATTTGGACCACCAAGTGACAGTATTGTTCCATCAATTTTTCACCGTCTCTCCCTTGATTAGAGTAAAGATATCGAATTCTTTACTTAGTAACGCTCTCTTTCCCTTTCGAAGTTGCGCTTCCTTGGAACTTTAACTGTAAAGCATTCCATAAGGATTGAGCATCATCAGCATGCAGTAGAAGCGCCAAGATATCTTCTTTGATGCTTGTTGCAAGATGTTCATCATCTTCTTCTTGTTAATGAACTTTTCTCTTTCGAATTCCGAGAGTTGAGCTAACGTTTTCTCAAGACCATTCTCTCCAATCGGAGCTTGATATTTTGATTCAATAGCAAACCAGCAGGTGAAGTGACTCGCTTGAACCCAGTTCATAAATCTTTCACTCCAGCTATCATAGTCTTCAAGATTCATCAGCTTTGGAGGCTTTGTCATCATGCCCATCTCGTTTTCAAGATTCATATTCTGAGCTGTGGTGGTCGTAACTGCTGAAACAGCAAATGCATTGTAAAATTCTTCTTCCATTTTTTTGCGAAATTTCAGAAGCACACTTTCGAGAAACACTGATTAGAATGACAAAAAAAATTCTTAAAAAGTTCTTTGTGCGAATGACCAGTTACTCGTGCGACTTAGATGGTTCTTGCGAGTAAGATACTCGTGCGAATCAAAGATTCATGCGTGCGAGATGCTCGTGCGAATGAAGGGTTACTCGTGCGAGTGACTTGTTCGTGCGAATTACTTACTCGTGCGAATGACAGTTCTGTAACTTGTAGATTTTAAGAAAACTTGTTTACTTGTTCGTACGAGTGTCTGATTCGACGGATGGTCGTTTGTACGAGTTGTCTCTCTACTCGTACAAGTCAGCTCAGGTCACCAAACTGATGACTTTTACAATTTTCGACATGATAAAGTTTGATTTTAGATCTGAAAGTTTCATGGATTAGCTAGAGTTGATTTTAACGTGATCTAATAAAATCCTAGTCCAATTGGTCCATGAATTCGTCTAGATCTGAGATCTATATGAGAAAGCATAGAAGTAGAAAAAACTCAATGGTTGAATCTGGATCCGCAACTGTTGAAACTGTTGGTTGTCTACTAAAACTTGATGTTTGTCCTCAAATCAGGCCTCAAGGCTCTGATACCAGTTGTGGTCCCGGTGACGGCGGTTCTAGACGGAAGTTTGGGCGAATGATAGTACTGATTTGGTAGAACGGCAGTAGAAACAGAAACAGCGGAAGCATTCATTCATTCATACCGAAAGAGCATACATCTTGTCTCGCTGGCGGAATTCCTGGAGAGAATACGCCAGCGTTTCCCCTCAGGGAACTTCCAAAACTTTACAAACAATGAACACACAACCCATATGTATAGACATGAGCAGCTCATGCGAATGGTTGCTCGTACTCGTACGAACCACATAAGCTCACTCGTACAAGTGAGATGTTTATCACTCGTACGAGTGACATTTTCACTCGTACAAGCCAGTTCTTGTTAGCACTTGGATCGTGTGTTCGTATCTAATCTATACAATATTCAATACACACTCTTTCTAGCCTATTCGCACAGTGACGGACATAAAGTGCATCAACATTGTTGCTCTATTTTTCCTAATTATGACATAATATTCTTTATAAATGCAAGCTATATTTGTCTTATATGTTTATAAAAAAATACAAAATTATCAAAAATGATATATACTTCTTTTTGCTTTATTTTCCCTAATTCTGACATAATGTTCTTTATAAAATGCAAGCTATATTTATCTTATATTTTTATTGAGAATTTCTGTTTCATTCATTAACCTTTGATGACTTTGCACTACAACTTAAAAAAAAAATTCAACAACGTGCGTAAAATTTTTTTGACAACGTGCGTAAGAAAAGTTTGACAATGTGCTTAAACATTTAAACGAACTGAATATGAGAACACCACTATGTTTACGCACATTGTCAGTCTCTGATAACGAGGATAACGAACAAAACATGTTTCATAGATAATAACAATTATTTTTTTTTCAAAGATAAACATTTCATTTAATTATATTTATACTTGATTTACGCAAAACAAATAAAGTAAACCAAACCAAATGCCTATCCATTTTAAGAAATAATAAAATCATAGATAATTTATACATTATTTAATCATAGAGTAGAATTAGATATTAATGAATTAATTAAAGTCTTTTATTAGAATTAGATATTTATATTTATTTGTTATTATATGTTTAGAAATATTAGATTATTAGATAATTATTGATATTATTATTAAATTGATGGAGAAAATGTCATGTGACATTAGATGAATTCATTTATCATAGTTAGATAGATGGCATGTGGCATTAGAAAGACCCTTTTATTATAATTAGATTCAAACGTGTTTAGGTAGTTTTAAGAAGTAACTATTAACCATTTTAATTAATGGGTTATTACTTATTGGATTTTACATTGAGCCGGAAAGTAAACATGTAAAGTCCTGTTAGTAAAATAAATAAATACGTAGACCTAGTTCATCTTTTTCTTCTTTGCTTCGCATCTACCATAATACACAACGACATCAACGACAAACCAGCAACGAACGTCAGACCTGTCGGAAAATAATTTAAGGTCTTATTCAGCCATACCCCAATTTCCGGTGGTCTCGGAAGGGTAGGGTTTAAGCGATGATTGTATAAGAACATCACAAATGATATGCAACGGAAGTATTGAGTATAAGTATTTAATTAGATAAAAGTTTGAATATAAATAAATGTTTATACAAGCGTTCGAGTACTAGCCCACAGCCGGGATCAATAAAAAGAGATTTAGATATTATAGGCTAAGCTGAGAGTTGCAAATTCCATAGCCTTTATCATAGTCGACCCGGATTCCCAACCTAATATCAAGCTTCAGTACCTATGGTTTAATATTTCAAAATACGTCAGCTTTCGCTGGTAAATACAATTAACTGACTCGTTTTTGAAATTGGTTTTTCAAACGAGTTTCATAGATAGAGAATACCCGTACGTAATCATTTAATATTTCTTGGGTTTTTATCTTGTCACCAGTTTTAAATACTTGTCATACAATCGGGAACCAAAGATCACAGCCGGTCATTTTCAGTGCTATAATGATTAAGGTACACACCAAAGTTTAATAACGCGTCTTATAGTCAGTATGCCTATCCCGATGCGTTATTTAGTATGGCCATGATAGTTTATGAGTCGGGACGCCCGAACACGGTACCATTAACCCCCAATTGTTTCAGTTATCAAGTAATACAGATTAAACTGAGTTGTTATATTTATAAGTAGATCTCCGGGCTCATTTATATAATACCCGCTCCAAGTGGCATATTTTTCATACCCCAAGTTTTAAAATAAAATAAGTTAAGAGTATTTACCTTTTGTTAGCTTCCAACCAATAACGATTTTAAGTTTAGCAAAAGTCGCAAGTCTAAGTATTATTGACCCAAGTCCGATTATCTGGGGGTGGAGGGGTTCTATAGTTCAGAATGAATAGAATTAGTTATTCGTTAGAATGTCTACGGGTCATAGGTAAGTTCCTTAGACTTGACCAGTTAACTAAAGAATAGGTTTGGTTTCGCTAGATTAAGCATAGACTAGAATATCTTTAGATAAAGGTCAATTAACCAAACATTCAATTTTTAAGTATTTAGACCCGATACGCCTAGTTTATACAAACTAGGTTCGTATAACTAGTTATGCGCGTATAAGCGGGTTCGGAAGGTCGGTTGGGTTTATGGCAAGTCCGAGGTGTCAAAACACATTTTATAACATTATACATTCTGTTTAGAAAGTCAAAATGTTAATTAGTTTAGCTAAAAGCCGTTTATTTAGTCATTACGACGAAAAAGGGTATAATTGTCATTTTTAATATGTATACACAAGACTTGCCATTTGATTTACGAAACGACATGACCAAGAGGTAAACTTCAGAGGGTTATACTCTATATTAATGTGGTCATAATGTCGGGTTTAAACAGGTTCTGACGTTGACCAAACGGGCCAGAATCAAAAGTCAAAGCAAAAGTCAAACTACTTGACTTTCGATATTGAATTAAGGTCTAAACTAAGTATGATGAGTTAAGCATGCCAAAATATGTTATATTAGCCCATATAATTGGTATGATGTCAAAACTTTTGGTTTTGATAGTTTAAAGTTCAATTAGTGTAAAATGCACATTTTACTAGATTTGACTTTTTAGTTATAATATGCTCATCTCATCATTTATTGTCGGAGAATATGATCACAGGGGAATCATACCAGTATTATTACAATCACGTAGGAAAGTTCGGATTGAAATTGACTTGACCAAAATGGTCAGAACTGAAAGTCAAACTACTTGACCTTCAGTTGAATTCTAACTAATTAGATGAAACAGAACAAGAAAGAGTACTTACTGAGATTGAGGAACTACAAAGAACACTAGAGAGAAGCTCCAAAGCTTCATGGAGTACTCCAAGTGAGAGTGATGGTGTGAGTGAAGTGTTCAACATGAACACCTATTTATAGTGCTCAAGAACTCACCAAATCAAGCCATGTGTCCACCCAAGTGTTAAGAACATGCTTAGTGTCCTTCCAGGTGTTGAATTGAGGTGATAAGTTTCAAAGATCGCCAGATTAGTGGCAGTAGAGCAGCAAGGGAATGACAACTGCCATTCTACTATCCCTGGGTACCTCTTCTTACGTAAGAGGTAAGTTATGGTATGTAAGGGATACCTTACGGTCCGTAAAGGACCTCTAGAGATGGAATTTTGGCATTTTGTCATTTTAGTCCTTGGACTTTTATATCTTTCCCATTTAGGCATATTGGTCCCTCTCCTTCCACATAGCCAAGATTAGTTGGAGATTCAGGACACGTGCCGTCACATAGTTGGACGGAAATTTTCGGGGTGTTACATATTACGTCTCGCTTCTAATCTCTTTCAACTAGGGCGCTAATTGAAAGGTCAAAGTATTAGTAAACTTCGTCCTTCGATCTTGGATGTGTATGAAATTGAAAGTTCTGGATCCGGTGGGTTTAGACAGAAGTTTGGATATGATAGTGCTAATTCAGTAGAAATCTTGTTAGATTAGTAATAAGTTGAATGATTCCATTCATACCAAAGAGCATACATCATTTACAAGCTAGAGAAAAAATATCTCCAATATTTCCCCCCTGGTTTCTCCAAAACTTATCAAACTATGAGCACATGACACTATATATATACATGAGGTTTGGGACGGACGAGCTCTTCCGTGCGAATGAGCTTACATCCGTACGAATGGGTTACATCCGCACCAATGTGTTACATCGATACGAACCTCTCTCGTCATTTCCAAAGTCATATGTTCATATCTTATCTATACAATATTCAACACACCCTCTATCTAGCATGTTCGCATTGTGACAGCCACATAGTATATGCACTAACAGAAATGCTTGGTCAGACGGTGGCTGGAGGGTCAACAAACCCTCCTGACCCATGTAGATCCGCCGCTACATGTATTGTAATGGGGAATAATACTTGTGATCAAAACTCATTACAAGCATAAATTAAATTAAAAAGTTTATCATCTATAAACTAGTTATAGATGATAAGCATAAAAAAGTGGAACGCTGGATATACTTTGATAAATTTGTAATAAGCTAGACATGTCATTATATCAACAATATTTTAAAACTCACTATAAAATAAACCAAGACTAAAAAATGATTTATTTGTTAAACACATCATTCTAATAAATTAGACACAATGTGCTAACATAATTAGATGTACTAATTAATATATTTTATTCATTAATATTCATAACATCCGCATGAACAGTAATGTTTTCAAATTTCTTGATTTGATAATCATACTTTTCAAACTACTTCACTTTGACCTTTCCTTTATTTTATGGTTCAACATATAATAAAAATACTCAATATCTAAAGACAATCATTATCTTATTTATCTAAGCAATGATTTTTTTCCTTTTTTCTTTTTTTGTTTATTCTTTCTATTGTATAATATATTTTATTTAAATTATATAATAACGAGGTGCTTAATTTTTTTTTACATTTCAATATATTTTTTGGTTTTTCTACTTCAGTTTGTTATTGAGAGTGCACCGAATCAATCGAGTTCTAGCCTGACGATAGTTTCTTTTTGTTATTTACTGTAACAAACTAAATCTATAGCGTTCTAACAATTCCGGTAGTGGTACTAATATACGTTTTACGTGTTTCCAATATAAACTTCGTTGAAAACGGAGTTGTAGTCACAATAGAGTAGTTTTTTTTTTCAAACATAACTTTGTCACATAAACACGTGTCGTCATCTTTGTTGCATGTTGATTATAGACGATGTTTGTAGCATAATAAACTGAACTCTTACCGACCGAACTTTCTCTGCGAAGCAGGGAATCTCACTAGTTGTAATCAAATAGTGCATCAAACTTAAAAGTATTCATTTGAAAAAAAAAATTATTGCAAGTTATCAAATCAAATTGAATAAAATTGTGGATTATATGGTATATTTTCTAACTACATCACCGAATAAATAATTGGTGAAAACTATTCTTTGTTTTTAAAAAGTCGTACGTGCAAACGCATTTCCTCTTTTGTCAATTCAAGGCATTTCACTTTTCACTAATTACAATTTTATCACCACATCAACTTTATTCGTTATTTTTATCACCACATAAACTTTATTCGTTATTCTAATACAACGAATGCTTAAAAACATTTACACCTTTTATAGCAAGAGAGTCACTTTTATTCGATTACTCGTGTGTATAAAATCATGAATGTTTTTTACTTTTTAGGGTGCGATTGGTAAACTGGTAATGAATTTAAAGTATATCTCAATTTTTTATACACTTTGATCTTTCAAACACATGGATCCAAAGGTGGGCAATTCATTTCATGATAGTAACTAGTGTGGCCCTTGTATTCAATTTGGTCATAGCCTTATAGGCCACTATAGCTATAAGTCAGTCCATAAGTAAGGTGATTGCCACAACAAATTTTAATATAAACCACACTTAAAAATGATATGACAAAATAGTAACATATATGATAGTAGTAACTATAACAATGCGTATGATATGTGCTAAAATCAGTCACAACCGATTCGCAAACGATACTCATAAAGTACAAGTACAGAGACGTAATGTGCCAAGGCACCCATCACCACAAAGACGTGGAATATCTGGTGACTGTGCCCGACTAAATCAAACCAACCAGGCCTCCACTTCTCGGGTACTCGGCTAACATAAAACATGGCTCCCACCAAGTAAGAAAACCCCATGGCCGTTTCAAATCCTAATGTCGTATTCCTTTGTGGCACATTCCAGTTAATGATGGTCGCGTGGATTGCAGGTATTACCCCGAAAAGGCCGATTGCCACAAAAATCAAAGTCCGCATGGACCGGTATTTACCTCTCATTCGTGTAGGAGAAAGCAACACCATGATCGCGAATAGACCTAGAATTGTGATTATTCCGAGGTAGATGTATTGCCACACGGGGTTGCATTGGAAGATATAATAGATTGGAGGGAAGAATGAGGTGATGATCATAACCGCGATTCCGGTATAGTCTAGTTGACTTAGTCGGCAATTCAGATGATGCGAGTGACAAGAAAAAAGATGGCATACGCTACTTGCCACGAAACAAAACATCGAACCACCCAAATAAACATACAATGGCCAACGCGTCACTTCTATATGTTGTGGTGATGTATCTTTGTTTGACGACATCATTTGACGAGTATTATTCAAAGAATGATCTGATGAGAAAACCCTGAAAATATACAACAAGAAAATTAGGAGTGTAAACTAGCCTAGCCTAGGCAACCTTGAGCTTGAACCAACACATGAATTTATTATTAACCCTTCTTTCAAGAAAATTTGGAGGTGTTTATAAGCCATTGAAGCCGAGCAAACCGTACAAACCAAAGTAAGTCGGTTGGTTTGCCGATTTAAGATCTATACGATTCGGTTCCGAAGTTTTGACAGTTTGATGGGAAGGCTGACGGCTTGGAACTTGAAGAGACCCTTTTAACATTTTTCATTTGTTTACTTTATCCTTCTAGAATATGTGGTATGCATTTATTTTATTATTATTATTATTATTATTATTATTATTATTATTATTGTATATACAAATACAAACTTGAGAAATAGTGCCGGACAACTGTCAGACATTTTTATATAGTCTAGCTAAATTACAATTTTACTTCGTTTAAATTTGTAGTTTTGTCATTCGTTTTGTTTTTTCTTCTTCTAGCCAAATTACGGTTTGCTCTCAGTTCAAATTTACAGTTTTGATATCATTTTGGGTTTTTTTTCCTGTGAAATTATAATTTTAACCCTGGTGTAAAATTTATTTACGATATATACAAATACAAGCTAGGAGAATAGTGCCAGACAACAGCTGATATATATACAAATACAAGCTGGGGGAATAGTGCTAGGCAACAGCTTCCTGATACTTCCCCATCGGTCGAGCCAAATTACGATTTTGCCATGTTTAAATTTACAGTTTTCCATTGGTTTTTGTTTTTTTCCTCTCTCAATCAAATTACGGTTTTGCCTTCGGTTCAAATTTACAGTTTTGTCATCGTTTCGGTTTTTTTACTGTCAAATTACGATTTTGCGATCATTTTAGTTTTTATTTTTGACAAAACTACGGCAGTGTTTCCTTTTAATTGGTTCACTCAGAGTAATTTTTATTCGTACCAGGCGGCTTAGCACAACTCATTTATCTTGAAAAGTTACAATTTTGCCCAAATTTTAAATTATAGTCTTTCTATCATTTTAGTTTTTTTTTTGTTGCAAAAGTATTGTAGTGTTTTGTTTTAATTGGTTGACTCGATATAATTTTTTTCTAAGATCGTGTTAGGAGTGGTATGTACAAGTAACCGAAACACAGACGTACATATTATGAGAGAGATATTCAGTTGGTAGTACAGTCATTAACCATTTTTTCTTTTTTATTGTTAGTATTGTTTGCATTTTAGAATATGCACTTACGCATATGTATTACATTCGTTAATCATATCTATATCTATATCTATATAATAAAACAAATTAACGGGAGACGCATGTCATTTATTGGAGCTATCTATTTTTTTGTTTTCTCGTTTTTATCTTTTACTTAATTATGGATAATTACTTTTTAATTATAGCCTTTAACTTCTACTTAATTATAAATAATTATTTGTAATTAAAGGTAATCATTATATCGTTATCTAAATTTAATCTCTAATTAGTGCCACATGACATTCTTTCCTTTAACTTCAGAAAATTATTTATATATATATATTTTTACTTTTTGACAATTAATTAATACATGAGTATCATTTATCTTTATCAATAATAATAAAATTAATTAATAAATGATTCCAAATAATTAATTAATTAAACGGGTTAAAAATTTTTAATTAGTTACAAATCATTACACGAGTTTGTGTAGTACCCGAAAGTTAATTTACATATTTATAATACTTACACACAAATATTAACGTATCAATATAACACAATGAGCAATGGATATATTTAATTGAAACATGTGATTAAATGTAATACAATGCAATGGGCTCATCATATATTACAACTAAAAAAAATAACTTATAATAATTAAATAAAGAAATTTACCCTTTTTAATAATTAACGATTTCAAATAATATCAACCCATGTAATATACGGGTTTGTAATACACGTGTATAAACTAATTAAAAAAGTTTATAATATATATATATATATACACACACACGGGTTTGTAATTCACTTATATATCAATAACAAAATACTAATCTACTTACTTATTTATCAATCTTATCATAATTATAAGTAACAAATTAATATTATTATATTTCTTAAAACTATTTATTTATGATAATATTTATCTATTTAACCCAGTATAACTGTTATAACCTCGTTTTATCATATAAATACCTTAACACAAACTAATGTTAATACAAATATTGGTTCAAACCATGAAAAGTGAAGTGTCAAACTACTAAAAACCGTTTGTCCAACCGACCCACTCAACCCCACCGCTTTGATATTTCATTTGCGACCGTAATTAACAGTTGGACTCAACATTTTATTAAAACCGTTGGAACCTATAATTAACAGTTGGACTCAACATTTTATTAAAACCGTTCGAGCCTATAAGCTTAGTAGTAACACATACCATTTGGAAACATGAAGGAAATCCGCCACTTCATATAAATTGGTCAAGTTTGCAATTGTCAGCACCAAAAATGCAATAAATCCAATCAAGTGTCTGCACGATAAAATAACAAATACTCTCATACCGAACGTAAGTTATCAACTAACAGATATTTATTTTACTTGCAAATGAAAATAAAATATCAAACCCAAAAATTAGAGAGAAATCAATTCACAAATTGACAAGTGAAGTATAGTTGGTTGTTGCAACAACCAGCCACAAAATTTAATGAATATCATATTTTAATCAAAAGATAATAAAAACTCAAGAAAAACCTAACATTTTCCAAAATAATTTATTCCAAAAAAAAAAAAAAAATCGACGATCAATTGTTGATGATCCAGATCATCGAAGAAGACGATCAAATTTCCCCATAAAAACCGTAAAATTTCAAGCGATTGAGATTCGAGAATAAGTACAAACTTTTCTCCTAAATTAACATCAAAACCATAAGAAATTCAGATCGGATCATCAACTGACGTTAATCAGAACGAAGATCACGAACTTTTAACCTAAAATTAGCTGCAAATTGGAACAAAATCACGAAACAATCGCAAAACATAAGTCTGGGAACGTTAATTGGTAAACAAAAAAACAAAAAGCGAAGCGAAGAAGTTGAAGAAACATAATGTCGAGATCTAGAGGAAGTGCTTACGTCCAAACATTTAGGGTTTCGTTGTGAAAAAGGAACAAGGAGATGAAAGCATGCTTGAGAGGCCAATCAGCTCTGTAGTGCTTCAAGATGTACTCGTTGTCCTTCATGTAATCTGGTAGTTGTTCATAGGTCAACAATGGATACTTGTTCTTCTTGTTGAGATTTAGAAACTGTGTTTCCTCCATTTTTGCAGCTTCTTCTTTCATCACCCTCACACGTATGTTGTGATATTCAGAAAGAAGGATTTTTTTTTTCAGTTACGTTTTTGGAAGGAGAACTTTGGGGGTGTTTGGATTGCTTCTTTTTGTAAATAAAAACACTTATTAGCTTAACTTTTTCATTTAATATGACCAAAAACTCATAAGAAGTTGTGTGGTTGAAAAGTTTAATAATGAGGGTAATTTTGTAATAATAATCTCAAAAGGTATAAGGGTGGAAGGGGCACTTGCCAGGATTGGTAAACTTTTTGTTTAGCCAATAATTTCATACCATGTCACTCAAACACTCCACTTCCAATTTTAACACTTGTTTAAAAACATGAGGTGTTTGATTTTTTTTATATATTTTGTTATTTCTAGAAATTATGCATTAATAAATCAAACATAATTTAAACAAAATAAAACATTGGAATATAAAAGTACATTTTAAAACTAAAACTAATTTAACTAATCGTATCGGAATCCGCCAAAAGGTGGGGTAAATCTTGTTCTCCAAGATGCTCCACAAAATCATATTTTAGTCTATAGTGCGTGTCTTTATCAATGAGATCGTTATAAACATTTTCATCAAAAACGAGCTCGACAGGAGGATCACGAATATGTACCGGTGCAATCGCGTTTCCGTCGTATTTTAGAATCATGTTATGCATTATGCACGCATATACGACATTCCTAATCTTTTTTACACTCATAGCACGCATTGGTCGATTTAGTACACCCCATTTTGCCTTTAGAACACCAAAAGCCCGTTCCACGACTTTTTTTTGCCTCTTGAACTTCTTTTCTTTCACAATGTGAGGATACGGAAATGATTTCACAAACACGGACCACGTATGGTAGATTCCATCGGTAAGATATTATCTACGCTTGTACAAGTGGTTGTTCACGTAAAATGGGTATTTTGGTGCAGTTCCATTTCGTTGAGTAAGAAATAACGGAGATTGATGGAGCATGTTGATGTCGTTATGAACCTGGTAGACCACAAAAAGCATGCAAAATCCATAAATTTTGAGAGGCCACCGCTTCGAGCATAATTGTCGGGTACCTGTGATCCCCCCTCATATATTGGTCCCGCAACTCTGTTGGACACATTCTCCAAACAAAATGTGTACAATCAAGACTACCGAACATCCCAGGAAGGTGATGTATATCCTCATGAGCCTGATACAAGAGCGCACCATTGTGGCTTGTTGGTCTACGTAAGTACTCGGAAGCGTATAAATTACATACCGTTTCGCAAAAATAATCTAGACACTCTTAGGAAGTCCTTTCGGCCATATTTACGAGTTTTACATCGATAGAAAGAAAAGACAAAAAAGAACAAAGTCATGATATGCTTAAAAGTATACAAACACGTGTTTTACATCAATAAAAAATACAGGTACCGATTTCGATAATAATACTAACTTTGGTACCGATGTCGTATCAACTTGGTTCTTACGACAATCGTATGATACCAACAATCGTTATATCTTACGATACCAAAATAATAGTTTATTACAACTCGTTTATGACCCATACAACTCATTTGCAATATGACAAACCAATTTCGTCTGTTTAGATGAATGCGTTACAACCCATATTACACGGTTTTATGTCTATTTGAGTTAGAGTTTACGTCTTTAACATGAATTATTGTATTCCGGGTTATTAGTTTCAATAAGTAAATCTGACACGATTGCCAACCTTCAACTTATATTTAGCAAACGTCTCGATTTTTAAGTTTTTATGTTTCAATTCCAACATAGGTTTGGAATAGCCTAAAGGGCACATCAAATTTTTTTAATTACTGATTTTGTTCAGATTAAAAAGACGTGTTCATAGAACATAATTTTCTTTTTGGCTACACAATTTACATTAACAAAAGATGTTAGTTAGAGATCAAAGTACTGATATTAACCTTAAATCATTTTAATTTCACAATGAAGATGATTATTAATGAATAATCAAAACCAAAGTTTTCTATTTAATAAAAAGGGGTAACTTTGTAGAATAGTAACCAAGTTTTAAACGTGTTCCAATTAGGTCACTCAAGTTTCAAAAGTGTTATAATCAGGTCACTCAACATTCATTTTTTATTACAATTAAGGGTATTTTCATCCATTTCATAGGTAACCGTGGTGATGTAAATTTTTGTTTCTTTTTTCCCTTTCATTTGATGCTAACGTCCAGTGATGACGCGGATTATAACTTGTTTTTTCAATTTTTAATGTAATTAAAGTGTTTTTATTTTTAATAAATAAAATTTCATATATTAATATAATCCAACCCTAGCATCTTATGCTTCATTTTTCTCTTGACACATGAAAAAAAGGACATGACTCTATTTGAATGTTAAGTTATCTAATTGGGACAAAATGATACGAGTGACCTAATTAGAACACTTTTGAAACTTGGTTACTATTCTGTGACATTTTCCCTAATAAAAATCTAATAATTTCAACTATTAGTTATTGGCCAACAACAGTCACAACTTAAAAAAAACCAGTAGTGGTCCCACATTTTCACAGATTGTAAACCAATGGACCTTTGCTGATAGAAAAGGAAAATGTGAAAAAAAGAAATTAAGATTCTGTTAGTAAAGGTCCATTGATTTACAATATGTGAAAATGGGGATCAAATTGGAACTGTTTTCGGCCAACGGCTAATAGTTAGGATTATTAAAATCCATATTGCGAACCACTTTTGACATCCATGTTAATGAGTGTCGATAAAGAACTATTTAAGTGTATATCTTGTGAAAAAAGAAACCCATGTAAGGAGCGTTAAAATCGAACCACCAAAACCTAATTGCTAACCTAATTTAGATATTAGTTTTAATAGGTTATGAAGAACTTCAAATTAATCTGTAAGTGATTTTGTAACTGAAACAAAGTTTTATACCAAAGCAAAATAGCTGAAAAAACCTGATTACTATTCAATAACATTTTCTTTTTACTGCATGTAGGAAAAAGTTCTTTTGTGGAGATTATTATACATGATTTCAGTTTTAAAATATTAAGAAAAAATAAATATATGAAAGAATTTTGTTAAAATGTTTGTATTAAATATACCTACAATTAACCATACACACTTGCAATTCTATCACATTCTATAACAATTATTTGATTTACACTTGCATAACAATAGTTACAAGTTTTAGTTTTATACTTGCCATGTTACAGCAATTTTACCAACAACAAATTTGTGGCAAAATGGTAAAGAAAACATATTTAATAATAAGTTCTACTACTACTAATAATAGCTAGGCCCACTTTCACAACAAAGGGCTGGGCTCACAATCACATTTTCATTCTACAACTTAACATATAAATGGGCCACGAAATCTAAAATATTAACCGATCAAAACAAATAGGACCTAAACAATTTGACATCACTAGCAACCCACTCGGCTTCTATACTCTAGAAACACAAGTGCAGCACCATAATGAGCCAATGCACCCATGATCACAAAACAATGAAAGATCTGATGGCTATGGCCCGCAAGATCGAACCAACCGGGCTTCCATTTTTCCGGGATCCTAGTAATATAAAACATAGCACCCGTCAAATACGAAACGGCCATAGTTGTTTCATAGGCCAAGATTCCATTCCTCTGCGGTTCATGCCAGTTGACCATCACAGCATGAACTGCGGGTATGAGCCCAAAAAGGCCCATTCCCATGAAGAGAAAAGCCCGAAAAGAACGAAACTTTCCACTAGACAGGGCGGGTGACAGCAGGGTTATAGCGGTGAAAACGCCCATGATTATGATGCCACCGAGGTAGACGAATTGCCACACGGGTTCGCATTGGAAAATGTAGTAGATTGGTGGGATGAATGAGGTGATGATCATGGTGGTGATGCCAACATAATCCATTTGAAGGAGTAGGAAGTTTAGGTAGTGTGAGTGACAGCTCAGCAGGTGGCAGGTGCTACTGGAGAGGAGGCAGAACATTGATCCGCCCAAGAACACGAAGAATGGCCATCGTGTGACCACCGTTAGTGGCAGTCTGATCTCCATATCTACGGCTGATTCGTGCTTTAAGTCAATGAGTTTTTGTGTATCCTGTAAGAGACCATGAAGGGAATTTAGAAAAAAAAAGGTTGACTTTATAGTCAAAGCTATATCTTTAAAATTCAAAATCACCATGCCTAACTTTTAACTTCAATAATTAATATAATCTTTTATTGTAATTTAAACCATACCATTGGACATGTTACCGTTTAGTTTCATTAAACTAAGATACATAAACACCAATTTAAATTCTCAAGTCTCAACACTACATATTTGACCAAAAAAAGTCAAAAGTATGACATGGAAAGAGCAAATTACATACCATATTTGAATTATGTGAGGCATTTCCACCTGGGCTTAATGAGAAAGACCTGAAAATATCATACAAGTTTTAAGTTCATATAAAATAAATAAAAAAATATATTATAAATATTCAAGAAAATCACTATCAACATCTTTAAAAAACATCTTGCTTTAACATGTTTTACAACATGTTTGAAGATTCTTGCCTTGTATAGTTAATGATTTCTTGACAGCAGATTATGTGCTACAATATTCTTGTGAACATTAAAAGGGTATTAAAGACATTTTACCAATAAAAAGAGATCAAGGACAAGAAGGATGTGTACAGAAAACAAAACAAGTGCATTAATGAAATGGAGAAGGGTTAAAAAGAATCTTACATACCAAGTTAAAAAATTGAGGAAATCTGAAACTTGAGGCACATGCATCAAGTTTGTAATGGTCAATCCCAAGAATACAACAAATCCAATTAAATGCCTACACATAAAAAACACCAAGATATGTAAGTAATACTACCACTTTTCTATTTTTAGTGTTATAATATTTAACCTTTTTAATAACATTTAGTAATATCTAAAAGTGACATCATCAAGGTTAAAAAAATCAGTAAATACTAACCAAGTTAAATAACTTTTTTATTTAGGTTTATTTGATTTCAACAACCTGAATAAATATTATTACAATTGACTTTTAATAGATATAAAGTTCGAATACTTTAACAAAATATTTATTAGTTACGATTAAAAGGTATTTTCCCTAACTTTTTATCAACTATATCTTTCTCCCCATCTATGATTTCATTTTATTACCCGTGAATTTAAAATATTATAATATACTCATTGACAAATAAAATTATTTAAGATATTCATGCAAAACAAGAAGAATCACAAGATTTTTTTTTCCAAAAGTACAAAGGCTTGTGAATCACTTAGCTTTTGAACTATCAACATCTCGTGAAGCAAAATTTACACGAAAGAATACAGTGATAAGGACAAATGCAAACTCCTACGATCAATGATCATGTTACTCAAACTGTGAAACCCTGTTTCCTCTTTTGTTTTTTTAGTCATGCAACATGTACAAATGTATGCAGATGGTAGACGTTCATTTGAAAACAAAACCATTTTCACATGAAATCAAGTAAGTGTGTTCATAAACCGTTCAAACGGACTGGACTGTCTAAACCAAAAATAGTGAGCTGGTTTGGCCAGTTTGAAATATGCACGGTCTGGTTCATGCGTCGGTTCTAATGGTTTATAATCCGGTTTACAGTTTGGAGTTTGCAACCATCCATGTAAACTGAATCTGCCATTTAACATGTATTATTTGTCTTTATTTTAATTTATAAATATAAAGATGTAAGGTTAGGTTCATTTGTGAGCAACTTCCTTAATTATGAACATTAGTGAACTAATCCTAGCCCTTGATTATCAATACACAAGTGTAAACACAAGTGTAAATCAATGACCAAGATTCGATGATGAGAATACAATATTATATTTTACGATTTGATGATGTAAATCAATGGTAATGATTTGTTCACTCAGTTCATAAATATACTAGTGTTCATTCTAGAACTCCACCCGATATATATATATATATATATTCATGAATAATAATCAATATCGAAAGGAAGGCACAAGTATTGATGCATACGCTCAGTACAATGTAAATCACTAAATCATGATACATGACCCAACAATTGCATATCACCATATTTCAACAAGGTTTAAGCTCCCATTCAGTGAGAATCAAGTGGAATAATAATAAAACGTTTATGAAACACTTTCAAATCCACCAATTACTCCCAAATTATTCAAAATTCCAACAAAAATAAATTAAAAAAAATCCCACAAAATTTGAAACAATTATCATGTGTTTAAGAGATAGTACTTACGTCCATACATTTAGAGTTTCATTATGCCAACGAAACAGACTGATTATTGCTTGTTTCAAAGGCCAATCAGCTCTATAATGATTCAAAATGAATTCGTTATCCTTCATGTACTCTGGTAGTTCATCAAATCTCAATAACCTGTACTCTCTTTGAGTTTTGTGATTCACAGTCTTCTTCGTGTTTTTGTTTTTCTTCGCAATAATAAGATTGGATCTGTCTTCGTCGATTGAGATCTCTCTAGACCTTCTCTTCGATACAGACCGATTAAATGAGTTCATGTTATTTTGTGAATCTACAACACACTGGTGTATGTGTATGTATGGTAACAAGATCTGAATAAAGTGTTGTGATGAGGTAATTGGGATGTAATGGATCAATGTGTGGACGTGTGTATGGTGTATTTATGGAATGAAGGAAGATTTGAAGGTAGTTATGACCATTGGAGCAACTACTACCTACAACTTCTACATTAAAACCACCCACTTTTCTCTATTTCTTTAATTTTATTTTATAAAACTAATATAATAAGATAAGATATGTTAGGCATACTTCCAAATATTCCCTTTTGTCACATGCTTCTTTAGTTTTGTTTTGTTTTGTGTATGATCGAGATTCACTAACTCCCGGTTAATAGGATAATACGTTTCAGCTTAAATATTTTCTCAATGGTCGAGAATGTCAAAAGACGAGACCGTGAACTTTTCCTAGTGTATGCAATGGGGCATTAGTGAGCCCAAGGATGCCTATAGGGCTATTACAATAAGACTTAGCTCGAAAGAAACTCAAAATTGGCTTGTAAACAATTTGAGTTCCGGGTTAACACTAGTTTAGTACAACTTATTTAAGTTAAACTAAGATTTTCACAGCTCGACTCAGAGTTAACCTTTAATGGCTCAGCTCTTTGACTCAATATAAGGGGTGCGCGGATGAGGAGAAAGCATGTTGGATTAGGAGTATTAAACATGAGCAAACTATCAATTTTATGGCGATTCAAGAATCCCAAATGGTTGATTCCAATAAACTATATTTCAAATCATTTTGGGGAAAAACATTTTGGCTATTGAATTTGTTAATGCAAACGGTAGATTATGGGTTTAATCTGTCTCTCGACCCGGCAATTTTTATCTTGAAAGAGGCAATGAAGAACTAAACCTTTTGGTGTTAATCTGTTCATTACAAGGTTTTCTTGGTGACTTTTTTTGTTTATCGTTTACAGACCACAAGAAGATAACATAGAAGGGCAGGTGTAGAAAAATATTTTCTCCTAAAAAAACTAGTGGGTTGGTACGTGAATCCAACGAAGAGATTAAAGTTTTAAGAATCGATAACGAAAGTTGGAACTCGATGTTTAAAGTTGTTGAATCCGATAATTTCAACAACTTCATTAACAATGCTATGGGTGGCAGGAGGTATACATATATGTCAAAGGTTGGTGACAAACTTAGCAAGCTAGATCATATGCTTGTTTATTCGTCTTTCTTTGTCCCTTGGCCAAATGTGTAACACCCGACTGAAGGCGGAAACATCGTGGCGTCACAAAATAGATTGTTAAATAGCACATAGAAACTAAAATTTAAATATTCATTAATAACTTTGAATTTATCCATTACAATGAAAGAAACACATAGTTCAAACTAAGCAATACATATTAAATTTAAATAAGTCCCGATAGCATCCTAAGTGATCAACAAATCTTGTAAGGCATCTTCAAGGGTTATTTCCTAGATGTAGCTAGCAAACACAACCATATGGTATTGTGGATAAGGTTGGAATTCCTAAAGAATTATCCTTACAAGCTCGATATGATCGAATTATAAGTTGGCCGAGTTCTATAAGTTTCCAACGAAGCAACGAAGGAATCGCAGAAAAGATTGGAAGTGTAATTTAAGTTGTGGCGAGTTGAAATCATGTTCTAGGGTCCTATTATACTTGTTGAGGTTGGTTGAAAGAGTTAGAATCGTAATGGAATTCAGAGGTTAGGTGGGTTATTGGATTACTATCGAAAGGCGGTTAAAACGGGTTAATCTTTGTGGATTTGTTAAGATAACTTTGGAGATAAATGATAATGCAAGAAAAACAAACAAAATCGAGTTGGATTTTGGAGGGTGGCCAGAAAATGCAGGTGAGATCGCCGGGAAATCGAAGCGAACATGATGCATGGGCTAGAATCTTTAAAAGTTTCAAGAATTGGCACATTTAGTCCCTGGGGTTTCAAATGTATGCAATCTCATTCAAACTTCCCTTTTCTTTTATAAATCTTTTTTTACTTGGCAATTTTGGCCCTTTATTGTCAAAACTCTTATAAAATTTTGTTTCTTTTTATAAACCTTGAATTGTTATAACATTTAATCTTTTAGAAGTTTTATATCATAAATGATTAATGACAATTGAATTGTTTAAAAATGAATTGGAAAAGTGGTGTTGTTACAATCTCTCATACTTTTGGTAATTTCGTCCCGAAACTTAATTTGGAGTAAACTTTTTTATAATGTTGTGATTATGTGGAAAAGTTGAAATGCAGAAGTTATAGTTTGTGTGATTAGGTTTTGAGGAGTATAGAAGATTTGATTTGCAAAACGATTTAGGTGATAAACCACTTATATATGTGATTTGTGGGTGTTCAAAGTTGAGGATGAGAATAGGAGAAATTCAAGGAAAAGATTGTTGATGTGGAGTTTGGATTCCAAATGTGGGTTGCATCGCCTGGAGTTGGAATGATGGCAAATTGTTATTTTAAGATTAGCTTAGAACGAGGTTAAGCACGTCTTAATAGTTAACACTAGTTAAAAGAATCTTAATGACATCGGTCAAGGTATAACAATATCACAGAACTTCACGTGATAAAGAAATACGCTGCATTTGACAATATGATAGAGATATTTATATATAGGAAGTACAAGTGGCATATCCAACATGTCCTTATCATATTGCATTTGTTTTGTTATTCCCAATCACGATAGGTTCTATGTTATGGCACACCACATAAATTACTATGATTTCCATGCGTTGAATTTTATAATTACGTGTGCACTCGTAATTACTTGATTCATCGCATAGTTTGCATAGTTCACCCCGTTGCATGCGGGCACAACAAATATGGTTTAGGTAACACACTACAAGCAAAAGTATGAAACATGTATAACATGATAAAGAATAAACATGGCACCAAAGTTATGCATGATGTTGCCCTTTCGAACCTATACATTGTAATAACGTTATCTAGCTCCTTCGAGTTGAACAAGAACACGTCAATCTCGAGAAGTTGAATGAGAATATACCAAGATGAATGCTAGATAATGAATGATAGTCTAATGAAATGTGCACAAGTAACCATTGTTATAATGTTTTGCAAGAAAAGATATGTTTACGCATATAGACAATAAATAAATCAATCAAGTTTCTAGTTCATAGATAATCAAGTTTCACATGTTAGTCGAATTCAGACGTGATCAAGTCCGTAGGAGAATCAAGTTTATAAAGAATTCAGGTTCGTGGATTGAGGATGAGATATAACATTGTAGGATGAGATCCTATGATGACAAACAAGTGGAAAAGTTAAATGTTTTAATCCTTGGTTGATAACGGGATTTTGTTTCTCAAAGTAGGTCGAGGGCGGTTGATTGCTGAAAACGGATGATGTAGTCTGAGTTGGTCTAGGTTAGAGGGTTTAGGAAATTGCAAGTATGGTGTTGGTTATAATTTTTGGATAAAGTCGATAATAACCTCTGATGTTTTGATTATTTTGTAAAAACCTTTGTTAACGTAAATTATTTCTCAAGACTTTTGAAAAGTTAATAAGACTAAATTTAAAAAAAATATTATTTGTAAATACTAGAAGTCAGGGGTAGGGGTTAGGTTTGAGAGAATGAACCTGTGCTACTGCAAATAGTTATTTGTTGGTAATTTACGAAAATCATTTTGTGGGTAAAACATGGAGGAAGGTGTACACATATTGAAGAAAGTGGGTGTACTAAGAAAAAAGGGTAATTGAAAGTTTTTCAAATCTTCGGTAGTGAAATGTTTCTTTCCAATGGAATTTTAGAATAATAAATGTAGAGGGTTGTCATTTGAATGGTAACTATAGGATAGTATATGGAAAGTAGTCAAGTGCTTATAGCGGGTTTGGGTCATATAGGTTTGTATTGAGATGGCCCTTTATTCCTTTTATAATTGTTGACTATGGTGTTCCATAGCAGGTCTAATTGTGCTACTAAGTTGGGAATGGTTGTAGGGATTTGATTTGGAGATGATAGTGGTAGGGTAGTTAGGTAAAATGAGGTGTGAAACATAGGAAGGATTAGTAGTGAAAGTTGAAAGCAAGGAGAAGCACAAGAGATCATGAGCAGTGGGATATTGGTGAATTAATAATAAAAAAAATTTGAAATGTAAAATAAGTAACATGAGAGATTATAATCATCATTATTAAAATAAATGAAAGACATGCTTTAGCCTATAAGTGGACACTCACTCCGAGAATTCTAATGAAAGCATGACTAGTCAGTCGGTTGATTCAGATTTATACGAAATGCTTTCCTAGCAAGAAAACCTAATGTACAAGCATCCACCCATCCAGATTTCACGTGTTCTTAATCACTATCAGGCCCTAAGACTTCGACGAGACTGTAAAAATAATTTTAGGTTCCAAGCCTAGGAATTTTTCCTAAAATATATGGATAGAATAAGAAAACCACATTTAAAGATTTTATGAGATGGGAAGACTAATCTAAGGCAAAAATAGGGATAGGATGAGAATAACGTATAAGAAAATAAAACAAGATAATCAATAAGGGCATCCTAGGGTTAAAGTCTAGGTTAAATATCTAATAACTTAATTCCCTATAACCATGGCTCTAATACCAATCTGTAACACCCCGACCGAAGGAGGAAACATCGGGGCATCACGAAATAGATTGTTCAATAGCACATGGAAACTAAAAATTTAAATATTCATTAATACCTTTGAATTTATCCATTACAACGAAAGAAACACATAGTTCAAACTAAGCAATACATATTAAATTTAAATAAGTCTCGATAGCATCCTAAGTGATCAACAAATCTTGTAAGGCATCTTCAAGGGTTATTTCCTAGATGTAGCTAGCAAACACAACCAGATGGTATTGTGGATAAGGTTGGAATTTCCAAAGAGTTATCCTTACGAGCTCGGTATGATCGAATTAAGAGTTGGCCGGAGTTTTATAAGTTTCCGATGAAGCAATGAAGGAATCATAGAGAAGATTGGAAGTGTATTTTAAGTTGTGGCAAGTTGAAATCATGTTCTAGGGTCCTATTATACTTGTTGAGGTTGGTTGAATGAGTTAAAATCATAATGGAATTCAGAGGTTAGGTGGGTTATTGGATTACGTTCTAAAGGTTGTTGAAATCGTGTTCTAGGGATCTATTTCTTGTATAATTTAGAGGGACCTTCAAATCCTGCTTGATGATATACGCATTGATGAAACTATGCATTTTGTTGAAAAGCCTATTGACATCATGGATTGTGAAGTCAAATAGCTCAGGCGTAGTCGCATTCCTATTGGCAAGCTACACTGGGAAGGAAAGTACGATGTAAAATTTAATTGGGAAAGTGAAGACGAAATGAAGACCAAGTACCGCATCTTTTCCTAGAGCCTTCATTTTAAATAAAGTTCCAAACACACTCGAATCTCTGAGATCTTCAATTTTGGGCAGAAAGTTCTAAGTCCAAAATAATGCATTTTGGTCTCTTTATTGCACTTTTTCTTCTTGTTTTTATTTTTCCCTTTCATTCGAACACCTCTATGAATATCACCACGTGTTTACCAAGGTAAACAAGTATGGTAAACCACCATTTTGAGGTCCAAGTTAGGATTTTTATTAAACTTTTATACCTGTTTTATCTTTGCTTTGTTTTTGGAACATCTTCAAGTCACAATAAATCTCATGTTGGATGACTTGAGTTAAGATTAATTTCCAGAAACATGAGGTTCATATACCTCCATTTCTTATCCATGTAAGTCACTAAGTAACCTACAAACAATTAAGTGAGTGAAACCTCAACAAGTCTCCTATCACGCAATGTTGGAAGCACTCGTCTAGGTTATACCTCAGTTGGCTACTTAGCAAGATAGTTTATTTATGTAATTCTTACTTATATTCATGACCATCCGAATTATCAACTATGTTGCTGATTTTCTGCAATGGTTAACTCTTGAGGTTAATGATTTGTCCTACCTTTAATGCTTGACAAATTCTTGACTATATACATAATATATATATATATATATATATATATAATATATATATAACCGAACCATAATATCAACCAACCCATGGTTGAATATTATGTGATAAGGTGGAGAATATTTTAGTCTTAGATTTCTTATTGGGCTTCTAATGGGTGTTTAACACTCATGAAAAACACTTTAGTAAAAGTGTCCAAATAAGTGTAGGCAAGATATATTCTACTTAATTTGACATCCCGTACTTTCATGTTAACGTCGTTAACTCTATATCAATTAATCTTTGTGATTTAAGAAACACTCGCTCATGCATTTATATCGTATAAGTAGATTATAACACACGGAAACAACATGCGTATACACTCAAGAGTTAAATGATTAACTTTCAATACAACTTTCAAGGTTTTGAAACTAGAGGGACTAGTTCTACACATACACTAAAGTTAATTTGGTTAACTTCTTATCCAAGTTTAAAGAACTTGAACATGAGGGACTAATTAGGTCACTTAGCAAATTAGATTTTAAAACAAGTTTTATATTATCCCAACCCTAAAACCTGCCCCCATAACCTGCGATCTCAGCCCCCATAACCAAATTAATCTTTGTGATTTAAGAAACACTCGCTCATGCATTTATATTGTATAAGTAGATTATAACACACGGAAACAACATGCGTATACACTCAAGAGTTAAATGATTAACTTACAATACAACTTTCAAGGTTTTGAAACTAGAGGGACTAGTTCTACACATACACTAAAGTTAATTTGGTTAACTTCTTATCCAAGTTTAAAGAACTTGAACATGAGGGACTAATTAGGTCATTTAGCAAATTAGATTTTAAAACAAGTTTTATATTATCCCAACCCTAAAACTTGCCCCCATAACCTGCGATCTCAGTCCTCTCTCCCTTGTTTCTTTTCTTCCACGACACACATACACACACTCATCAGTTTTCTTGTTCCGATCGCTATCTTTCTCATGCAAACTCTCTCTCTCTCTCTCAAGGTAAACATCTATCCTATGTTATTTGATAAGTATATGTATACTCACGTGATATATCTTTTGCTATCCTGATTCTTGTTCTTGAAGATAATCGATATATGTATGTATGCATGATCAAGAGATTGAGAAAACATGACTTTAGGGTTTGTGGTGGAATTGGATTGTATGAACTTGTAGGATTTTGTGTAAACATGATTAGGGTTTGTGCATGTAAGGTTGATCTTGATAAGAATATGTGTTAAAACTGATCCATGATGTTATATGCTTGATTCGGATTGCCGAAAACATGTTAAAAAGATCATAAACACGTTTTTTTTATAAAAGCTAAAAGGTTACAACTTCTGTCTAGATTTTTATGTTGACTTGAAGAGGGTGTATCTCGGCCAAAAAGTGATGAAAATGGACGATTCTTAAGTCTAGAGTCAAGTTGAAAGAAATAGCTTTCAAACCCCATTGGGTTCGTATTTTTCCGACAAGTTTTGGTCAGTCAAAAGTTAAAAACGAAATCAAAGGTATAAGCTGAGTTTTTTCGCAGAAAATAAAGTTAAGACTTGAAATTTTTACTGTAGTTAACCCTAAAAGATTATGAGATGCTCCAGCTGAATCTTTGCCAATTGGATCATCGAGGAATTTTCTATAAATTAAATTGTAAAGTGTCATCAGAAATTGACAGTTTTGACCTTTATATGGAAAAGGATTTTTCATGAATTTTTAGTACACAATTAGACCCAAGAAAATTACACAAACTCAATGGCCTAATAAGTACTTCTCATAAAATATTCATATTTTTTCTGATCCGGTTAGTATTTTGAATAAAATTCGCAAAACAGCTTAAAAACTGAGATTGAGCTGAAACTGCAGAAACTTTGTATTTATATTTGAGAGTTTATCTATTTGATTGTACAAGGTGTTTTTTGATATTTGAAACCTAAATAAGGATCATTGAACATGTTATGTGATGTATATGTGTAGATATGCATGAGTAGTCAGTAAATGCGGTTGCATAACATGGATTGATAAGGATGTGTTAACAAGAAAAGAACCTGTGCACATAAGCACTAGTATGTATTGGTTTCTATATGTAACTTTGTATTTGATTTATGATTAGGATAATCTGCATGGTATTATACGTGACTAACTTTAAAACTGATAAAGTGTGTACGTGTACGTGTTGTAAATGACCTACGTGAACTATGAATTCCTAGTAACTTAACTGCCATCACAATGGTAAGCATATTAGGTCGTGATTGAACCGTCACACTCTGTAATAACATAACTCTTACCGAGCAAAACTAAGGTGAGTTCACGCCTCCTTTATTTTTTGATTTACTTAAAACAGGGGGCCCCTTTACTTTTTGATTTACTTAAAACATGAGGAGAAAACATGCAGCATATTACAGTAAAGTAATACAACAATAATTAAGGTTATTGTTATATCAGTTACAAGTATCACAAGTTAAGTCCTTACATTCTTGAATCGTTAGTATTTTATAGCAAGGAAATTTTTCGTAGTACTATTGGGTTTGACAAGCCCAACCTGGGTTAGTGACACTAACCGAACTGGTCAAGGTAGAATCGGTGTAAAATTGGCCCAACACTCCACCATTGTCAATGATAGACATGGTAACAAGGCAAACAACGCATAAAATAGTCAGCTTCAGTTACAAACACCTAGTGACATAATACTCGGGTTAGCTACCTACAAATATGACAATATCTACTCATTACTACTTATAACTAAAACAACGAACTATATGCAACTGTGACAAAACCCATGAACTCACTCACTGCCTTTGTATTGGCACTTTTTCTTGCATGTCTTTCTTAGGTCGCTAAGGTATTACTCACTGATAGTGTAATGCCTTGCTTTTTCATACTTTTCTTAATTAGAAAGTATAATCCTATTTCTATTTATGGAAACTTGTATTCGTATTTCTTTTCCCAATTTTGTAATCAGAGACTTGAATCGTAATAAAAATTCATACTTGTTATATATACATGTCTTTACATGCATTCAATTGTTTAAAATGATATTTGTTATACGTGAAAAGACACATACATTCACACTCGATACTCAAATCATACTTATATGCGTTATACATGCAAAAATGACAAGTTATAGCCTGAAATGAAAGATAAACTAATTTCAAGGACTAAAAATGACATAATCCGGAGAAAGTGGTTTCTAGCCCATGGATTGGTCCAATTTGTGTTTTCTGAATTAAATGCACTCAACCAACAACCCCTCTAACCTCAACTATAAATACCCACCTCCTCGCACTCTCATTTCACACCTCAAACACTTCTCTCTTTCTCTCTAAAACTTTCTCTCCATCTGAAAGTTCAAGACTTTCAAAGTGAGTTCTAACTCACCCTTACATCCCTTCTTTAATTTTTCTTCCTTTCTTAACACTTGAATCATATCTAGGAATGTTTCCATAGGTTTTCCATGGAAAACCAACTTGGAACATCACCATATTTGAGGTCTCAAGTGTAAGAGCTTTTCGTTTTAATAGGGTTTCAACCCACAAGTGTTGTATCCTTCCAAGCTTGTTCTTGAAACAAGACTTGAGTTGGTAGTGTGTGATTACTTGGAAGCCTTGGATATCCTACCTTCAATCCACCACCTCACTTGATGATTTTGATTATTTTTCGTCTTTTACTTTTATGCTTAACTTATTCATGACCATCCTTGTTGTCCTTGTGACGAGTTGTGCATTGGTGAACTATACGAAAGAGGTTAAAGGAAGGTTATCCTCCTACCTCCATGCATGACTTCTATGAACTTCCATGATGTTTATGATCTACTTATTATATATACTATATAATACATGTGTATATATATATATATATCCACTAACCAAACCCTTTATGATAATCGAATGATTGTCCGTCATGGTACTAGGTTACATCACCTAAGTACTTAATCTCTCGTTACGATTCTAATGGGTATCCTAACCCATGAAAACACATCAACCCGAATGGGTATTATAGTGTCAAGGACGAGTATTAAGTCTAGATGATTATTTTCTCGTATACATACTTTAGTGTATTTAAAGTTCCTAATCCGCCATTATCGTTTGAATACTTACCATCCTACGTTTTCCTTATGTAGGATAACTCCATCCTCCAAACTCCCCTAACAACTTACGGAAATACCAAGTGGAAGCTTGAAAAAACGTGAGTACACTCGAACACCCTTTTTACGCTTTAAACCTTTGGGTACAACATATCAGTCTATCACTTATACTTTTATGCAATAACACAAACAATCCATCATACATGCTATAGTTGTGTGATACACGATTTGTATACTTGGAACATTCTTGTGTGATGCTATTTGTCATTAACTACGTACGAGCCTCCCCCTTAACATGAATAGCGCTATAGGAGTAACGCACCGCCCGTATTCTTGAGGTCATGTTAAGTTTATTCTATTTTGCGGTGACACGCGAGGGTTAACTTATAGATCGCATGCCATGCTTACATTAATCTAGTATACTAGCTTAACAAGTGGTTTCATTTAAATCTTTTCATACTTATGCTATACGAAACTTGTGTACTCGCCAATACTTTTTGTATTGAACTATACTTTTAACATGTTGCAGGTTAAGGATGTTGATCATGACGAACTTAGTAGGGACGACGTAGAAACACATCTGGAATGTTAGGATTTATGTTGTTGAACTTATTGTATTCGACTTCCTTGTTGTAATTAACAATCTTGTTATGAAATGAAATTGGTTTGATATAAATATTGTCGCAAATCGTGTTATGATGCCTTGAGCAGTCTATTTCGTCTCACTCTGATGTTTCCGCCATCGGTTGGGGTGTGACAGATTGGTATCAGAGCCATAACTATAGGGAATAGGGTAGAATGGCCATGTTCGACCTAGTCTATAGTTTAAGTGACCTACTTGACCCTTCTTGATTCATGCTTAAAATGTTAATTCTTCCTACTTGCTTCTTCCTATTTCTTTTGTCTTAATATATATGCAATATGTCTTTCCTAAGAGACATACACAACTTACACACTTGAAGACACTCATACTATAAATGAGACGATCTCACCAAAATAGTGGTGAAACCCGCACTTTGGGTGATCACTCTCAATCCGCACAATTAGATTTTACACGAAATTACACCATCAAGCTAGGAGTGAAATCCACATCTTGATGGGAAATTTCCATTTCATACTCTAGTGGACCCTTACCAACGAGTCGGAATTCGCTCCTCGTTTGGTAAGTACCAACAACACTTAGGGTACGATGTTGTCAAGTTAGGGGTGAAACCCGCACCTTGTCAACTAGTCCCACTCCTCGATTTTTAGATTTCGCCAAGGTTTTGATTTTTCGATCAATTAGGGATGTGTAGTAACTGGAAGGGTAAATTGCCGTTAGTCGCTTCTCGAAGAGAGCATTTTACCTATAGGCCAAAGCACATTCCTCTAATTTGAAAGGATCTTCAATTCACTTTGGAATAGTCGACGCTTCTCAACCCAAAGCACTCCAATATTTTACTAAGCCATCTTTTATGCTATCTCAATTTCTATGTGTTTTAATACTTATTACCTCATTCATTTCGAACCCGATGCACAATTCGCTCATCTTTCGAATAAAAAACAATAATAATTCTCGCAAACCAACTAAATTCATACTTTTTACGCATTCATACGTGTTTATACTATTGAATACTTGTTATGCTTATGTCACCTATGTGAACTCATACATGTTATACAATACTTACATGCTCAAACGTGATTTTTATTGTCGATCACCTAGATGTCTTTTTTAAACTCAAGTTGGAGAAATGAGTCGAAGTCCAACTCTAACTCGACTATTTTCATAACAATCACAATATCAAAACTTATACCTAAGCCTTTTATCATTGTTTCAATTTTTCTCATTTATGCATAAACCTTGAACCTTACTATTTTATCCAAATGATTTCTCACCCTACAACATATTTTCGTAAATTATATACACGAAACCCCTAATGACACTTTAAATGTTTCTTTTAGAATTTTTCAAAAACTTTATGAAATGCTACCCATCAACTTAGTCGGTCAAATGAACCTCTTGCCCTCGATTTTCACAACTCGTCCAAAACACACTTACTTTATACTACCATTCTAAGGCCCAATCCTATGTGTTCCTTGCTTCAACCTGTCCACCTGTATCATGTGTAAAAATAGAGATTTGGGTCAACAAAAGTTGGCGAGTGAATCCGGTTTAAACATTGAAAGAAATAATTATGTTGATTAATTTAATAAAAATGTGCATAACCAAGTATGAGCAAACGTATATGTAAATATCCACAAACCACATAAACATCTAGCAATGTACACATAAGCATTTCAAATGATGAGTTATGAGATCAAGGCTCAATCAAACGGAGCCGATCTAATTAGGCAACGCAATGCTCTACTCGTATCCAACGAGGAACTGATGGGCCTAATGTGAATACTTGACTGAAATGAGAAAATATAGCCACATATAACAATAAACTAAATATTACATAATACGTTAGATTACATAATGGTAGTAGCACAAGTGTTTGAATAAACAATATAAATATACGACACATGATACACCCCAAAACATGAATAAAAAAGGGAAGTTTGTAAGAATTCACTCACAGTGGGTGCGTTTCTTGAGTTGATAACGACCGCGCCCGATTATAGATTCCAATCGACGAGAAAACTAACCTAAATATTCATGTAATAATTCGGTAAATATATTTCTTTTATTTGCAATTAATATTTTTATTTAATGCCTTTTATTAGGCTTTTTGGACTATTTTGATAGTATTTATTACAAATTTTAAGCTTAAAAAGTCTTATTTTTATTTATATTTTTAGGGATTTTTGGAGAAAAATAAAGAAAAGAGTTATTAATAAATATACCCCTTTTAGGGGTTGAACCGGCCGTTTTATTGATTATTCGCAGCGCGTGGGATTCGAACTCGTGACCTTAACTCTACCAACTGAGCTACGTGTCTAACCTAAAATAATCTGGATTTTAATTATATATATACTAACTGAGTTAAATCATAATTTCTTTCAATTAAAACGGTTTTGCTATATTAGCAAACCCTCTGCACACACACTGAATCGAACCCGCGCCCACATACTATGTTGCACACAACACTACCAACTAGGCTGTGTGACTAACACAGAATGTTTTGAATTTATATAATCTTATACACTTACTGGTTGATGATCTAATTAAGTATTAAAAAAGGTTGGTTTAATTCAGGAAGTCGGAAACGTGTGAGACTCGAACCCGGGTAACTTCGATTGCAATGCACACAGTCCACCACTGGACTGTGTGTCTAATCCGGTTTAATCTATGATTTTAAATATTCTTATATACTAACACATCTTCATCTTCTTCATGTCAAAACCCAAAAACCATACTCGACTTGTTTAATTAGAACTTATTATAATTCAACATTGCATAATAATTTGGACGATAATAGAAGAGAGTTCAAGTGATTATACCGATTCAAGTGTGAACCTGAATTCTCCGGTGGTATTTTTCTGGCGACAAACAATTTCTCTGGCAAGGTGTTTTTGCTCGCAAATGGTCGTCTGAAGGTTTAGAGGGGTGTTAGAGAGTGTGAGCGAGTTCAATAGGAATGCGAGGATCTCTGTTTATAGGTGCAAGTGTGGGTTCAGTTTCGGAATTGGTTTCAAATGATTTCGGTCAAAGGTTGATTACCACCATGATTTGTAACTGAAATGAGTTATGATTGAGCCTTAATGTGTGATTGGAATCGGTTTTCAGCGGTTTAATTCGAGATTGAAACGATATTGATGGAGAATTTGGAGTTACACTCGCTGTTGCTGGGCGGGTAGTTTTTGAATTGATTTAGTGGTTTATTTCTGTATAAGATTTATTTGTTTTCAGATAAATTCAAATGTGTGTGTGTAGCTCAGTGGTGTGGAGTGTGTGTTGGTTCATTGAGGACCCGAGTTCGAAACCCGTGGTCACCCTCTATATTTATTTTTATTATTTTCAGTTTATTTATTAATATTATTATTAGTTTTTATTTATTATTTTTATTATTTTAACCCTTTTGATTTATTTATTAATTAATGAACTTAGTATAACGAATTTGAATGGTTAACATAAATACGTAACGAGACTTCGTATCATATATTTGAATTATGATACGGAGCGGGTTTTAGAACCCGTTTTACAACGAATGTTACAGTATCCCCTACTTTTAGAAATTTCGTCCCGAAATTTAGGTAGTAGTAGTTGTAACTTGAAAAAGATGCGGGTATTTTTCACGCATTGAGTCTTCGTGTTCCCAAGTAAACTTAGGTCCTCGTTTTGACTCCCAACGTACTCTGACTATCGGAATTCGACTTCGTCTTAAACGCTTCTCATCGAAATCCGTGATTTCTACAGGTCGTTCTATGAATTGCATTGATTCATCAATCTGAATATCTTCCAACGGTATATGAAGGTTTTCGTCGGCTAGGCACTTTTTCAAGTTGGATACATGGAACGTGGGATGAATCCTGCTGAGTTCCTCTGGTAGGTCAAGCTTATATGCTACAGGACCCACTCTTTCGAGTATTTTAAATGGTCCAACATAGCGAGGTGCTAACTTGCCTTTTTGTCCAAAATGAACCACTCCCTTCCATGCTGATACTTTCAAAAGTACTTGATCGCCAACACAAAACTCAAGTGGCTTTCGTCGTTTATCAGCATAACTCTTTTGACGACTCTGAGCTGCTAGAAGATTATTATGGATTTGAAGAATCTTGTCGGTTGTTTCTTAGATCAATTCAGGTCCAGTGATTTGTACTTCACCGATTTTGTGCCAACATACAGGAGATCGATACTTACGACCGTATAATGCTTCAAAAGGAGCCATACCGATGCTCGAATGATAGCTATTGTTGTACGAAAATTCAAATAATGGTAGATGAGTATCCCAATTGCCCTTGAAGTCGATGACACATGCTCGCAACATGTCTTCAAGAGTTTGTATGGTGCGCAGATTGACCATCAGTTTGAGGGTGAAAGGTGGTGCTGAGGTCTAAGCGTGTGCCTAAAGCTGACTGTACGGCTTGCCATGTTCGGGAAGTAAAACGTCCATCTCGATCCGAAATGATACTTAAAGGCACACCGTGTGGACTTACGATTTCATCAATATAGATACGAGCTAACTTCTCGTTCTTATAGTCTTCGCGGATTTGAATGAAATGAGCTAATTTGGTAAGACGATCAACAATAACCCAAATCGTATCATGCCCACTGGAAGTGCGAGGTAACTCGGTAATAAAATCCATGGTTATGTTTTCCCACTTCCAAACGGGTATTTCAGGTTGAACGAGTGATCCTGAAGGTCTTTGATGTTCAGCTTTAACCTTAGAACATGTGAGGCACTTAGAGACAAAAATGGCGATATCCTTCTTCATTCCAAGCCACCAGTAAGAGTATCGCAAATCTTGATACATCTTATTAGCACCCGGATGTATAGAGTATCATGTTTTGTGAGCCTCATTCATGAGAAAAGTATGAAGATTGTCACGATCAGGTACCCAAATACGATTTAAGTAGTAAAGGATACCATCGGACTTGGATTCTAACTTGGTTTCAGCTTCACAAGATAGTTCATCTCGCACATCATTTTCCGTGACAGAAATATGTTGAGCTGCGCGAATGCGGTTTTGAAGATCAGTCACGATTTGAGAACACAAAAGATGAATAGAGTTAGCATACTCTTTTCAGCTAAGAGCATCAGCCACAACATTGGCTTTACCAGGATGATAACGGATTTTACAATCATAATCATTCAAGAGTTCGACCCATCGTCGTTGCCTCATGTTTAACTCTTTTTGATTGAAGATATGTTGAAGGCTCTTATGGTCAGTGTAAATTCTACACTTTGTACCATAGAGATAATGTCTCCATATCTTTAGAACGAACACGACTGCTCCAAGTTCTAGGTCGTGAGTTGTGTAATTCTTCTCGTGAACTTTAATTTGCCTTGAGGCGTAGGCTATCACCTTTCCTCTTTGCATTAAGACACACCCTAGTCCCTGCCCTGATGCGTCACAATCGACCACGAAGTCTTCACAACCGTCTGGGAGAGCGAGGATAGGTGCATTACAAAGCTTTTGTATTAAGGTTTGAAAAGCCTCTTCCTGCTTGGTCCCCCAAATGAAGGGCTTGCCCTTATGAGTTAAGGCTGTGAGTGGTAAGGCAATACGAGAGAAATTGGTGATGAAACAACGATAATAACCAACTAAACCGAGGAATGATCTAACTTCTGTAGGAGTGCGTGGAGCTTTCCATTCTTGCACCGCTTTAATCTTTGTAGGGTCGACATGAATTCCTTTGTTGTTGACGACGTGACCAAGAAATTGAACTTCTTTTAACCATAATTCACATTTCGAAAACTTAGCGTAGAGCTTTTCGGTTCTCAAAAGTGTTAGGATAAGTCGAAGATGTCGCTCATGATCTGATTTGGTCTTGGAATAGATAAGAATATCATCAATAAAAACAATAACGAAACAGTCGAGGTAGGGTTTTCATACCCTATTCATTAAATCCATGACGGCAAAGTTCTTCCCATTTCGCTTTCTTTTGCCAGCGAATCGAGAAGAGGATCCAGTTTGGGTTGAGGTAGGGGTTTCAGCAGGTGTCTTGTCTTTCTTCTTCTCGTTCATTTCGAACACGATGCACAATTCGCTCGTCTTTCGAATAAAAAACATAATAATTCTCGCAAACCAACTAAATTCATACTCTTTACGCATTCATACGTGTTTATACTATTGAATACTTGTTATGCTTATGTCACCTATGTGAACTCATACATGTTATACAATACTTACATGCTCAAACGTGATTTTTATTGTCGATCACCTAGATGTCTTTTTTCGCAAAACTCAAGTCGGAGAAAAGAGTCGAAGTCCAACTCCAATCGACTATTTTCATAACAATCACTATATCAAAACTTATACCTAAATCTTTTATCATTGTTTCAATTTTTCTCATTTATGCATAAATCTCGACCCTTCTATTTTATCCAAATGATTTCTCACCCTACAACATATTTACATAAAGTACATACACGAAACCTCTAGTGACACTTTAAACGTTTCTTTCACAATTTTTCAAAAACTTTATGAAATGCTACCCATCAACTTAGTTGGTCAAATGAACCTCTTGCCCTCGATTTTCACAACTCGTCCAAAACACACTTACTTTATACTACCATTCTAAAGACATTTTATTTCTAACAACAAACCAACGAAAACTTTCTCTCACATACGTATAAGTACTTTGCTAAAATACTTTTCAAAAATTTAAGTTTTACATGAAAATTTTCAAAACACGACTTTTCTTGCATCAATAAAATAAAATAAAGCAAGGTCACTATTTTACAACCTTTTTAAAATACTCAAATCTAAATCTGAACACATGGGCAAGAAAATTTCATATGCGAATACGGATTTTAAAACAAAAGTAGCATTTCTTTTTACAAACCACGTTTTACATCAAAAATTAATACTTTTCTCAATATTCACCCGACATTCACAATTTTGGTCCTTCATTCCCGACAAACACGACTTATTTTAACCAACTGTATGTTTTGACTCAAGCCACCACACACATGCATACCGCCTTATACGTTTCTATTTATATAGTCAATATTACATGACAATATTACCCATATCAGCATTACACTTCGTATTTTACACACTCGCAACATTTTATTCCACCTATACGCTCGATACTGCATGCTAATGTCATACGTATTTGTCTTCAATCATACTCAAATTTATGCATTCGCACTACTTGGTAGTCATACTTAATATCTATAAGTAGGCATAACCCGAGTGGTTTCGCCTACGTTCGTCACACTCATACATACATACAATCATGCTTACATACTTAATTTTTATACGCTATCTTACATCCCCTTTGCTTACTAGATGTAACCTGACCCGTACACTACTAGTACAAACTATGCAAATCATGCACAAACCAAAATAATCACGGGTGCACACGGGATTATATTGATAGGCGCATGAAAACCATAGTGGGTTCTACTGTGTATTGCAACATGGAATGTAACATGACACCGAATAGCGAAACGACGTAACATGGTGTGAACATGGTGGATACGCCGCTGGTACTTCCTATATATTAGTGTCCCTACCATGTTACCAAACTTACGTAAAACGTGCCATGAGAAATTCGGTGTTTTCCCGGAGCTTGTTAAATACATTTGATTCATAACAAACTTTGGTGACCCCACTTCGAAATGATTAGTACTCGATTACCCATGACAAAGCTTCATTCTCAAATCGTTAGCTTTAACCGCCACAACTATCACTAGCATCTCTCAACATTCCATGTCGCATTTTACTTGATATTCCTACCATTTTTACCCCTCGCATACACCTACCGAATCATTCACTACCATACCACGATTTTCCCAATTCTTCCCTTAACCTTCCATCCAACTTTATTTACAACAAACCAGCCTAAATCGTTCAATCCATTTTTATAAACGTCCCCACCGGCTCAATTTGGTTAAAATGCTCCTTTCTTTTAAAACTATCTTTCACTCTTATCTACGCACAAACTTCAACCAGTCGGTCTATTACTGCCAAAACCTTTTAGAAACCATAAATATTTGCCATCACAGCTCTCTCCAATAAACATTTTTTTTTCTACAACAAATGATTTCACTAATATGCCTTAGAACTGACAAAACTTTTCTTACATCTTTCGGTGCAGATCGCTCATTTTAATCAAAATACATCCTTAGTCATACTAAAACCTTCCTCTTAGGTCGCACTCTTTTAAAATATTCCTTCCAATGAGTTGTCCAGACCCAGTCAAACTCACTTGCTTACACACACATACACGTTTTTACTTATCCTTATACACGTTTACGATTGGTGTCTCAAAAACACCTTAGTCAAACAAATTACTTTCACGAACCTAGCATTTTTATCTTTCAAGATTTTGATACATATTAAAACACTTATACATGAACTCCGCAAAACCTTTTAACTTCAAAATCTTGATTTTGGCCAAACATTTTCACCAAAATGACATCTTTTCCAAAGTCTTCCTCTTGATAAATTTCGGGACGAATTTTCCTAAAGGAGAGGAGATTGTAACGCCTCGCTTTTTCATACTTTTCTTAATTAGAAAGTATAATCGTATTTCTATTTATGGAAACTTGTATTCGTATTTCTCTTCCAAATTTTGTAATCCGAGACTTGAATCGTAATAAAAATTCATACTTGTTATATATACATGTCTTTACATGCATTCAATCATTTAAACTGATATTTGTTATACGTGCAAAGACTCATACATTCACACCCGATACTCAAATCATACTTATATGCGTTATACATGCAAAAATGACAAGTTATAGCCTGAAATGAAAGATAAACTAATTTCAAGGACTAAAAGTGACATAATCCGGAGAAAGTGGTTTCTAGCCCATGGATTGGTCCAATTTGTGTTTTCTTCATTAAATGCACTAAACCAACAACCCCTCTAACCTCAACTATAAATATGCACCTCCCTGCACTCTCATTTCACACCTCAAACACTTCTCTCTTTCTCTCTAAAGCTTTCTCTCCATCTGAAAGTTCAAGACTTTCAAAGTGAGTTCTAACTCACCCGTACCTCCCTTCTTTAATTTTTCTTCCTTTCTTAACACTTGAATCACCTCTAGGAATGTTTCCATAGGTTTTCCATGGAAAACCAACTTGGAACATCACCATACTTGAGGTCTCAAGTGTAAGAGCTTTTTGTTTTAATAGGGTTTCAACCCACAAGTGTTGTATCCTTCCAAGCTTGTTCTTGAAACAAGACTTGAGTTGGTAGTGTGTGATTACTTGGAAGCCTTGGATACCCTACCTTCAATCCACCACCTCACTTGATGATTTTGATTATTTTTCGTCTTTTACTTTTATGCTAAACTTATTCATGACCATCCTTGTTGTCCTTGTGACGACTTGTGCATTCGTGAACTATACGAACGAGGTTAAAGAAAGGTTATCCTCCTACCTCCATGCATGACTTCTATGAACTTCCATGATGTTTATGATCTACTTATTATATATACTATATAATACATGTATATATATATATATATCCACTAACCGAACCCTTTATGATAATCGAATGATTGTCCGTCATGGTACTAGGTTACATCACCTAAGTACTTAATCTCTCATTACGATTCTAATGGGTATCCTAACCCATGAAAACACATCAACCCGAATGGGTATTATAGTGTCAAGGACGAGTATTAAGTCTAGATGATTATTTTCTCGTATACATACTTTAGTGTATTTAAATTTCCTAATCCTCCGTTATCGTTTGAATACTTACCAACCTACATTTTCCTCATGTAGGATAATTCGGCGCTCCATCCTCCAAACTCCCCCAACAACTTACAGAAATACCAAGTGGAAGCTTGCAAAACCGTGAGTACACTCGAACACCCTTTTTACGCTTTACACCTTTGGGTGCAACATGTCAATCTATCAAAACACATGCAATCACACTTATACTTTTATGCAATCACACAAACAAGCCATCATACATGCTATAGTTGCGTGATACACGATTTATATACTTGGAACATTCTTGTGTGATGCTATTTGTCATTAACTACGTACGAGCCTCCCCCTTAACATGTAGAGCGCTATAGGAGTAACGCACCGCCCGTATTCTTGAGGTCATGTTAAGTTTATTCTATTTTGCGGTGACACGTGAAGGTTGACTTATAGATCGCATGCCATGTTTTCATTAATATAGTATGCTAGCCTAACATGTGGATTCGTTTAAATCTTTTCATACTTATGCTATATCAAACCTGTGTACTAGCCAATACTTTTTGTATTGAACTATAATTTTAACTTGTTGCAGGTTAAGGATGTTGATCATGACGAACTTAGTAGGGACGACGTAGAAACACATCTAGAATGTTAGGATTTATGTTGTTGAACTTATTGTATTTGACTTCCTTGTTGTAATTGACAATCTTGTTATGAAATGAAATTGGTTTGATATAAATTTTGTCGCAAATAGTGTCATGATGCGTTGAGCAATCTATTTCGTCTCACTCCGATGTTTCTGCCATCGGTTGGGGTGTGACAGATAGGATGCACATCATGGAACGTCAAAACTTCTTTTCATAATTTGCATGGTTTCATTTATTTAAATTTCTTCAGTTTATTTTGGGCATTTGTATTACGCACATGGTTTACTTTACATTTTATTTTACGCTTCTGCATTGTACTTAATGCTTTGAAAATGTATTTTGTTCATATAGAGGTCGTTCTATATTACTGGTATCTTAGATCTTGGTTTGTCACGCGCCTCATGGTAAAACCCTGCCAAATTGATCGTGTGACACACACAAACACTCGAATCCAACACCATTAAATTGGTCAGAATAAATTTGTTTCTTTTATTTAGTAGAAGGGTTTCTTACTCTCACGCAAGAGGTTGGTTACAAAGACACCCATCGGGTTCTCTGTGGCAAGACTAACAGTGCTCGTTTTGTAGGCTTTCCGATGACTAGAGGGGTGTCGGAGTGATTCTAGCTCTGCAGCCACGTCAGACATTTGATTTTGGCATAAAAAAGTGGCATGGGAAAATTTTTGAAATCTAAGGGGCAAGGAGGTTTGGATATTGGAAGTATTAGAGCAATCAACGTGGCTCTGACTGTTAATTCACTTTGGGGGTTCAAAACCAATCTGAATGCCTTGTGGGTTTGCTTCATAATTCATATAAACAATAGCAAAGGTGTCACATTTACCTTTCGATAAAGAAATCACTCTCAGGAGTTTGGAAAAATATTGTACATGTATGTTGTCACACCCAACCGATGGCGGAAACATCAGAGTGAGATGAAAACGAGATTGCAAGGGACTTCACAACCACTATTTGTTGCAATAATTTAATAAGCAAAATTCATTTCATTACTGAATCAAAGATACAATGTTTGGAAACAAAATACAACATCTTGTAACATAGAAATCAAAGTACAACACATGAACTAAAATTTATACTGCGTTTCTAGCTGTCCTACTAGATTTCTTTCAAGGTGACGTCATCAAGATCCTCTAATACATATTTTAAATGTCAACACAAAAGAGCATTGGGGAGCATACAAGTTTGAATTACTAGCATAAGTACAAAATGGTTTAAACAAATCCACATGGCAAAATCGTATACTAAGGCATAACATTACAATACTAGCATGCATCACATAATTATCACCCCTAAGATTCCACTAGCATAATTTTGTCGTCGCAACGACAAGACTGTCTTTGTATAACTTTACATGACCACATGAATATGGGTGGTGTGCTACTCCTATAGCTCTATACAAGTTAAGGTAGGCTCGTATGAAGTTAATGTCAAGAATAGTGCAAGTAAAGCTTCTAGCATGTATGAAATCCTAAGCATCACGTATTAAGCATGTATAAAGGATTGTTTGTTTGTGTCAAACATGTTTGTATGTGAGTGTGCGAATTTAATAAGTTATATGTATTGCAACCCAAAAGTGTCTAAAATTAAAAAGGGGGTCATGTACACTCACGATTTACAAGCTTTCAATCAACGCGTGAGCAAAGAGTCTTGAGTGTAGGGAGTGCGAGTTTACCTTTAAGAGGAAAACGGAGGCGTGTAAGTTTAGTGGGTTATGGATATTAAGTATGAGCATGAATACAGTATGATAATTAACAAGAATTTACACGAAGAGTCATCTTTGCTTATGTATTCATTTAGACACCATAATCGGGTGTGTTTCATGGGCACTAATTCACCCATTGGACGTCCAAATCATGAGGATGATCCAAAGATGAATATAACATAATACATCAATTTTAACCATGAGTTTGGTTAAAGTGGCGATTTGGTTTAGGGTTTATGTATACATATATAGTCTACTTTTATTTAGGGAGCCATAAAGATGGTCATGGAAGGAGGTAGGATGATAAACATCGACTGAGCCTCATTGTATGATTCATCAAAACACAAGTTCATTAACATAGTTGATTAACTCGGTTGGTCATGAATGATATTAAGCTTAATACAAGAACTAATTTGGGAAGCCAAGGCTCCCATGGTTCATACCTTAACCGAAACACAAGTCCATCAACCATAAGATTGAGAACTAGGTTTGTTTCAACACTTTGGAACCTTTAGGGCAGAAGGTATTGGAGGCTTTTGAACCTTTAAGCTTATGGAAATCAACCATACAAAAGCCCCACAATCATGAGTTTGATTGGGAACAAGGTTAGTTCAAGTTCTTCATAAGATGAACATGAACAAGAACATGTTGTGAAAGTTGTACCAAAATAGAAAATAAACTCCACTTTGGATCCTATTAAGGTGATGTACCAATCTCGGTTTATCATGGTAAGCCTTGGTAACATCCATGAGGTGTTCCAAAGAAGGATGATCAAGAAAAAGTGAAGAATGTGGAGATTTGAGGGTGTTAGATAGAGTGTTTGGAGTGTGGAAAGTGTTTAGGAGGTGGCAAGGGGTTGTATTTATAGTTGGGATTAGGGTTTGGGGGTTAAATGAGGTGGTTGGGGGTTGAAAGGAGGGAAATCGGGTCAAAATTTGCAAGTTTTTAAAACATTCTGCCAGAACTCGTCATTTTGCAAGGCCGTGCGGATCAACTTCATAGTCGTGCGGATCACGGAACACAGGGTGGTGCACATCAGGTGCACGGTCATGCGGATCACAGTATGCATGGCCGTGCGCATTAGTTGCACGGTCGTGCACCACATACAGAATTTACCAAACTTCCTAAAATTTGAATTTGACCACTAGAGTTTGATAATTCCATTATTTATTCTAGAAACGCATAATTAAGCATGTTTTTAGGTATTCTAAGCGTATTTAATTATGGTACGAGTATGATGCACATATGATTGATATTCAAAGTATTTTAAGTCTCGGTTTTGCATATAAACACGCATTTAAAGATTGATTACGCATATCACACAAGTATGAAATGTAACAAGTATGAGTATAAAAGTGAATTCCCATTATGATCAAAGTTTCGGATTACAAGATTTGAAATGAGATACGAATACAAGTTTCTAAAAAGAGGAATACGAATACAACTTTCTAAATAAGGAAAGTACAGAAATGCGAAGCGTTACATATGTGTAGACTTGTAAAGTTATAATATAGACTTGTCTACCTCAATCAAGTCCTTAATTGGTAATGGCGAGGAAACTTAATTTGGGAGATAGTTAGCTGGGTTGTGGAAAGGCTATACCCAACCTGTTGGAGAGATAAAATCGATGCTCAATGGCCGATCGGCTTACAAACAACCAGAAGGGTATGTAGTTAATATGCATTTGAAAAATACATCTTCTTTGGATACAGAGGCCAGGGAACTACTGGATTATATTATAGAGACCAAGCAATGTGAGTCAAAGGAATGTTTGAATCGATGGGTTTGGACGGGTGCCTTGTCGGGTTTTTTCTTGGTTCACTCTCTTAAATTATTTATTGAAAAAGTTTTGTTTCCACAATAAAATCCATTATTTGATTTGATAAAAAGGATACTAAAAAAAGTTAACTTCTTTGCATGGAGAGCGGATTTTGATAGAATAATATACAAAATGATGCTGGCTAAAAATGTATATCATCCATCCACGATGTGTGATGCATGTAGGGGGCTGTTGAATCAGTAGATCACATTTTCATTTCGTATAAACAAGCAAAAAAGATTTGGAGCTTGGTGAAATTTTGGTGTAATATGGACGTGAGTCTGTGCCAACATGAGACTCATTATCAAACCAATTAAAACTCAAAGAAAGAACACGTGGCAATAATATAATGGGGCTTAGTATCTTTTTGACTACTTTATTGTGCATTTGGAAAGCAAGTAATGATTGAACATTCATAACTTCAAGAAGAACCCAGAGTTTATCTTGGAGATTAAGGCAAGTTCTTTCGTTGGATTTAAATTAGAGTGGAATTTATCAACTTAGAATGGAACGACTGGTGTTTTTTTAGTATTTGGTTGTAAGGTGTTAATTTTCCCTCCTAGCATCTTTTTAGGGTGGAGTTTTATTATAATAAAATTATTTTTCTGTTACATTTTCCTTAGAAAATGAAATACCCATTTAGTTATTTATGTTCGCTAAAACTTCCCCGAGCTTATTTAGCACAGACTCAAATCCGTAAATTTCATATTAGGTGCGTGATGTGTTCTTAAAATTTCACATCCCATTGTAGAGGTGTATAAAAAATCTGAATTCCGATTCAAAAATTAATCCGAAACCAATTTATTGTTGAGTCCAGATTTTTTGAAACCAGTTACAATCCGGTAGGAATAGCCAGATCCAATCCAACTTTTTAATATTCATAAGTTACCGTTTTTTTTCTGGATTTTCTGTAATTGAATCCGATCCGGTTTTTAAAACTGGATAAAATTCATATTTTACCTTGTAAACATAGAAGTTTGAGCTACTTTACAAAAGATCATAATCTAATGCGTTTCTTAATGACAGACAGTACAAGCCTTGTTTTTTCATGTTTCTTTAAATAACTGCAACGAAGAATGAACTAAGAATGAAGACGACTACTACAAAGACGAAGATGACAACAACCACGGCGACAATTAAGTATTATGTATCAAAATATAAAAAATATGTAAGATGTTTTTTTTATCAAATTTATGACTTTTCAGTTTATTTGAATATTTATTATTTATTATGTTTAACTTTTTTTTTAAATCCGAAATCCGGATTTTCTGTTCGATTTAAAAAAATCAGGTTTCTCTAATCCAATCTGGTTGCTATAGGATTGACCTTTTTGGACATTGGATCTCAATGAAATCCGATTATGATTTTTTAGGAAACGGTTTTACCAACAGTTGACTTATCCGAACCAGATAAAATCCAATCTTTTTCATGAAAATATCTGATTTGTACACTTCTATCCCATTGTGTTTATATACCTTATATTACATACATCTAAGTGTACAAGTGGTATCTTAAGATACGTAAATAAAAAAGCATATTCTAGTAATTATTTTTTGCCAAAAGTTGATAGAATATATTTTTACAATAAGCTGTAACAACCCTCAAAAAAGCGCCATAATAAGTCATAATCCGAGACCCGAAAGCGTATGACGAAAACCAGCACGAAAATCCAGAAAATTTGGTTTTAATCATCATCGCGTGACGCGATGAGTTTCAAAAAGGGCCTTCGCGTGACGCGCGCTTCCTTTTTCGGAAGAGGAAACGTAGCACCACGTGGCAAGCCCACAGCTCTCCCACAGGATAGGGTCGGGGGGTCGTGACAGAAGGTGGTATCAAAGCCACTAGTTTAAGCCATTAGGTGTTATTTAATACCTAAACTTAAACAATAAAGTTAGGAATTTAATATAAAATAATCTACGTGTTATTTCTATGAATACAAATAAAAAAATTATATATATATATATATATATATATATATATATATATATAGGTTCATGTAAGAAAATATAAAAGTGTGAGAAGGATAAGAAAGTTTTTGGAGGTGACACGTGTCCCTTTTTATTTTGGTAGTTTAAGGGTATAAGTGTAATTCAACTAGTAAAATCAAATTATGGAATGAATACATGCAACCGATTTTTGGCAGTTATTGTAGAGATTTTCGAATTTGAAGGCATACATCTTATAAAGAAATAACACCCTAACTCATAAAAACACCACAACATGTATATTGAAGGCATATATCTTATAAAGAACATAAATATAACAGAAAAACACCCTAACTCATAAAAACACTACAACATGTATATTGAAGGCATGCATCTTATAAAGAACTGAAATATAACAATAATAACACCATAACTCATAAAAACACCACAACAGTTATATTGAAGGCACACACACATCTTATAAAGAACACCCTAACATTGAATATAATAGAAATAACACCCCAATAAATCAATTCAAAACACAATACTTAATCAGAATCAAAGCATGAATAACACCCTAAATATAACACCAGTCAACACTTTAATCAGAATCAAAACAGAATTAACACTCTAAATATATAAAAACAGAAATAACACCCTAACTCTTTGAAGCGAACATAAACCTACTGAAGACACTAGCAACCACAGCAATGCAAGGACCTTCATCCTCACATTAAATGTAACAGGAATAACACCAATAGGAATAACACCATAACTCATAAAAATACCACAACATGTATATTGAAGGCATACATCTTACGAAGAACAGAATTATAACAGGAATAACACTCTCAATTAAAACACCATTGTATGAACATAGAAAAAACACCATGGAATAAAACATCCAAGCGAGACGTAATTTTTTCTACATAAGTATATCAATATGGTACTCATATAAAAGATAAAAAACACTCGTTATTATGGTGTAATTTTTTTTAAAAAAAGAGTTACGTATAAAAAGTTATTGACGTTTAAAAAAGAAGGGGGAAAACTTACATGTGCATTAATGTTAGTTTCTTAATTAAATGTTAAATTTACCTTTATACCCTTAATCTAAAAAATTAATTAGTTTAATAGTCAACACTATTTACAAGATTGCCATCAATATCTCAACCATTAGATTAAAAATCTAATGGTTTAGATTCTTTCTTATCCTTCTCACACTTTTATATTTTCTTACAATAACCTCACCCTATATATATATATATATATATATATATATATAATTTTCGGAGTTCATTGTTTTTAACAATTTTTGAGTCAACAGTATAAGTGATAAAGAAGTGTCTGGAGCTTTCCAAAATATTCCCGACCTGGGAATTTATGAAGGACAATCCAAAAGTCACTTTGTGTAACGCTTCGTATTTTTATTATTTTTCTAGATGATAATAATAATAATAAACAAAATAAATTCGACGTTTTATGAAGCTTATACTTGAAATCGGATCTCGTCGGTACGTTCGGGCCACTCAAAAACGTTAGATCGGGTTAACAGGCCTTGGCCCAACACACCACCTAAACCTAACTAAACCCTAAACCTAATTTCAAATAAATAAGCAACCATCCAACCCTCAACTCCTTGCCCCCCCCCTTCACCTCTTCAGCCGCACAACCCTTCAACCCTCTCAACACCAGCCGCCACCCCCCCTTTCCCTGCGTTTTTCGGCGACCGGCGCCGTCTCTGGCGGCGCCCTTCTTCTCCGGTAACACCCCTCACACTCACTCCCCCCTGCAATCTCTTAAACCCGACACACACACACCCGCATATATGCTTACAGAGAGAGAGAGAGAGAGAGAGGGAGCTGTGAGGAGAGAGAGACTAGATAGAGCGACGGCGGTGCGGTGGCGTGGCGGCGGAGCAGCGGCGCGGCTGCGACGATGCATCGGTTCAGCAACGGCGGTGTAGCAGCGGCGGCGGTTTCGATCGATGGCGGCAGCAGCCGTCACCTCCAGCGGGCGACGGTGGTGGTGGGTGATTCAAACGAAACATAGCAGCGGCGGCAGCAGGCTCGATGGCAGCAACACCGGCGTCAACCAGCATCATGTTCGTCTCCAAAACCTCCGGTAAACACCTCTAAGCTTGTTCTTTCCCCTTTTCTTTCAGATCTGTAAAGATCCGCGTCTCCGGCCCCGTTTGGTTTCGTTTCAGGTGGTGCCGGCATGGCCTACGGCGGCGGTAGTAGTTCATCACGGCGGCAGTGATGGTGGTGGCCTTCATTTTGTGACTCGGTTCTCCGAATCGACTCGGTTCAGGCTTGATTAGGGTTCGGGTTCGAGCTCAAGTGTTTCGGGTTTAGTCAAGTTTGGCGACTCGGCTCGGTACGACTCAGTTGTCCGAGTTTACTCGGTTAACACCGGGTCAAACCCGGTCAAGCTGGTCAACATCAGTCAACAGACAGATTTGGTTCAAAGTTTGCGTGATCTCGGCTCGGGTTAAGTTTGAATGTTCGGTCAAACTTGGTCAACGAAAGTCAACTGGTCAACTGTGGTCAAACAGTCAACGGTCAGCCTTAGTCAAAGTCAGATTCGGTTCGGGTCAACACTAGTCAACAGCCGTCTTGGTTCGTTTCAGGTTCGAGTCTCTTATTCTATTTTGTTCCGATTTAGTCAGTTTCGTGTCTCAATTCGACGGTTGTTTTGTCGTTTCAGTTGGCTCGGCTTTCACGACACAAGTTAACTCGGTTCAGTTTAGTGCGACTCGGCTTAGCTTCAGTCAAAAAGTCAAACCTGGTCAACTGTCGGGTCAAAGCTGGTCAAAGCTCGGGTCAAAGCTGGTCAAAGCTCGGGTCTCGGTCAAACCAGTCAAACTTGGTCTACATTCCGACATGAGACGGGGTATAGGTTAAACGACTCTTTTGTTTATAATTTCTATGTTTATGTTAATCTAATCGCGGACCGACTTGATGTGTTTATAACCAACTTATACATAAATAAGGATACATTGTTTCGGCTATTGTTGAGTTTTGAAAGCATTTAATCGACACTTGGCGTTGTCGGGATCGTCCTAAAACAGGGGAAACTCTGCCCGTTTTCTGACAAAAATATACATATATTTATTATACTTCCCGACAAAGATATATTTAGTTAATACGTTTTTTTCGACAAAATATATTATCTAACGACAAAAGAGATATACTTATTCGTTACATCTTTCGACAAAATATATATTGATTTATTATGCTTCCGGCAATATATATACTTACACATTTCTGCTTTTCGACAAAATCCATTTAATTATTATACCGTTCGACAACATATCTAATTATTATTCTTTTCGACAAATAAATATCTATTTAACGACAAGATATAAACAGTATTCCTTCCGTCAAAATAAATATATATTATATACTTTTCGAAAATGATACTTCTCTAATGACAATGTATATATATAATATGTGTTTCCGACGAACAAAATATATATTTAGCTACTATTCTTTTCGTTAACATGCATATATATCTATTATCCCGTTCCGTCAAAATATACATTTATCTATTTTCTTTTAGCCAAACTATATATTTATCTAGTAATCTTTTTCGTCAAAATATACCAATATTTATATACATTTACTCGTTAAACCTTTCGATAAGGGTGTATTTATTCGCTAAACCTTTCGACTAAATATGCTCCACGATTATACTTTTTCGCCAAAATATATAAGTACACATCTATTATTCTCGTCGACAAAACATAATAATTTGACGAAGGAATATATTTATCCAACTGCAAACATCTATATATCTTTTTATCTTTTATACTTCTCGCCAAAAATATATATATTTATTGTATTATTTTGATAACACTTTTTGACGAATTTAACTTTAGAGTCGTTACACAAATTCCGTGCTAAACGTACACGTACCTTCAACTCCGATTCGATTATTCATCCATGTTCGTTGTCATTTAAGGTGGCATTGCTGTTCCTTTTCTCCCACTCATCAACTCGTCGTGGAATTTCCAAAGAAGACTTAGCAATTTTGTCAGTACACTCGACCCACATTTGTTTTATATCACTTTTTGGGTGTAACATGTTTCCATATACAAAAATCACAAACACTTAAACTTTATGAAACGCACAAACAATCCTATACACATGACTACTTGAATCGTATACTTGTTGCTTGTCTGGGGATAAACGTTGTGCCGTGCTTTAGTCATTAACTATTTTTAGCCTTGTTTGACATGCTTAGCGCTATAGGAATTCACGCATCCACCTCCATCGCTTTACACGTGAGGTCATGTTAAAACATCGTGATTGCGTTACGGGTTTGATTATTAGCATTGCATGCCTTGATTTGCTCTTGTATAGATTTGGTTGCCATGAGGATTGTTAAAACTTTATTTGTATACGTATGCTATGCTTAAACTTGTGTACTCGCCTTTGCTTTTGCATTGACTTTATTTTAAAACATGTTACAGGTTGAAGGAGATGACGCTATGAAAACAATATAGCAAGGACTAGATACACACAAATTAGACGTTAGGTTTAATGTCGACGTATCAATTTTGTTATGACTTTGCAAATGTTAGATTGTTCTTGTTTTGTTACATTGATGTATTTGACAATCCTTATGAAATGAAATATGGTTCAATTAATTATTGTCACTTAATAATGTTGTGAGCAATGAGCAATCTCGTTTTCGTCTCATCCCGATGTTTCCGCCATCGGTTGGGGTGTTACACTTTGGATATGAGGGAGATAAAGAAGAACCCATAGTTTTTCAAGCCCAACCTACTGAACCCCTACCTACTAAGAAAAGAGGATGGTTTAGCAAAGAGAAAAGAGAAAATAGGAAGAAAAAGAAAAACAAAGTAGCTACCATAACCTTAACCGAAGGAACAACCCAAATCCCAATAACCAAACCACCGTGGGAGGAACTCGATCGCAGACTATCAAACTGTGATATATTTCAACGTATAGCCGTAGAAATAAACCTAAACCTACCTGCTAACCTAGAACCAATAGTAGAACCAGTCCTGTTTAATCCAGAACCAATACCTTTTTATCTTGAACCCATACCTATCAATCTCGAACAATTACTAGTTAACCAAGAGGAAATTCCTAGACTCCCTGCACCCATACCACAACAGCCAGTCTAAGACCAAATGGAGCAGTAGTGGACAAATGATTGGGAATTCCAAAATCTAATGCAAGACCCATACGCCCAAATCCCACAATTTCGCCTTATCTACCAAATCCTTACCCAACCATGAGCCCTGAGAACGTGTCTGAATTAAGACACTATGGAGAAGAACTAATGAACGCAGGAAATCAAATCCGCTCGATAGGAGAAAACCTCGTCTAGAAATATGACAAGAGGGAGTTCCAATTCTAAAGCCGACCCAGCCTGATAATATATATATATATATATATATATATATATATATCTGTTTTCCCTGTAGTTTGGTAAAACACCATAACTAAACTAAAATATACGAATATGTATAATTATGGTATGTATGTATTAGAAATACACTATTTAAAAAGAGTAAAAGTTGCAATGTTCAAAGATTTTGACAAATCATGCTTGGTATGTGTTTGATTATAATTGTTTTGTGATATTAATATCTGAAGTTGTTTACAATTCAGATGTCGAATGAAGTACCACATAATCAAGAAATTCACGCTAGTTACGGAAATCCTTTGGATAAAAGTGTTATAGAAAATATAGTAGCTCCAGGAATAGCTGATGCAATTCCCCTAGTCATCGAAGCAATTTGGAATCCTACAAATAGTAATACTATATGCAGTAAACAACATCATCACACTTAATCTAACCAAAGTGTCAATGGAGGCAATGATATTCTTGTTAAAGCTCCATTTCCTAAACCAAAGAGGGCCATAACTTACGGATGTTCTTATATAGATTTCTGGTCTTGTAAGCCGATCAAATTCTCAGGTTATGAAGGAGCTATTGCAGCACTACGTTGGTTAGAAAAGATTGAAGCCGTTCTAAAAATCAGTAAATGTGCTGAAGAGGATAAGGTAATGTATGCTTCTAATCTTTTTAAAGATGAAGCATTAGAATGGTGGAATACTATTCTTCAGTCAAAGGAAGTGACATGGCTTATGCTATGGAATGGATGGAATTTAAGGAAATAAATAAAAGGAAATTTTGTACTCCTCATGAAAAGGAACACATAGCTAATAAGTTCCTAAACCACAAAATGATTGGTGTAAATTGTTGTGAGTTTACTACCAAATTCTTTGAATATGCCATAATAGTACCAACCCTGGCTTTGCCAGATTCGGTATTAATCTCTGGTTATATTTGGGGATTAGTCTGTGAAATACGAGACATGGTCAAGGCAGCTAGACCTCAGACTATTGAAGAAACGGTTGAACTAGCTAATACTCTGACAGAAGGATTGATACGCACGTGATAAGAAAACCAGAAATAGGATTTATATCAAAAGATTACCCTAGAACTACATTCTAGGAATACGTACAGTAAAAGAGGAGCAAGTTAGTCATCTTCACCGCCTTTCTGTAGAATTTTCAAAAAGAAGCATTCCAGGAGGTATTTTTGTACTGCAACTTTTGCAAAACACCTAGACATAAAAAAGAACATTGTAAGAAAACACAAGTATGTTTCAATTAAGGAGAGACATGCCACATCTGTCAGGTCTGAAGCTAGCAATAATACTAGACAACAAAGGAAAGGCAACTGAAGGACCCAAGAAGGACGCACGAGCTTTCGTACTAACAGCACAAGAAGCAGTGATGATTCATGACATGATCGCTGGTACATTTCTCATTCATGATATCTATGCTAAATTATTATTTGACTATGGTGCAAACCAAATTTTTATAAATACTGCATTTGCCACTTACTCGATTGACCGTTAACTAAGCTTAGCCAAGCCTGTATGGTAGAAACGCAAATGGAAACTCTATCGACATACGCGTAGTACTTCAAAAAGGAAAGATATAATTATTAGGACATCACTTCACGGCCAACCTACTACCTATGGTTCTAGTTGGATTCGATGTATACTAGGAATGGACTAGCTAGAACCCAATCATGCTCGAATCTTATGTGATCAAAATTCTATTGATATTCGTACGCCAACAGGAGAAAGGATCACACATCCAGGGAGACAAGCTGACAAAACCAACAAAATTCATCTCTGTGATGAAAGCCGCAAGCTATGCACAGAAAGGAGTAATAGCGTATATGGTCTCTATGATCATTAACACTAAAGAAAAAGTATTTGAAGGAGATTTCTGTAATACACTCACGGTTTTGCAAGCTATACTCACGGTTTTGCAAGCTTTCCAAGTTTAAACCGAGAGTTGATAAGTTGTTGGGATGGAAACACCGAAGTTACCCTACATGGGGGAAACATTGGTGTGTGAGTATTTGGATTTGATAAAGGACTTGGATTCGGAATTTAAGAGTAATGAAGTATACATATGCAAAAATATATCCCGTCTGAACACTCGTTATGACACTAAGTTTTAAGTGATTTCATGGTCTACTCGCACATTAGAATCATTAATGAGGAATCTAGAACAAGGATAGGATAACCTATCTCCGTGACGCATAATCATAATCCGATTAACGTCACGAGTTCGGCTATGTGTGTGTATGTATGTATATATATGTATATATATATATATATATTATAGTTTGTATAATAGTCCATCATAGAGTATGATAGATTTAATGGAAGTCAAGCATGGAGGTGTGTATACCGCATTATATGATTCACCAAAGCACAAAGTTTACCAACTTAGATGGTAAACCTGGTTGGTCATGAATAACAAGAATGAAAACTTACTAAGCCGACTAAAACCATGAACAACCAAGTGAACAAGCTAGGTGCATGCATCCTGAACATGGTGACGTTTGGGGACATGTCGTAGCCTTGTCACTGTAATGAAAGTTGAACAAGTTTTAGTTGTATGAACATGAAAACATCAAGTGAGGTGGTGGAATGAGTTTGGATAGCCAAGGCTTCTGTGAGAGAGGATCGGCTCTCCTCTTATGAGCACCGAACCGATTCCACTCATCTAACAGAGGCAGAATTCATTGCTAGTGAGTTGGACAAACAAACAATCAAGTATACTGCTTAAACGCCATTGCTTTGTATATTAATAAACGTGAAAGTTACAGATGAGTAAACAATTGGACAGGGCTTCGCCGTAGTCACACACCAACAACTTGTAACACAACACTCAAGCTCCACTATATATAGGCTAACATGGCTCACACATGGAATGAGTCTGTTTGGCTCGTGCGAGTGGTTGCTCGTATGAGTGACAAGATGTCACTCGTACGAGCTACAATAGTCACTTGTACGAGCCATACTAAATACAAAAAATATGACATTCTAAGCCCTATTTACAAAACTTGACATATTCTGGATGTAGGCGATAGACATTATGCACCAACAGCTTCCATGTTTCACACCTTTACCAAAACATAAGTCTTGCCATAAGAGCTATGGTAAACTTGGATGGTTTCCATACTTGTGGGTTGTCTAAACCCTAACAAAGTAGAAAGTTTAGAGGTGTTTGCACTTCTTAAACTCATAAGAATCAACTCCTAACAAGTCTCATAACCTTAGGTAGGTTCAAGAACAAGTAGGTACAAGATTCAACAAGAAAAGTAAATTTTTATAAAAGTTAACAAGTAATCTTCCAAAATAGAAAGTTTGGACCTGCAAATGGTGATGTTCCACCTTGGTTTACCAAGGTAAACCTGTGGAAACACTCCTAGAGGTGTTCCAAGCTTTGTAGAGGAAGAAGAGATGAAGAAAAGATGTAAAAATGTGAGTTTGAACTCACTTTAGGACTTAGAGTATTCTGCATTGTTCTTGAGGTTGCAACTAATTTGGGAGAGTTTTGAGAGTGTAGAGAAGTTTGAAACTGAAAATGGGTGTATGGAGGGTTGTTTATAGAGTGGGTTAGTAGGGTTTTGAGTTAAATGATGTTTAAAGGTGATTGGGGGTGAAAAAGGTGAGAAAAATGGACCAACCCGTATGCAAGAAACAACTTTATGCGGATTGAGGTCTCTCGCCACCCGCGAGAGGCAAGGCTTAGGCTCTCGCGCCCCGCCAGAGCCTCATTTAGACAAAACTTTTATTTTTTGAAATTTGGCCCATGAACTTTGGTTTTTTCCTCATTTTAAGCTAAAACTTGGTGTTTTAGCATGTATGTAAGTATAATTTGAGTATCGAGAATGTATGTATGAGTATTTCACGTATAACAAGTATCATTTTGTATGTAAACATGTATTTAACGATCAAAAGCATGTAAGACAGGTATGTATAAAGTATGAATTTCATTATGATCAAAGTCTCGGATTACAAATTTGAAATGAAATGTGAACGTGATATGAATACATTCCATTAATAGAAATACTATTATACTTTCTAAATAAAGAAAGAACAAAATGCGAAGCGTTACACCAGAACCGCCAACCACCACCGACCGTTCTCTACTTCGCCGAAACCACCAAAACAGCCTAAAAAGCATTCGTGCCCACTATTAAACGAACTGAATACTCAAGAAGTTACTGGAAAATAAAAAATCGTGAAAATTTGCAGAAATGTCTCTAGTGGACCAATCGAAACATGCATGGAAGGAAAATTTGAAAATGTGTTTACCGAAAAGTTGGCCATAGCTTCGCCGGAGTTGCTCTACAGCTCTGATGGCTTCAAAACTAACATCACAATCATGTCCGGGGGTTGTGGTTTAGTGGGGGGTAGGGTGTTGGTCCGAAAAAGTTTCGCCGGAAAAGTCGCCGGACCACCGGAAAAGTGGCTTGACCGCCAGTGGTCGGCCGATCGCCGGAAGTTTAGAGAGAGAAAGTGAGAGAGAATTTGAGAGAAGAGATAGAGAGTATGTGTGTGTAGGAATGGTATTTGTGTGTGTGTGTGTTTAGCTTTTCATAGTTAGGATTTGAGGTGTGGGTTGGGCCTAAAGCCCAATATCACGTTTCTAGTCTTTTGTGTGGCTCAAACACGTTTCCAAGACCTTTTTCACACCTGAACTTCAGGGAATGCCGTAAAAATATTATTTTAAGTCCAAAACATGAAAAATGATGTCAAAAACCGATGTTTGACATGTACGTTCGTCGGTTGTGTTAAAATCGCATATAAAGCTTCGGTTGTCGTTTCTAATCCGTTTTTCGATCTAATTTCAACTACGAATATTAAAATTCGATTGAAAAGCTAAATATACCATAATATTTCAGTTTTTAAGATAATAAACGAGTCCATGCTTCCATTTCGTTGTTGGTTGTCACACCCCGTATTTCCAACCAAACACCGGTGGGCCCGGGTGGGGAATATTGTGACGTAAGTTGATATCATCATAGTCAATTAATATATCACAGTGGAAGTCTTGGAGTTTAAATAACTATTACAAACCAAATGTTCAAAATACGAAAATAATATACAGACGGCTTGTAGTGAAAGATCCACAGGCGGATCATAAAATGTACAACAATGTGTAACAGACTTTGGGCAGATCTAAGGATTTGCAAGATCCTCTTATATCACTAGCGAGCAGCTTCCAGCCTATTTCGTATTGTATCTGCATCTTAGTCTTTTGAAAATACGTCAGCTTTTGCTGGTAAATACACCCGACTGACTCATTTTGAAAACATTTTAAAAATTAGATTTAAGTGCACAGGGCACAAATCTTTTATAACTTGGGAAAGTCAGCTTTGTAGCCTTGTTAACAGCTTTACATGTTTGTCAATACATATAGAGCCCAGTACATAGATAGAGAAATGATTAACGTACACACCACTTATGAACCCACGAAGGAGTTATCCCCAACTTGTGGGTAAAAATAATTTAGCATCTGTCGGGTGTATGCCTACACCCCATGCTTTGGTGTGGCCATTAACTAATGTAATGAGCCAAGGATATCCAGGACACGGTCGTTAACCCCCAATGTTTAAGTTATCAAACAAAACTGACCAAAACGGGATATGCAGATTTACTAGCCACAATCCGGCATTCGATTGATCTCATTTCCGACCAAGAAATAATAATTTACCGTAACCCAAGCCCGTATAGGGAAAATAAGTCAAGAGTATTTACCTGAGTTAGTTTTGATTTAAAAATGCAAGATTTAATATCTCAGCCGTATTCAAAATGAAATAAGTGCAGACAACATTTACTTGAAGGCTCTAGTCTGGATTATGGCATAAGCTAACCAATTAAAATGCTAACGGTCTTATTTAAGTCTTAGACTTAGATCGACTAGCTTAAAGGATAAAAAACAGTACTATATGCTAGATTAAGTGATGACCGGATAGAATGTATTTTAAACCCAACAAGTACTTAAGACTTGTATAATATGGGTAAACAATTAACATTCTGGAATTTGAGATTAAAATGATAAGGTTAAACCTGTTTTGGTTACTTTTGGTAAACTAGTTACATATACTAAACCTTACGCATATAAGCAATATCGGGTAACCGGATGAGTCATGAACAAGTTCTAAATGTCATTATACTTTGAATAAGTTGTAATATCAGTAGGATATCAACTTACATGCCCGAAAAGGTTTTGAAACGAAATTATGCCTCATAAGGGCGTTTTGGTAATTATATGTCGTATAAAAGGAACTTGCATGTATTCTGATGTTATGGTCATAAACATTCTGGAAAAATACTTAATTTGTGATATATTATCAGTAAGAAGTCACACATAAGTGTGATTTATAGTTTAAGACCAAACTATGCACCGAAAGGGCATTTTGGTCATTTAAAAGTATAGTTTACGATATTATACTAAAATTAGTTTATGATCATAATATTAACATCATAATATGTTAATTACATTAGCATATCAGTAGGTAATTCATTTGCAAGCTCATTGTTGATTAAAACCTTGTTTGATGTAAAAAAGGCATTTTAGTCAAAATTTGACATTTTACGGAACTTGTGCATAAACTCAGATTATGATTATGATCATGTAATATAACCTCAGAGGGTTATGCTACATTGTATTACGATCATAATATGACCTTAATTCAGTAGTTAACTAATCTAAGTCGGGTCAGAATCGAAAGTCAAAGCAGAAGTCAAACTTCGCGACTTTCGGTTGCGAACCGACTCTCGGACTGAAATTGACGGATCGAACATGTTCCTACATGTTCTAATAATTTTTACCAACTTGTTCAAGTGTCACAAACATGTTTATAACATATATAAATTCAGATTATAATATTTATGAAATCTGACCCGTTTGACTTTTTAAAACATAAACTTTGACCCGTCAATTGGCCTAGTAAACGTCAAGAGTTGGAGGATTTGGTGTTTTGAGAAAATTAGTCCCTCAAAAATTGTTTTATTAAATGTCATGAAATGTCCCGTGTCTTGTATTTCATGACATAATGACACAACTTGGTCTTTTCATTCAATACGAGATGCATTATGACTCAAAAGTGTTTACTAGCTTAAACGTGATGGCTACGAATTCTTATGGTTTCATGGGTTAAATTACCCAAACTAGTAAAGTTAAAGGTTCAGTGAAGGAGCGGAATGCTCAAGGATGGTAAATAAAAAGATTTCGTCTCATCCGAGAGACGTTCGGGTCTAAAAGTGGCTTGATTAAATAAGTAATATGAAAATAAAAAAGTCTGGGGGCCTTTCGGTCATTTGAAGAAAGTTAAAACAAGGAAAAACTAAGGCTCCGGGAGCCCGCCGTAGGCTACGGTCACCAGACCGTAGCTTACAGTTAACGATAAATTGTTCCAGCAGCTCCAAACCGTAGGCTAAGGTTCTCAACCGTAGGTTACGGTTAGTTTTGTGAATTTTTGAGATTTTTGAACATGTTTGGGTGGCTAGCTCATTGAGGTATGATCCGAGGGTATGTATACTGTCAGTATATTACCAAACACAAATTTTTACGAGGCATATAACCCCTCCAATGTCCAACTTTAGCGTATTTTTGGAATTAATCCCTCTCGTCCAACTAGTGGCTCATACGAGAGTTAGGACTTCGTAAAGGATCACTCAGAGGCTCAGTATAAGCATGTTGACTCCGATGTCACTCAGAGGCTAGGCATGTTGACACAATTGGTCATTCAGAGGCTAAGTTTAAGCATGTTGACACAATTGGTCACTCAGAGGCTAAGTTTAAGCATGTTGACACTAATGGTCACTCAGAGGCTAAGTTTAAGCATGTTGACACTATTGATCACTCAGTGGCTAAGTTTATGCATGATGACATCAGAAGGTCACTCAGAGGCTCAGTTTGAGCATGTTGAGGCCTTCAATCATTATTAGTCCTTAATGGACTTATTATGAAAATAATGACACGTGTCACTATGCTATTGGACACGATTTTACGAGGTGTTACATTCTCACCCCCTTAAAAGAAATCTCAACCTTGAGATTTTATTCAAAAGATGGGTGTACTTTTGTCGCATGGTGGACTCAACCTCCCATGTATACTCGGGCTGTGAAGGGCATCCCACTTAACCTTTACAATAGGTAAATTTCCTTCGGAGCTTTTTAACTTGTCAATCCTCAATCGAAATTGGTTTCTCAATGAACCTCAGGTTTTTATCAATTTGCACATCTTGATGTGACATTGCTAGCGACTCATCGGCTAGACATTTCTTAAGGTTAGATATGTGGAATACATCATGAATTCCACTAAGCTCCTCTAGCAGCTTAAGCTTATAAGCTACAGTGCCGACACATTCGATTATCTTGAATGGTCCAATATCTCTTGGGCTTAACTTGCCCTTCTTTCCGAAGCGCATCACACCTTTCCAGGGTGATACTTTTAATAATACTTTGTCCCCTATTTGGAACTTAAGAGGTTTTCGCCTCTTGTCTACATAACTTTTCTGCCTATCACGGGCAGCTTTGAGACGATTTGTATTATCTTATCCATGGTCTCTAGGACAATCTCAGGTCCAGACATTTGGGCTTCCCCAACTTCAGCCCAACAAACAGGCGTTCTACATTTTCTCCCACACAAGGCTTCAAAAGGAGCAACCTTGATGCTTGTATGATAACTATTATTATAGGAGAATTCTATTAGGGGTAAGTGGTTATCACAACTTCCACCTAAATCAATAACGCATGCTCTAAGCATGTCTTCCAAAGTTTGAATAGTACGCTCACTCTGTCCTTCCGTCTGTGGGTGGTAAGCCGTACTAAAGCTTAATCTTGTGCCTAAAGATTGTTGGAAACTTTTCCAAAAGTGAGATGTATATCTAGTATCTCTATCGGATACAATAGATACCGGCACACCATGTAGGGACACAATCTTGTCCACATATAACTTAGCCAATTTTTCAGAGTTATACGTTTCTTTAATTGGCAAGAAATGTACTGACTTAGTCAGCCTTTCTACAATGACCTAAATCATGTCATTACCACATTTGGTCTTAGGTAACTTGGTAATCAAGTCCATAGTTACCATTTCCCATTTCCAAATGGGAATCTAAAGTTGTTGTAGAAGTCCTGATGGTTTCTGATGTTCAGCTTTAACTTGCGAACACGTCAGACACTTAGCTACATAAGTGGCTATGGATTTCTTCAAACCCATCCACCAATAATTCTATTTCAGATCCTGATACATCTTGTCACCACATGGGTGAACAAAGTATCTCGTATTATGCACTTTCTGGAGGATTAGATCTCTAAGTCCCCCAAACATTGGAACCCAGATTCTTCCATTAAATCTAAGGATTCCATCATTTCCAGACATTAATTAATCAACAGTTCCACCTAATCCTTCATTAAGAACATTAGCTTCTAATAAGGCTTGCTTTTGCCCATCTAATAGCCTCTCATTTAAGCTGTTTCTGAGCTCTATGCTCTTTGCATTTATCCTAATAGGTTTAGCCCTTTCTTTGCGACTTAAGGCGTCAGCAACGACATTTGACTTGCCGGGATGATAGCGAATTTCGCAATCATAATCGTTAAGTGTTTCCATCCAGCGCCTTTGTCGCATGTCAAATCCTTTTGATTGAACAGATGTTGAAGACTCTTATGGTCAGTGTATATAATACACTTTGTGCCATATAATTAATGTCTCCAGAACTTAAGTTCAATACAACAGCACCCAATTCCAAGTCATGGGTGGTGTAATTCCTTTCATGCACCTTTAATTATCGTGACGCATAAGCAATCACTTTGCCTTTTTGCATTAGCACACAACCCATGCCAGTGTGCGAGGCATCACAATATATGACAAAATCCTCAATACCCTTAGGTAGAGATAACACAGGAGCATTGCTCAACTTGTTTTTTTTTTAAATTTCAAAAGATTCTTGTTGTTTTGGACTCCAGTCAAACTTAACATTCATACCGGTCAAGGTAGTTAAAGGAGTGGCTATCCTTGAAAAGTTCTCAATGAACCTTCTATAATAACCGGCCAATCCTAAGAAACTACGAATCTCCGATGGAGTTTTGGGTACTTCCCAATTCATTATGGCTTCAATCTTAGCGGGATCCACTTGGATACTATGCTCACTTACAACATGTCCAAGAAACTGGACTTCTCTAAGCCAAAACTCGCACATAGAGGACTTAGCATAAAGCCTTTCTTGTCTTAGCAATTCTAGGATGCACCGAAGATGTTTCTCGTGATCATCTTGATTACGAGAGTAGATAAGTATGTCGTCTATGAAGACAATGACAAACTTATCTAGATAAAGCTTGCAGACTCTATTCATGAGATCTATGAATGCTGTAGGTGCATTTGTGAGCCCAAAAGGCATCACCAGAAACTCATAATGGCCATAACGAGTCCCGAAAGCAGTTATGGGAACATCCTCACTTCTAACCTTTAGTTGATGATATCCTGGTCTTAAGTCGATCTTAGAGAAGTAACTTGCCCCTGGAACTTGATCGAACAAGTCATCGATCCTGGGCAGAGGATAACGATTCTTGGTCGTTATCTTGTTTAGCTCACGATAATCAATGCACATCCGCATTGAACCACCCTTTTTCTTAATGAAAAGGATAGGAGCTCCCCAAGGTGAGGAACTAGGCTGAATGAAACCCTTCTCTAAAAGTTCTTCTAATTGTATCCTTAATTCCTTCATTTCTGTCGGTACTAACCGACACGGAGCTCTAGCAACAGGTGCCGCTCCTGGTAGGATGGCAATCCTAAACTCCACTTGTCTATCTGGAGGTAGACCTGGTAATTCTTCAGGGAAAACATCAGAATACTCCAAGATAACTAGAAGGTCTTCGATATTTGGCTTAGGCTCGTTGATAGTTACTTGTGCCATGTAAATGACACAACCTCTCCCCAAACACTTGGATGCCTTAAGCACCTTGTCTGGCAATCCATAGTGTGAATCGCCAGGGATGGTGATCGTTTCACCAGGGGGTTTTAATCTCAATGAATTCTTGTCGCATGCAATACTGGCTTGGTTATGGGATAACCAATCCATGCCTAAGACTACATCTAACCCTGCCAATTTCATTGGCAAAAGGGAGATATGAATAGAATGATTCTTAATGGATATAAAACATCCATCAAGAATGGAAGATGCTGATTCTAAAGTTCCAACAGCAAGTTCTACCTCATAAGTTATATCTAGAGTTCTTATGGGCAAGTTTAATATTTTACTAAACTTATGGTCAACAAAAAGATTTATCTGCACCCGAATAAAAAAGAACTCTAGCATTTACATCATTGATGAGGAATATACCTGTTATGACGTTGTTGTCATTAACGGCCTCCATGAAATTCATCTGGAAGGCATGAGCATTCCCTTTCTTAGCCTATCCAGGCTTTGTATCCTTATTTCTAGGGTTCTTAGGGCAATTAAACTTAATATGCCCCTTTTCGTTATAGCCGTAGCAGACGACATTCTTAAGATCGTTGCACTCTAGGGTCTTATGCCCCTTTTTCTTATAGATACCACAGGGTTTAGTCTGTGGATTATATTACACTATCCCCCAAGTTTGCGGTTGCAATTCTTACAGGTCGGTGTTACACCCGACTTATCTTGGTTCTTTCCGAACCCAAATCTCCCCTTATTCATCTTATTAAATATTTTAGGAGTTATTATCCTCTCTCTTCCTTTCCCATCAGTCTCGGTCTTGACTGACTTCTGCCTTACCAAATCTAAGATGAGTGAGAGATAGGTCAACAGCAGACCTATATGTACTAGGCTGAGCAGCCTTTACCATGCCCTTTATCTCGGGCGCTAACCCATTAATGAAACGCGCAATGCGATTGGGTTCAGGGGTAATTAAATAAGAAACTAACCTAGAAAGGGAATTAAAGTCAGAAACATACTTCCGACAGTCTAGGTTTTTCATTGTGAGAGTCAGAAAGTTTGACTCTATCTTCTCCACCTCATGAGGTGGGCAGTAAGTTTCCTTTACAAGATCAACAAGCTTAGACCATCCCAAGTTTTATAGGGTGTACCTTACCTGTTGATTGGATCATAGCTTTCCACCAAATTAGGGCATCACCCTTAAAGAACTGCGATACTTACTTAACCACATCCTTATCAGCACGTCCGCTGATATCCACTATCGTTTCCATTTCATCTAGCCATTTCAAGGCTTCTACTGCTCGTTTTTCCCCATTAAAATCCTGGGGTTTACAGGAAATGAAATATTTGTAGGTACATCCGTCTCTTGAAGAACGGGACCTATCAGCAAATTCTAATTTCTTTGGTTCACTCTTCGCATTTGAAGAGTGAACTGAGCTCTCCTTACGAGCTGAGGATGGTGGGATTGATAATGGTCTAGAGCGAGTAGCACTCGACTCCCTAAGTTTTACTATGGCCTTTTCCATGGCCTTTCCAATAGCTGCATCTATGCGAGCTTGGAAATCATCGTTATTAATGGCTATGTTTTCAGCGTTGTTAGAGTTAATATCCCGGTGGCTACTTTGCGCCTCGTCCGAGTTAGCCATTCTTGGAGCTTTGGTTCTAAATACCAAATAAAATTTCTCTTAGCCATGGGATTAATAACCATATTGGCTTTAAACATTGAATATAACAATCCATCGCCATCTAAGTGTGAATAGCATCATAACTCTTAGGCTTATCATATCTATATTTGGCCTAGGTCTTAATAGGACCATCAAAGGCAAATTGCAATTAAGATGTAGTCCATATATTATTAGACAGTGGATCGTAATGTCACAACTGTCATTGTCATAATTGACAATTATTATTAGCTCATAGGCTTGTCACGAAGGACATTAAAATATGGCTCATTGGCCTACATCACTAATGGATGTAAATTATGGCATGTTGGCCTGTCCCCAATGGACATCATATGGCACGTTGGCCTACATCAACAACAGATGTAATTTATGGCACGTTGGCCTGTCACTTTGGACATAACATATGGCACGTTTGCCTGTCGCTTTGGACATAACATATGGCACGTTGGCCTGTCACTTTGGACATAACATATGGCACGTTGGCCTATCAATCGTCATCACATTTATGACTTTAGTCGGGATCAAACTGATAACATAGGCTATATAATAGGTCTGGACGTAGTCTTTTACCTAGACGGCTAGTGTGGTTCCTCAAGTCACACTACCAGGAGTATGCACATTCCTTAATGTTAAGATAAGAGTACCTTAATGGTTGATTAATAGTCCTGGTCACTTTGGACCTTAATGACTTGGAGGCTTGAACCTAGTCCACCACCTCTGGACAGAAGGATAGCTTGTCACACCCCAACCGATGGCGGAAACATCAGAGTGAGATGACTAGATTGCTCATTGCATCATAACACTATTGCGACAATATTTAAATCAACCAAATTTCATTTCATTCAAAACATCAATTGTCATATGACAACAAAATCCAAATAAGAGTAACATCAACGAAATAAGTTCAACAATAACATAATAATTAACTTAGTATTCTACGCGTGTTTCTATGCCATTCCTACTAAGTTCCATCATACAACTTCATCAACCTTCAACATGTTAAAAAGTATAGTTCAATAACAAAGTATTGACGAGTACACAAGTTTAATATCATAGCATAAGTATAAAATCCGATTAAACAAATCCACATGAATAGCTAGCATACAAGATAAGTGTAAACAAGGCATGTGAATCTACATGTCAATCCTCTAGTGTACTGCAAAATAGATTAAAACTTAACATTGACCACAAGAATACGGGCGGTGTGTTACTCCTATAGCGCTATACATGTTAAGGGAGGCTCGATCAAAGTTAATGACATTTAGATCACATAAGAATGTACCAAGTAACAATTTGTCACACCCCGGATTTCCAACCCAAAATCCATACACCGGTGGGCCCGGGTGGGGAGTATTGTGACGTAAGTTGAAAACATCATTGTCAATTAAACACGACACAGCGGAAGTCTTGGAGTAAAATTACTATTACAAACCAAATGTTCAAAATAAAATAGTATACAGGCTCGTAATAGAAGATCCACATGCAGATCATTAAAATATACAAGAAAGAATACAAAACACACTTTGGGCAGATTTAGGATTTGCAAGATCCTCTATCACTACCGAGCACTTCCGACCTATTTTCGTATTGTACCTGTAGATTAGTCTTTTGAAAATATGTCAGCTTTCGCTGGTAAATACACCCAACTGACTCATTTTGAAAACATTTCTAAAAAAATGTTTTAAGTGTGTATCAGCACAAAATCTTTTTATAACTTGGGTTAATTGGCCGTCCAACCTTGTTAACAGATTTACATGTTTGTCATACATACGGGGCTCGGTACGGAGACCGAGACACAATTAACGTACACACCACTTTGGACTCACGAAGGGGTCAATTTCTCCCAACCTTCTGGGAATGCATAGTTGAGCATCTATCGGGTGTATGCCTACACCCGCGCTAAGGTCGTGGCCATTTCTATTGTAATGAGCCGAGGATATCCAGGACACGGTAGTTAACCCCCGATGTTTAAATTATCAAATAAAACTGATTAAAACAGAATATGCGGATTAATTATCTCTGAACTGGCGTTCGATTGAATCCCATTTCCGACCAACTGGTAATAATTTACCGTAACCCAAGCCCGTATAGGGGAAATAAGTCGAGAATATTTACCTGAGCTAGTCTTCTTTAATTTTAATAACTCATCCGTACACAAAAAGGGCTAAGTGCAGATAGCATTTACTGGCAAGTCTCTAGTCTGGATTATGGCATAAACTAACCAATTAAATACTAACGGTCTTATTTAAGTCATAGACTTAGACCGACTAGCGTTTGAACAAAACGTATGACGCTAGATTAAACGATGATTGGATAGAATGTAGTTTAGTCCCAACAAGTACCTTGACTTATATAGTGTGGGTAAACTATAAACATTCCGGATTTTGAGACTTAAATAACAAGGTTAAACCTGTTTTGTTAATTTCCGTAAAATAGTTACATATACGTAACCGTGCACATATTAGCGATATCGAGTAACCGGATAAGTCATGGAAAAGTTCTATATTCCCTTATATTTTAAATAAGTTAAGATATCAGTAAGATAACAAATTGTATGCCCGTTATGGTTTTAAAACGAAACTATGCCTCATAAGGGCGTTTTGGTAATTTCATACCATATAAAAGGAACTTGGATATAATTTAATGTTATAATTATAAGTATTCTGGAAAAATACTTTATTTATGATATAATATCAGTAGGATACCAATTATATGTGTATTTTACCTTCTATGACCAAACTATGCACCGAATGGGCATTTTGGTCATTTTACACATAGTTTATAAATTATTTGGGTTTCTGAGTTTATAACATGTACCTAATGTAAATATGTTTAAAATAAGTTTTAAAATCAGTAGGTATGAGGTCTTGGTCAATAATATGGTTTAAAACCATACTATGCGTCGAAACGGTGCTTATGTCGTAAAATGACGTTTTTAAGCGATGTTTACGAAAACTGACATTAGGGTCAGATTAAAAATGTTTAAAATATGTTATTTACTATAACATATCAGTAGGTAAATGATTTATCTTGAAAAGATTGATTAAAAATCATTTTGTGAGCCACAAGGGCTAAAACCGTCATCTATTGACATAGTTTAAGGACCTGCTTGAAAACTCAGTTTATAACTTGGTTTAACATCCGAAATAATCCTACTTATAATATTACATCAGTAGGAAACTCATTTTCAAGTTCATTATCATTAAAAACCTTGTTTTGTTCAAAAATGGCATTTTGGTAAAAAATGGCATAATTATGGAATTTGCGCATAAACTTGGATTCTGATTATGATCATATAATATAACCTCAGAGGGTTATGCTATATAATATTATGATCATAATGCAACTTTAGATCACTAGGTAACTAATCTAAATCAGGTCAGAATCGAAAGTCAAAGCAGAAGTCAAACTTTGCGACTTTCGGTTGCGAACCGACCCTAGAACTGAAATTGACGAGCCGAACATGTTCTTACATGTTCTAATAATTATTACCAACTTGTTTAAGTGTCAAAATAGATTTCATAACATATATAAGATCAATTTATAATTTTTCCGAAAAATGGCCTGTTTGACTTTTTATTTTCTTAACCCGTCAATTGGTCTAGCAAAACGTGATCTTCAGGAGGTCCCCTTTATAAGGACTAACACCTACCTTATTACGATCACTTAGCCATGTTCATTTCGAACAATGGCTGGATCATAATGGTCTTAACCGAAAGTCAAAGCGCGTAAAACGCTTGACTTTTGGCTATAAAAGCCTATAAACGAAAATGCAAGAGCAAGGAAGACTTACAAGAGGTTCCTATAATGCAAGAGAACTAAGTTGGATCTCCTTTCAGCTAGGAACTTCCAGAGGAGGGAGAAGAGTGAATTGATGAGAAAGGCGCAAGTTGGAATGAAGCACTTGAACACCTATTTATAGTTGGAGAGCTCAAAGGAGGTGAAGCCAGGTGTTTAGGGGTGTAAGAGGAAGCTTACAAGTGTCCCAAAACGTGGCATAGCAGTTTGGGAAGCCATGGTTTCGGTTTTAATGGTTTTGGAGTTTTGTTTGGGAGCCAAGCAAAACTTTCTGCAGCAGATGTTCTCTGGCGGGCCGCGAGAGGCACAGGCCCTGCCTCTCGCGCCCCAAAGGCAGTTTCAAAGTTTACACTTTAGCCCGTTAACTTTAAAAAGCTTCTAAAAACCTTTTTAAACACCTTTTTGGCACTTTAGCTCTCCGTAGCCAATACTTGACATACCCGGGATTATTCCCGGACATTGTCGAGCTCTCGGTTCGTTAAAAGGTCACTCAGAGGTATAAATTAACATGTTGACACTTTTAATCCCTCCATCATCCAACTTTCACATATTTACAAAATTGAACCCTCTCATCCAACAAATGGCACGTATGAGAGTTAGGACTTCACAAAGGATCACTCAGAGGCTTATTATAAGCATGTTGATTCCGATGTCATTCAGAGGCTAGGCATGTTGACAAATCAGTCACTCAGAGGCCAAATTTCAAGCATGTTGACATATCAGTCACTCAGAGGCTAATGATTTAAGCACGTTGACATATCAGTCACTCAGAGGTTGTTGTTTATGCATGTTGACATCAGACCGTCACTCAGAGGCTCAGTTTGAGCATGTTGACGCCTTTAGTCCTTATTGGTCTTTAACAGACTTTATTTAAAAATACAACACGTGTCACTATACTATTGGACACGATTTTACAGGGTGTTACACAATTCAAGTAGCATAAGATTAAAGCATGTTGATGGATTATTTGTGTATAGAATAAAGTGTGATTTGGTGTAGTTTTTTGTAAGTTAATCATGTTGCACCCAAATAGTGGAAAACATAAAAAGGGGTCGAGTGTACTTACGGTTTTGCAAGGTAATATCCGTGAGAGAGTTAGGTGGTTTTAGGGGAGGGAACACCAAATATATCCTAAACAAGGCAAACGTAGGTGTGCGAGTATTAGATTGACGGGGAGTTTAATGAGTTTAGGAATTTAAAATGTGCAAGAAAGTATACATACGAAAGTATTCATCTAGACATTAACGCTCGTTTTTGACACTAATAAGCGCCGAAGGGTGTTTGAGTTTTTATGGGTCATGCCCAATAGAATCGTAAAGATTGTTATGTCTAAGATAAAATAACCTACTTTTTAAGACAACTAACCATTTGGTCATGGTCTAAGTTTCGGTTATATTAAGTATTTACATATAGTTATATTACTACTAATTAATCATATAGTTCATGTATTTCATGGAAGTCATGTAAGTCATGTAAGTCATGCATGGAGGTAGGAGGATAACCATCCTAAACCTCTTTCATAAGATTCACCATTACACAAGATTGCCACAAGGACAATCCGGACGGTCAAGAATTATAGAAATCATCAAGTTAGGGATGGATTGAATAGTTGAATGACCAAGGCCTTCATGTAATCACACCTACACCATCACAAGCTTGAAAGCTCGGATGGCTCAACACTTGTGGGTTTGAAACCCTAATAAAAACCACAAGTTTAGATAGAAGATATGCCGCTTGACTGTATGTGAACAGATCTAGCTTAACACACTAACCACAAGTTTGGTTAGTGGCATATATAACATAGATTTGTCATGATAAAAACATGTTCGAAAAAGTTTTATAAGTTATCATCCAAAACAGAAAGTGTGGTCCCAAAAATGGTATGATTCCATCTTAGTTTTCCATGGAAAACCTATGGTAACACTCATAGGGCTTATTAAACAATGTTAAGGAAGAAAACCAAGTAAAACATTGAAAAATTTGAAGTTTGAAAGATAAACATTTGGGCAGAAAGTTTTGTGCACTTTTGGACCTCAAAATGGTGTGGTTTCACCTTAGTTTGCCAAAGAAAACTTGTTTGAACCTTCCTAGAGGTTATCCAAGAGTGTTATAAAGAAAAACAAGGTAAAAAGAAGAAGAAAAGTGAGTCGAAACTCACTTGCAAGCTGCTGAGTTTCAGCAGAGAATTTCTAAAGTTAGGGACTTGTTTGAGGTGTGTGGAGGCTTGTAAAAGTGAGAAACTGGTGGAGGAACCTTGGGT